>CANTUT010000033.1:25000-4825000 GCA_947687605.1 Reutealis trisperma | reverse complement strand
CAGAGAAATGAGGGCGGTTCCTACTGGTTGGCCTTAAACTGTTATTGTTGTCCAACAAGTTAAGGTAATTACATTTAGAACAGCCAAGTTGTTGCCGCCTCTAAGATTTCTGAATTCTCACCTATTTCGAAGCTTCGGACCTTGTGGGATGTGATGTTCATTTTCGTCAGCTCAGATTCTGTCAAATCCTCTTCATCCACTCCTTCCAATTCCATCATCTATTATACTCACCATCGATAAGCTGATGCCGCGTGTCAGATATGTACATTTCTGTAAATTTGGCAAATATCTAAACTGCCCTTGCAGCCTAAAACACTTGTTTTAATCATAGATTACATGGCTTCAATGTGTAGTTCGTATAGCAGGGAATGAGAACTAGTCCTTTTCTTTGTTTTTTTTTTCCCCCCCCTAAAAATAACTTTTTTTAAAATTAAAAATATTAAAATAACGGCAAGAAAAGTAGCAAAAGACAAAACCAAAAGGAACTGGTATACAGTGAGAAAGAAAAAAGAAAATTAGAAATAGAGAGAGAGAGAGAGAGAAGACTAGTATACACGCTGGAGTTTAAATAATCTACTTCTCTCTAAATTCGGGAAACAAAAGCCCTCCGATTTTGAATGTACGGTCTATAGAACCGAATCAACCTATTTTTCAACATCGTGATTTTCACCATTAGTATTTGATTATGCAAATCTGACGGTGGATTAAGAATGTATGGTTTTACCTTATTATGCAAATATTAACTCCTTAAATTTCCCCAAACTGTTCCATTAAAAAAAAAAAAAATTTCTTTTTTCACCAAACTGTTCACCTCTCTCTGTGTCACTCTCTCTCTATCTCGTCTTTGTTTCTGAACAGCCCTTATATTTCCTTCTCTCTCTTCTCTTCTGACTCATTACCCTCTTTCATTCTCTTCTTTTATCGTTTTCCTCACTCAGATCTCTCTGTTCTCTGTCTCTTTCTCTTTCTGGCTTTTTTGTTCTCTCATTTGTTCTCTCCGATGCTAATCAGATCCGTGAGATAAATATTAACACCGTCCGATGTGTAGAATTTGACTGAGTACTGATCAGATACAGCTGGGGAGCAGTTTTGCAAGATGGGGCAGTGTTACGGCAAGACTATTCCAACAAATGAAAATGACGGAACAACCACAACCACCATAGTCGCCACCGGTGATCGGAACCAGACGCCCTTGCGACCATCGACTCCACGTAACGGTGTTCCGTCGGTGAAGAACACGCCGGCGAGGTCCTCTAACCCCAGCCCCTGGCCTAGCCCCTATCCACATGGCGTTTCAGCCAGTCCACTCCCGGCAGGCGTGTCGCCGTCTCCGGCGAGGGCCTCTACGCCAAGGAGGTTCTTCAGGAGGCCGTTCCCTCCTCCATCGCCTGCAAAGCACATAGCCGCTTCGCTGGCTAAGAGGCTTGGTGGTGCGAAGCCCAAAGAGGGACCGATTCCTGAGCACGGCGGCGCAGAGCCAGAGCAGCAACAACAGTCGTTGGACAAGAGTTTCGGCTACAGTAAGAATTTCGGAGCTAAGTACGAACTGGGGAAGGAAGTAGGGAGAGGGCATTTTGGTCACACTTGCTCGGCCAGAGTAAAGAAAGGGGAGCTCAAAGATCAGCCCGTTGCTGTGAAGATCATATCGAAAGCCAAGGTACAATGCTATCAATTTTTGTCACTTTTGATCATTTTTCACTCACCGTATATGTCTCTGTATAACACTGTATTTTATTCATTTGATATGTGAAGCTGTGCTTATTGGGATTATATCATGTTTTGATTGCGGAACTTATGAATCTTGTCATCATGAGCTCTATTGAAGTAGGATTTTGGAACTTCATTTACTAATGTTGCTGTTGCTAAATAATTTACAATTTCCTCGTTATTATTGATTTTGAGTGAATGCAGCAATAAGTGGAAGGAAATATGATGGAATGGTTTTGTCCTTATATAGTGTTTATTGGATCATTGCCTGATTAGTGTTTGCAAAATTACCTGATTATAGATGTATCAGAATAAATTCTTGATATCTTTGGCCAAACTGTGGTCTATTCTCCCAAGACACTGGCAACGTTTTGTGAAGATATTGGTGATCTTGTTCCCTTTAAGCCAATTATGAAGATATCAAGATCTGGTCGCTAAGCCATTGGCTATTATTGCTGTTGATACGGAAACACATTCATGATAATAATTATCAAAGGAGTAGTTTATACAGATGGGATGTGTCGGTACCCATCGTGGATGCAGAAAATTCAACTAGAATATAAGGTATAACAGGTTATGTGCAATTCATGCCTGCCATGTGTTGCAAAGGTATCCTAAGGCTCCACATTCTCCGCAAGTCAAAATTCAGCTTTATATAAGGGACAAGCAAATTGATGAGAATAAATTATAATTAGTAGAAGATTAGAATTGATGTAGGCATGGTTGTCTTATCCGAGAATGATACAAGTATCTGAATTGGACAACTTGTGTCTAAAACTGGAAGTTATTGACCCTGTGTTGCAATAATCCAAAATGCATAATGAAAGCATTTGTTATCAATTTGTATGTGCAATTTTGGGTTGATTACTTCTGCCATAATTTTGGATAAGCAGTGAATGGAATCAACCAATGTGTTATCAATTTGTATAGCAATTAGAATTAATTACATGCCACTTGGAAAGAATCACGTCAACAAGGAAAACATACATGGCATAGTTACAGAAATTATGTCAACAATGTGGCATGTGGCTATTCTTTTATATGTTTGGTTCACACATATGAAATCGTAACATGGACTTCCTTGCATCTTTGCTAGTCTCACCCAGTCCTTTTTCTCATGTGAATGAAGAGAAAAAGCATTATTTTTTGCTAGATTTTACAAATTTGAACGCTATCATGGAGTTCATGGGCATTTTTTGAGCAATTGATTAGTATATGGTCGAGAATACAAGCGATTTGAAGTTACATACAACTCGTGACCTACTACCAGCTGTCTTCTTCCTAAGTTAATTTTTATTGTCAGCCGTAGTATTAAGGATGAACCATTACAATAAGGATGATCTTAGAAAGAGAAACAGATTGTTATAGTGTAATTGATGGAATTTACTTTGCTAGCCGTCCCATATGCGTTTGTGTCTTTAGGTGTCATCGAGTAATCAGATCCCAAAATCTTTAAAACACATTTTCTTTTTATAGAAATGCAAGGCGGCTTTTTTTTTTTTTTTTGGGGGAATTAATTCTTAATGTGAGATCTCTGTTTAAGGGATCAGCAAAAGCAAAACAAATAAGAAATATGAAAATATTAGGAAGGCTACAAAATGGCTTTATGCTAATGTACATTCAAGGCAGTAACATTTATGTATCATAAATATCAGACCATATCATGTTTCTTTATGTATATATGCACATAAATTAAAATTTCCATTTCATATTGCATTCGCATATGTGTGCAAATGTATGCACACACATGCATGCATGTGTATGCATATAAGTATATATTTCACTGAATATTTTGCATGAGGATTTGTTGCTCTTTCTTTACATTTAGGATTCAATTATGTGAAAGTTCTTTTGTATTTTGTAATTGAACTTGTAAATGTTTTCTTGGTATGATAAGGGCCCGTTTGAAAGTCTCTAAATAAAAACAGCTAAGTGCATATGCATTTTTTACTTGATTCCATTTCAGAAATAGAAATATAGAATAGACTTGTGTTGGTACTTGTTCTTGACACACCATCTCTCCGTATCAGAATCTATCTTATTAACCAATAGATAAAAAGGTTCCTTTTTTCTGGATACAAGAATACATGTACAAATCTACATTTATACAATGAACACACACTCCCTTTGTTTATGAGGCGCTTCTATATGCTAAGGGCTTGAATCTTCTATACTGACTTCCAGGGTCCCCAAAATTTGAATGTCCTACTTATGAAGTCCTAAACTCAATATATTTCATTCTGTGATTAACGGTAGTCACAGATGTTATTAATCCTTGTCTTTTGTTTACTGCAATCCAAGAATTTCTCAAAGATCTTCTAAGCAATTTCCTTTAATCTTGTCAACTTGTTTTGCTACTGGCAAATTAGTTGTATAGTCTCTTATATGTGTTGTTAATTGCTACTCCATGTAAATTTTTCTGTTCCAAATTTATAACCACGGGAAATATTTGTTCCCTCACAATACTTAGCAATTCATTTATTCTCATTATTTTATGCCTTATTTGTGCTGATAACTGATGATTTTCAGTTAAGCTGTATATTTAAAATCTCTAGCACGATCAAGATGTTTGGCCTAGATAGCTTCTGTAATTTTTATGCTCCAATACAGTGCTCAAATTTATGACCAGCTTTTTGTTAATTATGGTTAGTTGCTGTTGAGTGCACAATACCTGCATTTTGACGAGATTTATGTGGCAGATGACAACTGCAATATCAATTGAAGATGTTCGCAGGGAGGTAAAAATATTGAAAGCACTCTCAGGACACAGGCATCTTGTGAAATTTTATGATGCATGCGAGGATGCCAATAATGTGTACATAGTCATGGAGTATGTATTTTTTTTGCCCCGTTCTATTCTAATTTATTTGTGTAAAGGAAATTTAGCATTGGTAACTCTGCAAACTGTTATTTTCCATTTTTATTTGGTAATACTTAACTGGTACTTTTATTGAATTTTTCAGGAGTTAGTGATTTTTGAAGCAATTCTTTTGAACCTTTTTCAAAGTTCTACATTGTTTTTAACAAAATTTTGTTTGCCTATCAGATTATGTGAGGGCGGGGAGCTTTTAGACAGAATTTTGGCCAGGTAATGAATAATTCTCTTATGGTATTATAAGGGTAACATATCACTTACTGAGATGACCCAGTCCCATATTTTTAATCATGGTGGAAGTTATCTATTAATTTTTCCATTATGCGTACACAAAAATGTATAACCAATCCAGATCTTATGGACTTTGAAAGGTGATGTTAATGTAAAAGATTTCCTTCTGCTGCAGAGGAGGAAGGTACACAGAGGAAGATGCAAAAGCTATAGTTGTGCAAATCCTATCAGTGGTGTCATTTTGTCATCTTCAAGGCGTTGTACATCGTGACTTAAAGCCAGAGGTTTTTTCTTCTTAAACTGGATGCATTGTTTTTTTCTCCTAAAGGGTAGCACTTGGCATTCAGCTCTCTCTCTTTCTCTTTGTCTCTCTCTCTTGTGTGTGTGTTGGAGGGGGGGGGGGAGGGGAGGGGGCCTTGGGTATTCCATCACCCTATAACCATTCATATTAATACTATTTGTGTTTCTTGTTTTACAGAATTTCCTTTTCACTTCTGGGGGTGAAGATGCTGATATGAGGCTTATTGATTTTGGTCTTTCTGACTTTATCCGGCCAGGTATTGACCAGCTTCTCATATTGTTTAATTGTCTGATACTGGATAATATCCTTGCCTTACGAGGCTACCTTCAGGTTTAATTTTCTTTTCCCTTTCAGGGTCACAGTTTCTTTGTATCTTTATTTAGTCTTTGGAATAGTACTGTTATTTCATTGTCATAGTCCCCTTTTTCCATACCGCCATTTAGATCTTTCACACAGCTTCATACATGGAATATGGCAGCAATGCCTTTGCTGCGCCATTTTGGAATTTATATTATGAAGCAAAACTATACACAATATCAAGATAGTCATTCTACATTAATGAGTTATTGGACAACATTAACCTATGTACAGGAAAATTAAAGGCATAACCCCATTAGTATGTTCAAGCTGCATCACTACCCTGAATTTTTCTTTCCCTTGTGAGTTCATAAGAAAATTTTTTATCTTTATTTATTGGCAGATGAAAGGCTTAATGACATTGTTGGAAGTGCATATTATGTTGCACCTGAAGTCTTGCATAGATCTTACAGTCTGGAGGCAGATATCTGGAGCATTGGTGTTATTTCCTACATTTTGTTATGTGGAAGCCGGCCTTTCTGGGCACGGACAGAATCTGGAATTTTTCGTGCAGTGCTGAGATCCGATCCCAACTTTGATGATTTACCTTGGCCTTCTGTCACTCCGGAGGCCAAGGACTTTGTGAAGAGACTCTTGAACAAGGATTATAGGAAAAGAATGACTGCTGTCCAAGCTTTAAGTAAGTTGGCAATACCTGTATTGCTATATGAAAATGCTTACAATGCTGATGAGCCAAAGATTGGCTGTGCAATTTTTCTTACACTGTTATGGCTTTCTTTTCCATGACAAGCAAATCACTGGCAATGACTGGGATGCTGTTTCTTTAGTAAAAGGAACCTACATTCTTTTGGAATATGAAATGAGCACATCACAGCCCGCCTTCCTCCTACTGAAAATTTTAACAAAGGGGCTTTTAGGTTGATCCATATCATTAAGATTTGGGTCTGTCATTTGGATGTTTCGATCTGGAAGCATATCAAATAGCTTTGCAATAATTCATCCCCCTCAATCATTTTCATGTTTCACCTGTGTGATATTCAATCCATTAAAGACACTACAAATTTCATGTCTTCTTTTTGCCTTTTAGCTAATGAACCACTATTATGATCGCAGCTCACCCATGGTTGCGAGATGATAATCGTCCTATTCCCTTAGACGTATTGATCTACAAACTAGTAAAGGCATACCTGCATGCCACACCTTTCAAACATGCAGCACTAAAGGTACTCTTCTTCTTCCAAACTACCTTTTCTTAAGAGGAGTTTTTGTTCTGAAGCCACTAATTATTTACTTTGTACTTATTAACCTTGATAATGAAAAATATATTTGTGAAGTACTTATTTTAACCAAAATTATTATTACAGTAAATGTACTTGGTAATGCAATTAGGAATTGTGTCTGCATTTGTCTTAAATTGGTATACCCTGTAGAATAATTGACACCCATCAAGTGTTGATTATTTAGAAAGTCATAGTGAGTGTTTCAGTATGAGATGTTTCTTTCAGATCATATTGTCAGTCTTGGTACAAAGCTGTATCATATATAATGCAGCTTAAGGTGTTACAAAATTCTTTTAACAAAGAACCTGTTATACTTTACTTTCCATTACTCTCCATAATACCTTAGATAGCAAAAATATCTGAAGTTTCCAAGGACCAATTATGAGGAAATCAGGTAATATTTATTAATTCATGAAACATTTCCCAGTGGAAATATAATTTTATTGATTTCTATCAACTATGTAATGGTCAACGTGGCCGAAAATTTTGAATTGTTATGAGGTTTAAATGTGAAATGCTAAAAAGTCACAGTCAAGAAAATGTTCATGGTTACATTCCAGCTCATGGTACTTTTGATGCTCTTATAAATGTAGGCTCTCTCCAAAGCATTGACCGAGGATGAGCTTGTGTACCTTAGAGCTCAATTCAGGCTGCTGGAACCAAATAGGGATGGGAGTGTCTCTCTTGATAATTTCAGAATGGTTATTCACTGCTTCTATTTAATTAATTTAAGTCTGAAGTGGTTTATGATTTTACTACTAATGAGATTATAATTATAACTATACAAAAAATGCAATTTTTTGCAGGCTCTAGCGCGTCATGCAACTGATGCCATGAGGGAGTCAAGAGTTCCTGAAATTCTTAATGCGGTATAGCATGTTATGGTTTTGTACTGTATAGCAGTATGATCAGCCCGCACATATCTGAAATGGAAAAAAAAAAAAAATTAAGTTGTAATACTTGGTTGTTTTAGAATTTGAAGTGTGCTGACTGTCTTGCTATGATTTAGTGTTTTAATCTCCTGCACAGCTATTGCCTTCAAATGTTTGAAAAAAAAAAAAGTATAAATTTGTAAATCTTTTGGCGAAAATGAAAGTGAGAATCAGTTTTATGTACATAAGTTTGAAAAAGACCAATTGTCATTTTCTGCATTCTTATAATTTTCACTGACTTATGTTTAAAGTAAAAGTATTGCCCTGTTCCTGGATATCTTAAATACTTTCGGATTTTTCTTTTTTCATGCCTAACTATTTTTCCCCTGGTCAGATGGAGTCCCTTGCATATAGGAAGATGTACTTTGATGAGTTTTGTGCGGCTGCAATCAGCACATATCAATTAGAGGCACTTGAGGGGTGGGAGCAAATTGCCTCTGCTGGTTTTGAGCATTTTGAACGGGAGGGTAACAGAGTCATCTCAGTTGAAGAATTGGCACGAGTATGTACAATTTGGGCTGTTTAATTGTTTTATATTGTTGTTCTATGGATATCATTTTAAATCTATCATTACTGCAGGAATTGAATGTTGGCCCTTCAGCTTATTCATTCATCAAAGATTGGATCAGAAACTCGGATGGAAAGCTTAGTTTACATGGATATACAAAATTTTTACATGGGGTGACTCTTCGTAGCTCCAATACAAGACATCATTAGTTTTTTTTTTTTTTTAAACTTTTTACATATAATTTTTTTTTTTATAATTTTTTTCCCAAAATTATGGCGTTTGGGGGACTTGGAGGGTTTGGATTTTTTAGGGTTGGGGTACAGAAAAATGTGCATAAGTGAATATGTTAGTGAAAGTCAGTTGAGATTGATTGGGCAAAATTTAGGCTGGAATTTTCCTTGGGGGATTCCGAGTTTTTTTTAAAGGTTTTGTTTGGAGATTGAGCTATTGCTTCATTTATTTGGGGAAGAAATTATCTGACAACAAAATAACATTTTGTTTAAATTTGGATTAGCCAATTGTAGTGAAACTCGTGTTCCCTATAGTCTATATTGAAGAGTTGACGATTGAATGTTAACAGTCTTGAAAATTAGCCCAGATAACCAGCAGTGTTTTGTCCTAGTCTTGACAACTAGATAGTTCTTTTGGTGAAGCACTTTCCAAACTGGCGGACGGAATAATCCAATGTGTTTGAATCGGATCGCCCACTGACTAATTCGTTGATTGGTACTTGACCTATCGTGGAAGTAGTCAAGAGGGTTTAAATTTTTGCATTTTCCTGCTGTGTTTTACTAATACTATTAACATGGAATTGTGAATTTTAACACCATCTGCAAAGTTACAAATTGCAAGTTGAGAGTGTCCATTGCATTGTAGTCCAATTGTCGGCCGGTAAAGTATGAAAGTGGTTTGAATTGACTGTAGATGTTATTTAACAATATGATAGCATGGTTGTGCACTTGCATTTATGGTATGGATTAGCACCTTGTGCATGTTTGAACGCAAATCCACGTGTGTTCTGGTATATGGAATTCCCAAAAAGGTAATGTGTATTTTATTACAGTCCAAAAGTTTAAAAAAAAAAAAAAAAATTGTAGTTCATGAAATTAAAATTGATCTCTTGACATAATTGTAATTTTTTCATTCCAAGTGAATTAAAAAATATATAAATATTGGACAAAAATTGTAAATTGACTCAATTTTTAAGAGAATATTTAATTGCTGTTGATGCATAAGCCAGCTTTATAAAACTTCAATCAGGTGACAAAAAAAAATAACTTTGTTTTTTATTTTTGGTTTATGACCCCAAAGCCAAAAAAGAGGTGCGGAATTATGGATCGTTATATTATGAATTCTGATCTATATCGTATTGTAGGCATAGGATTTCAAATGTTAATTATAATATATATAATAAAAAAATTAAAAATATTAGCTGGTGTCGTTGATTAATACAATTATCTTATTTTCTTGAGGTGTTAGGTTTGAATCCTAGCAAAAAGAATCTTTTTTTCTAGCTTTTCTTTTTTTTTTTCCCCCTTTTTCAACTATTCTTTATTATTTTTAGTTATTCTTTTTTTTTTTTTTATAATATTCATATTTAAAATTATATTAATGCTTAAATTTTTTATTTGTTTAATTGTTCTAATTAAATTTATATTAATTTCTATAAAAAAAAATTACTGGTTAAATTTTTTTATAAATTTTTTTTATTTATTTTTTTGAAATTATCAATTTGATTCTTTATTTATATTGAATTTTATAAAACTAATAGAATTATTAAATATCATTTTATGTTTATTTAGATAAATTATTTAGTGTATCAAATAAAATTTACTTTTTATAAATTTACATAAATCTAATATATATATATATATATATATATATATATATATATATATATATATATATATATATATATATATATATATATATATATAAAGAGAGAGTATTAGATGAAATTCTAAGTATATTACTATTTCTTATAATGAATATGCCATTTTATTGTAATAAATATCTAAATATACTGAAATGAATATGTGTGTTATATATAATGAATATGAGATTTAATTACAATGTATATTTAAATATACTGAAATGAAAATGTGTACTATATGTAATAAACTTACAAATTATCATATGATATTTATATCAGATAATACTATAAGTTTATTACTGTTTCTTGCAATAAACATTGAGATTCATTCCAATGAATATTTAACTATTGTCCAATGAATATATATGTTATATGTAATGAATCTGAAACTCAAATTCTATTCTTAAAAATAAATTAAATTATAACTTGAGTTATTAGATTTTTTATAATTATTATTTTAATTATAATGATTTAAATATATCTAATTAAAATTATAACAATTATTAGATGGGAGAAACCAAAATAATTTATACATTTAATTAATTGATTCAATACCAATTATTGAAACAAATAAAAAAAATGAAAAAAATAATCACCATTTAATTTAAAAAATTTTGTAATCAATTTGTATTTTTTTTTTTGAATGTTGGAAATCCTCAAAAAAATCAAATAATGAAAAAGATGAAATAACAAATAAATATATATTTTATAAGTAATGAATATACACTTTATAAAAAATGAACATATATTTTATAAATAATGAACATATATTTTATATTTAAAGATAAAATTCTATTCTTAAAAATAAATTATTTTATAACTTGAGTTATTAAATATTTTATAATAATTATTTCAATTATAATGATTTAAATATATCTAATTAAAATTACAACAATTATTAGATGGGAGAAACAAAAATAATTTATATATTTAAGTAATTGGTTCAATCTAAATATTTAAAAAAATAAAAATGAAAAAGAAATAATTAGCAGTTAATTAAAAAAAACTCAACTATTTATATAATTTTTTCTTAGAGACATAAAATAAGATAACTATAATTTTAATTGCAAAATATTACAAAAAAAAAGAAAAAGAAAAAAACATATAATAACTAAAAAATAAAAGAAACAAAGAGAAAGGAAAAAAGCTTGGGAATCGAACCTACACCAATTAGTTCACAAAATTAATTTATTAATCAATTTCACCATTAGTCTTTTTGTGAATTTTTGTTGCGTATTTAATATTTAATATGTTTCTAGAATCATGATGCAATATAAATTGGGATTCAAAATATAATTTGCCAGTTATTAACTTCAAAGCCGAATAATTATTATTTATTAGTTAAGTAGATGTACGAGACACTTATTTAATTGGTTAAAATATATGAATTTCAAAAGATCTTAATTAGCATATAATTGTTTATTTTATTATTAATTTAAAGGTAATGGCTATATTTAAAAAAAAAAAAAGCAAACTTTAATATCAATACAGCATTTATCCACCACATATAATAATGTGATAATATCAAACCTAATATATATGTTACGTAAAAACATATATATTTATTTCAATTTTTTTTAGAACAAAAAAAAAATTGATCTCAATTAATCAAATTAGAGTCCTACTAGATATTCAAATTCAATTTATTTGTAATTTAATAATATGTTAGAAATAAATTATCCATTCACGACCTTAATCTCATTATGATGTGCAGTCCAAAGCAATCTAATTCCTTGTCCTGTAATGGTTCAGAGTCGAAAATTGTGAGCGTCAACGACCATGTCACTATGTAACATCAATTATGAATATTTGGACTGAAGCATTTTCTTTGTGTTACGGTCTAATCAATCATTGGATTTATACTGTTTTCTGTAAGTGCAGCGTGTTGATGTTGTTGGAGGAACTCTTAAACTGATAATCTTTTTCTAAGCGGATGGACGGTTTCGGCCATTCATGTGGTCTAACCATTTGTTCCCACACTCCTCTTTCCGTCTCAATAATTCAAATATTAATTAGTTAATATTCAAATTTTCTTTGTTGCCAAACTATTGTTAAAAGAATATTAATAAGCTAATAGTAATTTACCAAAACTAATGCAACCGTCGAATATTTATTATTCATTATATAGTATTTAATATAAAAAATTGAAACTATATTAAAGTATGTGGATACAATTCTTAATTAATGAAAAATTTGAATTTCACCTGCATTTAAAAAAAAAAAAAAAACCAGTTTTCACCCTAAACGAATTTGCTGGTAGGCAATAAGATTTCGTCAAATTGGTAGATATTTGACTGTTGTGTAGATTTCTTCTCTTTAATTGGTTGCGTTGTTCCTGTCTGGTCCTTATCAAAACCTATGCTAAACTTCAATTCATATCTACCCAACAGAAATGCTTTTTGGTTTTTAAATATATTTTTGTTGGATTTAGTGGTATTAAAGGCGAAATCAAGTTTTTCAAATAATAATAATAATATTTTTCCACTTAAAATGAAAAAAGTGGCTTTAATTATAATTATGGGAAAATCTACACAATTATAATTGACTATTCCACATATTTCCCTTTTTGTTTGTTGGTCGAGAAAAAGATGAAATATTGTAATTTTAAGTATATATATGCATGCATGGTCAGATTATAGTAATCCGCAATTATCTCAATATAAATTATATAATTGCAGGATAGGATTTAATTAATTTCACAACCACATCTATAAATTGACATCTTAATTTATAAGCGCTCTTTATTATATACATTATGATTCAAATTTCATTAACAAAACCACCGACCCAATTAAAAAAAAAAAAAAAAAAAGCACATTTATGAATAATTTAAAATATAAATAGTTAAACACTTTTCAAAATATTTCTTTTAAAAAAAAAACAGAAGAGAGAAATGTCTCAGTTCTTGTCATTGTTAGGATGGATGCCAAATGCAAAATTATGATCCACATAATGTTGATTTTAATTTTCTATCGTCTGATGGTAATAGTTAATGGCTGTACCCAATAAATTGACAGGTCCATATAAAAATTTTAATTTTATATTAGATAAATTTAGGAGTCTAGTGGTGTCCTTAAAGACACTTTATATATATATATATATAGAAAAAACACTTCATGCCTAAACCTATTAATGTCTATAAAATAATAACATATAATTTGAAAATAACAATAAGTGATTTATTAAGTTTGGCGTATGAAAAGACAGCAACACCAAGAATGAGAGAGAAGATTAAAATTAGAATTAATTACAAAATTTGATTATTCTAATTAAGAAGATTTATAATAATTACAAAATATTGCTAATGAATCAAACTGAGGTGATGAATATATAAACATATATTATATACAGGTTAGAATGACATAATTAACAACTAAAATGAACCTTGTAATTTTTCCTTGAATGGAAAGCTTTCTATAATCTCTATCAAGTGTATTGAAACACTCGAGGATACACTCACCCCATCATCCCTTAATTAACAATTACAAACACCTCTGTCTATTAGTTTAAATACCATAAGGTCCATAACCAAGCGAGGCAGTAGAATATACACATTAATCCCTTTTAAATCACTTAAAATTATGGCGATTTCTTGTCTAGTTTTTTTTTTTTTTTATATTATGTGCATTGCCTTATTCACTTGTGTTTTTGGGTTCACCAAAAAATACCCTACCTCAACTTTTGATCAAACATTCACTCGTTTATATGGAGAAGATCATGTGATTTTCCTTGATGGTGAAGGTAAATCAGTCCAAATTTCCCTTCAGGTAGTGGGTTCATCTCCAAAAATTTTTATTTGCATGCATATTTTAGTGCTTCTATTAAATTACCAGCAGTAAATTACACAGCTGGAGTTGTGGTCACATTTTACGTATCAAATGGACAGAAATATAAAACAACACATGACGAGCTAGATTTTGAGTTACTGGGGCATATCACAGGCCAACGATGGGTTGTTCAAACCAATGTTTATGGCAAGGGAAGCGAAAATAGGGGACGTGAAGAAAGGTAAACTCTTTGGTTCGATCCAACCAAAGATTTTCAGTCTTATACCATTGTTTGGACTACCAATTTAATAATTTTCTATGTAGATAATGTTCCTATCAGAGTGACTCATAAGGTTAAAGCAATGGGTGGGGATTTTCCTTCTAAGCCTATGTCTTTATATGCAACTATGTGGGATGGTTCTGATTGGGCAACTTGTGATAGCAACTGTAAGATTGATTACACATATGCCCCTTTTATAGCCATGTATAAAGATATAGTTTTGCATGGATGCTCCATCAACCCGACCCAAAACCCACCAAAATGTGATAGTAATGATACAGATTTGGAATCAACTTTTAAGGGTTTAACAAGGAAGGAAAAACACAGAATGAAGAAATTTAGGTTGAAATATCTTTTATTCTTATTGCGATGATCGTCAACGATATCCAACTCCATTGCCTGAACGTTTAGCTGATCCACAAGCAGCAGTCAAATTCTAATTGCATTTTCATTTGGGGGCATACTTTAGAGTTTGGAGCAAAATTATATATATATATATATATATATGATTATTAGTTTAGCACATGTATTTATTCTATATGATTATATGTATTTCTTTATTAATTACTTAGTTTCTGTTAGTTATATAATTAATAATGTTAGAAAGTGCTTCGTGTGTGCTTACTACTAATTTGTTTTAGATATTGTTATTAAATAAGAGTTTGGAATAATAATGATGATTATATTATGCTGATGTCATTCTCAACTACTCAATTGCAACTTCTTATTTTCTTAATTGAATTAACAACAAATTCTTAATATATTAGTCTTTTTTTTTTTTTTGGTTATATTTTCATGGTTTTGGTTATATTAGTTCACGGAATTTATCAAGCTAATGATGTGTTTTCATCCATATGTTTCTTTGATAATATTATTAAACAACAATAAATTCAAAATCCCAACTCATAATTCACTGTGAATTACCTAATTGCAATCCGCTAATTTTAATTAAAGATAATCGATCCATATTTATTCATCTATTATTACTAGATGGAAAATTTAATTGATTTATTAGTTTAATATTGTATTGTTTTTCTTTTCTACAGTTTTAAAGCATTTCATGATGGAGATAAAAGTGATGGTAATGAACAAATTTTGAACTAACCAACTATTAACTCAACAACATAAATTTTTAGCTATAATTGATGTAATTTTATCTTTTCATACACAAAATCAAATCCCTTGATGATGATCCATCCAAGTATAACAAAAGAAAAGAAAAAAATTAAATCAATTGTGCTAAAAAAATGGAGGATTAATAAGCCATGGATGAGTTGAAATTTTCATTTCTTAAATGGAAAATACATCCTATAATAATTAAATAATTAAATCATATAATTTCGTAGTCTTTTATTATGCACCCGCAGGAAGCATGCTTCGAATTGCTTCTAAAAGAGAACAAGCAACTGAGTTCCACGGGAGCAATTTCCTTAATACGGTAATAATATTAACAATTAGTCTTCTAATGAAAACTTTTAAGAGCAGTTATTTCAGATCAAAAACAGTTATAAAATATTTAGTTTAAATAAATATAATTAAATTGACATAAAAAAAAGTGAAATGAGAAAAAAATAGAGATTTATTGAGTTGTATTTCATTATAATTATTATCAAATGATAAGTCAAAAATTCTCAAATTTTCACTCATTTATTTTATTTTTTATTCTTTAATTTATTTAAAAAAACCGCAATAATAAAATGCTTCGTTTAAAACCTGCTGACTACCTGAGTTTAAAACTGAATTACCGTTGGTTTTTTCTTTTTAAACAATTTGACTCTAAATTTTAAAAAATTATAAAATGCATCCATTATATTAGATAACAGTATTGGACGATCTATTACTACTATTGGTCCCCGATGAGATTATTTTATTTTAAAAAGCAATATAACAATTAAGAGAGAAGATAATAACACTTGATCAAATAAAAGATATTTAATTTTCTCTACCGTGTCACTATCTGAATGAGGACTGACTGATGAGAAATCATTATCAGTTCTAATAAATGAGAAAATTAACATGAGAAAAAAAATACAAAGTAGTCGCTATCCTAGCTAATCAAATATAATTAGCAAAATAATTAAACCCCTTCTGTAAGTCTTAATACAATACAAACAGAGGAGATAGCACATTCAAAGTATCTCACAACAGTTCACCACCACCTCTAAAAGTAAAGGCCCACAAAATAAAAAAATAAAAAAAAAAAAGAAGTGGCAAAGGAAGACATTAAATTAGACTTGTTATTGTGAATTAAATACCATCTGAAAAAGTTTTACTGATTATTGTTTTGGTCTTCTGTTCAAGAAGAGGTAACAACCGAAACGTGGAGACTATCCAAAGAGTAACACCCACTACAACTACTGTTTACTGGCTAGTTTTCTTTACCAACTACCCAATTCAATTCATTGCAAATGCCGATTAGGTTCAAACCTCCTCTGAATGAGATTTCTCATTCCAAAAAATGAAGCTTTTAGTCATTTAGGATGGTCCATATCCCATGTTCACATTACTTCTCCACGAAATTGTGTATATTTGGACTTTCTTTTTTTTTTTTTTTTCTTGGTCATAACAAAATTGCTTAATTTTTAGGACTGGGAAAGAGAGAAAGGAAAGAATCTAGAATTCTTTATCTGATTTAAATTTAAATTAAATCAAATATTCCGTGATTGTCGTCCTGATTATTAATTAATGGTAAAGGAAATTAAGTCTAAAGCAACTACTTCGGCCCCACCATTGGTTCGTCTTTGTGTTGTACCAAATGATTTTTTTTTTCAGAGAAAGAAAAAGAAAAGAAAAGAAAAGAAACAAAGAGAAAGCATTTAATTCTCTTTCTTTTTTTCCAGTATGCTTCCTAACAAAATAACAAAAATCAAATACAATTGCAAGGTAAAGTTTTTCATCTTCGTCATAATCTCATTCTCATCATCGATTGATCGGTCAAAGAAAGAAACAGGAAGAAAAAAAAAAAAAACCTAAAAAAAACTCCCAATTTACATCCCAAAAAGAAAGAAGATAAAAGATCTGAAACCTGTCTGTTGGAGGGTATCAAATCAAACCCTAAAACAGCCAACATGACGGTGTTGATGAAGGGACTGTTCCTTATCAATCATACCTTGAACGTACCTAAACTCCTCCACATGACAAGGGATAGTGATAGTTCCCTTCTGATCGAACCCATATTCTTCTTCAGCTTCTTTCAATAACTGCATGAACAGCGGGTGATTAAAGTATATCACAGGCACTACAAATCTCTGTTGCTCCTCTCCCTGGCCTACCTTGATCGCCAAACACCCTTTAGGGACATCTCTCGATTGCTTCTTGTTGTGATTCCCATGGTGATGATGATGATGATGAAGGTGAGGCAGATGCAAGTGAAAGTTCTTTAGACTCTTCTCTCCGCTACCCATATTAATAATAATAAGAATTCCTCAGAAAAACTAGAAGAAAAAAAAAATACTATTAATATATATTTACAAGAAAAAGAGGGAAAACGGCCAAGGATCTTGGTTCAACACAACCAGAGAAGAGCATCTAAGAGAACTTGAAAGTTTGGCCATGGTTCATTAAAAAAACCCCAAACAGCACATGCCTACCATAGAAGGATTTTATTTATATAGAAAAAAGGAAAATAAAGAAATTTCAGAGAGCCCCGGAAGGGTTTTTTTTTTTTTTTTTTAAATAATTTTTTAAAAATACAGTCACTTGTTTTTTACACTAAGTGGGTTTATAGACGTTTGATTAAAGCGGGTAAGATAACGAAACTTAAGATATATATATTACGATAAATATGGGATATAAAGATATATATGATACAGAATAGCGTAGCAATTTGTCGTTGTAACGGACTCCTTGGGAAGGTGGGGTGGGGTGGGATAGGATTAGGATTTCTCAGTTAGTGGTAGAACCGTAATTATGAGGACTTCTAATGGGGAAAGACACGTGTACTTTGCGCGGAGAAAATATTGACACGTGGGAGTATGTGGCGCTATGCATCATGAGGATAGTCCGACAATGTGAGTGTCGTTGACAGTAGGGCAATTGTATGAGACAGCCAATGACAGGGTTCCTACATGTCCATGTAGGCATCAAGGTTGTCTCGTCAGCTTGTGTTGTTATACTAAAGGGAAGGGACATACATGCTCCTGTACCAACTATCAAGGTTTTATTATATTTATGTGTGGTTTTTATTTTTTGTCAAGATTTATTCAGAGAATACTGAGGAAGAGCTATGCATACTTTCTAAGAATCTCAAAACTAATGAACCAAATCTACCTATCAATGCCTACATTTATTGGCTCACATTCTGTTCCTCATATAATATCTTGTAAACGCGGTTGGAATTTTTATATTCAAACTCTTTATTTTCTTACCTCATAATTATATGTTTATATTCAAACACTTTATTTTCTTTTATTTAATAAACACTATTTCCGTTTTAAAATATTAGCCGTTTAAAATTTTAATGTATAATAAATTAAAAAAATAAATTATTATAATTTTAAAATAAAAATATTAAAATTTTCTTTTTTAATTTTGATATAAAGAAATAAAAATATTTACTACAAATATTTATTAGATCTAGGAATAAATAGAAGGTAAAATTTAAAAAAATAATAAATATCTTTTTAAAATTTTAAAACGATAGATAACTTGAAACAAAAAAATTTATGTAAAGTGATATATATATAGTTTGAAATAGAGAAAGTTACTTATAAAAATTAATAAATATAAATTATATTATTTTATAAAAATTTAATTTAGTTAAGACTTGATTTATAATTAAATTATGTAAATATGTATTTAACCATCTAAAAACTTTCAATTTTGTTAGTTATTAATAAATAAATAAAAGTAATTAAAAAATGAATTAAATTAAATTGTTATCGATATACATAATATTTAAAATAATCTTTGTATAATAATTTAATTCAATTATATATTGATCAAATGAAATTTAATTGAATTTTCAAATGAATTTTTCCGGTTGAAACTTTAACGCGTCGGTAATGAATCTTTCAAAGTCCAAATATATTTGGAAATATTATAATTTTTGGTTTATTTTTAATTTCAAAGACATAAATTAAATATATTATATCATCTAAAAAATCTGAAATTATATATATTTCCTAAAAGTAAGAATTGATTTTTTTTTTTGGCAAAAAAAAATGAAAATATAATTTTTTTTAAAAATAAATTTCACTCTTAATAAAATTTCAACTCCAAACTTTTGACCCGTACGTACCGCTTCATCACCACAAACCAAAAACTACATATTTCTTCCGTCTAATACAAGGTAGAGTACTACAAAACAAAACGATAAAACAACCGCCGTGGGAGTCAATCCATCAGAATGATGAGTCTTCAAAAAATAAAAATAAAAAATAAAAACCATGAGAATCGGTATAATTTTATTGTGATTAATGTATTTTTTTTATACATTTTCTGTTATCATAAATTTTATAATAATAATAAATTAATAATGGAAACATTAGAAAATGGTAAATAAGGAAATGAAATTTCTAAGAATAAGAAAAGATTTAATTGGGGAAGAAAAAAGGAAAGGAATCAAAGGATTTTCCAAAGAAAATAGTTTAAATTTAAGCCACTGATTTTGAAATTTGATTTTAATTTGTGGGCACTTGGTCTGAAGAAAGTAAAAATCACATGGGAATGGGGTCCATGGAAGTACCACGTACTCTCTACTCCAACTGAATACAAACACAGTAGAAAGAATAAAATTGGAGACACAGTGACAAAAAAGTCCTTTTCTCTTCGATTAAATTCCAATCCTATGGGACCGAAAATCTCGTGGGCTAGATACGGTGCCTCTTCATTTCTTTCTCACTACCCAAACAGAGGCCCACGCCTTAAATTAAATATATAATTCAACGTCTCGGCAATGCCTAACCATCGAATAATATCTGCATTTAGGAAATTTCTTGAAAACGTCAAGGAAAAATATTATCGTTAATTCATTCTTTTATTTTTCTTTTAAATAATTTATTTTATATATATATATAAATAGGTGCAATTATTTTTTTTTAGTGTGTTAATTTGATTGATCATTTGTTTTCTAGTTATTAATTGTTGAATACTTGAAACAAAGAATGGATATTTACTAAAATTAAATTAATAAAAAACATTTGAAAAATCTTCATCATTAATGGTTGGATTGTAGAATTTCAGCTGAAAAAAATTGTGATAAAATAATAGGAATAATCATATATATAAATTTTTTTATTCATGTTACATATATGTACAGTTGAAAATACAAATTTTTAAAAAATAATATATTATATATTATTATTATTATTTAAATTAATTAAGTTATAAATATTGGGTAATGCATAATGAATTTTCAATTAGCTAATTTAAAATTTTCAAAGAAGTAATGAAAAGAAGTTCTAGATGCAATATTTGTGTTGTTAGGTTGGGTAATGAGTGTTTTGTTCCATAAAAATCAGATGCTTTTACTTTCTTTTTGGTTAAAGATGTTAACATGAGAATTTTGCTTTGTGGCGTCAAAATTATATATATATATATAGAGAGAGAGAGAATTTTGCTTTGTGGCATCAAAATTATATATATATATGTATATATATATATATATTGAACTTTTTTTTTAATGATAATAAAGAATAAATACGTTTTTTTTAGAACATCACATGTCACGTGTAAAATTAAAAAATAGTAAAAAAGAAAAAAGTTAAGTTATTAAACTTGAAAAATCAACAAATTTAGTCAATTGCAAGATTTGGAAGAGTTTTTAAATATAATTTAGTTTATCGTCAAAGTTCAGTTTAATAAAAATAAATAAATAGAGAAAGAGATGAGTTAAAATCTAAACAAAAATTTATTTCACTATTGAAAAATAATTACTTAAATTTGCTGATATGACGTCTCATATGTATATTTAATGAACTAATTTTTTTCTTTTTAATTTTATATGTGGTATGACACATCAATATTTCATTTGGGTATTTAATAGGAGATGACGTGAGAAATTTTCTATTGAAATTCAGATATTATAATGTTACTGAAATTAAAATTCAGAAAGTTTATTATTACAAAATAAAGTTTAGAAACTATAATATTACTTGGTTAATAATTCAATGACTGTCAATGAAAATTAACCCTTATTCTTGTTATAGAATTTATTACGTATGTTATAATATTTTTTAGCAGACATATCTCACTAATAGAAATTGAACATTAATTACACATGTTTAAGCATCATGATAAAATATGAATTGCTTTCCAATTTATTAGACATATACAATATTCGCATATTTGTAAAATCAATTATTTCAAAATTAAAATTTATAATTATATTGACTTAAAATTATATTAATGGTTATGTTATATGAGCAATATAATTATTTTATCAATCTGTTTGTAAAATTGAAACATTAAAATTTTGAAAAAAAATTAAAATGTCTTTTTATTTTCTAATTTAATATCTATCCAATTCTTATAATATAATTTTTTATATTATTAATTTATAAATAATTGATTATCTATTTTTTATTATATATTTTTTATTTAAATAATTTTAATATAGGCGAAGATAATTTTCTTTTGTGTTTGTTTCAAAATTTATTAAATATATTTAAAAATTTTCAAAATAAAGTTTTTACTATAATGTATTAAAAATAAGATATTACTTATAATAGGATTGGTAGACAATCACCTTTAATATATATTAAAAGGAAATTACAAGTTAATTTGATAATTTACAAGTTCATTCGAAAAAAGTAATACAAAAAACGAACGACCATTGCCAATTTAAGATGTGTGTGATTTTTTATTTATTGGTGCTATATATTTAATATTAGATTTGCCATTTTTTTTAATTTTTTCATTCTTTAATCAAAGTTTTTGTAAAAATTTTGCAAGTCCATAGAATTTTGGAAGTCAAAAAATTTCGGTTAATTTAATTCAATTTTTAATTTTTAATTTTGCAATTTTTAATTCATTGTCTAGATATTACTTGGTCGATTGATGAGAAAATTGAATTCTATACAAATTTTTTGTTAGGTTTGTGGGAAAGTGATGGAAAAGGAATTTTCTTTTTCTTTTGAAAGGTATTTTAGTCATTTCATATAAGATTTAATGGGATATTTTTATTGTCTTTGAAAAAATATTTAAAAAAAGTTAATAATAATTCACTTCTTAATTACTAGTTGATGAGAATTTTTTTCTAGAAAATATTATATTAAATGTTGGTTTTGATAATTTATAAGTTGATTTGAAAGTTTAGAAGTCCATTATATTAAAAACTATTAAAATTAACTTAAAAATAATAAACCCTACAATTAATCTTATTAAGTTTTAGTTGATAAAAAAATGACTTGCTAATAACCTACAAAAATAAGTTATTTTTCAATTTTACCAATTTACAATGGAATCACCCGCAGAGAGATGAACATTGTCAGTGTCACTACGAACTACGAAATTAAAATTATAATAAAATGCAAATAATAGGCGTTAATGTGCCACTGTATGTACCGCACTTGTACTGAATGTACTCTTTAAAGTTTTGTTGTTTTAACAATAAGAATTGGACCAAACGGACAAAGTGAAGTAATTCCCAATGCCAAAGTGGAGATTCATTTGGCATTTCACTATAGTTTACAGATTATTGGGTGATTTTCTTTTTAATTATACATACAATTGAACCGCACCTCATTTTTATTAATAATTAATGGAACTAAATTATTCTCTATATATTTCTTTTTAAGTTATTGTTTTATTTTATAATTTAATTAAAAATTTTAAATTAATGTGAGGTGGTTGTTCTCTATTTGCTTGGCATTTGAATATGTCCTCTAATTTATAATTTCATTTCAAAGAGAATTTTTTTTTTTAAATAAAATTTTTAAAACCCACTTGTGTGTATATTTAAAAAAAAAATAACAATAATTAAAAGGAGACACCCTCTGAAAAATGAATTACATATCCTTGAGAAAATAAAATTTTGAGGCAAGATTGAATCTTTCAATGAATAATCCTCACAAAAAGATAATTCAGTATTCCTGTTTGTGTTCAATGAAAGTTAATATGATATTTCTAAGGAATATCTTATATTCTAATTTTTCTTTTTTCTGAGGAATGTATTACACTATATTAAATATTTTTTCATTAATATATTTTTTTTATGGAATTAATGGTAGTGCTTATTTTTAAATTATTGTAAAAAAATAATTTAAAATTTTAAAATAATACCCTCCTTTTTTTTTTAAAAAAAAATCATTTTTAATCAGTATTTTTAGAACATTTGTTAGAAAAATCACATTAAAAATAAGAAAATATGTTATATATTATCAATCACGCACTCAATCATTCACTAAATTATCTATCAATTTAACGGATCATTTTTTCTGTTTAATTTTAGATAAATGAAGAATTTGCAGCAATTGAAAACTATGAAATAGGTTACTAAACCATGCTTATTGAGTAATATTTTATGTATATGGATATCATAGAATAATATTAAAAAAATAATAATCTTCGAGGGGACATATATAAATGGTGGAGTGGAGAAAAGATGCAAAGTCAAGGAAGTGGGGAGTGGAAAGACCATCCAAAGTGGAGGGAGTGAGTGTAGCTTTTTTGAAGAAAGCAAAAAGAAAAGATACACATACTTTTGACATTTTTATTCTGTCTGGCTCCCATTTTTTATATATGAGTTTTTACAATAATAATTATAATAATGACTATCATTTGACTTTTAAATGAATTATGTAATATATAATTATTGTTTTGTGGTCAAGGGTATGGGACTGTGGAGCACGAGCACGTACAAGAAGCTTCCACTTCACATTTGGTTGGCTATTTTCATTTTCCACTCAAAACATCATTATCCAAATTAATTCAAAGTTAATTCCTTTCTGCGCATGCTTCAATTGTATAAGTTCTAATTAAATCTTTAGAGTTAAAACAATAAAATTAATTATTAAACAAATTTTCTAATTATAAAAGCCAATGATTACCCTATTAGAAAAATTAATGTTAAACAAAAAATCTAAGACGTACAAAATACTATCTTCAAAGATTTATTTTGTAATCTCCCAGGATTCAACAGATAATAATAGAATATATTAAAAAAATCCAGCAGAAAAAAGAAATTAAAACTTCATATTTGAAAATTATTTATAGACTAAGCAAGTGTAACGGTAAAAAACTTTTGCTATAATGATAGGAGCCAGTGCATTAGAATTTTTTTTAGAAATAATAG
This sequence comes from Reutealis trisperma, assembly GCA_947687605.1. Classification (NCBI taxonomy): domain Eukaryota; kingdom Viridiplantae; phylum Streptophyta; class Magnoliopsida; order Malpighiales; family Euphorbiaceae; genus Reutealis; species Reutealis trisperma. The sequence continues at coordinate 4,800,694 of CANTUT010000033.1, read as the reverse complement.
GAATATTAATATTACTAGTTTAGGAATAAGGAAGCACAGTTATATAAAAATACTAAGTCAAAATATTAAGGTTTTAAGGTAAAAAATTTTTAAAATTAATTAAATAAATAGAGAGAAATTAAAAAGTGAGCTTGTACTAAGCCTAACCTATATAAAGTGTAAGGGCAAATTCACCCATTTACACTAAAATTAGATTTTTAGCCCAATTTCCATGCACACGAGTCTTGCTCCTCTAATTGACTCTTTACATGCTCAAGATAAGAGCATTTCAATATATTTTTTATATGTGTCAAATTTTTTATTATAAATAATTATGTTAAAAATTAAAGTTCCAATGAACTCTTTATTTTTAAAAATTAAAAAATAAAGTTGGTCTGCCTCTCTACATTTAGAGAGCCAAATATTACTTTATATTCTAATTTTGATTAATGAAATATAAGTTTCTATATATTTTATTTAAGATAATTTTAGAATTACTTTTTCTATTGGATAAACTTAAAAAATTAAAAATTAAAAATAAAGAGCAAAATATAGAAAGTTTATTGGATTTATATAAAATTTTCTATTCTTTATCAACTATATATTCTCTATTAAATAAAATATACTCTTTAAAATAAAAAATACTATTGAAAATGTTCTAAGTTAACAGCTTATATATCTTTCAAAAAGTTTTTTCCTAAGCAACCTGAAATTGTAGAGTTTTGAAATACACAGCTCACAGCATAACTAAATAATGCAAGTTGGGGCTATTGCGTGGGTCTGTACTCATTCCAATCACAATTATCGATCCTTGACAATTTTGTTCTGCAGTCTCTAAAATTGATACAAAATAGATCTTAATTGGTTAATTGGTGGAGCTTTCAATAGAATTCAGATAGATATTTGTCATAACAAGTCAACTTACTAAGCTTCATTGACTCGTGAGCCTTTGGCTAGTCGCTGTCCTTTTATTTATTTATTTTTTTAAAAAAAACTCATAATTTGAAATAAAACCAAGTATTTTTCCATCATTTTGCTCGTGGAATCTATGAACAAATCATTGACCTTAATATATATATATAGTTGACCGAAAAATATAAATATATGTAGAACAAATATTATTTATATAATCTCCTAATAAAATCAAGTGTCATAAGAATTTGAAAGTTTGAGTTAGGATTGTATAATTATGTAGTTAGATCTTTAAATCCAACTTATACCATTTTATTCTAAAAATTAAAATTGTTTTTTAATCTGGAAAACTTATGACTTGATCCTTGAATTTCATGAAAAAGAAAATCCATGAGACAAAATAATTCCATTAAAAAGGGAAATGGGTTGATTCAAAATTAAAAGATTTTTTTTTCTTTTTACCAAAAAAAAAAAAGAAAGGGTGTGAATATCATGATATAAACTTTAGTAAGATAGATTGTTTTTGCCGAAAGTTAGTGGTCCAAAATACGGCTATTCAAAGTAAGGAATTTTTGTTGCGAGCAATCTCATTACTTATTTTTGTTTTTTCCATTAAAGTCATTTTTATTCTTAGTGTCTGGTCTGGCTCACTCCTAAAACTCGGAACTAAATTCAAATGCCATTTTTCTTCTATTGTACAAATTCCTATTCTCCTCTACCAAAACATACATGACTACCTACCTTAAATTGCCACTTCACATTTAAAATTTTTAATCAAATTATAAAACAGATTAATAACTTATAAACATAAAAATAAAATCTTTCTGTTATATATAACAAAAACTATTATAAACTCAGACATTTGACTAACAAGAGCTTGTCATGTGGAACCAAAATATTGGTAAAATATATATATATATATATATTGAAATAAAGAAATATTTTAAAAATTTTCATAAAGTTATAAATATTCCATCAATGAAATATTTGGGCTAGCCAGACCCACTACTAATAGATTGGGCTTGTTTTGTAGATGCCCAATGAAGGAGAAAATTTGATGGCCTAAAAGTTGTGTAAAAATACTTTAATGTCAGAGGCCCAAAAGTGGGCAAAGGCAAAAACTTTCAAACAAGACAAAAAAGACCACCTAAGATGCAAACCACTGGCAAACACAGCAGCAGCAATAATAAAAGATAAAAAGGAACTTAAAACAGAAAATATTCAATGAATCACTTATCTGAATAGGAAAAATCCTTTTGCAAATTAATAATTCTAAGTACCAACAAGTTGAAAAACCAGTCTTATTGTCAAGGACAAAGTAGCAGTTTATTAATTTTTTTTTTAGCCATGAAGGTCGTGTTATCCAAGTATAGGACTCTGTTATAATTCTTGGCAATTTTTAAAGTAAAAAATTAAAGCCATTTTGTTTTATGAAGTTCTTGATTAAAATTGTACATTTAATTAATTAATGCTTTACCCCAATGGAAAAGGTGTGAGATTATAATGACATGTGGATACCAAACTACAGCTGAGACCATTTCACCAGTGATAAACTTAGAAGGTTTATTTTATAATAAGGTTATTTTTGTTATTAACATACAAAACCTTTTTTTTTTCAGACTGTAATGTAAAATAACATTGCTTGTATTACAGAGAGAAAGTAAATCAAGTGTTGGTTGAGTTTGCTTCTCATCTTATTAATCAAATTTGATTTTATTATCAACACTCGAAATATAATTTATGAATATACAAATTGGATGTATCTTTAAATACCACTAGGGATTAACTTACATTTGATTATGGCAAAAATAGCTTGATATAAACATATATAAGGATGGCTATTTCGACCCGCTCCTACAGGAGTCCGCAAAATGTAATCCTAATTTTACTTGCCTTGTTTATAATGGAGCAGAATGAATATGTAAGGATGGCAAATCTGTCCTGCATATATCTATACTATATATGCATACACGGGAGAGAGAAGGAAAAACACATTTAATTATGTGTCTCTTATTATACTTTTACTAATTATATATTTAATTTGAGAGTAATATGGTCTTTGTCTATTATTTATTAAAATTACTTTATATTATTATTATATTATACTGTATATAAATGTATGATAGGGAGAAGAATAACACATTTATTTATATGCCCTTTATTATACTATTACTAATTATATATTTAATTTGAGCGTAATATAGTCTTTGTCTATTATTTATTAAAAATATTTTATTTTTTAGATTAAAATAAATCTAATATATAATAGAACTTTATATAATAAATCATAAATCTAATTTTATTTCATCGGGGTAAATAAATCATACCATTATAAATCTAATTTATTTTTTTTGAAGGAATCTAATTTTATTTTTTTAAGATTAATTGTTTATTTATGTTGTTCGAATACTTAAATTTTAATTTTCTTTCATATTTAGTTAGGTTAAATTTTAATTTTCTTTTATATTTCATTTTCATTAAATAGTTTTGGACATTAAAATTATTAATCCTAATAGAATTAGTTTTGGATATTAAAATTATTAATCCTAATAGAACTCTATTTTCTTAGGTGATTATATTTTTTTCTCCTACTAATATGATATTAAATTTACTTTATATAAATATATACAGTTATTGTCTTCATCAATTTAATTTATAAACTTTTATTCTTATTAGTTTTATTCTCATTAAGTTTTTTAAGTCATCATGGCAAACAATTTAGAAAAATCAAATAATCTACACCCTTAAATTTTATAAAATGATAATTAGTAATTGTTTTATTTAATAGAAGTGCTTATTAAGTAGTTTGAAATAAGATGATAAAATTTATTTTTTTTAACTAATTATTTTCCTACAAAATTTGTATAAAAGAAAACTAAAAGGTAAAACTAATTTTGAAATAATATTTTATGCAAAAATATTTTATGAATGCGTACAAATTTTCTAAAATATTTTATATATAAAATTATACAATGCATGATATTTGACTAAAATAAAATAAATTAGAAAATTACAATAAAAAGTATCTATCAATTCCTTTATTTTATTTTTTCTAACATGTTCTTAAATATAAAAATATTATTTAAAATTGTAAGAAATGCTTATCTTCTTTTAGTATTATATATGTACTACTTTCTAAAATACATTCATATATTTATATAAAATCTAAAATTATTTTGTATCATCAGTCTAATTATATTATGTATTCATAAATATACAACTTAGATAATATTTATTGTGTATAATTACATTTTTCTTAAATTTTAGGTTTTCATATGAAATTTAACTTAACTTTGAATCAACAATTAAAGTAAATTTAATAATCAAGTTATATAAATATTACTCCATTATAATTTTAAAAGTCAATCAATAAGATTTCAATCTCATGGTGTTTATTTGAGAAGTTTTATATCATTTTAATTCAAATTTTTACTTAGTATATAAGTATATAATTTTATACTTAAGTAACAAAAAACTAGTTATTAAATTTTTAACAAAAAAAAATGAAAATCTAAAATAAGTATTTATATTTCAAATGAGTTGTAGCGAGTTATAATGGGCATGTTTAAAAAAAATCTAGTTTATATAAAAGTAAAATATACATAACAACACATTTTATACTTATAACTAATTAAATATGTTATATTATTTTTTACAAAAATATAATTTTTATATAAAAATATATATTTATTTATTTTTAAAAAATAAATAGGTATTCGCAGCCTGCGCTGCCCATACTGATCGGTAGATGTCATTAAACATAAACTAATGACACTTGTGATTTTGCAGCCATTGTGATTTTTTTTTTCCTAAAAAGAAAAGCTATGTAATTTTTGAGTTTGCCCATTAAAAGTTTGGTGGACATTAACCTTAAAATTTATTTTCGAAGAGTGTGAAAGAGTCTGAATTTCTCCATCTATACAATTAAGAGATTATTGAGTGAGATGAGATGAGCTTTGAGAATAATAATAAGAATAAGCTAACTTAAGGTGAGTTTATGATTGCTGTTAGAATTAAAAAAAAGCGATTTTAGAATTTATTTGATTTAATTAATTGATTTTTATTATTTTTTATAAATTATTTATTTACTTGCTTTTGTTTAAAAACAGTTTTAAACAAATACAAAAAATTTTGTTCAAAATCACTTTTTTCAAATTCAATCTCAAATAGAGTCTTATTATGAAACTAAAGCTCACTGATGATTTTCTTGAATAACAAGATAAAAAAAAAAAAAAAAGCTGATAATCGTGGTTAAAGATTGGGTGGGGGTGTCGGTATTCTCTCTTTAAACGACGGTTTCATTCTTTCCATTGAGAATTAATATTTAACAGTGCATAGAAATTGCAGGTATGCAATAAGCCAATTACCTTATAGCTTAATTAACTTCATACAGTTCACATTAGAATTTAGAAGTTACTAATCCAGAGATAAAAGCAAAGGGGAAGTAGCCTTGTATACCACAGTAAGTTTGTAACAATGAAAAAGCCTAGGTTTTTCGCTAGTCTTGTACACCCCCATTTATGGAGCTACAAAGGTAATCAGCATTCTATCCTTGCATAATTTTTCTTTTTTAATAAAGTTTTGGGTCAATTTTTTACCCATACCAATCATTCATTGAAATTTCAAATTTGTGGTCAGAAAGGTTCTATAGAAATTCATCAGCATGGGCCAAAGAAATACCTCTCTCTCTTTCTCTCTCTCCCCCTAAAAATCAAAGAGCAAAGCCAAATAAAAATCATGGATAAAAGCAAAGCAGAAAGTGGTTTACTTTATGTTTGCAAAGGTCAAAAAGATTCAATTTCCCAAAAAGCACTTCTTTACGAGACAACACCCATAACCCATTCATACAATCCCCTTTTCAACATTAACATTGTTCTCATTAATCTGCCTTAGGTGCAAAGAAATGCACATACAGTAAAATATTACTAATAGATATATAGCACTAATTAAAAAGATTAGACTTGCTTCCTAGATTCCAAACACAAGAAACTAATGATAATTACAGAGAGAGACATTGATGGTGTGAATCCTCCATGTCACAGTTTTCCATGCATTGTTATGAGGAAGAAGAAAGAAGCAACATAATTAAGGGCAAAGTGGCAGAGGTGTCTCCTATGCCCTAGAGACCCAGAGGCATGTAGGAGACTCTTTTGCCCATCTTTCAAATCAATTACTGTTTGAACATTCAGCATGTTTCCTTCTTCTTCTCAACTCCCATGGGAGAAATGAAATTTCACAATAAATGACTTATGACTGAGATAATATATATATATATATATATATATATATATATATATATATATATATATATATATATATATATATGTAAGTAACAAAGGAAGATCCTAATATCATGGTGTTAATTATTATCCAATGGGTTTATATCACTAACCCACTCAGAAACAATTAACGATGTACAACGTTGAACCACAAAAATAGGAACAAACTCTCATTGCTAAAGCATGTGGTTTCTCTGCACAAAAGCTTCTCTGCAAATCAATCAAAATTATTTCATTTCATCAATCATCATCAATCAATACATTACATATCAAATGAAGAGATTTCCAAGTCTGCTCTTTTAACACGTTAGATCAAATGATACAACATTTGGATTCCGTTTTTGCCCAAAATATTTTTTTAATCAACTAATAGACACACAACAGAGGAAATTATGCAATCCAAGTTTCTAAATTTGTAACAAATTATTCAACTTTGGAAATGAGTTAGGGTTCCAAAATAAGCGACAATAAAGCCAAGAGCTAAAGAGATGCACAAACACTCACCCGCATATATATATATATAAATATATCATCGTCCTCACATGCTCACAGTATATACGCAAAGTCTCAAAGAAAGAATTAAAACAAGAGAATTACCAGTAGACTAGTACAAATAATAATACAATGTCCTTAATTAATGGAGATCCTTTACCATATGTCATGCATATCAGATCAAATCAAATGACCCTTCAATGTTCAACCATTCAACTTGGATTTGTACGTAATTTAGACCAAAGAATATCACAGAGCAACCAACATATTTGCAAAACTTCTATCTGTAAGTAATAACAGAGAGAAAGAAAAGAGTATCAACACTTTCTTGCTGTTATATCTTCCAACAGATTTGTTAAGCCATTTTTATTTTTCTACGAGATCTATTTTGTGATTAACATGAAACCCTAGGAGAGAGAAGAAGAGGAATATGTTTACCCAGATCTGAAGATACCAGAAACGGACAGATCCGATACTGGAAATCATCATGAGAGAAATCTACCTAATCATCAACTATAAAAGGCTGACAATAAATAAAAAAAGAAAAAGGGCCATAATTATCGCGCGAACAGAAAAAAGAAAATAAAAAGGGGGTAATGATGAAAACTTTTATTCCAACTTCAAAGTAGATTGGTCAAATACTTCATCATTACAACAATCTGCAAAAAACTAGCAACTTTGATTAGCCTAAAAATTGAAAACCCGTCTGCGTTTACCAAAAAAAGAATAAATTAGAGAAAAGAAAAATAGTAATAAACACAAACCTTTCTACATGCAGCTTCTTTGAAGAAGTAAAGGAAATAAATAAAACTCCAGGGAAGCATTAATTGGGGGGAATGAAGCCTGGTCCGACGACACTAACAAATGATCAATCAACCCTATACCCATAAATAATAATTAGATCTATGGATATAAATGAAGAATTAATAAAGCAAACAATTGAAAAATGGATCAAAAGAGAGTCCTCGAGCCAGACAACATTCCCCTCAAAAGAGAAGCTTCCCTTTTCAATTCTTATCTCCTTAGTTCAGAAAAAATTGTCCCCCAAGAGTCTCGCCTATGTTCAAGGGGGATGAGAACGAAAGAAAGAGAAAGAGTGTGTGATAATGATGAAGAGATGATGAAGAGAATGATATGGCATGGGGGTTATAATAAGAAGAGTAAAAAAGAGTGGAAAGCCAACGTTAAAAAAGACAAAAGATAGGTGCAGACCCGACCCTACCAGCTGGTTATTTTATTTTATTTTTTTTAAATTTTATATTTCAGTTCCAGAAATGACCACGACACCCCATGCACTCTTCTATCTCATGTAATACTATGCATCATAACTTATGTTTAAAATTCCAATTTCCACCGTCGGATTTTTATCAGATGGTTTACACCTCGTACGGGATTTGATCTACCATTGGATTTTGAATTTAGGTCTGATGGTTGATGTTGTCATCAAACATCAACTACTGTGACTGTGCTGCCTGCTGTCTATACAGTACTATGTAACCTACAAATCGAGACCCATTATGGACCGTAGGATGGCGAGACTGCACCATGATACAAAAAGCTGTAATTTTCATCATTTTTAAATAATTACATTTAAATTATTGAATAGAAAAGGAATCAAAGTAAAGGAGGCCTAGAATTGAGTCAGAGGAGTGGTTGAGTTATTGAGCTGCCCGATAATGGAAACCCCATTTAATATTTTCACTCTTTTTTTTTTTTTGTAATTTTTTATTTTCATAACGTAGTAGTAGTAGTAATTTGGATTTACAAAACCCCTTTTTTTTATTATTATTATATTTTTTTAATTAAAAATATTAGTACTAATTTGAAAATTAATTATTTTTAATTTTTGTATTTTTATGAAAGATTGGACCCTCGTCTGCCGTGTCACTTTTGGGCAGGGGCGAGGAATTCGAGGCGACGACCGACAGATAGGGTCAGGGGTCCACGCTTTCCTTTTCACTTTGCCTTTTTACCCATTCCAATTCCTCGGTGACTCTTTTTTGCATCTCTTAGGTCAAAATCACTACGTTTTTTTCACTCGCCCTTCTTTTTTCTAAACTCCTTTTCCAAATGCTAACGCCTTTTGCCTTGCATTTTCGATCATGTTCATAATAATTTTTCATCTCTCCCTTAATTTTTTTTTTTTTTTATTAATAGCACTATATTCCAGATTAATTTTTCGAACTCCAGTACTGATAGTATAGTTTTCATGCAAAAGACTTCAATACTGTGGGTCCAATTACACTAACAGAAAAATGGGTTTTCATTTTTTTTTTTTTCATATTTTCCTCAAATCTCTTTCCAAATTGCAAGAAAGAAAGTAATTATCGGAAAATGCCTTTGAGATAAAGATGTGTTTGGCTTATTAAAAACTGCCCTCTACTTTCTTCGGTGTCCAGATAGAGACTAGGCACCACCATCATCTTCAGATATACACAGCCATGAAATTTAATGGGTCCAAATTTTCTTTTTTCTCTCTCTGTGTTATTTCTTTGACAGGCCTCTTTCCCCGCCTTTTTTTTTTCTTTCCTTTGGTAATAAATGATGATAGAATAATTAAGTCTGGCTATATGTATATATACCTCAATAATTTAATTATTAGAAAGATCAATTGAGGTTTTAATTAAAGTATCAAAGTGAATAATGTAGAGAAATCAAGCAATAAGATTTATTAATTATTAGTGGTTTATTACAACGACTTGCAGAGTCTGATATGATGAAAGAAGATACTGTGCTTGTACTTGTCGCCATAGTAATATTTTGTCTTACGTCGCAACTTGCATTGTCTATTGCCACTCATGTTATTGCTAGCTGGACAAAATTAATTATGCAATTGACAAATATAAATAAAATGATCTAAGTTTTTAGAGATGATATAGTAATTAATTAATTATAGTACGGGGAGTTTGAAATTTTAGCTAATAATTAGATGGTGAAAAGTGTTAAGTTTTGACATTTATAAAAAGTCAAGAAAAATACAGAAAAGATATGTTAATAATTTGATTAAGTATAGTAGTAGTGGTAATTAAGAAAGAAATAGCTAGGTGAAAATGTGAATGAAATAGATACGGGTTTGTTTGGAAGCGAGGTTGGTGCCCGTAAGAAGTGCTGCCATGCTTAGCTATCACCTTTCTACTGTACATCAGAGTGACAAACGGAGAGGACGATACTGGCTCCAGATTTCAACGCTTTTACAGTCTTGAAAATTGTGTCTCTATATATAGACAGAGAGAGAAAGTGGGATAGGAACAACACGTAAATGTCAAATCCCTGCATCTCCAAACCAGGTTGTCGACACTTGAAATTTTTATTTTTTCTTTTGATATAAGTTCCATGACAAAACCCTTCATTTTATTTAATCAACCAATTACTAATATTTCTTATTAATTACAAATAATGATAAAATCAGTTGATAATAAATAATCAAGACAGCCTTTTTCATTTGCCTTCCCCACTGCTAGAAAGCAGCACCACCTGGGCTGGGTACATTATGTTAATCAGTTAATCACTCTACTCAAAATGCAATGGTCACGTGCCATATGTCTCTCTCTCTGTGTATAGAGATAGAGGAGTAGTTGAAAAAAAAAAAAGGGAAGAAACTTTAGAGATATAGCCTTTTGATATTTTGAAGTCAATTTTTGATGTCTGGATCGAGGAAAGAGGCTCTGAACTTATACTCTTTAAAGTGAAAAACAAACATACAAAAGCTTACGTGGGTAGTGTTGTTAATTTTGGAAATTTTATTAAGACGGCCATTTTGCACATTCCCCTATTTCAATTTTTACACCTTAATTAAATCTTTTTTTTTTTTTATTTTAATCTTTTTTATAATTATTTAAAAAAAAAAAAAAAAAAAGACATTTACCTGCACTGTAAGAAGACTTTTTTTCGCCCCTAAAACCTGTTTCTATAGGTTGTAGCATTGTAATTAGTGAAAGTGGTAATAAGTACAGTAAGACCTATATCTCTCTCTTTGTTTGTTTATTATTCATTTGAATAATTTGCATATTCTACTTTTGTTTTATGGTCATGGAAGAAATTTTATGACAGGGTCAAAAAAATCACTATTACTTTGTATATTCTACTTTTGTTGATGATATTTCAATTAGAATTGAAACTCACAATCTCACTTTAATTATAGTCGGCTTAAAAACATTCTATGAAGAAACATAGATTGCAGCCTCCAAAAGTTAAAAATGCTGGAAATATGCCGGTCATGACTGTGCTGTGATTATTTATGGCATAGAGTAGGTGCCTAATTAACAGTGAAAATTCTGTATTTTGACGCTCATTTTGCAGGGGCCAAGTAAAACAGTAAAGTCCATATTCCCTTTCCAAGAAAAAGTAGTAGCTCTGACTCAGAAGTTGCAAACCACTGTTTACTTTGAGCGAATAAAACAACTGAACTTAAAACTTCTTTGAATGAGTACAAATATAGGAGTTATTAGGATGAGTTACAATTCCTGACTGATCAATTCTTTGTCCAAGAATTTTAAAAGCCCATAATAGGAAACCTTCTAACTCACTATTCCACTATTTAGGCCCATTTTAGGTTTTACGACATTAAAATTGCACCAAAAACCAAAAAAAAAAAAAGAGAGTTACCATTTCGGTTATTAGAAACTGCTCCATTTTTTCACTTGCTGTGGACTTGTAAATTGGACCTTTCTCTAGCCAAGCGAAGCCCAAGAACTCGTTTTATACGTTCTTTATTTCATGATTCTCTTGTTTGCAGGCCCACACCAACATATATAGGATTAAGTAACAAACACGACACACGCTGTGCTCATCCCACGGGTCGGGCCGGTTTCAGATCGGGTCTTGCTGGAGCGGCTCACGGTTTTAGAAGGCCTTATAAAATGAGGCATTCAATCTGGATAAATACAATATAAATAAATTCAAATTAAACCATTTTCCTTATGTGTAATCTTTCATTTTATTAACATTAAACAGAAAGCTAGATTGCAGACAAAAATTATATACTTATGGGCTATAAAGAACAAAAGAAAAAAAAAATAATAAAAAAGCATAGTATAAATTAAGTAACAATTTCTAAAAAATATGAATTTATAGTACTATTTAAGAAAAAATAATAGAGTTAATTAAAATGTTGTTTGTGCTAATTATAGGTTGCATAGATTTTAATTTCTTAAACTTATTTTTAGAATGTCTATTTTATAGGTTTTTTATTAAATTATATATATATATATTGCCTTAATCCCCTACCTCACTCCACCGTCCCTTGGGGTCTTGTCAGGTTACATATTTTTTTGTTATCTTCAATTGATTATGTGTAAACCTCTATCAAAACCCATTTTAAATATATATTCCCAGAACTGACTTGACACAATTTAATCCATAATTCCTTTTTTTTTTTTTTTTCCCCTTATGTAAAGAAAAATTGACAAATTAAAAAGAAAAAATAATTAGCATATTATTTATGGAAATTTTAGTGGAAAAATGTTTTATAACATAAATTTAATAGACTATACACCCTTCTTTTAAGTTAGGTAGGTGGGACGGAACCTAAATCCATAATCAAGTCTAGCTATGACAATGATAATAAGAGTAAATCTTATCTATATTGAGTATATAAAATTATTTGATGCAGTAATAACAAATGAAGTAGAAAAGATAATATGAAGTGACAAAAATTATTAATATTTTTTTATTGAAAAGAGAAAAAGACGTACAAATTATATTTTTATCTAAATATATGAGATAAAAATATATTTATGGCATAAATAAAAAAATTTTATAATAAAAATTATATTTTTTAAATTATATTGATATTAGATCTTATTATAGGTAGAGTATAATTAGTGAAAAAAATTATGGACTAGACTTAAGAAAATTTAACATTTTCTAAACAGAGAACGAGTTGACATGAGATGCAAGTTAAATGACTCAAAGGCAGACAAAAATTGATATTGATTGTGACTTGGATTTAATCCCTTGGTTATTGCTCAACTGCATCCCTTATCTTACGTACCCAAATTGACCCTTTTGATAAAACATGTTCAAAATTGAAACCACATCCCGTTCAGTTTACGCCAAATAGGCTGTCTCTGTAGCTTGTGATAGACATTTCTTGAACTAATGTGGCAATTGAATGGTAACTAGCTCGTATATGATATGTCCCTCGTAATTCTAATTAAACATTCCCCCTTGGCTTAATTTTATTTGCTTATTTCATACTTCGCTATATATTATATGGTTCATTTTATTTGCTTACCTATACGGAAGAAATGCTAGCTAATTAATGATACAGAAATATCCTTCTGCTGCTGCACATAATTATAATAATAAAATGAGACCTGACTGTCTTCATCACTTGTGCCTCTTTTTTCCTATTTTTTCACTTTCATTACAAACTTTGTCATCAACCTGATTATCAATACACTTTAATTTGATGAGAACAAAGTCTATATTTTCAAAAATTTTACTTAAAAAAGCTGATTATATCAATTGTCCAGTTGTTGCCTCATGCATGAGAGTGATTTTATAAAAGGAGACCTTTTTTTTTTAACAAATAAAAATGTAATTCTGAATTTTCAAAAAGCAACATAACATCAAACATCTTGATACAAAAATAAATAAATAAATAACAATAAGTTTTTGAATGTTTTATTATGACAGTATAGTCTTGTAAATCTGATCAATTTAAGTAAAATTTTAATTTTGAATGATTTTCTCTTCATTTTATAATTAAAAATAAGTAACAATAATTTTGAACATGTGTTAACTGCAAAATAAATTAATCTCTAATTAATATACATATATACAATCAATATTTATATTTAATATAAAAATATAGTCTTTCTATTTTAAAATATCTGTCATTTTAAAAATTTTAATAAAATATTTATTATTTTTTTAATTTTACTATCTCTTTATTTTTATACTAAATAATTATATTTATTATATTTATTTTTTATATCAAAATTAAAAAATAATATTTTTATTTTTTTATCTTAAAATTATAATAACTTTTATAATTTTCAACTCAAAATTTTAAATGATAAATATTTTACAACAAATAACATACTTGTCACAATCCCCGTTAATGAGATTTTAAGTTGGAATTCAAATAAAAAATTTAAATCCTTATAATGCTAAGCTGTCCCTTCGTGATAAGTTGATGGTATACACAAATATTTGGTATATATGCACATTCTGGAGTGAAATATGAGCCATCGAATCCAATACACGATTCATATTCAACGGTTTACATTCTTCGCACGAGACTGAGCAAGTATATCCAGAATATCTCTCTCTCTCTCTTTTTTAATAATAAAAAAATAAAGGTTTTGTTTTTTTGCCAGATAAATAAATAAAGGTGGAAAAATAGAAGTTAGTTGGGTTTGTGAATGAATTACAAGACAAAGGCTGCCGGACCACGTGGCAAACAGAGAGAGCAAATAAAATAAAGCACAATAAGACATATACCTTTGATTTCAAAGAGGTCCCCACAGACGACTCTGTATTAGCTACGATATTGAAGGTAGAATAGGCACGTGTCCTCTAATATTTAATTAAGCTTTCTACGTTGGACCATAAAACTTCTGCCACGTAGTCAAATTCCAAAAGAGGATAACGACAAAATGGGATACTATGTTTTGACCCGATGCACATGGCAAAGGATTATTGGGTGACGTGTGATAGTCGATAAATACTTGTTCCTTGGCAACTAATCTCATTGGCTGCAATTTATATTTATTAAATATTTTAATGCTTTTGATATACAAAACAATTGATTTTTTTTAATAAAAAAATAGATATTTGGTGGAAAAGTCGGGCACGTTCAGACTTGAGAGTGACTCAACCTAACAGCTCTAGTCTGGCTCGAGCCGACTTGTGTATTCATAAATTAGATATACAATATATGAGTTTTGATAAATTTGTATTTGGTTGAGTATCAACTATAAATATGCATTTGGCTAAAAAAAAAAAACTATAAATATGTCATGGTAAAATTTTAGATTAAGCATTATTTTTCTTTTCTCCCTTACATTTTATATAAAAATATACTTTACATCATATCTTATTTAAACTACAATTTATAATATTTACCATTTGTTTTAAATATATAAAATAAAGTTTCAATTAATCCTCGCTCAATTTTTTTTAAATATGATTCAGGATCACTGAAATTTTTATGATTTAAAATTCTCATAATAATTAGTTCAATTCAATTATCTTACATATCATTTCAAAATTAGTCATTTAACAATGTGACTAATTAACTCACTATTATATATATATATAATTTTAAATTCCACACATTAAGTACCCAATTAATATATGGAAAAAAAAAAAAATTTAGCAACACGTGAATTCTGTTGCCGACAAAACATAGTAAAGTAAGGAAATAAGATGAAGTTGTCGATGATGTCCACAGTGATGAGAACCCTACAATTTTTTAATATGGCACGTTACAAAAGGTTGAATTCACAAAAAATGTGCTGCTATATTTTTCTATATTTAAAGACAAAAGTAGAAATTACCTTTAACAACTTGTATCTCAATTCAATTCTTTTTTCTTTTTATTTTTCTTTGGATTTTACTCATATATTCATGTGTGTATTGACCCTATTCATAGAGCTGGGATACTCGTCCAGCTCATTCTAAAAATTCGGGCTTGAATATAGTTTTTTTTTTTTTAAACGCTCAAATTCAAAAAGTTCCATTTCTCAGACAAATTTAAGAATATTATTTCTTTAAGGTTCACCAAAAAAATTTATAAAATATTATATATTATATAAATAGTTTAAAAATTAAAAAAAATTATTTATTGATTTTTTATTTTGCAAAAATATCATGAACTTTTATCTTTATTTACAAATTTAACCTTGTTTCTTCTTTTTGCCTATCAAAATTTGATTTTTTTTCTCTTTGCTAGCATATATTAGTTCCATTTCTAATTAAAATAAAAAAATTAATTTGATCATATTAAATTTTATTTATGAAAATTCAAAATAAATTAACTATTAACCTTTTTAATATTGAAAACTATATAATTTATGTATTATATTTTTTCATAAATTTGTATAGTATCGTTTGTTAAGTATAAAAATTAAATTTATATTTATAAAATTAAATATTTTTAAAATTACATTTTACTTGAGATTTTTAAAAAAAATTAAAATAAGCAAGTAAAAAGTTATAGTAAACAATATATATTAAATAAAAAAATAGTATACTTCTCGCAAATAACAACAAAAAATATATATCACTATAAAATTCAGTATTTTTTAGTATATGGTATAAATTAGAAACACTAATACTTTAAGAAAAAAAAGAATAATGAACAAATCATAGTAAATATTATATATTACTATAAAATTTAATATTCTTTTCATATATAATAAGTATCTAATTATGTTTATACATGACATTAATTTAATAAAATTAGTTTTTTTAATCAAAACACTAACAATGGGCTTGCATTTGTGTAATATGAAAACCTATACCCATTTACTAGTGCATATCTCATACATGTTCAATACAAAGAAACATAAAAAAATAATTCTTCTAATAATATCAATGTACTAAATTCACAAACTGTTCTAATAACTACAAAGTTTCATTTCTTTTCTCCCCGTTTACTCTTTTCTTTATTAGCCTGGTAAGAAACTCAAACTCGCTCTCAACATTTACGCATATTTTTTTTCTTATGACAGACTCTCATTGCTTACTAATAATTAAAATGCAATAAAATTTAAATTAATTTTAAATCTCATTCAGCAAAATAAACATAACATAAAAGATGGTTAAAGTAACCCATATTACAACAAAACAACTAATTTTGGAGAGAACAAAAATTTAATGTTTGCAAAAGCTACCAAAACCCGAAAATTTCATTACAAAATGAAATTAATGATTAGAAAATAATTATTAATAAAAATAGATTTATATCAATAAAACTATAATAAATTGTGGTTTTATTTATATTACTGACCATAAAATATACAGAATATGTAAAATTTGATGCTATAAAGTTCATATCATAAAAAACAAATGCTATTAAATTTATAAAATGTGTGCAATAAACTGATGAACATATAATAAAAAAAATTTAGCTCAAGTTATTGATATCTCAAAGAAAATAGATAAATAATTAATTTAATATTAATGATAAATTTTTACTAGAATTATTAGTAGAAGAAATTTTATATATATATATATATATATATATATATATATATATATATATATATATATATATATATATATATATATGTTTACTAGAATTATTAAATACATAATATCAAATATATATAATAGAAGAAATTTTTTTAAAAGGCTCCTGTAGAATTAGATTTCAATATACACTATTTATTTATTTTATTCGAAATGAAATTTAATGGTTAATATTAGTATTTGATATTGTAAAGAAAATTATTAAATTATAAAAATAATCAATTTTTAAATAATGATAAAACAGATATTGCATGAATCATATAGAGACTTTTAACAAAAAGTAAAAGTTTAAAAAATAAATTAATTAGCCTAATATATATATATATATATATATATATATATATATATATATATATATATATATATATATATATATATATATATATATATATATATATATATATATATAATAAGTGGTGACATAATTGTACAAAAAAAAAAAAAAAAGACATGAAGTGTAATTTTCGTTATTATATATTTTTAGATGCAAGTCGAATTAAGTCAAAATAATAAGTTTTTATAGTCGGTCTGAGCCGATTTGAATTTAAGCTTCAAAAATCAAGCTCAATCAAACTTGATTCGAACCTTTCTAAATTCGGCTCATGAACAAATCTATTTAGTATGTAGTCACTGGTGCTAGAACACCTGGCAATGAATTGATTTGGATGATTGAAAGAAAATTTGATTAGTCGCCTATTTAAGTGTTGCTAATTCAAGAGGTTTTGGATTTAGTAAAAGTATCTTAGGAATTATGTCAAAATTAGCAAAATTACTCTTATATCTTCTTTTGTTTTGGCTGAAATATGAAAATAGATTAAAAATTATAAATATAACTAAATATTTATAATTAAATAGACTAAAAATTTTGTTTATAAATATAATTAAATATTCACTTTTAAAAAATATTATTTTATTAGAGTTTTTTCAAGTTACTTTATTTTAAAATAAAATAATCTACTTTGTTTGTGAAAAAAATATTTTTTACGAAAAATTATAATTTTATTCATATTTTTTCATAAGTCAAACAATTTTTTTGCAATTTACTTAATTGCGAAAAAAATTCTAATTTTAGGAAAATATAATTTATTTTGTAATATGATTTATTTTATAAAAAATAATAATTTTATGAGAAAAATAATTTTATAATTATGAAAAAATATTACTTTTTTAAAAAAAAAATCATAATTTTTTTATAAAAAGTATCGTATAGGTAAATTTTTTATATTATTTTGTTTAAAAAAGTACAAAATTTTATTTATGGTCAATCGGACAGTTATAAATAATAAATATAATCAAAATATTTAAAATATTATAATTAAATTGATCTGCTATTATATTTCATTAATTAAAAATGAAAAATACTATAATGATTAAGGTAGTATTTTAAATTTATGTATTTATAAATTTTATAAAAAAATAGTCTAATTTACAAAAAAATAAGAAGATTATAATTTTTTATTAGAGAGCCATTCTTTTGATAATTAAGAAATTATTTTTTTTGTAAAATTATTGTTTTTTATAAAATAAATCATATTACAAAACAAATTAAATTTTAATAAAATTAGATTTTTTTTTCTAATTAAGTAAAATTGCAAAATAATAGTTTGATTTACGAAAAAATAAAAAATATAAATAAAGTTATAATTTTTTGCAAAAAAATTATTTTTTTTCTCAGTAAAGTAAGTTACTTTATTTTAAAATAAAGTAATATAAGAAACTCCCTATTTTATTTATAAATATAGTTAAATATTATTTTTAAAAAATTTTATTTTGTTTATAAATATAATTAAGTATTCACTTTCTCTAATTTCCCTCAAATTGGCCGCCCGCTCTATTTTGTTGGCTAAAGCCAGATGTTGTTAAACTTAGTTAAAGAAGAGATAAAAGTTGATTATAAAAGAAAATCAAAAGAGTTGGAAAAAAAAAAAAAAAAAAAAAAGAAATGGAAAATGCTTATAAAAGAAAATTACAATACGCTATTTTTTTTAAAAGAAAATTACAATACGCTATTTTTTTTAAAAGAAAATTACAATACGCTATCAGATCCGATAGGTCTTAAATTAAAAGAAGCCCCACAGACTTGGGGATATAAAGCAAACAATAAGACCATTACTCCCGTGGGAAGAAGAAGAAGAAAGCCATAATTCTAGATACTAATACACACTCAAATCATAGGCTAATAAATAGCTTCACATTCCCAAAACATTCTCTAGTTTTATGTACTTCTACTAAGTACAATAACATGTTTGATGGAGAAGAATATTCTCCTTCTCTTTCTGCAGATGAAGAGCCTTTAATTACCTCCATAAACCCAAGAAAGAAAAAGAACAAGAACAAGAGGAGATTCAGTGATGACCAGATTAAATCATTGGAATCTATGTTTGAATCTGAAACAAGGCTTGAGCCTCGAAAGAAAATTCAATTGGCTAAAGAGCTTGGATTGCAGCCGCGACAGGTTGCAATTTGGTTTCAGAATAAGAGAGCCAGGTGGAAGTCCAAGCAGCTTGAAAGAGATTATAGTATTTTACGAGCCAATTATAATAGCTTGGCTTCTAGATTTGAGAATCTGAAAAAGGAGAAGCAAGCGTTGGCAATTCAGGTACTTGAAAAATTCAAATACCCATTGATCATTTTTTTTTTTGCTGTTTTTTGTTTTTTTATAATTAAGCTAATTAAGTAATTATTAAGCTGACATATCCAAAAATTGACAGTTGCAGAAGATGAATGATTTAATACAGAAGCCGATGAAGGAAGAAGAAGAGGGCACAAAGTGTGATTCAGAAGCGAAGGCAAGATCATCGGGACATGGAGTGGGAGTAGTTTCAGATGAAGATAGTAGTATTAATAAGGTTGAAGAATATTTTGGCTTGGAGGAAGAACCCAATCTTATGAGCATGGTGGAAACTGGTGATGGATCATTGACATCACAAGAAGATTGGGGAAGTTTAGACTCTGATGGACTTTTCGATCAATCCAATAGTGGTTGCCAGTGGTGGGATTTCTGGGCTTAGAATAATTTAATGAAAAGGAATTTGAATCGAAAAGAACCAAAATTTCAGTGCAGGGAATTAAACAGAGTTGGAGTTTAACATTTGCAGATCACAAATTAGAAATTCAGTCATCTCTGCTTTTGCTGCCACTCGAGGAAAGTGCAAAACCAGCCATTGTTGATCTTTGATCATTCCTTCAAATTTGTCCCTGCAATTGAAGTGATGAATGGCCACAAAATTAGGAAGCTAACACGCGAATGGTTGTATGTGAATAAGAGAAACAGAGAAATCTTTTTACTTGCAGTTTACAAAGCGCTTGCCGGCTGGTGTTATGCTATGCTATCTCATACAAAATTGCTTGTCCGTGCATTGTTTTATTTTTCACATAGTAATAATTTTCTTCTCCGTGTGTATATATTTATTTTATATTCAAATGATTATGCCAAATAAACTAAATGGAATGGAAGGAATTGAGATTTCAGAAGCACAAATACGAAATTAAGCAGATAATTAGATTACTTCGATATATTCTTAGTTACACGGTTTTATTATAACTTATATGTTCTTAGTTACGAAGGATTAGTTGGAACTATTGTTAGATTCGTTACGAGTCTGTTACTATAGCTGAAACAGTGTATATATATCAGAATTCCTCATTTTAACAGTTCGATGCGGTATCAAAGCTCTATTTGAAAGCTTTTTTTATATTCTGCAATCTATTTTCTCTTGTAACCGCTTCTAAATTTTCTTTAAGTTTCTTACAGCAACCAAACATCAATTTCCTTTAGATTTCTCTCAAATAATTCTCCAACGGCTGAAACTGAAGATGCCAATATTGTTACTATTAACAATCCAAAGCCAATTCCCTCTAGCCTTTATTATCTACATGCCAATTAAAATCCATCGCCTTAAGAATTTGATATAGTTACCTTCAATTCCATAACTCGAATTGAAAGGCAAACCCTAAGCTTCGGCTTTTGATCTCTGAATAATGTACAAATTGAGTAGATAAAAAGGAAGGAAACGGGAGAGAATCGGACGGCTAGGTGGGGGTTATTTATATTTAGAAATTTCAATATGAGAATTAGTTGTATATTTATATTTTTCATTTTTATAAATTTATAATTTAATTAATATATAGTTAGTTTATAAATTTATATTTATAAAATATTAAGATATGATATTTATTTTTAATATTCATGATGTAATTTATTTATTTCTCATTTTTTTATAAATAAATTAAAATTTTTCAATATTTTAGTTAATAAATAAGCATAATATATTTAAATTTTAAAGCGAGACATATTTTATAATATTTATTTTTAATAATTAAAATTTAATATTTTAATTTAGTTAATTTAATTTTATAATTATTTTAATTCAATTTGATGGCGGGTCTCGTTCAGTACGAAAAATATTTGGACTTTAGTTCCTTAGTCAATGACGGGTCCCATAATTTTCTAATTCACTCCATAAAAAACGGCGCCGTGTAAGAGCTGAGAGACCCAAGAAACGAGGTGTCGTTTTCAGCGAAATGGTTTTTTTTGTTTTTTTAAATCTAAAAGCATTTCTGTGTGAGGTACAAGTTTAGTAAAGTGGGTTTGAGACTTTGAGCTGAGAGAGACGGGGGACGGGGGAGGGAGGGAGGGAGAGAGAGTAATGAACGACCTCTCCAATGCGGTGGTGAGAGATCAGAATAGCGAGAAATGGAAGCCAATACCGGGAATAGCCATCTACATTTTAGTGGCTCTATTCGCCATTGGTCTTTCAGTTTCTATATTTATCCTCATTGTGGTCCATAACGCCATCTTCTTTCTCTGTTTCCTTGTTCTCTCTGGTATTGTTATATCTTTCATTGCTTGGAACAGAGTTAATTGGAGGCGTAAAACTGCTATTTTTCGTTATCTTCGCTCATTCCCTGACTCTGACCTTTCTTCCGCACGTGAGGGACAGCTTGTTAAAATCACTGGGGTACTTCACTATTTCTCTCTGTGTCTTTTATTCCCTTAATTTATTTCTGTTTTCTATTTTGTGGAATGTCAAATGCTTTCATTTTTCCACGTTTTGTTGCTTGGAAAATTTATGAAATTTGTTTCAATCTTTTGCTGGGATATTCTATCTCACTCGATGATCAGTCAATAGCTTATCTTAATTAATTTTAATTCAGTTGTCTCAATAGAAATGGATTTATTTATTCGCTTTCTCTAATAATGTGGTGCTCTTGGAAAATTTGGTAAATGCAATTGGTGGGTTTGGGATGGTTGATTTATTATTTAAAAAATAAAAAATAAAAAAAAAAATTGGCTTTAATGTTGAGGCTACCTTTTGTATTTTGTATGTTAGTGAAAAATGACACTTAGTTGTGGTTTAGCTGTCTTATTTTTGCTGATTATGCAAGTCATTAAAATTAACGGGCTAATAGTTTTATTTTTTATTTTTTATTTTTTTATATGCATGATGAAACATTCTGCATATTGTCATCAATAGTTTAGGTGTTATGTTGATGATGGTAGTTTGTTACTTTCTATATCATCAGCTTATGAAAAGCACCATTTAAGGTTTTTCGGTTTTTGGAAGTATTCACAGCCAATATTAGTTTCTTTAGAAATTGAATATCCACAAAAATAAGCCTGCAAGCAAAATAAGCAGAGTTACCTTAATCAAGACAAGACTGATTACAACATGGAATTGACAATTTTGACTTGGCAAGGGTGCACATAACACATGTATTAGGATGTGAACAGTTATGTTTTGCTTCTTTGTGTATTTCAGTAGTATAGAGATTGATGTTTCAAAAACTGATGATAATTTAGTAGCTTAGGGTTTAGGATTTAGTGTTTAGAGTTTAGAATTTAGGATATTGCGTTGATAGAGTCGAATCAGATCAGTTTACTTTATGTTAGTTTGGTCAAGGTTGTAGAAATTGGTCCCTGTAATTTTACTTCTCACTTTACTTCATGAATGATTAACTCTTCTTTTTTCCGCCTTGATGATTCTAGCTTGCGTCCTGTGGGAGTGTTTCCTTGGAATCTTCATACGAAAGGGCTACCAGATGTATCTATGCATCTACTCTTTTGTATGAATATGGAGGATTTGGACTGAAGGCAAAATATCCTAATACGTCATACTTCCAATGGAGTTTAACATATTGTGAGGTAAGGATCCTCATCTTTGCTGTAAATTTTTAGTTGTAACCTGATAGTCTATCTCTCTACAGATAAATTTGCATTGATAGAATCTACACTATTTGAGAAAATAATTACTGCTTTCATATGCCCTTTTCCTTGCATCTGTGCAATGTTGTCCTTCAACCTGTGCAGCTTCATTTTTGTCCTTAAAGCACCTGAACTGAAATCAAATGGCCTATTCTCAAGCTTATAAATAAAAACATACCATATTTTTGCTCTTATTTTACCTTGCTTAACCTCTAATTCTACCCTTCTATAGTTGTTTATTTATCTTGTAGATGTTATCGCAATTGGGCTCATTACGTATATGATTTGCCTCAGCATTCTGCATTTGATACCATGAATCATGGGGCAGTTATGAAATCCATAAGCTCTGTTCCTTATTATTCAAGTGTTGACCAGCTGCTTGCACACACGCGCTCAACTCAATTCAACCAACTGTTAATCTAAATTAGTTGAGGTCAACTATATGAATCCTTTTCCTCCTTTCGACCTAGTGTATGGCTGCTATATGCATAATTATATATATTAAATGTTCAAAACTAATTAAATGAATCAAATGTACAAAAAAATATATAAAAATGAATAAATTTATAATTTGAGGTTTGAATCAGGCGTTTGACTATAAAACACTTGGTTCAGTCTGGGACATTGGGACAAGTGTGTTTTTTTTTTCCCACACAAACCAAACTGATCTTGGCCACATGTCATTATTCAAGTTGTCAAACTAGTAGTTAACTACCTTCAAGCCCTTCACCTTGTTGAAATATTCCCATTCTCTGGTTATCTGGACAAACTCTTGGTCTTGAGAAGCATCAGGCTGATTTCTGCACTTATAACCTTCTTATATTGTCATCTCCGCTGATTTTTTCCCCCTCATCCATGGTGCCCTACTGACTATTGAATTCCCCCACAAATCTTCTTCTAGCTAATAATGTTAGATGCTTTGTTAACATATCATCGTCAATGTCCATTATAGACATCATACAAGAATGCTGATCCTCATTTTGACATTTAACTTCATTTTGTAGTGCCCTGCTCAATCAATTATTCAGTTATTAGTTGTAAATAGAAATTATGAAACTAGAAGTTTGGACATTAGATAATTGATTAAACCTGAAATATTTTTTTTTTCTGCTCATACTCTTTTGCATATCATCTCTTCTTAAGTCACATACAGATTATGAGGGATTGAAAATCTTAAAAGAAAGCTTATGGGTTGTAGATTTATTTCATATATTATGTTTAATATTCGCAGTGGAGAATCTAGTCTACTACACATAAGGCTGGAAATACATATGAGGTGTACTTTTCCTTCATATGGCATGGGAAGTTGTTTTAAGAAAAGTTAATGGGGAATTTAAAAATCCTTGAATGGTAATTGTTTGGGAATTGCCTAGTTTCTTAGAGCTCATTCAGTCATATTTTTTAAAGGATAACCAGTTTTGTCTGTTTGATGGGAAAGTTCTGGGATGTATTTGGTTAGCAACCTTACAATATGCTTTGTTTTGTTTTGAGAGAAAAAAATTATTGATCAAAAAATAATAAAGAAGAGAAGAGAAAAGAGCCACTTGTAAGGAAGATATCTAATGTGTTGACAGGGACATTTGAAATATTCCCGCTTCATTAAATTATCTTCAATCTTCTCTCTAGGTCTTGGTTGTGCGGCATTCAGCAAAGTATACTATTATAGCAATATCTGTAGAAGCTGGGTTAAAAATGGTCCGGCATTCCATTGGTGATGAAGTGGTGTGATACGTTGAAGCATCATGCCATAAAATTTGTGTGTTAACATTTATTTAAACCAAAAATTACTGGCCTCTTTTTCTCATGCCATATTCTAAATTAGTTGCAAAACTGTTTATATGAATCTAGCAATCCTTAGCATTCATTTTGATTTGATGTTCAATATTTATCCGATTACAATGTCTGACTGACAGAGGTTTTCCACCGACTTCTACATAACTGATCGACAATCTGGTATCAGAGCTGTGGTGAGAGCTGGTTCTGGTTGTAAAGTTGTTCCCCTGATTTTTGAGAGCAAACTAGTGACTACTACAAGACAATGCAGAATTCTATCTCCTCACTTGAGGAAATGGTTACAAGACAGAAACCTCTCAGTTGAAGCCCGTCTACTGCAGTTGGAAGAAGGGTAAGCCTACTAATATATACAGAAGTTCAATTTTCCCATCGCTTTGTGTATGCTCGAGGAGCTATAAGCTGGAAATTTGTGTTTCATTTGGCAGGTATGTACAAGAAGGTAGCTTTGTGACTGTAATTGGGGTGCTGCATAAAAATAATGACATTTTGATGATTGTTCAACCACAAGAGCTTCTCTCTACAGGATGTCTATGGCAAAAACTTCTTCTCCCAATTGAAATTGACGGACTGGTGCTAGGAGTTTCTAATCTGGTTAGCCCCATCATGAACCCAGATTACAGGAACACATAGAACAATAATGTCTAACCTATTTGGGAAGTAGGAGCATATAGGACTATGGAGATTGTGGTTGATTAATTGATTTCTTCTATAAAATTTTCCCCTTCCTGTTGCACTTGCAGCTATGCATTCAATTTTGATTTTAGTTCTTTTAATTATCCCTCGTATCATCAATTGTAAGAATTTTGTCTACTGTATAGATGGGCCTTGTTCATAGTTCATATGTAACTACTTGCTAGTATTCCCCAATCTTAGGATTCTTGTACCATTTCTTTCAGACGAAAATATTTTTGTACGTATTATTTAACAGGGCTTAAAAAAAAAATTAGCCCAAAACTAGAACTCATGGCATTTTCCAGTTGGGTGAGCAATACATTTCAGTGGAATGGGCCTAACATAGAAACTATGGAAACAGTTCAACTTATTAGTTTGCCCAGAAAACAAGCAAGCGATCTTTCCAAGAGGGTTTTAATAGGTTTAAGTCAGTATATATTTAATATTCCCTTTGTGCTATTTTATTCAGAATATTTTTTTTTTTGAGATATCTTACAAATATATTCTATTTTATTTTTAATATTTTTTAATTTTTATATTTATTTTATTTTTAAATATTAATTTAATTATTTTAAAAAATAAAATTTAATTATATTTAATAAAAAGTATAAAAGAAAAATAACATACAGTTTATATACTCTTGAATTTTATAAAAAAAAATATATTCTAAATAAAATGAGACGGGAGAGTAGTATTTGATTTCTATCGTAAACGAATTAAATACCTTAATCTATGAAAATTTTTATTTAAATTTTTAGTTATATGGTTATTTTTAATCAATTTGATTATTTACTTTTTTCACAATCGTGGGATGACCAACTTGAAGACTTTAAACCATATGTGACATCAGCTATATTATATGTGATTTGTTAATTATTTTGATTTTCAAATACGAGAACCGAAAAAATAATAATAACAATAGGTGAAATTCTGTCTGTATATTCGTAATTTCATTTTAAAAAGACTAATAATTTTAATAAGAGATTAGAAATTAAATAGTTGCTATTTTAGATAATACACGTTGGTACGTACCAACTCCCAAGCATTATTAACTAAATAATCATTGGCAGCATTTTTTTCAACTCCTTTTTCTTTATATTTTTTAGTGAATAATTTGCACTTTCATTTGTAATGTATAGTCAGCATCAGAAATTTCTCCACAAAATCACTTCAATTCTATAAATAAATAAATAATCTTCTTTTTATTTTCTTTATCTTATGTTAATTGGAAAAATCCATTCTGAAACCTCTTAACTTATTATATTTTGTCTATTGAACCATTAAAATGTTATTTATCCATCTTGAATTTTTATTTTTTTTTCATGGAGGATTTTTTTTATTGGTAAAGATAAAATTGATGGAGAAATTTTATAATACCAATTTAAAAATATTAAAAGACTTATATTAATTTTTTGTTATAAAATTATTAAAGTTATATATAAAAGAAAAAAGATTTTACATTCCTAAATTTTTCAAATTTTATGTATTAAATAGTGTAATTATTGGATGACTTATACATTATCATCACATAATTTTTCATTAATTTTATTTTTTACTATATAAAAAATTCTTAACGTAGAAAAATAAAAATTTGAAGTTTCAATATGAACATATAAAATTTTATAGACTTAATAAATAAATCAGGTAAAAGTTTAATAGCTCTGTCATATGTTTTTCAATGTTAATTTTAATCAACAGTATGTACAGTTGTACTCTGCCGTTTGGTAGCCTCCTCGGTCCCCATCACAGTCCATCTCTTAGACAACATGTTACATCAATTGGTACATGAAGTATTTTTATTTTTTATTTTATTTTTAATTCTTTAAATATACAACAGACAATTGTCATTTTCATCCTAATTTAAAATCATTTACTTTTTTTTTTTTTTTGGCAATGATTCTTTTTTAGACAATTATATATGCATATTTATGACATGTCATTGTAATTTTTAACCTTTTGGGGTTTTCATTTTCCTAATTGTAAGAAATTTATTTGACTATGATTTATTTTATTTCTGGTATTTGAGACTTTGATCATATATATATATATATATAATATATTCTTTCTTGACATTAATTTTTTTTAGTATGAAAAAAGAAATTGAGTTTGAATTTAATATTCAGGTTGTATATTATGTTTTGGTGTATAATACTGAAAATTCTTAAATAGATAAATGAGGTAGAAATTGATTATTAATTTTTTACATTTTAATAAATGAAAAGATTTAATTAAACTTTCACTTGCTTATAGCGAATTAATCTTTTTATGGTAGAAAACAAAATCAAAAAGTTTACATAGCATAAGTGACCAGGCCACTAACACCACATAAGTCTTCTATTAAATTAATCTTTAGTGATATTAATTTCGCTTTTTTTTTCTTTTTGTCTTCTATTATGAACGGATCTAAAATTTATTTTGAAAAAAGGAAAATATAATAAACATTACACAAAGCAGATAAATACTTAACATAAAAATAATATTAAGATTAAAACGTTAAAAGAAATCGTTTAAATTTTTAAAATTATTATGTAAATGCATGCTACAATTATATAAATTACAAATTTAGAACATTATATTCTCAAGTAATTACAATAAATAATGACAATGAAAGTTTATTAAATTACCACACATTAAAGAATATACATTCAATTTAATAATTCTCAACTCAATAATAACATAAAACTTAATTAATTTTCATAATTGAGATAATTAGTCACTTTTTTTTTTTAAAAAAGAAAGCATTAACATTCAAAAGCTAACCTCAATGTTGCGAAAATAGAGGTTTTTATATGACTATATATAAGTTTTGTCATTTCATATTGCTTGTTGTCTAAATTTGATAATTTTATCTTCTTGTAAGTTCTACAGGGAAATGAAAAGGAAAAAAAAAAAAAGAAAAGTAAATGAGAATTTGATATGCAATACAGAGAGTAAAAAAATGAAAATAAAAAAAAAAAAGTTTTATGAGTGACATGAAAGAAAAAATAAGAGTAAAAATATAAAAAGGAAAGTTTGAAAGAGAAGACAAAAAATCAAATGGGTGAGATAAAAAATAAATCTTTCCCTCTTTATATATTTAAGCGGGGCAAAATATATTAATATTTAAAAAAATTAGATATAAAGAATATGTGAAAAATTTATAGGGACAGTAGAGGCAAGTGCCCCATTGTCCCAACCTACATCCGTGTCTCTGTATTCTACTATATTAGTCAATCAATTAAGTAATTAATAGAAAAAGATTAGATTCCATTGCCGTTTACCTGTCTACAGCCGAACTCATGAATCGCAACAAACATAGCATTAAAATTGGACAAAATTATTTTTCAAGTTGACCAAGATTGCTTTCCTATTGACTTCTCAGTCAACACAACTCCATCTAGTTAATTTCTGGTAGCAATTTATTTTTTATTAATATTTAATTGGCACTAAACAGATATTTAATTTGATTTATTTTAATTTAATATTTATTTATAAACGGTTAGGTGCACCACATTAAGTGGGCCCAGCACATTCTTTGGTTATTGTTTTGGTCTTCCTCTTCCATCTTCCATGTCTACGATGCAAAGCAGTAAACGCTCTGCAATTAATCAAAGGTCAAATAACCAATTATTAACATTAATTAATTTTTCTTCTATACCTGATTTGGGAAAGCTAATATGAATTGGTCATTCAGCCAAGTTTTTGTCACGAATGCTAAATTAAAATGTGCAGTTCTACTAGATTTAATTTCTTTTTCTTCTTTTTCTTTATCTTTATAAAACCAGAAAAATTAGTTTACAGATTTAATTTTCAGTAAAAAGAGGGGGAAAAAAAAAAAGATATCTTAGTAATTTAATGATTGATGAAAGAGAGACTATTAATTTATTAGGTACAGTTGATGCGCACACATTATTTGATTAATATGGAATTTACCATTTTTCATAGACTACATATATATATATATATATATATCTGTGGTCGCTAACACAAAATTAGTTCATAAATAAACAATAGGCACGCCACAAGAAAGAGATTCATTCCTTCCCTACACAACTAACCAAAAGAAGGGGACGCAATGGTTTAATTAAAGTTAAGACAATAAATTAAAATTAATGAAGCCAATGATTTAGTCCTAAAATCATCAATAATATATCATGATTTTGGTCACTAAACATAGATTTTGATTCTAAAGTAACCCTTTTTTTCATCTAAATTATCATATATAATTAATCATAAACGAGAGTTCATTATTGTTGGTTGTTGTTAGAATATATGTACAAATGATTATGTCAAAATGATTCAGCTGATCATTTTTTATTAAACTAATATTAGTAAATTATAAATGTACCCAGAGGACATATGTTTTATTTGGATATGATCATAATTTGATTAAAATATCGAATTGGATTCTTCTTAAAATAAATCTAGCTCTGCAAATTAAGGGCCAAGCTTTTCGCTTGGTAAGGACTCTTCAATACATAAGTTAGAAATTAAGAAAATTAGGAATTTGGAGAAAGAAGAATGAATTCTTTCCTAGTTATAGTGAGAAATTTTTAAGAGAGAGAGAGGATGAAAAGTTATAGACTAAGTTATTTTTAAATTGTGGTTTTATACTCACTTGATTTTATCATTGAATTAAAATAGATGCATAGATGGTAGTATTTCAAGATGAAAATCAGGCAACCAGACTTGATGGAATAAGCAGACTCTTCACTGTTAGCTTGCCTAGTATTATGCATATATTTGATCACTATTGTGGGACACTGCGTTGTACATACTTAATTTTGACATTTCTTATATGACATAATAAATAATTATTATTATAGTTTTTCACTCAGTGACCTCTTAAATAAATAAAATTAATGAGTCTAGATGAAAATGGATATCTTGGCATACATAACATAAGAATAAACAAATTAATTGGTGTTAAATCCTACGAGGGCAATATTCAAGAATGGAAATGAGGACGAATGCCAAAGTCGAGTTAATGTAATACTAGATCAATCTTGAGCTCGAAAAAATCAATCCACTAACTGAATATATATGATAAGCCCAGAAGTGGATAGTCTCTTAAATGAGTTTTTTTTTTTTATTTTTTTATATTGAGTAAAAAAAAAATTAAAGATTTTTGTCCTTTATAAGAATAAATAAATGATACCCTAAATGAGTTGTTCGGCACCAACCAATTTTAATAATTATTGATATCTAAAAAAGGAAACATGCTAAAGCAAACATGAAAAACTAATAATCCTGTGCATGGTGCATGCAAGTTGCAAAAGGTGCATATAAAACCACCTTAAATTAATGCTATATGTAAAGATTACATAATAATCTATTAACCATCTCGAATCAAATCTTGAAAGGAATTAAAGAATATCACGAGCTCAAAAATTATGGTCTTATTTTATTTATATGGTTATATCCTGTCATTTGCATATTCTCTTCCACACACTACATATTTAATTCTTTGTTGGAGTGTTAATAATGTGTAATCTTTTACGTTACTATTTCTTGGCTTATCTCTAATAAATATCTCTAGATTCTAATCTAATAAATATATTGTTTAACAGCTGTAAGGTTTGTTCACCAATAAATCAGTATACCCAACCAAAATAAAATTTTCCATTGCTCGCATGCCTAATTTAGCAATCGTATCTATAGTAATATACGGAATTTATAATTGATTTAATAAAAATTATTGAAGAAAATGTATAATACTATTTCCATCTCTCTAATAAATGAATAAAAAATTGAGATGGAGAATAGATTAATTTTCTTGGCAACCAATATGCAACTCTTTAATTGTGTGGAGATAGATAGGGGCCCAGACTTTACCTCTCCATTTACCTGTTCAGCTTTTATCAATCAAAAGCACAAGTGGCTAGGAAGCTTGGCATATATTATCCATCACCAACATTTGTGCACGCCTAAAGAGCAAAGGTGGCAATTGAGTCGCATCGGGTCATTCTGAATCTCATATTCTTTCAGATGAATTCGATTTTGAGTCATTATCAACTATATTCGAATTTCGAGTAAATCATCGAATTGATGATAAAAAAGATTTTGTCGAATTTGGGTCACTTTTAAATTTAACTTTAAAAATAAATTTTCTAGTTAAGTCATGAATTTTTTTTTTTAAAAACTATTATCACATATATAGAGTAAATAAATACATTCCATTACCTATGCATATAATAACATAATAATATAATAATCAAATTGAATAGATATTTGTAATATCAATATATTTTTTTATTCCAGCAAGTAATTTAAAAATTTGGTCAAAATTTTAAATTTTAAGATCGTAACACTATAAAATGAAGATAGTTAAATAAGTTTTAAAAGTATAAAATATATAATAATATTAATCAAGAGAAGATAAATTTGTTATTTTATAAAAATAATTAAGTATTCAATACATTAATGATAGTTAAGTTCATATATGTATATATATGTAAAAAAATTGATATTAGACAATAAATTGATAATAAATATATATATACCTTATTAAAAATTCGATTCAGTTTTCTTTAATAGCAAATTTGATATAAATTATTTTTTTTACGTATATCAAGCCAAATTTGACTCATTTTGATTAAAAAAAAAAACTTAATTCATTTAATTAATTATGATTTGATAGGATTGACTTTCAAATTTTACGGATGGAATCATATAGGATCAAATCATTTTAAATTTTAAAATAAATTAAAGTTGAATTTTGAATTTTTTGAGTGAATTTGATTAGGGTCAAAAATTGCCATATGCACTGAAGAGGCTAGAAAAAAATTTCTTTAAAAAATGAAAAAAATTTCTTTAGAGGACCACGGCTTCAAAGCCCAAAAAAGAAAAAATATTATTATCTTTCTTTTTGTTCAAAGATTCAAAATATGATAAAAGTCAAGAATCTTTTAGACCCACCGCACCCATGATAGCTTGCTAGTCAGAATTGAATTTTGCTTTAGATTATGGCATCAAATCCAATCATCGATCGAGTTGTTTAAGCTAATTACAAGTGGGTTAGGCCTTAACTATCCCACTAAACTATTACAAATATTATTAATTTATTGTATATTCCCAAACATATCTTTTTTTTTTTTTAATGGTAATCAAATCTATTCCATTTCCATTAATTGTTTCTCCTTCAGTCACTTGTTTGTTAGGAAGGATTAGGTTTATTTCTTATTATTATTTTACGTGGATAATTATACAAAGACAAACTCATCTCTTTCTCTCCCCTTTAAATCACTTGTTAATAATTATATAAGGGAGTTATTGAAACGAAATTAATTTACTTAAGTCAAAGTCAATTTTTAGCCACATTTAATACCACATGCGCGACTCTATTACCTTTTTAAACGAATTTATGCTGCATGCTGATTTCAGGGACTGCCACTAAATTAATAAAAAAATATAGAAAAATTATCCAATATACATAATAGAAAGTGAACTCCACTACTTGTAAGTAAAGAGTGTTTCATATATAATGCATAAAATCAGGGCAAAACTTGGGTGGCAAAAATGGGAACAAAAAGGAAAAATTATATATATATAGGCACAATAAATAAAAAAGCAATACTACACTTACCACCTTAATATTACCACCTAAACACTTCACAAGTTACAATACAAGAAATTATGATATTTTTAATTTTTATATAAATTTCATATAAATGATTTTATCTATTATTATTTGTCTCATTTCATACACTAAAAATATAAATAGACAGTATAATAAAGCCATGTACTTATGTATTATATGCTAACAAATTCAAAGTAGAAAAAACAATGTAAATCATGGATTTTTATAAAAAAAAAAAATAGAGTTATGCGCTTATTAAATAAATATTAATAAATTTACATTTTTATCCTTATCAATGCAAAGTAATATAAAATAAAATAAAAATATTTTTGCATAAATTCGTTATGCCACATAAGAGGATAAACAGGTTGTACAAATAGTGGCAGTAAGTTCGATATTTTATTTAGAAAATTTTAGAAAACTTGGAGATTGTTTATATATATTTTTATAAGGAAAAAATGGAATACACATGTAATTAATATATTTTTAATAGATTTTAGAAATACGAATAAAATATCATATAAAAATGATATCAAACAAAGTTCTAATTGTATTTGGCAAAAAAAAAAAATTCTAATTATTTGTAGTCAATGTTAAATTACTATTTCAAATAGGTTAAAAAATGAATTTACACACACATCAATTTTCTTTTTCAATTAAAAGAAGTATGCTATTCCAAGGCCTTAATATATATATATATATATATATATATATATATATATATATAAACACTAACTGAAATTTGAAATTAATTCCTTCAAATAGAAATTTCAAAATTTAAATGAATGCAAAGATCAGGCATGACATCCAAATAGCAATCTAGAATTTATCTCAAATATTACTAGCTAGTAAATAAATTTTATTTCTAATCAGAAGTTGTTAATTATTGCAGTCCTATTCTTTGACCTCTTTAAAGGTTGTTGAAGCAGTAAATTTAATTAAGGAGTGCTTATTAAAATCAAACTCTTTTCCTGTTATTGTCACAATATAATATATGTTAATTAAAATGCTCCAAACAACAAGTTTAGAAATTCAAAAGCAAATTAAAGGGTGACTTTCTTAAGCATTTCTTGACAGTTTAAACACTTTAAATATATTTAATACACTATAATATAATTTAATTAAATATATTTTTAATATAAATATTATATTAAAAATATATTTGATTCAATTATATTATATTGCGGTTTATCAAACCTACTTTTATTATCCTCAATTTTTACTTGAGTGTTCACTTTCCAAGAGCCAATTGGATTCAGAGCTCGTGGGAATCATATCAAATAAAATCGAACACCATATATAGGTCTAGAATTTATTCAATCTAATTGGTCACTTCTCATGTGCCAATATAATAGTAAAATTCTTACATGCCTTAACATCCAAGAAATTTCATTTTTTGTCTAAAATATTACAATTATTTTTTCTGGTAAGCTTGACAATGATATTGATTTAAGACTAAATTAAAGTATTAAAACACTATATTATTATTATCCCTCTCATGAATATTCTTCGATGAATACTAATA
Organism: Reutealis trisperma; assembly: GCA_947687605.1. Taxonomy (NCBI): domain Eukaryota; kingdom Viridiplantae; phylum Streptophyta; class Magnoliopsida; order Malpighiales; family Euphorbiaceae; genus Reutealis; species Reutealis trisperma. Next base: position 4,766,075 of record CANTUT010000033.1, on the reverse strand, counting down.
TAAGTAAAATGTGAGTATAAATTAAATAACCCTTAATTAATATATAGTTGTCTGATCATAGATTTCTCAAAGAATTGTTGGCAACTTGTCTCTTACTACACAACCAATTTTCCAATGGCAAATCAGACAAAGTCATCTATAAAAAAGATTCGGAACATACCTTATTTGTTGATCAATATATAAATATTACATGTTAATTATGCTTCCTTGTTGGGATAGAACTATAGAGACTAGCCAGTCAAAGGCCCCATAGGAAACTTCCTTGAAACCTCACTAGGAGCCAACAACAACTACAAGAACAGGTATATATCAGATTTGCTTATGGTCTTCCTTTTATATTATTCAAATCCATTTGTGGTAGATATGAAGTTAATATATATATATATATATATATATATATATATATATATATATATATATATATATATATATATATATATATATATATATTGAAATTGAAGAGATCGTGTTAAGCAATGTTTTCAAATATGGGACTAGATTTTAAATTAGTCAAAATAAAGGATCACAGATTAGAAATTCATTTAAAACCGAATCAAAGTTAAATTGGAAATAATTAAATCTATACAATATAATAAATATAATGTTTATAAGCAATTTGAAATAAATTTAAATATAATAATTTTTTTTAACAAATAATATAAAATTGATTTTATAATTTAAGATAGCAATAAAATAAATAGATAATAGGAATTCTAAAATGAATAAATTTAGTGTATGAATAAGAATAAGAGAAATTTATTTTTTTAGTGATAACAAATTTGAATTTTATTGTTAATTTATGTTAGAGGGTGGTTTTTAAAATTAAGTTTACAACCTTATTTTTTTAAATGGTATAAATCATTTCGTACAGAAAAATAACACAACTTCATGTTTGGTTTAAATGCTTGGAAATTTGGAAAGTCTACAATAGGCCAAGGTATTAGATAAAACGTATCGGCCGTTTCATAAAGAGTTTTAAGAGATTTGATACGTTATTTATCCGTTATGATATCGCTAATGAAAATTAGTACTAAATCAGTATTAAATTACCCGATACACATTGATACGATTGTTATTTAGTGATATGGGCGTGATATATTAATAAAAAAATATTATTATTATATTTTTTATTTTATTAATATAAATTATAAATATATTATCTAAAAGATATTATTTTATATTTGTTCAATTTTATTAATATAAATTATTAGGATATTATTTTTTACATTATTTATATTTCAATATATTTAGAATATTATTAATAATTTTTTACAAAATTCATTTTTTTGTATAAATTTTTTATTTGTGACTGTAAATTATTGATTAAATTTTATAATTTGACTTATTTTGTCTTTATATATTTATTTTCAAAAATTTAAATGATGGTTTTATATAAATTTTAAATGAGTTTACTAGCAGATAAGACAATCAAGATCTACTCTGATACTCTTTTTATTGGTAATTAATTAATATTATGGTATATTTATTTTTTTATTTTACTTTCTTTACTTAAAATAGGGAGTTTTTTTTAATCACCTTATTTATCTTGAATAAGATGTTTTTTTCTCTCATAACTTAATAAAATAAGATTGATTTATTATTATTAGTTATGTAATTTGAATTTAATTTATTGTTATTATTTATATAAATTAAAATTTTTTAGACATAATTATGCTTATTTAAGTGTTAATTAATTTAATATAGTACATTTTGGACGTTACATTTTATTTCTTATTAAATTATATCAGTTTACTAATCATTTTTAAAAATTTACGGTAACATAGAAAAACATCAAAGATTTTTTGTTTAATTGAATATTGATTACCGTTTAAAGCAGTGTCGAATTAATCGATTAACTAATATCAAATCAATTGATTTCAGCAAGTTAAAATTAGTTTTAGGTATAAAAGGGCATGTAATAAAATCATTCCTTAAATATGTATGGTTTCTAGTTATTTTGATGTTATCGACCAATTCGATTTTATTATGATAATTATGGTGTTAATTCATTTAAATATTGATTATTAAAAATAAAAAAAAATAGAGTTTAATTAAATTTCAAACTTCCCATCAAATAACAGGGACACCCATCATGATTTAGGATATTAACCAATCTCCTCAATGTTGTGACTTTAATATGAATGGTCGATCCATATTGAAGGGTCATTGATGAAGAAATTGATACGTAAATTTAATTTTTTTTTTTAGAAGACCCTTTTTAATTATGAATGGTTATTTTTTATTTAATTATTTATGGCAAAGTTGCAAGTCTTTATCGAAAAGCAAGTGGGTCAAAATGAGTTGGTTGCAATTCTGTCAACATCTTGGCCATGGGACCGTAGCTTGTTTAGTCTTATGAAATGACTTTGTCTAATCATTTATTTATTTCTTTTTCTAGCGGGTCATCTCATCTCTCTATGCTTAACAAATTGATATTTCAAGGGAATAACACTTGAAACTCCTACTCACTTTTTCTTTTTGAGAGTGCTACATAACGAAATGTTACCGTCTCTTGCTTCTTTTTTCCCCTTTTTCTTTTTTTTAAGTATTTAAGAAAAAATAATTATTAGTAAATTAATGATTTTTGTTTCCTTAATTTAAATAATTTTATTAACTTAAAAATTAATTATTGATATAAGTATTCAAGAGGTTTTCTAGTTTTTTTATTATGAAAATATTTAATATTAATAAATTGGTTTAGAAATCTTAAAATCAAATAAAAATAATTATAATTTTATTGAGTTCGCAATAGTAATAGGACAATCTAAATAAAAATAAGAAATCAACAAGTTTTTAATTTAAAGATATTCAAATTTTTTAAAATTTTGAATTTAAATTTTAGTAAGTGTCAAATATATATAAATAAATAAAATTAAGGACACACATAATATGAAATCTTAGTCTATGTTTATTTGAATAAATAAAAAAGTAGAAGGATGTAAATTTTATAAAAAGTATTATTTAAATATATTTTCTTCATATTTTATATCTAGACAATATTATTTATAAATTTTACATCATTTTATTTTTTTAATTATCTCAAACAAACATACATTAGATTTTATTAAAAATATTTAGTTCAGTTGGCAATATACAGATTGAATTTATAAAAAGAACTTCTAGTTTAATTTTCATTAAATACACTATTTGAGAAAAATAAAAAGTTTTAATTATAATTATATTTTAAGATACCGTTTGGCATACTATAATAATATGTAAAGTAATATAATTAAATATATTTTTAATATAAATTTATCTTAAAAATATATTTAATTATATTTTATTATAATTTACTAAATAAATTCTAATTTAATATTAATCCCGCTACTTGGCCGTGGGAATAGCGAGTGATAAAAAAAAAAAATCTCAGGGCTTTCAAGACTAGAGCTAAGGTTAGAGCTCAAGCTTACATTCCCATTTGACCGCTCGGTTGCTAATTAAAGCAACAATATCAACGGTCAGGGATAGCTGATCGTGCAGCGTTGAAATCGGAGCCGTTGAATAACTGCGAGCAAGGGTTAAGAACGTGACGCACTTTTGGTCCCACATTTTGACAGTTAGCCCCACCAAATTAACTTTCTGTAACATGTCTTACGCTAATCCTGAGACACGGTATCTTATGCCATGTGTGCTGTCTGATAAGCTCATGTCCTTTTTCTCCCTTGCAATTCATCCGTATAAAGTACGATCACGAGTAGAATTACATGTATATCCCGATTATTAATTAATATTTATTTAAATAAAACAAAAATATATAATCATTAAATACACGTTTTTAAACAATCAAATATAATAGTACATATATTTTTACTATTAGGTTTCTTCAAAATGCAATTAAAAAAATAAAAAAATTATAATTACCAAAAGCCCAAGGCTAATAAGGGGTATACAAAATCACAGAATATATATATATATATATATATAAAAGAAAGAGAAAAGTGACCTGTGGTGTGTACAGCCGATTTATTTTCCTTTTTAACCCTGAGTGAATGCCACGTGCAAGTATCTGCATTAATTACAGCCAGAGACTTCGGTACGCGGGTAGCAAGATTAGTCACTTTCATGAACATAGACATTTGCATGAAACCGACACGTGGTGGTTGAACAGCGATGGTTCATTTACACTTTGGTGGTGTTATGGCTTATTTTGCCATTGCCATACCTTAGTTTGCTTTTGCCAATTTTGCTGCTCACAAAGCGGTGAATGTCTGAATGAGAGAAGGGCATGAGTGCATGGGTCTCATGTGCAACCTCTGCTTAGGACAAGACAGCGTAGCGCCACACGATCCCCACGTGTCATTCGCTTAAACCTGAAATTTACTGCTACGCATGTTACCCTGTCCTGCTAATCTCACGTGCAAAACTTAGCTTATAAACTCCACGCTCCGGTCCCCACTCTCCACTCCCCGCTAAAATTTGCCTCGGTTCGCTGACAGCGGTATTGACACTTTTTTCGCAAATCGAGGATTTTATATACTCAAAAGAAAAAAAAAAATATTAGTTTTTCCTTATTCCTCCTCGTAACATATTTTTGTGTGTTTCATTGACCTGAGTTTATTTAAGTAATTTATTACATAGGCAGTCCTTTTTTTAGGGGTCAACTCATAGACAGAGAAAATAATACTCCTTGAGAGAATTAATCTAAAAGGAATATCCATGCTATCTTCCTCAAAACATTGAAAAAATAATGATCATCGAGAGAAATCATGCATTTAATCGAGTAATCTTTTGAGAGATTCATGAATTTGAGTTGCCTCCCGAATATCACAAATATTTCATTGGAGTAATGTATACCTAGACGAATTGTTCTTATTTTAGAATACAATTTAAATATATTCTAATAATTTTAAATTTAATATACATTGACAAAATGACTCTATTATTTAATCATACAAAATACTTTTTTTATTTTGAAAAAAATGGTTATTAAGAAAAAATCACAATTTTTAAGATGTAATAACTTTATCATAAATTGTCAAAAATATCCCTATTAATTGTAATATAAATTAGAAAAATATCTCTCATATTTAGAAATGAAAAGTTAAATTAGTCATTTTATTATATTTTATTATTGAATTTCTAAATGACCACTTATTTATGAACAAAACTAATATTTTTAATGGCCACTTTTTTCATAATGAAGAGAGCATTTTTTAAAATATTTTGTCTTACTTTTGCACATTTTTAATGCTATATTTTTTAATCTTTTTAAATTTTAGAAGCATTAACTCATTAATATTTGGGAGAGAAATATAACAGGGGAAATTAATGATTGAATAAAAGGAGAGAAGAAGATGATTAAAATGAAGATATAATTAATATTTTCTGGTTTGCATCGAGGAAATCAAAGGAAGGAGAAAAGCAAATAACAAGAAAGTGTTTAAAATTAAACTATAGTTTTCGTTTTTATTTTGTAAAGATTTTTTTTTACATAAAAAAATTTTAAAATGAGTAAAGCGACCCGAATTTCAAATTCGTAGTTCTTTCATAAATTAAACATTTGACAAGTGAGGTTAATTAATTTTTTTTAATTATCATTTTCATTTTTAATTAAAATACATATTATTCTACTGAAAATTTTATTTTATTTATTTTTTAATCAACGGAATGGAATTTTGTTGGCACATATATATACGTGATTTATCTCTAATAAAAAAATATTTATACTTTTGTTTTTAATTAAAAATAATGCAATTAAAATTTATGACATATTTTAATTTATAATTTATACGGAGAAAAAAAAAAAAAAAAAGGTATAAATGTTGCTTGCTGCAGCCTTTGGGCAAGACTCGCTGTTTTTAACTGTTAACAATGAATCGATGAAAGAAAGCAGTAGAGTTAAAGACAAAGGCACTCTCATTGGCGTAGATATACGGCGGTAATTCCCGACACGAAAACGTCAGCAATATAGCACATGATACCACGCGACTGGAGCGTCCTTCTCACGCGTCTCGGTGTGGAAGGTTAGCTTTCTACATATCGTCACGCACTCGTGGCGGCGCTGCTCAAAATTCCTAACCAAATTCATATAAATTAATTATATAATACGGTCCTACTCTTTTTTTTTTTTGGAATAGCTATACGGTCCTACATGGTATAACGGTTATTTATTTATTTTTCCTTTTTCCCTTATAAAAGACTCTCCCCTTCCTCCGTCTCTCTATATATATCCCAACAACCCCTCCTTATTTCTCAGCCTCAAAAATCAAAACCCCCCCTCTCTCTGTCGTTCTGAGTGTGCGTAGTAACCCTGTTGAGTGTCCTCCCAATGAGAACCGACATAGATAGCCTATGGGTCTTTGCTTTGGCATCTAAATGTAGAGCCTTCACACAAGAAAATATTGCATGGTCACTTTTGATCATGGGTCTGGCTTGGTTTGCCATTGCCTTTGTCCACTGGGCTCATCCTGGTGGTCCTGCTTGGGGAAAACACAAACTCAAGAAAGGATTTCCTGTTTTTGCTAAACCAATACCAGGTCCAAGAGGTTTGCCACTAATTGGTAGCATGAACCTCATGTCTAGCCTTGCTCATCACCGAATTGCAGCCGCTGCTAACACATGCAAAGCCAAGAGACTTATGGCTTTTAGCTTGGGTGATACTCGTGTTATTGTGACGTGCAATCCTGAAGTAGCCAAAGAAATACTGAATAGTTCAGTTTTTGCAGATCGTCCAGTAAAAGAGTCTGCTTATAGACTAATGTTTGATAGAGCAATTGGGTTCGCTCCTTATGGTGTATACTGGAGAACTCTTAGAAGAATAGCGGCAACACACCTTTTCTGTCCTAAACAAATCAAAGTTGCTGAGGCTCAGAGACGCGTTATCGCTTCTCAGATGATTACCATCTTCAAAGACCACCACCAAACTTTTACTGTTCGTGGACTACTTAAACGTGCTTCTTTGAATAATATGATGTGTTCTGTTTTTGGACGCGAATATAAATTAGATTCGCTGAATAATGAATTTGAAGAGCTTAGAGGATTAGTCGATCAAGGGTACGAGTTATTAGGTACTCTTAATTGGACAGACCATCTTCCTTGGCTAGCAGATTTTGACCCTCAAAAAATCCGGTTCAAATGCTCTAACCTTGTCCCAAAAGTGAGCCTCTTTGTTAGCCGAATCATCACCCAACACCAACACCGACTTCCAACCGGCGGAGAACCACGAGATTTCGTTGACGTTCTTTTGTCTCTTCAAGCTCCAGAAAAATTAACAGACGCTGATATGATCGCCGTTCTTTGGGTAAGAAAATTAAAAAAATAAATAAATAAAAAATCACCAGCATATCGTACTAAAATGCTCAACTTACCGCCTTATTTTGTTTTAAATTTATTTCACAAAAATCCTTAATATTATCTGAGTGTTTTAATTTTATTAACATGTATATTAAAAAATTTTTTTAGATAAACTGAATCTATTATATCACTTATAAATTAACTTAATAGAAATATAATAACTTAATTATTGATACTAAATCACTCATAAATTAATTTAATAAAAATAAATAATATCAATTAATAATACTATAATATATAAATAATTTATCAATATTAATTAATATAATATATTTTTATTAATTTAATTTATAAATAATATGATCAATTCTACCTGCCTATAAATTTTTAGTAATTTCTCGTACAAGAGTTATTGCTGTTTTCATTTACTTAATTAATACAGACAAATACTAACAGATAGAGCTATTTGTGCAAAGATGATATAAAAAGTAGTATCTTTAGTACGAAAATGTATCATATTTATTGTTTGGCAGCAGATGCCCCCCATTATAAAATTATTGTGTTGTGTATGGCAATGACAAAGAAAAAAAAAACGTTATTTTTGCTGGTAGTAAAATTTTGTACTGATTGTTATTATTATGATTATTATTAATTCTTGAGGTGATTTGTAATAGGAGATGATCTTTCGAGGGACTGACACGGTGGCGGTTTTGATCGAGTGGATATTAGCAAGGATGGTACTTCATCCTGATGTTCAGTCAAGGGTCCATGATGAACTGGACACGTTGGTGGGAAGATCACGGGCCCTTGCTGAATCTGATATTACCGCAATGATATATCTACAGGCAGTAGTGAAGGAAGTGTTAAGGCTACACCCACCAGGCCCACTTCTCTCCTGGGCCAGATTAGCCATAACTGATACAACCATTGATGGCTATCACGTGCCTGCAGGGACCACAGCTATGGTAAACATGTGGGCCATAGCTAGAGAACCAGAGTTATGGGCTGACCCACTCGAATTTATTCCCGAGAGGTTTGTGGCCAAAGAAGGCGAGGTGGAGTTTTCTGTACTCGGTTCGGATCTTAGGCTTGCTCCGTTTGGGTCGGGTAGGCGAACTTGTCCTGGGAAAAACTTGGGCTTGGCTACGGTCACCTTTTGGGTTGCATCACTGTTACATGAGTTTGAATGGTTACCGTCCGATCAAAGTAGTGTTGACCTATCGGAGGTTCTGGGGCTGTCCTGTGAGATGGCTAATCCTTTGACTGTTAAAGTGCGGCCTAGGCGGCCTTAATTAGAGTCTCAGGTCCTTCGTTTTTATTAGCAACATTAGAAGGAGTGAACGAAAAAAGAAAAAAATGCTAAAGGGAGGGTTACATATCTTAAAAATTGATCCACCATATGATCATGTCGTCGTCGGTGGGTCTCTTGGGTGTCTTTTTTTTTTATTTATTTTTAAAATTTTTATAAATTAGACAGTCTAAGTATTAAGGTGTCTCTTATAAAATATGACCTGTTTTCCACTCATGTAAATACGGGTGAAAAAGTAATACTACAAGTTTCAAGTTCTAATTTCTCACTATGCTTTTACTTTGCTTTGACCAATTATTGCTGTAATTTCCTTTATATTCATTCATTCAAACTATCAACCAAAACATAAATTATTCAGTATATATAATACTTACAATGTATTCTCATCCTTATAAACAGAAAAAAATATTTTTTATATATTCAGATGAATTTTATATATTTAAGACGATTCCAATCCAACTTCATAAAACTAAATATAAAGTTAAAATATCCAAAAGAGTGCTCCAGTATAGTAATAAATATCACACCACAAATTTGGTATGATGAAAAGACTTTGGCGTACCACTATTCACCACACGAAATTTGGTGCAGTATTTTCAAGCTTTATTTTTATTTTTTCCATAATTTTTATTTTAAATTGTTATGTGGAATATATAATAAATGCAATATTTAAGCCCTACATATATATGTTAATTTTTTTAATGTAAATTAAACATATGTTAGAATATAAACTAAAATTTATCAATAATTTATTTTAAATATAAGTTATTTATTTTAACAATAAAATGTTACATATATGGGACAAAACTTGATTAAATAATTATGTTAAATATTTTTTAATATTAATTACTATTTAATAAATAAGTAGAAAATTAATTTAAAATTTTTAGGATTAAAATGAGAGAAAGAAAAAGAGAATATTTTAAAGAATATTTTTTTTAATGTAATATTTAAATAAAACAATAATTGATACAAAATTTACATTATTTTAATGTAAAAATAATAACAAATATAAAGTTTTGGATGGAAGATGGGCTTGGCCTTATAAATGAATGACGTACTCAAAAGATTTCTCCAAACAAAATTATTTCCCAATTTTATGATTCAAACTCTACGATATGCTTTAGTTGGAACTAAGACGGTAGAAATGGAGTATAATTGGTAAGAATGAAGTGTATATGATGAAGCCGTCATTCTTTGGTCTGGGCGTATGGGATTGTAAAGTAGCTTTCTTTTTCACTAGTGCATGTCATGTGCTCAATGTCTTTATTTTTACCAAAAATTTATGTGCCACGCTACTATGTCATGATTTTTTTTTTCTTAATTTTGGGGATATTGCCAGATGGGTGTCTATTTGGGTTGTCATTTACGGGACATAGAAAGATTGCTAAAAGTTACAATGTTTTTTTTTTTTATTTTTTTTAATATAGAAATCTAAAATTCCTCAAATCATTAATTTTATATCATAAGATAAATATTTAATTATTATATTAGTATTTTTTTTTAATATATACTAAATTACTAATTCAATTATATTATTTTTTTATAATGATTCATATGCCTGCTTTTTTTTTTTTTGGCGTTCTATTAGCTTTTTTCATTAGATCAAATTAGATTTATTTATTCTGGGAAATATTTTTTTAAAAAAGTATTTTCATAAAATAAAAATTGCTAATTCATATCATTTGAATCCGAAAAATACGTTGAAACTGAAAAGCTCTGGTCTTTTTCAGGATGCTTATAGAAGTTTTTCAAAATCTCTAACTTTCCATTTTGTTCCTTAAGTTTTTGTTTAATTAGAACAAAAAAAAAAAAAAGGTCATTAGGTGGACTGACCAGCTTGGATCCAAAATCTTTCTTTATATTTGTTTAACTAATATATATAGTTGAAAGTAAAGTTTCAGAAATTTCATAAGAAAATTTCAAGTTTGAATTCTTCTTGTTATTGGTTTTTTTTTTTCTTTCTTTCTTTTAGATGACAAGTTTGACTTCTTCTTGCTAAGGTTAAAATAATTTAACTGAAAGAGAGGGATAATATTTTGCAAAAAAAAAAAAGGAAGAGAGGGAAGGTTACATTGTAATCAATTAAATTATTTTATAATGAGCTAATTCATGATAGAAGTGGAAATTGATGATGATAATAAATAATGGTATTTTTAAACAATCACAAAAGGATCCAAGATTTATTATTTTTTAATGATCAGATAGGTCTAAAATTGAAACTTAATTAGGTAAGGTCTAATAATTTATAATATTATTATTAATTATTAAAAACTATATTATAAAAATTTGACTCCACATGCATAACCATTTGAGAATGACATGCATTATAGCATTAGCAATTTACAGTTTATGAATTTTAAAAATAGAATTTTCAATAATATTATCTTTAATTTCAATTTTGTCCAATCAAACACAATTGCAACTAAAATTATAAATTAAAATAAAATTTAAAAATAAAAATTGTGGTAAAATTACAAATAAGTCAGTTTCTAGATTTTTTTTTTACTCCATTTCATGAATTATATATATTTTTTTTCATTTAACTTTGTTGTATTACACATTATTATTGTATAAAATAATTATTTTTAATGGGCATTTATTAGAACACTGCTAATTAAAATATCTCATAATGATTAACATAAATTATATGAGCAGATTGTGAACTTAAGGACAGGGCCCAGCAGCCGAATAATGGCTTTGGTGTGATTAGATGTAATCTTGTTCCAACCTTTTAGGAAATAGCATGAACACAATCACCCAAGTGGACAATTTTCAAATGCCTGTAGATGACAGTATGCTTGCTAGGGAAGATAAGAGAAATTGTGTATTTAGCTTCTACTTAATTATCTACATACAAACTTAAACTTAAACACATTTTTTAAATATATTTATCCTATGTACATATCCTCTAGTAAATACCCTTTTAATCACTTCATTTTCTTTCTTTCTAATTAAATTTTAGTTTATAAATTTTAATTTGAATTTTTCTTTTATACATAATAAATTACTCATTAATTACAGGTATGAGATAAAAATACGTAATAAATACTAACATATCTTTCTCGTTCAATATTTTGATTATGGTACCTATAAACTGAAGGGCTCAGATAATGACATATGCATCTTTCTTTTCTCCTCTTGTTTGGCATTTCTTCATAATGATGACAATTAATTTAATTTGGCTCTAATAAAACCAGGTTTTATCAAAACAGCACAACACATATTTTTCCTATTTCTGTGAAGTTATTCTCCAAATAAATTGAACTTGAAATTGACCTAACTAAATAATTTTACCTATAATTTGAAGTTTATTTTATCTAGTTCAAATTCCCCGCAAATTCAATGACCTCATACTGTATAAAACTAAGCTCTTTTTTTTTTTTTTTTTGAGATTGAATATATATATATACATATATAAGCTAGAAGATAAAAAATAAGGTTTTTTATTTTTATTTTTATTTTTTTAATTTTTCAAGGACTATGCAAGGCGGATTGAATATTGATAACAAATATACATTAAATCTAGCTGATATAAGCAACTTAATTTATTGGGGTGCATGACATAGTCAAAACCAATAGCACAGGCAGTTTAGTTAGATCATAAACGTTTAAGACACGGCATTGACCTCTAAAAATTTTTATTTAAGGTAATTAATTGTTTAAATTATAATCATAGACTTGGACATTAGTACTTAAGCTGGACAAGTGTTTAGATAAAAAAATCATATTGTCAACTTAGTGTAGAATTAAGCATGATTAAAATGATCAATTCGTTGATAACACTATGGCTATTACATCAACTATTAATTAAAATGCAATATATAGGTAGCAGACGTCATTGCTGATGATCAAGTATTTAATGATTGCTTGATATTAATTGTAAATACAAAGGAAGAATTAAATGGTTCATTTTCAATCCTCTTGTGTATTTATGGTTTTAATTTAACATTTTAAAAAAAATAAATAAATAATAGGCAGATAACTGTGTGCGTACGTGAATAGCATCATCTTCTTCTAAAAAATAATAAGTTTCACTTAATTAGCGTAGCTATAAATATTTATTTTTTAACTTGAATCAGTCATTTCTATTATTAGATTAGGAAAGGAAAGAATTATATGAATCTAATGATAATCATGTTGCCTTTTTCTAATCGTCCACATTGAATTGGACATTGAAGCAATGCGAACATTCACGAATTAATTACATAAAATAAAATATATTATCATCATGTGTGCTTATGAATATATATTAATTTATTGTAAAGAATTTCTTTATTTATTGTTTTGATTCTACTCTTCGTATATAAATAATAATACACTTTTATTTTAGTACAAATATTAAGGTTTCGTATTTTTTTAATTATTTTACCCTTATTATAATTGGCATGCTTTCTCAAATATAATTTGATAAGAATTCATGTTTAATGGAGTCTTATATACTGTCTGGTATAACTATAAAGCATCATTCAATTTAAAAATCCAATCTTTTTAGCAAGGCCGAACCGTCTTTTTCAACATCCCTTTTATCCGCTTGTTATTGGCCTCGGCTTCTCCTGATGTTTGAGGGTGATGTGATATGGCCACCCTATGAATAATCCCAAACTTCTTCGTAAGTTCATCAAAAAACTTCTTATAAAAATGGCTTCCTCCATCATTGATAATTGCACTTAGACTTTGGAATATGCTAATAATAAAATTCTAAACAAATTTCATAACCGCATTAATATTATTAGTTCGGATGTGTTGCGAAATTGACACCGAATTAGAGTAAAACCGCAGTTAATAAATTGAGAAAATTATTTAGACACACAAATTTTACGTGGAAAACTCCTAAACAAATTAGGGTAAAAACCACGGGTAAGAATAGAAGAATTCTACTATGAAAATAATAAGAATTACAATCTCTCTATTTATAAAGGAGAAACAATTTTAATTCTCTCTTTGTAATAGGAAATTAATCACTCTAACTTTCTAAATATTTTCTCTCAAAATAGGATGAATTTAGGCCTTGTCTTCATGGCTATTTATAGCCATCCAAGAAACAAAAAATTCAAACCAATTAGTTGTTAATTGGTTGGCTTCCATTTCCTTTTTTGGTATGCTATTCTATTTCAAAATTTGGTGCCTCTTTTGTTGACAATTAACTAAATTTGGTGCATCTTTTGTTGACAATCTCCCACTTGAAGATTTGATTAAGGATCAATCAATCTTCACACCGTTCTCTCTATCTTGCCATTTCCATGTTGCTTACGTCTCTGCTAGGCCACTGGAGGATCGACACCAAATAAACTTGTCAGTATTGACTGCCTTTGTTATAAAATCTGCCAGGTTCTCTTTCGTATGAATTTTCTGCATATCCACTGTTCCTTCTTCTACTTTCTCACGAACGAAATGGTATTGAACTCGAATGTGCTTTGTCTTTGAATGAAAAGCTGGATTCCTTGCAAGATGCAAGGCACTCTGACTGTCACAAAACAAAGAAATATTTTCCTGTTTGTGCCCGAGTTCTTCCATTATCATTTTCAACTAGATTGCTTCTTTACTGGCTTGTGTAGCTGCTATATACTCTGCTTCTGTTGTTGATGTAGCCACAACTGATTGCAGTTTTGAAACCCAGCTTACTGCTCCTCCAGCAAGAATAAACACATAACCTGTAGTGGATTTACTTTTATCCAAATCACCTGCATAATCTGAGTCAACATACCCTCTGACAGTAAAATCTAATCCTCCATAACATAATGCAGCATCTGAGGTCCCCTTAATGTATCTCAAGACCCTTTTCACAGCATTCCAATGCTCTCTACCAGGATTCGCCATGTATCTACTAACCACTCTCACTGTATGTGCAATGTCTGGTCTTGTACAAATCATAGCAAACATTAAACTTCCCACTGCTGATGCATACGGTACTCGAGACATCTCCATCCTCTCTACTTCACTGCTAGGACTCATCTTGGAGGATAACTTGAAATTAACAGGAAGTGGGGTATAAATTGGCTTACAATCTTGCATGTTAAAGCGTCGCAAGATTTTCTTCAAATAATTCTTTTGAGAAAGCCAAATCTTTCTATTATTTTTGTCTCGGTGAATTTGCATCCCTAGAATCTTGTTTGCCGGTCCCAAGTCCTTCATTTCAAACTCCCTAGCCAACTGAGCCTTTAGTTCTCTGATATGATCTTTGTTGGGGCCTGCTACCAACATGTCATCAACATACAACAGTAGAATGATGAAATCATTATCTCCAAACCTCTTGAAATAGGCACAAGGGTCTGCATTTAATCTGCTGTATCCAAGGCTCATGATGAAGGAATCAAATCTCTTATACCAACACCTCGGCGCCTGTTTGAGACCGTATAGAGATTTGTTCAACCTACAAACCAAGTTCTCCTTTCCATGTTCTTCAAATCCTTCTGGTTGGAGCATATAAATTTCTTCTTCAAGATCTCCATGAAGAAAAGCAGTTTTCACATCTAACTGCTCTAGGTGTAGGTCAAGAGTAGCACACATTGCCAGAACTACTCGGACTGTATTAAGTCAAACCACAGGGGAAAATATCTCATTAAAATCAATCCCTTCTTTCTGAGCATACCCTTTTACAACCAATCTTGCACGATACCGCTCCACTTGATCATCACTATTTCGTTTGATCTTGAAGACCCATTTATTGCCAATAGGCTTTCTTCCTTGTGGTAACTGCACAAGCTCCCAAGTCTTGTTCTTATGAAGAGCTTCCATTTCCTCCTGCATTGCTACCATCCACTGAGATGCATCTGAACTATTCATTGCTTCTTGGAGAGTTGATGGCTCCCCTTCCTCTGTTAGAAGACAGTATGCAACATTACTCTCCATAAAATAATCAGACTGCCAAGCTGGTGTTTTTCTTTCACGAGTTGACCGTCGAACTTCTGTAGTTTCAAACTCAACTGGTTCTTCTTCCTCAATTTCTGGTATTACTTCAGAAGAATCCTTTGAATCAGACTCTTTTTCCACCTGTACCATTGTAGTTTCTGGATCTTCATTTGAACTGCTACTATCACCTTTCTCTTGCAGCTTCCCTTCTACAAATATCACATCCCTGCTGATGACGACCTTATGGGTAGTGGGATCCCATAGGCGATACCCCTTTACTCCATCAGCATAACCCAGAAATATGCATTTTCTAGATTTTGGATCTAACTTTGTAGTTTCTTGAGTGTTGTACATCACGTACACAGGACTTCCAAATACATGGAGGTTTGAATAATCAACAGGCTTTCCCGTCCACATCTCCATCGGTGTTTTCAACTCAATTGCAGTTGATGGTGATCGATTGATCACATAACAGGCGGTGTTGACTGTTTCTGTCCAAAATATTTTTTCTAGACCAGCAGCTCCCAACATGGCCCTTGTTCTTTCTAACAGGGTTCTGTTCATCCTCTCTGCCACTCCATTTTGTTGAGGAGTGTATGCCGTAGTAAACTGTCTCTTAATGCCTTCTTGATTACAAAACTCAGCAAACTCATTGCTGGTATATTCTCCTCCATTATCTGTCCTCAAACACTTGATCTTTTTTCCATATTCAAGTTCTATCCGCGCTTTGAACGCTTTGAAAACTGAAAACACATCTCCCTTCCCCTTGATAGGAAATACCCAACATCTCCTGGAATAATCATCTATGAAGGACACAAAGTACTTCGCTCCTCCCAGGGATGTAACTGGTGCTTGCCATACATCAGAGTGAACTAATTCTAAAACTTTCTTGCTTCTAGAATTTGATGTGTTGAATTTTAACCTATGCTGCTTACTTGTCACACAATACTCACAAAAAGGTAAGGACACCTTAGTGAGTCCTGGAAGTAGATTCTGTTCTACAAGAATTTTCATTCCCTGCTCAGACATATGCCCAAGTTTCTGATGCCATATTGTTGTAGATCTTTCAGTTGAACTGCTTGAAGCAACAGATGCTTCTCCTTCTTATAGAGTCTCTCCCATCAGTATATACAAATTTGCAGCCATTTTCTGTCCTTTCATAAGTACAAGCGCACCACGGATTATTTTCTTAATCCCATTCTGAGTTTCGATCCTACACCCAAAATCATCTAATTGTCCTTCAGACAACAAATTCTTTTGTGAGCCCTCTACATGTCGCACGTTTTGAATAGTGCGAATTGTACCATCATACATCTTCAACTTGATGGTTCCAATACTGACAATCTTCAAGGCATGATTATTTACTGTGTACACAGATCCTCCTGAGATAGATTCATAATAATGGAACCACTCTCTCTGAGAGGTCATATGAAATGAGGCTCCAGAGTCAATGAGCCATACATCAGCAAATCTTTTTCTGCCTTCTGAAGTCATCGCTGCTTCACAACATAAAGCTTCACCTTCATTTGAGGTAGATGCTATATTTCCATGAGGACTGGAATTTTTATTTAAACTCCAGCAATCCTTCTTCAGGTGACCCTTCTTGCCACAATGGTAGCACTTCATGTTCTTCTTACTTCTTGATTTGGACCTACCATGATTTTGGCTCCCACTTGAGCCATGTTCCATTGATCTCCCTCTCATCACCATTAGCGCCTCCGCTTGCTGCGAATTGGCCAATCTGTCTTGCTTATTTTTGCGCCGATTTTCTTCTTCCAGAATAGCAGCTGCAATATTATCGAAAACTAGATTGTCTGTATTGTTTGTCAGATTGATGATGAGTTGATCATATGAATCTGGTAGACTTTGAAGTAGAAGTTCAGCACGCTCTTGTGACTCTATTTTATAACTCAGTGATGTGAGTTGAGAAAACAGAGTATTCAAGGTGTTAATGTGCTCTGTCACTGAAGTAGATTCTGACATCCGTAGAGTGTATAATTTCCTCTTAAGGAAAATCTTGTTGTGAAGTGACTTGGCCTCGTATAATTTTTCGAGATGATCCCAAATCTCTTTTGCTGTTTTCTTCTCCTCTATGCTAGACAATATCTCATCTGCAACTGCCAGATGAAGATTTGCAACAGCATTTCCATCCATCTCATTCCATTTGTTGTCATCTGTGATCTCCGCTGGCCTATTGCTAATAGCCGTCAGGCAATTATCTTTTCTCAAGATAGCCTTCATCTTCAATTTCCACAGTGAGAAATTTCTCCCGTTAAATTTTTCAATCTCAAATTTTGCCGCCATTGCTTCTATCATGAACTTTTGAGCAAATCTAGCTCCCACTATTTCACGTAAATAGTAATTGTATACTGGAATAGTGACTGTAGTCCGTGAACAATACACCAGGTAAGTTCCCAGGAAAGAGAGGTGGGTCACAATGGACACACTTAAATACCAAGTCTTTCCTTAGCCATAACTTTTCCTAGACATGTATTTTCACACTACCACACTTATTTCCAACGTACCTGTGAATAGTGCCAAATTGTATAGTACCTCAGAGTACTATTCGCAATAATAATTTTTCAAGAAAAATTTTTCTGATGTGGAAGATCAGTTAAAACTGCAACCACAGAGCATACTCTTATTTTTCAAGAAAAATTAAAACCAATAGCTCTGATACCACTTGTTGCGAAATTGACACCGGATTAGAGCAAAACTGCAGCTAATAAATTGAGAAAATTATTTAGACACACAGATTTTACGTGGAAAACCCCTAAACAAATTAGGGTAAAAACCACGGGCAAGGATAGAAGAATTTTACTATGAAAATAATAGGAATTACAATCTCTCTATTTATAAAGGAGAAACAATTTTAATTCTCTCTTTATAATAGGAAATTAATCAATCTAACTCTCTAAATATTTTCTCTCAAAATAGGATGGATTTAGGCCTTGTCTTCATGGCTATTTATAGTCATCTAAGAAACAAAAAATTCAAACCAATTAGTTGTTAATTGGTTGGCTTCCATTTCCTTTTTTGGTATGCTATTCTATTTCAAAATTTGGTGCCTCTTTTGTTGACAATTAACTAAATTTGGTGCATCTTCTATTGACAGGATGGATATGGCTTCAACCCATTTGGACAAATAATCAACATCTACAAGTATATATTCAAAGCCAAGGTACTTGAGAAAAAGTCTCATAAAATCAATATCCCATACATCAAACAGCTCTACAACTAAAGTTATTAGTAAGAGAGTTCTCTTATTAATATTTTTAATTCTATGGCATCTATTACAACTCAAGTAAAAATAATGAGCATCTTTAAATAATATGGCCAATAAAATTTACTTTGCAATATGTCAGATGCTGTCTTTTTACCTTCAAAACGGTATCCACAATGTAGTTTATGACAAAAGACTAGTACACATTAAAAGCATTAATTATGTTAATAGTATATTAAAAATATAATAATAAATTTAATTTAAAAAAATAGATTATTTTTTATATTAAAAAATATAGAGTATTATTTATGGATGAAGGGAATATTAATTATTATTTCTTTAACTTATGTCTAAACTATACACATATCTTGGGAAAAAAATTCATTTTAAAAAAAATATCATGGATTCCACAACTTTAACTCTTATGGAAACACTAGTAAATTAACTAAAATTTAAGATCTTGTTTAGTACGAGAGATTTTAATTAAGACATTTTATAAAAATTATAAATTTAGATTAAATTCACTGTTTGTTAATTTAAAAGATGGTCAAAATATATAGATTTTGAACAATCTTTTACCCTCCAAAATCTTTTTTTTTTTAAATTTTAATTTCTCACGTCCTAGATGGAAAAGTCTAAAATCTAACATTTTTTATACATGAGGGATTATTTTTTTTTTTTAATTTCAAAATTATTCCTAACAATCTATTAATTTTATAATCAATTCAAATAGTTGAATTCTTAAAATTTATGGATTTAAAAATCTCTCGACCCAAATGAAAAAAGGAGAGAGAAAAAAATTAGGGACAAAAATAAAAACAAAAAAACCTTACGTGTAGAATGGATGATAAGTTGTTGTCGTGCATTTGGCTCTCATGCCATTAAGACGGTAGAGAGGAACACATTATTATGGAGCCATTGAAAGCGATCTTATGAACAATTCAAGCCTTTCTCTTAATGAAATTGATAAAGACTTCTCACCATCTATAACTCTGTTTCAATATTTTGTTTTTTGTATAAGTAAATAATATCATATTTTATTTTTTTTGTAAGAGGACGTACTGCTTAAAAGCCGCAACTCCCTCCATTGCTTTTTATTCATTATTTTCCCCTGACTGCAGGATTGAAACTGGAAACTCTATATCTGTAGTCGATCTGTATACAATCAGATTGCGACCCACATGAGAAATCTCGCCACGACCCAACAAAATTAATAACTTTATGTTTGGATAAGGAACAATATAATATTTCAATTTTGAAATGTTAGATGCTGTGTTCTATGGACTAGTTCATGTCGTTTTCAACCTGATTTTTCTTTTTATATTGATAGGGAAGCCCTACGTACGCGATCAACTTAATTAATTAACCTTTGTATGTTTATTTAAAAAGGATTCTATATAAAATGTCAACTTGCTTATAATGAAAGAGAGATGCAAATCAATTTTGAGTTGATCAAACTTAATTAATTAAGATGATTAGATGGGGATGTATGTTATATATGGCTCAGTTGAGATCTTTGTAATTTTTTTTCATTTTCTTTTCTCTTGCTTTGTCAAGTACTTTTGGTGGGTAGCGATAGATATGGAAACACACTTCAACAGGAACCAGACATTAATTGTATAAAAAATAATTAGAGTTGCATTTTTCTACTTGTATTTGCTAATTAATGCGTATATATATGTACTCTCATTGATGTGATTGGCCAAAAAACCCTAGCTAAACACAGGGTTTTAGCTATCATACAGTTATGTATTTGATGGGGCTAATGTTTTGCCAAATATGTGAATAATGATAATGTTGTAGGAAAAAGGCAAAAGCGTCATCATGTCATTAACCTAATAATTATGACTAAATAGAGATAAGGATGTTGTACTAATTAGCTTCTAATTGGCTTAATTTATTTTTTTCTTGTGCATGTCCTATTTGATTATTATTACAAACTTAATTAATTTCCCATCTCTGTCTAGCTAGCTGGTGAACTTGCTTCCTTTGCAATGTCTAATCTATTTGCCATTTCACCAATGCAAAAAAACATATCCCAAAAATCTCGCAGATTTGAGCTCTTAATCATAAAGATAATGAACCTTTTAATTTTATCTTGTGTCGGCAGTGTGAAAATTTTTATAAAATTAACCCAAAATCTGTTACTCATGCTTTAATTTTCTACTATTATTCTTTTATTATCATATATAGATATATATACATATAATCTTTAATTAATGCTTTATCAAAGAGATAATTGATATATATATATATATATATATATATATATATATATATATATATATATATATATATATATATATATATATATATATATATATATATATATATATATATATATATATATATATATATATATATTTTAATAATTCCAAGTACTTGGACTTCCGTGATCAAAATCATATCCACCTTATTAGACCCACAAAAACATTTCACATTTGCCATTGGTCATGTATTATTAAAGAACATGCCATATTATGATGTTCATGCATCTTATTTTTTAGTAATTATAAGAAGGATAATTATTTATTTTTATTGATGAGATCCCAAGTTTTGTCAAGAATACCTAACTTTTATAAAGGTTGCTTGGTGTTGATATGGTATATACACTATACTGTTAATGGTGAGTGATGAGCTAGAACTTTATAAGAAGATGACATTACTTGTGGCCATGGCTTGTACTGGCCCTAGCAATACACAGATTGCTGCTATATTTATATATAACAAAGGTACATTATTGACTTGGGACATGAAAATGCTTCTTTCGCTTTGTGTGGTTAAATTAATGTATAACTGATGCATCATTAAGAGATGGGAATCATCATATATTTCCACTTTGAAAGTTTAATTAATTAAATATAAGAGGCGGATCCAATGGAGATTTAGCAATAAAAATTTGGATATGATCAACACTTTTTATTAATCGACTATATTCTTTTAATGTCTTAAATTTCTCAATTGAATACATATAAAAATAATAAAGGATTTGAGACTTTTTTTTTTATTAGAAATAAAAAAAAAATTATTTTTACATTGAATATATTATTATGATTTCAAGAGTGTGAAATCTCACGATGGAAAAATAATGGTGGAGTAAGGGATATATAAATGAGAGTGATTTATAAACTCATTGCCTTAAAATTTTAGATTTGAATGTAGTGTAAAAAAATCTCGCAAGCAAGTGAATTTTCCAATTTTAATAAGTAGTATCAAAATTAAAGGTACAATATATTGTTTACCTCTCAGTATGCCCAAATCAGTAGAGTATTAAGGCTCATGGAGGTTTATAAAATGAAGGGTAGAATGAGAATATATAAATGGGAAACCCATAAATTCATTGTTTTAAAATTTTGAGTTGGAGCCTATTAAGGAGGTCTCCAATATAATAAAAATTATTTCTCCAATATTATTTTATAAATCTATATTCATATGAAGAGAGAAAACTTGTTGATAGATAAAAATACTCTTAATTATTATTATTAATTCCTAAGTTATCATACTAAAACTTTTCCTACCTATGCACTAATTTCATTTCCACCACATATCGACAGACAAATATACTTATTATAAAATGATTAGAATTTATTTAGTCTTATTTCTTATAAAAGCAATTCTCTTAATAAGATATAAGCATTCATCAAAATTTCAAGTTAATAATTATAAAATTTCAAGTCGATAAATTATATAAAATTATAAGTTACACATCTTTTATTATTATGATTATTATAATAGGATTTACATGTTATTATTATTATTATTATTGTTACTATATAATGAAATTTTATTATAATATGATTTAAATTCTTTTTATAAATTCTTATAAAAAGAACTTCTCTAATCAAATTTTTTATATTATTTATCAAATTTTAAACGTTTATTGAATTTTTTATATCTTTATTCATTTAAATTATTGGATTTTTTTATTTATGAAATTCTATTGAATCAAGTCTTATAAAAATATTATTTTAATCAAATTTGAAACGTTGATTAATTATATGTAATAATAATTGAAGGTATAACTTCAATTTTTATTTCATATTCCCTAAGTCATTTGAATGTTTAAATTTTATTTATTTCTAATTAAGTGCATGTACATATAATTTTTTAATAAGAAAATCTAATATTTTTCTAACTTTGTATCTCATCTATATTTTTAATGAATTTCACTTTATGTTAAAAAAAATATCCATTTGGAAAATTTAGTAACTGTGATTGTTGACATGAATTTACATACATGGGTTGGGCCGTTAAACTCAAGAGTCAAGATAAAGTTTATCTAATAATATGATGGGCCTTCGGCCCGAGACGATAAATTATCATCGATCACCACCGTATCAGTTTCAACTATGGGCTTCTCAGTAACTGCATAAACTATGGGCTCACTTTAATCTCTTTCCATATCGGCTAAAAAACCGATCATTGTTTATTAACCACACATTGCCCAACCAAATCCAGGGAAAATTCTTGCATCCACTAAGTAAATAACCTTTTTTCGGGTGAAAATAAGAATAGAAGTACACAAATTTAGGCTGGTTTTTAATTGCAACATGAAATTCTTAAAAAAAAAAAATGAAAATAAATTTTTGAACTGTATCTATCTTTATTTGGGTTGGCAATTTTAGTTTAACATTTTTTTTTTAGCACATTTTTCATTTTCATGCTTATCAGTAGGCAATATGAACAAATTGAATGATATCATAGTGGGGGCAATCATTTAAATTAGTAACCAACATTGGTGCTATCATATATAATGCTAAATTTGTTTTGTTTTTCAATTGACTCTTGAAAATTCTGCCTGCATATTATTATTATTATTTTTTTATGATTTCAAGGACAAAAAAAAAAATGAAAATCTTATTAGAAGTTCAAAGAAGGAATTTTTTTTTTTAGTGAAAAATTATTTTGGCAAGAGGAATAGATCTGATGCTCGCTTGACTAAACCACCTGCTAGATGGCTGAAACTAAATGTGGATGCAGTAGTGTTTAGCTACTAGAACTCAATTGGGCTTAATTGTATATTGAAGAATGACGCAATTGAATTTATTGCAACTCGGTCCAGTTTTGTCCAATTCATCCTTTCCCCTTCCAAAGCAGAGGCAATGAGCATCCGTAAGGCTTTTTCTTCGGTCAAAGCAAGATCATTTTCTAATATTATAGTGGAGATGGATGCACAAGTTGTTTACCAAGCTCTATCTCTGCAGGATTCTCATGTTTCTTCCTTTAATATGCTTATAGATTGATTGTAAAATACTAGCTGCTGGGATTGTTAATGTTCAGTCTTCTTGTGTTTGTAGATCTGCGAATGCGTTGGCTCACACTGTTGCTAGAGTTTAGCATTCTTGGCTAGGTCCAGTGGTTTGGGACCATGCTCCACCAGTTTTTATGCTGCCTTGTTATTATATAGATTTGAATTAATGAAATTTCCAAGGTTTCCATAAAAAAAATCTTTTTCGCTCTCTTTGTGGAAGTCAACAAGTAAATATGGTATGTAAAGATTGTTTTTAAAAAAGAAGGGTAAAATAGTCCATTTAATTATCAAAATTGGCAAATGGAATATCTACTCTGTTTTTATTAGGTTTTTATTCCTACATAGAGAGATGAGAACGGACTGGAATAAAAAAAATATAATGAAAAAATAAAATTAATTAAACATCAATATTTTCTAAAATTTTGCTCTATAGAAAATTTATTAATTTTTATTCCTAATATATTGTGCCAAATTTATAAATATTCATCTCACATGTACATTCATAAGTATAGTAAATTTACATTTCAAATCCAAATAGTTACATGCTAAAAACAGTAATTGGATTACCATTAACATTCCTTATTTCAATTTTTACATTCTCATTCCTATTTTCTACTCCAAATAACCAAACCAGACCTTAGGTAATTGATGTAATAGTATTAGCAAAATTTGATATCTTAAAAAGCTAATCATAGATATTTAATATATATATATATATATATAGCATAGAAAGGAGGAATCGATTCTTGATGTATTACTCAGAAAAATATACACTTATCGCTAAGCTAAGTTTCGGTGTGCTAATATATTTCTGTAATAACTTATTTTAAATGAATTTTATTATTTTAATTACTATTACACTTTAAAATTTTATTTATCATATAAACTATTTATTTTTCTTTTTCTAGAAAAGCCTACACCTTGAATTAATAATACTTAAAAAGTATTTATTATTTTCTTTAAAATTTTGATAACATCTAGATTGTGTTTAGAAATTAGACCCAATATACATAAAATTTTGAATTGAGTTTTGATAATCATTTAGATTATCAAATTATTAATAATAATTTGAAATACTAACAAAAATAATAACACAAGAAGAACAGTAAAAAATTGCTTTTAGATAATTGATTCTATTAATATTAAATATTATTTAAGTTATGGTCAAATATGTGATATATTTTTTTACCAATTAATTTTTGCAGTATTATAATTTATTAATTAATTAAGTATAATAATATATTATTATTCAACATTTAACCAGTGTGACAGCATATAAATATATTTATTTATTTATTTTAATTTTACACTATAAGTAAATAATAAATTACACTATTATTAATTATTAATTTATTATTTCATACACATGAAATGGATATTACCATATACACATCAGAGTATAATGAAAATAACACGAAATTCATCTATTTAACCTAATAGTAAGTACATGTCGTAATTTTAAGTAAATTTCAAGTTTGAATTTCTCTTTTAAAAAATTAAAAATAATAATAAATGAAATTCATAATTATATTTGGTAATGTATATTAATCAATTTAAATGCTTAATAGAATTATCATTGCATGTGATTTAGTCATGAAACTTCAATGTTATCAAGTGAACATATATGTTATATATTTTTTCTATCGCTACTTTTTCATTGATTAATTATATTAAATTAAAATTAAAAATATTGTTAACTATAATAATTAAGTTTTTTAGATTTATGTTGGATATTAATATGTTAAAATTAATGTTGGCCATTATTATATTAAGATATAATATTACCATAATTTTTTTTTTATTTATGCCATTGTTTAATTTTAGTTATATGTATATTATATTTACCTTTAACATTTAAATAAAAGATATATGATATTATTTTAAAATTTTGGTTCAACTCCAATTCAACTTCCTATAAAACTTTTGATATGTGACCCTCCGTTTTCACCAGTTCAAATTGAATTGTGATGGGAATCCAATTGTCTTGCAATAAGTATACCAAGATGTGCTTGAAAATGAATTCAAGAAATTTTTTCAAGGTTGTTCAACTATGATGAAATTGCATGGAGGGGTTGGAAAAAAGGCAAAACTTGGAAGTGCAAGTATCAATCATGGCCATGTGAAAGAAATCAAGAGAGGTAGATTGAGAGTGAGTTATAGGGCCATGGAACTCACTTCTTATACGACCATGTAATTACCTTTGCTTCTGTCCAAAATTTATACTTTTCATTTTTGTCCAAATTTTATTAGTTTAATTTAGTTTTTTTTTTTTAAAATTGGGTCCCAATCAATATGATATAAGCCATTATTCAATTAAATTAAGTTTGGTTATATAATTAGCAGTTTTAGGCCTATTTCATATTAATTTAAAACTCAAAATGAATTTAGTTTTATTTCTTATTTAGGAATTAGGTTTCCTTATTCAATAAATAGATTTTAGAGTTTTGTAACCTTATTAAATCACTATAAATACTTAGTTATTCTATCAATGAAGCAGTTCTAATTTTTCATTCAGAAATTATAAGGGCTTGTTTAGTTGTAGAAAACATTTTCTATTTCATTTTCCAATTTTCTTTTCCATTTCCTAATTTTCTAATTTTTCAATTTCCAAATGAAAGATTGAAAATTGGAAAAGTAGTTTATTTGTACAATTTACTATCCTACCTTATTATCTCCACTTAATATAATTATCCTATTAGACTATTTATAAATAAGTAATATTAATTAAAATATTTATTTTTTAAGATATATATATATATATATATATATATATATATATATATATATATATATATATATATATATATATATATATATATATATATATATAATTCCATAATTTAATCACTTAACAAAAATTATTCTTAATCTAAGGATATAAAAATGGTATGTAAAACTATTTAGTATAATATTTCAAAAAATTAACATAGTAACAAATAGGTTATTGATTAAAAAAATTAAAACATTAAGGATATTGATTATAACTTTTTATTTGAAAAAATTTTAGTCAATCTAATTAATACTTTAATTTGAAAATTATTCATTTAATATTTATTTCATTAATAAAAAGAAATTTAGTTAAAATTTAAAAGTAAAACTGAAGGAAATTAATAAAAAAAGAGAGAGAGAGGTTGTTGTTTGGTTCAAAACCAGCAAAATTATATGACCAATTACTAGTGAGCTGCTGTAAATTTATAATAACAGACAAAATGAATGAGAAATTAAAAAATAAAAGAACAGCTAGAGAGAATGTCAACACGGGATTCAAAAGTTGGTTTGCTTGACGCCGAACAATGAATACTCCCTGTTTTCTACCTCAACAAGATTAAAGGGAAATTTAGAAAATAATCTAAAATAGGTTTTTAAAGGACAGTGTAAATTTGGAAATTTAGGAAAATGAGTTTCTAATTTTCTATTTAGAAATTGCAAACAACATTAAATTTTACTTTCTGGTTTTCTTGGAGTAATTTTCTGGAAAATAAAGCTTATTTTCTATAACTAAACACCTCCTAAGTTTTTACTTGTGAGAGTTTTCACCTCCTAATCTTTTACTTGTGAGAGTTTTCTCAAGTTCAATTTTTTTTAAGGATCAAAATCAAATTGTCAAAGATAATTATTTTGCTTGTTCATGACATAGTAAGGTTTTTTGACATAAGTTCGTTATTGAGTTAATTTTTTTTTTTGAAAATTTAATTTACTTTTTTAAGAGAGTCACTTCCAAAAATAAAAATATTGGATTTCAAAATAGATCGTTTAAAGTTCGTATCAAATCAATTCTGAAAATTATGATTGAAACAATAAATGATAACTTATTGTGAGTGTTGGCTTAAAATAATTTTTGTCAAAAAAATCATTTTTAAACCCATAAAAATTAAATAATAATAATAAGCTATTGTTTGTTTGCTTAAGAGAATTCTTTCTTATTTTGGGGATTTAAAATTAAATTTTTGCACAAAAAATTCCAGATTGGCATATGGTAAACTTGATCAGAACATTTATTAACTTAAACTTTGTACTTGGATCTAATGATATGCTCTGAGATTAGGCTTGGTGATGAGTGATAACTGGTAGATAGGCATATATCCAGTAGTTACAATTAGGGATTAAATCCGCTACTCTGCCTTAAACCAAGAATGAAATTAGTAAATCAATCAAATATGAGAAAGATAATATTCATCATTCATCAAGCACAACACAGAAATAATATGAAAGAGGGAACCCAATTATTATTAATAGAAATCAATTCCTGATAGAAAACAACATTTGCAACAACGAAATGCGTAACAGAATTCTATTAAAAAAAAAGAGAGAAAGAAACAGAAATGGAGAGCTCCTCCTCCATTTAGTAACTAGTCCTTTTTGACCGCAGATCTCAAAGCAAAAGCTGCACCTAAGATCAAAATAGGTAACAACAGTTGCAAGAGCTTCACCACCAAAGCATTGTACTTGGGCTTTTTAGGTACATGCACTGGAGGTCGGTACTTTCTTCCTGAAGCTGGCACACTCTTCACATCTATATCACCTATATAGTACTTCTTCATTATCTCTTTTGCATCTTCACTGTGACCAATATCTTCAAAATCACCCGTTGCATCTTTCTCTGCAATTCAATTACATTTCAATTTTTTTTAAATTTCAAATCATCAGTTTATTTTAATTAATTTCCTCCAAAAACATATATAGTCGCAATTTTACCTGTGGCTGCTAGTAACACTTCATCTCCTCCAGGGTGTTCCTCTAGAAAATCGGTTACATCATATACCTATTCAATTTAATTTAATTTAGATTCCAATAGTAATCCCCAATCCGAGCCTAATTGACAAATATCAATGCTACAAAAGGATGAAGTAAGAACTGACCTTCCCATGGATTAGAAGCCAGCAATCATATCTATCCTTGTGCTTTGCAACATCATCAAAATGATGAATTCTGGGTTTTGAAGCCATTTCTTGCTGCTGTAATTCTCTATCATCAGTCAAAAGAAATCAAAATAAATTAAAAAAATGAAAAAAGGTAAGTTCAAAAGATGAACAAGGAGATAAAGATCAATGGTCTTACACCTGAAACAGAGAGAAACAGGGGGCGAACTGCTTTGAAAACCAAGGTTAACTATGAGCAGGTGCCCACCATATATATATAAATCCAAAATGGCCTTCTATTTTTTTTAATTATTGTTACTTACCTTTATTAATTATTACCTTCAATTTTCTTAGCGGGTAATATCAGATAGAATCTCTTCTATTATATATATATATATATATATATATATATATATATATATATATATATAAGAAAATAGTGTTATTCGTTTTATTTCTTTTATAGGAAAACTTCTAGTTTATTTTGAAAAGAATATTTGCTGTGCCACTTAAAACGTTTGAAATGGATATGAAAAAAAAAAAAAACAAAAAATACATTTAAAAATGGCTCACTCTGTTCTATTTTGTTTGAAACATTTTTTTTAAGATGACCTAAAAAATATGTCTTATTTTTATTTTTAATAATTTTTTTATTATGTACGTATTTTATTATTGAATATTAATTCAAATTTTTTTCACAAAATTTCAAAAAAAATATAATTTAATCGTGTTTAATAGATGACATAAAAGAAAAAATAGTATGCTATTTAATGCATATTTAAATTTTATTAAAAAATTTGTTCCCAAAATTATTGGGTAATTTTGTGTATTATCAATACTTTATATAAATGAAACAAATCCATCATTTTGTTTTATAATCCCCTTCATCCGGATCTGGCCGGAGTTGTTTTTAGAATTTTAGAGCATGTCTCAACGACTTTTATATTAATTAATTTACCAAGAAGATCTTCATCAATCCAGGTGAAACTACTATAATATGACAAAAATGAGTGCTAACTATATTTTTTATATTATATTTTTTTTTATTTTCTCCGTATAAATTAAGACATGTGGCAAATTTTAACAATATTATTATTATATTAATTAACTTTCAAGATAATTTCATATATTAATTTGCCTCAATAATATAGAAAAGATAAAAAAAATGCAACATAGAAAAGGTATTTAATACTCTTCTATGATGAAAAATAAAATTTAGTATCATGTTGGAATAGATGAATTATCAAAAATAAATAAATGGAATTATCTATACTGATAAATTAAAAGAGAATAGGGATTTATTGTGCTTATGAACAATAATTTCAAATTGATTTAAATTTTTTTTTTTTTTAGCCTTGAAGAGGAGACATAAGTCTATTATTCAGAGGAATATGTACTTATTGCTCAATTATGTCTCGGTGTGTAAAATTGATTTACTTAAATATCATTTTGATAAAATTGATTTACTTAAATATCATTTTGATTTGCTTGTTTATTTTTTTTTTCTTATTGATTTTATCTTTTTTTTTTTAATTGTGATATGGGCCATTTTAAATTCTTATATATGTGTGTTATTTTAATTTAATATCATTTCAAAAGCCATCGCTCTTATGCTGTTTCAATATTCCCATGATAGAGTAAAAGAGGATGGGATTTATTTGGATACTCTTCTTTTATGAATTTACATAAATATGTACTTTTAATTTATTAATTATGTCTTAGTAGTATTTGATAAAACTAAAAATTAAGTGCTGAAAATTTAAATATTGAATTTTAAATATTGAATAAAATAAATAATATGATTTTTTAAATAATAAAAATATTTAAAAATTTAATCATTTATTATATTCAATATAAATATTAAATTTAAAATTTTGCCTTATTATTTTAAATAATTTTTTATTTAATTTAAATTTTTAAAATATAATTATTGATAACTCTATATTTTTAGAGTTATTTTATTTGTTTAAACTTAAATTTTAGCTCAGTTCTCGAAAATGCAATAACATTATTACATATTTTTAGAAATAAATAGTTATACAATTTATAAATAAATTATAATATGTTTTAAG
Source organism: Reutealis trisperma (assembly GCA_947687605.1). NCBI lineage: Eukaryota > Viridiplantae > Streptophyta > Magnoliopsida > Malpighiales > Euphorbiaceae > Reutealis > Reutealis trisperma. The sequence continues at coordinate 4,735,276 of CANTUT010000033.1, read as the reverse complement.
TATTTTTATTTTATTTTTACAGATCAAAATGATATCACAATGATGCAATAAAATAAATGATGCAGACGGTGATGTCATAAAAATAATGATGCAAGCAATGATTCAAGTTTTCAATCAATGAGAAATAAATTCAATGGTTGGTGGTCAACCTAACCATTTTTAAATATTGATGAAGGAATTCAATGGTTGGTGGCCAAAATTCAATGGTTGGTGGCCAAACTAACAATTTTTGAATATTGATGAAGGAATTCAATGGTTGGTGATCAACCTAACCATCAATGTTGAATTTTTGATGTAAGAATTTTAATGCAACTTGAATTCTTCCACCAAATATATCTATAAATACCATGCTTGACAAAGGGAAATGGCATCAAAGAAAATCCATAAAAAAAATATGTAGAGAGATTTTCATATGCTTTCTTAGAGTAGATTTGTTTTATTTATTTATTTTTTATTTTTTAATCAAGAGAAGGAATTTTTGGAAGTTTGAGTTCATCAAAGATTGTATCCCAACACAAGTTCTTTTTAAACTCTACTCTTGAATTTAATTTTAAGTTGTTATTATGTTTATTGTTAATTTAATTGTTTCTTTCTTTTTAATTATGAGTAGGTAAGTTCATTTTTTTAGGATTTAGATATAATCTTTTGATTTGCATATGATTATTTATATTTAATTGATTGGGTTTGATTGTTGGAATTAATTTTTTATCTTAAAACTTAATGCTTGTAATTAACTAGCCATTAATTACATGATTTAAGATATTGTGTAAAGTAGCGAGAGTGGAAACACAATATTAGTTCATTAAGATATTAGACCTAGGGTATGTGTTGCTTAGAGATAAGAACACTCTTTTGTGATTTTTAAAAGGATTTCCATAAAACTTAATGGGTTTGTGTTAATTGCTTATGATCACGAGAGTAGACGTAAGGTTAATATGAACACACATGTTGTATCTTGAGAGAGAACATCATATAATTTAGGAAAATCTAATCATTAATTTCAACAAAAATAATCTATCTAAAAATTATAAAAAAAATCATATGTGATCAATTGATGAATTCTAAATCCTAGATCTTTAATCTTATTTCCATATTTATCATCATTTATGTACTTGAATTTTACTTTAACTTAAAATATGAATTTTCATAATTAATTTTCTAAATAATAGAGGAATCTTAAAATTGGTACTTGACAAATCCTTTCTCGTGGAAACGATACTCACTCATCACTTTATTACTTGTAAACAATATGTGCACTTGCAGAAATTACGCAACAATTATCAAATAAATTTAAAATAATTAAATATTAAAAATTTTAATTTTAAATGCAGAATAATGTTATTAAATCAAACTGCAATTTAGTCTATGGGCCTTTTGACTTCTGCCACATTGAAAATTTTCTAAAGAAACTCATATTTTTCCTTTTTTTTTTTTTTGTCATTCTATTTGTTTGTTGAGCTGTACCTAATTTTTAATTCGCATGGAATAAAGGTATTTTTACAAAACAATGTCATTTACAATTGGACCTATGACTTTTATGTCTTTTTCCCCTTTGATTGCTTTGTTGGAAATTATTATAAATAAAATGGAGAAGAATATGAACAAAGAATATAGAGAAGGGAATAGTTTTTCTAGTTATTCCATTCAATAGTATTAGATCCTTTATATAGAGTACAGAAGATAAATAAATAAGAAACTTTTCCAATAAGGAAAATACAAGAAATATGAAATTTTTCTAATAAGGAAAATACAATCAATATTAATATGGAAACTAGAATATTCATGTATATAGAAAGACATTAATCAAATCTTATAATATATCATAACACTTTCCCTTGATATTTTTTACAAAGAATATGCCTCGTTAAAACCTTACTAAGGAAAAACCCTGTGGGAAAAAAATCTTAGTGAACGAAAAAGAGTACATTATTCTTGTAGGGATTTGCGCCATAACACTGCCTCGTTAAAACCCTTGCTAGGAAAACCCAATGGGACAAAATCTAGGCTAAGAAAGAAAAAGAATACAGTGCATTAAAATCTCCCTCTCATGAAAATATGATTTCTATCAAATATCTCTTAGCCGACGCATGCTAATTTTGTTGACTAACTTTTCAAATGTGATTGTAAGGAGTGCCTTTGTAAACAAATCTGCCAAGTTGTCAAATTGTATACTTAATGATATTTAAGTAATATCCACATATAATAATTTATTTATAGTACTCTTTTAGGATATTACTTGCGCTATGAATATAACTCATTAAAAACCTTATTAGAAAACCCAGTGGGAAAAAACATATTTAAGGAAAAGAGTATATTTCATGCACTATTTTTTCATTGCACGGATTGCCTCGTTAAAACCCTTGTCCAAGAAAATCCTATGGGATAAAAACTTGACTAAGGAAAAAGAGTACAATCATATACTAATTCGCTCCCTCTGATGATGATAGATTTTAATACGATGTATACTAATTGATGAAATGATGCCGTTTAAATATCATATTAGGTAAAAACTTAGTACATAAGTCTATTAAATTGTCACTTAAGCAAATTTGGTGGATATCTTTTCTGGAGCTTATGTATATACAAGAATTTAGGTGAAGTTATGTCTACTTCGTTACCCTTAATGTAACCATCTTTAATTTGTGCAATACAAATTGCATTATTCTCAAAATACAATGGGAGTATTTTTTAGTGAGGTACTTCAGGACCATAAAAAAACTTTTATAAAATTGCAGTACCACTATAAGTGAATACACAGCCAGTTTAAAATCTACCATCATAAAGACTAAGCAAACAACAAATATTCGTATGTAGACCAATTTCAAATATGAATTATAATATTAATAGTATATTGAAGATAAATTTTTACACCACTTTAATATCTCTTTGTATTATAATATTAATAGTATATTGAAGATAAATTTTTACACCACTTTAATATCTCTTTGTAGGTGCAGAGCTATACCTAGCTAGGAATTTTTCTTGCAAATACAATATCAGGCCTGATGCAATTTGCAAGATGCAAGAGTACCCTATAGCACTTATATATGGTACTTCAAGACCAAATAGCTCTTTATTATCTTTTTTTTTTAGGTCTAAAAGGGTCTCTCTTCACTTCTAGCGAGCGGACCACTTATTGGTGTGCTTGAGGGAGAAGATTTATCTATGCAAAAATTGCTTAAATATCTTTTTCACATAAGTATACTGGTGTATTAGAACTCTTTAATAATCGGTCTGCAGGCCGATACAAAATTTCATTTCCTTTAAATTTTTTATCTCAAACTCACTTTTCAAATAGATACATACTTATTTGAGTTCATTAGGAGTCACATTGATATTTAAATCAACTTATACTGTAATAATAATATATACCATTCTATGGTCTTTTATGAATACAAATGGACATAGTGTATTATTCACATATCTTTCTTTCAATAAGAATTTACTCAAATAATCATACCACATGTCCATATTGCTTTAATCCATACATAGATTTTTGCAATTTAATGAAATATATGTCACATGTTTAATATGTATTCATTTATGATATACTTAGTCCTTCTGGGACTCTTATTACGTTCATAAGGTGTACAATAAGCCTTTCATTAATTGCCATATTAATTAAGTATTGGAATATGATCATTTCCATAATACGAAAATTATTTTTCTCATAGTCAATGATAGAACGAGTCTAGCTCTACTTTAATTACCTCATTCCATGATTATCAATCATATTTATGCTAATATTCAGTTATTCTTATAGATTATGGATCCATATTTTCTCTTGTAACAGCAAAAGCTATTGTTAAGGCAAATTCATCATCGACGATAATTAAATTTCTATCAACTATTTCTTATATCACAAAATAATTGAGATTTCATAGTTTTTATTTATATGATCATCAACTTCAGAAGTCATATCTGGAGGATCTAATTGTTTTGTTATCTCAGTCTATGTTTCATAATTAGCTATAGCTCTTTGACTGAGATCTTTCTCTTTAGGAGATTTCTCTTCAGGAGATTTTATAAGTGGCGCTGCTTTTCTTTTCCGTGGATTTTTGTTTTTAGTTCCAATTTACTATTCACGCTTCTAGCGTGTAGTGAGATTGATTGATTTTCTATTTGCAATTGGAATCACAACCCTTGCTAGGGTATTAGCAGCTGTAATATGAGACTTTGTCACTCTTTTAGCATCTATAAATACATTTGGCAGTTAAGTTACAATTTATTGCAACTGTATTATTTTGTGAACTTCTGGTTCACTTTAACTTATATATGGACCAAAATTATTTAAAGGGTTTTCCTTCTAATAAATTTCTCGACATTTTTTAGCACTGCAGGTGCTTTTCCTCCCCCTAATGTCGAAAAATATGCCTCATCAAAATAAATTCATAATTTCTTTTGTGGACCCATTATCACACATTGAGATAGATTTAATATATTCATAGCACAGAAAAAATTTATGACTCATGTCCTTATATAAGTTTCAAGGGAGAGTATATATGATGTATATAATGGCATTCATGCCAAACTTTCAAGGTTTAATTATTGAACTATAAGTTCAATGCTTGAATTGCAGGTTCAACGCAATATATTGTGCATGTATACTAGGGATAAAATAGTAATTAAATAACTTATTATAATACACAACTTATAAAATCTTTCCAAATTACTCCTTCAAGGAGTTTACATAAAATTATCAATATTGAATTGAGTTGTGTCCTCCATATGGGCGGTTCCTCTTTCAAAATCTCATAATTTACCAAATGATTTATAGTATTCATTTCAGGGAATACAGTTGTCCTAGTGGGTATTATTTGATAATTTCTCATTAGCAATTATTCTTTTAGAATTCTCATTATCTACCAAATGATTTATAGTATTCACTTCAAAGAATACAGTTGTATTAGTGGGCATTATTTGATGATTTCTTATTAACAATTATTCTTTGCAACCACTAGAAAAATAATATTTGTAAATTTTTACTTTTTATACTGTTACTACAAGAGCATGTAACTTTATTACCGCACAATTTCAGCTGTGAAGTAATTTTAAACATGGTTAAATTATATTTTCAAATAGATTTCAAGTCTTGTAGGTATAGGTTTAACCAATTATATTGAGTTTATGGTAGTACTACATATTTCAAGTGATTATATTTATCTTTAAAACTCTTCTAGAAAATATAAAAATCATTAATAGTAAGATATTCAACTTTTAAATCCTCACTTAAATGAGATTTAAGTAGATAATAGCTTTTGCTTTTGCTAGCATCTAAATGCATTTCATTATCAACAACTCATGTCAAAAATTATTTCCATTGAATTCAAGAGCATATAAAAATTATTCACTATACTTCACTTTATTTAAATAACTTAATTTGCATATATTTAAAATATATCTAAATAGACCAATCAGAAAATAAATTCATATTAATTTTAACAAATATTAAATTTATAATTTATCCTATCAAGTAAAGGTAAGCACTAATTATGCTTCTCTATAGCAACATAAATCCAACAATGTATGCAATCCGGAAATAAAATCAATTCACAAATTAACAAAACCATGTTACTTATATAATTTATATTAATCTCATCTCACATTTAAATCTCTAATTATTTTCACATCTAATACACATTGACATAAGTAAATTCAAAACATATATAACACACACAACTTTCTTGTAGGCTATTCAACTAACAAATATATATATATCTATATGTATGAGACATGTATTGTCCATAAAATAAATTTTGAGTTGAGATGCTAAGACCAAAAGATATGTAATAATATATATACTAATAGAATTAATCTCAATTTAATGAATCAAGTAAACCTATTAATATGAACGCAAGATCACCATTTTCCCATAAAGCAAGTCAATAAATCAATAAATGAATAATTTAGAGTCAGATTTTATGCCAAAAAAAATTATAAGTCATGACTTTAAAACTATGCATAAAATGTGTTGTTATAATTGATAACTAATTAAAAGTTGCAATTTGGTTGGTAAATCAAATAGGCCATACTCATCATTCCATTACATATAAATAATAATGAAATACCCAAAATAGAAAAATCAAAGTAAAAGGGTTTACCTTAATATTATGACCATATGCAGGTATTTTATTTTATTCAATGCATGTAGCTTAAATCAAATTTATTAGTTATTCAGGAACATAAAATATCAATTTTTCAAGGATGTCTATTTTATTTATTTGATTACCCGAAGGAGTGACACTAGTATAAATAATTCTTACTCATAATGTACAGACCCATCAATTAACATTGTCTAATATAAAATCATAATAAAATCAGTATTTTAAAGACTTGTAGACAATACATTTAGTTTTTCATGAATATTTAATGATTCTTTAATAAATTTGTTTACTTTGATTAGTTTTTTAGGAACTATATAGAATATTAGTTCTTTAGGAACTATAGAGAATATCAGTTCTTCAAAAACTGTAGAGAATACTAATTCTTCAAGAACTATAGGGAATACTAGTTTTTCAGGAACTGTAATTATTATTAGATATTCAGGAACTCATAGCTTAGTTATTTATTTAATTAGTTTTTCAGGAATTATAAATAATATTAGTTCTAACTAGAATTTAAAATATAATACTAATTCTCTAGGAACTCATAGTTTAGTTATTTATTTAATTAGTTCTTTAGGAACTATAAATAATACTAATTCTTCAAGAACTAATATTTAAAATATAATGTTAATTTTTCAGGAACTAGAATTTAATTGATTAATCATTAAATAGTATATCAAATCTTTATAAATCTAAAAAAAAAACGATTTGAGATAAATGATTGTAAGAGAGAAAAAAAAATGATTTCTTCAAATTAATTAGTCCAATATGTTCAAACGATTTCTTAAAAAAAACAATTTAGTTTTTTTTTCTTAAAAAAAATATATTTGATACATAAATATTAATAATAATAGTAATTAATTAGACAAAAATTGTTTACCATAAATTTTGAATTTTATTTCTTCAAATTTTTCGCCTTAACTGGGTTGTAGCAAACAACAAGCTATCCAAAATTTAATTGATTAATCATTAAATAGTATATCAAATCTTTATAAATCTAAAAAAAAAACGATTTGAGATAAATGATTGTAAGAGAGAAGAAAAAAATAATTTCTTCAAATTAATTAGTCCAATATGTTCAAACGATTTCTTAAAAAAAACGATTTAGTTTTTTTTTCTTAAAAAAATATATATTTGATACATAAATATTAATAATAATAGTAATTAATTAGACAAAAATTGTTTACCATAAATTTTGAATTTTATTTTTTCAAATTTTTCGCCTTAACTGGGTTGTAGCAAACAACAAGCTATCCAAAATTATGAATAATATTGTAGAACGATTCGTGCTAATAACGTGTTATAAATAAAATGGAGAAGAATATGAACAAAGAATATAGAGAAGATAATGGTTTTTCTAGTTATTCCATTCAATAGTATTAGGCTCTTTATATAGAGTACAAAAGAGAAAGAAATAGGAAGTTTTTCCAATAAGGAAAATATAAGAAATAAGAAGTTTTTCCAATAAGGAAAATACAATCAATACTAATATGGAAATTAGAATATTCATGTATATGGAAAGATATTAATCAAATCTTATAATATATCATAACGGAAATGAAAATTTTTTTTCACTACTTTTTTTTTTTTTTTAGCACGAGAAAGAAATCAAATACAGAAGTTAATGAAATAATGTCTTGAACTAAAAAGCCATGATAAGGAATCTAAGCTGGAAATTTAATTTCCAACTTAAACATCGTTCTTAATAATTTTAATTGTTATTACCTTCAAAATTTTTGAAGTCCATATATTAGGGTAAAAGATTATTATTTTATTTTATTTTATTTTCATTCTTAATTTATATAATTTCAAGAAATATTTTTTTTGCTTATTTGGTGTTGATGTATAATATATGCATTAATTTTAATTATATTCTATTGCACATCATCTTTATTATTAAAGCGTTATTGTGTGCTAATATTGTACGATATCGCCATGGACTTGAAATATAAAGGAAATATGTTAGCTAAAGGGTCAAAAGTGACTCTTTATCAGCTAAACATGTGATATAATTTTATAGAAGACTCCTTCAACTATTTTTTTTATAGGATTGTTGGGTATAACAATTTTGAAATGATAATGATATTTTAAGATTTTTCATCATGATTTTTGTTTCAATGATATTTAATGTTATTTTTTCTAATTATTCAATGTTTAAATAAGAAGTTTATTTATTCATGTATCATCAGCCGTTGGCTCAGATGGAGCTATTTATGGGAAAAGGAATGAGATGAAATGGTTAAAATTATTCAGAATAAATATATGAAATAAGAAATAAGTAAAGAAAAAAAAAGAAACGCAATAAGAATTTCTATAGCAAATTTATAAAGAAAAATAAATGATTTTCTATAGTAATTTATTTCCAAAAATAAAAATATATCTTATGAAGGTAGGGCACATGGATAGTTTTAAATGAGCCATTAAATTGATATTAGAATTATGAAAAGATGGGCAGTGGAAAGTAGCAGCAGCATTGCACTAAACGGGAGCTGATTTTTCCATAATTTCACCTACCAACAAAACAAAACAAAACGTGAACAATATGGAACTCCTTCCCAACCACTTTCTTTTTTTTTTTTCCCTTTTCTTTAATTATAATATTTTCTACCAACCTAAGCTCAAAACTGTCAACACTTTTAAATACATCTATCTATGAATCATATATGAATTTAGAAAGTAAAAAAGCTTCTAAAAGTTGAATTTATTCAATTCGTAATTTTTTTCATTAATTATAATTCACAGATTAACATGTGATTATATTTATTTTCAAATTAAGAATACTGCAAATTCATTATTGTAAATGCCAATTTTTTCATTGAAATAATTACATCAAAAAGTTTTTCAAAGGAATACAAATATCATACGTACAAAATTTTATATTATTATATGAATATTTTATTATTGAGTTATTAATATATTAACATAATTATATGAAAATAATAATATCTATCTTTCACAATATATATATATATATATATATATATATATATATATATATATATATATATATATATATATATATATATATATATATATTAATCTGTTTAATTGAGATTTACAAAAATATAATGATGAAAAAAATGATAATTAATTTTAAGTAAACTTAATTTTTGCAGGCAATTAATTGACACCTGGGGAGCTAAATTATAGCATTGAGCTTAATGAAGAATTTTAGTTTTTTTTTTTTTTTTTTTGCACTAAATATAATCCATTCAGAACTGAAAGACTGATGCCTCAGCATCATAATACAATAATTGTAAAAGCCTTAACGGCTTATCTATCACCTAATTGGATGGTAAGCTACTTATGGCTTGTTTTGATACTATCCAATCTGCTGTGCTATTAGATTCCCTCCTTACCCAGGAAATATCAAAAAAATTAAAGGATTGTTTAAGTGCATGAATAACAGAAACATGTGCTCTTATATCTAAAGGCACATCAAAGAGATCTCTGTTACAAAAACCAGCAAGAAGCTTCCAATCTATTTCAAAGACCCAGTCTTTTCACCCTTTATTAATGAAGAATTTTAGTTCAATAGGAGCTAATATATAATCAGTAATTTGGGCTAGCATTATGGACCATTCTTGAGCAATTCTTGAATTTTGAACGCTTGGACTTGAACAGTTGAGCTACTCGCTTCAGCAGGCCCGACCCACTCGATATGTTCAAAATAACTAAGCGGCGAACATTGTCCAATAACATTGGATTTAGCCCATTGCCTTGAGTTTGTTGTATCCTCACCCCCTTTTTTTTTTTTTTTTTGCCAAAACTGTATTCGTGCTACAACTCATGTTATCGTTTGGTGCGAACTTAAATGAAATAATTTTCACAAATCCATTTTCTAAGACAAATGTGATATTTTTAAATTATTAATATCGAGGATATAACTTCATTCAGAAAAAGGCCAATTAAAATATCAAAGTACAAAAAAGTAAAAATAGTAAAATTTGATCCGTTTTATAGTTTCACTCCGAACTTAGGATTTTTGTCAGCTTATAGTAATGGAGCGAGGATGAGGTTGAGCTTCCCCTCTCCGCGCCCACCTAGTTTTGATTGCTTAAAATTAGTGTGTATATATATATATATATAGTTTTACCATAACATTTTTTGAGTTTTGAACTAGTATGTAATTAATTCAATTCTTAAATCGTGAATAGTCATTGTTTCAACCGGTACAAAGTAATTTAAATTTTTAACTTTTGTTGGGTAGTTTTTAAAGAAACGTCAGAAAAAATTCAATTTAACCCCACTCCGTATTTTATTGTATGAATATTTTTGATTTACAATTCTAATAAGATAAAGAAAGAAGTTCTTTATATATATATATATATATATATTAGTTTTTTTTTAAATTATATCATTGAATATTTAATTATATTATTATTTTTTAAATATTAATTAATAGTATATAAAATTTAACATAAATATGTATAATATTTTATCAAAATATATAAATTATAAAGTTTTAAAATTAATAAAATTATAAAAATATAAATGAAGATTTTCGCCTTTCTCTAGCCCCATATCTGTCCCAAATATGATTTACCCTATCTCATTTTTGCCTTGACTATTTATGAGACAGAAATGAGAATCTTAAAACTTGTCCCACTCCATTGCTATTTCTACAAAAGAGAAAGTATAAGAGGGGGACTAAAAACTCAACCTACAGGAATTACACAAGGCATTTGAAAAGGAAAAAATTACCTCATTATTTCTTTGATGGAGAGACCATGGTATGAAGGTAAAGGGTGAAACTTATAGACAAAGAAAAGCATAGTAGGGGCTTTTCAAGATTGATTTGATGGGAAATCTCTGACATCTAAGACGGTAAACTAATAGAAAAAAAATAGAAAATATACAATATTTTTTAAATGAGATCAAAAGGAGTTTCTTTCACTTTTTCTTTAAGAAAAATGGAAACTCTCTATATATACATGTCCCTGGATTGCTGAACGCAAATTTTAGTCATTATCATTTATAGTAATCCAATCAGCCACAAAATTTGGTCATCTGCTAATTTTTCATCCCCTGCCAACTTTGAAGAGAATCTAGAGACAAACTAATATTGCTAAGAATGGCTTGTATCTCCGATGGACAAGACTTGAAGTGCTCTATTTGCTTAAGAGCATCGGCAAGGATTTGGAAGTTAGTCATGAATTGAATCTAGCTTTATAAATGTAGAAAACGCTATATTGGCAGCAGTTTTATAAGTTAATTAAGTTTCTACTTGAAAGGCAGAAAAGCCTCTCCTTTTAAGCCTTCCACTTACTTACCTCTTTAAATCATTATTTGAAATCAAAATTCAAAGATCATTATTTGAAATAATATAAATTACAATTAGATATATATAATTTTTTAAAATTTATCAATTAAAATAATTCATGACTCATATGGAAATGGATTGAAGAGAAAAGAGGCACAGACATAGCCGAAAGAAAAAGGAGTAAAGCATGGGTATATATATATGAATTATATGTATATATCTGTGTGGTCGTAATATATAATTGGCCAGCTTCATGACTTCATATATATTATAGTTATAACACAAACAAAAGTGGTTCGTTGTTTAGGGAAAAAGGTTTAAACTTTAGAGGTATTTGCTTGTCTTAACGATTAATATATATATATTCACAATAATGTAGTAATTATGATAATTAGTGATGTCTCTTTCATTAATTAGCATTACTACTGTTAATTAATGTGCACAAAATTTCAATAATTTTCTCATAGAGATGCACCAAAATGTCAAACAATAAAACAAATCAAAACATGTTAACGTTTTGTGACAACCAAACATCCAACATTTACGAAATCCAACCCACTAAGAAAAGCTTACACAACAGAATCACATGCTTCAATGTTACACATACATTGACCACCCCATTAACATTGTCCACATATTAATAATTAAAATACAAAAAAATAAAAATAAAAATCATTATTAATAATACATACGTACATTTCTAGCAAATTAATCAGCTCAATATCACTCAAACTTCATATGGTAGGACCTGCAAAACAATCAGAGTAAAATTAAGAAAAAAATTTATGATTTGTACTATAATAGGAAAAGAATATACTCTCAGATCTACTTGTATATTTAACGAGTTTAATGATTCAGAATGTTAATTCTAATTAATAAAGTAAAGTGAAATTGAAATAATGGGATCTAATTATCACAGTTCCCCTGTATCTAATGGCAGAGATGAGCAACCAAGCAATTCAGATAACAATGGGCCAGAGGTAAGAGTTAGGCTCAAACAGAGAACTAGAATGGTTCCATCGATGGGTTTTCCATTTCAGAATATAACAAGATAAAATTGCCATTTCAAATTTGACATTTTGCTTGTTGGATTTATGTTATGAGTTAGTTTATTGGAGGGACCCCTTTACCCTATAGATGACTAGTGTTGATATCTATCGAAAATGACAGGAAGACCAGCTTCACCACCTCTCCTCTCGTCCGCCAACCTTGACCTCACCATGCATGCTATTGGAGTACGCACAACTATAACAGGTTTATGCTTTCTTTGTTTAATTATTCTTAATGGTAGATTGCTGTTTTTGATATCCATAGTATGTAATTAATTAGTTGAATAAAAAGAGGGCTGATAATTCTTTGTCAATCTGGACCACCTGATCAGGAAATGGGATTAGGGTCCCACATTGTGTAGTAGGATTTGATTCTATTTTGGTCATGCTGATGAATTTTGTTGACACTCCCAATGATTGGATGTTTAAGCAAATTGTAATTATGCATTGTACTAAACTAATATCATATATATAATCATAATAATAATAATACACATCTCATCTCAGACAAATTATATTTTAAGTCACCTCTATTGTCTTGAATGAATAATGATGTGGTTTTTTAGTTGGCAATAGGAGTGTTGATTCATTGGACACATTTCTCATAATACATGCTTTAATTTTTCCTTTTCTTTTTTTCTTAATTCTTTATCCATCTAGACTCTAGACTTAGTTGCGTTATCAAGTTTCTATTTAAGCATATGCTAACTTGAAGAATAATTGGCTGATTAATTAATCATGGAGTATTAGTCCATTGAATAATATTAATAGATTTGTCTCCTGTCTTTTTTTTTTTTTAAGGTCTCATAAATTTTTAAAAGTGAAAAAAAAAGATTGTAATTTCTAATCTCTTGATCTATAAAAAACTCTACAATTTAAAGGTTAAATTATTAGTCTAATTAAAAATCTTTTTTTATATATATCTTTTTTAAAAAATACAAAAGTGGCATCTAAAAATAATTATAAAAAGTGATGTATTGGAGTTCATGTTATCCCATCTATTTTTATGAGATAGGATTTTTATCGTTACATGTTACTCTAGTATAGAAAAGAAAGTATTGTTCTGGTTGTGTAGCTAAAAATAAAGGAAAACACTTAATTTATACAAGTCTTTTAACATATCAGAAAAGAAATTACTCTAACCTCTTCCAATTTAATATAATAGGTACTTTTAAGTAAAAATAAGAATAATTCTAAATTACGCAATTATATTTGACAAAATAAAAACAGTTATGTAATATTTTAATATAATTTATAATGTAAAATAAATGTAATTATTTTTTATTATATGATATGTTTAAATTATATTGATTAGTGTCAATTTTTTTTTTTTTACATAATTTATGTTACGTAGCATTGTTTAAAAGATAAAATAAAATTTGCACTTATTACAGGCCTATATTTAATAAAAAAATATAAACTTAAAAGTCCATTTGCCTCCTTTTTATAGCTCATTGGGAGCAAATAAAAAAGGGGGAGAAAAGGAAAAAGAATAAAATGATAACACCCGCTAAAATCCACTCTAGGCATCAAATTCATGGGGCAGTCTTGTTTTTGGAATTGAAACTATAGGAACGCCGATTTAACAGGTGCACAAAACTCCAACAATTAACTTGTCCCTTTAATTAATTCATATTTTAATTTAGAGGTATAAGGTAATTTTAAAAGCACTGACATTCCCTTAAGCTGGATAATGTCTCAGTTATTAAACATCTCACAATGTGATAGGTCAGTTATTAATTAAGTAATGGACTATAAATTACTGTTGAATCATTATTATTATTATTTGTTAATTACATTATAATTGAAAAGGGTGTGGTAAAATTAAACTCGGTTAAAATCAGTCAAAATATATATATGTCACTTCAATTCAGGAATATTAGAATTTATCAGTCTTAGAATTGTGAGACCTCGACTTCCAATTTTGGTGTAATAAAAAAAAGTAAAAATATGAGAAATGTACCTTGCGGGGTCCTAAGCAGAGAAACTGATTCTGCGACTTGATTTGCCTTTAGATTATCTGTTTTATAGCCTTTGCCTTCAAGTTCTGGATGAATTTTTCTCTTCAACATTCTCCTCATCAACTGCAATACCACACATAATTTCACATTAATGATCGATACTACATATATTATTTGTAAAATAATTAGATGATAATAATAATAATTTAAAAAAAAAAAAAAAAAAGGAATTATGTTACTGACTTGGTGAAATTTCTTGATTGGACGTGAATCGTCTCCAACATGAGGAATAAGTTTCTTGGCAAAAGAAAGACCATTCTTGCCACGAACAACTGGTTTTTTACTACCTGCAGAGTCAGACTGATCAAGCTGGTTAAAACAATCAGACTTCTTTTTCATGTCAGAATCAGAATCCGCCAAGAACAATTCTGCTAGTGTTATTCTTTCCCCTTTCCTTTTTCTTTGATCATTTTCATGAACAATTGATGAGTTGTTCTCCATTGGATCAATGGTCATTATCAAATCAGATTTCACAGCATTTGCATCAAAAGGCGATCCAATTTCCTCAAAATTATGCTCAAATCTTGTAAATATTAAAGGGTTTTCTTCTTCTTCATCATCCTCATTTTCAATAACATTTTCATCTTCATCATCAGTGTCGAGTGAGTACTGTTCTTGTTCCTCTTCATCGTCATTGTAATCATCATCATCATCATCATCATCTTCTTCAGTTTCTAAAACAAAATATTCTTTTTGTTGAATATTATTGAAGGGTTTTAAAGGGTCAAGGCCTAATGTGCCAATAGTTAAAATGCCATCTTTCCAGCCATCAAGAACATCCACAAGAGCTACTTGTTTGAGTAATGCTTGCTTATCAGCTTCATTTGTAATTGATTCAGCCTTTTTCACATTTCGAGCTAACCCATCTGTCCAAATTAAAAAAATTTCTTCTTCCATTCAATTTTTCAAAAAATCACACATAAACAACAAATGTAGCCAATTTTTTTTTTAATACTTATTTAAGGTCCTTTTAGCATAAAAATTTAAATAGGCGCACAAATAATTATAATGCAATCAAAATTTTTTTTTCTAAAAGAATTAAAAGTTATACTAAATTAACAGTTATAATTATTGAACCTTTAAGGGCACCATGATGAAACCTCCTCTGCACCCAATTAAAGATCTGCGGCCAATAAGAAATTAAAATATTAAAAAAAAAAAAAAAAAAAAAAAAAACAAGTTTAAAGAGGGAGGGAGAGAGAGATGATCCAATTAAAAACAGTGGCAACGATAATATTTAAAGAGAGGAAAAGAAAATTTAGAAAGTGGGTGTAATAATAATAGTTCTAGTCTGTCTAACCTTCATGTTGTGAGAAACTAGTTGGCAAGGGAATTGGTATAAGGGAAATGTCAAAGAGATCAGTTAGTAAGGGGAGGGAAAGGAAATGATTTTGAGAAGAACTAAAAAGAAGCACAGGGGCCAATTTGTGAGTGGAAGCCTTAGGTGATGACAGGTGTCCAAACAGGGTGTGGGGCCTAGAATGTAGCTATGTTTTGGGGTGCATGGCATGTTTGAGGTCCCACAATGTTGGGTCTATCTGGCTTGATCGATGTGTCAAAATTCTCGAAATGATGTATATATGTACCCCTTTTCTGTTGCATGCTAATTACAGATCAGTGAGTAACAGTGCTATTTCTGATACCTAATCTTTTTCTCTTTTCTGTTACTCATTTAATTAAGTTCAACTACTCTAACACTTGAGCTTAATTACCCTTCCAATCCATGATCTTCTTCAATACTTTTCTCTGTTATTTACAAATTGATTATACTTGACTAATTATTAATTTAATTTGCAAAAGAGTCTTTTGCTTTTGCGGAAGAGTCAGCTTCATTCAATATTTAGCTAGAAACATAGCTGGTCAAACTAATGTATTGTAGTCAACGTTGATAGCAAGTTTGAAAATTGCAACTTTTATTTTAGGTTCAATGGCCTTGGTACATAGTGGGGTATTCCTTCTATTTTTTTCATAATTACATTACACTATTTTTTGCTCCTACCATCCATTGCAATAAATCTAAAAAAAAGAAAAAATTAAATTACACACCCACCAAAACCATAAAAGAGAGAACTTAGAACATATATATTAAACTTTGATGTTTTTAATTAGAGCACAAAAAAATTATGGTGCAGAGGCACAAGAGCTAGTGGAAAAAGATTAGAGTATAGAAATGATTTTGATATCATGTCAAAAATTTTAAGTTCAATTCGAAAATTTAAGATAACGAGTGGTGAAAGTTAAATATTTTAAATTTTGATACTTTTAATTATATTTCAATGTAAAATCTTAACTTTAACAGAAGCCAATTGGATGCCCATTAAGGGTATTTTCTACTTGCAAGAAAGAAATGCAATTAGCTAACCAATCTAACTGAAAATGGAAAACATTCCACTTTTTACTTATCCAATCCCGAATCACATTCGTTAGAGGAAAATTAATTAATGAGCACTTGCTAGAAAAAGTTCGAATTGTCAATCATACTAGTAGTATTAAAGTTATTTCTAAAATATGAATTTATAATCTGAATTTGATTAGTTAAAAAGAAAAAATTCATATTCAAGACGGTTTACTCTTTATTCAAGGATATAAAAAAATCAAATACATTCAAAGTGTTTATGGCAACTTGATCAATACAAATAAAGGCTTGATATGTGAGTTTCCTCTCTTTTCCTCTTCTCTAGTTTTGATTAAAAAAAAAAAGATTTGAATGTCCATAAAAAGAAAATTCTGTTTCATTTTGATTTTTTTTTCTTTGTTTTTAATTTGTAATGTTTAATGGACTTAATAATGAGAATATTGAGATTTGGCTAATTCAAGTTTATTATTGCGGAGTAATTTATTATATTAAATGCTGATCAAATTATTTATAAGATTAAGATTATCAGTTAAGAAAGAGGAGGGGAAAAGAACAATTTAAATGAGAATAATTCAAACTTTTTTATCTTAAAGAGATTTGAACCTTAATTACTTAGTTATATATATATATATATATATATATATATATATATATATATATATATATATATATATATATGAGACACACATATATATACACTTATGTAAATATAATATACATTTTCTTATAAAAATGTAAGTTTTATTTTTAAAAAATAAATTGGTATAGGCGAACCGATTCATCCCACTATGTCATCCGTGCAATACAAAACAGGTAGGGTATGGATATACCAAACCTACCCTATACTCGACCCATTATCATCCCTATTTTCTGATACGTTTTTCCTAGTAAGTAAATATTTCAGGAAGTAATTATGTATTTAATTTGAATATAACTTTCTAAAAAATAGATTTTTTTTATTTGATTTAATAATAGATAATAATAACTTGTTTTATTTACTCAATCTTATTTAATAAAAGATAGATATATCTATTTTACTACAAAAATTCAACTTTTTTAACCCTTAAAAAAATATATTTCTCTCAAACTTATGAAGTAAATATCCTATTTCCCAAAAACTTTTTTCAATATAAGTTAAAATTTTTCACTTTTCATAAAATTATATTTTCTTAATTTACTTACCTTATCTCAAATAATACCTGCTAGCAGTTAGAGGTATAATAAAAAAAGTATCGTGTCCTTTACCTTGCCCCTCTTTAGATTAACAAATTAATATGTTTCAGCATGAAATTTTAATCAAGTGAAATATTCACCTTGACTTAACAAAATCAGTTAAAAGGTAAAGTACTGCTCTCTATTAAACTCAAAAAATAAAAAAATAAAAAAAATAAAAAAAAATTGTAATTCTCATTGAAAGTCATATAAGAGGAAAATAATTTCGTACTTATGTTGTATGTCAAATGACCAAACATTAACGGGTATTAATGATTTTTTTTTTTTTTTGTTCAAACTGGATATTAATGAATTTGATACTTGAGTGTCTAGTATAATAAATCACATGGTATTTAAGTGTTAAAAAACAAAAAAAAAAAACCATTAGGCCCTTTCAAGAAAAATCGCATATTAGTTTTTTTTAACTTTTCCCAATCCTCTTCTCTGTTTTCTCCTGCCCTTTTCTTTCTCTGTTTGATTTCTTAAACCTTAAATAGAGTTACAATTTCTGCACATATTAAGGAAAAGTAAAATCAATATAAAAGCAATTCATTAGATAAGTATATTCCATGAAGGAATATATACCCAATTTTATGAGCCCTAATCAAACTTGTTTTTTTCTAATGTAATTACAGACATTATTAGAAACCGCAATGCTTTTACACAAGAAACGTGAATTCAACAATGCTTTTGCATAATTGAAATTTTCACACACACAATAATAAGACAGCACTCTTTCAGAGAGTCATGAGAATCAAACAATTAAGGAAGATAAGTTGCCTTCATCTTTATATATTCTATTCAACTTGGTGGTCATAAAGAGAATTATAGATGGCGATATATGTATCAGCTCTCCATCTACCCATGTGAGAGTCGAGCATTATTGTGGGTTTCAGGATAATGTCTAGTTGGAGTCATGATACAACCTTTTTTTTTTTTTTTTTTTCTTTTTCCAGTAATTCCATTTACTTTTTTCTTAGGTATGGATGGTAATGTGTGTTCGTTGAGGTACAAATTAACAGATTAATTTTGTGTCATCACTAAATATAATGAATTAATTATATAACGATTTAATTTGAAGGAAAATCACATGCTTTTATGACAATGTTTAATATAGATAAGAAAATAATCCCCTTCCCTTCTGCTCACTTATTCTCTATCAATGTAGAATTTAATTCACTATAATTAGCTTAGCAAATTAACAAGTTAATAACAACATGATAACGATTATTTTCGTGTCATAACTAATCAGATTGATATGTATATGAATATAACAAATTTAAATTTAAATTGACAATATTTTATATTGAATTCAAGTAGTGTTATTTATAGAATCGCCTCGCGTTAAATATTGCCATGCGAGTCCTATACATGTGAACGCAGCTTGTCTAGCTAATACCACCTTTCATAGCAAACTTTTCAGGAAAAAAAAATAATAATAATAATTTTCAGTTTTCTTGTAGAGATCAAATGGCAGGCAGCGTATAAATGGATGAAACCTTAGTTTTAAAAGGATATCTATCTTGGCATTTTCCCTATGATAATACTCAAAATTTCATTTGCAATTTAAAATTAAAGCATTCGTAAAAATTGAGACCTTCATGTCTTATTTATTATTTAATAATATTCTATAATTATCAATTCTAGAGATATTTAATTATTAGAATTTTGTGTCGAATTTCTAATTGGAAATAGATTAACTGAGTAGAAATTATAGTAGAGGCTTAGTTTTAGTGTGATATAAAATATATGGAAAAAGTGTGCTTGTATAAAATTATAATAAGTTATTTTATAAGTATTCAATTAATTATTAGTATTGATTTATTAGTGAATTTATTTTATGAAATAAGTTTAAGCCGAAAATTACAAATTTTGAATTCTCATTTATTATATTATTTATTGTTGAAGTATTTCTCATGATATTAGTTAGTAATAAATTTTAGTCGATATAAACGCAATGAAAATCATTCTATATGTATATGCAGAGATAATGAAATTAGTAATATTATTATTTTACTAATTAAGGTGTTTGATACAGTCTATATTTTCATGTTGAAAATGTTTGATTTGCTTTAATTACCAAATATAGGATTGGAGTTGGGCACAAAAAGATATCTTATTTGACACTCTCTCTCCCTCCATCATAGAACGTAATAAAAGACAGGAACGAGTGAAGCATAATAATTAAAAATCCTGTTTGAAATGCCTACTATTTGCTATATCCTGTACATGGTGATGTCTAGCTAAGGGGTCGAAAACAGCTTCACTGAGATACCAAGTACTAATATATACTAACAATACATATATGGTTGGAAATGACGCTAACTACCTACAAATTCTATATGTACATTAATGAATGCAATTCTGTCATGCAATGCTTGTAAGTTTCTAATGTAAATATAACTAAGCCCTAGCAACTGCATGCCCTTCCAATAGCTATGATTCAACTCCATAATGAACCTTATGCTTACTCTATGCTTGTGGACTTAATTTATTTATTATAACATCCATGCATGCATCTATCATCAATATATGTGAATCTGTGATGGATATTGCTATTGGAAAAATCAGAGTTACAAACATATATAACAAAGAAAAAAAAAAAAGAAAAATAACATAAATAATTTTATATGACTCAATCTCTCAATAGACTTATGTTTGTGATCCTTTGAAAAGATAATTCATTAAATCACTAAATCACAATTTTTGAATAGACAAAATTGACCTTCTCTAACACTACCCCAATAATCCAATTACACCATCGAACTCAATTTATTGATGTTGTGTTTTAAAATCTCATGCTAATGGGCTATTTATAGAAGGACTTGGATTTCCTACTTTCACTTGATGTGGGATATTTAATTATATATAATAAAGGACTCTCACTATAAATTTAGGATTTGGGGAGCTATATATCCCAATAATTCTTCCCTCAACTAAATATCTAAATACTTCAACAATATTAGAAAACCTGGCTCGCTTCACCATCTTTTTGGTCTTCTTCCTTTGATTCATTAATTTTAAGCTTTATTATGAGAGAATGACCATCTAAATGGTAAGTATTCTTCCTATGCTTCCTCCTTGCATAATCAAGTTATACACCAAGTTATATCTCACCTAGTGAAATTATGTTGGCTCCAACAATAGGCACCTTGCTCATATTGAGAATAACTTTGATATGACAATTGTGGGGCTTTAGACAGACTCTTCTAGTGCCTTCAATTTTCAACTTTATTTCCCACATTGGTGTAGCCAAGGTCTCCATCACTGTGCAAAGTGTTAAACATGACTTGGACTTTGCAAAGATGCATGTTAGCAACATAATTCATCACTATTTGCACTTTGTATGAAGTGCAACTTATCATCACTAAAATCCAAGCTAAGCACATTAATTGAGAAATTATTATCATCATTATCAATTTTTAGCTTACCCCCTTCATCTTCTCTTATAACTTCTTTAGGTTCTTCAAGTCTTCTTTCAATTTTGGGCATCTGACTATTTTTTTCCATAATAATAGTACTCCACATTGTTAAAGTCTCTCAATTAATATGTTCATCTTCTCCTGTGATAACTTTTTTTCTTACCTTGACCCCTTCCTCTTTCAGAAATCTCCATATATATTACTCTAAGTCGAGGTATTTTCAACCCTCATCATCCTTTCGTTCTCTCTCAAAACCGTTGTTACTTCACTCACTTTCACATTAGCCCTTCTAGCACACACCATTTGTATCAATGGTTTGTAGGATTTAGGTAAAGAAGCAAGTAAAATTTTTGTTTGCTCTTTCTTGTCAAGTTTCTCACCTCTATTCAATAATTAACAGGCCAACTGCTTAAACTTATTTAATATGATCAGGTAGATTATCTCATTCTTTCATTTTAATTTAGTATAAATCTATTTTTATGAATAAGCCGTTGATCAATGATTTAGATGCATAGATCTCCTCCAAATTCACAATGCCTCTAGCAATGTTTCTTTCAACACATTAAATTTGATTTGGAGCTTTCTTCTCAATAGTATTCCAATCAAAATCTTTCATCTCTTCAGGTTTTGTCTTTTCTAAAGCCACACCAAGATCTTATTACACTAAAAGATATTAAAATGTACTCTATCATGGAATGGAATCATTTTTTCCATCAAATAATGGAACCCTATACTTTAGTGAATTTAATGTCATGATGTTAAGAATTCCTTATTTACTTGAAACACCTAAAAAAAACTTTACTAAAAAAACTAAAAACAAGTCAAAACACTAACAAAGAAGTCAAATTTGAGAAAACGGACCTCAAAATTGGAAAAAGCACATCGAAATTAGATGGAGTAGGCTCGATTGAAAAGGTCAACTTTTAGTCGAAGTCAATAGTCAACATAAGTCTAAGTCAACCCTTGACATCACACTGTCGTCAGCAAGCAGTAGCAAGGGATTTGGTACTTCACAATGTACAGAATCAATGGTCCAAATTCATTCAAACGGACTTCATTTGAACTTTGATCCTCACGAAACTTTTTAACCCTTTAGTTTTTGACCTTCTAAATCTGATGGTGGTGTCTGATCATCAGTCAGACAACTGGATCACCAGAAAAAACCTTCGATATTAACTGTATTTCGATGATGTGTCCAAAAGTTAATTTTTCTGAAATTTTGCAGATTTGTAGAGCGAAATACTACCAAACGTCTCACTAGTCATAGATCTCCAATCAAAACTCTTAATATATATTACAAAAAAAAACCCAATTTCTAGTTTTTTTTTTCCTTAAAATAACTCTTGTACCTAAAACCTTTTTTTTTTGCTTTGTTTATTCCCTAAAATAACTCAATAACCCTTGAACCCTATAATAAGAATCAACAATTATAATATCACTTGTTAAGAAAATCAAAGTTATAAACATAAAAAAGAAAATTATAAACAATTTACAAATTTTTGAATAATTTACAAATTTATGTAATTCATGGTTTAGTCTCTTAATAGACTTATATTCACAAGCCCTTGAAAGAATAACTAAATTATAATTTTCTAATGGACATCATTATCAACTCTCTCTCATAAGACTCAAACAGTCAATTACACTCTTGAACTCAATTGTTGAAGTTGTGTTTTAAATTCTATTTTAAAATCTCATGCTAATGAGCTACTTATAAGAGTATACCTCTTGAGTTTCCTACTCTCATTCTATGTAGGATATTTAATTCAATACAATAAATGACTCAAACTAATTCGTTTCTTTTTTTAGCATAGATTCAAGATTTAGGGGGCTATCCCAACAATTACATAATCATTTTTGACCTTTTTTATTTTTTTAAGAAACAAAGGGTGACATAATCAGATCAAAATGAACTCTTGTCATCACTCTCTTAATTTTTGTTGTTATTTAATCTGTTTACGGGAGAAGAAAAATAAGACATGATAAGAATTTAAAGTACTAATTAGTGTACCACAAATTAGGAGAGTGTGTTTTGGAGTATGTTAAATTAGCAATCATGATAAATTAATATATGTAGTGTTAGAATTGTCTGCAGGATTATGGATTCTCTAATTTAATTAATCCTAATTAGATATCAAATTTATATATAAAAAAAAATTCTTAAACTCATTTTATTATTTCTTTCCCAATTAAGTGTTGTTTTTTTGCCTTTGGAATTATGGGTGGGCATGAGGACGAGCGAATATCCGTCTATTAATTAATTGTTGTTATTTTGTGCTTTATGTACAGTTGCATGCAGGAGATAGAAACTAGAAGCTAGCCAGCTAGCCACAAGGGCCAAATCAGACATTTACGTGCAGAAACGCTGAGCTACCATTTGAAATAAATAATGGGTAAGAATTCAATTTAAATGAATTTTATTTATGTATGTAAAATAAATTTTAAAGTGATATAGTTTTTTTGAATTCTATTATTTATAATAATTAAAAAGAAAAAAAATATAATTATTCTTTCATTCTATTCTTATTTAGAAAGAGTCATATTTAATTTAAATAGGATATTTTAAATTTTTAACAGTAAAATTCATTAAATTAATTATATTTTTATAAATTTTTTTCATTTTGGTATGATTTTACTCTCTCTATCCTAAATATATGAGCTCACTTTCCTTTTTTATCTAATCTAATTTATAGACCTTTTTTTTTTTTTTTGCAAGTATACATGATATGTGAATTTACTATTATGGCCCTATTTAATATATATTTTTAGTCAATTGTTATCTTGAATCGATAAATATTTTATCAATAATTTAAACTTTTAGTTAATGTTAAAACACAGAAAAAACATCCGCATTCAACATTCTTATTACTCCCTCCATCTTTTTTTTTTTTAAACATATTTTTCTTTACAAAATTTAAAAGTGCATTGACTAATATAACATTTTTTTATGCCCTTTATTAAATATATTCCTTACATTTTCCTATAAATTTTATGAAAAAAATTAAATTAATATCCAATAACAAAATCGGCATAGATGGTAAAAAAAATTAAAAATAAAAATTAAACATACTTTTGGAGACATCTTAAAAAGAAAAATATCCCAAATAAAATGGAACAGAGCAAATATAATCCTTACATTTTCCTATAAACTTTATGAAAAAAATTAAATTAATATCCAGTGACAAAATAGGTATAAATGGTAAAAAATATTAAAAATAAAAATTAGACATATTTTTTAAGACATCATAAAATAAAAAATATTCCAAATAAAATAGAAATACTATATTGAAGGAATCACGTAGGCCCACTTCATAAATTTAATTGGTTTTTTTAGCCTTTCACCATATTTATGCAAAGCAATTAAAAATAAACTAGTTTCAAAATTTGTTTAGTAGCATGAATCTTTCCCTTTTTTTTTTTTTTTTAAAGAAAGAAGCATGATTATTTATTTTAATATAACGGTACTCTAGGAAGATAGTGTGCAGGCCCTGCTTTGGGATAGAGCCTCACAATTCAAAAGGGCTCATGATTTTAAAGGATTTTAATATTTTAATTATTTATTTTTTTCTTTAGTCTTATATTTATTAAATATTAGTTTTAAAATGTTCTAATGATTTGTAAAAGATTTTGTTAAATATTAGCTTTAAAAAGACCCTATTTACATGTAAAAGATTTGCAAAATCAGATGAATAAATATTTTTATTCTATTCACTAATGAAATTAATAATACTTTATATGTATATGGTAAATAAAAAGCCTCTTTTGTTTTAATCATTTTTCTATAAAAAACAAATCAAAATAAAAATTATTTCAATCATTTTTTTTGCTTCAGCATATTAAATTACGCATAAAACAAATAAAACAAAACACCAGTGATTTTTGATATCATTTCAACTATTTGGACATTTCCATCATTTCGAATATTCAATATTTGACAAGGTATTTTTTATTATTTCTACTTAAATATAATTAGTCAAATTTATTTTGTTATTTCCTATTTTATGTAATTTGAGATTTTTATTAATAATTTGGGTTAGAAGTATTTGATGTGTGAAATTGGTTTGTTGTTCTAGGTTATTTTTATTTAATTCTATTTTCTAATTTTGTCATTTTATAATATAAAAAAATTATCTTTCAAAAATAAAGATAATAACTTTTCATTTTATAGGCCTAGTGCCTCATTTTAAGTAAGCCTGGCCCTGAAAGTGTGTAAAATTATAGTTATAATTTTACTAATGCTATAAAATAGAGAAAAATAAAGAAAAAACACAAGAGAATAATTTCTATGTCCATAATTTTATTGATCATAATACTTAATTTGTATATATCAATAGTTACATAAATAGAGATAAAAATATAGAGTATTATCTCATAAGAAATTTTATCTATAGTGATAAGGATAGATATCCAATATTATCATAATGCATACAAACTACTTTTTCCTAAAAGAGTTTTTTTTTTTTTCAAAATGACTCATCCTTTTTTTAAGATAAAAAAATTAAATTTTATTAGCTATACTTTTCTTAAAGTATGAGAATTGACAAAATAAAATTCAATTAATTTCAAATGGCAAAATATTGTACGACAAAGACATGTTAGCAAAAATAGGAATGAAAGGCCCTGGCCAGAGAAAACAATAGCCATTAGAAAGGTTGGAAGATTTTTTCTTTTTTTTTCCCCTCAGATTTAAAAGAAAAGGAAATGAAAAGCCGATTCTTTTAAAAGAAAGAAAAAAAAAAAAGACTATCAAATTCTGGATTTTTAATTTTTCACACTATGAAATATTGAAATATGCGTATACTATACTATGGCTCAAAAGATTATTATTATTTAAGATTTTAGAAGCTTTTAGCTATCAACATATGAATACTAAATTCCTAATTTAACATATTTAAACGATTAATATATATTTCATGTAAGTTGGTGTTCTGAAAATTTTAGTTGTATATGGTAATATTAATTAGTATCGGTGGTGATAAACTCGAATTCTCTCGGGGTGGAGGAGCTTTGGATTCTTATTGAAGCAAAAACTGATTTAATGTTACAGTGATGTGTGGGGTGAAGAGGGCATGGTGCAGAGGGTCCCTCCTGATTACAACCAAACCTATTTTTGAGTCGCAACAAAAGCAAGCTTGGGGAAGAAAGTGTAAAATCGATTGACCACATTACAATGTCTAATGCAAAATGAGATTTTATATGGTCCATATATAATTAAATTATTTCTACCTTTTCTATCTATTAGTTTTCCTCCTTTTTTTCTTTCCTGGTCCAGTTATCCACCATGCTCTACTACTTTATAAAAAAAAAAAAAATCTTAATTGACTCCATATATTCAAAAATTATGTGGACGACACTGGACTTTCTATGACTTTGCCCCCACAAAATGTTAATTACAAAATTAAAAAGTTCAAATAATAATCTGCCTGTTCTTCCATGCAATTTGAGATGCATAGATGAGTTAGCATGTCTCAAATAAAATGAGATAGAGAGAGTGTATGTTAATATGTATCTTTTTAAATATAGATTTTATTTTATTTTCATGTACTTTGTGAATTTTGTAATCTTTTTTATGAAATTTAATAAGTATCTTGATTTGTTTTTGATCATGCGAGTTAAGAGAAATTTGAATATAATATTTCAAAAATCATATTCTTTTAAAGACTCGTTAATGCTGATAAAGTCGATTTATAACTCAATATAACCACCAAGTGAAATATGTTCCTTGTCAATGTGTTAACCCCAGCCAAGGTGTTGAATAAAATTATTCATCAATATAATCAATGAAGTAGATGAAAAGTTCATCTTTATAATAAGATTTTTATGTATTTTTTAAATGCAGTCAAATTTATTTTTATGTTCTAAGTTATATTTATTAATTATTATTGGTGAAAAATTGCCTTTATTTCAAAAACAAATTACAAATCACATAATTTTTTAAATTAAAATTATTTTTTAAGAGTAAATATTGTCTAGTCGAATTGTGTACAATCTATGTACTATATTAAAAAATAGAAAAAAAATTGCAGATTGATAAAAAAAAAAAAATGGCAACCGTTCACATATACATCTATATATGACCTATGAACTGACATTCCAACACATGGTGAAATGGCTAATTATTATTTAGAAATTAGATGGCAAAATTCTGTCCACTCTTTTTTTTTTTTTTTTTTTTTTTTTTTTTTTTGTGCTGTCTTTAATTAAAATCTTTTGATTTGGCAAAAAAAAAAAATTAAAATCTTTTGCTTTAATATTATAGGTCATCATGAATGATGACATAAACTCTAGGGGAAACCGGAGCCAGAAAGTTGAATGCGCAATTTCAATCAATGGACGTGTATCGTATCTGCACATGGAATAGATTTTAAACATATAGAACCAAATACCCACTTGGAAAGGTTTGGTAACAGTAGCAGTCCAAACCTTTGAAATTGCATGTAGGCCAACACCAAGTACGGTGAATATATACATGCTATTGGCTCATTATACAGAATATACTAAGTGGGTTTCAGGTTTATTGGGGCTTTGGCCATAGTACTGCTCGATCTTTCTTCTTATTATACATTCTCTCCAATAATGCCAATTCAACAAATTAGATTAAAAATCATTTTTTTTCCCTCCAATTGATGAAATGATCATTTCATCATCATCAATCAATTATACATTAATTTGTAATTAACTTTGAAAAGGGAGCATAGACATGTTATCAAGACTTGGATCCATCATTCAATTACAAAATTAAACAAAAAGAGATCATTGGAAGAGACCCATTGAAAGGACTTTTCCATTATTTTCTTTTCCAGTCTAAATAATGGGGAAAATAATCATAATTAGTATTATATATTTATATATCTCTCTTCTCATCCAAAGCTCCTGATAAGTTCAAATCTTTCTTTTTCTTTTAAATTAACTTTCCAGAAAAAGAGAAGGAAATAGATAAAGTTAATGCTTTACGCCCTATTATCAGTACAATAATATTTTCAGTTGCATTTTTTTATATTATTTTTTTTAAACTGCAGATTATATTAAATTCATTTTTGAATGAATAAAAAACATGTACGCCACACACTATAGGAATAATTATTATTCATGGGCGCTTGGTTGCTAGCCCTTTTGATTAAAAATAATAACCCCAAACAGAAAAAATTATGTAAAATAATTATTATTTGCTTAAGAATATTTAGTCAATGAATTAGATAACAATTATTTTAAAGTGTATCATAACTCATAATAGGAGTACGAATGAGTCAAGTCGTGAATGAGTGCGATTATGTATTCGATTCAATAAAAACTTTCTCACATTTGGTTTATTTTATAAACTAGCCAAACTTGACAGTTTTTCTTTAAAATTTGACGAATAAATGAATTAATTTTAATGCAAAGTTAGATTTAGCTTAATTAAATTTGTGAATAACTCGATTATATGCTCGTGAATATGTTTATGAATAGGCTCGCAGACAACTTTATTATTAATAATATTATCATTATAAACTTAATAATTTTTGCACTCTAAAAAATATATCTTAATACTCATATAAACTTTTTGGTAATTTAATTTGATTAAAATATATATATTCCTTATTAATATAATTTAATATTTTCTTATTACAAAATTTAATATTCTAATATTTAAAAATATATTTTTTATTAATTAATATCTTTATAATGCATATAGTCCTCAATTTATGAATGATTTTTTTTTTACTATATGGACGCTTTTGTGTTTATGTAAATTTTAAGTATTTTTATTATAATTATTTTATTAGAAATAAATATTTAAAAAATTAAGTATTTTGATAAGTTATAAATAAATTTTAAAATGATTACTAGTCTGACTTATCATTGGACTCATATATTTTTTATTTGGCTCATATGTGACGTATTGAATTAGTTAGGTCAAGTGACATGTCAAGTCACATTAATTTCTCCGGTGAGATTTTAGTCAGAATTTTTCTAATAACCTTTGAGGGAAAAAAATTAAAATTCAGACATTCACCTATAAAAATTAAAGTTTAGTTATCATATTAGAAGTCATCTCAAAACTTAGTGATTTTTGGTGTCAATTACGTATTGTATTTATTACTATTTACTACCCTGGTTAAGAGTTAGTTCAGACTTGGGAGGCGAACATGGGCCTTATTGAATCTTGTTTAACGGGCTCCATTCGAACTTTGATAAAGAATCTAACTCAGATCATTGGGTCTGGTCTGGTCATGTTAGACGATGACCGTGGGCTGACAATAATAGGATCTGCAGCCGAATATTGTTAAATATCCATGCTGGACTCATATCCAAAGTGAGACCCCTTTTTTTTTTTTTTTACCCAAAAAGAAGTGGGATTTGAATGATATTCATGAATCTCATTAATAAGAGAAAATATATAATTGATCGACAATATCGTTGATCAATAATTATTTATTTATATTAAGAAATGAGTTATGAATTAATGATACAGTATGTAATAATTGTGCTGTATCCCATTATAAATAGGATTCTCATGTATAATATAAGTTACATTTAATTTAAATATAAATGTATTCATTAAATTTCTGTGTTCATGCAAATATAGCAATTAAATTTTTATGTCCATGAACGTAGGATCTCTAGTATCTTGCAAAAAAAAAAAAAAAAGGGTCTCTCGTCACATAAATTCTCTTATTTTCCCTTTTTTTTTTTATTTATTTCTCCTTTCTATATTTTGTAATAAATTCGACAATGATCTAGCAATATAAACTTTCCATTCCAATAGTAACATGTTTGCGTTGATGCTGCCAAATCTTTTTCCACATACCTATTAGAGTTTGGGTATCTTATCTCTTCATGTAAAAGAGTCTCTAACAATATAGGAATATTTTCTTAATATTTGTGAAGAGGAAAGCCAATAATGTAGCACATGTTTTGGCAAATATTACATTTTCTTTGGCTAAGCCTATGACTTAGTATGTCGAGCCAGATTTTCTTCATGCTCATATACTGAAAGATGTAACTATGCTCATATACTGAAAGATGTAACTGATACTTATTAATAAAATTTCTCTCATTTTAACGTAAAAAAAAATAATAATAATAACATGTTTGTACTATTTAAAATGAGTAGTTTTTATTTAGATCTAATTTATATATATTTTTTGAGTTAAAATCATGTAATCTTCTTAAATCCATCTCTCATTTAAGAATTTTTAAATAGACTAAATCGACCATTTTATTTATATAGTAATCTAATAAAAATAAAATCCGTGAACTAATATTGTCACATCGATTAAAATACTACAAATAGTGTCACAACATCAATTAAGAATTTCTCCATCACGAAGATATTGTCCATGCTGTGAATTTTTATCGTCTAAATCTAATTCTTTTATTTATTTATTTAATTGGGCCCAGTTCGAATGGTAGAACAAAGGATAAAAAGATTGTGCTCAACTAGTCATATAAAATATATATATATATATATATATATATATATATATATATATATGCTTATAATTGCAAGTACAAATATAATTTTGGAATTATTAAAAATTCTCATTTATGCCATATATATATAAAAAGATTTAAAAGTCCCACTCATGACAATGGACGAAATCTTCAAATGTAATCCACTAGAAGTGGAACATAACAATGAAGAATGAGAATCCATGCCTTTCTCCCCTTTCCTTATCATAATAAGATCACTCAAATAACATTTTATATTTATTCTCATAACATTATAGTACTGTAGCCTAACCCAACATATGAAATTAAGTACAATTCTTAAAAGTCTTAACCATGATGGGTATTGCCGCGATCCTTAATGTGGAGCCCACCACCGGTTGGCTTTCTGGACATAGCAAGATGAACTCCAGGATCATGGTGAGTGCAAGAAGAATGGTACACAATTGAGTTGTTAACACCTTGCACGTTACTGTTCATAAATGCACTCATTGGAGCTGACAACATTGACCTTCCTTTAAGGCTCTGGTCTTTCGTTTTGGGCTTCCCCTCTTCTCCACTGCTGCTGCTGCTGCTGCTGCTGTTACTACTCGTATAGCTTCTCCATTCAAGGGTTTTAGGATTAGCCTTGTTCTGAAGATTATTAGAATTACCCTCGAACGCTTTTTTCTTGGGAGAGCGTATTACTTCCATGAAGGCGCCTTTGTTTTCTCCAGCAAGTGTGATCACCTTCATACCTTTATCTTCAGAATCCGAACTACTCTTCTTTCGGTGAACTTTTTCCTTTGGTACACCTTGTTTTGATGGTTCTTGCTTCATCCCAAGAAGACCAATGCTGGATTTGAGAGAATCTACCAGATTTTTCTCTGATTCACCGCCACTGAACCAGGACTTAGGTTTGTCGATTGTCGTCTGAACCAACACTGTTTTTTGCTCTGCCTCTGAAGGGATCTTAGCTTCAGTTTCCGCATCAGGTTTTATCTTGGCAGGTGGTAGGATTAGAGGAGAAGGTGGTGGAGCAGTGGGCTTAAGCTTAGGTGAACGAGATGGGCTTTGAACTTCTGGTTTGATGGTTCTTGGAGACGGAACAGGGCTAGGAACACGAGTTGTAGTGGTCGTCATGGATTTAGGGGCCGGAGAAGTTGGGACAGAGGAGGTAACTGTTGGTGGTTTAGGAGTAGGAGAATATTGTACTGAAAATGTGGTTGGAGCTGGCTTAGGTGTTGGGGAAGTTGGGACAGAAGAAGTTGGAGCTGGTTTTGAAACTGGAGGACTTGAAACCAAAGTGGCAGTTGGGGATGGTTTAGGGGTAGGGGCAGGGGCAGGGGCAGGGGAAGGTGGGAGTGAGGAAGTGGGAGCTAAAACTCTAGGCCTTGGAGATGATGGCACCGAAGCAGTGGTAATTTGTGGAGAAGTTGGCAATGAAGCGGTAGGAGCAGGTGCCCTCTGTACAGGGGATGTAGGTACAGATGCCACACCTCCACTTGCTGTTTGAATCGATGCCGGTGGTGGAGCAGCAACCGGTGGCGGAGAAGCAATTGGTGCTGGCACAGTGGTGACAGGAGCAGGTGGGGCAACAATGGATTCTTGAGCAGCTGGCGGCCTAAATGCAGGTCGAGCAACAGGTGGACGAGGCTCAGGGGCAGGGGTTGGAGCAGGTTCAGGTGCTGGACGGACAATTGAAGGCAAACGGAACCATGGACGAGATTGGGCTGGTGGTTGATTTGCCATGTATTTGTTGTAATAACGTAGAGAGCTTTTTCTCTGTGTTTTTCTTTCTTTCTTTTTTTTTTTTCCCTTCCTGTCAGAACAGAGCTCTTCCTATTTATACTTGACCAAGTAAGAAACTTTGGAATTGAGTACAAATGTTATGGCTGATTTGTGTTGTTATTTATAGCTTTGGCAATTTGGCACTAATGAAAAACCATAAACAAGCTTGACATTGAAACACAAAAGAGAAAAAATATGAGAAAACAAATACACAAATACAGAAATAGGGAGAATAAGAGGAAGAATCGGATTCAGAAAGAACTGACAGCTAAAAAAGCTCTCTCGTAAAATAAGATTGGTATCAAATATTAGCCCTGTTCAAGTGTTGGCTTTTCCAGCCAATTCTTGGGTTTGGTGGGGGATTCACTGAATTCCAGTAACAACTAAACAAACTATTTTTTTTTCTTTTTTAACTTTTCTAACTACGTAGTTTAACGTAGACTGTCCGTTCAAGATCTCAATTTTTCTTCAATAGGCATATTCATATTTATGCTGTATGTATTGCGGCTCTCTCTTTCTACCATTCTTTACAAATTAACGCACAACTAATTTTTAAAAGAGGCTTGAACATGTTCTTAGTAGAAAGTGGAAACCGTAGACCAATACTGTAATATGATTCTTGAAATAGTTAAGCCAATAAGCGTGTCTCTGTCTTCATGTTGACTTTGCTTGCTGTAAGTCGCTAAATTGGATTCTTGCTCCCTCTTTCACTTTGTCTACCTTTACGATTCTTCAAGGGCCTCCGTTCTCACAATTTAAATCATCTTTTAATATTTGATTAATTGTTAATAAGGGTTGGCTGTCAATCGTTGCTAGTGATGGAAAAATTCTGAAGTACAATTTTTCTTTCCACAAAGAAGAAAAGAACACAGTCGGGGTCCTACAGAATATCTTTGCTTTTGTTTCTACGATTATTTACTTAGGTTTGAGGGTTTGGAATCTTTATTTAGCAAGCTGACGGCTTTATATTTATGCTTTATCAGGCTTTAACATCAAATCCACTTGACTTACAAATGAGATGATATATAATAATAAGGAGATATTACAGGAATATCACCATTTACTTCGATTAACAGGTTCAACCTAGGAAGATGTCAAAAACAGATGCTAATGCTAGAGTGTAGAATGCTAATTCTGTAACTTAGGTACACACTGAGTCATATATGCACTTATCCAAAGGCTATGCCCGCAAGTGCACAAAAATACTAGCTTGTTAAATAGCCTTCCAAATAGTTTGCCTCTAAACAGAAAGTTGAATCACGGAGTACCTTATATTTAATGGACATCTAAGGCTGTTTGATCAAAAGGATTTTATGAGAGCAGATAAGGAGCATACTTATTTCATACATAAAGGAAACTGATATAATTAGATAAATGAAAGTGCAAGCGATTTTTTTTTTTTTTCAAATTTTAAGTTTGTATATCTGTTTTTGTTTTGGGCCTTGCAAATTCTTTTATCTTCTGAATTTCCTGAAATGCAGTTTTCATTTTCTTTAATTTTGTATTGCACTTGTCAGGTTTGCCAACCCGATTATCATTGCATCAAATTGACAGACCATTTCAAACAAACATATTCAGCCCTGCAATGCAATTGGAATACAACCAGCAACATCCTATACCTCTTATACATGGCAAGATTTTCCAAAACAATACAGATTTTTCTTGAGAAGACAAACAAAAATTATTTGGTAGTAGCACAACATATTACTTGCAGTACAACACATTGCTGCAAGTACTTTGGAAAGGTCTCATTTCTGGTTCTCTCTCTCTCTCTCTATATATATATATATCTCAATGGTTCAAATACATCATGTAAACTCTTCCCCGAAATAACTGGCAGAGAAACAGTATATACTAAATTCTCCGAAGGGAGTACATTTAGTTTTCAGCGCAAGGAGAAGATGACTGATAAAAAAATTGAAGTTGCTGATCATACAAACGATCTAATTTCACAGAGAACATACTACCAGCTGGTTTGTAAAGAGACTCATACTTGGACTAGCTCCTACAATTCATGGCCATTTAGTGAATTCAAGCACTTTGAAAACTATGTCGATTCCAGTGGGAATTTGCCATATAAAGAGCACAACATTTAATGCGTTCAAAGCAATGTGAAGATTCCTTGCTGTCTCGCTCCCTTTCTGCATTGCAGGCACTAAAGCTGCAGCTGCTGCCCATAGAACTGTAATGCCTGAAACACCATAGAACAAAGAAAGATCAAGTCAGTTTCCTAGAATATGAAAAGCAACTCCACAAGTTCTAAAATTGTCTGCAATCCCTGCAGTCGTATATTCACAATATGGAATACTTTATTTTTATTACTCATATTCACAGAGCTCACATTATACCTGCTCCAGCAAACAAATGAGGTCCTGGGAACAGTTTTCCTGCCCTAAACCACGTATTGACTCCTCCAAAAATTGCTTCAAATACTCCAAATCCAAGCAGTATTGATCCTGCATTGAAGTGCCTGTCCCTGAAAGATCCTTTTATCAATTCCTTCCTCTCCTGCATGGGAAATGTGGGTGGGTTACATAATTTCTACCCTACTCTCTTACTTCAGAGATCAATTATCCCAAGAAGTCACCTTCTCGAGATTCAACACTAGTAGGATTACCAGCAATTGTCAGGAAAATTTACTAATAAGTAATTGGAACTGAATATGACTCAAGGCAACATTCCTAGCAGTGGTCCTCCAATTACCCCTTCTTACAAATGGACCCAACATTTACCTTGCTATGGAAATTAAAAGGCCATTTCTGTGTGGTTGAAAACTTCAATCAAGTCCTAATGTAGCAATCTTACCATTATACCAAGCCCATACGTGGAAACAAAAGCATATAATTTATAAATGGGAACTCAATGCGTGAATATTCAGATGATCACACTAATCATTCAGGAAATTTTACAAATGGGATATATGCACTTTAAGAAACCAACTCGAAGCTCAAGTTTTTCCTACCTCAGTGAGTTGCTGGATTTTCACTTCAACAGGAGATGGTGGGGCTTCAACAGGCGTCCCATCAGGGGTAACTGGTGTAGGTTTGACTTGCTTCTTGAGCTCATTGATCTCATTCTGTATAGTCCTGACTCGCCTCCATTGCCAACCCAAATACCCAGCCCACAAGGTGTAGAAGAACAAACCACCCATCACAACCGGGTGGATGAGGGCAAATGTTCTTCCTTCCAATATCCCAAATTCCCCACCAACAGCAAGTGCATCCTGTCCAATCAAAATTACCCCCCACAAAAAAAAAATGGTTTTAAGTAAAATTGGAATTCAAAAGTGATAATTAGAAGAAATTAAAGGAAACACTTACCTTGGTGTCTAAAAAGAAAGGAAATGCGAACGCTGTAAGGGGAAGAGAAGTAGAACATAAATGGGGGATGGCTTCAGTAAAGCGCTTTTGTGGGTTAGAGAAATCTTTGTTGCCCACATCCAATTTTGATGGTTTGGGGAGAGACGGCAGTTTTGAATGTATAAACAGAGGCTTTCTGGCAAGAACAGGGGATTTAAGAAAGCCAAGCGTGGTGGCCATGCTCTTCTCTATTTTCTGGGCAATGAGAGACGCAAGCAGGATGACAGGAAATCAGAAGTGGATAAGAAACTGAGAATCCTGGGCTCAGACTTGCAGAATAAAATGAGACCCGCTTACGTTTGACTGCACAACGCAAGAAGAGTCCACTAGAACCTCCCAGTTTTTGGGACACTTTCATTTAGGGGGAAGAGACTGGACCTACCACAAATTATCTACTGTTATGCCTTTTTTTAGCGTCCGTACAATCAAGATTTTTTATTATTTTTCAAAAGGTATTATATCAGCACATAAACAATTGTATCATAATATGAGTAGACAGTAGATACCATATTAAATAAATTTACACTTTAATAAAAATTAAGACCTCAGTCTTAATCAATTCAACTAAAGCAACACCTAGGTATAATTAAAATTTTATATTTTTTTAGAATTAGGAATGAATAATTTAACATTGGTAATTGGTAATTACTCTTAAAAGTAGTCACCTTAGGACTCTAATATCTCTTAAATTTGAGCTTACTATAGAATCATGTAATATTGTAATAATAATAATATAATAAAAATACATACCAGACATGAATATCCTATTTTATAAGATTAGGATTTTGCCAAGCCAACTAGCGTGGGCTTGTAACGGTCTATTTTATCGGCACCATACTCTTAGGGCAAAGCTAATTCGGACACCTTTTCGATTTGGGTTGCCTCAGCCCAAAACGCACACTCCAATCCAAATCCACCCCAAGACCCCATATCAATTTTTTTTTTTTTTATATTAATTTTACTAGTTTTAATTCGTTAGATTGGATTTTGATCCGGATTTTTACACAAATAACCAATAACTTATATATATATATATATATATATATATATATATATATATATATATACACACTAAATTTCTCATAATATATTCTGCACATTGTTTTTCATCGCAACTATTTTTGTACAATTAAAAAATAAAATAACATTATTAAAGTTAATAATTATGCAGCATGACAATAATAAAATAACTAAAATTAAAAAATTATAATAAAGCTTAATTCATGAGATTGGGTTTTGATCGGGATTTTTACACAAATAACCAACAACTTATATATAATTAAAATTAACAAATTATAATAAAACTTACTTATGAATTCTTTTACTTCTTTTTTTTTTAACATATTATTGAACTTCATAATATAATTAAAATTATAAGAAATAATTTCTTTAAATATATTTTTCTTATCTTTTTTTAATATTATATATGTATTATAATGTAATTCTTTTTACTCATAAACATTTGAAAAATTAGAATTGATTTTTTTAACTGATTCTAGTAATGGTATGGGTTTTTTCCAGCTCAAAATTTAATTTTTCTATTGCATCTTTCTAGATTATAGCACAAATTTTGATACCCTATAAAATAATTAATTATTTTTATTAGATAAACAAATAATGTATGTAAGAAAATTAAAAAATAAACATACAATTCTTAATATCAAATCAATTATTTTTATTACATAAACAAAAAAAGTAAAAAAATAAAAGTAAATTTCTAAAAATAAAATTATATTGATTCGATCACCATACCTAAAAGAATACATAAAATTAATTAATTTATCTAAAAGTCAATATTAAACCAAATTATATGTTTATATTTATATATTTAATGAATGTTGCTACAAGACCCACTCCTAAAACTATAAGTTTAATACTCCATTCTATTTCACAAAATTTAAAGGTATCGATTATTTAATTTTTTAAATTATTTGCTATGATAACTTAAAAAAAACTAATAAAAATAAAGCTAATGAGAGTAAAATTTATGAATTAGATTTATGAAGATAATAACTATGTATATTTATATAGAGCAAAGTTAATCTAATATTAGCAAGAAAAAAAAATATAATTGACATAAAAAATAGAGTTTGATTAGGATTAATAATTTTAATATTCAAATCTAATTATTAAATAAGATAATATTAATAAATAATAGTTAAAAATCATATTATTCTCAAATTAAATATACAATGAGTAAAAATATAATAAAAAATATATAAGTAAATGTGCTCATTCTCCTTACCATAAATTTATATATAGCATAGATATATATGTTGTGCATTATAAGTTTGTCAAAACATCATAAACTTGTTTGTTGATTACAAATTTACATTCTCATGGAAATATTTTTTTATTTTATTTATTTTTGCCACTTGACATATTTTTGATGGAAATCCATCTCTAAAAGAAGCACCAAATAATATTCTATTTCACTAAAGGAGCCAGCACAAGTAATTTTGGCTTTTGGAAAACTTAAATGCAATTGATTTTGTTAAAAAAAGAATAAACTTATTCATATTGAAAGGAATTTGTTTTTTGTTTTTTACTTTTTGGGAATTACTGTATTGGACATATTGAAAATTAAACTTTTTATGGTCAATCAATATAGATTCACAACAATATTTAAAAAAAAATGTAAAATGTAAATAGATTCTAATGATATCAGTTGATTTTTTCTTTGGAAATATATATTTCACGATATATTTAAATTTTATTACATGTTAAAAATTAAAATAAGACTTAATTTATGGTTAAATTATATAATATAAAAATTAAATAAAGTTAATTTTTTTTAAAGGGTTATTTTTATTTTTATTTTTTTTAAACGAGTCTCTTCCTGCAAAGCCTTTAATTGATGATAAAAAAAATACAAAGCATTTGATTCCTGTCTGAAGTTTTGATATGAACTTGAGGCTAGTTTTTATTGCTCATATCTAACACTAAATTGTCACACAAGTCCCACATCGAAATGTATAGGTAAGAATAGAAAAACCACAAAAAATGAAGTTTTTTGGACTTCACAAAGCATGCCTTTCACATAATAACAATTGATAGGGGGCCCCTGATCCACATGATATTAAATAAATTAATACTATCTGGCCCTCAAGACATTACATTTGGCCCGGAAAACTCGGTTCCCGGGCCGGGTGATATCATATGTGGCTTGAACCGAACTCTCGTTCTTTTCTCAGATTTTTTTTGATCGGACAGATCGGTCCGGTTTGAAAGAAGAGGAAAAGAATTTCTTCATGCAAAAGACAGAAATATCAAATTAAAACCCTAATGTTAAATCCATGAAAGCAAAAAAAGAAAAAACATATAAAAAGATAGATTTCTCATACTTTATATTTCTAGAATATAATTAATCGCATAAAAGTTTCTGATTTGAAATAAAATTGAGAATTTTAGTAAATCTGAGTTGGGTCTTTTAGAAGGAAAAAAGAGATAAAAGTTGTGACTTCAATTTTTTTAATTCAAAAATTATGGAGAATTGCACATTTAGCTTTCATAAATTGATGATTTTAATCTCTAGTGAAGAAAAGAAAATCCTCTAAGCAGATCAATAGATTTAAATAGAAAAGTTAAAAACAAAAAATAAATAAATAAATAATTGGAAAAATATAAATATTCAAAAATAAAATTAAAGGACTCTAAATATTATATATATATATAAAAGGGACATATGAAGTAAATTCCTCCTTTTCCTTTCACTGTTTTCTTTCTCCTGGCTATCTGGTCTCCATGAAATTGCAGGCAAAACTCATCCCAGCCAACAAATTGGTTAATGATCCAATTTTCTCTTTAGGCTTTTTTTCTGGCCCAATTTGAAAGGCCGAGGCCATAAATACCCAAAATTCTAGTTGTCAAGCATTTTCACAACAATTTCAAATAATTTCTCCCTTTCATTTTCATGTAATCATCATTTGTTATTTGCTTGTCTCTGTCTAATTGATAGACAATATGAATTTAGTGATTTATAGCCACAGCTACATATTATTTGTGTGTGTGTTTCTCTCTTAGATTTCACTTTCAATGTATGAAAACGCCAGTTTCTCATAGAATTTTTCCATTTCAAGATCTTCCAAATTACATTCTATATATGCTTAATGATTATTGCAAATTATTTTGGTTTTGGTTTATACATATAAGATAATCTTTCCTTTTCTCTGTTAATGTTCCATATCTCTGGTTATTGATTAACTAATTTACACACCTTAGTCAACAAACAACAATGAGCAACTCATGCTGCCAATTCTTAATAATTATTTAATAGTTCATATAATATTAAATTAATTAATGCCTCAAACAATAGGTGAGGTGTTTATATGTCTAGCTTCTAAATTAATCATTTATTGATAATAGAATTGAAATTATTTTGGAATTATAAAATTTTGAGTTTTAATTCTTATAAACACCTAACTAGTCCATTAATTTAATTATTTTGGAATTATAATTTTTTTTTTTTTTGAAAACACACACACATATATATATTGCCAAATAATTCATATAGATGTTAATCTTGCACGTTGAACAGACTAAGCCACTAAAACATGAGTGGATTTGGTTACTCCCATACATGAGCTCCAAAAATAACCATTATGAGTGGATGTTGTGCCTCCACTTCATGGTCCATAGATATATAATTGCATAGTTTAATCAAATAATTATAGCTGATTTTTTTTATATTAATTTTATCTATAAAATTCAAATCATGACGTTCACTTATAAAATAATTTTATCTTACCATAAGTTTAAAATATCAGTTTAATTTTCACACTAAATTATTTAAAAAACAAATACCCATCAACTTAGCTTCTTAACATTCTTAAAATTCACAATTAATTCCCTACTACATATATATTTTTGTGATAAAAATGAAAAGAAAGATATGCAGAGGTAAACCTTCAACATCAAGTCAATAAAAAAAAAAATCCAATATTTATAATTAAACCTTAAAAATTAAATAACTTGTTGCTATCAATGCCTATATGGAGGTTATAAATAATGAGTAATTAAAAATTAAAAAAAGAAAAAGAAAAAGAAAAATGAAGATGAGTCATACTCCACTGATAAATAATAACTCAGTAAAAGCATTCCCAATATACTTTTTTAATATATCATACTCTTTATTATAAATATAAAAAGCTATTTCAAAAAATAAAATTTTAATAGGCTATTTATCTTTAAAAAATAAAAAGAGAATTAGTTTGGTTTTATACATTTAAAAAGTCAAATATCACTCTCTATTTTAACTTTAATTAATACAATACGAATTTTTATATATTTTATTTAAGATAATTTTGGTACTATTTTTGCTATTGAATAAGTTTAAAAAATGAAAAATTAAAATAATTAATACTTATGAAATGAAGTAAAATAAAGAGCAAAATATTGATAGTTCATTAGATTTAAATAAAATTTTATACTTTTTATCAATTATATACTATTTATTAAATAAAATATATTATTTAAAATAAAGTGCACCATTTAAAATGCTCTAAAATATAATTATATAATTGTTAAGCAGATTTTAGGGTTAACAATAATGTCAACATGCACATGTATGATCTATACTAACTGAGTTGACATTTTGCTACATATACTAATTAATGTTTGGTTGAAATCTTTTAGTTGATAGAATAATTAATCTACTTTGGTTGATCCATTAATTAAGTCTAAAGGCTAAAGCAAGAGGCTACGTTTCAAAAAAAAAAAAAACAATCTTAGTAATTATTGTGCAACGAGAACCACGAACAGAATAGCGCCTTTCAAGGGGGGAAATTGAGCCAGAGCCGAACTTAGACTGGACTTTATTATTACTATAACTCTATAGACTAATACTAAATTTCTCTTCTATTATTATATATATTTTTGAATTTTCTGCTTGTCTTAATTTGTCTTTTGCTTAATTGCTTGGAAAGTTTTTGCCATAAATCTTACGCTGTCGCTGATCTGAAATCGACCAATGGAACCCATTTAGAAAAAAAAAATCAATTCAATTATGGTTTCGGCTTAATTCCATTCAATCTTCATATTTCATTCATTGTTATTTTTCTGTCCGTGGAAAAATCTTAGCCCTAATTTTGGAGGGGATCAAATCAAAAGCTTTTTTATTTTATTAATTTTGGAGTTAGATATTAAAAATATAATATTAAGTTTTTTTTTTAATTTAAACATATACAATATTTTATTAAATTTTTTAAACTTTAAAAGACAATAACTTTTCTATATTCTCACAAATATCTCCCTCTGACTACAATAATAGTCATAATAATTTATCAACACATGCCATTTTATTTCTAAGTAAAAAAAAAAAAAAAGTAGTTTTACCAGATAATTAAAAATTCATATTATTTTGACTGAAAAAAGAATTAATTAATAGTATGTTAAATAAAAACTCATTCAAGATATTAATTACTTGATATAATAATATATATGAAAAAAAAAAAAAGATAAACATGTATAATTTAA
This sequence comes from Reutealis trisperma, assembly GCA_947687605.1. Taxonomy (NCBI): domain Eukaryota; kingdom Viridiplantae; phylum Streptophyta; class Magnoliopsida; order Malpighiales; family Euphorbiaceae; genus Reutealis; species Reutealis trisperma. The sequence goes on along the minus strand of CANTUT010000033.1, from coordinate 4,692,814 downwards.
AAATTGATTCAAATGATAAATAAAATTCTTTTTTACTTTACTAATTAATATTTAATTTTTGAAATCAAATCAATCAGGGCTACAAAAATGATTTGTTTTTAATTTGTTTAATAGGTGACGAAAGATCCTTTAATCACTAAAAGTTGGGAAGAATATTCTCGATGAAGCTGATCCGTGTTAGTTCCGTGTGGCAGCGAGAACCGATACCCATGGAGGTTTACGCGTCGCGCGTGAATATGGTGTTTGTAACTCTGTATTAGCACCATCATTAACCACAAGCAAATCTTGGCCATTTGTATGAGAAAATCTGTGTTTAAAGAACACTGAAGTTGACATTTCCTACATAAATGGAAAATTTTTATACATATTTTTTTTCTTAAATACGTGTAAAGGCTGTAGGAATAAAGGTGCTTCTTAATCCAATTGGATGTAATTTTTCAAAATTGCCTACCTTTTTATTAAACCTTTTCATTTCGGTCATTAACCTTTTTCCAAAGTAGCTTTTTGTCTTTGCAATCTCTCATTTTTTTGTATCTGACTTTTTACAATAACTTTTTCCATTAAATCTTTTTTTTTTTATAAGATTTACAATAATTTTCAATATTTAATAAATAAATTAAATTATGAAATAATTCATTAAAATTAAATTAAAAATTATTTTTAAAAAAATAATTCCAATACCCCGTAATTAAATTATTATAACTGTTCATAGTTATAAAAAAAAAAGTAAATAATAACAATAAAAATTATATAGAATTTAACTTACGTTAGTTATTGATCCATTAAGCAAATACTATCAATATGGGGAAAAAAATAGTAATTAACAATTTTTTTTTTCCAAGGTAGTAATTAAGAATTTAAGATGCCTTTACATAACAGCTTTTATTTGGGTAGAGTATGAATAGGATAGTATAATATTCTTATCCATATGTAAAGAAGTACATGTCTACTCATATTTCATATGCTATTTAAGTAATAAAATTTAAATATATCCTCATATACATGGAGTTTCAAATAACTCATGAGTAATTCATTATCCAAATAATTACCAAATTAATTTTAAATATATATGTAAATTTAGAATATTTAATTTAAAAAATAAAATGAATTTGTATAATAAATAATATAGTGAATTAGGATAATTGATTACTTGATATTTACAATATTTGATTTGATTACATGATATGAAATTATAAATATTAAAATTTGAAAGAACATAGTATTGTAATGAGTTGAATTTAATGTGATGATATTAAAATGTGTATCTAAATAATTATTTTATGTAATGAGAGGTAAAGATAAAATAAAGTAAATTATATATATATATATATATATATATATATATATATATATATATATATATATATATATATATATATATATATATATATATATATATATATATTGACAAAAATGAAGCTATTCATACATATGCCAAATACATTAAGAGTGTGTTTGGGATTACTGTTTGGGGTTAAAAAAACGGTTTTAGAATTTTTTTAATTTTATTGATTGATTTTTATTTTTTTTTATAAACTATTTTTTCAAACCTATTTATGAAAAAAGTATCAATTTATCTGCTTCTTATTAAAAACAATTTCAAAAAGCAACTTTTAAAAAAAATAAAAAATTTTGTTGAAAAACACTTTTGCTAAATGCAATGCTAAACGGGCTGTAAGAGTATATTTAATAAACGGTAATAAGATAAAATATAATATAATTAAATATATTTTTAATGTAAATATTATACTAAAAATGAATTTTATTACATTACATTACATTATATTATATTTTATTACCATATGTATTATAGTTAATATATATTTCATCATTTTCAAAATATTAGCCTTTTAAAATTTCAACACATAAATTAAAAAAATTATTGAATTATCATAATTTTAAATTAAAAAATTAAAATATCTTTTTTTATTTTGATATAAAAAATAAAAATAAGTAATGCAAATGGTTAATGAAATAATTGAAAATAATAAATTTATTATTCTAATTTTAAAATGAGTGATAAATTGAAATAAAAATATTTTTTTAAAAAGATAAATATTTTAAAAGGAATAGAGTATGTATTATGATTGACCCAACAAAAATAAAACATCTTAATTAATAATAACATATCATATAGATAATTAGCAGAACTATTAATTGATATGTTATGTATATATTATAGTTTAATATGCATCATAATAAAAGAAAAATTATATTCTATATTCGTATTTTTTAATATAAGATATCTTACGTTAGAAAACAAGTCTCGACATATAACTAAAATTATTCTGTTAATTAATAAATATTTTATTATTAAAATTTGCCTTTTGGTCCCTTCTCAGAGCCAAATTAATTAAAGCTCACTTAGAACCATATTATTATTGTTATAATAATAAACCTTATAATTAAATCACGTACGTCATCCTCTGCTTGCCCACATTAAATAAAAGTATGAAACCTTTAAAAAAAAAATGAAATTTTGAACAAATTGGAGAATTTGGCTCTTACATAATTATAAAATGTTTTAAAAGCTTGCAATTTGCCTATTCAGGTTGCGAGGTACGGACGTTAACTGTAGAAGAGATTTAATCTCTTGCCTTATGGTTGATGCCAGTTAATGTGCACGCAAGAAATTTTAAATTCTAATAAAACTCTTTGAATGAGAAAGAGAAAAGATAAAGTATATGACTAATTACTTTCTAATTAAGTAGTGCTGTTTGGTAAGCTAACTAATTAACTGTCCCCAGATGTTTGGCTAGACGCTAGCATAAAGACTGCTTGGCTGATAAGAAATCAATTGGACAGATATGGAGTATTGTAAAGATACCGTTTGGAATAGATGATGTGCAATATTTTAATTTAATTGATTTTTATTAATTCAATTAATATATAATTAATGTGTTTGAAATAAATTTTAAATGATAAAATTCATTTGAATTATATTATTTGGAATAATTGAAAAATTATTTTCTCTTTTTTTTTATATAAAAAGAGTTTTTTTTTTTCTTTAAATAAGAGCGTTTTGGATTTTTAATTGTAAATCTCATTGAATGAATTGTATTCTTCTAAAATCCTTTCATTTTGGTGTTATTTCATTTTTTTAAAATAATTCATTTGTTTTTTTAACTCAAAAAATATAAAATTATATTAGTTATACTTTTTTTAAACATGCTAATTATGAAGAATTAGTAAAATATACTAATTTAATTGAATTTAATTTTGCAAAATTTGAGTTTTGAAATGGATTTATAAAGAATATGGGAACAATTTATAAATCAAATTGACTATGAGATTTTTGACGTTATTTAGTTAATCATCTTCAACTTGGCTAAATAGTTCATTAATTTCGCTTTAATCAATTTAGGCACTATTTGGTAAAATTAAAAATTAAGAACTAAAAATTAAACACTAAATTTGAAGTGCTGAATATGATAAGTATTAAAATTAAATATGATAAAACTGTTTGATGACTATTAACACTTAAAATTATTAAAATTATTTATTGGACATAGTTAATTATGTGATATTGATATTTAATTTTTAACCATTAAATACAATTTTATAATTAAAAAGGTTAGAAGAATAAGAATTTTAAGAATATGCTAAAGGTATAAAAGTCAATAAGAAATTTAATCATTGTTTGTTTTGTCAATAATAAATTTGTAAATATAATAAGGGTAAAAAAAATTTCTAAAAACTCAATAGCTTAATATATTCGGTAGACATTTTAAGTTAGATATTTTAATTTATTATTTTAAATAATTTTTTATTTAATTAAAAATTTTAAATAAAAGCTATTTTATGTTATCAAACTATTTTAAAATTAACAAGTGTTAAAGATATTAAATTAGATTATTAAACAACTCCTTAATTTAGTTGGTTGAATTGATGAACTTAATTAGTTGTCCGCATTTTGTGCCACTAACTATAGTTTATATGTTTTATTTCCTCCATTCTAAAAAGAGTGGTCATTAAAAAAATTAATTTTGTTCTTAAATAAGTGACATTTAGCAATTCAATAAAAACAATATGGTAAAATAACTAATTTACCATTTCATTTTTCAAGTATGAGAAATATTTTTCTGATTTATACTGTAATTAATAGAGGTCTTTTTGATGAGAAATATTTTTCTAATTTATACTGCAATTAATAGGGATTTTTTTGACAACTTATCATAAAGTTATTATTACTTTAAAAATGGTGATTTTTTCTTAATAGTCACTTTTTTCAGAATGGAGAGAGTAACTAATTTCAAAACTATTTGTAATTCTTTGTATATACAATCTTTCTATGAAGGATATATATGATACAAAATATTGATTTTTTAGGATTATATATTGTAAAAATTCTAATATTTTAATATCTTATACTCCTATTTATAAATATTATAATTATAAATGTTAAAAAGCTGATTTCAAATAATTTAAATTAAGATGCATTTAGTAAATTGTAATGAGATGTAATATAATATAATGTAATCAAATGAATTTTTAGTATAAGTTTATATTAAAAATTCATTTGATTATATCATATTTCGTCTCATTACGTCATATCAAACATATCTTAAGTGTATATCATGAAAAAAATAATTGCGAAGTTTAATAAAAGAAAAAAAGTTAAAAAGTACTATGAAATAAGGCTAAGTTTATCTACATTTGATACGTTGATTAATCTAATGAATTAAAAATATAAAGAGCAAAAATACTATTAATTTCTTTTTACTGAGTAAAAAAATAGATAAAAGGTTATATTGTTAAAATATTCAATCACTTATTAATTTAATTTATAAGATAAATTTATATATTTAGAATATATTTAATAAATTATAATATAATGTAATTAAATATATTTTTAATATAAATTTATTATAAAAATATATTTAATTTCATTATATTATATGTCTTTACTACCTATCAAACATTACCCAGCCCATTACAAATGTGAGAATTTTGGGTAAAATTTGAACGTCTTAAATTGAATGAATCGACGAGTCTTTCAGTCTTCAGTCACCATCCTGCAACAAACACCAAAATTACCCCATTTCAGTGAAAAAAACCAAATTATTTGGAATCGTGAGTTGCACCCATGTGAATTTAAAATTATTATTAATTTCATTATTTTGACTAGCTCGTTTTGATAGTTTTAAAAAAATAAATGAGTAAATAAAATTATCCAAAATTTTTGAAGATGTCAACTTGGATTGATGGATGAGATTTCTTTGAAATATAAACTTTACTCGTGAAAAAGATTTTTCAATAATTTAGGTAATAGCTAGAAGTAGAAGCGTGTCAGACTTTTCAAATTAGCGGCGGTGCTTAACTTAATTATTTTAAGTAGGTCTCATTAAGGATTTTTAATACGTTGATAGCCAAGTCAAGTTGTCAACATTTGAAGAATACCAAATTAACATAATTAATAAACAAATAAATAAAAGAAACAATAATAGTGAGACATTTGATGAGTTTCACTAGTAAATCTCAAGGATCAAAAGTTGAGTTAAATTAAAATGAGTTTATTTTTATATTTTTTTAAAGGCCAATTTTAAAATATTATAAGAATAATTTATCCTACTCTTTTTAATATATTATAATAAATTATTAACAAGTAAAATATAACTTATTATTTAAGTTGCAGTTATTAATTATACTTTATAAATAATTTAATTTTATATATACTTTAATCAAATTAAAATTAAAAAAAAAATATAAAAATATATGCAAAAAATATTTAAAATACACTTAAAAATTAGTTTTATCTTTAAATTTTTTTAATAAAATCTATAATTTTATAATATAAATATGAAATTTCATATAAAATTATATGTTATTTTATATATTACTTTTCCTTTTGATATTTTTCTAATTGACGCTAATCAACTATAATTTAAACAAAATAGATTAATAAATTTTTTTCTTAAAATTTATGATTGTATTAGTTCTTATCATTGATAAAACTATAATTATTAATTTTAATCATAAAATTTTATAAAAAAAATATTTATGAAACAAAAAAGTGTAATTAAAAAGTCATTAAAATTATTTATTGCACTTCCAACCTTATATATATATATATATATATATATATATATATATATATATATATATATATATATATAAATTTTTAAATTATGAATAACAAAATTAGTGAGAGTAATTTAGTGATATCATTATTTAAAGTAAGGGTAATACAATAATATCATATTTTTAGTAATTGCAATTTAACCAAAATAAGAGAGTGTTTGTACAATTTTTTACCATTTTACCAATTTAAAAATTTTAGAATTAACTTTTAATTATATTAGAGTGCAATTAATCAGAAATTCATGAAAAACTAATTAATAATGATAAGTTTAATAAAAAATAATAATTTTTTTATTAACATACTAATAAATATATATATTTAATTATAATTCATAATACATTATAAAAAGTGATATATATATATATATATATATATATATATATATATATATATATATATATATATATATATATATATATATATATATATATATATATATATATATATATATATATATATATAATTTCAGATAAACATCAAAATAATGATAGTAAAAATTAACGAATTAAAATTTAATTTACATATTAAAAATAAATAAGATTAATTAGAAGAATAAAATTTTTATAATTAAAATACAGTTTAAATAAGTAATTAGTCACTAGATCTAATGGTTATAATTAAATTTACATGATTTAATGGTTTTAAATTAACTGGGATAAATTATCCCTGAAACACCCTAAAAGCCATTTTTTTTTAATTTTTTATTATGTTTGGATTTTTAAATTAATATTTAAAAAATTAATTTATGATACATATATCAAATATAATGAGAATTCAATTTTAAAATTATTCAAAAAAGAAATATAGTTTTAATAAATTTACATTTTATATTTTTAGACTATATTTTAATTAAGTTGTAATTAATATACAATGCAGATCCAAATTCTAATTTAAAATCAAATTTTACACCAGTCAACTATTCAAATTTTTGACAAAGGGAAGAGTGAATTTTTTTTACCCTGTACCCAACATTGTTTTTGCTCATTACTTCGCAAATGACATAATTTAACAGTGATCATTTTTAATTTATAGCATCCCTAATTTAAATAAAATTGTTATATTCTGTAGCAAAAACATGTCAACTCATGAGATTCATACTACATGTTAAATTTGTAAAATAGAAAAAATTATTTTTTAATTGGTTACATATACTCAATGGCAAATTAAAAATTAAATACACCCTCCATTTTCTTATTAGACGTTTTAAAAATCTATCAAAATCCTTTTTTATTTGATATTTTAAAAAATTAATATTACATTTATTATTTTTTTTTTCAAATTTACTTGTATTTTAACTGTACTAAACACATTGAATAAAGCATTCACCTATTACTAATGATACTACTATTAATTAAGGATAAATTATTCTTTTACTTTGAAAATTAAAACCTACTTCCCCCCATTGTTTGATATGGATTATTTAGGAAAAAAAATTTCAAATAATCTGTCATTTTAGTAAACCAATAAAGATTTAAATTTTCCTTTTCAATTTTGTCTATATTGCTTCTTATTCATTATTTGGTAATTATTGTGAATATTAATAGCTTTTTGCAGTAATTATAAATTATTTTTTAACGTAATTGAAAGCCATCTCAAAAGTAATTTTGTCAATTTTTTCTAGAATTTCGTCTAATTAATAATTTTTTAATCTTCGTGAAATTATTAAAAATATCACGTATTAAAATAAAAATAATTATAAATAATATAATTATTTATAATGATAATTATGTAATATTTTAACATAATTTATAATATAAAATAAAAATAATTATTTTTTATTTTTTATTATATGATATGTTTAAATTATATTGATTTATATCATTTTTTTTATATAACTCGCATCATCTAATATTATCCATTAAAGACTAAAGAGAGTAATTAATTACCCTTTTAGTATATACTTCTCCGTTTCAAAATAATAGTCGTTTAAGATTTCGGCATATAAATTAAGAAAATTATTTAATTATCATAATTATAAGTTAAAAAGATTAAAATATTTCTTTTTAATTTTGATACAAAAAAATAAAAATAACTAATGTAAATATTTAATAGAGAGATAAAGAGAGAATAAAATTAAAAAAAATAATAAATACATTTTTTAAATTCTAAAATAATAAATATTTTAAAATAAAATAAAATATTTAAAATAATAATTATTTTAAAACAGATAAAATATAATTTATCTTAAATATCATATAATAAAAAACCAGGGAGTATATTCATCAACTAAAAAATTCATGCCTTTTGTCGTTATTGTGAAAATTTTTAAATAAAAAAGGTAAGTAAATGAACGAGGATTCGTGTGCATAAATAACAAAACAGTACAGATTTCTCTGGCTTGAATTTTTTTTTTTTTTTTTATTCAATGGAAGATTCATGTGTATAAATAATAATTTTTGGTCAATTAGAGCACTTTTATTTTACGCATAAATTAAAAATATAATAAATAAAACGGTATTGTTCTTTTTGCACCATTGATGTTATATTAGTAAATATGTGTAATTTTATTTTTTAGATATTAAATATATTTTAAAAATAAGAATTAATAAAGTGTAAAGATGAAATAGAATAAAAATAACATTATTAATAAAAATATGCCAATTATTTAGAAACATCTGAAAAAATGTTTCTGAAATTTAAAATAAATCAGTATCAACAATAATTCCTAATGAATATAAAAGAATTCATATGCAAAATAAGGAAACAATTTAAAATGGTAACTAATTTACCAAAAGAATACCAAAATTTCATGTTTGTAGGATAACTGTCTATCTAAACCATAATCAGTGGGCAAAACCACAAATCCATAGTAAAATGAAGCCAAGACCATGGATTAATTTTGAGAAAATGCTATTTGTGCACTAGTTGTGGGTTTAAGCACGTTAATTTCTAACGTGGCAAAGATTGAATTGAATATAAGAAGTAATATAAAACAGAGCACACTGCAGAGCTAACATAAAAAATTTTGATTTTAAAATTTTAAATCATATTCGAACAAAAAATTTTGAAAAACTATATTGAACCAAATCGAAAATTCAATCTTCAAAAAAATTTAAAAATTAATATAAAACCAAAACAAATAGCTAAAATTTGTACCAAACCGATTGAAAATATTACTATTATCATTATTATTATTAATTGATGATGATAATAATAATAATAATAATAACTGTTCAAGACTATTATAAGTTTAATAATTTTCACTATTGATAAGTATTAAACCCGATACTTTTTTGAGGTCTTAGAGTTAATGCTTTATCATTCGGATGTAGATGTAATGTTAATATTTGGTTTAAATCTATATATATTTAAAATTAATATTATGTTAATATTTGGTTTAATTGACTATAGTTTAATTTTGTATAATTTTTTATTTAAATATAAATTAAAAATCAATACCATAACAAATTGAACATTTCCTTGTATTTTAATATGATTCTAACCCTAAGTCTTAAATAAAATTACAATAGAGTACTAAACCCATTCGATATGTCGATTCGATCCGCTGTTTCCAGTCGTTAGCTAAAAATGACGGATAATCAAAAGAGAATTCATGACTTTCCTTATTAATGACATAAAAAAAAAATTGACCAAAATACAGGCTTTAAAAGAGCTTAACCCCTTTTCTCAGTTCTCATTTTTATTTTTATATTACACCTGTTTTCTCTATGCGCTTTGACTCATTTTTTATCAACCTTGGCCGGCGATCACCGATAAGTCTCTGCTTCTCCTTAAATCTTCACCTTCACAGTTCTTTCCTATTAAAGCCGTGTCTCTGTTATTGTTTTGTCATTTTCTTTATCGATCTTTTTCTATATGGCTGTCTCTTCCAAGATGAACAATTTTCCCTTCAAAATCCCCATTTGCCAAGTCCTTTTATGGTCCATTTGATTATTTTTTTTTTCTTTCCGTTTAATGAATTTTCCTGGGTCTACAATCATGAAATTTTTTTCTAATCCATTCTTTCTCTTGTTTGTAATTATTTGTCTATTGTTTATTCTCCGGGTTCTTTTATTCAAGAGTGGATTGATTTATGTAACCAAGAAATGGTGGAGATCAATTCAAGATTGTTTTCATGTATTTCAATATTTTAAAGTTCCAGAATTCAACGAGAGCATGCAAGAGAATCAGCTTTATCGTAAAGTCTCTGTTTATCTAAACTCTCTGGCTTCCATGGAGGATTCCGATTTCAGTAATCTCTTCACCGGCAAAAAATCCAACGAAATCATCCTCCGTCTTGATCCTAATCAGGTAATCGATGATGATTTTCTCGGGGCTAGAGTTTCCTGGATAAATGAAGTAAAATCCAATACAGCCCAATCTAGAGCTTTCGTTTTGAAGATCAGAAAAGCCGATAAACGAAGAATTCTCCGTCCTTATCTCCAGCACATACATACAATTTTCGATGAGCTCGAGCAAAAGAAGAGAGAATTGAAGCTTTACATGAACATAGACGCTGATCATCATCAAAATCATAATCGACGGTGGCGATTTGTTCCATTCACTCATCCGTCAACATTTGAAACAATTGCCATGGAATCTGATCTCAAAAATAAATTAAAATCAGATCTCGAGTCTTTCCTCAAAGCCAAACAATATTATCACCGGCTGGGTCGTGTTTGGAAACGAAGCTATCTGTTGTACGGGCAATCAGGTACTGGAAAATCGACTTTTGTAGCTGCAATGGCTAATTTTCTTAGCTACGATGTGTATGACATCGATCTTTCCAGAGTTTTAGACGATTCCGATCTTAAATTTCTCCTTTTACAAACTACGAGCAAGTCGGTGATTGTAGTCGAAGACCTTGATAGGTATTTGATGGAAAAATCAACGGCGGTGAGCTTATCAGGCGTTTTAAATTTCATGGATGGGATTTTAAATTCTTGCTGTGCAGAGGAGAGAATTATGGTTTTCACAATGAACAGTAAAGATCAAATCGACCCGGCTATACTTAGACCGGGTCGAATTGATGTCCATATTCATTTTCCGTTATGTGATTTTTCATCATTCAAGACATTGGCAAACAGTTATTTGGGGGTGAAGGATCATAAATTATTTCCTCAGGTAGAAGAAATATTCCAAACCGGAGCGAGTCTGAGTCCGGCGGAGATGGGGGAACTCATGATTGCAAACCGGAACTCTCCGAGTCGGGCATTGAAATCGGTCATCACTGCTTTACAAACCGAAGGTGATTGTAGAGGGTCAGTGAATATCGGGCCGCGGTTGCTGGACTCCGAGTCAAGAAACTCCACGGAAGAATCTGGAGATCACTCGGGGATTTTTTCTAAAGAGAGTGTCAACGCCATGAAAGATTTCAGGAAATTGTACGGGTTATTGAAGTTGAGAAGTAATCGAAAAGGGCAGTCGTTCGATTTGACATCGGGTGGAAAGGAAGTGTGATGCTACAAGTCGTATTGATTCGGATTAAAATGAAAAATGGAATTGCAATTGCAAAGGCATGTAAAAGCCAAATGTTAATACTGGAATATAGTGTAGTTTAGAGCACTCAAGATTTTGTTATTTGCTGGCTTTGATGCTTTGTTCCTCCCACCACCACCTCCACCACCACCACCCCCCCCCCCCTAATTATAAAGAATATGATTCTGTCATCTTTCTTTTTTACATGCTATTTCTTTCCCATTTTAGTACTTGCTTTAGACTTGTTAAATGGTTGTACATATTTACATGTTCATATTAGCTTCGTCATTCATAATAGATAATTAACATTAATATTAATTGCTCGAGTATTGTGGATCCCAAATACCCTGTCACAGGAATATGGGAACTAAAATTAGGTAGCATATGTCTGTGATATAATGAAACCATATATTCTCCTCCATCAAGCATCTGATATAGAGTTAATTTATAGTTGATAGGACATCATTTTTTAGGTAACATTATTACTATCAACTAAACCCTGATATAGACTAAATATTATATCCAAAAACAATCACATTTTGTGTGTGTTTTTTTTTTAGATAAATCCTATTTCTAAATTATAACAAAAAGCTCATGAATGGCAAAATAACCGAAGAGTAATAAAAAATTGGAAAAAAAAAAAAAGCCAATCTAAAAAACCGTAGTCAATACGATGCAACTGAAAGAGAGAAACGTGTTGGTCCTTTTGAAAGTGATGAGCAGAGGCAGAGGTACACACGTGACTTAAAAACTGGAGTACTGCGATGGAAATATGACCATTTCTTTTATTTTCTTAATTGTATTTAATTGCAAATGCCAATTCTTTTCTCTGCTGCCAAAATTGAAAGAAAGTAGATGCTTCAGACAAACTTTCTTACTCTCATCATTGGTGATGATGATCTTTTCTCTCTTCTTTTTTTAAGTCGTTTTGTCTTTAGTTTTTAGCGTTTAGCTCCTTATCAATCACCACAGGAATTTTTGGCTATGTTATTATTAATATCAATTTTTTTTTTCTTCTGCTGTATATAAAAATGCCTTTAATTAATCACATTTTAGTTAATTAATAATTCACTTCCACATGAATTCCTCCACCCAATTGATATGAAAATGAAATTTGTTCTTTTCATTTGCAATCGTACGTTGTGTTGTTGGTTAATTCTGTTTCTGTTTAAACACCAATCAATTTGGAAAAGATAATGAACTCTTAAATTTCTAAATTTTAAGGTGAATATTTTTATACCAGTGAGATTATGGTCTCAAGACTGAAAATAAGATCCTGGAATGTTTAATTTAGATCTCATATTCCATTTCACCCATTTTAAATATTTGTTATTTGATGAGTTTAATATCAACATTTTGAGAATTAATCAAATTTCTATTTTAAAGAAAAGTGCAATATTAATTGAATTTCTTTTTCCATTTTCCATTTTGGGAGATGAATCCAAATTGATGAGGATTGAAGGCCGGTAACCAAGAAACCATGAGCCTAAGTCCTGATTGCAGCCCTCAAAATCCGATTTCTACAGCATATTTCCTTATTTTGATTTTTTTTTTTCAAATAAATGCTGGAAAGACCTTTAAAAAAAAATTGAACTAAATACTTTATTATATATTTATGTAAATAGTAGTAAGGTTTGAAATATATTTTGGCAATTTTAGTTGGTCTTCTCATTTATATTAAGAAGAGTGTATTCAATTAAAATTTTTAAAGATATTTATAAATTTTTTTTTAAGTAAATAACTTTTGTAGAATTCATAAATTTTTAACAATTTTTGTAAAATTTAAAAATTTATGAATGACTTTCAAAAATTTTATTTTAAAAATTTTTTATAGACATTGATAGACTTTTTATAAATGTTAATAAACTTTCAATGATTGTTATTACAGGTCAGACCAATCAAGTTTTTTGAAAAATTTAACATTTTTCAAATTCATATTTGACTAATGAACAAGTCTAATAATAACTAATTTGTTATTTTTAAATTTTTTAACTAAATATTGCTATCATAATTAATTCATACACTATCATTCTTACTATCATCAAAATAATTCGAATCATGTTCTCAACCCATTAATTTTCATTATACAATCAATTATTAAATTATAAGACATGTTATATAATATAAGTATCAAATATTGTGTGCCAACGAATGTATAAATTATATAAAACAAAATAAAGATAAATTATTTTTTACTTTGTTATATATAGGGTCTAAAACAAAGTAAATTTATGACTTAAAATTTAATTACTCTAATAAGTTTCAAATCTATATTCTTATATGTTTCAGTTTGGGATATAAGTTATATTGATAAAGGAAGGTGAACTGGTTTTTATATTTATGTATTACTTGTAATTGAAAAAAAAAAATTATGAAAATCTTAAGAGAAGCGAAAGAGAATTTTTAAAATTTTTTATTAATATAATTATATAAAAATTTATTAAAAATCTATTATTTATAAAAGTCAATGACTTTTTAAATGCCCATTTATTTTTATAAATTTAAAAAAAATATAATTAAATTCCTATTAATTTCTCAAGATTTTTTTAAAATGTTTAAAAGTTATTATTAAATATTATTTGATTTTTATAAAATTTTTGAAGTCATTATTAAATATTTTATAATTTTTTAAATTCATAAAATTTTTTAATGCTCTTAATCCAATGCGCCTATGCGAATATGGGAAAAGTGAGACTTTTTATGTTCTTAATCTTTCAAATTATAAAGATTTACCATTACTTTGATAGAAAATATTTAAAAGAAAAATATTTTTGTTGTGTAGTGCATTTTAGCTAGTTTTCATTATAAAAAAATAAATAAATAAATAAATATATTTTGGCAATAAACTATGAAAAGTGCGATTATGGAAGCTATATCCCAAAGTCAAAGGGCAGATGGAGATGGTCCTGCGAAGATGAACAGAACAACACAGCACAAGAAACTTGAATGCTTGGCTGGGATTTTATTGCTGCCACAGACATAGACCATACAGTGTAGGCTAAGCTTAGCCTTATGTAGCATCAACTACCATGATGTTTTGGGCCACCTCCAGATTTGTCCTGCTTGACTGCTGGCTGCGGGATTCCAAATGCAACCTGCACTCATAATGACTCCGAGTCCTGACAACCTTCATAACTCGCTCAATTTTTCCTATTTTTTATGCCTAAAATTAAAATATTTCACAACCATAATAATATATATTTTTTTTTATTACCATATAGAAAATAGAAGCTCCACGATTTTTTTTTTATTTTTTAAATTAATTATAAGTTTATAACATATTTTTTAAGATTAATTTTTAGATTAATTACAAATATTTTTTTAAAACTTATCTAAATATAGTTTAATTCTCACTTTTAAATTTAACAATTGTAACATCTTATTATTTCAAATTATATTCAACAATTTATTTTTATTAAAAAATTATACATTTTCACAATATTTTAATTCGTAACGTTTTAACTTTTATTTTATTTTAATTTTAATTCTTAAAATTTTAAAATTAATCAAACTTTAATCTCTAAACTAGTATAATATATTAATCTATCAAAATTTTGTAACTTTCACTAGTTATATTATATTAAATTAAAAATTATTAATTTTGAAAGAATAAAGTAATCCCATATATGATTAATTTAAAAATATGATGGTTTTTTATATATACAATTTCCTTTACTATAAGGCGACGATGTTGATCCTTTTCATTAGTATACATGTCATGTGGAAGCATGATTTAAGAAAAGGCACACGCAAATTGCAACATCATTAGATGGATGGGCATGCAGGACTATTTATGGACTGTCATTAAATTGTATAATTTTTTCCATATATATATATATGTGTGTGTGTGAGAGAGAGAGAGAGAGGCAAATTAAGCACATGCAAACACCACGAAGAGCTGGTTCCCAGTCATCATCATTGTTACTAAAAGCATGGCACTACCGAAAATTAGAGACTTTTTTTTTTATTTTATAATAATCGACTTTAAGTCAGATTTTTTTTTCTAATATTTGCTAATATATAAAATTAAGAATAATTTGTTAATTGGTTGGGGCCAATAATACGTAATTTATATATTTCTTTGTTTGAGGCTTTGGCCCTATTGTTATTTTTTCTTAAACAATATATTTAAACACACATATTAAAAATAAAATTGCTTTATTCTCCAAATCATACGTACTAATTTATATAATTCATATATATATTTACCATAAGTGATACGAGATTCCAAGATATCAAACTCTCCTATTAACCCTTTTGTAATTAAAAAAATAAAAACTGAAAAAAAAAATCCATGTTTCCTACTATATACAGACAGAGATATATTTCTTTTCATCAATTTTGTTACCAAAGATAGAAGTTTGTCACAGCTAGTATACTGTTTCTCACCTGAGCAATTGAGATATTATTTGATATAAGAGAAGTAAATTAAGAAAGCAAAATCAATGAAATTTTAATTTATTTGGTAGTTATTATTAAAAAAAAATCTCATGAAATAAGATGTTACTTTATAAATTTGGGCAAAATACACTTTTTTAAGTGGAGTTAAGATAATTAGATTTGCTTAGTTAAAATATATATAAATTGATATATCTACCATATTAAATAAAGTTAAGTAAATGAAATAATGTATTGCTATTTTTTTATTATTAAGTCAAATAAAATTTTTTATTTTCCATAAAATTATATATAAACCACACATAATAACTTTCCCAAAAATATACCAAACAATTCTCCCCTACAAAATGTTACCGTTTGCTAGTCAATCCATCAAAAAATGTGACCTAAGTTAATTAACTTATGACGCAATATTTGAACCAAGCGATTTTAAGATTCGTGAAACTTGATACATATAGTACAAATTTTAATTAATATTTTATGAGTGTATATAATCTAATTAATTAATTTGATATGAAAATTGAATAATATTTTTACAACGAAAATGATTTACTATGTATCTTTTTTATTAAAATATGATATTTTATTAAAATCCACATTTTACATCAAATTGGAAAAAATCTCAAAAAATACAAGATTAAAATGAATAAGAAATTTTCTGTAATTCACCCATTTTAATTATATCAAACCTATAATTTTTTTAAAAATAATTACTCAATTTCAATGAGTTTTTTAAGCATTTTGACAAAAGAAACGTGCAATATAAATTTATTATTTAAATTATATATATATTTATCGTTAAATTATAATGAAATATTTGTTCTATTTAAAAAAAATAGCTATTAAGAAAAAATCATCAGTTTTGAAATAGTAATAATTTTATTATAAGTTGTCAAAAAAATTCTTATAATTACAGTATAAATTAAAAAAATATTTCTCATATTTAAAAAATAAAAGGATAAATTAATTATTTAATTATTTTTTATTAAATTATTAAATAATTATTTATTTATAAATAAAATTAATTTTTTTAATAATTATTTTTTTGAAATGAACAGAGTATATTCATTGTTACAAGAGTAGGTGGACATGAGTGTGATTAAGAAACATTTCTTGTCATGTTTGCAATCTGTGTCTAAGAAGTATGAACCTAGCCACCTATGACCTAACTAATCATTCGTTTAATTGGAAATCACTCGAATCTGCAGGGGTTTAATGCAATATTAAACGAATGGTTGGAGATTACGCGACAAATTGAAGGTTGAAAATGTCAAGGTAATATGAATAAACAATCCATTTCGTGAAAAATGTCATACTTGCGTAGACATGTTTCGCAACTGATTAAACTGTTTGTATTTATTCCAATTTAATTAATTAATATTTATTTCTAGTTTCATAACTATCCATTTTAAATTTGATTGGCACATATTTTATTCTAAAAAAAATATATTAATTTAAATGATGGGCAATACGCATTTCTCATCAATTCTTTTCACTCACTTTAAAATTCTAATTTAAAATCTCTTAAAAAGAATCTCAAATTTTTACTAATAATAATTACAAAATTTAAATCATATTGGGACATGAAATAGATAATTATTTTGAAATTTTTGCTTATCTCAAATTCATTTGTAAGTAAATATTCATTATATATATATATATATATATATATATATATATATATATATATATATATATATATAATTAAATTTTATTTGAATTAAAAGATTCTTAAATTTATAAACTTAATAAAATTTATAAATTTTAAATTTATAAATTGTAAAATTCATAGATTTTAAGAATTTTATTTTTTATATTGATTATTAAATCAATGTATTTTGAGATATAATTTTGAAATAAAAAAAATTATCACAATATCTCGTACTTAAAAAAAAAAAAAATTTTGAACTTTCACTTAAGAAATAGAAAATTAAAACGTTTAAAAATAATTTTAAAAAGTGAATTTTTTTAAAAATTATAAATTTTAACTATTTTTTAAATTGTTAAATGATAAATTTAATTTATAATTTTATAAAATCTTTTATTTTAAATTTTTCGTACCCTACGAGGTCTTAGAGCAGGTCTAGAGTAGTTAGGATTTAGGAATATCCAAAAGCCATCCCTATCCATTTGGGAAATTAAGGAATTTGTGCTCGTACATTGGGCTTCCTCCATTCATTGGAGTGGGAATGCCAATTAGCATTGATGGGCTTCACTTCAAATGTTATTTTGATTTTGAACTGAGCCAAGGCCCATCAAAACATTTAAATTTAATTTCATTCTCCAAATAAATAAATAAGATAATTCCACTAAAAACATAAAAATCTTAAAATCATATATTCGTATATAAAATAAATAGACACCTTCACAGCATAATTGCCCTTTTCCCCAAAGCTTGTAAAATACAATCCAGCGATTAATAAAATCAAGCATTCAACAAGAGCAAGAAGATAATTTTTTCATCTCGCTGATCTCTAAATCAGACCCAGAAATAATATCAATTTTAGAACCTTTTAACATGGCAGCATCACCACCGTTGGATTTATGATCGCCACATTCCAATGCCTTCTTAGAAATCACACCATAAATTTCCTCTAACAACCTGAAAAATGCTTTGTCCACATTGTTGCCGCTGAGAGCCGACGTCTCAGAGAAAAAAAGACCTTGATCCTCCGCAAATTCCACCGCATCTTCTGTCGTAACTGCCCTTTGGTCCACCAGATCAGCCTTGTTTCCAATCAACGTGATCACTATAGAATTGTCAGCATGGGCCCGAAGTTCCTCGACCCATCTAGCCACATGATCAAAGGTCGGTCTCTTTGTGATGTCGTACACTAGCATGGCCCCTAATGCTCCTCTATAGTATGCACTTGTAACTGCTCTATACCTATGGGCAGAGTTTATAGTTTTAACGTGACAAACATATTTTAATTTAACCTTTATAGTAACTAATGTTTTGATTTGGCATTCAATTCTCACTTTAAAATCATCCCAAACAGGGCCTGCTATCTCTAACCGGAGGACTCAAGCGAATTTTTTTTATCAGACCTTTTAATATTAAACAATATTTAAATTCAATCATTTTTAATATTTAATCTTTTTGAGATTGAACGAATTTTTTTTATTCTCCTTTTTTTTTTTTTTAATATCCTAATATATATTTTATAGTTGGCATGTTTTTTAAATCTAAATAATAAAGAAATAAACAAACACAATTATTGTCTAGGTTATTCAAGCCAATAAATCAAAAAAAATTTAAAAAAAAATAAAAACAATAATAATTAAAAATAAATAATTAGAACGATAGCACCTGAAAAGTTGATTAGTTGAGTTGAATACGATGACGATAATGAATTTTGTAAAGAATAGAGCAAGAAATTTTTGTTGAGAACATTATTAATTGAATGTATATTGATTTTGAAGTAATAAAAATTTAAAAAGATTTTAATAATATTAAATGTTCGCTCTTAAATATAATATTAAAAACTTTAATTGGAAAGTGAAAGCATTGAAGGTTCTTTTGGGAAAATGGTAACAAAACAAAGAAGTCAAAACAAAGAAGTAACGGTAAAATAATAATTAGATACTGTAAAAATATATCTTAATTTTAAGGGAAAAATTATAAAATACAGAGACATAATTATGAATGCAGTAATAATAGAGACATATCTTAAATTATGCTTTTCTACAATATATACATAACTTAAAATAATTTTTTAGAATTTTAAAAATTATTAATTACACTAATTATTAAATAGATCACTAAAAATTAGGGTATTCTAAAATATAAGAACTTAGATGACTGTCTAGTTAGCCTAGTGCTATAGTCACCACTGATCCCAAATTTAGTATTCTATTTCTATATTAAATTTTTAATAGAAAAAAAAATGTTTCTACATAGAGTAATATTAATTTACACAAAAGTCCTTTTGAATAAATAAATAATTGAACTCATCCCAGGGATAAAATTAAATCTCAAATATAAAATTGCGAAAAGCATACATAGTGTCAAAATTCTAATACTTAAAAATTTCAAATGATTTGCTATTTAACTGAATTGTAATAATAAGTTTTTTAACACACTCTTAGATAATTTTTTTTTAATAGACAGTCTTAGATAATATAAATACAAGCAATTCTATAAAAGATATTTATAATATATAAAAATTACAATATTGACAATATATTTGGTAAGCTATAATGTGATACAATATAATGTAATCAAGTACAATTTTAATATAATATTTTATACTGAAAATACATTATATTATATTGCGTTACAATTTATCAAACGTACCTTGAGATTATTTAAATATTTTTTTCAAAGGCATATTTAAGCATAGTTTGATGATAGATATATATACAATAAACATAGTTGCTTTCTTTCATTTTCTCTCTAAAAGTTTTCATTTCGTTCTTTATTTTAGACTGTCATCAGTTTAAAAAAAAAAATTATTCCATTTTTCTTAGTTTTTTTTTTTATTTTAATAAATACAAATATGCTCTTTGCATATCTATTAATATTTTTTTTGTGTTTTTATTTATTTTTATTTTTTATGAGAGAAATTGTTGGTTCTTTCTTTGTCGAAATATTTATTTTTTTAATTTTAGAGACATTATTATCTCTATATAAGATTGATGTTGAAAATTTCAATGGACATGATGAATAAGATATTTATAATTGTGTCATCAATCTTATTCAGAAGGATAATATTATACAATCCAATACTTTTATGTCAATTTATTAACCAATTGATGTGGCATCATTACATTAGAAAATATTTTATACAATACACTTTTAAAAAAAAATAAGAAATGAGATGATATCATATCAGTTAGATCAAAAAATTAGAACAAAAATATTCAGTTATATAATATTTTTCCATTTGAAAACATAAAAATCAAGTGGTGGCATGATATAACTATTGAGCATAGCTTGCTTATTGCTGTAATACTGATGGTTACTTTACTAACATAATTATTTTTTAACTTAAGAAAATTATTATCTTTCAAGAATTGGATTCAAAAATATAATTTATAGTTTGTAAAATTTATATTTTATTTACTTATTTTTTAAATGAAAATTATAATAATAAATAGATATATAATGTGAACAATTGACCTAAGTTTGATTTTCCATATTCATCTGCCAATGTAAAAAAATAAAAAAGAAAAAAGAAAAAAAAGAAAAGAAGTATTTGAATGGATAATAGCTGATAAACAAAGTGTTTATGGATAAGGAAGAATTCTGCTGTTGTATTTGTACTTATCCTAGTATTGTATAGCTGTTGCAACTAACAATAGTGGTTATTTCAATCTTCTACAAATTTCAGACAAAAAAAAAAATCTTCTACAAATTTTTTTTTTATCAGTTAATCATAACGTCAATCAAGATTATTTTTTTTTTCTTTCAACATTAGTGATTATCTATAAACACCTTTCTTAATTAATTAATTATACAAATTGCATTAATTATCTATTAAATCTGCAACAACATGTATCTGGTAATATACTAGATCATAAATTTAAATCTTGACGACTCCTTATAATAAATCATTAATTTGAAATGAGCTGGCTAGTAAAAAGATCAAGAAAATAAAAAAAAAAAATTCTAATCAATTTGACCAAACATTTATAAAGTAAAGCAAAAGTAAAAAAAAATATATGATGAAAAACAGCTAATTATTAACTGTTTAATTAATCATTCATATTCAATCGAGATAGAGTTTTGAGAGAAAGAAGGAACTAATTAAATTAAACTAACCTCTCCTGGCCAGCAGTATCCCAGATCTGGGCTTTAACGACTTTGCCTTTGATAGTGACAGTCCGAGTCTGAAACTCAACTCCAATAGTAGACTTGGAATCAAAGCAGAACTCATTTTTAGTAAACCTGGACAACAACTGAGTCTTACCCACCGCCGAATCACCGATCACAACCACTTTAAACACATAATCTATTCTCTCTTCCACATTTTCTTGATGATTCACCAGATCAACACCATTCATTTCTTGATTCATTGCTTTGAAATTTAACTCAGCAACTACAAGAAATTTATTAAATGGCACTTTAAATTCCTTTGTTTTTGGTTTGTGAATTTCTCTGGTATATATCTGAAATATCAATTTTGGCAGTGACAGTGGTGGTGAGTGGGAGCAAGTAATAAAACAAATAAAGAAAAAGACATCCCGACAAGACTGGGTTTTACTCACTTGCTCACTAAATAGTGAAAAGGAGAGGAAGTTGTGAATCTTGTTTGGTCCTTGTCTCTCTTTTATTTCTTCTTCGTGTACGTACTGTGCATTGTTTACTTGACTATAATGATTGAGGAGAATTAGTGTTTGCCATTGTGTATCAAAAACTATACTTATTAATTAATGGGTTTTGTTGCCGTACTTATGGGCCTTTTGGCCCACTTTCTGCCTTATTTCCTGGCATACCTCTTCTAACATTTAAGGATTTAAAACCTTATTATCATATGCATCCATTCCAACTAAAGTAGATTTGAAGCAATAAAATCGAAATTGAATGATAAGAGTTGGACGCAGCACCAAATTTATGATGGTCATTTAATGTATCAAAACCGTACAAAGTTTCAATTCTATGATGGATTCATCCCTAATTTTATTTAAGATAAATACTGCTAATTTTTAATCTAAGTTAGATATGTGTATTAAAGAGTAGGTCCAATATGGGATGTTGATGCAACAAAATAAAGGAAACTTCTAAAGTTGTTTTATGTTTACTGTTTAAAATCAAAGTGGACCTTCACCTCTTTTTAATGTTTTGCACGGACAAACAGTGACATTCCTAATTCCTAAGTATAAAGAATGATACTAAGTGGATTTGATTTAATTTAATTTAAGTCTCCACACCTCTGGAGGGACTGGGGCTAAGCTGAGTGAGTTATGGGCTTGAATCATCTATTATTACAACAACTTGTGCACCAATCATAATCCACTATATGTTTGGCAAAAAAAAAAAAATCATAATCCACTCTATAATTATACACTTCTTTTCATCAAATTTACTGCCATTAAATCGTCCTTTTAAGTTTGCGATCCCCAGCCTCGATGGCAGGCTAGAGATAGAAGATCTTCGGTTCCAGTCTAGCAAATGAGAACATAAAATTTTTACTTAAGCTGAGGATATAAATTTATCTTATAGATAAATATAATAAGTAATAAAAAGTTTTAATAAATATAATTTTTTTATTTATTTTTTATCTAATAAAAAAATATCGATATTATTTTTTATTTTATGTGTCTTTATCTTATTGTATTGATATATAGACTTAGTGTAGACAATAATTTTTTTTGTATTTGGTAAGTAAAATATAAAAATAAAAAAAATTATAATAATATATTTTACTTTGTGTCTAAATTTTTATTTCCATCTTTTTTATTCTCACTAATTCTCATATCTCCTCAAAAATAAAAACTCAAAAATAGCTTAATTTTATTACAAATCTTTTATTTTAATTCCTCTCGTTCTAATTTAAGAAACAATACAAATCTTAAAATAAATATTTTATTTTCATTATAATTCTATTATTCCGGCTAATCAAACAAGACCTGAAATTTTTAATATTAAATATTGAATATATATTTTTTAATTTTTTCATTCACATTTTCTTTTTAGCACCGCGATGTTGAATTAAAATTCAAAAGGTTGCTTAAGATTTAAACATCATCCCCCAACCCGATCATCATTATCTGACCTGTTTATTTTAAATTTTTATTTATTTTCCTAATAATAATCACTTTTATTGGTCGGAAATGGCTTATTTCAAAACCGTAAAAATATGAGAAAAAACTAATGTAATTTTTTTTCTGTTCCATAAAAATAGATATACTTTAACTTTTACATAAATTAAAAAAATATAATTAACATAATCAAATGAATAAATTTTATTAATATTTTTCTAATATATCCCTTCAATATTAATATTAAATGAAATATTAAAACTAAATGACTCATGTTATTAAATATCTACTCTAAATAAGTGCATATTATGAAACTAATAAATTAATTACTCTATTGAAAAAAAAATTCAATTGTAATTTGAAACAAATGAAAAAAAAATGAACCTATTATTATGAAACAGATGAAGTATAATTTTTTAATAGAAAAATAATAGTTTTAAATTCGGTAATTTGAAATTTAAATCAAATCAATCAATTTGATCACTTAAATAAAAGTTTTTATTCAATTAGTAATTGAATCTTACTTTTACTTCAAAAATACCAAAACAATCAATTGTAAAATTATTAATCGATTCTTGTTGAATCAAACCAATTTCAATAGAATAAAATCAATTGAGCTGGTTAAAACAGCAAATTATTTTTTTCTTTTTACATGAGATATTATATATAAATTTAAATATTATGATAAATTTTGAATATAAAGCATACACTTAATAATTTTAATATAGACATAAATAAATTTAAATACTAAAATCTCTCAATACTCATTAGGTTGGTGTATAAAATAAATTTATATACTCAATGTAGATAAGAATTATCCAATTTCGCATATTATATTTTGAAAAAATCCTTACCTACTATGGGCATATAAACTTATCTCATACACCAACCTAATTATTGATAAAAAAATTTTAGTAAATATAACTATTTTACTAATTTTCTGCCCAGTGAAAATACGTTGATATCTTTTTTTGCTCTAGATATTTTTATTTTATTTGATTGATGTATACACCCAGTATATGCAAGAATTTTCCATGCGGGATTTACATTCAAATTCATATTTTCATAATCTTATTTTGCTTGATATTTTTAATCTCATTCCTACATATATAGCAACCAAACATATCCTTAATAATTAATTATTTTAGATTGTTTGATAATTTTTATCTTAAAAATTTCCATTAAATTAAAAGTTATTTAAAGTAATAAATTATTTTTAATTTGAAATTTACTTTATTTGAATGTTTTTATAATTTAAAAATTATTTCATTTATGTTGTTATTTAAATTTTCAGAGCTTCAACTTCAAATTTTTATTAAAAAACACTCAAATAAATAAAATATAGGAATTGAAAATTACATAGAAAGCAATGAACTGGAAAGACAAATGATAATACAGTAGGGGGCCACCATCAATATACGTCCATACCATGATCACGATTCATGCCATCGTACGTAAAATACAATTATTAAGACACACGCAAAAAAAAAAAAAGGTAAAATTACATAAATAGTGTATGAATTTTTTTATTTTTATTATTTTAGTGTCTTAATGACCTTTTTTTTTTTTTATATAATTGAGTATATATAATCAGTAAAGTATATATTCAACAATAAATCGATACATAGCCAGCAAAAATTAGACCTAGATCTACCGAATTAGCAATTCACATCATATAAGATATTAAAAAAGACTAAAATGACTTTATTATCATTATTCGTATACATTTACAATATGATTGAGCCACATAATATAATATAATATAAAAATAAAAATTCAAATATGCCATTCATTCCCAAATCTATAACATTGTTTCAACAATCTAAATAATTTTTTTTAGAAAAATGAAAAATCAAATCATAGATCTTCAATTCTCAAAATCAATACCTTTGGCTCGTGTAAGAGACCCACTTGTTCTCTCACCATTTTAGTGATGTAGTCCTCAGCTCTGCAATAGAGGCAAATATGAATATACTAACTAGTTCTTCTTACTCTTCATATGTGTGAAGTTAAAAATGTAAGTATATTATTAAATTTTTGGATTCATGATTTGTTATTTTGCTTGATTTTTGTTAAGATTCATAAACCCACTTCATTGCTAGATCTCTCTATTATTAAATGATTTTTGTTTTTATTTTTTTTATCTGGGTTCATTTCGATTTTTATAATTTTTTGAGTTTCAATTTTTTTTTTAATATTCTTGAAATTTTTTTGGGTTTTAATTAGAAAATTGAATACTAGTTTTTTAGGATATTGATGTTTTGAGATTTGAGTTGATTTTTTTTTTCTTGAAATTCTTTTATTTTTATGGTTATTATTTTAGTTTGGAGAAAAATGGAGGAAGAAGATGAAGATGGTAGTTGCAGGTAAAAAGAAAGGTGAAAGTTTTTGTATTTGATCATTTTTATTTTTTTCAATCTTTTAAATGACATTAATTGTTGACTCAATGGACATGAGATTAATTTTTGTTGACCATGCAACTATTTCTTGTTGAATATGCACTTCACTTATCAGAAACACTAAATTTTATGCCAATTAAAGATTCTAGGCACTTAATTAAAATTTTTTTTTTGAGATGTTAAAATAGCAAAAATAAAAAAGTTCATACTTCATTTAAGTAATTAAAAAAAAAAAAAAAACCCACATACCAATAGTACTCTGTCATGTGGGAAACCATAGGCCCATTATGATATCTTCTGTGAATCTGTAGACCCAAAACCACTTGTGGGCTTTTGAAATCATTATGGTTTAATTTAAAAAAAAAAAAGAAAGAAAAAAAAATCTCTCTACCTGTTTTTGACATCATGATTTAGTTTCATTTTAATCAAAGCTCTTTACACAAGCATCAACTTGCAGAGAAATATTTAAACTATAGGAGCCATTTGTTTTACTTTTAAACAAACAGAGACACCAATTAATTAGTGTATTTTGTTAAATCTCATGCTATAGTAATTTACCATTCCATAATGGCAACAGGGCTGGACTAGGCTAAGCTAGGTGAGAAAGATTTTGAGATTTTTGTTTCTATCCCATGAAGGGTCATGATAAAAGTGAGATAGAGTAAATAATTCTCAGCACAAAATAAAGATTTTTATTTATATTTTTAAATATTAAAACTTCATAATTTATATTAAGTTATATTATTATTATTAATTAATATTTAAAAATAATAATATAATTAAATGCTCAATAATATAATTTAAAAAAAACTAAAATTTTAAAATTATATATATATATATATGAAGAAATTTTTATGTATTTTACTATTTCACCCATAATTTTTTTGGCAAAATTTCACTTATAAATTAATTTAATAGAAATAAAATATATTAATTAATGTGTTACATTAAATAATTAATTATTAAATTTTATTTATAGGATTACTAATTAATGTGTGTTATTATATGATACTGTATTAGTATTTTTTATTTTATTTTTTTTTATCGAGCATGAATGAGGTGGTAATACGTCTTAAAAATTTCAAATTTTGATTTTCTGATCAGAAAAAAGAATCGTGGGTGAAACATATCCGCGTTTCCATATCCCACAAGTCTGCAAATACACTCAAGTTCCCATAACACATTACCTCCATTTCCATGGATACCCTATCAAACTCTGTTTCATCCCTCAAAGTCCCTGCCTTTCACTCTGCTCCTCGTGAATTCTATCAATTCAAAACACTCTTCACATGTCATCAACTCTCGTCTCACCTCGCCACCAAACCCAATACATCAATCTCCAATAAAACCACCTCCCAAACCTTATGTCTCAAGACCCTTAGTTCTTCACAATCCTTCACTTCTCAAAACTCATCTTTCAAATCATCTCCTAATTTCCACCGAAATCGAGCAAGCGGCTATGCTGCGGCACTTGTAGACATAGCCCAACGCAACAGTTCTCTTGAAACCATTCAGAAGGACGTGCCAAGATTGTCCAAGCTGCTACAAAATGAGCAAATTCAAACTGTTTTGATTAATCCACATGTGGGTGAGAAAGAGAAAGGACAAGTAGTGATGGAAGTGGCAAAGAAAGGAAAATTCAATAGGCTTTTGGTGAAATTGATGAAGATGTTAATAGAGAGAAATAAGGTAATGATGGTAAGTGAGGTGTTGGTGGAGTTCCAGAGGATATGTGACGAGTTGAGTGGGACTCAGGTGATTTTGGTTTCGTCTAAGAAGAAAATGGAGGAAGATGTGCTGTTTGGCATTGCTCGTAGTGTACAGAAGATTGGTGGGGCTGTGAAGGTGAAGATGAGGAATTTGGTTGATGACAAGGTACCATCATTTGCTATGTAATTGAACTCCAAAATCGAAATCAATGTAAAATTTTGCAATTTCAGTGCAAAATTGGACTGAAATATGATTGGTGAACCTTCTTGGTGATTGGATATTCAAATTTGATAAACTAATTTGGAAAATCTTGGGGCATTTACTTGGATTATAGTTAGTGTATGATAAAACTAAATTGAAAGAACTTGAATTAATGAGTAAAAAAATTCAGAGATAAACTGTAGAATTTCAGAATTCTGGTTCATTTGTTGACACCATTGTTGTTGAGGAGAAAATTTTGAATTTTGACCATCAAAGGTATTAAAAGGTGCCACTTTTAGTTTAACCTCTCCTTGGGCCAAAACAAAAAAAAAAAAGTTTAACCTTTCGACTGTTTCAAAACGCTAGGTATTTTCTTAGAGGACTCGAACGGTAGGCAAATAGGCATAGCGTCTCTTCTCAACAATGTTACTCTACGCTCAATCTAACCGCCGTCCGAGAATAACAGTCGCCACACTCCTTCATTCAATCACCGTTACCCGTTCCCTTTCCGCCGCCAATCCCACCACCCCTCTTCCTGAATCATACAGGGTCACACCTCCAGTCAAGCCCTGGCCCCAACGCCTCTGCCCTAAACGCCTCATCTCCATGATCATCCGCCAACAAAATCTGGACCTTGCACTCCAAATCTTCGATTATGCCAGCAAATATCACCCTGGTTTCTCCCACAACTACGACACCTACGATTCCATCATTAACAAACTATCTCGAGCTCGCGCCTTTGGTCCTGTGGAAGTCTTGCTTTCTGACTTACACAAAGCCCAAATCAAATGCGGCGAAAATCTGTTTATCACCGTTATCCGCAACTACGGCCTCGCGGGCAAGCCTCTTTTGGCTTTCAAAACTTTTATCCGCATCCATGATTTTAACGTACAGCGTTCTGTGAGATCGCTGAACACATTACTGAATGCTTTTGTGCAAAATAAAAGGTATGATTTAGTGCACAGTGTGTTCAAGAACTGCAGAAGCAAATATGGAGTTGTACCTAATATTTTCACTTGTAACATTTTGATTAAGGCGCTTTGTAAGAAGAATGATATTGAAGGTGCAATTAAGGTTTTAGAAGAAATGCCCTCCATGGGTATGATCCCAAATGTGGTCACTTATACAACGATTTTAGGTGGGTACGCTTCGCGTGGTGATATGGTTAAGGCTAAGAAGGTTTTTGGTGACCTTTTCGATAGAGGATGGTTGCCAGATGCCACAACATATACGATCCTGATGGATGGGTATTGTCAGCAAGGAAGATTAGTTGATGCTATTAAACTGATGGATGATATGGAGGAGAACGGAGTTGAACCAAACGATATTACTTATGGGGTGATGATTCAGGCATTTTGCAAAGAAAAGAAAGCCGGTGAAGCACGTAACCTGCTTGATGATATGCTTGACAGAAAATATATACCGAGCTCTGCCCTTTGTTGCAAAGTTATTGATGTGTTATGCGAAGAAGGGAAAGTAAAGGAAGCTTGTGACTTGTGGAAGAGGTTGTTAAAGAAGAATTGCACGCCAGATAATGCAATAACGAGCACACTCATACATTGGCTTTGCAAGGAGGGGAAGTTATGGGAAGCTAGGAAGCTGTTTGGTGAGTTTGAGCGTGGTTCAATTCCAAGTCTTTTGACATATAATACACTCATTGCAGGGATGTGCGAGAAAGGAGAGTTAAGTGAAGCAGGAAGGTTGTGGGATGATATGGTGGAGAAGGGTTGCAAGCCTAATGCATTTACATATAATATGTTGATTAAGGGGTTTTCTAAGGTTGGAAATGCAAAGGAGGGTATTAGGATTCTCGAGGAGATGTTGGATAAAGGATGTATGCCTAATAAGTCGACTTATGCTATATTGGTTGAGGAATTGTGGAAAATGGGGATGGAAGGGGAGGTAGATAAGGTTGTTTCAATGGCCGTGGCAAGTGGAGGAATTGATAGTGATTCTTGGGACTTTTTCCTAAACAAGGTTGTAGGTAATCTGGATAGAGGCACAGATGCTTTTGATGGACTGTTAGTGGAGAATGCATAGCAGAAACCAACTTTAACATCTTCAGTAGAGTACCAGTCTACTGGACATGCAAAGGTATGCTGCTTGCAGGCAGGTTCTATTCATATTCCATACCTTGATTGACTAAAATGTTATTAATTATTTAAAGAGGATTTGCTACTATAGCGATTGATTATTATTTGGACTTGCTGCAACTTGGAACTCATGAATTGAAATTAAAACTTTTCCCAATTTGAAACAAACCAATCCAAGTTTAACACTATTCTATATACAGAGGTACCTAAATATTCAAGGCATTCACGGGAATTAGGGTAATACTTAAGCGGAAATTTCACTTGACAGAGGCAATTTATGGCTTGGTTTGGGTTTCACTTGCAAGAGGTGTTGGAGTAGTTTGTTGTGGTAGTGGTAATAGCAGCAGCAGTCTAGGTAATTTGATGTTCAAGCCTCCGCTGATTGCCTGTTGAACTACAGCAGAAATGTAAGGAATTTGTAATCTTCGTTGTTTCCTAAGAACATGCACCAATGCCCTTGTTGATTTTTAAGAGTTTAGTCAGCGTGAATAAATGGAACCAGATTTCAATTATACCAGCAATCAATATGTGAATGGGTTAGGAAGCTATCAGCAGTCAATACTACCAGAATACTTGCTTATTTGAATGTCCTTCATGACCAGTCTTCTTACTTATAATGAAATGCAATTTCTTTTATGCTTTTAATTGGTCTTAAGGGATAGAGGCAGCGTGGTTATCTGAAAGATTGCCATCAGTGCAAGAACATTGTTTTACAGAATTACTCTTGCAAGTTGCACTGACTAGGTTATGATCATGCACAAATCTCATATTGATGCTTTAGCTCGGGGATAATGGTCAAACAGTTGCAAGCTCTTTACGAACAGGCAGGAGACTAGACATTCATAACATTAAGAAAGCTGCAATAGAATAGCATTCTGCCCTTCTGTGAAGAACTTGAATTGTCAAGTCACCATAGTCAAATCATGTTCTATCTATTGTTGTTGTAAAGAGAACTGTTGCTAGACTGATGGGATTGTTGAAGTGGCTCATATTAAATGCCACAAAAATTGTTCTATACAGTTTAAGACCAATCAGTTATTCATTTGTCAGTAGAAAGAACAAATCAGTGCAATGGTACCATTACCAGACTAACTAGTCACACTTTGATTTTTTCTAATGTTAGAATTGAATTCTTTGCTTCAATGAAATCAAAACTCATGTCTGAAGAGGAGGAAGAAGTACCTCATTGCCTGGAACAGTTAGACGACCTCTGTGAACAGAGAGACCAACATCGGGAACGGGTGGATATTGGAGAATTATATACCAGTTCTTGTTCAACTTCTTGTTGCAAAAAATTGCGATAAGAAATCATCCTCCGCATTCTGGAAAAAGATAGTGACAAACTGACAATGCCAAGGTACTCTAACTTTTACTTGATATTCATTAGTGTATCTCCCTATTTTTTATTTTCTAATGAAGCCTGCTAAGGTGCCTGAAGTCCTGATGAAGATGGGGATTTTTTCCTTTTCCTAAATATTATGAAATGCAGCTGCATTTTGCATACGTTCATCTAGGAGATATTGATTGGGATTAGATATGCCAAATATTCTTTCTTATTGGGTAAAATTGCGCGTCTGTGTGTTCATTAAAAAAAAAAAAAAAAAAGAGTCGGCAATTATTGTTAATGAATCATTTCATGTAAATTTTAATTTAATTTTTTTTTTCCTTTGCATCTATGTGAATGTGAATTGGGGTTGCTAATATTTTTCTCATTATGTCAAATATAGTTGCTTGGTTTATTTACATTTCATGGATACTAAGTGAAAAGGCAAATTGCTATAGTTTCTCTTTAACCAAATTCTGAAATCATGTTCTTATAGTTATCCACCATACTAAATGTCATATTAGTTTGCTAATATTATGTAATATTTCTTGCATTCTATAAATAGGTTTCATAATCAAGATGGTGCATTTCAATTTTTAACCTTTGCCCAAAATCTGAAATATGTTGCAGGAAAGAGTTGCAGATGTTGACAACGCTATTGAATTTATAGTTCAATCTCTTGGGCGTTGAGCTGGGGAAAGGCAATTGGCAGTGCCATTACTGTTGGAATTATCAAAACGTACTCCAGTAAGGGACTGTATGGGAAAAGTTCAGGGTTGCAGTCTCCTCTGGTGACTATATCAAGCAGTGATGACAGTCAACCTGCCGTAGATGCCAAACAGCTGTTGGAGAATCTCTCATTCTCTGATCAGAAATCATACAAATGGCCAAGGCAAATTATTTCAAACATTTGCTGCAGTGACTAACTACAGGTGATTTCTTGCACGTGATAACCTATTTTAGCTTCTTGATGAGATTTATTCTGATTTAGTTCATACTACTTGTCTTTTCACATTTGTTTTCCCTAGTGTAAGATAGCAATGAATCCTTATGGAGTAGTTTCAACCCTTAGTAAAATAAGCAACAATTGCTTAGTGAGTTAATCAAATCAAACTATGCTATAAAATCTCTTCAGTTATGTCACAGAGTGTTTCTGCAATTTTACCTGGTGTCAAAACTGGTTTTTTACCCATTACTTCTAATTGAAATTGTATGTGTGTTATAAGAGTTGCAGTGATTAAAGAGGCATATATATTTCTAAAAACACTGCTGATCTGATTTTGCAGGACCAGAAGTTGTGAAAATGATCATGGCATCAACTTTGGCGGAGATGGAGTTAACTGACCACAATAAAGCATCTTTATTTGAAGGAGCTGTTTTAGGTCCACTCCTCCAATTAGTCTTAGAAAGTAATGTGGAGATGAAAAAGGTGGTCATCAAGGTTCTTAGGAACCTTTCAAGCTCACAAGCAAATGGCCTGTCTATGATTAGAGAAGGTGCAGTGCGGCCTTTACTTGACCTTCTTTTCCGGCGGTGAACAGGTGGCAACCACAAATCATGCACCTGGCTGAATGAACAGTTTCTCAAGGATCCAGCATGACACCAATTTCATTGCTAGAGTCTGATGAGTTGGTAGCAAAGAGTTGGTATGTTTTTTTCCTTTGAATTGTCTTTAATTATTTTCCTTCTCCAAAGTTCAACTTTGCTGATAATTCTGAACCTTTTTATGGTTTTGTTATTATTAATTGGCACAAGGAATTGATGCTCTCTCCCTCTATGCAATTGCAGTTAAAACTCGCAACAAATAGCAATTTAGGGGTCTTTTTACCAATTTGGGATTTTTTTATAAAATAATTTTCAATTTGGGTTGCTTTTTAAAAAAATCTCATTTTACGTTATTTTTAAAATTATTTTCATTTTAGATTCCTTTTTGGCGATGTGGTAGGGGTGCAAATAGCAGTTTGGCTCTAGCTGCTACTAGGAATAGCGCCCATAGTACATTCTGACCCTTATTTCTAGTAGCGGCTAGATTGCCTTTTTTATTTTTTGCCAAATATATTTTCTTAATTTTGTAGCTTTGAATTTTCATTAAATAAAAATAATAATTATGAATGATATTATACTTATTGTATATAATAAATTTTTAATATTATTATTTATTATATATAATAAAATTATAATTAATTTATTATGTTATATATGATAATTATTAATTATGTTTAATTTTATCAATTTGTATTTAAAATAAGAATTTATTTTAATTACATTAATTATATAAAATAGTAATAACTTCATGTAAAATTTTTAAAATGATAAGAATTATTATTAAAATTTAATAAAATAATATATTAATAAAATACAAGCATACAAAAACTAATAATATATTAATAAAATTTAATAAAAAATTATCTTAATTTTAAGTGAAATTAGCTACAACAAATTTCTTTTAGCAAATTATTTAACAATTTTGGATTGCTGGAAGAGAAATGGTGAGAGGAATAGGAAATTGGGATTGGGTGGCTGAAAAATAGATGATGGGAGGAAGATGAAGTAAAGTGGTGTATTTAAAGAGTGAGAGTTGGGTTAAAAAAATAGAAAAAAAAAGGGGGAGTCATGTTTAAGTCCTGTCCGGGCCGTGGAATCTCTGCACCAAAAAAAGGGCTTGGCCGCTCCTGGCAGCAGTAGCCAGAGCCTGACTACTCTTTTGATTTTGACTAGCGGACAAAAAATATTTTTAGAAAAAACTTAAACTGAAAATTTTAAATAAAAATAATCTAAATGAATAAATACTTTATAAAAAATATTTAAATTAGTAAAAATCCCACAATTTAGGACTTATGCGCCTCTGTTTCTGCATGCTGATGTTGTTTGTAGTTTGCAGCTTTAGCTCCAAAAGTGGGCTACATTATTATATATGCTTTGGCTTCTAATAATCCATTTCGAAATTGCCATATAAAAAGAATTAACAGAATGAATTTGATTAATCAGCGGCTGTGATTCGTGGACCCTCACAAGAAAGAGAAAGTAGTGCTAGATGGCTGCCATGCCACCCACAGAACAAACCTAACCCTATTCAATAGTAATGAGTACAGCCGACCGCAAGCTTATTTTTTATTTCCTATTTTAACAAATAACATACTATCGAACCAGAGACACGCCACGGCACATGAATTCGCAGGAAGAAAAAGAAGAAAACAATTGCATTCGTGTTTCATGCATGCTTAGTCATATTCCATTATATCTCTTTTTTCAAGTGTGAAAGGATCACACTGTTGCTTTGCCCACAATTAATCTTTGTTAAGTAGATGCTCAAATTATTGAGTGCATCTTAATGCAATGCACCTTCACTCGTATAAACACAAGATCCACCTTTCATAAAATCAAATAAATCTCTTGTATTTGTGATTTGCGAATATAGGTGCCATGTAACGACGGCATCCAATAATTTTTCGCAAAACCTAAATATTTAGCAGTCCATCAACAAAAATATCTTAGACTAATCCAAGTTAATAGTTACTATTAAGAGTGTACAATCAGTTAGTTCGGTCAATTTAATTAATAGTTTTCATTAACCAAATAAACTGAAATTAAATATTAGTTGACCCGATCGAATATAAATAATTGCAAAATCAAATTAACCAAATCGAAATATTATATTTGAGTTAAATCAGTTATATTGTGGTTTTTTATTAAAAAATAATTATTATAAAATGTCTTTCACTTTAAATTTAAATATATGATGAGTATTTATCATTTATAATATTAAATTTTTTAATTTATTTATATAATAAAATAAAAATAATAATAATAATAATAATTCATGACACGAAGAATGCCAAATAATATTAAAAATAAATATTATATCTTACTATTTCATAAGTTTAAGTATGCAAATTAATTGTGCATCAATTAATTGTAAATTCATAAAAGAAACGAAAAATGTAATTGACACATTAGAATTTATAATTCATTTATCTAAAAGTGAAAAAAAAAAAAAGTAAATAAGTTAGTTTGATTAATTTAGTAAATGAAACTTTTTAACTAAATCCAATTGAAAATAAAAAATTAAATTTTTTATAGTCTTTAAGCGAATCAAATCGGTTTTTTTTATTTAATTTAACTGATTTAATCTAATTTCATTAATGCGTTTTAATTAATAAGTTTTTACCAATTAATACTGCTGTCTATAATCTGCATAAATTTTTATTCAATACCATTTCAATGTTGACCTAATATTTAAATTTTTCTCCGTACAACCATATTGGAATAGGTCGTGGGCTGGCCCTTTCAATGAATGAGTCTCTTTTTTTTTTTTTTTTTTTTTTTTTTTTTTTTTTTTGTAATGTCAATGAATAAGTCCTTTTTCTACGTTAAATTTAAGATTTACTCTCTCTATTTTAAAAAAAATAGTCATTAAAAAAAATTATTATTTTTAATATAATAATAACTTTATAAAATAGACAACATACACATAGGTATGATCATGGATTCTATGAATGCACTACCCAGTTACAAGGAATGGATTAGGGATTTAGGTTATACAAATTAAAATCATGAAATTACAACACTTGTATCTTTATGCTTCCACTAAGCATCTTCATGAGTTGAACCTCTTCTTGTTCTTACATCTCCGCATCTCCATATGTATATTAGTAACCTTGGCATTCCAAGGTGAGATTAAAAAAGCAAAAGAGCTTATAGGCTCAATGAAATTAATTTGCAACCTAAATGAGTAATTAACATTTAATAACATCCCATCAAATAATAAAATTAATTATTACAAGTCCAAATAAGAAATCATACATTATGGTTTCCTAATCCATGATCAACCATTTATGCCTCTCAAACAACAACAAAACATATATAAACAACAATTGCAATTATAGATATGTTGTTCATTATTGGAACATTTCTAAATTTTGGAACATTGCCAAAAAAAATCCATTTTGAATATCATATATTCAAGGTTTCTATAGCTTAAAATCATATTTTTAAGTCATAGAAATTTATTTAATTAAAAAATAAATCCAAAATAATTTTGGAAAAAATTAAAGTTGGGTATAGATAAAGTGAAAATTGTGACTATTGCGATCATGATATAGATTTTGCGGGTGCAAAATTTGAATTGCAGTCATGATTCTCTAAACTGATAGAATAACTTTTGTTTTGATCCACTCATTTGCGAGTGTGACATCATTTTCGTTGTCGTGATATGCCAATCACGGTCATGATTCTTGATTCACGAGTGTGAATTCTGTGTATGAGAGCACAACATTTGCACAACAACTATAACAATCCAAACTCTTATTAATTGTAATATAAATTAGAGAAATATTTCCATATTTGAGAAATGAAAGAGTAAATTACCTATTTTACTATTTTTTTATTGGGTTGCTAAATTGCCACTTATTTATAAATAAAACTAACTTTTTAATAACTATTTTTTTTAAAATAGAGAGAGTACTTTTTCTTATCGTACTTATTATTAATAAACGCTCAATGTTTTGCCGAATTTTACCTATATATCTAATTGGTTCAAAATGATTTTTTTAACCAATTTAATTCAAAATTTTCATTTTACTATCAAATAAGCCGGTTAATTACTTGTTTTATACCAAACTTTGCATTATATTTCAAATTGGATATTAAATTTCAATTTATATTAATTTGATAATTAAATTTTAATTTTTGTATATTCATTGAGTCACTCATTAATTTTTAATTATTTTATGCATATATGGCAATTAGAAATCCACGTGCCAGACAATTAATTGCCATATCATTTAAGTAGTATACCCTTTTTTTATCCTAATTAACCTCATTAGTGAAGGATCCAAAAAAAATTGGTTAATGGCAACATATATATATATACACACATATAATTAAATTAAAATATAATAATATAAATATAAAAATATTCAAAATTTTTGATAAAAAATAATATGCTTAAAAATTTTATGGTTAAAAATAAATAGATGTATTAAATTTAATTATTAATTTTATATATTTGTCTAAATTCACTAATATTCTAACCAAATTTAATTTTTTTATAATATAATTTTTTTATAATTTATATTTATTGTATTTTAATTTAATTATATGTATGTATACATATAGGTGTACATTTATATTGCTCCCATTAATCAAATCTCTTAAATCCATTATTGCTGGGGTATGATTAGGATAAAAATAAGATCCGCTACTTAAATGATGTAGAGATTAGTTGTCTACTACGTGAATTTTCGATTGTCACATATGCGTAAAAAAATAAAAAATTAATGAGTGACTTATCATTGATATAAAATTAAAGTTTAATTAATTATCAAATTGATACAAATTGAAGTTTAATAATTAATTTAAAAATAGTGCAAAATTTGGATTCTAAATGAACAATTAACCCCTTTCGATGGAAAAGCTATGAGTCTGAGATTTGTTAGGGTTTTATAGAGTTGGGAATGGAGGAAAAAAGAAAGAGTGCAAGTGCATATGAAAATGCAATTGAGTGTAGTTAGTTGCGAAGTAGGCGTAGAAGCTTTAGACCGGAGAATTAAAGAATCCATAGAGTAAAAGTAGAGAGAATGATGGTTGCCATGGAGAGGTATCAGCCAAAGGAGAGAGAAATTAGGGTTTTGTGATTTTTTAAGTAGGAATTATTATTTAGTTCATAAGGTCTCATTTATGTTTTTTGATAAACTAAAAAATTAGTCAATCAGTTTTTGATTTTATTAGACTATTCAATCATTTCATTAAGTTTTTGTACTTTTTTCTAAATTTATGAAAAGTGACTAAAAAAAAATCCTTGTATATATAATAAATATAAATACAATTTTTTATTTTTATTATTTAAAAATAAAAAATTTAAATTTAAATTAATAAAATATAATAATTATATGTAATATCATCAAATTATAAAATTATTTATTATTATATATAATAAAAATATTTATATTAATAAAATTAAATAATTATTAAATAATTTTGTTAATTTGATTTTTTTTATTTTTAAATAATAATATTATATTTATTTTCTTATAAATACGAGGCCATTTTAATCATTTTACATAAATTTAACAAAAAAAAGTATAAGATTAAAAAAGTATAAGATTGGATAAAGGACTAAATAGTATAACAAAATCAAAACTAAGATATTAATTATTTTCTCAAAAAATAGATATAAATTAGTTTATTAGGTCAAATCTCAAAAACTAAATAGCAATTAATTTTTTTAATTAATTATTTACTTCTCACTCTCTTAATAATATTTGTCCAAGACATGCAATGTGATTCGATCAAATTTGGACTAATTTGATAATAAAATGAAATTTCTAGATTAAATTGGTATAAAAGATTATTTTGAACCTAATTAGACATGAAAGTAAAGTTAAAGGGGAAATTGCATGTTTATCCCATTATTAATGATTACTTATGTGCATTCTTTACATGAATTTAAAATTCAAATGTTATGTGTATTTTTTTTTCCCCAAAGAAAGAAAGAAATGTTATCTGTATCTTGAAAATAAATGGACGGCTATTGAGTCGCGTGGTCATTTTCAGTATTTAGATTCTGAACATACATACCCTATTTTTTTTTTTTTTTTTAAGATATGTAGAATCATTAAATTTAATCAAAGTGTCTATAATTGTTTTTTTTTTCGTCTCTAATAAAAACATTACATTAAAAATAATTCATTAAAATTTTGTATATATTTTCATTATGAAAATTTAAAAATAATTGATATGACTAAGCCTACTTACTTCATTATGAGTAAGGGGAATATATATTGTATCATGCGTCAAGGCTAATGCTATATTCGTTTGAGAATATGAAAAAGTAGAGGAATATAAATTTTATAAATAATATTATTTAAATATAAAATAAGAAGTATTTCTATTTTTTCATTCACCCAAATAAATATAATTTAAGGGTCTCAAAATGATTGAATCTTAACTTGTCTCATGTTTTATATTTGAGTTTCATTATATTCTAACCAATATTATGCTAGAATTTGAAGATACTTGAATCAAGCGGTTCAAGATTAGAAAAATTAGATTGTTAGTGATCATATTATAATAAATACAAAGTTCAACCAACAAAAAATTTTTTGAGATATATGTCACTTGATCTTAATTCATAAAAATACTTACGTATGCTTATATTATTCTTAAATTTAGTTTATGTTTATTTGAATGGATAAAAAAACAAAAGGATGTGAATTTCATAAAAAATAGTGTCTAACTGCATTTCCTTCATATTTTATATCTAAATAATATTATTTATAAAATTCACATTACTTTACTTTTCCATCGTCTCAAACAAACATAGACTAAGAGAATAAAGAAATCCCTTTATAAATATCTAAAGATTAGAAAAATACATATTATAATAACACTCTTTACATTGTTATTATTATGCTAAAATAGAGATTTGACTTAATCATTGAAGTATCCCCATCAAAACCTCTCTAATATCACTTTTTTTTTCTTCTTTTTACATATATTAAAAGATTAAACTCTTAAACTCTACTGAAAAATCCAAAAACCTCATCAATGGCTAAATAATTTTTTTTATGCTGTACTTTAAAATAATTATTTCTATCAGAAATTGAACACGGATGGGTCTGATCACAGTTGGCACCAGATGGTATAAGCGTAGCTAATGCAAGTGGAAAACATGTGGAGGAGACGCTGAGAGAAGCACTTGCATATGCAAACAACCGGTTGAATCTTCAAAGTTGATTCCTTCAAATGAGCGGACAACTTTTTGAATGTCATAAAATTTGTCAAGACAGCTAATGAATTTACATATGCAATACTATTATTTATTATACTGGCTAATTATCATTTCATATTTGAATTTTATAGTTAAATTTTAAAAGATAATTTCAAAATCATATTCAAGAGAATATATATATATATATGAGTCTAGAAATTAACGGAAAAAAAATAAAAAAAAAAACTGTGAAAAAAAAAGATAATGTGATATTTTTTATAGGTATAAAAAGTTATAGACATAAAAATAAAAATAGAATTTTATTTATAAGAAAAAACTATCAATAAAAGTAATGATAAAAAAAATTATATTGTAATCCCAACGGTTTCTAAATTTTCCACTCATTTCTGCATTTAACTAAAAGTGATAATGATTGGTGTGATTAATAAGAATTAATTTGGAGAAAAAAGAAAAAACCTTATATTGCAAAGTCAAACCAGGAGTCCAAGAAGGGAAAACCTTTGGAATTAAAAAAAAAAAAAAATGTGAGGAATTAACGAAGAAAGTCTTGGTCCGAATTCGAGAGAAACGCAGATGTACTGCTTTTTTTTAAAACCATTTCGATCAAACAAAAAATAAAATAAAATAATTAAACGATTGCTCTCCACATATGGACTCTATTTTTTAAATATATAAATAAATAAATTATATTATTTAGTATATTAACAGAATTGTTAATTCTATTATTTTTTTTATAGTTTTTCTTTTTGGGGGGTTTTATTTGTTTTTTTTTTTTTTTTGGGCTCCGGCGGCTCGATCGCATATTTTCCTGCACAATCTTATTGCATTTTCCCGGAAAACGTTCCGGGAAAAGCCAGTGTTTCTAATTCTATGTATTTTCACAGCTTCTTTACTCTTTCTACAGGTCAGTTTATCTCTCTCTCTCTCTCTCTCCTTTTCGCTTTGAGAGATTATTGAAGCTTTGGTTTTTAGTGTTATTCAAAGTGTTCAGAGTTTGTTGACTATGTTTGTCTCTGGTCTTGCTTTACTTTGATTATTTCGGTTTTCGTGTTTTGTGTTTCTTTCAAGTTTTAATTGCATTTTGAGCTTTGAATTGTGGGAAGAAGCCAATACTAAGCTCTATCTCCATTTCATTTCGTTGAATTTTGATTCAAAACATAATAGCCAATTTATGTGATAAATTGTTGGATTTCACTCCAGTTTCATATAACAAGTCTGTTAATTCTTGTTTTGTAGCTGATAAAATGTTTGGAAAAAGCAGTAATTATGCAGGCAACTTTGATTTTTCTCTGCTTGGTCCCTGAGAAAAATGCTTAATAACTATTTGGTTGAATTTCCCTTTCTGTTTTCATCGGAGTTATCCGTAAATTTCGCCTTTTGGAGAAAGCAATGAAATCTGTTAGAAAAAAAACCCGTTTTGGATAACGGAAACTCATCTGCACAAAACCCCTGCCTACAAATTAGGGACTTCGTGGAAGCTTGAACAGTAATGACATGAAAGTCTGTTATTCAATCTTCCCATGTTTTCGGCAACCAAACAGAACTTTTAACATGTGATTAGCGTTTTCATCTGCGTTTTTTATGGAGTGCTTAGCAAATAAAAGGCTTTAATATCATCTATATTCTTGCTTATATTGTTCATATTGTTGATTCTATTATCAATTTGGTTTTTCAAAGTTTTAAGTGGATACTTCATCTTACAAACTAATTTGACACTGGAAATGCATGTAGGTGTTTTATTGGATAAACCTGAAGGGTTGATCTGGCTATGAAAACCTGACCTATATCAAAGCATCTAGATGGTTGTTTTGCAACCGTGTTTGTATCACATGGACATAGAGGGTTTTACTTTCTAACTTTTGTTGGGCGTTAAAAGATGGTATTAGATTTGGTTACTAGTGCCTCATTTGTTCCTGCTTCAGACTTCCTTACCCAGATTGTAGAGGGCATGATTGAGATCACATATGCTGCTAACAATGTACTCATTAAGAAGGAGAGTTTCAAGGAACTTGCCGTCTACTTGGAAAGGATTGTACCCATCCTAAATGAGTTGAAAAAGAAAGACATGAGTCATTCTGAGAGCTTAAACAATGCAATTGAGATTCTCAATCGAGAAGTTAAAACTGCAAAGCAGCTGACTGTGGAATGTACGAAAAGAAATAAAGTATATCTCCTAATGAATTGCCGGACTATAGTTAAGCATTTAGAGGATACCACTAGGGAAATCAGTCATGCTTTAGATCTTCTTCCTTTGGCTTCTCTAGATCTTTCATCTGGTATAGTTGAAGAGATTGCAAAGCTTAGCAATAGCATGCAGAAAGCTGAGTTCAAGGCAGCTGAAGCAGAAGAAGAGATATTGGAGAAAATTGAGTCAGGAATACAGGAGAGGAATGTTGATCGTTCTTATGCCAATAATTTACTGGCTCGCATAGCTGAGACAGTTGGTGTCTCAACTGAGAGGGCTGCATTAAAAAAAGAATTTGACGAATTCAAGAGTGAGATTGAAAATGTCCAGCTAAGGAAGGACCAAGCTGAAGCTATACAAATGGCTCAAATAATTGCTTTGCTAGAAAGAGCAGATGCTGCTTCTTCTCCTAAGGAGAAGGAGATGAAGTATTTCACAAAACGGAAGTCTTTGGGTAGTCAACCATTGGAACCTCTCCGGTCATTTTATTGCCCAATCACTCAGGATGTTATGGTGGACCCTGTGGAGACCTCTTCAGGACAAACTTTTGAGCGAAGTGCAATAGAAAAATGGCTTGCAGATGGGAACGAGTTGTGTCCTCTGACCATGACTCCTTTGAACACATCAATTCTACGGCCTAATAAAACTTTGAGGCAATCGATAGAGGAATGGAAGGATAGGAACACGATGATTACAATTGCTTCAATGAAATCAAAACTCATGTCTGAAGAAGAGGAAGAAGTACTTCATTGCCTGGAACAGTTAGAGGACCTCTGTGAACAGAGAGACCAACATCGAGAATGGGTGATATTGGAGAATTATATACCGGTTCTTATTCAACTTCTTGGTGCAAAAAATCGCGATATAAGAAATCATGTCCTTATCATCCTCTGCATTCTGGCGAAAGATAGCGATAATGCCAAGGTACTCTAACTTTTACTTGATATTCATTAGTTTTTCTGCCTATTTTTTCTTTTCTAGTGAAGCCTTGTAAAATGCCTGAAGTCCTGGTGAAGATGGGGTCTTTTTTCCTTTTCCTAAATATTATGAAATGTGGCTGCGTTTTGCATACATTCATCTATTATTATTATTATTTTTTCAT
This sequence comes from Reutealis trisperma, assembly GCA_947687605.1. Classification (NCBI taxonomy): domain Eukaryota; kingdom Viridiplantae; phylum Streptophyta; class Magnoliopsida; order Malpighiales; family Euphorbiaceae; genus Reutealis; species Reutealis trisperma. The sequence continues at coordinate 4,649,467 of CANTUT010000033.1, read as the reverse complement.
CTGTTGCATCTATGTGAATGTGAATTGGGGTTGCTAATATTTTTCTCATCCTGTCAAATATGGTTACTTGGTTGATTTACATTTCATGGATACTAAGTGAAAAGGCTAATTGCTGTAGTTACTCTTTAACCAAATTCTGTAATCATGTTCTTATAGTTATCCATCATATTAACTGTCATCGTAATTTGCTAATATTCATCATATTAACTGTCATATTAATTTGCTAATATCATGTAATATTTCTTACATTCTATAAATAGTTTTCATAATCAAGATGGTGCATTTCAATTTTTAACCTTTGCCCAAAATCTGAAATATGTTGCAGGAAAGAGTTGCAAATGTTGACAATGCAATTGAATTTATAGTTCGATCTCTTGGTCGTCGAATTGGGGAAAGGAAATTGGCAGTGGCATTACTCTTGGAATTATCAAAATGCATTCCAGTAAGGGACTGTATTGGAAAAGTTCAGGGTTGCATTCTCCTCTTGGTGACTATGTCAAGCAGTGATGATAGTCAAGCTGCCGCAGATGCCAAACAGCTGTTGGAGAACCTCTCATTCTCTGATCAGAACATCATACAAATGGCCAAGGCAAATTATTTCAAACATTTGCTGCAGCGACTATCTACAGGTGATTTCTTGCACGTGATAACCTATTTTCGCTTCTTGATGAGATTTATGCTGATTTATTTCATACTACTTGTCTTTTCGCATTTGTTTTCCCTAGGGTAAGAAGGCAATGAATCCTTCTGGAGTAGTTTCAACCCTTAGTAAAATAAGCAATAATTGCTTAGTGAATTAATCAAAGAAAACTAGTTATGGTGAGATGTATGCATTCCTCTAAAATGTTAGTGTAATTTACAAGTCTAATGCTAAATTCTGGGTCTCTTAGAAACGTAACATGTTGGTTTGTTATAATTTGCAAGCCACCAACGTGCTATAAAATCTCTTCAGTTATCACACACTGTTTTTCTTCAATTTAAGCTGGCAGCTAAACTGGTTTTTTACCAACTACTTCTAATTGAAATTGTATTTGTGTTATATGTTATAGAGTTGCAATGATTAAAGAGGCATATATTTCTAAACACACTGCTCATCTGATTTTGCAGGACCAGAAGACGTGAAAATGATCATGGCATCAACTTTGGCAGAGATGGAGTTAACTGACCACAATAAAGCATCTTTATGTGAAGGAGGTGTTCTAGGTCCACTCCTTCAATTGGTCTTAGAAAGTAATGCAGAGATGAAAAAGGTGGCCATCAAGGCTCTTAGGAACCTGTCAAGTTTACAAGCAAATGGCCTGCAGATGATTAGAGAAGGTGCAGTGCGGCCTTTACTTGACCTTCTTTTCCGGCACATCTCATCTTCTTCAGGTTTGCGTGAACAGGTGGCAGCCACAATTATGCACCTGGCTGAATCAACAGTTTCTCAAGGATCCAGCTTGACCCCAATTTCATTGCTAGAATCTGATGAGGATACTGTGATGCTTTTCTCTTTGATAAACTTGACGGGGCCGGAGGTGCAACAAAACATTCTCCGAATCTTCTATGCCTTGTGCCAGTCCCCCTCAGCATTGAATATCAAAAACAAATTGACTGAGGTATACAAGAGTTTGCAGATCCATATGTATGTTCTCCAGTTCTGTGATGAAAACCAATGCCTATTCTTGGGCATAAAACTGTTAAGTGGTTATTCTGCTCAACTGAGTACTTACATATGCTGTTGATACAAAGGTCAATTTGCATAAGCTACAGTAATACATGTAATTACAATATTCTAAAAATTCAAAGAGATATTCTCCTCAACATAGAGTGAAATGAAATAGGTAGAAACAATGTAGATATTATCAGTGCAATGAGATGTCAGAGATTGGCTAAGTAGGTCATTAAGATTCCAATCTCACCCCTTAAAAGTTCTTGACGATTACAAAAATGCGAAAGGATCTCGAATGTCTTTCAACTAATAGAAAGTGAAATTTTGAGTAATGATGCTATAAGACCATCATATTCTATAAGTTTGAACCAGACAGGGCAAATTGCCTGCTGGAATTACATGGCAGTTCTCACTCCCTGATGCTAATCTTTGTTGAAATAGGGAAAGGAGGAATTCCTTACTGCTTCCTGTATTAGTGACTTAGAGATCTTTTCTCCATGTTATATTTTTCTTGATCCCATTACTTTTTATGTCTCTGGGTTTCAAATTTTCTGTATAAACTGTTTATCTTGGATCTCATTTGGACGCTAACTTCTTTAATCATGAACAGTGTTCAGCTGTGCAAGTTTTGGTTCAGTTATGTGAGCTTGAGAATCAAAATGTACGAGCAAATGCGGTCAAGCTGTTCTGTTGCTTGGTAGAAGATGGTGATGAAGCCATTATCATGGAGCATGTGAGTCAGAAGACCCTTGAGACCTTGCTCAGGATCATCAAATCTTCTAATGACATGGAAGAGATTGCTTCAGCAATGGGCATTATCTCTAATCTCCCAGAAAATCCCCAGATTACCCAGTGGCTCCTTGATGCAGGGGCACTTCCCATCATTGTCAGATTTCTCCCGAATAGCAAGCAGAATGATCCCCATAAGAATAAGCTAGTTGAAAATGCTGTTGGAGCCTTATGTCGTTTCACTGTTCCGACAAACTTGGAATGGCAAAAGAAAACAGCAGAAGCTGGCATTATTCCTATTTTGGTACAGCTGCTAGACTTTGGAACTACCTTGACAAAGAAATATGCTGCTGTTTCTCTTGCTTATTTTTCAGAGAGTTCACTGAAGTTGAGTCGACCAGTATCAAAACATAAGGGGTTTTGGTGCTTTTCTGTTCCACCAGAAACTGTCTGCAGGATTCATGTGGGAATCTGCACTGTCGAATCATCATTTTGCCTTGTGGAGGCTGATGCAATAAGACCTCTTGTGAGGGTCCTTGAAGATCCAGATCCTGGTGTCTGTGAGGCTTCTTTAGATGCAATATTGACCCTGATTGAAGCTGAAAGACTCCAAAGTGGCAGCAAGGTGCTTGCAGAAGCAAATGCTATACCTTCAATAATAAAATTTCTTAGTTCTTCTTCGCCCACATTGCAGGAGAAGGCTCTAAATGCTTTAGAAAGGATATTCCGAATGCCAGAGTTCAAACAGAAATATGGGCCTTCTGCGCAGATGCCTTTAGTTGACTTGACACAGAGGGGAAACAGTAGCATGAAGTCTCTATCAGCCAGAATTCTTGCTCACTTGAATGTCCTTCATGACCAGTCTTCTTACTTCTAGAGAACTGCAATGGCTTTGAAGCTTTGAATTGGTCATGAGGGATGGAGGCAGCGTGGTTATCTGAAAGATTGCCATCAGTGCAAGAACATTGTTTTATAGAATTACTCTTGCAAGTTGCATCGACAAGGTTATGATCATGCACAAATCTCATCTTAATGCTTCAGCTCAGCAATAATGGTTAAACAGGTGCAAGATCTTTATGACCAGGCAGGAGACTAGACGCATTCATAAAATTAAGAAAGCTGCAATTAAGTCGTCATAGTCAAAGCATTTTCTATCTTTTGTTGTTGTAAAGAGAACTATTGCTAGAGAGATGGGTTAGTAGAAGTGGCTCATATTAAATGCCACGGGAATTGTTCTGTACAGTTGAAGACCAATCAGCTATTCATTTGTGAGTAGAAAGAACAAATCAGAGCAAAGTTACCGTTACCGGACTAGCTAGTCACACTTCGATTTTTTCAAATGTTGGAATTGAATTCTTTGGTCCCATTGTTGACATGGTTTCTTTTATTTTCATTGTAAGACTAAACCAGGTGCAGCAATTTGCAACGAGGTCAAAAGTCCTGAATTAGTATCAAGTCACTTTGCGTTTCGGAGTCTGGGACCAAAATTTGGTGGATGGTATTATCGTTTGATTAATCTGGCTGTTGAAGTTTTTAATTGTCAATGCATTACTTGCTCAACGGCAGTGCTTAATGGTCAGTAGCAACTCATAATTCTATATGCTATGTGCCTTTGGATTACAGAATTGACGAATGTTGCTATGGAATCATTATCATTACAATAGAATGTAAAGGAAATCCCTCAGATAATCCACGTAAAATAAGGTTAATTTTGGGGCCTTATAATCCCATATTTAATTATCCATATTACAACTTGCTGGTATATATTGTTGAATCAATTGAACAAGTATTTGCCACACAACCTAATCTGATATGAACCAATTGAAGCAGTTTCATGCCTTTGCCCTTCGAAATGGCATGGACTACACCAGAACTCTTATCGTAAGAGTCCTCCAGATTCCAAACATCCCTTATGCCCACAACCTATTCAACCTTACTCCTAAGCCAACTGTCTTTCTCTACAACAAGCTCATTCAAGCTTACTCCTCTCAAAACCAACCCTGCCAATGCCTCTCTCTCTTCTCTCAAATGCGCTTTAAAAACTGCCTTCCAAATGAACACAGTTTCACATTCCTCTTCGCCGCTTGTGCCTGCTTTTCCTCTCCACTCCATGGCCAAATACTTCATACCCATTTCTTAAAATCGGGTTTTGAGTTTGATGTCTTTGCCTTGACAGCTTTAGTGGACATGTACGCCAAATTGGGCATGTTAGTGTTTGCACGTAAAGTGTTCGATGAAATAACTGTTAGAGATATACCCACTTGGAATGCGTTAATTGCAGGTTATTCGAGATGTCAGGATATGGAAGGAGCCCTAGAAATATTTAGATTGATGCCTCGTAGGAATGTGGTCTCATGGACCGCAATGATATCTGGGTACTCGCAGAATGGACAGTATGCCGAGGCATTAGAAATGTTTCTCAAGATGGAGAAGGAGAAAAGTATTAAGCCAAATGAAGTGACTATTGCAAGTGTACTTCCAGCATGTGCAAATCTGGGGGCATTGGAGATCGGGGAGAGGATTGAATCATTTGCCAGAGAAAATGGACTCTTGAGTAATATGTATGTAAGCAATGCCTTGCTGGAAATGTATGCAAGGTGTGGTAAAATTGATGTGGCAAGGCAGGTCTTTGATGACATCATTGGGAAGAGGAGAAGTTTGTGCTCTTGGAATTCAATGATCACTGGCTTGGCTATCCATGGAAGAAGCAATGATGCCCTGCAGCTTTATAACCAAATGCTGGTAAACTCTGTTCGTTTTAAGCCCTCTTGTTATTGTGGAAGCGAAGCAAAAATTGTGTTCTAACTTTCTTTATATGCTGTCAATGGTAATACAGATAGACGGAACTGCACCTGACGATATCACATTTGTAGGACTTCTCTTAGCATGTACTCATGGAGGTATGGTTGAAAAAGGGCGGCGACTTTTTCAATCAATGGATAAAAAGTTCAGGATTACTCCCAAATTGGAACACTATGGCTGCATGGTTGATCTCCTAGGGCGTGCTGGAGAACTACAGGAAGCTTATAATCTCATAAAGAGTATGCCAATGAAACCAGATTCTGTAATATGGGGAGCACTACTAGGAGCATGTAGTTTCCATAAAAATGTTGAAGTTGCAGAAATAGCAGCCGAGTCTCTCTTTGAACTAGAGCCGTGGAATCCGGGAAACTATGTGATTCTTTCCAATATATACGCATCAGCAGGCCAATGGGATGGTGTTGCAAAGCTTAGAAAGCTGATGAAGGGTGGGCATATTACTAAAGCAGCAGGGTATAGCTTTATTGAAGAGGGAGGCGAAATTCAGAAGTTCATTGTGGAAGATCTTTCCCACTCGAGGAGTGATGAAATATATACATTATTGAATGAAATGTCAACCAAGATGAAGCAACAAACTGTAGATAATTTTGAATCTGAACTTGAAGAATTATGCTTAACAGAGTAGATTTGATTAATTATTTTCATTGCTCTTGCAGAATCAAAAGGAACCATGAATTGTCAGGGTATCTGTATTTCCTTCACTCCTCGATTCCAATTTAATTTGTTATTGATAGAAGGAAAAAACAAGGAATTGGAAATCAATTCAGTTTTGATTTAGTTTCACAAAATGCATTGGTTCCTAAGCAATCAACAAGATTGGTAACTAACCATTCCTCTTGATTAACAAAGTAACATTCTTCCTATCTAAAGATGTGTGAAAAAAAAAAAAAGCAACGTATCAAAGAATAATTTTAACAACGTCCTGTGTCATCCCTCGCTTTTCAGTCTTCCACCACCCTGTGATTTGTTGCAAACCAGCTCATGCTGTCTTTTCCTTGTTCGTTCTGTATCTTCGTCTCCTTCCCACAAATTTAAGAATCTCATCAATCAGAATTACAGGAGCTGAAACCAAGATGACTAGCAGCCACTCGTTCAGACTCAATGGAACAATACCAAACACATCTGCCAGGAAAGGAACATAGAGTATGAGACAATGGAGTCCAAATGAGACCGACATAGCAACTAAAAGCCAAGGGTTCCTCCAAGGTGGCATTGTGACCAAGCTGTTGTCTTCAGAAAGTGCATTCAGGGAATTGAACATCTCAATCGCTACCAGTACAGAGAGGGAAAGAGTCATTGCCTTCACTTTACCAATAGAGAAATAGTCACAAGGGTTTGAGAAGGTGATCATATGTCCTCCACCAACCGAGTATGGAGTCACAGTGAAATTTGACCACATTGAACACTCCCCCCAGTTGCGAAGCTGAGAGAATTCAACAAGCGTATGCCCATCACTCACAAGATTGATTCCCAGAAAAGAAGGATGAGTGTACCACAAGATGAAGATACCAACTGTTGCAATGCCTACATAAGAACCAATAACCTGCATTGCAAAAAATTTAAACAATGAGAGATTGTCTACCAAAGATAACATAAAATGGCACAACATTTTCTCCGCATGATTCAAGCTAGAGTTAGAATACTGATGATAAGATACCAAATAACGGAAGAGAACCCAAGAATTGATAAGCGCATCATTGCTTTTTCGAGGTGCTTTCTGCATTATGTCAACATCAGCAGGATTAAAACCAAGAGCTGTTGCAGGCGGGCCATCAGTAACCAAATTCACCCATAAAAGCTGCACAGGTATCATACACTCTGGTATGCCCAATGCAGCAGTCAAAAATATGGATATCACTTCTCCAACATTAGATGATATCATGTACCTGCAAATTAAGGAACATAGAAAGCTTCTGTAAACCATCACTCAGAAGGAAAAAGACAATTTAACAAAGGAAAGTATCACATACCTGATAAAAGCTTTCATGTTGTTATAAATTGAGCGGCCCTCTGCAACTGCTGAAACAATGGTACTGAAATTATCATCTGCCAAAACCATATCCGAAGCTTCCTTGGCTACCTGTAAAGGAGAACACAGAACATATTGCCATGAGTTCTGAAAATTTCTACCCTAGTGACCAAACGTTAGAACAAAAACTTCTTAAATACAGTTAGACATGCAAAACAATTTGGCGAATACCATGTCATGAGATGTAACATCATGCTTTTGGCCAAAGTTCATGAGGTTTCCATGAAATTTCTCATTTTGTAAGCTTTTATGGAATATATCAAAGCAATTCACAGTATGTGCATGGGCACACACACGCAAGTGAAAGCAAAGAAAGAAAGACGAAATGATGAATCACAATATTCCCCTCAGAGAAAAAAAGATGGGGGGGATGCTTGATGACTAGCTTACCTCAGTCCCTGTTATACCCATGGCAATTCCAATATCAGCAAGTTTAAGAGCAGGTGCATCATTCACACCATCTCCAGTCATTGCAACAATCTCACCCATCTCCTTTAGCAGCCGTACAATTTCTTGCTTATGCCTGGGCTCAGCACGCGAGAATACCTTTCCTCCAGGTATAGACAAAATTTGCATTTGCTGTGAAGGGGAAAGAGCCGTAAACTCTTTACCAGTAAAACTTCTTCCTCTGAGATCTTCATCTTTATAAAATAACTTGATTTCCTTACAGATTGCTTCAGCTGTGGATTTGTTATCTCCTGTTATCACCATGACTCTAATACCAGCACCTCGACAATCCTCAATTGCTTTGTGAACTTCATCGCGTGGGGGATCCTGCTCAATAGCCAGGTCTTTTTAGCTAAATGGTCTGATGGTTAGTTGATGCAAAAACAGAAACTTGCAACATACACTCACCCTGAGACCAACAACTCCTACAAAAACCAAATCACTTTCAATGGAATAGTAGCAAGCTGGATCAAGCAACTTCTTGTGGGCAGGATGATTCTCAGCATAGTAGTCTGAAAATTCCCCAAGATCATCCTTGTAAGCCAATCCCAAGCACCTTAATCCTTTGGAGCTCATTTCCATGAGTCTCGAAAGCAATAGTTGCCTGCAAGGTTCATCAATGGGAACAAGAGATCCATCTGCAAGTTGCACGTGTGAACTGCGCTCCACTAAACTCTCAACAGCTCCCTGCAAATCCCAAAAGTAATATTCATCTCGACAACAAGCAGATGAACTTATTCAACACATGCTAAGAGCTATGAAATAAGCAGCATGAGCATTACCCAAAAGAGAAATTTAACTACTTAATGAAGATAATACTCGCCAAACCACTGGGATAAATGCAGTGAGCAATTGCTCGTTGCAATTCTACTAATCTCACCAACAAATCAACAATCATCCCTTTCTGCGTTTTTCCTTTTCTTCTTTTTTTTTTTTATTCCTTTTTTAAATTATTAGGAGTGTGATAAATAAGATACTTATGTTCAAAATCAACTTCCAAAATACATATATATACACGCGCGGGCGCGCGCACTCGCACACTCATATTAAGTGTGATAAATAAGATTCATACAACTCTAAAGAAAGTTGTTTGAAAACACACCAAGCCTTCTCAACACACAGTAAATCACAAGAGCATATTCAGTCAAACTTCAACTTGTCTAGGTAATAAGTCAACCAAGTATCGCCTTGTTGAGTCAACTTGGAGAATTGGGGCATCTCATACAGTCATTCAACAAGAATAATTTTTTCTCATGAGAATAAACCAGGCATTGGAACCTCATTTTGTACCTTTGTAAAATTTGCATTTGCATAGTACTTTCATGCATCAATAATGGCCTATAATATACCACTCAGCTTGGAGTTTCACTAACAAGGCAATTCCAACTTCAAGTGAACTAAGTTTTCGAAATGATGCCAAAACAGGAAGCATAGAAGATATATTAGATAATAAGAACAAAGTCTTTTATTTTTTTTTTTTTCCCTTTTTGACATTTTTTTTTTTTAATTTTATACAAAGGAAATGTTAATTTAATTAAATTCTTAATGAAAATCACCATTGATGATCACCTTGACAAGAAGTCGATTGTGCCCATTGGGCTCCCTGACAATAACACTCATTGACTTCCGAACACGATCAAACTCCAATGTTGCAACCCTTTTCAATCTTTTTGCCCACCATTCACAACTCCCTACACTAAGAAGTTAATGAGATGGAAAGCCGAACAAAACATCCAACACTTTTGTCATACACAAAAATATCATGTTTCTGCTCACCTAATTTTACTGTGCTGCGGTCAATCAAATAGTTTGCAACAAGTTCAGTGTCACGAATTTTATTCCTTGCCTTGACATCTGGGACTCCCATCTTCTCAACCAAAACCTTGAGAGCTGCCTCGGTAGGCAAACCTGTAGCTCGGAACAGCCGCCCATCACAAAAGATCCCAGCATCATTACAAATAGCACATATTTCTGCCATGGCTTGCAAATTAGCATCCATATTGTAACAAGTCCAATCAACAATTCCCCCATCCTTGGGATCATAAGTTGTTCCTTCAACATGAAACACTCTAGAAGCAGTAGTTTTCCCACCCAAAGTGAAGAATTCTGTCACAGACATCTGGTTAGTGGTTAAAGTCCCAGTTTTATCTGAACAAATCACAGTTGTGCATCCCAAGGTTTCCACACTTGGAAGCTTTCTTACAATTGCATGCTTTTGCGCCATTTTCCTGGTACCCAGAGCCAAACAAGTTGTGATTACTGCAGGAAGGCCTTCAGGAATTGCAGCTACAGCTAGGGCAACAGCAATCTTGAAATAGTAAGTGCATTTCTCAAAAGAAAATCTGATATTTGCAGGCCATCCATCCACAACTTCCCATGAGAGGAAATTTTTGTAATTTATCATCCACACAATAAGGCAAACAAGCCCGATTGCAGTTGTAAGTCTACCCCCAAATTCATCCAGCTTCTTCTTCAAAGGGGTATCACTGTCTTCCAAAGAAGCCTCGTGTATTTGCTTCTGTATCTTTCCAATCTCAGTGTTCATCCCCGTGCTTATAACAATACAAATACAACTCCCATTCACAACAGTTGTACCTGCAAATACCATATTTTCCTTAGCCTGCAACTCACAGTTATCTATAAAAATAGGAGTAGTGCCTTTCAAAACAGGCATAGCCTCTCCTGTCAATGAACTCTGTTCAACTCTCAATGTGGATGTCTTCAAAGCTGCAACTCTCATATCAGCAGGCACTTTATCCCCAACTCGCAATTCCACAATATCCCCAGGAACAAATTCCTTTGCTGGCAAGTCTGGTACCCAATACCCATCCCTTAGAACCTTTCCAGATTCAGATTGCATCTCCTTGAGGGCTTCCAGTGCCCTTTCAGCATTACTCTCTTGCCAAACCCCAACAATGGCATTAAGGACTAAAATCAACACTATCACAAATGGTTCCACATAGGCTTCAAATCCAGATTCCTCAGATTCACTTCTATGTAAATAGGCTAAAATAAATGATATAAAGGCAGCAACAAGAAGAATTTTCACAAGCATATCATCAAATTGTTCCAATACTAGCAGCCATAACGGCTTACCCTTCTCTTTGGCGAGTTCATTCCAGCCATATCTCTCACGTCGCTTCTCAACCTCATATGAACTCAGACCCTTATCCAACTTCACACTATACTCTTTCAAACACTGCTCAACCGACCATGACCATGCAGGGAACGGTTTTTCCTCCATTTGCAGTCAACTTGGAGTTCAAAATTCTACTCCAAACAGAAGTTTCAGGTGAAATTCTCTACAAGTTATATCAGAATCCTACAAAAAAAAAGTAGTTCCATTGACAGTCAAAATGTGGGATGGAATTAAAAGTTAAAAGGAAACAACAGAAAAGCATAGGTTTTTACCATTTCTATTATCTCATAGCACTGTTACTGCAAATTAAAATACAGCGAATAATTCAATTCTTTCTTTTTACAAAACAAATAATGAACACAGAGGCATAAACCCAATTAGTTACATGGAACTTTTCTCTGTTTCCCCACAACCACTATAACTAATGCCATAGCCAGAGACACAGAGAGAGAGAGAGAAAGAGAGAGAGGGAAGTTAATGAAAATAAATAACCAAAAATCTAAAATTATGCAAGTGGCTCGCCCACCGCTGATAAGTGACTTATGATCTTAAGAATCCACCCACCGAAAGCAAAGTAATCCTCATAAAAAAAAAAACCCAAAAAACCAAAAAAAAAAAAAAAAAAACATAAAACGAGACAAAAGTAGCAAGTACAGTGCCTAACAACCAAACCACACACTTTATTTACAATATAAACTAAAGAGAAAACTGAAACATCATACAACAACAATAATATTAATAATAAATCTTACCCATGAACTAGAAAGCAGAAGAGGAAATCAAGAACAAACTCCATTATTGCAGACTTGTCACATTACCATGCAATGAAATAGAAGTTAATAAAAGGAAATAAATAAAGCAACAAAGTTGGCTTGCAGACAAAGCATACCCAAAGAAAATTCTTTGGTTCTCTATGAAAATAAAAAAAAAAAAAAAAAGGAAAAAAATCAAGAAAAGAAATTGAAGAAATGGAATTGGACCAGTCAGTCTTTTATTCTTGTATGGCTCTGCTTTTTAAGAAGAAGGCGTTCTTTTTTTTTTTTTTTTTTTTTTAAATCTTTGCCATTAAAAAATCTCCCTCAGACGGTTAAAAATTTTCAAAAATTGGGACTTCAATTTACTCAAATGCCCTTCAGATTACCTATTATGTAATTACTATTTTGCCGTTTGGAACTTTGACTTGTAACCGTACGCTCATACAGAATCCGTGACTTTAAAAATGTGATTGAGACTTACGCACAACAAAGTTGGTGGTGAGGAGATTGCTGATCTTGTAAACAAGACAGCTGTGCTCGGATTTTTTTTTTTTTTTTAAAACATTTAGTTAATTTTATTTGGCAAAAAAAAAAAAAAAGTTAATTTTATGAATTTACAAATTACAACGTGGTTTTATATTAATTATTATAAGCTTAGCCCAATTACTCTTTTTAATATGATAAAATCATCTGCATCGACTCCTCTTTAGCAATGATAAGTGTTCAGAAATATTTTACTTTGTCTTTATTGTTATACTACTCTCTTCATTTTATAATAATTATTTTTTAAATTTTTATTATAAATTAAGAAATGTTAAATTATTTTTAATTTTAAAATGATCAAAACACCTTATTTAATTTTAATGTAAAAAAAATAAAAAATTGATATAAATACTTTTGTGGAAAAATAAAAAAAAATAAAATTAAAAAAATTAATAAATAACAATCGTTAACAAAATGGATGGAATAATTTAATATTAAGTATTCATTAAAAAAAACGAAATGTTAAACTGATAGTAAATTAATTTAAAAATTATGTTGTATTATAATAAGAGCTTCTCGAAAAAAATATTTCACATGTGTTAAATTATTTATTATAAAATATGTTTCAAAAATAAAATTTAAATAAATTTTTTATTTTTATATATTTTATTTTTTTAAAAATAAAAAAAGAGTAAATTTGATTATGTATATTTAAAAAATCAAATATCACTTTCTATTATATAATTTTTAATTAATATAATATAAATTTTTATCTATTTTACTAAATATAATTTTAACATTATTTTTTATTAGATAAATTGAAAAAAAATTAAAAATTATAATTATTAATATTTATAGAAAAAATAAAATAAATAATAAAATATAAAAAATTTATTAAATTTGAATAAATTTACTAATTTTTTTCGATTAAAATGTCTTTTATTAAATGAAATACTATCCGCACGTTAAAATAAAAGAGCACTTTTAAAGACAATTAAATTAAAAATTAAAAAGATAAATTTAATATTCGTTGACCAATACTTTCGAATATAAAAAAAATAATAACTAAATTTCTCTTTTGTTAAGCACTAAAAAGAAAAAGGAAAGGAAAATGTCTCTTTTGTGGGGTGGGTGCAATGATAAACAATTACACATTTTTTTTTATCAAAGCAATTGCACATTCGAGGAAGGTTCTGGGCTTAACATGTCATCATCCCGAATATCCATGCTGTCAGATGCCATGGGTCCAATTGGACGAGGGGAATCAAACTGAAACATACAATAGTTTATTTTGCCAATTGTTTATGAACACTTGCATTAATTGTAATAATAAATTAACAATCACTATATAAATAATTTTTTTAAATGATAAAATAAATATAATGGCTGCCAACTTTCCAGCTGCCTCTGACTTTCTTTCTATTCTTGTTTCTGCTGCTTCTTTCCTTTTTTGTTTTTTTTTTTTTCCCATTGAATATGAGATTTGGCCAAATTAATATATTTATTTCTTCTTAGATGGTCTCTTTTTATTTTTGTCAATACATTAATTTTTTAATTCAAATTTTTAATTTTCACGGTTAAAATTAAATAGAACGACTGAATTAATTAATATATATATATATATATACCGAAATTTACTAATATGCCATTATCTTCAACCTCTTGCTCTAATACCATCGCCAACCACGAAGCCAACAAATACTAATACTAATTAAATCTTTCTTTTGATTCTAATCCTTCTTTTGATTCTTTCTTTTTCCACCTCTGCCCTGCTCCAAAACATGGAGGCATTGGACTAATGCCCTATTTTATCAGACTTATTCTCTAACAGTAATCTCAACACTATAATTTTTATATTATTGACTCATGTTTATCTTATACCGTGGATCTCAATGCAAAACTTTAATTACTATATATGTAATAAAATGAATAATAAAACTGGTTGGTATAGCTAATAAATATATGAATCTCACTTAAATTAAAGTATTGATTTATAATCATAAATATTGCAATAAAAAATAATTAATTTACATATGATATATGATAAATTTAAACGTTATATCTAATAAACTTGATAGTTATATGTGATGAATTTAAATTTTAAATTTAATAAACTTCATAATTATATGTAAAATATTAAATAATGAAAATTATAAATATGAATAATTAATAAAATTAAATTATAAAATAATTAAATCGTGAATATGACAATAAAAAATAATAAATTTATATGTGATATATCTAATGAATCTGATAGTTATATGCAATAAATCTAAACGTTATATTTATTGAACATGATAGTTATATATGATGAATATAAACTTTAAATATAATAAAACTCATAATTATATGTGAAATATTAAATAATTAAAATTATAAATATGAGGAATGAATAAAATAAAATTATAAAATAATTAAATTGTAAATCTGACAATAAAAGATAATAAATCTACATGTGATATATCTAATGAACCTGATAGTTATATGTAATGACCATAAACGTTATATTTAATGAACCTGATAATTATATCTAATAAATCTAAACTTTAAATCTAATAAATATCATAATTATTTGTAAAATATTAAATAATGAAAATTGTAAATATCATGAATGAATAAAATTAAATTATAGAATAATTGAATCATAAATTTGACAATAAAAGATAATGAATTTGTATGTGATATATGATGGATCTGAACGTTATATCTAATAAATTTGATAGTTATATGTGAATAATTTAAACTTAAAATATAATAAATCTGATAATTTAAAGTTTAATATGAATTTATAATTTACAAATGATAAACCTACACTATATATTTAATAAATTTATAAATAATACTTAATAAATATATTACTTATAAGTGGTGGACATGATTATTATATAAATTATATTTAACAGTGAATTTTCAATGAATTTGTTATTATTTAAAAAAATATTTGATTTTTGAAAATTCACTGTCATAAAAAAAATAAATATAATATTTATATTTTTGTTAAATTATCTTTAAAAACCATTTAAAAAAATTGCACATAAAAATGATAAAATTTATAAATAAAAATTATGTTGAAAAATTAATGATATTAAAATTAATTATCATTATAATAATCAAATAAAAAATCCAACCACTAATATAATATTTTTCTTATAAAAATCAATATAAATTTATTTAGAATAATTATTATTATTTAAAGGGAAAAAGTTTAATTTTGACCCTAACGTTTGGCCCATAGACCACATTAACACTTATTCTTTTTGCAGTCTCAATTAGACTCTTTATGTTTTTAAAACCTTAAAATTGAGGATAAATTTTAACGTCTGCAGGTGGCTGCTATTTGTGGGCTTTTTTTTTTTTTTTTTTTTTTGACTTTTTCTGTTCCACGTGTTAGTATTCAAAATTGAAAAAAAAAAAAAAAGAAAAGACAACCAAAAATAAAAAAATGGATTTACAAAAGAACTAACGCTTTCATTTTGAAAATTCTACCTACAAGAAGAATCCCAAGCCCCAAATCAAAAAAAAAAAAAAAAAAAAAAAAAAACTCCTAATCAAATATTAGTTTGCAAGCACATCTCATTCTACTCAATACCAAACATTTTTTTTTCCTTATTCCTTATAATCCATTGTATCACTGCCAAGAAATATACAGTGAAAAATTGCTTTTCAAACCCGATAATCCCAACTCAAAACCAAAAACTTAATTTGAAGCTTCGCATGTATCAAATATGGGAAAGGAGAGGCTCAAAGAGGTTTGTGGATTTGTTGTGGAAGAGGTAGCACCGATTGATAGACCTAATGGCATAAGAGAAACCATTCCCACCAAGGGCATGTAAACCATTTTGTGTTGCTGTGTTGGTGAGTCTAAGCTCCAAATCTATCATTCTCAACTTGTCAAAGCTTCATTTGATGTTACAGGAGGTTCATTTCTTGCTAAAAGGTTGTACTTTCGAAGGTGCTTGTTTGTGGATGTTAATGAAGTCGAAGCAGGTAGCGAACCAGTTTCAAATACTTGTTTAGGCCATGGCTGCGGATTTGGATTTTTTGCCACTTGAATTGCTTGATTTGTTAGGAGAAGTGAAGGAATTGTCAAATTAATAATGAGACAAGCTTGAAAATCAAGATTTAAAGTGGACCCAGATAATAAACGGGTCATGAATGAGGTTATCTTGATATTGAATCAGTTTGAAAATGGTGTTGTTCTTGATAGGAATGTTACAAAACAGGTGTTGGATTCAATTGGGGTTAAAAAATGGAGCTATTGCGATAAAGAGGTCAAGTTCTTGGACATGGAATTCGAATTTGAGCATTCAAATGAAGAGAAAAGAAAAAAGATAATTAGGGATTTCAAGAAATTTGGAGGGGTTATAAGCTATGCAAGATGCGTATTATTCAATTCAATTGATTCCAAAATCACCCAACAACAACAACTTGATGACAAACTAATTGGCAAGATGATTTTCGATGCCCAATTTCGCTGGATATAATGAAAGATCCTGTCATAATAGAGATAAGCATACTTATGATCATTTTTAATATTGAAGTGATTCAGCTAAGGAAATCCCATGTCCAAAAACTAGCAAGAGACTTGAAACCTTAGACTTGTTTTTTGCTTTTTTTTTTTTTTTTTTTGATTTGTTGATTTGTTGGAGATGATGATCAGATTTGTTTATAATGATATAGTATTTGACGGGTTTGCTTGAGGGTGAATTAATTGGCTAATAAAAAAAGGGTGAGAAGCATAGTGAGAAGTTGAGAGGGAGACGGTCAGGAATGAGGTTTGTTAGAGAGAGGGAGACTTGATGAGTGAGAGACAATGGATGAGATGAGTCCATGTGGGACTAAAATGTAAAGAGCGTGGGGCCAGCAAATAGAGCGTTCTGCAGTTTGTAAGGCGTTAAAATTTATGCTTAATTTTAAGATTTTGAAAATATAGAGGGCTCAATTGAGACTGCGAAATGAACATGTGTCAATGTGCTTTATGTGCCAAATGTTAGGGTTTGAATCTTTTCCCTTATTTAAAAAATGATTTTTGAAGATCCATTGTTATAAAAAAAAATGATATTTTATAAAAATGTAAAATTTTCTTTAAAAATTATTTAAAAAAATTATCTATAAAAATATTAAAATTTATAAACAAAAATTACGTTGGAAAATCAATGATATTAAGTAATCATTAGAAGAATCAAATAAAAAAATTCAATCATTAATGTAATTTTTCAATATTTTTTATATTAAAAAGCAAAAATAAAAATAAAAAATAGAGAAAAAAATAAATGAAAAAAAAAAAAAAGAGTTTCAATATCTCCTGAGATTTGAACTTAAAACCTATAAGTACTAAAGCTAATCAATTGTGCCAATATGTCATTTGAATATTTTTATTATTCATATAATACATATTATATATTATGAAATTATGATATTAGATGGTTACGGTCTATATTGGCATTGGATTTCAGAATATGATGATGAGAAATAGTCTATATTGGCAGCAAAATGATCTTAAGCTTAAATTCAAATTATCTGTGCTTTTTTTCGTAATGTGTAATTTACATTAATTGCGGACATCAAGCTCAAAAAATTCTGCAAGGATTATCTAATCTGCAGTGGAGACATGCTTGGGTATCTTCAAATTTTTTAATTTTTTAATTTTAATTTTTTTTTTTTTGGTGGGGGTGGGTGTTAATTACGGCCCTTTTCCATTTCCTTTCCAATATATAAAATAAAATAAAATAAAAAATTAAGAATGCCAACTAATTATAGTCATCCACTGTTGTTTACAAGAGATTAATTAGTTATTATCTATGAACGACAGATCGTCAGATGATGGTGGTAGAGGCGGCGACTGTCACAGGAATGGGTACTGAGAGAGGACGAGAGAGATGGGATAGAGTGAGAAGGGGAGGGTTATTTTAGGAATTGAAATTCCATTTTCTTTTATCTATTCGTATTTTTAGCAGAATTTGATAAAAAAATTAAATCCATTCACTAATTTGTAGACACAAATAAAATTGAAATACTCTTATTTAATCATTTTTTAAAAGAGATAAATATGTTATTTTGCTAAAACTTTAACTCTATATTTTAAATGAGGTAAAATAAGAGTTTAAGAAAAATAAAAATAAAAAATAAGAGAGTATTGTATTTTTCATTATTTGATAATGAAGGAAAAATAAAGATAAAAAAGAAAATATATGTTATTAAAATATGTGCTATTTTTCTTTTTTTATTTTTCTCTAAATTAAAGAGAAAATATAGAAAAAAAAAGAAAAATTATTAAACATAATTTTAAATTTTAAATTTAAATTTTAAAAATAAAATATTAAAATAATAATTTATATTTTCTTTTCTACATATATTTTAGCTATTCAAATAAGTAAAAATAATTTTATTTTCATTCTCCTTTATTTTTCTTTAATCCAAACAATAAAGATAATAAAAATAAGGAAATAAAATTTATTTTTTCTCTTTTTTTTTTTTCTAAAATTTTTTTCAATCATAAGGTAAATAGAAAATAGTAATTTATCGTTTTTCTTTTCCTACACGTTTCGCTCCTTCTTCTTGGCTGGTGGCTTGATTCAAATAATGACTGCTGGCCTTTGAAGGGTTTATGACTTCTGAATATATAATGGCGTTTGCTTTTGAAAACTCAAAAGTCAGAAAATAAAGTTTTCAATTCCTCTCGCAAAGCAGTTGAGGGTTAGACCAGTAATGTGGTCGTTTTTAAAATATCAATAAAGCTTCTTAATTCCAATCAATAAAAGTAAATTAAATATTTTTATTATTTAGTACAGGATAATTTTATCATTTCAATGGTATAATAAAAATAATTAGGATTTTTATATTTGATTATAAATACCATTAATAAATAATTGTATTAATGCTTTAGATAGATAAATTTTTAGTTTTTGATTTTTATTGATAAATTTTGCATCTTATTTTACTTTTACTATAATTTTTTCAGTAACATGTTATCTTACTTTCTGCTTTCTTCTTAATTTATCTGGCAATAATACAAATTAAAATCATGAATTTTTCATAATTAAATCTAATTAAAAATTCAAAAAATTGCAAAGCTTGCATTATGGCTTGATGCATGTTTTTACAACTCTCTTTACAATAACTTTCTAAATTATATTATTTTATATTTTTGGCCCTCTTCTTAATTTCTATACCAGTAATACAAATTAACAACAAATTACCTAATTAAAAAAGGATCTTTAAATTTCAAATTTAAATAAAGTTTAAAAAATGTAAACAAATAATATAATGTAGTCTTTCTTTCTTTTTTTTTTTTTTTTGCCAAATAATATAATGTAGTTAGGAGATGTCAAATTAATGAATTATGATGGGTATGGATTGGGTGGTATGTCACTTATTTAATCAATATTAAAAGATTATTATATTAAAATTTAATTATAATCTTTATTATAATAATAAATAATGGTTTTGATTTATATAAAATATTATGTGGCACTATTTCTCATAGTTTATTGACCCAAAGTCCAATTGATAAAAATATGACACTTGATTTATATAGAACACTATGTGATAAATTATTATCATTAGTTTAATTGAATTAAAGTTTAATTGATGAAAATTGATATTTGATTTACATATAATATAATGTGGCATTATATAATATTTTTAGTTTAATTGGATCAAATTAACCTAATTAATGAAAAATTGTGACTTGATTAATATAGGACATGATGTCCTAATATTACTATTAGTTTAATTGAATTAAAGTCCAATAGATGAAAATTGAAACTTGATTTATATAATTATATAATATGATGTGGTACTATATATTATTTTTAATTTAATTGCATCAAATTAGTTTAATTGATGAAAAATTGTGGCTTGACTAATATAGGATATGATTTGATATTATTACTGTTAGTTTAATTGAATCATCAAAGTATAATTGATGAAATTTGAAATTTGATTAATATAGAAGATTAAGTGTTAGCAATAGTTTAATATCTATTAAAATTCATTTGAATAATACTTAGATTTTAATGTATAATTATCATATCATATGATTTAATCATATGATAATGACACTATAGTCAATAATTTAATATTAATGATAAAGTAGTTGCAATTGATTTATATATCACGTCCTAATAGTTAGAGGAACATTGGGTGGGAACTCTTGGAGGAAAATTGGCTCCAATTTTTCTTTTTTTCATTGTATTTGGAGCTTTTTTTAATTAAGATTACTTCTATAATTAGACTTTTAATTGTGTGACATTTATTGCTATTAATCTGGATCAAAATTAGTCTAAATAGCATTACTTGTAAAATATTTTAATATATTGACCATTTGTAGCATGAAATTGTGGTGTAACCGGCAAAATATATAATGTGGAAAGCACTATAGTTTTTTTTTTTCTTTTCCCACAAAGAGAGCACAATAAATCTAAGGATGATAGATCATGCAACTTATGTAAAAAAAAATTAATAATTTAAATATATCATACAATAATAAATAAATATTATAATTATTCTTGAATATATCATAAATTAATTAAAAATTATAATAATTACTCTTATTGTGTAAAAAATAATTTTATTGTTACATATTTATTTGAATTTGTTATCCTATGCGAGATAAAGGTTTGTCTAAAGAGTTTATAACCTATTAGACTACTAATAAAATGAGTCATTTTTTGATTATAATATAATTATGGGAAATCTGTTTATAAGTAATATATTATAGCAGGTAAATTATTTTATAATAATGATTTACATCATAAGATATCTTTATAAATAGCTCTTAAATTTCTATAATGAAGTGAGAGCATCCAAAATTGTGCTCTTTATTTTAAAGAGTATATTTGATTTAATAGAAAATATCTAATTGATAAAAAGTAAAAAATTTTATTTAAATCCAACAAACTCTCTATATTTTGCTCTTTATTTTATTTTATTTCATAAGCATTAAATAAAGTGCTTAGAAATTTGTATTGCATTAATTAAAATTATAATAGATAGTGATATTTGGTTTTTTAAATATGAAATTTTATTTTTCGAGAGAACTCTTTATAATAAAGAGTTTGACATATATAAAGAGTGCATTGAAAATACTCTTAACTCATAACTCAAAACTCTTAATTCTTAACTCTAAGGCTATTTTTGATTCGCGGAATATAATACACAAATAATAGAATAACTATTATTGGGGAATAAAATATGATATGAATAAAATAATTATTTTAATTCTATAATTTGATTCATAGCATATAATAGCTATTTTATTCATTTAAATAGCCATAATATCCTCATAAATTAATATTAAAAATAAATTTAATTTTACCAAATTTTATTCAAGAAATGATTTAAATGCATAATAAATAAAATTTTTATTTGACTTAAAATTTAAAAAATAAAAAAATGAAAATGAATATCTAAAAATAAAAAAAATAAGGCAATAGGGATGAACTCGAATTTGCCAACATTTTTTAAGAGTAAAAATGAAAATACTATATTCCATAATCTAAAGAATACTAATTTAAAAAAAAAAAAAGTAGAATTGCTATTTTATGGAATTAGTATTATTTGTTTAAAATATGAACCAAAACTTAAAATAATTATTTTATATGGAATAATTATTCTATTAATTGGCTATTGCATGAACTAAATATAGCCTAAACTTTATAATTCATATACTTTTCATAAATCATAATTGTAATATCCCAACCCGATATAGGATATATGTACAGTATACGTGTGAAAATATCCGATTGATATCGTAATACGTGGCCAAATTGAAAATAAATATTTTTAAATATTCAAATGATTTGAATATAAATGTTTTAAAGTAATAATTTTATATGGAAATGTTTTCCTTTATTGTTATATTTATATTGATATTCAAAATTATCGGTATTTATAAATTTTCATTCGAATATTGATATTGATATTTATTTATATCATTATTATATTGATATTGATAAGTTAAACTCATATTGATATTTGATATTATATATATGATTTATAAATATTGTTATATAAGTATTCGAAATAGTAGAAAATTATTTCAAATTAAAAATTGATATTTGAAAAGATATTGATTTATTATATTATTATGTTAATATTTTTAAGAGAATATTTTATTAAATTAATTATTGATTTATTATTTACCAACTTGATAAAATTTTAAATTAAAGAAATTGGAATTTTATTATAAAATATAGAAATTTATGTAATTAATAAATTAAAGAAATTGGAATTTTATTATAAAATATAGAAATTTATGTAATTAAAATTTGAAGTTATATATTATGATTTTTATATTATAATTATTGGATAATATGATGAAATTAATATTTTGGTTAAAATTATTGTTTTAGAATTTATATGACAAATATTATTATTACTATTATTAAAGTTATTAAAGTTAGTATATATATATATATATATATATGAAAAAAAATTAAACTAAAGTCAGTACAACCCATATTGGCAGAAGCAAAAAGAAGAAATAGAAACATAGAAACAAAGAAAACGGACAGAGGCGCACAGAGAGAGAGAGAGAGAGAGAGAGAGAGAGAGAGCAAGGGACTGCACGCCCGACCGTCGTCATCCAGCCACCGCTGATCGACACGCACCGGTCAGGGAGGAAGAGCGCCCGCCGCCCAGTCAAACGCCACCTTGCCCGTCGCCAGCCGCCTCCCGACGGCGGCGCATGCCCCCTCCAAAGGTTTGCCTGCCGAAACTTCTAGGCCATTTTTCGATGACTTTTCGATCTCCGTTTTTAATGAAATTGGTATGGTTGAATCCCTTGTGATTCCAGCTTTGATTTGGTACATTGTTTACTAATTTTAGATAACCTTTTTATTGATCAGAATCCGGCAACATTAATGGCTACCGACGCCGTTTCTGCCTTTTTTTCAGCGGACTACGGAAAGTGAATGTTATATTCAGACTCCTTACATCATAAGCTAACCGATGATATCTTCGGATCATGATTTGGTCATCATGGAAATTTTTCGGCGACCGGATTCCGGCAATCTCTGAAATCGACAAATTTGGACAGAAGTTTCGGCTCATTAAACCAAGGCATATGGTATAAATCTTGACTTTTAATTGTGTATAGATAGTGAATTATGATTTTATTTGTAAGAATTTAGGTAAATAGTTTATTGGAATTAAGTGATTAAATGATATAATTGAATTGAATTAATTGTTATTTATATGATTACTGAGTATTATTAGTGATTAAATTGAAAGATTGAAGTGAAATATTGAGATTAGAATTGATTTAATTGAATTGAATTATTTGAAAGAATGAAGTGAGATGTGGATATTAGTATTGATTGAATTGAATTAGTGGTTATTAGCTTGATAATGAGGAATAAAATGGGCAGATGAGATTAGTGTATTGAAGGTCCGGGTTGGACCATTTGATTGTGATATTGTGGATAATTCGAATTTATGGAAATGTTGGTGGAAATTGTTTAATCAATTTTACTTGAATAATATAAAGATTGAAATGTGAAATTGGAAGAAAAGAGAATTATTCTTTTTAACTGAGTTATTGGAAAACAACTAGAGAAATGTTAAGTTTAGTAGTAAGTATAGGTATATAATATTTTAACTTTAAGAATGCTAAGTTGTGAATAAGATAGAAGTGTTAATAACTTAAACTAAATTAAGTAATGTGATAATGAGAAAGTGATTGATATATGATTGAAATACAATGTGTAGAATCTAATAACAAGGGCAAGGATATTGGGTAAAAGTGTGAGGAGCACTATTCGTATCAGTGTTAAACGTACATAGGAGCAAAGGAGTCCAAGGTGAGTACTTAATAATATAATATGTTTCGTGTTATTTATTTGAAAACTTATTGCTAAAAGTATGCCAACTCCTTAATAAGTTGAATTGCTTATTGATATTGAACCATCTGTTATAATGTTTCTTAATTCATTGATAAGTTTGAATTGTTTATTGAACATTCTTGATTTCTTAATAAGCTTAATTTGCTTATTGAATATTAAACAGTTGATATGATACTTTCTTGATTATTAAGCCAAAGTGAATTAAACATTTCTTTATGGCACTTGGCCAAATGAGTCTATATTGTTTTGATCTTATAATGTGATCAATGATGAGAACCTAATTGTTATTCATATATTATCCATTGAATTATTTAATGGATGGAAAGGAAAAACGTTATAATGATACTGTGATAAGCAGAATACCCCTTTGATGTGGGGCAATTGTCACGACCCATCTTTGAGCCGCAACTGTCCTAGGGCATAGGGAGACGTAAGGTCACCTAAACCCGTAGAACAACCTATAACTCATAAGCTATTAATATTACGTTATCCTTAACCCAAGATCGTAGCCATAATTCCCATGTAATAGTCATTCAATGTCTAAATTCATTTTTATACTTATCACTTTTGAACTCCATTTTCCAGTATATTAATTGCAACTCAAGTGAGTATTAATCATGCATCTGAACTATAGTAAAATAATACCCAACCACACATATTAATGATACTCTAAGTCATACCATTATTACAGATTTTTAATAAAACATGGAGCTCTAGAGTGAAACCTCCAAAAATTATAACAAAATATGTAAATGATGATACCCAAAATCAGCAACGCAATTTCCAAGCGAAGATATAGAATTTGGAATTTATCTTGCCAAACCGTCAACTGATCCTGAAAATAAATAACAACTATGGGGTGAGACAAAATTCAGTGAGTACGAAATAATACTGTATAAAATAAGCAAGTGATAGGTGGTTTAGTGATATTTTCTTATAGCAATGAAGTGAAACGGATCAAGAATCATTCTTATGGAATAGTTTTTTATGTACAGTAATTATTGCATTTTTAGCAGAATATTTCCTTTATTGGAAACGGTGTGTTTCCCACATTATTATTCAAGTGGCGGCTTACGCCTTGCTCACTCCGATTTCAGTCACACGTACAACTAATCGAGTCGCACGTACTGGGGGCCATAAACCCTTCCCAGCTAGGGTTCGGATACTCTTTACCCTATCCGTGGGTTCATTACCATTGTGCACAAGGCTGATATATTGCCCCACATCAGAGGGGTATTCTGCTTATCATAGTATCATTAAAACATTTTTTCTTTCCATCCATGAAATAATTCAATGGATAATATATCAATAAATAATCAAAATTCCCATCATTGATCATATTAGGAAATGAAGCAATAAGGCTCATGTGGTCAAGTGCCATAAGAGATATTTAATTCAATAATTGGTAAAGCATATCATGTATGCCAAAGAATTGCAATGCATTTTAATTAAGAAAGTGATCCAACATTTAGGCTTATATTTAAAGCACAAGAAATATAATATTATTAGGTACTCACCTTTTGCTCCTTAGCTCCTATACCGATAGTTCTAGTGCAGATTATAACGAGACTCCTCGGTATTCCGAGCAATGCCTTTGCCTTTCGATTCTACAAATACATCCCAAACAATCATATATTAATTCCTACTCCTCTAACTTGCTAATCTCATTCTAACTCAACTTAACATTAACTTCCTACTACTAATCACCAAAACACATTCCAATACATCAAACAATAACATACATAAACACATTAATTATTTAATCACTTTATTCCAAAATCTCATGTTGTCCAAATCCTTTCATTAAAACAATTAGGTTCCTTTTCCTTCCTAATTCCTTAATTAAATTTTATGTTTATCAAACTAATGCTCAAACAATCAACATTCATTCACCAATTGAAACTAATCTCTTTCAATTCTCATAAACCCTAATTTTACTAAATTGGAATGATTTGGGAAAAACCCAAAATTTCTCAATCAAATCTCAAATTGATCTTGCCAAGATGAAATTAATGTTATGCAAAGCCTACCATAACAATCAAACATCAAATTACACTTCACATTACACACTTTCCTTATATCATACATTATGCCTTCAAGAATTTCAATTTTTGAATAAAATCTCTAAATTCAAATTTTACATTTTTAAACCACTTTTCAACATCCCAAATAACCTTAGATATTGTTAAAAAAAAATTTTGGACACTTCCCCTAAAATCCCTAGTTTGGCCGAACCTTATGTAAGTTTCTCTTCATTGATCTTTTATGCTTCCCTAGTTATTATTCACCTATTAAACCCCAAATCCTTAATCCCAATTCTCATATTTCATCACTTAACATGGAAAACTAACTC
Source organism: Reutealis trisperma (assembly GCA_947687605.1). Taxonomy (NCBI): domain Eukaryota; kingdom Viridiplantae; phylum Streptophyta; class Magnoliopsida; order Malpighiales; family Euphorbiaceae; genus Reutealis; species Reutealis trisperma. The sequence continues at coordinate 4,623,215 of CANTUT010000033.1, read as the reverse complement.
TTTTTCAAATCATTCCACCAAAATCCAATTATAGAAATCAAAAGAAAATGAATAATTGCTAACAATTTATCACACTTAGGCTAAGGAAAGAAATGAATCATTTAAGCAATAAATCTCACCTTGAAATGCTTCAAATTTAGCTCTAAGTTGAAGAATGAGTTGGGAAGTTTTGAGTCTTTGGTGAGGGTGAATTTTTTTGGTGTAGATTACAAATGAAATGGTTTAACACAATTTCATTTTATATACAAATAAAATCAATGGTGGTGATTTAATCACACAATATCAATGATCACATTTTTACTTGAAATGGAGGGCTAAGATTGATCAAGATGGATGGTTGAGATGGCCCTTAGGAGTATGGTGACTAAGCATCAAAATAATGAATACCATCATCACCAAAGTGAACATAATCATGGTGATAGAAAAGTAGGAGGCTTAGGTGTAAAGTTGACATAAGTCAACAAATATGGCTAACCTAATTCCTTTCTCATCCTAACCCCTAATTAACTTGTTCTAACCATTCTTTAGTCAAGCTCCACCAAAATTTGAGGCCTTAGGGCCGGCCATTCCATGGGCTTGGGCTTTGAGTCCAAAAGCCCATTAACAAGCCCACCCGAAAACGTTTCCCGAACTTAAAATTTTTTCGTAACTTTTTCCTTTCTTTTTCACTTGGCATTTTAAATCTTACCCTCCCATATTATAATAAGCTTAAACTAAGCCATATTGCTTAAAATTAATTCAATAAAACATACAATAAATATTTCTATCTCATAAAATACTCAAGCACTTAGCACCAACAAGAGTTTTTGTCATCCTATCACTATGTCATTGATACTATACCCATAAAATTTATATTTTATGGTATTATTATAACTCTGATGAGCTATGGAGACCTTGGGTATTACAACAATACATCAGACATTGTGCACAATAGTAATGGACCTGTGGATAGGGTAAAGATTATCCGAACCTTAACTGGAAAGGGTTTAAGGTCCCCAGTACGTATGACCTGATCAGTTGTACGTATGACGAGGTATATAGGAGTGAGCAAGGCGTACGTCGCCACTCGATTGATTGTGGGAGAAATACACCATTTCTATAAAAGGAATTATTCTGCTAAAGATATAATATCTGTGATATATATATATATATATATATATATATATATATATATATATATATATATATATATATATATATATATATATATATATATATATATATATATATATATATATATATATATATATATATATATATATATATATATATATATATATTATAAGGATATTCTCTGACCAACTTTACTTTATTATTATAAGGAATCACCATTAAATTTCACACCATTTGCTTAACCTGTATTGTATTATTATGTACTCACTGAGCTCTGTCTCATATTGTAGTGGTTTAAATTTTTCAAGTGCAGTCAATGAGTTAGCAAAGTAAAAGTCCAAAACCCATCATTCGCTTGGAAACTGTTCTGTTAAGTTCCGGTGTCGTAAGTTAGAGCTACATGGTTATTGAAAGTTATAAAGTCTATATGTAACATGAATGGTTATTAAAGGGTTTAGCATTAATATGTTATAGGATGTTTGTATAATATGATTTATATCATAACCGTTATTGTAATGATGTATGAACTATTGAACATTGAGTTAATGAAATAAAATGAAATTTTAAAGGTTTTACAAGTTATGTATGTAAATGATATTATAAGTGGAAATGATAGCAGGTAATGAGTAATAAGGAAATGTGATTAGGTTACGGTATTGGGATATGGTTTAATGTGATGAATGTTAATTGATTACTAGTGAAATGGGTTATACGGGTTTTCGGTGCCCTTATGGCTACCCATGCTCTAGGACCGTTACGACTTAAAAAGGTGGGTCGTGACAATAATTTTACTGATTTAAGCACCGGAATGGTCCTCAAAGTACATCGTCTGGGCTATGGTTTTAAAATAATGTATTGACCGTTTTGTTTGGGTTTTTAAGGGGTCAGATACATTACTTACCCATTATACTTATGCTAATGAGAATTAGTCTTCAATCAATAATGAATCACCTGATACATACTGATATGACCGTTATTTAGTGATACAGGCGTGATGTATAAATAAAAAATATTATTATTATTATATTTTTAATTTTTAATTTTATTAATGTAAATTATAAATATATTGCTTAAAAGACTATTATTTTATATTTGTTTTAATTTGTTAATGTAAATTATTAGTATATTGTTTTTTTACATTATTTATATTTCAATATATTTAGAACATTACTGATAATTTTTACAAAATTTATTTTTTTATAAATTTTTTATTTGTGGATGTAACTTGTTGATTAAATTTTTCAATTTGATTATGTTTTGTTTTTATATATTTATTTTCAAAAATTTAAATAATAGCTTTGTATAAAATTTAAATGAGTTTAATTCATGTATTTATCCTCCCAATACTCTTTCTAATGGTGATTAATTAATATTATAATATATTTATTTATTTTTTAATTTTTCTTTATCCACATGGAATAGGAAGGGATTTTTTTTATCACATTATTCATCTTGAATAAGGTAGTTTATTATTATTATTAATTATGTAATTTGAATTTAATTTATTATTATTATTTATGTGATTTGATTGTTCTATGCATAATAATGCTTATTTAAGGGTTACTTAATTTATTATAGTATATTTTGGACGTTATATTTAATTTTATATTAAATTATGTCAGTTTGCTAATTATTTTTGAAAATTCATGGTAGCAGTGACCGATTTAGTACGATTTTGTTACACTGATTTCGACATTGATATGATACGTAAAATCATTATTTAAAACTCTAATACGGGCTCTTTAATTTTTTATCTTACAGATATTGAAGATCATCTAATAATATACATAAGATCGGAATTCACCTTAAGCGCATGATGTATCATTTAGAGTTATTCTAATATTAATATATATACAAATTGCTTTTCAATGTGTTGATTTGCATTTAAAAAATATAAAATGGCTTTCCTCCACATTCGCTAACGAGTGTTGTGAATATTTCTCTTTCTCGTATTAAATTGGTACAAGGAAACTCTAGAAAAGCTATTTAATTTAATTAAACTTGCACGCATTGTGAATATTTTTCTCTTTAGTAAAAATAATTATTCCAAAATTTTTGGTTAGTATGGCAGTAACAGCAATAAATATACTTAAATTAAGCCAAATGTCTATCTATTATTATTAATATTTTTTATGTATGTCTTTTTTCTTTTTTACAGAATTATACTCAAATTAAGCCAAAAACTATTTATTTATGTTATATAGGCCTTCTCTCTCTCTCTCTCTCTCTCTTTTACCGAATCATACTAAGAATAAGTTGTTTAATTTATTTGCGGTGACTTTTGCGCAGGATTAATTATTGATTAAGCTACATGGTAAATTTTTCCAAGTCTATCTTCTTTTTTCAAAACTATTTCTTAAGGGACGTTACTTTTGTTTGAACAGTATGTGTGTGCAACTGTGTATGCGCATGCAAATATATACAGGAAAACTCAAGTTGCAAAAGCGTCAACTCACAATCACATATTTTTTTAGTTTTAGTATATAAACAGTGAGTTTGATTTTGTCACGAGAATCAATGTCATAATTTCAAGGTATGTCTATTTCTTTTCAATTTTCATTTATATTACGTTAAAGTATCAATTACAAATTATTTGCTATTACGAGTGATATTCAATTATAGTATTATAATACTTAAATTTGTAATTATATTAGAATGGCATATATATATTTCTTTCTGAGCCTTTTCTTTGCTATGAATATACTCTAATTATAATTATTTTTTATTTGATAGAAAGGTAGTATAAAACTTTTGATCAACAAGAAAAAGTTGACTCCGAGGAAAAGATATATTTTAAGTATTTACATATGATCTTTCCTATTATTGTTATATCAATTTCATTTTATGATTTATTATTTTTAATTTGTTGTAGTAAAATGTTTCGAATTCATCAGTTTGGATCAATTTTTTCTGTTTTCGGTCGGAAATTTGAAAATTTCGAGTTTCTTCAACAGTTCAACTATCTCTACTTGCAGCATATTCAAAATCCTTGCACGAATGTTTCCTCAAAAAAAAAAAAAAAAAAAAGGACAAATGGCCCAGTCCACAAGTCAATTGGGCCCAGTTTAAAAACCTGTGTTGTTAAAAGTCAGCACATAGGTCCATAACCTGTAAAGGAACATAACGGTCCAGATCTCGCCACGCAAGATGAAGGTGCCGATCGGACGGTTAAGATAAGGAGCGGTGTCAAACTAAGGGCTTAGTTTGGCTATATAAACGCGCGTCATCTTTCCATCTCAAAAATACTCTTTCCTCTAGGGTTTTCTGCATTTGCAAAATCAATCATCAAAGGTGTCATATCTTAAATGTAAAAAAAAATTATATATTTATTTACTGGTTTTAGGGTTTGATTTGATTTGCGCTAATTGGTGTTGTGTTTAGATTTCAGAGACGGCGATTTTCCCACAACAATGGCGCAGCGGCCGGTTTTCGTTGGAAATTTTGAGTACGAGACTCGCCAATCTGAGTTGGAACGTCTTTTCAGCAAGTATGGAAGGGTGGATCGAGTGGACATGAAATCTGGTATTGTTATTATTATTATTATTATTATTATTATTTTATTCTTAGTCGGTTTCGTTTTCATATTATGATGTTAGGGTTTTTTCTAGTCCCTTCCTGAAGTGGTTATCGAAATTGTCCCTTCCTGCACCAGGGTTATTACACGAATCAATAATTTTTAAATTGAATGTGTATAGTTTTTTTACTATTAATATTGGTTCGATCATTGACTCAAGTGTTGGTGATCATAATGTAGATAACCCATTATTACTATAATGTTCAATGATATAGTTGACAGTATTCATATGGAAGTGTTATATGTAGTTGTCTTTGTGCTTTGGTATAACATTCATGTGCTTTTAAATTGATTGCTGGTCGTGTGACTCTGGTGAAGTTATTTAGATTCTGTTTGCTTGCCATTTCATAATTTAAACAATAACTGGTGCCTTTTGTTTGAAAACTACATTTTGCTTTGTTTTATTTAAAATTAACATATTGTTTAATTATGAATTGACCTTTTTACCTCATTAAAAACTGCCTCATTAATTCTTTATCCGAGGGAACATGGTTCATTCATTATCTTGAGATGTGTATTTTCTTTCCTTTTGGACCATTTGCTTGAAAGATTTTGATGAATGAAAGCTGGCAGTGCTGCTCATTATGACTTTTTCTCCCTTGTCATGAATGATGAGTTTCTCCGAGTATTTTGAGTTCTTCATGGAATTGTTAATTTTTGTTTCAAGTGGCAGCCAACCAGCTTGACTAGATAAGAATTCTTATGCTAAGAAGCAATATTAGTATTCAGATATACGCTACTTGTGTAGTGATCATATCTGAGTACAGTATCCAGGCAGAAAAAAAAAATGGCAGCTGCAAAATCGGCAAAATTGCCATTTCTTTGGAGAGCATCTCCATATTAAGTGTTTGTTTTGACGCAGGAACTTCTAAGGAAAATTGAGCTTCCATCTGTGCTCGCCATCTTCTCTGCAAAACATTTGCATTGGCTTGGAAACTTTCCTGCTTGCCTGCTCTCTCCTTCCACTCACAGATGGAATCATCCTGCATTTCCTTCACTCGACCATCCGTCACTCACCCACCAAACCGCCCAATGTGGCCATTTCACAATAATGGTTGTGGCGGGATCAATCAATATTTTATGCTATGTCTACCACTACTGATAATAGGAGGATCAATGAATTCTGTCTTGCCATGCCTTCCATTTCTGAACTTGTGCTGTCTGAATGGCGAAGCATGCTTAGCAATGACATCTCAGACCTGAAACTTTGGATTTAAAACTCTAAAATGCCAACATGTTGATTTAGTTCACCATGCAACGATTCTACATCCTTAAGTGCATCAGCCCACATCAACTATATGCAGGTGTTGTATAATTTTTAAGCTCTTACTAGGAAAAGAAATCCTGATTTGGCTGATGTACCCAAGTTGAGTGGATATGGCTCCAAGGTCATGAGTGATCAATTCCAGCTCTCATCTTACTTATATTATTATTGCAGGTTTTGCTTTTGTTTATTTTGAAGATGATCGTGATGCTGCAGATGCCATACGGAGGCTTGACAACATGCCATTTGGTTATGACAGGCGCAGGCTATCAGTGGAGTGGGCTAGGGTATGTCATTGTTTTTCACTGTATTCTTGTATGATATATTTGTGCCCTTTTTCTTTAAAGGACTAAAAACATGTTATGATTACTATTCTAGGGTGAACGTGGTCGACATCGTGATGGGTCCAGGTCATCAGCAAACCAGAGACCCACTAAGACTCTCTTTGTGATTAATTTTGATCCAATTCGCACCAGGGTTGAAGACATAAAAAGACACTTTGATCGATATGGAGAGGTCCTTCATGTTAGAATCCGGAGGAACTTTGCATTCGTGCAGTTTGAGACACAGGAAGACGCCACTAAAGCCCTTGAGTGCACACACATGAGGTCAGTGGAGTACTTGCTGACCTTCTAAGATAAATGACATATGTTACACTTTATGTTTGGTGTGGAGTCCTTGCTGACCTTCTAAGATAAATGACATTTGTTACTCTTTATATTTGATCAACTGTATTTAAGATAATGTACTTTTGTCGTGTTTCTGCAGCAAAATATTGGATAGGGTGGTGTCTGTGGAGTATGCTCTGAGGGATGATGGCGAGAGGGGAGACAAATATGATAGCCCTAGAAGAGGAAGTTATTATGGGAGATCTCCGAGTCCTGTGTATCGCAGGCGACCTAGCCCTGACTATGGTAGAGCTCGCAGCCCTGTGTATGAGAAGTACAATGGCCCTGCTTATGATAATCGCAGAAGTCCTGATTATGGTAGGAATAGGAGTCCTGAGTATGGCAGATTTCGCAGGTAGGAAAAAAAAATTGTTTATTTCAGAAAGTTATTTGACTTTTCGCAACTAACATATTCTAGCTTTTTTAACTTCCCTATTTTGTTGTCTTTTTCAACAGTCGATCGCCAATTAGAAGATCAAGAACATGAAGGGGGACATATTGGAAGAAATATATTAGGTTATGTGCTTGGCTACCTGCATCAGGATTACATCAGCTTCTTAGAGAGTACATTTCAGAATAGTACTTGTAGTTTATATCATATATTGTATGAAAACGGGATGGTATCTTGTCACTAGTGATTTCATTAACAGAAACTTTTCAGCTTGCTTATTCTGTGATTTTTGACCAATTATGTTTACTCTGGCTGGCTGTGTAGAATGGCATATTCGGGTGTCATTCTGGAAGTTTAAATGTTTGAATGTCTCTGCCATCACTATCATCTTATTTTTGCCTCCGAGTTATGGTTTAATATTTTTTAAAAAAACTAAATATTATATGATAATAAAATTTTATTAGTAGATTGAAACTTAAAGGTCTTATGGTCAAAAGATAAATTTACTTTGGGGGATAATTGTGAAGTTAAAGTAATATATTTTTTGGGATTATTGCAAAATTAATAATATAATAATATGTAGTTGGTAGAATTTCAGTTGCTGATCTGGTAAGTTGTGTTGATGCGGCCTCTTAAAATTTAACCGACTTAAATTTAGTTTTTATGTTGATTGTAGATGCGTGTTCATAAACTGAGATATGGTATTGTCTTTGATGAAGGATGGGGAGTGTTCTTTAGCGGAGTCACGCTATTGGGTTCTTCCTGTTGACTTCTATGGAGTGGACGTACGTGAGAAGGATTTCAGTCTCACAAAATCATCCTATTTACTTTTTTTATTATGAAAAAAAGTCATTAAAAAAATTAATTTTATTTATAAATAAATAATTATTTAGTAATCTAATAACAAAAAATTAATAAAATAGCTAATTTATCTTTTTATTTTTCAAGTATGAGAAATATTTTTTTAATTTATACTGTAATTAATATAAATTTTTTTGATAAATTATAATAAAATTATTATTATTTTAAAAATAGTGATTTTTTTTTGATAGTCATTTTTTTTAGAATAAAGAGATTATGATTTTATGATGAGATGTGGCGATTCGAGTTGTCAAATTGAAACTTGAGAATCCTGCGGGGTGCCGACTTGCCGTCCCCCACCGGATTCACCTGTTAGTGCATATGTTGACTTGTGTCCTGTCGATTTGATTACTTTCACCAATTAAAACCTCACCCTTAATTAATTAATATAATAAGAGAGATACAATGATTTTCAAAATGAGTAGAAACAATGAAGAGTGAAAATTAAGGTGATCATTTCTTCAACTCTTGATCAATAGCCTTCTCAAGCCAGGTTTCAGCATTCTCCATCATTCCAGGGCTAAGTCTCACCATCAGGATGCAAAATTCTGTTTGATTGAGTGCTCCATCCCCATCAAGATCCCCTTCTCTTACCATCGCCTCTGCATCTTCTTTACTCATCCCTTCCATACCTAAAAGTGCTGAATTTCTCCTCAGACTCTCTGAAGTTATCAACCCTTTTCCAGGATCTGCCAGAAGCCGAAACCCACCACATAATTCAGAGACAAAGGCATCCACATCCAGCTTCTCTGCCATCACTGGTAACAAATCCTCATATACGCAGCTTGTTCCAGTTGTATAGCCAATTTGATCTTTCTCCATTTCTTCTCTTAAAACTATGTGAAGTGGACAGATAAATAGAATAATTAAGGATGGGATTTGTATGTTACAGCTTACAAGGTGATGGATATTTATAGGAGTTCAGAAAGAGTAAACGACAATGAAAGTCGTCGTTGCTTTTCGCTTGGAACTACATGGTCCCAAATTATCTGGGCAGTTCCTACACGAAGGTAAGAAGAATTTGGGCGCAGAAACAACTTATGTAAATGGATGAACAGATTGATGGTTTAGGACACGTGTAGAGAGAGAGATGATTGGACATACATGGTGCTGGGTGCATTTTAAAAATTGTTTCTTCTTGGACGGGTATTAATTTTTTGTATTATTTTATTCCATATTTTGAAAGGTTTCTAGGAAGGTGCCTAAGGAGTGAAGAAAAAGGGGGAATAGCTATTTTCCAAGACAATATTGATAATTGAAGACAAGAATTAGCTTAAATCGTCCGGAGTTGCTTCTATGAAGGTTCCTGTTCTCTTTCTACCTCTCTCTATCAATTTGGCATTTGGATTCTTTCATTTTGTTTTCTATCCATTACATCTGCCGCCCAATTTTTCTTAATCTTATTGAACAAACCTAAATAAATAAAATGAGATCAAGTTACATAAGGACTGTTAATATTTAATAGTTATACAAAGGTAGATTCTACTATCACATGTTTCATGGCTTTTTTGAAAGATGAGACGTCAAATTGGTAAAAAATATCATTATGGATTACACATAAGAATCACTGAACTTTTTATATGCATAATGATCATTGTCTTAAGATTTTAATGATATAGACTAAAATTTAATTAATAACGTCAATGCCATTAAAATATAGTGATAAGTTTTATTTATTTATTTATTTTTTGAACATTGAAGAGTATCGATCCTTAATCTGTTATTCAACAAAATGTATACTTATTGTTGGACTATACATCAGTGTGTTAAATATAGCGATGAGTTAAATAATCATAAATGAAATTAAATGGAAAAATTCAAAAATTTCCTCTTGGGTTTGAGCATCAAGCGTAAATTTAGGATATATTTATTTGAGTCATATGTTGATAGCTTCCATTGAAACTTGCAAATCACAACAAACTCTTATTTTCATTCTCATTAAAACAAATTAAATATTTATCTCACAGTGTAAAATGTTAAACTCTTTAATTTTCAATATTACTTTTTTGTTTTCTCTTTACCATTGTTTGATGTACTAAAAGAAATCAATAAAAACTCTCTGAGATGTCTTTGTTTTTAACTTTGGAGCCAAAATTATAATACATGACAGTATAACTTTGTATCTTTTGAAGTTTGAGTTTTAAGAAAATTGTAATTATGTGTGTACATTTTTACAATGTTACATGCTTAATTTATGCTATAATACAACAGCTTCAGAAAATCCAATTGAAAATTGAACTTCAACAGTTAAAAGGTAAAAGTCATCACCAAATCCCAAAAACTAATAACAATGTCTCCCTTTCTAATCCTGCATCAAAACCAGCATCAATGAAAATATTCAACAAGAAATTAAATTATTTACATGAAATGAAATGCCTTGAATAAACTCTAATTCTAACTAATAATTTATAGGAAAAAAAATTTAATAACCAATTAAATCAAGAATAAATACAGTTTGAAAAAAGTTCAAAATTATTCCCAACTCGAAACAATTAAAGAGTGTGATTAAATAAAACTATGGTCACAAATTTTCATAATTAATCTTGAATAACGATGGCAAATTTCCCTTCCTTGTGTTCATGTTGCTCTTGATTAGCTTCACAATATTTCCAGCCTAACTTCTCTCTACAGTCGGAGCCGTATACATCGGCTACCAATTATAGACCGGTGATAAGTTGCCGGTTATTTTTAGGTCCTATGACAATGTTCATAGCATGAGAGAATAAAAATGCCCGGTGGCATTCTGACTAAAAAAGAAAAAAAAAATTCAATCTAATTATTTAATACCTAAAGATCAATTGATAAAAGACAAATTATTACTTCGTCCTTCAGTTTAGGCCAAAATTATTAGTGAATCTTACACTTTTTAGAATTACGCCTCTATCAGCAACAATAACCTTCATGCTGAACTCTTATCGCAGTATATGACTATCGAGTATGAGACACCTAAAAGGTGCTCATCCTCGTTGGTGCCAAAGCCGGAGAAACACATGAACTAGATCATGATTTTTATTCGTGACATTCCTATTCAACTACCTCCATCGAAGCCCAACTCGCTGATGCTAATTTTCATTAGTGGCGAGTCCTAACCGACACATCATTTGATGAGAGTGATCATGATGCAGTGCCTAGACACAAACCCATCACAACTACATGGTGACTAGTCCTTGATCGTGTTGGCCAATTGCTAATGCTGGATAGGTTTAATATGTATTTACTTATTTGAAGTTTTGATTTTTTTTTCTTTTTTATCTCATTCTTTTTTTATTAACCCTTGTTAATCTAAGTTCTTTTTCTCATTTGTCGTCTCTTTATTTTAGGTATGTCATTTCTTACCTTATTGATGTTTTTTGCGAAGAAAATTTTATTATTAGTAATATTGATTGAAGTTGAGAGGTGAAATAGTAATCAAATTATATATAAATAAAAATTTTAGTGTTATTGATTTAGCAAAAATAAATGAGTTTACCACATAACATTTGTCTATAACGTCATCATGGAAGCAGACATGATTACCACATCTGAAGCAGCAGTACAGTTGTGGCACATCCAAATCTGCCATTGAAGATTTAGGCCTTTAAAAAAGTAAAAATAAAAGAACAAAAAACAGAGAGCGATTGATTTATTAATGTTAAATGAGCAAAAATTAAAATTAAAAAAAAAAATTCAAAGCTTATTTAATTTTATAATAACGGAAAAGAAATTGCATTTGAATTAAAATCACGATCACAAAATCCTTAAATCCTTTACCCACATACGACAAACAATTACGATGACTAAGTCGCTTGCTAATCTTCCTCTGGACTAGCTGTGCAGTACCAAAACAAATCTTAATCTTAATCTAATTTAACTAATTAAGTTTTGAAATTTTGTCTCTCAAGGTGAAAATTATCGCCTTCAGAGGGGAAAAAAATCACTCATGTACCATGAAGAGATATACTTGTAACAAATGCTTAACCAAATCAACGATAATGGAGATTACGTTTATTTCCAGTTCGAAAAAACAGGACTAATTACGTTTTTATTTAATTTTGTAAATAAATATACAAGAAAATTAGAGGCAAATAAAATATTTAATTAATAATGAATAAAAAAAGATATGACACATTAATGTTAATAATGTATTTTCATTGTCACACTCTTATTTCATGTGAGATATATATATATATATATGTATATATATATTTAATTTTTTGACTTTGAATAGAACTCAAACTCATAATGCATATTATTTTAAGAAAATAGGACTATTAGCATAATGATTTGGATCATTTTGTTGCAGTAAGGAGTAGCCATTTATGGGTGCATTTTGGATTGTTATTAGATGTTAAAAAAGAGACTTTAGAATTTATTTATTTAATTAATTAATTTTTATTTCAAAGCAGTAGAGGAGCCTTACGCAGATTTGTCCATCTTTGGGCTTAGTGTTTTATACTGTGAAAACCTTTTGAAATAATTATTAAACAGTAAAATTGTTTTTGCGAGAAGGTTAGCAAATCAAGCTGCTGATAGACTTGTAAGGGCTGTTGGATAACAGTCTGGTCTTGAGGAATAAGGTGTTGTCCCTCCTCATATCATTTCATTTCTGATGTATTATTCCTGAACGAATTTAGATCTCCTCCTACAGCATGAATAGAATATTAGCTCAATGTGGCAGAACTTTTGTTGAATTCTTTTTAATATACAAATATTTTTCTAAAAATGAAAAAACTCACAAAACAGGCTCTAACTTAAATGGTTTTCTTTATTCATATTTTTTCCTTGAAAAAAAAAAAATAATACCAAATTAGTAAGGGAACATAATGATAGTCTGCTAAGGTTTGGCTCAGCACAATTGAAACTTGTAGGCAATTGCAGGTGACAGTAACGTGAGCTGTAGAGACAAATTGATTGAATCTTATTGTTTTATAGGAAAGGATAGATTTATGAAAAAGTTATTCAATACATTTTGAATAGTCCATAGTAAGCTTATTATTTCAAAAACCACCATAGTCGTCTTGGTAATGATATGAAATATCAAAGGCAAGACAAGCAACTGCTGATGTTGTTAGACTGCCAAAACAAAAGGGCGTCATGGCATATGCATTATCTAAGAAAGTACCATATGCTGACATGTGAAAAAACCTTCCCAAATTCCTACTCACAAAACTCCATTATGCTTACAGGAAGCTGCCTGGAAACTACTAAAAAGACAAAACATTCACCTGTTTATGATTTTCCTTTCAATCCCTGTTTGTTTCCTCTTATAATCTATAATTGAATTATTAGTCTAATATTGATAATAATGGTTTTTAAATTTATTTACAATTAGAATAATTCACTTTTAAACAATCAATTTAAATAGATTCACAGTACAATATGAGCAAATTTAATTATTTGCTACCAATTTTCTTTGACAATCTTGAACTTTTCGAGTATGAATTTGCCTTCTTTATACTTCTGTGATTCCTCATAAGCTCTCTCGTACTTCCAACCAAGCAATTCCCCGCAGTCGGAGCAGTAAACGTCGGCAACAGTGTGGAGACCGGTGATTAGCCGCCGATCTTCTTTAGGTCCCACAATAATGTTCATGGCATGGGAGAAGAGAAATGCTCTGCCATTGCTTGCCTAAATAAAGATTTCTCCATAGATAACAAAATTTTTTTTAGCACTTGGTAATCAAAAGAATTTTGAAAATTGGAATTTTGACTCGACAGAAAAAGCCTAAGATAATTGCTCAAACAATTTTATTAAAATAACTGTAAATTCACCTGGAAACACTTGGAGATAATATCATCATGGCATGATACGAAATTTCGACACCTGTAGCAGCTGTACAGCCTTGGTCCAGTGGTATCTGCCATTAAAGAATCTCCAATTTACTGGTTCAAGAAAGCCAACAATTAATAAGAACTCAAAAATGAGTTGGTTAATTACCCTGATTCTTGATTGCCCTTAAACAAGAACTAGAAATCTTTTGCTTAATGCCATGAATGATTGAGAAATAATCTAATCAAAGTAATTAGGATAGGCAATTGAGTGAAGATTCCAAACAAGAAACTATAGTAAATTGAGTAAACAAATAGGCTTTGATAATGACACGATAATTATTAATCAGGCCTAAAATAAAAAGGAAACCGAAAGCAACAACCAATACACTCACAAAAGAAAAGAATTATTTATAATAACAATAATAATAAAATTCAACTCCATAGAAAATGCCTTATAATTATATTAATGATTTAACAAATATCAAGTTGGTCCTTGTTTGCTGCTTGAAATTAAATCTACTTTTCAATACCAATAAAAAAATTATTATTATTATTATTTATAACATTTGAAAAGTTATATATTCTAATCTAAATATAAATAATGGAATTAAGTGCATGGTCAGTCAGCAATTGAATCCTAAAGCAGGATATTAGGGTTTTAAAAATTGACATTTTGCTACTCTTTTTAAAAAATTTCAATGAACCATTATACTTATACATTGACATACTTAACTTTTTACATACTCAAAATATATTTTCCATATTACTTTTCTTTTTAGACTTCTTTAATTCAACTTGGCACTCATTTTATTAACCACTCTTCTCACTTCTCACCAACTATTTTTCTTATCATCGCTTCCTCAACCACTTCTCTGCTTATCTAAACAAATTTCACCAAATTTCTTTATCCATTTATAAAACTAATAACTCATCCTTTTATCAATTTTCTTTCTCATAAATAAAAAATAATTGAAAGGAAAATAAATTAATCAAAAACACCCAGGCCCAAAAAAAGAAACAGCCAAGCCCAAAATTGCCATTTGCCCTTGTTACTCTAACGCACCGTTTTATTGTCGCGGAGGCAACCAGGAGTCGGTGATTGAGGTCAGAGACAGCATCTTAGATTAGGGTTGGAACTTCCAATTCTTGCTTACGTATAATTTCTGATTATCGCCTATATAACCCAATAAACCTATTTATCCGTTGATTGATGCACTGAAAGATTTAATAAAAGAATGGAATTTTGCCCAACCTGTGGAGTGCTGTTGCGGTACGAGTTGCCAAACATGGGCCAACCAGCCAGATTTTACTGCCCTACGTGTCCGTACGTCTGTTCAATAGAGGGCAGGGTATTACTGCTATGGCTTTTCTTTTATTAGAATTTTTATGTTATCTTTTTTTTTTTTTTTTTTTTGGATTGAATGGCCATTGTTCTTTATTTTCAGGTTAAGATTAAGAGAAGGCAACACTTGATCAAGAAAGAAGTTGAGCCAGTTTTTACTCTCGATGACATGATGAAGGGGGGTTCTGAAACTGAAGGTGCGTTTCTTTTCTTTTTTGTGATTGAAAGTGATTACGATTGAGTGTTTGCCCCGAACCACTGGTGTTGGGGAAGCAAGCTGCTGATTATTTGTCAGCCTAAGCTGTTGTTGTGATTGGTTTTGTACTGCTATTGTTGGGGCTGTTAAGATACCTTCTGGATATTGGTCTTCTTCCGGGTCCTCATTGTGAAATGTTGGACATTGATAGGATGGGACTGAATGCTTCTAATCACACCATGAATTTTTTCAGTGACATTATGGCTTCGCAAATATGTGGGTGATTGAAAAACTAGTTGTTTAAGATATGATTATTTGTTGATGAGTAGAAGTCATGATTCTAGATCATTAAGGTATTATGAAAAAAACTACATGATCTAGGGGAAAAGGCTTTGTTGAATTGGTATTCAAGACTGCGTGGTGCTTTACAAGGCTAAGCAAAACCAGTTAGTTCACTAGTAATATGGGATAAGCGCTATCCCATTCCACCATTCAGGGTTTTACAATGCCAACAGAATGGTGGGATGCCCAAGTCTAAGCTATGATTGAATCATAAGGTATTAGGTAATCAATTAATGATTGTTTTAATCAGCTGTTCTTTTTGATAGTGCTTCCAAGTGGTTCTTTTTTAAGATTTCATGGATACATTACTTTCATCATTTTGATTTTTTTTCCCCTTTCGGCAGTCTTTTTATTTCTTTAGCTCCTTTTTCCCATTGTTTCCCCCTTCCTTGTGGCAGCAACATGTCCTCATTGCAACTTTGGAAGGGCCCGTTTCCAACAGATACAAATCCGATCAGCTGACGAGCCAGCTACTACATTTTACTTTTGCTTGAATGAGAAGTGCTCAAAGATGTGGCGCGAGGACTAATTTTTTGTATGCACGTGTATGCTTTTTTCTTAGAATCTTTTCTACTCATTGTAACAGGGCAACCTGTTCTCCAAACTATGGATTATTGTTGATTCATGTGATGATATCATATCATATAAGAAAGTTTTTGATTCTTTTTCTAAGTTTTCTCTCAGCCAAATTCTGCTGTTCATTTCTGATTCCGTGTCATCTTCATGGCTTAGCATATTTAACTACAACCACTTGATTATTGATTGGGTGACCAGAATGAAATTTTACACGTGCTCTGTTTTTTGGGATGAGACCAACACCTGGTTCTATGTCGACAATACATGCACCACAGTTCTTCCAAACAGAATTGACGGGAAATTAAATCTGAAAGGACTCTAAATTAAAGGATCGGGGCTTCTAAAAAAAAAGAGCCATTAACGGTGAAGGAGGATTCATTTGACAATGTTCCAAGCATTAATACAAAAATTAATCAACCTCAAGCAAAATTACTAAAAACATGAAAACACGAAGTAAAAGAATTGCTCTAGAATTATGTTGTTAATCAATAACTTGTTTTTTCTTTGCTGTCCATCGCTTTCTGGTAGCCTCCAAGGCCTCCTCCCTCATCCTAGAAAGCTCCTGAAACCAATTCTGGTACTGTGCTTCAATCGCACCAAGCTCCAGCTTTAGCTCTACATCCAGATCTTTGCCAACTAGGTACACAGATGAAGTGCTGCTTGTCAAGCTCATATCATGGGACAATTCACTTACTTTGGGAAAGGACAAATCAGAATTCTTGGGATAGTCATTCATTGCAATGCATTCTCCAATCATGCTACCATTTTGTTTCAATTTGTGATGAAAATATGGATTTCCAAGCTCTGGTTCACAAACATATCCGCTGAAGCTTTGAGATCTTCCATCAATAATATAATCAGGGATTTCAGATGCTTTATCATTTTTAGAGGAAGCATCTTCAACCAGTGTCTCTGAAATAACTGATGCTTGTGATTCTTGATCTTCCATGTTAGCTAAACATGGAGACGAATAATAGTCAAAATGGAAAATACCATTTTCAGCCTTATTATAGCAATCACCTTCATCAGCTTGTAAACTACATTCGTGATGAGTAAAAGTCAACCCAGAGAGAGCATCTTGCTCAACCATCATTGGCTGAGCAAGAACATTGGTTAACACTGAATCCCACGGGGAAGCCATCAATTTTTCAACTACCGGAGACTCTGGGTAAACACTTGTTACTCCACTCAACGAATAATAAGATGAAGGTTTCCAACCAGGAAGAAGTTTCATGATCAAGTAATCAATGAACTCGGCTATGAAGGTCACATCATGATCTGCCAATTCTAGTTGTTCAACCATCTCACTAACCACAGACAGGGCAGTATCGCTATCAAGGTAGAAGAGGAAATGAATATTCCTAACTCGACCTGCAAGCAACCAGGATCAGTTCAAGTTCAAGTTCTTTTCAGAATATCTATGCTCTAATTGCACATTCACTTACCAGAAGAATCAGCTATTCGCAATGTCAATGATACCGAATTGTCATCATTTTTAGTCCCTTTTAGCCTAAATTCATTGTCTTTATGTACCTTCTGACATTCTAATTCTGGAAATTTTGTTCCTTCATTGTCGCTTCCAGTACATGTGCTTAAAGAGTCTATATCCATGGACAGAGGTCCTGACTTTGGTAAACTTGATGATTTAGGTTTCTGGCTGGGTAAGAACAAGGGATCACGGACTGGTTCTACTGGATTCTGAAACTGAAGGAACGAATCTTTGAGAAGTTCTTTAGCAGACAATCGTTCAGATGCTGGAACCAGACATTTCAGAATAAACTCCTTAATTTGAGGATCACCCACTTTATTAAGGGAAGCAGGCTTAATGCCCTGTAAAATGAGAAAATACAAATCAAATTATAAAAAATTGTTAATGTTTAATAGCATGATTGTAAGCTTCTGACTCATGAACTTACAGAGGTAACCTTCTTATAAATTTGAGCTGGATTTTTGCATTCGCTATATGGATATTCGAAAGTAACCATTTCCAACATGCACATCCCAAAAGAATATATGTCAACAAGTTCATTATATTCCTCTTCATAAAGTTCTGGAGCCATAAATTCAGGAGTTCCTGATGTGAAGAGGGGAGATTAGCATTCAGTACTTTGTCCAGTAGTAAAGTATAGGAATTGAAAGCATTGATTGGGATATTACCAATGACACTTCTAGCAGTAGGCTGCAGCATAACTATGGCCAATCCAAGATCTCCAATTTTAACTTCTCCATTATGTCCATTAACAAATACATTATCACATTTTAAATCTCTATGAATAATTGGTGGATTATGACCATGGAGATAGACTAAACCTTGTAGAATTTGCCTCGCCCAATTCTTTATAGCCTTCATGTCAACATTCTTATGCTTTTTACGGTATCTGATAATCAAAGGCAAAAAATCATAATTTCAAGAAGTGCAATAATAAAGACAGAGAACAAAGTAAAAAAGAAAACATACTGCCTAATATTCCCAGATGTGAAGAGCTCAGTAATCATATTAATAGTTTTTTGCTTATCATCTACCCAAGAATTATAGAACTTCAAGATGTTTTCATGTTTCAGTGATCTCAGCAAATGAACTTCAGAATACAATTTTTCCAAATCTTCTGGTGACTGCAAGACATCATCTATCCTCACTTGGTTCCAAGCAACCTCTATTCCTTCTACTTCATCAAACGCATTGTAGCTGCCCCCAAAAAAAAAAAAAAAGTTAAATCTTGAAATGAATACTCTTTTTTTTTTCGGTACATCGGAAATTCAAATGAATACCCACCTATAAAAAAACATATTCTTATTCAGTAATAAATTCTTAAATAAGGGAAAGGTAAAGTATAAGAAGCATACACAGTCTTGAAAGCACCCCTGCCCAATACCTCATCATACTGTATCAAAAGAGAGAAAAAAACATATATGGGAAATTAATCGCTATCAAGGTGAGAGCAACCAATTAAACCACAATATTCCCTTATAATCAATTTCAATTTAGCAATCGACAATATATTCGAACCAAATAAAATAAAAGAAATATTGAATTGTACCCGAACATATCTACCGGTAGGATCTATTTCTACGAAATCAGGCTTGGCATCAGAAGGTTCCATTGCAGAATAAGTTCCATTATTAGATGCCATTTCTAATCCTCCTCTTCCACAATTGATAATACTAGTTGTCATTGTCGCCAACGTCGACGAAGAAACAGCAAGCAGCATCAAGAAGAAATTGGACAAATGTATTCTATTATTGAGGTCAAAAATTTTTTTGTTGTTTTTGTTCGGAGAATGCCTCGGAAGCAATATAGAAGGAATCGAATGCCGATAATCGCAAATGGATTCGGCATTCGACAACGACCATAGCAGCAGCAGTAGCAGTTGCGACGTCGTTTCCTTCTTGAGGCAATGAACCTTTACAATTCATAACCCCAAATTTTACATCTCCGCTAATGTTTTCCATTATCAAACCAGTCCAAGAATCGTCCACTCTTCTATTAATAACATCCTTCGAATCCAAAACCAAGGAAAAAAAAAAAAAGACTGGTTTAATTTTTTTCTTTCTGAAATGGTTTTGTGAATGTTTTGATCGGGCAATGGATGTGAAAGATAAAAGGTAACGCGGTTTGGGCTAAAAGGAGGAGAAGAGGATTTGGGAGTTGACTTACAATGCGCGAAAGATGAGGTAGGAACCAACACTTGGACGGTTTGGATTTATGCGACGTCGTTTGGTACACCGGCTTTAGCTTGTCAATGGCTAATGGTGACCTTTGGGTTATTTTGGTTCTTTTTTCAGTTTCTCTTTTAAAAGCTCCGTCCTTGTAGATCCTTCAAACTAATTTTTTCTGTTATAGAAAACTGATTAGTGAATAATAATCAGCCTCTAGAAAATCATATTTTAGGGATTGTTAGTTTAATGCATGCCAATGGATCTTATTTTATTTTTTAAAAACAATAATCATAAAATATTAGATATGTAATACATTCAATAAGTTAATTATCAAATTTGAGTTCTAAACTCATGCATATAACACTCAACTAACAAATTATCCAACCAATATAAAAAGAACAAAAAATATATATATATAACCACATGCTATTTACATTTCCTTTTTACAATAAAATTTTTAAAAAAATAATTGCGATTCAAACTCATAATTTATTATATTTCAAAATAAATACTTAATGGCTATCGAATCTTCCAATGTTAAATGGGAGACTTAATTTTTGTTATATAGTTTACAATGTTATTTTGACTTATTAACCTATCAATAAATTAAAAAAAAAACTCAATTAATATCTAAACAAATAATATACTTCATTCGTCCTAAATTAATAATTCAGTTTTTCTTTTTATTCACTTTGCATTTCTATATGGTACATATTAAAGCTAAAATTTAGAGAACATATAGATTTTCCCTATATTCACCATTTCATTTATCTTTTTTTAATAAAATTTTGAAATTTTTATATAATTTTAAATATTTAAAATAATTAAAAACAAATATGAGATAATTAATAAGATATTTAATATGTAAATTGAAAGTTTTTTAAATTATTTTTTTGTATAATAACCCCATTGGGTTAAATTAAATGAAAAAAAATAGAAAATAATGCTATAAAAAATAAATAAACAAATGGGTTAGAATAATATTTTTAATATAATTTTATTATTTTTATTGTTATATTCTTCCATCACTCTTTTTTTTTTTCATTGAAATTGTGATTAGCTCTCTTTATTTATTTATTTTTTTGCATTGAATATTATAATTGGTAGTTTGAATTTTTATCTACTTATATATACATAAAAATGTTAATGAGGGGACCGATTTAAAAATCTATTATATAATAATAATAATTATTTATATATATATTTTCATTTTTGCGATGTATAAAAATTAATTAGAAATATTTTTAATAATAAACTGTGCAAAACACAGGTTTATGAACTAATTTAAATGTTAATTTTATAAAAAAAAAATTCTATAGTACCCTTATTAATTATACTAATTAGAAGTATAATTAATGTTTTTATATTGAATAAGGTGTATAAAATTAATGTATTATTATTAAGGATTAAGAGTATTTTAGGAAGTTTACATGACACTAACTAATTTTATTAATCAATGTGCAAAAGCAAAGGGGATTATCAATTTGGTATGAAGGAATATTATTTTTCTTTTAAAATTAAAAGATAACTAACATTAAAAAGTATATTATTAAAGATTATAATAAACTTTTTTTAATGTTGTATTTTACGCGCAAATTTAACCTTTAGATATTTTATTTTTTATTTTCATTTCGTAAGATAAACTATATAAAAACCTACACTCTTCATAATATCATTATAAATAAATACAAAATTAATTTGTATATTGCAAAGGCTTACATGTGGAACTTAAAATATATAAAAATTTAATTCATTAATTAAATTTTAGTTTTTAATTATTGTATTTAATTTGAATAATTAAAAATTTAAACAAACAATGTGGTGTCGTGGTGTAGTTGGTTATCACGTCAGTCTAACACACTGAAGGTCTCCGGTTCGAGTCCGGGCGACGCCATATTTTTTTCTTTCCTTTTTTATAAATAATTTTTTATTTCATATTTTTTTAATCTTCCCTGTTCCAGCTTGCATTTCAGTTAAAATCCGGACGGTTATTGCAATATTCAGTCAATCATTCCTACATAATTCTTCTTTCTCCTCAGTCCACCTCACCCAGCTCTTTTTTCTGTCCACTCACTGCAAGCTTCACTAAACCAGCACAATGGAATCTAGAAGAGAAAGAAGATTCTCTAGAACCAAACACAAGCCGGACTTGACTGCAATTCTTCGAAAATCATGGTACCATTTGAGGTTGTCGGTCAGACATCCCTCTAGGGTACCCACTTGGGACGCTATTGTGCTTACTGCTGCCAGCCCCGAGCAAGCCCAGCTATACGAGTGGCAGCTCAATCGCGCCAAGCGTATGGGCCGGATCGCCAGCTCCACCGTCACTATTGCCGTGCCTGACCCCAACGGCCAGCGGATCGGCTCCGGTGCCGCCACTCTCAATGCCATTTATGCCCTTGCCCTCCATTATCAGACGCTAGGGCTTGATGTTGGCCAAGAGGTAGTATAATCACTGATTTTCCTTCTCTGGAAATTGATGATATGAAAAATCATCTTGGATTTTTTTTTAGCGTGAATATTATTATAATGCAAGCATTTGACGATACTCCATAGCTGATTTCGCAATGTGGCTTGGTGATTGCCGCCAATTGTCAACTAGGATCTGTAACTCACATGAAATGAGAACAAGTGGGATTATTGTGTGTCAGCATAAGGTTTATTACTGTGAAAGAAAATAATATAAATGTGAACCAGTAAATGGTTGTGTTAAAATTTTATGCACATTTTTGAATTAGTACTCTGTGTGTATGATATGCCAATTTTGCTTGCTGTGAAGTTTGAACATTTGTTAATGTATGATCTGCTGGTTTTTGTTTTTTGTTTTTTTGTCTTCATTCTGCAGCATTACTTGAGAATTGACGTTGCTATTAGTAAACTATTTTACTTGTAGGCTTGATAGGGTATCTCTGATCAACAGGTGGCAAAGACAGAAAATGGCAGTTCTGGATCTTTTACGCCACGTGAAGGGTCTAACAATGAAGATTCTATTCTTCCAATGGTTAGATTTGTGGCTAAAAAGCATATACTATTGCTTCATGCTGGAGGTGACTCTAAAAGGGTCCCGTGGGCAAATCCTATGGGAAAAGTTTTCTTGCCACTTCCATATTTGGCAGCAGATGACCCTGATGGGCCAGTACCGCTGCTTTTTGACCATATACTTGCAATTGCTTCTTGTGCAAGACAAGCTTTTAAGAATGAAGGTTGTTTATCCTGCTTGCCATACATACACTTGTAAACTGGCTGTGTTCTTACTTTAAAAAAATTCTTAATTAAGATTGACTTTCTTTTACTCAAAACCTTTACTTCCCATTTATTTATTTATTTTTTTCAACGGGAAAAAGGTAGTATGAAAGATGTTCATAGTGGAGGACCATGCACATTTGTTGATGTGCTTAATTGAAAAATGGCGTACTTGCTATTGTGGATGATTGATATGTGTTACTGCATGCATTTGGGTGCTTGCATTAGGTATGCTAACTGCTGGACGTTAAGTCTCAGTGTAATTTACATGGAAAAAAAAATGATATTTCTTTTAACTCATGTAGCTAAAGATACAAAATTAGTATTACCACCATAGGATTGTCAGTAATGCATCTAACTGCTTGTCACATGTAGTTACTGTTTCATTGTCATCTTGATTTTTGAATTGTGTGTGAATGGAATTGAGAACATATTACATAGCCAAATCACTGAAACAGCCTCTTGTAGCCTGAACAGATTTGATAACCTGAAGTTCAAATTGTTGATGACATTGCAATATAGTTGTCATCATCTTCAAATCCTAATATCCTTGAATGAATGGCCTCCATGCGAGGACTGTTCTGAATCATAATCATTCCATGCCACATTATTGGTTACTTGAGTTTATGATCTTTGCAGGTGGAATATTGACAATGACCGGGGATGTTCTCCCATGTTTTGACGCCTCGGCCATGGTTATTCCAGAGGATGCATCCTGCATCATCACTGTTCCCATCACTCTTGATATTGCTTCTAACCATGGTGTTATAGTGGCATCTAAAACTGGGATTCAAACTGAAAGTTATACGGTCAGTTTAGTGGACAATCTCCTACAGAAACCTAGCGTAGAAGAACTTGTTAAGAATCAAGCCTTGTTGGATGATGGAAGAACATTGCTGGACACTGGTATAATAGCAGTTAAAGGCAAAGCATGGATGGAGCTTGTCATGCTTGCATGCTTCTCCCAACCAATAATTACAGAGCTTCTGGAGAGCAGAAAAGAGGTCAGCTACTGATTTTTCAGTTATCAGCATCTTTTTTCATGCTGTGAAACTAAAGAAAAATAAACTGTTAGTTCAACCATTATGTCTGTTAAATCATTGTTGGCCTAAGGTTCCTTAGTTATTCCACCCTAGTTCTTTTTCTCATGAATGTTCATACTTTTGGTTACTGTTATCCTACTTATTTATCTCTCACCCTTACTTATGGATGTTTTGCCTAAAATTATGTGCTACAAGTCACAACTTACTCATATCACACCCTTCATTTGATAAACTTGCAGCCTATGCTGCGGTATGAAAGTGTTTTCTGCTCTGTCCATTTTGCATTTCTTACATGCACAGAAGTTGCTTTTGGATTTTTGCCTTATGATAGTTGTTTCAATGTAAAAAGAGCGTCAATTTTTTCATCTTTTTGAGTCTTCAATTTTTTGCTATTTACTCATTTTTGTATGTAGTTTTCTTATGCCTATGTTCACATTCTATCTTGGACATGTTAATCCTCAGACTTATTAATTTCAAATCATCTTTGAGCTAAAACTTCTTTTTGAGTTGTAAATTTCTGAAATGAATTGTATATCCTGCATGTAGGTTTTCATAAGTTTACTGCTTCACACTCTTCAACATTCACAAGTTGGTGACCTACCCATATTTCTGAAACTGGTGTACTTTCCTGACTTTTGCACAGATGAGTTTATATGAAGATCTAGTAGCAGCTTGGGTGCCTGCAAAACATGACTGGCTGCAATTGCGACCTATGGGCAAAGAACTGGTCAGAAAATTGGGCAAACAAAAGATGTTTAGCTACTGTTCTTGTATGTTGAAAACCTGCAAGCCTATGTTAAAATCATTGTCATTGCTTTTATCATATGACTTACTGATGTTATCTCTTCTCCACTGTAATTACTGCAGATGATTTGTCATTCCTGCACTTTGGAACCTCAAGTGAAGTTTTGGATCATTTAACCGGGGCTAGCTCAGAACTTGTAGGCCGAAGACATTTGTGTTCCATCCCAGCCACGACTGTGTCTGATATTGCAGCATCTGCTGTAGTTCTTTCTAGTAAAATTGAACCCGGTGTCTCAGTTGGGGAAGATTCTCTTATATATGATTCATCCATATCTGGTGGAATGCAAATTGGTTCCCAATCCATAGTTGTAGGTATTAATGTCCCTGAAGACATTGGTGGAATTGCTGAAAATTCATTCAGGTTCATGCTTCCAGATCGTCATTGTCTTTGGGAGGTTCCCTTAGTGGAATGCACTGACAGAGTGATAGTGTACTGTGGCCTCCATGATAACCCAAAAAATTCACTTTCCAAGGATGGGACGTTTTGTGGGAAACCCTGGAAGAAAGTTTTGTATGATCTGGGTATTCAAGAAAGTGACCTATGGAGCTCAGCAGGTTGTCAGGAGAAGTGCTTATGGAATGCTAAAATATTCCCCATTATTTCATACTTTGAAATGCTTAGTTTGTCCTCATGGCTGATGGGTTTGAGTGACCGAGAATCTAGAAGTTTGCTTTACTTGTGGAAAAATTCACGCCGTGTCAGTTTGGAGGAGTTGCATAGATCAATTGACTATTCAAAAATTTGTACAGGCTCAAGTAATCATCAAGCTGATCTTGCGGCTGGAATTGCTAAGGCTTGCATTAACTATGGCATGCTCGGACGAAACTTGTCCCAATTGTGTCAAGAAATTCTACAAAAGGAAGCATCAGGAGTTGAAATGTGTAAGGACTTCCTCGACCTTTGTCCCAAACTTCAGGAGCAGAATTCTAAAATTCTTCCCAAAAGTCGGGCATACCAGGTGCAAGTTGATCTTCTTCGGGCATGCAGAGATGAAAAAACTGCATGCCAGTTGGAACATAAAGTTTGGGCTGCAGTTGCTGATGAAACTGCTTCAGCAGTGAGATATGGTTTTAAAGGTGGGATTACATATTTGTGGCTCAAGCATTATGTTAATACTTGATTGTGAAAAAGGTTTATATTGCAACAGCAGAGAATAGGCAATCTTAATACATCACCATATCTTCTCTAAACTTAGAATGAACGCTTACAATTTTCATTGTCCTTTTCTTATGATGGTAGTTTCTTATACTTTGTGTTCTCATTGGCACACTTCTTTCTTTTGTGAATTGTACTGCTTCAATGGAGTTCATATGTGTGCCTCTTTATTCTCTTAAATTAATCATGGTTTACATTTTGGTGCATAGAACATCTCTTGGAGTCTCCTGGCAGTGTGCCTGCTTCAGCAAATGAGAATAATCACATTGATGGTTATGTCAGTCGATCTTTCTGCGCTAGAAGGGTGAAGGTTGAGTTACCAGTTCGTGTAGATTTTGTTGGGGGATGGAGTGACACTCCTCCATGGAGCTTAGAACGTGCTGGTTGTGTTCTGAATATGGCAATAAGTTTGGAAGGTTGTCTTCCCATTGGCACAGTTATAGAGACAACAGAAATGACTGGAGTGTTTATTAATGATGATGCTGGAAATCGGTTATACATTGGGAAGCTAGCTTCTATTGCTCCTCCATTTGACAGTGATGATCCTTTCCGGCTTGTCAAATCTGCATTGCTTGTGACTGGTATTATTCATGAGAACACTCCTGAATCTATGGGCTTGCAAATCAAAACATGGGCAAATGTACCTCGTGGTAGTGGCCTGGGAACTTCTAGCATCCTAGCAGCTGCTGTTGTGAAAGGACTTCTTCAGATAACTGATGGAGATGATAGCAATGAAAATGTTGCTAGACTGGTTTTGGTATTGGAACAACTCATGGGAACAGGAGGTGGGTGGCAGGATCAAATTGGAGGTTTGTACCCTGGTATTAAATTTACTACAAGTTTCCCCGGAATACCATTGCGGCTTCAAGTCATGCCCTTATTGGCTTCTCCACAATTGATTATGGAGCTGCAGCAGAGGTTGCTTGTGGTATTTACGGGTCAGGTAAGTTCATTGTTCTATTTTCCTGCCTTTTGAGTTTCATTTCAAACAAAATAATATCATCTGTTGCTAGCTTAAGATGGTTGCACAAGTCTAAATACCTTATGGTACGGCGAACCAGGGAGCAGTTAGTTCTGGACAGGCTTGTTTAGAATTTTGAGATCCAGTCTTACTTAAATTTTGGAAGCTCGTTTCATTGAATGCTAATATGCCTGATTTATTAGGATTGTGAAAATGCAGTTTCATTTAAATTAAAGATAGGATATTTCATTGGTAAAGTCAGGTGGGCAAGTAAAAGCACATTTAAAATAGATCCAACTATACCAGTCCTCCAGAAGTGTGATGGACTAGAAATGTTGTAGGAAAGTACATTTATGACAGGAAATCCTGTAGCGAAGTGTGACAAATTTGCAATAGATGTTCTAGAGTTATGCATTGGGTATCATACAGGCCTCATGAAAATTAACTAATTCTTTCTCAGGCCACCTACATTGAACACTGGTATTCTAATTCTGTCAGAATTATTGAAATGATAGAGAGTTTTGTGCGAGGTGCAGAACTTTGGCTATTTTGCATGTATTTTGTCTATGCTTGTGCTCCAGAATACACCTTTGTCAATTGGAAGTCCCCGAATTAATTGTCATCCTGTATTCTGCAATTGTGTTGCAGGTTCGACTTGCCCATCAGGTTCTACAAAAGGTGGTCACTAGATACCTTCAGCGGGATAATCTTCTTGTATCCAGTGTTAAGCGCCTTGCTGAACTGGCAAAAATTGGGAGAGAAGCTCTAATGAACTGTGAAGTTGATGAGCTAGGGGAGATAATGCTAGAAGCATGGAGGCTGCATCAGGAACTGGATCCATACTGCAGCAACCAATTGGTTGATAAGCTTTTTGCATTTGCTGACCCATACTGCTGTGGCTACAAGCTTGTGGGTGCTGGTGGTGGGGGTTTTGCCTTGTTACTTGCCAAGGATGCCAACTCTGGAAAGGAACTGAGACATAAGCTAGAAGAATGTTCAAATTTTAATGTTGAAGTCTACAACTGGACAATCTTTTAAGGCAATTAGATGTGTGGATATCATCATTGATTATCTCATATTATTCTTTAGAAGGGTCCTTCTTATTATTCTTTATAGTAGGTTCTATAAGATGATATATAGAATTACAGGGAGTCATTTTTATACAGTATACAAGTAAAATAAAGTGTAATGTGAGGGGTAAAAGAAAATATTTGATTTTGCATTTAAAAGCCGAATAAGATTCGGCAGTATAGCTGTTTGTATTGTTATTACATGTGTATGTGGTTAGACTTAAAATCAAGAAATGTTTTTCTTGTTTGGTGATTATGTGATATCTTGGCTCAGGTTTTGCACATTGTGCTGCATTAAGAAATTTTTTCAATATGATTTAAGAAATTTGCAAAGATTATTTTAGTCCAGAAATTGTTTTTAAAATTAATTTAGTTCTAATTCTAATTGAAATTTTCATATCATAATATTAAGTTTTGATTTGTTAAGACGACTAGGGCCTATGTAACAGGCACGAAGTAAAGGGACAACCCCGAGGCATAACTTGCCAGCAGGGCAAAGAATCCAATGATTTTTGGGCCCATGAAAAACGGTATCGCTTTTGCCTGGATAGTCTTCCACTGAAATCATCCTTAGATTAGAACCTCAGATGGGGAATCAGATTAATAATATTTTATTTTAACAGGTAATTAATTTCAAAAAATAATAAAATTCCAATTTTACCCTTGACGACTCTAGTAGGTAAAAAGTCAAGAGAATAGGGACAAGTCAAGAATCAGCCTATCATTATTGGCGCTAACCCTTTAATGGCTACGTGTCTATTACAGTCAAGTATTCTACTCTCTGCACACAATATTTCATTTATTATTTTTTTTTATAAATTTTTAGATTTTTATATAATTTTAAATATTTAAAAATATAATTAAAAATAAATATTAAATAATTAATGAAGTATAGATAATTAAAAATAAATGTCAAGTAACTAATGAAATATTTAATATAAAAATTTAAATTTTTTTAATATTTTTATATAATAATGAAACACTCTGAATTTTCAATTATTTTATAAAATTCTATTTTCCTACGGAAACATATTATTTTATTATTTTTCTTATTAAAGTAAGGATCGGAATTATATTTTATTAAATTATAAATATTCATATAATTTGAATATGTATTATTAATGGTAAATTTAGTGTAATATTATATATGTGTGTTATTTGATAATGTCAATGTGGATTTTTTGAGAATTGTATTTTGGATTATATTTTGATATTTGAGTATTAATAAAGGTATTAATTATATTATAAGTTTGATTATAGTATTTTATCGGATATTTAGATTTCCGTTATAATTACTATAATTATCGTTAATAATGTTATTGATATATATTCATGAGTATATGTTGTAAATTATTATTAATATGTAAATTATGAATTATTGTTAATTATTATTATTATTACTATCATTTTCATTATTATGATTATTGTTGGTATTATTATTTTATTATTATTATTATCACTATTATTATTATTATTATTATTTCATATATATATATATATATATATATATATATGTGTGTGTGTG
Organism: Reutealis trisperma; assembly: GCA_947687605.1. NCBI lineage: Eukaryota > Viridiplantae > Streptophyta > Magnoliopsida > Malpighiales > Euphorbiaceae > Reutealis > Reutealis trisperma. The sequence goes on along the minus strand of CANTUT010000033.1, from coordinate 4,593,679 downwards.
TGTGTGTGTGTGTAGTATTATGTTTATATAAAGATATGTATATAGTAATGTATGTATATATTATATGGTTTAGTATATATATATATATATATATATATATATATATATAACATAAGGGTGTTGTAAGAAAAATTAAGAAGAAAAGAAAAGGAAGTTTGTGATTGGTGCGAGTAGTGAAACGGTGAGTTTTGGTTGGAGCATAAATGGGAAGCAGAGGGAGAGGAGAGAGAAAGGGAGAGGCTGAGAGAGAGAGAGAGAGGGTTGGCGGCATTTCAACGGACGGTGGCAAGCACCGCCACCACCGCTGGGTAGAGGAAGGACCGGTGACTTCAACAGAGGCAGCGGCGCTCTGATCGGCGGCGGCACGGCGGCGTACGCGAGGAGAGAAGTACCGCCGGCCACCGCAACTTCAAATCCATTTTTCGGCCGATTCCGGCAGCGAAATCCGGCGATCTTGGTGTCGTTTTACTCCTGGAGATGAGAGTTTCATTTTGGTACCTACCTTGCCCCCTGAGGACAACCAGAGGAGGAGATCGAAAAATATAAAACCGTGACTTTGGAGGCGTTTTTCGGTGGCTGGAGGGCGAGTGACGGCGAGTGGTGACTGTTTTTGTTCTCCTGGGGTTGAGGTGAACCTGCTGGTGTGGAGTTTTCCTTGATCCGCCACCATCAGCGGCGGCGCGTGGTCGGCCGGCGGCGGCGCGTGGCAGCGGCGTGTGGGGAGGTCCAGTGGTTCTGTTTCTACGTTCTAGCACGATCCTCGACGTCCGTATGTTCAAAATTTGTGAAGGTTAACCCGAAACCCTTGTATTTCAGTTGTTATATGAATTATTTTATGTTTAGTAGTTCTTAGAATATTTGTTAGGTTGTCGAGTCTGTTCTGGGGTTAAGTGTAATTCTTATCATGATGTTCTCTATTGCGAGGTGTCGGTGTCTGGCGTCTTCCTGGTTCCAAGGCTACTCTTCTGAGGGAAACCGGTCGGAAGCATTGACAGTTAGGTGAGTGATACTCACTGATATATTATCCTATTTCTATTTCATATGCATTGCTGTGTGTATATATATATGTATATTATGCACTACTACTGCATCTATAAGCATGTAATATTTGACTGTGAATGATGAATTGATATTCTGTATTATGTGTCATACTATGGTTGTGATTGATGGATGGAGGTCGGGAGGATACAGTACCACTTAGGATTATGGATTTGTTATGATTATGATTGGATTATGATGAGATTTAGAAGATGAGTTATGACTGATGGATGCCGGCCGGGCCTGCTCATCGCCAGGGTTGCTGTCAGTTGGGTCAGGGCTGCGTGGTACAGACTAGTGATGGCCGGGCCCCTTGGATATAAGAGATAGATTATTGGACTCAGAAAGCCAGAGTAGGGGGATTGGCTCCCTATATTGAGTATTGAATATCAGTGTGGTACTGTGGACCATACCCCATCCTTGCTTGATTGGATGATTTGTCTATCTCTATGACATGGTGCATAGCATGTGCATTAGAAATCTATCTGTAGAATACCAATTTAATATATTAGCTGGTATCATTCACTGAGTCGAACGCTCATTCCTGTTCATCTTGTTGCTTTCAGGTTAGAGAATGAGCTGGTGAAAAAAATTGTAATTGAGTAGACTGTCAATTTTCCTTCGGCAGTAATTTGTATTAATGGGATATTAAGAATATATGTTATAGATGTACATTTGTGATTATGACTCTAAAACTCTGCAATGTTACACTTTATAATTAAAATTTATGTATTATTTCAGTTATGTATTTTAAAGAGTTATAATCTTTGGGTTAAACAGAACCTTTCTGTAATTTATTACTTTATGGAATATATGGAATAAGTGATGTTGGGCTAATTTGATAATTGTATTGTGTTGTGATTTCTTTTGGTTCTACTTATCTTATTTGGGCCCATAGCCCTTTTCAGTTGGGCTTTTCAGTTGTGCGTTTTGAGCTTTTTGTCTTGTGGTTTGGGTTAGGCTTACTACAGGCACTGGTAGCTACGTGTATTTTCCGTGTCCTAGTGCCGGTCACGTGCCTTCGGGTTGGGGCGTGACAAATAACTTTATTTGAATAAATTAATTTTTTGTCTAAAATTTAAATAAATTAAGAATATATTATAAGAAAAATAAATAATAAATAAGATAAAATAATATTTTTGATATATTTTATTATTTTTATTTTTATATTCTCTCGTAATTTTTTATTAATATTATAAATATGATGGATAATATAAATTTCAACATTAATATAAAAATATTAAAAAAACGATAGAGAGAACCATTAAAATTATAATAGTTTTTTATATAAAATATGTAATAATTTTATATTTATATTTTTTAAAATATTATTCATATACCTTTACCTTTTATGACGGGTAAAAATTAATTAAAAAGGTATTTTTAATATTAAGACTAGTTTTTAGCCCTAAATGGAAAAAATTATTATACAGAGGTAATTGGTAAAAGTTGTTGAACAGATTCCCGTGTGTACCCAATTGTATTTTGCCACGAAATGTGTTGAGGAGCTCACCTCATTGAAGGCGACTGATTTTGGTTAGCTTTAGCCTTTAGGAAATTATATGATTAGCGGTGCGATATGCTGGTTGTGTAATTTACAAGTGACTGGGTAAACAGAGTCAGAGAGTCCAGCACCAGGAAAGGGAAAGAGAAAGAGAGAGAAATGGGTCTGCTCACCCATAGAGTAGAGAGAAGTGAAATCAAGCCTGGAGATCATATCTACACTTACAGGGCTGTCTTCACTTACTCTCACCATGGTATCTATCTCTTTCTCTTTGTTGACTTGGAATTTCTTTATTTTATTTTATTTGACATTGTAGAGTTTTGGAATGTAGGCTTATTGCATTTGATTTGGTTCGATTTTTGGTTTGTTGTTTCTTTGTTTACGGGGTTCTTGATTATTATTAGTAGCGTGTTTGTTGATTTCTTGGTGGATTTATTTTATTTAATTTTTCTTTAGTTCCTGTGCTGAGAATTTTGTATTGGGTTGGATTTTGTTTTTTTGAGATGCCCAACTTCTAATCTGCATTATATTGTGTAGAAATTAAATGATTCTTTGAGAATTTGAGGTGTGAAAGCTTCAGATTTCCAACGTTATGTTTGTGGATTCCCCTATATATGCTCATCAGTCTAATGCAAGCACATTTTTCCCAGCGACACTTCCTTTTTTTTTTTTTTTTGGTAAATTCATCTTTTGACTAGGCTAATTGATCCCATGGTCATTTTTCAATAGCATTCTCCTTCACTTTCCTGTTTAGTTTCATAGATCGGAGAGTTCTGGAAGATCATAAAATTTTTTATAGGAATGTTAAAATTAGTATTCAACTCGGTAGTTGATTGATGATAATAGCCATGAAAATGGTTCAGTGGAGCTGGGCAGTAGTCTTGGACAAAGAACCTTTTTTTTTTTTTTTTTTTTTTTTTTTTCTCACTTTTCTTGATACAATGATGAGATGGAACGCATGATTCTTCCTTTCCCTGCTAGTTTTTTTTTACCATTGTGCCATGACAACATTGGAGGAAATAGACCTTTCTACCTTGCAGCGGCAAGAGTTGTTAAATAGAGAAAATACAGGTAATTAAACATTCCCAAGGAAAGTTGTATTTGAGTTATTTTGCTGCTTAACAGACAGAATATCTAATAGGAATATCCTGTGGGATTGTATTCATGATATTCTTGATGGCTTTATTTGAACAAACAATCATCTGCCTGTGGCCAAAACAAAATGCTCCATTGCAGTTTTCATCAATGGTACATGACCCTTCACAGGAGAGGAATTTGGTCCATCACCCCTTGAATTTTTCTGCTGTGTGTGGCCTGATGGCATTAGAAGAGGAAGGATTAAATTTGCATAATGTCTTCTCCTCTTTGATATGGTCACTCCTTGAGCGCAATTCCAGGATCTATGCATGCACAATTGGACTTATTGAAACTTAAGAGTCCAATGAACTTTCAAGATGCCTAGGGCAGCAATCTAAACAAGTTCTCTACATATGCTTTTTGGGGCACCATTATATCCTGTCTTTGGCTTCTCTATATTGTTGTTATTGGAAGCAGTTTTCAGAGTAGTTTAGAGCCTAGCTGCTGCTTAGTTCTTAGAGATATGCCTAGTTCTGCCTCTCATTTACTTGAGTTACTTTGATCCTCTTTCAATATATCTGCTGTTCAATCTGCAAGCTTTTAAGAGCTTCATGCATAAGCATGTCCACCTAATTATTTGTTTACCTACAAAGCTCATGCATCATGTCGATTAAATATGCAACATTGCTGTAGTTGTCATTTAGAGCATTTTTAAATCTTCACACTTTTAGGGGATAACTCCCATCTGGTAGCTTTTAGTTTTTCTCTTAGGATGCGTCTACTCTGTTAATGAACTACTAGTGTAGTTCCTCAGCTGATGACAATCTTGTTGGATTTTAACATTTCATTCTGTTGTTGAAATAACAAGCTATATTTGAAATCTGACTTTGCAGGTATCTTTGTTGGTGGAAGCAAGGTAGTCCATTTTACACCCAGGCAGAATACAAATTCAAACTCTGATACATCTGATTTCTATGATTCAGTGTCGAGCATTCCCTCATCCTGTGAAATCTTTCCTGACTGTGGATTCAGGCAACCCAATAGTGGGGTAGTTCTCTCCTGCCTGGACTGCTTCCTTGGAAAAGGATCCCTTTACTGCTTTGAATATGGGGTACCACCAACTGTATTTCTAGCAAAAGTACGGGGAGGCACATGCACCACAGCACCATCTGACCAACCAGAAACAGTAATCCACCGAGCAATGTATCTTCTTCAAAATGGATTTGGCAATTACGATGTTTTTCGGAACAACTGTGAGGATTTTGCTCTGTACTGCAAAACAGGTCTTCTGATAATGGACAAGCAAGGAGTTGGAAGAAGTGGTCAAGCTTCTTCAGTCCTTGGTGCTCCATTAGCTGCTCTCCTTTCATCTCCTCTAAAGTTGCTAATGCCAAGTCCTGTAGGTGTTGCTACAGTTACTGCTGGGATGTACTGTATGAGCAGATATGCTACTGATATAGGTGTACGGACTGATGTGATCAAGGTTGCTGTGGAAGACCTGTCTGTGAACCTTGGTTGGGCAGATCCTCATGATGAAGTCTCTGAGGATAATGAGGCTTCACGCAGATTGATTGCCAGGTGACACTAATTTTATATCTCTGCCTGTGGAAGCCATCCCCTAATTAATAAAAATTAGCAAAGTTGTCATGTGGGAATTTGTTGTTTTCTTTATTTCATTGCAAGTTAGTAGAACAGGTCTGATTGTGTACTTAACTGCTAAATAATTCTTTAAGAGTGATCTGTTCTCTGTTATGACTCTGAAATTCAATCTTGGTACTTTTTAGTAGTTTGTTAAAGCTGTACAAGTAAATGGAACGCCACAGGATATGACTAATGCAGTTCTATTTCTGTCATTGCTTAAATAGACAAGATCTACTCATAGATTATAATTTCTGACTTCATAAATCTTTAAAAATGCTTGGAAGTGGCTGATTTCCATCAAATATATTCTCAGTTGTTTCAGATCATCATATAACATTGTATTCCGACTTCCATTTGATCAACTCAAATATCAATATATCCTAAGGTCCTAGAATTTGATAATATAATTTAAATACACAGTAAACATGTGCTGATCCTCCAAACAAAGCAGAGGATTTGTGAGTGGAACACTGAAAAATTAATAAGCTGGTGCTATGCTTGGTGTCGAGCAATTGACAGTTGCCCAAATTAAAGCAACCAATGAGAACTAGTTCGTCAAAGCGAGCCATTGAGAAGGATTCTGAAGAGACCATAAATATCCTGGAAGACGAAAGAACAAAATAACATTTTCACGCATGAAAAATTTAGAACATCTGAGATTTCTCTTTACATATATAAATATTTTTTTTCCAGAGACGATCTATATTTATGTACAGAACCATGTACTTTTCATCACAGTTTTCTAATTACAGGTAAACATGGAATCTTGGAGGGTTATTAAAAGTTTTTTGGTGGGTTATTGATCTTTTACTGTTCTGGGTTGCTTGAGGTAAGTTTGTTACTGGGTTCATTTTGGTTGATCTTTACAGAGTCGACAAGCTTGAAATCCGCAAGCTTTGCCAACTCATTCACAGCATCAACAGTCTCCTTTATTCTTGTTACAGTTTCTAGTAGCAAAGAAACTAGTGTGACTAGTGGTAAAACCTCCATGATAGATGATGAGCTTGTTTTCAGGTTGGGCTCTGTTTTAGCATCACCATCCAATGTCAATCCTGACGTTGCAGAGAGATGGTTAGGAAGAGATTTGACAGAATTTTGAAGTTCTTGTGCTGCAGATTGCATCTCTGTTAAAGATAATTCAATCTTTGATGATATTGTCATGGTTTTTACAGTAGTTGCCAATTCTTTCAGGACAATTGAAGCATAGCAACTCAATGTCGTGCAGGGATTACTGAGATGCTTCTTTAGATGTTCAGGTGCCTGTTGCCAAGCAAAGAATGTTGAATTAAAACATGTACAAGAATTAGAATAGAGAAGATGAATAATTGTTGCAAGAATCAAGACATACCGGAATTTCTGTGTTTATGCAGCCATTGAGAGTTTCAATGCAACAAGCACAGCTACGCAATGAGGCTCCGACCTTGAGGTACTGTTTCCATGGATGCCGGAAGTTGAAACGGCCATGTGCAGGTTCCCATCTTGCAAAATTCGCCTATATATACATATTTCCAAGAGAAAGTTAATTAAGTAAAGAAGCTAATTAGCTGCTAAAATAATTGGGAGGATTGATTCAGCGACTAATTACCATGGAGTCTTCAGTTGCCTTCGAATTAAGCACACATTTATACCCTTCCATCTTCTTGCAAGAACCTTCATCATTGTTACTTGCGAAATAACATGCAAAAGTTCCTGCAATTTTATTTCAGAAATCAAAATATGTGAAATGGCTAGTTTCATTTTCTGTATCTGGCTATATATGCGCATACCATCTAAGGAATCATCAATTTTTTCCAGGTTCCGATGAATCAAATTGTGAAGCTCGCAGCCAGCCCAAACGGGACAGAAAAACATGCTTATTATAATGCACAAAGAGGTTCCAACAGCAATCGTAGATAATCTTTGTTGAGCTAAATCGAACAATTCATCGACTCGATAACCAGAAACTGAAACTAAGCTGAAGGTTAGGATAAAGATCATAGCACCATAATCAAATCTGGCTTTAACTGTTGGCATGAATCTCGAAAAGGTTGCTGCTGAAGCTGCAGTGAATATAGAAGAATATAATCAGTTTAATTCCCCAAAGAAGAAGTGCATATGAATTTTTGTGGGAATGACACACCGAAAAGGAAAACTGAGATTCCAAGAATTATGGGCTCTAATTTTTGTCCCGTCTGACTTGCAATCCAATTAACACCAAGACCAAGTGATCCAGCTAAAAAAGTAGCTGTTGCCCTATTAATGCTTTTACTTAGAGTTGCACCTGAAACAAATTCAAGTGCAATTTAGTTATTCATGATATTAATTTTGCAATTAAAAGAACTTAACAAACAAATGGCAGGGGATATTCCAGAGTACTAACCAACTGTATTTTCAAAAACTACAACAACTGTCATAACTGCCCACATAGCATTTCCTCCAACACTTTCATATAAAGGTGTCATATAATACCAGAGTGAAACAAGAGAGACTGCCACCCCAACCTTCAAACAATGGATAACCTTTTTAGGATCAGCAACTCCTATATTCCAAGCTTTTTCCAAAAATCTCCAAATCTTCAAAATAATTTCTCTTATGAAAACCTTTAACCGTAGCCAGATTCTTTGGATTACTGACCCACTTGATTCTGGCATCAATATCTCATGTGAGGCCCCATTATTAGTTATATTTATCCTCCATTCTAATTTGTTTGACATTTCCTTTTCCATAACTATAATAAGGAAATTTAGGCTGCCAAGGGCAAACTTAAGGTACGTATAGACAAGTGGGTCTTTCTTAATTTTGAGCCTTCGATTGCTATATTAGTAGCTTTCAGCTAAAAGGATTTAAGAAAGAGATATAAGGTTTCATAGGATCATTAGTTTTTAGCTTGTAATTGGCCTTTGTTGTGTAATTATAAGTTATGATAACTAGTCAAGCCTTTATATAATGGAAAGTTTGAGGGTCTTACAAGAAAGTTCTGAATTGTTTTTGGTAGGTAAGTAAAAGCTATAGAGTACTTTTTGACACAATATTGAGATAATATGCCTCTAGAAGAGAGCATGCAAAAGAGATAACATAGCCTAATTAAAATTAAAAATTAAAAATTAAAAAAAAATGTTATAAATATAATGGAGAAGAGCAATAATAAAGAATATAGAGAAGAGAATAGTTTTTCTAGTTATTCCATTCAATAGTATTAGGCCTTTTATATAGAGTATAGAAGAGAAAGAAACAGTAAGCTTTTCCAATAAGGAAAATATAAGAAATAGGAAGTTTTTTTAATAAGGAAAATACAAGAAATAGAAAACTTTTCTAATAAGGAAAATACAATTAATAATAATATGAAAACTAGAATATTCATGTACATGGAAAGACATTAATCAAATCTTATAATATATCATAACACTCCCCCTTGATGTCTTTTACAAAGAATATGTCTCGTTAAAATCTTATTAAGGAAAAACCCTGTGGGAAAAAAAATCTTAGTAAAGGAAAAAGAGTACATTATTCTTGTAGGGATTTGCACCATAACACTGTTTCGTTAAAAACCTTACCAAAAAACCCAATGGGACAAAACCTAAGCTAAGGGAAAAAAGAGTACAGTGCACTAAAATCTTCCCCTCATGAAAATATGATTTTTATCAAATATCTCTTAGCCGATGCATGCTAATTTTGTTGACTAACTTTTTAAATGTGATTGTAAAGAGTGCATTTATAAACAAATCTGTCAAGTTATCAAATCGTATATTTAATGATGTTTAAGTAATATTTACATATAATAATTTATTTATAGTATTCCCTTAGGATATTACTTGCGTTATGAATATACCTCGTTAAAAACCTTATTAGAAAACCCAGTGGAAAAAAACATAGTTAAGGAAAAGAGTACATTTCATGCGCTATTTTATCATTACACAAATTGTCTCATTAAAACCTTTGTCCAAGAAAATAATGTGGGACAAAAATTTGACTAAGAAAAAAAAGTATAATCATATACTAATTCACTCCTCCTGATGAGGACAGATTTTAACATGATATATATTAATTGATGAAATAATACTATGTGAAAACCATACTAGGTAAAGACTTAGTATATAAGTCTATTAGGTTGTTACTCGAGCGAATTTGGTGAATATCTCTTCTATAGCTCATATATATAAGAATTTGAGTGAAGTTTATATGTCTACTTCATCAATCTTGATATATCTACCTTTAGTTTGTGCAATGCGAGTTGTATTATTTTCAAAACATAATGAGAGTATTTTTAATGAGGTACTTCAGGACCATAAAAATCTTTATAAAATTACAGTATCACTATATGTGAATACATAGCGAGTCTAAGATCTACCATAACAGAGATGAAACAAATAACCAATATTCGCATATAGACCAATTTCAAATATGAATCAAAATTTAATCATAATATTAACAGTATATTGAAGATAACTTTTTACACCACTCTAATATCTTTTTGTAGGTGCAGAGTTATACCTAGTTTGAAATTTTTCTTGCAAATGCAATATTAGGCCTGATGTAATTTGCAAGATACAAGAGTGCCCTATATCACTTATATATGATACTTCAAGACCAAATAGCTCTTTATTATCTTCTTTAGGTCTAAAAGAGTCTCTGTTCACTTCTAGTAAGCAGATCACCTATTGGGGTGCTTGAGGGAGAAGATTTATCCATACAAAAATTGCTTAAATATCTTTTCCATATAAGTATACTGGTGTATTAGTACTCCTTAATAATCGGTCTACAGGCCGATACAAAATTTCATTTCCTTTAAATTTTTCATCTCAAACTTACTTTTCAAATAGGTACATATTTATTTGATTTCATTAAGAGTCACATTGATATTTAAATCAACTTATACTGCAATAATAATATATACCATTCTATGGTCTTTTATTAATACAAATGGACATAGTGTATTATTCACATATCTTTCTTTTAATAAGAATTTACTTAAACAATCATACCATATGTCCATATTGCTTTAATCCATACATAGATTTTTGCAATTTGATGAAATACATGTCACATGTTTAATGTGCATTCATTTATGATATACTTAGTCCTTCTGGGACTCTTATTGCTTTCATAAGGCGTACAATAAGCCTTTCATTAACTATCATATTAATTAAGTATCGGAACATGATCATTTCCATAATAAGAGAATTATTTTTCTCATAGTCAATGATAGAACGAGTCTAGCTCTACTTTAATTGTCTCATTCCATAATGATCAATCATGTTTATGCTAATATTCAGTTATACTTATAGATTCTGAATCCATATTTTCTCTTGTAACAGCAAGAGTTACTGTTAAGGCAAATTCATCGTCGACGATAATTAAATTTCTATCAACTCTTTCTTATATCATAAAAATAATTGAGATCTCATAGTTTTCATTTATATGATTATCAACTCCAAAAGCCATATCTAGAGGATCTAATTATTCCATTGTCTCAGTTTATATCTCATAATTGGCTATAGCTCTTTGACTGAGATTTTCCTTTTCAGGAGGTTTCTCTTCAGGAGATTTTATGAGTGGCGCTGCTTTTTTTTTCGGCAGATTTTTGTCTTTAGTTCCAATTTACTATCCACACTTCTGGCGTGTAATGAGATTGATTGATTTTCTATTTGTAATTGGAATCACAACCCTTGCTAGGATATTAGCAGCTGTAATATGAGACTTTGTCACTCTTTTAACATCTATAAATGCATTTGGTAGTTAAGTTATAATTTGTTGCAATTGTATTATTTTGTGAACTTATGGTTCACTCTAACTTGTACCTGGACCAAAATTATTTGAAGGGTTTTCTTTCCAATAAATTTATCAATATTTTTTAGCACTGCAGGTGTTTTTCCTCTCCTTAATGTTGAGAAATATGCCTCATCAAAATAAATTCTTAGTCTCTTTTATAGACCCATTATCGCACATTGAGATAGTGATATTAATATATTTATGGCACAAAAAAAATTTACGGCTCATGTCCTTATACAAGTTTCAAGAGAGAGTATATATGATGTACACAATGGCATTCATGCCAAACTTTCAAGGTTTAATTATTGAACTATAAGTTCAATGCTTGAACTGCAGGTTCAACGCAATATATTGTGCATGTATACTAGGATAAAACAGTAATGAAATAACTCATTATAATACACAACTTGTAAAATCCTTGCAAATTACTCTTTCAAGGAGTTTACATAAAATCATCAATATTGAATTGAGTTGTGTCCTCTATATGGGCGGTTCCTCTTTTAGAATCTCATGATCTACCAAATGATTTATAGCATTCACTTTAGGGAATACAGTTGTACTAGTTGGCATTATTTGATAATTTCTCGTTAGCAATTATTCTTTCAGAATTCTCATTATCTACCAAATAATTTATATCATTCACTTCAGGGAATGCAGTTGTATTAGTGGGTATTGTTTGATGATTTCTTATTAACAATTATTTTTTGTAACCACTAGAAAAATAATGTTTGCAAATTTTCACTTTTTATACTGCTACTATAAGAGTATATAATTTTATTACCGCACAATTTCAGCTGTGAAGTAATTTTAAACATGGTTAAATTATATTCTCAAATAGATTTCAAGTCTTGTAAGCATAGATTTAGCCAATCATATTAAGCTTATGGTAGTACCACATATTTCAAGTGATTATATCTATCTTTAAAACTCTTTTAGAAAATATAAAAATCATTAATAGTGAGATATTCAACTTTTAAATTCTCATTTAAATGAGATTTAAGTAGATAATAGCTTTTACTTTTACTAGCATCTAAATGCATTTCATTATCAACAACTCACGTCAAAAATTATTCCCATTGAATTTAAGAGCATATAAAAATTATCAACCAAAATTTAATTCACTATACTTCACTTTATTTAAATAACTTAATTTGCATATATTTAAAATATATCTAAATAGAGCAATCAGAAAATAAATTAATATTAATTTTAACGAACATTAAATTCATAATTTATTCTACCTAGGAAAGATAAGCACTAATTGTGCTTCTCTATACCAACATAAATCTAATAATATATGCAATTCAGAAATAAATTCATCAATTCACAAATTAACAAAATTATGTCACTTGTATAATTTATATTCATCTCATTTCATATTTAAATATCTAATTGTTTTCATATTTAATGCATATTGACATAAGTAAATTCAAAACATATATAACACACACAACTTTCTTGTAAGCTATTCAACTAACAAATATATATATATATATATATATATATATGAGTCTTGTATTGTCCATAAAATAAATTTTGAGTTAAGATACTAACACCGAAAATATGTAATAATATATGTACTAGTAAAATCGATTTCAATTTAATAAATCAAATAAACCTATTAATATGAACACAATATCACCCTTTCCCCACAAAGCAAGTCAATCAATCAATAAATAAATAATTTAGGGTCAGATTTTATGCCAAAAAAAATTGTAAGCCATGACTTTAAAACTATGTGTAAAATATGTTATTATAATTGATAACCAATTAAAAGTTGCAATTTGGTTGGTTAATCAAATAGGTCATACCCATCATTCCAATACATATAAACAACAATGGAACACCCAAAACAGAAAAATCAAAGCAAAAGGGTTTACCTTAATATTATGGTCATACATAGGTACTTTATTGACATCCAATTTATTCAATACGTGTAGCTTAAATCAAATTTATTAGTTACTCAGGAACAAAAAATATCAATTTTTTAGAGATGTCTATTTTATTTATTTGATTAGTTTTTCAGGAACTGTAGAGATTATCAATTCTTTCAGGAGCTGTGGAGATTATCCGTTCTTTCAAGAATTATAGAGATTATCGTTTCTTCAGAAACTATATAGATTATTGGTTATTCAGGAACTAGAATTTAAAATATAATGCTAGTTCTTCAGGATTTATAATTTAAAATATAGTTCTAGTTCTTCAGGAACTTAGGTCAAAAATTCTTTAGGAATTTATACCTTAATTGTTTATTTAATTAGTTATTCAGAAACTATAAATAATACTAGTTTCTTCAAGAACTAGAATTTGAAATATAGTGCTAGTTTTTCACTAGAATTTAAAATATAACGCTAGTTTTTCAGGAACCAGAATTTGATTAATATGGTACTAGTTCTTTGAAAATTATAAATAATACTAATTTCTTCAAGAATTAGAATTTAGAATATGGTACTAGTTCTTTAGGAACTATAAATAATACTAATGAAGATTAAATAACATCAACTAATAATTTTTTTTCATAAAAATGATAATCAAATTATTATTAAAATAATAACAATATATAACAAGAAACGAAAACATATATATAAAACAAAATAAAAAAGTTTTCATAATAATATAATATGATAACATTTGTTTTATATAGTAATAAAACAAAAATTGATTCATAATAATAATAATAAAAAAAAATTTCCATGTTAATATAAAAAAAAATTCATATCAAATAATAAAAAAAAACGATTTCATTGTTGGGGAAAAAAATATATATGCAAATTTTTTATGCCCATATCAAAAAGCATATATATATATATATATATATATATATATATATATATATATATATATATATATATATATATATATATATATATATATATATATATATATATATATATATATATATATATATATATATATATATAATTTCATTGACACAATAAGATAAATACATCTTGAATATATATGCGTATTAAGTCATAGACATATATCTTTTTGAAAACATATATGATTCATATGTCATTCGAGATGAGGAAAAAAAATATCTTGAAAAAGCTTTTAAAAAAATGATAAAATAAATTCTTACTGATAACGTGTTACAAATATAATAGAGAATAGTAATAACAAAGAATATAGAGAAGATAATAGTTTTTCTAGTTATTCCATTCAATAGTATTAGGCCCTTTATATAGAGTACAGAAGAGAAAAAAATAGGAAACTTTTCCAATAAGGACAAATTTTTTATGCCCATATCAAAAAGCATATATATATATATATATATATATATATATATATATATATATATATATATATATATATATATATATATATATATATATATTTTAATTTCATTGATACAATAAGATAAATACATCTTGAATATATATGCATATTAAGTCATAGGCATATGTCTTTTTGAGAACATATATGATTCATATGTCATTCGAGATGAGGAAAAAAAAATCTTGAAAAAGCTTTTAAAAAAATAGTAAAATAAATTCGTACTGATAACGTATTATAAATATAATGGAGAATAGTAATAACAAAGAATATAGAGAAGATAATAGTTTTTCTAGTTATTCCATTCAATAGTATTAGACCATTTATATAGAGTACAAAAGAGAAAGAAATATGAAACTTTTCCAATAAGGAAAATACAAAAAATAGAAAACTTTTTCAATAAGGAAAATACAAGAAATAGGAAGCTTTTCCAATAAGGAAATACAATCAATACTAATATGAAAACTAACATATTCATGTATATGGAAAGATATTAATCAAATCTTATAATATATCATAACAAAAAAAGAATTATTAGATTAATTTTAGCTAGACATCATTGCATTATGGTTTTAAATTTAATAATGTCACAATCTCTCTAATGTTCTTTTAATTAGAGAAGTGGATCTTTCATTAACCACATTGAGATTATCTCAAAATTCTCCCTTATACATATTTGATATTTCTCAAAGTTGGAAACAGCAAAAAGCAATAAAATGGTACTACATTTTTTTTTTATTTCATTTTTATTTTTCTGGAAGAGAATATGTGTTATTGGGTAACTCTACATTTTAATTATAAGATAAATGATCAATTAGCTAAGAGATTAAGATATTGACATTTATTAAGGAAGAGTTTCGACATTCTGATGGCCATTGGCCAGTGTTCATTTTGTTTAGTCATCAATATCGCGCATGAAAGATCTATTAAAACACATTTTAATCTTAATCATTTTTTTTTCTCTTTCTTTTAAGTAAATTTAGCTGTTTAATTGGTTTTCATGCCTTTTATTTTTTACTATATAGTAAGGTTTCATGTTTATGATCCTTATAAATAATTTTCATGTTGCTTCCTTAATTTTATAACAGAAATTTTTAAGCAGAGAAGATTTTAACTCTTAATTTTTACATTATTAAATAAATATCTAGTTCTTGATTCCAGTCTTTCTAGCATTAATCATGGATAATTGATCATTTTTTTTTTTCTCCGTAGGACGATAAGCGATCAAAGATAGAGTTTCTGCCTAATTATCAATCCTAAGTGTCAATCGCTGGCAAAGGTCAAAGTGAAGAAAGAACACTACTAAAAAGATATATATATATATATATATAAATGCCAAAATATATACTAAAAAATGTATAGTGCGTAAGAAACTGAAATGGGTTACCATGATTTTGATTTTGAGACATTGAACTCTCCAATCTCCATTAATACCCACATGCATATGGACATGCCATCTGGCTTCATGAACAGATAGCAATTGCTGCAAATAACTTGAATTTTCAGGTTGTAAGGCAACTGTCACAGAATTTGTAAGTTAAATCAACTTGTCAAGTAATATGTTATGGCAACTCCTTAGTGGAAGGAGAGAATAAGAGAGGAAAGAGACCTAATTTTAGGTCTAGTCACCAATTAAATTAATTAGCTACAGTTCGAAATTACCTAATAATATTTTACACTTACCCTAAAACCTGCCTTCAAAATTCAAATATGTATGAAATTGAAGTCCTAAATTGTCGTTGGCATACGCTTTTTGTCACTGTCATATCTCTAATTAATTCCGTTGGCTTAATTAACAATGTTCATACTAAAATTTAGGCCATGATTTTATGTCTCTCGACTTTTTATTCATTATTTTTTATTAAGATTTTCTCATATTCAATTTGAACATATATTTGTAATTTTCACCTTTAATTTTAAAATAAATGGTTGAAATTTCATTAAAAATTTGGATTTAAAATTTAGAAAATGATAGTTATTTGTTAGATAATAAATCTCAACAATTAATTTTAAATTTAATAATTAAAATTATACAAATATGATATATCATATTCAACTTGAACAGAAGATGACCGCAATCCATTATTTTTCTAATTTCCTAATTAATTTAATTATTAGTATAAAGTGCAGTGTTGCATCTTTTGTTGAAAAATAAAAGCAATTTGAAAAGTGATTTCAACTTTCTTTCTTTTTTTTTTTAAATAAAAAAATCAACTCTCAATGAGTACTTGCAAATTAAACTTACTCAATTTCTTTCTAAATTATTAGTCATTACTCCTCATTCTGTCACGCTTTCTGTTTCTCTCCTTATTCATTAATTGTAAGTGCTAAGGCCATATTCATTTCTTAATTTTTATTAAAATTAATATTTTATCATTAAAAGTTTAGCATATATATATATATATATGTAGTATAACAATTAAATAATATTACAAATCAATTTTCATTTACATTATACTAAATCTATCTCTTATATTTCATAAAAAACAAATCATTCATATTATACTATTTCTCATGCTGTTAATCGATCAATATTTAAATTTGAATTAATTAAACCATAAGAAAATAACATCAATAACTTTTTTTTTTCCACTAAATTATAGAAATATAAATTAATTTCATGTATATAGTATATACTCTAGTAGGACCTCGATTATTACTTGGGCAAAGGACAAGTAAAAAATTAATAAGTAAATATTAAAATTAATTATCATAGTATACAAAAGCAATGTATTTAAAAAAAAAAAATGGAAATTAGCTATCCATTTTGTTCGAGTTTTAGGACGTGGAGAGCTCCATCATTTATGTAACTGAAGAGACCTCCCAACGGACAAAAATACAAAAAATGTAACATATGTCAGTAAGTTACACACAAAGACCATACATACAGGTACTAGAGAAAAAGGAATTAAAGACTTCTATATAATATATAGCCTACACAACTCCTAAATTTAATTTCATTATTTCAATAATTTGCAGTGAAATGAATGCAAATGGCTTCAAAGACCGCAATTGTATAAACAGGAAACATACACCGAGAGAAACCATAGGCAATTAGCTCAAAATTGCAATCATGATATTTAATCGATTATACACTAATATCAAAATTGAATAGTCTGGTTAGCTGTAAATATACACATGTGACTTCATATTAATCCAAACAAAAAATAACCTTCAATAATCAAAAGATAGTGCACATAGGTGTTCTCAATAGAGAAATCATAAGCAATTATCTCTAAAAAAAAAAAAAAAAAAAAAAAACAAAAAGATTACACCTCTGCTCTCTTCAACTCTGTCTAGCAACTCTCTCAATCTGTATTCTCTCTTCGCACTGGATTAACTCACTGACTTGTACATTGAAAATTCTCCCCCATATTAGTTTCGGAGAGTACTTGACTCTTATTTTCCTTGTTTATAGATTTTATTTTTCACTGGACTATCCATCAGTAGAGTGAGTTAATTTATTCCTCATCACATATATTCAGGTAGTTGCCAGAAATTAATTATTGGATCTAATTGACTTGCTGTCGTTTTTGAATCTGTTGACTTCATAAATATATTGCAGCAATCGCAAGTTGTAACATGTAGGTGAAGAAAATTCGTGAGTTTAACTCTAAAGTATAACGACATTGCAAATTGGCTTCTGTGATGTGACTAAAATTAATGTGATAGCAACTGATCTACTCTTTAAACTGAATACCAATTTATTATGAATCAAAGAACATCCATATATAAATTTTCACATTGATGGAAATGAATAATATTCCTTTGGACTATTGCAGGATGCAAATATTTCTACAATTAATTAACTAATAACTGCAATCCGAACTTTAGAGTTTTGGGCAATACTATTTTGCTTATTAAATTTCTGTGGACGTCGTTACCTCATCTCATGTAACGTTATTCTATTTCTAACAAATATAGATGCTCTTGCGTTTTTCTACATACAACACACTCTAATAAGTAATATCATCTCAACTCAACTTAGCTTTAATCACAAAATTAATTGGAATTGATTATATAAATTCATTATTTCCACTCTAAATAGCTCTGAACTATATTATACTTCTAAATCATATTGTACTCTTCACTAACACTATGCATTGGTGAGGGTGAATTTAAAGGGAAGGAAGAGGAATAAAGGAAAAATTAATAACTATCTTATTTGACATCTATTTTTAAAAAAAAAAAAGTGGGAAGGAAGTAATTCAACCTCATTCCCTTTATACCCAAATTGGGATTTAAAAAATTTTAACTCTATGTAGGATATTATAATTTTTTTGCATAACCCTTTTCATCCTTATCAATTTAACCATATTTCAAATAAACTCTCATATATTTTTTACGTTAATATTACCCTACATATATTTTTCACAATCTTCAAATTCAAATCAACAACAACTACAAGCAAGAAAGCAAGTAATCTTAACAATTCACAACCACTTTCAATCAAGTAATTAAATGATTTTTAATATTTGAATATTTTTATAATATTAGTTGAGATTTTTATTGCTTTTCTAAAATCACTTCTAATGTAAATATAATTAACTTGTCTTTTTTTTTTTTGGAATGAATTCATTTTAACGTATCTAATCTATTTCAAAATTATTAATAAGGATCTCAAGTTTTTATTATTTAAAAATTATTTTTAAAAATTTAACATGACTAGTAAATTTTATTCTATTAAAAATTTATTTATGTTCTTCTTATTCTCTTTATTATTTACTTGATGTTTTTTTGTCCTTTTACAATTATAATTCCAATCCCTTCCCTTTCATTCAAACAAAATAAGATTATTTTCCCTCTATTCCTTTTATTAATCAAATTTTGATTTGGCAAAAAATATAAGTTGAAATTTTCTCCCTCTCATTCTCATCTTGTTGCCATGCATAGTAACAAAGAAGGAGGACAAGGGGAGCCACCCTCAAATTTTCCAATAATAGTAATATTTAATTTTAAAATTATAGTGTATGGCCCCTTAAAAAAAGCATAACAAATTATACATTTAAAGGTATAACTTGGGTCATTCTATAAATTTTGAGCTAATATAATTTTGAGTTTAAAGCTCAAAACCCATTGGACTTAATGAAATAAAAAAATTCCATCCCACTTGATTCAATAAAATACATAAGGTCATGTATTATACAAATTTCAAACTCCTCTTTTTTATTATATTAAACCTACGAAAACAAATTAAGAACAAAATTGTCTTTTTTCTTTTGAGCATTAAGTAAACTTGTGTTTTTGAACTTGTCTTATTAACTTCTTAAATTAAGAGAGAAAAGTCAAGATATTCAGACGAGAGCTAAGAAGAGAAAAAATTGAGGTAATAGTTTAAGAGCTACAAAATCTCTATTGTGCAATTTTTTTCATTTTTTATTTTCTGTGTATATTTTTTTAATAGTATAAATTTGAAATTAAACTTATTTTAAGAAAACATGAGCAAAGGGCTGATTCGAACAGTAAACTCGATCAAAATTGACTTGGTCAAATCCTTAACCGGATTGGTCAATAGTTTTGGTTTACGAATCGAACTGACAAACTGAAAGTTCAAGAGTTGGTTGATAGTCATGGAGGTGAAAAAAATAATCATAACTAGAACTGGAACTTGACCATTTGAATTGTACAGGAAAAATAAATTAAAAATAAGTCTAAAACCTTTTCTTAATTTATTGTTAAAATAATTAGTTACTATAAAAAATTATAATGGCATTTATTTATTTTTAATTAATAAATTACAGTCTTAAATCATTCAATCAATGTATTGTAAATTATATTATTTTTTATATATTAATATAATTATTTTCAAATTAGCTCAAATCTCAAAAGAATTTAAAATGTTAATAACACATTAATATTTTAACTTTTTTAATAGAAAATAATTTGAACTCCATAATTTTTTATAATTATTTTTGTAATTTTTTTAAATTATTTGAATTGGAATCTAAATCATACAAAACCATAATCATAACTGTATTCGAATCAAAACCGTATGAACGGTGAATCAGGACTGGACCTTAATATTTAAAAGCCAGTTAAAAGTTGATATTTAAGGAAATAGAAACTGGACCGAAATCGTCAACCAATGTTTTTAACCTGTTGCCCATATCTAATTCTAACACTAAGACAGAAGAGTCAAAATATTAAGACAATAGTTAAGAAGAAAAGAAATTGAGATAAGAGTCTAAAAGATATAAAATCCATTTTGCAAATTTTTATTTTTTTTTATTTTCTATATATATATATTTTTTAATAATATAAATTTGGAATTAGATGTGTGATTTGATTAAAAAAAAAAAAAAAGGATACATCCTTTTTCTGAGTAGAACACAATGTTTGATTTTTGTCTTCCTTGTTTTTACTAAAATAACAAATGTAATCGGTGCATATACATAATATATTTACTACCTTTGTGATACTGATTATTTACTACCTTTGGGATACTGCTACTGATTATTTACTACATTTATACATAATATACATCACATATATTAACCTATCTAATATTTGGCCAAAAAAAAACCTAGCTAATCAGAGCCTTAAAATTAATGTATTATATATATGGTATAATTAATTTCACACATAAAAATAAAATAATTATCAATTTGGGGTTTTTTAAAAACTATATACTAGTGAAAAAAAATTTGTCTTAATGAGAGCTTTTTACCATTTTATGGTAAAAAAAAATAATTATCAGTTGGGGGGTTTTTTCAAAAGTATTTCTTAAAATAAGGCAAATTTTGCTGCGGTGGAGTCCATTGACCGTCCACTTGCTTCAATGGGACTCACCTTCATTTTTTTATTTTTTCCCTGCAATTTTTTTTAAAATAATTAAAAAAGAAAAATCAAATGAGTAATGTCATTACCGATTTGTAGTTGGATGCCTGCCAGCCCTTGGAAGTCGACAGCGTGGGACTGTCGACTTGCTTGGGTTGTATTTAAAAAATTTAAACAAAAATTAAAAGATTTACTTGTTTAATTAATTTATTTATTTACAATTATATATTTAATTTATATGTTAATTTTTGTTGTTTACTTAAAAATTTATATATTTTATTTTTTAAAAAAAAAACCCAAATTCTCAAAAAAAAAAAAAATTATAAGAGTGCCTCCGGCAAGACAATAGTGCAAATCCGTGGCTTTTTTTTACACATTTTTTACTTTTGACCAACTTTTGACTTTTAATCACTCAAAAAATATTTTTGTTAGAATATTTTCAAGAGACTATCTGAATGTTTTATTTTTTTTGAGATAGAGAGTTATATTTCACTATTTAATTTTTAATAAGTTTTTTATATTATCTTTTTTTCTTAAAATTTTTTTAGAGTTAATTTCTCTTTTTTTAAATTTGAGGAGTGAGATTAGCTCTTTATACTAATATTTTAATATTTTTTTTCATTTATTTCATTTTTTAAATTATTATATTAAATTAGTATATTACTATTAAAATATTATTTTATAATATTTTAAATTAGATTATTCTTTTTTAGTAGTAAAAATTTTATGTAGTAATAGTAATAAAAATAATAATATTTATTATAATATTTTTAAAAAGATTTTTTTTAGCCACAAAAATTTTATGTAGTATGAAGCAAATGAAACTATAAATTTATATATATATATAAATTGTAGATTTATTAATAAAAAAATGAAATAGAGAGTGAAATAAAATATTGTTGCAGTGTTCACATTTTTCTAGATAAATTAAAATGAGGAGTTGAATTATTTATAATATAATAGGAAATAAAATAGGAAGTATTATTGGGAATACTTTTAGTAAATATTTCTGAAACTTCCCTATTTTAGTAATCTTAATGTCTTTTTTTTTTTTTTTTTTAACTCTACTTTGGTAAATGGCTCTGTCTATGTTTGGATAAAAGAAAAATAAGAAAGAAAAAAAAATGAGAAAAGAAAATAAGAAAAAACATGATTTTTTTTTTTTTGTTTGAAAAGATAGAAAGATAAAGAGATGAATAAAAATAAATTTTATTTTTCCTCTTTTATTTTCTTTTTATTTTAGAAAGAAAATATAAATAACTGTAAAAAGAAAAGATTGAAAATAAAATTTATTTTTATTTTTTTTTTCCATCCATCTAAAAAAAAATAATGAGTCTTTATAATTTATTTTTTCCTCCATAGGAAATTCCAAACAAAGTATAGAAGTTGTCGGAGTAAGTAGTGGTAAGCACTAAGCAGGTAGGTAGGTCAAAGCAAGTTCTTTAATAATTTAACTGCTACCATCCTCATGTGTTTGGCTCTTGCCAAGATGAAAGAGGTTAGTTGATATATAAAGCTGGTTTAAGTTTTATCCTTTACGTATCTCTGCATTTGTCTATACAGAATTACAGACACTATGGGTCGATAGCACAAGACACGCTATTATGCTTATTGCTTACACATTCTCTTGCATATGTCAGCCCTTGAATTTTTGTATAAAATCAAACATATAACAATCTACTTAATAATCCTATGGAGGAAATATATAAATAATCAAGATGTTTCATCTTAATTACATTTATAATTAATATTATATATATATATATATATATATATATATATATATATATATATATATATATATATATATATATATATATATATATATATATGACATAGCTTTTACAAAATCTCCATAAACCAGAAGAAAAAGAAGACCTTCAACACTAGGAAAATAACAAAGAAACCAGAAACAAATTAATTCTTAAGAAAAGAAAACAAAGAAGCCATACACTTGTACTTTCGAGCAATCAAGCTTTCAAAGAAGAAGGAAAGCAAGGAGATTTGCTCCATGTATTTTTATGAAAAACTAAAATTTCCTTAGCTTTATTTTTGATCTGTGAATCACATCCACTTTGTACTAATGTAAAAACCTTAGCCACACCACCAACTTCCAGGAACTCTTGTGCAACTTCACTGCTTTTACAAAACCTAAAAACCCATAAAAACAAACTAACTGCTTTATCATTTCCAACGTGGGAAATTCTCAGAATCTTTGATAAAACAGCTGCAATTCCTATTGGATGGGCAAGAAAAGCCGAGCGCCCTTGAGCTTTTCTACATAGTTTTTCTAACGCAATCAACATCATTTCACAAGCATGCTTCTCAGTATTCTCAGCCAGTAATTCGACAAGAACCGGAACACAACCTCCTTGAATAGCTTTCTCCTTATTTTTCCCAAATGGCAAAACTTGAATTAAAATTGTTAGAACCGCCATACTTCCTTGTTTTGAATTTTGGTCCTTTAATATCTCTGTCATACTTTCAAAGAATTCTAATTCAAGCCCTGCCTTGTAAACTTCATCTACTACTTTGAATATAGACTTTAGAAGAAAAGCAGCTTGTGTTCTTGCTTGGTTATGCAAATACTTTGTCATAATTGTACAAAGTGACCAAATAAAAAGCCCATTTTCATTTTCTGACACTATTTTCAAATTATCATCAGATGGCTTTAAAAGACACAAAACAGACACTGCTTCATCTATAAAAATTGTAGATGAGGAATGAACTGCTGCAGCAGGTAACTCATATTTTGCTATAAGAGAAGCTATACAAGAAAATAAAACATCATCTCTCATTAATAAAATCCTATTATTACAATTATTTTCTTGGATTAGTGTTCTAATCTTTCTAAGAGAATTTACCTGGAGATTAGGATTTTTTATCTCTTCAAGAAAAACACTAATAGAGACCAAATCTTCATCCTTTGGGTTTTGCACCATTGAAGTAGCCCGCAGGTTCTGCTTGCGTTGCTGCCAAGATTGGATCAAGCGAAGAAGATTGGAGTTTGGAATAAGAGAGAAATCTGAGAGAGGTTGTTTGGTAATAGGACAAGTTAAGTGATTGTAAGAGAATAGCCATTTTTGAATGCTTTCTCTATCAAAAGTCATGCCTGTGGAGATAGTAACTGGGTCTTTCATTATTTGAAGGGAAATAGGGCAGATAAAGAAGGTTGGTATATCAACAGAATCCATTAAATTTGTTTTCCTATATTGGGAAAATGAAAATCAAGATTCAAGATATGTAAATGGGCACAGCAAAAGCCAAAAACAATAACACGAAGCAATATTGAGTGTGGTTTGAATAATTAATAGGTTGAACATTTGGGTTGCCTACATGGAAGATTGATTGCTGCCTGCATATCCAAAAAAAAAAAAAAAGGTTGTTTTAGAGTTGACATTTCAACAGTCAAAAATAAACACGCTATGCAGAGCATGTCAGAACGTTAAATTTAAAGAAAAGTAGGGACATAGCCTAATGCTTATTTCATATTTATTTGGATAAGAGCATTTCCAACGTTCACTTTGTATCAAACTCCCTGGTATAAAGCTTCTCTTTACCTTTAAAAAATTTAAAAAAAAAAAAAAAAAAAGTTGATTTAAAAGATAAATATCACTATTTATTATAATTTTAATTAATATAATATAAATTTTTATACATTTTATTTAAATAATTTTAATGTTATTTTTTATTGGATAAATTTAAAAAATTAAAAATTAAAATAATTAATATTTATAAAATAAAGTAAAAATATATATATAGAAAGAGTCTATTGAATTTAAATAAAATTTTTAGCAAAATTAAAGAGTTTATTGGATTTAAATAAAAAAAATTTTCTTTATCAATTAAATACTCTTTATTAAATAAAATATATTTTTTAAAATAAAAACATTATTAGAAATGCTATAATAGATTTATAATTGATTTTGCGTGTCCAATGCAAAAATAAAAAATAAAAAAATAAAAAATTTAAAGAAAAGTAAGGGAAAGAAGCGGAGGCATTGGATGTAATTCAAATATACAGCTCTATCTGTTGCAAATTCAATGGACCTTGATCCTTGACTTTCACAAAACCATTGACTACGTCTATTTTTTCAAACGTCAAAAGGGACTTCTGATTAACATAGTAAATTGTACTTAAATCAATTTACAAATTAAATAAGCTATTTTTTATTATAATTAAAGACTATATTTCTTTAATTCAATATTATAATGTTATAGTTATTTTTAAAACAGTGAAATTGATATTTCATACAATAAGTAAAAATAAAATCAACCAATTAATTAATGATAAAAAAAAAAAAAAGTATATTTCTTGTAGCATTCAAAGTTCTCACGCCAAATACTTAATTATAGTCTCTAGTAAACAAATGTGGGTTATTCAAACTCAATCGGCACGTATGTCTCATTTTATTTATCAATCTAGCTAGGTAAGTTAGTCACATACTTTAGCCTTTGAACATTCATTATTTTTCTTCAACTGTCTCAATTTTTATTTCCTTGCGTTTCAACATATCTTTTGTTATTAATATATGGTGTTTTTATTGATTTCAAATGATATGATATGAACCAATTTCAATATAAAAAAATTAAATAGTAATAATATACTTTCGTTATTTTTTATTTTATTCAAATCAAGTTTTTATTTTGTACTAACTCCATTCTAAAAAAGTTATCAACTTTTTTTTATCATAAGTTTAGGAAAATATCACTAATTACTTATCAACTCATAATTTTTATTATATTTTTTCATTTATATTCTTATTCATACTCATTTATAATGATCTTTTTTATTAATTTTGAGAATGTACAAATACTACATATTTCAATTAATAATAAAATGGACAAATAACTATATCTATTTTTAAAGTGAATAAGTATTTTGAGATATTTTAAAAAATAACAATGGATAATTTTTTTGAGACTGAGAAAATACATTTGAATTTAAAAGTTGAAAAACCCTTGCAATTTCCAGTGATTGGAATTGCTAGAATGAAACTCTTAAGAAAAAAAATTTAAATTTAAGTACTTATTTTTTTGTAATTGAATGCTTTTCTAGAGAGAATATTTAATTTAAGGGCCGAATGCTTTTGAACAAATATTTTCAAAAAAAAAAAAAAAATTCTTTTTGTAGTAATGGAAAGAAATTTGAATTACAAGACCACTAGCAGATAAACTAATTAATCATATCATTATATCAAAGCTCTACCTAAAAAATAAAGTAGTAGTTATTTGTAATTGATATTCGAAAAAGGTTCGATCACTTTGATGTCATCAATTAGTTTAAAATGGTAGACGAAAAATAAAAAATGAGGATATATATGGCATCGTACTCTTTAAGTTTTAATTAATTGATGTGTTAATTGGCTTACTACAATAATAATTTTTTTTCGGCTCTAAAAAAAATAAGAATACGGCACTTTTTAAAAAAAAAATAAAATTGTTCCTTCTATTTAATAAAATGTCATCTTGGGAAATCCATTAATTATATTCCAAAATCCAAATTGTCTTTGGTCATTATGTTTTACTATTATTTTAATTTTTGCTCTTCATTTTATGTCCTTTGGCATTGGGTAACAAGAAGAGAGTTTTTTTTGCCATAAAAAAAAAAAAACAAGAAAAGAGCTTTTAGTTTGTGTTTTTACTTTTTACCCAACAGTTAAAAATAAAAAAACAAATTACCCAAAAAAAATCTTTATCGATATTCATTGCTCATAAGTCAAAACTCAGAAGGGCATTGACTTGGACCAAACACAGCTGTAAGACCTCTCCCACAATGCCCCAACTAATTTTTAACATCCTTCACACTATATTTGTTTGAGTATATAGAAAAGTAATTAAAGTATATGAATTTTATAAAAAATATTATTTAAATATATATTTTTTTATTTTATATTTAAATAATTTTATTTATAAAATTTATATTTTTTTATTTTTTCACCATCTCAAATAAATATAATCTTAATATAAAAGGAGTTTTTACACACAAAAAACCAAAAAATATATATATATCCTTCATTTTTTTTTTAAAATATAACTTATTAATTTTTTATTATATCAATTATATATTATAAATATAAAAAAAAATATTTTTAAAAATCTAAAAGATGAAAAGGTATTTAAAAAGTTAAAAAATTTGGTGTAATTTCCTCAATATAAAATTAGTTAGAAAAAAAATTGTGACTTGATTAAATGAATAATTCTAACCCTATAAAATTGATTAACCTATGTTTACATTTCCAAAAAAAAAAAAAAAACCACCTATAGAGAATGTAAAATACAATTAATTTTTAAATTGAAATTTATTAAGGGACCCTTGAGGGTACATGATCGAACACTAAGCTATTTGTTTAATTGCATGATTTTAATAAGGTATCCTAAGAATTTAAGCGGTTTCATGATTAAAAATATGTATAATTATAAGAGTTTAAAAATTTATTTTAGTGAGATTATGATTTTAGTGAAACACTCAAAAAAAATTTTAGTGGGATTACAATCAAAATCACATATAAAATATGTGAATATATAAAATTTTCAATGGAGTTAATTACTTTATCTCAAGTTACATACTTCCTCCCATCTCTACTGAGGACGTACTAAAATTTTGAGTGTCATGATTTAAATCTCATTAATATATATATATATATATATATATATAAACTTTTGATACTTAAAAAAAAATTATATTACTAATACATGAAATATACATTCTTTTAGACAATAATATTTTTTAATAACAATTTAATTTAATCGCGTTTTCAAAAAAAAAAAAAAAAACCTAATTTAATTATAATATTGATAATAGTTGAATATAGGAATGGCAAAGAACAGTGGAGAAAACCATATCTTCATCTCCATCTATGCGAAAATTTCAATTTTACACACTAAAATATAAAAATAAAATATTTTAATTATATTAAAAATCTCAAATTAAATTATAAATAAGATATTAATATTTACACATTGAAATAATAAAAAAAATTAATTACATAATTGTAGTATTATATATTATTTAAGTATTAATCCTTAGGGCTTCTCCAACCCATGTCAATTTAAGTATTTAATTAATACTTAAATAATTATAGTATTATATATTATTTAAGTATTAATCCTTAGGAATGTAAATCGATCTTTTTTACAATCTATAAAATTTAATTAAAATTTTTATAATATTATTAAATAGTAAAATATAATTTTATTGGATGAATATGAAAAAAAAAGATTTGTATGTGTTTGGACATAGGTTCTATTGATGGGACAATAAATAGAAGAAGAAAAGGGTTTATTGAAATTGGAAAGAGATAGAGGTACATGGGTGTTTACAGTTGCAGAGAACCTTGCATGAACATTGTGGAGACAAAATATTTTTCTTTTTTTCCCATATGTTCAAAGGTTACTGCCCTAAATCCTAATTGGTTTGGCTTGCTTAGTTCCTTACAATTTTTAAATATCTTAATTTGATTAATTTTTACTCACCAAACAACTGAAACTGTGTACTTTAAGCAAAGATTATTATACCCACTCGTTCATCTTCTTAAAATTCATTTTTATAAAAAATTTTCTTTTATTTCAGATATATATTTAATTTATTTTGTTTCTATATTTGGTTGATTCAATATATATATATATATATATATATATATATATATATATATATATATATATATATATATATATATAGTTGATTTTATATTATTTTTATTGTTATATAATGTTTTCTCAAAGTTTCTTTTCTATATAATTATTTTTCTCTTTATATTATTTTTTCAGTAGTGAGTTAGTTAATTTTATGAAACAAATTGTAGATCAAGTTTGTAATTTATAGAAAAATTAAGTAGAGAAAATTAAATTTTTAATAGTAGCAGATATCTTTATACACTCATAATATATTAGGAGTATATCATTTGGTGTTGTTATAGTCATATTTAATGATTTTTTTTTATAAACTTCAAAATAATGAATCCACCGACAATTTAATTCTTTCAAATTTTGATTAAAATATACTAAATGTATACCGAATATATTGAATAAATACGATTTTGAATTAGAATATCAATTTTAAAAAAGAATACTAAAAATTTTACAGATATCTACTAAACATATATTTAAAATATACTTCAAGTATACTATCATATACTCACAATATACTACAAGTATAGTATTTCGATGAAAAGAAAAAATTAATGAAAAACATATTCTTATAATTTTTTTTTATTTGGCAAAAAAAAATTATAAGAAAAAATGTCAAAGAACTTATTTTTGTGAAAAATTGGTTAAAATGTAAAAATGTAATATCAAGGTTTGTGATGTTGAGCCTCAACAACTTATAAAAGCCATTGTGAAGCCCTTCTCAGTTTGGGCCTTGACGTAACTGGTAATTGGTTAATTAGTGTCTTCCTACCTCAATTTGTGACAATTTTTAATCTAATAAATTATTATTATTTAAAGTGTAAAATTAAAATTAAAATTAAAATTTTTTATTTTATGAAAATTCAAAAATATCTGAGATCAATAATGAATATTAAAACGTAAATATTTTAGAAAATTTTACTTATTTTACGTTAAATTTTTTAAAAAATTTTAATAAAAATTAATTAACTTTTAATTTATATAGTTCTGTACAATGATAAAACTAAAAAATAAAGATCCTGAATCTTGTGTGATACAATAATCAATCAGTTTTTTTTTTTTTTTTATTTAGCTATACTGAAGTCGACTTTAAATAAAAAAAATTTGAATTTAAAATATAATAATAATCAAATCTAAATTTACTAAAAAAAGGAAATTTTAGGAAATCTCACTAATTTATAAATATATATCCCTCTTTTATATTTAACTCATTTATTTTATTTTTTGTATAAATTTAATATATTCCTATGGCTGAGCATGGTTCAAAAAAATTTGAAAATTTAAAAATTTTCATAATCAAATTGAACTTTATAGATTTATAAAATGGAATATCCGAAATCGAACTATGAAAAAATATCTCCATACCGAACCATTCCCTTTTTTTGGAATGGTTCGAGACAAAAATTCAAGTCTAACAGGACGGTTTGGTATAGAACATAACAAAAATGGAGATTTAGAGATTTTCTTTTTTTAAATAATTAAAAGTATATATATTTTTAGCTTAAACCTAAAATTAAATCAGTACGTATAATAAAAACAAAATCAAACTATGTAGTATATAATTAAAGAAAATTATTTATAATCTACTAAGTTAAAATAAAAAATCAAATTACAAAGTGCATAATTAAATTTTGTTTATACATTATTGAATTTTCTCAAATGTGCTGCTAATTCAATATCAATGTGTATGTATATATATATTGCAACTAGTAATTTAAAAATGAAATTTTATAATTAATAAAAATTATATTTTACTTATACATTATTGAATTTCTTTAAATATGTTGCTAATTCAATATCAAAATATGTGTGTGTATATTGCAACTACTAATTTGAAAATGAAATTTTATAATTAATAAAAATCAAATTTTACTTGTACATTATTGAATTTTCTTAAATGTGTTGTTAATTCAACACACACACATATATATATATATATAAAATCATTTAAATCAGTTCTAGTTTCGGTTATGGATGATTCCGTGTGGTTCAGTATGATTATCGATATGGATAATTATTAATTTTTAGAACCGTAAAAAAAAATTGGGATGGTTCGGTTTAGAGAAAATCAAACGGTCAATAGATATTTTTTAGTTATGATTCCGATTTTCGGTACTGTTTGATATCTCCGAGTCTTGTACTCAGTCCTAATATTCCCATCCAATTATTAACTGAATTTCTATTTTTTTATAAATAAATTTAATACATTCTCATTCAATTATTTTCATACTAGCTATAACCTGATAAAGAGATAATTATGTGTTAATAAAATTGAGCCTAACTGATGAAGGATAAAAGTGACTCTCAAGAGAGGTTTGGACTCTCCTGTAGCCCAAGCCCATTACGAGGCCTTTAGAGGCTATGATAAAAGGAAAAAAAGCCCATTGGCCGGACCCTCGAATGACCTAAGTCCAAAAGCTTTCGGACTAGATGGCACTCCCCTCCTTCGTCCGCCGGGTGACTTGCTGAACAAGTAAGGGTCGAAGCCCTCTGATGACATGTCTAGTCATCCAGCAGGAGGACCAGTCCTTAGACAATCTGCACCATGCCCTGACACCCCCTTTACCAGACATCCCTAGGGACGGGACAGGGGACATGCATCTGCTACCAACTCTCACCAACCAGCATGGTCGAATGACAGAGGACGTCCTTTCTCAAAAGAAAGGTGTCAGACGTACCTAACCCAGAAATCATACAAAAGGGAAAGGAAAGTCTAAGCACAGGTAGTTGAAACTCTGCAATCTCTCACCCCCTTTCTATCACCAAAATACTCTGAAGAGATGACTGACTTGATCCTCGGAGGGTTCTAGCCAGGCTAAGGGCCCGGCTCCTCCTTGATCCTTTTTCTTCTCCTTCGCAGGTATTAGGCTCAGGCTCAAGAAGAGAAGATCCGGCCCATTCCTTTATATATTGATCAAGCCTAATCAAATTGGCGCCGTCTGTGGGAAACGCGACCTGATCTTTCTCCCGACATTGCATTCCACTTCCATTTGCCTGTGAAGGAAGATCACCATTATGACGAACCCCGATGATTCCGAATCTTCAACTCCCTCAAATCCTAGACACTCCCTTCCAACACCTACTGATCCTCCCCTAGCAACTCCCATTGACCTAAACACGTCGCTCCAGCTCCTTATCTCTCAACAAAACACAGTTGGGTCTAGCCAAACCGCTCTAAGCCTTCCAAATCCAGACCTAGCTCCTGCATTGCAGTTTATTAATACTATAGCTGCATTTGTAAGGAGCTCCCAGCAACAGACTCCCCCGACACAGACCCTCATCACTGTTCTAGAAGCTACCCCGAGAAGGAATGTTGCTCAAACCCTGGATTATGAGAAGCAATCCCAAGGAGCCCCAGGGGTTAACGAAGAACAACTGATCCACCTGGGTGGAAATGTGGAGGGAAGGACGGAAGAGCATCGTGGAAGAGAGGAGAGTTCGACCGAAGAAGAAGGGAGTACGCAAGCTTCGCTCCTAGAAGGTGAACGTAAGTTCTTGCATGGAAAAAATTTTCATTCAAATAATACGGAACGGGGCAAAGGAAGGAATAAAGTAAAGTGTGAGTATAAAGAACCAAAATATGGGAAAAGAGAAAGCTCGAGAGGAAGAGAACAGGATAGAGGGGAATACTCTGTTGCTAGTCACCCCTCATGGGCCCGAAGCAGAAGGTCACCTGTTAGTGGCAACGGCCGCAGAAAGAAGGAAGAGGAGGTGAGAGATGCTGTGAATAAGTTTTTAGAAAAGATGAATCAAGGTTATGACAGGAAAACCATGGATACCACCCTAAAGCTCACCCTAAAGTCTCCTTTTACCAGATCCATCAGGGAATACGTTATGCCCAGCAAGTTTAAACCGCCGGTGTTGAAAAAGTATAATGGGAAAACCGATCCCAGGGTCCATGTCATAGACTACAAGCACGCAGTAGAATTGCAGACGGCGGATGATGAGGCTCTATGCAGAGCGTTCAGGGGATCCTTAGAAGGAGCTACAACGAGATGGTTTGATGGCTTAGAAGAGGGGAGTATCTGTTCTTTCATGGAGCTGGCTAGATCCTTTATGCACCGATTTGCTTCTAGCATCCCGGTGGAACGGAAGACTCAGTATTTGGAAACGGTGGTGCAAAGGGAAAATGAATCATTAAGGGATTACATGGCTCGATTCAATCGAGAAGCGTTGAAAGTCATGCACTTGGACCAAGCTCGAGCAGTGGAAGCGCTGCAGAATGGAACCTCTCACACGAATTTTCTCAAAGCCCTTTGCCGTCATGCTCCCCATACCCTGGAGGATGCAATGGCACTGGCCCAAAAGTATGTACGGCAAGATGACGCTTTGGCCTTTAACCAGATGGCAAAGCGGAGAGGAATGGAGACCATTCCTAGAGAAGAGCCGAAGGCAAAGTGAGAGAAGAAGGTAGAAGAAAAGCAAGATGAGAAGCCGACCGGCGGGCGAAGGAGGGGAAGAAATACTCAATCACGATCTAGTTTCGACCCCAGTAAATTCACCCCTCTCAATCCCAGTCCAGCCGAAGTCTTCGCAACTTTCAAAGATCAAAATATATAGGCTCGCCTCAAACCAATGGTTGCTCCTCCAGAGAAAAGAGATCAGAAAAAATACTGCCTCTTTCATGATACTCATGGTCACGATACCAATGATTGTAGGCAGTTGATGGAGGAGATTGAAAGGTTGATCAAACAGGGTTACTTGAGGAAATTCGTAAAGAGAGAAGAATCAGGCAGAGCTGGCCCTAGTGAAGATAAAGAAGGATACCCGGGAAGAGTAAATGATGGTTCGGCAGGGACCATTCATTGTATCACCAGAGGGCCAGGTGAAGCTCACGAAAGCAAAAATCGTACGAAGGCCTTAGATAGGTGGAGCGAAAGGCCCGAGTACGTTTACTACGAAGGAGGGGGAAATCGATTAGAGAGGCCAGATGGAAGTACTCTTCGTACCCCTCATGCTGATCCATTGGTGATCCAAGCGATTATAGCTAATTATGTAGTCAAAAGAATCCTGGTAGACGAAGGAAGTTCGGTCAACCTGCTGACGAAGGAAGCATATTTAAAGATGGGTCTCAAGGAAGAAGATCTGGAAGAAGTGGGAAGCTCAGTTCGCACTTTGGATGGAACGGAGGTCCCATCAATTGGAGTGGCAAAACTGCCCTTCACAGTTGGCACCGCCCTCGAAAATGTAACTACCATGACCACATTTGTTATCGTCAGGGCACATTTGGCATATAACGTCTTGATGGGCAGGCCACTGCTATATGACCTGGACGCTTCAATAAATATCAGACACTTGAGAATGACGATCCCAAAGCCCAATGGTGAAGTGTTTCACGTCTATGGTAGTCAGGACGAAGGGGCAGAAAGGAAGAAAAATAAAAAGATAATAAAGGGCGAAGTCGCTGCTGAGGAGGTAGCTGCAGTCGAAATTATTGCTCCCGAGAAAAGAACCGAGCCTGTAGATAAGCTGGAAAGGGTGATGGTTGGAAGAGAGCCCAAAGAGTTCCTGATGGTCAATTCTTCGTTAGAAAATGAGCAGAATTCGTTCGCTCACCAGTTCCTGAAGGAGCACATCCACAGTTTTGCCTGGTCTTCGGCAGAAATGGGAGGGGTAAAACCCGAAGTGATAATGCACTAATTGAATGTAGATCCCACCTGCAGACCAGTCAAGCAGAAAAAGAGATGTTTCAGCTCGGAGCGGCAAGCGATCATCGATCGGGAAATAGACAAGCTCCTGGAGGCAAAATTTATCAAGGAAGTGCAATATCTGGAATGGCTAGCGAATGTGGTGCTAGTCAAGAAGGCGAATGGGACTTTTCGGATGTGCGTAGACTTCACAGATTTGAACAAAGCTTGCCTAAAAGACTCTTTTCCATTGCCCATGATTGATAAACTGGTAGATTCGATGGCTGGGTATGGATTTTGTCGTCCTTAGACGCTAAGCAAGGATATCATCAGATCAGAATGCACCTAGAGGATGAGGAAAAAACCTCATTCATAACAGAGAAGGGTACATATTGTTATGTGTCGATGCCTTTCGGCTTGAAAAATGCCGGAGCCACGTATCAACGCCTAATCAACAGAATGTTCAAAGATCAATTAGGCAGAAACTTAGAAGCATACATGGATGACATGATCGTGAAAAGCAGAAGCTTCGAGGACCATGTCCGTGACTTGGCCGAAGTGTTGGCAGTAATGGAAGAATATGGGATGAAGCTTAACCCGGAGAAGTGTGCATTTTTCATCCAAGGAGGCAAGTTCTTAGGCTGCATGGTGAACAAGAGGGGAATTGAGGCCAATCCTGACAAGGTGAAGGCCATCTTAGACATAGAACCTCCGAAGAGCGTGAAGGATGTTCAGAGGCTGACGGGGCGAATCGCCGCATTGAATAGATTCATGTCTAAATCTGCTGAGAGGTATCTCCCTTTCTTTAAGAAGTTGAGAAAGTCGAAAATGTTCAACTGGACAGAGGAGTGCCAGATGGCATTTGAAGAGCTAAAAGCCTTCCTAAGCTCGAAGCACATTCTGAGCAGGCCTTTGCCGGGTGAAGAAGTATTAATCTACTTGTCCGCTTCAGACCAAGCAATCAGTTCAGTGCTGATTATGGAGGAAGGAAGGGTCTAAAAGCCCATTTATTACTTCAGCAAAGTTCTATAGGGAGCGGAGTTGAATTACTCCCCAATAGAAAAGCTGGCCTATGCTTTAGTGCTCTCCTGCCGAAAGTATAAAATATATTTACAATCACACCAAGGAGTAGTTGTAACAGATCAGCCCTTATAAAAGGTACTTCACAAACCGGAGACTTTGGGAAGAATGTTATGTTGGTCTGTGGAGTTAGGTCAGCACGGTTTGCAATATAGGGTCAGGTCAGCAATTAAAGCTCAAGCATTGGTGGACTTTATTTCTGAATGCTCCTTTGGCACCAAAGATGGGGGAGAAGACCGAACCCCTGGGGAAAGACACTCATCGATAACGCTACGGGACCTTCAGTGGAAACTCTTTGTAGATGGTGCTAGCAGCAAAGAAGGAAATGGTGTGGGCATCATACTTAGAAGTGCTCAAGGATTTTCACTGGAGTATGCTTTGGGACTGAATTTTGAAGCCACCAATAACACGGCAGAATATGAAGCAGTGATCCAGGGACTGCTCTTCGCTGATTGCCTTCGCATAGAGCAACTCACGGTGTATAGTGATTCCCAATTAGTGATCGAACAGATAAAAGGAGAATTTGAGGCAAAGGAGCCGACCATGGCTAGGTATTTGCAAAAAATGAAAGAGATAGTTCAGAGAATGAAGGACAGAGGAGTCAGGCTATTCTTTCAAAAGATCCCCAGAGAAAGGAATTATAGAGCAGATAGCCTCAACAAATTGGCTGCCTCTCGTCCAGTCGAACTTCCTCAGAAAATTTATTTGGGCACCTTGGCCTCCTCTAGCATCACCAAAGGAGATGAAGTTATGGAGGTCGAAGAAGAACCGTGCTGGATAGACCCCATCAAGTCTTATTTGGAAAAGGGAGAACTGCTTGAGGATGCCCAAGAAGCCAAAAAGGTTAAGCGAAGAAGTGCTCATTTCTCCTTAGACAACGGAACCTTATACAAAAGAGCTTACTCATTACCCTGGTTGAGATGCATAAGGCCCAATGAAGCCGAATACATCCTTCGGGAGATACACGAAGGATCCTGCGGAATGCACATAGGTGGAAAAGCGCTGGCAGCTAAGGCGATTAGACAAGGATACTACTGGCTGAGGATGAAAGACGAAGCTGTGGCATTTTTTAAAAAGTGCCCCTCCTGCCAAAAATTTGACAGTGGAAAACATGTCCCAGCAGCAGAGCAGGTCCCCATTTCTAGTGCATGGCCCTTCGCTAAGTGGGGGGTAGACATAGTCGGACCCTTCCCTGCAGCATCAGGTCAGAGAAAGTTTCTCCTAGTAGCAGTGGAGTACTTCACCAAATGGGTAGAAGCTAAACCTTTAGCCACCATCACTGCAGAAAGGGTGATCAACTTCTTATGGCGGAACATAGTGTGCAGATTCGGCATTCCCTATCAGCTCATTAGCGACAATGGCAAACAGTTCGATAATTCTAAAGTCAGGTCCTTTTGTTCAGGGCTTCAGATCAAACAACATTTCTCATCAGTAGCCCATCCTCAAACAAATGGCCAGACGGAGGTAACAAATCGGACTATTCTGCAAGGCCTGAAGCAGAGATTGGAAGGATATGGTCGAAGCTGGGCAGACAAACTACACCATGTCCTATAGGCATATAGAACTACTCCCAGGTAACCCACAGGAGAGACTCCATTCAGCCTGACCTATGGCACAGAGGTGGTAATTCCCGTGGATATAGGCCTCCCCAGTGGAAGGATCAATTATTGCGAAGACAGACACAATGATCAAGCCAAAAGAATCGACCTGGATCTCCTAGAGGAACTCAGGGAATCGGCCAGCATTCAAATGGCTAATTACAAGCAACGAGCTGCTAATCATTTCAACAAGAAAGTAAAGCACAGAGTGTTTGGCGAAGGGGATCTAGTAATGAGATTCTTAGAGGCTACAGGAAAACGTGAAGGCACAGGCAAGCTTACACCCACATGGGAAGGACCTTTCTAAGTAAAAAGAGTCCTAAGTCCTAGCACTTACAAACTTGTAACCCTAGAGGGTGTGAAAATTCCTCATACATGGAACATCAAACACCTCAAGATGTATTACCAATAATAATAACAGAAACGTCGTTTGCCTCAAATTGTCTCCATTCACACTAACGAAGCCTCGCCAAGAGCGGGAAGAACTTTCCTAAGGGAAAGCCTAAGCCCTAGTAAATCTAGGCACGAAGCCTTGCTAAGAGCAGGAAGAACTTTCTTAAGGGAAATCCTAAGCCCTAGTAAATCTAGGCACGAAGCCTTGCCAAGAGCGGGGAAGAACTTTCCTAAAGGAAAGCCTAAGCCCTAGTAAATCTAGGTACGAAGCCTCGCCAAGAGCAGGGAGAACTTTCCTAAGGGAGAGCCTAAGTCTTAGTAAATCTAGGTATAAAGCTAAGAAGATCTAATGGGAGAAGAAGGCGAAAGTGCTCGAACTCCTATTGGAATGACAACTTCGCTAAGGCGTTGCACAAATGCTTGTTGGATTACAGCGTGAATGCGATCCCCATACAAGTAAAGCATACACAAAGCAGAAGCATAATAACTGTATTATTCGTTAAAGTAAATGTATTATATTTATTTACAAAAGAATGAAATACAAAAGAATAGAATACAAAAGAATCAAATACAAAAGAATAGAATACAAAAGAATGAAATACAAAAGAATAAAATACAAAAGAATGTATAAAATATCTAAGGCAGAGGATCGCCTGGAGGAACCACTGTTATAGAAGATGGCAGAGGCTGGTCATTCAAAGGATCGGCCGAATGACAGACAGAGGTTCGGCTTGTGCAAGATCCGTCCCAGTAGGAAGTCCTTCGTCTGCATCCCCTTTGCCCCCGCTAGAAACTTCGGGAATGGGAGACGAAGCGGGCTCATCCTTATCCAAAGCCGGGAATTTTTCAGGTTGTAACAGGCCTTCATCCCCCTCAGGAACAGGATCTTGGAACTCTAAAAGGTCTAGCGCCGGAGGCTCTTCAACAGCATCCAATTCAGAAACCACTTGCATTACAACAGGAAAATGCTCTGCTGCATCACGGAGAGCATTGTTATAATACTCGGCTGCTACCTTATAGGTGTGGTATGTGATGATGTCATCGAAGCTCTTAGACTGCATGAAGTCCCTCACAGCCCTTTGCCGACCTTCTTCGGCCCTGTTAGCCTTCTCAAGCGCAACTTGAGCCCGAGTAGTGGCTTGTGTGTATCCAAATTCTGAGACTCGAAGTTCCTGTTAAGTCTTCTTCAGAAGATCTCGAAGGCTAGGAACCTCTTCGGCCTCTCGGGCAAGCTCTTCATTAGCATTCAGCTTGTCCAGTTGCACGCTGAGATCGGCAATGGCTTTGTCCTTAGCTGCCACTGCCGCAGTTAAGGCGCTAACCTCTCCTTCGACCTTCGAACGAGCCTCTTCACGGGCCCTGGATTGTTCCATGGCCTCCTCAGTATTCACCTTTGCAGAGGCCAATTCTTCCTCCAATTGGGAACACAATCCCAATCTGTCCTCCGCCGCTTGCTGGGCGTCTTCATAATGATCCCTCAAAAGACCAAAATCGGTCCTCAAGATTCTGGAATCCAGAAGCGCCTACAACCAACAAGCAACAGTAATTACGCAATGTGACAAAAGGTCATATAGCCCAAATGGGAATGAATTTACCTTTTCTAGTAAAGTCTCTTGCCTGGCCAGAGTATCCTCCATTGATCCAAAGAGAGGTCTAAGGGCTGAACGCAGAAAGGGCACAGGGGCCAAGACAGTAGCTATCGAAACAGAGGAAGAAAGAGGACCGGCAGATGCCTCGACTTCTCCAAGCGGAGGGGAGTCCACTACTACAATCTCAGTTGGCCCTTCGACTCGTGGCCTCTTACTCGGTGGAGGAGCCTCCATTGTTATCCCCTGCAAAGGGGTTGATATTCCTGCATCCGCCCCAGGTGAAGGAGAGCGGATCTCCGGTATAGTGGTGGTGATTGAAGCTGCCGCCAGGGGCCTCTTGCGGAGGAGAAACTCCCCCACGGTCAATTTCTTCTTAGGAGGACAAAGAGAAGAGACACCTTCGACCGTAACAACGACCCCTGGCATGACCCCAGACGAAGCAGCAGCTGAAGGAAATGCTTCGTCGGTCGCAGCAACAGCAGCCCCCTAATCAGCCGCCAGTGGAACAGTAGCTGAAGGAAATGGTTTGCTGGCTCTGGAGAGACCCATGACAGGTGCCAATGAAGCCTCCAGGAAAGGCTGCTGAACAGGGGCGTCCACTTCGCCCACAGAAACTGCAAGGTACAAGAACAAAAACATTCACACATTCAAATCAGCAAATAAAGGCACAAGAAGAAGTAAATGATAATAAGAAGGCAAGAAGTTGCCTCTGTTTCTTGAAACGAAGGCCTCCCCTTCGACCGCAGTATTAACTGGGGAAGGATAAAGCCTCCTGAGGGTCGCAAAGTCATGATATGAAATCCATTGCTCCTCAACATACTTCTCCCAGGCTTCGACCTCCTAGGCATTAGGAGATCTCCCAGGTATGACCTCCTTCGACCATCTCAGATATGTCCCTCGGATAACACGAGGGTCTTTATATGATGAAGGTGATGGGGGAGAAGAAAAATTACCTGCCCCAGCTTCAGCCCCAGGGGCACTCAAGTCATCCACCAGGTTCTTTAGACGGGCCTCAAATTCTGCATCAGGAATGTCTGTCAGAACCTTCTCCAAGTCCACCAGTTGCTCCGCCCCCCGATAAGAGTGAGCAATCATATCAAGAACATTGGGGACGGGAGGCCCTTTTACTTTTAGCTTGGGCGGATGAGGTACGGACGCTCCTTTCCCCTTATCACCTGCTGGAGGAGATGGAGGTGGAGGAACGGAAGCCTCAGAAAGCCTAGAGATTAAGATACCCCTCTGAGGAGCAGGCCTTGCAACAGTTGGTGCAGCTCAAAGTGGAGGAGTACCTCTCTGCACAATAGGAACAGAGCGATCAGAAGCCTTAATGAGTCGCCTTCGAATTATTCGAATGGACTTCGCACTGGCCACACTCACCTGGGCCCCTTCTGATCCAACAGCCGAACCGGGTCCGGTGGAGACAGACTTCGTCGGCTTATCCTTACGAGGCTTCGCCGACGAAGACTGGAGGACTGAGGAGGAGCGCAAACGTAACTTCCCCGTTTTGAGGTCGAGAATGGGAAGCTCAACATCTTCGCTGAAGGGTCTTGGAGAAACCCCTTCTGTCTCCTTCATTATATCCTGGTAATGTCCAGGATCTTTGGCCTCCACTGCAATCGAAACAATAAACACAGCAACAACAAGATCAATACTCCACCATCAATTAAACCTATAACAAATGAGGAGCAAAGTTACCTCTTATATCTTTCAGCAAAAGTTTAGGAGTCGGAAGGTCATGCTCGTCCTCCGCGTAAAAGGAGGCCATCATCTTTTCAGAGTTATAAGTATAACCCTGATGGACCAAAGTCCTGAGGTTCGCCTTCTCCTCAACGGACAACCTTTTAGGCCATTTAGTAAGGCCTTCAGTGGGACGCAGGAAATGGCCAGGGAAACCAAATCCAGGGGATTTATCGTCGAGGCTGTCAGTGACCTTTATCAACCTGAACTTGCCCCTCCAGTCCTTCACCTTGTTCTCTTTCCCAAAGAAAAGGCTTCGGCGAGGCCTAGCAGAAGTCATATAAACCCTCGGTGACCTCTGTGCGCTCTGGATCCTGTAAAAGCATTGAAACAGGCGAGCGAAAGGACGAATGCCATGAGCGAAGCACAGAACCTCGAAGACATGCATGTCCCTTATAGAGTTCGGGGTCAGCATCATTGGATTCACTCCAAAGTAGTTGAAACACTCAACTTTGAACTTCATAGGGGGAAAAAGAAAACCGGCTTCCAGCTAGTGGTAGAAAATAATGTAATACCGGTTGTCTTTAGGCAGAGCATCTCTGGGGTCGCTGGAATAAACCCTCTTGTGAGCCTCGGCCCAGCGGAATATAAATTGGGTACTGCCTTCCAAGTTCTGGCCGAATACCAAAAACTCAGATGTTTTTCCAATGGGGGCTATCTCCCCCCATTCCTCCTCCAGTATCTTTTGGTAGTGGGAGGAGCTCACTTGGTCCCTTTGAGGAATGTTCTCTTTTCTGGGTGCCATTAGAATGAAAGAAGAAGATGGAAGCAAGTACCAAAGAACAGATGTGGGAAAACCATGAAAGCTAGGGGATTCGAGAAAATGAGTAAAGAGTTCTGGATATGGGAAGGCAAAGGAATATATATACTGAGAGCGTCCTCGATAACCTCCACAACAATAAGTGGGGGCATTAAATGGGCGTTCAAAATTCAAAATCCATGGAAAACTTAACCGTCTGCTGCGACACGTGGAAGAATGGGGAGAACGAGGAGACGTGCATTCAATGCGCGTTCTGGCATTCAATGCTTACTCTTGTCAGTCGTGCATGCATTGAATGACTGTGTGACCTTCCATCTACCCTACGAAGGCTGTCTAGAATGCAGACGGTTCCTAGCCCCTCCAATCCCTATGGTCAGACGAAGGCTACCCTTCGGGAAGATGAAGTAAATGCCTAGATCGGACGAAGCCTCCCAACGAAACAAAAGCCTCTCTTAAGAGCTACTCACCACAGATAAGGAAATGAAAGGACCCCTTCGCTATCCAAAGCGGAAGTAGTTCTCTTCGATCAAAAGACCCCAGAAGATAAGGATACAAGGACACAAAGCTATTTTACTAAGGCTCGACCCTTCGTCCTCTCCTTAATAAAACAGGGGGGCCCCTGATGAAGGATAAAAGTGACTCTCAAGAGAGGTTTGGACCCTCCTGCAGCCCAGACCCATTACGAGGCCTCCAGAGGCTATGATAAAAGGAAAAAAGACCCATTGGCTGGACTCTCGAATGACCTAAGTCCAAAGGCTTTCGGACTAGATGCCACTCCCCTCCTTCGTCCGCTGAGTGACTTGCTGAACAAGTAAGGACCGAAACCCTCTGATGACATGTCCAGTCATCCAGCAGGAGGACCAGTCCTTAGACAATCTGCATCATGCCCTGACACCCCCTTTACCAGACATCCCTAGGGATGGGACAGGGGACATGCGCCTGC
This sequence comes from Reutealis trisperma, assembly GCA_947687605.1. NCBI lineage: Eukaryota > Viridiplantae > Streptophyta > Magnoliopsida > Malpighiales > Euphorbiaceae > Reutealis > Reutealis trisperma. Next base: position 4,551,262 of record CANTUT010000033.1, on the reverse strand, counting down.
TACCAACTCTCACCAACCAGCATGGTCGAATGACAAAGGACATCCTTTCTCAAAAGAAAGGTGTCAGACGTACCTAACCCAGAAATCATACAAAAGGGAAAGGAAAGTCTAAGCACAGGTAGTTGGAACTCTGCACTCTCTCACCCCCTTTCTATCACCAAAATACTTTGAAGAGAGGACTGACTTGATCGTCGGAGGATTATAGCCAGGCTAAGGGCCCGGCTCCTCCTTGATCCTTTTTCTTCTCCTTCGCAGGTATTAGGCTTAGGTCCAAAAAGAGAAGATCCAGTCCATTCCTTTATATATTGATCAAGCCTGATCACTAACAATATTTAAGTTATTTCTAAGCTAGAATCTGAATTATGATGGAAATAAAAGAAAAAAAATAGTAAATTATTATTTAATTTTTGAAATTTGCTAAATCAATGAAGTAGTTGCTTCTTTTTGAGAAAGTAATTAAAATGTCTCTCAAATTTAGTTTTTAAACAAATTGGTCATTCCACCAATTATTACCATAAAAAATATATAAAAAGATTAAAATGCCTCTTATTTATATTTAAATTTTCCACGCCACCTAAAATAAAAAGGAAAATCCAAAAAATCAAATTAATTATGAATTCACTCTGGCAAGCATGGATTTTACACAAATTTAATTTTATGTTTTAATTATTTTATTAATTTTATAAAGATACAGAGATGCCTTCATTTGAAAAATGTTTTGCTCCGAAACTCAATATCAGTCAATTTATCACCACCGGCAATGCCAGAGGCAATATCTAGACCTAAACACAACTATCATAGCTCAAGTGCTGGAAAGACACTTAAGAAATAATTATAGAACAGAAAAGATGATATATAGCTAACCCATCCCTCGTCAAATGGCAATAAGCACAAAATAAACTATGATTTATTGCAGGTGAGGGAACCAAGCACCGCTAGTCATGATCGAAAACTATAGAGTAATACCCCTATAACGACTCCTATGAGCCAGCAATACCAAAACTAAACAGATTAAAACCAACCAATGATTGTGGCACTCAAAAAACCAGAATACACAAGTACTAACATATATGCAAAGAAAGGAAAGGAAAACGGGGCACGAGTGTGCGCAATTGGGGGCTATAGCTACCAACAGCAACCTCCAAAGAAAATAGAGCGACTATGAAACCCAAAGAAACCTTAGCACGGAGAGAAAAGAAAAAGAATTTCTAAAAAAGGTACTGTTATCTAAGTTTCAGTGGCAGTGGTGATGACTCATTATTCATGATGATGGTTATTTTAGATCCTAGTTTTACTTTTATTTGTTACAATTTTTTAACGAATTTCGGAAAAAAAAAATGACAAAGGACTAATTGATTTAAGATAACAAAACCAATTTATTAATGGAACAAAGCAAAATATAGATATTGAATTTAAATAAAATTTTATATTTTATTAATTAAATATTTTTTATTAAATAAAATATATTTTTTAAAATAAAAAATACTATTAAACATGCTCTTAATATAACTAAACTTTAGGGATATTTTAACTACTTCATAAAAAAAGAGAGACTGCTTGGATCAAATTCCATAAGCGAAATGGTACTTTACTTTTAAAAAAAAAGGAAAGTCTTCATCAAATTGAGTGCAAATAAGATGCTGTTTTGATTCTAGCTTTTTTTTTTTTTTTAATGAGAATTACTTAAAACTTTTTTTTTTTTTCTCCTTTCTCTCAATAACAAAAGTAAGTTAGATATATAAGAGTAGGAAGAAGGTAATAAAATAATATAAAAAAGAAAAAGTATTTAGTAAATTTTTTTTTTATCCTATCTTAAATAACGTACGAAGATATTTTGGGCCAGTATTTGTAATTTTGGGGGACAAATATTTATCATGAATAGTTGATGAATAAGTTGGGAATGATGACCATTAACCAAAAGCTCACAACACAAAAACTGGTTTTCTGGATTCAGCTTTATCACCATAGCCATTAATTTCTTTTAAGTTTCAAACAATTTATTTAGCCAACTTATCAATCAAATCCCAAATCATCAACATCATCATCATCACCCAATCACAACAAACACCTCATTGACATTGAATCTTCATCCCGGAGATACAAATAAGACCACCAGATATAGATTAAGAAGAGATATGGCGAATCTGTATGTGAAGGCTGTGCAACCGGCGGATCTGAATCGAAATACCGAGTGGTTCATGTACCCAGGAGTTTGGACCTCTTACATACTTATCTTGTTCTTCTCGTGGCTCCTTGTTCTCTCTATCTTTGGCTGCTCTCCTGGCATGGCCTGGACCATCGTCAATCTCGCCCACTTCTGTGTACGCTCTCTCTCTTCATTCTATTTCCCTCTATTTATTTGTGTTGGTGATGTAGGAGATAATATTATGCTGATTAGGGTTTTATTTTTTTTTTTTTAATTATAAAAATAAAGAAAACAAAGACCAGTAATGTAGGATTCAAGAATAGTGTATATATGTGGGTCACTATGTTGTTGAATGCCGGAATTGGATTCTTCTGCTTTGGGTTTTATGGCTTTCAGGTGGTTTGATTTTAGTTCGATTTTGGTGGTGCGCATTTAGGTGAAAATGCACTTGTGGGGTTCTATTGATTTACTTTCTTGGATCCTGATTTAGGCTTGTTAGCATATTCCTCGATCTTTCAATGAATGGACTGTTGACGTTGGTTGATCTTTGTGATTTCTTGGATTGGGATAAATGGATAATGACCTGTCGTCCTTCAATGTGCACTTCTATATGTCTGGACACCATGAAATAAATTCATACACATTCTGTCCAGAGCTGACAACATGAATCTCATTTAGCCATTTTTAACTCCTCGCTTCATACAAAGACACTTATTTTCTAGTTGAAGTCTTTGTCATGTCATTCTTGGTATAACCCCTGCCCTTGCAAACTTTACCTCTTATAATATTTTTACTTTCAACATTACCTAATTAATGGTTTAGTATGTTTTTCTTTGTAGTTTGAAAGCCCATGCCACATTATTCAAATTCTCTCTACTTTTGTTTTCCTTTATTCTAATTTTGTGCACTAGTAAATGTCCATGAGAATAGTTTTGCTTCCAATCTTATTTTTTCATTCATTCAAACAATCATACTAATTGAGTGATTTATCAAAGCTTTAATAGCTATAAGCTATAGAAGTGTTGCTGCTGTCTAATATGCATTAGATTTACAATTTTTGCTTTTTAAATAAATTAACAGCTGTTTTTCTTTGGTTCAACACTTTGACAAACCCCCCGCCCGAATACTAGATTAGGTTGTTTCATGTTATATGGACCAAGATTGAGTAGAATGCTTCACCCTGCAGGTCACCTATCACTTCTTTCACTGGAAGAAAGGAACGCCATTTGCCGAAGATCAGGGGATCTATAATGGGTTAACTTGGTGGGAACAGATGGACAATGGAAAACAGCTTACACGCAACAGAAAGTTCCTTACTGTCGTTCCTGTGGTGCTGTAAGTTTTTTTTCCCCTTTATGAATTCCTCTATCTGTTAATTTTCTCCTTTCTCTAAGGACTTCTTCATGGTTTCTACATCTATATATGTTGAATGATGTTTCTGTGAGTTGCTTTGTCACTGTAGTGTTTGATATTATACATATTGAATTGCTGATTGTATAAAGATGTGAAAGTCATTGTTAAGTCAGCTCTGAACTAATTAGGAAAATCATATGCTTTAATTGTACTATTGATTTTGGTGATATGACATGCAGCTTTACATATATGCAGGGGTGCAGTAATTCATTACTGATGCTCATTTTTTTTTTTTTTTAATCACTTCTTGACCTTTCATTGAATGATGCATTAAGTACCTCCACTCTTGTTGTTTTACTGGCCTTGAGATGTTTTGCTTCAGAAAAGCATAAGCAATATTTTTTTTTGGGTTAATTACAATAAAATTCACCAAATTTGTAATTACTATACGAACTTTTAATCTTGGCAATTTGGATCATAAACTTTCAATTTTTGGCAAATTTTGCACTGATCATTATTCTGGCCAGAGTTCCAATTGCCGGAGCTGACATGACAATTGTTTATTAATATTTTTTCCGCATCAGCTCTGACTGTGAAATTGAAAAAAAAAAAAAAAAAAAAAAAAAAAGGAAAAACTCAATTTGAAACAAAGCTGTTTCAAACTTTCTATAGGAAATAGAATTAAACAAAACTAATTAAAAAACCCCAATCAAAAATTTAAGAATCCTAAAACTCTCTCTATCTATCTCCTTGATTTGCTCAAAATACAAATTTGTTATTTCCCATTATATAAACACTGATCTTTTCTTCTTCTCCACTATTCATATCACAAATTATTGATTTTTTTATTTTCTATTTTTTTTTCTCTTCTTGCGGGTCTATATCACTTCAGAAACCTTTCTTTTCTGTTCTGAATATGTTTGATTCTTTGGGTGTTCTTAAGTTTTGGGTTTTGATAATGGCTTAGCAAAAAATTCTTGTTACTGGTGGGGCTGTGTTCATTGATAGCCACGCTGTAGCGCAACTTCTTAAGGAATTCATGGGTCCTGAGCTTTCTAAGAAATTTGAATTGAATCTGGTATGTATTCTCTTCTTCATTGTACTTTTTCTCTTTGATTTCCATGAAAGTGAAGGATATAAAGAATGGGTTTTTGGGTTTTAGAAATGGGTGATTTTGATTAACTAAACACGAAGAACAATTAGGAGAAATTGAATAGGGATTTTTATGTTGTTGGGATTCTTAAATTTTTTATTTGGAGGTTTAATTATTTTTGTTTAATTCTATTTTCTATTGAAACGGCCATATTTCGAATTGAGTTTTTCTTTCTTCTTCTTCTTTCTTTCTTTTTTTTACATGGAAAAAATATTAAAAAATAATTGCCACATCAACTTTGGAAACTAGAACTCTGGCCGGAATTATGATCGGTGCAAAATTTGCTAAAAATTGAAAGTTTGTAACCTAAATTGCCAAAATTAAAAGCTTGTGTTGTAATTGTAAATTTGGTGAAAACTCATGAATTTTTTATAATTAACCTTATTTTTTTCCCTTTACAACATAGTCATGATATTCTATTTTCATGTCAAGGTTTGAATTTGCATGTCATATTGTTGATATGTGAGGAGTAAATCTTCGTTAAATTGGGAGCCAATGGCTTGTAAAGGGCAATTAATTTTTTTGGGAATCTATGAAGTATGATGATTCTCAACCAGGGTAGATGTTAAAATTGTTGTTCAATTAAATTGCTTTTGAGGATGACAGTGACTCTTAGCTGGTTTAGCTTCAAATACGGTGGGAGAATCATGGTTCAGCTACACTTTCAATCTTGAAAATTGCAATTATCAGTCTTGGTTTTTGCCTATAGGATGTAGACACTTATGCCGTTTGGAGTTGCGTTTGGAAAAAACGCTTTTCAACAAAAATTTTTATATCTTTTTAACTGCTTTTAAGTAGAAGCAGAAATTGATGCGTTTTCCAAAAGCAGATTTGAAAAAACATTTTATAAAAAATAATAAAAATAATCAGTAAAATAAAAGAAAATTCATAAGCGCTTTTTTAAATCCCCTAATAGCAATTCCAAACACGCCCTTAAAATGATTGAAGTATAAGCTTTGGACATCTGTTGGTGAATTTTTGATTGTTTGAAATGTTTCATATATAACTAATTTTCATTGTGGTCAAGGTAAAAAAAGAAGATGCAGGTTGTTTTTGTCCAAACTTGTCCTTGTGATGCATGAATAAATCTGTAAAAGGCAAGGGAGGGAATGCTATGCCGCAGAGAAACTTTATTTCCCCTCACTACATGGAATTATGTAGCATGTCAATAATTCAGCCTTTAATTGAGTTCAAATTGTTGTGAGCTAGACTAAAATGATGTAGCCAATCCACATTTATGCATGATATGTAGTTGTATGTTCTGAGTCTCTGACAACCTGAATTTTATTAGCATGCTACCTCCCTCTTGTATTGGCTTGTTCAAAGATTGTACTTGAGATACAGCAAGGGCTGGTTTAGTTGGTGCACTTGCTGGCAATTTTTCACAGTTAAGGGCCTATGAAGTGGTTTAAGATGATAAAATTCTTGTAGATATTTTTCATTGAACAGGGAGAATTATTTTTCACAGTTAAGGGTCTATGGAGAAGTTTAACTTTGTCCAACGTGCTACTAATACTACTCTGTCGTGAGAAGTCTTGATTTGATGTTTATTTTTGAGTTAACATGTCTTCTTTTGTGTGGTTGGTATTTGCTCATTGATTGCCACACACTTAAAAGTTTCAATTCTTACACTGTTTATCCATTGTAGCTGTGCGCTCATCCTTTATCATTTGATCTTGAATCTTACTTCTTGCTAGACATTTATGTTATGCTCATTTTTCCTATCTCTGCCAGGTACTTGATAGCCTCACACACGACTGATTATCAACATCCAATGCTCTTCTTCAACACTCTTGCAGTGATAGTGCTCGTTATAGCCAAGTTCCCAAATATGCACAAGGTTCGCATCTTTGGAATTAATGCAGACACGTGAGCTGGGCTTGTGTAGAAAACTACTATTTTATCAGTTCAAACGCCACTGTGCACTGATCCATCTGCAGCTCCGTTGAAGGTTATATCTTTGTATAGAAGTCAGAACTGGAAGGATATTTGAATATGTAATGTTTTTGAATATGTAATGTTTTTGTGCTACTTTTACAAGCTCTCTTAGGTGATGAAGGAATAAATGTATCATCTTTGTACAGTAGAGAAATGGTGTGTCTTTGGCTTATTACACAATACAGTGCTGTCCTTGTTACCCTTTTTTATTTTTTGTACAACAGAACTCGATTGTCATAAATACCTTTTATCTTTTCTAACCTGCAAAAGTAACTCTTTTTATTGACTTTTTGCCTGTAATATTCCCCATCTTGAATCTTTACTTAATAGAGTAGCTGAATGTGTTCCCGGAGAGGGTTTAAATGTTCAAAGGGAAATTCTAATTGCAAATTTAGGGAGAATTCATATTAAAGAATATCCTCTACATTTGAAGACCATACTCTATTCCTACAGATGCCCTCCAAGATCAGATCTCGAAGTGGAACCAAACCTTAATTAGAAAAAAGACGCTAGACCAGTGTATTTGAATTTGATGATCTTTTAGCAGACATGTCTACTGAAAATCGTTCTCTGTTGTGAAATCTTATTTAAGGAACCAATCAAAGTTTTCCTTAAATGACTTTGATAACTGCGGCAGCAATAGTCTGAGAGAAGTATATTAAATTGTAAATTGAGATGTCTATCTTGTGGAATTTTATTTGATTGATATATAAATTACTAATATGGAAGACTTTCTTGCAAGGGGAAGAATTGCGGGACAATGATGGTTGTGCTTACCCAGATGGAGACGTTATCTCAACTTTCAATGACACTAATTTTCTTTACAGTTTTTTTTTAATCTGAAATATTCAATTAAAAAATTAATAATTCAGTAAAAAAGATTGTTCAACATGTGTTCAAAAGAAAGAATAAGTAATTTTAAAGAAAAAGAGTGTTAAATACACATTATATATATAATAACAATTCACAAAATTAGATAATTCTAATAACATCTCTTGACACGTGCTAGATCCGACTAGCACGTGATATGATTAAATACTGAGTTCGTGTACATAACATAGACTTAATTGAAATTTTGATACCATGTCAAATAAACTTTGATAAAATTTATTTCTAAAATCTAAGTCAAATGAAAAAGAGGTCGAATTCACATTATTATATATACTATAATAAATCACTACGTTATACGTTAGGATATGGGTAATGCTAACAACTCAAATTAATAAGAAATGAAATCCTAGCTCTCCTGTGAAAGAACAGATGATAAAAAAAGAAGGAAGGTGCGAAGGAATGAGCAAATGAGGATCAATAATTCAATATATAGCCCGCATATGGTATGGTCCAAATATAATTAATTAGGCACTTCAATAAATAGAGACGAGGGGCGGAGCCACTTGTGCTGAGTATGTCTTAAATGAAATTTTTAAAAATTCTATTAATTTATTTATGTATAGTATAATTAATGATTCCACTAAAATTTTTAAAATAATCTCTCTTAAAATATCGAGTAATTTAATTCAAACATTTTTAAATTCTTAAATTTTATGTGCTTAAGTTATATTTTCACTAAAATATATATATTGTGGTCTCACACTAATCACTATTGTGCCGCTCAATTTCATTTAATTTTTAACTACAAAATCTTAAATATTTAAGAATACTTCAAAGTATATGTATTTTAAAATTTCTTCTTATTCAAATTTATATAGTAACCCTATTCAAATTGTTAATATATCTCGTAATTTTATTTTTTTTAACTTTCAAGTAAGAATGTATTTATTTAAATGATTCAATAAATCTTTATTTTTTTATCCATTTTTGAATTGAATGAGAAAAATATAATTTTTTAAAATAAAATATTATATATATACACAGAACATATTAAAATGAAAACCATTAAATTTGTTAATAAATTTCTTTAAAAGATTAAATTGTAAATGAATTCTCATATTCAATTCTTATATAAAAAATATGAATTTATCTAAATTTAAAATATTATTAACCTACAATTCATTTGTAAATTCTATCAATTTTGGTGGAAATTAACTCAAATAAAAATAAATTTATTTTTCATAAATTAATTATATAAAATTTTAAATAAATTATTGTTCATAAAAAATAAGTATGAATTTATAATTTATAAAATTATTATTAAAAAAAAATTTCGTGTAACTACTCCATATAGACACTGTATATAAGATATGAGTTACCTGCCTACAGATGGTCTAAAATTGGGAAGAAAAAGACCCCATCATAGAGTGGGGGACTGGAGGCAGAATAAGCTTCGTTTCCACTGCAAAATCACGTTCGACAAATTAAATAAAAAATGAATAAAAATGGAGACTTATATATACTATATAGATTCAGTAGGTGGAAGAGGAGATTATTTCTTAGCACGCTTGCCCAGGGGAATGTTTGAGGGTCCCTCTCATGACTAAATTACGTTTGTCAGATTTTAATTCCTTAGCCATTGAATATTTTTTAAGGAAAAAAAAAAAATACAAGTAATAAGAGCTTAAATAACACGCAGTAATGATCAGTCATGAAAATGAAATGACATTAAGGATTGTTCTCTATAAATTAAGTGGGTAGCTCAAAATTATCATTAGGTAAGCTTTTAGTTGGAGCAGGTAATCTGGTTTTCTAAGTACAATTTGCTTTTGTTTTTCTTCGTAATTTAAATTAAATAAAAATTATATATAAAAAATTTAACATTACTCAATATAATTTATACATATCATATAATAAAAAATAATAATAATAATTATTATTATGATTATTATTTTATATTATATTATATTATAAATTTTATTAAAATATTAGTGTATAATTACTCATATTTTATAAAATATAATTCTATTATTTAAAATTATCCTTAAATTAATGGCAGGTATTTAATCAGGAATATAGTAATGTGTCTTCGATTGCAACTTTTTGAAAAGTGGGATTGTCAAGTGGCTTTCTTATTCTTTCCTTATAGCTCCTATATATATTATCAATTGCATTTTCATTATTATGATTGGAAGAATTGATAGACCATTTTAGTAATCAATGAAAAAATTTATTCAGTTTTTTTTTAATAGATTAAAATCAATAAATACTAGGATTAATATATTATTTTAATGTTCCATATATTTTTTTTTTTCAACTTGGAAAAAAAAATTATCTTTCTTTTTTTGGTCAGCTCCAGACTACCAACTAATAAGAATAAGTTAATTATAGATTAATACATCGTCCTGCTAATATCATAATTCATAAGGCAATTAATTAAGTGCACCGCAAAATTTATCTTTATTTTAAAAGTTTTTTCTATGGTTATTTTGTTAAAAATCAAAGTAAATTTATTTTATTTTATTTTTTAAAAAAATAGTTCTGTTACAAAAAATTACAATATTTTTATTTTTTTAAATTAAATTATTTTTTATAATTTTCTTAGTTGTGAAAAAATTTATAATTTTATGATATATGATTTTTTTTTACAAAATAATAATTTTATGAAAAGTCCCTAAATTAATAAAAATAATTTTATTAATTAACTTTATGAAATTAACTTATGAAATTAATGAAATGAAGTAGAAAAATAATTTTGATAATTAACTTTCTGAAATTAACAAAATAATTTCATTAATTAACTTTATGAAATTAAAGAAACTAACGATATGAAATACAGTTAATGAAATTATTTTTTTGTTAATTTAAAGTTTTATTTTTAAAGTTATTATTTTGTATAAAATAAATCATATTTTCATAAAATTAAATTTTTTTGCAATTAAAAAAAATTACGAAAAAATAGTTTTGCTTATGAAAAAATATAAGAAGATTGCGACTTTTTATAAGAGAATTATTTTTTTAATTATTAAATTATTTTTTTTGTTAATTTATGAATTTTTTGTAAAGTTATTATATTATACAAAATAAATCGTATTTTCATAAAATTAAAATTTTTTTAGAACTAAAAAGAATTTAAAAATATATAAGAAAATTGTAATTTTTTTAAGAGAGCTATTTTTTCATAATTAAGAAATTATTTTTCTTTTTTATTAATTTAAAAACTTTCATAAAGTTACTATTTTGTACAAAATAAGTCGCATTTTCATAAAATTAAAATTTTTTCATAATCAAAAAGAATTATTAAAAAATAGTGTAATCTGCAAAAAAAAAAAAAAAAAATTGTAATTTTTCTTTAAAAAATGACTTTTTTTCACAATGATCAATAAAATAAAATATATTTACTTTGATTTTTAACAAAATAACCATTAAAAACACCTATATGTTTGCTCAAAATTTTGGACTCAAGCTAATGTTTTCTAGAAAATGTTAGTAAAAGTTGTTAATATTTGTTTTGTTAAGACATGTTTTGTATTGTTTTGTTTTTGAAGGTATGCATTTTGGAACATTAACTAACCCACAAAATCTTCGCAATTATAAATGAATGTTTATTAATATAATAAGACTAGGAGAACATTAATTATAATTAGATGATTAAACATATTGATAATTTTAAATTAATAATCTCCAAATTTAAGTGGCGCACTGCATTTGAAAAAATAAAAACTGATGGATCCAACTCAGGAAATCAAGTGAAAAACACATACTACAACGCTGCAATAAGGTGCCCTAAGTTTGAAATAGAAGAATTTATGAATACAGTCCTAAAATCCCAAGACTTATATTCACATCTTCTTCTACCTTTCACACACCAGAATTATAAGTGTAAAGCAAAAAAAGAAAAATTGGAAACCCTTTTGAAGCCAAACCAAATGAGGAGCTAGCTTCAAATAATTTTTACACTACTGCTTAAAACAGTTTAAAAAAAAAAAAAAAAAACAAGAAAATCCTATCAGTTAATTAGTCTTCCTGAACAACTTTCAACAAGTGACCGACCATGTGAAGAAATTAAGAAAAAGAAAACATAAAAAAGGTAGTTTCTTTGGTCTCCTTGGCTTAATTCTTTTACCAAATTTACCATGATCCTCCATTTCCACCAAACATTCCATTCCAATATCCATTGGAACTAGAATTAGTAGTCCCTTGTCCTTTATTTTGATGACGATCAACAACTTCTGTTGTGCTTGTTGAAAGTTGTTTCAGCTCTCCAAAAGGAAACAAAATCCTTCCACCATTTTCTTGAACAGAAAAACTAAGACTTGGCTTGAATTCTTGCATAGGAAACCCAGAAGTATAAAGAGCATTTGAATCTGCAGGCATTGGTGTTGGGATAAAAGAATTCAAACCTCTAGAAGAGATCCCAGTTCTTAGCAGCTCCAACGCTGAGTTATGTTGATTGTTGTTGCTATTTTCATTTTTGGCGACTTCAAGAAAATGAGAGATATTTTGATGATGATGATTTTCTTGAATAGCAGGAAAGGTCAAATTAAGATCTTGCCCTTCATGATGTTTAGGAAATTGCGAGAGACTTGGCGGGTTTAGATCAGGAAGCTTATTATTATTATTATTAGATGAAACTGATGAAGAAGAAGAAGAAGAAGAAGAAAGAGAAGATCTTTTGTTCTTTCTAGAACCTCCTCCAACAGGGACATTTCTAAGAGAACCTCCTTCAGTCCAATACCTTCTACAAGTTTTGCAGAAGTATCTTGGTTGAGTGAGGCTATAGTTATTGTAGTAACAAAATTTGGTGTTGGTTGAATTACATCTTGGACAATTCAATTGCTCTTGGGGCCTTACTTTTCTCTCTATCACTGGCCTTGTGCATGTGTTTGATGATATTTCTTCCATTCCTTTTACCACTTTATTATTAATATCCTGCAAACCCTAGAATTTTAAGAGTGAAAACAAATTTAATAGATCAAACAAAATAAAACAAACGCAGGCCTTTTTCTGTTTGCTCAAGTACAAAGAATTAAAGAGGAAATTAATATAAAGGAAAATATAAAAGAAAAGAAAAAGGGGGGTAAAAGAACAAATGATAATAACAAATTATACCTTTATATCAGTTCTCTTCTCACACAAAGCCAAAAGTTCAGTGCTTTAATGTCTCAAGAACCAAAAAAATCAATAAATAAATAAACTTTATCCTTCCTTTTTTCTTTTTCTTTCCATATGAACATCTCAACAAAGACAAGTTAAAAGTGGAAAAGGCCACAAAACTTGTAATATAATCTCTTTAAACTAATTAACAAGTAAAAAGAACATGATCCTAAACCAAGAAAATTCAAAATTAAACTAGCTAGCTAGCCAAAAAGAAGAAGAAGAAGAAGGAAAAAAAAAACCCACCTGTGGCCAAGGAGCAGCATCCATAAATTCAGAAGAAAAAAGGAAGTTGATGACTTCAGAAAGAGGAAGAGAGAAGAATTCACCTCCTTTGTCTGAAGCTGCTTCTCTTAGTGCAAGAAAGAATGTTTTAGATAGTTTCTGCAGTGGCTTTTATGTGTTGGTTCACTTTGTAATTAAGAAAACAAATAAAAGGAAGAGGTGTCGGTTTTGACTAAACACACACTATAAGTTATAACCACATTTTTAAGTTGGCACATTAAATGTGGCAACTTTAATTAAAATTTTTCTTATCTGATTTTTATATATTCCATTCCATCCATTAATGCAATTTAAATATACTTATTTAATTAATTTAAAATAATAGTGGGTGGAATTATGAGTGTGTGTACTGTGGGTGGGTTTCTACTTTTTGACCCTTATAATGGACAAGTCTTGATTCTTGTTCTTCTTCTGTCACCTGTTTTTAGTGTTTTCCTTAGGACCACTCACGAACAAAGGTTGGGTTCTTTTTTTCTTGTTTGGTTTGGTTTATCAAAACAAAAGAAATATAAGATTTTGATTACTTTTAACTTCTCTGCAATTTGTCAAAATATTAAAGATCTTCTCTCTCTCTCCCTTCCTCACAGAATGCCAATTAATTCACTTTTTCATGCTTTCGGAGGCAACTTCCTATGCTTTGCTTGCAGAATAATTAAGCATATTAATTTATATTTTTATATATGCACACATTAAGGTTATAATACATATATATATATATATATATATATATATATATATATATATATATAGCATTGATGATTAATCAGTTAACCTGATCAATGATCAATGATCATCATATTCCTGCATGCCACATCCTTTCACTCAGATGGAATTTTATGTCTCTTCATTCACTTTTCATACCCTATATGTGTCATTCTCTTCATATGCTTTTTCATTCTTCAATACCCTTTGCAATAATTAGAATGATAAATTTTTTACCCTTTTATCTCTTTTTCATTATTTTCAAATAAAAGTTTTTATACATTATTTATTTATTAAATTTTTAAACATTATTTATTTATATATATACACACACCAAAATTTATCCTAACATAATGAATGTATATAATCTGAATAATAAATTTATATTCAATTCTCCTCTCCATTCTCATATATATATATATATGAACGACTTCCTTTTTTTCGTAAATTGCTCTTATACATCTTGTTGAAGATTCAAACCTAATATACATTGATAATAATTTAAAATTTTAACTATAAAAATAACTTGTTAAAAATTTAATTAAATTTCAAATCACTAACTTTTACAATACTTATGAAATACGTATTTCAGTTATTGAATTGCTAATGTAATAATACTGTAAGAAATATTAGAATTAGTAATATATATTTTTATTCCTAAAAATATAAAAGTTATTGTAAGTTTGTGATAACAAAAATAAATTACTATATAATACTACTAAAAAATTGAATTTATAAGTATTTTGCAATATAATTCAATTTGCTATGAAAAATTATTAACAGACAAGTATTTTTTGTAAAAAAATTTATATATGATTTATAATTGTTTAATATTGATGAGGGACAAAAATAGCTCTTTCATTAATAACTCTCTCGGGATGAAAGCCCCAAATACTCCAAGTCCATAGATTTGGAATGGGAGGCTGAAGTCCATTAAAAGAAGCCCAACCTATGATGAGTCAAGATAGCCCATCTACTCCAATGTAGATGCAAAGGCCTCTAATGGCCTCTACCTTACTTTAGCTGTAAGTAACTTTCTTGACAAGCTAACTTTAATATGGTTAAGAGTTTCTAGTATAAACGTCATATCAGCTGGCAGAAAAGTATTTCACCCAGGCAGCACGCCCCATATCCTAATACAGTTCTCACCAAATACCTCTCTAAGAACAACACAGATGCCCATGCACTTGTTTACATCTGCACCTACTATACCAATCAGAGTTGCTCACTGTCAAAAAATACTCTCTCATAAAAAGGTGACAACTTTATTTCATGCAAAATCATACAAAATGAATGAATCAATGCACAATTCAGATAAATTGAACTATACATTTTCTCACTTTCTTTCTTCGACAAAAAACTATCATCTGACTAGAGAAGAGAAATTCTCTTCTTCTAATCACTAACAAAAGTTATTACTGACTTAAGCGTCGAAAGTTCTTTGCTAAGGACAAGGCCCAGCTCCCTCCGAATCCATTTTCTTTCTTTGCAAATCATCTCTCAAAGACCTAACTAAAAAGATCCAGTCCAATATACCTTATTTGATCTTGCACTGATCAAATATTAAAAAAATAATATGTGTAAGTTTTAAATTTCACTAATGAATAACTTTTTCTAAATATTCAAAAAAGAAAAAAGCATAAAAATATATGTTGTATGTATTTATAAAAAAGAAAAAAGATAATTAAAAAAGTGGGAATATTATTTATTATATATAGTGTTTGAGTCTTTTTTTTTTTTTTTGGAAGAAATAGTGTTTGAGCCTTAAATCTTAGTATAAAGAGATACTTTCAATATATATATATATATATATATAACAATCCACATTATAGGAAAAAATGTATTGATCTCATAAAATCATTATAAGTGAATTCCTCCATGAAAGTGGAAAAAATTAAAAATCTTTTTTGCCATTATGAATTTTAAATTTATGAATTTTATTAAAATTTAAAAATAATTTATAGAATTAAAAACTCACATTTCATATGAGTTTTTAAATCTTTATTTTCTTAAAGTATTATTAGAGAATTAAGGATTTTAATAAATTTCTAGAATTTAATTTAATTTTTTAAAATATTAAATTATATCTTATAAATTTACAAAATTTATCACTGAAATCCTTAAAAAAATGCATGAGGTGGAAGAAAGAAAAATAGAATTAGTAAGCTAATTAGGAAAGGAACGGTAGAAATTAAAAAATGAAAAGAGGAAAAAAAGAAGAGCCGACAGGAGCCGACAAAAGCAAAAGTGGTGGGTCCCAAATAATGCGCGGTAGGATGGATGAGAAATTCTGATGTTGGCTGTCTTTTTTTTGACACTGACTGCTACTCGACTTCCTCTTCAATATTCTTCCATATTACCAAATTCTTTTGTTTTATTCTTTTCTTTTTTATTTAGAACCCTAACCTATTTTCATTAAATTGATATCAATTCTAAAATCCATTTTATAAAGAATCAGCGATGTAAAATTGAGATAATGGAGTATACTGTTCAAGTTGAACGTTAATAAAAAAAAAATTGAAATTTGAATTTAATTTGAATGTATTTTATCTATAGATAAAAGAATTCGAATTCAATTCGGAATATTTTTATGCGATATTAAATATATTTATAAGATGAATATATTTATTAAATATATTTATCAAAAATACTTTGGCTAATTTACATCTTCAATTGAGCATTTTTAAAATTTAAGTAATGAAGGATTTATGTAGTTTAATTACAAGGGTGTATAACTCAAATTTTAATGAAAGAAAATGATTAAAAATGATGCCCAATCAGTTTCTGGACACGGTTTTTTATGGTATAAAGGAATAGGGCAATTTTATAAATAAATAGTGATTGTTTGAAAAGAGAGTTAATAAAGAGAAGGGAATTAATTGGAATATAATTCGATTATTACTTCTTTTTTTTTCAAAATATATATCAGCCATTTAAAATTTTGATTCATTGACTAAAAAATTATTAAATTATGATAATTTTAAAGTAAAAATATTAATTATTTTTTTCTTGATATAAAAAAATAAAAATAATTAATATAAATATTTAGTAGAAAAATAAAAAAATAAAAAAATAATTATTATTATTTTTTTTCAAAAAAATATTTATTATATTCAAAAAAAATATTTATTATTATTTTTTAATTTTACAATATTTAAAACGATAGATATTTTAAAATGAAGCATATAAATTTATTGTAAAAGGAATGATTGGTGTGAATCTAGTAATTTCAAAAGGGTTGTTTAACTGGAATGAATGCATTATACTTTTTTTGTTATCCTTTTCCTTGACAAAAATCATCAATCAGAAAAGGAAAAGAAAAGTACTTTTTTTTTATTTTTTAAGCGATGGATTATTATTTGTTTATACAATTATACAATTAGGGCATTGACTCGTGGGAAAGCTGAAAGCACAGGGAGAGAGAGAGAGGTGCATGGTGATGATCGATGGCGGACAAAATTAACAATAAAGTTTTTTAATTCCTTTTCTATTTGACCATGTCTAGGCCGATGGGCTCTACTTTTAACGTGAAAAACATGTTGACCATACCAACACCAATTCAGCTTAATTTGCTCTTCTGCTAACATTATATGTTTAAATTCCATCAATATTCTGGCTGTTTATTCATCAATTTATTTGTTGATAATTACTTTATTCTGCCAAAATATGAAGCCAATTGCCCAAGAGAAAGAACTCTTTTGGGTCTGTTAACATTACCTTAAGCCCAATTTGAGAATCAATTCCAGCTATATAAATCCAAACGAATACCAATTGGGTTCGGCTCCTATGGTAAATGGGTTTTATTGAATGGGCTTAAAATTTAACGTGGTGGACTTGTCTTCATAATTAACGCATTTTAAATAGATCTGAAGTTAAATCAAGTTGGAGGTCACGGGGCTAATTTTCACTGACAGTTTTCGAACTGTTGACTAAGTAATATTATGATTTTTAAATTTTAATTTATAATAATAAAATTTCTAAATTTCAATTTTAATAACACAATAACTCATGAATTTTAATTTTAACAGTAAACTATATGAACTTTAATTTTAGTAACAGAAAACCCCTTCACATTATTTCCCATTAAACATATTAATAGAACACTGACATTGCACATCATATGTAAAATTAAAAATTAAAAAAAAAAAGAAAAAAGTTAAGTCATTAAACTTGAAGAATCAATAAATTTGGCTAGTTATACGATTTAAAAAAATTTTGAAAAATGATTAAACCTGTCATAAAAGTTCGGCTCAATGATAAAGATAGAAAGAGAAAGAGAAAGAGAAAGAGAAATAGAGGAGTTAAAATCCCAATGAAAATTTATTTTAATGTTGAAAATTAATTATCAAAATTTACTGACATGACATCCCATGCGTGCATTTAATGAACTAATTTTTTTCTTTTTTCTTTTTCTTTTTGATTTTATATATGGTATCGTACGTCAGCATTCTATTTGGATGTTTAACAAAAGATGACATAAGGAGATTTTCTATTACTAAATTTGAAATTTAGGGATCATAATGTTGCTGAAATTAAAATTCAAAAGATTTACTGTTACAAATTAAACTTCAGAGAGTATGGTGTCACTAAAATTGAAATTCAAGAAGATTATTATTACAAATTGAAATTTAAAAACTATAATATTACTTGGTCAGTAACTAAGGGCTATCAATGAAAATTAGCCGAGGTCACCCTATGACCTTAATAAAATAAAATTAAGTTTTTTTTTATTATTATTATGAAATATATGTGAGTGTGACCGATTGGTTTTTTAGATATAGAAAAGCATTCTTTACCTCAATATAATGAGAAGTCCACTCACTTAAATTAATAAATTATAAAATTAATATAGAGATAAATTATAATTTCAATTAATATTTTTTAAAATAATAATCTCACACGCATCGGATGAGTATTTAACTGGAAAAAAAAAAAAAAAAAAAAAAAAAAACACTTGTGTATCTGAATAAACTATAGCGGACACCATAATTATGCAGTTTGAGAAAGAGAAGTTGGGCCTATGATCTTAGTAATAATAAAACTAGAAATGAAAGGAGCATAATAATTTGCTCTATAAAGAGAGTGATTTTGATATGTGACCTAAAAAAAAAAAAAAAGCCTTTAATTTAGCATGATATAAAATACTTTGATTTTTTGATTCTGTTGTCAACATCACTGTATCACACTCATCATAGGGTTACCTTCTTTAACAACATAATTGACAAGTTCTATGTCTCTTCTTATATATATATGTATAAACCTCTAGTTTTTAATATTTAGGGAGGTCCACCATACAGTACCGGCAACAGCAGCCGCAGTAACTGTTACAAGTACCCATTTTCATTCGTATAATTTAATTGATTAAGATCAAGCAAACAATTTAATTATTGAATTTAACCTAACCTTATGTCAATTTAATTATATATACTATAACCCAAACAATTGTAAATGTGTGGCTTTATGTGTATATGCATATATATTGTTGGATAAATCAATTCAATCATTTGCAAAATTGTGGCAATCAACTTTAGACCTCGTCCATTGCATATGCTGATATACCTGTTGATTCATGGACGCTGAGGCTGGCAATTCGTGAACTGTGAAAGGAACTAAAGCAGAGAGCTTTGGGCCACTGGCCCTGCTTGCGCATCTGAATTTTTGATACTCTGTATACTTCCCAAATCTTGGGTTATATGTACATATATATGAACCCCGACTCTGGCACGCGCATCATTATTACATATATATATATATATATATATATATATCATATGTATGTAATTTGAACCAGCAGCCTACTTTGGCACTGGCAAGTTAGATAGCTCTTTATTCTATTTTACGTGTAGGATAGGATCAACTGATTACTCGTACAACAAGAGAAGTGTTATCACTTCTGAATTATATATATTTTGGCCAGGCATGTTTTTGGTATAGGTTGGTTGCATGCATCAGTACAATTTGTTCGGCTGTTCGGTTTAATCCAACGAAAGATCAAGTGTTTGCTAGCATCAGTTTCCAATGTGAAAAAACCTTGCCAAACCAAAATGTGTTTATAAAATTAAATTTTAAATAATTTAAAAAATAATTATTGAACTACTTTTTTACAGCTTAAATATACTTTTTAGCCAACTGAATTAGACAGCATAGATCCCAAATAGTATAATTTATACTTGAATATTGAAATTTGAAACAAAAAATTAAATTTAATTAACTTAGTTATAATAAAATTATGTATTATATATGTCTGTGAATGCAAATTAACTATTGAATGGCTCCATGAATTTACTTTAATAAGAAAGAATAATGATGATGATAGTAGGTGTGATTTCTCTATCATGACTTGCCAAGAACTCCTGTATAGTATGAAAGAGGGATATCATGACTAAAAAATGTTTTTCACCAAAAACTGCATATCTTAAGATGCAAATGTTGGTGCAGAGCAACATTTTTTAACCATAATCAATGAATGCACATGTATTGGGCATAAGTCTCTTGAAATTTGCAGACAAGAAAAACAAACAAGCTGTTCATCAAGTCCAAAAGTCCCCTCTCTCACACGTACATGCACATAAGATAATAGTGTGCCACATCCAGTGATAGCTTTACCTGGCAACAATGCCTAAACAGCAAGTCAAAATCTCCAAATCAAAAGAAAATAGAATTTCCATCAGTAACCAGCAATTATTGTTAATTCTGATAATCACATGTATAGTATGTTTTGTAGACGATAATAGAATATAATATAATGCAATCAAATATATTTCTAGTATAATCTATATTAGAAATATATTTGATTATATTATATTACATTCTCTAAAATCATTACGATTTCCATTCAAAAGAGAGAAAAAAAAAAAAAAAGTAAAAGTTCCTTTCAAGATTACAAGGAAACAAGTAATTTATTCACAGAACACCCTTTTTTAGCGGTGTTAGATAACAGTTGTAGTACGTTTTACACAGTTTCGTGAATTAATGGTGAAGAAGATTACAAAAGAAAATAATTGTGGTGTTCTTCATGTCCAATATATATCTGTTACGATTGAGACTCCTTCCACTCTAATATGCTAAGCCCATCAACAATTGCCTAGTCACCATTCTGCAGAAGAAAGGATGAAATATGACCCTCGGTAACCCATCTCACCTCTGAACCTGGCCAAGCCTTTTGAAGCTCCAAAACAGAATGTTTTGGTATATAACCATCATCCTAAAAGGCAAAATCATAGTTGAATGAGATCAGTTCTGATATTAAGGCGGCAATAATGCATTTAGAAATAATTAATTATAACTGCATCAATAAGATGAATGAGATATGAGACACTGCACATGTCAAAAATGAACTATACTTTACAGAGCTCATGAAAGACAAAAGGTCTGTTTCGCATTGTGGTTTCAGCAATGCTACGGTTAAAAACACCATGTTGAAAATATCGATCAAAGGTTAGTTAAATCTGTTTTTTTAAGGTGGATTCCATATATTGCAATCATAAAAGCTTGAAAACAGCTAAAATGTGCTTCGTCGCAGTACCACACATGCTCTAATAACAAGTCTTGTGAAGTACTTATAAAACCTATCTGGTGAAGTACTTGTTAAACCTATCTGGCTGTCCAAAATACTACTGTTAATGGATTGACATGCTAAACTAAACAATGCGAGTGCCAAAAACATAAACAAGATAATTTTTCTTTGCTTATCTATGAGAGAGAGAGAGAGAACAAGACAACTTATTTAAATAATAAATTGACAAGTTGATATAAGTAGGCAAATGGATGAGAATAGGTCCAACTAGGCCCGTTACGATACATTTCACGGATAAAATGTACATAGTTGGCAGAAAATTATTGAGCAACTGCTAAAGGGGGTTTAGACATTTTGTCAAACACAGTATGATGGGCATAATTTAATATAGCTCTTAAATTTTTTTTTTGTAGTTTATTTATTAAATAAATATTTTTATTTAATGATATTTTTATGAAATAGGAAATAAAATGGTGAAAATTTTGAAAATTGATTTAAATTATAGTCTTTTACTTGCATGAATAATAATAATAATAATAATAATAAATTTTGTGAAAAAAATAATTTTTTAATAAAATCAACTAAGTAATTTTCTTTTCTTTCGACAGAGGACGCCATTTTCAAGTATGCAATAAAGACTAAAGAACTTATCAACCATCCTTATGCAAGTCAACTAAGAAAAATAAAGGATTTAAAAATCAAAGTTATATATTTGATGGTAAAGAAGAAAAATTATAAAAATTAAATCATCACCAAATATTTATATGCAATCCAACTAAGAAAAACTAAGAATTTAAATATCAAAATCACACATTTGATGCTAATAAAGAAAATCATTTGAAAATTAGTTTCTTCATCAACTTGCAATCTAACCATTCATGCTCATAAATAAAAGGAAAATGACTTAGCAAAAAAGAGGAGTTTTTGAGAAAAAGAATTGAGAAAATATAGAAGAAGTTGAGATTTCAATATTAAGGATCCAAATTGCTAAAATGGGTTCTTTTGTTTATTTTGTTGTTTTAATTATGTCTTTCTAAGTTTTAATTTTACTAAGATAGATGATGAAACCATATTAGATTATTAATTTCTATTATGTATTAATTCTAAATATTTTGCAATTTAATATTTAT
Organism: Reutealis trisperma; assembly: GCA_947687605.1. Classification (NCBI taxonomy): domain Eukaryota; kingdom Viridiplantae; phylum Streptophyta; class Magnoliopsida; order Malpighiales; family Euphorbiaceae; genus Reutealis; species Reutealis trisperma. The sequence goes on along the minus strand of CANTUT010000033.1, from coordinate 4,529,051 downwards.
GATTTTGGTTTCATTTGATAATATCCTTTCATCAATTATCTTATATTTTTTATTGTTAGGAAAATTATCTATACTTAGTTTTTATTAAAAGAAAAGTAATTTTCTTTGATTATGTGTTTTCCACTAAATTGTATACATATAATGCTTAGAAATTACACTTTTGAAGTGAAGAAAAATCTATTTGAGAATTTAATAAAAATGAGCTTAGTGATAAAATTAATAGAAAATAGAAAGATTGATTTCTAAATTATTTTCTGAAAATTAGAATCAATACATTATAAAAATTATTAATTAAACATTGGTGAATTCTGAAATCTTATTAATATTTTATCTAAATTTTATTTCACAAGTTCAATTACCTTTAATTGTGTTATTTTGATATTTATACTTTACATCTCTTTATCATTATCTAGAAAAAATTATTTGGAACTAGGTTAGAATTAAATTAATGTGATTTAATTAAATTTTTTTATAATTATTTTCATAACTCTTTCCGTGTGAACGATCTCGTTACCACTTATCTACAGAATTAATGATTTGTGCGCTTGCAAGTACAAATAAAATTTCACAACACTGTATGTCCATGGAAAAAAAAGCATTTTACAAGTACCTTAAAGGCTCAAGAATATTATTTGCAGAGAACTGTCTTTTTCCCTTATGTTTTATCCATTTTTCAAACTTTTTAAGTTGTCTGAGAATCAAAAGACCATTTAACTGACAAGAGTTGTTTAAGCAAATAGGAAGAATGTTACAATCTTGAATTGTAGACATCAAATTGGTTACAACTAAACAAAACAGAGACAAGAAGAAAAAAGGAGAATGAATCGAAACTTACTTGTGAAAACGCCCACTTCTCTCGTTTGCGAAAATAATGAAATTTAAGCCTGTTTCTCTCATCTGCGAAAAACCTTTTTTTTTTTTTAATCGGGGAGAATTCTCCTTAACCAGGGTTTCTTTCTAGTTTCTAATACCTAAAATACAAAAAAGAAAAAATAATTAAGTTAAAGATGTGTTGCACTACTATTAGTCAGTCCGGCAAAAATTTCTTATTGATATAGCCATGGTTGCTCGATCACTAATTCTCCTTTCTATTGCCATTTTCTTTGGCTTTTCTCAAAAAGGTTCCTCACATGTTTGATCCCATCCCTCAATTCTTAATTAAGGAATTGTTTAGTATGGATTAAGTATGTTTAGAAAGTAGAATTTTCTTGTAAGAGAAAAAATTTGACTAATTTGATAGTCAATATTAAAAAAAATTTAGAGAAATAGTATGTCTATCTTTTGAATTTGGAGAAATATATTTTTTTGGGGAAAATTACGAAAGTTAAACTTTTATAATTGAGATAAATGTAACTGATATATCTATTTTTTTTTTAATAGTAAAAGCTCAACTTCATTAAATCAAATCAGAAACCAAAACATTAATACGAATATCAAGAGGGATAGTACCCCACTCCTTAAGACCTGACCTAGAACAAGCTGACCTAGCTAACATGTGGACCACTTGGTTCGCAGATTTTTTAACAAAAGCATAACACACCTTTGTTAATTCAAATGAAATCTCTCTACAATCAGAAATCAAAATACCAAAAGAGGAATCAAAACTTGTTAAAGAATTGATAGCACACACCACCTATAAAGCATCTGATTAACAAATGATATTTCGAAAGCCATTATCCTTTAACCAACTAAGCGCTTCGCGAATTCCCATCACCTCCGCATACTTTGCATCAATAAAGCCCATCTTCACCTCTAATGCAACATGAATAAAGCTTCCATTACAATCCCTCAACATCCATCCATAACCCCATTGGTTAGAGTTAGCGAAGAGAGAAGCATCAACATTTAACTTTAATTTATTAGAGGGAGGCTTTTGCCATTTGGAAAGAGTCGGAGGTATCGAAGAAGAGCTAGTAGCGGAATCTTGCTATGTAGATTACCAAGAAACCAAAAACGCATAAGCTCCATGGAGCACAGCCTCCACTGACGAAAAATTCCCATCCCAAAACACTTTATTTCTATGATTCCATATCCCCCAAACCAACATAGCCCCTTTAACAACCATGGAGAGTGACAAATGATCTAGAATATATTTGAACCAATCGAAAGGACTATTAAACACCTGCTCACCAGGCAACAATGTAGAGCCTCGCCAACAGCATTGAGCAAAATCACATTGAAACACAGCATGTAATGTTGATTCAACATTTATTCTACAAATTGGAGACAAAAGATCATTCAATACTCCTTTTTTTTGAAAGAGACTAGATAAATAGTGATTAGATATTAATATATATACTTTCTATTAAAAGAAACTAGATAAATAGTAATTAGATATTAATGTCTTTACTTCATTAAAATATAAAAAAAAAATATTTCTCGTAAAGTTATTTGTAAACTAAATATATAATTATTTATATTTTCTGATAAATAACTTTTTGAAAAATATATTCTGAACAAAATAGATCATGTGATATCAAATAATAACTAATATGACGTTGAATATCAAAAAGTACTGTCATTCATTTCATTAGAACCCAGAAGGATATTAGATCTCAACTAAACAAAGAGAAGCAACTTGCCAACTTTCTTTATTTAAATTTTCGTCCACAGTTGAGCAAGGCAAAAGGTTAATTATATGATTATAATAATGAAATGTGGGAGAGATTGTAATATTAATAAATGATAAAAAAAATGACTAGTTTAAAACCACAAGAATTTGATAACAATGGAATCAAGTGCATTGATGACATGATTTTGACTATCATGAAAATGGAAGTCACCCATTGAGCACTTCTTCATATTGGGCTTGATCTGAGGGCCCATGAGAAAATCTCTTATTTATTTTTTATGATATTATATAATCATCGACTGATCAATTTAAATTAGGCGTTATAATGGATACTGTCGAATTAGTGTGTGGTATGGGAAGCGCCTACTGGATCGTGCACTTGAGGCTACCAAAAATATTTTATGTTGCCGAGAGACTAAAAATTGATCATGCACCGGCCATGTATGCAAGAAAAATATTATATAAAAATATCTTCATTATGTGTGGACAGAAGATGATACAAAATCAATAATCTACTATACATCAAGTTTGATATTCACATTGCATAGCCGGCACGAATGTTACATGTGGAGATTGAGAGTTGCATAATCAAAGCATGAGCCATACGCATATTAAAACAAATGCCAGCCGAACATAATTAATTAGGGGAAATACTTGAGGTTGGGCTTTGTGCGCGAGGATATGCTTGAAATAAGCAAGCATTTTGCTATTAATTAGTAGTATTTCATAAGCAAGTGATAATTAACTAAACACATTTCCAAAATCTCTTCTATTCCAAATTTTATGCAGCTTCAAAAAGAGGATCGTATACATGGCGGATACCAGGGGCTGGGAACTCATAATTTTTTTTTCATTGCACCTAAAATTTTTTAGGTTTTTTATATTTGTTTTCCTTTTATATATATAGATGTATGACCCTTTAAATTGTTATATTTTTTCATATTTGTCCTTTCAATTTTTATTTGACCTTTCTAACTCATGAAGTTTTTATAAATAACCTTTTAATTCTATAACTTTTTGTAGTTTTATAACTATAATTTTTATTTTTTTAATTTTATACCCTAAATTTTTTATTTTTTATATTTTCTCCTAAATTTTTATATTTAGATTTTTATATTTAAATATAATTCTATAAAAACTTTAAATTATAAATTTCGTCTCTCCTCGACTAAAATTATGCTTCTTGCACTAATTATAAATAATAACAATATTTTTATTTTTTAAGTGTAATTAACATTAGCCAACTATGAAAATTCCAACGTTATTAAAACTAAAAATATGAACTATTTAAAATAAATAAATAAATTTATTTTTAATAATATTTTTGACAGATTTAATTTTATCTTACATGTGTTATCTAATATTGTTTTTTTTTAGTACTAGAAGAAATGACTTGAAATTATATACGTATATATATTTTAAATTTACGAGTTGGTGAATATTGTATAAGTCCTTTTTAAGCTATAAGCTATTAAAAAATTAAAATTAATTTCATCAAAATAACGTATGGTTGTATAAAAAATATATATTTTTCTATATATATTTATATATAGAAAATTGTAATATTACAGTGTTAAATAGTTAACGTCCCCTCTCTTTTAAATATTTTTAATTTAATCAATTAAAAAAATTAATGAAATTTCAATAGATTCCCTCGATTTCATCGTCATCAGTGACCTAAGTACATAGGGACATGCTTGATGCTTTGCTTATGTACTGGAAGAAGAAACCAGAGTCAGATGTACAGAATAGATTCATCCTATACTTTGAAATAGCCAGCTATTTTTATTTTAATAAAATCTGAATATAATATAATTAAATGGTGGCATGATCAGAATGCAAAAATTAAATAAAAATAAAGAATTTAAAAAAATTCAATCACTTCTAAATAAATTAGAAAAAAAAAAAACCAATTAAATAAAATTTTGCCTGGATTCAATTCACCAGATTCTCATATTAGCCGACTGTGATAATCCGTGTAGCAAATTATGCAGTTTATTAATGCTGGATCATCTGGAAAATTGGTGGTGTTTGTGTAATTGGATGTTTTTACATATCGCAGCCGATAAATAGTAATTATCCTAAGTCAACGGATTGCGGATTGACCTTAGTGTTCTTATATTTATGCCCTTTTGTACTATGTTTCTTGTCAAAATTCGCAGTTTATGCCTATGAGAGGGGTAATTTAATTGATTTATTTGCACTTTTTAAGGGTGTGGACAGTAGAGGGTGAAAAATGTCCGATTCAAATTTCCGTTCAATAATATGATAAAAATTTTCATTGATTTTGTGATGTTTATAAAAAAAAAAAAAATGTTATTTATATTATATAATACACAATATTATTTTGACCTATTAAATCTATAAAATCCAAAATAAGTTTCACTATTTATTACTCTATAATAAATTTGCAATTAATTTCATACAGATTAAGAAAATACAGTTTTTAATAGTTAAAATAATACATTTTTCCTATAATATCTCTAATTAATATTAGATTACTTTCTTTGTTGTAGTTTTCAAATTACTACATTTAATAATGCTTGCTTGATAACAATGCAAATAAATAAATATATAATAGGAAATTAATATATTAATTATGATCTTAAAAAGAAAAGTAAATTATATTTTGAGATGAATGAAAAAAAAAATATTAATATGAGATGGAAGGAGTATAATTATTATATTTTCCATGTGGGGAATTAACACAGGAAACTTTTACAAATTGAAATTTTTGAAATGAAATTTAATTTATATACACAAAAAAAAATATACTATTATGTGATGACTACTTTAGAGTTTAAAAGAATATTTCAATTATTTTTTTTAGGAGTAAAAAAAAAAAGATAATGTCTCAAGATCTATATGCATTTGTATATTTTTAGTAAAGACAATAAAGAATACATTTTTTTTTGTTTATTATAAAAATATATATTGTTTTGCGTTTGATGGGACCATTTGTAATTTATATTAAAAGTTTTCAAATTTAAATCTCATATAGAGTTAATAGAAAAGAAAAATGAATAATCATCTCTCATTTTTATTCGCATATTGAACATGCATTAATCATATAAATGCTTTTTTTTTTTTTTTTATATTGGTTTATCACAATAATTTAGGTTTACAAATTTGTATGAACTCGCTTACGTTTTAGTTTAGAAGTTTATCTTTAAATATCAAGATGCTTAGAATAGATGATGATAATTTTAAATGCTGAAAATATATATGCCAAATAATAGTAACAAATCAAAAGATGTATGAGAAAATTTACAGATCTCTGCAACTTCATGTATATAAATTTGCATGCGTCTTAATTTTTATTTTTTGTTGATTGAAGTTTGAATTTAAAAAATAATAATAATATCCTAATGTTTAATATTAGAATTGTTTAGGACTGTGAGTTATTGAATTTAAAACTCAATTAGAGTCTAGAGACAATTTTTTAAAGAAAATGTTGGGCCAATTATAAATTATTCGTTGTCTTTTCATCCCTAGAGTTTTGAATTGAATATGAGAACCAGTCAGCTGTGAATGTGAGAAACAAAGTTGGTTGGTGACTTGTGAGGGTTTGACGAGTTCAGAACCTGAAAGAGATAGAGAGAGAGAGATTGGGGACATATAAAGACTGTTTAGTAATGAAAAATTAGATCTATTTTTCAGAAAATAATTTTTAAAAAAATAGAATTTATTATTTAATTGTAAAAATATTTCCAAATAAAAATTAGAAATGAAATTTTCAAATTTTCTAATTTACAGCTACTCCTTTTTTCCAATTTTGCTTAAACAATATTGTTTTGAAAGCAATTGAAAAACACGGAGCTCCATTCCATCCGCGTTTTCAATTACGACGCCATCCCAGCAGCACCATTCTTATTTTTTTTTTTTTTAAGTCAAAAGCTTTGCGGATGGTAATACAAAAGACCAGGATTGGTTGATTCAAGCTCCTCGCCTCGCTATTATTTCTGATATGTACACATGCCCCCTTTAATTGTTCATAATTCTTGTTATTTCTATTTTTTCATATATCTATTATTTTTTGCTATTATTTTTTCCTACATAATTATACTTGATATTTTGCACCTTAAATAACAACATAGACAAATATTATATATATATATATATATCAAATTAATTCCTATTACCTTTCATTTTTTCTTTTCGGTAATTGTCTATTTGTATAGACATTTTTTGATAATTTTAAAATATCACTAAATATTTTTGACAATCTTTTTAGATTTTATATTTAAAATGTGTCTTTAAACTAAAAAAAAATTAAATGATCATATTATAAAATTATTAATATACTCATCCAGTATTTTCAGCACAGTAAAAATTATTTAATAAAAAAGCATACTATTACAAAATAAAAAGTCAAAATAGAAAATAGAGAATTACAAAGTTAAAAATGAACATATCTTTTGATTTTCCAAATTCTAATTTAAAAATGAAAATTTAAAAAATTAAGAAAAGAAAAAGAAAACTGTAAAATAAAAATAGAAAACGTTTTCCGCAACCAGAGATACCATCGTGCATCCATAGAATTGAAAATTTGTGCTTATGACGTGTCTCAATTTTAGTGGATTACATTCAACAAAATGATCACGTAAACGAGGGTATTATGATTTGTCATATTCTCTTCAATGTATGCGAGTACCAGCTACAAACACATTCATTATTTTAAATAACGATTTTCCATATTACATTGATAACAGAACCAATATAATAAAATAAAACCGACTTACATTTCTGTAAAATTTTAAAAATAATTAGTAAATTAATATAAATTAATAAAAAATTAAATATAACGTTTAAAATATAATATATTAAATTAATTAATATTTAAATAAATATAATTATATTAAAAAATTTTAAATTACATAAAATAATAATAATAAATTAAATTTAAATTATATAACTAATAATAATAAATCAATCTTATTTTATTAATTCACGAGAAAAAAATCACTTTATTTAAGATAAATAATGTAAGTAAAAAAATCCTCCTAAAAACTATCTTGCACAAATAAATGAATTTTATAAAAATTATCAATAATATTCTAAATACATTAAAATATAAATAATATAAAAAATAATATACTAATAATTTATATTAATAAAATAAGATAAATATAAAATAATAATTTTTTAAATAATATATTTATAGTTTATATTAATAAAATAAAAAATAAAATAATATTTTTTATTAATACGTCATATTTATATATTAAATAATAATTATATTAATATATATTGAGTGATTTATTTTAAATTTAATATGATTTTTTATTAAATTAAATATAATAGATAAATAAGATACGACAATTATCACAAATACAGATAAAACATATGAAAAGTTCTTTAAAAACATGGACACCATCCATATGTGGTGGACACGTAGACAATTCACGTAGTCCATAGGACCATAGACATAGGGCCAAGAAGTGCAGAGTAACACGCACGCACGGAAAATTAGTCCCAATTCGTCCCAGCGTCTATATTGATTTGAAACCATCAACAGATTGTTACTCAAATCTATATAGCGCACTTCATAAAATGCCAAAAAGACTTTAAATTTTGGTGGTTTACACTAGAGAGCAAAAGTTAGATTTCAGAATATCACACAAGATGGCCAGACTTGACCTTATTATAATTTTGCCATTTGCTTTTAAACTTCAACGATGTCCTTATATTCCATTAGTTTATGAATGGAATGGCTAAATATTATTCCCATGAGTGATGACAAAAAAAAAAAAAACACCAGTCAGCTTCTTCTATTTCATTTTTTTATCCAATTTTTTGTTTTTTTTTTCATAAATTATCATAATAATATGAAAAAGAAAAGATTATGTAATATAAATAATTCTTTAATTTTACCTATATGTTTTATGCATAAATAATATGTTAACTTTTATCCATTTAACTTACTTGTACATAGTATTTCATATCGTGGGTAAATCTTCTCTTTAATCATATATATACATTTAATGTACACAACTGGTAATTTTGTTTTGGATATGAAAAATTATTTATATTAAATATTTCATAATTAATTGTGACTGAGAATTTATTTCATAATAAGAACAAATAAATAGTAATGAATTATGAATATAGAATGTATAACCAAAACCATTCTAAATTAATTTTAACTTTGACTTCATAATTACTAACAACTTATGAAAACTTTTAGGGTTTTAATTGTGGAATTCATTATATTTTATAAGAAACCCTTAAAGTAAAAAATCTTGAAAATTACCTGAATAATCCTAAAATTTGAAAGTACAATAAATTTATTTTATATATATATGATATGTTGTGATTGGATTAATGTATGAATTAACACTACAAGAAACTACTCCAATGCCAATGAAATTCACCGATAGATATAAATCCATTTGTAATTGTCAAAGTTTACATACGAAATATTCTAAAAAAATTAATGCATTTTCCAATGCAACAGCAACAGATACTTGTTATTTACTAATAAAAAAAATCAATTAATAAAAAATGACGGAATAAGTGACTCTATATATCACCGATAGTTTAGTAACCGTTTACCGACGGATCGTGTTGCAAAATTAATGTACAAATTGCCATGCCTAAATTAATTTTACCAATGAAATGTCACCTGTCCATCACTAATCTATTGATAACATTGATTATCTTTTTGTTTTCTTCCTAATTTAGGCACTGATGGAATTACTCATCCTTTGTGACATTTTGTAGGTAAAGTGTTTTTATATTTAACCAGCACCCATTTCTTTTTCTTCCTTCTCTCTTTCCTCCACTCTCCTTCTCTTTTTTTTTTTTTTTCCTTCTTTATTCTCTTTTCTAGTTGCCTATGCTCACTGTCACCGGCTGACTGTCGTTTTTTTGCCACTGTCCAATAGTCTCTTCTTCTTCTCGTTGCCATTGGGGACAAGTATATATTTATTTTATTTTGTTTCTTTTTTTCATTGTTTGGTTTAATTTTTAATTTTTCTTTATTTCTTTATTTTTTTTTAGTTTGAAATTTGATTGATATTTTCATTAGAATTGAAGGCTCCAAGAAGTAGGTTTATATATAATTTTTGTGGAATTTTGGTTTTTAGTTAATGTGAGGGAATGTTGAATTTGTTGTGGGGATTCGATGAATTTGTTTATTTTTATGTAATTTTGTTATTTTAGTTGGTATTTGTTAATTTTTATAATTCTGTAAATTTTTAGAATTTTGTTTATTTTTGTTATTTGTTTAATTTGTATTTTTTTGTAGTATTGTTAATTAATTTGATATATGTTTTTTTTTTTGTATAATTCTGTAATTCTTGGAAATTTTATTGAATATTGCTGAATTTTTTGGGAAATTATTGAATTTGTGTATTTTTTTTTTAAATTTGTAATTCTGTTTGTTATTTATTTTCTTTGTAATTTTGTAATTCTTGGGAAATTTGTTGAATTTGTATAAATTTTGTTAGAAATTTATTTAATTTGTTTAAGTTTTTGTAATTTTGTTAATTAATTTGATATTTGTATATATATGGATTACAAACAAATTTATATAAATTTTTTTACTTATTTACCGTCGAAATATTTCATCAATTAGTTTAATGACATATTTTAAAAATATTATACGAACTTAAATTTTCAACTTTAAATATTTAATAACCAAATATTTATCGATGTTTTTCATTTATCGGTAATTGATATTACTGTAAAGGAATTTTAATACTTATCGACAAAAATTTTTGTCCGTAAAACATATGTTTTTTTATAATGTAAAATGATAAAATATCTTAAACATATATATATAACCAAAATCAACATAATAAATTTATTTTTTTTTATAAAAATGGAATAAAAATTTGAAGATTAATATAAAGTAATTAAATTTATAAAGTTAATTGATAGGTAAATTTTAAAATTTCAGAATGATTTTTTTTTTCATTTATAACAAAGAAAATTACTCCTGAGGTATTGTATATATGGCCCAATGGAAATGGGGACCATTTACAATGAGTGGCCTGAAGGCGAAGCGCGTCGGTCCGGCGGTCACCAGTCAGCGCCTCACCGGCCAACTTCCCGCTCGGCTGTTAGATTTTTCAATTGATTGCATCACCACGTGTTAATGATTTTCAACTATTTGAAGTTTTCAACTCTCATTAAACCTTACTCTTTTATTCTTTTTGGTCTTTTGCTGTTCTCGCCCCCTATCTTAGCCTCCAAACATATCCACAATTTTTTTTTTTATAAGTTTATTATTTTTTGGTGAAAATGTAATAATAGATAAATAGTATATGCATCTTATATACAAATTATTTATCATAAAAAAATAATATTTTATACAAATTTATAAATAAATTATAGTCACTCAATTATTACGTAATGTAACATTTATATTATAATAATTAACAATAATTATAGGAGTATTGTGAATAAATAAAAAAAACTCAATTATTAGTTTTTTTTTATTCAACTCAATTATTAGTTTTTAAATTCCAAAAACTAAACAAATCTAAGGTAAGTGCTCAGTTTCGTTTTTTGAACTATGGCGATTAATGATTTGATCCAAAAGTAAACTTTTTGAATTATTAAATACAACTCCAATAAAATAACTTCTGCATCTTCACCGTCGAAAAAATACGTCTGCATCCTCACGATGCAACAAAATAAAAACTAAATTAGATAATTTTCTATAAATTTTCCAATAAATGCTTAAATACTAATTAAAAGCAGTTATTTTATACCATATATAATTATAAAAATGACTATTTCACACAAATATAATTGAATTAACATAAAATAAATTAAATAAAAAGAGAATTTTAATAAAATTATATTTTATTTTGATTATTATCATCTTAAGTGATAAGTAAAGATCACTATATTTTATTTAATTTTTATTTTTTAGACGCTTATTGAATCTGTTTGGAATTGCTATTTTGTGCTAAATAATAAAACCTTTGGAAATTTTTATTTAATTGATTTTTTTTATTTGTTCCAACTTGCCATTTTCAAATGACATTTTTTTTTCTAAAACTCAAAAAAAGTTGTTTTTTTTGTTTTTTCTAACCGCAATACCAAACATACTCAACAAAAGCACTAATGTTCTATTTTTCACAGCATTGCTCCAACCAGATAATGTTTTTTTGTAATTGATTTTGTGTGATCTTAAAATTTTAATATAATTTAATATTGTATGTGGGAAGAGGAGAAATGATAGAAAAAAGAAAGGGTAGGAGAGAGGATAATCGATTGTTTGGAAAGATGAGAAATAAGTGGGGAATAGAAAGAGTTCTCCTTGGGCCACAAAAAAAATAATCCTCCAATTTTTTTGAGTGAAAAGCTAAGGAAAGAATTTTTTTAATTATATTTATAAACAAAATTATATTTTTAACATTATTTTCATATTTCAATAAAAAAAAATGAGGATGTAATATTAATTTTATGTTTTCTTATCACCCTTGGTCTTTCACCGCATTTCCAAATAATTTAGAAAAAAAAAACTTTTCACACTCTTTCTATTATTTTCCCCAATTTTCTTTTCCCATCATTTCTTTCCCTACCCAATTTTTTTTCCCCAAACATAGCATAAATTCACACTATCATAACTATTTGCCAATTCCGCAATCTCACCCTCAAATTTATGATCTTCTTAATACGATTTAGTGATTGGATGTTGATAATTCATGTAATGAGTTATTTACTATTTTATCCGTTTTATAATATAAGTTATTTAATGTTTCGGAATATTAATTAAGAAAATTATTAAATTTTCATAATTTTAAAGTAAAAAAAATAAAATATCTTTATATTAATTTTGATGTGGAGAAATAAAAGTAAATTACTCTCTCAATTCTATTTTATTTGGAACATATTTTTCTTCATAAAGTTTAATTATATATTAAATAATATATTATTTTTTCTTTTATGCTATTTATTAAATATAATTATTATATTTCTTATAAACTTTATGAAAAAAATTAAATTAATATTCAAAGATAAAATAAGTATAAAGTGTAAAAAAATATTAAAAATAAAAACATAACATATTTTTTAGAATATCTTAAAAAAAATATTTTAAACAAAATGAGACAGATAAAATAATATAAATAATAAATGAAATAATAAATGAATAATAAAATTAAAAAATAATAAATATATTTTTTAAAATTTTAAAATGACCAATAAATTGAGAATATTTTTTTAAAAATGATATATATTTTGAAATATAAGGAATAGTATAGTGTATTATTAAAATCCTTGCAGTGTAGTAATTGGTAATTATAATTTTCTAGATTTAATTAACTAAAATTTCAACTGTTGTATTTAATTCACCTACTCACTTTCTTTATTGCGAAATGGATCCTGTGTGTAATCATCGTATTTAGTTGTTATTTAATTTTATATATATATTAAAAAAAAAAAAAAAGAAAAGAAAAACCAGTACTAGTGCGGTATCCGGATCTAACAACTAAACAACTCAGTGAATCGAACTCAACAATTTTGCTAATAACCTGTCACTACAGAGGAGAAAGGACAGAGAATGCGAGCCACAAAATCCATTCAGCTCTCCAATTCTCGTATTTCGGGCTAACCAGTTTTCACCTCTCCCGAGATTTTCCTTTCCTTTTTATTTTTATTTGTACATGAGTTTGTTTCTCTATCAGACACTTTATTCTTGTTTGTTCTATTCCTTTTTTTTTTTTTGAAGTCTTTTTGGCCCTCTCTAGATACTAGAGAGAGAAAAAGAAGGGAGAACTGGTAAATCCCCATGGAAGATGAAGAACCAGTGGTTTGTTGGTGGTGTTGACGGACTTTTCATCAAAAACCTCCAGGTGCCCAAAAGCCCCACACCCCGAAATCACTTTTTTGTTTGTTTGTTTCCTGCTTTTTGTTTATTCAGGAGTATATAATATATTTTATCTTTTTAATTTTTTTTTATATATATAATTAGATAAAGAGTATAATTATCTCTTCATAATTACCTGTTTTATTGCTTCTTTTCTTTTCATTTATTTCTTATTTTCTTATATGAGTCTTCATTTTAGTGTCCTTTTGTGTTCAATTGCTTCAAGTTAATAATCAATGATCTGCGTGTATATGTTGTAGTTTTTTGAGATTTGGGGTTTGCTTGAGAACTTTTTCTATTTATTCTCGCAATGTTTTGTTGTTTATCTTATTGGTATTAGTGAATTAGAACTGGGATCTGTGTCTTCTGTTATTAATTTTTATGGTCTGATTATGGGCTCTTTTTTTTTTTTTAAGATTTATCTAATGATGTTATTGCTTGGGCGGAATTTAGGACATTGCATAGGATTTTGCGAAGATGATTTGTGCATATTGATTTGATGGGTTGAACAATTGAGTCACAACTATGGGGAGTTTGAGTGAAGAAGAGGATCAGTTCTTTGAAGCCCGCGAGGACATCTCCTCTGTATCCGATTCAAGCTCTGACTGCCTAGACAATTTCGAGTCTGATTGTTGTGCTGTTGATTCTTTGCCTGGTACTAGTAGTTATGAGGTATGGATTAAGAACCCGAGCAGCATTCATGAACGGCGCAATAAATTTCTCAAGTGGATGGGTTTGAATGTGGATGAAACCAGGAGGGATGATCCCGGTAATACTTCTTCGCAGGAAGGAGAAATTGAGACTGATAGAATGACAGAACATAGTGGGGCAGTTCTAAGATCACCAAGCTTTGATGATAGGCTTTCGTCAAGTCATTCTTCCATGTCATGTTGGTCCAGTGATACACTAGAGTTGTTAGATCGAGCATTGGAGGAGAATTTTGTATGTAGAATTAGGAATTTGGATGATGGGACAGAGTTCCTTGTTGATGAACTTGGGCAGGATGGAATGTCAGGGAGAATTCGTGAAGTGGGCTCGAATCGGTCATTTACTGTTGCGGAGTTTGAGAGGTGTCTTGGGTTATCCCCTTTGGTTCAGCAAATGATGCGGAGAGATGCTGAAGAGGCATCTAATTTTAGGACAGCAAGAAAGCAGGTAAAGATGGGATGGTTGAGGAGATTAGGTGCTGTTGCTTGCATTGTTGATAGGCAAGTGGAAGCTGGAGGGATCAAATATAATGGTCCCTATTCTGTTGCAAGGGCTAGGTCTCAGATGGTTAGGGTTCGATCATATAAGAAGCGGTTCAAGGAATTTTCAGCTCTTTATATGAGGCAAGATATTCTGGCCCATGAAGGTTCAATTTTGACTATGAAGTTCAGTCCTGATGGCCAGTACCTTGCAAGTGCTGGTGAGGATGGAATAGTGCGTGTATGGCAGGTGATTGTGTTAGAGAGATCAAACGAGCTAGACATGGTTGATATTGACCCTTCACGTGTATACTTCACCGTTAATAATTTTTCTGAATTAGTTCCTCTTTGTGCTGATAAAGAGAAAAATGGTAAACCCAAGAATTTGCGGACAAAATCACACTCAGCTTGTGTCATCTTCCCTCAGAAAGTATTTCGAATATCGGAGAAACCAATCCATGAATTTTATGGGCACCATGGTGAGGTTTTGGACCTCTCATGGTCAAAGAATAAGGTTAGTAATTGCTCAGAAGCAGTTTAGATGTTCTTAGGTGTTGCTATTGAATTGCATTTCTGATTTCCATTTTACTCTGTGCAGTATCTCCTGTCATCTTCTACTGATAGGACTGTTCGCTTATGGCAAGTGGGATGTAACCAATGCATGCAAGTCTTTTCCCACAATAACTATGGTGCGCACTTTATTTGTTTGTCTTTCTCTTACGATTTGTGTCTTGGCATCAGAATGCTAGTGCTGATTCATATGTTCAGGCATTTTAATTTGTATTCCTTCTAATTGATTGTCTTAATGCTTCCTGTGATACAGTTACATGTGTTAACTTTAATCCCATTGATGATGATTCTTTCATCAGCGGTTCCATAGATGGGAAAGTTCGCATCTGGGCAATTACTGGTTGTCAAGTTGTTGACTGGACTGATATATCAGAAATTGTTACGGCAGTTTGTTATCGCCCTAATGGAAAGGTTTGATTTCTTTTGTTAGTTTCTCAAGGTGATCAGGTGTCAGTAATTGTAAGAGATTTTGAGTGCACTTCTTTCTCATGCAGGGCCTAGTTGTTGGCTCCATGATTGGCAATTGTCGTTTTTATAATGTATCTGGTATGTTTTCATTTCTCATTTTAAATCTGCACTAACAAATAAGATATGTAGCAGTGTATTAACATCTTCCAGAGTTAAAATAATTCTCTGTTACTGCCGTTATTGTATTGTTGTGGTGCTATGTAGCTGTTCTGTATTTTAGTCATAGAATTGTGTGTTATGTCAAACAACGGTGGGAATACCTGCATAATTTTTAAAATTTACGCAGCGCGAGTCAACCATTCTGAGCCAGGGTTTTTATGGATGGCTAATTGGTTCTTTTTTTGCTATTGAGAAATGTGCAAGTGTTCACATCTGCAGTTTTGCTCCCCTGTGCTTTTTACCCCTTATGAGTTTGGAATAAGGCTCCTACTTTTTATGGGGCTTAACCAAGATGTTTTGCCTTTCTACCTTATTAAAATGCCACTACACTGCATTACTTCTGCCATCCTTATCTTAGCTTTGTTGCTGATATGCTTATACTTTTGAGGGAGAGGAAATCGGATCATCTAATGGTGCATATGATGTCATATTAAGAACTGCTAGGATTCTTGTATTCTTACAGTGCCAACCCTTTATTTCACATGTCATCTAAATGCCACCGGAATAGCTATATATTTGTGTTGTACGAGAATGAGGACTCGCTCCAAGGTTTTGCTATACCTATGGGGGAGTATATCATGTGGAAATTGCAGACCACCAACCCCAGTTATTTTCTATGGAAACAAGTAGATGCATGCTTCAAAGTTGATTTGAATGTTATACTATGATGCAGGAGGGTTGCGTGAACACTAACTGGTGTATTTTGCATGGATCAGATAATCGTCTGCAGCTGAATGCACAAATACGCTTACAGGGTAAGAAGTCACCATTCAAGAGGATAACTGGCTTTCAGGTGATGACCTCCTACCTAATTTCTTCTTGTCCTAGTTATTGGGCTGCATTATTTTCCATGGATTTTTTTTTTATATTTTTTCGTTAAAAAAAATTTACCAAGTTGCCATTCTCCCCTACAGTATTCCCCTAGTGATCCAACGAGATTAATGGTTACTTCAGCTGATTCACAAGTCCGCATCCTTGATGGTGTTGACGTGATGTGCAAATTTCGAGGTGCGCTCTCTCTTTTTTACCTCTATATTATATGAATCCCTCCTGTTATGTATTGTCTCATCATTGAATTTCTAAAATCTATGTGCTTTATGTATGATATTTCTTCCTTTACATGTGTTGTCTTTTTGGTATGCAGGCCTCCATAACGCAGGAAGTCAAATATCTGCATCATTTACCTCAGATGGGACACATATTATTTCAGCAAGCGAGGATTCTAATGTCTATATCTGGAACTATACGAGCCAGGAGGGGCCTGTGCCTCATGTAAAGAGCAATTGGACATGCGAGCGTTTCTTCTCAAATAATGCATCAGTTGCTGTGCCCTGGCCCGGGTTGACATGTGGGAATTCTAATTCTTCAGATATATCTGGAACAATGTTGTCCTTTATGAACATGGGGCAATGCAGTGATGAGCGAATGTCATTTCATAGTGAGCTGGGTGAGAGTTCACAATGTAAACTGCCTTTTTCTTCACCCGATCATTTCTCATTGAACCATGGATTCTTCTCCGAGTCATTGCCCAAGGGTTCTGCAACCTGGCCCGAGGAAAAGCTTCCTTCAAGCTCGCCAGGCGTGTCATCTAAATTATGTAAATCCCAATACAAGTTTTTAAAGGCATCTTGCCAAAGCGTGTATGGTTCCCCTCACGCATGGGGTTTGGTGATTGTAACAGCTGGCTGGGATGGACGGATCAGATGTTTCCAGAATTATGGATTACCATTTCGCCTTTAGATATATTGGGGTTCTGCAGATCAACAATGAGTGATTTCTATGGATATTTGCATTTATCTTTGGTGAGACACAGGATTGCATTATCTTTATCTGCAGCCTTGTCAGTTGAGGATGGAGCCAACATAGATTTTGAATGATTTTCCAAAATGCAAGAACTGGATCTGTGTCCGGTGACCAAAGCGGGTGTGTTGCATACGCAATGGTTTAGAATTTTGATGCTAAAGCAAATGTCGGCATACCTGGCTGACGAAAATTCTTGGGTGCCCAACAGCTTTGCACTGATTGCGGTTTTGATTTAGCTGGATTTGTTGTCCAGTGTAAATAGCATTCTTTAATTTATTTACTGTAGCCGTTTGGTGGCTGCAAACTGAATCTGAACTGCAGAGCTGTGTCAACTGCCAATGGAAGTGGAAGTTTAGTAGGTGTATTTTGGAGTTCCTTTTTTTTTTTTTCGGAAGTAGGTGGGAAGACATTAGCTCTGGTAGCTGGGAATTGAAAATGACAGTCATGATGGATGTTAGTCAATTCAAATTATTTCAGCAGTCTATATGACAGCTGCATTTGGATTTCTGATTTTACTATCATTACCGAAGCTAAGCTTCTTACGTGGGAGAGTTACTTGTTGGTAGCTGCTGGAATTTGGCTGATCTCAAGCCTCCAGTCTAGCCATCCAGGAATGCAGGGCCAATCCAAATTTGTTATAAGCTTTTGTATTTAATTTTTGATTTTTGTTTCCTTTTGGCTTTGCTTCACTGTTTTTCATGGCAAACAAAAAGAAATATACGTGCTGGTATAATATCATTCCAAGTGTAATATACTTTTAGAAAAGAAATTTCCCTTTATTATATATACTAGTTGCTTTCTTCTATCCAATATACTTTTAGAGTCTTAGAGTGTGATTAGTAGGTCGTAATGAGATGTAATGCAATATAATTAAATGAATTTATAATGTATTTTATTACAGTCTAATAAATGTATTTAATTTAAACAAGGTAGTTTTGATGGTATAGTTATCCAATATTCATTTCATGCTTTTTACTTACCTTAAACCAGTTTATATACTAGTACATATAATAATGTCATTTTTCCAAAAGATTTATATGAAGACGACAAGTTGTTACATGTTTTTAGGCCCAGATTGTTCTTCTCTGTGATAGGAATTTTGCAGGCTTGACCCAAGGCCTATAATTTGGGCTTTTTATGGTTATCATCTTAGCTACTGTGAACTGCAAAGTGTAGATTTGCTTGATTTATTGGGGGCATTAATTATTCAATTAAGACATTGAAAAATATTTATAAATCTTTTTCTGAATGACATTGTAGAATTCAGAAGTTTTTAATGAATTTTATAAAATTTATAAAATTTATGACTGATTTTCAAAAATTTTATAGACATTAAATTTTTATTAGTGTAAAAAATTTACATTTTTCATGTAATGAAAATAAATATTTAAAATAATAAATAAAAGTTATGAGTTCTCAATTAAATAATATTATTCAATACAAATACCAAAGTTAACTAAAATAATATTTAAAAAAAATCTAACGTTCATTATTATCTCATATGCAGAACATCGCTCCAAAGTCTTGCCCAAAAGATGTTCAATTAGAGGAGTAAAATCTATTAACCCGAAGGAACGATTTCAAATTTCTTCCGATTGCAATTTCACTTGCAATAGACAAAGCAATATTGGCATAGACTTGAAGCAAACAGCAGCCTTGGCAATACTCTCCTCAGATATTTCCAGGTCAGGTTAAGGAGGCAGTGGCCTAGAGCTTATGTCACTAATAAGACCAATAAAACTCAAATCTTCAACAAGATTGCAGCTTTTTCAAATATTTCTTAAAATTGAAAAAAAAAATCCCAATTAAAAAAAAAAAGGGGGAAATGAAAATTGCAAAAAGAACCTGTTTAGAAGAGAAGCAGATTTGACCCAACAAAAGAGAAAGGCTACAATGAAACATTAGCCACAAAAGACAATAGATTGCAACAGGCACGTTCAAATAGTTATAGCATCCACATGGTGATAGCCGTAATTAGAACTACCACTCGCAAATATTTAAAGATTTAGTGTTATCAAATTCATGAGATAAAGTAAGATTTTAGCAGATGAAGAATAATTATTCTTGCTATTATTTATCATGAATATTAATTAATGATAATAACGAAAATGGAAAATGGTTAGCATCAATGTTTTATACTCGAACTGGAGATTGAACCAGTTTCTTGATCGGTTCCTGGTCCAACTTGATGCCATGACAATCAAACAAATAAAATCCTAAATCTTTAACTCAACCTCTGTCCGCACTTTTTTCGCTCACTTTCAGTGCTCACTTTCAGTCTCTCTTTCATGTAATTCTCCTCTTTCTTTTATCTACTCCACATAAAAACTTCATTTAAGTCACAAATTTCTTGCTTTACCTGTTCTATTTATGATTTCAGGGTAGAACAAGATTTACTCTTTTTCTTTTTAATAGTTTCAATTTTTTTAATGTGTTGATTTTTCTTTATTTAAAGAATAAAACTTTCGTTTTTCATTTGCAGACTTTTTCTTTTAACCTGCCTTTTAAATCTACATTTTTTTTTTTTTTGGAAATCTTCTCTCCCTTTTCTTTTAAACGTCAAAACACCAAGAATTTAACAAAACCGGGTTTTGCTGGTTATATTGATTTTTCTTGATTTGTTTAGTTGTTTCTGGTTTAATTATATCTGATTTTTAGTTGTTTTTTTCAGAATGGACTGACTGATAGTCGATTTCCTATTTAACTGATCCAACCGTTTTGTCCTTCCCTATTTTAACAGTTGTTGGTTAGCAAAATTGCAACCCTGAAGCATACATGCATGGCTGCTGACTCTTGGTCTCTCCAAATTTGGAATTGAAGTACGTTAATAATTACTCTATTTGTCTTAAAATGTCATTTTAGAATTTTTTTTTGTTCCAATTTATTCGTGTTTTTAGGATTTTAAGAATATACTTTTTACAACCTCCGTCCCACAAAAATACTCCACTATTCATTTTTTTATTGTCTCGCAAAAATAATATACTTTCCCTTTTTAAAATGTATTAAATTATTTACTCCCTCCTCTCCGTTAAATTTCAAGTGTCGTGTAAGAACAGAACACACAGATCAAAATAAATAACTATAAATTTTATAAAAAATTCATAATAATTTATCTAATTACCCTTCTTCAATAATGCTAAAAAAGAGAATAAGTAAATTAGTTAAAATTAAAGGGATTTAATAAATAAAGGCAAATTTAGAATTTTTCAATTAATACTATTTTAAATTTATAAAAGCGATACTTGAAATGAAACATGAATTTTTTCTCTAAAGCGACACTTGAAGTGAAATAGAGGGAGTAATTCCTATTATGCCTTTATTTATTTTCTTGTCATCAATTATTTAAAAACGTGCAACAATTTAATTAATTTTAAAATACTAAATAAACATTAATATTTATTTAGTGGAGTATTAGTATATTGAATATTCAAAAAGTTTAAAAACATTCATTATTATTATCTTTTCACATCATGAGTAAGGAAGTAAAAAACTATTCACTTTCTTTTCTTTTTTCTAAAAGTGTTCTGTTAATTGTTTTTAAATTTGTTTAAAAGTAATTAATTCTAAAAAAATACTTTACTAATATTCATGATCATTTATTTAATGATAATATAAAGATATATTGGTAAAATACATATAAAATCAACTAATTTAACTATATAAATAATATTTTATTAATCTGTGTGTAAAAGAAAGTGGACTATCTTTGTGGGACGAAAGGAGTATTTTTTTAACTTTATGCTCAATTTATTTCTTTAATAACTATTTGCATTAATTATTTTTATTTCTCTACATCAAAATTAATATAAGGATATTTTAATTTTTTTACCTTAAAATTATAATGATTTAATAATTTTTTTAATTCATATGTCAAAATTTTAAATGACATATATTTTAGAACGAAATGAATATAAAAACTGTCCTACTTTTATTTTTGAAGAATATTAAGTGCATACATGAGTAATTTTTACCAATATCGACTTAATACAATCATTTAATAGGATAATAACATACTAAAAAAGGAATATTAATGTCTTATCATTAAAAAATAGTTTAAATTTTAATTAGTTAATTATTTCTTCACACTCAGAAATGAATGAGTACGGTGAGTTGTCAAGCCCCTGCGCAGTAAATTTAAAGATTCTAGGTGTCGTTAACATTCCTCGTTCAAAGAAAAATTTACAGTAAAAAATGAAATAAAAAAGTTTGAATTCTCTTCCGGATATTGAAATCTCACAAAAAACACTTCAAAACCGCATATCGAAAATCTTATGTGCAAACTAAATCACAAAAACTCTTATAAATATTCAACTTTTATCAAGATATTCAATTTGAAAGCAGTGTCTAAAATGGTCTTTGCCAGATAAAGATATAGTCATTGAATTTGATGTATTCCAAAAAATGAAGACTTTGCAAAATTTTCATAATTGAAATAAATATAAAAAATTATTTCTAGCCATAAATTCAATTCCATTATTATTTCTTAACTTTCTTTTACTTCTTAAAACTCACAAAGAAGAATTAATTTAAAATTGTTCTGCAGACTCCCACGCAAAATTCTTTGCCAAACATAAAAATTCACTTTAAGAGTAATTCTGAGTTTTTTTTTATCTCTCACCCTTCCATGTAAAATGAAGACATAAATCTTACCGTTAAAAAAAAAAATATATGAAATGTAGGTAAGAATTTTTGTAAATGCAATGCAGGCAATGAAAAAGAATATTAATGTTTTTTATTGAGAAAAAAAAATATATTGATAAAATATTATATTACTCATGATTTTTTTTTTTTTTGCCAAAATATTAGCCATGAATTTGAGAGTATGACACGCGGTGGAGGTACATTTTGCTGGCTAGTGGCTACTATGATTGGAGTTGTCAATTGCTGTGGAACTACGTGGGGCCCCACCGCAGTCTGTTGTACCGCTCCTCCAAATGGGACACGCCTTTGGGGAATGTCAGTATGCTGGATGGATGAATGGGGCTAGATTTCACGGCCGCCACGAGAGGAAATGTACAATTTGGAGCTTGTATTTTTTCCAAATGTTAAATTGGAAGCTAGAAAAAATTTTCTATTTCATTAAAAGCTTCGATTTGATTCAATTTGAGACCTGACCGTTAATTGCTATTAATGGCAGCTAAGTGAGGTTTATCTCATATTTTTTAAATATTAAAATTTTAAAAAAAATATTTTAAATAATAAAAAATTAAAATTAAAAACTAAAATCAAAAAAATATTTTTCTTGCTCTAAAAAATTAAAATAATATGAGTTTTATTGAAATCTATATTTGCATAAACAAATGAATTGGCTTTGAAAAATAAATCTTATTTTTTAGAAGATAATGAATGGATTTTATTCTTATATTGTATCTTACAATTCTTTTTTTTTTTTTCTCCTTCCCTGTTTTCTTGTGTAAACTATGATGCCTATCTCTTGTTTTCTATGATTTTGCTAGTTGACTTGGTTAAAGTCTTATCTTGGTCTTGTAGATTTGGAATCTAGGCTTCGATGAAACCCAATTTTTTTTTTTTTCTAATTTTAGTTTTTAATTTTAATTTTAATATTTTTTATTATTTAAAAATATTATTTTTTAAATTTTAATATTTAAAAAAAAAATGAAGTGGATCTCACTTAACTATTATTAGTGACAATTAACAGCTAAGTCTTAAGTTGTACTAAATTGTTAGTTCAAGACTCTAATTGGGTGAAAATTTTTTTTAAGCTTCCAATTGAGCATTTGAGAAAATTACTGGCCCTAAATTGAGCATTCCCTGCTGCCCTGAGGCTTCTACTTTTTACGATGCCCATATTGTTTATTGATTTTTTTTTCTTAATTATCAGGTAGTCTCTGAAATTAGGTAGTGTTGTTCAATAACTAATTTCATTTTAAAGATGAATCAACTTACAATTTAATTTTATTAACTAATTCATCATTCTATTATAATTTATTTTAGATTTTTATACTCATTTATGTCGCTAAATATACATATTAATTCAAAATTATGATAATATTAATTGAAGTTTTACTCCATTTCAAAATATTAATCATTTAAGATTTTAATATATAAATTTAAAAAATTATTAAATTATCATAATTTTTAAATAAAAAAATTAAAATATCTTTTTTTTATTCTATTGTAGAGAAATGAAAATAATCAAAGTAGATATTTAGTAAAAAATAAATGGAGAGTAAAATTAAAAAAAAATAAATATCTTCCTAAAATTTTAAAATGATAAATAAATGAATGTAAAAATAATTTTTTAAAATGATGTATATTTTGAAATAGATGAAATAATTTTATAGTTATACATATAAGAAAAAGTATAAAAATATGTGCAGTTATATATACATATACAATAAGAAGATTATATAATATAATATTTTTAAATAATATTTTTATTTATTATTTTCATAATCAAACTATAATTTCCATCCTCAAATTATTAAATATTTTATAATCAATTTTCACTCAATAATTGTAAACTGAAGGCTGCTGAATCAAATATAACTTTAACTTTAAAGTCTTTGACAAACTTTAACTTAGTATGTGTTTAGATTTTAGTAGAAAGGGCGAAGAACGGAGGTTGTCAAATCCATATCCTCATCAATTAATAATGATAATTGGCAAGTTACCCAAAAATTCAACTGTGATAATTGCGCTCTCTTTCTCAAACTCTCTCAATGTAGTTTTGTATCGTGAAATTCGAGTTAATTTTATTAATGATAATAAAATTTATTTTGAAAATTATTATTCAAATGATTATAATGAAAATAATTGTATTAAAAATCACTCTAAGATAAATTTTTAGAAAAAAATGATAGAGTCATAATAGTCCTATTTAAAAATTATACCTTTTAGATAGAATTTTATCAAGACAAGTAATTTTAATAGTACAATAATTTACAACAATTATATCCGACAATAGCTATTAAATAGAAATAAAATAACATAAAGAGAATATTATAAATTTAACGAGATTAGGCCAATTTTGCTTATATTCTTGGACACTATCAAAATAATATTTCACTAATTGAAAAAATATTACAAAAGAGAGAGAAAGAATATAATTGGTTTAAATAGGAAGGAAGACAATTTTGGGATATCTAACAAATGAAGAAGGTGGCTCCTTTCATAGACTTAGGACACCTCCTCAAATCCTACACAAAAACGATGTGGAATTTGTTATAAACCATAAAATAAACAAATCTCCACCTTGGCGAATAACAAATCTCCACCAAATTTTCTCGATTTTCAATAGTGCCTTCTAATGCGTTTTGAAGTGCCAAACTTCAAATTCCCTTAACATTAATCAAGTCCAAACAGTGTTGGAACTTGATAGCTGTAACTACTTTTGTCAACATATCAGCAGGATTATCAATGGTCCGAATCTTCTGGATTATGACTCTACCTTCTTCTAAAATCTCCCATACAAAATGATATCAAACATCAATGTGCTTCGTTCTTGCATGATAAACTTGGTTCTTTGCTAAATGAATAACACTCTTACTGTTACAATGCACTTTGATGTGCTTTTGTTCTATTCCCAGTTCACCAAGCAACCCTTGAAGCCAAATTGCCTCCTTCACAGCCTCTGTAACTGCCATATACTCTGCCTCTGTAGTAGACAAAGCCACTGTTGATTGTAAAGTGGACTTCCAATTGATTGGTGCCTTTGCAAAAGTAAACACATAACTAGTAGTTGATCAACGCTTGTCCAAATCATCTGCATAGTCAAAATCACAATACCCAACTACACACTAACCTTCTTGCTTGTCCTGCTGAAATGTCAAACCAACATCTACGGTGTTAAGAATATACCGCATAATCCATTTCACAGCTTGCCAATGCTCCTTTCCAAGATCATGCATGTACCTGCTTACAACCCCAATTACTTGTGAAATATCGGGCCTCGTATATACCATTGCATACATTAAGCTATCAACAACACTTGTATATGGTACTTTTGACATGTATTCCCATTATGCATCATTCTTTGGTGACATAGATGTACTAAGCTTAAAATGAGGAGTAAGTGGTGTACTAACTGGTTTTGACTTCTCACTCATGCCAAAACGTTTTAGTACCTTCCTCAGATATTCTTTATGAGACAAACAAAGTCTCTCCAATTTCCTATTTCTAGATATTTCCATGCTAAGAATCTTCTTGGCCTCACCCAAATCTTTCATCTCAAACTCCTAATTTAGCTGAGCCTTCAACTTCTCAATCTCTCCTTTATTCTTTGAAGCTATCAACACATCATCGACATAAAGGAGAAGATAGGTAAAGGATCCATCTTGTAGCTTGTGCAAATATACACAGTGATCATATTTACTTCTTGTGTACTTCTACCTTATCATAAACTTATCAAATTATTTGTACCATTGCCTTGGAGATTACTTCAATTCATACAGTGATTTTTCCAATCTACATACCATCTTTTCTTTTTCAGCAACCTTAAATCTTTCATGCTGACTCATATAGATTTCCTCATCCAAGTCTCCATGTCAAAATGCAGTTTTTACATCCATTTGAACTAGTTCCAAATCCAAGTTTGCTACCAAAGCCAACAGAATTCTAATGGAGGAATGCTTTACAACTAGAGAAAATACTTCATTGTAATCAACTCCCTCCGTCTGAGCATAGCCTTTAGCCACCAATCTTGCTTTGTAGCGAACATTATCTTTGTCTGGAAATTCATCTTTCTTTGCATATACCCATTTGCACCCAATTGCCTTCTTTCCCTTCGGAAGACTATCTAGTTTCCATGTCTGATTCTTTTGAAGGGATTGCATTTCTTCATTCATAGCGATCCTCCACTTTTTCTGTTTTGAACTTTGAACTGCTTCATTAAAAGTGTAAGGAACATTATCAATTGCAATTGGTGATGCAGAAGAGACCATATCAGCATAGCGAGCAGGTTGTCTAATGGTCCTCTTTCCTTTTCTTAGTGCAATTGATTCATGTTGCTGTGGAGGTTCTTGGGTCTGAACCTATTCTTCATTTGACTCTTCTTCTACCATAGGAGAGTCATCATCAGTTTCTTTATTAGCTGGGACAATTCTATTACCATTAAACTCCACCTGTTTGGGAGTACCAATTGTCAGTTCCATCTTTTTGGAAGTCACCTCTCTTAGCATGGTAAATTCATCAAAGATAACATCCCTACTGAAGATTACTTTCTTTGTCTCTGGACACCAAAGAAAATAGCCTTTTAAACCAGAGGTGATTCCCATAAAGATTGTCTTCTTTGCTCTTGGATCCATCTTTGTCTCCTTAACTTGATAATATGCAGTGGAACCAAACACATGTAAGGAATCATAATCTGTAGCAGGTTTTCTAAATCATTTCTCCCATGGTGTCTTACCACCAATAGCAGTTGATGGTAAAAGGTTGACAAGATGACAAGTATATACCAAAGCCTTAGCCCAAAATTTTTTGCCCAACCTAGCATTGGACAACATACACTGAACTTTCTCCAGCAATATCTGGTTCATATGCTCTGTCACCCCATTCTGTTGTGGTGTATTTCTGATGGTAAAATGCCTGACAATACCTTCATCTTCACAGACTTTCAAAAATAGATCATTTTTAAACTCTCCACAATTGTTTGCACGAAGACGTTTGACTTTTCTACCTGTTTGAGTCTCTATCATCTTTTTCCATTTAAGAAAAATTCCCAACATCTCATTCTTCGTCTTTATCGTATGCACCTAAATTCTCCAGGAAAAATCATCAGCAAAGGTAACATAATAGTGTTTTTCTCCCAAAAAAATTTTCTTGGAAGGTCCCTATACATCTGAATGAACATAATCCAAAATACCTTCAGTATCATGGATTACTGTTCCAAATTTCACCCTTATCTTTTTCCCTTTGATGCAATGCTCACAAAAATCCAATTTACAAGCATATGCACCTTTCAATAATCCTTGATCTGTCAGCAATTTTAAGGATTTTTCTCCAGCATGCTCCAAACGCATATGTCATAACCTGGTTACTTCTGACTCTTGATCATTAGTAGAAGCTATTACTGCTGTTGTCCCAACAATTGTACTACCCAAAAAATAATACACATTGTTTCTTTTTTGGATTCCCTTCATTATCACAAGTGCTCTAGAGATGATCCTCATTATCCCATCTTTCGCCTTTACTTTGAAACCTTTTGACTCTAAGGTGCCCACAGAGATGAGATTTCTCATCAAATCTAGCATATAATGAATACCTATTAAGGTTCTGATTGAGCCATCCTGATTCCTCAAGTGAATTAAACCAAACCCATGTGTGTCAAGAGGAAAATTATTTACTGTGTAGACAACTCCACCTTTTAGTTCTTTAAAATCAAAGAACCATTCTCTATTAGGGGGTCATATGGTGGCTACAAGCTGAATCTAGTAACCATGAACTTGAATAGCTGGTTGATGGTGTAGCAGCAAATGAGAAGTCTGAATTTACATCATCACACTCAGCTACATTTGACTCTGAGATAGCCTTTCCCTTTTCAAGTTTGCCTTTATTTTTTAGCTTGGGACAATCTTTCTTCCAGTGCCCTTTTTCTCGACAAAAGGCACATTCATCTTTACTCAGTCTAGATTTCGACTTTGATCTCCCTCTCCTTCCTTTATTTTGGCTCTGCAAACGACCCCTAACAACAAGAGCTTATGCTTCTACACTTGTATTTTCTTGCTTTTCTTTCTTTCTCAATTCGTAACTATACAAGGCAGCAGTTACTTCACTGAGAGACACAACAACCTTCCCATGAAGTAGAGTAGTTTCAAGGTACTCAAATTCATCAGGAAGTGATCCCACCAACATCAGAGCTAGATCTTCATTATTAAAAGTCACGTCCATATTCATCAAATCAGTCACCAGCTGATTAAAGCTAATAATGTGATCATTCATAGTGGTACCTGGAACATAGTTGAAACGAAACAATGATCATTCATAGTGGTACCTGGAACATAGTTGAAACGAAACAATCTCTTTTTCATATAGAGCTTGTTCTGACTACTTTTCTTCAAGAATTTCTCCTCTAGTGCCTTCCATAATTTACTTGCAGAAGTTTCTTTAGAAAATGCATACTTCTGCTCTCTAAAAAGACACGATCGAATAGTATCACATGCCAATCTATTGATCGTTTTCCATTCTTTCTCCTCAACATCATATGGTTTCTCTCATTCAATGGCAATATCTAGACCCTGCTGAAAAAGGGCATCTAGAACCTCACTTTGCCATATGCCAAAATGACCAGTACCATAAAAAATCTCCACTGCAAATTTGGCATTTGTCACAGCATTTCTTGCAAAAATTGAAGATGAAGAAGTTATTGACGTCGATGTGGATAATTTTGTATTGTCTGCCATTTCTGCTATAAATTCTATTTAATAGCTGTCAATGCGGAATGTCAATTAGCTCAAGGAAATTTTTTCTGATGTGGAAGATCATCCTAAGCCCTAACTACAGAGCATATTAAAATAAACTAAGAGCTCTTATACCAATTGTTGTGAAATTCGGGTTAATTTTTACTAATAATAACAAAATTCACCTTGAGAATTATTATCCAAGTGATTAGAGTGAAAATGATTGTACTAAAAATCACCTCAAGGTAAATTTTCAGGAAAAAATGGTGGAGTCACAATGGTCCCACTTAAAAACCACACTCTTTAGACAGAATTTTACCAAGACAAGTAATTTTAGTAGCACAATAATTTACACTAACTGTACTCGACAATAGCTATTAAATATATATAAAATAATATAAAGAGAACACTAAAAATTTAATGAGATTCAGCCAATTTTGCCTACGTCCTCGGACACTACCAAAATAATATTTACTAATTGAAAAAATATTACAAAAAAGAGAGAGAATATAAATTGTCTAAATAGGAAGGAAGACAATTTTGGGATATCTAACATATGAAGAAGGAGACTCCTTTTATAGACTTAAGACACCTCCTCAAATCCCACACAAAAATGATGTGGGATTTGTTATAAGCCATAAAGTCAACACCTTGCACTTAGTTTTACGATTTCTTATTCTAAAAATCTCCGGCGAGAGTACCCTTTTTAGTTTTATTTTTCTTTTTTATTTTTTTCATTGATATATGCAAATAATTTTTTGTGTCTAGCCTTCAATGGATCATTTCCATTTACCGCTTGTGTCGGTATTTTTATATTGTTTGGGTGGTTTTGTTGCTTCTTACAGGTGAAGATATGAAGGTTGAGATTGAGAGGCATCCTTCACCTCTTTAATTCCTTTTGGAAGACTATGGTTTGGAAGAAAAAGAAGAGCTTAAAGCCAGAGGTAGATTTGTTAAATATCTTTTTGGGTTAGGGAGTTGTTACTCACAGATCCAGGCAGAGTTCATAGATCTAGGCTATTTTTAGCTCGATATCTTTGTGCATGTTCAGAAATGAGGCAACTTTGAGCCTTTTCAGTATGATTGACCTTGTCTCAGGCTTGATTTGTTCGGTTTTCATCCCTTGGACTTGGTTGCAGTCAGTGGTGGGGATGGTTCTAGAGTAAGAAGAAGTTTTTGAAAGAAACTAGATAAATCAAGGGTATTTAGGTTATTTTATTTGTGTTTTGGACTTAGATCCTTATGAAAATCCCCTTTATTGGGCTTGTTTATTTTGAACTTTAAATCCAATTATTTGCTTATGAACTCGACTTGCTTTGAATTTGTTATGTGTATTGTACCAGGCTTAATCCCCCATTTATGAAGAAATGGGTATTTCTTGGGGAAAAAAAAATTGGTAAGTTACTTATGAAAAAAATTACCCATATTATCAGAACTCACTTAATATTTGTAGTTGTTGATGAAACTAAATATTAAATCAAAATATTTATTATTATTGTTATTATTATTATTATTATTAAACAATAATATGATATTATAGATTGTTTTTTATACACTGTATTAAGTTTTTTCTTATTTTTTATATAAGTAAATCATCCACAGTAAAATTAAAAGATTCATAAATAAGGATAAATTCTCATTTATAATCTTATTTTTAATAATCAAATTTCAATTAATAAATAGATAAGCAAATTCTCCTTTCAATTAAATTATTAATTAGCTGAGCGAGGTTAAAAAAATAAAAAAAGGCAGGCTTTAGGCGGGCGAAAGGATAAATTTTCTAGAAAATAAAGGATAATTTTACCATAGTATTTACTAAATCGTTCATTATAAAAAGAACAAATAAGCTTTTTTTTTTCAACCTTTTTTTTTTTTTCTTTTAATGGAAGTCTAAATATTTGTATATTGTCAGACTATAAATACTAGTTTTTTGTGGAAGTCTAAATAACAGTATATTGTCATATTACAAATGTAAGATAGGAAACAAATATTATAACTGATCATGAGAAAAGAAATAAACATTAATAAACCTGTAATTTTAGGGCTTTATCCTAGCCAAAAACACTAGGCAACATTAGTTGTTTGATAAGTTAATTTTAAGATATAATAATTAATTTTTATATGATAAAGCACTGTATTGAATGTAGCTCTTAATTAAAGTGGTGTTTAATTAATAACCTCACTTATTATTTAATTTAATATTTTCAGCACTTATTATTTTTAAGATGATTTGATAATATAAAATAACTCTAACTCAAAATTTTTAATTAAGTAAAAAATCACTTAAAATAATAAGTTAAAATATTTGACTTAAAATTATTAGTGGACAAGTTCATATATTGAGTTTTTTAAATTTTTTTTTTATTAACATAACTCTTAAACCCTTGGCCTATTCTTAAAATGACTTTTATACTGTTAATTTTTGGTTGTATTAATTTTTTTTATTTTTATTTTTAGTAATAATAGTTATCAAAAATATTGATTATATTCAGTACTTAAAAATTTTAATATTTATTATATTTAGTGCTTGAAATTCAACACTTAATTTTTCAACGCTTAATTTTCAATTTTATTAAATGCCACTTAAATTATTTTTTTTAATTGTCATTAGCTAGAATTTCCTACAACTAATATATAGCTAATAATGTGCACAGCGGCTAAAGATATTTGCTATATAAAGCTAAATTTACAACATATCGATTAGGGTTGAGTACAGAGATTAAAAATTTCGAATTGAATTGTCACGACCCATTTTTGAGCCGTGACTGTCCTAGGGAATAGGGAGACGTAAGGTCACTTAAACCCGTAGAACAACCTATAACTCATGAGCCATTACCATTACGTTATCCTTAATCCAAGATCGTAGCCATAATTCCCATGTAATAGTCATTCAACATCTAAATTCATTTTCATACTTATCGCTTTTGAACTCCATTTTCTAGTATTCTAAGTGCGACTTAAGTGAATATTAATTAAGTATCTGAACTATATTAAGATAATATCCAATTACACATACTAATAATACTCTAAGTTATATCATTATTGCAGACTTTTCACAAAACATGGAGCTCTAGAGTGAAACCTCCAAAATTATAACAAAATATGTACATGATGATATCCAAAATCAGCAACGCAATTTCCAAGCGGAGATGTAGACTTGGAATTTACCTTGCCAAACCGTCAACTGATCCTAAAAATAAATAACAACTACGGGGTGAGACAAAACTCAGTGAGTACATAATAATACTGTATAAAATAAGCAAGTGATAGGTAGTTTAGTGATAATTTCTTATAGCAATAAAGTGAAACGGATCAAGAATCATTCTTATGGAATAGTTTTCCATATACAGTAATTATTGCATTTTTAGTAGAATATTTCCTTTATTGAAAACGGTGTGTTTCCCACATTATCATTCGAGTGGCGGCTTACGCCTTGCTCACTCCCATTTCAGTCACACGTACAACTGATCGGGTCGCACGTACTGGGGGCCATAAACCTTTCCCAGCTAGGGTTCGGATACTCTTTACCCTATCTGTGGGTTCATTACCATTGTGCACAAGGCTGATGTATTGCCCCACATCAGAGGGGTATTCTGCTTATCACAGTATTATAAAAACATTTTTCCTTTCCATCCATGAAATAATTCAATGGATAATATATCAATAAATAATCAAAATTCTCATCATTGATCATATTAGGAATTGAAGCAATAAGGCTCATGTGGCCAAGTGCCATAAGAGATATTTAATTCGATAATTGGTAAAGCATATCATGCATGCCAAAGAATTGCAATGCATTTTAATTAGGAAAGTGATCCAACATTTAGGCTTATATTTAAAGCACAAGAAATATAATATTATTAGGTACTTACCTTTTGCTCCTTAGCTCCTATACCGATAGTTCTAGTGCAGATTATAACGAGACTCCTCGGTATCCCGAGCAATGCCTTTGCCTTTCGATTTTACAAATACACCCCAAACAATCGTATATTAATTCCTACTCCTCTAACTTGCTAATCTCATTCTAACTCAACTTAACATTAACTTCCTACTACTAATCACCAAAACACATTCCAATACATCAAACAATAACATACATAAACACATTAATTATTTAATCACTTTATTCCAAAATCCCATGTTGTCCAAATCCTTTCATTAAAACAATTAGGTTCCTTTTCCTTTCTAATTCTTAATTAAATTTTATGTTTATCAAACTAATGCTCAAACAATCAACATTCATTCACCAATTGAAACTAATCTCTTTCAATTCTCATAAACCCTAATTTTACCAAATTGGAATGATTTGGGGAAAACCCAAAATTTCTCAATCAAATCTCAAATTGATCTTGCCAAGATGAAATTAATGTCATGCAAAGCCTACCACAACAATCAAACATCAAACTACAATTCACATCACATACTTCCCTTATACCATGCATTATGCCTTCAAGAATTTCAATATTTGAATAAAATCTCTAAATTCAAATTTTACATTTTTAAACCACTTTTCAACATCCCAAATAACCTTAGATATTGTTAAAAAAAATTTTGGACACTCCCCCTAAAATCCCTAGTTTGGCTGAACCTTATGTAAGTTTCTTCTCATTGGTCTTTCATGCTTCCCTTGTTATTATTCACCTATTAAACCCCAAATCCTTAACCCCAATTCTCATATTTCATCACTTAACATGCCAAACTAACTCTTCTTCAAATCATTCCACCAAAATCCAATTATAGAAATCAAAAGAAAAGGAATAATTGTTAACAATTTATCACACTCACTTAAGCAATAAATCTCATCTTGAAATGCTTCAAATTTAGCTCTAAGTTGAAGAATGAGTTGGGAGGTTTTGAGTCTTTGGTGAGGGTGAATTTTTTTGGTGTAGGTTACAAATGAAATGGTTTAACACAATTTCATTTTATATACAAATAAAATCAATGGTGGTGATTTAATCACACAAGATCAATGGTCACATTTTTACTTGAAATGGAGGGCTAAGATTAATCAAGATGGATGGTTGAGATGACTCTTAGGTGTATGGTGACTAAGCATCAAAATAATGAATACCATCATCACCAAAGTGAACATAATCATGGTGATAGAAAAGTAGGAGGCTTAGGTGTAAAGTTGACATAAGTCAACAAATATGGCTAACCTAATTCTTTTCTCATCCTAACCCCTAATTAACTTGTTCTAACTATTCTTTAGTCAAGCTCCACCAAAATTTGAGGCCTTAGGGCCAGCCACTCCATGGGCTTGGGCTTTGAGTCCAAAAGCCCATTAACAAGCCCACCCGAAAACGTTTTCCGAACTTAAAATTTTTTCGTAACTTTTTCCTTTCCCTTTCACTTAGCATTTTAAATCTTACCTTCCCATATCATAATAAGCTTAAACTGAGCCATATTGCTTAAAATTAATTCAATAAAACATACAATAAATATTCATATCTCATAAAAGTACACACTCAACCACTTAGCACTAATAAGAGTTTCTGTCATCCTATCACTATGTCATTGATACTATACCCATAAAATTTATATTTTATGGTATTATTATAACTCTGATGAGCTATGGAGACCTTGGGTATTGCATGAATCAAATAACTGGACCGAAAATATCCGAAACTGGACCGAACTGTTGACTTTTTGACTTTTCCTGAACCGAATTGAACCGAATAAAATATTTTAGTACGGTTCTGGATATTAACGTATATCCGGACCGAGAATTAGATCGAATTAAACTGAATCGTACCGAATTAGATTGGACTGAAATAACCAAAATTTTTTAGTTTTTTATTTATAATATATAAATAATGTTAATTGAATAATATATAGATAACACAAAAATTATAATATTATATATGTCATTATAATAGTTATCAAATTATATTAAAATTATATGAAAATAAAATTTAAATGAATTACAAATCTAAAATTAAAAATATATATACTTTAACTCAATGGAATATAACTATTAATATTTATATAATTTACTTAAATATTAGATTCATTAAAATTATATCAATGAAAAATTAGTAATATAATGTGTATTAATTTTTAATAATACTAATATATGATCACATATTACAATTAAAAATTTTAAATTCACTACTTATATATTTTAGAATAAAAACTTTTAATATATGTTATGATTAATCAATGAGTGATAATAAGAAAATATGAAATACTAATAAAATTTATGTGATACTAATAAAGTTTTTAATTAATTAACTTTTATTGGTATCTAATATTATAATATTGATAAATTTTTTTTATTAATTAATATTTGTGTGATAGGTTATCAATAAGAAAGTACTTATAATAGATAATTAATAGTTTGTATAAAAAGTTAGAAATTAATTATAAGAAATTATGTGTTAACTTTAAGTAGTATATATAATTATATCACAAAAAATATTAATATATAGTTTTGATATATAATTATATATATTAACATAATGTATTAATTTATTAATATAATCATTTAATCATATATTATAATTATTAATATAATATATTAATTTATTAAACCCAAATTTTATAAAAAATAAAACTTAAAACTATACGATTAGTTATAATAAATTAATTATTAAATGTATTTTCTCTGAATCTCTGTTCTGGATTGAATTGGATTGGATTAAAACCGAAATATCCAATCTCTGAATTATAATGTCCCAAAATTTTTGGAACAATACAATACATAAATTTTTTATTTCGGTTCTGGTTCTGGATCCTTAAAAATTAAAATACTTGAAATTTAATCAATACTGAAGATTTTCAAATCTCCAAATTGGACCAAACCGTGCTCAGCGCTATCACATATGATTACAACTTTGGGAGACGATCTTGTGATCTTTGGCTTTTAGGCTTATAATGCTAGCCATCAGTGATGGAGTTAAAAAAAAATTATTCAATAGAGTTGCTTATTGTACTAAAAAAATAATTTTAGTATGAATAAATTTTATAAATTATAAAATCGCACTCATTTTGTGATAATAATGATTTATTTAGAATTTTGTATCATTACTTCTATAAATTTAATTATATTTGAGTTAATATCAACCAAAATTGATAGAATTTGCAAATGAATTATAAGTTAATAACATTATAACTTTAAAATGAATTCACATAAAATATATAAGAACTAAATATGAAAATACATTTGCAAATGAATTTTTTTCAAGAAATTATTTATAAATCAAATTACTTTCATATTGATTTGTTCCAAATTAATATAATATAATATAATATAATATTTTTTAGTTAACTGACATTTAATATTTTACTCCTTTGATTAAAGGAATGAATAAAAAGTAAAGAAAAAGATTTCGAAAATTTTTGTTTTTTAATTATTTTTAAAATAGTTTTATAAACTTATTATATCACTTAAATAAATATATTCTTACTTGAAAGTTAAAATCAAGTAAAAACTAAGAGATATACTAATAATTTGAATGAAATTAAAATTACAATAAAAATTTGAATAAAGAGAAAATTGAAAATACATATAATTTTTATGAATTTTAAATATTTAAACTTTATAATACAAAAACTAAAAATAAAAATAAAGTCGAGAAACATATTAACAATTTGAATGGGATCATTATATATATTTTTGAAAGAGTATAGTTTAAAGCATATAAATTTTTAATAATTTTAATAAAAAGATTGGGATCACACTATATTTTAATAATTTTAGTGGGATCAGCTTAAAAATTGAGTGAAATTACTGT
This sequence comes from Reutealis trisperma, assembly GCA_947687605.1. Classification (NCBI taxonomy): domain Eukaryota; kingdom Viridiplantae; phylum Streptophyta; class Magnoliopsida; order Malpighiales; family Euphorbiaceae; genus Reutealis; species Reutealis trisperma. Next base: position 4,492,374 of record CANTUT010000033.1, on the reverse strand, counting down.
CTAAAACATATATAAATTAATATGATTTTAAAAATTTTAATGGAATCACTTGACCCGATTGAAAATAAAGTGGCTCTGTCCTTGCTGGCCATCCGGATGTTCTCAAAGGGACCCTTTTGATTAAGTGAATTTCATGTAGGAACTAAGAGAACATCCTTTCAAGTTACATTCCCCGGTTTAGCAAAACTAGGTAATTCCTTTTAAATCTTGATTCATTAATTGTAACTAAATTGAGTTTGGTGACACTAACACATAATCTACTTCTTACTCCATATTTGTAGAGAGTTACATATTCAAAATTTTGATCCTAACCTATATAATTCACATATGTAACATTCTCTACTATAAACTTACTTATAATTTATGTAAAATAAAAAAAAAAAAAAAAAAAAAACCCCATCTGCATATATATATATATATACTCTAATGTATTGATCGAACTCATATTATTCTGTGCTTGTAAGAGAGCACAGTCCAATTAATTAATTAGCGCATCAAAAACCTTCTGTACCATCCCACATGCATGATGACTGGTTCTGATGATAGAATAATTTTAATTTAAGTATATACATAAAACTTAAATAAAAGATATTACTATTTAGCTTATTAGAAGTTAGAAGGACAGATAGGAAAGAAGGGTTGTTGAGGTACATATGCACACAATGCACGAAGGTAACTGCCAATCATGCACGCAAATTCTCCTATAAATTGCTGGATCCATTCCAAAAGGGCAAGAAAATTATTTTATTTTATGAATATGATAAATAAAATTATATAATACCCACAAACACGTATATATATATATATAATGGCACGAAAAGGAAAAGAAATTGTTTGTGAATTTTGTTGTGGTCTGGTATCTGGGTCTGACGTTTGATCTCAAGGAAATGGGAAGGGCTCCTTGCTGTTCTAAAGTTGGGTTGCATAGGGGTCCATGGACTCCTAGAGAAGACACATTGCTTGTCAAGTATATTCAAGCTCATGGAGAAGGAAACTGGAGGTCCTTGCCTAAAAAAGCTGGTAATTACTAATTATTTCACTCCATATAGCTTTTCTTCAACAATTCACAAATAATCTCTTCTTTTTCTCTTCTTCTGACCAAATAATCAAAGAATTGCTCAATTTATCTGGACGTACACTACTGAAAAATGTGATGTAATTGAACTAATTCTTAAATTAATGTGGTAAATTTATGTTTGTCGTAATTATTTTTAATGGTTGATCCATCCATAAATTTTCTTTTTTAGCTCTCCCAGTGTCAACGAATTAATAGACAAATAGTAGTATTAATGTGATGTAACGAGCAATTAATTTTATAGCATCATTTGTTCTTATATAGTTATATTGTTCGCAATTAGACAATGAAAATGAAGGAAATATCTATATTGTGTCTTTTTTATGGTAGGCAAGATGTTTATATTAATGAACCTATTAATTTGGGAAAAAATTGCAGATTATTAATCATGAAATAAATTTGTTTCCGAGTTATTGTACATAACTTTCTTAGATTAGAGTTGTTCAATTAACTTTAGAAGGAAAAAAAAAGAGTTGAATTCTTTCTTTCCAGGATTCACGTCTATCTAGAGTAATAATTTTGGAAAATAACAGGAAAAAAAAACTCCTATATTTAATTCAATTATATATTTAAGTTCTCCATATTATTTTTTTTTTTATTGAAAGTCCAATAAATCAAAATAATATTTGAGACTACATAACAAGAGTAACACCCTCTCTTTTAATATGTTTTATCAAATTGATGATAACTTTTGTGATTTAGAAGATTTGAGTTTAAAATTTTTCATTTTTTATACCTTTAAAAGAAAATGAAAAAATCAATTAAAACACATCTAATTAATATATTAAAAATATTTTTTTATAGAACCAATGACCCTTTTTAGTTTAATAGTAGTAGGGTCTTTACTAGACCTTGATCAAATTTTAAAGCCCCCACTTGGAGTCAACTATACAGGAAAATTGTTGAAAATTAAACAAGTCTCACTCTTCATATCTTTCCACTAGCAAATTTTTAGTGTATCTTTTGTTCTTAAAATAAGCAAATTGTTAATTTTGTCAGTGAAAACAATGAAATGACTAGGCAAACTAAGGGGTGAGTTTTATTTATGCATAGGCTGCCTTTATATAGGTATATGAGATAAATTACAAACAAATATTCAAACGGGAATAACAAAAGATAATAGGAAGATATGCATGAATCAATTAGGTATGACATATGAGTTTGAAAGATTCAAAGTAAGTTACAAAAATTTCAAGCATTAATTTGATTGATAAGTGAGTTTGCTTCTCTCTTTATAAACAATAGTTCAATTCTTGAGGCTATATTATAAATAGTGATTTTTTTTTATTTATAAATTTCCTAATCCCATAATGAATGGTCTATTTAATTTTTACCAGACCAAAGAGAAAGGACTTTATATGATGTACAAAAGCTAACCTGTGAAATTTAGAATATAGATTAACTTTTTTTTATTCATAAAATTCAAATACACTCTTATCTATTTTTTTAGTTAATTGAAATCCAACTAGAGTTTGATTAAACTTATAATCTTACAATTTCGGAAATTGAATTTAGTACAATATATAAATTCCGTATGCATGAACATGAGTTTATTAGTAGTTGTTGGATTAATATATTTAATTTATCGTGTAAATGAAGGTCTCCTCAGATGTGGGAAAAGCTGTAGATTAAGATGGATGAACTATTTAAGACCAGACATAAAGAGGGGCAACATTACTTCTGATGAGGATGACCTAATTATCAGAATGCATTCTCTCCTCGGCAACCGATGGTCTCTCATTGCTGGAAGACTTCCAGGTCGAACTGATAATGAGATCAAGAATTATTGGAATACCCACCTCAGCAAGAAACTTAGAAGCCAAGGAACCGACCCTAATACCCACAAAAAAATATTACTACCAGACCAAGAAGGTGCAAAGAAGAAGAAAAGGAAAAGAAACGCCACCAACAAGAAACACAAGATCACAGGCCAAATGGAGCAAGAAAAGCCAAAGATCCATCTCCCTAAACCTGTAAGGTTTACTTCTTTGTGTTTACTAAGAAGTGATAGTTTTGAGTGTAATAGTTTGTCATCAAGCCAAGGAGGGGAAGGAGGCAGTAGTAGTAGTAATAATAATAAAAATAATAATCCTTGGAGTAATAATTTCAAGGATAGTGATGATGGGATTAGCTTTCTTGTTGGAGATGTTGAAGATCATCATGATCTTGTTAACGGTACAGATCTTGAATGCCAGACCCTTGTACCTACAGCAAACAACAACTTAGAAAAACTCTATGAAGAGTATCTGCAGCTTCTAAATAAGACCGATGATGATCAAGTCAACTTAGATTCTTTTGCAGAATACTTGCTGCTGTAAAAAATATATATATATAAAATAAAATATTATTATTTATATATAAATGAGGTTATTACAGCTTGCTCCTGACATTTCTTTCTGATTATCTCGTAATTTGCTAGTTGTTTCTTACTGTTGTAATGTAATGATGTAGTTTGGGTTTTGGTCCTCTTTATGATAAAAATTAAAAAAATAAAAAGTGAAATAATTAAAAAATTTATAAAAATATATATTTAAGAGTTCATACGTGCATGGATGGTATTTGAGTGTTTGATTCTTATATTAGATTCGCGTGCTCACCTTCCAGCCAATTTGAAATAGATTCGTGGGTTCCATATTCATATTATTGAAATGATAACTGAAAATTTCTTTATGATAGTAACATTATGGTATTATTTTTCAATTAACTAAAAATCTTTTGTCAAATAATTAATTTCAAGATTGACCGATTTAATTATCGTCTAAATTATAGTTTAAAATTCAGTTCAGTTATCATATAGATGTATTATTTGAATATATCTCAAATATCATGAGACTTACTTTTAGCACATAAATCAGTACACACATATGGATTAATTCAAGTATATATACCTAACCAAAGTAAATAAAATAATTTCTTTTTACATAGTGTATATAATAAATTCAATTATATCTTATACTGAGTTATTATAAAAAATACTTTGATTTAAATTTAAAAAATTAATAATAATGTGATATATATGTATGATTACGTCCAAAAGTGTACTTAATTTAATTACAGTTAAAAAATATTATTTAGAGGAAACTAAAAATGAATTTTTTCATATATTAACAAAAAAAAAAAAAAAAACTCTAGTATAATTTAAAGTTTATATATAAAAGATATCCAATTTTGGTTTTTTTTTTAAATTAAAAGATTATTTAATAAATTCCATAAAGTTTTAAAGAATTCATTTATAAATTAATTAAAAAGAAAAGTTCATTAGAAATTTCAAATATTATATCCTATAAAATTGATTATACTTGAATCAAATCTTATTGATATTAATAAAATTTAATTATAAATGAAATCTAAAAACTTAATGATGATACATTTTACTAATAAAATTAATGAGTTGTAAGTATTTGCCAGTAAGAATATATATTCAAACCGAATTATACATTTAATCTTATCATGAAAATTTATTTACAAATTGTTATAAAACTAAAAGAAAATAAGAGCAAGAAGATTAAAAGAAGCGTATGAAATGAGAGAATATGAATTTTATTTTCCTTCTTATTATCAAATGGATCTCTAACAACATAAAATGCTTTTATTCATAAAATTACAAGAAAAAACTTTAAGATCACATAGAATTTCAATAATAATATTCTACGATCATAATAAATGGAGATTAAGGATAGGAGTTTAGAATATGAATGGACATCCATTTAATCATGTGTTTATAACACAAATTAATTTTTTAATGAAAATCATTTGCAATATAAATTCTATGTCAATGTCAATATGTTTTAAGCACATTATTATATACTATGTAAATGTGTGCTCCATGATTAATTGACATTTATCTTGTTTTTTTTGTGCGTGTAATTGTACATCACACTTATCATATCCAGATTAGATTCAAATATTTAATCTATAAATAATATGCCGTTTAAGGCTCAAAGCTCGTTGCTTGGCAAAAAATAAATTGTCCTCAGAAAATATTTTTTAAGAATGAAATATTTTTCAAATAATTATTTTTTGTTGTTGATTCTAATATTAAAAATTTGTTAAAAATATTAAAAACTTTAATTTATAAAATTATAAATATATTTAAACTTATAAAAATTTCATATTTTTAAAATTTTATTACTAAATATAAGAAAAAATACATAAAAAAAAATAAATTTGATGACCAAAAATTGGAATGATATTATGATATTGATTAGGTTGGAATGATATTTTAAATTTTTAAAAAGTATAAACGTTCACATTTTACACATTGTGAACATTATTTTCAGGGTGATTTATGGAACTTCAATAATATTAGAATTATATTTATTTATTTATTTTTATATTTGATTAAAGGATCAAAATCCTCCACGGTGTTCGAGGTGGGGAAAATGGAGAATAGGGATGGGATATTAAATATTTTTTGGAATATAAAATAGTCTATTAATTAATTTATTAATGTTGATACTTTGACATTATTATTATTGTCGATACTTGAAAGGCATTCATCAATTATTTAATTATTTACTTATCTACAAATTTAGATTATTATTAGATGTTAGATGAGCTCGTGGCCAACTTCTGTTCACGACCGTGGTAGATGAATTTGTGTTATGGCCACGGGCCAAAAAGTTGCTAGTATTTGTTGTATAGTGCACTAGTCCTAGTAAGATGTTGACTTTATTTATTTATTTATTTGAAAAATGATGTTGACCTTAATTATTATTAAATTAGATCTGAAAGAAAATGATCTAGTGCCATTATTATTAGTGAAATTAATTGATATTGAGAAAAAACCATCATCAATTTATTAATTAAGGACCAATTAAATGAGGAATTGATTTTCAAAGCTATATCATTAATATTTTTTTATATATATAATTTCTCTAATTTTAGTATTAATAAGTGGTTTTTCGTACATGTCTATTTCCTTCATGTGTTATTTATATATTTCAAAAAAAAAGTGATTTTTCAATTGATGATATACATTTTTTTTAATTCTAAGAAATTTATTTAAGAAAAAAATAACATAATATAAATAATGGGTGCACATTTAATTGATGTGGTTTACAATGTTACATAGAACACTTTTTATAAAGAGAGTGGACTAATTTGAATAAAGATTATTTAAAATTAAGCCCATATTAGGATAAACATCCTAATTGAGATTAAAAAAAAAAACATTACCTAAATTATAATTTTAATTAGGTCTATTGAAATAAAAATTATTAGAATTCTAAACAATGAGACTTTTAAATTTAAAAAATAAATTATAAGTATTTTAAAATAAATATTTACAATTCTATTTTTTATAATTTCTAAATATAATACCGTTTGCATTTTGTCGTATATCTTCTAATAATTGTCTTGGATTTCAGAAATTAAAACAGTCAAATCTCTTGAACCGGAGAAAATTTGATCGGAAGACTAAATCTGTTTGATATATTACTTTTAAAAAAACAGTTTTTCAATAATAATTTTTATATTTTTTTTAAATTAATTTTTTAAACTTACTTTTAAACAAAAACAGATTTAAAAAAAAAATTTATAAAAAATAATAAAAACTAATTAATAAAATAAAAAAATTTTAAAAACTCTTTTTTAATCTCTCACAATAATCCAAATACACTGTAACTGGCCTTAAGACTGATTATTTGTTCGTTTGGAACGCTTTGGGGTACCGACGAATGAGATAATGGATTCACTTATCAAACTTGGCACACCGCACTGGGCAGGCCTATGGCTCTCTTCATTTAAATTTAATAAAGTCATTTGAAATTTACACTTGCTCTGGCAAAATTGTCAGGGCCGAATCACCGTTAGCGCCACCTAACTTGGGCCCAGTTATTCAAGCAGAATATCAAAATTAACAAAAACTACCTCTTGGACGTTGCCGTAATCCCGCTGAAATGGGAAGGGGAAATGTCCAATTTGGAGCCCATACCTTTTTCAAATGCTCAATTGGATGTCTTAAAAAATTTTTCATTTAATAAAAGACTTGCACTTACAATTTGGTTTAATTTGAGGCCTAACTGTTAATTGCAATTAACGGCAATTAAGTAAAGTTTACTTTATATTTTTTAAATATTAAAATTTTAAAAAAATATTTTAAATAATAAAAAAATTAAAATTAAAAACTAAAATCAAAAAAATATTTTTTTACTCTAAAAAAATAAAAAAATATGGGTTTTATCGAAATCTAGATTTACATAAACAAGTGAATTGGCTTTGAGAAATAAATCTCATTTTTTTAGAAGATAGCGAATGGATTTTATTCTTATATTCTATCTTGTAATTTTATTTTTTTTCTCATTTTTTTTATATAAACTGTCATGTCTATTTCTTATTTTAAATGATTTTATTAGTTGATTTGGTTAAAACCTTATATCAGTATTGCAAATTTGAGATCTAGGTTTTGATGAAACCTAGATATTTTTTCTAATTTTAGTTTTTAATTTTAATTTTAATATTTTTTATTATTTAAAAATATTATTTTTAAATTTTAATATTTAAAAAAAAAATGAAATGGGCCTCTGTTAGTGACAATTAACAGCCAGGTCTCATATTGTACTAAATTTTAATTTCAAGACCCTAATTGAATGTAAAATTTTTTTAGGCATCCAATTGAGCATCTGAGAAAACTACATGCCCCAAATTAAGCATTCCCCCGAAATGGGAAGGATTAAAATGGTCGAACCAAGACAGCACGCAGAGCTGCAAAGAGTAAAGACGAATGAAAGTGATAGCTATGGGATCAACAGCTCCATGGAAGCAGCTTCTGCTAAGCGCAATAGACTCTAATTCCCATCTCAAGCACTCTTCCTTCTTCCAATTTGTATGGCTCACGCTTATTATTCACTTAAATGCATGTACTTGTACATTCACTTTCCGACGATTTGTTATGAATTGTTGTTTTTGGAGTTTCAGGCTACTGTTGGATCTGATGGGAAACCTTCCAATCGCACTGTGGTTTTCAGGTACTATCTCTTCGGGCGTATGAGTCTGTGTGAAATTCGTTAGGTAGATGATAGGTTTATTGGTGGTTTTACAGGGGATTTGAAGAAAACAGCGATAGGATACAAATCAACACAGATTCCAGAACTCGTAAGGTTCGTTTGTTCTCTTTTTCTTTTTTTTTTTCCCCCTTATTTTTCTGTCGGCATTCAGTCAATTTTTTCTGTGAATTGTTTTATACTTTGATTTAGTTATTTGGTTCTTTTTATGTGAACTAATGTTGACTATATATACCTGCAAGGACATGAATAATAAGTAACACGATAGTTTAGTTTTGAACTATTTCTACTTTATAGCCTTTGAACATGATGCCAAATCCAAATGTTAATCATTTCAAATGATTGGCTATATTATGGAATAAACCCAACAATAGACCATTTGGTTCTTTCAACCTGTAATCTTGTCAGCTAGTTTGTCTCAGCTTGATAGGGTTTGATAAGGGTGGCAGTATTGGAAGTTTGGAACAAATATGCTAATTCGATCTCAGCAAAATAAGAGGGTTTAGATATGTCTTAATTTTGTTTAATATGTATGTCTGATTAATACCTACTACAGTTATGACCATATAAATGAAATGTCATTCTAATTAGATAATCTTTGGTTGCTTTTGATTTTTGAATTGATTATGCAGATTGAAGAACTTAAGCAATGTCCATTTGCTGAGGTAATAGACCTAAATTTTGTTTGCCTTTCTATTCTTTGCTTAGTATTGGATTCACTCTTTGCTTAGGGTTGTTTCAAATTTGGTTATTCACTTTCTGTAAGCTTCATAAGTTACAAATTACATACTTCAGACCTTTTTTTTTTTTTTCGTTTTTTTGGTCCTAGATATGTTGGTATTTTACGGACTCGTGGGAGCAATTCCGAATTAATGGAAGGGTTGATGTTATAGATGGGTTGAATCCTGATCCTATGAAGCTTCAGGTACCTATTAACTACTATAAGCATAGTGTCTGTGTGATGCTGTATTTGATCTGATGATAATCTGTATGAATGCTTTAATGTCTTAACACCACTATCCTGTAAAAATAACGATACAGAACATTTGGCTTTTTTAAAAGCATAGGAATTGCAATTCACTTTAATGCCTTTTGTAAACTGATAAGCTGTAGTTGTTATTCTAGAGTCTAGGAAATGTTATCAGATCTTGATTGCATGAAAATTAGACTTTTGAGATCCTTGAGTTAAAAAAGAAAGTTGAAGTATGAACAAGATAACTAAATCCAGATGAGAATGTTGACATTATTTGGAATAATGCCAGCACTAAACATAGAGGGCCACATTTTGGGGAGTGTCTGATTTTAACTAGTGTGTAAAGAACTAAAGATGACATTGAGACGAAAAGCATTGTTAATACTTATGATTAATGAAAGGATTGCTTTTATGTGGATTTTGACTTGTAAGACCAAGTGTGAGAAATGGGTTAAGATGTAATTGTTTCAATTGTTTTACCTTCTTATCTTGTTAGTTTCTTTAACAATATAAGGAGAAATATAGTGAACAACCCTGCTGATAAAACAGACCCTTTGTTAGTTTCACATTCTTCCTTCAAGTTTAATCTACTATAGAACAATTTTTATGTACCTGAGTTGGTGCTTCAATGTCCTGCCATCACATTAACTGCTGTGGAGATAGTTGAAAAGCTAAATCACTTCTAGACTATTCTCTGAGCTAGACTTTCTCAGAGTTTTGTATAGCTCATTGCATATATTCTAGAAATATGCTTTTTGTTAATGCCAAAATATTGTCTTCTAATATTGATTATAAACGTTTTCCTTGATTCAAGCTTTCACTTATCATGAGCTACTCTAGGTTTTCCTCATTTCTTTACGCCAATGATGCAGCTAAGGGAGAAATCTTGGTATGCTAGTTCCATAAAGTCAAGGATGCAGTACTTTGGTCCTAATCCTGGTCTTCCTTGTCTAAATGAGCAATCTTCCCATGAATTCTTTCTGGATCCTTCTTCAGGCCCATTTGCCTCATTTTGCCTGCTTGTTTTTGATCCAGAGCAGGTACGAAGCCTCTGCAATCTTTAATTTATTGCATGGTACTTTTGTGGAACCTTAACTTGTAAGATTTATCAATTCACAGGTTGATTACTTGAATTTGAAAAGTAATCAGAGGATAATGTTTACCTTCATGCAAAGTGTCAATGGAGAAATTTGCTGGAATTCAGAGAAGATCAATCCATAAAGTCCGCATACAGAAATTACTCATCACTTCAAACCATTAGTTATTTGCAACTGAAAATGAAGAAATTACGAAGTTTCCTTCTGAATAAGATGTACAAAATTCTTTTACCTTCCAGAATAGCAGAGTCACGGAGACGTACAAACCATTAACATCTGCAATTATGACTTCATATTGATCAGACACTAGGATTTATGACTGTTATTAGAAAATGATTGATGGATCTTTATATCTATGTAACAATTTTACTTACCACTTTGATGTGAAATCTCTGATAGCTGCAATGTGGATGTTTGCCATCCTCCCATGCAAAGCATCTTGCCTAAATGAGTATCCATTCCAATAGTTAAGGGTACTGACAACTGAGAAAATGGAGATAACGTATTGAAACAATCTTAACTTGTATCTTCCCCTATTGAGATTGTGGAATACTCATTTGAGCAAGAGGCCTTCCTGTGGAAGGGATATGTGCCAATCTTTCCCTGCCGTTGTGGGATGAATGGCACTGGTCTTTTATATGTTCTCTTTATTTCCATCTTATCTACCAGAATTTTTAATCTTGGTCTGAGCGGTGGTTGCACCAACCTCCAAAGATTACTGGATTATGCTTTAATTTCCATATTTGCGATACCAATATGTCGGGCTGTTAGTTAAAACATGTTTGCTGACTGCGAGACATTATTTAAAAATTTTGTCTGCACTTTCCATTTCTCACCATTCAATATTAAGTTTCCGTTTCCAATGCAGAGCTTTTTAGTCGATGCTCAGAAAACTGGTTGAAATTTTATTTGCTAATTTATGGTTTACTGTTCCATTTTGCAAAAGATAATTGTACTTCATGGTTTATTTGTACTACAGTAGAGTACTACTTGTTCTATCTGGAGTAGGTTTTCCTATGATTTAATTTATATTAAAATATAGTACAATTGTAATGAGGCTATTATAACACTTCTTCATTAAGAAAGTTGAGTTGGTTAACAATGTGACTCTTGCTCTTCATGTTTAATTAAGCAGATAATTGTGCTAACATCTCTAACAAACATTTTTATTTGTTTCCAGAAGCATTGAAATGGTGCACAGCACTGTGCTTCTGTGGGATCTGACGATACGAAGTTTGATGCAAATGGAAAGAAGAAAGTGAATTTTAAGGTACATCTCAACCCCTAAAACATCCACTTGTAGCCTCAATTAGTAAGTCTTTAATCTCGCCATTATATATGTATATATAAAGGCACCATCGACTCCAAAGTAGTGGGTTGCTATCCACCTTTCAACGGTTTCAGTTCTGCATTTATTTAGTTTAGGACCATCTTAATTTGTTGACTTTCTGACGTGCTGGTGCTGCGGATTGTTGGTTGCATTGTTCTGTGAAATATCTATTATGTTGTTTTATTAGTGATATTATCACTAATTTCTGATGTGCACTTACTGTCATAGAGGCCACCATCAGTAAGCGATCGGAGCCCACCTTGATTTAGCTACCTTGGAATGTTATGCACATATGATTCGCACATTCTCTCCCCGCCTCCATTGTTTTTAAGAATATGTGCTACCAGTAGGTTCGGTAAATAATTGAATAAATCGAAATTAAATATTAATTAAATCAAATTGAATGAAATAATTATAAAATCAAATTAAGCAAACTAATATATTAAATTTCAGTGAAATAATGTATTTTCGGTTAAAAAATAAATATAATAAAATATTTTTTACTTTTTAAATTCAAATATATTATGAATATTTATCATCTACAATATTGAAAATTTTAATTTATTCATATAAAAAATGAAAAAATTAAATAAATTATAGCATAAAATAATGTCACATAATATTAAGAATAAAATATTATATTATAATGTTTCATAAATATAAATATATAAATTAATTGATACAATAGAATTTTTAATTTATTAAATCGGTGGGTTCAATTTTATATTTTTTTTAACCGAATTGCTAATTTTATTTAATCGAATTCGATTTTTATCAATTAGTGCTTCCTTCTAGAATCAATTATCAAATTGATTTACTCTATCCATATATATAAAATATAAATCATGCACCTTATAATATATTATTGTTCTCTTGTCTCTGGAAATTCTTAAATAGGCTTTAGTTGGGTTTACTCATAATATTAATTTACTCATAATATTCCACCCTATGAATTGTTGTGGCCTTGTACGCATCTGCGGCCGCGGCTGGGTTTTTGGGTTCAATGTATATATTAATAGGTGTTTTATGTGATTATTTTATTTTTAAATAAATTTATTTTATTTGTAAAATAAAAATAATTTTTTATAAAAATAATAATTTTTTTTATTTTTTTATAAATTAAATTTTTTTTTTTGTAATTCTTTTTTGTCATAAAAAAACTTTTAATTTTATGAAAATATGATTTTTTTTTTGCAAAACAACAATTTAATAAAAAAAAAAAATAATTTTCTAATTACAAAAAAAATGACTTTCTTATAAAAAATTATAATATTCTCATTTTTTTTAAATTAAATTATTTTTTATAATATTTATAAATATATAAATTTAAAATACTATCTTAATCATTAGTTATTCTAGCATTTCTCATTTTTAATTGGTAAAATGTAATAATAGATTAATTTAATTATAATAATTTAAATATTTTAATTATATTTATTATAACTATTCTATTGATTGTAAAAATAAAATTTTATATTTTATTTTAAAATATAATAATATAAAAATTTGCCTATACGATATTTGTTATAAGAAAATTGTGATTTTTTTAAAAGAGTAACATTTTTTCTTAATTACAAAATTATTTTTTTCGTAAAATTATTGTTTTGTATAAAATAATCATATTACAAAACAAATTATATTTTCATAAAATTATAAATTTTTTTTCACAATTAAATAAAATTGTGAAAAAATAATTTAATTTACAAAGAAAATATAAATAAAATTTTAATTTTTCATTAAAGAAAATTATTTTTTACGCAACAAACCATAGAAAGCACCTGTACTAATATATAGTTTGTTTTTCTTTTCTACTTTTTGATCTCGGTCAAGGTTTCAATAAGCTACCCTCCTCCTCCATATATATTAATATCATATTCACTTCTAGATCAAATATAATAATTTAATGGTCAAATATTTGCCTATTTAATTATAATTTTTTAAGAAAAATAAATTACTTCTTATAATTGAAATTAAAAAAGAAACTAAAACCATGAATTGGACGTCTGGGAGGTTAAGGATTTGAATTCTAACAATTCACATTCCCTTTAAAAAAATTTCTGATATGCCAAAAAAAAAAAAAGAAGGCAACTAAAAAGTGAAGGGAAATTAGCAGTTTTATTAATTCCAATATTTTCTCCTTTACATCCCAATTTGCAAATCACAAAGAAATTAACCATCCATATTACACACTTGCGTCAAAAGAATCCTTGATTCACCACTTAACAAACATCTATTTTCTTCAAGTAATTGAAAAATGAAAATCCAAGGGTTCTAGCATTGGGGCAGATCTGCTGGCGGATGGGGCAGTGTCTCTAAATGTCCTTTCCCATTCTTCACTATAAGCACCGTGGCTAATCCCCAGGATTGGTGTACATCAAAGTGACAATGCATAAACCAGACCCCTGTAGCACAAGCAAAACAGACTTTATCAGTTACTGCTATAAATAATAAGCCAAAACATTAAAAAAAAAAGTACCCAATTGTAGTTTTAATCAAGTAGTTAATGACTTACCCGGATTGTCAGCCACAAAACGAATTGCTGCCCATCCACCAACTGGAACTCCAATGGTGTTCATATATGGCGGATCCACTAGATTCAAATTTGCTGTTTCTGGATTATAGTTGCCGGTGCCGTATCCCACAACATAGAAGCTATAGCCATGGAGGTGAATCGGGTGATTTTCGGTTGTGACTGTTCCGGTGTCCTGCAAGATTATTTGAACCCTGGTTCCATACTCAAGGACCTTAGTCCTGGTCCCCTTCATTGAATTAGTGTTATTTGGGGAATTATTAGGTGCCCCATTGACAAAGTCATAGAATTTAAGGGGTGCCTCAGGGAAATTATCAGTGAAAAAGCCCTCAATTCCCTTGTAGTAGGCTTCCAAAACTGAAATTTTAGGCTTAATGAAACTTATATTGTTCATTGAAGCAGCCATGGTACCATTATTCTGGGCTTGGCAATTTTTCTGTGGATTCTTAGACCTACACTTATTTATATTTAATCCAATGGTTACAAAGAGATTAGAATCAATCTCTTTTGGGACTTTTGAACTATTTAAACCTCTTAAACCATCCATGACCGTCTTAACAGCTAAATTATCGTTAAAGTTTGGTAACCTAGCTGGAAATGAAATGCTATTAGGGGTTGCACCTAAGTACTGGAAGTAGGCAACCGATGATATGTTCTGGAATGGGACACCCTGAGCTGACATGTAAGGTCCCATGGCCATGGAATATTTTCCGATGGGCTGATCAGCAGTGACAAGGACGTTCATAGTCTGTCCTGGTCCGAGCATGACCCGGTCTGTGGTGAATGGTTTTGTGTACTCAGCATCAGCTTCTACGATTGTTAATTTGTGATTAGCAATCGCAAAGAAGTTTTCCATGTTTAAGCCTGCGTTAATTAGCCTTAACAAATAGGTCTTCCCGGGGACCACATCGATCTTATATACATCTGAAACAATAATAATTTACTAATCACCATGTTATAAAGCTAATATAATAATGAAAAATAAGTGACCGACTCTAGTAAGTGAGAAATATTATGTGTTTATTAATTATTCAATTATTTTTTAAGAATTATTAAATTAATTTTCAGGACTGCCCAACAAAACTCGTTAGTGTTTTGCTATTCTGACTTTAACATCACATGACAAGTCAAAAGCAAATAAAAAAAGTTCAATAATTCAGTGTTTGCTTTATATATATCTATATATAAAATAATGTCATTTTAATTTGACGTCAATAATTTAATTTAATTGTTGATTAACACTGGCAATTTTAAAAAAAAAAAAATCTATATTGGTACTGGTAAATAACAATAATTAGTGTACAATCCAAATGGAAAACTAATTAAATAAATTGAAGATATTGTTACCATTAGCAGAGCAATTATAATTAGGGCCAGGGTGACCGTTGATGGTAAAGGCATTTGCAGGTGGAGAACCTCCTCCACTGGCTAGCACTTGCCGCTCGAGCTGTACAACATCTTGGAGCCAATATTCCCCTAATTAAACACATTCTTAATTAATTCCCAACAAATGCTCAATGCAATTAATCTTTCAATTAATAAATTAGGAGTAATTTATATAATCTAGTGAGGTTAATTATTAATAGCTTACCAAGAATTACTATATGCTCTTGATAAGGGTAGTGAAATGGATATGGGACACCAGTCTTGGGATATATAACAATAGCACCATGAACAGTAGCTCTAAGCCAAGAAACATGAGCATGCCATAATAAAGTGCCCTTTTGCTTCACCAATGTAAACTCGTACGTAAAGGCCTGGCCAGGTTGAATTGGACATTGGGTCACATATGAAGGACCATCAAACCAACAAGATAGCATTTGCCGGACACCGTGCCTTAAAAAAATATTTAAAATTAAAAATGAGAGCAGAAATATATGAGATTTTTTTTTATTAATAATTAAATAAAAAAAGGGGTTTGATTTAAAATCCATAATTTTCAGTTTAAAGTATTAGCGAAACAATATTGATGATTTAAATTATCATAGCAATATATGAGTTTTTTTTTTTTAAATTATTATTATTAATTAATTACCAGTGGATGGTGGCATTGTGAGGGGATTCGTTGGTGACTTTGACGATTATTCGATCTCCTTCTTGGGCATAAAGAACTGGTCCAGGGTACATATTGTTGACGGCAACGATTTCTTTTGTGTTACACAGTTTATGAACCGTCATGGTATGAACCTAATAAATTAACACCATCAAAATAATGAGCAAAAATAAACATGAAAAAAATCATGTATACTTATGAATAATAATCGTAGTTATATTTATGCATGCATATATACATATAGAGAGAGACAGACCTTAAAATCGTAGAACCTGGTAGATCTACCTCCAGGCCACTTGGCCACAGCATGAACAGTGTAAACGTAGGACATAATTAAGGTTAAGGATAAGATAAAAGAAATGGCTGCAGAATTGACCTTTGCCATGTTGAGACTAGAGAGAGAGAGAGAGAGAGTGAAGGAGAGCTGAAGTAGTGGAGGCTAGAGGGATTGTGTTTTAATAGGTAGAGTGAAGTGAAGGCTTATATAAAAATATATATAGATATTAATTTAATTAAGAGTTTAGTTGGAAATATTATAATATAATTGCATATGTATGTATGTATATTTGACTAAATGTCAGCTTTTGATGATTCCTCTAACATGGATTGGTGATAATAAGCTGTTGGGGAAGTGATTATTTTGTGGGGAAGGGTTTAGCCTTACAGAATATTGAGAGAGAGTCTTATAGCCTTATAATAATAGCCTTTGCTTTGTTTCTGTAATTTCTTAATTTCACTTTTCTTTCTTTCTTTCTTTCTTTCTTTACAAAAGAGATTTTATATCTTTCTTTAATTTTCTTTTTGATTGGTAAAAACTTTACAACTATTTTTCAGTGAAATCATGTCGTTTGACTGGGAGAAACATCCACATCTGCTTCTTCATACTATGCATGTCTAATCCCCACAGCAACGGCTACTTGCTCCATCTTTACATTTCTATTTTCTATTTTTCCGTTTTCCATTATAATTAAAGTTTCCCAAATATATATCCTTCTTTTTTTTGTTTTTATAATTAGATTCTAGCTAATTGTAAATTACATTCACTATAATGATTCTAGTATCATTTTTTAATTGACTATTAAATAAATTAATAACATATGTTGTTTTCTACATTATGTTTGGGAAGGAGTTCTAAAACTTGATTTTTTTTTTTTTTTTATCTAAAGGAAATGCATGGTTAAACTAATGATTTTTTTTTAAATTTTATTTAATATTGAAATGTTATCAGTTTGAATTTCAATATGATCAAATTAAGAAAAAATGCATGCTTAATAAAGACAATTTCAAAAAGAAAGTTTTTAAGTTTTTTTTTTTTTTTTTTTTATTTTTATTCACAGTAAAGTGATATTAGAAATTAATTTTCGTATGATACTAAATTTATTTTCTTATTGTCGTCAAAGACAAACTATCCATATTAGATTTTTTTTTTGCTATTTTTAAACTCTATCAAGAATATATATATATATATATATATATATATATATATATATATATATATATATATATATATATATATATATATATATATATATATATATATATATATAAAAGAGAAGAAGAAGGAGAAGGAGAAGGGAGTAAAGAGTAGGGCTGTTTTGGTTGAGCTTTTTAAAGACATCTGTTTTATTCAATCATAAGTAGTGTTGGTGCACGCCTTTCTAACCCCACACATCTTCCATTGGAGCCTTAAAAAGTCCAAAATCTCCTGTTTAAGAACTATAGTTGTTACCTTTTAATTTCACTAATTTAAAATGTTAATTCAATTACCTCTAATAATTAATCTGATTTTTATGAGTACACTATAATTATATGATTAATTAATTTATGGGCTTTAGACCAGGCTAATTATTGAAAAACATTAATTTTAATAATATAATATGCATGTTAAATTAAAATGTAAAGAAAAAGCTTAAAATAATTGTCAACAGAAGTTTCCCAATCAAGAAAAAGTGTATTTTCAATTATCAAATATATGGTCAGACCATATTTGTGGTATCAGATGATTGTGTCCATTGGCATGATTTTGTAACTTCAAATTCACGTTGCAGGCCTGTATCTGAAGTTGCCCAACTGTCAGCCGGAACCTAAATCCTTTCTTCTCAGACTCCAAGGTTTTTTTTTTTTTCCTCTTTATTTATTTTTATTTTTATTAATTCATGAAATTGGAGAACTAAAATCCATATTAACTTATTCCTTAATTACTATATTCACGGCAAGGTATAATCTAATGATCAGTATATATATAATCCATATAATAAATTTATGTTTGAATCATCTTTTTCTATTTAAAAAAAAATAAAAATTTATAACAGCTATGTATATGTTAAATATAATAAAATATAAGTCTCATAATTTTATTCATTAATATGAGAGCAGTTTGCCTAAACAAGTACACGTACGTGAAAGGGAATAAGCCTCCACGCTTAACTAAACTAACTTGATTTGTATTTATTTTTGGAGTAACTATCTAATTAATAAATGGATTATTAATTGCTCCCTTTTCTTAATCTTTCTTTTTGCTTTTTAAGTTCATCTATCAATTTCCAAATTAAATTAAATCTCACGTACCGTGGCTCATGCATGCATTATATACTTGTTAATTACTATAATTTATAAAAAATCCACCTTAATTTTCACATACAGAATAATAACTAGGATTTCAAAATCTTATATATTTATTTTTAACTTTATTTTTTAAATAATTAAATAAAATTTATTGATCAAATTAATAATTATGCTTTAAAAATATATATATCATATCTATAAAAATTAAAATTATTCAAATATTAAAAAGTGCAAAAAATTTAGATTGTCTGTGAATAAAAAAAAAAAAAATCCAATTACAACGAAGAAAATTATTTTGTAAAGCAGGATCCCACAGATTCGAATATTATTTTTACATATTAGCATATATTGTAAAAAAAACAAATATTTAGCATGTGATAAGCCCAGACAAAATTTATCTCTGAAGAGTTGACCTCTGATTTTATTTAAACTAAACTCCAACTGCAGCTTAACTAACCTGCTTGAAATTTTCAACAATTATGGAGCATTATTATTGTTATTATTATAAAACCTTTTTTCTCTGAAAAAAAAAAAAAAAAAAAGGGATTTCGGTTAGCTTAAATCAATGTGATGGCGGCCAAAGTTGATAATGTTTTGCAGTCTATTTAATTCAGAATATAAATTAGAGCGGAGTTTTTTCTTGATTAATTGTTATTAATATATATAGCAGCATCCAATTAATTATTATATATGTGATAATGTTTATATGTATATATATATACCTGTACAAGCAAAAAATAAATATGAAGCCACTACTTTGAAATTAAAAAATTATGATATATTGCATTATTCTACAATAGATTCGACAGCTAACAGCTCACTTTTTTATGAATTTTTTATTTTAATTTTATATATGGGTAGATAAAATAAAAATAATTAAAATATCTATAGTTTATGAAACCATGAGCTAAATATATTTATCCAGCATGAATGTGTCAACATATATATATATATATATATATATATATATTTAAATAATACTATATATCATTACGTAGTATACTTTGAAAAAGGGGGATTGATAAATATAACAAAATAACTGCGTATTAATTAAAATGATTGGTAGTTAAGAATCAATGTGGGCTTGTGAAGAATCTCAAGATGATTGCATCCCTTTTCTAGAAAAACTACTAGCGATTTACCTTTGAAATCTGAAGCAGTAGGAAGCCAACTGTTTACTTATCATATTTTTTTCAAGAAAAAGAGCTTAATTTTATGAAGTTAACAAATTATAGCTTCATTGAATATCACTAATAATATGCAAATCAGGTGTATGATTGCTCTTCTTATAATTAAATTTCTCTTCACATATGTTGATTTTAGTGTATGAGACAAACACACTAAAGTTACAAATTTTGACCGCAATTTCATTATCACTTTACGGAATTGGGAAGAAGTTGTCCCAATACCCAACCAAATCATCTCTAAGTTATCATGAGACAAAACCAGATTGAGAAAATAAAGAAAAAAATTAAAAAAAAAAATAAACAGAGTGCTAATTGTACTGAAAAAATTAGATCAGCACAAGAACTTAACGAGCACTATATATGATATAATCACTGTGATTTCCAAGAGGTAATCAATTTGACTAATTTTTTTTTTCTTTTTAATCAAGGAAGCAATTAATTATGAACAATTTAGCACCAATCTAATTTAAGTATTCTCCTAAAGATTTGATTTTCTGTCCTGTGATAAGCTGCCTGAAAGAGTAAAAACTATGAGCAAACTAATACTTCATCCATTTTGAAATATCTGTAAATATTTTAGAAAAAAATTTTTTATTCTAATTTATCTATCATTTTAAAATTTTAAAAAAATATTTATTATTTTTTTTAACTTTACTCTTCATTTATTCTTCTACTAAATATTTGTATTAATTATTTTTATTTATCTACATTAAAATCAAAAAAAGATATTTTAATTTTTTATATTAAAATTATGAAAATTTAATGATTTTATTAATTTATATACTAAAATTTTAAATGACTAATATTTTCAAATGAGATAGTAATTTGTGAAATTATAGGTAGAGGGTAACATGTATAGTTATTTATTTGGATTAATTGGATGATCGATTCACACTACTCTCTCCATCTCATTTTATTTAGAAAATTTTTCTTTTTAGAATGTTCTAAAAAATATATCCATTTTTATTTTTAACACTTTTTTTTTTTATCTTTTATACCTATTGTATTATTGGATATTAATTTAGTTTTTTCCCATAAAATTTATAAAAAAAATGTAAAGATTATATTTAATAAATGGTATAAAAGGAAAAATAATATATTTTATTTTTAGATTTTATAAAAAAAATATATTTTAAATAAAATGAGATGGAGGAATTAGATGATATCCTAAAAAATCATCAAACAAAAGAGGGCCCAAAACTCCTTGCAACTAATGATCCTTTTTTAGCCAATTCAATTGCATCCAATCTTTTAAAAAACGAGTTATAATTATATCCCATTTTTACTAAGAAAATTGAAAAACACAGGACCATTGATAAGGCAAAGATTCAAGAACAATTCAATGCAGTTATTTCTCAACAGCCAAAGATCCATTTGGTATTAATAATAATAATAATAATAATAATCCATTTGCTAGTATTACAGATCAGACTGACAAAGAAGCGTTAATTTAGTGGACATAGAACCCAAAAATTCCTCCATGAAATTGCCAACGAAGCAAACATCAAATGTTTGAATGCAGAAATCCTATGCGGAGGTTCCAAAGAAGACAGCCACTGCCTCCTAAAACCGAAACCACAAATTGCTTTGCCCAAAGACAAATTTTGTAACAAACTTTTGTAACCTATGTCAGAAAGGAAACCTCTCACAGTATTATTTCTATCATCAACAGCGAATAGTTTAATGGCAGAGGACAAGGATTTGTACCTGCCTATCTTTTATATTCATCTTTAATCTCCTGTTTGTTTTACAAAACCACAAAACTGGTCACCATGGGAATGGGTTGCCTGGCCTTTAGACCCAAAAGACGAGTGAAAGTTCAGATTCCCAATAGGGCTCTGAAGGAGAAGCGAACAAGACTTTACATTATCAAACGATGTGTGATGATGCTGATTTGCTGGAGAGACAATGGAGATAAGTGATGTAGGAATAGGATACATCATAAATTATGTTGTTAGCGTTTTAGTTGCTTTACCATATATATACTTACATAATGCATTTATATCTCATTTTTCACCTTCTCCTTTCTTGATAGTTCTCGTCTCTCAATATTAAGGTCATTACATGGCACTGAAGAAAACTCCGCTCCCCTTGCAAATGGGTGGGCTGCATGCAATGGCATCATGTATAGCATCTGTTGGGAAAGAATAACACTCTAGATCCTAGTAGTAAATCCATGTACATAGCAAAGGCAAAAGAGGAGTTTTCTCCAGTCTGTTAGCTCATCTATTGAGAATAGCATCTGTTAGCTCAACTAATCCAGTCTGTTAATTAACAAAACCCCAAATAGAGAAAACAAGTACTAATCTTCACACAATATGGTTACGGTAAAAAATTAACATACAGAAAGTTTAATCTATAACTACTAGTACTAATCTTCACACAATGGCCTTACAGTAAAAAATTAACATACAGAGAGTTTATTCTATAACTACTATTAAACTACAACTACTATTAAACTAGACAAACAGCATCTAAGCTCAAATTAAATATAGCTTCCTTTTCTCCTCTCCATGCAATTTAAATGCATTGAGCAGCAGAATTACATCCAAGGAGACTCAGTTATCAAGTTAAAGGGGAAATAAAAAGCAAGACTTCAGAACGCATGAAGTTTCACAAACAATTTCCCGTGTTGATGGGAAAAGATACCTACCAATGCCTCAAGAAGCCCTTGTACTAATGAGCCAACACTGGTATTATTTTTATGAAAAATGGAAACTAGCAGAAAGCCATGAAACCTCAGTTCACAGTACATACTTTAAAGTTAGAAGTAGCACTACTGAGGGTCTAAGGGCTAAGAGTTAATTCCTTCAAAGCAACAATCCCAGATACAGAACCATCGTTATTTGCTTACACTTAAGATGCATGATAATGCTTTAAACTTGCACGCTAACATAACCACAGGAAATTCAGGACAAACAAACACCCAAAGCAGAACCAGAAATAAACAACTACTCATATGTGAATTACCTCACTTCACAAGAATATGGTAAAAGGGCTAGATATAATGGTAAAACAGGTTTCTGATATATATCTGCAAATGAATTGGAAAAATCCCCTACAAAAAGCGTAGCTTAAGAATCTGATGACAGTGCTGCGTGTAACTGAAACAATAAAAATTTATGGCTGAATCATCCAAAGCCCATCACAGAATTCCCACTCGAAATTATTTGCAATTGAGAGGAACCAAACAGCTATTAAGCATAAATTTTAGAGGGAATACACAAATTAAAGCAATTAATCTGAGAGAATTTTGATATTAAGAAACCCCAATTTCTACAAAAGCTATGCAACCCAGGCAGGACACATTCTTGGGGAAAGACGACTTACATATATAATATATATATTTAAAAAAAAAAAAAAAAAAAAAAAAAAAAAAACCAAACCGTAAGAGTGTTTTGTTAAAAGATGCACAAAAGGAAACGAACCCTATATGATAGATAATCATAATTATCATCATCAAAAGGCGGGCTAATGTGCCACCGTGGTTGCGGCGGTGGTGAGATAGTCTTCAGGGTTGTCGCGAACAGTGGGCTTGGAAAGCATGAGAGGTCGATCCTTGGCCTCTTCTTCGTCATCGTCTTCGAGGTCAGCAGTGTTGAGATTGATGCAAGAACACCGTTCAAGGGAGGCGAAGAATGCGGAGGCCACGTTGCTCCCCACCCAATTGGCCACTCGATCAAGCTTATCGCATGACATGAAGCTGCAGTTGTTGTTGTTGCTGTTGTTCTCCATCTCTTTATCTCTCTGATCGAAGGTTAGTATTTGCTTTTGGGCTTGATTGAATTGTAGACCTCAGAGATGACGAAATAGACAGGAAAAAACGGGATTGTACTGTATAGGGTGAAAGGGGACAGAGAGATAACTATTTAATGGAATCTTTGGGTTTGTTTCTTTTTTGTATTTTTTTCCGGGATATTATTTACAATATTAACGATACAAAATAATAGTACACGATAAAATCATTAAATCCCACGTAAATGAGATTCGATCTTTCTTTTGTAAATGACCGTTCTTATTTGTCCGTTAATAAGGATTGGAGGTGGATTAAATGGTTGTAAAATTTGTTTTAGTACCCATCATTAACCATGTCAAACTCACCAATCACCGGCTACTGGCTGCACAGCCTATCCTCACAAGTTCAAATAGACTGCTACCTACTTTCTCACCTTCTCCATGACCACCAGTTTTGAATCTCCTTATGAAAAGCCTAAATGTAAAGTCGGTTGGATATTATGCAATCTATGTTCTATACAAAATTCAACAATTCAAACAAGACCTAATTTTAGGGAGAAAAAAGGATTTTAATAAACTTGCTATTTTCTGCAATTAAATAAATATGTGTTATGTTCTGAAATTCAATGAGTTATATAATCAAAATGGCAAAACAAATTAACAATTATTTATTAGGTGAGTGATTTCCAATGCCTATCTCAACTAAAAAAATTCTAAGAATTATTTCACATTCTTGATACTCAATATTTTATAAGTACTTGCCAAGTAGTTTATGAAAAATTATTCAATGCATATGATGCACATGAAATAATGTATTTTACATTTATAATTAGATGATTATTACTTAAATTTATGAGGGATAGATCCATCTTGATTGTGAGAGGATGCATTATCTTCGAGTACATTGCGCGCATTCGATAATTTTCTATGATGTATTGGTGGTTGAGCAACATTTTTTTTTTTCTTTACTGTTTGAAGGAAATTAGAATGCAAGTGTCTCTCGCGCATCTAGTGTAGTGGTATCATAGTACCCTCCCACGGTACTGACCGGGGTTCGATTCCCCGGATGCGCATATTTTTTGCCTGTTGGTTTTATCAACTGTTATTTTAACAATTCAACTTCAAGCCTCGAAAGCACGCACAAAAAAAAAAAAAAAATTCCCCTCTTTAATATGTTTATGTACTGTATTTTTAACACAAACTATTTCTTAATCGTGGAATGTACATCCATCGAATCAACAAGACACTGTAATATAGCACGTCATACTTCATATTGTACACTGTAAAGGTACTCAGAGCAAGCAGAATATATGTATTCTACTCGCTGCCTGCCGCATTTCAAATATCATTACCTAAGACTCTGAGTTGCTTCACATTTACCATTCAAGAATATAAGTTTTAGATCATATTTCAATGGTTTATACCAATCAATTTCCAAAAAATTGGATAGTTTTTACCGTCAGTTCAAAGAATGCTGGGTATCTAAAAGCTACTACTGAGATATCCCCCGATCACTGTTATTATATCTGCAATTATATTGGCATCCTCCTCTCAAAATTTTGTTCTGTGATTCCTCTCAAAATGAGGTAGAGCGGGCAATCCTTGGCTTGGCTATCTTCTTGTCCTCTTCAAGAGAGATTATTAGAAGATTGGAAGGATTCTCTATCATCAATTTAGTAACCAAATAGCCAGAAATGCTCCAGGTCTGATATTTCCTTGCTTGCTTCCCAACATAACGGCCAGTCTTACCATCATAATACTCAGGCCACCCATCTTTGGATAGACGCTGCTCCACTAATTCTACTGCTCGTTTTGCAATTTGTGGTCTCCCAACCTTGATACTTGCGGCTGCAAGTAACCATAGCAGAACTGCATAGAGCCCAATCCATCAAATGTCAAGCAAAATATTAGTATAATAAAACACAACAAAAAAAATTATCAGCAGCACAAAATTGTTTTTTTTTTTTTTTCATTAATTTAAAAGTCCACTTCATTACTTGTCCTTCCAAGTGCCTAATAACTTCTATGAGCTTTCCCAGAGAGGTCGGTAGTAAATTTCAATCCATCCACAGGATTCTGGATATGGTACACCTTTTCAAAGCAATTAATATGTGGATGAGCCTATGGAATAAGATGATCACAGAAAAATTTGTGATCATGGATGAACCTAAGAAATAGCATGGTGGGAAAAAATGTTCTCCCAATTTCAAGAAAATGGTGATGATCTTGGACTTCTTAATCTTGCATGTTTTTGCTGGTCCATTTGGAAAGCCAGAAACTCAAAAATTTATCAAAAGCAAGGACAATAGAAATGGCTAACAAGTACTTCCAAGAGTACAAATATGCTTAAAGGTCATGTGTTCCTGCTGCTATTTCCTGACCTGCAGAGTTTAATCAATATAGTCCTCCTCCAATTGGGGTTGTAAAAGCAAATATAGATGCTGGTTTCAATACTGGAACAGGAATTGCTTCCATGGTGGTCATTTTCAGAAATGATAAAGGGGAGTTATTAGATGGCGTTGCTGTTAAAAAGAGGGCTACAACACCAATAATTGCAAAGGCTGAAGCTTTACTTCTAGCCATTAAACATGCAAAGCTCTCTGGTTATAAGAAGTTAATAGTTGAGTCAGATTGCAAAAGTTTGGCTGATGATTTTTCTGTTCCTATTGAAAAAAGCTCTGGGACTTACAACCTCTCTTATCTTGTGCTAAAAATCTTATTGTATTTTTTTATCATTTTTGTTTTTGTTGGATTAGGAGGTCTGCTAATAAGGCTGTAGAGTGGATTGCACAATCTCTTCTATATGGTTTCTTGTCCCCTGTGTGGCAAATAGTACCTCCAGCTAGGCTAGAATAGATTATGTATTCTGATTTTTCTTCTTAATCGAAAAGTTTATTTGGCAAAAACAAAAAATGATCACAGGAACTGCTAAAGTTAAACAGTTAGACAATTTTAGATGGGTGATTAACTTAAGGACCATTTAATTCTTAATGTAGGAGGGATGCTATTGCTAAGTCGGATACTGACTTAAAACTGGACTTGAATCTCAGAAAAAGTGAGGTTCCACCTAACTCCGCAAGCCTAAGGCACATGCTATATAAGCAAATAAAATATATGGTATGTTAATGCACACGCAATAATTTTTTAGGGATTTAATTGGGAGAAAAAGCTCCATATGTGAAATTAAAATGACATTCTAATCTAGTCTTAGTGTTCGTGTGACAATCACCTGGCCAAGAACCACCGTTATGGTAGCTCCATCTCGTGTTCTTAGGATCACATCCAGTGACTATCTTCCATTCATTTCCTTCCAATGCAGGGTACGTGATCTTCAAAGGCATCTCTCCAATCAAGTCCTCCCACCGCTCCTCTACCAGATCCATGATTGCTGTTGCTTGTGACGGTGTCACCAGGGAACTCAAAATGGCAATACAGTTTCCAACCAAGAACCACCGAAAGTCCATGCGAGCTGGGCTGACATTGCCAATCAGATAACCTCCTCGCAAAGGCATGAAATCAAACACCCAGTCTGGGATAGACTCTGGGATGACATTAAATTTATTGACAGCAGTTCGGGAGTACTCCTCAGTTTTGTAGCGGTAAATGTTATTTAGTTGTGTGAAATCCAGCCAATAGTATTTCTGGATGTGATAGCTGAGAGCTGTTATCCGCTTATCGATTCGTTCGAGTAATTCCTTGCCATCACGCTCTGGTTTCAGCATCTGCCGTGCACACCTTAGGGCAAAATAGAAAAGTGCCTGGATTTCTATTGGATACCCATATATTCCCTGTTTCAAAACCAAATCTAAGTTAAAAGTCTCAAATTACGGTTCATCAAGGGGATTATATAAATTCCTAAACTGGTTGAGAATCAAGGGGAGGCCACTCCTAGAGCAACTCCAAGAGTCTCACCCTCTGCAATGGCAACTAGTTGTAATTCGGAATATCACAAAACAATCACAGGAATTTATTCAATAACCCAAAGAAGAAAGGGTAAAGCCAAGGAGATAAAATTTGTATTTCAAAATCTAATTACATTCACACCTTTCTCACCATGAAGACACAAGGTACATTCATGAGAGAAGTGGAACTCTGAACCTCGTCATTCAGCATACAAGAGGTAACACCAAGTTTTGCTTGGATAGGCTACAGAACAAAAGGAAATTGATAGTTTCCTAAATGAGATCAACTTAAATTGAAGGACTTGAAAAGAACTGCAGACTGAAGTGGAATTGATCATAATTCGCTTCAATTATGAAATGCATCAACAAATTGGCTCCCATCAAGATTAAGTAAAGCTAATACGAGAATACTCACCATCCTCCGGTCAATCATGCTACAGCCATCTGCACATAGAAGTGTCGGAAAAGTGTCAAAGCCATCTGAGAGGCAAAGATTGAGTATCAGTTTCATTCCTCTCTGCACCTCAGGGAGTTCTGCTAGTGCATAATCACGAGTGCTCTTGGTATAGGACCTAAGCAGTATAATCCACCAGAAACCTGAATCAACAGGAGCCACTCTCCCTATTGCACTACCACCAAAGTCCGCAACCAGGGTTTCCTTTTGGCGATGCGAATCAAAAAGAACCTTAAAACTAGCAGGCATGACACCTTCACCAAGAGTAAAGTTGTCAATCCTCTTCTCCCAACCTTGTAGGTGAAGAGTCTTTAGAAGAAAATTTTTCACAATCTCAGGCTCTGAAGGAAGCTTCATTAGGCATGCTAAGCCGCTAGGAACGAAGTCTCTCACAAAAACCTGCAGATTAGTAAATGAGTAATGGATAAAAATACAAGGACAGGTCTGAAATTAACATAAGGACAGGTCTGAAATTAACATACTCTCAAGTTCAGAAAAGATAACTTTTAAGTAATTTCTAGCAAACAAAAAAGTAACCTAATGAAGCAACATTACATTATTGCAAAGGGACTACATTAGCAACCTCATCTTATCGGTAAATCCAGTCCACTGACCTGAATACCAACTTAGATATTGCTATGGCCTTGAAGAAATCTCTAAATTAATATGGCATATATGAGCATAAAGAAAGAGGTTAATACATTAAACAAAGGTCGAATTCATCTTTTTTTTTTTTCAGCATTTAGTTGCCATATCCAAAACAGAAGGCCCATGAATAACAGAGGTTTCAAATCTCCAACAAATGAGAGACAGAGATCACTAGAAAACCCAAAACCACTATTAAAACTAGCTTAGTAGATAACAAAGGTAACATTAAGTTAAGCATAGAAATAATATATAAACTGAGCATATATTCCACACCAAAATACAACTCAAGATATATCAAGAAATTCAGAACTATTATGCTTCTGGAGGAACAGAATGATGGAACGAAGCACATTGCTAATTCGCAAAACCATATCACACCAATTTTTATCCTACTAAGCAAAAACATAAACGTTCACATATATATCTGTATGGCTGTGTAAGATAAGCATAGAAATATCAGTTAAACTGAGCTTACATTCTACGGCAAAATACAACTCAGCATTATCAAGAAACTCAGAACTATTATGCTTCAGCAGGAATGGAATGATGGAAATAAGCACATTGCTAATTTGCAAGACCGTATCACCCTAAGTTTTATTGGACTAAACAAAAACATAAACGGTAACATATATCTGTATAATTGTGTAAATATGTAAATGAAACTTCAATCTCTTCTCAAATAACAAGAATGTTGTTCAGAGATATATAAGAAATTGAAATTAAGCATAGATTTTATGTGTTGAAATCGTGAGAAAATAAAACCTGATTGTAATTCAAAGCATCAGCGCTGGGATCTATAGCGGCCAGAGTCCCCACAGGCTTTCCTTTGTAGTACACGTAAGACTTCTTGAGCCTATCCCACGCCTCGTCCATCATCGTGCCACTCTCCGTACTCACCTGATGCCCACTGCTGTTCGATCTGACCCCAGGAGAAATGTTCAGATCGATGACCCCCATGCCGACGCTAGGAGACGATTTCAACGCCTTGAACTTCAACGTTGTGTCCTTGTCAGGCACAGTCTCATTGCTCTGCAGTCTTGCAGTCTTTTTAGTCTTTTCCGGCTTCCAACTCCCTGCTATCACCGATGAAGAAGCCGCGGTACATTCCTCAGATTTCGATTCTTCTCCTTTGCTCGAGGAGTCTTGGCCTTTCTCAACGGATTTTGAGCGTTGTTGTTCCAAGGAACCTGAAGGTTTTTCCAATGTTATTTTCTCAGCGAATTCCAGAGAAATCTCTCCTGATTTTAAAGAATCTTGTTTAGAAGAAGACAGCAATTTCTCGGCCGTTGTGAAACTTTCAGCGTCTAAAGAATATGGAGGTTTTGAACCGCCGGTTTCTTCAGAAACTTCAGGTTTCTCATCTTGAGACACGATAAGAGAGGTCGAAATAGCGCTTTGTTTAACACCGGGCAAAAGATCCGCCGCAGCGTCTTCATTTGCAGAGACATCCTTCAAAGTGACCGGTGACTTTTCTGGTTCCACGTCTTTCGCCCGAGAGACTTGCGTCTCCTTTGGAACTTGTTTGTCCATAACGCCTCCATAGGAAGAGGAACCGGTCTCCAACTGCGGAAATGGAGGCGGAGCAGCCTCTGGTTTCTTCGCATCGTCCAAGTCCAAGAGATCTCGCATGGTCGTGCTCATTCTAGAGAGAGTAAATGTCAAGAGAACAAGTTATAGAGGAGCACATATTCTATACATGCAATTTAGAGAAGGAAACTAGGATAAGAGAGATACCTTCACAGTTCTTTGGTGCTCGCTAAGGAGAAAGGACGAAACGGTTTAGTGAGAGAATGCAGAGAGAGAAGTCACGCCACTCGGAGAGACAGAGAGAGTGAGAGAGCATGTTATATATATATATATATATAGGCGTTGAAAGGCGTGTGACAGAAGTCTTTCAGGTGAACGCGAAGCATGGTGCGTGTGTGCAGTGAGTTTCTGTTATGGCGGTTAGAGGGAATTCAAGAAGTTAGAGCGTCTTTTTGAAGCAGTTAAGTCCTATTATTCATTTTATCTACAATGATGCCATTACAAGATGGAGAAACGAATTGTATTTGCTTACTCGAGTCATTGAGTGGAGGACTGGTTGGATGTTTAGATTTTATAGCAGGGGTATATTGGCATTATAAAGGTTTAGTTTTCGAGGCGGGAACGATGACTTGATGCTGGTTTGCTCCAGTAGGGTATATCTGTTAAAGTGAAACTGACTCGCTTTCATTTTCACTCTTAAGAGGGGGAAAAAAAACTAATTTGCTTTGAATTTTCTCTGCTGTTTAACTGTACGAACTGCAGAGGAGTAAGCCAATATTTTCATAACACGTATCCTATCGTGTACTTAATCGTGTCTTTATGGATAATCAGGCAATTGATTTATCAAAAACATGTTTTGAATAATCAATTAGTAGATTTTTTTTTTTTTTTCATTAGTAGAATCCATTGAGATTATTCAGCAATCACACATTTTGACGAAATTTATTGACATTGTATAAGTGGGGTAGAATTCACTTTAGAAAAAAAAAAAAAAAAAAAAACCAGCTTTGTAAGGTGAGTTATATCCTATTTATTCGGTGTCAAATGGTATCAGAGTCATTTTTTAGTTGTTGAATTAATATTATATCCTTCAGGATGTAAGTGTTCCTTGGTGGTGAATCAGTCTTGCGAGATTGGATTGAGTCCTTTGCGAGGACATACATAAAGCTTGAAACTGGGAGATTATGATGTGGGAAAACTCTTATATGGGATAACTAAAGTGATATTTTGAGGTTTATAAGTGGATGGACATCCTCCTTTAACAAGCCGATTCTCAAAAATGAGTTATACATTATTTATGCCATGTCATTTACTCTTAATAATTACTTAATTATCACATAAAAACTACTTGAAAAAAATAAATATAATTATTCTTTTTCTTAATTTTTTTTCCAGAGTGCTAATTTTTAATCGATGGCAAAATCACATATAAAATATAAGTGAATCAACTGTGGAATGCCAATATACATCTAGCATTTAACTCACTCGATTTAGACATAATAATATCATTTTAAAAATATTTCGTGCCAAAAATCACAAAAAAAAATTTAGGTGAATCTAAATAAGATTATGAAAAATTATCAATACTTAAACGTTGAGACGGTCAACATATCTCAACATATCAATATTTCTAGAGATAAATATAATGCTTCAATATAAAAGGAATCACCTAATGATGTAGCTACATTTGCTTAAATAAGTAACATTATCTAGAAAAAAAAATCTTAGATGAATATAGTTTAACACGTCATATTATAGACTATTTAATTATAATTTTCTATTTCAAACAATAATTATTTAAAAAGATAATATAATAATTAACTATTCATATTCAAACTATGAGGTGTGTATTGTAATTAAAATGCTGACATGTAATATGATTATTGATAATCCATGATCTGACTTGGTAAATCTAGTTCACTAAAATTTTTTAATTATGTTCTCAGTTTCTACTGATCCTTTCTCTTAAGTTATTAACCGGTAAGAAGTCATGGTTGTATTGACAATTGTTATCTTTTCTTATTTTTGATGATCCCACTAAATTTATAAACACGAAATAGTCTATCTAATTCAAAAAATCAGATACATTCATTGAATTACAATCTTTGAAAAATACATGCCAGAAAAAATTTTATAAGTTTATATTGATAGATGTGTAGTTACAATCAATGTGAATTTGGATGTATTTCAAGTAAAAAATATTAAAAGAATCAATATTATATAAAATTTAAATACGTATTCATGTAAAATAATTATGTTGTTATTTTAAAATAAGGTGAATATGGGCTTCATGTTGTTACCAGTTCTCTTAATAATGCGTCCAACAGTAAGAACTCCCCTTTTTGGTGCCATTTATGGAAGTTAAAAGTCTAGCTTCATCAACTAATTTTTTTGTGGCGTCTATGCAATGGTTTCTTGCCTATTCAGTTTAATTTATAGAGGAGGCGCTGTACAACTAATGGGAGTTATTTATTTTGCAAATGGCATATAAAAATTGATTGTCATTTATTTTTTCTTTGTCCGATTGTGAAAAGAGTATGGCAACAAGTCCCTTATTATCAGTATATGAATTTTGCAGCACTTTTAAGTATGATGGATTGGCTGGAGTTGCATATGTAAGTTCTTCAAGATGATACGTTTTCATTGGTGGTCTTTATTGTGGACACTATATGATGGTTTTACAATAAACTGTACTGGGATGCTATTTCAATTGAATCTAAAGATTTTTGTAAGCTTGTGATGTTGAGATGGTAGTGGCTAGGGGTGAGCAAAACCGAACTGAAACCGAAAAATCAAACCGAACCGATTAGTTCGGTTCAGTTCGGTTCAATTTTTTTATAAATATAGTTCAGTTCAGTTAATATTTTATAAAACCGAATTGAATTTCAGTTCGGTTCGGTTTTAACCATAAGAAGTTCGGTTATAACCGAACCGACCGAAGTTATATTACTTTATATAAAATATTTCAAATATTATGTATAATCAGTAAAATATAAGGTAAAGAATAAGATTATTCTCTAACCCTTTCTCTTTCTCATATCCTTTAGCCAGCCCTAGAATTATTATTTGAGATATAATGATTATTAGTTCTATTAAATTCATTGTAGAAGTAGGGAGAATTTGCTATAATGAATGAATTTATTAATAATGATTTATATTTTTATTATAATTTTTTAAATAAAATTAAAAATAATTTTATTTTCCTCTTTAAAGTGATAATCTATGATAAATGGATAATTTAAATTTTCTATATCCTTAATGAAAGCTGCAAAATTAAAAGTTACATTAATTTTGTCTTAAATCCATGAAAAAGCCCAACTACCAGGCCCAGCAGCCCAAACCGATGGACCGAACCGAACCGAAATGAAATTTTTTTGTTCGGTTCAATTCAATTTTTATTAAAAATTTAGTTCGGTTCGGTTTAAAAAAAATTAAGTTCGGTAGTTCGGTTATTTCGGTTCGGTTCGATTTTGAACCGAACCGACCATTTGCACAATCCTAGTAGTGGCATCAAGAAAATTTGACACCACACAATGAGTTGGTCATGGCTTGTATAGGCCAATGCTACTACAATAAATAGAGCCCACCTGCTTAAAGATGTCTTGAAGCTAAATGTAAATGCAACTCTCTATGATTAGAATTGTCTAGTTTCTATGAGTGTTGTGATTCATTGTCATGATGGCTCAGTGTTGACAGCGAGATCAACTCCACTTGATTGCTTTGTTGAATAGGTGGTTGTGGAGTTGCTAGCAATTCGTAATGCACTTTTTTGGATGAAAACTACTCATTTTTTATAAAGATTATTGAATTAGATTGCCAATAAACTATTCAACGGGTAAATAGCAACAATGAGGGTTTTTCTCAGTTGGATTTAATTGTTGAAGAGGTCAAAGCATTATTAACACAAAAATACATAGTGGCTCACTCTCTTATTAAGGCTAGTTTATTATGTAATAAGCACGTCATTTGATGTAATACTCTTTCTATTTATACCTTGGATCAAGATGTAAGAGATATTTCTTAGTTTAGAATGAATGAGCTCCCTTTTTCTCTCAAAAAAAATTATATATATAAACAGAGACTTTTACAAAATTATATATTTTTTTAACACATATGATTGTATGATTTTGTATTTGATGTCAATTTATATCTCACGAAAAATTCATTTCCGGTCTTCTTCAAATTTTATTTATTAGATATATGTTTTCTAATTGTATATTATTGAACAATAACATTTTTAATTTAAAAGTATAAGAAATTTTCATTAATAAAATTGAAAAAATAAAACATTTATGAGAAACTTACTAATAGCAATTTATAAAATAAAACACGTCATTTTTTAAAAAATTGTATAAATTTACAATCATATTTATTCTTTAATTTTTATTTTTTTGAGCGTAGTTTATGACTAATTGAAGTGATATATGAATGTACAAACTTATTATAATATAATAATATCAATAATTAAATTTTCAGTTAATTATATTCATGCAAATTTTTTAAATAATTTTAGAAGATCCTATCAGAGAAGCAACATATCATTCGCGAACTTACAATTTGCCGTAAACGACAATTTTAAAAACCCAGTCGTTTTAAAAAAAAAAAAAATGTGTGAACTAAAATAATCGGAGAAAGCGTTGCTTTTAATAAATACTACATGCTTATCCAAATAGTTTCATGGCTAAAACGACCAATTTAAATTTAAATTTAAATTTTCAATTTAAAAAATAAACATATAAGAGTCATATGAGTAAATACAAGATGCATACAATCTGCTTTTCATATATGCACCAACAAATAAATTTCTCAGAACATTAAAGCCAAAGAGAGAGATGAGCTTGGAAAAATAAAACTACACGAGTTGCAAAGTTCAACCCCATGATATTTTTATAATATTTCCATTCTATTTTCCTAGCAGCTTTAGTTCCGCAGAGTAGTTTTCCGCAATAAGCAACACTAGCTAAGCAAAAAAGAAAGCCTTGGAGTGAAACTTTTGTAATAACATTCAGGCACTATTTGTCAAATTCCCAAATGACCCCTCCATCCTCTGAAAAATTAAAACAAACATATTGACCATAAGTCATAATTTATTATTTTATTTTTTATTTTTTTTGAAATTGCAAATACTTGAAATGACAGAGACAGGATCGACAAGAATCTTTAGGTCCAGTTTTGTATCAAATTGATACCTAGGTTGTATATAATATCTTTGGCAAGAAAAAAAAAAAAAGGAAGAGGAATCGCTAAGAATCCAAACTATTTGGTATGTTCAGTTGTTCACACAAACAGCTCAAGAATGCTTCCTCAAAATTGCCACTATTTTCAGGTGTTTAAGACACAATCGCCGAGGATATCTTTTTTTTTTTTTTTTGGGAGGTTAATACTAAGGAAATATTTTGAACAATAACAAATAATATCAGTTTTAAAACAAGAGATATAAATCCAAGTTATCAGAAGGAAAGTCATTTCCAATTTAAGATATCAAGATAAAAAAAACAACCACCGAGTCACAGTCATTCTTATAACAGCCATTAGTGTGTTATTTGATTCTGACAGTTCACATCAATTAGATATAGGGCTCATCAATTACTACCTATGGTCATCCTTAACTCCATTTCTTTTCTTCTACGATCATTCTTAAGTCCATTTTTTTGTTTACTTCCTTATTTCCTTTTCTTTTTCTGTACTGTAAGCGAGAAACATTGAAAACATAAATTATAATACCTTTAACTTTCTTGTTTATCCAGATCTCAATCAGCATTCCTGCTCCAATTCCAGCTGCAATACATCCCCCATAGAATGCAATTGCAGAGGGTATGGATCTTCGAGGAAGGAAATAGTAGTCTGGAATTTGTCTAATTTTTTTTGGCAGCCGCTTCTTTATAACTGGTTTAGCACCAGCACTCGGGTCCTTCTGCAATTCACTACCTATGGCTTTCCAGTCAACCCCCTTAAAAGGATCCTTGGGCTCTTCAGTTCCCATGGCTAACAACCAGGCTTTACACTCTATTCTGTAAACTCTATTCAATTTAATCAAATAAACTACTCTGAAACAAACCCAATAGAAAGAAAGATACAAAATACATTATCAACAAGAAAAACTGAAGACAAACAAATGTATGAAACTGGGCACCACACATGCAAAACAAAAGTTGTGGTCTTTGAAAAATAAAATTCATCATTACCAGTTTCAACTTTCCTTTTTCTCTTTTTTTTTTATTTTATTTTTAAAGGTTTATGAATTAGTTTTTAGTGCAATTGTTAGTATGCAATTCTGAAGTCTCAACCCGGGCATTTTGTTCACTGGCAGTTGGATGTGGTGATATATAAATAAATAATCGCTTCACAGCATGCAAATATGAATCATAGTTTATCATGCAAATTGACAGGGCCATGGCTATAAGTGTAACAGCTATGATGGAGTTGATGGGTGAAATTAAATTATCCTCTAGAACTCTTAGGTTATGACAATTTGGCATGGGGGTATTAGGATTTTGTAAATTAAAATGTTTTCAAGACTTTGAATAGGATGGCAGTGAGATCTCAGAGGTCTTGGTGCAGATGGCAGGGGAAAAAATGGTGATTTGGGTTGGAATGTTACTATGGCAAGATTTTCAGTAGGTTAGCAGCAATGCTAGTAGCTGCAATTGTTTCTAGAATGATCAACAATCTACTTTTAAGATGTTAAACTTGTTTTTTGATTAGAATGCTGTATTTTCCTCTTGATTGTTAAGTGTCAGTTTGAGGTTGAGTTCTAATATGCTTTTGAAAATTGCATTTTGAATTATTTTTATTTTTTGAAAAAAAAAAAAAAAAAACTAACTTTTCCAAAACTATGGTTTCCTTAACTCTATAGAATCCAAAAACAATTTACTAAAAGCACAATAAACTCAATGCCAAACAGACACTAAGGTGTTTGGTTGATAAATAGTATATGAAGAATTGGCAATGATATTTTCCTAGACTTTATCAACTAAATACAGCTTCGAAAACCCTAATTATTCTAAAATAAAAAAAAGATTCAACCAACCAAATTCTTCAAATTCCAATTCAGCCTTCCTTTTATCCTGAGAATAACACTCGATTCAAATAGATAGAATTATAGACGCATCTTCTCAAAAGTTCAAACATTAAAATCCCTCTAGCCCTAACCCTCGATAACTGCATATACATAAACATAAAAATAAACATAAATCTATGATACAACAGCCATTGGAGTGGCAAATATAAATCACATTTCCTTTTGCAGAAAGTGAAAATATATCTAAAAATAGCAAAAACCAAAGAGAAACAAGAGATTACCTCTGGAATCAACGTCACGGGTTCGCTATTTAGCAGCGGCAAATGAGTAAACAGGAAGAGAGGGAGAAGCAAAATGAAGGACTAAAACGCTCCGTTCCTGCAAATCCCTAATAACATAAAGATAAGAGACGTGTCTCTCTACTTGCTGCAAAACGCCGTCGTTTCTTAGTCAGTGGCAAACTAGTAAATTCAGACAAAAATGATGGGTCATATAACCTAGTGCACGGACGTGGCAAGACGCAGCTACTGGACTAGAGTGGATGTTGCTGAAGGACAAAGCAAAGGAGAGTGGTTTTTTCACAATCAAGGGTGAAAAAAAAAAAAAAAAAGCATCAGAATTGAGAGGAGTGTGAAGGAAGAGAGTTGAAAAAAGCAAGAGCTCATGAAAGCTTGAGACTGTGCGTATTAATGGATTTTGTATCTCTGTTTCTTCCCTTTTTCGTTTTGAAGTTCGTTATTAAATTAAAGTACCCAAATTCTTTAATCAACAGAAGTCTCTTCAACGCAACCATCATTTGCCACTACTACCACCACCACCACCATTATTGATCGATTCCTTTCTGTAACCTCTTCTTTCCTTATATTATTAAATATTATTGTACTAGTTATCTTTCATTCTATCTCCACGCATTTACTTATTTTTTAATTTAATCATAGTCAGTCCCCTTCTTCACTGTAAAGCGTCTGAGAAACCCATTTAATTTCTTTGGCGAAACCCATTTGATGCTGGGATGTGTTTTCTGAATTTATGAGGTCTCTATTGTACAAAATATAAACCCAGGAACTGAATTTTGAGTTGTGGGTATTATTCAGCTTTGCAACAATGCCAGGTCTAGTCTCAGCAAAAACCCCAGCTAATGCAACGCCGTTACAAGATATACTCCGCAAAAATGACAATAAAACGCCATCTCCACTCCTAAAGCGAACCCCACCACCCTTATCCTCCACCACTCTTAGAACCGTACTCTCCAAAAAGACTCCAGAGAAGCTACCCGTCGACGAGTCCTCTTTCGACAATCCGGATCTAGGTCCTTTTCTTTTAAAGCTCGCCCGAGACACCATTGCTTCGGGTGAAAACCCGAGTAAGGCCTTGGATTATGCGTCACGTGCTTCCATGTTGTTTGAAAGTTGCTATGGTTCGGGTTTGGAGCTGGCCATGAGCTTGCACGTACTAGCAATGATTTATTGCAGTCTGGGCCGGTTTGACGAAGCGGTTCCGGTTCTCGAGCGTTCCATTGAGGTTTCGGATCTTGCTAACGGGTTGGATCATGCGTTAACAAAGTTTTCTGGGTATATGCAGCTTGGTGACACGTATTCTATGATGGGGCAATTAGACCGATCCATTTCTTGTTACGAGTCGGGTTTGAAGATCCAGATTGAGGCTCTCGGGGATTTGGATCCCAGACTTGCAGAGACGTGCAGGTAAAAGCATTTCTTTCTGGTTAGTCCTGTCCATATCACTATCAACCTCTGTTAACTATGCACTTTATTTGAGTTGTTACTAAAAAAAAATAGCACAATCAAGTAACTAAAAGTTGCACCTATGTCACTGGAATAATGGACCCATATGTTTCTTGCATGATTGAAAGTATTTGGCCGTTGCATTCGAAGTTATCATGAAGCTTGAGATTCCTTGCGCCATCTGGATTCTTGCTTTAACAGAGAGCTCAATAATTGTATGACTATACCAGTTAATTAGCTTAGTTAGCTTAGTTCAGTTTCTGCTGTAAATATGTGTGATCAGTGATCAGGTTACACAATCCATTGAAGTAGTTTAGGACTTAAATTGCTGCCATCCAATTTAGAGTACCCCTATTATTTAGGTAATTAGGTTCCTTAATCATCTGAGACTGGCAGAGAAGAAGACCTTGTAAAATAAGATTTCATTCTCATGTATGTTGTAACATAAACTGCCATATCCTCGTCTTTCTTTTTTTTTTTTTTTCATTCTTTGGGGCCACAAGTTCATCAAACACCCATTTGGTGGCGTAGGGAAAAGGGGTAAGAGAGATTTTATCATTTTTCTCTCTTTCCCACCATATACAATGATAAACTAAAACCTTTTGAAATTGGTTTCTATAAAAGCATAATTTCCGACAAGTTTACCTTTTGACTTCAGAAATTGGTATTAATATCTTCGACATATTGATCTCTTTGCATCCACTTCAGAAAATCAGCCTATTCAAATGAAATTAAAATGCTTTTATGTTGTCTTTGGTAACTTGCAGCTGCTATTTTCTATTACTTTTTCAAAGAATACTATTTGGGAAATGAGTTGAAAGGGAAACTGAAAACTTACTAGCTGAACGTTTGACTGTGAAAATGATAGGTACTTAGCTGAGGCCCATGTTCAAGCAATGCAGTTTGATGAGGCACAAAAACTCTGCAAGAAGATCCTTGAAATTCACAGGAAGCATAGCGCACCAGCATCCCTTGAAGAAGCAGCCGATCGCCGGCTTACAGCTCTTGTCTGTGAAGCAAAGGGAGACTATGAATCTGCCCTTGAGCACCTTGTTCTTGCTAGCATGACAATGGTTGCCACTGGTCAGGACAATGAAGTTGCTGCCATTGATATTTGCATTGGCAACATTTATGTGTCCCTTTGTCGCTTTGATGAAGCCATTTTTTCCTACCAAAAAGCTCTAACAGTTTTCAAGTCTACCAAGGGTGACAATCATCCTACTGTAGCATCGGTCTTTATTCGCCTAGCAGATTTGTATTACAAGATGGGCAAGCTAAGGGAGTCCAAATCTTACTGTGAGAATGCATTGAGAATACACGCAAGACCAGCTCCTGGAACTGCAACTGAAGAGATTGCTGGTGGATTGACAGAAATTGCAGCCATCCATGAAGCTCTGAATGAGCCTGATGAGGCACTCAAGCTCTTGAACAAGGCAGTGATGTTGCTGGAAAACAGGCCTGGACAACGTAACACAATTGCAGGAATAGAAGCACAGATGGGGGTGATGTTTTACATGGTTGGGAGGTATGAGGAGGCTCGAAGCTCTTTTGAGAGTGCTGTAGTAAAGCTTCGGGCCAGTGGGGAGAGTAACTCAGCCTTTTTTGGAATCGTTTTGAACCAGTTGGGATTGGCCAATGTGCAACTGTACAAGATAGGTAAGGCAGCTGAATTGTTTGAAGAAGCAAGGCTGATTTTAGAGCAGGAGTGTGGCTCATGTCACTTGGAGACACTTGGGGTGTATAGCAATCTTGCAGCAACTTATGATGCAATGGGGAGGTGAGAATTTTCCCATGCTCGTTCCAAATAATTTTTTTTTAGTTGTTGAACCTCCATATATATTGTTTCTTGTTGCTATTGCTGTTTTCACTGTTGTCATTCATCACAGGAAGCCAGTGATGTTTTTGTATCCTGCACAACATAGACAATCATTTTGTGTGGGATTTTTCAATAAAAAAAAAAAAAATGATCCTTAAAACCAAAAGATTAACAAACACTCCTCTTTATGAAAGCATGGAGGTTCTTCACATCCACCAGGGATGGCAATTAAACTTTTCTGAACTTTTATTCTTGGTGTTCATGGGTTTTTGATAAATCCTGAGTTTGCTTGGAACATCATCAATTTTGATAATTTTGGGACCTATATGTGATTCCATTTTTCTCTCATGGCTAATTTTAGTTGCACATCAATTATTTCCTCATCTTGCATGTTGGAGACTCGGAACCATTGTGGATTTGGCTATTTGCTTATTTTATTCGACATTACAGATCAGAGGAGTCAGCGAATCAGTGACATAAGTTTTGGAGGGTTAGCTAATTGCAAGATTATGCGCAATTTGGTTTTATCATGTATAATGTCTGTGTATTACCATTTTGTGCTAAGGTTGGTGTTTTTGTAGTTTGAAGCTTTTATCATAAACATAGAATTGCGGTGATTCTTACAGGGTCAGTGATGCAATTGAGATATTGGAGTACATCCTTAAGGTGAGAGAAGAAAAGCTTGGAACTGCAAATCCAGATGTTGTTGATGAGAAGAAAAGGCTAGCTGAGCTCTTGAAAGAAGCAGGAAGGGCCAGGATCAGAAAAGGAAAATCTCTTGAGAATCTCCTAGATTTCAATTCTGAGAGGATGAAGAAGGAAGTTTCAAAGAGAAGGTCTGGATTTGGTCGTAGGACTTGACTGAGAATATATCCTCAAAGAGTTTTTATTTAGTAATATATATACGAGATGATATAAAGATCAAATTCTGGTTTTAATGGATCCTTGATGTTTCTTGAAATTCGATTGATTAATAAACCTGCTTTTTAATCTGAATATTTAGCCTCTACTTCAAAAATCACTCCATTCAATCTTTGCTGACGAAAGAGAGATTTTGTGGCGTGATGACTTAGCTGCAAGAAACGCGTGCGGTCTGTTTGTTAATATGCTTGAACCAAATTGCAAAGCCTGAAGAACATGATTATAATAGAGATTGGAGAATACTTTCAGTAAATTCAATGTTATGCTGGCTTTGTCATCAATAAAAAGTTAATTTATGTCTTGGCAAATATATGATTAACGAAGGGTGATTTGTTATTTCATAAGATTTACACAGTTGGGTGTAAGATGGTTGTATCACTTTATTTGATTTTTTAAAAATGTTCCTTTACTTGGGTTACATTTTATTTTTTAAATTATTGAAATTATATAATGTATTATATAATAAATCAGTCTGAAAAATAATTCAAATTAAATTTAATTGAACTTAAAATCCTACTTGTAAGTTGAAATATATTTTTTTTAGAAAAGAAACAATGTATATGACTAACCATTTTATTAGGAGAGATTTAAAATTACTTTCATCGCAAATAATAATTTTCAATTGGATGACAGTGGCTATGGTATAAGGAAGCGAAGTGTTGGCTTGTTAGGGGATTGGGTGGAGACGAAATTATTTTCCTCTTGTTTGAATGTGAAGAAAAGGAAAACCGAAGGAAAATGATTTCACAAATCGTAATTTCCCCTTTATTTTTTTTTTCAAAAAAATAAAATAATTAATTATAGCGATAAAAATATAATTTACTTAATTTGTGAAATTTCAATTAAAAAACAACACATATAATTATATATTTTCCATTTTTTATTTTATTTCTGCGACAGCTATTAGCGTGAGGAAAAAGCTCGAAACATGGAGCAGATAATGTATAAATTATAATTGTATTTGACCATTGGAGAAAAAATAAAAAATAAAAAATCCGGAACATATATCTGTGCTTGTATACTGTATAGAACCACAGATCTCTTCTACTGTTTCCATTGGCGCTCAGTGGCATCACAGCCAAAGCAAATGCCCGAAATGAGCTCTTCTTGCAAACACTCAACCTCCACCGTCGATCCTACTGATCATCTCCCTCTCTCTATCCTAAGATCCGACACCATCCCACCCGCCCCAACCCGATCCGAATCCACCATCGACTGGCTACCGGACTTTGCTGGTTACGCATGGATCGCATATGGTGCCTCCTCTCTTCTAGTGATTTCACACTTACCATCTCCTCTCTCCTCGGACGAATCTCTGATCGGGCCCATTGTCCGGCATGTTTTCGAGCTTTCCGGCGATCATGCATCTGCCGTCACTGCCGTTTCAT
This sequence comes from Reutealis trisperma, assembly GCA_947687605.1. NCBI lineage: Eukaryota > Viridiplantae > Streptophyta > Magnoliopsida > Malpighiales > Euphorbiaceae > Reutealis > Reutealis trisperma. The sequence goes on along the minus strand of CANTUT010000033.1, from coordinate 4,449,406 downwards.
GGTCCCCAGTAACACCATCGATAGGAGAGCTCGCTGCTGCGTCAGGCAACTATATCTACGTTTTCTCACATGATTCTGCGAGCTTCAAAGGTACTGAAGTTAGAGACACTTTTTATACTTTATATTAGTGTACAACTTAAATGAGAAGTGAACTTCGGAAATTTTTTTAAAGAAATGATTGCTAGTGATAACTAAATTGCATAGCCATGATTTTAGAAGTTGAATTGGAAATCAAATATTAAAGATGGATAACACTAGCAACTTGTCATCCGTGATCAGAGAATGGAGGATTATGTATTTATAATTGTTGAATATCTCAAAATTCAAATCTCTTTCACTCATATTCAGGTTCTTTTTGTTGGAGCCAGAATGCAGTGCTTTTACAATCTACAAAGGTAGAAGCAATCAAATGGACTGGCTCCGGAGATGGGATAATTGCTGGTGGAATTGATGTGATTCTGTGGAGAAGGAGAAATAGATCATGGGAAATAGCTTGGAAGTTTAAAAGAGATGAACCTCAAAATTTGGTTTCTGCAACCTGGTCAATTGAGGGACCTTCAGCAGCTGCTGCCTATCCAAGTAAACTGCATATTAAAGAATCTAGTAATGTGAGCAAATGTGTGCTAGTGTGTTATGGTGACAGTATATCTGAGGGTGCAAAATTTGAGCTGCGCCATCCCCAGCCTGTCTCAATGATTCAGTGGAGGCCATCTTCAGGAAGACAATCACAAAGAGATGCAAAATATTCACTGAGACACATGCTCCTAACTTGCTGCCTAGATGGAACGGCGAGGCTATGGACTGAGGTAGACAATGGAAAGGTTAGAAAGTTGGCCAAGGACGCTAGTGATCGCAAAGCAACAAGGAGATCTTTTTGCGTTGCTGCTGTAATTGAGATAAACGAGGTATTGAATGGAAGTTTGGGCATGGATATATTTTTGAACTGGGCAACAGAAAGCAAGGGGGTATGTAGAACTGGACGAGGCACTAATAAGTTCTTCTCCACTGAAAAGTATGCCCATGACAGCGTTGGCAAATGTGAGTGGTTAATTGGGTTTGGTCCTGGAACAGCAATTACTTTCTGGGCCATTCACTGTCTTGATGATATCTCACCTATGAGGTTCCCTCGTATTACATTATGGAAGAGACAAGAACTGCAGGACCTTGAAGGGGGACAGCTTCATGGAGCTGCTTTTTCAAAATTTAAGGATTCAATGCTTCTTGATAAGGTCGTTGTCTTGAGGTATTGCTTCTCTGGCCCTCCCGATATATGTTCTTTAGTTCATTTATTACCTTGTAATTCCTTGGTCTGGTCCATGTTACATACCAAAAGATCTGATGATATTGAGATCACATCCTTGAACAACTCAAAAATATACAAGTACTTTTCATGTTCTGCTGCTGGTGTTTTAAATGGAGGACATGCTGGAAAAATCTTACAAGTAGCTATGCATCCTTGTATTTATGAACTTGAATTGGCTGCTTCTTTGGATTCTAATGGGTTGCTTCTGTTTTGGTCTGTTACAAATGCTTCAAACTGCAATTTGGGCCTTTCAACATTGATTCCCACATGGAAACTTTGTGGGAAATTTGTAACTAATGATTCCCATTGCAAGTATACAAGCTTGAAGTGGGCACCTTCTGTGTTGGATGAAGACTGTGTACTTCTTATGGGACATTCTGGGGGAATAGATTGCTTTATAGTTAAGGTTCCTCAAATCAGAGGAGGAGACATAATTTGTCACTTTATATGCACCATACCTCTAACTGGTCATGCTTCTTATGAGGATGGTGCCCACAATATCTTTGTGATACCCCTTCATTCTACCTGTAGTAAGACATTTAAATACAATAAATTTATGCTTTTGGGGATATGGATGACGGCAGGCTTTCAGGCTTTTTCATGGGAAGTAACTTTACATTCTTACAAGTTACCGGAAACTTCCTGTGAATGTAATTTTGATGATCAAAATAGTCCTATGCTGTATATGTGGCAATTTGAAAATACATTTGCCAATAAAAGATATTTTCTTGGTATCAACCCTTGCTCATCTCAGTTTCCAGAGCCTTACTCTCATGATCAGATTACTAGTTTTTCTGTGGTTGGTCCAGGTAATTTGAGTCCTAGTCATGAAAGTCTAGGTCTTAATAAGGACGTTTGCTGCAGTGTTCCTGCCTATATTATGGCCACGGGCTGCTCTGATGGTAGCTTGAAACTGTGGAGGAGTAACTCTTCTAACCTGTTAACTACTTGCATACTGTGGGAACTTGTGGGTAAGTTTGTTGCACACCAAGGCCCTGTTAGTGCTATATGTTTGGCTGATTGTGGTCAGAAGATTGCATCCATCTCTGCTGGGCATGACATAGATGGCACTAGCATTCTTCAAATATGGGACAGTGTAAATCTTATGGGAGCTGGAAGTTTTGTGTTAGAGGATACATTATCTATTGATGGGGATTTTGTTGCTTTAAATTGGTTAGCTTTAGGCAATGGTCAGTTACTTCTTGGGGTTTGCACACAGAATAAGTTGCAGGTATATGCACAGAAGCATTCTGGTGGTTGCACATTCATGAACCTTGGGAAATCTTTGAACCTGCACAATTGGTCTTGCATTGCTGTTGGTCATACACTCCATGCTATCCATCACTTTCTTTGGGGCCCGCAGGCTACAGCTGTCATTGTTCACAATAATTACTTTAGTCTACTTAGTCAATGGTTATTTCTTTTAGATAATAAACAAATGGCCAAATGCCCTCCAAATTTCATTAGGGTGTTTTCCGAAGGTGGAAAAGATAAAGACATTCTTTCTTCAGTATTCTCTGATTTTGACATTGGCACTGGTAATCTCAGAGGACCATTAGTTCCCACAAGGATTAATGGAAAAAATGATGGCCTATCAAGCAGTATTTTTGCAGCCGAGGCTCAACCAAAACATGGTTCAAGTGACTTGCTAGGTTTTTGGAGCCTGGCAGAAATAGCACAGAAGTTAAAAGGAATTTTACCTATTTACCATCCTCAGGCTCTGCTTACGAATATATGTTCAGGTACTTTAGAAAGTAAATTTACTTGCTGGGCAATACTCATTTCAATTTTCCAAGATTTCTAATTATAATTTGTGGTACCTGTCTGAATTTACTTCTTCTTCCTTTTTTTTTTTTTTTTTTTTTTTTTTGGCGCTTGTTAAACGGCCAGTTATGTATTATCTAACACATGTTATATCTCATATGTTTAGGCAATTGGAAACGTGCATATGTATCTTTGAGGCATCTTGTTGGTTATCTTACTTCTGGTTATGCTTCTGAGAAAAGATGTAGCCCTGGAAAGAATGGTCATATTGCTCCACAGATTAGTCTGTTGAATTATTTTGAAGGATTTCTCTTGAAAGATTCAATGGATAAGGGATTTAAATGGGGTGCTGATCTGAGGTTACCTGCTTCATCTTCCCAGTTTTTTGTACATGACACCAAGTCTGAAGCTTCCAGTAATATATTTACTCCATCTACAACAATATCTGACCTTCATGGTTTTGTAGAGCCTCTTGAGAAGATGTATGATTTAGCAGCTTTAACCAATATTGAGAAATTGCAAATTCTTGCAATTGTAGATCTTCTCACTGAAATTCAGCAGTCTGCTTCTGCTTATCAAAATCTTGATGAACATGGGCGAAGGTACTTCTAAATTTGGTTGGCTAGCTAGTTTAGATTATGCCAGTTGTAAGATTTACTTGCGTGATAATTACATCTTTATCTTTGGTTTTGGGTGGTAAAGGTTGGTAAGGTTCTTTGGTTCAATTCTTGCCTAGCAAGAGTGTCTTTGGTGGAGTTGTATTGTATGCTAGCGTGTGATGTTTAAATTATCAAAAGACTAATGAGAATGCAAAATTTTAAATGACCTATGACAGAAGGGAATGCATTTGGATCTTCGGATTACTAGTAAGATAATGTGCCTCAAAACGTATGCACATAATTTCTAGTCTAGAAATCCAAAATACTTGATGCTACTCAATTTATCATAATCATACTGATAGATTATGAACCACGGACATGCCCCTGAGGAGGGTTATCAGCATTTGTACATACAAATTCTTGACATGCCTTCAACAGATATCAAATACACAATTCTTATGTCCAACAGAAAGAAATAAATGGAGAAAGAAGAGTGGAAGAAGAAAGTTTTACTAGACATGCATCAGATGCTTTGGGAATCCCTTCGTAATAAATAGTTTTCTGTTATCCACGATCTTTTTTAATTTTTCCACTTCTGTGCTGATGCATGAGGAATTTATTGAATATGACCCTATCAATGGAGGTCTGAGTACTGTAAACACATGCTACTTTTTTAGCAGTTACTTGTAAAATGATATTCATGTTATTTCTAAAGTTCTTGGCAGAATTGCAATTCATGATTTCTGATACTTATACAATTTATTTTTTATCTTTTAAGGTTTTGGGTTGCATTAATGTTTCAGCGGCTATATTTTTGCCGAAGTTCTGGTAGATCATCATCTATAGAAGAATTAATTGTTGACTCAAGTCTAATGATCTGGGCCTTCCACTCTGACTGCCAGGAAGCTTTATTGAGTTCTTTTCTTCCAAATGAACCATCATGGAAAGAAATGCGGACCCTTGGTGTTGGATTCTGGTTTACCAATGTTGCGCAACTGCGCACAAGGGTAATACTTTGAGAGGTTTTTCTCTTTATATTTCCTATTTTTGGAGAACAACTTCTTCTCATTGTTCATTTGCAAGAGAAGGTTTTATCCTCTCTGTTGACACATTGTTTGGTCCATAATGTTGATTATGCCAAATGGAACCGTCTATGCTAAAGCATGTGCACTTTGTTCAAACAATAATGGTCAATTTCTTTGCTGTATATTCCTGGATAGTAATCTGAACACTTTTTTCGCAATTGGAATAAAATTAAGCGGGACAGCATCTAGCGCACTATCATGATTGTAGACACCCATTACATCGTGGAAGTGTACCAGGTTCAAACCATGAAATGATAGTGATGTAGGATGGGCTAACTAACCATCCTACTAATGCTTTTGCGGTTGGCAACTTTCAAGCAATTGATGATTTTTAGGTTTCAAAGTTAAGGTTAGTGTTAGGAAATTGAATTAGAGCTTATTAGAGTGAGAAAAGAAAAGAAAAATAGATAAATTAGAGGTGTTCAACAGTAACTAAGGTCCTCTCAATGCTCTAATGCCCACACTGGATATGGACTGAACTGAGCAATTGATGAACCCAAGCACCTTTTTTTTGTAATTCTCTGTTTCCTTTTATACTTATGCTGGTTGGTCTGCTGCAGGTGGAGAAATTGGCAAGAATGCAGTATCTAAGAAAAAGAGACCCCAAAGATTGTGCCCTTCTCTACATTGCATTGAATAGACTTCAAGTCTTGGCTGGTCTGTTTAAAATCAGCAAAGATGAAAAGGACAAACCCCTGGTGGGATTTCTGTCTCGCAATTTTCAGGTATGTGCAATATGAGCTGCAAATCTTACGATTTACTTGCTGAAGTCATTAAGAATGAGCTTTGAATGGGGAAAGAAAAAAGATCATTAAACTTCTTTTGGAGGAGGCTTTAAGTCACCACCTTGCAACATTTCCTTTTTGTTGGTTGTTGCAATTGCACGACAATTTGGATAAACAATTGGCTAATCATTTCTGATTCTCTATCAATATTCAATTGTGGAGACATAATTACTGCCAAATAGAAATACACTGATAGATTCATTTTCTTTGCAATTGTGATTTCAGCTTTGTCTTTGGAAGTCTCAGTAATTCGCTCATTGATTCCTTTTGGTTGCCTTCCACATTTCACATTCTTACACTAGAAAAGGCCGTCAATTTTTTTATTTAACTATTATTACAGGAGGAGAAAAGTAAAGCAGCTGCTTTAAAAAACGCTTATGTTTTAATGGGAAGACATCAACTGGAGCTGGCTATTGCTTTCTTTCTACTTGGTGGTGATAACTATTCAGCAATCACTGTTTGTGCAAAGAATCTTGGAGATGAACAACTTGCACTAGTAATTTGTCGGCTTGTTGAGGGTCGTGGTGGACCATTAGAACGTCATTTAATTACGAAGTTTATACTTCCATCTGCAACTGAGAGAGGCGATTACTGGCTCACAAGCTTGCTTGAGGTTCCTGGATTGTGAATATTTGACCTTGATCTTCTCTCTCTCTCTCTCTCTCTCTCTCTCTCCCTCTCTCTCCTCCCCCCCCCCCCCCTGCTTCTCCCTTTTCTGGATAGGCATTATCATGTATGGTTGCATGCATGGCGTCTCCTAATTTTTTAACTTAAGATTAGCTCTTTTGTGTCACAGTGGGAATTGGGCAATTACACTGAGTCTTTTCTGTGCATGCTTGGCTTCCAAACAAGTTATGTAATTGAAAAGTCTGCTCTCTCATCCAATCACACTGCTTTTATGGACCCCCATATTGGCCTATATTGTCTCAAGTTAGCAGCCAATAATTGCATGAGGAATGCCATAGGGGAGCAAAATGCTACAATTCTTGGTAGATGGGCAACTTTTATTGCGGCTACTGCCTTCGACAGAAGTGGGCTTCCTGTAAGTTTGCTTTACATTTCATGTTGTATGGATATTTTGCTTATTCTATTAACTATGAATCTATTTTGCCTTTTTAATTTTGAATATATTCACCACTTCAATTAGTTCCCATGGGAACAAGAAATTATTGGTTGCTTTCCAGTCAATTTTAGTTTCAGTCATTTGGGGTTCTGTGATATGATTTATGAGCTTTTGTAAGTTGGGTGGTCAGATTCGCAATTTATATAGTTCCTGCATATTTTGGTAATTAAGTATAAGATTTCTAGGAATTTTCAACAATTTTAAGATTTTTCATTGAGTTCGTGTTTCCATACTTTATTTCATTTTTCCAATTTCTAATTCCAATGTCTACAAGTCTCTTAAAAAGCATGTGATGTCTTTAGTGTAACTCTTCTCTCCCTTCTTTCTTTCCCTTTGCTGCTACAGGACCCAGGTATCATTCATGCTTCACACTACCGGGCATGGCTGCTAGTTTAACTCACTTGTTCGTGTATTTCCCTTGCCTTTTCCAGTGAATACGTTATCAAATTATTTCCTAAACCATTGACAATTTGTTCCTGTCTGAAAATTCAAGTGACCTAATTCTTCCTGTCCAGCCATAGAATGGCCACCTTTTAACCTCATCCATTTCTTCATTTAATATAAAACTCTGAAACCCCTTCTTTTAAAGTTGAACTCAAAATCCCACCCTGTAAATTGTACCTCACCCAGAGGATAAATTTCTGTAGTTTGTCTTATGTTTCATAAATTTGATCTCAATCTCAGTGCAAGGTTGATATTTAAATTGTGACACTTGCTTACTCATTTTAGTAAGCAACAATTCTTTACTTTCTTGTAGCTTGTAGTGCTTATGCATCTATCTCATGATTTTTCTGACAGAACATTTGATTTATGTTTATAATTATTGTGAATTCCAAGCTTTGGAGTCCTTCAAGCTTTTTTAAATGTTATTGAGGTTTCTTTTATTGTTATGAAGGTTAGACTTTTGTATATGCATGTGCAGATATTTGTCATTGTGACTTATAAATGTGATTGATATTTCTTTATATCAGCTTGAAGCTTTAGAGTGCTTTTCGTCTTCCATGATCATTTCTGGGAGTACAGATCAAGGGAGTATATCGGATGTTGACTGTTCTCAAATTCTACCTGGAATTTTAAAGCCATCTGCTCGTGATTCCTTTAATTGGCTGTCGGGCAATGTGGCTTTGCATCTGGAGTCCTGTGCGAAATTAGACTTAGCACTTCAGTATTTCTCTAAATTGATGGGGGAGCATCCTAGTTGGCCTGATACTATCTCAGGATCTGTTCAATCCAGTTCATTCTTGGATTGCAAGGTTCATCAATACGACAAATTGCTAGAAAATTTTCAAGACAAGTTATATTCAGGGCTTTCAAAGTGTGAGCAGAAGTTTTCGGTGGCCTCTTCTTGCTTAATTAAAATGGTATGTAGTTTATGGACTGCAACGGTTTTCTTGTAGTTTACCTAATCTTGCACCTTCCCGCTTTTTCTTGTCCAATAATTAACCATTTTTTGTTTATTTCTGTTTCTCAGATTTCGGTCTGGTTGTGCAGTAATGGGTTATTGTTTGTTGGATATGATATATTACTTGACTATACTTCTCAAGATCACTTACAAGATGATAACCATATTGGCAATTTGCTACTGTATCCTTTTCTCCATAAGCCGCTTTTGAAAGCTACAGAAGATATTTCCCTTTTGCTTTCACGGTTTATTGTTGCCTGTAGCATAAATTGCTTCCAACCTAAATCATTTCATATTGAGAACGATGTGCCTGTTGAAGTTAGATCCAAATGGTCAGATACTGAGGGGCATTACTTTCAGGGCATCGTGCCAGCATTGTGGAGTTTAAGAATTGCTATAAGGACCAGTTCTGGGTTCTTATCTGAGGATGTGACTGCAAGATGCCTTTTTATTCTTGATTTATATGAAATTTATGTACATTTTGCATCCGCTTGGCTTCAGCGAAATTCAAAAGGTCTCTTGTTGATGGTGCAACCACTCTTAATTAGTTGTACCAATGGGCATACCCCTTATGGAGTTGATATGGCAAATCTCAAGAACATTCTTTACCACATTGCAGAGTTGTTGGGAGGCAATTTATCAGTGGATGATGCAGGATTAGGGCAGAAGGTTACTAAATTTGTCCCACGCAAGCTAGATAAAGAAACAATGCACTTGTTTTCAGAAGATGAAAAATGGCATGTCATAGGGGCTTGTTTGTGGCAGCATATGTCCAGATTAATGAAACATAAGCTGCATTCGCTATGCATTAATGTTGAAGATAGTTGCTTCTCTGGAGTTTCCCATGGAAAAGTTTCTTCCCTGGCATCTAGTTCAATGAATTTTGGTTCTGATAACAGCATAACAGAACAAATTGCCCCGTTATCATTGATATTGGCCAAGTTACTGAAGAACACACTCCTACACGTTTCATCTTATCATGTAAAAATATTTGGATCATTCCTGCATTTGAAAGCAGATAATAGATTGCACATACCAATTCTTGCATGGCTACAAGAATCTAGTATGTCTCAAGCCAAAGTCCACTATCAGGATGCAAGTGCAGACATAATGAACAGCAAAGATGAATTATCAACTTTTAATATATTGTGGGACACCTGTGCTGACCCTAACATGATATCTGAAGGTTTTGCAGAAGAAAAAATAAATTGGTCGCAATTTGTCAATCATAGATCTTCTCAAGGCTGGAGTGACTTATATGAGAGCGTCAAGAGGGACCATGAAACCAAGGAAGTTTTGGATAATGAAGTTAGGTTAAACAATAATCCATCCACTGATGAAGTTGGATCACCTGCTAAGGGTCTATTTAAGAATGGACGTGCATTTCTAACTTCTTGGCAGAAGGATGCAACTATTACCAACGAGGTGCCACATTTCGAAAATGCTAAAGAAATATACAAGAGAGATGGAGAACTGTTGGAGGTAATTCTTCTGCTTCATATTTTTATTTTCCTATGTGAAATAGCCATTTTGGAAGACCGGAATTTGTCAGTGGGTTGTGAAAGTGAATGTCGCTAAAGATTTCTGATATATTTAAGAGTTGCTAATTCATCAACTTTGAGCAGGCACTCTGTATTAACTCTGTCAGTGAAGGGCAAGCTGCAATTGCTAGCAACAGAAAGGTTAGTCTCAACATATGATTTTCTGCTTTTATCTGAAGCATCTCCCCCAATCTTCCCCTTCCCCATCTCCTTCATCCTTTTCTAGCTACAAGTTATCCAGGGTAATTTAAGCACCCTTCTTGTCCCTTGAGAACAAGTGTTTCTCCATCCTGCTACCACCATGCAATTACTGACTGAGATCTCTTTGGATAGCCACTAACTTCTAGAGTTCTCATATATGAACAAGCTTCTTATTATGAATTTGCTTTTGGTGAAAACAATGTGCCAAGAATGTCAACTTGGGTGTTGAAGTTGGTTTACATCTTCTATTCATTGGCCACCTCCTTTGTTAGAGTTATGTATATGATGTATATAGTTGGTTTGGATTCAAGCTGCCAAATGGGTGATATATCTGTCCATTTGTGAGACAAATTGGGTATGTCCATGGAAGGTGCCAATTGATCTTTGCTAATGTTTGTCTGGTTAGAGGAAAAGCTGAGTTCTTAACTCTCTCCTTTTTAAATCATAGTTGAGACAGAATGATGCTTCTTGCATGTGGCTTTAGTGATAAAGGGTGACACAGAATTTTAAATATTTCACTTTCTAACCTTTAAAAAGTAGGTTGGAACTTGCTTCTTAGATAAATCAACTTTTTCATCTGAATTTCTGTAAGTTGTTTGCATCTTATTAACTGGGAAGGTATTCAAGAATGTCTATCTGCGTGTGTAGCTTGGATAGCTAGTTTAGATGAAGTGTTGTATGAGACATTATGTGTGTTATTTTAGCCCCTCACCATGTGAACACCTTGCTCCCCCCAAATCTTTTTAATTTTTGCAACCAGCTTTTTTTCAATTTCTTCGAGTCCAAATGTTGTTTTTTAAGATTGATGATGGCTTACTAAATTATTCATTAAATATTCATCCGGATCATATCTAAAGCTGAAATTTGAAATTCTCTTGGCAGTATACAATTAGCAAGATTTTCAGGGGAACATTGAAGAGCCAGGAATGAACTTTAAAATGTCATCCATGTTAACTGGATGATGGCTTCAATATTTAGTCTGAAAATCTAATGTTGAGTTCTATCTGGTACAGGGCATAATCTTCTTTAGTTGGGAAGATGGGTTACCTTTCGAAGATCAATCAGAATATATCTGGTCTAATGCTGATTGGCCACTAAATGGGTGGGCTGGTACTGAATCAACACCAGTTCCAACATGTGTTTCTCCTGGTATTGGTCTTGGGAGCAAGAAAGGGGCCCACCTTGGGTTCGGTGGGCCAACCCTTGGCATGGGTTCTTTAGCAAGACAAAGGAAAGACTTAACAGCCAGTGGAGCATTTGGTATTCCTGGTTATGCCAGTATTGGTGCCTCTGGCTTAGGTTGGGAAGTTCAAGAGGATTTTGAGGAGTGTGTTGACCGACCAGTTACAGTGGAAAACATCAGTACAAGGGCTTTCTCTAGTCACCCCTCAAGACCCTTCTTCTTGGTCGGTTCCAGCAATACACACATATATTTATGGGAGGTATGGAACTTTGACCATGAGAAGATTTATGCTATTTTTATTGGACTGTTGCAACTATTTTTCCTCCAGAATTTTTTCCCTTTAGGTCATCTTTTACTCACTGGAGCTAAGACAAATTCATCTGTTTCTTCTCTGAAGATGAAAACAAACTTGTTTCTTCTAATTTAATTCAACCTAGTGCTTGAATCAAATGGTACCTGACAGTACATAAATTTTTGGCATTGATTCTTGATCACACTGGTAAAATGATGCTGAAGCTACCATCCATGCTTCAATGCATTATAAAGGATTAAATCAAATAGCAGATGATAAAACAGTATTCACATGTTGAAACAGTATTTGATCTGTTAAATGAACCCATTTCTGAAGTACAACAAATAACTGGAATGATGTGGCTGTAACAGTATACACATGATAAGCCATTTCTTATTTTTGTCTCACTGACATACCCTACTATTTTAACAACCATTCCATTATGATTTACACAATCCTTGAAGCACAAAAAGTCTTAGGAGAAAGCCTCAAAAGTCTCTTCAAATGAAAAACTATCATTGAATATTTGATATTTGAATCATGTCCTGGCAAGAAATTTATGAATGTTGTTTCTTTCTCTTGCTGCCTGCCAATGTATGTGCATGCTGATAACATGAAATGTTATATATGCAGTTTGGCAAGGACAAAGCAACTGCAACTTATGGTGTGCTCCCTGCTGTAAATGTTCCTCCACCATATGCCCTTGCATCAATATCAGCTTTGCAGTTTGACCACTGTGGACATAGGTTTGCTACAGCTGCATTAGATGGAACTGTGTGCACGTGGCAGCTGGAGGTTGGAGGAAGGAGCAATATCCGCCCCACAGAATCATCTCTCTGCTTTAATGGCCATGCATCGTATGTATTCCTTTCCTTGTACCTATGGAGCAATTCTGATAATTTTCTTTTTCCCTTGTCTTGATTTGGGAAAAAGTGAATTAGATACTGGAACTTGTTCCAAAACTCTACTTGGTAAAGGCTACTACTTGGATTCTCCAAAATGATGGAAACAAATATCCCTAAATTGATTCTAAAGGAAATAGGATTGCTATTTGCTTCTATCAACTCTGTATTTGATTATGTAGTTGTTACATAAAGGTGACAAGAATGTCAACCAACTGTTGATTTTTTCGGTTATTTGTTAAAAGAAATGCATGTTCATTAATGTACTATGATACTACATCAGGAACCTTTGGTTTGTTAAAGATGTTATATACACATTTCTATATGGTGGTTAATATTAGTACATTTGCAGGGATGTTACATATGTTACCTCAAGTGTATCAGTTGTTGCTGCAGCTGGACATAGCTCCAATGGTGTTAATGTAGTCATCTGGGACACATTGGCTCCACCTACAACCTCGCGAGCTTCAATTATTTGTCATGAAGGTTTTCTTCTAGTTCTCTAAGTGCATTAGGTTAAATTGCATGCATGATTGGTGATTGTATGTGTCCGGAATTCTATTACATGATCACACACAAAGATGGCAGACCACTGTCCAGTAAATATTATAGATTTTGTTTCCCTCAAAACAAAAATGTCAGATTTTGTTGATTTAAAAATCAACACCGTAAAAAGCACTAATAAAAAAGCAAAATCAGTTGCAATGCCGTCTCACAATGACTAATAATTCCAAGGTCATGGAAAGTAGACTAACAAATATAGCTAGTGATGATGATTAACATGTTAACTACATATGATCTCAATTTTGCTCATGAAATGCACATTAAGCTTTTGGATACACCTCTATAATGACACCAACCTTGTTTTCATGTCTGCGAAGGTGGTGCCCGCTCCATTTCTGTGTTTGATAATGACATTGGAAGTGGTTCCATATCTCCCCTTATTGTAACTGGTGGTAAAGGTGGTGATGTTGGACTTCATGACTTTCGGTACATAGCAACTGGAAGGACCAAAAGGCATAGGCATTTTGATAATGGTGATGGAAGCAGCAATGTGCCATTTAGCACTGACTTGCAAGCAGGAGTTGGTAACAAAGTTGGTGATCAGAATCAGAATGGGATGCTTTGGTATATACCCAAGGCTCACATAGGTATGTACATTTTTCTCTATGTGAATGGTAACTGCATATAGTTTTGTATTCACTCATCTGACTGCTTAAGTGAATAATCTGAGTGAAGGAAGTGTCACAAAAATATCCACGATTCCTCGTACCAGCTTATTCTTAACTGGAAGCAAAGATGGAGATGTTAAACTTTGGGATGCCAAAGCAGCCAAGCTGGTTTATCATTGGCCCAAATTGCATGAAAGACGCACCTTTTTGCAACCAAGTACACGGGGTTTTGGTGGAGTTGTCAGGGTAACGATTTCTACTCAGTATTTTGTTGGACATTAAGATAGAATTGATTTCCTTTGAGTTAGTAGTCAATTTTAGGTATGTGCCTGTGTTGAAACAATATCATATTGAACTCTTGCAGGCTGCAGTAACAGATATACAAGTTGTTTCTCATGGTTTTCTTACTTGTGGTGGAGATGGCTCTGTAAAATTGGTTCAGCTCAAAGATTACCAACAGGATAAATAATGAAGTTTCTTATGAAACAAAGAGAATTTTTCACATTCATGGATCTGACTCTTGATGGAAGGTTGGTACAATTTTTCCCATCGCCAACTTTGTTGCTTATCATCACCAATATTTGATATTTGGTCAACGGTAGACAGCTGAAACTTCTATGGCTTGGCATCGAATGCGACAGAACTTGAGTCTTGTTATTTGATCCTTGATGGAGGCACCAAGCATTAGTCACTCTCACCTGATGGTCTATATGAAAGTGTGCGTAGATTCAGAACGCCTGTGAAATCCATTAGCAGCAGGCGGGCAATGTCTTTCTTCTTTTTCAGTCTACTTATTCTTTGAGAATCTTATTGAATTCATTGCCAAACCCAACGTTACTGAACAGGATAAAATAAGTCAGATTGACCTCAGCTGTTGGGTCGCTGGCCTTAGAATTTTGTCATTTCCCACTTGGAGTTTCCCTTTGAGAATTGCTAAAATCCAGTGCCCGTTACTGGTGTGTATATTGTGGTTTTTTTTTTTTTTTTCTTTCTTGTGTGTATATTTTCCTCCAGTTATTTTCAATGTACATTTGTAAATTTTTCCTTTTGAAAGGTAATCAGTGTACATTATATTTTTTCCCTTTGACGCATTGGGATTGTAATCACTTCATGTAGTAATGGCATCGATAGATTGTGCGAGTTACGAAAGAACTGATGCATTGAAGTCAATCAACTGCACCGGCTGATTTTGTTCTGGAGGTTGTTTTATAAATAGGAACTGTTTATTTTTTACTATTGAAGTTTTAATTCTTGATATTCAAGATTACTACGATTGATCTTTCTAAACATTTTGTATTATGAGATAAAAAGATTTTATCATTGATCATTGACTACTAATACAGTATTGATATGTTGAAGCTTTTCAAACACTTGAGTTGATTTAATAAATTCAAACAATCCAATGGTAAGGGTGTCTATGCTACTAGATTTGGATGAATGAATCATTCAGTGTATTTTAGCAACATGCATCAAGCATTGGATTCCCATTTTGAGTCTGATCTTAAAGGAAGTACTGAACCTTTTGGGGGTTGAGAAGGGTTAATTAGCCCTTTGCTCGACTCCAGAAGTTCAAACTTAACAGTCAAAAAACCCCAAATGGCCGAAGTGGGTGCAATTTGAGCCTGTGTAGCTGCTGTTCACAGCCCAGTATGATTAGTTAGCAGTCGGAACTGAGAAAAAATCTGTTGTAGTCTGTCTTAATGCCTAATTAATGCTAGAAAAAGAAAATTACACATATGAACATTGACCAATAAAATATGCAGAGGTTTGCCTCACTCTTTGGGATAAACGGAAACAAATGTCACTGCCAAAGCTACTGCACAAAAGGTCGAATAATATTCGATACCCAGGTGTCACTGTTCTCTTTTTGCATCATGCATGACTGCCATGTACCCAAAAAAAAAAAAAAAAAAAGGTCAGAAAAATACTGCAACAATATTTCAACACCACTGGATTAATTTCACCTAATTTTTTTAATTGAGCACTCCATTTGAAATTTTCACTCTTGTTTAACTTATAACTCACGATTCTTTTACATTCTTCACCTAATTAATTCGGAATTTCTCTAGCTTTCATCAATTTAAAAAAACTGACACGTGAACATCAATGCCTGTGTTGGTGGTCACCTCAGTTTTTTAGGCTTTTTTACCACCATAAATAAAAATGGAAACCATGGGCACACACTGGTTACTGAATCCAACAGCTCTCTTTATTGGCGTTCTTCCTATAACCTAAAAACTTCTATGTGCTACTCTTATTAAAAACGACTTTTTTTGTTTTTTTGTTTTTTTTTTTTCTTTTTTAATGATAAGCAAAGCATAAATCAAAATTCAAATTCCCCTGCAACCAAATATTTAATGTAGATCTTTAAATGTCTCTTTATTATTATTATTATTATTATTAATTTTTTTAAGGCAAATTTAAATGTCTCTTTTTGTTTATGAATAAAAGAAAATTGAAAGGGAACTATTGATATTGAGCAACCCTAACAAAGAAACAAAACAGTCTAATGAGCATGAATAAATTTATTGATTTATATGATATCACACATTTGTTTGATGTGATTTCATTTTATTTTTACACAAAATATACTTTTTATTGCATTGGAAATTCAATCAAAATAACATTATATCACTAAAAGACTTAAATTTAAAATGCCTCACTTTTAAAAAATAAAAATAAATCAAATTACACTTTATATGAAAAAAAAAATGTTAATTTTCTTAGTTATTTGATTGTAACTATCTCATATCTCTTCCTTCGGAAAAGCCGAAGGAGTGGTTGGACTTGGGTGGCTGGGACCTATGATTTCTCCCCCAATCAAAAGTGGTCCCCCAATTAAAACTCGGAGGCCTTATCTTGTAAATGAGCTGGACCCACTCTCAGCCTTGTTTGCCTAATCAACTGCCACGTGTGTAAACATTAGGGGAAAAAAATGCTATGATGAAATAAAATGCTACTTCTATCACACTATGCTCTCTCTTTAAGTAACCCACTAACCTCCCTAAAATGTAAATGTGGACCGCACTGGTGAAACTGAAAGGGACACATCAGGGCGGTGCTTATACTGTGTCGTTTTGGACGAAACCTATACCCTGTTCTCAGCGATGGTTGGCAGCTCAGTTTGAAAAACTGGAAAAAGGCATGGGACTGTGGGCTGTACAAAGCGACAGAAGAGCAATGATAAATTGATAACTGAAAATATAAAGGGCTAAATGAAAGCCTCGAGTCTTCTGCTTCTCGGGGTATCTGTTTATTTTAAATTATCTAAGAATCGAGACGATTCCGTTTCGGTCGAATATTGCTTTCAATGAGTTCAATCAGATCTGTAGAATTATACAATTCATAAAGCCACTTGCCCATTTCCGTCCAATTTTGCACGGATTGAATCAAATCAATATCCTCTTTTTGGGTCTGTACTCTCTCCTCTCTCTTTGCTTTTTTTTTAATTTTATTTTTCTGATTTTTCTTTTCTGATCCTTTATAGTGATTGAATTGTTCTTTTTACGTTGTTTGCTTGAAAATATTTTGGCTTTATGATTGTTTCTGGTCCATCATGGATTTTTGTTTTTTTAAGCTTATTTTCTCCAAGTTCTGATCAATTTGGGTATGCTTCTTCTCCAATGCTTAGATTTCTTTCTATATTTTTATAGAAATTGCTGTTTATTTATAATTACCGATTTTTATAAATCTGGTGCCTTTTGCCTTTTGATAAGAGTTCTTGTAATTGGATATAGGTTTGTAATTTTAGTTATCTTTGCTTGTGCTTGATCTTGTATTCATGTTTTAATTTTTAGTTGGTAATGAATTCCTGTTCATTGTGTGCTTGATCCACTTATAACACTGCATTACTTTCTGTAGAATTATTTTCTTAATACCAAATCAATTTGCTTTTTGAAGTTGGTTTCTCTTTTTAGAATGATACACAAGAAGAACGTTAAACTTCAACCAAAATATGCCCTCGGTTTTTAATGTTTAGGTATTTGCTTATGGTTCTTCTGTGGTAAGATGGTTTTGGTAGGTAGAATTCTGTGTTTATTTTTGAATGTTGAAATCATTTTTTTTTGGGCTTCTTTTGGTCTTAATATCTTATTTCTTTATGCATTATGAAATTTAGAGGGAGCAAGCCACCATATACAGCAAATAAGATGTTCATTTTTTAGAACTTCAAATTGCATATTTGTGGTATTATCAGTTGGTTGAATCTTATGATAAACTAGAAGCTCAAGCCTGTATAACTTCCAATCTGCCGAAAGGATTAATTTATAGATTTTGCATGATCAAACTTTAGGTATGCATATGCTCTGTTGAGTTTGAAGTGTTACATTTACTGTCTTTTTTAGCCTCACTGACTGTGAGGGTTCAAAGTTTACTCTCATTTCATTGAAGAACAAGCCTACCTGTCCATCCTCAATTTTTTGTATATCCATCCTGGATACCAATGCCTGTGAACGCTAACCAAAGGTTATTCGGCAGATGTGTTAGATAAAAGGATATTGATGGCAGTAGCAGAAGCAAGGGCTGTGTGGCAAAGAACAGCTAATCGTTGTTTTGTCCAAGAAGATGCCAAAAGAGCTCCCAAGTTAGCTTGCTGCCAACAATCATCATCATCATCATCCAAACAGGTTGAGGGGGGACCAACAAATGCAACAGACATGCCAGATAATCCGGCTGTAGGTTTCACGCCTTATTATAGGAATCCCTCGTATTCCATTTTACCTTCAGATACAAGATGGTGGCTTCAGCTGCAACCTAGTTACGGATACCAAAAGGGTTTAACTTATGAACAGTTAAATGCCCTGGAGGCTGAGATGGAAAGCCTTAAAGCTGAAATTGTAAACTCATCCTCTAAAATTGGTGAGGTTTGCTCACATGATGACAGATGCAGCACTTGTTTTGATGGCAGCAGCAATAGTGCATCTTCCTTTGATGCACATTGTAGGACTGCTGCTGATTGTATGAAGAAAGATCCTGAAGTTAAAAGGCAAGAGACAATGGTTCTCTATGATAGGAATGCCCCAGAGTTTATTGATCTTAAGGACACGAGAGAAAACTCCAAGTGGATGGATATGGATGCAATTGAATGCCGCAGACCTCAAAAGAGCAATGATAATTGTTTTGATCTAGAATCACCTTGGATTGAGGACGAAAAGAATGTTCCATGGTGGCGCACAACAGATAAAGATGACTTGGCCTCCTTGGTTGCTCAGAAGTCTCTCGATTATTTTGAGAATTGCGACCTTCCCCCACCTCAGAAAAAGCATCTTAGGAAATATCCTTGTGGTCGTCCTGGATCATATGATTCTGATGATACAGTACCTTCATCTTTGGATTGGAAGCTACAGAGTGGCTTTGCCTCCAGCCCAATAATTCAAGTGCATGGTCAGCCCAATTCAGGAAGCATCCATGGAAGACAGAGGACTCCGATTGAAGGGCACTTACAAAGCAGTTCTGACAAGCCATTCAGGTATTTGCTTAGATTATATCTTCTGGTTGTATTATGATGCTTGAATACCTGATAATCCATTTTCTGCTAGAGTTGTATTGTTACAGGATTGCATAATTGAGCATGATGTGAAACTAACGGAATTTTTATGTGGATCTGCAACCTTAAATGTAGTTATACCACAACCCATAAAGATACAACAGAAATTGGGCAAGCTTCTGAGGGTGATCCATGCAAGACTCAACTACTGGAAGCACTCCGTCATTCTCAAACACGAGCCAGGGAAGCTGAGAAGGTGGCAAAGCAAGCCTGTGCAGAGAAGGAGCACATCATTAAGCTCTTCTTCAAGCAAGCCTCGCAGCTTTTTGCCTATAAGCAGTGGTTCCATCTGCTACAGCTTGAAACCCTTTACCACCAGGTTAAGAATGGCGACCAGCCAATGTCCACTCTGTTCCCTGTAGCTCTTCCATGCATGCCTCGCAAGGGAGGGAAACTGCGGAAGAGCTGGCAAAAATCTACAAGGGTAAAACGAGGCAAACGTGGCTGTCCAAGTCATGACATTAGCAAGTATGCTGTGGCATTTGCACTGGGATTGAGTCTAGTTGGTGCAGGCTTGCTACTGGGATGGACTGTAGGATGGATGTTACCCTTATGAGGTTCAACTAAATTTCCTGTTTATGAAAATTCATTTATGAGGGAAACTGATTGGATTAAATATGGAAATATGTACCTATTTATTTTCTTAGATGTCTCCTTTTTTTTTTTTTTTCCCCTGCTTGGTATTGTGTAAATTTTGTACAAATGATGTGAGGATTGGTTGATGATGTGCATATAGTGGGGTAGATGCTCTGTCAAATGGAGAGTCTCATCTAATGTCTCTTTTGATGATCTGTATATACATTTGATTTAAATCTTAATTTCAGTGTACTTTAATGGGAAAGTGGAAATCCATTCAGTTGTTGTGAATTTGGGAAATTAAGGTGCCAAATTCTGTTAATCTAAGGATGCTTTAATGATTTCCTTCATTTGAGTCCGATTAATTTTAAATTAATTAAGTATTAATTTAATAATCGAATTAAATTATATTCATATCTTTTTTTTATAAATATACCAAATTTAACGTGAATTACGGAACTTTACCAAAAAAAATATATATATATAAGCACTTTGCGAAAATTTTAATGATGTTTTGAAAATATAAAAAAATATAATATTCTTAAAATAAATTCAAAAAATTTAAACAGAATATTAAGAGATATCGTCAATATAATTATTGAATAACATTTCACGTAAAAATCTATACTTTCATTAAAATTGTCATAGATTTTACTCTAATGAAAAAAATAATTTTACAAAAACTTGCATACAAACACAACACGCCACGAAAAATTGTACTTTGCAAGTAGTGGTACTTTGTGTACAAAAAATATAATGTAGGAAAAAACATAGATTTAAAGGGGTGAAATATATATATATATATAAATCCTGGGATGGGTCGAATGCTTGAGGGGCCGAAAGCCCAACCCATGTATGATAGATTGGGCTAAGCGGGGCCAGTCTTCTTCAGATTAAAGGACGGTGCTAAAAGGAGCAGTCGTCGACGGATCCTCAAAGATCCAACCGAAGAACACCACCAGAAAATTTGGAGAGAAAGATGGCAGTGATGGAGAAGCTGAAAATGTTCATCGTGCAAGAGCCAGTAGTTGCAGCTTCTTGCCTCATCGCTGGGGTTGGTGCGTTTTTAACATCCTCTTTTATATCCTAACTTCTAACAGTCTTCTCCCAATCTGTCTTTAGCTTAATCTTATGATGCTTATGCTTCATTTCGTGAAACACTTCTCGATTTTTTTATTTTCTTTTCTGATACAAATCTGGGTGGATTTGATTTGGGCTTTTTGTGATTTTTTTCTCTTGCTTTAAATCCAAAAAACTGTTTTTGGTCTTCTAGTTTGATGCTGTAATTAATTCGGCTTTTTTTTTTTGTTAGGATTCGTTTTGTTCACTATGGATTTTCATGTTAAACTATGCAAATGTTTTAGCAGTTCTAAGGATTTCAGTTTATGTGTCAACTTAGCAACAAAAGAGCAATTATATGGATTTAAAGGAGATATTCAAAAATTGATCGTATTATCTGAATATATATTCAGTTTAGTGGTTGATAATATTGATTATACCATAAGCCTACTCAATTTAGGTTACTTACACTGGATAATTGCCAATTTAGGTTACTTTCACTGGATAATTGTTAATCTGATCAATCACAAATAGAATCATTTGTAATTTGTATCATCTAAATGCAATTTCATGAACAGGTCTGAGAATGTAAATCCCCCTTTTGATATCTCCTTTACGGAGATTAACTTTGTCATTTGCACTGCATCTCTATTTGTGTTCTGTGTTTTATTTATGTGCGATGTTGCACGTTATTAACTATAAAATCTCAGATTATTCATACAAAAATGGATTATTGATTATCTTACTCTGAAATTTTCAGGTCTTTTCCTTCCAGCTGTGGTTAGGCCCATCCTGGATTCCTTTGAAACAAGCAAGCACGTCCCTCAACCTGCCTTAAGTGATGTGAGTGTTTTGCAAGATGTTAAGCCATATTTCCATAATTAGAATCTTATCTCTTTATTATGCATCAAGTTATCAGAATACTTTATTCATTTGGCATAGCTGTGTTCAAATTTGAATTAGGTTAGAACTTTAGTATAATTTGAATCAGGTCAACAATAGTAGCATTAATGTCAGTTTTTTTTTTTTTTTTTATCACATTATATTTTGCGTGCATTAAAACTTGTTTGAATGGATGAAAAACATGAGATCAGCACAGTATTGTTTGATGGAAAACCTGCAGTGTCTAATTTTCTCCTCTCCATTGGAGGGTAAAAGAAACAATTATGCAGCTATGAGCATTTCAAATGAAGTAATTAGGAGTGTAAACGAGCCAAATTGTGCTGAGTTTTAATTTATTTAGGCTCAGTTAATATTTTTTTTTTCAAGTTCGAGCTCGAGCTCGAGCTCTAGTTTTATATCGAGTTTGAAAATCATGTTCAAACTTGGATCGCTTAAAACTCGAGTCGAGTTCGGATCGTTAATAAATTATAATTAAGTAAAACTCGAATTTGATTTATTATAAAATTTGTTTATGAATTATCAAAATATTCAACTTCCTAAATATTTATTTCTAATAAAATAATTATAATGAAAATATTTAAAACTAATATAAAAGTAAAAATATCCAATTTGTGAAAAATTACGATTATAAAATTGAGTATTACATGTATTACAAAGATATTAATTAATAAAAAAGTATATTTTATATAGTATGGAAATATTAAATTATGTTAATCAGAAATATATATATTTTAGTCAATTTGAATTAGTAAAAAGTTTATATAAATGTTAAAATATATTTTTAAAGTGTCAAAATTATTAAGTTAATAATAATAATAATAATAATAAAATTATTTATAAGCTTATTAATCGAGCTGCTTGTAAATTTATTCACGAGTTTATAATCGAGTTACTTTGAGTTTATAATCGAGTTGCTCACGAATCTAATCAAGCAGAGTTTTATTTTGCTCAAGCTCTACTCATTTATTCACCGAGTTTTAAAATAAGACTCAAATTTAACTTATTTATAAATCGATATGAATGTGAACGAATTTTTATCAAATCAAATATCAAACTGCTCGTGAACGACTCAATTCATTTACTCCTATAAGTAATAAACTAACTATAAGGATAAAAGAAACAATTATTACTCGTCCTAGCTCCTCATGGGTTAGAGCTATAGGTCATCGGCCTATTGCCATATGCTTTCTTTTTTGACATCTGTTTTTAATCTTTAAGGTAGGCCTGAGTATGAATTAAAAAACCCATGATCCCACCAATAACTCATGGTTTATCTTCTAAGCTTAACCCAGCTGTTTCATTGACACAGCTTTTGATATATTTTGGAATTCAGGCTTTTGTTCAGTTTAATATGATTTTTAGATGAAAAATGAAGAAAAGCACTAAAATTGCATGATTAGATTATCCAAGTCTAACGCCACTTTGACTAGCCTAAAGATGTGCTTAATTCTAATAATACTTAGTCAGGAACATTGAACACGGTGAGCTAAAAGTGCTTGTAATTGGACCTTAATGATAGAGTTGGCTGTGCCGAGTCTGGGATAGTGGAATTTCATTACTGTAATCCAAGGAATCTTCAGTTTTAACTAATATAGTAATATTTCTACCATTGATACTTTTTTTTTTTTTTAACCCGGTTTTTCGGTATTGATATCTTGTATTTTCTGCAGGTGGTGGCAGGTGTGCGTAAAAAGCAGGGATAAAGCGACAAGCAGCAGAATTTTATTCTCTTTACTCTCTTAGCTTTTATTCTCATTTTCTTTTTCCTTCTCCGTTCTGAGCAGCATGAAATAAAACTTTTCCTTTTAATTGCTGAACATTGAGAGGTGAAAACATTGAATATCATTCTGTTTTGTACAAGTACAAGAATATTTTGTTGCTATGCCTGATTAACACCTAAAACAGTTGGCACTCATTGAATGGAAATCCACTGCTTCCATTCCTTAGCATGATGAGAATATGTTCATGTCTTCTATCAGCTGCTTTCACATGTTTCATTCTCAGAGACTTGTAAAGGGGTGAATTCCTTAGAATTTGTATAAGCATTATATTTGTACTAATGACAACCAAAATATAATGGGGCGTTGGCTCTTTAACCTGGTCTTATAGATTGCAAATTGGGAAATGGCACCGCATGAATTTTTCGGTTTTTGATAGATTGAAAATTCTTAGAAGGAGATAAAAGGCTGCTACGGTTTGATCTCCAAGCCTTCTACACTGTAAGTCATGCACAAGGTCATTGACCTATATACTCTGAGCGAGTCAAGTAAAGGTATGAAGGATGGTCCTTCAAAATGTTTAATGTGGCTCATCTGGTCTATATCAATCTGTGAGGTACTAAATAAACAAATCCAAAAGTGAAGTTAGATTGGTTGATGATTAATGCTTAGGATTTTGGTGATGAATAATGAACAATAAAAATTGTTAAAAAAAAAAAAATTTAAATTGTTCTTGATTATAAGCCAGAATTTTGCTTCTGAACAACAGCTTAAAACTAAACAACAGCTTAAAACTACAGTAACTTTCAGATATATATATATATATATATTTTTTTTTTTTTTTTTTTTTTTTTTTGGGACAAAGCCGTAACTTTGAGATCAAGCTCATAGAAAGTAACATAGAAATTTTGGCACTTTCACTAGCAATTCAACAAAGTTCGTTCAGATTATCATCTGTAGACGAACAGAGTGAGAGAGGAATTAAACCATCATATCAATGTGTTCACTGCTCATGACTTGGACTATACTTTATTGCTGCAATATCTAACCGCACGACTACAACTTCAATAATTCCTTCTCATAAATTGCACTCAGAGACAAAAGATGCAGCAACGGACCCTTGGGAGTTGAGACAACGCAGGAAGAGGGAGGATGAGAGCGAAAGGCTAGTGATGGGAATTGTCACACAGCTCATTGAAAGAGATATATCAAACAGGATAGGACCATAGCGGTTTCCAGGTAATTTAATGAGACCATGCTCTTGCATTTTGGCCAACTAGCCATAGAAAAAGTCAAAAAACAAACCCCTCTTTCTTTAATTTCCTGCTCTTCCATGGAACTACCTGCTTCAAACCTTCATAAATAGTAGCCTGCAAAAAATTTCAACCAAAACTTTGTCTTGATCAAATGGGCTTTGAATGGAATATATTTTCAACCGATACTTGTTTATCAGCTTGATCCAATAATCTTCTCTATCTACCAGCTATAATTAATAACTTTAATGTATATAAAAGCTGATTAATTACTTGATCATTCATTTACCAGCACTTAGCGGGAAAAAAAAAAAACCTTTTCAATGAATAATTGAAGTTGATCAAAAATATAAATAATGCAGATGTTATATATAATTAAAAAAATAAATAAATAAAGAACAAAGACTAAAGAACTAACCCAGAAATGAGACCTTGCATGAGTGGAAAAGCTGCCTGATCTTCTGATCTTTGTGATCTTGACATTCTTGCTACTTCTCTCTTCTTCTTCTTCTTCTTCTTCTTTGTCATTATCTTCAACTTCTTCTCTATCCATAGACGATGGAAAAACATAGCTAGCTCCACCAACCTGCTCTCTTTTACCCCTGAAGGCTCTTCTTCCCCAACGCCAAGAACCCAAAAACCCTTTATCTCTTACCCCTCTCTTACTAAGAACCATAGTACTAAGCTGAGCTCTCTCTGGACTACAACTCCTATGAAACGACCCATAACACTCCCTTCTTATGATTCTAAACGATGAAGACTGCAATGTTGGTTTATTACCCATATTAGGTCCTTCCAAGACCGTAGTGGGCGAGGTCAGCCTGCTGCTAACATTGGAATCCAACAAGAACAATCTTGGAGGTAGCTCAAGGCACTTGGGCGCAAACTCAATTGGGTTAGCCAGGACAGTACAGCCTCTAGGCTTTCCAGGCTCTTCCTCCCACCGAAATGGGACGGTGGCTGAGGAGTAGAGTGGCGGAGTTAGAGTCCCTGACCTTTGTGGTGACCGCATATATCCATGTTGTTGTGGGTTCCAAAATAATGGCAATCTTGGTGAAGAGCTTAGCTCTTGTTCTGTTTCAGATCCCATTACTCGTGTTAAAAAAAAAAATCCTCTCCTCTCTTTCTTGTATGTGATCTATTGGGTTTGTACTATATGGTGTTATTGTCTGTGTTTTTAAGTACTGAGGGGAGACAATGGGGAAGATGGGAGAAAAAGGCCAAGCCTTTTTTTTCCTCTAGCCATCACTTTCCTTCGTTGAACAGCTAAGCTATGATATAATGGGAGCATTTGTACATGCTTATCATGGGACTATGAATTTTCACTATTGTTAGCTCCCCCACCTTAATAATTAGGTTTAGTGAAATTATAGTCTGTACTGATCATTAGCTTTCTAATAACAAAGTATTAACAACTAAATATGAATATCAATTAAGATAAATTATTGATTAGTTTTGACAAAATTTGTCATTTTGAAAATATTGGTCCATTGTATATAGCTAACAAAAGCAACAAAGAGTGTGATTGAAATTATTGTTAAGAATTGAAAAAGCGTTTTTAAATTTTTTTTGTTTAATTGATTAATTTTTAATTATTTTTTATAAATTATTTTTTCAAATTTATTTCTGAAAAAAATATCAATTTATATATTTCTATTTAAAAGTAGTTTTGAAAAAAATATAAAAAATTTTATTGAAAAGAATTTTTGGCAAATGCAATTTCAAAGATGCCCAATGTAAAAATGAAATCTTAAATGCATTTCTTTTCCCACTTATTTTGTAATTATGCTGATTATAAATCCTACCCTCTCATTTTAAATCGAAAAAAGGACAAGAAGAACAATACAATATAGTAAAAGCACTAAAGCAGCGAAAACATGTTTCTTCTGGTGCAGAGCAAAATGAGAAAAGTCTATTTTGAGAATGACTTTAGCTTTATTAAAGTGAGTCCTGGTTTCATATCCTTTCAAAATAAAGTAATGTGAAAACAGGCATAGTATTTCAAATATTTAAACCAATAATATTATTTTTGGAAACTATAGTTTCAGTGCTCTCAGTCACACTTGATTTTAACTTCCATCAAGAGAAGCATTGGATGCCAGCATGTGGTGGAGAATATTTCCTTTGCCTTCGCCATTGCCAGGCTTGGATTTGTTGGAGTTGGACTTTACTTCGATAACTTGATCCCTGAAATGCCCTTTCCTTCACACAAGTCATTCCTCAATCTACACTTGTCATTCATTGGCAAAAAAAAAATCTACACTTGTCATAAAAAATCTTCCCATCTCCGTCCTTTTCTTAAAGTTTTTTCTACCCCAATATACACGCTAATTCAACGCCATAATAACTTGTATTTTTTTTTAATTTAAATAAAAAATTATATTTTAAATTTTAAAATTACATACTACTAATTGATTTACTAGAATTTATATAATTCTAGTAAATCAATTAGTAGTTTGTAATTTTCTACTTGTGGAAGTATATTTAATATTGTTGATTTTTTCAAGGAATGGGAAGTTCATTTTCTGGGTGTGTATGATAATATCTTGGGAGAGTGGCATTCCCTTCTCCTCCTGCCTAGAAAAATATTAAGTCAACTATACAGAAATTGTTTACTTATTACTGATTTAAAAAAAAAAAAAAAAATTACCCTAAGCAAGCAAAAGTTAGATAAGATTTGTCAATGAAAACGTGAATGAAATATGAAAATAATGTAGGCAACCTGGCTAGTAAAGCAGCTATACCATCCTTGAATCGAAAAGTCAAAACCGAAACAAAAGAAAGTGTGAGTCATTTTCGAAGTAATAAAGAAGGAGTATTAATTGTATATTCGTATTGATCTTTGCTTTTGACTTCAGGCCTGTTTGCCACCCCTTTCTTTTCTATGGGATCTCCAGCAGCTTCCCTTTTTATGATGAAAGGTGGGGGATGATTAGATCATTTGTCCATCAGCTACTGAATGAGGCCAAAACGCAAAACCAAAATCTGAAAGAAATTACATTAGCTGAGAGATTCAGTATTGCGTATCAACTTTACATTTTCATTCCAATTGATGATTTTTATTAAATTGATAAACTATCGTCTTAAAGATGAATAGAAAAATCTAAAATCAAAATCTTCTATTTTCATACGCTCTTAGGACAATTATATTTACATGAAATAATTCTCAATGAAAATTTTAATTTATATGTTGGCTTATTCCTTAATTAATTATAGATTTTAAATGCAATTTTTAAAATCATTTGAGGTGAATTTGAAATAATACCTTCGATAAAACTTTTAATTTAATAAAAAATTTTATTAGTTGCCAAAGCTTAAATTTCTGCTCCCAAAATGCGAGAAAATTTTTTTGTAATGTTTGTTGTTTCGCATAACTTTCTTCGAGATTTTTTTTTTCCGCATGAAAAAAATAAAATGCACGTTTAATCTATGATAGGAAAAAAACAGAAAATAAATTATTAATAAATATTTTTTCTTTTATTTGCTATTAAGAGTAAAATTTTACTATTAAAAATTTATTTTTAGTAACTGAAATGCAGATTTAAAGGGATGATTAATATTTAAATATATTTTTTCGCCCAAACTAATTAAATTTTATGATAATAAATGACTCTTATTCCACCTCATTTTCTTTTTTTTTTTTTCCTTATTCCAAATCAATGGAGACCTTAAGGTATAAATAGTCAAACAATGTGAGGAAAAATGATTAAAAACGTAAAGCTTATTTGGGCTCTCTCTTGTATTTGATGTATTTTATTACGTGACTAGATTGAGGCTAATGTCATGTTTTTTTTTTTTTTTGGCTTCTCCGGCTCTATCCGGTTCCTCCATGGGTTCACTATCATTCTTGCAGGTATAGTGACAGTTGGAAGAGGAAAGAGTTGGCTATATTTGACTCTAGGACTAGGCGATCGATGCTTTTCCTTTTTGATTTGCTTGCTAATTGCGATTCTTAATTGTAAACATAAATCCAAAACCCTTAAGGCAATGGTCGGTGTATAGTAGGGTATTGGAGCTATGTCAAGAGAATCTTGTTCTTATTTTTGTAATGCAAGGAAAAGGCTTATTTAGTAGCTTGTCGATGCATTGGTGTGGGGTTGGTTCAAAGACAATTTCTTTTTTGGTGGTGGCTAAATCGCAATTTCGGCCTCAAGCCGTGGATATGGAGCCTGCACGCAATGGAGGTTTCTGGAAGAGGGCCGATGGGCCAAGGAAATTGCATATTAGGCTTGGTTGTTTTCAAAAATACCCCATTGTTTTTACCGTTATATAAAAATACCCTTTTTTAGATTTTCAAAATACCCTTTTTTTTATATTTATAATATACATTTGGTATAAATTTGATGATATGTTTTTCTGTAAAAATAACATGTTTTTAATATACATTTAATATATTAAAGATATACTAATGATGTACAAATATCTGATGCAATTCTTCTATAAAAACAATATATATTTGATATACCAAAAATAAACATTTAATATATAAAAAATATACATCTGATATAAAAAAAATATATATTTAATATACATTTGATATACCAAATTTCTAAAAAAAAATTTCCATTGCCATTGACTAGCATTGACCGACATAACGGTCTCTAATGGGTCGAATTTTCATACCAAATGATACTCTCAATTTCAGAAATTTGAAAATGTCTTAAAATACTCTAATTTCTTTTAATTTAGCTAGATCGACGCTAAAAAAGTTTAAAATACCGATTTTTCGGCAGGTCTTATTCTCTTTCTATCTGCATAAAATTAGGTGTTCTTGATCTTGAAATTAAGTTTGAGGTTTAAAGAGTTAATTACAATTAATATTACTACCATCGGTCACCGGAGTTGACTGAAAAAAAGAAGAAAAGTTTCAGCCAAAACTTTCATCCTCTAAAAGTTAATATACAACCACCAAATGCCAAAAATAATATCACCAGTAGATTATTTGAATCCAAAAATCTTAAGAAAAAGTAATTTTTTTCTGTTTAATAATCATTAGAATAGGTCCTTTTGTAAAATGGAGGTACATTTATGAGAATATTTATTTTTTTAGAATAGTTGTGTAGAAAGCCTTATAAAATATTATTTGTAATACAGTAGAACCTTTATATAAAAATACTCTATATAAGAATAATCTCTATATTATTGTAAAAAATTTTGATCCCAACTTGAACTACTTATGAATAAAAATAACCTCTAAATTATAATAAGTTATAATATTTTTAAATCCCATACTAAGAAAGTATATCTCCATATAGTAATAATTGTGTGTGTATATATATATATATATATATATATATATATATATATATATATATATATATATGATAAGACTATAATATATTATATATTTTTTATCTCAATATATTATTTATTTTTCATTAATATATCAGTACTTTATTTTTTTTAATTAGTATTATTATAAAGGATTTTTTTTTGATATTTAATTTATACTAGAAAAAAATTTTGTATTATATCTCTATTAAATTATAATCTCTTAATAAAAATATAATTAATAGGGTCTTAAAAATATTCTTATATAAAAATTATACTATAGATGAATTTCCTGTATAACTGTATTGGACTCATTTGATGTATTGACCAGTCAATTATTTTCTCCAGAAAAGAAAAATTATTTGGAATATCAATATGGCAAATATTTACAGCCAAACCCTCAATGTAGAATCAGACTCTTCTTGGAGTCGTTCTTAAGGACGCCTGCCACAGGGTGTAACGGTAAATGATAGCCACAGGATCAAAGTTGAGGAAATCTTGACCGTTGAAAGAGTTAAACTCTTATATTAACTATGGTTACTTGGTTACTATATGTGGGTGCCAGTATATTGACATGACGTGTGACACAACTGAAGTGACACATTAATTTATTTTTCTAAAAAAAAAAAGTCACTTTGCTTCTTAAAAAATTACCCCTTTTTATTCTAAATATTTGTCCATTCATATTTTCTTCATGAAATATTAAAAAAAAAAGTCAATTTCTTTTTTAAATTAAATTTATTATTATATCTTTAATATATTTTTTAAAATAAATAATGCTATTTATAAATACAATAAAAGCAAATTAGAAAAAAAATAAATTATTAATTTTTGTATGAAACACAAATGTGAACTATAATATAGTGCAAACGAATATTTAAAAAATATAAAAACAAACTAGAGATATTTAGTAATTTTTTATTAAACTTGTTAATATATTTTTAATTCTTATTTAACTTAATGCAAACAATTAAATTCCTGTAAAAAAAATGCTTGCCACCCGATTCCAAATTAAAAGAATAAATATTCTATCTGATAATTAAATTAAACTTACATATATTTTAATAATAAATAAAATATTGTAAAAATTAAAAAAAAAAAAACAAAATTATGACATAATCAACTTGTAAAAGCGTCCAAAAGCTATGGTTATAAAAGGTAATCATTGAATTTCAAATGTTTAATAAAACAATCAAAATTAAAAAATTAATATTTTTTTAAAATTTATTGAATAATTTCATTTAGATGTATTTATTTTTTGGATTAAATTAAATTTTATTCAGCTATATATTTTTTTTATTAGGCTAAATTTAACTTGATCCGACTCAATTAATTAAATTTAAATTTTTATTTGGATTCAAACTCATTTTACATATGTATTCTTATATTTAATCCAGTTTCACCCATAATTTTAATTTTTTTTAAATAAAAAAGAATCGATAAATTAAAAAAAAATAATAAATATAAAAATTTTGGCGAAAAGTATTTTGAAATGTATATATATTTTAACATAAATTTAATATTTTTTTTTTTTGCCGATTGATTAAAATATATTTGCAATACAGAGGTTACGATCATATGGGCCCCACTTTTTTTTTTTTTTTTTGGCAAATTCATCGTGCTGAGGCGGTGGGCCACTGGCAGGTCTTCCTCTAACTATTTCACTTTGTCCTAAAACCCAGATGGTTGCACAACCACTTACTTTTTTCTGTCTTTTTCTAGGCATAAATCTCAATTTATTATTACCAATTAATCATTGCAAAATTAAGTGGTAAAGCATTGTAATGAAAAGTTGAAAACGCTGAAAATTAACTAATGATTTCTTCATCTACAGATTAAAAAATACTACTAAAACTTTGAGATTCTGAGATCAAAAACTTAAATCTTATATTTATATTATTGTTGGGTTATTTGTTAGTTTGTTATCTAATATCTGCTGTCGTGCTAGAGAGTTAGACCAGTGTTTTGGGTTCCCAGCGTCCAGTTCAGTCACCATTGATTCACATGGAAAATAGACTTGTGGACCTAGCCCATCAAGAAGAAATGACATGGTCAAAAAATCACACGGAGCCCATTAATTTAGTTTAGGCTTTACATATTTGGGCCTATATGAATCAAAAGAGGCCCAATGTTGAACAGGATGTTGCGTAGTTGGCCAGTTTGAGATGAGACTTGGGCTCAGATACTGACATCCATAATTTAAAATGGGCCAAGATAGATGGTACTTCTTCCATATGTTGTCCAGTTATGAAGTTCACTTTGAATTAAAAATACTTTGAAATAAGATTTTATTTTATTTTATTATTAATATGGAATATGATATTTTTTTAATAATTTTATATTTAAATGAAAATATATTTTCATGGTGAATAAAAAAATTTTACACAAAGTTTGAGAAAAGAGAAGATAAAAAAGAGAGGTTATATATTTTACTGGAGTTATAATTGGAGGTGAATGGATATGACCACGGGTCGTAGGGGAGTTTTCCTTAAAGCCCGAGCCCGCAAAGTTCTCTTTTTATGGATTAATCAAATTTTACCAGGCCCAGCTCGACTTAAATTTTATTCTTATTAGACATGGCATATATTTTAGATTTTTTTTTTCTTATAATTTATGTTATTCTATTATTTGCTAAAATTTTATATTCTTTTAAAATTTATTATAAATTTTAAAATTAAGGAATATAATTGTGGATTGAGTCAGGCCATATCCGGAAACATAGATTTTAATTGGATTGGGGCTTGGATAGTAAACAAGCCCCATTAATAGGACTAGCCGAGCTTGAGTTTAAATAAAAAAATAATAATAATAATTTAATTTGACTAAGCCCCGTCCTAACCCAAGCTGGTCCCAATTTGATAAGTGTAGAGGTGGATAAGAAAAATTGGGATTTAAATTTTAATATTCTTTTTCTAGTATTGTGAAGTAGAATTGCTATTGATAGTATTCCAATTATTATTGTAGTATTTTATTTTTATTATACGAGTACATGGAAAATTGATGCACTCTTTTTGTGTTCCTAATTTTGAAATTTAACATTTTCTAGTTATGATTATTATTAGCTAGGTTCGGGTTTTTCTTTTTTACCGAGCCATGATCAAAGCTAAAAAGTTGAAAGTTGAAACTTTCAAATGAGAGAAGATGTGCCATATCTTGTACGTCATTGTCAAATGGATTTTACACCTTTTTATTTCTTTTTCTTTTTCTTGAATTTCCACTTGAAACAAATACTTCTTTTAAAAGAAGTAATCTCCATGAAAACAACTCTTGCCTCCATCTTTTAGAACAAGCTTAAAAGGCCAAAAAGAGACACCAATTACCAACCTACTCTCCCTCGTAGCCAAGTCAGCATTCCTACCAAATTTTCTTCCACCACCACCACCATGTTGGAATCACAGAACACTTCTGACACCACCAAAACACTATACCCACTTAATAAATAGCAATCCAATTGAGCAATTACTCTAACCACAAGATTATAACAGACAGAGAGACCAAATGAATAGATTACTCTTTTCTTTTCTTTTTTATTTTTTTAGTTAATTTTGGATTAAAATTTAAATAAAGTACTCTTTTTTCTTCATTATTAATTAAATTTTGATTAAAATTTAATTTCACAATTATTCAATTTTGCAACATTGAATCAAAACTCACAAGTGAATAGGTGCTCCTTGTACCTTCTAGCCCAGACTTAAAACCACAGGTAATCCATCATCTATTTCTCGAAGATGCAATAAGATTGTGCCCTCAAGAAAAACGAGAGCGGAGAGATGACAGACTGAATGTACAAACTTTGGGAGTACACAGTCTCTCAAGTTTTGATCATCATTTAGATTCGGTAAGACTCGGGAAAAGAATGGCCCAACCTGCTTTGTTTCTGGGACCAGCAACATCGACAATTATGAAGCCCTGAAAATTAATGGAGTGGATAGCAATACTCTATGGCCCCATATAAAAAGAGGGTACACACTACAGACCCATTATTACTTGTCATGGTCCCAAAATATCAGTCAAGGGATGCTCAAGAGAAGAAACTAAGGGCATCTTCCTCTGTCGGCTCTCCCCGAGGCAAGTATGCGATATGATGATAGTGAATGCTACCAGTCACTACTTCCTTTCATAATAAACCAAGAACTAACTGCCACTAAAACACAGTGCATACATACATATAATGTCTATATATATATAATATATACTTTTACAGGGTGAATTGATTAATTTAAAGTTCATACCAACCCACAAACAAGGTATACACAAATTCCATTTCTAACCCTGGCTTTCTCTCTCTTTATCTCTCTCTAAGTGTTACTCCATTGTTTTTGACAAAGTCTTGTCTTTACTACTGCACCCTTCATAAAAAAAAAAAAGCAATATGACGTTATGCGTATGTTTCACTCTTCTAATTACCCATCCTCGTTCAAGCTCAAAAAAATGAGCAAACTGAACCACCAACAAGACTCATTCCTTCCACCATTCCAAACCAAAGAAAACGTTAAATAAAATATAACCATATATAACAAAATGGGTTTCCATAACTTTCATGTATCAGAGTCATGCTCCGAGTCCAAGCTTGCGATTGTCCCTTCATCCTCAAAAGATGATACAAGCTTGCGTCTTGTGCTCATTTTTTTCACTTCCTCGCTTGAACATATTAAGATCTTCTTAACCATCTTACAGAATTCCCTGAAATTACAGGATAAAATTTCAAAAAACCAGTAAAAACACAATGTTCAAACAGACAATGAAGTGGTCGAACAATTGTATAAGCTACTCACGGCCATGGATCATCACCCACAAGCATCATATCACCCTCATCATCTTTAAATACAACAGCCCATTTGTCACGAGTGGAAAGCTCTCCTTCCATTTCAAACATTTCCTCCAACTCTTTTATAAGATCTCCATACCCTTTCAATGCTGTAAGATCAACAGCACGACCAACAGCAACTCCTTGCATTTGCACCTTCTCAGAATCAAATAAGTGTTGTTTATCAGAATATGATGCCACGTGGATGAGAGCAACCCAATTAAGCCCAGACACAACAGGAAATTTTACCTTAGTACGAGTTCTTGTGGAAGAAATGCAACCTAGCTTGTTATGTGTCTCCCTCGGTGACCCTTCTGATGCAACTTGCTTCTGTTCCTTTGAAACATCCATATTTTGAGCCCTGTCAGAATCACTTGCAGCTGGAACAGGACCTCTGCTTCCATTGGAGTCAGCAGTTGGACAACTTACCCTCTCTGGAGTAGAAGCAGCATTAGAATTGCTTGTTATATCAATTCCAAACAAACGGCACCCTACAGAAGTTTCGTATTTTTTCCCCTTCTCGACCTGGTCATGGGTCAGGCCATTGCTTAGCCTTGATGCGATAGGAGAGGCATAACCAGAAATAACAGATTGTGTTGTTGTAGTGTTTTTGTCATCTGTTGAATCAGGGAAAAGGCTGAGAGAGACATTCATGTGAGGAGAAGGCCAGATGCCCTCTGGTCGGACCCTTGAGTTACAGCAGCTGCTGCTATTGAGAAGATTGCTATCAATTTCATTCTGCCTCACAGACCAAACAACTTGACTTTCACAACTCTGAGCTTCAGCAGCACTGCCTAGTTGGGTAAACTCATGAGACTGAGTTGACCCATGGTACCAGAAAGGTGAAGTAGCTGTATTTGTAGTAATTTCTACATTTCCGACAAAGAACAGAGTTTTAAAAGATATCCAAGCAAGAATTCATAGAAATACAAAGCAATAATAGCTCCTGATAGTCATACCCGATGCTGCAGTATCCACAGGTCTGGGCCTTTTACTCTTTACCACTGTTTGAGGAACAATTATGAGAGCAGAAGCTGCAAAGGGCTCTATCTCCCATGGAGAAACTCTCTCTGGCCTTTGAATCGTTGCTGGTTCATCCCATTGTATCTGTCAAGGAAATAATATGGGGAAACAAGCATCAAAAACAAGAAAATAAATAGGTCAGCATTCAATGTGAATTTCAAAACTGTAATCAACCTTCAATGACCGCCATTTAGAGCCTGCCCACTGTGGAGAAATGTCTCCAACTCCAACTATAGTTCCTGTGAACCTAATCAAACAGTTTGTGAAGGAATTAAGGATCGCCTTAAAATAAAAATACAGCAAGATGACCAGAAAACATTTAGTAGAAATACCTCCCCTCAGGAGAATCTTCTCCCTCAAATTTCATCTTGAAGCGCATTCCAACAGAAAATCCATGGTTTACAGCCTCCAGATATTTGTTCAGCCCAATGATAAACTGGCTTGTCCTGAAGAAGAACATGGAAAACACAGTTTAAGACACACCACATTGGATGACAAAATAATATGTGCTGCCTAGGATTGCAGAAAATGGAAGCATTAATGAAACCTTGGCTTGTAGTACACAACAAAGAGGGTCTGAGTTATAACAGCATGAGAGGCAGTAGCAAGCACTCCTAAATGCATGCTTTGGCTGGATATCACAGATGAAGGCATGGGGCTCTGCTGACGAGCATGACGCCTAACCCCGACTCGCAGTTCCCCATTATCACCCCTGCACAGGTAGCACAATATATAGAAAACAATTGCGAAGGGGAAATGAAGAGCACCAAAACATCAGCAGGCCTAAATGTGAATAGCAATAGAAGTTAAATTATTGAGTCCAACTACCTCAGAAAAACAAAAGCATCTCCAGCAACCAGTCTCTTGGAAGTGACAAAAGTACTCCACCCTGTTGTTAGCAAATGTCTCCGTGGTTGACCTAATTACATATATGAGAAACACCACTACAGATTCAGCTCTTATTTCTCAACGTCTCATTCAAGTTTTTTAGCTGCTTTCTTATCTCAGTGAACTAGAAAACAGCAATATCACACAGAATAGAACGGCAATTATACCAAAATTTTTTACCTCTGAATATATGTTTAAATCGCCACTCATACCCATGAAGATCTTTGGCAGCCAGTTCCTGTGTTGGGGTTGATTGGTTCATGTCCTGATGTAAATGGTACAGTGGTTATGTAAATGGTACAGTGGTTAATAAAAAAATTTAAAAATCAGTAACTACCACGCATAAAATTTATGGAAGGTTGTTACCAGCGGAGGCAAACATTCAGTGGCGTGCTTTCTGAGAACAGAGAACCCTCCATGGGTGCTAGTATCAGAAGCTGTTAGTATTTTGCAAAAAGAATGAACTGTTCGCTTTTGTGGTTCAGGTGGGCAGGAGTCGGGGCTCATAGGCTCTGTTTGCTGTAATCACCATATAAAGAAAAATTACAACGCATTTTAGTTCAAAAATCCCCATCTCTAATTTGGAAGCAACCCTTCAGATCCCTCCATCCCAAAAAAAATAAAAGAAAAAAAAGAGAGAGAGAGAGAGAGAAAAAATCAAAAGTGAACATGCTGTCTATAGACAGAAGGCAAGAATTGATTTTGACCCGATTCTGATTTTTGCAAAATAAAACTCAAAAACACAATGAAAAAGAAAAATCCAAAATCAAACATATTTACTCACGTCTGTTTCTGGGTGCAAGGTGATCTGAGCATAAACCTCATCCGTCTCTTGTTCTGCCTACAAATTGGAAGAACAAACATTAAAAAGAAAATTAAAAGAGCACCTCGATCGAAACAGAAAGAGGAAAATGGCAAATAAGATAAGCAAAAGTAGCATACCAGTAGCTGAATGTGAACAACTCTGCAAAGGATCTTAGAAGGAAGATTAAACCGTGGGATTTGTTGAGTCAGTTCCTGATTCGTTGATGCTTCCAGCTGCAAATTACCAAACCACGTAAATGAGACTCTCAAACCCCACTCTCCTCGAAAGAAAGAGCGGATTTCGATCCACCGGAGAAAAATGAAAACGAAAAGAGGAAGCAAAATTTCAAAATAAAAAACACATACTTGTTCCATGTGACCTTGAGGAAAGTAGAAAACTCTCTCCCCAGGCCGTGGGACATCCACTAATGGACCTGCACATGCCTTCCATAACTCCGAAAATAGATCATCCCCTCCTACACTCACCGAGCTCATCAAATCAAAACACTTGACAGGGATTAATATAAAGGGTAGAAACATAAAAGGGGAAAGAAAAGGGTTTAATTAAAGTCTGTTTGGTTGCTGAGAAAACCCAGGAAACTAGAGGAAACAGCAACTTTTAAGCAATAGAGTTGGTAACTATTCAGCCCTTTGGAAAGAAAAAACCTCCTCGCTCCAAAACCCAAATACAAGCGCAGACCAAAATCTATAGAAAAAAATGTAGTATTCAAAATTCCATTTTCCTTTCTTCACTCTCTTTTCAGGGCAACCAAACAGATTTTTTCAGAAGAAAAACATTTATTTTCCTCAATTTGCTAACCACCAAGAAGAGGGAAAAAAAAAAAACAAAAAATTCCCATCCTCACCTCTTTCACCATGAGAAATTGAACTACCCCTGATATTATTCTCAACATGCGCCATCAAAACGACCACAAAAACAAACGTCGCAGCAGATAAACAGAGTAAAGAAGAGAATCCCACACAAGTAAAAGAAGAAGAAAAATAATAATAACAAAGAAGCAGTAAAGGCTACCCCATTAATGAGCAAAGAATAGGGAAAAAAGAGAGAGAGAGAGAGAGAGCGAGAAACAGAGGTAAGCAGAAGCGACGGTTATGTAAGCATTGAATTGATAATTTAGTAGAAGAAGAGTGAGTAGGTTTTTATCATCTTGTAGGGGTCTGTTTCAGTTACAAAACCGCTTCTGGCTTTTGTATTCTGAGTCACAGAAAAACCGCTGTTTTTCTTGGCAACACTTTTCAGAGAGCAGAGTAATTTTGTTGTTATTAATTATTGTTGCGATTTTTATCTGAAAGACTTTGAATCGACGTTAGCCAGAAGATTACCAAATCCCTAAAGACAGCTTTCTCAGACTCATAACATTGTCTCTCTCTCTCTCTCTCTCTCTCTCGCTCTTCAGTAACTCATAAGTTTTCTCCACTCCATACTTTCTCTTTCTACTATCAAGTCCTTTTCTGGCTTTGGTCCCTGTAAAATTACTGTACACTTTCTTTAACCAAAAAATTAATTTGAATTGATAAAATTCAGTTTATTTAGTTTATATATTTAATTTTTAACAGTAGTTTAATATATGTTTATACTTTAAATTTTTTTTTTTTTTTGGGGTAGATTCTTATACTTTAATTTTGACTGTATAATGTGTTTTATTTTTAGTGATTAAAATCTTTTATATTTTTTCCATCAAAAAAAAAATCTTTTATATTTCAAAGGACTGGCACTTTCCGAGAAATGATAGTCATCATTTACACGCTGTTTGGGAGAGGGAAAAACATGATTTTTTTTTAATGTAATTTTTTTTCTTTTTTTCGCTCATCAGAAACTTATTAATAGTAATAACATTATGGTTATCCTAATATACAAATATATCTAATTATTATTCTTGCAGCCCTATTTCTTTTCCAATAAGATTAGAGAAATATGAATGGTATTTACTAATTGTTATTAACTGCCCAAGTTAAGTTTATGTGGTACTAAGTTTTATTTAATAACTATAACATGTCATAATAATTTTCATATAGTATATTATACTAAATTCAAATCTTTCAATTTTTTTATGTTAATAAATAATAATTTATCATAATATTAAGAAAATTAATTATGTAATGGGTAATAAATTTCATAAAAATTTTAAATACAATAATAAATTTAGTTATGACTTGTAATAAACTGAATTATAACAAATATATATATATATATAAAAGAAAATGAAAAAAACTATCGAGTAACTCATTTAAATTTGAATGTCAAAATGGTCGATTAATGAATTAATTTATTAATATTTTAATTATATATTATCTATAATGTTCGCTAATTTTTTAATATATAAATAATAAATATTATTTAAAATTTCAATTCGATCTTAGTTAAGTTTTGACTCGTGATCCTTTATTTTTAGGAATAATACTACTAATTAGCTTGGAGTCACTGTTCCTTAAAAAGAAAAATTAAAAATAGGTCATTGTCTTCTCTCGTCGCCTTTAATAAGTAATGAGCTTACTAAAAATATAAAATAGACGAATTTTTTATTTGTCTTTAATAATGGATATTTGAACAAGCCTGATTTAAGGTTTTTGAACACCAAAATTGTATATAAATCTCTCTTATTCTTTTTACTTCACATTTGTTATAAAAAAAAAAATTATCACACTTTTTCTTTTTTTTTGACACTATCACTCTTTTTCTATAATTTTATAGTTCAATTCCTTGTGTGAATGATTTATCATTATTCGGCTTAAAATGTGAGCTTAATATAATATAAAAGTTAGCTAATGATCTAGCCCGTTAATTAGCTCAAACTCATGCTTATTTCTATGTGTCATTTGTAGTTCTTCCTAATATAGATGAGTCTCTTGTGTGGAATTCGATTTCATCTTAATAAAATTTTTACCTTATTATTAAAAAAATATATAATATAAACTCATAATATTAGTATTTTATTAATAAATAAATAAAGTTATATGTTAATAGGCAGCTTTCTAGTCTAATAAGATAATAAACGTACTTTTTTTAAACCGAAATAAAATTTGCTTTCTAGTCTATTAAATAGTATTTTTGTGTTTTAAAATCCACCGAAGATATTTTCTGTTTTAATTAATTTCTGTGTATGATATAATTTTAATACAAAGCAAAAATCAACACATATAATTTTATTAAAAAAGTGTTGAAAATAAAAACATTACATTCTTAAAAAAAAAAAAAAAAAGCATTAAACTTTCCTTTTTCCGTAACAAAGTGATTTTTTAGATGACATAATGTGAATTTTATCTAAAAATAAAAAGAAAAACACAAAAGGCGAGTATTTTTCATATGCTTCTCATATCTCTACCATGCTGTATGTACTCGTCAGCCACTCTTATCTCCCCATAGCTAGCCTGTGTGTATTTTTTTTTTTATTTGGTATACCGAGTTAACTTAACCGCAGTTAGATGGTGAGTCTGGGTCAGGATCACAGAATGTATCGTACAAACCATTGGGAGAGTGATTGCTAGTCCTCTGATTAAAGAGGTGAAAGGTATTACACGATCTACAGCCCATCCGTTACGCCACTCAGTTTTTAACGTATTTGAAGCCGCGCTTCCACTGTTCCACCACAATTTATTTGTAGTGTGCTCCGATTAAAAATATTTATTTTTGTGTCATCGATTTTAATTAATTTTTATTTTCATTGTAATAAATATTTTTATTACTCTAATTTGAAAGCTATTAAATTAAAACAAAAAATCTTAAATATATATTTTTATCATTAAATAAAATCATTTATATTTATTTAGTCAACTACAATTAACTTCGTTTAATAATATTTATTATGCATATTCAAATTTAGATATTATTTGGTATTTAATGACCTACTTATCGAAAAGTACACTTCTTATGAAATAAATTTTATGGGAAGTTATTTCTCATGAAGTATAAGTGATTGTGTGTTTGGTTTTCGTATAATTTAATGGATAGTAGATTTTTTTTTTGTTATTTTTAAAAAATTAATAATATAAAAAACGATAAT
Source organism: Reutealis trisperma (assembly GCA_947687605.1). NCBI lineage: Eukaryota > Viridiplantae > Streptophyta > Magnoliopsida > Malpighiales > Euphorbiaceae > Reutealis > Reutealis trisperma. The sequence goes on along the minus strand of CANTUT010000033.1, from coordinate 4,408,185 downwards.
ATCTTTGCAACTATTTTACTTGATTTAATTTTTTCATAAACATTTTAGAAATGCAAAATTTAAATCATTTTTCATCAATAATATTTGGTGTATTTCTTCTACCTAATTGAGAAGCTCAATTTTTATAATAAAATTTTTGAAGCTGATAAAATTTTAATAGTAAAATAAAAAATAATTATGTAAAATATTTTGAATGTAATAGGAAAAGAACAAAAAAAGAATAGATGATTTTTTTTATTTTTAATTGAGGCAATATGTAAATTTATATTTATCTCAATTAAAAAAATTCAACTTTATGAATTTCTTTTAAGGAGTATATTTTTTTCTAAACTCATAAAATAAATATTATATTTCTCATAAACTTTTTTGAATAATAAATACTAAACAAAATAAAATTTTATACTTTCTAAAAAGTTCTACTTTTTTAATTTACTTACCACATATCAAACAATACTTATTATATAAAAAAAATTCAAATTTTGATTTTGATATATTTTAATTTTGGACCATATTAATAATCACTCTAATGTCTCTTTAGAGATAAATATAAATATTACTACTTTAATTTATTTCTTTTTCAGAACTAATAATTTTAGTGATAATTTTTTTTAAATTATTAATTTCAAAATGATTAATTAACAAAATATAAATATTGCATAAAATCTCAAATAAATTTTTAAAAATTAATTCTTAAATCTTTTACTGATGAAAGGGCATAACTCAAACAGGGTTCCCAAGGAGGGTGGGTACTTGACTGGGTATAGTGTAGAGATCCGTTCCATTCCGCTATTTTTACTACCGTTACGGCTTTATTTCTGTTTCGCCAAATTTTTCTTTATCTGCATCTTGACAGGCAAACGTGTTGGCTCGTGTCCCGACAGATTTTTTTTATTATTTTTATTTTATTTTTAGGTTTTCCGGTACTTTTTGTGGTTTATTTTTAGCAATTGGTAAATTACACATGTTGCCCCTTTGTGATTGGGACACATGCGAGCGCATGGGAAGTGTGATAGCTTCCTATGTGTCAGTTTTGTTTTGTTTTGTTTTTTATAGTATTTATTTTATTTTGAACCGAATCAGTTTTGTTTTTTATACTACGGAGGTAACACCCCAAAGAGAAGCATATTATGTTAATTGACATGTTTATCGGCAGAATTTAGAGTTAAAAAATATTTAAATTTTAAAAAATTCAACACATTTAATTCATAATTTTTTTATTAATTGAGATTTGCAGTCTGATCTATGAATAGGTTTATATATTATATAATATGAATAATTTTTCTCATTAATATTTTTTATTAAATTAATGATAACTATTTGTAATTTGTGATAAAACCATTTACTCAATTTTACTTAATTTAAGCATTGAAATTTCTTTATATAAAGAATTAATTCTCATTCATAAAAATAAATTATGACTAATATTAAATAATATATAAAATTTTGCAAATCATGAACTATATTTTTGAATTAAATTCGAAAAATGATAATTTTCATAAGTAAAAAAATAACTATATTGATAAAATAATTGATTCGGTATTACAATAATAAATATATTTCGTTCGGTGGCTATATTATGCTACAATTCAATTTTTATATCTTTAAACGAAAATAATCATTATAAATATTTAATATCTATACCATATATAGTGAATAATAACTCTAAAATTAAACAATAAGTATTTTCACAAAAGAAGAACAAAATCATATAGAACAAAAAAAAAAAAATTTTTTTTTTTGAAACCAAAAGGAGGGCTTAAAGGGAAATCAAGGGGTGCACCATATCATCCTAGCTAGGCCAGTACCACAGTAGCACTTATCGTCATTTAAACCTTAAGCGCAAGTATTATTATTTGAAATAAAATTATGAAAAATGCAAGGAAAATACACATTCACCCACTCTTGCATACTAGATATGGAACTAAATACTCGAACTAAACTATGAGGAATTTTATTCGCTGATCGTCAAATAAAATAAATCTTATACAAATTCAAAAAAGATAATTGAGATTTAATATCTATAACTATAAGGCCAAATAGACTCCTATCTTCATCATCCTTCCGAATTGCTTGCACCAGAGTAAGAGAGTCAGTTTCAATTATAACACGATCTTCACTTCTAGCTTGCAATCATGAAAGAGCATCACGAAACATGAGAGCTTCAAGCAACTGTAGTTCTACAATTCCCATAAAATGTGATCTAAGAGCATCTAAGAAATCACCTTATGAATTTTGTAGGACACAAGCACCTGTCCCTAAAATTTTATTAACAAAGACCACCTCATATGAATTGCATTTCACCCAACCATTGCGTGGAGCAGACCATACAGCTGCACCAACTGTTGTGCATAAATCTATGCTGTTGTTTCAAATGGTTTGTGCGTTGATCCATTGAGATAGAAAAGTAGTGGTTGCATAAACAACTTGGGTAGCAGTAAAGTATTTATGAGCCCGAAGGACTTCATTTTTATGATTCCAAACTGCCCAAGCTAATATATATGCATCAGATAATTGCCTCTGAGATTCCTTCAAGAGTACATATAAGAACCAATCTATCCATGTAGTAAAACCTAAAGAAGATAGATTGAGAGATAACAAAGTTCCACATTCTTCGACAAAACCACAAGAAAAGAAAATATGAGAAACAGTTTCATAATCAACACCACAAACAAGACACAAATGATCAACAACAACATGTCTCGTCAATAAATTATCCATAGTTGGTAGACAACGTCTAAGAGCTGTCAAAATCAAATTCTTAACTTTGGGGGGCACATTCAAAGACCACGATTTTCTTTAACAATTAATTGAAATAGCTGAATTAACATAGCTATAAAACTTTTGAGAATTACACACTTGTTTGTAGCCACTTTTCACCGTGTAATTACCTCGACTTTCCACATCCACATATCTTTCACATCAATTTTTGGCAATGGAGTACAAAGGATTAACTGTTGGTCACATAAGTTGAATAGCCTAGCAACTACCTAAGCACCCCATTTCTTCACCTCTGGTTGGATGAATGTGCTAACTGGTGAATACACATTTCCAGCTGGTGCAAGCGTTGTAATGTAAGGTTGGTCTGCATTTTGTAGACACAAGTCACGCCATATATCAATCGTAGACCCATCTCCCACTCATAAGATACATTATTGCTTTAAGAGATCACGACCAACAAGGAGGCTTCACCACAAATAACTTGGATTGTGATCCAAATGAGCATCAAAAAAAAGATGAGGAAGGAAAATAACAAGCCTTGTAAAGGCGTGTAACAACAAAATCCAGATTAGACAAAATACGCCAGCCTTGTTTAGCTAACATAGCAATGTTTGCATAAGAAAATTTCTGAAACCCCATTCCTCCTAACCTATCAAAACTCATCCAATGAATACCAGCTGAGCTGTCATTTGAGTTTTGCCACCAAAAGCCATTCAATGCCCGTTCTAGCTCCCGACAAAGCTTTGCCAGTAATAAGAAAAGACTCATAATACGTAGGAATTGCTTGCAAAATGGTTTTGATTAAAATTTCTTTTCCAACTCTATAAAGAAATTTATTTTTCCAACCTTGTATCCGAGTCCAAATTTTCTCTCGTAAAAACCCAAAAATAGCTTCCTTATTTCTACCAACAGCCAAGGGCATTCCAAGATAGAGACTTAGCTCCAATTCAATGGGAACATTTAACAAAGAGCTAACATATAATTGAACATCAAATGATGTATTAATACTAAAAAAATAGAAGACTTTTGGAAGTTTACCTCTTGGCTCGAAGCATTAGCATATTATTGCAAACAATCCAAAACAGAGCCTCCTTCCCTTATTATAGCCTCAAAGAAAAGGTACAAGTCGTTAGCAAAAAATAAATGTGAAATAGATGGAGCACCTCTAGCCACTTCGAACTTATGAATTAAGCTCATAGTCTCTTTTCTTCAAATTAGAGCAGATAACACCTGTATACATATTAAAAATAGGTAAGGCGATAGTGGACAACCTTGCCTTAAGCCTCTAGTGTGTGTGATAGGTTCAATTTATTTTCCATTGCAAAGAAAGTAATATTAATAAATCTACAAATAATATATTTATATTATTAAAACAAACAAAAATTATGAAAAAGTGAAACCCAAAACAAAACAGGTGACAACCCATAACAAAAAATAAAAAATAAAAACTTTAGCCTCGCAATCTCCAGTTCATGAATAATACATGCATCAATTCAAACATAAGTTTAATAATTTAAAAATTACTCATTAAAAAATAAAAAAGCGATCACTAGTGATATTATGTAAAAATTGTTCAACGAGATATAAATTTTTTTTTTTTGACAATATTTGTTGTGGTAGTTTTTCCCTTGATTAAAAAAAAAAACCAAGTCTATATTATATAAAATTCAAGAAGAGTTATATTAAAATTTAATAAAAAATGGTAATAAAATTTTGAAAACATAATTTATGCAATGAATAGAAAATATTATAATAATAGATTGTTAAAGGGAGTATCAAATATTATCTGTACATCAGGGCACAGGGTACATTCTAGTGCTCCAAAACATATGCGTACTGTATATATTAAGTTTTAAACATAAATGAAAATTTAACTTTAAAAATTAAATTATTAAAATTAAAGTGTATATTTTTATATTAATTATTTAATATATTTATGTTTAACCAATATGAATACAGTCTTCCAAGTATACATCTATCGGTACGAACATTAATAATAGAAACTAATAAATACAAATTATAAAGCGGAAAAGAAATATTGGGTTGTATCAAACACGTCACATCAAAGAGAGTGGGGATCTACATTGAAGACCATTCGAATGTGTTAGGTGGTCCCAAAGAACACGTCAGATTGCCAACCTCCTGAATCCGGGCCATGTGGCTTTGCCGTTTACCTATCCACGTGTCATTATCCGACTTGTCTTCCTTCTTCAGTGCAGGACATGTTGCTTTCATTTTCTTAAACAGAGTGGAACTTCTTGCAACAAAAAACTAAAAATTAATAAAAACTAAATTGCAATGACCTTTTACAAATTATAATATTGGCATGTGATTATTATTATTATTATTATTATTTAGGGTTTGGAATCTATTATATACATATCATAGGTATTTTTTTTGGGAAAAAAATAATCTATTATTTTATGTACATATTAAAGTTGAAGCACAAAGAAAATTTTCAAATTATTCTTATGCTCACCATTTATTTTTTTATAATTTTTTTAAAATTTAATAATATTGTAAATATTTGGAAAATAATTACAAATAAATATAGGTAATTATATAAGATATTTAATATGAAAGTTTAAGAGTTGAAGAGTTTTTTTATTTTTTCATATAATAATTTTATTTGAACAAATTATTTTTTTTTATTGAATATATTGTGATTGATAATTTAAATTTTTATATTAGTATATAAAGATAAAAATATTAATGGGAAAATAACTTAAAAATTTATAACCAATAATAATAATTATTTATATAAAATATATAATAATTTTATATTTATATATCTTTTTATTTAAATATTCTTACTTTTTTATAATGCATAAAAAAAGTAACTAATTTTTTTTTTTAATTCTCGCGGGGTTACCAATTAGTTTGATTGAATAATTTTTGTGTTTCTCCTCTTCAAAATATAGGTGGCGGAAAAGGAATACTCAAATGTAAAAACAATAATTACTGCTTTATCTTTTTAGTTATATACTTAATATGCTATATACTTTTTTTTTTTTTTCAAGATATATTGTATAAGTTAAATATTAATATAAATTTCAATCAAGTATTACAATCTAATTTAAGCATAAAATAAATTCAAATGAGTTCATCCAAACGAAAATTCAAACTAAACATACAAAGATGTGTCAGGCCAAAATTTATACTATGGCCATGATAGATGTCTCATTAAATTTCTTTATCCAATGTTTTATATATATATATATATATATATATATATATATATATATATATATATATATATATATATATATATATATAACACTGGATAACGAAATTTAAATGTGATATATATTGCGGGCCATAGATGAAGAAATTCATATATGGTCCACAATAGGTGTCTCATTTAAATTTCTCTATCCAATGTTTTATATATATATATATATATATATATATATATATATATATATATATGTGTGTGTGTGTATGCACGTAGTCACCTGCTAATCTAACTATATATATATGTGTATTTTTATATACACTCATTGTATATAAGTGATGATATTTTATAATTTGAGATAATTATATATTATTGATAACTAAAAAAATTATTTAGAACATGTTTTGTGGCCTTTCTTTCTTTCTTTTTTTTTTTTTTTATTTTTTATGGAGACATACATATTAATATAATCATTTATTTGTTTAGCATAACATATATATTTTGAAATATAAATATATAATTATTATTATTAATATGGAGGTAAATTTTCTTAAAGTGAAATCTAAAAAAAAATTATAAATTAATATTATGGAGTTTATTCTTATATAACGAGTCCAAATTAAATTATGATATTTTATTATTACTACATATAAGTTATTTCTATATAAAGTATACGTATGGACTTATATAACTTTATAAAGGTTTTATTGTATTATATCATAATTGTCAATTCATAAATCATAATAGTCCAGTATGGGCGGAATATACAGAAAAAATACACTAACTCTTCCATATTGCGTGTGAGAATCGAATTTGGAACAGGTTGGTCTCACGCCTTGTTGCTCACCCAGGCAAAATTATGAATTCCATTTGACCGCAAAACAAATACATTAATAACCATATTGGCATGATTTAACTGTGTATACAGGCAATGGCAGAAACCACAGTGAGGGGGACTTGTCCTGCCGCTTCATATCTATGCTCGTGAGAAGTTCATATATATATATATATATGACTTTACACCACTACACTCTATAAACTTATCCACAAATGGTGAATATTTAATTTTTAATTACTCTAAATTTGATTTATATTTAGTACTTGATTATAATTGAATAAGTAATTACCCATTAAATTTGTTCCATTTATTTTGTTAATTTTACTTTTTATTTTCTTTTAAGATTTACTAGAGTGTATTACATTAGAAGAATTAAAAATTTTTATGAATTTAAAAAGTTATGAGATATTTAATAATGACTTTTAAATACTCTATAAAAATCAAGTGATATTCGATAATAATTTTTAAAAACTTTAAAAAAGTCTATAGAAATTAAGAAGTATTTAATTACAACTTTTCTAAAGTTTATAAAAGTAAATAGGTATTCAAAAATTTATTAACTTTTATAAATAATAGACTTTTAATGACTTTTTATGTAGTTATATGAATAAAAAATCTCAAATATTTTTTTTCATTTTCCCTTAAAATTGTCATAGACTTTTTTTTTTCCAATCACAAGTAATATACAAACATAAAAACCAATTCACTTTCTTTCATCAATATAACTTACATCCTAAATTGAATATCTAAAAATATGTGTTTACTTGTGAAACCCATTAGCGTAATGAAATCATAAGTCATGAATTTACTTTATTCTAATTTGTACATACAATCAAGCAAAAAATAATTTATCTTTATTTTATTATACAGAATCCATACATTTATTGACACACAGCATTTGATACTTATATTATATACTGTATTCTAGTTTAATAATTGATTATATAATAGAAATTAATTGGTTGAGAATATGATTAGAATTATTTTAATGATAGTAAAAATGGTAGTGCATGTATTAATCAAGACAAAAATATTCAGTTAAAAAAATTAAAAATAACGAATTAGTTAATATTACACTTATTTATGAGTCAGATATGAATTTGAAAAATGTTAAATTTTTCAAAAATTTAATTGGTTTGACATGTAATAATAATTATTGAAAGTCTACTAATGTTTATAAAAATTTTTTAAAATAAAATATTTAAAAGTCATTCATAAATTTTTAAATTCTGCAAAAATCATTAAAAATTTATAAATTTTGTAAAAATCATTCACTTAAAAAAAATTTATAAATATTTTTAAAAATTTTAATTGAATCCACTCTCTTTAGTCTGCATAATATTTTTAATATATTTTATAATTTAATCAATATTTCATATAATTTTCTTTTAATTAAAAGAAAAAGAAATTACTTTTCTTAGTATGAAAATAATATTATTGATGTTAAAAAATTTACTACGACTACTATGAGTAAGGATAATTTTTATATTTATACGTGTTTTTATATTTATAAAAATTATGATTTTTATATTTACAATTTTCATAAATAAGTTAAATAAAAAAAAAGAAGTTGCGAAGTTATATACAGGGGAAATGGGGGACACATTAATGAGGAAGGTGTGGCCAAAACACGGTAAATATATAAATTAAAATAAAAAAGAAAACTTAAAGTTGACTGACTTAAGGTACGTAGCACAGAAATAATTAATGATGGTCAGTCGCATTAAGCAATAAATTGCATTGGCGAAAAAAAAAAAAAGCAATAAATTGCAATGAAAACGAATATACATACAAATAAAGTATATGTCAACACCAAACATTCAAAGATTTGCCTTTTTTTCTTGATTTTACTCCAGGTTGACAATTGGGATTTCATGCGTAAAATATCAGCTTCTCAGATATAGTCCCAAATATGCGTTTGCACCGCTAATTTTTTATTTTATCTTATTTACTTTAATTTTTAATTTTATTAATAAAATTTGAACCCTCGCGTCAATTATTAAAATAATTTTATTTTTATAGTCACTGTCTGAATGATAAAAGATTTTTTATAATTTACTATTTTATAATTATTATTATCTAGTACTAAAATAATTAAATATTTTTATATTATAGAAATAAAAAAAAAAAAAGATCAATAATTATTTCTATAATTTAATTTCAATAGGTAAAAAAAAATTCCTCCTACTTTTATTATTTTAGCTCGATGGGTAATTTTATTGTTTAAAAATCATATAAATTGTTGATAAATATATAATTATTCTTTTCTTTTATTTTCTTTTTATATTTCTTCAAAATTATAATACTAAGATGCTTCGCAAATCACTGTTTCTGAAACAATGATTTTTTTTCAATTTTTTTTGCTCTTTCTTTTAAGTGAGTTTCGAAGTCACTGTTTCAATTTTTTTTTTTAATTTTAACTTTTAAATGGGCAGTATAAGTTTTAATTTCTTAAAAATAATATAAAATGAACATATTATTAATTACAATTGGGTTTAGAGTTTTTATTATTTAACTTTATTTTTAACATATTATTTTTACCAGCATAGAAATATTTTCATTTCACCGACTTATTTTGAATTTCAATATATTTGTTTGTTCTTTTGTCATATTCTACCATTTCTTATATTCTCTTTGCTTCTGTCATTTTTAAGTAAATTTATAATTTTTCTTTTTCTCAAAATAAATAAATAAATAACAACAATAAATATTCATATTTCTTATTTTGTATTCAAATTTCTAATTTCAATTATTTTTCTAATTTTTTTCTTTGCAGCTAAAGCAGTATAATGAAAAAATTAATATTTTAATCATTCTTTTAATCAACATGTCCTTAAACAAATTCAAAAAATTGTATTAATACGTTAGACATATCTTATCATAAATATATTTATAATATATAAATATTAAAATTTTTAATACTATATGCATTTATATATCTAAAATCATCTCTTATGTACTAATTATACTTACACATAAATTTTTTTCTCCATTTAAAATAATATAAAACATAAGCTATAGATTTACTTGCTTGTAATATCTATTCATGCTCAGGCTTTATTTTGTGTTCGACCCTAACTTGACTTTATCGGAATGAAATTTGCCTATTAAGTTTATTATTATTATTTTTTTGTCCAATGGGGCTTAAAACTCATATTAGTATAAAAAAATACAACTAGAATACATAATCAGTAAAACAAACAACTAAATGCCCAATAATGGGTTTTCACAAAGAGGTTCAAGTCCATGAACTCGACACAATGATTTACTGAAATTTTAAAAAAACTTAAATAACCCTAAACTAATCTTAACAATTCTAAACTTGGAATCCATTTCATTGGCATCGACAAAAGAGTCGGAAGAGAGGGCATTTATAGATCAGAATTATTGCTAGTCATAGCAAAGTTAGCATGCACTAATAAAGCCCAAAACTTTTTCATATATGAAGAAACACATAAGCACTAGGCTAAAAGAAGATCCACATGTCATTTTCCAGCCAAATTTGTTTCTCCGACCAAATTAGACACTAGAACTACACATAAAAAAAGATTTCCTTGAAGCTATGCCCCAAGCATCACAAAATCATTGTTCCTCCCACCTATCCCCTTTAAGAAACAAATAATTGAAGTGGTGATGAGGAGAGGAAAACCAAAGAAGGAAGGCTACTAAACGGTCACAAAAACTATCAACATATGCAAATCCATTGAGGACCAACTCAAAGAAATTAGGAGAAAATAAGGATTCTAACAGGGTTTTAGTCATTTTATTTGATAAACTTAAAAAAAAAAAAAAAAGAGAAATCATAAAAAAGAAAGAAAGAAAGAAAGAAAAGATATCTCATTTGATGGTCGGAGCCACTAAAAGGGAACCATAAAAGATATGCAAATAAGGGGCATAAATTAGAGAGAGGATCAAGAAAAATTATAAAGAGAGAAATCAATTGGTCTATAATTAGTTTTTTAGTTGAATAAAGGGTTTAAAAATTGATATTGTATGGTTGCAATCTAGCCTGATATATATGTTTTAACTAATACAATGTTTATATTTCTTTAATCAATGTATTTTATTACTCTAAATTGAGTTTGAACAAAATTTTAATTAATTTTGATTAATCATGTCATAACATATTTAGAGAGAATTACAAATCTTTATCCAACTTGAATTCGACTTTAAAATACCTTAAGTTTTAACCATTAAAATTTTGGCAAAAATCCGTATATATACAATATTGCACTACTAATGATATGATTTTGTTTTTTAATCTTCCCTTTGGATAACTGCTAATCTTCTTCACTGATTTATGGTTTTTTTTTTCTTTTTATATGTTTTAGTTTGTTTTTACTTTCAATAATTATAAATCTATCTAAATATGTTAGTTTGTTATTTTTTCAAGACATCGATTTATTTTCTATTTGACATAAATTTATTATTACTTATTTATTTTATTAATCCCAATAACTGAAATTTACTAAGTCTTTTTACATAGAAGTAATGTATTTTATTAGATTTTTTTGTGGATTTAAATATTTAATTACTATAGCTTGTATTAAATTGTTTAAAGACATTTCTTAAAAAAAAAAGTTTAGAGATATAAAGTCAATTTTTTTTATAATACTCTATTCGTTTCAAAATATTTATCATTTAAAATTTTGACACAAAAAATAAAAAAATTATTAAATTGTCATAGTTTTAAAATAAAAAGATTAATATATATATATATATATATATATATATATATATATATATATATATATATATATATATATATATATATATATATATATATATATATATATAATTTTGATGTGGAAAAATAAAAATAATTAGTACAAACATTTAGTAAAAAAAATAAAGATATGATAAAATTGAAAAAATAATAAATATATTTTTTTATACTAGAGAGGAGGATCACTTAAAAAAAATACAGTAAGTTACATAACATAGTTTAACATTCTCTTTAAAGTCTTTTACAAAATTAGTGATAACTATTTGGAATTTAATTTATTCAAATTTGAGACTTTATACTTTTTACGTATTTAAAAGAGATTAAAAAACTAATTATATTGGACCTGATTGGCTAATAAATATATTTTTTATAATACTCTATTCGTTTCAAAATATTTATCATTTAAAATTTTGACACAAAAAATAAAAAAATTATTAAATTGTCATAGTTTTAAAATAAAAAGATTAAAATATATATATATATATATATATATATATATATATATATATATATATATATATATATATATATATATATATATATATTTAATTTTGATGTGGAAAAATAAAAATAATTAGTACAAATATTTAGTAAAAAAATAAAGATATGATAAAATTGAAAAAATAATAAATATATTTTTTTATACTAGAGAGGAGGATCACTTAAAAAAAATATAGTAAGTTACATAACATAATTTAACATTCTCTTTAAAGTCTTTTACAAAATTAGTGATAACTATTTGAAATTTAATTTATTCAAATTTGAGACTTTATACTTTTTACGTATTTAAAAGAGATTAAAAAACTAATTATATTGGACCTGATTGGCTAATAAATATATTTTTTATAATACTCTATTCGTTTCAAAATATTTATCATTTAAAATTTTGACACAAAAATTAAAAAAATTATTAAATTGTCATAGTTTTAAAATAAAAAGATTAATATATATATATATATATATATATATATATATATATATATATATATATATATATATATATATATATATATATATATATATAATTTTGATGTGAAAAAATAAAAATAATTAGTACAAATATTTAGTAAAAAAATAAAGATATGATAAAATTGAAAAAATAATAAATATATTTTTTTATACTATAGAGAAGGATCACTTAAAAAAATACAGTATGTTACATAACACAGTTTAACATTCTCTTTAAAATCTTTTACAAAATTAGTGATAACTATTTGGAATTTAATTTATTCAAATTTGAGACTTTATACTTTTCACGTATTTAAAAGGGATTAAAAAACTAATTATATTGGACTTGATTGGCTAATAAATATATTTTTAAAATCTTAAAATAACTGATATTTTATTTTTAAAAAATACGGTAGATATTTTTAAAATAATGATATTTTAAGTTGGAAGGATTAGTTACAAGAAAAGCATGATGCATATAGAGTTATCAATTCTAATGCTTTTCTCAACTTAGTTAAAGAAAATTGAAGAAAAAGAAGTTCAAACTTCAAACCAATTGATTTTAAATTAATATGCACTTTTTTTTTCACTATGCATGAAAGATTCATATTTCTTTATATATATATATATGTATCCCCTTATTTTTTTGGTCAATTTATTCCCGGTCCATTAAAAATTAAAAAATTACTTAATTAGGAAAATATAGATTGTTTAAAAAGGAATCCACGACAATGCATAATAATAATTAAAAAATATATATATATATATATATACTAACAATGAAAAAAGTGAATTTAGACCACCAGAAAGAAAATTAACAAAGGGATCCAAGCTAAACTTATTTTTGCTTATATATTCAGTTATTCTTCAGCTATGTATATATAATTAACAAATTTTTTTTTATTTTTATATTTAATCTAAGAGAATAATATAACTCTCTTACTTTGTAACATTGTAATATATATATATATATGACTCTCTCTTTTTAATAAAAATATTCAGTATATCCAATGTGTGATAACATATATATTTTTAATTTTTCTATTAATTGTGTTAGCTCAATTATTACCTTACTTCACTTACTGCTTAGAATTTCACTTAGTGATTCCTTTTAAATTTGCCAAATAAAATATATCATTATGATGACTAATCATTGATAAATTAATAACATTTTAGAAGCTTACACATTTGTATTTTTGTGCACTTAAACACACATGTGGTTGCTATCTTCGTCTTTGACTAAAGAAATTAATTAATTAGAAATAGAAAAATCTCTATTTTTAAAAATAGTTTCTTTGATTAAGTGTAATTCATATTTCAAAGTACAATATAGACAGCTGCTTTGAGGCAACCCACAAATTATTATTTTAATAATGTTTTTTAAGCGCACGAATGAGAATATTTTTGCATATGTTAAGAAAAGCTTAGTGGTGGATCGAGTGGAATCCAAATCATACTCTTAACTATATTCTATAGTTAATTAAACCCTTCATTAAGCTAACATGGTTTGCTAATTATTCCCATGGCTAGGAAATAACCCAACATTATTAAATAGGTAGATGTAACTGCCATGTGCACTACTATTTATTCTAATACGGTTTTTTTTTTCTTTTTACATCAATTTATTGCGCTACTCGACATGGCACTATTTAATTAATATACATTAATTATTTTTATTAAAATTAAATTTTCTCTATTTTAAAATAGATGTCGTTTGAAATTTGACGTATATATTAAGAAAATTATTAAATTATTATATGAACTAAAATATATTTTTTTAATTTTGATATAGATGAATAAAAACAATTAATATAAATATTTGGTAGTGAAATAAAGAAATAGTAAAGTTTAAAAAAAAATACTTTTTTAAAATTTTAAAACGACAGATATTTTAAAATAAAAAAATATATAAAAAGTACATTAAAAAAAATTATACACGTCGATTGAAAAATACGGTTGATATAAAAATTTAAAACATATAACATCTTTCAATTATGATTTCATATGTGGTAACAATTTATCAATTTGATACTTGTTTTGCAATGTAAGAAGTTAAAATTCAAATATCCTACTATTAGGTTAATAATTTATAATTAAGGCTATATTTGGTTTGCAGAATCGAAAGCATAAAAAATAGAATAACTATTATTGAGAAATAGAATAGGATAGGAATAGAATAATTATTTCAATTTCATAATTTGATTCATAGTATAAAATAATTATTTTATTCACATAAATGATCATAATATCGTTATAAATTAATTTTACTATTAATAATAAATTTAATTTAATTTTACCAAATTTTATTTAATAAATAATTTAAATGTATAATAAATAAAATTTTTATTTGACTTAAAATTTAAAAAATAAAATGAAAATCTTAAATAAAAAAAATAATAGTAGTGAATTTAAGCTTGCCAATATTTTTTAAGAGTAAAAATGAAAATACTCTATTCCATAAGCTAAAGAATACAAATTATTTAATTTTTTGTAGCATATATATTTTATAAAAATTGTGAAATTGCTATTTTATAAAATAAATATTATTGTCTAAAATTTAAATCAAAATTTAGAATAACAATTCTATATGAAATAGTTATTTTATTTCTTGATTATTTTATGAATCAAACAAAGCTTAAGAATTGATATACGTATTATGAGTGAGACACATGATGTTTTGTGTGTACTCATTCACATAGGATCATCGTGGGAAATGAATCTCAGTGATGTAGATGTTGACATATTTCTCGTATTGGACGGGCCAATCAGGGCTCATTTTTAATTTTCCTTTTAAACAAGAATCAAAATAAAGAAGAGAGTATAAATGTCACAAACAAGAGAACTAAACATGATTTTATTCTTATTTACTTCTTATTCTTCTTTTTTTTTTTTAAGGAAATATTTGCATCTTTTTTTGACTAATTAACAATAGGGAAAATTTTTATAATAAAATTGTAAGCTTTTACATTTAACAAACTACTTTATTTTGTGTAAATTACACTTTGGGGAAAGTTAACTTTTTTTTTTTCAGAAAGAGATTAAAAAAAACTAGAACAAAGAAGAAAATTACTCGCAAACTGGAAACATAGTGCTTTCCAGTATAACTGAGTCATTGGCTAACAATCGGAAAATATCATTCGGACTATCGTGAGGGATATGAGTTTCAACATCCATCGAAAAAGCTTGATTTGCTATCCAATGCATACATACACATGTTAGCCTCTCTATAGCAATACATAAATTGAACTTCCCATTGCTTTTTTAAAAGCATTTTAACGCCTGAAAGAATAATCCAAACAATAAATAAGGAACTGTTAATTAGATCAATAATTTTTTTTTTTTTGCATTCATTTTCACATGAAAAATCACCTTCAAGACAATTTAGGTGGTTTAATTTTAAAACTCTATTTAGCCTTTTAGGTATTGATAAGGGTAAAATTTGATTGAACTCATTCAGCTTTTGTTAATTTTTGAGTCTAATATCTTAAATAATCTAATTTTTTACTTAGCACTTTATTGGGCATCATCCATAACTCAAAAAAGCACATAAATATGTGTTTCAAAAGTCTAACTTTGTATAAATATGTGTTAGAACTATAACTACCTTCACTTACCATTTGAAATATAAGACTTAGTAAAAACTACCTATTATTGACACAACAGAGCATGTCCTCTAGTCATATCATTATTTCATCAACTAAGAATGGCACTCTCCACATATAAAAGGCTAGAGAAACGGTCAACATAAGCAGCTAATTCTACATTTTCTCATCCATTTTTTCTTTCTAAAATTTTAGTATTTGTGTGCAAGTCATTTTCTTCTATAGTTCATGAACTCCATTATAGTTGCTAATTTAAGTATCGAAATGTCTTTGACTTGATCCTTTGATATTTTTTTCATTTTGCAGATTGTTCAAGCTAAATCCAACAAAAACAGACCCATGATGAAGAGTCCAATCCATTTTTTTTGTTCAAGATCTTACACTTATTAGGTGTACATAAATTAGTTGCCTTTTTTGCATTTTTTAAGAGTGTGTAGGGTGAAAATCCACTAGCTCAATTTCCTTCATTCATCATTATAGTAGTTGTTTTCATAAATTAAATGAAAATTATTAAGTTGTAGAATTATCCTTCATTATTATAATATTGTTTTCATCAATTTGACTTCTTATAAATTAAAAACAAATAAAAAAACACAAATTTTATGTTTTCAGCATTCATTTTATCTTAACCACTATAAATTTTGAAAAATTGACTCTTGCCTATTCTCAAACGACAAGCCCTCTGAAATTTCACAATATATAGAGAAGAATATTACACAAAGTTGAATTAACCTTATCATCCAATACTGGGTTAGGAAAAAAAAAATCCTCATAGTTTAATATAATCTATCAAATCTGAGATTCCTTGAAGATAAAAGATTAGATCCTCAAAATTACCAAAAACAACTTGATGAAAGAACCCTTTTTAAAAGTATCATAGACCACAAAATTAAGGATGAGTTACTAATTTATTTTTAAATAAACTAATTTTCATCGCTCAATTAAAATATTAATTTTAGAAAAAGGATTTGCTAATATTGAATTTATATAATTTTTTTTTAATGCCAATAAAGTTTTGGTATCTCGACAGAATCTTCTGAATTGTTCCCATTACTTCGGATTGTTTAAAAAAGAAAAGGAAAAAATAGATATAGTTTTCTCATTAGAGATGATAAAGTTAAATAAGGTGATTAAGAGAGAGAGAGAGAGAGGGAAAGAGGTTGACCTGTCTTTCTAGACAATGTGTCCTTCTTTAGGGACATAATATATTGCAAAATACATGATTGGTGGGACTATTGATTTAGAATGCACACCCCATGTGGAGACCAATTCAGTTTGTGTTTCTTGGCTGCCCTAAACCTTGCAAAATATATATATACATGAACGGGGCACCCCACAATCCGGAAAGGTATTTTGCCCACTATTTGTTCTTCTCTTTATGTCCACCTTATGTTTTAAAGTAGGTATACTTGATGTAGGGTACCCTAGAGAATTATAGAAGAATAAGAGCATTAGCATTAACTATAATTTATCTGTGTACCTTGGGAATGATAAACAAGTTCGCATTCAGGTTGGATTTCATGTTACAGCATGTGAAAACAATCATGGGCGATTGGATTACATGAGTTTTTCTTTTTTTCACCTCAAAAAAAAAAAAAAAAAAAAAAAAAGTATAAAATCATAGTTTTTTTTATCCTAGTATTAATAAGGGTATGAAATCCAAAAACTGTTTAAAAACATAGTTTGATTTGGCTCTCCATTTTAATTTTACTTATAAAATCATATATATATATATATATATCTCACGTTGCTCGGTGAAAATTTTCTACTGGTTTTGCTTTGGTAAAATCTAAAATCATGAAAATAAACAACTCTTCCCACAATTTTAATCCAGAATTTATTTTGATGAATGACTAAATTTAGAAAACGAACTTTGCAATAACTAATAAGATTCTTGAAAATAATATGAAGTTACTAGCCTAGCTAGTTGGATCACATAATATAAGCACATACATGTGCATATGCAAATGATTTTAGTTTGTGTCAAATATTATATTTTATATCTCGAGTGAGTTTTACTTATATTTAGTTTATATACTAATTCAATGATATAATAATATTTTAAATAAAAAAAATATGAGTTTTTTTTTTCTGAAAAATAAACATAAGAATTATGTTGATTAAATTTCTTTACACTTATTAGTTTGGATATTCAAGATAATAATATACACTAAATATATATGAGAATTTTTTTATCCCTTTAACATATGTTTAATCTAATATTTTGAGAAAGCAAGTTATATATAATATATATTAAAAAAACAAAAAAAAAATCATTTTACTTTTTGAGGGTAGCATTACAATTCACAACCATCACACTTTATTTTATTTTACTTTAATATTTGAAACTCGATGAGGAGGGACTTAGTGAAGCTTTAATTAGTTCCTTTTTCTATATAAAAATTGGCACGATTTTGATAATTGTTTTAAAATTTGGACTAATCCGGCCGGTTTATTAAAAAAATTTTGGAAAATTAAAAAGGCTTAAAATTAAGAAAAATTCAATGACTTGACCAAGTATTTAAATTCAGACGAATCAATTCGAGTTAAATGTGTTCTGATAATTTTTTTTATTGATTAAAAGGTATAAAAAGAAATATTATTTTATGCTAAAAAATAAGTAACGTTTATTAAAAATAAAAATAATATTCATTAATATTTATTAATTTTACTTTTATATATATTATTTTTATTTTTAACATATAAATAATAAATACATATTATTATTTAAAATTTTGATCTGATTTTAATTGAATTTTTAAATATAATTCTTTATTTTTACCGGTTTAATGATAGTGCAAATTTCAAAATATAGAATTTGACCCAAATAATGGCACGATTCCTTTTTTTTTTTAGATAAATGATGGCACGATTTTGTATACAAATAATAGTTTGACACTTTCTAAGCCGTCGGATCCAATTCTTCTGTTGAGAATCTTGAGATCCATTGGTCCTCAATTTCCTCTTTCTCTCTTTTACCATTAATTTTTTTTTTCTTCCTTTCTATTATTTTGTAGCAGTAAGACTCAAATTCGTGTCACCTTTACATAAGCAGGAAGAAAAAGACTTGCATCCAAAGTGGACATTGCCATTGAAAATTTTTGATGTGGGGCTCATGACATTGATTTTTCTCTTATTATTTATAGAAAAAGAAGCATTTTTTAGCCATAATTAAATAGAAACAAACGCAGCATAGACAATGATGAAATGAAAATATGGTATATGTGACTTTCCTCCTCTTTAATGAACATTATTGATAACGCTAAATTTTAATTGGTACTTCGAAAATAAAGAAAAAAAATTACAAAGGTAAATATCAAAAGAGTTTTGGGTGATTCCACTTTAATAGCTAAGTCAGTTTTCAATTTAATTAAGAGAGTTTTAAAGAAAAAATATGAAAATGTAAGTGTTAAAGATTAATATATTATTCGCAATTAAAAGGTAATTATTATTATTATTCATTAGAAAGTAATTTAAATTGATAATCAAACATTGTTATAAAATTGTCAATTGTAGAGTTTTCATATAAAATATGAGCCATATGAATAATGAATTGAAGTTCCAAAGTCCATGAATGGGCAAGCAAGATTCAGGATTGATAATTTGATGGTAGGTACTAGTTGCTCGTTTTAGGGTATAAATGGGGAAAGGCATAAGAATGGGAGAAGATTGGCCAAAAGAGGTAAAGCTAAAACAAGGCAAATTAACACGTGATTGGCCAAATAAAGACTTACTGGAGAATCAATTTTAGTGGCAAGAGTAAGGGTAAGGGTAAGGGCAAGGGCAAGGGTAAAGGGTAGGTAATGAGAATTGGGGCAGGGGACCAGAGATTTGGCTCTGCCCTGGCCATAGGATGGTGGGGTCGCCACAGACAATGCAATCAATTATTATCTTAGTACCAATATTTAGCACTGGCCAGGATTGTTGGTGGTATAAATAAAGTACCATATTATTATTATTATTATTTCCATAAAACTATTATTATAAATAAATTTGTTATAGTGGAAGTCAGTTAGGCAGTTTAGCAAAATCCCCAATATTGGCTGGTTTTTAATTTTTAATTATTCGAATAAAATAATCAAGAAAAGGTCGACAAAATATATAGATATAATAGAAGAAGAACAAGAACAAGAAAAAAAGTGTAAGCAAAAAAAAAAAAAAAAAGAAAAAGTTTTTTATAATATACTAATAATCACTCTCAGAATTCCTCCTTTTTTATTTATTTATTTATTGTTGTTTTTTGGTAGTGTCTTAGAATTCTTCCTATTTCCTAAAATTTTAAAAGGGGACCATTGAGTTTAGGGCCCATTTATACAAATTACAAAGGAATGTGGCTATTTATTATGATTATTATTTTATCCTCAAGGGTGCAACTTGTTGTGTCCTCTCACTGTTTTTTAATGGAAAAGATATTAATAATGGACTTTAAAAAAAAAATTATTTACTTAGAAAGGAGATTAGGGGTGCTAAATTAATTAGACTAGGAATAATAATAATTGAGTACTTACGCAAATACGCCATTTGGCTGAGGTTGGCAACTGAGACACCACACTAGGCGATGAGGGAACGTCCTTTTATCCCGCACATCATTCATTAGTTTATTTTATCTATACAGAAAATAATATTACCAATAAGAGCCTGCGGTAAATATGATTAGTTTTATTTTACTAGTGTTTTATCACACGAATAGAATACTTGATTTCTTGACAATTGTCCTTCCTCTCCATTATCACATGCGTTAAGAATCATTTTATTCTAGTTTTGAAATCTCATTTTTCTTTTTGTTTACCATCATCACAAAAGAAATTTGCATTTTCTAATACTTTGCGAGATTTCATCTCTCAAAACTCTCTGTTATAGTAAATACGTATAGACTAAAATCCAGCCATCTCATTTGAAAATAGAAACAATATTGAATAGACTAGATAAGCAGCCCATTAAGTCCATGTACTGTAAGAATATGCAAATAAAAGCCGAAACTTTCAACAGAAAATAAAACAATTTTAACCTACACAGCAATTCAACCTATATCCCCTCATGGAACTCGCTCTCTTCCTTTTACATTAACTCAAGGACCCAAAAATGCAAGATTTAAGAACACTTATACTACAACTCGACAACATATGATATGCATACTAAAACAGACCAATAATGCTTCACAGCAAAGCCAGGGAAACTGGCTTTCCTACAACAGAATCCAAAAATTCCCGTTATGGAACTGCTATCCAAACTTGTGCGGCAAGACTGCAAATCCCATGTCATTGCTTAATGAGACCTTGGGATTGTCTAAACACATTGATCACAATGCAAAAAGATGCCATCTGCTTGCAAAACCAGGTTGAAAACACTTGTTGAAACTCACTACAAAACAGACCTCAATTCCCATAAAAGATTCTGAAAAAGAGCACAGTAGATTGGTAAGATATCTCTACTAGTTGCAAGTAGAATCAACTGGAAACGGCACAAAATGAAATGCAAAGAAGACAAAACTAAGCAGACAAACTTTTTAAGGCAAAGGAGAGTTGTATAACAAGCATCTTATATGCATTCTAATCACATATACGCAACAAAGTAAATACAATCGAAGACATAAGGTCAACATTTTTTAGGGAGACTGCACAAATCAAACAATCTGTTTCAACAAGGAAAACTGTCTTCAGACTAGATGCCAGGAGATTCTCAACTTTGATATACAAGGTATAAAACGAGAATGTAGAATGAAATCCAGTTCCATGGAAGCCAAATATTAACAACGCACTATAATTCATTATAGACTAATTAATTCAGCTCAGAAATTTACTAGTTTTCAATAGAACTATGATATGCAATTTTGCAATTCACTTTGCATACTCATTATCAGTTCAGTTGCAAACAGTCACTCATTTAGTGCTTCAGCTTGCAAAGTTAAACCGCTTTCCCTTTTAACAAATGACTCTTAGCCACAGTCTTGAGCTGACTCAAGCATGTATACATCTTATAAAGAAAGCTATTAGAGTTGAAGCATACATGTATAATAGAAAGGTAGACATGACATGAAGGGAACTTGTATGTCAAGAGAAGGTATGACATCAATTAACTATCTACCCAGCAGCTATAACATCTAAAAACAGGACACCGTACAACATTAGATGATTGAATAATAATCCCTTACACACACACACACACACACAAAAAAATCCAAGTTAAAATCAAGCATATTGTGGCCACTGTAGGTATTTCAAGTGGATAGGATAAAGCTTTACCAAAAATTTCAACCTCATATAGTCAATTAGCTGCATACGAAAAAAAAAAAGAAAAAAAAAAGGCATAATTGAGAGTTCAAAACAACTGCACAACAACAGGACTAATAAAGTCAAAATATCTACAATGCTTCCACGCTGAGCAAGAAAAGAAGAATGCAGACTTCCAACAGCCCCGCCATCCCCACCTCCACTCTCTTCTCTCTCTCTCTCTCTCTCTCTCTCTATCTCTGATTCAGGATCATAGGAAAAGAAATCTAAAATATTATTTCACCATTCCTGAATCAAAACAGGAAACACCAAGCACTTAGGACTATGAAGTCCTAAGTTCAACTCCGCTGCCACCCCTACTATTCTCTCCAACCATACATAAAAAACACACACACAGACAGTGACTCTCAATGACATGCTATATCATTGCAGCATGCAGAAGGTGCTCAGTTATAATTAATTAAGTGAACTGTCAAAATCCAAAAGACCCATTAAGATTCAAAAAAATCATACCATTAAATTTATGAAAATCTAAGGCACGCATCACACTAAAAATGTTCTCATCAAGTGAAAGTGAATTTCTATGTCATTGAACACTTCATATGTTGTAACACCAATAACAACCAAAAAGTAACAATTTAAGATAATGTGTTGTAATTTAAGATAGCTGCTTACTCAAACAATTGGGCAATTATAAGTGCTGCAAAGCTGCAGTAGTGCTGTTTGATTTGCTGGCTCAAGATTTTCACTGATGATCTGGGGATACCTCCCGGGGGAAAGAGCAGAAAGCTGCGCCAGTGAAGCAACTAAGAATTGTTTTGGATCTTTTATGTCCTTAAGAGGATCATCCTCCTTTTTTCCAGCATTATAAAGTTTGACAAAGGTTGCAGTGTAACCAGCATTTTCAGCAATATCTGGTACTTCTGGTTCCTCTTCAACTCTATCCTCCTCTGGTCGTGAGAGAAGGGTAACAATGCTATCCAGCATTTTTCCCCAGTGCCTAGCAGCTGCAGCATCCAAAAGGGCAGGAGATTCACATATAAGTCTGGTTGAGGCAACTGCAGCTAATTTAACCTCAATAGGTCCAGTGATTAGCTTAATATTGGGGATCCAGAACTGCTCCAAAATCACCATAAATATATTGGGTTGAACTGTATTCATTGTGTCTACAAGGTTTGCAGAACCATGCTTGACCAAAAATAGTGACATAAAAATCAAAAGAGACTTGACAAACTTTACTGTCCGCTTGTTCTGCAGGCGTGTAAATAAAGCATTCCAGATGTGAACCATGTAGGGAGCAATGACACCATAATCAAGGTTCTCAATCACAGTGTTAAGGACGTAGAAGCCTTGTTCATCAGTAGTTGGGGATGACACAAGCCTGTTGAATATACCAAGAACCTGGCTAAGCCTTCCCTCTTGGTTGAGCTCATTGGGTGCTTTCTGAAGGAAAGCTTGAAGTAGACGCACAAGGGCTGGGACATTTGAATTTCTCTTCCATGAATCAGGAGACAGAAGAAGAGCAAAAATTTGCATGTAACTGGGGGAGATTGGAGGCCTCCTCAACTCAACAAGTTGAGCCAAGAGCTGGAATGCATAAGGCAAGAACTCAGTCACATCATTTGCCAAGATCATCTCAAGGCTGGGAAATAAGCTTGTTTCGAAGGCTGGAATAAGAGAGTTATCCCTCTCACATGCACGCCTAACAAGAACAGCCACTGACTCAAACAAATAATGATTGAAAATTGGATTCTTTGGATTTTTGCAAACCTCATTGAGAATTGAGGTCAATCCAGCAATGCAAGGCGCAGCAATCTCAGACGATATTTCTGCCACTCCTAGAACACGCATGATACACTTCATTACATATTGATTCTCCTCAGACTCTGGAAACTTCAAGGCATTGAAGAGGTTATTCATCAGCAGTTGAAGATATGGAGTTATATCTACTGAAGTATACAGAGGTCGTCCCCCTTCATCCTTGACCAGCAAGAGTTTCTCTATACAACTAGCAGCATAAGAATGAACCACATTTGACTCAGAGCCGAGGAACCGAACCAAATCTGGGAACAACTGAACTACAAGAGCCTTTTGTAGAAGACTCCTAAATACAGTAAAGAACTTTAGAGCACCAGCCTTAAGCATTGGAAATGCATTTATATCCTGACTCTGCAACTCGGGCAATATCACTTGACCAAAGAAGTTCTCAACATTCACAAGATCAGTTGAAACAGAAGTACCCCCAGCCTTCTTAGTTGCAAGTGAAACAACCAAATATATGGCACAATCCTTGTCCTTCCAATTTATCGCAGGATTTGCAGAATACGAATTCAACAAATTTTGTATTTGAATAGCAACCAATTCAGTTACCTGAGTCCTGTAATTTGTTGCAATCCCTTTAAGCAATTCACATGCAATCCTTCTCCTAGTATCAAGATCACTCCCCTCCATATCCCTCCTTATGAACTCAACGTAATTCATCTCAAAGAGCTCCTCATCCTCATCCCTTAACCGCACATTAGGAATCACAATACTTTGACAAATCTGGGGGATGACCCCATCGGTTCCAAACATAGTGTGTTGCACACTAGTACTCACAGTAGTCAGAAACTTAATTGCCGTAATAGCTAATCTATCACGGCTGGAAGAGAGGGATACATTCCCTAACAAAGTCCAAATAGCAAGGGCAAAACCTTCCACGTATCCCTTAAACTCCTCCTCATTCTTCTCCATGTAAAGGCTAATATTCTCACATACTGCAGCCTTAAGCTCATCAACAACCGCTAGTCCATCAGCGCTGTTCTCCAGGGCAGGATAGCTGGTAGTTAAATATTTTTTGAACTCATTCATCCACTTGTCCATATTATCCTCAAAGAACTCAGGCAACTCTTGGAAATTCAGTGAGTAAAATATCCTACAACACAACCTCTGGGACTCGAACAACGGCCTTAGAGTTAAAAGGGAGCCACCTCCTGAACTAACCGTTGAGTCAATTAAAGCAGCGGTCCTTAGGAAAATTTCAAGTAATGGTTTTGCAAAATTATCTAGACAATACTTCAAATCAAGCAAGAGATCATTAGTTTTGTACTGATAACGGAATTTTTTGAAGATAGAATTGGCCGTACCAAGAATACCGTTCACGGAGGCGTAATCGTTATTGCTAGAGACAACATTGAGGCTATTCGTGAGCTCCGGGAGCAAACTTGGCCATGATTTGGGAAAATCGTGTTTGCCGATTAGAGAGAGCGATTCGCTGAGCTGAGACTGAATGCGGGGAGTGGAAGAGAGCATGAGAGAAACGATTAGCGTTTTGATCTGATTCTTCTCCTCATCAGAGATAGGAGTAAGGGAAGAATCGGGTGATGGGGCCCAGCGGGTACGGAGATGGTTCTTAAAGTTGACAGCAGCGGCGTGGCGGATATGCTCATTGAAGGAGGGTTGTGCGACTAATTGAAGAACGGCGAGCGCGTAGTTTGGACGGTCAGCGGCTTCCATGAGTTTTTCTTCGGCAGCACGGCGTGGCTCCGGCGATGGAGAAAGTGTGGCGAGGAAACATTGGGAGAGGAAATCTGGATTCAAATCCATGACTGGATAGAATGTTGTGTGCTAGGGTTTGGAAATGCAGTTTTAGGGTTTCCAAGAAAGAAATCTAATAATCGATTTGACCGATTTCAAAAAAATTATTAATAACCGAAACCCAGAGAATGTGAGAGAAACGTAGCGAAATAGAGTGGCTGGAGAGAGGGAAAACACAGAGGAGACTCAATTTCAAAACGGCGATTTTGATTTTTGGGGTTTTAGCTAGGGTGATGAGTGATAGTGTGTTATGCTTTTTTTTTTTTTTTTTGAAGGGACGAAAGACGTGTGGCTATGTTTGGTTGGTCACCAATAATAGAATCAGAGCCTGAAGAACAGCAGGGGTTCAGAATAAAGCCCGCAACAGCATTTCACAGTTGGCCCAAAATTGTCTATGGCGGCATCGATCAAAAATAAAAATAGCCCAAGAGTAAGGGATCGTTGCTGACCGAATTGGGCTTTCTCTCCAATGATTTTCCACTCTCTCTGTGTGTCTCTTTCTTTTTCTTTTTTTTTTTTTTAATAAATTTAAATTTCAATGACTAAATATAAATTTTAATAAAAAATAATATAATATAAAATTAAATATTTTAATAAGTTGATCTGCATATTATAAATGTTCAACAAAATATATAATTGCTGATTTTGAAAAACTACAATTATAATAATATAATAATATGATAAATTATTATCATCTCTGCAAGCATATAAAAAATAAGTACGTAAATATATTATCAAATTCATAAAAAAATAATTTCTAACAAAGAAAAGACATCTCTGTTTCTTATAAAGTGAATTAAATTATTTTTAGGAATCAATTTTTAATTTAATTTAATGATATTTGAATCTTGATGCAAGTTAAATTTATTAAAAGAAAATAATTATTTTTTTTTATTTCCTATAATTTATCTAGTGACATATTTTCTTCAAAAATATATGTAATGTGCAAAATGGTTAGAGTGAGCATGGACAGGTTTCCTCAAAACATAAAGCCTGATCTCCTGGAATAGGTTAAATCATAACTGCCGAGGCCTAACTCTTTTTTTTTTTTTTTCAAATAATATTTATTTGATATGATTATCTAAAAACATATAAAATAATTTTCTTAATATTGAAGAAAAGGAATTGAAACTCAATTTATTATTCAAATTTTATGTAATTATTATTAAATTATATTTAAGTGTGTTCATTATTTCGGTTTTTGAAAAAAATAAAGTGATTATTATCGGATTATTCATCATGTGCATCAGTATAGGCAGACGGAGATCAATATCAATTAAGGCTCCACCCAGACAGGGACCCTTATGAATCATCCCTCAAAATTTAGTCACGTGATTTTTTGCACACACCAATTTGTATGGTGTCCAAATATGTTCTAAAATCAACATACAACCTGCCAAACCCATTAAATAAAAATTGACTTTCATCCCGTTTTGTTTTGTGTATTCTTTAATTTAGTAATCCTGAAATTATATCAGCTTTTTTTATTCCAACCCTTTATTGTAAATAATTATTTTAAAAAATAAAATTATAATAGATTTTTTATTTTTAAAAAATAAAAAAAAATAATTAGTTTAACTTTTTATATTTAGAAAATTATGTATCACTTTTTATTCTAATTTTAATTAATATAGCATAAATTTCTATAAAATTTATTATGTATAATTTTAGTAATTTTCTTATTAGATAAATTTAAAAAATTAAAAAATTAAAATAATTAATACTTATAAGATGAAGTAAAATAAAGAAAAAAAATATAAAAAGTCTATTAAAGAGAAATGAAATTTTATAGTTAAATAAAATTTTATACTCTTTATTAAATAAGATACTCTTTAAAATAAATAATACCATTAAAAATGCTTTTGTAAGTTCAAAATTATTTGAGTCAATTTTAAAAATATATTTTTATTTATGAATATTTTTAAATAAATTCACATTTTTTTTAGATATTATAACATATACACGTGTCTCAACCTCATCAATTGGATAAAATATCATTAGTGTGTTTGATATATTTTAGCATTATATATATATATATATATATATATATATATATATATATATATATATATATATATAGACACACATGATGCAACAATGAATCAAAATTATTATTTTTTAAAATGTTAATTTATATGCTTGTTAATAAATTCTCTTTGACGACAAATTCAAATACACACCACAAACTAAACATATTCATAAATTGAGCTCAAATTTATTTTTATAAATATTGAGTTTATTTTATTATTTTTTTCTTTCCAAAATATTTATCTTTAAAAAAAAAATTAATTTATATGTCATTTTAAGATTTTAATAATACATTTATTATTTTTTCAATTTTACTCTTTATTTATTATTTCATTAAATATTTGTATTAATTATTTTTATTTTTTATATCAAAATAAAAAAAGATATTTTATTTTTTTAATTTAAATTATGATAATTTAATAATTTTTTAATATAAATTTAAATTTTAAGCAATTAATATTTTAAAACGGAGGTAAAATAATTTTTTCATTTCATGACTTGATTTGCAATTCAAAAAACCGTTAGAACCTCAGGTGTAACGTATGCGTTGCAAATTTGGGTAAATGAACGAGCGGTGTACGCGCGGAGTGGCGTGGAGAGTACTTGACAAGATTGGAAGCTACGATCAATGCAAAAACAAGGGAATCCTGTGTAGCCTCTTCCTTTGGTAGTCCTCTTGTAGTTAAACACATGTGCAAATTGTTATTAGTGAAGTTATGTATATTGGGATTTATCCTGAATTATTTTGGGGCTTAACCCTCATATATATATATATATATATATATATATATATGAGGGTTAAGCCCCAAAATAATTCAGGATAAATCCCAATATATATATATATATATACATGTATATAAAATTTAATTTGATATACAAATACAACTATTTTTCATAAATCATTAGCAACAAATTTCACGTGAATATTTTTATATATATTATCATAATAAATATGTACTAACTATGAATTTATGAAATAAAAATTTATTGATAAAATTTTTTTAAGATAAAGAGAATCACATGTGGGGTAAACATTGCAAATTTTCAATAAATCAAAATTTAGCATCGCAGAGATCTCACAACATTTATGTTGGTAATTAGCGATGGATTTAATATTTTAGAATATGTTTGATTTGTGAAATAAAATATACACAGAATATAATAATTATTCTTGAAAAATATAATAGGCTAAAAATAGAATAATTATTTTTATTTTATAATTTAGTTCATAATATAAAATAATTATTCTATTTCAAATAAATAACTATAATATCCTTATAAATTAATTTTACTATTAATATTAAAATTAAATATAATTTTACCAAATTTTACTTGAAAATAATTTAAATACATAATAAATAAAATTTTTATTTGATTTAAAATTTAAAAATAAAAATAAAAATCTGTAAATAAAAAAAATACAGCAATAGTGGTGAGCTTAAATTTGCCAATATTTTTATTAAAGATAAAAATAAAAATACTCTATTTTATAGTATAAAAAACATAAATTCTTTAATTTTTTATGAAATATGTATTGCATAAAAATTATAGAATTGCTATTATACGAAATTAATATTTTTTATCTAAAATTTAAACTAAAATTTAAAATAATTATTTTTCATGAAATAACTATCATGTTTCTTAACTATTCTATACCAAATATAGCCTTAACTTTAAAGGATGGCATAAAATTTTTATTTTTTAATATATTATAAATTTTTTAAAATTTTTGAGCGGCCCCTTTCGGCTTCCCCTAAACATCCACCACAATAGCCAACGGATGGTATGGTGGTCCAGCGGAATAACTGTGCAGCCCTCATTAGTCAGATACCGACGAATTATGGTAATTTTCACTGGTTCCATTGCCCATGCCATTGCCAAATTCCGTGATCCTCCGCTCTGTTCCAATTTCAATAACTAAGCAATAATTGCCATGGCCTGTGGGGTCAGAGTCTATCGCCTTAATGTGTATTATTATATATCCACATATTATCTTTTTTTTTTTTTTTTTAATTGCGTAACGTGCCAACAAACCCGTTTTTATAATTAGAGAAAAAATATATAATAATTATGAATTTTAAATGTTCATCTTTTTTTTTTTAATATATATACTGAAAAATTAATTATGGAAAATAACAAAAAAATTAAAAAGCCATTTTCTATATGATTCGAGGATGAATAGGAAAATAATTTAATGCATCCACACTGCACATAGAAATAGTGAATTATATACACTCACAATTAAATAAAATTGTTTAAAAAATATGAAAAACGTATCTCACTTGATTTTAAACCTAGAATTCATTATGTTCAGGCATATGTGTATTTCTGCTCCCATGAATCGTTGTAATATATCTTTTTATGGCAATACATGGCCAGCTAGGGCATGGACCCATTTATATATCTGGACATCTGTCAATAGTGAATGAACCTGGCTAGCGGGCAATGGGCATGGACATATGCGGGTTTATATAGACCTTATTTGGCACTGTATTTAAAAAAAAAAAATTCAGTAAAATTTTTTATATCTTTTTAATAGTTGTTTATTAAAATTATTTTAAATAGGAACATGTAAATTAATATTTTTTTAAAAATAAATTTAAAAAAAAAGTTATAAAAATTAATAAAAATTAATTAAGAAAATTCTAAAAACATTTTTTTAACTCATAACGATAATCCCAAATGCACTTATTGAGAAAAAATTTGTACATTGATTTTTTTATATGGGATTCCTTATACTTTTGCAATGTCTAACTTTAAAGTATATTGAATTTTACATTAAGTCTTCGTTATTTTGACATTATTTAAAAAAACAAAAGGCTGATTTTAGACAAAAATAAGAAAGAACTTTCATCAGTAAATGGAAAATAATAATTTGTCCTTTGATTTTTATGAGTTTAAAATTGATTTGTGATATTTTGGTAAAAAAATCAACTTTCAACTCATAAAAACAAAATGATAAGTAATTATTATTTATTGTCTCGTAAAATTTCTTATTTTTATTTAAATTTTTTTTCACTTAAAAATAATGCCAAAATCGAGCCTAATAAATATAATGCAAGACATTTATTCATTGATCAATACGTGTCTCTTTTTACTAGTTCAAAAACAAAACTAATATCGATAAACAGTGATTAACAGATTAAATTCTAATACCTACTTTTAGTTTTTTAGGATGTGTTTGGATGCTTGGATTTGAATATAAAATTTAGATTTCAAATATTTGATTTGAAATTTATAAACTTATAATTCTCTTATTTGGGAAGTGTAAAAATTTTGAAATTTTAGATTGGCTTATTTAAAAATAGAGATCTTATATTAAACATAGAGAGGGTAGATTTGAAATAAATAGATTAAAAAAAAAAAGAATTTCAAATATTAAGTTTTTGAATTTAGTTGATTTCATAAAATATTTGAATTAAATCCAAATCTACTAAATTTTAATAATACAAACAAGAGATTTGATCTAAATTCAAATGCAGTATTTAAATTACTGTCATTCAAACGGATCATTAGTTATTTTTATATTTATTTAATGCGAGATTCATTTTCTAATTGTGGAATTAGGAGGGCCATCCTCTAAAGTATGAATTTTTTAATGTAATTTTATAAAAAATTAGTTATATATTAAATATGTCATCTTTTATTTTATGTGAAAATTTATTACAAATATATATAAATTGACTAATTGTATATAAAACTTTAATTGAAATTATAATATGAAAAAATTTGGCTTTTAAAAAATTTTCTAACTCTACCACTATACATAAACACATAAATAAATTAATATGATGAGCCTACATATATATATATATATATATATATATATATATATATATATATATATATATATATATATATATATATATATATCATTGATAGTTGGACAAAACAAATTAAAGGGGGCAAGTCGTTTTGTGGTGTTTAGCGACCCCATATTATAGTAGATAAGCCATTTAAAGGCATGTGACGGAAAGATTATTCTCTAAAAACACATGTCTAAAAAGAATGCATCGCAAGTGATCAGACTTGATCAATATGAAAAAGGAATGAGCTGGATCTTCTCTTCTTGAACCTGAGCCTGATGGCTGAGCCTGATGCCTGCGAAGGAGAAGAAAAAGGATCAGAAATGAGCCAGGCCTTTTACCTGGTTTTAACTCTCCAACGATCAAGTTAGTCTTTTCTTCAAAGTATTTTAGTGAAAGAAAAGGGATGAGAGAATGCAGAGTTTCAACTACCTGTGCTTAGACTTTTCTTTCCCTTTTGTATGATTTCTGGGTTAGGTACGTCTGACACCTTTCTTTTGAGGAAGGACATCCTCTGTCATTCAACCATGCTGGTTGGTGAAAGTTGGTAGCAGGCGCATGTCCCCTGTCCCATCCCTAGGGATGTCTGGTAATGGGGGTGTCAGGGCATGGTGCAGATTGTCTGAGGACTGATCCTCCTGTTGGATGACTGGACATGTCATCAGAGGGCTTCGGCCCTTACTTGCTCAGCAAGTCATCCAGCTGGCGAAGGAGGGGAGTAGCATCTAGTCCGAAGGCCTTTAGACTTGGATCGTTCGAGGGTCCGGCCAATGGGTCTTGTTTCCGTTTATCATAGTCTCTGAAAGCTTTGCAATGGGCTTGGGCTACAGGAGAGTCCAAGCCTCTCTTGAGAGTCACTTTCATCCCTCATCAGCAAGCAAAGCAGCAGAGGTTGTATTTTACCATTTATTCACGATTAGACAACATTCAAATCCGCGATTGTAAGACGAAAATGTCAAAGTCCACCAATGATATGCAAAATTATGCAAAACCAACGGCCCTAATATATTAGAGATCAATAGAATAGTACCCAGTTTCACAAGTATGATGCAATTACAAAATTTGCTGTCTTTGTCATTGACAAAAAAATGCCAGAGACGACAAATGACCTGTTGTATTTTGTTATTTCAAGTTGCAACCCATGGTAGAATAAGCATCGCATACGTGCCTTCTTTTTTTCTATGTATATGTATATACATTTATATAGAGGACAATAACATCCCCTCTTCATTCGCATATGCAAGTTTTGGTTTATATTTTGTTGCATGGTGGAACTAGACTTCAAAGTTTGGAGCTAAAAATAATTATGGATTTGGAGCTAAAAATAATTATGGAAAAAAAATTAAGTTGATAAAGTTAAGGTAAAAAAAGTTAAAATTTCTAGCACTATTATTATATTATAAAATATTTATTTATATGTAAATATATTAATACATTGATAACAAACAAAATTTTAGAAAATATGGAGCAATCTATATATATATTTTAAGATGGAAAGAATGGTTTTCATGTTACAAATTTAATGTTAAATACATCAAAAGGGATAAGAATCTGATTCTAGATTTCTTATTTATATCAGAAAATTTTTCCGTTTCTCTCATTAGCACAGTGAAAACAATTCCACTTATCCTCATGGCATCCCCTTCCTTAGTTCCATTCTCATCTGATATGGAATTTCCTTTCATCAATTATCTTCCTCCTACGGTCCATGAAAATATCTCTAAAAAAGCTCTTCATGATCTAGCTTATGAATAGACTTTTTTGTACCAATATCTTATAATTCGAAAAATATGACACATTTTTCATAAGGAGATTGGCCATTTGCCCAACTCACCCCTTTCTTAGGCCCTTTACCTTCATGAAATTCTTTGTGAATAATTTCTAGATTTGATCAGTCGAATTTCTTGTTTTTTTATGGTATTTCTGCCATACTTTCTACATTGCTATAGAAATCTACCCCTTTGATCTCATGACTTATTTGACAGTGTTCAAGAGAAGAGCAATGAATAATAACCATTTTATGACTTTTATGGAATGGTTTGCCCCTTTACAAGAATGAGAAGACATACTCATAAAAGGATATGAAAAATGTGAAACAAACCAATTAAAAAATTTAACAAGTCTGGTTATACTCCATCGACAATGGACACCACAAGTTATTAGAAAAAAAAAAACCATATTAAACTCAAAGTCTCACCAAAATATTTTGTCTATAAATCATTTCTCTATCTAGTGAATGAGAATTATGGACAATATGTTGAATACTTTATCCAATTTTAGCATTTTATGTGTGGTTTGAACAATGCTCCAATCCAAGAACTATAGCCTCCTTCCTCTCCGAATGCACCATGGATGTCTTACCCTCCAGATTATTATAAGAAGATTATAAATCTAAAGGAAGAATAGAATAATCAATACAGGAGACAAATTTATTGTGGGACTAGTAGATAAGTCCTCAATCCACTTAATGATAACTTTGACCCAACAGACAAGCTTTGGACTCATCTAATAGTGGATTCTCAAGATCCACATGACTTGATATCTGGACAATAAGATGATGACATAGATTATGGCAATGTGACAAAAAAATTATTAGAAGCTGACTCAGACTCTAACATGAATATGTCCTCTAGTCACGAGTGTATCAATAAATAATGGTCTTACTTTATTAAAGTAAATAAGTATCAAATGTTGTGTAATAAAGTACATGTGAGCTGTAAAATAATATGTCCCATATTGTATTGGCTTTAATTATTGTACTTCTATTGTATGTAACCTCCTTTCTCTATATAAGGAGCAAGCTTATAAGATTAAAGGCAGAGAACCTTTTAGCTCCTGCCTAGTTGTGAAATAAAATATGAGTTTCTAAATTTTTGCCATCTCTTCTTAAGTCTCTTAAGGTATTAATAAATGTTCAACAGATATTATTAATGATTTTATAATTGCCATAATATAGTGAATCCTATATGAATCATTATAATTTTATTAATGATCCTGTGAACAGAACTGTATATTCTAAGAGACCTAGTCTTATTAAACAGCTTATGAGTGCCTAAAGATTAAAGACAAGGTATAATTGAATGTATGGTCTTCGTACATAATGGTATCGAGCCTCATGAATCAATAAACATTGATTAATACTTTAATTGATGATAAAAGAGAAAAATCTCTCACTATGGAAACACCTCCAGTAGAATAACTACCAGTTTATTCACTATTATTTATGCACTAATTACCTTATCTTCCTCTCCCAGTTTGAGAAAATCTATAGGGAAAAAAATAGATTTTATTTATGAAATTAATTATCTTCCTGAAACCTGCAAAATCCAAAATACTTCTCTTCCCTTCTTAAACCCATATGATGCCTTTTCCAAATCTAAGTCCTCATGGACTCATAGTATTAGGACTTTGATAAGAAGAACTCTTAAAGAAATAAAGGAATATGTTCAATCTTCAACCTTTGATCAGTGTCCAATTAAGGCAATTGGTGAAAAACAGTTTGTTGATCTTCAAATTTCCCATGAATTTCTATCCCAATGGTTAGCAAATGGATTTACTCATATCCATTTTGGAGTTATGCATCTATGATACACCTATCATGGAAGAAAAAGTTTGTCTGTGTCTGCAAGAATTTCGCTACTAGATACAAAGTATCTATGTTACCAAAATGTTATGATTGGCACATTAGAAAGAACCTTAAGTGCTGACACAGTCATATTTACTCTTTTGCCAAATTTCAAGTTGGCTCTTAATGATCCTCATATCCTTTCACCATTGAAGGTTCAAATTCAAATTATGGGAGCACCTTAAGTAGTTGATACTACAATAGCTACTATTTATTATCAACTAATTTATAAAATTCAAAATCATGCTATAGATTTAAGACTTTCATTTTCAAACAAGGTTATTCACATCATAGCAGACTTAGATAATGCTCCTCCTTGCCTTCACATTCCTAAATAGATCCCTCGAGATGATATAATAAAACTCCTATCAGAAAAATGGGTGACTAATTATGAAAAGTTTTATAAAAACTCTAGGCTTATCCAATCCACTCAGCCTATTTTTATTTCAAAAAGGATAAGTCTGTTGAGATTATTTTTGACAGACAATCCATATTTGAAGTTTCTCATTCATAATCTATTTTTCCAACTCAATTCATGATTTCTTCTTGGCCCCAAGAAGAAAATGTTTCTATTATTGCTTTTGACCAATAAGGAAGACCAATTTATGCATTTGAAAGAGGCAACTACTGGTACTGGGATAAATGTGACTGTGATAACTGTTATAGATCTTCTTTGAAAGAAGGGGATCCTTATAGACAAAAATATAAGAAGAAATCTATTCTCGCTAAACCAAATTTATCGAAAGAATGATGATGACAAAAGCTCTACTACCTTATTTATTGATCAATTTGCTCATCTATTATCTCCAGATTATATTCTTCCTTCTGCTTCAGGATATTGTAAACCATCTCTTCCCCCAGATGAAGATGAGTGGTTTTATCCTAAGAAAGCAATTAAAAAGGCTCCTTTATCTTACTACAAGCAAACTCTTAAGATTATTCATAAGGTATCAGCCTTTAATTTTGCTTCAGCATACTATATGTACTAGCCATTCATATTCCACTATGAAGAAGATTTTTGATCATTGGCAGATTTCACAAATCCAAATACAAGTGTAAGAACCACCTCTTACATCAAGAATCCAGTTGGAGTTAATGCTAAAGGGAAGCCTCTTTCAGTAGGACCAGTGAAAACAGTGCTCAATTGGCAAACTGACAATGCTCAAGCATAAGTCAATAATCTTCTGTTGAGCAAATATCTCATTTAGTCAATAATTTTGATGCCAAAATGATCAGTCAGTCTAAAACTACTCATAATATTTTTCTCTCTCTCCAATCACAATTGGAAGTTAACACCGAGGAAATCAAACCATGATGAAGGAGAAGAAATTAACAGAAAATTCTATAAAAAAGAAGCTGAGATTGAAAATCTAAAAGAACATATAGCAGCCCTGGAAAAAACAAAGAAAAAAGATAACTCTCAACCTTTTTCCAAAAAACCACAACATAAAACTCAAAACACTTTGTCTATTCCTTCACCAGTAGACTTTGAACATTTTAGCTATATAACTGAAATATTAAAAAGAAAGAATAAACCAACCTCATTTAAGCCTACCTTTAACCCAAAACCTTCCGTATCTTCTTATGATGATTCCATGCCATTAGAACAAAAAACATCTCAAACCAAAGAATTCCAAACACCAAATCCAAAAAGAGACTCAATGAAAACCCCCTACGAACATAGACCCAAAACAGCCACCTCCATCTCACTTTATGATGAACCTTTTAATTGATTTCATTGATTAATGTTTGGATTCAACAAAAAATCCAAACTAGACTGTTATGATCTATTAAGAATTTTCCTCAAATGTATTTGCCTCCTAAATATTGTTTTTTAATGCTTCTAAGTCTAAGAACTTTTTTTTTAAAATTTATTCATAGGAGATTAATAGCCGAAATAATACTGCAACAAACTATACAATATGGTGTAGCCCTCTTCTTTAATATATTTCACCAAGTTCATGATAATTCTCTTATAGCTTGGGTGATTCTAATCCTAGATCTCGCAGTTTTTATCCTCTTAAAGAGAAGAAGACCAACCAGACTACACATAATTGGCTTAAGTCTAAGAACTTTTATAATTGGACATTTATATTTATGTATAACCCAAACAAAATTGATATTGTGAGTTTTTGTCCACCTCAATTTAATTATTCTAAGTTTGTCACTGGTAGCAGTATTTAACAATAATTAATTGCAATCAGGTTGAGTTATTATTATTATTATTATTATTATTATTATTATTTTGTTTGTCTTTTGAGATGAAGGGTTGAAGTAAAGTGAAACAAGACCCTAATGTTTTAATTTTGTAAGTAATTAAGGTACCACCTTTGCTCGTAGTAGCTATTCCTGGTTGGGTGTGAGGCAACGTATTAAATATTGGTCGATACGTTACGTATCGGGCGTTTCATAAAGGGTTTTGAAAGGTTCAATACGTTATTTATCCATTTCGATATTGCTAATGGAAATTAGCACTGAATCAGTACTGAATCACCCGATACACACTGATACGACAGTTATTTAACGATACGGGTGTGACGTATCAATAAAAAAAATATTATTATTATATTTTTTATTTTTATTTTATTAATGTAAATTATAAATATATTATTTAAAAGACATTATTTTATATTTGTTCTATTTTATTAATATAAATTATTGGGATATTATTTTTTACATTATTTATATTTCAATATATTTTGAATATTATGATAATTTTTTACAAAATTCATTTTTTTGTAAAAATTTTTTATTTGTGGTTGTAAATTATTAATTGAATTTTACAATTTCACTATATTTTGTCTTTATATATTTATGTTTAAAAATTTAAATAA
Organism: Reutealis trisperma; assembly: GCA_947687605.1. NCBI lineage: Eukaryota > Viridiplantae > Streptophyta > Magnoliopsida > Malpighiales > Euphorbiaceae > Reutealis > Reutealis trisperma. The sequence goes on along the minus strand of CANTUT010000033.1, from coordinate 4,370,079 downwards.
TTATTTTGTATAAATTTTAAATGAGTTTAATAGCAGGCAAGACAATCCATATCTTTTCCAACATTATTTTTATTGGTGATTAATTAATATTATAGTATATTTATTTTTTTAATTTTATTTTATTTACTTAGAATATGGAAAGTTTTTTTTTATCACCTTATTCATTTTGAATAAGGTGATTTTTTCTCTCATGACTTAATAAAAAAAGATTGATTTATTATTATTAGTTATGTAATTTGAATTTTATTTATTGTAAATTAAATTTTTTAGGCACAATTATACTTATTTAAGTGTTAATTAATTTAATATATTATATTTTGAACGTTATATTTCATTTTTTTATTAAATTATATCAATTTGCTAATTATTTTTAAAAATTCACGATAACAATAATTTATTTAATTCGATTTTATTATATTAATTTTAATATCAATACGATAAAAATTGTTATTTAATACTATGATGTGATATCAATTTTTATAGGAAATATATATAGTAGGGCTTGGGAATAAGTGGCTAATCAATCGCATCATAGCCAGCGGACATCGGGAAATGTTGTCAAGCAAAGTTGAAACCGCCGTGAGTTTCTTGCTTCCAGAAATAACATCAAACCTTGAAAAAAAAAAAAAATTAAAAATCATTTTAGAAGTAGCCCATCTGCGTGATTTTAGTTAATATCAGATAAGCTTTTATTGCCTAGTGGCCACTGGTTTCCCATACGTGAAGTGTAATCTTATAAAAGACAACGTAATTATTGTTGTAGCCACAAGTCACATTACGTATCAGTTTTAATATATAGCATAACTGTCTTTTCATAACAGTTGTGTGGCTTATAGATATAAGCTATAGTTAATTCGTTAATTAACTTTTATTTTTTCTTTATTTATTATTAGTTGTCAAGAGTACTAAAGCCCCTTTCAAATTTTAATTTCTTATATAACCTATTAACCCTTCTAATTCTAATATCTAGATTTTTAGATTAGACTTGAGATTTGTAATATAATTTTTGATTTACTTGATTATTATTAAAAGCGTCTCGACTCTCAAGCAATCATCTTTTTTATATGTAGATAGGCAATCATTTTGTTCTCTTTTGAATATATCACTCATGAATGAATCTTTATGAGCAATCAATAAATAAAGTCCTCTTTTTATATGCACCATTTCAACATAGGTTTCGCAGCAGGATGAGAAGCGGCTTGTTTGGGAAATTATACTAGTGATTGCACATTAGATTAACATGGTAAAAATCAGAAAAAGGATGGATGTACATTACACACATACGCTAGTATTGCCATGTGTTTTCTCCAGAGTTGCAGAGCATTATTGAGCACCTCATGAGATGCATTATGGCTTATACAGTGATAAATATTCTCAATATGTGCATAGCCGCTGTGCATCGAAAAAATCTTAATTGCTCATCTTCAATTTTCTTTTATGAGTTTATTATTTGATGAGATTCTATTTGGCATGTTCAGTGGCTAAGTCAATTTTTTTTTAGTGGGATCATTTATTTAATCGATCAAATTTCACAATTATCATTTATAAGATTTAATGACAGATATAAATATAATTTCAGTGAATTTGTTTTGTAATTATATTAATTAATAGAAAAAAAAATACTATTTGATTCAATTGAAGGAGAGAAATTTTGTTAATTTAATTTGATATTAAAAGAATTTTTTTAAACCTTAATATTTTTCACTTTGACAAAATCAAAACCCTAAGTTATCACAGAACTATTAAAACTAATATTGAATATCTATCTTATAAATAATGCAAGGGATAAAGCATATAATCAAATATTAACAATCCCTTTCTCCCATTAAGAATCTTCTATAAACGGACCTAAACTATATATATCTATATGTATATAGAAAATTATATTAATTATTTCAGCCTATTGAATTATTGATAAGAAAACAGAAAAAAGAATTTCAACCAACCAAGATACATGCTAATTTCTTCCGGCTCGAAAAAAACAAAATGTGGTGAATTAAAGTTTGGTAATAAAAGTGGGGAGAGAAGCTTCATTATGACAATGATTGGACAACATCACATAATCAAGTTATGATGGACTGGTTTTTGGTGAAAATTTTGGGGTCATTATTATGAAATACGTGTCTTTCGAAAATTTGTTAGACTAATGTCAAAATCAAAGCCTACGCCTATGGCTAGAAGTAAACCCCAAATTAGCAAATATCATGCACAAAATCACACCAAAAAGCCCGTAAAGAGCCAAAGTGTATCACCAATAACCCGTGCGACCGTCCACCATGTGAACTTCCCCCAACCCTATTGGACAATGATTTTCCATGCTAGCAAGGGGCAATTTTGTCATCTTACTCAGTTACGTGCCGCTTCTCCACCATTCCTGACAGTAGACATATATCAATAGGTTGTCTAAGTCCACGCGCTGAGGATTGCGTAAACAACAAACATCATGTTCAGGTTAATTAGACAAGCAGAATTCTCAGAGAAACGACATAGAAAACATCATGTGAGTATATTCTTAATCTCACTTTATTTTTAATTAAAACAGATTAAGATAGATTTGATAAATGATCACTCGCGCTGAACAGTGGCAGGTGAAATATGCTTTGTCAAATTGCAAGATTCTAGACAGGGGTATTTTAGGAATTTAATAAACCGTTGTCACCTCTCTGGTACAAAATATAAATTAATGTCGTGACTCAACGAACGGCTCGTAGTGTAAATGGAGCAATCACCATACACTGTAGATGAACTGACCACCACCACTACCTCTCCAAAAGCCATAATCCACCGGAACAATGATGCGTCACGCGGTGGCGTAAGACATCCACTCTACAGGGGAGTAAGAAAACGGCGATGGGGCAAATGGGTGTCGGAAATCCGAGAACCTCGTAAAAAATCACGTATTTGGCTAGGTTCATTTCCAGTACCGGAAATGGCCGCCAAGGCATATGATGTCGCTGCTTATTGTCTTAAAGGCTGTAAAGCCCAACTTAATTTTCCAGACGAGGTAGACGAGTTGCCTAGGCTGTCCACGTGTACTGCCAGAGATATTCAAGCAGCAGCAGCTAAAGCAGCACATTCAATGAAAAAGAGCAGCGTAACAAATAGCCACCTTGATGGCGACGGCGACGGTGATGGAGACAAAGGTAGTGATGATTTTTGGGCTGAAATTGAATTGCCAGAGCTAATGAATAGTGGATTGAATTGGAGTTCTTGTGTATGAACTTTTGCCGGCGATTCCACGTGGCAAGATATGTCATGTCTATGATTGCTGGATACTGCGAAGGTCATGAGAGCTTCGGTAGGCTCGTAATTAATATCTATGTTTATATAAATATACATATAATTATATAGTAATTTGTTAGCAGCTGGTTCTATTTTAATCCTTTAATTAATATGTATTTTTGCAATAGTATTTGATAAGTAATAAAATTTGCCTCCAATGTAAATAGGATTTCTCGTGTAAATAAGAAAAGAAAAAGGTAAAGAAGGAGTTTTCGAATCCCATTTGTAGATTCACTTTATTTTCCATTAGCCTACTCATTTAGACATGGAAAACTCCGCCTTTTGAGTCAGCCCATGAACTCCTGATCATGTTTTTCTTCGTTTACAATTCAAGTTCATCATTAATTAATGGTTAAAAGAAATTAAGAATTAATATTAAGAAACTAATGTCTCATTTTCGCCTCCTTAATTAACCACATGTTCTTTTAATCGATTTCTAAGCATGATGTTAATTAAATCATTATTATCTGGACCCGAAATGTTTGGAATCCAACAGGTTGTATCACATCGCAAATTATCAAAATGTAATGTAATCTTGAGACATGTGGATGATATAATTTCTTCTTTTTTTTTTTTTTTCACTGATAAAAGTCAAGCACGAGATGTTTTCAAAACCCCAACGATGTTGCCTATCGATTTTGCATTATATAACTAAGACCCATGTGAGGCAAAAGCGAAATGTGGAAATGAACTTAATTATCTTAACTAGTAGTAATATGTGTATCGTTAACTATTTATTCCAGACTAAAAAATATTAAAATTTATTATTATTATTTTTTTCAGTGAAAAAGAAAAGAATTTAATGACATTTAGACAAATGCCTTAGAAACAGTTAATGTAATGTCCAATCAATTGGAGGATATAAGACACTAAGATTTTTTGTCTGCAAATTAATATGATAAGAAAAGATAATTGAAAAAGAAAAGACAATGGGGTGGCATTATTTTTCTATTGAATTATGGCATTCTTGTGACTGGGCAGCAGCGACAAATAAACTGCCACGGCAACGACACATTAATAATTACAATTTCCGGATGCTTGTTAATAAGTATTAATACTGGCTATTAAATCTTATTGATTAAGACTGAATGACTAACTAATTGATTAACACCAAATATCAATAACTAGAAACATATTTCTTTCAATTTTTATTGCGGAAAAATAAAACTCTAAAAACCTCAATTTATTAAAGGATAATCATATTCGTTCTCCATAGTAAGGGAACATCAATCAATTTAGTTAATGTCAAATTAAATAAAATCAAAATAATTAAGATTTAGAAACAAATCGAAATTGGATTAAATTTTTAAAAAAAATTGAACCAAAAATAATTACAGAAAAATCAAATAACATCAAAATAATTAAAAAAAATTAAAATTTTATTTATTATGTTAATATATAAATGTTTTCTTTATATAAAATATATATAATTTTGTTGGATCCAGAACTGTGATTTGTTTTTTTTTTTCCCTGTGAAACCTGAATTGAAATAATTGAATATTTGAATGCAATGACAATTGAAATAGAAACGAACTGCATTTAAAAAAAAAAAAAAAACTATAAATTTTTTCTTGGATATTTGGGTAGATGTCCCAGCCCAGATTAAGGTTTGTTTGGCCCAATTAATTGGGTAAAATTCGTCATTGTCATCTATATGGGCCCCCTGTTAAGCTTCAGCTGTCCTTTATCTCACCATATAGTTTATTCCAAAATTGTTGGGAATGTAAAATCTCTTTAAATATCCAAATTCAAACTACATATATACAACATAATTTACATTTCATATAAAAAATAAATTTTAAATTTTAAATTTTAAAAAATATAAATTAAATACATATAATTTTTTTTAAAATAATATATGATTAGGTTAGATGGGTAAAATTGCGATGCCTATATATATATATATATATATATATATATATATAAGGTAAGGAAAGGAAAATCATATTTATTTATATGTCCCTTATTATACTCTTATTAATTATATATTTAATTTGAGAGTAATATAGTTTTTGACTGTTATTTATTAAAATTATTTTATTTTTAAGATTAAGATAAATTTAATATATAATAAAACTTTATGTAATAAATTATAAATCTAATTTTATTTCATTAGGATAAATAAATTATACCATTATAAATCTAATTTTATTTTTTTTAAAGAATCAAATTTTATTTTTTAAGATTAATTGTTTATTTATATTATCTGAATACTTAAATTTTAATTTTTTTTATATTTCATTAAGTCAAATTTTAATTTTCTTTTATTTTTCGTTAGGTTTCTAATTAGTTTTGGACATTAAAATTATTAATTCTAATAGAATTAGCTTTAGATATAAAAATTATTAATCATAATAGAACTATATTTTCTCAAGTGAATTATATTTCCTTCTCCTGCTAATATTGCATTACATTTTCTCTATATAAACATATACAGTTATTATCTTCATTAATCTAATACATAAATTTTTATTTTTATTTAATTTTATTCTCATTAACTTTTTACTTTAATGATATTTTATTTTTTTTTTTAAAAAATACTAATATATTATGGTTATTAAGTTATAACCTTTAAAGACATTTTTTTAAAATTACTTTTTATTGAAAATTGAAAATATTCATTATAGAATGGCAAATTTTTTTTTTTAGAAAAATACACCATTATAAATAGAAACGCTCACATTCTTTCAATATTGTATATATATTGCCTTATAAAATACATTCATATATTCGTATAAAATCTAACATTATTTTGTATTATCAGTCTAACTATATTATACATGCACGAATATACAACTTAAATAATATTTATTATGTATAATTATATTTTTATTAAATTTTTAGATTTTCACATGAGAATTTAACTTAATTTTTCATTAACAATTAAAGTGAATTTAATAATTAAGTTATATAAATATTGGTTCATGATAATCTTAAAAGTCAACCAATAAAATTTCGATTTCATGGTAATTAAAAACTTCATTGAATATAAAAATATATAATTTTATACTTAAATAACAAAAAACTAGTTATTAAATTTTTAACAAGAAAAAAAAGTGAAAATTTAGAATAATTATTTATATTTCAAACGAGTTGTAGTGAGTTATAATAGGAATCAATGTGTGAAGCTCGTTAAGAAAATGAAAAATTTTTATATATTACCATTGGCTAAATTATATATGTAAAAAATGAAAAATTTTTATTTGCACTAAATGCATAGATTTATTTTATATATTAAACTAATCAGTAATAAAATATTTTAGCTAATATGACTATTTTTTTCTTTAAATTTAATAAAATTTGAATATCATCAACTTGCATAGCACAATCATCACAAATTGAATATATAATTAAATTGATCAAATACTAGAATTAATATTGATAAAAAAAAAATAAGTTTTGCATGTCTCACGTCAAAGTAAATTGAGCTAGCATAATTGTTAAAGATTTTGATAACTCCAATTATTTAAAATCATTCTTCTGATGTGAGGCGGAGGTACCAATATAGCATCGATGGGCAATACGTAGCAGCACGAACTTACAATATCTCAAACTCTTGTCTACCTCTTTTTCTTGCCCCATAGCGGCCCAAACCCAGAGTAATAGTGAAATTGGTGCCTTTTTGAATTTGCAGAACGTGCTCCCTTGGCTGTCTTTGCCCCTGGTTGGCCTCTACGTGCACCTTGATCAGCTATTTCCCCCTCGGTTTTCTTGATAAGACAATCGGAATCATTGCTACTATTATTTTTTTGGTTTACATCAGAGGAGATGAGAGGCTAAGCTTTTTATCAGATTCATTGCTACTACTATTGGCATTGCTTATGTAAATTTTGAGAGATGTTAAGTGATTGTCATTTTCTTCTCCTTTATTGAATTTGAGTTCTCTCTTCATCACCATTTTCATTTCTTCTTCATTATCATCGTTCAAAACGATTTTCTCCTTATGTGATGGTGATGAATTTCTTTGTATCTCTATTGCTTCCTCATTTTCTCTGTTTTTCATCAACAACATGACCTATACCTATTTATATACGTATTTTTTATAATTACTTTATTTTTAAACAAAATAACATATTTTATTGAAAAAAAAGTTTTTTTTTTTATGAAAATCATAATTTTATTTATATTTTTTCATAAATTAAACTAGTTTTTCATAATTTTACTTAATTGTGAAAAAAAATTCTAATTTTACGAAAATATAATATGTTTTGTAATATGATTTATTTTATACAAAAAAATAATTTTATGAAAAAAATAATTTTATAATTATGAAAAAATATTACTCTTTTTAAAAAAATCATAATCTTTTTATAAAAAGTATCGTATAAGCAAATTTTTATATTACTTTATTTTAAAATAAAGTACAAAATTTTATTGTTTAACCCCAATATGATAGTTATAAATAATAAATATAATTCAAATATTTAAAATGTTATAATTAAAATAATCTGCTATTACATTTCACTAATTAAAAATGAGAAATGTTATAATAATTAAGATAGTATTTTAAATTTATATATTTATAAATTTTATAAAAAAAAAGTCTAATTAACGAAAAAAATATAAAAAAATTATATTTTTTTATAAGAATTTTTTTTTTGTAATTACAAAATTATTTTTTTCTTAAAATTGTTATTTTATAAAAAATAAGTCATATTTTTGTAAAATTAAAAAAAAAAATTGTAACTAAAAAAAATTACTAAAAATGGTTTAATTTACGAAAAAATTTGAATAAAATTATTATTTTTTGTAAAAAACTATTTCTTTTTTGCAAATAAATTAATCATAGAAAACACCTATTTATATAACATATATCCAACATAACCAAATAAATAATTGAATTTGAATAATTTATGTATGCATGATACAAATTTATTCCTGAACCCTAATACTCCGAAATATTAAAGAGAAAATGAATTGGTACAGAGATTTCATTAATTAATTCATTAATCACCTGTGAACAGAGTCATGAAAGCTAATCCCATTCGAATCAAAGCTATTTTCGCTTTCAAACTGGTAAAAAAAAAAAAAAAAAAAAAGAATGTCAAACCAAACAAAAAGTAGCAAACCACACACAGATACCAATTTGAGCAAACCAATCTGCCATTTGGGGGTGAGTAGGCAAGAGAAGTCACAAAATTTTAGGTTTTACAGAAATTTTAACGTGGCACATAAGGGAAACCCTAGAAGAAGCAGATAGCAAGAGAAAGAGAGCACAAGACTAAAAAAGGGTTTATTTGATTTTGGTGGGAATTAATAATAAAAAGAAAGAGAGGAAAGTGACCTGATGAATAGCAGATTGATAGGTTATATCTTGAGAAAAAGGAATCACATCCCATGGTGACTGGTTTAGGAGGCACACGTACGGCTGCTGTTGCTGCTGCCCCTGATCAACTTCTGATCCATGCCACAACTTCCCCTTCTTCCTAATCCTCATTTATATTTATATATATAGAGAGAGAGATAAGTTGCTTACTGAGAAAGAGAGATCAGAGAGCTTTTGTTTTTCTTTTTCATGAAAATTATTTTAACTTAGAGGGAAGGAGTGAGCTGGGGCTGACCCAGGCTGTAAACCCTTCAAATGTTTTTGTTCTGTAAGTTTTAGGACAATTTTACCCTTAGGTTTTCTAACCATTTACCACTGTTGCACCTCTTACATGTAATTAAAGTTGTCCAAATCCAATATTCTTAACTTAATTCATTATTATATCCTTTCATACTGCACGGTCTCATATCTTCTTCTCCTACATATATATACCGTATTACATAATCTATCTTATTTTCTGAGATATAAGAACTAGGCACATTAATAAAATACGATTTTCTTTTCGATAATTAAAGTGATAATATGATTTCCTATAAAATAAAAATTAAGTGCGATATCTAACGATAAATTGCATATACAAATTAATTCTCTTTTATTAATAATAAAAAAATATAATAATAAGATTAATAATCATTTACTTACATTTTTAATGATGACCAATCCACACCTTTCTATGAGAATTTTAACTTCCGTTTGTTTTGCGTCTACATTTTTTTATGTTAGGGATATTTTAAAAAATTAGTCAACGATTTCTAATTAATGAAAAATTAAGTCTTGTTTAAAAAAAAAAAACTAACGGAAAGTTATTTTTTAAATTTTGATAAACTCATTATAATAACATAAAAATATGTAAATATAATTTTATTAACCCACTTATCACCATACTCACTATGGAAAACTATTGATGACCACCCCATCCACCAACCACCAATGGTGGGCTACGGCTGACCACTGCCGGTTACAAGCAACCACTAAATTTATTATATTTATGTATCTTTTTTCATATTTAACACTAAAATTTTAAAAATATAAAATTATAATATTATAAATTAAAATTTTTAATTTTTAAAATAATTTTTAATAATGTAACCAAACAACATAAAATTAAATCTTGGAACAGAGACAAATTATTTTCTGTGAAATAAATGAAATCTTAAAATTTCAATTTTATTTTACAGTGCAGAAACTTTAAATAATTTGAATTTAGAATTTAGAATTCTATTCTCAACATCACATACAATAGTTGCAATTTTCTATCTGACGACAGAAAATCGCTCTAAAATCTAAACCATGGAGAAATTAAAATGCAAAATAAAAGGCACTAGATTAATTAAAAGAATTTAAAGAAAATTAAAATGGAAGGTCGTGAAAAAGGGTTGCATGAATATGAAAACAAACTTGAGTATCATTTGTGAGATCCAAGCAATCAAAGGTCCTCAGTATATGTTTATCTTGTCCTCCCAAAAAATAAAAGGTTATCTATCTCTGTCCAAATTACACCTGATAATATTTATAATGGAAAATTTCTATTTCGTGTTATCAATTTTGCTTCTTGCTAGATACCATTTCAAATTTCCAAAAATTCATTTCACAGCACCTTGTTTTATCTTCCAAATTAATAAAAACTAACATAGATTTTGAAAATATTACACTTTAATAAATAAAATTTTAAAGGCCGAGAAATGAATTTAAACAAAATATGATAAATTTTGGTGGTCTAAGTCTAATGACGGTTTTTTCTTTTCAAAATTGTGAAAATGCCTCTAACCACAGCAAAAGGCCAAGATGATTGGCCTCTTTCTTATGTAGAAATTTATTAGGTAATAATTGAGGGCTTGAGGCGTACACCTTGGGCTAGATTTTTAAAGAGAAGAAAGAAGGCCAAGCTTTTTCGTTATGTTGACTGTTGAGCTTCACTGGCCTAACGAGCAATGCATCTTATTCCGTCTTTGCACAATAAATTTTTTAAGCTTATATACTATGTACATCCCCTTAAACTTATAGACTAATATAATATAACTCTAAAAGTTCTTTGTTTCCTCTTAGCTTTAAGTCCATAACAAGGTCGTTCTTTTGGATTTTGCATGTTTGTTGGTCTACCTTTTTGGGTTTGTGGATTTATGCTGCTTGGTATATGCAGCAAAGGTGCTGCCTTCCACTAGGGTCATGTCTGGCTTGTCCATTGGCGCGATTCGAGTCTTCTAGGAGATTGGATCGACTGTTGATGGATGAGGGAAAGTCTAGTTAGTATGGGTTCTAATGATTCAACTTGGTCGCTCATGAGTTTTGTATTTTGATGTGTGTTGAATGTCAAAACCATTGATGGTTGTTCCTCTCTCCCCAGGCTTCGGCTATCTAGTGGGAGAGGAGAGAGACTCCATCTTTGCGCCACTGTATTTGACGTTATGTTGTAGTGGCAGGCTAAAATCCAAGAGTTATGGTATTTTGGTTTTCTGGTTAGCTCAGTCACTTTGTTCTTGGTAGAGGCAGACGGGTTGCCAGCGCTGGTGCAGTGCATAGTGATGAAGATAAGTTGTACTGGCATATGGTCCAACTACAGGGGTAATAATGGAAATAGGTTTGTGACTCAGGCCTTGTGCCTGTTTGTTTCTTGGGCTTTAAACCCCTGGTTTGTAAACCCACAAATGAGTAGTTTATTGTATCTCTTTTGAACTATATGCTTTGTACTTTTTTTTTACTTCCAATCCTAATGATACTAGGCTATTTTCTTTGGACAAAAAATATATATATATATATATATTTTTAGTTTAAACAATATAATAGATAAGGATATATGATCAGTTATATAGACTTGTACTAATCATATGTATATATATTGTTCGAAAGTATATATATAGTGTTTATTGATGACAATTGACAAGAAACAAATCTATTAATTTTCTATAGATAAATGATCTTGCTTGAGAATGAAATACTATTAACTAATTAACTTCCATGCACGATGGCTTTGAGCTAAATTTTTCCTGGGAAAAAAAAAAAGGTTTATTGCTCATAATTAAAGAGAAAACAAATGTCTTCGAAAACTCAGCCTTCATGGTTTTGACCAACATGTCTCACCGGAGCACTTCTGTGCCAAAATACAATGAAAAAAATAAAAATTTTATATCAGAATTGAAATAATATTAGAATTTTATCATTGTGAGTTCCAAACTCTCTACGTTCAAATTAAATAATTAAGGGCACTAGCAGTACGTCTACGTCTACGCGCTATGTTTATTTTAGTTAAATAATACATTATAGTAGCTATCAAGTTCTTCTTTAGATGATTATTTAATTAATTAATAAATTCCGATTACTTAATTGTGTAGCAAATGCGAATGCTGCAACTCAAATAATTGGAAACAAAAAGAATTGAGCTGCTACTTGTTTAATCATTGAGAATAGGGCCCATGTTGATGGTCTTCACATGTCAGATAAGATAAACAAAATTATCATTTGTATATTGTTAACATACACTTATTGTGTGAAACATTATTTCTTTTATTAATTTAATTATCCTTCTCTTTTAAGGAAACATTTTTTTTTTAAATTGTTTTTCTGTATTGTTACACATCCAATTCTTTTATTGAGTTAAAATTTTAATATCTAATTAATTACAAGTTTAATCTTTCATTAGATATATACACAATTTTGTTGTCCATAAAATGAATTTATAATAAATAAAATGTACCCAGAAGATATTCAATTTTTAAATTATTAAAAATTAATTAATTAATGAATATATAGTATTAAAATTTTAATGAGTCATAATTCAAGTTAAAAAATAGACATGATGGTGAGAAAATGATTGAATTAGGATCACCTACCATGTAAAAAAGGATGAGTGTTGAAAGTGGTTCATGCTCCAACCATGAATCTATATATTAAAAAATGTAAATAAATTTATTTAAATGACATTTTATTTATAATATTATATTATATTATATTATACAGAGGCAATGATTTGATATTCGAAAGTCACCCTTCGCATGGGAAAAAGTTTTTTTGGTTATTTATTGGCTTTTGATTATTAAGTATATATCTTGAAGGGGGTTTCTAGTTTCCACCCTTACTTGATAGGAAATTGCAGTAACCTAATTAGAAATATTGAATTTCAAGATCGGCTACAGCTCGATTCATTAGAAATTTAGGTTCGGATTCAGGTTTTGATTCTTATTTGGGAAGGTGCTGAGAGATTGGCATTCAACGCCATGGCACCTTTTTCTCTTTTTTACTTCTTCAATATGCTTCACCTTGTATCCATTTTACATTATCTAATTTCCACAATCATTGTGATTTTACAATCCACTGAAAATTAATAATTTAAAATATCTATGATTATTTTTTTTTATTTTTTGCTTCATTTTTGTTTTCTTATTAATGGTTATAGAAATTAATAATTTTAAATGTTGCGACGTTGTATAATTTTCAGATCAATTTTTCTATCTTATTAAGTTTATTTTCTCGATTTTGTTAGATTATTTTATCTATATTATAAATTTTAAAAAATAATTATTTAAGTAAAAAGATTTTTTGTGATTTTATTCTAAAATTGGAATCTTATTTAGTTGGAGAGTAAATTTATATTGAGTTTGGTAATGTATTTCTAATGATTTTATAATTTTAAATATAAAAAAAAAATTGTATCTTTCATCACTTAAAATTTTTTAAAATTTAATTATCACGTCTAATTACTAAATATTGTATTGCTACACCATATGTATAGAAATTAGTTACTGGTTTTAAAATAAAATTTTTCTAATTCTTTTAAGGGGAAAAAAAAAAAGAAAAATAAGAGACGGAAATTCAAATTTCAGATTTTAGTAAATAAATCTGTGAGCCCAAAGCAAAAATTGGATGGGGCACCGTTCACAACTTATGACGGTGTGAACTGTGTTATAGTAAAAATAAATTGATTAATTTAAATTAATTAAAATTTGATTTTTATTATAATTAATTAATTTTTAAAAATTGAAGAACTATAATAATAGTTAATATATTAAAATAAAACAAGAACTGAAGGACTCTACTGATATAAAATTAAAATTAAAAAATTAATGGTAATTAATTAATTAAAGTGAACTTTAGTTGTTAAAATTGGCGATTAACTTAAAAAGCGCCTGCCGTCTGGTGCGTAATGGTTAGACCATTGACCGTGGAACCCATACAATACTGCAACTACTCTGAAGGGTAAACTGCAAGCACGTGAGCTATGCGCTCTTCTTTTCGGTGTCCGAAATTCAAAAACAAACTATTGTTTTCTTTTGAACAATAAAAATTTGATTATCGGGCTTATTCTAATGATTAGTGAATATATAATTTTATTAATAATTTTAATTTTAATTTTTTTTCTCGTACAAGCAATAAAAAAATAATGCAAATTTATTTTCATATTAAAAAAAAGACAGATGTTAAGAATTTTTTTTATATTGTATTCTCTCTATTTTTCTATGCTATTAAAACATATTAATACATCAAATTATTCTAAATAATGACTAATATAATAATAATATCATTGAATTTTGCCATATATTTTAATTTATATGAAAATAAAAAAAATATATATAATATAAAAAAAATTAGCATTTTAAAAAAAAAATAAACTCATTTCCATGAGTAGCAGAAAAGATTACAAACTCCGCGTACAAGATTTTCTAACAAGTTAAGGGAGCACATGCATGAGAATCAAGAGCCACTTTGGACTTTTGGAGGAAAGGGAATTAGCCCTACATCTCTTACCACTCCGATGGCTTTTCTTTTTTGACAATATTTATTCTACAATACATTAGAATTAGTCATCATCTGAATTTATTTTTTTTTTTAATTTTTAAAATTTTCTTCAAATCATATTATTTTCTTAAATATTTGACGTTCACAATCTAATTTAGGAGTAAAACTGTTCATAACAAAATTTAGATTTAAAGAATATTAAATTTTTAAAATTTGTCTATTTGAATTATAACATTTCGAGATATGGAGTTATATATTAATCTCTCAAAATTAGTCTAACACCAATAACTATTAGCATAATAAAACCAGTGATGACTTTCATATATAAAGTATTAAGAAATAATTTATCATTATTAAAATTTATGCTACAATTTTAATATAAATAAGATGAATATATTATAATATAATTGTTTTCATTATATTTTTTAATATTTTTTTATTGAATATATTATGATTAATAATTTAAATTTTTATATTAGTATATAAAAATAAAAATATTAACAGAATATTAATTTAAAGTTTTATAATAATTTTATACATTTTATTTAAATAATTTTTTATATATTTATCTTTTCAAAATACATAAAAATTAATGAAAAATATTTTTTAATAACATAGCGCACTGGAGATTTACAAACTTGTCGAGAAAGTTAGCATTTTACAAATGGACGAACGGAACGGAGAGAAATTAGGGAAGGTCCAATAAACGTGGTATTATCAAAAATGAGCACACGCCAAACACGTTACACCAAAATAAACAAAGCGGAAATATTAAATCGCGTCACGTTCTTCTCACACACACACAAACGGCCCCCTCGTTCACGGTAGAGTCACGTGCAGTTCACGAGCTTTTTGACTATTTATTTAAGATTATTTAATAAAAAAGGTTTTTGAAGAGTTTTATCGATTTGTTCGATCGAATCGATGATAGATGAGATTTCGACACATATCCAAGAGGCCCACAATGAAAAAGCACGTGGGACGCGTGTGCAGTGTTAAACGTGTACACTGTGCAGCAGATTGATAAGAGCCACCCAAAACGCGTGACTGTGAAGCTGTCGTCGCGTGATAAATGAATATTTTGAATCTCGTGGGGGATCAATAGTTCAGGCTAAGTATTAGCATGTGGACGACAACCACAAATCACCATTTGCCAATTACGCATTCCAATTGGCCGTGATTTACACGCTCTATCAACCATTTGTTGCATTCCAACTGCTTTTTTTTCCCCCTTCGTTATCTGTTAAAAAGAAAAAATAAAAAATAAAAGCAGACTGATCAACTTCTATACTAGCCTATAATTACTATTAAATTAAACTATAATATTACTATTCTTGTTAAAAAAATTACTTTTATATTTTATTTAATTTAAATCTGAAAGTTAAATTTTTTCAATATTAAATCTTAACTTTTTATATTTTTATACATTTATTAATAATTTTTAGGGTTAATTACTAAAAAAAAAAAAGAAAATACAAACTTTTAAAAAAATTATATTTTTATCACTAACTTTCAATTTTGACAATTTGATTAATGAACCATTCAATTTTGTTAAATTGAGTTATGAAACCAAAATCCATCTCACTACTGTTGATATGGCATCGATTAAGATCACTTAAAATATGGAAAATTATTAACTATTAGCCACATAATGTACACATAGATTATATATATATAAAAAAAGCAAAAATAAAACAATTGAAATTTTAAAATTTTAAAAACTAAGATAAAACAAATTTTGTAATTTAGTTTTTATAGTTCAAAATTCAGTTTTTTAAAATAAAACAAATTTTGTAAAAAAAGGAAATTTAACTTTTTAAATTTCAGTTTCTTAAATTTTAAATTTAAAAAAGAAAATTTAAAATTTAGTTTTTTTAATTTAAAAAATAAATTTTAGTTTTTTAAATTTTAAATTTTGAAATAAAGCAAACAAAAGTAAAACAATTTTTGAAAAAAAAAAGAAAAGAAATTGAAGTTGAATATTTAGTTTTTTAAATTTTGAAATTTCTTTTTTTTTTTTTATAATCTAAATGTATATTATGTGGCAAATAATTGGTAACTTTTTGTAAGTAGTACTCGTTAGCTTCATGTTAGCACCAATAGCTAGCGTGTCGTCGAATTTTGACTTCATAACTCAATTAACCAAAATTAAATAGTTCATGATCTGAATTGTCCAAATTAAAAGTTTGTGATAAAAATAAAATTTTTTTAATAATTAGTAATTTTATTTTTTTGTAATTAATCCCAGTTTTTATTTATAACATTTATTTTTTCATATATATTTTGCCCTTTGAATATGATGTATAAAAACATTTATTAAATTTTTTCTCTTATATAAAGATGGATCATACTTTCTCTACTTGTGTAAAAATAAATTTATATTCTAATTACATTTATATTTGTTTTTTTTTTTTTTTTTTGAACATTACGAGAGGGAGGTACGTGTTGAATTTATGTCAAGCTTTAGTGACACGTGAATATGTGATAACATATAATGTTTGACTGACATTGTAAAATTAATCCTAATTCCATTTGAAAAATAAAGTAATTTAAATATAATAAAATGAAATTTAAGATGATATTTTCAAGCTAAACTAATTAACTATAAATATCAAAGTTGTTGGCAATTAGTTCTCATCTTATTATCACCCTCATATTTTTCTGATTAAAAGAATAGTAGCTGAATTTATGTTATTTTACTGTTTATTAATTATATTAAAACACGTGATATTGAACAGCCCTAGCTATTTTGACTATTGAGATTTTATTGATGAACTTTTATTTTGGAATTTTTAATTTTTAAACTTATTTTTTCAGAGATTTTACATTGAAAGTTACTGTTGACTAGCACGTCAGGATAAAGGTTCATAATAAATATATAATTTTTTGTATAATAAATTTAAGATCAATTATCTCTTTCTCAATACTATAAAAAAAAAAAAAAAAAGAAGAATGACACACCTGTTGACTATTGTCTTATCCGGAAAAAATTGCTGGAGTAGTCTGCCATTTCTCATACAGTCATACCCATGAAGTCAAGGCAAATGGCTTTCTATTCTTAATTTATGATATTTAAATACCTAAATATATATGTTATTTTTTTTAGTATTAATTAAAGGGAGTATTTTAATAATAAATTTGTTAATAATGTGATTATACTTTTGAAATCATACTTAAACTATATGTTATATAAATGCAAAAATATTATTACAAGGAAATCACTCTTTCAATGCCAAAGATGAATATCAACTTTATTTTAGCAAAAATATCATAAAATAATAATAATATATAAAAAATAAAATAAAATAAAAAGAATGTGTGTAGGGAGTATTTCAAACACGTGAAATTAGCCATCATGCAAAAGGTATGTATGGTAGTCATGCTTTTCAAAGTTATAGAAGAAACTCAAATTGAAAATCCATCAATTTCTAGGTAGACTAATATGATATTGAAATTTAAATGATAAATTATTATCATATGAATATTTTATTTCATTATAAATTTATGCTTTTCCAAGGCATTCAAGATAATCCAAAATGAAAATCAATTTACTGTCATCCTATTAAAACGGTCTATCAAAATTTAATCGGTAAATTTTATTTTTTAAATATATTTATTTCAACTTCTTTTTTTTAATAAATTTTATAATTAAATATATCAAAATATAATTTAATGATAAGTACATATTTTTCTCTTAAATAATCCAAAATGAAAATCAATTCACTGCCATCCTATTAAAACGGTCTATCAAAATTTAATCAGTAAATTTTAATTTTTAAATATATTTATTCCAATTTTTTTTTAAAATTAAATATATCAATACATAATTTAACGATAAGTACATATTCTGTTAAATAACAAAGTTAAAATTGATTTATTCTCTTTAATATTAAAAATAATTCAAAATAAAATTTTTAAATTTTTATTATTGGAATAGCCTCTTAAAGATAAAATTGGTTTTAATAAAACTAAAATAAATCCTTAAATGTTAATATAATATATATATATATTTTTTTTTGGTGAAGATATTTATTTATTTTATTTTTAAGAATGAAAATCCGCATTTGAATGTTGGACTTACAGTTTATTGATTCCTCCAGTCGATTGTGCGGTTCGGTCATTTCATGATAGATTGACAGGGGCCGGCATAATTGAATGGCTGTTGCGAGCTTTATTGGGGCGTTAGATAAGTTTGTTCTTGTCTATATCATCAATGTCTCCTGATGAACATAACATGATAAGTCATCAATTAGTGTGTTGGTATCCAAATATAGTTTGCTCATAAAAAATAAATAAATAAAAATAAACCAACGGTTAATTTTCATCATACTGCCTTTTATTTATTACTCCCTCAATTTCTTATTATGTGACCTTTTTTATAATTTCACTATGATTAAAAATTTATTAATTATGTTAAATTTTATAAAAAAAATTGACTAAATTATCTTTCCTTGAGATTGTTTTTAATTAAGTTAAAAGAAATTTAAAATTACTGCAAAGCTATTATTACATGTAATAATTACAGAGTAATAAATAATAAGAAATAGAGATAAAATTGAAAAGAAAAAATTGAAGCCTTATTTATTTTTTCTAAAATAAAAAATAATTCAAAAGATTCTTCTAAAAATATCACATATTAAGAGTAATATTTATCATGTTTTTGTTAATTTATTTTAAAAAAAATTATAATAAAAGATTATCATAAATTTCATAATTAATATCAAAATTGATTATCTACAATCTTAACTTTTTCTATATAATGGTATACATATGTGCAAGTGTTTAATTTTAATGTCTTTTTTTTTTTTACATTAGATAAGGGGATTCAAATCTAAATTTCATTATTAAGATGATATATGCATTTATTATTAATTTATATCTATAATTGTAGTTTAACCTTAATGTTAAATATAATAAAACATAATGATTAAACAGATAATAGTATAATAAATAATATTTATCTCATAAATAACAAGAGATTATACTTTTTTAACCATACATAATATTAATTTTTCTAAATATTTTGAAATATGAAAATATGTAATGTATATAGTTGTTTTATCACTTTATCAAAAAATAATTAAAGGAAGAAAAAATAAAAATAAAAAATAAAAAGATAGTAAATTTGGCTTGGCATCCTTTTCCCAACTTTAATTTGCCTTAGATTCTACTCAATTAGGCGTGGGTTTGGTAATGGGTGTTGGATAGTATAGAGCAGAATAAAGCTCAATAATGTCTAATTAAATATTTTATAATTTTAAAAACCTCAAACTTATCAAAAATTGCGAGTCTTATACGACTTTCTTTTTTTGGTGAACTTTCAGCATCGATACGCTCCAATAGGAACTACCGGTGAATATTGGCATGTGATTGTATTACTTTTACTCAAGCAATGTACTTCATTTGGACCCACTTTGGTCAACCTCGTTTACTTTCTTTGCTAGATCGCATACCTCTACTCTACTATTACTGTACCTGATCCATAATATAAATATATGTAGCTTCGTTCGGGTTAAAAAATTATTAAATTTATATATTTAATAAAATTTATAAATTCTAAATTTATGAATTATAAAATCTATAAGTTTTAAAAATTTCACTGTTTGATTTGATTATAAAATTAATAAATTATTAAAAACAATTTTAAAATGAAAAAGAAAATCACAATATCTCATACACAAAAAATAACGGATTTTTGATTTTTTTTATTTATGAGGTGAGAAATTAAAATCTTAAAAAATGAATGACTTCAGAGAGTGGAAAATTTTTTAAAATCTATGTATTTTGATTAATTTTTAGATTATCAAACATTGAATTTAGTATAAGTTTATAAATTTTATAAAATTTCTCATTTAAAATCCTTCGTACCAAATGATGCGATAAATCTTTATGCATAAAAAAATTTTATGGAATATATAATATAAAATGGTAGACCAACAACAATTTAAAAATGCGATGCTGATTTCTAAGGACTTATACAGTTTTTTTTTGGGTGGGTCTACAGCAAAAATTGATAAAAAGAAAAATAATTTTAAATTGTCTATATGGATCTTTAATTAATTGAAGTGGACCATAATCTTAATCTATGTATAATCAGTTTAATACTTACTAGACAATTAATCCACTCATTTAACAACTTCAACATTTAAGGTTTCAACACTCATTAATTATGTATAGATACTAGATATATAGTAATTATTAATTCTTTCATTTAATTTTACAGCTAGTGTTTGCTTGGCACCGTGCATGAATTTTAATTACATTTTTTTATTTAATTTATGTTTTTAATATTTTAATTATTATTATTTTTATTAAATTTAAATATTAACATTTGATAATTTTAAATATTAATATAAAGAAGATATATGAACCAGTTAAAAATAATAAAAATATATTACATATATTGGTTCGTATAGATTTTTAATTAGAATCTATATGAGTATATTAATGATAAAAAAATTAATGAGGTGATTTCTTGTAAACTTAGTTTTTTTTTTTTTTTATGAGATGGTTTCATATAGAATTAGGTTTTGAAATAGTTACTTGACATATAACAAAATTTGTTTACTTTAATTATAATCTCAGCTTTTATTAGATATATAAATTATTAAGAGACAATAACATGAAAATATTTACTACAGATGAAAATTGTAAATAATTATTTAATTGCAAAAATATAATATTGTAAAAAATAATTTAATATTAGTGCATATATTTTATGCATGTTACAAAATTAGGTTATTTTTAACAAAAAAAGAAAAATATTGATTAATGATTAGGATCTTTATTTTTAAATTTTAATTTAATGGTCATTATGTTTATTGTCCATTAAATAACTTCATCTCTTGGTGAATTTTTTCCTTAAATTACAATGACATGTTAATTTTGCTTTAATTTAATTCCAAATTTACCAATTCATATTTTATATGTTTTCTCTTTCCTCTCTTTCTCTTTCTGTTTTTTTTTCTAAGTCCTTTGTGCACTTGCGGCCACAATTTTAAGGGTGGGGACTCTCCGGAGGCTCCATCCGCCCCCTCTTGTTACCCCCTTTTATTTTTTTTCCTTTTAATTTTCATGAATAAAGATCAGATCTTTGCCTGTTATATTCTTATGCCCCCTGTCCAATATGAGTTTGGGTTTTTTGTCTGTGATCTGCGTGTTTTAAATTAGGTTATTATAACATTTTAAATTAGATTATTTTTTTTGACTAGTGAAAATTTTAGATAGAGTAAAAGAAATGATATAATAATAATTATAAGATTATATTTTTTAGCCTAAAAAATTTTATGTAGAGTAAAAAGAAATGAAAGTATAAATTTATGTATAAAAAAAAGAAATTGTAGATTTATTAATAAAAATATGAAATAAATAGTGAAATAGAGAGTGTTGTTGAAATATGTATATTTTTCGAATATACATATTTTTCAAGATAAATTAAAATAATGAATTGAATTGTTTATAATATAACCTGAAATAAAATACAAAGTAGTGTTGATAATACCCTTAATATTAGTAATTATTTTCTTTGGAAAAAAAAAAACTTAATTCCAAATTTTCTATTTTTAACCATTAAATGAAACAACCTCCAAATAAGATTTGGACATTTCTTTCCTATTTCTGGTTAAAGCCTACTATGTATTCAATCAAACCATGATTGGATCATGAGATAACTCAAAAAGCAAAGAATAGTTAATATGTTTTGCTTCATTTTGAGAGGAAAAAATAGTGACAAAAAGAAGATGAGTAACATCGACTTGTGGTCATCATTTTCTGTTTTTTTTTTTAATCACTATTTTACTTTTATGTTTGAATTTTTTTATTTTTCATAATTTGTTATGATAAGAAATTTGATTTTTTTTTTAATAAGAAATAATACCATTATAAGATGATGAAAAAGAAGAACTAAAGAGGATGGGCAAGGAATTACATGGCACTTTTTAGGGGCCATGGTCTTTCAAAATTTTAAAATTGAATTTTTTCCTCCATGCATTTTATGGCTATATATATATATATATATAAAGAATTAAAGATATTCATATACGTAAATTATTTTTTAGCTTTCTCAATTATTAAAATTTAGTTCCCTCTTAGAAGATATGATGAGGTAAAAAAAAGGTGATAGAAAATAAATATTTAGAGCTAAAAAAATATTTTAGGAATAAAATAGTAATTTTATAGTTTTATTTGAGTTTTTTAGTTTAGTAAAACAACATACAAACTGAATAGAATGAGTTAGTTGTTTGATTATTAAATTAATTTTAAAAAATAAAGATGTCAACCACTGTAAGTCTACAATCATTATACTATAAAAACTAAATATTTATTTATAATTAATGTTAAAAATAAAATTTTATTGAATCTTAAAAATCACTAATGGAATAATAGAATAGTTGGAGAAAGATAAAATAAAAAAATATTAAATTAATTTTGATTAAAAAGTTTATAAATAATTTTTAATCTCAATTTTTATTATATATAAAGATTTATTGTTATGAAAATAATAAAAATTATCTTATATTATTTTTTTTTCTGCTTATTATATCTTCCGATAAACCTTAAAAAAAAAAAAAAAAAAACAGTAATAAAAGGAAAGTAGAAATCCAGTACCATCTTTTTTTTTTTTTTCTTTGGAAGAAAAGTAAAATCTAGTACTATTAACTATTATATTAAGAGAAAAAAAAAAGGAGCAATAAAGCTTTAAGTCTTAGAATTCTGGACTTTGGACCTTTTCCTCCGAATGGTACCCTATAGGCTACGCATACAATCTTTTAAAAAGGATTTTCGGATACACACACAACCCATCTTTCCAACTTGAGACCGAACTCTAGATTTTCTTGAGTGCAAGATTGAATAATTGTATTCGTAGTGGTAAGTAAAACTGTTTATGAGTTGGATATAAAATTAAAAAATGTTAAAATTTTTTAAAAGTTAAATTTATTCAATTTATAAATTTTTTTATTTATTGAGATTAGCATAATGATTCACTAAATTAATATTTACATCAATATTCACGTGAATTTTTAAATATAAAATGATTTAATTATTCTTTTATTATTTATATATGTATTTTGAAGATGTCAAAATTTTGTTTGATCATTTAACACGTTTAATATTTGTGGTCAAATTATTCTGTTGATAGGTAAGTGGTAAAATTTATTCTTAATTTTTAACAAATATTATATTTAATTAAATTTTAAAAATTTGAAATAGAGAATAAATTTACGTTTATTATTCAACGCTGCCGCATTTTATCAACTGTTAAAGTAATTAACTGTTGCTTTAATATTATATTATTTCTTTTGTAATTTATATACAATTTATATAATAAATTTATAAATAATTAAAAAATAAACTGGAGATGCTTTTCTCATCAATCAACTGTATATTGCTATATATGCACATTTAGAACATTGTTGAAAAGAAAAATACTTTGTTTTGGTAAAAAGAACGGAGATGAAAAAATACATAATAATAATTTTTTTTTCTAAAATACATAATAATGTGGTTATTTTTTTTTTCTAAATACTACTAATAGTATGTGATGTATATATACATATATAGAAGTCTGACTTTACTAATTTATATAATAAAATTTTAAATTATTAAAAAGTAGTAAACAATAGATAATTTTTCTCATCAACTATTGCTTTGCACATTTAGCACATTGTTTTTACCAAAACAAAGTTCATGAAACTGAAAAAAAAAAAAAAAACATTTTATTAGGTGCGCGCCTATTTCAAGGCAACGAGGTTTACCAGTCATTTGAATCTCTATTTAAAAAAAAAAAAAAAAAGCAGATAATTATGGATTTGGATATAAAATTAGACAATGACTGAAAAATTCAAAAATAAAATATAATTAAGAAAATAGATACTATTTTATAAATTTTTCAAGGCAAAATAAAAAAGATTTTTTTATTTTTTACTTAATTAAGTACCGAAATAAAAGATTTTAAAGGCTTGATCAGTAAAAGAAAATAACTAACTAAATTATCATTAGTGACTAAACCAGTTCCAAGAACGTGCTTTATCTTTTAAAATAAAATAAAAAAAAAAAAATTTAGAGATGATGTGTAAGCCACAGGAACTCCCAGGTGCGAACTGTTACAGCTTTTATTAGACCAACAAACAAACCACACACAAAATCGTTGCCGACTACTCCTCAACCTCCAACAATATTTTTTTTTATTTTTTTTTTACTTTTTCGTTATTTTCTTAATCAGGGGGTTTCAAACCATGGTTACTTTTTACGTCTGTTATCTGCTTAACCATGGTACACTTACGAAGTTAAGGAGTTAGAGAGCAGCAAAGCACAAACCCCATTCCGTTCTCTCTCACAAAAGCTCAACCTCCAAACTTTGCTAGAAAGAGAGAAAAAGCCTTTTTCCCATTCCTTACTGTTTGTCAAGTTTAACCGATTGTTTGCTTTCTGGGAAAATTTTATTCTTCAACTCAACTGTCACTTTCCCTGGAAAATTTACAGAACTAGTGAATATCATTCCGCTACCTTACCCAGCTGTTGTCTCATGATCCCAGTTTGCTTGCTTTAACCGGTGTGTATAATTATCTTTCAATTCTTTTCCCCCTTTTTATTTTTTATTAATTTTTAGTTTTTTTTTTCTGGGTTTTCTTTGTAACTTAGCTCTAGAGCTATCGAGATCTGAAATTATATGACACAGTATCGTGCAAGAGAAACCATGTGGGGTAATTTTAATTTGCTTAATGCATTAGATTTTAGTATTTAGCTAAAAAAAATTTTTTTTTGCCTCAGTATTTTGGGGGTTTAGTAATAAGATTTGATTTGGCTTAGTGGGTGCTTTCATTCCGGGGTTTAGAAATGAAGTTTGAGATAGGCATGGGAGGTGGGGCATGGAACGATGAAGATAGAGCCATGGTTGCAGCTGTTTTGGGCACAAAGGCTTTCAATTATTTGATAACAAACTCAGTCTCAAACGAGAATTTGTTAATGGCTATAGGCAGCGACGAGAATTTGCAAAACAAGCTCTCGGATCTCGTGGACCGTCCCAACGCTTCAAATTTCAGCTGGAATTATGCGATATTTTGGCAGATTTCTTGCTCCAAATCCGGCGATTGGGTCCTCGGTTGGGGAGATGGGTCTTGCCGGGAGCCCAAAGAAGGGGAAGAATCTGAAGCCACGAGAATTCTCAATCTACGTTTTGAAGACGAGACCCAACAGAGGATGAGAAAAAGAGTTCTTCAGAAGCTGCACACATTGTCCGGTGAATCAGACGAGGATAACTATGCTTTGGGATTAGACCGGGTTACTGATACTGAGATGTTCTTTTTAGCATCCATGTATTTTTCATTTCCCCGTGGAGAAGGCGGCCCAGGCAAATGTTTTGCTTCCGGGAAGCATGTGTGGATCACTGATGCTCTAAAGTCTGGGTCTGATTATTGTGTGAGGTCTTTTCTGGCAAAGTCTGCTGGGATTCAGACCATTGTGTTGGTGGCTACTGATGTTGGAGTTGTTGAATTGGGATCAGTGAGATCTGTTCCTGAGAGTATTGAGATGGTTCAGACTGTAAGAATAAACTTTTCGACTCATAATTCAGTTATCAGGGCCAAATCATTGGTGTCAGCAGCAACACCAGCGTTGCCAGTAGTCAATGAGAAGAAAGATGAGAATTCCCTGTTCTCGAATGTGGGGATTGTGGAGAGAGTCGAAGGAATTCCAAAGATTTTTGGGCAGGATTTGAACAACTCAAGTCATGGCCATGGTCATGGTTTTAGAGAAAAACTAGCGGTTAGGAAAATGGAAGAGAGGCCATCTTGGGATGTTTATCAAAATGGGAATAGGCTTTCATTTCCGAGTGCTCGAAATGGCCTTCACGGTTCTGGTTGGGGACACAGTTTTGGTCTGAAACAAGGGAGTCCACCAGAGGTTTATGGTTCACAAACCACAGCAAATAATCTGCAAGAGCTTGTTAATGGGGTTAGGGAAGAGTTCAGGCTAAATTACCAGCCGCAGAAGCAGGTGCAAATGCAAATTGATTTTTCAGGGGCAACTTCGGGGCCTTCTGTTATTGGCCGGCCAGTTAGTGTAGAATCAGAACACTCAGATGTTGAAGCTTCATGTAAAGAAGAGCGGCCTACCACAGCTGATGATAGGAGGCCTCGTAAACGGGGCAGGAAGCCAGCAAATGGAAGAGAAGAACCCCTCAATCATGTCGAGGCAGAGAGGCAGCGAAGAGAGAAGTTAAACCAGCGATTCTATGCCTTACGAGCTGTTGTGCCGAATATTTCCAAGATGGACAAGGCTTCCTTGTTGGGTGATGCTATTGCTTATATCAACGAGCTTCAAGAAAAGCTCAAGTTAATGGAATCAGAGAGGGAAAAATATGGGAGCACTTCAAGAGATGTATCAGCTT
This sequence comes from Reutealis trisperma, assembly GCA_947687605.1. Taxonomy (NCBI): domain Eukaryota; kingdom Viridiplantae; phylum Streptophyta; class Magnoliopsida; order Malpighiales; family Euphorbiaceae; genus Reutealis; species Reutealis trisperma. The sequence continues at coordinate 4,343,353 of CANTUT010000033.1, read as the reverse complement.
TGGAGGTTAATTCAAATGTAAGAAGTCATAGCCAAGCTTCTGAAGTGGATATTCAAGCTTCCCGTGATGAGGTTATTGTAAGGGTGAGCTGCCCTCTGGATTCCCATCCTGTTTCAAGAGTAATCCAAGCGTTCAAAGAAGCACAGATCACTGTAGTTGACTCGAAGCTTGCTGCGGCAAATGACAGAGTGTTCCATACATTTGTGATAAAGTCTCAAGGATCTGAGCAAATTACGAAGGAAAAACTGATGGCAGCATTTTCCCACGAATCCAACTCATTACAGCAATTATCACCGGTTGGGTAGTGCAACAAATCTTATTTAACATTATAGACCATAGGTGTATTTGTAGAGAAGAACCCTTTTGAAAGCTTCTTCAGAGTTTTTGATACATGGGAGGCATCATAAAAGAAGCCAGCTAGAAGTAGAAAATAACTACTTATTGACCAATTAGGGCAGCAAATTTTCTGTGATTGTTTATAGTATATACATATTATGTCATAAGGAGGAAGTATTATTCTTGCAAGATGAATTAAATCTGTTAAGTTCTAACCAACTTTACCACTGTTGGTTATTAAGAACTGATATATTTGTTTTGTTCTTTATGGTTAGTTGTCTAATTCTTTTGTTCTTTGCCAAATTGTATGTTGAAGTTCAGCTATAGCTATATTTTTTTTCCCCCAAAATTATCTGCACAAAGCATGTTTTGTGGTTCTAATTTTGGAAGGCAGTGTCAATTATTCTGAAGATTGAGATTCATTTGTTTATGAAGAAAAATCAAAAAATGGATTTGATTCTGTTGCAGAGTTTACTTTGTGGTTATGAGTTGTTGATGTAATGGCAAATGGAGGCTTTGATTGCTCTCCTTCAAATAAGTTTCACGTCGTCTGACTCATGATTTTCACATGTTCCTTTTGAAATTCCTTTTAAAGGAAACTCATTTTTTGTTCACTACAGTAGTTCCAGTTCATTGAACATGACTTGTACAATGAGAACAATCAATCATAGACTTTTAATTGAAAGGTTTGTTATTTTATTTTATTTTTTGTTTTTGAACAGGCCACCAATCACTGAGCCACAGTTACTAATTTACTAATTTACCGTAGAAGAATGCAACTAGCTACAGATCCTTTTTGTCATGACACTACAGTGTGATTTGGAGTATGGACAGTTGACCATGAAAATATACCTAATTCATTTTTTTTTTTTTTTATTAAACGAGTGAAACATTTATAATTTATATATTTATTTATTTATTTTTTAACTTTTCTCTTGGCAAATGGCAATGAAATGAAGCTTCTTTAGATAGATGCACACGAAAAGGAGGAAAAAAGAATATAGTTCTTTTATTTTTATTTCTATTTAATTTTTTCTTTGTAGTACTCTAACCTTATCAAGGAAGATGTTAACCTAAGAAAAGAAAAATAACGACACAAAATGGGAATATATACAAGCAGCAATAAGTAAATTTTTACTAAATTAAAATCAAATAACAACAGTAAGTGGTCCAATGCGTTACACCCCGTGACTGTAATTGGACCAATTGAATAAGTATGATAAAAGTCATGTGGTGCATGTGTACCCATTCAAACCCAAAAAAAAAAAAAAGGAAGTTTGACAATAACATATGCACTTGGGTGTTTGATCAACAAACCCAAATGTCTAACTCGTGTCTAATTCGCGTATTCACATGAGTTTCAAGTCTTTTGCGTGTTCTTCAATAATAATTATTTATTAATAACAATCGCTATTTTTAATTTATTTATTTTATGATTTGCAAAGGCCAATCATCAAAATATTGAAATTTCTTTTCTACTATCAATATTAATTAGTATAATTTTATTTATAAGATCATTGTTCAAAGACATAAATTCTTTATATTTATATAAACGGACTACGTAGATGTAATTTTAAATTTCTTATATTTCTAATTATTATATATTTATTCTGTTTTATAAAAATATATTTACTTTTGATTTTCACATAAATAAAAATATATATAATTAATATTTTCAAATCAACAAATTTTGCCTAGTATCAATATCAAAAGATTAATATTTATTGATAAAAATATATACTCTTTCTATTTATAAATTATAATTCACTCTTTCTTTTTGAAATGTCTAAAATAAATAATTTACTTTTTTTTAAATTAAATTTATTATTATATTTGCAAATATACCATTTAGCATAGTTATAATTAATTACATTATTCTAAAATAATTAATGCAATTTGTGTTCATAATAAGGATAAAATAGTAAAATAAATATAAATCTTTAATTTTTATGCCAAAATAAAAATAGACTATAATTATTAAATAAAGCTAAAGTATAGGTATGTTTAATATTGATTTATTTTTTTATGATTTTTAAAGTATTAAAAAAAATAGAAATAAAATTGAAGTAATTAATAGGAAAGTAACAATATAAAATACAAAAAATAGTATTATATTTTTAATACAATACAATATAATTTTTCATCATAGTTTTTTTTTTATTTTATTATATATATTATGATTGATAATTTAAATTTTTATATAGACAAAGATAAAAATATTGATGGGAGTCCAGTTTAAAAATTTATTATAATAATAATAATAATTATTATTATTATTATTTATATAAAATATATAAGAATTTTATATTTATATATCTTGTTATTTAGAGTATATATATATATATATATATATATATATATATATATATATATATATATATATATATATATATATATATATATATAATTTTTTATGACGCATAAAAATTAATTAAAAATATTTTTTATGATAAATTGCACGAATTATGATTTTAAGAATTAGTTTGATATAATATCTAATGAAGAATTTGATTGAATTCATGGCATGGCGTTTGGGTGGAAACGTTTCGGCATCAGTCATAGAGTCAAACAGTCATTAGGTATAATTCTATTTAAAAAAAAACAAATATTTGGAATTATTTTAAATTTCAACTCTCCTTTTTTTCTTTTCTTTTTTATTTTTACAATTACAATTAAAATTCAAAAGTTTTATAGAATTAAAATAATATACTTACTTATATATGTGTTTTTCATATTTTTTAATTAAGTCACATGAAAATACTTAATTAAAATTTATAACATGTTTAATATTTCATCTTTTAAATATATATAAATATAGTTTGATAAGATATATAAATTAGAATCTGTATAATGTACGAATTTATAACTATTTTTAATTAATGTTCAAACTCTCTCTTTTCTTTTTTTTTTTTTTGTTTTTATACAAAATACATGACCTAATGGATTTTATAACTTTGGGTAAAATATTTGACGATATTAATACTAAAGTCACTGGAAAATTTTTAAAAAATAAAATAGATTTTAACGTTTTTATTTCCCCATACTTTAGTTTTTTTTATTAAAATATTTATTCAATTTTCATATAAAATAATGTTTTTTAATTGATAAAATATTTAAACGTGAAAGGATAAAAGATTAATTTGGCAAAAAAAAAAAAAGGTATAAAAGATTATTTTACTTAAAAATTAAGGAACTAATTAAATAAAATTTTTATATCATAGATCTAGATTTATCATAAGTCATAGACTTGGGTCTAAAATACATAGTTTCATTAAATAAAAAACACCTTGCCTCTTTTTTTCATTTTTAATTAAAATAAAAAATTTCAAAAATCAAAGTCAATCCTCCATTATTGTCCAACCGATTTCTTTTAAACTTAAACCTTAATCTCTCCTCTTCCTGCTCCTATTCTTCTTCTTCTTCTTCTTCTTTCTATTAGTGTTAGGTGATGCAAATATTATACCGCTATTCTATTGCCTAAACCTTCTGTTTTTAGTTATTTTTTATATTTGTCTCTTACTTGTTGAGTAATTCTCTTGTTTTGAATTCTACCCAATTAGGTAACAGAGTTACTTATTGATTAATAAAAAAACAAAATACATAATTTAATATTGATTTATAATCATGAATTTTGCAGTAAAAATATAATGAATTTATATGTGTTATGTGATGAACTTACACTTTATATCTAATGAATTTGATATTTATATGGAATAAACTTAAACTTTAAAGCTAATGAATGTCATAATTATATATTAAATATTAAATAATGAAAACTTTAAATATAAGGAATGAATGAAATTAAATTATAAAATAATTAAATCATGAATCTAGCAGTAAAAGATAATAAATCTGTATGTGATGTATGATAAATCTAAATTTTATATCTAATAAATTAGATAGTTATATGTAATGAAGTTAAATTTTAAATATAGTCAACCTCATAATTATATGTGAAAATATTAAATAATAAAAATTTTAAATATGAGAAATTGATGAAATTAAATTATACAATAATTAAATAATGAATTTGGCAATAAAAAAAAAATAAATCTGCACATGATACATGATGAATTTCAACTTTATATATAATGAATATAATAATTATATATAATAAACCTACCATTAAATCTAATGAATTTGATAATTTAAAGTTTAATATTAAATATAAAAATAACAAGCAATCGAACTCCAAATTAAAAAAAAAAAAACTCAAAATATGCAAACAAGCAATATAAAAACTAAAAAAAATGAAGATTGTGAAAGAAATATGGAGAAGAATAAGACATTTTCAAAAAACAGAATAAAAAAAAATCAAAGAAATTTCTAAGAAGAACAATAAGAAGATCGTGTTTTATTATTTCGAAAAAAATAGATTGCACATTCATCAAAATAAGAAGAAAATTAAGCTTGCAGAAAAAGAGATATCATTGTGATTTTTTTTTAAAAAATAGAATAGTATATTTTGACTTAAAATTATAGTGCTACATAGTTCCAGGTCTATGATATAAATTTTCCTTAATAATCAACACTTAACTTCTTTTAAAATCCTTTAATAAAAAAAAAAAACTTCTATTAAAATAATATTTTATTCATTATTTGACACCAAAAGAAGGGCTTTTGAATTTTGATCCAACATATCAAGGCGTAGAATCTCCGGCCCAGAGAAGACCCGTCCATTAAAATCAACAACAGGTCAACTATCTTGCTCGTGGAGACACGTCCCAATAAAAATGAAGTGGGACCCTTTGAGCGATGGGCCTATCCTACGTTTCCATTGAATTTACGCAACTACCACTGTCGATTGAATCTCCCAATTTCAAAAAGAAAAATCGATTTGAAGAGCTAAATGAGTAGCTAATAGTCACTAGCAAATGGAAAACAGCAACAGATGGTGAAATTTGAAGTAGAAGAAACGTCTCTGATTTTCCTCATTTACAAAATGTCTGCACCCATAAATCAGGTTTATGATATTTATTATTTATATTTGTTTGATTATTTTATGTTATGTTAGGGTTCTAATCTCATCGATAAATATTATATTTTCTTTTTTATTTTAATTAAAGGAGAAAAAACCAAAATTAATAATTGTTACTTGTTTGTATTTCTATCTCAAGTTCATTTTTCCTTACAATTGAAGTATTTCAAATAATTATGTCACTGCAATCTGCTGTAATAATCACTGATTATGATTGGCTAATTTAATGGTGAAAAATTTAGAATGTTTGTGAGAGTTTGGAGAAAGATGTCAAAAAGCACGAAGATAACATAAAATTTTTGAAGGCACAGGCAAACCTTTTAGATGAATCTATACTTGACCTTCGAGGTATTTTATGTTCCATTCCCTTTTCTGTAATTAATTATTAATTTTCTTCAATTTGAATTTATGTGGTTAATTATAGATATGATACTGTCACTTGTTACTAACACAGTTTTCAGTGAGCCTTGTGAAGTATTATTCTACAAATACACCTGAGGCCGCAAATGAGAATGGTGGTTTTCACAGTGAGGAAGAAACAACAAAACAAATACTGAAGCAAGAGATATCAGCTGCTGCAATATTGTGCCAAATAAAATCTCATCATGCAATTCAGCTCTCAAGTTTGCCGTTGACCAAGGATGTGATAGGTGTTGTGGCAACTCTTGCTAGAGTTCATAATGATAATTTTAACAGGTCAGTTGATTACCCTTATCTTGAATTTCATTCTTTTATCTAATTATAATAGAGGGCATCTTCATTTAACAAATGGGTTAAAAAATCTCAATCCAATTTTTCATATTGGTACGTTTCGGTAGTAAATATACACTATCAGCTATATTATATCCTTTAGAACTTTATCACATCTTTGATCTGATTGAATAAGCTGAATTGAAATAGTCTGCATACAATTTTTCATAGCTGCATAAGTTATAATGGAGCCTTTTATGGGGTTATCCAAATATTTAGTCATCTTACTGAACTAAAATCATTACGAGCTGCAACTTCATTTTTCATGAGATTTTGATTTGGCGTAACTTTAAATCAGGCTCCTTTCGGAGTACTTGGGACTGGAGAAGATGCTGGCAATAGTCTGTAGGACAATTGAAGGTGTTAAGGCTTTAGAGAAGTATGATGGAGAAGGCAAAATAAATAGCAGTACCGGTCTACATGGCCTTGGATCTTCTATTGGGAGGAAAATTAGTGGTCGATTTCTCGTCATTTGCCTTGAAGATTTGAGGCAAGAACCCCTTCTCTTATCTTTCTTTATTTATTCATTGCTTATATATAGTTTGTTAGCAGGCCATATGCAGGTGGTTTCATAGCTGGCGATCCACAAAAGAAGTTGGCTCTTTCGAAGCCTAGGTTACCAAATGGGATGTGTCCAACCGGCTTTCTTGATTATGCAGTTAACATGATTAATTTGGATAATGGTAATCTGTTTCTTGTCACGGCCGATGGACATGGTCTTAGAGAGACATTATTTTATGCCTTATTTTCTCACCTTCAAGTATACAGAACCAGAAAAGAAATGCTACTTGCTCTCCCATGCATAACTGATGGAGCCCTGTCTTTGGATGGTGGGGTAATAAGGAGAAATGGTATCTTTGCTCTTGGCAGTCGGTAAGTCTGAGTTAAATCCCTTTAAGACATGTATCATTGAAGTCCACTTTTTTAATTTGATTTTGATTAAATGCTCTTCTAAATGGTTTCTTTATATGCTTCTGTTATTTTCCTTTATTGTTCTTCTTCTTTACTATCAATTCCATTTCCTTCCAGGAATGATGTCGAGGTGAAATTCCCAGTAATTTCCAGCAAATCTAATCTTCCGGCAAACTACACCCAAATTGAAGAAAGGATCAGGATGCTGAAATGGGATCAACTGAATATTGCCGAGGATATACGAAGAGAACAGTCATTAATAGGCAAATTAAAGATTCAGCTTACTTCATGGGGCCAGCCAAAAAAATAAAGTTGGGCTAGTGTAAAGAGAAGTTCGTGTTTGGATGACAGTAAATTTTTGCCATGAATTTTTGTCTTGTAAATTTTACTGAGCTAATTTCTGGGCGTTCTTAAAGTGTATAGTCATGGGGCCAACTCTTTTTGGTGATTCTTGACAAGATGGCTCGGCTACTGATTACTGTTAAATGAAAGGAAGAAAAATCTTACAGGCTCAAATACTCGGTCAAGGAATAGCAAATCATGAAGTTTGATTAGAGAATTAAGACCTCTCTCTTTCTCTCTCTCTATTTGAAGATTTGCTTAGTTTTGAAACTGAAAATCAGACCAACCTACAAATGATTGTGTCCTGGAATCAATGTTTTTGTTATCTCAGTCATAACCAAACCTGATTGGGAGACAGTGTGTCAGTGCATAGCATTGTTAAGATATCCATACAATTCCTCTCGCGTTGTTCAACTTCCCAAAATATGTGGCTCTTCCATTTCCTCCTCATTGGGACTGCTCCAAATATCTCTCCTATAATTAATATTATGTGCTCCAAATATTATTTCTTTCAAAATATTTGTCAACTCTAAAAATATATATATTTATTCATTTTATTTTTATTAATTAAAAAATATAGCATTTGTATATTTTTAAAATTAATAAAAAAAGCAGTAAAATTACATGATCGAATAATATTTATGATGCGGAGGAAGCTAGGTTTTTTTTTTTTTTTTTTTTTTGCCAAAGTGGAGGAAGCTAGGTTGCAGGAAGAGTTGGAGTTGTTCTTAATTACATAGAAGAAGTACTAAATGAACTGCACGTGTAGTAAATGAATAAAATTCGACTTTATACTTACGTCCAAGAATTTCGAATTTATACTCTATTTACCTGCTTATTAGCTATTGCTGTCCCTTTTGGCAACAGAAATTAAAACTTCGTGGTCAATGAATAAATGAACAGATCCAAGATGTTTGTGGAGGACAACTGGAAACATGGACTTGAGGTCCAGCCCATTGGCATTGTTAGCATGTCTTCATTGAATCATTACAACTTGTTCTCTTTTGAACGCAGACGGGCCAGCCCAAAATCCAATAAAACGTGTAATCACGCCTGTGGAACTGAAAAATCAGGCTCGGTTGGCTTCTAATGAGGCACCAATGCTAATATATTAGCGTGCGTCCACCGCCATTGTTTTGCCTCAGATTTCTTAATACATTGGCAACAATATCCAGAAACACTTGTTTTAATTTATTGCTGAATTAACAAACCAACAATGGTAATTTAGCTCCCTTGATACTCATGATCACTTTCAACCAGTTACTTCCGTTTGGTCCAAATGCTAAACCTGCAAAACAAATAATAATTGGAACAAACCTTTCTGTTTGGTTGCTAAGAAACTATTAATGAACATATTTATTGTTCTCTTCTCCGATACAGCTAAAAGAAAGTCGCCATTCAATAGTGGAAGTGCTTCTCTTATTTTTCTACAAATAAATAAATAATATACGAACCTCACAGCCCATTCCAGTTTATTGTCATAGGAAGCGGGCTTGAGCCTCGTGGGTGGGCCAACCGCTTCTATTCTTAAATTCAATTTAGTTTTTTCTTTTAAATAAATAATTGAGAAGTGAATCGGAATTGGATAATTTTCTCACTCTATTTCTATAATAACTTCATCTTCTTCTTCTTCTTCTTCTTCTTATTATTATTATTATAACAACATATGCTTTAAATTGAAATTCAAAGTATCAATCACAAATTCAAAATAAAATAATCAAAAGAAAAACACAATTAAAAATACATGAAAGTTTTCATTATAATAATTTTTAAATCCTCATGTGTGTTTGTTGTCGGAATTTTTAATATTCATAACATTTTTTTATATTCCCATTTATGTTTGCTGTGAATTTTTTTAATAGTTAGAACATAAATGAATACATTAATAAATATATTTTTTCATTATTTAGAAGTTAACATATGGATAAAATGCACTTTGAAAATTTGTTATATAACATTATGAAATTGGACCGATTAATTGAACTGGTTGAATTGATCAAATTGAAAATAAAATTGAAAGACAAATTTGATTTTTTAATTTTCAAATTAATGACTAAATAATATAATTTATCTTTCAATTTTGCCTATGTTAAAACTCAAATTAAGTTTTGGGATAAAAAAAAACTCAAATTAAATTTTAAATAGTGACAAAATTAAAAACCTATGGTAAAATTGCAAAAGCAATAAAAAAAAAAAAAGGGCTTTCTTTACCATTAGGCCTAAAATTATGAATTGAAACAGCACGCATTAATATATTTAATGGAGGCACGGAAACAGCAAGTCACCAGCCTCTTGTGACAACAAAAGAAACTGAACCTAACAAAAAATTCTTCGGTCTCTACTCGTATAAATTCCCCAAATCTCATGCGCCAGCTACGGACTGAGATTTGAAGCATAGCAAAGATTTGTTTGAGAGGTCAGGAGTAGGGGAAAGACCAGTAACTCTTGTACTTAGGTTGCATCCCTTTTTACTGTTAAAGCATCCTATTAGTGTTCTTTATTTTAAAAAATATATTTTATTTAATAAAAAATATTTAATTGATAAAAAATAAAAAATTATTTAAATTTAATAAAATTTTTATATTTTGCTTTTTATTTTACTTTATTCTATAAATATTAATTATTTTAATTTTTAATTTTTTAAATTTGTTTAATATAAAAAATAGTATTAAAATTATCTTAAATAAAATATATAAAAATTTATATTATATTAATTAAAATTAGAAATAGAAAGTGATATTTGACTCTTTAAATATGAACAGTTAAATAAACTCTCTTTTTTATTTTTTAAAGATAAATATTTTATTGAAATTTTATTTTTTTAAATAACTCTTTATAATAATTTAACAAATATAAAGAGTATATTTGAAATGCTCTTATCTTGTTAAAGTTTTCTTGCTTCCTATTCTTAATAGGGTATAGAGATAAAATTTAAGAAAAATCCAATCCATCCATTATTATTATTATCATCCCTATTTAACATAAATGATTTATTTTAAAAGATATCAATGCATTTAAAATATCAAAAAAAAATATTAATAAATATCTTGTAATTAGATTTTATCTGGAATTTTAAAGAATGAAATAATTTTTTTTTCGCACTAACATGAAACATAAATTTTTACTTGTTTTGAATAAATCATAAATTTTTAAATAAAAATTTGTTAGGTTTCAACTCTCTAATTTGTTTTTTATCTTAAGATTTAACTAACAAAATTATTGATTAGTACTAAAATTAATAATTTAATATAATATTATTGTTTTAAAAAATTTAATATTATTATCTTTGAAATATTTTATTTTAATTCAAATACCATACGAGAGTTAGAGATTCAAAGTCTCGTATTCGTTCATTTTAAAGATTTTATTTAAGTAAGACTGTTTCTCCATAGAAAAAAAAAATGTTTAATAGAGGAAAAATTATAAGAATTCAGTCAGGTATTATTGACGCTAACGAACCAATCACAAATTCGCAACTGTCTGAGTTGTTAGTCTAGTGGAGACCACTGTACACCTCAGTCCAAATCTTCAAGCGAAACCGTCCAATTCTCATTTCGTCTTCGATGCCGTTCAAGACGTTATTATAAGTCTTTTTCCTATTAAAAAAAAAATTATGATATTATATTATATAATATTTATTATGTTTGTTTTAAAATCTTTGTCTCTTGGGTACATGACCAATTGACCATTACATGGCAAAAATAATTATAAGAAAAAAAAAAACAGTAACAATGAAACCCTAATCTTTTTTATTTTAAAAAAAGAAAAATATAATTTTCCTTTCATTAATATAAAATAATAAAAATTTACATTTTAATTAATTTTTTTGATATATTAAAATAGATAATATTTATTTTGAATGATTAAAACTGAGCTTATGAGATTAAGATTTTTATTATATACATCTTTTGGTATAAAAATACATTTTATGATTAATTTTAGTAAAGAAATTTATCACACAGAACTAGGGTTTAATTTATTTTTTAATAAGTTAAGTATAAATTAAATTAATTAAAAAAGATAAGTACTTGTACACTATGTTTAGAAATTTTCTTAGGGAGAAAAAAAAAATAAAGAGGAAAAATAAAATTTATTTTCCTTATTACTTTTATTTCTCTTTTTTGGATGGGTGACAAATAAAAAAGTAAAATAAAATAAAAGAAGTAAAATAATTTTTCTTTTCACCCTCTTCTTTTTACTTTTTATTTCAATTTTTCTTTCGAAATATATAGGAATGATAATTAAGCAGGATAGATTTTGAGATTTTCATTATTATTCCATAAATGATTGGGATAAAGGCGGTGCAAAGTAAATTAAGTTCAAAGCAAAAGCAGAGCGCGAGGACGGGAATCCCATTTATATTTTTATAATTTTATTAATATTAAAATTTTATAATTTATATATTTTGACAAAATATTATATATATTATATTAAGTTTTATATATTAATATTTAAAAATAATAATATAATTAAATAATTAATGATATAATTTAATATATATATATATATATATATATATATATATATATAAAATTATAATTAAAAAATATATATATTAATTTTATCTAATTGAGACGAGAATCAACTGCGTAACAAGAGACTCAATCTCTCTATTATCATAGACTGGATGAAAATTACCCATCTAATTCAAAATAATGCCAAATTTTATATCAGAATATATCAAATTTTACCATTTCTAAAAATAAAAAAAAATAATTTCATTATTTTCTTTATTTTTCTCTCTTTTCAAATAATAAAAAATTACTTTACTCTTTTATTTTTCTCTCTTCTTTTTCTTTCTTCTTTATTTTCCATCTTTTCAAACACACTGGCTGGCAAAGAAACTTTTTACTGGGCTAAAATTCGTAACAATAAGATTTTGGTGTGTAAAAAAAGCTTGGGAAGCACTCCAAGTATGAACAGCGGTACGTATTCCCCACCATAAATTAGGAGAATATTCCTTTGCATATATTTGACCAAAAATAAAGTTAACTAATTAATTAATTTTGTCAAAATGTCATACTTTTGACGCGCTGCGTATAAAATGCTGGCGGCTCCACGCTTCTCTTGTCTTCTTCTTTTCTATCAACTATCAGGCAAAAAAAAAAAAAAAATCTTCTTAGCTATCGGGGATCAAGATTAATTTAGTAAGCATTAACGCCCAATTTATCCTCCGGTTCCCTTTTCCGTCCTCTTTGGTTCTTCCGGGTTGGTAAGAATCATTTGTCTCTCTCTCTTTTTCTGCTCTTGTATTGTCCTTTTTGCGTGATCTCTTGTTACAGTGAAACCCTAATTTTGCACAAATGTGGATCTGTTAATTGAAATCTTCTAGCCTTAGCTGTATCTTTGAAATTTCATATGTCGTTTGTTGCCGGAACGTTTCACCTTTGATTACTGTACAGAAGGACAGAAATTTAAAGATTCATGTTGTAGGGTATTTTCTTTTTTTTTTTTTTTTTTTTTTTTTTTTTATCATCTACATCGTAAATAGATGATCATCAACATTACAAATATGTCTAATTTATTGTGATTCGTATATAGCTTTGTATTTTGAACTCCCTTCAAATCCAAAAAATTAATTGAAAAACGAAATAAAGATGTCGGCTGGTGTTGCTCTCAGTCCAATTCAAAATGGAACCATACTTCCTTCCGAATTCGTCAATTTCCAATCACTTCTCTCCCCGGATGAGTATATCTTTATATATTTATCTGTTGGAGGGTCTATGGTCCCAATGCGTGTTTTGGAATCTGATTCCATTGAATCTGTAAAGCTACAGATTCAATCCTGTAGAGGGTTTGTTGTCAAGAACCAAAAACTTGTTTGTGGAGGCCGAGAGCTATCGCGGAGCAATTCCCTTATTCGTGACTATGGTGTCACTGATGGGAATGTTCTGCATTTGGTTCTTAGGCTTTCTGATCTTCAGGTTATAAAGGTTAAGACTTCAAGCGGGAAAGAATATACATTTTATGTGGAGCGTGGGAGAGATGTTGGGTATGTGAAACAGCAGGTTGCAAAGAAGGAGAGGGAGTTTGATGACCTTGATGAGCAAGAGGTTGTTTGTGATGGGGAACCGCTTGATGATCAGAGGCTCATTGATGATATCTGTAACTGTAAATATAATGAGGCTGTGATTCATTTTTTTGTGAGGAAATCAGCCAAGGTTCGGACAAGGTCTGTGGAGAAGAATTTGGAGTTGTCTATTGTGGCACCACAAATGAATGATGAAGAGAATACTAGAAGACAATATGATGTTGCTAAAAGAAAATATGATTTTGGTGAAGAGAATGATGAGAGAAGTTATGGTGTTGATAGGCAGATAGTTCCCAGAAAGCCTCCTGATATAGATTTTCTGTTGGAGCCAATTATTGTTAATCCCAAAATTGAACTGCCTTCTGTGCTTTGGAATATGATAAATGCCACCTTTGTTGGATTGGAGAATGGGAATAATCCAATCAGATCAATGGAGGGCACAGGTGGGGCTTATTTCATGCAGGATTCTTGTGGACAGAAGTTTGTTTCTGTTTTTAAGCCAACTGATGAGGAACCTATGGCCGTGAACAACCCTCGAGGATTACCTTTGTCTTCTGATGGTGAAGGGTTAAAGAAGGGTACCAGAGTTGGAGAAGGAGCTTTCAGGGAAGCTGCAGCTTATATTTTGGATCATCCAGAGAGTGGACGCAGGTCCTTGTTGGGCAATGAGAAGGGCTTTGCTGGGGTTCCACCTACTGTTATGGTCAAGTGCCTTCATAAAGGGTTTAACCACCCAGAGGATGTAGCTGTCAAGATTGGGTCCTTGCAGATGTTCATGGAGAACAATGGAAGTTGTGAAGATATGGGTCCAGGGGCTTTCCCAGTGAGGGAAGTCCATAAAATATCTGTATTGGATATAAGACTGGCAAATGCGGACAGGCATGCTGGGAATATATTGTTGAGTAAAGATGCAGAAGGTGGAGAGACTTTGCTGATCCCAATAGATCATGGATACTGCTTGCCTGAAAGTGTAAGCATTGTTTACTTTGCATACTTTTAGTTTTACATGCATAATATCTCTCTCTCTCTTGTTTGTTCTGTGGGTTAATTTTATCTTCTTTTATTATTTTTTTTTACATGGATTGTTTTGTTTAATTAGAGCCATCACAAAACATGTAATTGCAACAGTTCATATTCTGAGCTCTCCTTTGCCATTATCATTCGTGTTGTTAAATGTTGGTCAATTTGTTGGATTAATCATGTGTTCTTGCTTCTTGCAGTTTGAGGATTGCACATTTGATTGGTTGAATTGGCCTCAAGCTCATCAACCTTATGACGCTAGCACTGTTAAGTACATAATGTCATTGGACGCTGAAGAGGATATTGCTCTTCTGAAGTTTCATGGATGGGACATGCCAGTTGAAAGTGCACGGATACTTAGCATCTCCACCATGCTTCTGAAGAAGGGGGTGGAGAGGGGGTTCACTCCTTTTGATATTGGAAGCATAATGTGCAGAGAGACCTTGAAGAATGCATCTGTTATCGAAGATATTGTCCAAGAAGCCCAGGATTATGTTCTTCCTGGTACAAGTGAAGTTGCATTTCTTGAAACTGTATCACACATCATGGATAGTCGCCTTGATGAAATTGCTGGATCTCTGCCTTGATGGAGTGCTAAATTATGTTGATAACATTGGTATATATCTGTGTATGTGTACATACATATCGTGCATATGCATTTGTGGCGGGATCCTCATTTATCTAGTAGTTTTCTGTTCATATTCTTTCAAGACAATTGGTAGAATTTCATTTGTTTATGATTGAACTGAAGATGAGAACCAAATTCTTTTATCGTTAATGGCACACTTAAAATGAGTACCTTAATACTTTCTATCAGCTGCATCAGTGATGAAGATTCAGCGTCTTTTTATTCAATGAGCATGGAGGCAATGATAACTTAACTTTTATTTTCTGCTTTTATCAAATGAAAGAAAACTAAAAGAAGATTGAAATGACGTAAATTCCTTTGTTCCTCGGTTCAATATGTATATGTACATGCTATATTTTGGGACGGGGTGATTCAATGTAAAGTAAGATAAAGGTAAGATTTAATAAAATAAATTAACCTTTCATCCTTTTTTGGAGGGATTTCGAGTGTGGTAAAGGTGCTTTCAGGCGTTTAGAGTGAAAATTTTCAATACAATGATTTTGGGACTATTTAATTCTTTAATTTTCAATATGATAATTAGCTTCTAATTCTTTAATTTTTTTTTCCTTATAGTATTTCTCTCCATTTTTATTGTTATAAACTTTTTTTATCCCAAACAAGAATAAGAATAACTCAATCGGTTCAACAATTTGGATTACTGACATTACATGGTAACATATCCATGTGAATTGCATTAGCAGGGTTTATCACTACGATTTTTGAAGCGATGGTGAAGTAGCAAACAAACCATTTGTTATCACTTATCACGTATACAAATACAGAAGTTCTCCATAGAAGGTGGCGAAGAATTTACAGGGTCTAGACCGTTCTGTGAATCAGAAAGAATTTAGTCTCTGGACATTTTGAAGGATCGTTAATTCAAATCAATGCGTAAGAAAATCTCACAGAACAATCCATGCTCACTTCGGAAACCAAACTCATAATGCTCTTTTTCTTAGTGGATTAAACTACTAGATCCAGCAACGATTTAAACCATACTTCTCAGCAACAACGGCCATAGCATAAATTTGATGTCAAAGTTGCCATCAGCAAGAACCTACCAACAGGTTTGGCGGCACATTGCATTTTGATAGAATATATGGCGTGACAGGTAAAAAGGGGGTTCAACATTGGACAACATGTGTTCCTGTGTTGCCTTCCTGGAAAAGAGGAAACAACCCAAATAGAGACCTGGTAAAATGCATCACATGGCCGCCAACTTTTGACATGGTAAACATCAACTGTTGTTACCCTCCACCCAAAAGCTTGCTTGGGCACAATATCATCTTCATTTATTACCAGGCTTCTTCAGCTTCCGCTTTGACCTTTTTCTGAAAATTTAAAAAAAAAAAGTCAGAACATTCATAAAGGTACTTCTTTTGCAAATAGCACAAATCACCCTCTTCTTATCCACCTCCTCCCCCACCTCCCTACTTCCCCCTCCTCTCAGTTGGCTTAGGTTACACCTGGCACCCAAACCAAAAATTAAACTACCTTTTAGTACTAGCAGTTTGGCCACTGACACCAAAAACACCCTTCATCAATCCACTTATATCAACAGAACGCTCCCGCATAAGCTTATCATGGTACATCTTGCTCCCAATCTCAGTGATTTGTTCCTCCACCTCTTCCAGGGTTTGATCTACATTCAGTTGTAGCTCCTTTTTCCTGATAACAGTAACACCAAAACCGTTTGCTTTGGCTTCCCGAAAGGCGTCCTATGAGGACAAACAGTTAGAAGAGAGCACAAATTAACAATAAATGAGCAACACAAAATGAAAATGAAAAACAAACAGAGGCCTTGAAATCAACGATTAGATTATTTCAATCAGCAGAATACGATTGCAAAAATGAACAGGGTGCTGATCCAGAGGATTGTTTATATGCTAGCAACACATTTGAAAGTGATGAGATGAGAAATACTGGCAAGAAGCAACAGATTGCCCTCAATGCAAAGGTCTCATCCAACATTTTCGTTTATCAAATAAAAAGATATGATATTATTTGAGCCTTCCGAACATGCACAACTCAGGAAAATCATTCTGAAATTATAAAAGCACATACTGGCTCACATGTACAGATTCTTCACAATATACTAAATGCTAGAATGACTAAATCCAGTTAGGTTGAATAATTTCTAAATACAGCTAATAATATGTTCTCTTTTACAAGTCAAAAGGATGAGCATGAAAGTATGATAAAAAAAAAATTCTTTAATGCAAGGATCCGCTGAAAAGTTCTAAGTTACAATTAGTAAGGGGAAAAAACTCTACCTTAGAAGGCCTTGGAACAACAAAGGCATGGCCATTTTGAAGCATATCCATGTGAGCTTGAATAATGCAACAGAGGTTTCTGCAATCACCAGTATCCTCAAAAGCTATCACATGACATGGTTTTGGTTCCAATTCAAGATCTGCAGCCATCTCCAAAGAATAAAATCCTATTTTCTGCTCCCCATTCTGCATTGTGTATAATTCTATGCACTGGAAATAGAAAAAAGAATTTGTTCAATTTTATTATGCACATATACAAATGCCATAACATGATCTCCAACGGACCACATGGCATAATCCAACAAGAGTAAAATACTACTCTTGTTATCTAAACAACAACAACAAAAAAAGGGAGAGAAAGAAAAAGAGTATTTTGAAGAAATATAGAATCACAACATTACAAAAGAGTGATTATCATCCCTGGGATTTTGTTTATGATAAAGTAAAATGTAACACTGCAATTATTCAAATTTGCATGTGCATGGAATGGGTACGTCAATTGTAAATTGGAAGCTTTAGCTAATAATAGCAAAGAAGGCAAAGTGCATATTTACAAACCAGTACATGTGGAAGGTCTAACCACCACAAGTAATCTTCTTCCTTCTCTTCTGCATACTCACGGTACTTGCTCACTACAGCTTGTGGTCCGAACAATTCCATTTCTCTTTTTAGCTTGTCGATTTTCTTTTCCATGAACTTCTTATTTCTCTCAGGAAGTTTCTTCATCAGATCGGCTGCCTCCTGTATTTCTTCTTCAGTGATCCATCTATCCAAATCCTTTCCTATATCCTTCATGGTAGATTTCATTTCCGGGTCTGTTTCTGAATTATAAGATTCCAGGAACCCACGGGACCATTTCTTTGTGTGCTGCCAATACTCCTTACCTGTTTTTTTGCCAGCTCTAACCGATCCATCACTACCTTCTATAATTGTCTTGGAAACTTTAGGATCCTTATTACATAAAATCTTCTTTAAAGCATTCTCTGATGGTGAAGTGCCAGCATTTTCATTGACTGGGGATCCTGTTGATTTCTGAACCAGCTTTTGCTCATCCTTCTTCATAAGGTATGAAGTGCTAGCATTTCCAGCAAAAATTGCATTCCTTTGTTCCAGAAAGTTGTTGAGCAAGTCAGGATTCTTTTCTAATGGGGGCCCTTTCCAGTGTGGTATAAATTTTTCCGGTGGATCATACAAGCTGATACCATCTATAGAATGAACAGAAGACAATTAATATCACTTCGATTAAAAATAAAAAATAAATATGTTTGGTAATATGTAAAATACACTTAGCAATTGCTATGGTGATGGGAGTTCTTTATCCATTTAGAACTAGTATAACTGACAACTTCTCAATTTTAAGAACATAACAGGAGAGAAAGGGTGTAACAAATTCAGTAGCTTACAGCATGGTCATGCCACTATACTAATCTTTCAGCATAAAGGACAATCAGAAGAATAAATTATATGATTTACAAGCAATCAATTACCTGCCCCATAATCAAGATTTTCAATATTTGAATGGAGATATTCATGCACTTTAAACAATTTTTCATTCTCTTTCTCAACTTTTTTTTCAAGACCTTTCAGGAATTTAAGTTTATCTTCAGCATCCATCAGATAAAATGGATCCCTCCCTGCCAGCTCATTGTCTCGGACTTGAAAAACTATTTCTCTGAGATCATCATCTTTCATCCACTCCAGCTCGCTATCATCTTCATTATAGTCAAGATGTGTTACATCAGTACTTATATGTTGATTTACTTTTTCTCTTGCAATATTGTAATTATCCCTAAATCCATCCCCAATCTTCTTAATTATGGGTTCGACTTCATGAAAATTTTTCTCCATCCAGTTTTCTGTCTCTGCAAGCTTTTTTCTCTGTTTGCTGCTATTAATGTCACTATCTGAGAGCTTTTGGGAATTTTGAAGATCAGGCACTTCATATCCTTCGTCGGAATCCTCACAATCATCTTTCTTGGCTGAAACCAATTCCCTTACCTTCAGAATAGAATCTTGGTGAAACTTTGCAGCAGCTAAGGGATCTGGCATTTTGCCCAAATCGACAGGTTTGAGCACCTGTCTGTCTGTTTCCACTCTTTGGCTTGTTTTACCACCAGATAATTCGTCACTAGTTGGAGTTAACACAATGGTACTTTCTTGCACTGGATTAACTTGGGATTCCTGGGAATATTTGTTACCTTTCAAAGCAAGGAATTCCCTCGCTTCTTTGACTGATCGTATAATCCTTGGTTTCATTGTAAAAGACCTGTCCTCTGGCATGTGCAATTCACCATCATGAATATCAGAAGAATTTATAGCTTCTTTTGTCATTGTCTGCCTGTCATTTGAATCCTCTGCACTTGAAGACACCTCTTTTAGATATAAAATATGCTCACCTCTTGATCCATCTAAAGACATCTGCACTCTAGTCTCGATCATATCCCCGCTTTGGCCAGAATCTCCATTTTGAATGTTACTTACGATACTCACAACCTCCTTGGTATGTTCATCAAGCATTTCCATTGCACTGGATGATTTGTCATTCACAAGCTGTTCCTCATCAACAATAGGTTGATCTCCACTCTCCACCTCCCCAGCTTCCCTTGCCATTGCTCTAATTTTCTGAATATTTTCATTAAAATCCATACCACTGGTAGTTTGGGAACTAGAAGAGTTAACCAACACCAGTTTATCCTTTGAAGCCTTTGCCTCAAGTATATTTCTTATTAATTCTTGCTTGTCCAGTTTAGGTTTTTCAGTTAACAGTATTGGTAGTTCAGAAGGTTCTTGAACAACTTCCACTATACCTTCCTCCAGCATTTCTTTTTCCTTCCTAGACTTTATCTTTCTCCTCATCATTTCTTTCTCCAATTCTGTTAATTTCTCCTCCTTATTTCTAGAAGTGAATAATTTCTTCAGTGCCCAAATTGCAACTAAACCACAAAACATCATTTTTCCAAATCCTGAGATTACTGGGACAAACTCGGGCTGAAGAACAACATCACGAATTGATTTTACAAATCCAGACTCCTCACTGGAAACAACAAATTTTGCTACTGAACTATTCTTAGGAATAACATTATCCCCTCTCTCCATTTCCCTAGCCAAATCCTTTGCGTACAAAATTTTCGAATTAACTTCTGTTGAATCCCCAAATTCTCGCTTCTCAACTTGACTTCTCTTTAAGATCTCATCCTCATGAACTAAAACCTTCTTGACGTTCCCTTTTAAATCATGAAAAACAGTAAAAATAGGACCAGACCCAAGACCCCAATATGCAGTATCTTTATTATATTGATCAACCCACTTCTCTAACTTAGTGGACAAAATTGATTTGCCCAGTTTTTTCGATTTTATTTTCCATGTTTCTGCACTTTCTGGTTCAACAAAACTAACCCCATAACTAAAATCACTCTCTCGTAGATTATCATAATTTAAATTCTCAAAAGTAAGACCGATATCATCAAAATCAAGATTCGGTTTTTGACAATCAGAGCTTGGATTTAAAGAAATGAGATTATTTTGGCGAACCTGTTGATCATGAATGAGCTTTTTCCTAAGGGAGTTCCTGCGATTCGTGGGTCGTCCAAAATGAGCTGAAACATGCACAATTCTGTTGGTATAGAAGGATAAATGGAATGGAAGATAGGGATTTTTGTGGAATTTAGATGGGTTTTTAATGGAGAATTTGCGAGTGAAGGAGGAAAAGCGCGGAACAATTAGAGGTCTGTTAGAAACTGAAGGATTGAGAAGCTCCATTAATCGAGACTTTCTTACTCCGATGAGAAGAGACTAGTGAGGTTTATGGATTGAGAAGCCATTGCCCATTGGCTGCTGCTAAAACCCCAGACAAATACCGTTTTGCCTAAAAAAATTAAAAAAAAAAAAAAAAAAAACGACATAGGTGACGAGGGTTTAATTTCACAAGCATTAAACGGGGGGATTAATTTCATCTATGCCCGTTTAAACTTTAACTTACACCGTTTTAGAAAATTACTTTTGTTTCAATTCAAGAAAATATTTATTATTTTTTTAATTTTATTTTTTTTATTTATCCACTGACATTAAAATAAAATAAAATAAATATTTTAATTTTTTTACTTTAAAATTATAATAAATAAATGACTTACTTAATTTATGTGTTAAAATTTTAAATGATAAATATTTTAAAATAAAAAAAGTATTCAATAAAATTGGCAATGAAATAATTTAAATTTTCAGTTAAACCCAAAAAAAGGTCAATATTGTTAATTGTTTCCCCAAAAATTAAACTAAATGTTCCCATAATTGTAATTGCTGAACAATCTTTTAAGAGGAAAAAATTGTTGAACTTCCATGAAATTTTTAGGATTGATACAACCCAATAAAAAAAATGTCACTAAGTTTAGTGATTCTGCTTTGTACAAATTAAAAGGAAAAAGAGTCAGTGAAAACAAAGAAAAATTTCAACAACCGTGGGAGAAAATTAAGCTCCAATTTGATAACAGGCTCACCCGAGTAGGGAAAGGAAAAGAAGAGCAGGGATCCAAATTTCCACTCGAGTCATTGGACAGTATGTCTTTCTACAAATTTCAAACGAGGGGGTTCATAATAGTAACTTCAATATGCATCCAAAATGAAGAATTATAACATGAAGCACACCTTAACAACTGATAACAATAAATTCACAACAGAGCCAGAATAACCTCTTTGGATAGTTTATTGACAATTTATATAGCTCAGGCCTTCAGTATTCACACATATGGATTCTCAAGATAATTGAATATGCTAATATTACAAAAGATGCAGCACACGGGGAGAGAGAAAGCAATAACACACCCTAACTGCAGAGATTGGGTATGCATGCCCCACCTTCTGGGTTCTGCTGTTCTTTCCATATTCGCCCTGTCACTCGAAGCTTTAACTCTTTCCTATCCCCACCAGAGAAGAAAAGTGCCATGTTTCTCTGTATAATCAGGCCATCATGGCTATCTCTAACCTTCCTGTGGCTATCTCTAATGCTTCTGGGAGTGCCTTCCCAAATGAGTTTCCGGCCATTTCCCCCAACCTCCAGGCTATAGCTGTAATTACGGGCTTCTGTCTCATCACCCATGAAACGAAGGAATGCCATATAAACAGGCGCCATACCAAGCTGAAAAGCCTCAAAATGCAGGCAGAAGTACTGGCCAAAACAGTGGAAAACCTACACCAGATGATCAGAGAAGATAATTCAGTGCTTGCTAAGAAAGTGCACCCATACGAGTGAGATTCAGAGATTGGTGGTTCCCAAACATATAAATACTTTGTAATCGCTACTCTTCGAATAACGACAAAGAAAAAAACTGTTCACAAATTCATTTTTTCCAGTTCACTGATAACATAGAGTCCACTTTGTTCAACAAATCAACAGATTGCAGACAAAACATAATATATAGGAAGATTACACTATTGACCTCAAGTATCACCCATATTATTACTATATTACGCCATTTGATATATTCACTTACGGTTTTACAAAATATTTACCATCATCATTAAAAATGTTCAGATTTTACATTTCCTTTCCTTCCTTTTTCCTCTTTTGTCTTGATAACAAGGCATCTACTACACTTTGACCACCCAACTAATCCTCGGGCGGTATGTAGTCTCCCTATTCCAAACAACTACTAGGATAAATCTAGGGGGGGTATTTGACTAAAAGTTCTTAATTGGTTGAAACTCAGATCCAGAGTTCATGACATCATTGAACCAACATGCCTAACCATTCAACCAAACCATTGGACTTCATGTTTATATGTTACTGGTAACTCAAGAAAGAAATTACAATGTATATGGTATGCCCATAAGCAGCATGGCGTTATTTTTGGACTGTTTGATGCAGAACATTAAGGAATTCATAATCCCTTCCAATAAATGACACAGATGGGTATTCTTGTTTGAAAAAAAAAAAAAAAAAAAAAGGCCAGATAATATTCCATGACTTGACATCACCACAATCTAAACAATTGTAAGAAACCTGTCATGATTTTTTAGGGCTTTCCAAAATTGATTATGTCCTTCCTATCAAAAGTTATTAATCAAGAGTTTTTTTTTTTCCTTATACGTAATTAAATAAGAGAAAACAAATACTTACAGTTAACATCCAAGTTGCATTTTCTACTTCACGGGGATTAGATTTGACATAACGATGGTTGAAAGTGCATCCAGAATGCATGTCTACTTTGTGATCATCCCTCAGATGAGCAACAAGGAATGGGATATCCCCAACAACAGCGCACTCAGATCCAGCATAAGGACAGTTGTATGGCCTGAAGTTACATAGGGCCTCGTGTTTGAGTTTACTGTAGTATGGAAAAATCTCTGGACATCCAAGTGACATGTATTTGCAAGGCAGCTCAAGTGATTCGGCTACTTTCTCCAATGCTAGACATCTAATATCACCAAGCTCTTGTCTACAAGTGGGACATCGGTTATGCACCCTTGTTTTACAAGTTGAACAGAGTGTATGCCCATTATGGCACTGCAGAAAACCAATTACCAGGTCAAAACTTATTCTACTGTAATGCACATGCATAAATATTAAGAACAGAAGGTCTCACTCTTTTAGCATACAAACAAAACCTCACACTGGCAAATTCTCACACTTAGCAACCTTAGGATTCACATCAAAGATTCCTAGTGCAGGCAGATTGTTCTTGGGATTCCTATTTTTTACCAAGAAGCAATAAAAGATCTATAGAGGGATGCTACCTACTAGTCTCACCCAACTTTACCTTTGGATATGGTTAAGCAAAGACGCCATTGCCATTTGGTATAATCCAACTTGGGAATGCCAATTGGATAACTCCATGCATGCTACTTTTCACTTCACATCACTTCTACGCCTAGTCAGGGATATGATTCAAGTGGATACCAATTCCCTAAAGTACCAATTTCCTAACTGGAAACCATAAAGCATATGGAATGTTGCAGAAAGGAAAGGCCAAGAACTATATATAATTGAATACACAAATTCCTCTACTCTCACCTCTAGATGTCAAAATAAGAGGCCATACTGATACACCAAAACTATCAGATACTCCAATTCCATAATTCAAAAATTCAATGATCTTCTAACGCCTAAACGCCCATATTCACCCTATCTCCAGTTCGAACTAAATTAATCAATTGAACATCAAAAGGATATTGCTGAGGTTAATTCAAGACACTTAATCTAAAACAAACTAGATAAAACACCACGCTTCAATCAATTCTCCACAAAAAGGAAATCAAGGAACAGATCGAGAAACATTAGGAACCCATCAATCAAATTGCAACAAAGCACAAACCTGGTGAATTGGAGGGTACATAGAATTAGTACAAACTGGGCATTCAAGCAACTCATGGACACTGATGGATTGAATCGCTGAGGAAACAGTATTACTGTTGTTGTTGATGACGATGTTGTTGCTTTGAGACTTTGGAACTGAAGGGAATTGATGGTGATGATGATGGATCTCATCATCGTCTGTCAAATCTGAAGACGGCACAGTTTCAATGCTATCTAATTCCATTCATAAAACTGCCCCAAAATAGAGGAAAAGGGAGCTAATTTTCCGAATTCAAGGCTTATTCTCGAATGGGTATTCACAATTCTGTATTCTTCATTATTGAAAGAAGAGAAACAGAGAAACTACGATTCTTACACGTGTAATTGAGAAAATAAGGTCGGAATTTTGGAAGAAAGGAGAAAAAAATTATAAACAAACAGAGAGAGTGATTGAATCTGTAATATGCAAGTATAATAAGATTTGCTTTATCAAAAAGAGGTGCCTTTCTTAATCGGTGAGGGAGAGAGAAAAACGATGGCCGAAATTGCAAGAGTCAGCTGATCAACATCCAAAGATTTCAGGCCACAGATAGAGAGACGGAAAGAAGGATTTGATTAAAGATTAAATTAGCTGGAATAATAATATTAAAAAAAATATCAAAACCTTTTTATTCATACCAAAAAAAAAAAAAAAGAAAGAAAAAATGCAATTATTAATCATTTCCTTTTAATTTTGTTAATTAACTAGTAATTAGTCCACATAAGTAGATAATGTAATGCTTTCTGCTTAAAATACACTCCCTCCCTCAGTATTTTTATTTTTAATTTTTATAATAATAATGATATATTCCTTCCACAATATTAAAAATATATTTTTTATTAGTCATTGATAGTTAATTAATCCTTTAATGAAAGTTTCCATGTAAAAAAAATACTAATCATTTTATTTAATTAATTTTTAATTATTATCATCTCAAACAATAAATAAATAAATTGCTAGTAGAGTATAATACATATACCGTAGTACGAGCAAATTATAATTCTTTTATTTTCTAGTGTCACATATTCATAAATTACAAGTTTATGTTGTTTTATTTTGATATGGATTTAAATTGGATTTGAAAAGAGTAAAAAAAGAAATTAAGATTTTATTTGGATTGGGTAATTTTTAAATTTATAAATTTAATAAAATCTATAAATTTTAAAAATTTCAGCGTTTGAGTTATAAAGTTAATAGATTAATTATTGATAATTTTGTAATATTATAAATTTATTAAGAATAATTTTGAAATAAAAAATTATTACAATTTTTCATAAAAAAAAATGATGAATTTTAAATTATTAGTTTAAATTTATAAATTTTATAAAATTTGTCATTTTAAATTTTATATTCTAAATGAGGTTTAAGGAAAAAAATGCATTTTTGGAGAAGCTTTTATTTTTTAAAATAATAATGTGTCATTAGTTATTTATAATAATAAAGTATATTGTACATTAGATATTACGTATTATATTAAGTTTATTTTCTTATTCGGTTGAAAGTAGATTATTCAGATTTGAATTGAAAATATATTAGAAATTTTTTTTTATTTTTTATGATCTAATTTTAAAAATTAAATTCCAACGAATAAGAGAGGAAATAAATTATTTCGCATTTTATTACCTACATAAAAGGGTTTCCAAGAGAGAAAAATAAGGAAAGGGAACGGAAGAGAGAGAATCTAATAAAAAAGGGCACATCTCGCCAAGTTTGGACTTTGCTGTAAGGTCACAGTCCCTGCAAACAAAAAGGACTAAAAATTGATTTACATTTTTTCATGTACTAAACCTAATTAAATTTGAACGTATGATTGACTTCACTTTATTAGTATTTAAGATGTGACTTCTTAACTAGTAAATTATTCAACAAATTGCGAATCAACTGAACTCTGCTTCGTATTTTTATCTCATTTTAAAAAAATATTTAAATTTTTTAATCCACAAATAATTAATTATTGATTTGATGAAAAATTTTAAAAGAAACGTTACCTTTAATGCGTATAATAATTTTAAATTTATTATATTTAATTCAAATTCTAATGGCAAACGCCATTCAACAAGAAATTTTAAATTTAAAAATAAGAACTTGAAAAATCATTTTATCATTACACTAATTAGAACGCCGACATAGTATACCAAAATATATATTTTTTTTTCTGTTTTAAGTTTTAACACTCAAATCATTGATAAGATTAATAGAAATTTTATATTAAAGAAAAACTTAATAGATAAATTTATTATGAATATTATGTATTTTTATAATTATAGTCTTTTTTTTTTCTCAAATTTAAAAAGTTAATTGTAATTATATTCTTAAGTTAAATTGAAAAATAATAATAATGATATTTTTACAATAATTGGAAGTATGAAAATGAAGTTGACCTTGCAACTTACCCTATCATAGTATTAATTTAATATTTAAATTTTAATATGAATTAATTAGATTTTTCAATTTTATAAATTTGATAAATTACTAATAATTAAATTAACGATTCGATTAATTAAATTTATAAAGTTTAAAAATTCAATTAATTTCAATCAAAATTTAAAAATTAAATTAACAATATAATGTAATAAATTTAAGAATCAATTTGATTTCTAACCTTTTGAATGATAAAATTTATCTTATAATGGTAATTTAAGGTAAAATTACAATTAAAATTTTGAATTGGGGTATAATTGATACTAAAAAAGAATAAAAATGTAAAACTATAGATAAATTTAACTACTAAGAAAAAAAAAAGTAATATTAATAGAGGAAAAAGGTGTTGGTGGATGTGATTAATAATAATAATAATAATAATATAGGTGTAAAATGAGAAAAGGAAATGCAAAGTCGAAAATGGGTCCTAAAACTTCCTTGTGAGGAATGTTCCTCAATTGACAGTTCTAAGCACTTTATCAGGTACATGTTTGAATCTCAATATTAAGAATTGATGTACTCAAAATGAATTATATTATCAAGTATATTGATGGATGATTTTTGCTACATGCAAAACAAAGAATAGCTAGTCATAAGAGGTATGATTTTAGAAAAATAGCTAGTTTGAGATATCATAAAATTTGTTTTACCCATTTTACGGAGAAAAAAGGTTTATCTACGAAAGTATCCTTCGTACAAATCATTTTTAAAGTCAGATTAATTGCTACAATATTATATATGGAGAAGGATTTCAAACAATAGTTGTAATGTATCATACGAATTATTTGGCTCCGAATCATACTTGGATTAGGAAGCAAAAATATAGTAGTGAAGTAATCTTCCAACAATATTCGAGGGATCAATTGATCTTTATATGAGCAAGCTCACAGCTCGTATGGGACAATCAATCTAAATAAAGTGTGTAACAAGAATAATATAGTGTTTAAAAATACTATTATTATTTAAAATTAAATTTTAAATAATTTGATAACATATCGTTTAAAACTATTAATTAAATTAATATTCACTCAAAATAATAAATTTATATTTTTAAATTACAATTTATATTAAATATAATAATTTACTGAATTTTTAAATAATTTTGTAATTTCTAATTTTTTTTTCGATTATATTATTCAATAACTAAAATTCCATCCTTCAAATTTTAGCACTTAATTTACATTTTTTTTCAAATACCATCAAAACAGTGTAAAATGCATCATTAAATCTTTGTTTAAAAATATTTTATGCTAAAATATTAACAAATGAAAATATTAAAATTAAAATTATCAATATTTTATATAATAATCTGTGTATATATTTCTCAATAATCTATCACCGACTATTAGGGCAGTGATTTTCAAATGTGCATTTAACGCATGGAACAAAATCCCTTTTTTCCTTTTCTGGTTGGTAAGATATTAGAAAAGAAGGGAACTGATGAAAGCAACTCCCACTGAGAAGGACCATCTCTTATTCAAATATTTATGATAAGTAAATAAAAATATCTTGCTTAATTGATATAATATATCCCTTTTTAATAAAAATAATTCATATCTCTTGGGAAAATAATTTGCATAAAATATTTAAAATTAAATATTTCGGTTTAATATATTAATATTTTTTATTATGATACCAAAATAATATAGTAAATTAAATAAGAATAACATTTTCACTCAACAAATTATTGAAATTAAAAATGACTGCACCAATTTAGTGAAAGAGGGATTCAAATTCTCAGTATGTTTTACTATAAATTAAAAGTTTCATAATTTATATTTTTTATAGATGTTCTTATTAAAAACTTTTTCCTTTTTTTTTTTAAATTTATTTTAAACAACACATAAAAAAAACAAAACAAAACAAACAAAGAACAAATAGATTATTGGGCAGCACGTATGTAAAGGTTTGTGGGGAGAAAGAAGAAAAAGGCGGCTTTGATAAAACATTAAATAAGTTCTTAATGAATTTGCAAAAATAATAAATTTTTGGTATATAATATATATTCTTTTCATCGTATTTCATTTGAAATACTATTTTTTTAAAATATCGTAAAAAGTATGTTACGTTTTTATTCTTAACACTTTTTTTTACTATTTATATCTCTTGTCTCTACATGTGCTAATTTTCTTGTGGCTGTTCCTACATTTTATGTATATTTTACGAGAAGAATAGCAAATGAAGTAGCACATTGTATCTGTAAGGCTGCTAAACAGTTTAGAGGTTTTAAAGTTTGGGTTAATTATAGGAGCGTAAGTGAGTCGAATCAACTCGCGAACTATTTGAGATTGACTTAAAAATTAATTGAAATTGATTTGGTGTAAGTTGAGCTCGAGCTACTCGAATAGCTAAACGAGTTGAGTTCGAATTCTTTAATACTCGGCTCGACATGTTTGCGGGTATAATTGAGTTTGTATAATTATCATTTTGCCATTTATACATTATTCTATTTGAGATTTTAATAAACTTAAATAAGTGAGTTGAGTCGAATTTAAGATGATTTCGAGTTTAAATTGTTTAAAATTCGGTTAAGTTCAATTAATTCCTTATTCGTTTAGGCTTGAACTCGATTCAATTAGACTCAAATTCGTTAATTTTGCTCGAATTTGAGCTATTCAATACTCGACTTGAGCTCGAGCTCAAATTTTTAGAATCGAACTCAAGTATGAATATCCCAAAATTTGACTTGACTTAGTTTGTTTATACCCCTAGTTAATCCCCCATCTTTTATATTGCCTTTGCTTCAAGTTGAGTTTACCAGTTGTTAATTAAAAGTTATCATTTTCCATCAAAAAAAAAAAAGACATAAAAGTAAAAAATAATATACTATTTAATACATTTTTAAATTTTATAGAAAAATATCCCAACAAAATGTAAGGGAGGGAGTAGAAAATATTTAATAATCTTTATTAATTAGATCAATTTGATCTTAATCGTTAACTTAGTTAACAAGTGAATGAACTTTTATTAAAGTTCAATTTCAAAGATCATTTTATAAATAAGGAATTTCAATTTTTAATTTCATATGTGAAAAATATTTTCTCAAACAAATTTGAAAAATAAATTTAATGTGATGAATAAAAATAAATTAGTTAAAAAATTAAATAAATAAAGTTTTAACTGTTTAAATTCCTAATCTCTACCATAATATGACTAAAGATATAAAAATGTACCCAATGAGTCAATAAATCTACCAGCCTAGAGCAATTGTAAGTTCATACAAATACGGTTGAGAAGCATAAAATCACATTTAGTTATATAGACAAAACAATATAAAATAAGATAAGATATGATACAATTAAATAAATATTTATTGTGTTTTATATTTTAGTGCAATTATGTTAACTGAGTAATAAAAATCGAATAAAAAAAAGTAATACAAGAATAAATTAGTGCAATTGTTATTTTATGTTTATTAGATGAAAAATGGGAATAAGTTTTTTATTAAATAAGTATTAAAAATTAAATAAGTGAAAATAAGACATGATAAAAATTGATTTTTTACATCTTATCGATTTATAAAAATACACTAAATATAAAATCAACTAAATTTATCCAATCTTATTCAATTTTATCACGTGGCGTTGTGTATTTACAACGTAAAAATATTCAGTTTTTTATATTTTTAGCTTGTTAGATAATGTCGTGTTATGTAAAATTAATCAATTAATAAATGATAATATAAATGCACGAAGACAGCATTGTGATTACATGTTGGCAAAATATAATAGTATAGTAAATTAATAAGTATAGTTTTGTGGGATTAGGAACGCGGGAGAGATCGTGCGTTTTCTGCTACTATATTATATATGGACAGACGGACGGATGGAAAGAAGATTTTGTGTGTTGGGGATGATTATAATGGCTTAAAAGATAGCTTAGTTTCAACGTCACTTGAACAAGAAAGATGTATTATTAGTGCTAAACGATTCCAATATAACCCACTTTTTGCCACTTTTTTTTTTTGTCTCTCTTAGTAAGGGATGTTACCTACTCCACTAACAATTTTTGATTCATCAATTGTACCATAAGTAACTTATTAATAATAATCAAAGTTAAATCCAGGTTTATAGTTTAAATTTTGATGCTTTTATTTGTTTATTATTTTTTTTTAAAAATGATATACCGAAATAGATAATATATATATCTGGAAATTCAATTTCAATTAATATAATATAATCTCATTTATAAATTTAGAAGTCAGAATACAAAACTATGCTCATTCAAAAAATGCCAAAAATGTAAAACATCAAAACAGACTTTTATTTGCCACTTTTTAAATTGTCGTTTGAGACGTCCAAAATGGGCCATTGTCGGTCCACTTTGATCAACCAAAATTCCTCCACTCTGTTGTTAGTGGAGGAAAATGCTGGATTTGCAGGCTTTTCTATGAGCATGTTTTGGTGCACGCAAGAATTGAGAATAGAATCTGATAAAAAATAAAAACATCCGAGATTTAATTAAGTCTTTCACAGATCAAGCCCATCTAAAGATTAGAGTAATCTTGCTCATAGAAAAGCTCTAATTGACGAATCAATTCACTCGTTGATAGGCAAGATTGCATATCACAGGAGCTCAAACTCATCAATATGAAGCTCTGACCTAATTTTTGGATGATTGTTTTGGTCTCCAAAACTCATCTTTTTAAGCAAAAAGTGGCAACGGACTTGTCCACTCTCACATAAAATTAAAGGGACATTTTTTTTTTCACTTACTGACTCGATCACCAATTAACACTAAATCAAACACTATAACAGTTGTTATTTATGAAACGCGCAAGGTAAGACATCTCAGAAAAATGTGTGTCTAGTACAATGTTCTACACTTTGCAAAAAGCGGTGTCGTCCTTCTTTACAGTGGCCAAGTGCATGTATAAAATCAAAAAATTAAAAGTATGAAAGACACCTCTCCCATTAGCTCAAATTATTTTATAATTACCTTTATGATGCCATGACATGTTATAATGAACTCATTTGAATATAAAAAGAGGAGCATATCACCATTTTCAGGTAACTTGTTATATATATTCTCACTTCATTCTTTTTATTTAAATATCTTTCGGTTATAATAAAATTTAAATTATTTCTTAAAATCTCTTAAATTTATATTATTTCTTAAAATATCTCAAACTTTACAGGTTAATTTAAGTATCGGATGACCTTTATCAAGTATAAAGTTTAGCTTTCCTAATATTTTTTGTTCATTTTGCATGCCTAAACTATATTCAAGAAAAGTCTAGCTCGTCATATTAATCATAGATTGATCAGAATCTTATTTCAAAAATAAGATTTTATTTTTTACTTTGATACATAATAATTTAATTTTTTTATATTTGAATAATTTTAATAACTCCAATTTTTATTAAGATGATATACATTTTTTAGTATAATTATTAATTTAATAAATAAAGTATATTTAATTATTTAAAAAAAAATTGTAAAATAAATATTTAAGATTTTGAAATTTTATATCCCCTGATTTCGATTATAATGTTTACAAAAAGGGAAAGTTGTTGTGATAGATGGAAGGATAAAATGCGATAAAATTCTTGGATGAATGTGAAAACTTTTACTGTATATACGGACATTTTTTCAAAATGTATGGTCTGACAATTGAATTCATTATTTCACCTAAAAATGTATTCTATATTAATTAATAATTATATTTTCTTAGACTCTTTTTTTTTTTTTTCGAGGAATTATATTTTCTTAGACAATGTATACAATTAGGAAAAAAAAAAAAAAGGAATTTGAAAAATTTTCAACATGAGAAAAAGAAAAGTAGAAGATACACTGCCACAAAAATTAATGTTAGCGGTGAATTATTTATTTATTTGTGGGAGCGTAATATAGCGACCGACAAAACGATTCCTTGGGTTTGTGGCCTTTAGAGCTGTGGGCTCAGAGTGTCTAACTAAAAAGCCCAAAGGTATAAGCTGAAACCCAAAAGAGCCTAAACACACTACATGGTGTTGAGAGAGAGAGAGAACTGGATGTATATGACAAGACCCAGTGTTGTCATATTAGACCTGTTGGTGGCCTGAATGCACCTTAATTAGTGAAAAAAAATTACGACCCAGAGATTCAGACTTTGAAAAATTAAACATTTTCTAAATTCAAACTCAACTTATAAACAGATCCATGTCATATGATTATTCCTTTGGCAAAACAATAAAGTTTTTTTGATAACAAAATATGACTTATTTTTCTTTGGTCGGACTTTACACATACATGATGGTGAAACCTTCTGCTGGCTATCTTTAAACATCGTTCTGAGGATATTTAGGAAGAATTTTTTTTTTCTACCGTCTAAAATAATTAAAGATTATATTAGTCAAATGTTTCCTTCAACAAGCTTTTATTATTTCAATCATTGAGGTTATCACATGGTCATTGCTACGGATATTTTATATATATATATATATAAAATTAGAAACAATTCATGAATTTTTTTTTGCCAAATAATTCATGAATTGAATATTAGAGTTTACTTCCTTGGTTTTGAAAAAGTGAACATTTAGAAAAAATACAATTTTTAAAATAGTAATAATTTTATCATAAATTGTCAAAAAGATTTCTAATAATTGCAGTATAAATTAGAAAAATAATTTCTCATATTTGAAAAATAGAAGGATAAATTAGTCATTTAATCATATTTTTTTAATTAAATTGTTAAATAATTATTTATTTATGAGCAAAATTAATATTTTTAGTGGTCATTTTTTTATAATGAAGTGAGTAAAGTATAAGGATACGAGACAGATTAAACATACAAATATTATTAGCAAAGAACAAGGGATATCTGTTAAAAACAAAAAAGAAGGTGAAAAATGGAAGTGCTCGTATAAATTTCGAGCGGGAAAAAGTAAGTTGGTGCACCCGCTATACCATGTATGCGGCGGTGCAGCTTGCACATTTCTGACCATGATTGCACTCTTGTAAAGGGCATTGCAATTGCAACTTTTCATCATCAGATTTCACTATCTCAAACCGCACAAACAGCGGAGTAAACCAAGGACGCAAACATGCTTTGCTATGTTCCACTATTGGTTTATTTAACAAATTCCCCTATCCCAACGATATTGACACACAGCTAAAAGGGCAGAGTTGGTGACTTGGTACCAGCATTCTTTGACCTGCGAGTCGCCTACACCCAAAATCATTTAGGCGTGGTGCAAGGTTCCACACTAGCATGTGCCATATGGGCAATTCTGTTTTCACACTGCCAAGTCTGATGATAGGATACTTCACAAGGCCCCACTTGGTTTAGACAGACTTGTTCCTATTGGGATAGTATAGTTACCATATAATACCCCATACCCTTTGGTGTAGCACCTGGAGCTCCAATGGAGTTTTAGCAAGAGGTGAGGTTGATGGCCGCGCCAAATATGCTAACATCCACAGCTTTTGTTTCCTTCAAACTAGAAGATGAATGCATCACACGAGAAGCCAAAAATGCTAACATCCCTGTTAGTTTTAGTGTTCGTCTAGTATTGCCAATCCGTTCCCTTGTTTTTAACTTTCCTAGTACTTAGCATTTTCCAAATCACAATTTATCAAAAGCAGAGAAAAAATTATGAAAACCAAATTCAAATGCAAATTGTCTATACAACTTTTTGGACGGAAATGATATCAATACGCCTTAAATATATAACTCAGGGTTGAACCACATACCATTAAGCTGCTACCCAGAAACTGCCCCTGCAATTAATGCGCTGAGCTAAATCCCCCACCATTTAATTTAAGCTAATAGGCCTGGATAATAACCCTTCCACAAGGGGTAGGCTAGCTGCCATTAGATGTCCCTCAATCTATCCTCTAAGATAAATGTGAACATTTGGCAAGCCAAAAAAAAACAAAAAAATGATAAATGTGAACCAATTGCATCAAAAGATCCAATCCATAAACGACAAATTTGCATCATCCGTAGTGCAATTTTCTTTCTTTACCAAAAGTATCTATGTCCCTCCTCGTGGACATAATTTTATGACTACTGGTAAATTAAAATCCAATTCAATAAAGAAGTAAATACATAATAAAAATGGAGAACATTTTGCTTATCATCTGCATATTTAGAGAGCACACTAATTGAAATTCTGAAATTCTCGTTAGAAACATGAATTCAAGCTAAATTTTTATCCTTACATAACCGGATTTACCTTGGTTTTCAGTTACAATTTTCATTAGTTAATACAACAAACAACCAACACGTGGATATGATCCCAAATTCTAAACTTCTTTTTCTCCTCTCTTAGCTTTTATCACAACCCGAAATAAAATTAAAAAAAAAGGCAGGGAACGAGCTTTATCCCTTACCGCCTCAAAGGCAAGTTGATTACGCGCACCCTCGTGGAGCAAACCCAACCCGTGAACCGGCCAAGTCGTATACGACCCTAAACCCCTGTTGCTGGATATTCCCAATTATTGACAACCCGCTCATTGTGCCCGCAAATGCAAAGCAGAAGCTACCATCACTATCCACAGGAATCAGATAATTCGACGCCGGCAACGACACATCAGCACCACGAAAGTGCAACACCACCGTTGGAACTTTCACCTCCGTCTTCCCAGACAAATCAAAACACGTATCGAATAGAGAGAACTCGGGCGCCCTCTTTAAATGGGTTGCTCCGACCCGGAATGCGTCCCTGAGGGCAATGTAAGCGGGTCGTGTCAAACGGGTCACAGACGTGCCCGAATCAATGATCACTCCACCGTTCCCAGTCTGATCGAGTTTGAAAAGTGATGCAGTAATGCCAGGGACACGCGTCCCACCAACACTGATCCCAAGGAGTTCAACGTAGTAAAAAGTGTCTAGCTTAGGATTTGAGATCAACGGAGTGAACCGGGCGGTTCGTGATATAGCCGACTCACCAAACACCATGGAGGACGGTTTAGAGGAAGCGGACCTGTCTACCAAACAGTAAGAGAACTTCCGGTTGAACCGGCGGCCGGTTTGTGAAGGAAACGACAACCTTCCGCGGCCAAGTCCTAGCAAGCCCGCAGCACCAACGAATAAGCCTTCATTATCGTGGCCGCATCCGAGGGCCACCCGTCCGACTCTGGTCCGACGAAAAGTAAGGGTTTCGGTGGAGAAGTCACCGTAAGTGAAAGAACCGTCACCGTAGGAAACTTGGTACATACATGTCTGCTTTTGAGTGTTGCAGCCAGGAGAATCAAGCCTGTGACACAAGGGAGACCCACAGGCGATCCCAGCAAAAGATCTAGATTTACGCGGGTCGAAAACCGGGTCAGCTTGAGAGTAGCATTTCTTACACGGAGCACACTGGATCCAAACGATGTCGCTTCCAGTATCCAGAACCATGTAGACATACTTGGGAGGTGTACCCACGCCTATGCGCGTGAAGTACTCGCCGCTACCTTGCGCCAAACCGGATATCACGGAGCTGCTAAATCCGGTTCCAACGCGCCCACCAGCGGCTCTAGCAGAGGCTGCAAGGGAGGATAAAGTTTCAACTCGCTTTGCATCACGATAGAGCTTTCTGGTAAAGAGTTGCTGTGGGGTTGAATTGAAGTATAATGCATCTATGTGGTGTAACTGTAAGGAGAAGGCCGTGGACTCGCGTGTGCCTGTTTCAGTTGACTCGGACTCCGGTAAGGTTTCTACTTCCGAATCAGAGTCCGGCCATGAGACGGTAGGCTGGCTAGGCAAGGGATTGAGAACTAGGGTTTGGTAGTGGGGCGATGTTGAGAGGGTAGTGGAGAAGGAAAGAAAAATGGAGAAGGAAAAGAAGAGAAGTGCATTTTTAGCATTTCCTTCCATTGAAAAACAAAGAAAGAGAGAAGATAGAGAGATTTGCAGAGGTGAGAGAGTATAAATAATTGAAAAGAGTGAGTGCCCGAGTAGAAAAAGCGGCTCCTGAGTGAACTTTTTTTTTTTCAACTTTATCAAATTTCCACATTTTGATATGATAACTGTGTTTTCAGTATAATTTTAGTAATGACATTTATTGAATTAATTTTATTACAGTACATGAGTTAGTTTTTTAAATAATCTCTTGTGGGAGCGAAAGGAGAGAAAGTTAGGCAAAGATAAGATGACGAAAATGCCACTTGCATATGAGTGGGAAGAGCTATATTTTTAAGCATGGTTGGATCTTAATATCAGAAAAAGTAGAATGTCATAAATTAAAAATTCAATTGAAATAGAATTAGGAATTGAATCAAAACATAGCAATAAATATTATCATATATGAATAACGATCTGAATTTCAAAATATCAAGAAAGACAAATTATTTTTTTTTTTGTTTGCTAGTGAAAGTTGGGCTTGTACCAATTGCAGTTAATTAATGCCTTAAAATCAAACAGCTATCACTTTGGAGTTACTCGGGTGAGCTGGACGCTTTTTAGGACCTGGTGGGGAACTCAAACTCAACTCACCCTTCACCGCTTGGGTCACCATTTTTTTTTTTTTTTTTTAAAATACAAACTGTATAAACTGTTACCATCACTAAACCATTATTAATTTATCAATTATTCTATAATATTCCATATAATTTGATAATAGAAATGTAGTCACATGCTTTATACTGGGCGGACCCAAGAATATTTTGAATATTATCAATTAAATCTTTAAATAAAAAGATATTTTGAATTTTTTTCAATTAGAAATACTAAATTTTATAATTATAATAATTATATTTTATTGTTATAAGTAATTTACTTACAATTTATTAAATTTAAAAATGCAAAATTTTATAATTATAAATGATTATAAAATTTTACATAAATTTTGTGAAACAATTTTCATAAGCAATATTTAAATGATTATAGATAATCATATAAATATAAAATAATTTAGCATAAAGATAATTATTGAAAATTACTATACTAGTTTCTATGCTAAATTAATAACTTTTATAAAAATCTATAATTTTAATTATTTTATTAAATTTAGTTCATTAATTTTATCGTTTGTAGATTTTATAAAAATAAATTTTATCCACAAAGGCTTTATGATATATGAAATATTATAATTAAAAATATAATTAGAACAGGCTGTCCATGAGGAGATTAGGAATTGGAAACGGGCATCATTTTAAGGTGAAAACAACAGTTAGGTGTTTCTCATGTATGATAATTTGCAATTTTTTTTTTAAATATGGTCAATTATTTTTTATTTGTATTAATAATTGGTGCAAAAAAAAAAAAAAGCTAGTTATTTATATATCGAGTGGTAAAAATAGTTTTCACCACTCGAAAGAGTCAAAATTTATATTTTGACATATATGAAATAATATTATTTTTTAATATTGTTATTAGAATGAAAAATAATTTATTATTTGATAGATAATATTATATATAATTTTTCTCTATTTAAAATTTAACTCTTCTCGTATATATTCTATCATGCGTCGTTATCATGTGTGATATGGACAAAAGATTACCAACATGTCTTAAAATTTATTCAGT
Organism: Reutealis trisperma; assembly: GCA_947687605.1. Classification (NCBI taxonomy): domain Eukaryota; kingdom Viridiplantae; phylum Streptophyta; class Magnoliopsida; order Malpighiales; family Euphorbiaceae; genus Reutealis; species Reutealis trisperma. The sequence continues at coordinate 4,304,901 of CANTUT010000033.1, read as the reverse complement.
TTCGCAGTTTCGCTCTAATAGAGTAAGATACTACCATAACATATTCAGTTGAATTGCTCTCAATTTCATAAACTTATCATAAAATATTCAATTAAAACTCAAATAATCACAAATATTGAAAAATAATTATGTACTACTTTAATTGAATTACAGTTTATTTTTGATATCAATGAATCTTTAATTGACTTTATCGATTTTTTTTTTATTACGTTGTTTCAACCAACACAATGACAGTTAATAAAACACATTTTTATTATATATTAATTGCACTTATAATATGAAAAAAAAGGATATAGGTACAGGATATGATTGCTTGGTTGATAGTGGCAGCCTCGTTGAGGAATAGAGAAGGATTAAAATCCACCGCAATTCAATTTTGCTAATTTTAGTACTGTAAATCCTTATTTCTTAGAGGTAGAGGTTTAATTTTAAGGAGCAGATCACTTGGCTGGTCGGTGTCCTAGGCTAATATCATTGCAGAAAATTTGCTTCCTTCTTTTTTTTGTTAATTTTGGCCATTAACATTGGTTTCCCATGTTGTCATGTCGCCTATAGTCTCAGATCTCTCAATTTGCTTGTCGTTTTAGGACGTCCTAGGAAGCTTCATATTTCAATTTTCTATAAAGTTATTGTCTTCAAATAGTACACCATGAATTTATAGTCTTATCGCCTTTATATTAATCAACATACTAATAAGTGGAAGGTTGCAATAATATACTATTCACATGTTCACGAACCAATTCTAATGTAATGTGACAAACAAACATTTTTAATGATATGAAAACATGTCTAATCAATTCAATGTTTTTGATTGACTTCATGTTCATCGTCATTTTTATGTTTAAGTCATCAAATCAGTGGAGATATAATACTCGTGACTTTTTTTTTTTAATTATATAAAAAATAATTTTTGGATATATTAATTATTGTTCATACTATTTAAACTGTTGATTAAATGTTATCATCTCATACTAGATATTTTATAAAATATATCAATTATTTAAATATTTTTGAGATATAATTTTTTTTTATTGCAGGATCACAACTAATAATTTTTTATTTTAGTTCATAAAATTAATATTTAAATATCGCATATAATGAATTATGTTTTGAAACTTTGGCAATATATATATATATATATATATATATATGCTTTGAAATGATAAAATTTAAATTAAATAGATAAACCAACTTGTTTTTATAATAGGATCACTAAATGAAAGATTATTACCACATGTTTAACTTACCTAGTGATTTATTCCTGTTTCATTACAGAGATATGCCACTTTTTTTTAACTTAACTATCATTTTACCATATTAAATCCATAATTTAGTCTCCTAGAAATCAAATGTTATGTAGTATGAATTATGGATCCCACCTTGGCTGGAATAATCACTTGCGATTGCTGTCAGCCCTTTTTCTTCATTCCTATCTCTTAATAACTCATTCACAGAAAAGAGGTGTAATAGCAATCTGTTTCGCCAAGTGGACTTCACAGTACCTGACATGGCAATACTGGACCAGCACACGATAGTTTTGGCATTCTCTTGATGAAATAACGGATACATAATGATAAAATGAATGCACAGATCAAGATAAAGAACCGTATGGACATGAGTACTAGATTTACAAAGACAAATACTAAAATAGTACACAAAAGGTGACAAATGCGGCCTCGGATGCTTTGGTTGGTTGCTAACACGATGCCCGATTAGTCAAAAGGGGCAGACTTGCAAATAAATTTTAACCACAGCGGTGAAACTGGAACGTGTTAATCACTTCAGTTTTAGTGATCATGGAGGCACATGCTAATAGAACCCGACGGTTACTCATTTGAGTTTTTGGTCAATCCTTAACTATCTTGTCAAAACTGTAATGAACATGGTGAATTTCTTTTTTCTTGTCAAAACCGTAGTAAACATGGTGAATTCGGTGATTGACAAATGAACCAACATATAGCTTTCTTCCAGGGCAATTTGTTCAAGCTAGTTGCATATATAAATGTAATAAAATGGGAAAAGAATAATGATGCCTTACGGCCCCCTTTATTAGAAGAAAAGTAGTTGTTCGTAATGAAAAAATATACAAAATTCATTTTTAATTAAATTCTATATTTTATTTATTCGGATTTCAGTGTATCAGTTGTATAATTATTTAGGATTAAATTTTACAGTTGAATGAACTGTATTACTAATTGTGTGTTGGGTAAGGGTGGTCAGAAGGGATTTTAATTAAAAAACAGTAAAATGCATCAATTTGCTAGAGTCAAAAAAACAAGAAGAAGAAGAGAGAACGAAAGAAGTAATGGAGGGCAGAGGAAGCCCCAACTACGAGAATTAGCGCAGTTTAAGAGTGTAGGCCTAGCATAAACCCTATCCACCGCACTAAAAAGGGTCCTCGTATGTAAGGTCGGCCAATCGTAAGTAGCCATCTGAAATGAAGTAATGAACAATTACTGTATCTTGCCCACTTTGCTTAAATTGGCGATTGAAATTTGTGAAAAATTTAAAGCCGTGTGGGCGCAAGCACTAAACAGGTTTCAAAAGCAAAGAAATGGAATAGTAAATAACAAAAGATTAAAGAGGAACCATACCCTGGAAAGAGCTACAAAGTTGAGCATCAGAATTAGTAAAGCATTACAGACAAGTACGTGTGGCAAAAGAATAATAAAGAAGACACCAAATGATGCTAGCTTTTGCATCAAGTTAAAAACTTTGGAATGAAGACATTTCTTTCCATGAACCGAATGATGTCACTAAACTTAACATCTGAAAGAAGAAATTTTCAAGTCACTCAAGGCAAGTATCTAGCTTGATATTAGATCCTTATCTCCAAAAGGATGTAGAAACAAAACTAAATGTTCACACCTATTAACAAACGTTTTCTCAAAGAAGAAAAACAAGAAACAAATATACCCGGGCATGGCACAACTGCATTGAAAAGATAAATCAATTCCTATGGATATTCAAATGGAAAAAGGAAAATCAATCATGTCTGATTAGTGATTGCGAGGGAAACCAAATGGTTAATTAAATCTTGATATGCAGTGGCTTACTGTGGTAGAATGCCTTCACCCACCAATCCTTCAATGTCATAATTTTCTAATGGGTTTCATGGAGGCTTTGAAATCTTTTATTGCCCATTAAATATGGAGAAAGAGAAGGTTAACAGGAAAACCTAAAATACAAGTGTGATAGTATAAAAGTTATGAGCAAAAATTGCAACCTTTACCACCTTGATCCCTAGGTAGTCTATCCTCTGTAGACTGCAGCATTTAGACCAAAATGGCAGTCCTGTTCATATCAGTTTATGATACTGTGAATTTTAGAATTTGCTGAGGAGATCAATGGTAAAGATTTCATTCAAACATTACAAGTCATTAAAAGAGAAATGGAGTACTTGCAGCCTTTCACGAAGATATGATACACTTACCTCTATGCCATTTCGCAGCAAGTAATTTACTCTGAAATAAAAACACCGTTGCTCCTTCATCCTCCCTGCACCACTTAACCGTCTCCTTTCCCGTTTATGTTGTTGCTCCATTAACTACTGCTCCTGACCATCTGGATCTTTTTATGATGTCTACTGGCTCGAGCTAGCTCCAATATTTGTTCCATGGTATACTTTCCCCAGACACTCGGACCTTTGTCTTGTTCTGTTATATATTCACATATTTTTCCCCATCCTCTATGAAACTTGACCAAAAATTGAGAATCCTCAAACTCCATGAATTTAGATTTAAGTTTCTTTTTTGCAGTATGCCTAGTGGCATCCACTGTTAAAATCCCTATACGAAAACAAAATCCACCCTTTCCATCTTTTTCAGTAGCAACAACAATTGATTGGCAATTAAAGCATGATGCTACTCTCTCAATTACAATATCTTCAGATAAGTTTAGTGTTTCAACAGGTCCTAAAGTTAACAGGATAAACCTCCGTATTGAATTGCTCATTTTTGGCACTTTCTCAAATTCAGTTGATGTATTCATCGGTATATTTGCCATTTGTATGGCCGTACTTCGATCCCAGTTCCCACTCTTCCCACCAGTTTTGTGCTCAAGCCGTACATCTGCTATCTGGATTTCCTTAGAAGCAGCCTTGCACATATCATACACTGTTAGGCCAGCAGTGGTCACGGCTGTCAATGCTTCCATTTCTACGCCTGTTTTCCCAGTACATGCAGCCTCTCCCTCAATTTCCACACTGTAATTATCTGGATTCAGCATTAGATCCACACGCACATGAGTCAGGTTGATATTGTGACAGAGTGGGATGAGGCTGCTAGTGTGCTTAGCTCCATTTATGCCAGCTATTTTGGCCACAGTAAGGACATCTCCTTTTGCCATTTGGTTGGCTAGAACCATATCAAACACCTTCTTGCCAAGAATTACCTTACAACTAGCAATGGCAGTTCTGTTACCAGCTTCTTTGGGAGACACATCCACCATTTGAGCTTCTCCAGTACTGCCAACATGGGTCAACCCAAGTGCATTTTGATTCATTTTCTGAGATGCAGATTGGAATTCCTGAGCCAAATAATTATTACTAATAGAACTAGCAATCCCATGAGAAGCGGATTGCGGTTCTTGTTTCATATTAACATCATCGTTACTCATAGAACCTGAAAGTCCACCAGAAGAAGGTGCACCGAACACAGATTCCATTTCCTGGAACAAGAATTAGCAAAGCATATTTAAAAAAAAATCAAAGTTGATGCAATAATGCAGCAGGAAGCGGTTGGAATCACATTGTTATAAATTAATCAACTAGCTGTTGCTTACAATTCAGATAATGACAGTATATTACCTTATTCAACTCCGTGATAGAGCTAGCAAGATCGTGAATATATTTAGCAGAAAGAAACCTTCTCGAGTAAGGCAATGCCGCTGCAGCACGCCGAAGAAACATGACGGGCAGAATCCAATATGCTTTCTATGGCTGTCAGGAAATTGGGGGAAAATATCATATAAATTTTTAAGGTCATACGTATCAGTCAAATAATTGCAACAACAAAAACCAAAATCATCAACGTGTGCAGCAATATGTTCATCTCATTTGAAGCATTATCAGTTAAAAGCATACATTTCCATAGCAATGATTTAAACGATGTGGAAACAGCTTGTTCAGTCATTTAAGCAAACATGTGGTGGTCATCCAGTAAATAACAACTAAACGACTACAAGAGTAACATGTGGAATAAAATAATAGCAGTGTGAGTATTTGCACCTTCAAGGAATGGATTGGAGATTGTTGAGTCTGAGGTTGACGTTACCAAAAAACTTTTCAATGCTACGGAGCCTCTTCACAGCATTCGGAAGGGCTGAAGTGAAGGCAGTGATCTTATAATTTGTATGATGATCAATGTCGCCGCTTCACAATATTTTTATGATGATCAATATTGTTCTGATTAATACAATGTCATTTGAAAGTTGTAAACCTATTGTGGCCACAAGTGTATGCGGGCTGGACCAGGTTAGAGCGGGACCAAAATGCAGGCTGTTTGGACTTTTTCTTTGATGAGTCCTCCAAATGATTTAATTTTTAATTCGGCCAAAAGTGCAAGTTCACCCTTCAATTTAGCATCAAAGTTGAATTTCACTCCCTTACTCCAAATTGGCACAATCCCCCCTAGCATCCTGTAAAAATAGCTCGATCAAGTCCAATTATTAATGACACATGAAGAATCTATTAAGAATTTGGGAAAGGTATATTTTTTATTATTTTCTTTCTCACTTTCCACATCTTAATTTTTTTTTATTATTTTCCTCTTTATGCTGAGAGTTTTGCATGCATTATCTAGATGTGATTGGATTTACTGATTAACTATACTTCAATCATTGATATAATACACTGCAATTTGCTTATCGTCATTAAACAATCCAAAAATCCAAGATAACAACGAGATTTCAAACCCAAACCCTTTTCATCATTTTCAAAATACATAATTCCTTTCTAATTACCTATTAATTAATTCAAATTAAACTAACCTAACTCATCAAACATGCAAATTATCTTCTTTAACTTGAAAACCCAAACACTGCAATTTGCTTATCGTCATTAAACAGTCCAAAAATCCAAGGTAACAACGAGATTCCAAATCGAAACCCATTTCATCATTTTCAAAATACATTATTCCTTACTAATTACCTATTAATTAATTCAAATTAAACGAACCTAACTCATCAAACATGCAAAATATCTTCTTTAACCTAAAAACCCAAACACTGCAATTTGTTTATCGTCATTAAACAGTCCAAAAATCAAAGATAACAACGAGACCGCAAACCCAAACCCCTTTTCGTCATTTTCAAAATACATAATTCTTTATTAATTACCTATTAATTAATTCAAATTAAACGAACCTAATTCATCAAACATGCAAATTATCTTCTTTAACTTGAAAACCCAAACCCAAATACTTTTTATCATTGTTATCAAGAGGTATCTCTATCAACAAGTCTGCTCTATCTTCCTCTTCCCATTTAAAGCAAACAATTTCAAGTGAATCCCATCTTCCAATCATTGAAAAACCACCTTCAGATGAAATATCCTCATCGTTTCCTTTGTAATCCTCATATATAACCTTTATGGTGCTCTTACATCTCAAATGACAAACGACCCTTTAAAATATAGTTTCAAATTTGAATCAAAACCCTATTTAGCTTGGCAAGTGACCCATTTGTCTACTTGGGCCAATAAAAATAAAGCAATTGAGCAATGAATTGGCTAAAACCTTTAAACTCCACCATTTTAATTCAAGAAATGAAATTCCAAGATAAACAAAAGAAAATCCACTTTAATGAAACAAAAACTAAGACAAAATAACAATAGAAATAAAACCTCAATTAACCCCGAAAGAAAGAAAAAAAATACTTGGGAGGATTCATTCGAATCACAAGCTTCTCAAACTCATCATCCATTGCAATAGAGGGAGACCAACAATCCATTTTACCAAAACAATATAAAAAAAAAAAAAAAAAAAAAAAAAAAAAAAAAAAAAAAGAAAGAAAGAAAGAAAGAAAGGAGATGTTTTTATCAAGAAGTAAAAACAAAGCAGCTTTCAAATGGGTTTGTTTTGTTTCTTTTGACTTCCTTTGTATCTTCAGATTTATAGAGGCATGATAAAAAAAATAAACTGAAATGTTGAGTTGGGAGGCAATTGAGCAGAAAGAGAAAAATAATAAAAAAATTAAAATATTGGAAGTGGGGAAGAAAATAATAAAAAAATATATTTTTCTAATTTCTAAATAGTTCCATCACGTGCCGTTAAAAGTTAGATATAATTGAGCTAGTTTTACAAGATGCTTGGGGAATTGCACAAATTTGAAGTAAGGGAGTGAAATTGAACTTAAATGCTAAGTTGAATGGGGAAATTGCACTTTGGCCTTTTAATTTTGTAAGTATTGGAAGAGAAGGGATTCAGAATTGACTATATTATTTAGACCATATATATTTACATATTTAGGTGTGTTGTATGGTTATTTCTTGCTTCTAGTTTTGAACTTGATTTTTCCCTAATATCATTGTTGTCATTTTCCAGTAATCAATTGGCAAAAGCTCCTAGTAAATTAATGTGATAAAATAAAAATAAAAAAGTGGATTTAAAAAAATAAAAAAGCACAAGAATATGTTTTTTTAATTGCCTTTAATCGGTTAATAATTAAAAAAAAAAAAGGCAAAATACTATATTAACGATACATATGATCAGCCAAACGTGGCCTAGCCAATGCCAATAATGGCTTGGCCTTGGGCATTGTCATGCCATAGACCTCTGTGGTATCAATATCTTGATGTCTTAGTCCATTTGGTGGAGCCCAATCAAAGGAGTGAAAGAGCCGCGCTAAAGCCATTAGCACCAAAGTCACCCCAAGCGGTGCGCCGGGGCACTTCCTCTTGCCAGCACTAAACGGTAATATCTTGAAATCAGCCCCATGGCTTATCTCCACTCGGCTTCCATCAGTTAGCAAATGCCTCTCTGGCAAAAACTCATCAACATCGGTCCATACCTTGGTATTTCGGCCCAGCCCATGAGTATTAATGAAGATACGGGTTCCAGCCGGGATGTGGTAGCCGTTGAGTGTGGTGGCTCGTAAGGACTCATGAGGGATTAGGAAAGGCCCTGCTGGGTGCATACGGAATGTTTCACGTACAACACAGCGCAGGTAGTTGAGGTGCGCCAAGTCTGACTCAGCAACCATCCTGTTAGGGCCCACTACACAATCAAGCTCTTCCTGTATCTTGCGAAGGACCCGTGGATGCTTGATCACTTCTGCCATTGCCCATTCATTTGTTACAGCTGAAGTATCTGTTGCAGCAGCTATCATATCCTGATAATAACAATGAACCATGGCACATTCAGAATTTGTGTGTTCTCTATTTCTTTTTTAGCTCAAAATTAAATGCCTTTTACTGATTTAATAACAAATAAATAAATGAAGATGCAAAAAAGACACCCACCCCAACCAGCAACCAGGTCTTAAGTGTGGATGGTGAGGTGGTTACTTTTCATTTTATTTTTTCTAAATGCTCTTGTTAGGTTGGATTGGATGGTATTAAACTAGTTAAACTTTCTTTTTAAAAAATGAAAAAATTAAAATTCATAGTGTGTATATACTTTCAATAATTGAATTATAATCGAAATTCAAAAATATTAATTAGATGTAATTTGATTTATTATAAATTATATATGTAAGTCAGAAAACAAGTGGGTAAAAATTGAAAGGCAATCAAGGCTACTCTACTTATTTTAATCATAAATTGGCAATTTAAAGATGTTAAAAAATGTGATGCATAAGAAGACAATATCACCTGAATAAGAGCTTTGATCTCTAAATCATCCATATGCTCATTCCCATCCTTGCCGGGCAATGATAATAAAACATCCACAAAGTCCACTTCTCCTTCTTCTCCAATTTGCTCTCCTTTCATTTGATGCCTTGCCTTCTTGTGTTCTTCAATAATCTTAGAGTGAAAATCATCTACTCTCTTCTCCACTTCCCTCATTTTGTTCTCACACCCATAAGGATCAATCCATCTCCAAAATGGCAAATAATCACCCAAATAAATCACACCCAATAGCCTGAATAATTCATGGGTTACGTGCATGAATTCCATTGCCTCTTGAGGCCCCGCCGATTGAGCTCCAAAATATTGTTTTCCTAACAACATTCTAGTCACATTGTTCATAGAAAATGCACCCAGTACATCTCTCAAGGTCACAGCCTTACCACTTTGGGCCTTCGCCCAAACATCTTGGACTAGATGTTGGGCTTCATCGGCTCGGTGTTTGGCAAAAGACTCGAGTCTCTTTGTTGTTAATAAATGTTCCATACAAATTCTCCTCATTCGCTTCCAATTTGGGCCAAATGGGGCCAATGCCACATCACCACAACCGTATGCAAGATGGACGGCGGCGAGAGTCCGTGGCCGAGAGGCGAAGACATCATCTTGTCGGAGGAGTATTTCGCGTATGATTTCAGGATCATTAGTGGTAACGGCGTCAACACTACCAAGACGGAGGTAGACTAATGGCCCATATTTGTTACTCAAAGAAGCTAGATCCCTATGAGGTAATTGGCCCAACTGAAGAAGATTGCCAAATATAGGCCACCTTGGTGGGCCTGGCGGAAGCCTTTTGGATTCTTGGTTTCGCCATTGAAAGAGGTGGACAATGAGAGCTATACAGAGAAATATTGAAGAAAAGGTAATAAAATCCATGGAATGGGTCTTAAACTAATTTCAAGAAGTTGTAGATAAAATTTCTAGGGATCATCTAAATAAATCTCACTGGCTTCAAATTTTTTTTTAAATGCAGAAGATGATGGTTATTTATATAGAGAACAACCACTTATAACTTTATTATTCTCCACAATCTTTAAACCCAAAATTAATTTTGTATTTTGAATGTTCATTGGAAGACATGTAATTTGTATGATATGAATTGTGGCTTATAAAACACAGCATTTACATGACTTCCCAACCAAAGAGTGTAGTTGCACTAGCCCCACTCCTAATTATGCAAACAAATTTAACAATTCTTATTATTGGAGAGTTTCGAATATAAAACCTTTTGATATTAGGATTTCATTTATAGCCATCTCAACTATAATTATTAATTTATTATATATGAACATCATTTATTTTTATGTGGATTCGTCCACATCCAAATGATTGGCACTTTGACCTAAGATATTGTGATCTCATAATTCATTTTCGTGTTGATAGAAAATATTTGAATATTATTGTTAAATTTAAATTCACTTTGTATATAGAATGTGCTTGGACGTAGTCAAAACCAACAATTCAAACTCAATGAACCAAATTTCCAGATGGCCCAATATTTGGTAATGCATGTCATCTTTTATTTACTGTAACGTTGCCAATAGGCCAAGTTTCTCCCATGGTCGGGCGGTCAGGGCATCGGACGTTGAACTTGGAAACTATTGACTTTCCATATGTATTCATATTTGTTTTCCTTGTATATCTTGATTTAGTTTCTTATTTTATTGATTTAGTTTCTTATTTTGTAATCCCGTAGTTAATGGAATTATTTTATGTAATTTCCTTTATAATTAGGGACTACCGTATTATATAAACTATTTTTAGTTGATTAATGAATATATACCGATTAACACAAAATTTATATGGTTTTGATTTAGGATATATACCAACTGTGGCATTTGCAAATGTGATTCATGATACAAGTTTTGAATTATAGCACCGACGGCTTAGTCACCTTTCTTTTGATTGAATGTCTTCTATTGATGGTTTAAATTTTCATAAGATAAAGAACTTTTGTTGTGATACTTGTCATTGTGCTAAACAAGTTCGATATCCTTTTCCTATTGGTTCTATTAAAACTCAGAAACCTTTTGATTTAATGCATTGTGATGTTTCGGGACTTTACAAAAATCCATCTTTATCTGGTGCTCATTATTTCCTTCGTATTGTTGATGATTTTAGTAGAACTACATGGGTTTATTTAATGAGGAATAAAACTGAAGTTGATCATTTGTTAATTTCTTTTATTGCCATGGTTCATAAGCAATTTGATTCTCATGTTAAGCAGATTAGAAGTGATAACGGGAGTGAGTTTACTGCTCACAAATTTTAGCAATATTGTCAAGAAAAATATATTGTTCAACAATTTTCATGTGTTTCTACCTCTCAACAAAATGGAGTAGTAGAGCACAAACAAAGGCATCTATTAGAAGTTCCACGAGCTTTAAGATTTTAAGGAGGATTACCTATAAAATTTTGGAGTGAGTGTGTTCTTACTGCAACCTACTTGATTAATTATGCACCTACACCACTTTTAAATGGAAAAAGTCCTTATGAAATCTTGTTTTACCGTAAGCAAAATTACTCGCATCTTAAAGCTTTTGGTTGCCTTTTTTATGCTTCAGTTATTCTAAGGTCTAGTGATAAATTTAGTGAATGAGCCAATCCTTGTATTTTCATTGGATATCCTTATGGTCAGAAAGGATATAGAGTTTACAATTTGACAACTCATAGAATTATTGTCTCAAGAGATGTCATGTTCCATAAAACCATCTTCCCGTTTCAATCTTATTCCCTAACAAAATCTTCCACCTTATCACCTATACCTATGTCTATCATGGAACTTGACATCATAGATCATTATGAACATAGAGTTAACAAGGATAGTGAAACAGATCTAGTTGACCGAATTGATGAGCATAATACAGTTAATGAGACTCCTCAAAATGGTATTGATGATATTCAGAATAATGAGAGGGTTGCAGATAATGACAATACAACAAATACACCTCAACATAGGAATGATCAAGTTATAATTTCTAATGATTTTTCTAATCCAGTTATGAGGCCTTGCTCGAGCACCGGCTCAGTCTGCTAGAGGGAACCGGAATGCTCGTTCGGGTTTAGACTCACGATGGAACCCTCGGGTTCGGATTTGGTTGATTTTGAAAAATGATTTTTAGCAGTCGTCACCCTAATTTATTTTAAATAGGAAAAATTAAGGAAAAACACAGTTGACTCCAATTTATTAATTTACCCAAGGATAAAAATCACTAATCTCAAACCAGGTTAAGTTCGAGGACTAGATTTTTGGTTTTAAATAATCTAAATTTGGTTTTTAAGTTTAATTTGACTTGAAAATTAGATTTCATGAATGATATTTATAAAATGATAATAGTAAGTAATATGCATGAATATGACATGAGTGTAATTAGAAAATTAAAATGAAACATTGATAAAATACATTAATTAATTAAAAAAAAGGGGAAAGGAGGTTGATTGGGATTTGGATTTAGATTCCAAACATGCCTACGTACCCCATTGAATGAGGATCAAAACCTACGTAGTTCATTCTACGGTTAAGTGGAGGGGTTTAAGAGTTAATCAGATTGATTTTGGTTTGCGTATGTTGAAAGAGAAGAAAAAGGCTGATACCTTGACTTTTGATGGGCGAAGGGTTTTACCGGACCAAAATTCCGTTTTATCGGGACCGGATGATTGGATGGATTGGAAGATTAGTTAATTAATTAAAATGATTAATTAATTAATATGACGGAAAGGATGAATGGATTAATTAAAAAGATTAATTAATTAATTTGGATGAAAAAAAGGATTAAGAAAAAGTATTAATTTGATTTTGGAAAAAAAAGTGATTAATTAATTAAAAGGATTAATTAATTAATTTGGATGAAAAGTGGATTAAGAAAAATGATTAATTTGATTTTTGAAAAAGGAATGATTTTTGAAAAAAGAGTGATTAATTAAAAAAAATTAGTTAATTAAAAAGATTAATTAACTTGGTTAGGGTGAGATAATTAATTAATTAAAAAGATTAATTAATTAATTAGAGAGTGATTGGAGAGAGAAGAAGAGAGGAATTTGAGGATAGCTATCTACTCAAATTCAAGGGATGTGTTCGAATGAGAAGGGAAGGGAGGTATTTATAGGAAAATGGGTGAGAGTAGTTTAGGTAATGAAAATGTGAAAAGACCATGGGGATAGGTCATAAAATGGCTGATAACTGGACAAAAAGGGGTAAAAAAGTATTTTACTGTCACGACCCATCTTTGAACCGTGACTATCTTAGGGTATAGGGAGACGTAAGGTCACCTAAACCCGTAGAACAACCTATAACTCATAAGCTATTACTATTACGTTATCCTTAACCCAAGATCGTAGCCATAATTCTTATTCCTTATTACCGATTATCGTGTTAATTACCTATGTATTAGTCACCTATCGTTTAAATTCATTTTCATGCTTATCGCTTTTGAACTCCATTTTCCAGTGATCTAATTGCAACTCAAGTGAATATTACTTATGTATCTGAACTGTACAAAGATAATATCCAACCACACATATTAATAATATTCTAAGTTATACCATTATTACAGACTTTAACAAAACATGGAGCTCTAGAGTGAAACCTCTAAAATACAATATAATATGTACATGATGATACCAAAACTAGCAATGCAATTTCCAAGTGAAGACGTAGAACTTGAAATTTACCTTGCCAAATTATCAACTGGTCCTGAAAATAAATAACAACTATGGGGTGAGACAAAGCTCAGTGAGTATAAAATAATACTATATAAAATAAATAAATGGTATGTGGTCTCATGATGATTTCTTATAGCAATAAAATAAAACGGATCAAGAGTTATTCTTATGAAATACTTTTCCATATATAATAAATATTGTAATTTCTTAGCAGAACATTTCCTTTCTTAGAAACGGGGTGTTTCTCCCATAATCAATCGAGTGGCGGCCTACGCCTTGCTCACTCCCCCATTCTTAGTCACACGTATAACTAATCAGGTCGTATGTATTGGGGACCTTAAACCCTTCCCAGTTAAGGTTCGGATAATCTTTACCCTATCCGCGGGTTCATTACCATTGTGCACAAGGTCTGATGTATTGGCCCACATTAGAGGGGTATTCTGCTTATCATGATATCATTATAACATTTTATTTCTCTATCTATGAAATAATTCAATAGATAATATATCAATAAATAATCAAAATCCCTATCATTGATCATATTATGAGATTAAGCAATAAGGCTCATTTGGCTAAGTGCCATAAAGGATATTTAATTCAATAATCAGTAAAGCATATCATGCATGCCAAAGAATTGCAATGCATTTCAATTAGGAAATGATTCAACATTCATGCTTATATTTAAAGCACAAATAATATAATATTATTAGGTACTCACCTCTTGCTCCTTAGCTCCTATACCAATAATCCTAATGTAGATTATAACGAGACTCCTCGGTATCCCGAGCATTGCCTTTGCCTTTCAATTCTACAAATACACCCAAACAATCGTATATTAATTTCTACTCTTTTAACTTGCTAATCTAATTTTAAACTCAACTTAACATCAACTTCCTACTATTAGTCACCAAAATACATTCCAATACATTAAACAATAGCAAACTTAAATACATTAATTATTTAATCACTTTATTCCAAAATCCCATGTTGTCCAAATCCTTTCATTAAAACAATTAGGTTCCTTTTCCTTCCTAATTCCTTAATTAAATCCTATGTTCATCAATGGAAACTAATGCAATCAATTTTCTAACATTTAGGAGAATTAACAAAACTCAAAAATCAAAATCTCTAATTTAGTATATTCCAATTAGAATTGAAAAATCATTTTCATCAACCACATTTCAAATTGACTTCATAAACATCAAATTGAATTAATCACAAGCTTATTTAACCAATAAATCTTAAAAATTCAAGTTTAAATCTTGGAACTCCCAATGTGACTTAAAACTCCAAGATTTAGGAAAAATTATCAAATTCATTTTCAAACTTCAAATAAACATGGATTTATCAAATTAATACTCAAACAATCAACATTCATACATCAATTGAAATTAATCTCTTTCAATTCCCATAAACCCTAACTTTACCAAATTGGGATGATTTGGGGAAAACCCAAAATTTCTTAATCAAATCTCAAATTGATCTTTCAAAGATGAAATTAATGGCATACAAAGCTTACAACAATAATCAAACATCAAACTATACTTCACATTACACACTTCCCTTATATCATGCATTATGCCTTCAAGAATTTCAATTTTTGAATAAAATCTCTAAATTCAAATTTTACATTTTTAAACCACTTTTCAACATCCCAAATAACCTTAGATATTGTTAAAAAAATTTTTGGACACTTCTCCTAAAAATCCTAGTTTGGCCGAACCCTATCTAATATTCTTCCTTATTGATTTTTCATGCTTCCTTTGTTATTATTCATCTATTAAACCCCAAATCCTTAACCCCTATTCTTATATTTCATCACTTAACATGCCAAACTAACTCTTATTTAAATCATTCCACTAAAATCCAATCATAAAAATTAAAAGAAAAGAAATAGTTACTAACAATCTATCACACTTAGGCTAAGAAAAGAAAGGAATCACTTAAGTAATAAATCTCACATTGAGATGCTCCAAATTTAGCTCTAAGTTGAAGAACAAGTTGAGGGGTTTTTAGTCTTTGGTGAGGGTGAAATTTTTGGTGTAGGTTACAAATGAAATGGTTTTAACACATTTTCATTTTATATACAAATAGAATCAATGGTGGTGATTTAATCCTACAAGATTAATAGTCACATTTTTGCTTAAAATGGAGGGCTAAGATTGATCAAGATGGATGGTTGAGATGACTCTTAGGTGTATAGTGACTAAGCATCATAATAATGAATCCCATCATCACCAAAATGAACATACACATGGTGATGAAAAAATAGGAAGCCTGGGTGTTAAAGTTGACATAAGTCAACAAATATGGCTAATCTAACTCCTTCTTATCCTAACCCCTTATTAACTTGTTCTAACCATAATTTGATCAAGCTCCACCAAAATTAAAGGCCTTAGGGCCAGCCACTCCATGGGCTTGGGCTTTGAGTCCAAAAGCCCATCAACAAGCCCACCTGAATACGTTTCCCGAACTTAAAAATTTTTCGTAACTTTTTCCCTTCCCTTTCACTTGACATTTTAAATCTTACATTCTCATATCATAATAAGCTTAAACTAAGACATATTGCCTAAAATTAATTCAATAAAATATATAATAAATATTCATATTTCATAAAAATATACGCTCAAGCACTTAGCACCAACAAGAGTTTCTTTCATCATATCACCATGTCATTAATACTATACCCATAAAATTTATATTTTATGATATTATTATAACTCTGATGAGCTATGGAGACCTTCGGTATTACATTTATGCGCGTGGGGCCCACTGGAGGCAGAAAAGCCCGTGCCCTGGCGCGGCGCCACACCAGGCCTATGCAGCGCTGCGTCAGGCCTTTGTGGCATGCCGCAAAGAGGCAGTGCGGTACCGCGTAGACCTGACGCGGTGCCGCAAGCCTCTCGTGCAGCACGCAACGTGGCACGACACGCTTTTCGAGGCAATCCTTTTTTTTTTTCTTTTAGAGATTGGCTGTTGGTATGGAGTTTGGAAAATTTAGATATCTGGTGGCAATATAAATGAAGTCTAAAAAATTTTCTTTCGGGGGCGCTGCCCCTGAACCCCTGCCAGCTAATCAGTTAATGGGACCACCGTAATAGCTCCGCGCAATGAGTTAAATTTAGCAAGTGCTAAGGTTGCGGTTGGATACTAAGGGTGTAAAATTAAGGGTTTACACTAGTACCCATTGAAATTACTCACCCTACCCGACAAAGAAAAATGTCCGCACACTTCAAGGATTACATTGTTGAATTGCCAGGAAATAATAAAGACACATCCCAATCTCATGCCAATACAGTTTCCTCAGGTACTTCTTACCCTTTATCTCATTATCTTTCCTACTCATATTTTTTTTCACAACATCATTGCTTTCTTGCGACCATCTCAACCAATGATGAGCCAACATCTTATACACAGGCCATTAAAGATACTCTGTGGCAAGAGGCAATGAAGAATGAGTTAGAGGCACTTGAACAAAATAATACTTGGACCCTTGAGGATTTACTTCCTAGTAAGAGAGTAGTCGGATACAAGTGGGTGTACCGAATTAAGTACAAGTCTAATAGGACCATAGAACAATAAAAGGCACGTATTGTAGCCAAAGGTTATACTCAAGTGGAGGGATTAGATTACACTGAAATGTTTGCACCTGTTGCTAAACTCACTACTATTCGTACCTTGTTAGCAGTTGCAATTGTCAAACGCTGGACTTTACATCAGTTAGATGTCCATAATGCCTTCATCCATGGGGATCTTTTCGAGGAAGTCTACATGAAGCCTCCACTAGGTTATTTATCCAATGATGATTCACGAGTATGTCGACTTCAGAAATCTTTGTATGGGCTAAAACAAGCCTCTCAGCAATGGTTTGCCAAATTTTCCACCGCTATTCTTCGATATGGATTTACTCAATCCAAAGCCGACAGCTCATTATTCACATATCGCCGAGGAGAAATTTTTCTTGCAGTTTTAGTTTATGTTGATGATGTGGTCCTAGTTGCCAATGACAATATACATCTCAATCAATTCAAGGAGTATTTGGAATTTTGGTTTCCTATTAAAGATCTTGGCACTCTTAAATTCTTCCTTGGTGTTGAAATTGCTCACTCTATTGAAGGTATTTTTCTTTCTCAACGAAATTACACATTGGACATTTTATAGGAAGCAGGTTTACTTGGAGCAAAACCTTGCCATTTTCCCATTGAACAAAATCACAAGTTAGCACTTGATGATAGTCCACCTCATCATGATCTTAGCTCCTATCGTCATCTAGTAGGGTACTTAATTTACCTGACTATCACTCGGCCTGGCATTTGTTATTTAGTCTATGTTCTCTCTCAGTTTATGAATTAACCTCACCAAGGTCATTGGCAAGCTGCTTTGCGGGTTTTGAGGTATCTCAAATCAACACTAGGTCAAGGAATTTTCTTTTCTTCTACAAGTTCCTTATTGCTTTCCGCCTATTATGATTTAGATTGGGCTAGTTGCCCTTTAACACGATGATTTCTTAGTGGGTATTTCATCTTCCTTGGACATTTTCCAATCTCTTGGAAAAGCAAAAAACGAACAACTATTTCAAGGTCCTCAGCAGAAGCAGAGTATCGATCTATGGCCATTACCGCATGTGAGTTAATCTGGTTGTAGCAATTGCTTTCTTACTTGATTGTCCCACTTTCTTCTTATACTCACTTGTATTGTGATAACCAAGCTGCCATGCATATTGCTAACAATCCAGTTTATCACAAAAGAACAAAGCACATTGAAATTGAATGTCATTTTGTTAGAGACTGCATTAAATGAGGCTTGTTAACTACTCGTTTCATTTCTTCGCGACAATCAAGTTGCTGATTTATTTACCAAAACTCTTGGCAAACAACAATTTCAGTTCTTAGTTGGCAAATTGGGCATTCGAAACCCCCATGCTCCAACTTGAGGGGGTGTATTGACTTTCTATATGTATTCATATTTGTTTTCCTTGTATATCTTGATTTAGTTCCTTGTTTTGTTGATTTAGTTTCTTGTTCTGTAATCCCGTAGTCAATGAGATTATTCTATGCAATTTCCTTTATAATCAAGGACTATTGTATTATATAAACCATTTTTGGTTAATTAATGAATATATATCGATTAACATAAAATTTATAGAAACCTTAGTTCAAATCTTAATAGAACCATCTTTCAATGGATAATATTTATGTTTCATTTGGAATGGATAAATAATTTTTTTTTTTTGGGTGAAAAAACCCATCTTTCTATTTGGCCCCAAAAAAAAAAAAAACAAGCAAACCATCTTTCTCTTGTGGTAAGTTGTAACATTGTATACTTTGAAAAATATATTAATTCTTCAATTATAAAAAATTATGAGAATTATTAAAATAATTTAATTTTTCAAGCTTTTTTTTTTTCAACAAGGAAACGAAGCCTAACGCTAAACAGAAGCTTCCGTTGCAAAGGCGGGATTAAATCCCTCATAATTAAGTGCACCGGAAACGAACTCTAATCTCTTTGGTTGACAATGGAACCGGAAATTCTACTGAAAATCGAGAAAACAGTACTCCAAATACTCAAGAACGCTGACATGGACAAGATGACCGAGTTCAAGGTCCGAGTCATGGCATCGGAGAGACTCGGTATGGACCTATCTGATATCCGGCACAGGAGATTTATCAGAGGCGTGGTTGAGAACTTTTTGCTGACTACAATGGAGGTAAATGGAGGGGAGGATGCCAATTTTCGAGAGGAGACCCAAGGAAAGGCGCGAGACGAGCCGGATACAATACAAAAAAAGGAGTTTGATAGCGATGGAAATCGCATTATTTGTAAGGTATCAAACCCTAATCTCTTGCTTTAATTTTTTTTTTTTTGTGTGTGTGGTCGTCTGGTTTTTACTGTCAATATTATTCTGTTTTAGCAACTATAAATTATTGGTAGTTAGTTTTGTTTTGTTATGTTTTTCTCAATTATTATACCAAATTTCAATGGAAATTGTCTGTTGAAATTAGCTTATGACTGTGTGGAAACGAGTTGGCAAAAAAGTTGAATTTCAGATAGTTATAATTTGGTATGATATAAAGTTTTCGTTTTTTTTTTAATTGAGTTGATAAATTCACTTTTGTGAAAGCCAAAAGAGGAAGAATTTGTGAGCTTCAATGCTTTGATTCCTCGTCTTTCATACATTTTTGAACCAAAAAATGGGAAGTTTCTGTAGTGTGAGTTATATTGATTGTGGTTGCCATGCCATTTTGTACCGGTGTAAGAGAACTGTGATGAGTATAGATTTATGAAGCTTTCCGTCTCAGACTTTATATTTGGTTTAGGGAAATAATTAAACTGGAAAGATAAAAAAAGTATAGTACTTTTTTTCATTTCATAACATTGGACGTTAAACAGTGCATGTGCGAAAGAGTACACAGTGAACTCGAGTTTTCTTTTCTTTCTTTTTCTGTTTTGTTTTTTACACAGACTGATGCTCATTTTGATTTAGCTATCAAATAAAAGAAACGTGGTGATTCAAGACTTTAAAGGGAAATCTTTCGTATCAATCAGGGAGTTTTATCATAAAGATGGAAGGCAGCTTCCTTCTAATAAAGGTGATCAAACATACACCACTAGATTCTGTGATGTAGTTTTATCTCTCAGAAATTTGTTTGGCCTAGATTCTGTGATGGCTGTTGATGAGAAATAACTCAGATTAGCATCTTTAGAATCACTCTTCCCATTATAACGTTTTTCCAATGGATGATTTTCCATACAAGACAAAGTGGAATAGTAAGGTTCTGCCTGATGTGTCCAGTTTTCTTAAAGCAGTTGCTTAGATTGGTTTGGATTCTTCTTAATGAATCATTTTCCACCTCTATCCATTTCTCTCTTTCATATACACACCCACATCCACATTTAGAAGCATGCACACAGATTGTTTACTTCATGATTTTATTATGCTTATGCTAAAATCCTTTGCTGCAATCATATTTATTTTCTAGCATGTCCTCTGCATTTGTGTGCTGTTTTAATGGCAACAAATGTTGATAACTGATAGTAGTGCAAAACATGCTTATTGGTACTGTTGTAAATTTTGGATTGACCAATTGCCTTTTCTATTATTGAATTTTTGCTTTTGGTGTTGGTAATCTGCAGTTTTTCTGAATTTGTCGCTGCTGCTATATTTTCAGGAATTTGTTTGACAGCTGAACAATGGTCAACGTTCAGGAATAGTGTTCCTTTAATAGAAGAAGCCATTATGAAGATGCAATCAAAGCTTAGGTGAGAATATTGTGATAGTATTTGAATTTCAAAAATAATTGATATTGAGCATATTTGAAGCCCATACAATTTTAATAAAGCATAAAAGCTGTTTGTGTAAAGAAAACTGCTATTGCATTAAATAAAGATTCTGTGGTTGTTTTAGCAACAGATGATCGCTCAAGATAAATGCAATAGTTTTCTAATCATAGCCTGACATACATTGCCTGCATTGCTCAAGTATTACATTTAATTTAGCAAGCATATACCTGAATGAATTATTAACAAGACAATTTATTAACATTTACTGCAGATCTGGCTCTCATGGTGAAAAAAATGAACAAGTCTCTAATGTGGTGACAGCTTCTGCTACTACTGAACTTAATGGACAAGCCTCTAATTTTGTAACTGCTTCTATGCCTCATGAACTTAATGGTCAGGTCTCTAAATCAGTGACTGCTAATACTCGGGGACATAATGATCAAGTTTCTGATTCAGTGATTGCTTCTTCTCTTCACGAACCATTTCCTATTGAGATCAACCGTTTTGATGGGAAGAATTATAAGTGTTGGGCACCCCTGATGGAACTGTTCTTAAAGCAATTAAAGATTGCATATGTGCTCACTAATCCATGCCCTGGTGGTCCTGTAAGACCATGTGCAAGTGCTGAAGCCATTGCTGAAGCCAAAGCTGCTGAGCAGAAGTGGCTCAACGATGACTATATGTGTCGCCACAACATCTTGGCTTTTCTTTCTGATGCTCTTTATTATCAATATTCAAAGAAGACTAAGAGTGCTAAAGAACTATGGGAAGAGCTAAAATTAGTTCATCTTTATGAGGAGTTTGGGAAGAAGAGATCTCAAGTTAAAAAGTACATGGAATTTCAGATAGTAGATGAAAAACCAGTTCTTGACCAAGTTAAAGAACTTAATGGCATTGCAGATTCTCTTGTTGCTACTGGAATTTCTGTTGATGAGAAATTTCATGTTAGTGCCATCATTTCCAAGTTGCCCCCATCATGGAAGGACTTCTGCATCAAGTTAATGTGCGAGGAGTATCTGCCTTTTTGGATGTTGATGGATCGTGTAAGGGTGGAGGAAGAGTCTCGCAACCAAGGCAGGCAAGTGGAGCGTTCCAACTCTCCATTCTTTAACCATGCCAAGAATCTAGGACCGAGGATGAAAGATATGAAGAACCCGGGATTGAATGGGAAGAGACAAGAAACAGAGATAGATAACAAGGGCTTGATCTGCTACTTTTGTGGAAAAAAGGGGCATATTTCTAAGCACTGTCGTAGCAAGAAACCTGACAATGAAGCTAATGAGAAACTTCGCAAGGGGAATTTGTCTGCACCAGCAGTGACAGAAGGGAATACAGAGCTCTGTTGAATAGCAAATAGATGTAGTTTAAGGCCATTTTGAATTGGATCAAGGAAATGCTCGGGTTTGTGGGTTAAGTTTGTTATATGAGGTTTGTTCCTAGCCCTGAGATCAGATCACTGGTCAACTAGTTGGTAATCAAAAAGAGGAACATGCCTCCTATGTGATCTAGCCCTCGGATTCGATGCCTGGTCAGCTTAGGTTTGAGCATGCTCCCTTTGGCGACTTTTGCATTAGTTTGTAAAATAGTCTAGTTGTTTTTAGCCCATTCTTTGCAGAGCCAGTGGCTATTATAAAATATCGAAACAGGTGGAAAGGAATCCCACAACATTATTAGTGATATATCTCTCTTAGTTACCCAAAGCCTATTGTAGTTCTTGTGCTCTTACCCACCTTTTGAAGTTTTTTGACGTTCTTTTTTGTACTGTTTTTTGATGAGTTCAATCATGTAGTTTTAAACGTAGGGAAAACATAATAATTTCTGACTTATTTAACCAACACATTGATGTACATTTGCTTTGGATTTATATTCATCATTTACACATTTGCTTTGGTTAATTACTATTTATTTATTTATTTACACATGAATAAGGGTTATCCAAAATTTCCTTTACCTAATCATCACAAGCTTATTTAATCACTAATTTGACAGTGAGTTTGTTATAAAATTCCCTCATATTTTCTCACAACAAATTTATTTTAAGAGATATTTTATATCAATAATTTTATTTCAATTTGAAATTCATTTACAAATATTTTTTGATGCAAATTTACTTCAAAATTTTTTTGTAAGTCAATAATTTCATTTCAATTAGGACTTCATTTATAAATACTTTTTAATACATCTGTTATAGTTTATATAATATTGATTAAAAAACGAATTTTGATATTAAATTATAAGTAAAAATAAGCTTACTGTGATGATCTATAAACATGAAAAATGGAGGCAGATAAGAAATGGCGTGAGGGAAGTAGTCGTAGATGTAATGAAATTGAAATAAACAACGGCTTTCTTTCCTATTCCAATTTTGAAAGGGGAAAAAAGGTTATAATCAATATGATTAACAATCATCATCTTCATCTCCCTGTAATTGTAATCAATAACTAATGCATAATAAAACAAAGGAGGAGAATGAAGGCAAGCAAAAGAATCTAATCAGGCTTTATTCTTAAAGAATAAAATCAGGGCGATTCAACTCACTATCAAGAGGCATAATTGATACTTACAGATTATAAACACTGTTGAAGAAATCCC
Organism: Reutealis trisperma; assembly: GCA_947687605.1. Taxonomy (NCBI): domain Eukaryota; kingdom Viridiplantae; phylum Streptophyta; class Magnoliopsida; order Malpighiales; family Euphorbiaceae; genus Reutealis; species Reutealis trisperma. Next base: position 4,281,524 of record CANTUT010000033.1, on the reverse strand, counting down.
ATGCCCATGTAAAATAACTACTTGTCACTTGGTTTTTATGGCTAAAATCAATGGCAAACTGCGCCAATGATTTTCTGAAATAGCAAATTTTTTTAACATAGAATCACATCCAGAAAAAAAAAATTGATCAATTAAACAAAAGACGTGGTATAAAAAAGAAAAAAACAAAAAAAAGTTTATTTTCTACTCCTCAATATTTTGATGTCCTTCAGCAAATTGGATTACAGTATAATACATCAGCTCATAGCCAAGGCAGTTAAAACAAGGTGATGAATCATGGTGTCATCAACACAAATCTGAACCAAAATTGCCCACAGAAGAAGATTCAGGTTACAACTATGCAACCCTGAGAACAATAACAAGCGACCAAAATGCCGAGCACAGCTCCACCAAAGACTTGTGATGGAGTATGGCCAAGAAGTTCCTTGAGCTTTCTCTGACTGATAGGATGCCCTTGAAACAGGTCCTCAACGATCATATTGAGAACCTAAAGTTAAGGCAGGACAGATATATGTCAGTTCCTGTGAATGCCTAGAACTTAATGAATATTTAATATTGGCAAGTAACCAATTTTATGTATCTTCAAAAGGATTGAAGAAGATGCTATCATTATTCACCTAGCATTAGAAGACATCCTATGCGATAAACAAAAGCAGAATATGAAGTTTTGTAAGGCAGAGATACAAAATAAAAAGTAAATGGAACTTCAAAAGCATTAGTTATGGGTCTGAAGTTGCACTGCTTAACCCACAGTTCCCATCAGTGCCAACTTCAACTTGCAGACAAATGAGATAATCATCACAACAAAAGGCTATGTGTTCTATGGGATTTACTTTTGATCAAACGAAGCAGTACATATTACCCAAGTACTAAGCAACACATTCAGACACCCCAGAGGCTATCCAACTGATAGCAAACTTAGAAATCAAGTCAATTCAGACTCTGACCGACTCGAGGTGGAACCATTATCAACTTTCCACTTCCTCAGTGCGTCCCACACTAACAGTGAATAAATTAAAGTTTATACCCAATTAACATTGAAAGGCACTTCAAGTATCCAATGAAGAACTGAAGTCCAACAAATTTTTGCCAACATTATTCTACACTGCATTACTTCATAGCATCTAAAAGCTATATTCAATTTCAATACTGAACTCTAGAGAAAAGCATTCAGCACTGAAACCTCTTGTGAATTGCCATTGGAAATAGTAAAGCAAGAAAAAATAGTCCCTTATTACCCATTAAGCCAGAGTGAGACATATTTCCCTTAAACTAGACTCCACCTTCTAGAACTAGCATGCAACACATGCCAGAGTATGAATCCAAATATTCAAAATCAATCATGGTTTCAATGATACCATCTCCTAATAGAACCGTGATGAGGATTTGACATCATTACATGGATGTGTATTTGGTTAACAGAATCTTATAAATACTAATTAAACCAAGTAACCATAAAAAAAAAACCTAACCGAACTTGGTTATTCATATACTAATAAAAGATAATAATTTTTAATTCATATGTTAATATTATCTATTTATATAATAATTAACAATTACAATTTCATTTGTTATCTACTTGTTTATTTTCAATAAAAATCATAATTTGTAATTATCAACAGAAGTGAATTATTTTGGATATAGTACATTTTTTGAAGTAATTGAACCATAAGTGAAGACCAAAAATCTATTAATTACTAAATGGATTGAACTGAAACAGAAAAATTAATATTGTAACAAACAAATTTCATTAGTTTGATTTTTCAGTTGTAACTAGACAATGCTTCACCCTATTCTTGACAATCAATTGCTCAAATATCAATACTAAGGCTTTCGTACACAAATGTTTATCAGGAGTATCCACTAGAAGATCCCTTAATTTCTTACTTATAGGACATTCTGCCTATGCACTAATCCTGTCTCCAACCCTAGTCTAATCGGTTCACGTAATGCACTTAAATCTCTCAAGCCAATCACATAATTTCTGGTATCAGTTGATCCAAAAAGAAACTACATGGAAAACACATTTAAACCAAACAAACGATAAAATCAACATGTACAGACATAGGACCATCACAAAATCCTCCAGTAAATGTTAGGGAATGAGAACAAAAACAACAAAAGCAATAAAAAATACGAATTTTCACTTATAACAAAACAAAACTTAAACAAGACCCAAATGGAAAAAAAAGAAAATCGATCATTACCTCAGCTTGCATTCCAGCATGACGCCTAACACCAATTGCATCATACATGACTATAAGGCTAAACCCCAAACAAACAGGAAATAATGAATCAGCCACCCCATGACAAAGCGCCACTGATGTTGTCAAAGCAGTGCATAAAGCAGAGTGTGAAGAAGGCATCCCTCCAGAGGCAAATAGTATTCTCAAATCCCATTTCCTCTCCACAAAGAAATTCAAAATCACTTTCATTGATTGGGCCATGAACCAAGCCAGCAATCCCGATAAAAAAGTTGGGTTCGCTGCCAATGTTGCGACGAAAGGACTAATTCGGACCTTAGCGTTTGATGTAATGGTTAATAAAGGCACTCCAAATGCTCCACTTTGCAAGTAATTTCCACTGCAATCATTGATTGCGTTCTCTGATTCGTCACTGTATGCTTGTAGTCGAGAAACCCATTTCTTTGTTTGTGAAGAAGCAACGACCTTGAGGCGTTGCAAGATTGGGACCAAAACCCCTAAGGGGTTTAAAGAAAAGGTATTATTATTCCATGTTGATTTTGGATTTTGAAAATTTGAAGGAGTTGTACCAGAAAAACAAATTGGAGAGGTTCTAAACTTGGTAAAAGGAGGCAACTTGACGAACAAGAAGTGTTTAGAATAGAGAGGTTTAGTAATGGGACTTGGGGTATTGAAATGAAAAGAACTACAAGAGGGTTTAAGGATTAAAGAGTCCATGATAGCAGACTTCTATGCTTCAGTGCAGTCTGCATTTCAGGTGAAAATGTATAGAAGGGACGAGAGGCTATGTGATAATGGCAAAAAAGTATACAGGGATAGGCTAGTTATTCAAAAGTATTTAATAATTTTCCTTAATATTTATATTTATAAATAAATTATATACATGTTGAATAGTAACGCGTGGCGGATAAAGAGCCCTTAATTTATTTTATTATAACGAAGATGCCATTCGTCGCATAACAAGCAAAGAATACGCTTCGGCTCATTTGATGGGCTTCAAAAAGGTGCGGACTGAACTACTTAGACATGGAAATTTTCTGTTTTCCTGATTTTAACTTATATGGTAATTTTTTTTTTAAATATGAATTAAAAATAAATTTATTTTAATTTTAAGAATATATTATATTATGTCTATATTAATATTAGAGTATAGAAAAATTTTGAAACTCTTTCTGTACTCATCATTTTATTTTATTTTTTATAAAATTTTAAAATCTTTATATAATTTTAAGTATTTAAAAATAATTAAAAATAAATTTTAGATGATTAATAGGATTTAAATATGAAAGTTTAAGAGTTTTTATTTTTTTTATATAATAAACTTAATAACTATACAGAAAATAAATAAATAGGATAGATAATACTTTTCATATATTATAATTATTTTATTATAATTATTTTGATATAATTGAATAATTGATAATTTAAATTTTTATATTAATATATCAAAATAAAATATTGACTGAAAGACTAGTTTAAAATCTATTACAAAAATAATTATTATTTATATAAAGTATATAATAATTTATATTTATATATCTGTTTATTTATAATAATATCTATATATGCTTATCTTTTTATGAGACATAAAAATTAATTAAAAATATTTTTAATAAATCACATGGAGTGGTGTGAGAATTTACGAACTAATTTAATGATAATTTGAAAAATAAAATGAATACCAATTCGGCCTTGCAAGCTTGGACCAAATATTTCCGAATGAAGAACATAGTTTTATGGTAGGCCCATGACAAAGTTGGGATGGGTCACTCCCACCCACCGTGTAACTACGTTTTGGGCTGGATGTCCTTTTCTTTTCAACTTAGCCGAACTCATGAACTCACCCCACCCATTTTTAACATCATTTACTTATATGAAAGTTGCAAGGGAAGCCATTTTGATGTGTAATGGTATAATGTCAGTGTTCCAGAGATCTTACCTCATGCAAAAGACATGCTTTTGTGATTGTTTGAATGGATACTTTTTAAGGGAATTTCAAATATATCTGTGCATTATTGCATAGTCCAACTGTGTTATTCTGGCAGTTTCTCTTTCTTAGACAATATTCACGTCACTGGTTTGACAGATCAAGTTAGATTTGCGGATACTGGAAAAGAAGGGAAAGGTGTTTGAGAAAAAAAAAAAAAAGGAAGGAAGGAAGAAAGGAAAGGTGTTTGAGCCAAAAAAAAAAAAAAAAGAAGGAAGAAAGGAAAGGTGCAAATATGAAAATAAACAAATGGAGGTGCGGGGAATCGAACCCCGTGCCTCTCGCATGCGAAGCGAGCGCTCTACCATATGAGCTACACCCCCAATGTGTTTTTCTAATTTCAAGATAGTTTTATATTCATGGCGAAAGTGCAAACAAATTTGGACCCTGCATAATTAAGAAGACACCACCTGGATCCTTTCACCTCTAAATTTGAAGAACTTGTTCACCCCATACGAGACCTCTTTATGCTCACAAGTCACAACGAAAGAATCTTGAAATTTTATCAGAAATGATAAAGCTGCACGGTTACTCACTCTGATGTAATAACTTAATCATAATTGCCCAAATTGTTTTCTTCCTTCCCCATATGAACTAATTAATAACTTCAACACATACTCTTTTATAATTTATTACTAATTTCTTCTCTTTTAAGATATTAACTATACTGTAGATTTGTATTTCTTGCACTATAATGTTAATTATATAGCTTCCTTACTCGACAGAACATCTTCGAACTTATAATAGGCTTATAGCTAACTATGTTTAGCCTCATGGAGGAGTCAGATAAAGGTCTAAAACGGAGGATTAAGCCAGATCTTAAACCAATTGAAACAGAGAGGCCAGCCACAGGCATAGGAAATTATTATAAGGAAGAAGAAGAAGAAGAAGCATTGTTAAGTCCAGCAGCTCGGTTGTTCCATGAACCCAATTTCAATGTATACATCATAGCCATCATGGGTTGCAAGACCATTATTGACCCACGTGTCATCAAAGCCAACTTGGTTCACAATTTGCTTAAGCACCCTCGCTTCTCTAGTTTGCAGGTAATTAATTAATTTATTTATTTAGCAATGTTTTTTCCCTGTAAATATATTCTTAAGCTAAAAGAAAATAAAATTACATGTACAGGTAGTGGATTAGAAAAATAACAAAGAGATGAAATGGGTTAGAACGAAAGTGGATTTAGAAAAGCAAGTTATTGTTCCAGAAATAGATGATGAAATTAGCACTATGGAGTCACCAGACAAGCTCATACAAGACTACATCTCCAACCTTTCAAAAACCACAATTAACAAATCGCAGCCTCGATGGACCTTCATCTCCTCAACGTCAGTACCAAAGACGCCGAGTCCATTAGATTATGATGGAGAAAGATAGTGAAGCAAAATGGGGGAATTGGATTGGTTATATCCTCCTTCCATTTACCATTGGCATCCGAGATGACCCATTAGATTATGCTCGTGAAGCTAAGGCCATAGCTGACAGAGAGAAGCATTCTTTCGAACCCATATTCACTTTCCCCATTTCTGAAATTCTCCTCAAACTTTTTGGCATTAAGGTAACTTAAAATAGTTAATTTCATTATTCATAATAAGGAATTAATTTAAGTAAATTAGTACTCTTTTTGTTATCAGACAGCAAATGCTGTGTCACATAGAAGTACATACCACACAACAGTGTGCTTCTCTAATTTAACCGGACCTCAAGAGGAAATTGGGTTTTATGGCCATCCACTAGCTTACTTAGCTCCAAGTTCTTTTAATCAACCCCATGTAAGTAATCAATTAATTTCTTGTTAATTTTTAATTGATTGATAATGTTTCATTAACCAAATATTATATTAATTATTAATTGCAGGCACTGATGGTTAACTTCCGAAGCTATGCTAATGAAATGTCGATCGTTTTATCAGTTGATGAAGGTCCAGCTAATTCATGACATTACTGAATCGCTCATACTTATTAAAGATTCTGTGTTGGCTAGAGGTCTAGCCAAGGATATTTAAATTTTGATCAAATCCTCGAGATATATCATATATAGACTTGGCTAGTGTAAATTCTGAATGAAATGTTCGTCTTTAATTAAACTACTAGTTAATTATTAAGAACAAGTTCTTGCTTCTGTTGGAATTATAATTTGCATACATATGATGTTTTGCTCTTTGCTTTGAGGCTTCAAAATACAAATTTCATACTTTTTATTTTATTTTTTTTAAGTTTGGTAATAAAATGATATCATAAATCAATTTTCACGAAATAAATAAATATACTGATTATTTCTTTTCATGTAGCAAAAAACAATAATTTCTAATTTTATTGGATTTGATTCAACAAACATATATATTAACTATTATATGAGCATGTTTAAAATGTAATTTTTTTTTTTAAAAGTTTTGATTTCACTCTTTTCTTTTCATGAATAATTGTTATCCTTATTATAAATGAACTTAAATTAAGATTTAAGAAATTAGTAAATTTTTGTCAATACATCTTAGAGGAGTTAGCTAGTATGTCAATTACTTAAGAGTGTGAAGTTGTGACCTGTGACAACTTAATTTCTTATTGTTCCCTTGTGTTGGAAGACAACATTTTAAGCCAATAAATTGGAAGATTTTAATATATGACAAAATTAAAAATTAATTCACAAAACCCAAAAGAAAATTTTATTGGAAATTAAATGCATACCCTCTTATATTGATCAATAAATAAAAGGGCATCTTATTCTCATAGCAAAAAAAAAAAAAAAATTCAAAATCTTGTTTTGAAGAAAAATATATATATAATCATGTCTTCTCATGACTATCATCCAATTAATTAAATATTAGGTTTTTTTTTTCCTGTTATTGTCAGTTGAACTATCAAATCTAACCTTAATTTACACTAACTTGTGATGCAAAATAAATCCTACATTCTACCTTAAACACAAGGTTTATGAATCTGAGTCAGCCAATAATTGCCCCACAATTTTAAATAGTTTTGAATATTGCTATGTAAATATTTTTGAAAACCCAATAATAATATGAACTACTATATATTAAACAAATTAAGAAATTCGGCTTAACCAATTGATAATGAATATTAATAATAATAACTAAAAATTTCAAAAATCAACCATAATTTTACAACTCTTAATTATAATATACCATTAATTGGGCCGGTTAATTTCATTTATAATTTGTGCATGAACTTGTAGTATTTAAATTCTAACATTATATTAGATAGAATCTAATTAATGATTAAAGTATTCATTTTTAATCATTAGATTTTAATTAATGACTTTAACTAATGATTAAAGATATGGTTCAGTCATTTCTTTAATATAGAAAAACGTTTTCAATATGGACAAATCTCTTAATTTGTATACTTATATGTGGTTTACAATTTTTATTTGAAAGTAAAAATTTATAAAAAAAAGTGTTAATTTGACTAATTCTGAGCTATTAACGACCATTTTGACCTTTTGAATTTCTAGCACACAATGATCACTGGCTGCTTATTTCCTGACGAACTTTTCATTTTAAGGGAATTGGGGAAAAAAAAAAAAAAAAAAAAGGAAACTTGTAAAGTAAAAGAAAAGAAAAGAAAATTATTGTATAAAGGGCCAGAATGTTGATGTTGGGTAGCGAGTTTGCAATAACAGGCGGGAATGATCGTTACCTGCCATCACCAACCACCTTCTCTAACACCAACAACAATAATTTCTCCTTCATTTTCAAGCAATTGACACCTCTCAACCACCACTACCACCACCATCTCTTCTTCCTCCTCCTCTTCTTCTTCTTATTCTTCTTCACTTTCATACTCACAATACGTTTCTCAGGTCCTGCAACAAATTCAAGATTCAAGATTTCCAACTTTAACAATTATTAGATCCATACATGGAAAATTCAAGAATTCAAAATTTTAGGCCTTTTCTTGTTTTATTATGCTTCTTGCTTCTTTTCTTGAAACTCAATATTTGCTTAGCCTCTCACGAAATGTATAAAGGGCCAGGGCCAAATGAAGATTCTAAATCTGATCCAGTAGCAGATGAAGAAGAAGAAAAATATAAAGCCTCTAATAGTGTCCGCGTCGATGATAGAACAGAGCTTTGCAATGTTGATATGAGAAGTTTTCTTCCACCCCCGTATAACAATATTTCAGATGTGGTCTGTGCACCGGTTTGGAATACTTTTCTTTTGAGGGTAATTCTCATCAAATTTCAAAAATTTTATTATCAATGTCTGGTCTTCTATTCATGTTTTTTTATATGACAAGGACAAATCAGGTTTTGATGACAAAATTTCACGAAAAAATGCTTGACATGGTACCAACATTTTTGTAAAAATATATATATATATATTTTGCAGTATCACAAGAGAGAAGAAAACTTGGTGACGTTTATAGTATCTGCAATTTACACCACAGGATGGGTAGGAGTAGGGTTTTCGAAAGATGGAATGATGGTTGGGTCGAGTGCTATGGTGGGATGGTTTACGAAGCTAGGTCATGCAAGAATCAAACAATACTATTTACAAGGTTCTCGCTCATCACAAGTCATAGCAGATGCAGGTGAATTGGAACTTACTAAAGTTCCTCCTGCTGTTGTGCTTCATGGACCCATGATTTACCTTGCTTTTCAAGCCAAGTTTCAAAAACCTCTTACTCGACAACGAATCATTTTGGCTTTTGGGACCAAATATCCTAATCACCACCGTCTATCCATTCATGATGACAAGACATCTATTCTCTTCGATTTCTCTGCAGGTTTGTTAATTACCTTATATCATTTCTTGATCCCCCTTTTTCTAATACATCTAGAACAGGTCTAATGATTGTTGATTTTGCACAGGTTCTGCCTCTGCTGAATTTGTAAGTCCTGGGCAGATGAAGAAGAATCATGGAATATTGGGTATTTTTGCATGGGCTCTGCTCCTTCCTGTTGGAGGAATAGTTGCAAGATACATGAAGCATAAAGATCCACTTTGGTATTATCTACATGCAGGTATTCAATTTGTAGGATTTCTATTTGGACTAGCTACTGTGGTTCTTGGACTACAACTCTCTGCCAAAATTAATGCTAGAATACCAGCACATAGATCCATTGGGATCTTCGTTCTTACAATAAGTATTCTTCAGGTAATGTTCCGTTCCTGATTTTACCCTCTTCTTTCAGGTTTTTAAAATTGGTATCTTCTAATAAACTTCAACTTCAACTATAGATTTTGGCATTTTTTCTGCGACCGAAGAAAGATGCAAAGATTCGCAAGTACTGGAACTGGTATCACGGCTGGTTTGGAAGAATTGCCCTCTTCTTTGGATCCCTAAATATTGTGCTGGGAATGCACGAAGGATCCGCGGGGGTTTCATGGAAGATATGTTATGGATTTCTAGTTAGTACAACTTTAGTGGTGGTTATTATCTTAGAGACATTGTCATGGATGTGGGAATCAGAAAATAATAGTCCATCTTCTTCCTTCCAAATGAATCCAATTTCATAATCAATTTTCAGGTAATGTTGTAAAACTGTTAATATCTCCTGGTTATATGTACTTTATATTGATGTTGTGTCCTCTGCTTGTCATAATACTAGTTTTCCTGAAACAGGGCAACTAAGATTGTTGCAGAATTTCGGACCTGAAAGAAATGGTCAGGAGTGTTATCAACGGTGCAACGTTTTACCCTTTTTCTGAGAAGGCCAAAAAGCCAAGTCAAACCGCATTCTGGTTCAATTTTGGACATAGTCTGAACCTGAGTGTGGTACCTGCTTTACAAGCTGTTCATTAAGTGGAATGTTTCTGTGTGAATGCTTGAAGAGATTATTATTCAATGGTTGGATATATATAGTTTGTTTATCAAGCTGAAAAAACCAGGTTTCAGCAATTTTTTTTGTTGAAAAAAAAAAAGAAGTTAACAGTGAGCTTCCTCTTTTTCTAATTCTGAACTTGTATGGCTACAAGAGTTTGTAGATGAAGGAATATTTGAAAGAACATACGCTATTGAAACTGTTTCTCCCTTTTTGGACAACTCTAGCTAGCTAGTAGGTAAATATTTTCTGGTTAAAGTTATTATTAATATAAAAACATTAACAGCTATTAATTACTATTGCTACCTAATTAATTAAATAATCGATAAGAAAAAAAAAAATTAATTGCAATAGGAAAATTGTTCTCTAAGCTAGTTAATTTGGTCTACTTGTTGCTTGTGCGCCACTCCGCCAGGCAGATCTATTTTACTCCACCACGAACAACACCCATTAATTATCACAATTTTTTCAACATGGTGAAGAAGAATATTGTGAACATTGGTCAGCCACAACTTGAAACTTTTGAGAAACGTTTCGATTCTTTGAAATTGGCAGTTTAAAAGATTCTCTAGCTTTGATTTTAGATCGTCTAGATAATAAGCAGCAGAAAAAAAGGTAGTGTTGTTTTGGGTGGTATTTATTTTCCTATATTATTTAATGGTGAGGGTACTTATCCAGAAAATTTGCTCGATTGGTTCAATCATATGGAAAGAATTTTTAATTACTTTAATATTGCGAAGGAGGAAGAGAAAGTGAATATGGCTCTTAGTTGTTTACGGGCATGCGGTAATACATGGTGCTGTAATGTTGATCCAGTTACTGTTTCAGAGTTCAGACTGGGCATTGCTTCAACGTTTATTGAAGGAAAAATTTATTCCCCCCTCCCTATGAAAGGGAATTATACTCAGAATTGTGTGCTTTTACTCAAGGGAAAAAGTCAGTTGATACACATACTAGAGAATTTCATCAATTCGTTGCTCGTTGTAATTTTGAGGAGGAAATTCAACAACACATCACTCGTTATCTTGGTAGGCTTAATTATAGTATTCGAATTTATCTAAAGGATAAAGATTTCTCTTCTACAGAGGAAGTGGTAGAATGTGCAAACAAAGTTGAAGGTCAAAGCAGAAAAAAAGAAAAGGACTCGATGGAATCAGGTAAGCTTTCTAGTGATTTGGTACGTCTAGGTCTTATTGTCTTTACTTGTAGTGGCTGCAACAACGAGGAGCAGAATGCAATGAGCTTATACTCAAGAAAAAAATTATGCAACAAAATTTTGAGATAAATAAATTACTTAAATATTTAAGTACTTTGAAAAATAGTATTAATAAGTATCTTTTAGTAAAAAAAAAAAAAATTGCAATTATTTTTTACGATTCTTGATGTCGTGATAGCTTCGTTATCAATAGGATTAAATATATTTTTTAATAATGTAATCAAACAATATCATTATCAATAAAATTTGTATTTGTTTGAACAGTACTAATAATTAGTGAAAAGCAGAAGTTTTTTTTTTTTTTTTTATCTTATTTAATATGTTTTGGCTTTTATACGAGATTTAATATGTTTTGATCTTTATACAAGAGACAAAAATAAAGTAATTCAAATTTTCAAAGAAAAAGATAATAATAAAATGGGGAAACTATTATTTCAGGGGAAGCAATCAAGATTATTCAAAATAATTATAAATACGTAAAAATGTTTTTTTTTAATAAAAAATAAGGTGGGCAATTACATGTGGGGCCGCTACTGCATGCTTAGTATCAAAATTTTTAGAATGATGTGATCTATTCTAATGTAGTTCCTGCAACTATTACTTTTCTTTCAGTCGGTAGTAGGGAACATATATTTTATTTGAAACCTATATTTCATCAGAAGAGTTAACTGAATGTTGCCCTTCTATGGGCATATTTTGGTTTTTGGTTGAATTAAGTATTTTGGGTATGAGAAATTAGAGTTTTTTATTATTATTACCTACATTATGTAAAGCCAACTGGTAAATGTAATGAAAAGTAAGATTAAACAAAATGCCAATGCCCATTTGAAGGATACTATTTCAATTATTGACAATTCAATCAAATGAATTTCTGAGTCATTTGCTATGGGGAATACAAAAACAAAAAAATAAACTGTTTTAGATGCTGCGGCATCCTACAAAATAGGTTGAAGTTCCTTCCGAGCTTATTAGGTAGATATCAAAATTTTCTAATTGTATCGTCGGCCAAAATTGTCACCTCCACGAATAAATTCAAAGATCCCAAAAGTAAACAACCTACTGCTTAAACCTGCACACCAAGCACAACAAGATCAGTCACAAGATTACTAATCCAAAAGCAAAATTTTCATGCATTCGTCAGGATTATGTATCACAGGTAAATTGTAGCATCTTCCAAAATTTACAAATCATCATGAAGGGAAAAGAAGATGAGTAAATTTTGTCAGCAACAAATGAAATACCTGAAGTAACAAAAACATCTGTTCCTCTACTCCAGCAAACACTGGACAGACCAAGACAAATCGAGAGCTGCCGCAAAAATTTTCTCAATATTAATCAAGGTAGCCTGACCATGAAAGTCAGTAAATGTCCAAGATATACCCCCCATGTATATGTGATGAAATAAAGCTTTGCATCTTCTGCTTTCTGAACTCGTCTGCGATTCTTGATTGGTTGATTGGAAGAAAAGCAAAACCATGGGTCACGTGGCATTAGCAGTACAGCCTTCAGCTGATGAAAAACCAATGGACTTAGGAGGTTCACTACCTCTTACTACCCTGTTACATATGACCTTAAAAGACTGTGAGCCATATGGTCGACTAAGCAAACTTACTGGCATCCTTAGCGTCTGCTTTCTGTTTCTTCTTCCCCTTATCAAAATGCTGAAGGTTTTTTCCCCATCAATCTTCCTCTCATCCCTGCTACTAGTATTTTCTTTGAAGCTTTTGCTCTGGCTTGAACCTTTGCCAGAAATTTCAACCTTGCCCAGATCTGAATGGCCATTTTCCTTCACATTTACCAAGCCATCCCCAGACAATTCATTGGCATCATCTATTCCCTCTGATGCTAAAGAGTTCACTTCTTTCTTAGCTACTCCAATGTTGTCAATGTCCACCGGAAGAATTGGTGGAGGACTTGTGCTTTCAGGTTTTTCATATTGCACTTTGGGCTCTAATATGGGGTCAGGAATAGGCTCAGCAACAGGTGATGGGATAGAAAACTCCATCGCATGGCAGCCAGGCCACACTGTGCTAGGAACAAACTCTGATACATTATGGTTCACATTACACTGCCAAGAGAAATGATTTGGATGGAAGGCATTGCTGGTAACAGGAAAGGTACTGGTTGGCACAGCTTGGCTTTGACTGTAAGGAGGGTATATAAACGGCAAGGGCTGCATCATGTTTGGGGTTGCAGGAGGTGACGGGTATGGATGGTGTGGAGAGGGCAGTGGACTAACTGTCGGCAAGACAGTAGCAGGCCCAGGGTGTAGAGTCATGTTTACTGGCCATGGTGCAACAGCTGGAACAGAACCAGGACCAGAAGGAAGAGGAATGTTCACAGTGACCGACGCAGCACGTACAACAGATGGTGATGGGTTAAATGGAGCTGCAGAAGCAGACAACTTCTTAACAGGGAGACCACGAGTCTCGCCAGAAATCATAACCAATGGTTTATCCTTCAAATCATCAACTCTAGGCAAGTTGCACGGGGAATTACTTTGAGGTTCAAATTCATTAGAAGTACTCTTCTCACAGGGGTGTTCCTCTAGGGGGGAATCAATTGAATTTGGTATGCCATCGATCAATATGCTATTTTGCACGACTTCATGAACCTCAATGATACCAGATTCAGAACCTAGTGTGCTCTGAGGCACCGTCAAAGAATTATCTTCATTTGAATTGGTTGAGTGACTCTCTTCCTTCCTCTCAACAACATCAGTTATATTTTTCAAGTGTTCTGTAGAATCTCTTGCAGAATTATCATCCTTCTCTCGACATACATCTTCCAAATCCGTTACCACTGGACCAGCATTTTTTATTGCTTCATTTGTCTCTTCCCTGAGTTTTCCAACACCCCCTTCTGGGTTATCTGGAACATCACCTTGTGGAGACCAGACCTGAAATTTAGCAATAGTACCTGGTGGAGCCAATGCTACTTCCTTGTATGAAGGGGATTTTCCAAGACTGACTACAGAATTTTTCACAGGACCAACATCAGTAGGAGCAGATATTGGACTAGATTCCATTGATGAAGCGAAAACTTTGCCACCACTTGTTGAATTCTCCTCTGTACCGGTTTTATTAGCTGAAGGAAACGACTTGATCCTGTATGTTACAGCTTTCACCATTCTACGCCCGAATTTGGTACCCTGCGAAGGATTTGTGGCGTGGAGATCTGCATAACTTCCATGAGATGTTGCCCGTTTCTTTAAAAGATAATACCGATTATTCTGGTGAGTATTCTTGACCGGGGGGTAATCCATGTTAGCATCAACAATCTTTTTCTGATAAACCTTGCCAATGATTCCTCGCCGCTGCTTCAGTCGTCGCCCGTATGAGCCAGCAGATCTCAGCCTTTGAACTGGTTGCCAACCATCGTCTCCTTCTGCATGTATGTCCGGCAACATTTCATTGGCAGTGTCCAATTTCTTCTCAACAGTCTCTTCCACAATGGGCTGCTGGATCTGAACCTGCGCAGAAATGCTCTCCCGGGTAACAGCAGGTGTGTCTGTCTCTTCATCTGAAGCTTCTCTGGGTGTCTCTTTCTGAGATTCATCCGAACTTGCTAAGTTGACATTTGGCTGGGGTTTTCCCTTTATCTGAAAAAGAAAATTAAAAATTGTACAACGTGTATTAAAGAAAAATTCAAACATACCAACATCAATTCAGCAATCATTTTGAAAATCTAGAGTGGTGATATCCTTAGGCTTGGGGGGGTTCAACCATCTCTCTTTTTTGGCAAGTATGGTTTCATTGACTCGCCCAAGGCACTTGTATTTACAATATTTTAGTATGGTTAGTCTATTTGTACACATCTTGAAACAAATTTCACAACATGAAATTGCCTAGTCCAACAAATATGGTCTTTATGAAATCAAATACATCAAGAGAAACTAGGGTAACTTAAACCCATATCTCGTTGTCTGGAGATGAGTTAAAATTTGCTATAACCAAACACGATCTATAACTGTTTACCTTAGTGATATAGCTTTTCCTCTTTACTGATACAAAATCTCTCCCCTTGGCGTCACGGCTTGGACTAATATAGTCCAGCAAATCAGAAACACTGCCCAAAATTAAAAAGCAAGCTTATTAGTAACAACAAATGCATCTGTTTCAGTAGGAACATGCATTATAATCATCTCTCAAGCTGGCAAGTAGCACATTCATGGTACATATATGCACATACAAACAAAAGTAACATTTGCTGGGTTATTATATAGATACTCCTAAGGAAGGCCTCGACAGGTCACCAATTTTATACACCACCGCAAAAATATTTCAGCCCAGAAGATAGGCTGAAGAGCAGTATGAACAGCCTGCTACGAGTTATGTTCTGATATGGTTGGTTGATCGGCCAGAAAAATCTTAAGTAAAGCAACCAAATGTTACACCAAGTGGCAAGAAGGCATCTAGCAAAGCAACTATAACAAATTACATGTATTTCCAACACCAATCTCTAAGAACATAGAAGTGCCAGATACACGAGAAACTGCGCTGTAGCAGAGTGTCCCAATGATGTCATTACCCAAAGCAGTAGCAAAGTGACAAAGTACATCAAATCCATACAATGATCAACTGCATAAAGGTCTACAACACCATGCATAATGTTAACCTAATTCACCTTAGGTGCCCTTTGCTGGCTATCGATGCATCAGGCTTCCTAGTACCATTTCGCGCAGCTTCTTGTTGTTCGATGGCTTTGGACTCAAAGTACTCAAGCCAAGCAGCAGCATCCTACAGAATTTCATTAAAAAAATATGAAATAACATGGATGTATAGGAGACCATGTCATGTTAAAATTTAAAAACTACAAACCATAAGCCCCCAAGAATCTAATGTTGTAATCTTCTAAGAGTTTAACCTTTTGATTTGCATGCCAGAAAATAGGTCACAGGATCAGTCATATGTATTATGAATCTATTTTCAGATGATCTAAATTATTAAGCATGTTTAGTGGTATCAAATTCACAAGTGCTTTTGAAGCAAATTAGCTAGGAGGGACTTGAATGCTGCAAGAGGAAGGGGAAGATAGATCAACTCATCATCTGGATCTGATAGGATACCTGAGTACGCAAATCGTCAGGACCCAACTTTGCTCGGAGAATTTGCAAGGTTGTTTGTTCATGCTGAACACTCAATGCATATGCTTCCATCAGTGAGAGTGCAATTGCTATTGCATGGTAACTCGCTGCTGTCTGAGATGAAAAAAAAAATAAAATGCAAAATTTAATAAAACTGTGGAATGCACAAACGTTCTGAAGGCAACTTTAAAAAAAAATAATAATTCATATATCTAAACCACCCATAAAGTATTTTCGAATAACACCCAATTATCTCAAGTTTTTATAAGATCTTAATGGAAAAATATGAAATCAATGAACCACAACCAAGACAAAACAGAACCTGAATATGATCAGGACCAAGCAACCTTTGGTTGCATTTCAGAGCTTTATGAAGATATCTAAGAGCAACGTGCACATTCCCAAGGCCTTCCTCCATCATGGCCACATTGATGTAAGTTGCAGCAGTGTTAGGGTGCGAAGGACCACATGTGAGATGTAGAAGATATAAAGCACGCTTTACATACCTAGTCAACAGCAATACTGAAATTTCACACCAGCCATAAAAGTAATCCACAAACAGGAAGAACAAAATATTCATGAGTGGAAAGGACTTATGAATGAGACTGCAGTTACATCCCAGGACTCATGGAAAAATAACAACGAAGACAGGAATTTGCTGAAAAAAGAAATTTAAAAATGAAAGGAAACCAATATAAACAGGAATCACACAGCTCAAATCAGATTAACAGCGAGAGAATAAATACTTGATTGATATGCAACGTTTGTAATGAAATCACCGTGAAAACAAAGCAATGACTATTGGCTACATTATAATGATGAACTTAAGCATGATCAGCAGAAGAAAGAACATAGACATGAGCCAGATAGACCACAAGATGATCAACTGGCATCTATTCAGAACAATATTAAAGCAAGACATATATGGAACATGCTTTGTTCATTCAAACCCAAAACTTTATTTAAGAAGAACAAAGCATACTTGAGAGCCAATTCTGTGTGTTGGAGTCTGTAATAGAACACAGCAAGATCCCCATAACTTTTCATTGTATCAGGATGATCAAGTCCTAGTTCCCTCTCATTGATATCCAAGGCTTTTTGCTGATATATAGTGGCCTGTAACATTGAAACAACATTGAATGGTATATTGCTATAAAAATTGCAAAACTTTAGGCTCACTATGTAACTATTATTCTCATTCATAGTTACATGTCGATTGGCGTGCTTTAAAACAACATTGAATGGTATATTATTCTCATTCTGCTACAAAATCATAGACAATTTATCAAGGTGACAATAAGCTGTGTGTTTCGATGCAACTTTAAAGCAACATTAAAGAGACATGGGCAAACAATAAACCTGATTGAAGTCTCCGGTATGATACAATACAACAGCAAGAAGGCTGTAAGCTCCTGCAGTCATTCGATGGTAGGGACCACAAACTGACACCAGCTTTGCAAGAGCCTGGAAACACCACAGAACTTCTTCAGCTAACATAGCACAGAGCCAATAGAAAAGATGAAATAGTAGAAAAACCTCATGCATAAGAGGAAAACAGTGGCTTGGAGGGGAAGGAATCCAAAAGATGCCAGGACTTCTAGGTCACATGTAAAAAAAATACACAAGGCATGATTTCAGCTGTCATATACCTTTGTCCCATAGGTTACTGCATCTTCAAGTTTTCCCTTGTCTAAGGCTGTTTTTGATGATTCCAGGAGTTGCCTTCCATCTGCAGAGGAGCATGCTGCTTGCTGAAAAAAAAATTAGAAAAAATAGCTCATTATTAAATATGGCCGATTTGAGCAGGAAACAAACAAGATAGAGAATTATATATGTGCTCCTATATCTAGTCATCACCTTATGCACTGGAACCAGGCTGATAACATCTGATTTTCGAAATGGATGAGGAGAATCCATATCAAAATCCCTTGGAACCAATTCAATACCCACCTAAAAAGAGGGGGAAAAACACCAAAAAGAAAAGTGTCAATTGATTCTGTTTTCATTTTCCCTTGCTAAGCAACAACTAAAGTAAATAGATAATTTTTTTCTCCATTTCACTCTACTCAAGGCCAGACTTTCAACCTCGAATCAAGCAAACAACATCACCAGTGCAATCTGATTAAAGGGAGTTATTGCATTTATGTGTAGTATTTCACTAAGAGAGGCAAATGAATCCACATCATCTATGGGACACAGTATAGCAGTTCAAAGCCACATTATAATTCTATCACACCAAAATATAATCTTTAGGAATGGACACCCATATTACTGATAAATAATACAGTAGAGGATTAACTTTAAGCAATGATCATTACAATCACCCATTCATATGGAAATATCATGGTTGAATCCAGCAGCTTCCCTGTATATGTGTTAAATTATTCCAATCACTTGTCATGACCTAAAACATTCTTCAGCTATTGATATTTATTTCCTATGATGTGTCCTAGAACACATTGATGCTCTAAAAATAGGTAAACCATAAGAGCTAGTTGTAGATTACATAATTGTGAAACCCCAGAAATTCATTCTTGGTAAATATACCTTATGGCATAGGCCGCGAAGGATTGCAAATTTCCTCACATCTTTAAAGTTTGAGCTGCTAAGATCCCATTCATATCGCTTCTTCAGAAATACCTCCAGCCATCTCCATACAAGAGAATGGACCTGGCGGGACCTATCCGAATCTCCACTTTCAGGAACCCCAAGCATCAGATTTAATGCAGCAGCTATTGATACAGCCATTTTCTCATGGTTTGCAACGGCTGCAATCACTGCCTGAAGAATATGCTTAAATGCTCGTACGATCATCTCATGAATGCAGAGTGACTGAACATGTGACAGCTTTTCAGAAAGTTTTACCTGTATAAAATAAGAGCAAGGATTATTCTGCAAGTATAATAAAAAATTAAACATTTATTTATTAACATCTAATAAAATGAAGCCCCAAGGGCATTGAGGCATAAGCATCACTAATACCAATTTTCTTGATAAAATTTACAAATAACAAAAAAGAAATTGATTACAAATTAAAATACACCCATGTCAAAACTAATAAATTTGAAGTTATATAATAGAAAAGGTGTTGAACATATTTTGAAAAGGTGCAAGTATTATCACCACCTTAACACAAATGACTACAAGAAAATACATGAAAATACATAAATTACATGTTGTAAGCATATGCATGATGCAATAAATGATATTAATATGTATACAAATTAGATGAAATTTCGGATATATTTGCATTTCAGCCAGCTAAGAGAGGTGGTCTCACTGTTAGCCAATCATTTAGCATCGAAAATTCTCTGTTCCAGTATAGAAAGCTGTTAACCAAAGTCTCTAGTCCACAAAACTTAGACGCCATGCACCCAAGGAACAACAGAAAAGGTCTTGAACTCACAAGCCTTACACAACTTGACGCCTGAAGAGGATAAGTGACCTCCTCATATGAAGATATGCCTCAGAGAGGTATACCTTGATTGGAATTTAGAGAAAACATTGCCTTTTAAAACTCAAGGACAATATACAGTTATTAACATGTTGAGATTTCAAAGGTATAGAACTACAGATGACAACCTTAATATGCATGTCTCTGTATGACAACAAGCACTCTAAGACAGGTCTTAGTGCAAAGCTTGATGCACAACATCTGATCAGATAAACTAGAATAAATTGGCTGTAGTGTGGATATGGTTGTCAAAACTTGACATAACTGCTTTGAGGCAAACAAAATTAAGAATTTTACTTCACAGCAAAAGTACAAATATAAAGTGTAAAGTATGAACACATAAACTAGAATAAATTGCCTGTAGTGTGGATATGGTTGTCAAAACTTGACATAACTGCTTTGAGGCAAACAAAATTAAGAATTTTACTTCACAGCAAAAGTACAAATATAAAGTGGAAAGTATGAACACACATTCTAACAAACAAAAGCTTGCAGTCATGAGAACAAGGAGCATACAACATGTCCTAGAGAACGCATCCGAAGGCCTCTAGTATGCATAAAATCCGTTAGAGTCCTGCCATCCACTGGTGACAGTTCCAGAGAGCCAAAATCTGCTACCTGTATTTCATTATTAATACTAGATCTAGGAATAAAAAATGAATAGAAAAACAAAAACAAACAATATTAAAAAATTACCAGTTTTGGAAGAGCAACATCAATATAATATTTCTGAGACATGTCGATTAGCTCATGCAAAGACTGTAGATCACATAGTGGGTTAATTCGCACCATACCAAATACAAATGAAGGTAAGCCAATGATATCAAAATGTACTACCTTGCGATGAAGTCCAGTATCTGACTCTCGTAGTCGAGTGAAGGCCGCATCAGACAACATCCTCTGCAGTGCAAGCTCATTTTTTTTGGCAGTGGTTTCAAGCTGAAATTCCATAGAAGCTGACACATCATTCTCACTCCCCACAATTACACCATCAATAGGGGATCTTAAGTTTTCAGGATGTGTTTTCATATTGCTTTCTATTTTCTTCTTGTTGCTCTTAAGGGTCCTAAGAGGTGTGCCAAGTCCCTCAACCTTCATTTCTTTTTCTGTGGAGGGTTTCTTGCTCTTCTCAGTGGGTGGTTTCTTATCTTTTTCAGTATTTTTCTGGTCCTGCAAGTGTTGAATCCAGCAGGCTCCAAGTTCCCATCTCACAAAAGGATCCTGCTCTGATTCCTCTTGCTCAAGCTTAACAAGACTTTCTTCCAGCAATTTCTCTACAAAAGCTTGGGAGTTGTTGAGCTCTTCAAGCTCTGATGTTTGCAAGTGAGCAGCTGGTTTAAAGTGTTCTGAAGCTGTTGTTTTATGAAGTAGCAGTCTCAAACTGAAAGGAAAGCAAAGTCAGACTTCCAGCAATGGCGCTAAAATAAACTTCAAGAATGTATGAAAACAGTAATAACCAATCACAGGTAAGCAACAACATGCCATGGGTATGCAGAATTTACTATACCACCCATTGACAAGTGTGATCTTGAAATTGGAAACATTTTAGGGTTGAATATAACACCATGTTTTATCTTCCAAGAATTTTATAACACAATGGTATTTTTCCAAGATAGGACAAAATTAAGATAATTTATGAAGTCACCTTAGCTTAGGAGATGAAAAGGTTAAATTTAACCTCACCATAGTTTAGCAGATATTAAACATATAGCAGTATCTGATTAGATTATTAGAATATTCTAAGAATGTTCAGTTCAACAAAATAAATGTTCAGTTCAACAAAATAATCCATTTCTCAAATACCAAAAATTTCATAAATGAAACCAGATACAATCTGTCTATATGGCACTAAAATCTATCTTCTATAGGCAAATACCACTAAAGCATGGGTGAATCCACCATAATGTGGGTGTTCCAACCTAGAGTCAAGTAATTATCCAATTATCACGCAGTTTATTGGCAAATTCTAAGATCTTTATTTATAATAGCATGTGAAACCACAGAGTCTCATGTAGAATATTGGCTAATACATGATATTTTATTGCCCCATACCATAATGTGGGTGTTCCAAGCTACAGTCAACAATTATGCAATTACCATGCAGTTTATTGGCAAATTCTAAGATCTTTATTTATAATAGCATGTGAAACCACAGATTCTCATGGACAATATTGGCTAATATATGATATTTTATTGCCCCATAGGAAAAAAAAAATTTACAGGAACCTGTTAATGTTAAGAGCATTGGCACCGCCTTCAGGCTGTTCAAGTTCAATACTTTGAGATGGAGGACTGGCATTATTTTCCTCTCTTCCCTCAACTTTCACAACAGCAATGTAACCACAATATCTAACATTAACAATCCCAAGTGTTGCAATGTCCTGCAGTCAGAATTTAAAATATTCTTCACTAATTCATCAATTACACCAGCATTAAAATCCCAAAATTCATGCAGCACATCATTTATCAATGACACTTTCAGGAACTCACATGTGCAGCAGTATTCTCATCAGCAGTAATTCCTTTCAGTAGGTTCCGCTCTATTAAATTTTTTTTATCCACTCTAGTTGCTTGAATTCCATCAATTTTAGTGTCCACCTTGAAGCTTGCATTGGACACATCTTTCATGATTGTGATGGTCAAGTCCCCAACTCTCTCTGTGTAAAGAATTTCACTACTGGCAGCCGAATCGATAAAGTCTGGATTTACTCTTACATGTTGCACAGCCTTAATGGCTCTGAAAATGGCAATGTCAACAAATAAGCTGTGAAGAAGGAATGCTTTCCTGTCTCGAACCTGCCTCTCCTCTGGTGTTTTGCAGGGCATAGATGCAAGAAACAAAAACTCACTAGCCCAAGGCATCAAATCACTTTTCCCATCTCTTCCAAGACCACCTCCATTTCCTCCCCATGTTTCATCCTCAACTGGAAGAGGAGGGAAAATTGAAGGTGACTGCGCTGCAAAAGGAGGGATAAGCCATGTGTTGGCTCTAAATCCATACGGAAGATTTCCAAACTGCAATGAGCAAAGAAAATTGGGGGAAATTCAGCATAAAAACAGGACTATGAGAAGTCACGAAAGTACATATCAGAAGCTTATTCCTTTGTCCCCCTAAAACTACAATTCTGAAAAAACTTCTTGCCCTTTCTCTTATTTCTTTGATGTCAGTCAGTACAAAGAGAGAAAGAGCATTCAGCAAAATGATTTTGTACCTTGTTACGATCCGAGAATGCTTTCATAAGATCTTCATATGCCTGAAATTTGAGACACAAAATAAAAAATCCCAACCAAACTTTCAGTCAGACAAACAAATAAACTAACAATACCTTAAGCAAAGATAAGACTAGAATGACTATGACAGACCAAAATACATATGTTAAGAAGATGATTACACATTCAGCATTTGCACATGAGTAATTCTTTATCCAACAGATCCAGCACGATAAAAGATCATAGCAGGAAGATGAGCACCATATAAAATTTCCATCTCTAACAAAATTACTATTCTCTATCAGTAGCATTGTGCTATGAGAACCTTAAATTGAGGACTGAAGCAAAAATTTGAAAGTTATCCATTACGAAACAAAAAACTTTATATAGAAAAATATCGAAACAGACAGAGTTGAGCGAGGAAACAAAACTAACATTGTCAAAGGCTCTACTAAGCTGCCGAAGCAAATCAACAAGATCGTGACACAGAATCCCCTGCTTCCCAACATTGTAGAATCCCTTTCTGCAAGCTTCAACATGAACCAGCTTTCCGTTGCAAAGCTTCACCTGATCATATAACAAAAATTTTCAAAACGGCAATACAAAATAAAATATATTGAGTGAGTATTAAAGGAGAAAACATTTTAAAAAAAAAAGTTTTACATCTAGCGAGAAGAAATGATTGTCCTCTGAAATCTCCTCAATCTGCCGTTTTGGCGCCTTCCTTATAACTGCAAATTGCAATAATTATAGCAACATTGAATCAATTATTTTCTGTTTTAGATTCAATTATTTTAAACGCAAATAGAAAGAGAGAGGGAGTACATTGAAGAGGAGGAGTGAGGTGGGACAGTGAGAAAAACTCATAAAAGCTCGCAAGCTTAGGGCATGAGTGGCTCATTTCTCCTACTGCCTCCACCGGCATGTCTTTCGCCGATGACGATTGTTTAGCGGTGGTGGCTTGAAATTTGATTGTGGTTTTCTTGGCGGTCTTATCTTGCGTACCTGGCGCAGTCTTTCCAGAATCAGACTTGGACTTATCCTGCGCGCTCGATGATGGACCAAACCAAGTTGTGCAGGCCACAATGTCCAGGAGCCGTCTAACGTGCGCCACAGCAAGCTCCTCATCGTAATCCTCTGCATGCAGAAAACGAATAGGGACAGCGTGTTCAAATTACAGAGAGAATAAAGAGATGGCATCGAATTTAGGCGTGTATTTATCAGAGGAACAAAGACAACGTCGTTTTACCCCGCTGTTTTATAAGTTTGGGACGTCGTCGTTTGAAGGAATTATTTGAAAATATGCACGGCATCGTTTTAAAGCAATTAATTAAGGCTTCAATAGAACGGCGTCGTTTTAAGTAATTATTTAAAACTCTAATAGGACGGTGTCGTTCTTTTTACCTTCGCTTAACGTGAGCACGCAAGGCTTGAGCGCTGAAACGTCCATTACATCCCTTAACCGGGGCCCTCTTACCTATAAAACAAAATCAAAGCCATGGTTAGAGTGCAGCATTACTTGCACGGCCCACCCATTTTTTGATAATTCATGTTCTCTTTTTGTTATTATTTGGTCTCCTTTTTTTTTAAGTAATATTATTTGGCCTCAATTTGATACTTAAAAGCTTCATATTTGACCAATTTTTAGCATAGAGCCAAAATATTGTTGGATTTTCTGCCTCAAAACATGACAATTTTAGAAAACGTCCGTTAGGATAATATAAACCACATACATAAATTTCTTTATTGGTTGGATCAAAATTGTGATTTTCAAATTTACCACTTAAATTAAGATAATATTTATAACAATCGTTGTCATCTCAATTAATTTGATATTTAAATTTAATTGATTCAGAGTTAATTAAATGCTAATGCCAATATAATTGTCAAACCAATAATTATTTGAAATAAATCATGTATGAAATTTATATATAGTTTCTTGCCTATTCAAACAAAAGTAAGTTGATTTATATACATTAATTTTAAATTAAATTTCAAAATAAACCATAAAATTTTTTAGTTAATTTTTACAATAAACTTCTTCTTAAAATAATATTAAAATTATAAAAGTATGCAAAATAAAATTATAATAAAAGACACATAAATCTATACATATATAATCATGTATATGTAATCAGGCGGACAAGTGGATGTCTTGGCACTCCAGATCACTTGAAAAAAAAAAAAAAAATTGCTACTCATACTAATTGCGTGGGAGTTTTTAACTAACATTTCATGACAATTGGAAGCGGTTAAATTGCTAAAGGCAATCACAATTGTAATTTGGACGCTACGTGAACTAATTAAGCTCTTCCTACTTAGTGGAATAACCATTAATTAGCGGACAATAACAATAATAATAATGTGAATAGTTGGACTCTTACCTCGTGGGATAATGAAAAGTTTGTTATGTAGCAAGTTTCCGTGTTCACCGATAATAGCCGACGAACGTCTATAATCCTGTCTGTGGAAATTCCCTACACAACATTTGAATATATAGTTATTGAGAGAAAATGTTCAATAAAAATCCAAAATCAGCAACAACATGTACCTACCAAGCAACTCACATCGGAAGGAAATAAATTAGGCAACTTCCTTGAAAATATCTTTATAATCGTCCAATAGTTAGGGTTGTCAATTCACTTAAACTCGACTATTTTGTTTGCAGTCAATTTATGGAATTTTTGTTAACCAAACCATTTTTCATTTCTGTATGACATAAGGCGTGTTGTGTTATGTGTGATACTCACACACGTTATTAATTAATATAAAATTACATTTACTATATTTAATATATAAAAAATATTTAAAAATAAACAATTTATTTTAATTCATAAAAACTAAAAAAAAACAAGAACACTATGCATATAGAAAATTTATTTTATAAAATATATTGTTAATAATTTGGTTAAATTGCGTAATCTACGAGTAAATTATATTTATATATAGTGGTAAATATGACTTCATCTAATTTTTTATATTTTTTAAATAAAATTAATAAGATATTTATTTTATTTCTATATAATTAATTTAATTTTTTAATTAATTTTCTAAATTTTTAATTGTTCCATTTAAAAGTAAAATTTTATAAATAACCGCAAATATTAAAATTATTTAATTAATACTCCTATTATAAATATGAAAAATCAATCAATTAATTAAAAACATATTTTTATAAAAAAAAAAGTTAATTATTATTATTTAATACAAAAGTTATTAAAAAATTTAGAAAAAAAATTAACTTCTTTTTCTCTTATTAATTTTGACACTCCAAACAAAATTTTTTTATTACGCCCCGCACCTGGCAATGGCATTATGTGACTAAACTTTTTCATGATAATCACGAGATAGAAATCTCATGCTATTTTTTTCTTTTTTGGTGAATAATTCTCATGCTATCATGTATAAGCCAGCCAGTTGAGAAACTGTATATGCCAATTTAGTCAGTAATATTTACGGTCAATTTGGCATTATTGTAGAGTGCATTGCTTTTGAAATTTTGAATTTATTTTTTTATTTTTATTATTTCTTCTTTTTTTACTCGCTTTTAGAGAAAATATAATTTATTTTTATTTTTTTTAAAAGTCGGATACCAAAAAATAACTAAAAAAAACTAAAAAAAATAAGAAAAAATAAAAATCAAACGCAGGTGAAAAAAAAGCAACATTAAACTAGCCTTTGATAGCTGAGTATTGGCTATGCTATTCTGGGTCCATTTAACGGTACCAGTTTTTATTGTTGGGAAAAACACTATATTGAAAATATACTGAAAAGTGATATAAATTTATTTTCAAAATAAATTTCACGTGTTATAATCATAAAAATTTTAAAACATTAAACAACGTTTCAAAATTATTTTTCTCAATAATATATAAAATAATATATTTAAAAAAATTAATCTCAATATCAAATAAATCTTAAATGTTGCGAGATGATATATGTTGATTAAGAAAAAGGGTAAAAAGCACCAATTTGGGAAGAACAACTTCCACTTTTGCCAATTAGCTAATAATGTCATAAACGTAGCCACCAAAGCAATTGTAGTTAGGAGTTAAAAAATTATTTTTAAAATTTTTTTATTTAATTGATTATTTTTATTATTTTTTATAAATTATTTTTCAAATATATTTTTAAAAAAATCATTTTTTCTGCTTCTACTTAAAAGTAATTTAAAAAAATATACAAAAATTTTTATTGAAAGTACTTTTTTTAAACTCAATCTCATAAGGCATCTAAGAGTATTACAGAAAATGATAATATATTATAGTTTTTAATTCACTAGTATTAAAATCGTCTACAAATTTTAATTTTATTATTAATTGAAATTAGTTAGATTTAATTAAAAAAAAAATTATTGGTCTACGGTGTGTTCCAGTTCCATAAAAAGAAAATTATGAATCTCGTTAAAAATTTTCTGTAATTACAAAAAAACAGAATGCAAAAAATGGAAACTAATGACTTTGGCAGTGGATAAAATAAATAAACAAATAAGTAAGATTGGCAATTGGTTTTCTTAAAAGAATTAGTGAAAATTTCCAATAAAAGAAGCACGAAGCTAGAACCAAACCTTCAAAACAATACGAGTTTCATCAGGGAGATTCACTGTAATATCAGTAACAACTGGAAGAACTGCATATTGTAACAATAAACATTGAGTTAATTAATTAATTTCTCAAACATAAATTAACACAAAATCATAAAGTGAAATTCAGATTGAGATTGTTAATTAATTACCCTTCTCATCTTTCTTCTTCTTATCTCCTTTTGCCTTACTGCGACTGTTCCTTGGTGCCATTTTTCTAGCTTTGCTCGATTAAACAAGGGAATATAAAATACCTGTTTTCAACAAATTTTCAATCGGTATAGCATTGCTTCATTTAATTTGCTCTTAATTAGCAATTATAATACAATAATTCATCACCAAAAACAGATGCCACAGAACTGTTCAAATCTCAAAAAATCAATAAAAAAAATATCTTAAATTTAAAACTAAAATCGGTTCCACAATTACCAAATATCTTAGAACTTGAAGCTCTAGCACTAGAAATAGTTGCACTAAGTAACTATATATGCTGAAAAAAGCAGAGATTAGAGTATAATGATAACTAAAGTAAAATTAAGGATAAAAATTTGAAAGTAAAGAGGTGCTGAGAGATTGGATAATGAAGGGAGAGTATTAAGTTTAGGAGATTTGGAAAGAAAGTTTCATCGACTGGATAGAAATGGTGAGAGCAAGGAATAGATATAAGAGAGATGGGAGTACGATAAGGAAGGAAGGGCGGAGATTTAACAGTCAGATAATATATCGCCTTTTTATGGCATCTTCTGGCTTTATTGGGTAATCATAATATTGGGGATTTTTTTTATTATTATTATTTTAATATTATACACATATTATTATATATGTATGTTTTTCAAAATACATGCAATTTTATTTAAATATAATTTTCAAGAAGTAAAAGAACATAGAGAGAGAAAGACGGTTTATGCGCTCACTTGAAGGTAGGCCAATCTCTTGTTGGGTTATACTTAGTGGGGGCTATAGTTTGAATTTTTTTTAAATTTATTAAACATAAATATACAAACTAACGAATAGATTTATGCACTCATTACATATAGTATTATGGTAATATGGTGATGTATTTCTCAACTGGATAATAAATTTAGATTCGAATCTTTAATTCGTTTAATATTGAAAGAAAAATAAAAATTATATAACTTTTAATATTCCTTTTTTTGAAATATATTTTCTTTATCACACATTTTGATTTAGCAGTCTAACTTTTTCACTTTTCATCTTAATACCTAATTGATAAAAAATAAACATTAATAGATGTGTTGCAAGAGCTGTTCATAAGATAAACAGTGTTTGGGTTTTAAAGGGAAACAAATAGCATATAATTTGATGTCTCATTGCATATGATGGATGAATAACCTCACAGCTCTTTGTAACCCCCCCATGTGCATTTCTTTTTTTCTTTTTTGGCTCAAAGAAGTAATAGAGACACTCTTCTTTTTGAATTGCTAATAAAAACACTACCCCTCCATAATAAATCTTGAGAACATATGGTGGCAGTTGTTTTCTAAAATTTTTGGAAAACTGAATTTTTAAAAAATTTAGTAGCAGTTGCTCTTTAAAATTTTTGAAAAACTGAATTTTTAAAAAACTTTTAATATATATTGAAAATTATAAAATTTTTTCCAAGATTGACTTCCATCCCACCGTAAAATGTGAAAGAAATAATAATAATAATAATAATTTAATATGACCCCCTCCCCATCAAACTTATGAGACTAGACCTGGTGCTATGTAAAATAGTGTGTTTGTTAACTTGTTATAAATAAATGTGTATATAGCCCAACATTGTAATACTTAAAATTCTCAATTTACTGCAATAAACATTAATTTTAATAGCACAAATTTAACATCCATTATTTCATACTCTTTCCATTCTAAAAAAAATGGTCACTAAGAAAAAAATCATCATTTTTAAGATAATAATAATTTTATCATAAGTTATCAAAAAGACTCCTATTAATTGCAATATAAATTAGAAAAATATCCTTTATACTTAGAAAATAAAAGGGTAAATTAGCAATTTTATCATTTTTTTTATTAGGTTGCTAAATGGCTATTTATTTATAAACAAAACTAACTTTTTTAATGACCACTTTTTTCATAATAGATGGAGTATTTTCTATTAAAATTAGTAAGTACATAGTATCTATAATAACATATTAATAGTTTTACTAAATATCAACATGTAGTAATAATATATATATATATATATATATATATATATATATATATATATATATATATATATAATGGTGCTATTATAAGAAAATAATTTATAAATTAGATAATCTTATTGCTAATTTTTATGTGCATCAAATTTTTATTTTTTTAACACACGGAGATCTTATTGTTAAAAGAGATTATCTGTAGCAACAATTTATTTTTATTTTTGAGATAATTAAACATATTTTATTGTAGATTTGATAAAAAAAAAAAAAAAAAAAAAAAAAAAGGGTTTAAGTGAATCATTTCATTTTCCTTTGCAACCAAATGAGTTGCATATAAATAAAACATATCTCATTGCTCTAGTTATCCAATAAGTGAATATATGTTCTATATTGTAAGAGATTAAGATTTTCATCCAGCCAATGTTCTTTCCATATAATAAATTTATATGTATATAAAGAAATACTCTCTCTCCCAAAAAAAAAAAGACCAGTTGAACTACTTTAAGCGTCTCAAATTATAGTCTATTTTCTATATTTTTAAAGCAATTAAATAATTTATTTTCTAAAATACCCTGAATTTTACTTTTGTCATAAAAAATATTTAATGCGAAAAAATAAAAAATTTAAGAATTAAAGTTTAAAAGTCCATGAACGAAAAACAAAAACTTCATAGATCTCAGTGATTTTTCCTAATACTCAGTAATAATTATTAGAGGTACTGGTCTACCAACTAGTTAGCCGTGATACATGACACATGAAGAGTTGAATAACAATCTCCAAATTAATTAAAACTAGGAGTATTTCATTTTCGTTTTCCTAAAATTGTATTTTTTCAATAATATTGATGAAGGTTGTTATAAGGTTCATGCATATCAGCATTAACTACTTGAGATGTTCAATTGACATTTGACTGATTGTGGTGATTTATTTAATTTGGTGCTTTATTACATCCTTTAATGAAAAAATAGAAATTAAAAGGTGACTTTTCAATTTTTTTCATATATATATATATATATTGGAGGATTTTCAATAGCTGTGTTCGATGTGGATTGATAATACACCGCCTTATTGACTGAAAATCTGAAATTGATGTTTGCTAGATAACTCGAGGAAAGCCTTACATTTTTATGGCTCCTTAATTAATAGCGTACGTTTACTAGTTGAATAATTTCCACAAAGTGTGGAAATGCTTCGTTCAATTCATTAACATGGAAAATCCTCTGAAAATCACTTGGAGGACTATAATTCAAGGAGGTGGCTATTACTGTTCCTCCAAATTATTTTCACACGCTCGTTATTTTATTTTATTTTATTTTAAAGTATTTAATTTATTATAAATTGATTGTTATTAATAAGAACACATGAAATTTTGACAAAATGAAAATCTAACCAGTCATAATAAAAAATTTCCATTTTGGCTAGAGAATGGGGCAAAATAGAGAAAAATTCAAAATTTTTTGGATAAATATAGAGTGAGAATGAAAATTATATACCCCGCTTTATAACCTAACTTATTTATTATCTCCCCGAGCCCTCGCCTGTGACTCGACCCTATTCCATCCCATTATATATATACATAGAGAGAGGGGTATAGTTGGAATAGTAAAAATAAAATTATTAATGGTTGATTATTAACTTCCTAAAAGCTTTTGTATTTTCTTTAATTGAATATTTTGAGTTAATAAAGATTTTTAATTTTAAAAAGAACAAAAATATAAAATACTTAAGTTATCAAAAGATTATTTACTAAATAACTATAAGAATATCGTAAAATGGTGATAAAATAGGCCCTTAGACAAACTGTTAGCGCTTGTTAGTAAGAGGATGACTAGAATCATAATTATTAAACCCAAATTAGATATCAACTCAGTTTATAAGTTGAATAAACGAGTTAATGATTTAATCATTGGGTCAATAGTTGAATTGATGGATCAATATGAGTAATTAAATATATAATTTATAATTTTATATAATAAACATAAACTTTCACTCAAAAATAAAAATTAACAAACTAGATATTTAATTTACAAACATAAAAAAATTTATTAAATATTTCATGTATCTTTAAACTTTTATATCCATAAATCACACTACGAACTAAAAAAAATTTGATATTTAATAATTTTAATACTTATATTTTTATCAAAATGTGTAAATAAGTTCAACCATTTCATTATATATCAATTTAAGAATTAAATGTAATTAAATTATTAAATTTTATGGATTAAAATAAAACGAAAATTTTCTAACTTTTACTCTATAAAATAAAAATGTAAAATGATTATAGAAATCTTCACAAATGAAAATAAAAGTGTATATCATAATAATTTATCAAAATTAAAGTAAGTTATAGTGAAAAAAAACTAAAATTATGAGATCACCGGATCATGCTAGATCATTGGTTCGACCGTTCGAATCACATAATTTTTTATGAGTCAACTACAAATCCGGTCTAATAACAAACTCGGTCTGATTTAGTGCTCGGGTCAGCAGGTCAACTCATTGATCCGGTCCAAATACAATAACTATGACTATAATATCCTTATGATTGTTGATTCATATGATTATTGTGGATTGTTTATGAACTACTATCAATATTTAAATTAAGCTTTGTTTTATTGCTTATTTAAATGGGATGCACTTATCACTATTTTCATTTGTGGTTATTGTTAATACAAATTTTAAATATTATATTATGTTTATTTAAAGATATTATTAGATTATTGATGAATAAATTTGAAGTTTTTATATATTAGTTTAAAAAATAGAACTTTTTAATTTATTCACTTTTTTTTTTAATGCTAAGTACAATCCAAAGCAAGATGAAAAAATGAAATAAGGTGAAACAATAAAACATAGAGAAATCATGCCCATGGAGACCACATGGGGAGGGATGCCAATATTTTAATTAACTAAGGAATGAGATGGGAATGAAGTTCTAACATATGGGAACGGGGGATGGAAATAGTGAAACCCGTTCTGTTGCCATCCATATCTAATAAGGAAATTTTAACTTTTTTTTTTTTCACTTTTTTTTTTATTTTTTCGAAAAAGCAAATAAAAATTTAATTTTCATGATATGTGATTGTAATTCCAAAATTTATACATTTATTTTATAATATTATAAAATTTAAAAGAATATGCTAGCTTGTTTCATTAAATTTTAGGATTTGCATAAATTTTAATTGTTTGTTATAGGATTAGAACAGCAGTTGAAGAAGTTATATAATTAATTGTTTGTTACATGGTGACCATCTTAGCATAAATTTTAAGATTTCATTTGATTAATGTACTACAATTACTATTATTATTTTTTCACACAAGCAGTACTTAAAAGAATTATATCGTTAAGCTATTTTTTTTTATAATGAAAATTCAATAAGCCGAAGTAGGTTATTTAACAGGAGATAGTCATCTTTTTTAACATCCCTTATCAAATTGATAATGATTATTTATAATTTGATAGATTCAAATATAATACCGTCCATTTTTCACACTCTTAAAAATAATGAGAGAACCAATTATATATAATTAGCAGTCAATTTTTAAGTTATTAACACACTGATATATTAAAATTATTATTTTTTATTACCATTAATTTTTTTGGCCTAGAAATAATAAAGCTAGCGTTAAACGGGCTTTATACTTATAACGAGTACAAAGGAAATAGATACAAAAGAATTAGCATAGGAAAACATTAATATACCTCTTTTCCACATACAATCATCCCTAAAAGGATTTTTTGACACGGGTCAAACCCAAAACACCAATAAAAACAGACTTTGAGTCTTTAGAACACTCAGTCTAATGGCCTACAAATATTATTCAATTACACATATGCCCTGATATGGAGTCTCCCTTATAAAAAATTCTATCTGCATCACCATCAACTTTGTTAACACTGTTAATTGAGAAAGAAGGAATTTTAGAGGATATGAGTCTGAGCTATCCCAAAATGATTTGTACTGATGAGCTCAAGCTTTAGCCCTCCACTACTTAACAAAACCATAAGCAATATATCGATGATAGAGGCTAACTCTATTCTTACAAATCGGCCAAAGCCTGGAAAGAGTGGCTTTACTGTCACTTATAGAATTCCAATATGACCAGATATGAGTCTCCATAGTTAGTGCTAGCAGTCTTTTTCTCCTCCCACCGATAAACATCTTAGGTAAGCTCTTTAGGAAGAGAAAATAGTAAAATGCCGAATTTAAGACAATAAGAAACCCTAAAAATATATTCAAGATTCACGGTAAAAAAGACACATAAACTCGTACTATATGAGAACTAGAAATAAGCCCCAAAGACAAAAACACATTTATTGTTGCGGAAGAAAATGAAAGATAAATAAAAATGAGTTTCTCTCCAGTGATTATAGCCATCAAGAATTTCCCTCTCAAGAAACTCTGAAAGAGTAACAGAGGCTGCAGAAAACCTATTTTAGGCATGATTGTTGAGTCCATAAGTTATTGCTCAGAATGACATGATAATAATTTTATTAAAAAAAAAAAAAAAAACCGAAAGAAAGAAACTTTAACAAGCTAATTAGTAATTAGAGCCTAGACTAAGATTAAACGTCAGTGCTAACACAATCAACATTATTTTTAAGATTAAAATGGCACACTTTTAGTGATGGGTAATTGTTTAAATACGATAAGCATAACTTTTTGTAATCAATAAAATTGTTTACGATTAAATTTTGATCACCATAGCACCAATAGCGAGTGCTTCAACAATTAATTGGACACGGTACAGCCACCTGTGTGATCAAATGCAGGAACATAGGTCATACAGCTAGTACGGTACTCTGGATAGGCTGTCGCTTGAATAATTGGATTATTTTTTATCCGCAAAAGAAAACCAAGTGGAAAAAATTATTGTAAATAGACTAACGGTCTCAGTTCTTTTTAATCAAGAAAATTAGTGCTTCCTCCACGCAGACTTCCCCTAGATAACATCTATTTACCCTTTTTTTTTTCTAGGTTTATTTATTTCATATATTTCAAAATTTCATATACAAATTAAACTGAAATTAATTAATGGCCTAATTAAATAAACATCATTTGAAATGATTATGAATTTAGATTCAAATTTTAAGTACGAAAATATAAAAGAATATGCATACAATATTAAATTTCAAGCTTTCAATCCTTTTAAATGACTACTCGATATAAAACATTCCAAAAAGTACCATTATCACCTCCACTAAAACCTAGCATAGATATTAATGTCTTTGATTGGACTGGATAATGTGCAAAAATTAACCCATAATACTGTATATCCCAAAAAAAAAAAAGCTCAACTACCACCTATTCCTTATGCCAATAAAAATAAAAATACAATTATTTAAGAAGCAAAAGTAAATGAATAAAACAACCAAAAGAACAAAATAGAGGTCATAGATATGGAATAATTAACATGTCAACTAGTGGCCACTAATAACTAGTACGCAAATTTACGGTATATAAGTGGGGCGGCATCAGTATTCTTTAATTTTAGAGAAAGAAGGGCCTTTTGAGACTAAATTAGTAGTTTTTTTTTAGGCAATTGTCAACCTTTCCATTGATAATTAGAGCATACCCTACAAGTGTATTCCAGGTGCAGATGAGCCATTCATCTAACGATATTATTGCCTCCAATAGTATCAACAGTTTAGAGACAGCCAATCAAATCATTTAAACTTTTGTTGCAGGGCCAAATCCAGAGTCCTAAACGTTAAGATAACCAGAGAATTCTGAATGCTCAAATATGGGAGTGGCCTTTCATGATCCTGATTGAGAACAACCACACTGCCTTTTGTCTTTCCACTTTTTTGAAGCGTCTCAGCAATAGCTTTATCACTATCAATCTGCTCCTAGTCAAAAGACAATTCAAAGTCTCTTCAGATTCAGCTTTCAGCTAATAACAACATCAGAATTGAAATGAATGTAATTGGAACCAAAACAACTGCACATGTAGATATAATCAACCTCATAATTATATATCTAATTAGCAATGAATCTGAAATATCAACTCAATGCAATGTATCAGATATGACTCAATAAAAAGTGAATGATACCAGAAAAAGGAGAAGAAAGAAGGGAAGGGAATTACTCGAATAAGAATAGTTTTCAGCTCATGCCAATATCTGAAAATCCATCTTTGTTTGGGAACCCACGCATGGCATCAAATTGGATCATGACCTAAAATAAATAATTATGTTTGTTCTCCAGTCAAGACAGGAAACAGCAAAAAACCAACCAACCAAAGTTTCCAAATGCAGATAAAGGATGACTTATTGCCACATCTTTTATGAAGTAAAATCATAGACACAGAACAAAGATTAGAACTTAAAAATGTGAGGAAATTAATGCAGAGGCTAATAAATTTTTACTAAAGTCCATCAACAAAAAATCTAAATTGAGGTGCAACATGGTCAGACATCGTAGATGAAACAAAAATCAGGAAACTGTCCTTATCCACAATTCCAAGCATTCATGATTGATCACTGCAGTTGCCCTCCATACAGAGATGTCTGAAAATTAAGAAAGCTGATATTGCCTTCTTCCTTGTGCAAAATGTAAAGTTAATGGAAAACATAATAACTTCAGAACTGCATTCAACCTATGATATTAACAAATAATCAAATCACCAACTTTATTATTTAAAAAAACAACTTAACATGTTAAAATACCATTTACCACTTGAATATGAACTTTTAATTAGCATTCACACTGTGAATAATACACAAACAAAACACATTTCAAGAAACAAAGAAGGAGATAACTCTGAAACAACAAGCTGTTTTTCAGACGATAATTTCCACTAGCACAAAATCAATAATTTAAAATATTAATGACTGTTCATTCCTAAAGCCAGGCTGCTTTGAAAATAAATGCCAACTCTAAGCCATTACCCATATTTTGAGGAAACTCAACTTAAATTCATCCCAATTTTACCCAAAAAAATAGGAATGGCAATGAGGTGGAGTGGTGAATTCAATTGCTGAGTTGGAACAGGAATTCCAGGCTGGAATTCCTTGTCTGGTTTCAATCAAGGTGAATAAAACAGGCAAGCCAGATAACAGTGCCATCTCTATGAGTAGAAATTTTCACCTGGATCTAGATCATGGTGATGCATATTCAGGACTCATTTGTTAGATCCACGATAATTAGTAAAAATGGTGTGCCATGAATAAGATCTGCCTGAAAAATTCTACAGATACACAACCTCTACTTTAACTCATATCTCTGGATAACAAAACCAGCACATAAATGCAAAGCACTTATGATGGTTCATGTTGGCAGCCTCTGTTACAGGCACTAAAGAAGGCTTGTTACGGCAGATTCTATAACAAGTTTCATTGATACATATGCCTAATGATGAGCAACTTACATGCAAGTTTGAATGGCCCTTAGGAGTTGGTAGTTAATATGTCCCACATTTATTCTTCTCCAAATTGGAAAGTGTCGTACTTTTTGCTGTTTATTTATTACTGCCATTGTTTTTAGGATTTATGACAATAAATTAAATTCCAGCATTGTTGGAATGAATTGAGCAGTGTGTTTGTGGTTCCTGCTTTTGAGAATTTTGTTTCCCATGGGTTCATTAAGTTGGAAGATTTGTTCAGTACCATCTGAATGTTAGAATTTAGATGCTTATCCATGCAAAATATCTTTTGATTAGAGATAGCTATTGTGAGGGAATTTCACAATAATTACATTATCTATTTGATTTTATGAAATCATCTTAACCATAAGTGCGATTCCTAAGGAATTTAGTTTTAGAACTGAGAATCTTTTTGTTTTTCCTTTTGTTTTGTGACTAAAATATACATATTCCGAGTTTCATTTCCACTTTATCAAACTTGAGTGATCCTCCAATTTATTCACCACCAATTACAATTAGCATTGAAAGAACCCAAAATCTTAAATATTAGTGTTTGCAGTACAAAAACCTACACTAAAAACATATCAATTGGTTGAGTTACTCATTGTACCTTGATCCAAATCTATAACCAGATAACATTCTACGTTTTTGCTTCTGATGATCCTAAACACTAGCCCTAACCTAATTCTGCTAGTTGTCCTTTGTCAAGCTGACGGGCACATCTTGAAGCAGCAATATGAACAAATGCAATATTTGTGTGCCACCAAGGGCAAAACAAACTAGATCCACTAGGCCATTCACATTTCTTCGCTTGGATCACTGAAGATCCATGGACCCTTTGATCTCTAATCAAATATTCTTCTATCATTTCAATCTAGGCCAGCTACCCAAATCTAAAAGAAAATGCAGTACAAAATGCATAAATAAAAGCGAAGCATCTACAAGTCTAAGGCACCCAAAAGTGGCATTGGCATATTAAGACACCTATTGCATACAGAAAACACAAATTCATCAGTCATCACAAGCCAAAAGAATTATAGATATAAAAACATACAGATGCAAATTATCTAGAAAATCCCAATGAATAAAACATTTACAAAAATATTAATAATAATGGTAACTGATAGAGAATGGTGAATGGAATGGATCAGCATAGAAGGTTTGATCAACGCAGTAAGCATGGTGGCAGCCAATGGATGGATAAATTAAATGTTGGGAGAAGTCTAGGTTTAGTATTCAATTCTAGAACGCAACCCACGCCTTTTATTTCAACCCATTACCAAAGCTTACGCTATGGCAAATTTTACTGTAGGAGAGGTTGCGACAGTCACAATGCAATAACTCAAACAAGGACAAGGGCCCTCTCCCTTTAATGCAACACCTTCACATCCATTACTACCACCATTAATCTCACTGCTCAGACCTTTTACTTTATAACCATCATTTCCATTGCAAGTTGACACCATATTACAAAAACACAGAGATTCAAACCATGTCACAGAATATTACCCTTTTCGAACCGATGAATTACAAGAGGAAATGCCTCATAACCTCTCTTCAAAGGCCTATGAGTACCGACCGGCATAGAACGGAGGCTGATTCCCATTTTTGCTATGCTGTAAGAGTTTCTAGGGTTTAAGAACGGATTTTAGCTAAGATCTTAAACAATGTCGTTTCTTAAACATTTCCTGCCACGGAGAAAGTTGACCTGAGCCCAATTCTTTGTTGGGCTCGTTTTTAGGCCTGATCCGAACCTTTAAACTTACTGTAACTG
Organism: Reutealis trisperma; assembly: GCA_947687605.1. NCBI lineage: Eukaryota > Viridiplantae > Streptophyta > Magnoliopsida > Malpighiales > Euphorbiaceae > Reutealis > Reutealis trisperma. The sequence goes on along the minus strand of CANTUT010000033.1, from coordinate 4,242,691 downwards.
AAATAGCCGCGTCCAGACTTCAGAGGTAAATTAGACATTACACCTGCGATGGTGGAAGATACATGTGGTCGTTCGACGATCATGTCTCAATGCTTGTCGTTTTTAACGCCAGGACCATTTTTCAAATTAATGCCGTTGTCCATCCAAAAATAAAAAATAAAAAAGTATCCCACATATACGATGCGTCGCTTTGCTTAATTTTACAGATGGTAAAATGATAAATCTTATTACAATCTCATTGAACTAGTTTTAATAAAATCATAACTTTTTGTGTGAAATTTTAAATTTCAGTATATCTATTGCTATTATTTATCATTATTTTTCAAAAATTTGAGATTATTTTATGATATTATGTTTGGTCATTCTCCAAGAAATTTCATTATATTTTTTTGTAGAGTATAATTAAATTTTCTATAAAATGTATAAATTTTTATAAAATTATTATTTTTCTATGAAATGATAAAAAAATTTAATCAAATTTTATTGAAATTAATTAATTTTTTATGTAAAGTCTTGAACTTTAATAATTTTATAGTGCTGTTTTTCATTATCTTTACATATACATTGAAAAAAGCAATTTTGTTTTAAAAATTTAACATTTGGTTATTTTCCACGCAGTGTCATCATATTATCTATGGAATGTTTGTAAATTTTTGCAAATATGTAATTTTTTTATTACATGATAAAATTTATGATATTTTTAATGAAATCATATGTTTTTGTTTGAAAATTTGAATTTTAACGGTCATATTGATGCTATTATAGTCATTTAAGATGAAATTAAGAATACAACATTTTTTTAGTTTTCAACATTTATGATTTATGATTTTTATGTATTTATGATTTTTTTGCTTTTTTTTTTATTTTTTATTTTAAGGAGGGTTAAAAGCCACATAAACACACCAACAACATCAGAACCTTAAGTTCTAACCATCCTTGCCCTATGAGCAGTAGCTAAATCGCTTCCCAACACTTGAGAAACACCAGCAGGACACTCTATCAATATACCTGTTCAAAAGCCGAGCTTGGATTGAGTTAATTCGAACTCAATTATTTTTTATTAAAATCAAGCCCAGTCCAGCCCAATTAATCGTGCTTGACTCAATATTCAAGTCTAACCCAATTAAATATGTGCTGCCCAGATCTGTCCGCAATTCTTACACTTTTTTTTTTTATGAATTATAATAATGAATTAATGACACATATATATACTTAAAATATAAAATAAACGATATATTTATTATTTTAAATATAATAGAGAATGTATTATAAATATTAAATATAATTTAATATTAAAATTTCATAAAATATTTTTTTGTCATAGTGGTATGTAATGATTTAATTTGATAAGAGGTTGCAAGTTCAATTCTCAATTTTAACATTTTATTTTTCTAATATATATATATATATATTATTCAGGCCGGGCCTGAGCAATTTCAGTTAATGCCAGGCCTATTCTAAAAAAAATGGGCTTTTCGGGCTTAGGCCGAGTATTCAAAAAAAATCCTTGTCCAGTGAAACACCCTGAATTTCTATTTATTTTATAAAATTCTATTTTTGTACGAAAACGTATTATTTTATTATTTTCATTATTAAAGTAAGAATTTAAATTATATTTTACTAAATTATAAATATTTAGATAATTTAAATATGTATTATCAATGGTAATTTTATTATAATATTATATGTGTATATTATTATGAAAATGTTAATGTGGGTTTTTGGGGAAATTATATTTTGAGTATTAATAAAAGTATTAATTAATATTATAAGTTTAATTACAATATTTTATCGAAAGTTTGGAATTCCGTTATAATTATTATTATTATCGTAAATAATATTATTGATATCTATACATGAGTATATGTTGTGAATTATTATTATTATTATTGTTGTTGTTGTTGTTGTTAATATTATTATTATTATTATTATTATTATTATTATAATTATATATAACTATGAGTTAATGTTATTGTTATTATTATTATTATTGTTATGATTATTATTAGTATTATTATTAGTATTGTTAGTGTTATTATTAATATTATTATTGTTATTATTATTAGTTTTATTAATTTGTATATATATATATATATATGTGTAGTATTATATTTATATTATAAGGTTTGATATATATATATATATATATATATATATATATATATATATATATATATATATATATATATATATATATATATATATATATATATATATATATATATATATATAACTGTGTTTTAAGTAAGTTAAAAGAAGAAGAAAAGGAATGTATGTGATTGGCCAATGTGGGGAAGGAAATGGGGGCGTTTTGGAATGATGCAGAAATGGGAAAGGAAGAGAGGAAGGAGGAGAGAGAAGGGAGAGGCCGAGAGAGAGAGGGGGGCTGCTGGGTGAGTTACGGTAGGTTGTGGCAAGCACCGCCATCACCGCTGGATAGAGGGTTGTCCGGCGACCTCAAGGGAGGTGGCAGCACCATGATCCGAAGGCGCACGGCGGCGTACGCGAGGAGAGAAGGACCACTGGCCACCGAGACTTCAATTGCAGATTTCGGCTGACTCCGGCAGCCAAATCAAGCGAGGTCGATCTCATTCAACTCCTGAGGATGAGAGTTTCATTTTGGTACTTGCCTTGCCTCCTGATGATCACCGGAGGAGGAGATCAAAAAACACAACCCGAAACTTTGGACGCGTTTTTCGGAGGCTGGAGGGCGAGTGATGGAGAGTGGTGACCATTTTCGTGATCCTGGAGCCGAGATGAACCTGCTGGTGTGGAGCTTCCCCAGATCCGCCACTAGCAGCGGTGGCACGTGGGGCATTCCAGCAGTTCTATTTCAACATTCAGGCGCGATTCTCAACATCCATATGCTCGAAATTTGTGAAGGTTAACCCGAACCCTTGCATTTCAGTCGTTAAATAAGTCATTCTATATTTAGCAGTTTTTAGAGTAATTATTAGGTTATCAAGTCTGTCTTTGAGTTCAGTGTGATTCTTATCCTGATAATGTCCATTGTTGCGAGGTGTCGATGTCTGGCGTCTTCCTGGTTCCAAGGCTGCTCTTCCGAGGGAAGCCGGTCAGAAATGTCGGCTGTTAGGTGAGTGATACTCACTAATGTATTATCCTGTTTTCATTTCATATGCATTTTCTGTGTGTATATATATGTATATTATGCACTACTACTGCATATGTAAGCATGTAACATTTGACTGTGAATGATAACTCAATATGCTGTATGTTGTGTTGTATTGTATTGTGATTGATGGATGAAGGTCGGGAGGATACAGTACCACATAGGATTATGAATTTGTTATGATTATGATTATGATTCTGTTGAGATTTAGAAGATGAGCTATAACTGATGGATGCTGGCCGGGCTTGCTCATCGCCAGAGCCGTTATCAGTCGGGTCAGGGCTGTGTGGTACAGACTAGTGATGGCCGGGCCCCTTGGATATAAGAGACAGATTATTTGGATTCAGAGAGTCAGGGTAGGGGGACTGGCTCCCCATATTGAGTATTGAGTATCAGTGTGGTACTGTAGACTATACCCCATCCCTGCTTGATTATATGATTTGTCTGTCTCTATGATATAGTGCATAGCATGTGCATTAGAATCTATTTGTAGGATACCAGATTAATATATTAGCTGGTATCATTCACTGAGTCGAACACTCATTCCTGTTCAATCTTGTTGTTTTCAGGTCAAGGAATGAGTTTGTGAAGGAATTGTAATTGAGTAAACTGCTAATTTTCCTTCGGCAGTAGATTGTAATATTGAGTATTAAGAATTATATATAATATATGTATAATTGTAAATATGGCTCTAGAACTCCGCAATGTTACACCTTGTACTTGTACATTGTTTATTATTCAGTTATGTACTTAAAGAGTGGAAATCTATTGTTAAGCAGAACGTTTTGTAATTTAATACATTTTTGAGATATATAACGAGTTGTTGGGCCAATTTGATTTTGTTTTATGATTGAAAATATTTTGGATCTGTTTAACTTATTTGGACCTATAACCCTTTTCAGTTTTGGGCTTTTGTTGTGTGTTTTGGGTTAGGCTTACTATGGGCACTGGTAGCCACGTGCATTTTCCGTGTCCTAGTGCCGGTTACGTACTCTCGAGTTTGGAGCGTGACATTCAGGCCCAGTATTTTTATCAGGCGGGCATCCAAACCCATGATCAGGTCTATCCATCAACCCATGGTAACCTCTAGGGAACTCTAAAGCCTTATTAGCCAACATATTTGTTGCAACATTACCTTCTCTAAGGATGTGTTCAGTCCTACTTTGGTTTCTTGTCTTTCCCTTTTTTTTTTCTAAAAATAAAACAGAAATGTGTCTGCTTGAGATATTGGTTTTGTGTTTTTTGTCACTTATTTAAAAATGCTTTTAAAATAGAAAATAAAAAGTCCACAACAAAAAAAATTGGTTTCCCATTCATTCTCTTCTTTTTTTCGCTCTTGGGTTTATCTCTTCCCATCTTTTCTCTTCTCTTTGAAATTTAGAAGCAATTTTTCTAAAATTCATCGAATCACAAAAAAATTATTCAATTTCATAAACTCAATCATATCATTATTTGAAATTGATATTTGTTTATTAGAACTAGCATCTCCAATGAATTTTGAGAAATTACAAAAGGCTTTCTTTCTAATCTCACAATAGGTTGGTATATTTCTTCGTATAATTTTATAATTTTGTTTTTATTATTTTAATTTTATGTGAATTAATTGTGTTACTTGGCTATTTCGCTTTGTTTCTATAATTTATATGTTTTGTTGAGAGTAATCTCATTTTTTTTTGTTGTATTTATTATTGCTTTTTGTCATTGTTTTTGGCTTTATATAATTGATGATTCTAATTGTTATTCCCACATGGAAATACAACAAATCTTGTTAAAATCAATTTCCTATGTTGTAGTAAACATTATCTTTATGTTCTGTTATTTACAAATTTTGTATTTTTGAGTACTCATTGAGTTTGGTTCTCCAAACAATAATAGATGTCTCTAGTAGTGGGCCAGATAATTTCATTGAGATGGCTTAGGTAAATATCTCAAAAGCATCAAGCTGTGTTATCATGCTCATGTGCTGGACAGCACTTTCGGGACCAAAATGGATGGAACATATACTTAATCAAACCAGCTCTGTTTTTTGGGATCTAAAAATATGTGAAATTAAATGTAAGTATTAATATGTGTTTGTGGCATATTTGTATGGTTTTTGTGTGTGTTAATTTAGGCATTTTTGTGATTAATTCATGTTTATGTATGTTAGAATGTGTTATTTTACTTTTTTTTAGTTTGAGGAAGGTTTTAGCTCATTTTGCAGGAATTAGGCATTAAATAGAGCAAAAGAAGGAGATTTGGATAGAAGCATGTGCAACGGGCCCGAAAAATCTCGCACATAGCAAAGCATGCAGGGCAACTGCCCAGGTATCCCAGCCCCCCCAGCGCCAGCTGCCAAAGGGCCAGCGCACGCCAATGCAGCAAGCAGCAGCAGCGTCCGCTACAGTCGTCTAGCGGGTGCAACGGGCTATCTCCTGCAGGCCACGTTCAGCCCCAGTGCCCAGCAGCACCAGCTCCAGCGCCCGCTGCCAACGAAAATCTCAGCCCAAGCTCGCCAGCTGTCCAGCCCCAGAGCCCAGCTGCCCAGTCCCAGCGCCCGCCGCGAAGATCTGATTAGTTTAGGAAATGTTGATCCGAATTTTTTGTTTCCTTTTCCATTTAGGTTTTTGGTTTTTATAGGTTATAAATAGATTGGAATTAGGGAAAGAGAGGGGGTAGGGAGTTTTGGATTTACAAATTGTAATTAGCATAAAACTTCATTGGATTTTCTTAGTTAATTTTTCATATCTTATTTTGAGATTAGGCTTCTAAATTTTGTTCTTGGGAATTTATTTGGGACAATTCAAGAGATTGAATTTAATCAATTCGGTTGTAAGGTGAGGATTGATTCTTATTTTTTCAATTTAATTATTCTAGGGTAATCAAATCAATAGTATTGTTTTGATGGATTCAATTAATTATATTGAGAATGAGATGATTTCTTTATTTTCCATGAGCTAATTTCATTTTAGTCTAGGGTTTGTATGATGTGTTCATGATATGGAATTGAATTGAATCCCAATCAATTATTCTTTTTATTCTTAATTGAATTGGCTAATTGTTTAAGAACAATTGCTTAGCTACCAATTGTTTACTTAGGTTTTCAACGAAAGAACGAGAGTTCAAGTTCAATTCCCGATTTCATTCTTTTAGGATCTTAAAATGAATTAGAAATATAAGTTTTAAGATTAAGTCTTTGTTCTTAATGTATGAACTGATAGAATGATTTCTATGAATGCGAGTGCTAATAGACTAATTTTTATCCTTTGATTCATTAGAAACTAGGGCTTTAGCATAATTAATTGGGATTATTCTTGAACATAAAGGATTGATAAACTGAATACAAACCCTGGACTATCTTTATTCATTAAATTTTCACTTATTTACATCTGCATTTTCTTTTAATTTATTGTTTTGCTATTAGTTCTTTTAAAATTCAAAAATCAAACAAATCTTTTTATATTTAATTTGCTTTCACAAAGAAACAAGTGATTTCCATTTGCAATTCCTTGAGAGAATACGACCTTGGGTGATACCTATATACTACAATTGCCCTATATACTTGTGGGTCGCTTTTGGACAGTATATTTTGAGGCGAACAATATGATCCACTTATGATTTACATTGACAACAATGAAGCCGCAAACTTGCATAACCTCCTAGATTAAATCACAATAGGGAGGTCGAATCATGAATTCATGATTCATGCCTACAGTTATAGCTTCATGTTTTAACATGTAATGCCCACACTTTTTATCTATAGCTGATATTTTAAAGAATAGTTATTAAGGAGATATATACTCTATAGTTGTCATAAATATTTTAATGGGTTAGATGAAATCCCAAAATAGCCAAAATTGCACCCCCTAAACTATAGGTCAAATGCCCCAATTTGCCTTAAAAATTTTTATTTGGCCAATTGAGATATAACTTTTATTTTGCAGCCAATCCAATTTATCCTATGTCTAAAAATAGAAACAATATTTTATAAACATTCTTTTTCTCTTTGAAATTTAGAAGCAATTTTTCTAAATTTCATCAAATCACCAAAAAAATTATTCAATTTCATAAACTCAATCATATCATTATGTGAAATTGATCCTATGTTTATTAGAATTAGCATCTCTAACGAATTTTGAGAAATGACAGAAGGTTTTCTTTCTAATCTTACAACAGGTTAGAATTTGATCTTTTGCAATAATGTTGATTTTTTTCTAGCTAGGTTTATGTGTTTTTAATTTAGTAATGTTGGTTTGTTTGAAAACCTTGATAGATATTTAATTATTAAACTATCTTCATTATTTAAGTAATTAAAAAAGTATAATAGGTAATTGACCAATTATTAATGATGTAGTTATATGCTAGTTTTGATAACCAAGAAGAATGTTATCTTCATTGGGCCATTCAGCATGATAGTTTCCAGAATAAGAATATTCTTTTTTTTGCCAAAATGAATATAATTTATTAGAATTCATATCAAATAATAGTAGGCTATATAACATGCCATACAACATAAAAGAAAAGCTATTTTATTCTACCATTTTACTCTTTTTATATTTCAATTTCATTTTATTTTAAGTGATTTTTAATTAGGGATGGCAATGGGGTGGGAAATCCCCATTATCTGTCGAGATTTGCCCTATACGGGACAGAGATTCCCCGATTTCTCTTCCCATGGGACAGGGATGGGAGAAATTTTTTTCACATTAGTGGGGACGGGGCGGGGATGGGAAGTGTATTCCCCACCCCGCCGGGATCCCCATCAATGTCCTCGTGGGGACCCGATAATATGATTATATAATTATTCCTAATATAATGAGTAATAACTTACATAATTACACCATAATATAAATAGTAATTATTGGAAGAAATTTATTTAAGTATTCTCATATTTATTTTATGTATACTAAATTTTTAATATTTTACTAAAAAAATTACATAACATTTTTAATATATTAAGAATATTTATATTTTAATTTTGTTTGGCTGATGTTTTGTGGGTTTGAATCTATTAATATTTTTTTAAATATATTTTTTTTATTTTTTTGTTATTATTTATGAATTATATAAATATATATAAATTTAGTAAGACAAAATTCAAATGGAGATGGGAATTCCCGTAGGAATGGAGATCTCCATAGAGATGGGGATGGGGATTAAATTATTCCCGCATGTGAGGTGGGGACGGAGGCGGGGATTATGCATTAAGGTGGAGATAAGGATGGGGGATGGTTCCCCCGCCCCCGCCCCCACCTCGCTCCATTGCCATCCCTATTTTTAATATTGTTTAGATGGCAAACGTAAGTCAATATTTAGATATTAATGAAGTAGTTGAAGTTGGAAATGATGAGAGAATTTAGTCTCAACAAACTGAAGATAATTTTAGTTTATTGATGGAGGAGGAAGTAAAGAAGGGAAATAGGCAAACTACCACTTTCACTAAAAGTGCATGGCAGCGAATAAGAATAGAAATGAAAAAGAAGACAAAAAGAGATTATAGTCAAATCCAATTAAAATAAGTTTATTGGCTTGAGAAGTAGGTGGAGGAATTTTAACAAGTTTATAAAAGAGACAGAAATTAGAAACAATTCGATCATTGGTGAAGTTGTTGCAAGCAAAGATGTTTGGAAAAAGCTGTATGAAGTATATTTTAACATCACTTATTATGCAATAATCTAAAATCATTATCAAAATGCATCATGTTAAATTTTTTTGTAAACCTAATTTGTAATTTTTTTAATAGGTGAATATTATGGCAAGATGGTTTAGAAAATATGGATGCAAAGAATATGAGAAATTATGTGTAATATATGGTGATACAACAGCTACTGGAATTCATGCCCATGCTTCTACTAGAATGAGGAGCCTAATAAGGAAGTGTTAGATAGTTCTAATGAAGAAGGTGAAGATACACATAAAGACAAAAAGCGCAAGCATACAAAAAATGAAGGAAATAGCCATCGTAAAATAAGAGAGCAATTTCAAAATGCAATGGTGCAAGCCTTAACTACAATGGGAGAAAATTCAAAAAAGAAACTAGAATTACTAGAGAAAAAAATGAATTCAGGAACATCATTCACTTCAATTGGTGATAGTGGAGAGAGTTATGGAACACATTCAAGGCAAGACTGAGAATCTGTCTTAAATTGTCTTGAAGCACTCATTACCCTTGAAGGAATGGATGAAGCATTTTATGCAAAGGCAGCTAAATTCATACATGATGATCCATTATGGAGAGCTATGTTTATGTCCATGCCAAAAGAAAAAAAGAAAGATTGTGTGCTTAATATTTAAATTAATTGGGTCCTTTTTTAGCATTGTTGTGTTGTGATGAATTTGATAACTTATGTCATGTTTTTTTTTTTTGGATGATTTGTTATGAATTGATGAACTATTATTTTTAATACGTACGAGTTAATTCTATGAAAGTTGGTTGTTTTAATTTATTTCATTATGTTTTCAATTAATATCATATATGTTTTTTTTTTTAATTTAAAGGTTTTACACAAGGAATTTTGCATATGGATTTGGAAGAATTTTTTTTTCTGATTCTGATGAGGAGGTGGAACAATTGATGACTATATATTTGAACTGTGAGTATAATCCTGTGTGTAAAAAAAAAACCTCAACCACAAAGAATTTCAAAGTTAAGAGGCCATAAATGGGTTGTCGAAGTATTAAATGGTCATTCAAAAACATGTTATGAATTATTCCAAATGAATAAAGATATTTTCATCAATCTTTGTGAGAAATTAAAAGGAATAACATCATTAAAAGATTTCAAGTTTCTCTTGGTACAAGAACAGCTAGTAATATTTCTAATAATTGTTTGCCAAAATGACTCACAAAGATTTATAGGAGATTGATTTCAACAGTCAATAGACACAATTTCTCGACACTTTAGAAGAGTGTTGTATGCTATTTGTTCACTTGCCAAGTACATGATTGTTCCTCCATCATTTGATGATACAACTCCAGAGATAAAGCACAATCCAACATACTTTCCATTTTTTAAGGTAGTATTTATATAACTATGTTTTATTTACTCACATGTCATAATAAGAATTATAATATATATAATTATTTAAATAGTTTATTTTCACTTGAATATTATTAATATTACTTATTTTTATATTTATTTTTAAACAGAATTGTGTTGGAGCAATAGATAGAACCCATATTTTTGCATGTATTCCAATTGATTAACAAATTCCATATTGTGGGAAAAAAACTGTGTCTACTCAAAATATTATGTGCGTGTGCTCATTTGACATGCGATTCACATTTGTGATGACTGGATAGGAAGGTACTACAAATGATTCAATAATATTTTTAGAAACGGTGACAAAGCCTGAAAATCAGTTTCCTATGCCTCAACGAGGTAAGTATTATATAGTTGATTATAGGGACACAAATATGCCTAGTTTTCTTACTCCATATCATGGTGAACGTTATCGTTTGCGTGATTATAGAGAAGGACTAAATCCGCGAAGACCTGAAGAGTTATTTAATTATATGCATTCTTCACTACGCAATATTATAAAACGTTATTTTGGTGTCTTGAAAGCACGATTTCACATTCTTAGAGATATGCCATCATATACAATTAAAAGACAAAAATATATACCTCTAGCTTGTTGTGTTGTTCATAAATGTAAGGGCGCGTGGATGATCTATTTGCTTAATATGGAAATGAAAATATCATTCTGAAAGATGGCCAGCAAAATAGTGAAGCTAGTACTTCGGGAACATGTGAAACTTTTAGTATTAATCCAAGTCAACTTCGCCAAATGAGCAATGTTCGAGATCAAATAGCACAACAATTATGGCAGAATCATAATAGTAATTAATAAATATATACAAACACAAGTATAATGAATTTTTATTTTAAGAAATACTTTGTAATAGATTTTACTTTTTGTTTTTTATTATTATAAATTTCTTCCTAAAAATATTTTTGTATATTTATTTTTTTGCCAGATTTTTGTATATTTATTTATTTGTATAATGGTAAAAGTAAAAACAGTTAAGAAAAAAAAATAGGAAACAGGAAACAGATAGCAAAAAACAAAAAACAAAAAACAGTAAACAAATAGCAAAAAACAAAAAATAGTTTTTCGTTTCCATAAAACAAAAAACAGTTTTTGGTTTCCATAAAACAAAAAATAAAGAACTGGTAGTGATACCGAATGGGGTTTTTCTGTATTTATGATTTTTTTTTTTCGCTTGATAGGAGTCATGGTTTTTTCAATTTTCACACATTTTCTTCTAAATAAATTATTACCCCTTAATTTTAGTGTAAATAATACGTCCTTAATAAGTTCTTAATAAAATTAAATGATATGTTTATAATAAAATTAAGAAAGTGAACTTAATATGTGTAAAAATTAGTAATTTAGAATACCATCTCACCATTTAAAAAAAATAATTGCTGAGGATACCCTAAAAAATAAAACAAGAAATATGAATCATCCCATGTCAAAATGAAAATTTGCAAAGGTATAACATATGAATAAAACCATGGTAAAAATCTTTAGCCAAAATAAGGAATAAATCCATGCACCCCGGTTAACATTCACTTTCGCATTTAATGCCCAAAACATTAAGAATGCGTTTAGTAAGTATAATAAGATATAATGTAATTAAATAATTTTTTAATATAAATTTATATTAAAAATTTTTTTGATTTAACATTTTACCAAATGCACTTTAATGGTATGTTTGATAAATTATAATGTAATGTGATATAATGCATTTACAATATAACATTTACAATAAAAATACAATTGATTACGTTTTATTACGACTTACAAAATATGCCTTAAAATATATATATATATATATATATATATTTGATATATTAAAAATATTTCTTTTAATTTTGTATACCAACCAAATTCTATAAAAATCTATGAAATTTCAAATGATTTTTTTAGTAAATTTAGTAGGTTGCATTTTCAAAAAATATTATATTAAATGCTTAATAAATGCTTACGAATATCAATGTATTAAATAAAATAATTACGTTTAATGCGCACTTGTTAACATAACCCTTTATAATAAATTGAGTGGAAGTATCTGTTTTTGGTTTGAGGCTGTCAAATTCTTTCATATTTATTACTTAATTGCACATTATAATTTTGCATTATTTTTATTAGTATTATGTTAACAAGTGCCCCTTATGCATTTTTTAAGCATTTAATATGATTATTTTATTTAATGAGTTGATGTTTTTAGGTATTTGTTAAGTTTTCTATTTTTAATACCAAATTTAATTAGGTAATTTTCTCTCTCTTAATGAAGTAAAAAAAACAGGAAATTGTACTCTTTCTATCAAATATAAGAAATATAGGAATTTTTTCTTTTACTTCATCTCTTAGTGAAGTTAAAAAAAAAAAAAAAAAGGAAATTGTACTATTTCTACTAAAAAATTTCTTCCATTTTTTTTAGAAAATTTTCTTTTATACTATTGCTATAACTCGAAACCACTTATGAAGTAAATAAATAAATAAATAAATTTGCATCATGCCACAATTGTACTTTTTTATTGGGGAAAAAAAATCCCTTTCATTTTTCTTAGTATTTTCCCTCTTCAATCTTACTCTAAGTATTTTCCTTCATCAACCCTTCTCTTTTCATCTCTTAGTAAACTTTATTTGTCTTATATATAACAAAGAAAATATTAGATCAATGTCCATAATTTTAACATAAAAATTGAAGAAAAATGGGAGGGAATTTTTTTTTTTTAATAAAAAGAGTGCAATATTGACCCAATGCAAATTTAATGTTTTTTTTGGCTTTATGAGTGGTTTCTAGTTATAGCAACACTATGAGAGGAAATTTTCTTAAAAATAATGGAGAGAATTTTTTTAGTAGAAAAAGTATATATTTTTTTTTTTGACTTCATTAAGAAATTAAAGAGAGAAAATTATCTAATTAAATTTGATATTGAAAATATGAAATTTCATTAAAAGAATAATCAATGTACTAAATAAAAAAATTATGTTAAATACTTAACAAGTGCATAAAAGAGTATCAACTCATTAAATAAAATAATCATATCAAATGCTTAATAAATACTCAGGAGTATTTGTTAACATAACCTTTTTTATTATAGCTTAGGAGATAAATTAAAAGAACTGAAAAATATATATTTATATTTATATTTGGATTATATTGAATTTATCATCAATATAAAATAGGTACAATTTATTTATTGTTATCATCATATTTTCACATGCAAAATATTTTAATATATAGGGTGGGCATTAGGGGAACATTTCAGCTGTATTAAGTTTATTTATCCTAATAATAAAATTTATCTTAATAAGTAATCAAATGAGAATTAATATTTACCTTAAAAAAACAAAATCATGATCATAGAGTAATATTTATTTAATTTAAAAATTAATATTAAATTCAATAAAAAAAAAAATCTCATAACTAAATATCAAAAACAAAAGTTACTACTTAATAATCAAATGATTGGAGTACAATATTAATATTCAGATTTCCATTTTTTTTTTTTTTTTACCAAAGAATATATATATATATTTTTTCGCCAAATGCCAAAGGATATTCAGATTTCAGACTGACCGAACATATACAGAAGTAAATGATATAGTGCAGATGAGCCGACGTGTCAGGTCCATTTGGCTGAATGTCCTGCGTTGACAACAGCCATCCGTGTGACTATCTTGCAGTCGTAGCGAGCAAGATTTGATCCAGCACTGATAGTCTGGTAGGACCCGTATCCAAACACCACCAATAATCCTAATGCTTTATCATTTATCATCTTGCCCAATCCTATAGCTACCTGGGCTTTGTTTGTGTCAGTTGTTAGCAGTTTGCTATTAGTTGTTATTATTAATTAATATTTTTTTATTGTTAAAATATTTATTATTTAAAATTTTAATATATGAATTAAAAAATATTAAATTATCATAATTTTAAAATAAAAATATTAAAATAATTTTTATTGATTTTAATATAAAAAATAAAAATAATTAATATAAATATTTAGTTGGAAAAATAAATAAAAGATGAAATTGAAAAAAAAATAACATATATCTTTTTGAAAACTTAAAACATTAAATAAATTAGAAAAAATTTCTTTAGAATTATAAATATTTATAATGGACAGATGAATTAATAGTTAATGTTAATATAAATATTATTTTTAATTGTATAATTTAAATTTTTATTTAAATAAGTAGGTTTAACTTATTGATAGTTATAAGTTTGATAATGCTATTAAAAATAAAAAAGTTATAAAAAAATTTTGCAAAACATTCATTCACATTATTTTTATTTTTAATTTTAGAAAAGAAAAATAATATTAATTAATTATTCATAAAATATATATTTTTCGTTAAGTTATCTCCTATACATCATCTGCATTATTAATATGTTATAAAAATATATCCAAATAAAATATATTAATAATCTTCTATTTTTTTTTTTCATTTCGCGCTTTCCCAAACCAATTTTCATTTCCTCCATCTCATTTTCAATTTGCAATTCCCCAATCTTTGGAGCCAAAGCCCGCCACCGCCATTACTAGTCAAAAATATTTTATTATTATAATTTTCATATTTTTCATTATTACGTTTAATTCTATTTAATTTAATATATAATATTTAACCGATTCTTCCTATATTGTAGTTAGTTTACGAAACCTACACCTTTGTTGTGTACGCAGCTCTCACTTCCTTTCTCTGGCTCTGCAATCTTCCATTGATTCAAAGCGGAGAATATATTTTTTTTTATTTTTATTTTTTCTGGGACACAATTCATTATTTTCGCTTTCCATAAACACTGTAAATTTCGAAGAGTGGAAGAAAAAAATTTGTTTCAATTTTTTTTTAATTTTTGATATTCTTCCAGGAAAATTACGGAAACGTGAGAATTTTATAGGTTTCTTATCGAATTTTAGGGTTTATAGCGTTTATCAAATCAAGTTGGGTGCCGTATAATTGGATCGTTTATTCAAAATTGAAGTGTATATAATTAGAATCTTTCGTATTCGATTCAAATTTTTTGTTGTCTGACGCGAAATTAGGGTTTGGCTTGGCTGGTTTGGTGTTTGAGTGAATTCATCGGAATTGAATGCTTAGAGGATGATTGTTAAAAAAACTATGAAAGTCGAAATGCCAAATCTGAAGCGGTGTAAGATTGGAGACTCTTGCAGTGAATATGAGGAGGAGAACTATGAGTGTTTATTGATTCCAAAGAAACGAAAAACCAACGTTTACGATTCATATTCAATATGTATGTACAGTGAAGCTGATGATTTTAGCAGTGGTTCAGGTTCTTGGGTTGGTGAGGGATCCTTTTGGGCTGGCGAGGTATTGCCTAATTCAAAGAGATTTAAGAATGGTGGCATGAGAAGGTCTCAGCCATCATTATCAAGGTCTTCACGCGGACGAATTCAGATGCTTCCCTCGAGATTTACTGACTCGATTGTCGATGTGTGGAATAGGGAATGTAGACCTGATTACACTGATTCCAGCTTTGAGGATGATGAATTTGTAGAATATAGAGAGGATTTTGATAGTAATAGATGGAGATACAGTAAAACGAAATTCGGAAAGGGTCAATTTGGATTTGGGAGTTCTAATTCCTATCCATTTTATGAACGTGAAGGCCGTGGAGAAGTGGGGAGTGTAGGGTTCAATAGTTTTGAGTATGAAAACTGCAATTCAAATAATTTGAGGTCGCACACTTCATTGAAAGACAGCGGGGAGTATGTGCCCAGATTTAGGTATACTGGTTTGGAGAAATTGAGAGGAGGAGCTGGAAATAGGAAGGATGTTTATAGGCCAGAGGACTTCGCTTTGGGAGATTTTGTTTGGGCAAAATGCGGGAAGAGATATCCATGGTGGCCAGCCATTGTAATCGATCCCATCTTGCAAGCTCCTGAAGCTGTTCTCAATTGTTGTATTCCCGACGCACTCTGTGTAATGTTTTATGGGTATTCTAAAAACGGAAAACGAAGGGTATTCTCAATCTCTCTCTTTTGGTTTTCACTTTTGTGGGATCTTATTGCGTTATTTTTGGCACTTGAATTTAAGTTAATGGTGATGGGCAGGATTATGCCTGGGTGAAACAAGGGATGATATTCCCTTTTGCAGAATTCATGGACAGGTGCGTTGACAATCATATTAAGTTGATGTGTTTTTATTTGAGAGTAATAGTCTTGATTTTTGTTTTATTTCATCAGATTTCAGGGGCAGACGCAATTGTACAATTACAAGATGAGTGACTTTCAGATGGCACTGGAAGAGGCAATTTTAGCGGAGAGTGGTTTCCTTGAGATGAGGACTGGTGCTGCACAAATTGAACATCCGGAAGCTTGCCTCAGAAAATTCCAGGAGGCCGGTTATGCTCAGTACCAGGCAAGTTTCTTCAAAACCCTCTTCGACACATTTCTTCTTACTTCAAGTCATTGATTAGTTTTATGGAGCGGGAAATTTTTATAGTGTTCCAAATACATGTTCTAGTGTGTTGAGGTTCTATTATGGTTGAGCTTTCCAAGATTATACAGAAGTCTGCTTGTTTGTTAGTTTTATGTAGTTTATTCTTATACTTTGTTTACTTGTTTCAGTCTTAGATATACTTTTTGGGTTTTCTGCAACTTGTGTGCTGTCATTTATGTTCCAACTGATCTGGTGTGCTTATAAGTGGACAGTTGAGTCATATGAGAATTAGATGTTGTGCATCACTTATACTGATTACTTAGGACATTCCTAAGCATTTCAAATTCACCTGTGACTTAAATATGCTCTTCTGACGAAATGGAAACAGCTGTATCATAAATCTCAGCATATGCTAGCTCGGATTTGTATGTTGTTTTTATTTTTCTCCGTATCATAAAATGTAAGCAGCTACTTGTTAAAGATAGTTTTGTAAGATGTAAGTACATTTCAAAGTTAACAAAATGATTTCTTTTGTCTTCCTTTCACTGCCCCTTCCCTCCGCCAGGGGGGAAAAAACCCTATGAGATTGCCTTTCAGGGTTTTCATTGAAATTTTGAAGTTTCCAGTTTCATGTTTTCTGGGAGTAGATTGATGTTAGTATTAAGACTAATATTCAAATTGTTTTTTAAGATTCCCATTTAAAGTCTGATTGGATATTGAGTTTGGTATACTTATGGGTGGTGTGATTGGAGATCTAGATCTGGGAACTTGTACTTATGGGTTTAGGTGGACAATTTATTTAAAAAAAAGATGGCTTCCATCATTCATGAAATATGCATTCACATTATCGACACTGTAAGAATGCATTAGTGGTTGTTCCTTTGTCCCACCTTTGGATCATGACTTCTGTTTGATAAGTTGAGTTTTCAGTTCAATGTGCTTATATAATCTGGCTGTTCAGTTATTGGAACTCATCCAGTAAATTAATTGTCCAGGATGCATGTTACAAGGACATGAGACGCTGTGACAGTTGTAACATAATCTTGCCCTGCAAAACTATCAAGAAACGGAAGGGCTCAATATTTCAAATGGAGCTTATGTGTAAACATTGTGCTAAGGTTCTTGAGAAATGCCATATTGATGTTCTATTTTTTTGTTTAATTCTACTTTTCCATTTTCCATACATTTTCTTTTTGATAGTGATTTGCATTAATCTCTCTTACAGTTAAGAAAGTCAAAACAGTACTGTGGCATATGCAAGAAGATTTGGCACCATTCAGATGGTGGGAAATGGGTGAGATTATTAGTTGTTTGAATTAGGTTTGAGCTTGCTCTCTTCATTAATTAATAGTATGAATTGAATAGCTTGTTTGATTGAAATCGTCTGGATTAGGTATGTTGTGATGGCTGTAACGTTTGGGTGCATGCTGAATGTGACAACATTTCCAGCAAACACTTTAAGGTATGCCTACAATATGACATTATATTACATTCTGTTTTCTCTTACGTGAACTTCGCTATTTAATGGAAAGTGGAGGCTAACTGATTTTTTATGGTTGAAGGATTTGGAGAACATTGATTACTACTGTCCTGATTGCAAAGTAAAGTTTAAATTTGAACCATCAGGGTTAGAGAGAAGGAAGCCACCAGCCAAGTATATTTCATATGTTTTCATCCATATGTGGTCATTTGTTTATTTAACATAATATATTTGCTCAAAAAAATTTTCCATTTTTTTTTCCCTGGGAGGTTTTAATCTTGATGACATGATTTCAATCAGGTTTACATTAAACTGTCTACCCGAAGAAGTAACTGTAGTGTGCAATGGGATGGAAGGAACATACATTCCAAAACTTCATTTGTAAGCCCTGAAAACTTTGTTAAATAATATGTATAAAATAAATGAATTGTTATTTCTCTCTATACTCTTCCCACCCTACTTTCAATATTAATGCAAATTTCCCTTGATACAAAATTTCATTTGACAGAATATATTTTGAACATTTAAATTTAGGTGTTGCTAGCATATCTTATTCAGTTATTGCTATTGGTAAATGCTACTTGATTGATTTTTTTTAATACAGTGAAGAGTCTTAGATGAACACTTTCTCCATGAGTGAACCAAATATATATTATTGAGCTATGTCTTTTTCTGTCTTGTATGTAGAATTGTGTGCAAGTGTGGTTCATGCGGGTCACGGAAGCAAACACCAAGTGAATGGGAAAGACACACAGGGTGCAGAGCCAAAAAATGGAAATACAGTGTGAAAGTCAAGAATACAACGTTACCACTGGAAAAATGGGTTTGTATTGTGGCACTCCCATTTAATGTATTACTACCTCAGTGTACCTTTTTTTTTTTTTTTGCACATAGTTTAAGAATACAATAAACAAAATGACATTTTTCCTTTTATGCCCTTGATAATACAATAAATACACTTAAATTAGTTCTTTTGAGACATTAAATGCATCTTAATGAATGGGAGTAAAGATGAAAAATGGAGTAAAAAATAAAACTACTACTATAAAGGTGACAAATCTTTTTTGGACATTCCAAAAGGAAAAATGTGACAATCTTTTCAGGACGGAGGTAATATCATTTTGTGTCATGATTAACTTTTGGAATCATACCTTGTTTTATGCTGTTCCCATGTCTCTAAGTTGCTTGCTTACCACATTGGTGTATAGAAACACTGATTGTAAGTTGAAGTACAATATATTTAATTGATTTCGGGTGCTAAACTTCTGGTAACACTTTCTTACTGGCTGTTGCTGAATGCTGAAGCAATAAACTCACCAAGTGCTGTTGTGTGCATTGGAATCTTAAGAACAAAAGAAGTGAAAAAGTGGAGAATGATTTTTGCTTGATATTTCAATCAAATTACTGATTTTGGTATGAATCTGGTCTGTAAGAAAATATATCATGCTTGGCATAAAAACCTTATTGTGACCCATTTGGTTTTGGTTCTTAACTTCTGATGATGTTCCTTTAACATTCTGGTTACAATGTTAAAAAAAGATTCAGTCATCTGAGAAAGAATCAGTTTAAATTTAACGATGCATGTTATAATTAAAAGCCCTTAATAATAAATAAATTGATTTTGGCTCTGCCAGTCCTCAAACTCCTTTTTATCTTCCAGTAATCAGATATTTAATGAGAGCTGATTCTGCATTCACTGTCTAGTTTTTGGCTTCTGTGCTATGTTGCCATTAATCAGACACTATTTCCTGGCATATGGAACATACTACAGTGAAATATTTGAAAAAAGAAAATTAATTGGGACTTTGTCGCTGAACGAAATAAAAAAAAAGGTTGAGCTGAAGAAAGTTTTTTTATTTTATTTTTTTTATCTGGACACTTTTCAGCTCCTAGAGTTGGTGACACTTAATTTATTTCTGTTGAACATATTGTCCTTCATTAGGCTTATATACTTCGAGTACATTATTATTATTGTTGTTTATTTTATTTTGATACTAAGTTTTACTTCTGTTACATTAGCAGTATGCAACTGCCTCAGTTAAAGTGATGCCTTGTTTATTTTGTATGTTCACTTGATTTGATGTTTATAAGCCTTGTGAAAAACATGCTATATAATTTAGTATATTAATGTAAGGCTTATTTAGTTGGTTGATATTATTAGCTCATTAGGATGAACTTTCCTGGCATTGTGATTGTAGTACATACCAGTGCACTAACTTTTAGTACAAACTACAAACATTTGTGTGACTGTTAAAAGGATTTTCTTTTCATTTTTACTTTCTTTGTCTTCTTTGTTAAAGCCGATGTATATGTGTGTGCTTCCTATGCAATTTTCTACTGACAATAAAGATACTGCAGATTGCCGAGTATAATGCGCATGGCGTGGATCCTCTGAAATTAGATAAGCAGAAGCTACTTACATTTTTGCAAGGTAATTCTATACTTCCTTCAACTTGTTCATGGCTTGAAGTTTCCCTTTTTCCTTCTTACCTTCTTACTCATTGTTTTTAATGGATGAAAAGGTGGATGAATAGGATCTTTTATTTTTATTTTTATTTTTTTCATTTGGAACAGAGAAATATGAGCCTGTTTATGCAAAATGGACAACAGAAAGGTGTGCTATTTGCAGATGGGTTGAAGATTGGGATGATAACAAAATTATAATATGCAACAGGTAGTTCTGCCATTCACTGTTTCCCTTTGCCTGCTTGGTGTTGTATTTGTGGTCTTATGCTGGTGCAATTTTAGACTTTATTTATGTATTTAACAGTATTTACCTGAAAGACTCTTTTATGTTCAGGTGTCAAATAGCTGTCCATCAAGAATGCTATGGAGTGAAGGACATTCAAGATCTTACTTCGTGGGCGTGCAGAGCATGTGAAACTCCTGGGGTTGAGAGGGAGTGTTGCCTTTGTCCTGTAAAAGGCATGTTGTTTAGATTAGTGCTTTAAAGAGATCTCAGCCATTCTTTTTTTTTTTTTTTTTTTGAGACTTTTCATGATTAGATTATATGGCTCTTTGACAAATATAGATTTATTTCTCTCCATTTCTTATACAAGAAAAGGAAAGGAAGGAGGAAAAAAATTTTAAAAAAATGAAAGCAGATAGTGATGGGTTTCTGGAAAATAATTTAGTTGCTTACTTTTTTGAAGCAGTGTAGAATGGATGGTTCTCCAATGAGAATGTGATATCTTGAATTTAGCTTTTCTCCCCCAATGCTGCTCATCAAAGGATTCCTTTTGGTTTTTGATTGTTTGCTCCTGTTACACAATTGTTATGATTGTAATGACATATGCTAACATTTTTATGTGAAGTTGTACTTCTATTTATAAAGTTCACTGCCTTCCATTGACACTGCATTCTTGTATGTGAAAGCTACTTATATGTGCAAAACTACTTTTCCAGGAGGTGCTTTAAAGCCAAGCGATATTGAGATGCTGTGGGTTCATGTCACATGTGCCTGGTTTCGACCTGAAATTGGTTTCTTGAATCATGAAAAAATGGAGCCTGCCACTGGAATCCTTAGAATTCCATCAACCACTTTTTTAAAGGTATCTTATGGTTATCCAAATACAGTGGTTTGAAGGTGTTTTACAATGAAATGTACAAATCATCCAATTGCAGTAGGATTCTTATTTTCATAAAGCAGGCCCATCTCCTTGTAGTTGGGACATTGGTTTTATACTGAATGGCAGTTCAATATTATTTCAGTTTTGCTTCATTTTATACCCATTGACTGTATGGTGGTTATACAAATTGAAAGTGCTTGTAATCTAATTATGTTTGATTTGCCTGGAGTACAGAGTTGTGTTATCTGTAATCAGACTCATGGTTCCTGCATCCAATGTTGCAAGTGTGCCACCTATTTTCATGCAATGTGTGCTTCAAGGGCAGGATTTTTCATGGAAGTAAGTTCTGACTTATATATTTTCAAAGAAACTTGGTGTTCTTTTGTATGGACCTAATTAGTGTTTCACAAAATTTTGATTTTCGTAATGGCATCTGCATTGATTTGATTTTTCAGTTGCACTGCATGGAGAAGAATGGGGTCCAAGTTATAAAAAAGTTAACATACTGTGCTGTTCACAGGTTAGAATTAGCGCCTTGTCCATTGTTGGCTCTGTAATGTTTCTCTTAACTTTTCCCCGTGAATTGAAATTTTTTTTGCTGCTATATGCACCTCATGCATTGATTTATATCTTTTCGCTTCCTTTGGTTTGGTGCAGGACGCCAAGTCCAGATTCTGTTGTAGTTATGCGTACTGCTTCAGGGGTTTTTGCAGCCAGAAGTTTACTTCAGAAACAGAATGGGTGTTTCAGTGGTTCAAGGTTGGTTTCATCTAAGAGAGTGGAACTTCCTGGGCCCTCGACCTCAGAGACTGAGGAGTTTGATCCTCTGTCTGCTGCGAGATGTCGTGCTTTTAAAAGGCCAAACTGTAAGGTGAACCTTTTTATCAGTTACTTATGTGCGTCTGCAAAGATTGTTACTTGGTCTTTAATTCAGGCTGAGTCCAAAGTTCCCTTTGGTTTGCTTGCTGCCAACACATGATCAGTTAGTCCTTTTTGTCATCTTATTAGTTTTACTCCTGTTTGCCAGAGGGCTGAAAGGGAGCCAACATTCCACCGACTGATGGGGCTGAGACATCATTCTTTAGATGCAATAAGTAGCTTGAGCTCCTACAAAGTAATATTCTTATCTTCATTATTTTAGAAGATTTAGTGTCTTTTAATATTTTTGAAAGTCAAAAAGGAAAAAAAATTGATTATTTTGGAATGGGACAACCTATTTATTTGTCCCTTTTAACCTGTTAACATAACAGTTGTATATATGTTACCTCCTTACAGGAAATGGAAGATTCCACAGTTTTCTTGTCATTTAAGGAACGACTTTACCACTTGCAGGCAAACCACCATTCTCCTCATGATGCTTTTTCTTACTTGAAGAAATTTCATATTTAATTGACATGTCTTTGTGCCTTCAGAAAACTGAAAATCATCGGGTTTGTTTTGGCAAATCTGGTATACATGGATGGGGCCTCTTTGCACGCAGGAACATTCAAGAGGGAGAAATGGTACTTAATTTTTATATGTTTTACCAGTCCTGTATTGTTTATTAAAGCATCGAGCATTTTTTCGTTGGGTTAGACTTCCAGCAGCAATTTTTATGTGACAATTGATTTAGTTATTTTCCCCAGAAGTAGTGCAATCTTGATGTTAGGCACACTGTTTTGGCTGCACTCTTTTGTTCTTTGTTTTAAAAAACGTCATATTTTCTATAGGTCATCGAGTATCGTGGTGAGCAGGTGAGGCGGAGTGTTGCAGATCTGAGGGAGGCACAATACCACTTAGAAGGAAAAGACTGCTATGTGAGTTTCTTGATACTCCTTATGGTGTCTGAATGGGCACAGCCATGTTTCTTGCCACAGTTTGTGTTATTTATATATTGGGAATATGAACTTGCCAACCTGCCATTGACATTCTATGTACCCTGAATTTTTTTTATTTGTGATAAAATTTTGGATGGATGTTCAATTTTGAAAATTCCTCCTAAGGGCACAGAGGTAAGTAATATGAAATGCACTGTAAATTACTTAATCCTCTTTAAAAAAGGAGATGATTTACACATTGATTAGCTTAGGCAGGGAAGTATTGTTCCTTTTTACGCTATCCTTTGCAAGTATGCCGTATTTGCCACTGGTTGGATCCATCAAAGATTGAACAAATATGAACTGGAGCAAACTTTTTGAATATGGCATGTGCTTGAGAATGCCCATCCTTTTAATCCACCTAGCTCCATGTGGCATACTTTTTGGCAGGCTGCCATTTGTTATTTCATAATAATGGTTGTTCTTAATATTCAATTATAATGTTCGATGCAGTTGTTCAAGATCAGTGAGGAAGTAGTAATTGATGCCACCAATAAGGGGAATATAGCACGCTTAATCAACCATTCGGTAAGCTCTTATCATAGAACACAAAATTTCATCGGGAACATTAGGGGGAAAAAGGGTTCTTTTGGCTTTGGCAATGACATTCACAGTTTTCATTGATCAAACAGGTATTAATAATGATGATACTGCAGTAACCAGTTGTATACTTATGTAGGACCTGGGACCCTTAAGTTGTGGTCAATTGGTCCTGGGTTTGTTGGGTTATGATGATCTTTGAATGCTTGATCTTTATTTGCAATTTATTTTTTGATGATCAACTTCCATGCTAGGGATTATTAATTTTAGTTCTTTATATATCCATATATATACTACTAATACTATATATGCTGGTGTACTAATTGCAAGTTCCTCACTGCAGTGTATGCCTAACTGCTACGCAAGGATAATGAGTGATGGTGATGTGGAGAATCGTATAGTTCTTATTGCCAGGACCAATGTCTCTGCGGGTGATGAGCTAACGTATGATTGAAATCCTTTCAATTTCCCTTTTTATGTTGGAATTATCTTAGCTATTCGAATTACCAGTGCTGAAATACTTATTTGGGGTTGAGGAATAAATAATCATATGTTTAAATTTATGCTTCACAGGTATGATTACTTGTTCGATCCAGATGAGCATGACGAATTGAAAGTCCCTTGTCTATGTAGAGCTTCGAATTGTCGGAAGTTCATGAATTAGGTTGCACATCTTGTATATATTGTCTCTTTGAAAGAATCGGGTCCGTCTCCTGATATCCCTCATTTTTCGTTTTGAAAACCCCGAAGTTAAACAAAGAGAAAGTATATTTTGTTTTATTTACTTTGATAGCAATGTAATCTTTCAAGCTGCAATAAAATGTAAATTCACCTGTTTTTGGTGGTGTTTTTGTTGTATTATTATGTTCTTGAGGATAATTAAATTCAATTCTTTTTTGCATGTCTTGTATTTTAAAATTCTTATTCTCTCCTTGAAAGATTAAAAAGAATCTTGTTAGCCCTATTAGGCCCTACATTGAATTATACATCCATTTGATGTTAGTAATAAAAAAAAAAAAGGAACAATTATATTGTTGAAATTTTTTTAAATTGCACTTACCCATTAATTAGGTGCATAAATAAGAATATATAAATGGTGTCGGTAAAAATTCTCTAAAACAAAAAGATATCTTTATTATATTATATTTTTTAATTCTTGACTTGTTTCTTTTTATATGTTGTTTAAGGTAAATGGACAATAATCAATAAGTTATTAAATTAAAAAATTAAGCATTTAGTGCAAATATAATATTAAAGTTGGGAGTATAAAAAATTTATTGAAACTATCTCTATCTTTACTATTTGATTTATCTTTCTTTACAATTTTTTAAATTTTTTATATAATTTTAATTATTTAAAAAATTAAAAAATAAATATTAAGTAATTAATAAGGTATTAAATATGAAAATTTAAGAAATTTTAATTTTTTTCATGTAATAACCTTATTTGAATAAATTAAATAAAAAAATAAAATGTAACAATATAAACAAATAAATATACATTATAATTATTTTTAGAGTAAAGTACTATTTAATTCTTGAGATTTATCTAAATTAATAATTTGATTCCTGCAGTTGGAGAAATCAGTTTTTTGTTTCTTGAAGTTTAATTTTGTTATATTAACTAGTCTTTTCATCAATTTTTTTCATTTTTCCGTTAAAAAAATTAAAAAGAAAAATCAACTAGTTCTTCAAACCTGGCTTACTTTGATGTTATTCTGTAAGCCATTCTGTAGTGCATGTACATGTAACACTATCAAATATATAGCATGCCTTTTCATTGATACTGTGGACATGGATGAGTTTGCAATGAATGGTGCCAATAAGCCTTCAGTGCAATGCTGTGTCTTTTTGCTAAAGAAGATAGTGAATGGTAAAGAATTGGATATGAATTTGCTTTCAATGGTTGTAAAGATCTTTATTGGGAATGATAATGTGTTGACAGATTCTATGCCAGATGCACTTCTTAAATCTCTAACAAGTGTTGGTACATTTGGAGAGTGCAATAAGGTTTTGAAAGAAATGAAGGAAGGTGGGTTTATAGCTAGTGATAATCTTCATTTGGAAGATTAAAGAATTGGCTCGCCATTTCTATCATTGAAGAGGCAGAAATAGAGTTGAATCGTATCTTATCTAATGTTAGTTAATAAAATGAGTGTAAACAATATATACTTCCATTGAGTAAAATTGCATTCCAGCTTATTAATGTTAATACGAATGATGAAATTCGTGAATTTATGAATCACATTGAAGTATTTGGAAATGATTTAAATTACAAGGTCTGAAAATCATCTATTTAAGGGCATTGTGCATTTGGGTTTTGTTTGAATTGTTGGTGAAATTGCTTGAAATTTTATTCGTTTGAATTAATTAATTAGTGGATTGTTTGAATTAATTTATAAATTTAATTTGTTTAATATGTATTTTAATTTTGATTAATTTGTTGAATTTGATTAGTTAATTGATTGATTTTGGGTTTAAATTTGTAGAGGGAGAGTGTGGTATGAATGGTTGGAGAATTATGGAATTGAAAATTTAATTGCAAAAAAATATATTTTAGACTTTTCATTAAATTTTAATCGAAAACTAGATAAAAAGACTAAATAATATAACAAAAGTAAATCTTAAAAATTAAAAAACTAAAGAATTCATTTCTCAAATTGTAAAAACTAAGTTATTAATTTAGATAAATCTTATATACTAAATAGTAATTTACCCTTGTTTTTACTATATCTTATTATAATTTTTTTCTTTTATTGGATGATTGATAATTTAAATTTTTATATTAGTATATAAAGATAAAAATATTAACGACAATAATAATTATTATTTATATAAAGTATACAATGATTTTATATTTATATACATCTTTTTATTTATAGTAATATTTATATAATATTATTTTTTATGACATATAAAAGTTTATTAAAAATATTTTTTAATAATAAATCACACTGAGCTGGCTAAGTAGCAGAAAGTAAATCAGCAGTAGTGAATTTTTCGTTTTTGAGGATGACGTCAACATCCCACATCCATCATAATACAGGCCCAATTATATTGAGATTTAGGCCCATTGACTATTCAAATTCGCTAAAAAAAAAAAAATTTGAAAGTTTGTTGATTGATTTTTGAATCTAAGAAGTTCGCGCGTGTACAAGTAGCCAGAGATTGTAGTGTTGCGTCAATTGAGAACTTTTTGATTCAACAAAGTTCACAGAAGAAAGAAAAGAGTGAGAAAATGGGGAAGCGATTGAGGAAAGGAAGGTCCATTTGCAGTTGCAAATCTCCTCGTCTAAGCTTTCGCTCCACTCCTCGCTCCTCTTTCAACTGGTGCCCTCTCTGTACAAAATATTCACATTCAATACAAATACAATTTCAATTTCACTTCCAATTTTAAATAACTGAAGTTGCTTACAGTTAGAAGAATCTCTATATTATTTGTCTACGTAGATTAGACTTCTATGGCAGTTTATTGAAGAAAGCGAATAAGAATTGTAGTTAGATTTTTTATCTTCATTATTATTGATGATTTTGTGTTCTATTTGATTCTCTGAGTAGTTTTGGTTTTGAATTTTGGATTAAATTATCGTTTATTTAGGCTTTTTTTTTTTTCCAGTTTCATGAGATTCTGAGATGAACTCTGCTTTGTTAATGTTTTGGATTCGGAGCTTTTTGCTGATCCAGTGAAAAATGTAGAGTTAGGCTGTTTCAGTAAACAGTTTAATTTTGAATTTCTTTTTGGAAAAAAATTTTGGCTTCAAAATTAAGTTTTCTGTGCATTAATGAACTCTGTTCTGTTTGATGGATTTACATAACTAAATGCTGCTCACTTCAAGTCCTTAGCTACTGTTTGGTAGCTGAGTTCTTTCTTCTCCTCTTAAAAAAAAAAATTTAATAATTGTTATATGTTAATCAGTCAAACCGAGAATCTGAAGGTTTCGTTTCCTCTGTTTCTGAATTTGAGTTTGAAATTTAAATTTTCTATCATTTTCCAACGATTTTTCCAGCAGCCAAACAGATTAAATAATGATTAATATCACTAGTAATAATCATAACCTCTTTTGGCCAAATTGAGTTTGAATTAAATAGTGTGTGTGATCAGTTCCAAAATTATTCACCGAGTGAGTTCAGTGAATTTGCAGCGTAATTAATAAATTCTACTCCCTAATGTTCTTTTTTCTTTTTTTTAAATTGTCACATAAACAGGTACGAAAAGGATGTATGGACTGAGATAGCAAAGTTCTTGGACGGAAAATCTCTGGTGAAGCTCGCGGCGACTTGCCGATGGTTCCTCGACGTCATCATGCACGACAGCATATGGAGGTTCGCGTGCTTGCGTGATCTTCATGTTCCGGATCCAGGCCAAATGGCATTCAAGTGGATTAAGCTCTACGCTTCAGTAGTAGGTAATTACGAGAGCCGTCAATTATTCTGCATTGAAAATTAGTTACAATTACTAGATGTTAAATGCCGTCTGATAAATTTGATTGATGATGGCTTGTTTTCTCAGATGGCAGTCACTCGTACACTTTTCATGAGAAGGACAAGCATCTGGGTGAGTTACTCAGATTGTAAATCTTTTTATTGTGAGATATTTCCATTTTTCTTATTATATTTTTCAAAGATGATTGGCTCAAAAGATTAAGGTCATGAATCTGGGGCTATTCTATATCATAAACGGAAACAAAAATTGGAAGCACAACAAATGAGATCCCAAAAATGGGTCAAAACATACAAGCTATGCTTGTTTAAGCACGAGATTCTAATTTGACAACAAAACAAGTTGGTAGATATTTGTTTCTACCTTTATTCTGTCTACATGCCACGTAAAATTGTAATTCGCTCTGACTTCTCACTCGAGAGTATTGAGCTTCAAGGATAATGGAGTCTCCAAGCATATGCGTTAGCACAAACAAAGTATAAAAAAATTATTCATCCCATGCTGTTTTTTTCCCCCCCGCACAATCAGATTGGATGCGAATCGGTGCATTTTGTATTGAATCAAAAGTAGCACTCCTGACTGAGAGACTCAGCTTGCCATTGAAAATCAGACAGCAGAATACCCCAGAGAAGATGTTGGAATCCTGCGGGGTTTCTGTGCAAAATAACATCAAACCTGGAATTTGGATAGCAGGTAACATAAATATGTTATTTCTGAGCACATTTCTTAGGAAAGATCTAAAGGAATTGTATCATACAACTCGACTAACTTCGTAATATAATATTATCCATGTTTTCAGATCTGCAGCTTGTTCGATGCCCTGTTTGTGAACTTGATAAATGTGATGGTGAGCTGTATATTACTTTGGCTGGCCATGAGATTTCATATTAGGAATTTCCTTTAAAAGTCCTTTTTTTTTTTTTTTGAGAATTCCTTTAAAAGTCATTTGGTCAACAGTGTGTTTTCTATTTGATATAGGATTTTTATTGAGTACGCGTACTGAATAAAAACAAGCAGTGTCAGGCGGAGTCTGCAAGTTTTCTGCAACTCACTCAAGGTTTCTAGTTAGGCTAGGATAAAATTTTCAAGACCCATTCATCTGCTATGTTTACATTCTTGCACAAGCTGTACTGCTTTATACTTTTCTTTTTGGTATTATAGACTAGGAGGAATGTTTGAAATTCAAGGTAATTTACCACTTCTCGTAGGAGATTAGGAATTTTGTATTTAGCGACAGCCATTAGGTGGAGATGGCCCAGCATATTATGAGATTCTAACCAAACTATGAAATCGAAAGCAAAAAGAGTTTGTTGTAATTGTTATGTACCGCACAATTATCTCTGATGATTGTATGTGTTTTTGTATCATTTCATCTGCGCAAAACCAAGTTCATTAAGAAAATTTCCAAAGTTTGCACTGGAGAGTGCTAAGTACACCAGTTGTATTTGTTTGCCTTCTCGTATCAAAAGAAAGATTATTCAAGCCACAAGAAAAATTTGCTTGCCTATGCAGGAACAATGCAGACATTAGATGTAAGACATATAGAGCTGTTTCAGCATAAGGATTTTCAAGATGGGATCTGGAAGTATGAGTTGATTGGATCACGTAAAATTGAAAGGTCTATGAATGCAGCGTCTGGAGGCATTTTTGATCTCAAACACCTCAATGACAGTGCAACAGCGGGTAATACATAGTAGTTGATACTCCATACAAATGTCAGTCACTGTATCATTTATCTGCATCTAGTAGCAATTTTTTACTAGAATAGAAAAACAGAAAATCTGATGAAACTGGGATTGCATAGCAAGCAATCGTTAAAGTGGAAACCAATTCAATATTATTGGGATGATTTTTTTTTTCTTCAAAAAGTCACTAAATCTGAGACCCACCCTAAACTTAGGCCAGATGTGAATTTTACAAACACCTCAAAGCTTGTAGTGACAGCTGAAGTTTCAGCTCTAGAATGATTTAAACCTTCTCTTTTTTTACTGCTTCTGTAACCACATGAAATTCTGTCATAAGTTTCTTTGATTTTAGAAATTGAAACCCAAACCAAAACATTACTGATACCTTGATTTTATAATTGTGCTTTTTTAACTTTTAAATTTAAAGTGAGCATGTAATGATATGGTGTCATAAACCAAATAATATCAGGTGTTTTTAATCTCAAGTTGTGGACAGGGGAGCCTGATGATTTTCAACCAAAGGCTATGATTACTTTCCATTCAGTTGCAATCAACACCAATTTACAAGCCAATGAAGGTAAAACTTTTTAATCTGCATAAGAATCAGATAACCTGAACTCCTATTTGTCATTAGAGATCGTTATCATCAAATGCACCTAAATTAGTTGGTTACCTGCAAGACTTTGTATTTGGTTTTAAACTCAATTGCAAAAGAATTGAGTTTATCTAACTTTTTGTTATTTCCCTTTCTCTTTTTATTCTTTCTGGGGAGAGCAGGACTTCTTACAAAGTACCACATGATGAGAGCTGGACCTGATGGAGAAGTTGTTTCTATTAGAATCTCTCACCAGCTCCTATAATTCAAGCTAATATCTTACATCTTCTAGCCAAAATTTGCTTACTTTCCCAAAAGAAAAATTAAATTCCTTTACAATGTTGTTATTTCAAAAAATATGCTTCATCAAGATAGTTGATGTGATGTACATAATCAGATTTTTACTTTTGTGGGAAAATGAGATATCTATACGGTGCATCTCCTGCAGTTTCACTAGTGGAAAAACTTCACAAAATCAAATTCATATATCTGATATGAAATAATAGTAATAATAGTATCTAGCTATATATACATGTGCACATAAATATATATACAACAACAAAGTATATATGTAAGCACTCAAATTTTGATTACTAGATTTTTTTTTTTTAATTATATATTTCATTGCTAGATAATACATAAATTATCTGATCTAACCAGTATGATGCTTAGACAGTAGAGGGCAGAAGTGAAAGCTTTCCATTTTGTATTATATTTCTTCTGTAGTTGCAGCCTCGCAGTCTGGAAGCCTAACCAGTTTTCCTCAGCTTCTGACATAAACACATCATGTTTTTGCAAAACCAGTTGGCTTTTCTTTTTGGTTACTTGAAAAGGTTTCCATTTTATTAATAATTTCTACCTTTCTATAGAATGGTCATGTTATTATATGACCTCCAAAGGCTCTTTTGTCAGACACTAACGGCGGTTAAACTAGAACAATTTTTACTTGCAAACCATTGCGTATACGTTGACTTTAGAAATGTTCAATATTCTGATGATGAAATCTTAAAAAATAAGAAATTTCTGGGCCTTTGTTCCGTTGTTGACCAAACCCAAAAAAAAAAAAAAAAAAAAAAATGAAGCAACAATATTATAAGAAGGCCTACCCTTTTCTGCAATCACTCCTTTCAACATTATGGGCTGCTTGGAAATCTTCTTTCTTCTCTTTCTCCATTCTATTATTCATGCATCAGGAAATTGCCAAATCTCCAGGTGCAGTGATAATATCTCTGTCCGATTCCCTTTCCAACTCGAAGGCCAACAACTCCAATATTGTGGTTATCCTGGTTTCAATCTAAGTTGCAATAATCAGAGTAAAACAATTCTAAATATTCCATATTCTGGCAATTTTCTTGTTCGCAGCATCAATTATCTTACACAAGAGATACAACTTTATGACTCAGACAATTGCCTTCCTAAGCGGCTCCTAAGCTTCAATCTTTCAGGTTCTCCTTTTGTTGCTGTTGCTCATCAGAACTATACCTTTCTAAGTTGCCCGACTCAGTTTATAGAGTCTCGCTTCACTGCCATTGATTGCCTTAGCAATTTGACAACCTCAGTTTTAGCTATATCTTCTAAAAGCATCGCTGATTCACTGAATCGGTCAAACTCATGCAGGATTGTAGTTACTTTGCCAATTCCTGTTTCCTGGCCATTTCAATATAATGAAGGGTTCTCAAGTGAACTTAAGGATGATCTTCAGCTAACATGGTATTCTCCTGCTTGTGAAGAATGTGAAAAACAAGGTGGAAGGTGTGGATTGAAGACGAATACTAGTCAAGAAATTGGTTGTTTCTATTACTATAATACAGGTAATTTAATTAATATTTCTTATGCACTTAATCAAAAAATCTTTAACTTAATGGACAAAATGATCAAAAGAATTAATTTCAAGGAAACTTAGGATAATAAATGCTAATTGTAGCCACTTTTGGTTTGACATCACATTTGGGTGTCTAATGATTCTAGACCTAATGTTTTTCATTTATTTTTATTTAGAACTTAAAAACAGAAGGCAACATTAGTAAACTTGGATTTGATCTAACCGAAGAAGGCTACAATATATGATACAATCACTCTTCATATTATAATTAACAAAAATGAAAAGAGGAGGCTAATGCTAAAAGTTTAAATCTGTTTATCCTCTTCTTTAACGTAACAATTTAAAAACTGGAAGGAAAAACTAGATAGCAGTTGTCTGACTGGGTCCAGATATTTTATACACAGCCAATAGCAGTTGAAAGAAAGAATAATGTAATAGAACTTCTTGGTTTTGCACAGGCTTTTGGGGCCAGTAGTATAAATTATATTATATTAATCCATGACATACGAATCTTGTCTGAAGGGGATAGCCAGTTGACTTAACTTAGATAATACTTTCATATTAAGCTAGTGGCATTTGATAAGACAAATAAATATTAACATCAATGTCAACTGATAGCATTTTGTGTGTTATCATTCAAAATCTAGGCAAGCACCAAAGCTTGTCAAAGGCCCAACTTAAAGTCAAAATCTAAACTCCTATTTTATTAGTTAATCAATTTTATTCTCATCAAATTCTATGTAGTTTAACCCAAAGTCTGTGTTGACTTTTTACTAAGCTGCAAGGTTACCATTTTAGTTCTTCTGATAGAGGAATGGGCTTCAAAAACCAAAGGGTTCTTAGCTCCATGACGGGATTGCGAGTTGAAGCTCTATTTGAAATCTAATTGAACACACACACTAGATAATAATAGAATAAGACTAGCCAATAACAATATATGTATAGATAATAAAACCTTTTGACAGCTACAAATTTCAGGCCGATCGAGCAGTGCCCTGCAAGTTTTGAGAGTGATTTGCTTGTCCATTGCTATTCCTTCTGTAATACTTGCTGCTGGGATAGCTACTTTCGCATTATTAGACAGGGGAAGGCATAATAGACCTAGGGCAAATCAGAACTCTGCAACAGCAACAGTATCACCACAACCAGAAGTTAGCACATCTATTGTGGGTTTGGATGAGGCCACCATTGAATCCTACGAAAAGGTAGAGCTTGGAGAAAGCATGAGACTACCTGCGGAGCGCAATGATAGCACGTGTGCTATATGCTTATCAGAATATCGTAGCAAGGAGACAGTTAGATGTATACCAGAATGTAGGCATTTCTTCCATGTAGATTGCATCGATGAGTGGCTAAAGATGAACAGTTCTTGTCCAGTTTGCCGAAACTCACCATCCCCTGCTGATGCTTCAACACAAAGTGCTTGACAAACTAATTTTCTCTTTTATTATTTGGTTGATTGTTTTGTAAATACTGGCAAATTATTTTTTGCTTTAAGAGGAGCTAGATCATTATCTGCTCATAATTATAACTACCCTTTAGGTTGCTTATAACAGTCTGTAATAGGATGTAACATTTTTTACTTAAATAAATAAGAAAGATTGTAAATGACTTGTGTTTGAATTAGAATACACTTTCATCAAAGAAAGAAACTTATAAAAAAAAAAGTAAGAAAACTAATCGTCCTAAAACACTGATCTATCATAGCACAGGGTTTTTCATGAACCACACCATTAGAGTATTGTGCCGTTCATGAACTTCATGGATTATCACGGCGATTCAATTACTCGAACAAAGATGACTAAAATATCATTATATAACCACCTAATCAAATCTCTAACATCACAAACCTGTACAGAACCTAGTACCATAGCGGCTTATTCGATAACTGCTCCAATTATCAATCAATAAAATACACTTCATTCGAATGTTATTTAGATTATTTAGATATAAATTTAACTCAAATGCCTAGTAAAATCTAACCGCTTAAAACTCAACACTTTACATACCTTTTTTTCTTTTACCTATTTCAAGTCTACCACCTTTATTTTTAACCTAAGATCTCTATTTTCTTTTTTTTTTCAAATGTCAAATTCTTTACACTTCCCAAACAAAGGATTTATAAATTTCAAATTATAGATTTGAAATATGAGATTTAAAATCTAAATTTCAAATTCAAATCCATAAATCCAAATACAATCTTAACTATTAATTTTTTTTTTTTTAAAGTTACAAAACATAAAATGTCTAACAAAGTTATGACATAACGGAGATTGCCATTATTCTAGTTCTTTTTTGCCTTGCAAAACAATCACTGGACCGAGCTGACAAGACAAGGTGAACTGAAGGCAGTTTTGAAACTAAACATTTGACGGAAACAAGTTCCTTAAAGACAGTCAGTCGGATAACACATACTAATGGATTCATTTCTTTGCAAGTATCTTTTTTGGCAGCTTATCCAAAGGAGTAGTTTTTAGTAGGAAAAGCCGGGCAGCCCGCTCTTGCAGAGTACCACCACTCTTGAGCCCACGAGCTTGTAGTTCATTCTTCAATCTTTCCATGCCAAGAACCTGTAACATCAACACGGTAAGGCAAAGAGAAAACCATAAGCAGTAGTTGATGCTGGATTCATCAATTACAACATTTGCAGACCTGATAAGCTACTCATATGATTGAAACATGCTTTCTAAAAGAGAGACTAGAATAACTCTAAGAATACATGTATGCTTTCTAAAGAAAGACCAGAATAACTTTAAGAATATATATGACTGAATACAGACATGCAGTCTCTCTTTCTTCTTCCCTTTTCTATTTGTTTTGTGTGTGAGGAAAAGGAAAACACCCACACACATACGTGCGCGCGCGCAGAGGGGTGGGGAGAGGGAAGGAATCAAGGAATGGGGATGGTTTGGAGGAGGATTGGTTGAATGGAGAAATAGCATTTTGAATTACCACAACAGGCAAGTAAACAAAAGGCACTCATTTTCCAATAATACAAGGTAAACAAGCTAAATCACCATAACCTCCATTGGAAATGCTGAAATCAATAATAATAAGTCTCTGTAAAACACTCTTTCTTTTTTTTTTTGGTTCATTCTGTAACATACTCTTTAATTAAATGAGCAACAATAACTCTACCACTTAACTTTAATTAAACCATTTTCACACTTCCAGCATCTACACCTACAAGACCATGACCATCCACTACAGATGACAGCAAAGAAAGACCACAATTTCCATCACGCCCATCTTAACATTTAAAGAATCATCTTAGGTAACCCAAAATTCCTACACAAATGTAAGATCCTTTGAATGCAGGCTATGCAGCATTACTTGAAATCATGTCCACTCATCTAATAAAGCCAGGTTTCTATTCACCTGGCATTAACTATATGAATCCTCATTCCCAGTTCAAATATATGTGTATCATGTTTCTCCAACCATATCATACGCACATTAGTTTAAAACTCCTCTGTCATTTTCAATCTTTCTTATCAATTCAATCCACCGCACTTTCTACTCCTTGGAGAAGGGAACCACTTTTCCGTAAAATAAAAATTGTTGGAGCTAGACAAGAAAATAATAGTAAAAATGGAGCAGATTGGCAGACTCCATCCCTTTCAAATATGATAAAATAAAAATCTTGGAGTTGCCTATTTAGCATCAGGACATTAAATATCAACACAATAATTCGTAGTTGACTGTTTAGCTACTTTCAAGTCCTGTCCTAGGAGTACTTATTGACTCGTGCCAACCATAATAAAGAACCAAATCCATTGTTAGTCAAAATTGGCTATTCATAACATATACCATCATAATATATATATATATATATATATATATATATAT
Organism: Reutealis trisperma; assembly: GCA_947687605.1. NCBI lineage: Eukaryota > Viridiplantae > Streptophyta > Magnoliopsida > Malpighiales > Euphorbiaceae > Reutealis > Reutealis trisperma. Next base: position 4,206,328 of record CANTUT010000033.1, on the reverse strand, counting down.
ATATATATATATATACTTTAAGCCTAGGGAAAATAGAGAAATGATACTTCCAATATAAATAAAGCATGAGAAACTAGATTTAGCATACCTCCATCTCAGCTGCTGAACTGAAATCATCAAAACTTAGCGGCTTCACCAAATCAGTGTCCTTTATATTTGCCAAATCTGCTTCTCCATAATTTTCAGATTTGAAATCAGTGACTGCTTTAGCAGTAACTGGCTCACTTTCAATGCCTTCCCCACTGGCTGGACTTGCAACATGTAAGGGTTGAGAATCAGATCCAACAACCTCTTGCTTTTCAGCCTTGACTGTGTCAGTTTCAGAAATCTTTGCAGTATCAGCGTGTGTTACACCAGCACCCTCTGGTAGAGCTTCCTCATAAATCTTTGTTTCAACCACTCCATCTTCTTCACTGGGTAGAATTTCTTCATGAGGGCTAGATTTCAGATTTTGCTCAGCAACAGCATTGTTTTCTCCCTCAGAATCACACTCACACGAGGCACCATCAGAGCATTCTCCATCTTTTTTCCCACCAGTTACTGAATCTGAACTGCCTTCATCTTCCTTATTCAAATCTGAGTGATTTCCATTATTTAGAACAACAGACTTCTCATCTTCCTCATCATCACTGCTATCCTCATCCGTATCTTCACTGTCACTTTCACCCAATTTTCTCTTCCCCATCCTAACAAATTAAATCAATCAATCATCAGAAATCAAATACCAATGATCAGTGAGAGAGAGAGGGGCATACCAGAATCAAATATATCAGCTCAAGTGAAACAATCTTGAAATGCATAGTTGAGCCAAGGCCTTTCCATTTAAAGCACATAAATTAAACTAATTTTGCATGCACTCTTCCTTACCTACATAGACGTCCTATTATGGAAACTAAACACATGGTACGATCTCTGTCACCATCAAAATCCTAACACTGTCAATCAAGCCAAATACGTATTATCTAAATAAGAATAATCATGAATAATCCTAAGTATGATGGCTTTAGGAAGTGTACTGGGCTTCATCTAAAAAAAAATCCTAAAAGCAGAGATTCCAAACATCCAAATGCCCTGAACCTTCCTAAATTTTCAAAAACAAAAACCAACTCATAGCTATATGTTTCCCTTTTCTTCAATCAATCATCAAGACTAAGAGACTACATCAAACCCAAGAACACAATTAAACACCATTCAAAACCCTAAAGACAGAGAACTTACCAAATTTTCAGCCTTTTGGCGTCCAATCCCTCTTTGGGCACCTTCCCCTTTCGCTTCCCGTTCCCATTCCGGCATGCCTCTCTCACAGCCTCCTCAACCTCCGCTGTGCACTTGGCGGATTCCTTCCTATACTTCTCCACATACTTCTCTGCCTCTCCGTCACCAACCCCTTTCTTCCCTTTCTTCGCCTTTTTTTTAATAAATTCCTCTGCAATCTTTTCCAATCTCCTATTCTCCTCCTCCGCTTTCCACTCCTCCAACCTTTTCTCCGCATTAACATGGCGCAGCCTCCGCCCACTCATGTCACGACAGGCGTCGAAGTTGTTGGTCTTCTTTTGACCGGCTTTGGTGGCAGCTCCTCGCAAAAGAGAGCCAAACCCACCCTTGCCTCCAAGGAGGCGGAGCGAGAGGTGGATAGTGCATTCGGGAGCAGTGATTACGGACCAGTCACTAAGTTGTCTCCCACAGCAGATAAGTCGCTGGGATTGAATGGGGATTTTGGTGATCTCAAAGATTCGCCGCTTAATGGCGAGCCCTTCAGCTTGCGGGGCCGTGAATCTAAGGATTGCTGTTTTGCCGTCTAGAACCTTAACGAATATCTGGAAGAGATTATTGCGATCCTCCATTGTCCTTTTTTTGTAGAGCACAAACGAATTATCAGAGAGATCACAGGAAAAGAAATAAAGCGTAAACATTTTGGGATTAAATAGGAGGCCTAAATGCCTGTTGGTCTGGACCGACGTACACTTTTGGGCCGGGTTTGGGTTTTGACCTTCCCATGGGATAGCATTATTTTGAGGAAATTACACTGCCCACCCGTTTTTATATTTTATTTTCATAGTCCTTTTTTAATCTTTACTTTTCTACCTCTTATGTTTTTTGTTTTTTATATTTTTTGTTATGATATATTATAGAATTTAATTGATATCATTTCATATACATAAATATTTTAATTTTTATATTAGTATTGATTGTATTTTCCTTATTAGAAAATTTTTTTTTTCGTACTCTATATAAAGCACTTAATGCTATTGAATGAAAAATCTAGAAAAACTATTCTCTTATCTATATTTTTTATTTTTATTTTTCTCCATTATATTTATAACACGTTATCAGTTTGAATTTATTCTATCATTATTTTTCTAATATATTTTTTTTCTCATCTCAAATAACATATAAATCATATATGTTCTCAAAAAGACATATGTCTATGACTTAATACATATATATATTCAAAATATATTTATTTTATTGTGTCAATTAAATTAAAATATATGTTTTTTTTTTACTTTGCATTTACGTTTTTCTTTATAATAATCATTTTTTTTTCTTTTCGGATGTAACTCTTTAATGAAAATAGATTTATGCATATACACGTTTATAACATCGTTAATGGCATCAACCATAAAATCGTTTTTTTTTTTAAATAGATTATAACATCGTTTTTTTTTTTAATATAGTACTAGTTTTTTTTTTTTAATGCTATTTAGATATATGAAATCATTTTGTTTTTATTTGATATGAATGGAGTTTCGTTTTTTTTTTTTTTTTTTTTTTATTTGGATATTAATCAAATTTTAATTCCTGAAAAATTAGTATTATATTTTAAATTCTATTTTCTGAAAAAATTAGTATTATTTATAGTTCCTAAATAACTAATTAAATAAATAACTAAGTTATGAATTCTTGAAAAACTAATAATAATTACAGTTCCTGAAAAATTAGTATTTTCAATAGTTCTTGAAAAATTAGTGTTCTCGACAGTTCCTGAAGAACTGGTATTCTTTATAACTCCTGAAGTACTAATATTCTATATAGTTCCTAAAGAACTAATTAAAATAAATAAATATAAATTCATAAAGAATTTGTATCTTACATTCCTGAAAAACTAAATATCCTAAATTATTGAGAAAATAAGTATCTTATTTTATTAAATGACTGATATCTTAGATTTTTGAAAAACTAAATAAATTGTTTATATGTTTTTGGAAGACTAATTTTATTTATAATATTTTGAAAATCTATTTTGAGTTACTCGGGTTCCAGCGATGATTTCAAATGAACCATTGCTAGACTTATTAGTCTTTAGATATGATTTTGGTGATATTATGTTAACTAATTAGTCCTTATGCTTTAACTAATTAATCCTTATGCTTTGCTCATGTCGTATTGTCGTGGTAGTATACTTTGTTGATGTGAAATTGAGAACAGCAAACCAATATGGCATATTGCCCATTAATTTTGATTTTGTTGAATATGAAATTAGGCCTAATAAGATATGGATTAATTGGTGTCATTCTTTCAGATATCGAAAATCTAACACTATTAAAGATTTTTTCATTTGTCTAAGAATTGTTAGACAAGTTTGGTACTCTAATTAATTTTTGTAGGGTGAACTTCTTGTTTGATATATTTTATCTTCCTTTAACAATATCAATGGGTTACAAATCATAGCGGATATTTGAAATATTAAATTGGTTATTCTATTATATATATACTCCTGATGATTTTATTTTAATAAATGAATAGTATTATATATATGACATATAAATAGAAAATTTGTGTTTTTCTTTTGTATTTTTATTAGGCATGATTGAGATTATTGCTTATGATGAATTCAGTTTATATATTATATAGTACACTCTGCTTATACTAAGAGTATAAAATGGTTATAGTGTACACTCTGTATTTTGAAGACTTGAACTTGTGTAATTTGCTAATTGAAAATTGGAGTTCCAAAATCCCGTGAAATTGATAATTAGCTCATGTTTACTCAAGAGAGGTCTTCACTTATACTCACGATATTTATATCCTAAATTCCTTAATGAAATTATAAATATGCCATGATAAATATGTTGTATATATATATTGGCTTCTCTGATTAGCAAATATAATTTGCTTGTGCCATTACATATTATTTATTTATTTTTAACTTGAATTATAGTATAAAGATCATTGTGCCTTATAATTAATGGCTAATTTATCCTCAACTTGCCTTGATGCAAACATATTTTATAATAATTACCTTATGAATATAAATTTCATATTATTTATGTATTTGATTTCAGTATGAAATTTGAAATAATTGAAAATTTATTACTTCATTATAAACATAATTTTATTATAAATGGTTGAATTGATTTATAAATTATTGGAGTTTTTACATGAAATTAGTTCAAATTTATTCATTTTTCTCAAAATCGATTGAGTTCTAGATTTTTAAAAAAATCAATTTAATTGTTTTATTTCCAATACAAAGATTTTGATCATATTTATACTATATGTAAATGGGATTTAAAGGCTGAATATTTCATTATTTAAAATTTTTGTATTATCTATAAGCGCTTTAAAGATAGATATAATCGCTTGAAAGTTATGGTCCTACCATAAAGCTCAATATGACTAGCTAAACATACGCTTAAAAGATTTTAAATTTGTTTCATAAAACAATTTAATCATGGTTAGAATCACTTCACAGCTGAAATTGTGTAGTGATAAAATTGTGAAATATGATATGTTAGAGAAGACATATACTACTCTTCATACCTCTAACATACTCCTATAGTAACAATATAAAAAGTGAAAATTTATAAATATTATTTGTCTTCTAGTAGTTGCAAAGAATATTTGCTAATGAGAAATCATCAAACAATATCCATTAGTACAACTGCATTCCTTGAAGTAAATACTATAAATTATTTGGTAGATCATAAAAATTCTGAAAGAGTAACAACTCATATAGAAGACACAACTCAATATTAGTGATTTTATGTAAACTCCCTGAAGAAGTAATTTGTAAGGATTTTATAAGTTGTGCATTATTAAAATTTATTTCATTATTGTTTTATCCATAGTATACATGCACAACATACTGCGTTAAACCTGTAGTTCAAGTATTAAACTTATAGTTCAATAATTAAACCTTGAAAGTTTGACATGAATGTTATTATGTATATATACATAATCTCCTTTGAAACTTATATAAGGACATAAGCCACAAATTTTTAGTTTTACCATGAATATATTAGTATCACTATCTCAATGTGTGAAAATGGGTTTACAAAAGAGATTAAGAATTTATTTTGATGAGATACATTTCTCGACATTAGGGGGAATAAAAGTATCTACAATGCTAAAGAATGTCGAGAAATTTATCGGAAGAAAAACTCTTTAAATAATTTTGATACACGGAAAAGTTAAAGTGAACCAAAAGTTCATAAAATAACCCAGTTGCAACAAATTACAACTTAACTGCCAAATGCATTTATAGATGCTAAAAGAGTGGTAGAGTCTCATATTATAGCTGCTAATACCCTAATAAGGGTTATAGTTCCAGAAGCGTGGATAGTAAATTGGAACTAAAAATAAAAATCTATGGAAAAGAAAAGAAGCATCACTCATAAAACCTCTTGAAGAGGAAGATCTCAGTCAAAGAGCTGTAGCCAATTATGAGATACAGACTGAGACAACAGAATAATTAGATTCTCCAAATAAGGTTTTTAGAGTTGATAATTATATAAATGAAAACTATGAGATCTCACTTATTTTTGTGATATAAGAGAAAGAGTTGATAGAAATTCAATTATCGTCGATGATGAATTTGCCTTAACAATAATTCTTGCTGTTTTAAGAGAAAATTTGGATCCATAATCTATAAGTATAATTGAATAGTAGTATAAACATGATTGATTATCATGGAAAGAGGTAATTAAAGTAGAGCTAGATTTATTCTATTATTAACTATGAGAAAAATAATTCTTTTATTATGAAAATGATCATGTTTCGTTATTCGATTAGTATGGCAGTTAAAGAAATGCTTGATATATGATATTTGTATGAGAGTTCTAGAATGACTAGAGATATCAGAAATGAATATACATTAAATGAGTGACATGTATTTCGTCAAATTGCAAAAATCCTTATATGGATTAAAGCAATATGGACATGTAATGTAATTGTTTGAGTAAATTCTTATTAAAAGAAAGATATATGAATAATATACAATGTCCATTTGTATTCATAAAAGACCATAGAATGGTAAATATTATTGTAATATATATTAATGATTTAAATATCATTGTGACTCCTAACGAACTCAAAGAAATTTGCTTTTATTTAAAGAGTGAGTTCGAGATGAAAAATCTAAAAAAAATAAAATTTTGTATCGGCCTGCAAATCGATTATTAAGGAGTCATAATGTATCAATCTACTTATGTGGAAAATATATTTAAGCAATTTTGTGTGAATAAATATTTTTTCTTAAACATACCAGCTGTGGTCTTCTCACCTGAAGTGAAAAGATATCCTTTTAGACCTAAATAAGATAACAAAAAGTTATTTAATCTTGAAATACCATATATAAGTGCTATAGGGGCACTCATGTATCTTACAAATTGTATCAAACCTTAAATTGCATTTGTAAGAAAAATCCTAGCTAGGTATAACTCTGCACCTACTAGGTGATATTAGAGTGGTGTAAAAAGTTATCTTCAATGTACTATTAATATTATGATATATTTTGATTCAGATTTGAATTTGGTCTATATGAGAATATTGATTATTTTCTTGATCTCCATAATGGTAGATGTTAAATTGGCTATATATTCACTTATGATGGTATTGCAATTTTATAAAGATTTTTATGGTTCTGAAGTACCTCACTGAAGATACTCCTATTGTGTTTTGAGAACAATGCAATTTGCATTGCACAAATTAAAGGTGGGTATATTAAGAGTAATGAAGTAAACATATAAATTTCACCCAAATTCTTATTCATGAGCTTTAGCAGAGATATCTACCAAATTCATTTGAGTGACAACCTAATAGACTTATGTACTAAGTTTTTACCTAATGTGGTATTTAAACGGCATTGCTTTATCGATTAGTATACGCCATATTAAAATTTGTCCTTATTAGGGGAGCGAATTAGTATATGATTGTACTATTTTTCCTTAGTCAAGTTTTTGTCCCATAAGGTTTTCTTGGACAAAGATTTTAATGAAACAATCTGTGCAATGATAAAATAGTGCATGAAATGTACTCTTTTCTTTAGCTATGTTTTTTCCCACTTGATTTTTCTAGCAAGGTTTTTAATGAGGTATATTTATAGCGCAAGTAATATCTTAAGGGAGTACTATAAATAAATTATTATATATGGATATTACTTAAACATCATTAAGTATACGGTTTGACAACTTAGTATATTTGTTTACAAAGACACTGCTACAACCACATTTAAAAAGCTAGTCAACAAAATTGGCATGCGCCGACTAAGAGATTTTTGACAAAATCATGTCTTCATGAGGGAGAGATTTTAGTCTATTGTACTATTTTTCCCTCAGCTTAGGTTTTGTCCCATTGAGTTTTCCTAAGCAAGATTTTTAACGAAACAGTATTATGGCGTAAAACTTTATAAAAATAATATACTTTTTTTCCTTCACTAAATTTTTTTTCCACTGGGTTTTTTCTTAGTAAGGTTTTGACGAGACATATTCTTTGTAAAAGATATCAAGGGGGAGTGTTATAATATATTATAGGATTTGATTAATGTATTTCCATATAAATAAATATTCTAGTTTTCATATTAATATTGATTGTATTTTTCTTATTAGAAAAACTTCATATTTCTTTATTTTCTATACTCTATATAAAGGACTTAACACTATTTAATAAAAGATCTAGAAAAATTATTCTATTTTCTATATTCTTTATTTTTGTTCTTCTCCATTAGATTTATAACACTTTTTACATTCTTATGTTTATTTTTTTTCCTTTTTTGTTAAAGATTTGAAACAAAGTTCACTTTCTATCAAAACTCGAGTCTTTAGAAACAAAGTCCAATTCCTATCAAAGCCAAATATCTAGACTTGCCTATGAGACTTCTAAATAAATAAATAAATAAATAATTTTTAGAAGCTAAAATGAAAATAACAATAATGTCCACAAGTCATCCCACCTTAAAAATTTTTATTATTACTCTTCACTCTCATCATTTGCTATTCATTAACCAACTCACCGGAGATTAGTGAGAGAATCGACTTTTTCACCATATATTTTTATTTTTTATTTTCCATTCATCAAACGAAAATATTCAAATGTTAAATGATAATCTTTAACACTTCGATTACTGCTTAGATTCGTCACTTTCTTGTTTGCACGTGGTAAATCCTTCAACTTCACTTTTAATTTGATATTTGAAAACTTGAATTTTTGCTTTGAATTTTTCATGGATATATATATATATATATCATCATCATCATCATCATCATTTTTTTAATTTAAAGTAATATATAATGTACTAATATATTAAATAATTATAAATTTTGTATAGAAAATATTTGTTCCAAGTTAGAGTTTCTTGCACTAAATAAAACAGAAAGTTGAGAGTATTAAGTCTCAAAAAAATATGAAAGAATTTATTTTTAGTATATACATATGATATACCTAAAATATACCTAACATACTGGTTATATACCTAAAATATATCAAAAATATATTATTTACTGTAAATATTCTGTTAATTTTATTTAGTCATTTACGCACGTCATATTTTCATATTTAATTTTTTCTATCACTTGCACATGTCAAAATTTCTTTTTCTTTCACTTATACATGTTATATATTTTTTTTCTTTCACCTACACATATCACATTTTTTTTCTTTCTCCTACATGTCACTTTTTTTTTTCTTTTACCTAATCTATCACTTTTTTTCTTTGACTTACACATGTCACATTTTTTTTTCTTTTATCTACACACGTCATATTTTTTTTCTTTTACTTACACACGTCACATTTTTTTTCACCTACATATGTCACATTTTTTTTTTCTTTAACCTATACATGTCACACTTTCTTTTTTCTTTATAAAAATAGAAAATAAATAATAGAATAAACATTTAATTTAACTCTTAAATTCTTTAAAAATATTCATATATTCAAATTAATATTATTATCTATGCTTGATGATGATTCACATTAAAAAAAAAAAAAAGGTATTAATGATGCTCCTTCGAAGAGAAAAGGTTGAGGATATTAAGTAAGCATTCATTTTTTATATATATTTAAGATATATTTGAAATATACTAATTATATATTTAAGATATGCCTAAAATATATTCATTATATACTTAAGATGTATTATTTATTGCAAAAATAATTTGTTATTTTTTTTAGAATATAATTTTTTTATTTAATATATAATTGATGTATTCTTGTTATATACTTATATTTTTGTGATACTCAACATTTCAAAAATATTTGAAGATATATATCAAATAAACACAAGTTAATCAAATTTAGTAAAATATATACCTATGATATAACTATGATATACTCTAGATATATTATTTATTGGATTTATTGAAAAATATATCTATTTTATTAGTTTCTATAAGTTTTAGATTTGAAACTCAATTTTTATTTTTTAAAACTTTCAAGTTCGTAAAAAAAAATCCGTATAATCTATTTATTCTCAAGATTTTTAATGCATTGACACTTAAATAAACACAAAATTTACTGAATTATACATATGTAATTTGAATTACCTCTCAAACAATTGGAAATTTGAGTTTTTTTTTTTAACAATTGATCTTAATAAACCTTCAAGAACTGACTGATTTTTTTTTAATTTTTTTTAGCTTTTTTGGTTTTGATTTAGTGTTGAGAGCTCTACACAAAGTTTTTTTGATTTGAATCTTCAAAAATTTATTTATTTTTATGAGATTTATTATTGTTTTTTGCTTGTATATAAAGAAGTATATAAAAGTAATAAAACTAGCGGACAGTATATAAATGTTAGATTTTGTAACAGAGGGTATAAAAGTAATCAGTTTTACTTTTTGAAGTATTTATGTAGAAATCTCTTTTTTTAGAAATTAATTAAATAGTTATTAAATTTTGGTCTATCAAACACTTTGATCCTTTTATCTAATTTTTTAATTTTTTTCTATTAAATTTTGTATGAAATAACTAGTATAAAAATTTTATCATTAACTTTTATTTATTTACTGAGAAAAATTTATAATTAAATTAGATTAAAATAAAAAATTAAATTAATAAAAAAAATTGTTATTTAATATATATTTATTAGAGCATAAAATTTAATTAAAAAATTACAAAAATTAAACAAAAAAGTTAAAGTATTGGACGGAATCAATATTTATAAACTATTTATTTAATTTAAAAAAAAACCTATTTCATCAAATATCAAAGATTAAATAATAATTTAATTTTTTTCTTGATTATGAGTTTTATTTTTATTTTTTAGAAATAAATAATTTATTTCATATAGTTTTTTTTCCTTATTTTTCATATATACTAGCTTTTTTTTAAACATGTTTCACACATTAATTTTCATTATAACTCATTACGATTTATTTTAAAATATAATTTAAGTTATAAATATTTATATAATAAATATTAGTATAAATACTATATGACATATAAATAATTTAAATGAATATTATGTGATATTATTTTTTAAATTATAGTACTCATTACACAACAAAATTTCTTTGTAAATTATATTCTTAGCGTAAATAATTTTTTTTATTTGACTTTCCACTTTTAATCAATATTTTTATAGTAGATGCTTAAATACCTATTAATAATATAACATATAATTATTTATGCTAAATACAACTCAATATTAGATATTTTTTTATCATTATGCTTTATTAATAGTTATTATAAAATAAAGACACATAGAAAACTTTTTTTTTAAATGAAAATAATATTCCTCATTTTTCACTGATGACAATAATATTCTTGACAATATAACTTATTTTTTCTACATTTTATCATACTGTTATTTCAGCATGTATAATTGAAATACGCTGAATTTTCAATTATTTTATAAAATTTTATTTTCGTACGGAAACATATTATTTTATTATTTTTCTTATTAAAATAAGATTGAAATTATATTTTATTAAATTATAAATATTTATATTATTTGAATATGTATTATTAATGGCAATTTTGATATAATATTATAATATTATATTATTATGATAATGTTAATGTGGATTTTTGGAGAATTGTATTTTGGATTGTATTTTGATATTTGAGTATTAATAAGGGTATTAATTAATATTATAAGTTTGATTATAGTATTTTATCGGATATTTGGATTTCCGTTATAATTACTATAATTATCGTTAATAATGTTATTGATATATATATATTCATGAGTATATGTTGTAAATTATTATTAATATGTAAATTATGAATTATTGTAAATTATTATTATTATTACTATCATTTTCATTATTATGATTATTGGTGGTATTATTATTATTATTATTATTATTATTATTATTATTGGTACTATTATTATTATTATTATTGTTATTATTATTCTTATTATTAGTATTATTATTATTATATATATAGGATTATGTGTATATAAATATATGTATACAGTATATGGTTTAGTGTATATATATATATATATCAAATATGTGGTTTAAGTAAAATTAAAAGGAAAAGAAGAAGGAAGGAGCTGATTGGGTAGTTAGCAAAACGGGACGTTTTGGGAAGAAGGAACAGAACGGGAAACGGGACAAGAGGGAGGAGAGAGAAAAGGTGAGGTCGAGAGAGAGAGAGGGGAGTTTGGTGGCTTTTCGGCGGGCGGTGGTGAGCACCGCCACCACCGCTGGGTAGAGGGAGGACCGGCGACTTCAAGAGAGGCAGCGGCGCTCTGATCGGCGGCGTACGCGAGGAGAGAAGTACCGCCGGCCACCGCAACTTCAAATCCATTTTTCGGCTGATTCCGGCAGAGAAATCCGGCAATCTTGGTGTTGTTTTACTCCTGGAGATGAGAGTTTCATTTTGGTACCTACCTTGCCCCTGAGGACCACCGGAGGAGGAGATCGAAAAATACCAAACCGTGACTTTGGAGGCGTTTTTTGGTGGCTGGAGGGCGAGTGACGGCGAGTGGTGATCGTTTTTGTGCTCCTGGGGTTGAGGTGAATCTGCTAGTGTGGAGTTTCCCCTGATCCGCCACCACCGGCGGCGGCGCATGGTGTCGGCGCGTGGGGAGGTGCAGTGATTCCGTTTCGACGTTCTGACACGATCCTCGACGTCTGTATGTTCAAAATTTATGAAGGTGAACCCGAAACTCTTGTATTTCAGTCGTTATATGAGTTATTCTATGTTTAGTGGTTCTTAGAGTAATTGTTAGGTTGTCGAATCTGTTCTGGGGTTAAGTGTGATTTCTTATCGTGGTCATGTTCTCTGTTGCGAGGTGTCGGTGTCTGGCGTCTTTCTGGTTCCAAAGTTACTCTTCTGAGGGAAGCTGGTCGGAAGCGTCGACAGTTAGGTGAGTGATACTCACTGATATATTATCCTATTTTCACTTCATATGCATTGCTGTGTGTATATATATATGTATATTATGCACTACTACTGCATATATAAGCATGTAACATTTGACTGTGAATGATGAATTGATATTCTGCATTCTGTACCATACTATGGTTATGATTGATGGATGGAGCTCGAGAGGATACAATACCACCTATGATTATGGGATTGTTATGGATATGATTTGGATTATGATGAGATTCAGAAGATGAGCTATGACAGATGGATGCCGGCCGGGTCTGCTCATCGCCAGGGCTGCTGTCAATCAAGTCAGGGCTGCGTGGTACAGATCAGTGACGGCCGGGCCCCTTGGATATAAGAGACAGATTATTTGGATTCAGAGAGCCAGGGTAGGGGGATCGGCTCCCCATATTGAGTACTGAATATCAGTGTGGTACTGTGGACCATACCCCATCCTTGTTTGATTGGATGAATTGTTTGTCTCTATGTCATACTGCATATCATGTGAATTGCAGTCTTTTTGGGGGATACCAGTTTAATATATTAGCTGGTATCATTCACTGAGTCGAACACTCATTCCTGTTCATCTTATTGCTTTCAGGTCAGAGAATGAGCTGGTGAAGGAATTGTAATTGAGTAGATTGCCAGTCTCTCTTCGGCAGTAGTTTGTATTGATGAATATTCAGAAATGTATATAATAGAAGTACATTTGTAATTGTAACTGTAGAACTCCGCAATGTTACACTTTGTAATTGAGCTTTGTGTATTATTTCAGTTATGTATTTTAAATAGCTATAATCTTTGGGTTAAGCAGAACCTTTCTGTAAATTATTACTTTATGGAATATATGGAATAAATGATGTTGGGTCAATTTGATAATTGTATTGTGTTGTGATTTCTTTTGGTTCTGCTTACCTTATTTGGGCCCATAGCCCTTTTCAGTTGGGCTTTTCAGTTGTGCGTTTTGGGCTTTTTGTCTTGTGGTTTGGGTTAGGCTTACTACGAGCACTGGTAGTCACGTGCATTTCCCGTGTCCTAGTGCCGGTCACGTGCCCTCGAGTTCGGGCCATGACAATAATATTTCTATTAAATTTTTTACATGCTATTATTGTTTAATTGAGTAATATTATAGGACAATTAATTTTTATTTCTAATTTGTGAGGTGGCAAGTTATTTAGTAACAATGTATTTACAAACTATTTATTGGTACATTCCACACCTTCTTTTTATTTTTATATTTGATATTATTATTCAATATTTTATTTCGATCTTTTTATTAATTTAAATAAAACTTTTTTCAAATTTGAAAAATTAAGCTTTTATAAATTTTATAAATAAAATATTTAAAGCTAATTTGGCTCTTTATAAATATACAGTCACGCATTACTATTATTGAAATAAGCAGTGAATTTCATTGGTGTTGTATTGTATTGTATTTAGATTTTGAACTTGTATATATCAGTGTAAGTTTTAATATTAGTAAATAATAGAATGAATAAAAAATAAGAAAAAAAATTAATTTATAATGAATCCACTATTTAATCCAAAGTAAATATATATCAAATAAAAACATCTTTTGATTTAAAGTAAATATAAAATTTTTCAATTTCGTATTAAAAATTTACTTATTTACATATTTTTATATATTATATTAGATATTTTGAACTCAATTTATTTATTTATTTACATTTATTTTTAAATGTCATACTTCTATCTTTTTATTTTTTGAATAAAAATTTTCTCTAATATAAATTAAAATTTATCTGATAATATAATAATTTAAAATTCTTAATAGTTTTATTCTTTCAAATGATTCAATAATTTAAATTTTAGATTAGTTCTTATTTGCTTAGCAAATATAGAAAAAATTAAAGAGCAATTATAAATTAATTTTTTGTTGTTATAGAATATATATATATAAAAAAAGGTCAAGTTTAATAGTATCTTAGCAAGTGTGAAAACTGCTAATTTTTTTTATTAAAAAAGAAATTTTATATTATTTGGCTAAACAAAATAATAAACCTTTTGTTTATTATTAATATTATTTTTATTCTGTTATATTTACTCATTAAAAATATAAGATAATAATTTTGTTTAAATATAAAATTTCAAAATTATTTACTAATTTTTCATGTCATTTTCTCTGAAAAAATACATTGTTAATTAATATAGTATTATAAACATACCTACAATGGATTGTTAATTCTAACTACATAAATTAATGAAAATATAAGAAACATATATTAACTATATATTAAAAATAATTATTTTATTTTTTCTTATTCTAGTTGAATTCGTTTTTTTTTATTTAAATTAAATTTGTTATAATGTGCTTGAAGATTTTTTTATCAAACTTTTTTTATTCTTCTCCTTCCAAAAAAATATGGTATGTTCAATTTTATTTTTAGTATTTCATGCAATACAATTATTTTGGTTTATTTTTTATGCATAATTATAGAAAAAATTTATGTATTTATTACAAAAATTATTTGTTATATATATTTTGTTTTGTAAAAACTCTTGTTTTATTCATAATACAGTAATAATTTTTTTTATAATCATATTTAAATAATTATAGATTTTTTTTCATATCCATTATAATAACAAAGAAAATAAATTATAATAAACTAAAAATGATTTTTTTTATTTTGATAAAAATAATAAATTCTTATTATTCAAAATGAAAAGATATACACATATATATTGGCAATTGGCGATTTATTAATAAATAAATTATCAATTCTAAAATGTAATATATTAATTATACTTTTCTAATAAAATAATGATTATCTATCCTAAAATAGCATTATTTTTTAATAAATTAATTTATTAATTATTTAATTACCAAACTAAATTTTATTTATAAAAACAATTAGTCAAAAATAATAAGGATATCTTACTAAATGTGCTTTTCCTCCCTCCTTACTATATATTTATATATAGTAAGTAAATGTACTTTTCTTTCCCTCCTTACCATACATTTATATATAGTAAGTATTAGTATAGTATATAATAGATATGGTATTTTCATAAAAAAATTTAATATATATTAAAAATTTTATTTATTTATTTATTTTTCGTTATTTTTTCCATTTATGTAGGGATGACAATAGGGCGGGGTGGGGGTGGGGTACTATCCCCCATCCCCATCCCCATATCATTGGGGAATCTCCATCCTCATCCCCGTCTCACACACGGGGACTATTTAGTCCCCATCCTCATCACTGTGGGGATTCCTGTCCCCACGAGGATCCCTATTTCTTATTTGAAAATTTTATTTTATTTTATCTCCTTTTAATTTTATATACTTTTACATAGTGGAATATAATGTATAGTAGTTTAAAATTTAGATTTTAATTATGTTTAAACTGATTCCAATATATTTAAAGTAAAACTTATTAGTGTGTGTATATATATATATGTGTGTGTGTGTGTACTTATATATTTTTTATATTTATAAAATTCATAAATAATAGCTAAAAAATTAAGAATAAATTAATGCGAAAAATATTAATAAATTCAGGCATATAAAGTATGAAGAGATGAATTAATCTAATCTAAAATTTTTTAAAATTATTATGATGTGAAAGAATTATAAATAATAAGTGACAAAATTCAAAACTTTAATATATATGTATAAAGCTAATTAAGTAATATATATTTTAATATTAAAAATAATTATGTAAATATAATATTAGGTCCCCACAAGACGGGTATAAGGATCTCCGTCGAGTGGGGAATACACTTTCCATTACGCCCCATCTCCGCTAATGGTGAAAAAATATCCCCTATTTTTATCCTCATAGAGGTAAAAATTGGAAAATTCCCTTTTCATTTGGAGCAGATCCTTGTGGAGTACAGAAATTTCTCACCCCATTGCCACATGTACATTTACACATTAACTTGGATAGGACTCGCATGGGTAGGATCCGGCAGAAACCAGATCCGAACCCTTTCGCATACAACCCATAAAGTTGGTTGAAGAAGGGGATTTAAGAAACAAAACACCCAAAACTGTTATGATATTCTGTGAGCTCAGCACAGAAGAGAGGGCTGTTGCCAAACAAATGAAACAAGAGCTATGAACAAGGAAGATATGATGGGAGATAAAGGTCGGACTTTGTCTGTGGATCCGAATCTTCCTCGATGGATGTGCCAGAGCTGTCGCCACTCTCTTTGCATCACCGGTGTCGATTCCTACGCCGACAAGTTCTTAAACGATTCCTCTTCTCGCTCCGGTTGGGCTTTCCTTCCTTTCTTCTTGTTTGGTTGTGATTATGGCCATTACAGATTCCTACTTAATCGTTTGTTGATATTATTCTTATTGATATCTTATTAATCGATTGCCCAATCCTGTGCTTCAATTCAATTAGTTCTGGCACACTATCGTTCTATTATGAAATCATCGACTGATTTACGGTGCTTATGAGCAATTTTAGCTGGAATTGGTTTTTAGTTGCTTTTTTGCGTCTGCTTGCTTGTTGAGGTTTCCAAACTATATATTCTAATGCTAATTGTGCTTGTTGATTATGTCGCAATTTATTTCACCAATCATTTTTCAATTGTGAAACTTTAACAAGATATTTTTAGTTTGCAACAAGTTTATTTACATGCTTCAGAATTTTAAGCTCCCAGTTTGTGATTAAGTTTTAGCACATTGAAGGTGCATTATCTAGAACGATATGAAAATAAATAGTAAGAGATGACTTAGAAGCTCTAGATCTTTCTGAATATCTAGCTCTAAAGGAGGAAAAGAAATTCATGTTTACTTCTAAATCATTTGGCATGGATGTTTTATAATCATAAAGTACGTATGGGATTAGAATCTGTGCCTGGTAAATGTCCATTGAATATAGACATGCTCCATTTGACAAGAATTAGATGTTTTTGTCTGATTACCATTGTCTGCAACGTTATTACTTGCAGCGATGCAGGGCTTTTCAGTGCATGGAGCCAACAGTGTGCTAGGCTCAACACGTATGGACAATTCTTTTGTTGTGTTACCAAAACAAAGACCCCAAGTGCAGGGAGTCCCTCCACGTCCTCGTGGTGGAGCAGCTCACCCTGATGCAGGCCAGTCTGGAAAGGCAATGGAAGAATCTTTTGTGGTTGTGTACAAGTCTGAGCCTGCATCTGATGGAGGTGGGACACATTTACCTTCATTAGAAGGAGGACCTAATGGCCAGTTGCATCCCAATAATGCTGGCTTTCATTCTACCATAACTGTCCTGAAACGTGCATTTGAGATTGCTACAACCCAGACACAGGTTAAGAAATTATCAAAGTATTTTTATTGGTTTTCTCATCTCGTTTATAGTCTTCAAGTGCTTGGTTTAATTGAGTTATTGAGGTATTCAGATCACAATCCCTGGGTTCCATTTTGTATTTTTTAGGTTGAGCAACCTTTATGCCTTGAATGCATGAGGGTGTTGTCTTATAAACTCGATAAGGAGGTTGAAGATGTAAATAGAGACATAGAAGCATATGAAGCCTGCCTTCAGCGCTTGGAGGGGGAGGCACGAGATGTTCTTAGTGAGGCTGATTTTCTTAAGGAGAAACTAAAGGTGCATACTTATTAACGGAGCTTGATGCATTCTTTAAACATTTCACAAAGGTTTGTAAAATATCATCTTGGAATCTTTAGGTAATGATAATTGGAAATAGTTTTGTTGATAATAACTCATTATACAAAATCCTGCCTGCTGAGATATGGATATTCGAGTATTTATTTATTTCATTTCTGCCTTTTCTTTTCTTTGGCTGGGCTGCAGAGTATGGTTTCCAGCATGCACATAGAAGTGTTTTTGAGTTTGGTGTTTAATAATCTATAGATTATGGAAACGATGAGTACTACAAAAATAAGTTGCATTATAAACACCTTAGGAATCCATGGCCAGTCAATGAGGTATATGATTTGTACTGTTGTTCTTGTTAGTGAAATCCCAGATGAACGAATTTGAATGAATGAGCCAAGATGGTAACTTGGTTACTAATTTTGTGTTGATATGAATCACAAATTATTTCTAAAGCTGGCCTATAAACAAATGAGAAAAGCTTTCCTATTCCAATTTTCAACTTTTATGGAATTACCAAGGTGGTATATATCTAATGTACCATTCAGGTGTCTTGGCTTCAAACTCATTTCATGCATCACAAAATTTTCCACTCAGGTCAAAATTTTGATCTTCTTAGTTCCCTTGCTGTTTAGATTGAAGAAGAAGAAAGAAAACTTGAGGCTGAAATTGAGGAAATAGAGAAACAAAATTCTGAAGTTAATGCTGAATTGAAGGAACTGGAGTTAAAATCTGTCCGCTTTAAAGAATTAGAGGAACGGTAAGTCTACTATTCTGGCAATATTAGGCATGTTCTTGCATGCACATTTGTGACTGGCTTGTTCCTTTTCAAACTAGTCATTGGAGAGACTCACAATTCAGTCCAATATGTGTTTCAGTGGAATGCACTTTCTATGTTATATCCCTTTAGGTCCTGGTTGTTGGTTGTTCATTTTTTTTAAATCAAAATGTAACAGGTATTGGCAGGAGTTCAACAATTTTCAGTTTCAATTGATTTCACATCAGGTGTGTTGTTGATTATTTGTTTTCTGCTTTTTTCTTTTCTTCCATGGACTAACTGCACTAAATTGGTTAATTTGTAATAATTGGCTTTAGACAATCTTTTTGGAATGTGAACTACCGTCTACTAATTAAATGCATTGGTGATTAAAATATTGTTTTCCTTGTTATGCTGCTGCTAGAAGAGGTGAAGTTTGATATTTATCTCCAATATACTTTCACATCAGCTGCAATCGAAGTTATTTTCTTTTGAACGGAATGTTTAATTTGATTCTTGAGACCCTGTAGCTCAACATGTAAACAAAGTTAAGCATCTTTATCTTAATTTTGTAGGTAGATTTTAACAGATTCTTTCTATGGATAAATATCTTTGCAGTTGGATACCACATTCAAATCTGTAGCAATTTTATGGGATTTATTTGTTCTTCTCTCAGTTATATAATTATTTATTTACTCTCTTTTTACTGAATTACCATCACAATTGACAAAAACCTGCTGGTCAACAGGAAGAGAGGGATGCAATTCTAGCAAAGATTGAAGTTTCACAAGCACATCTGGAGTTGTTGAAGCAAACAAATGTATTGAATGATGCCTTCCCCATCCATCATGATGGAGAATTTGGAACAATAAACAATTTCCGACTAGGGAGACTTCCTAAAATTCCGGTAAAGAAGCAAATTCACAACTTTCTCATTTTCATGCTGAGAATTTGTCTATTGGTTAATTGAGTTATTTGACTGCTCTTATTCCATCTTTCTTATATGCAAAGCACAGTGTGAAATGTGTAGCAGACATGCACTATATGTATCACAACAAGACATTCTAGACTACAAGTTAAATGAAATGAGAGGGTGAGGTGGCCAGGTGGGGACAAATTTATGTTTGATTTACCATACTGGTGCTAGACAGACCAACAAAACCTTAATTCTGGTGCTTAGGTCTGATATATGTTTATAGATGCTGCCTTGGGGAACCAGCTATATGTCATAAGGTGCAAAGATGACACTGTTCATGTAAGTTGTCAAATGGTTGCTTGTCAACCAGGAAAAAGGGGGGAAAAGATGGTGATCAAATTTTGACTGGTTGTATCCAGAAATCATGGTCAGTGGTTGGGCCAAATAGAAAGAATAACCACATGGTTTAATAGCATATCCTCTTGGTTTAACAATCAGTAACAGAAATGCTTCATTAACAGGTTGCTTAAATCAATATTAAGGATTACCTTTCTATATCATAATTCATTGTTCCATACAGATGTTTTTGTTTATATGTCTCGGGCATCTGGTTGTATGAGTTTATACAACTACAGAAAAGATCGTGACTGTGGAATGATGGCTTCCTAGAGAATTCTTGTTATTCTTGCTTGTTTTCATTGTTTGAAACTCCCTTTCTTATACTTTTTATCAAGAAATTTGCAAATGTTTTGATGCTTCTTATGATTATACTTGTGAGGTTGTGGAAACTTTCAGGTTGAATGGGATGAGATCAATGCTGCCTGGGGCCAAGCTTGTCTTCTCCTCCACACAATGTGTCAATATTTCAAGCCAAAATTTCAGTATCCTTTTCTCATGAGTCATATATATGTTTTTGTTCTGCAATACTTGATTGACTCATTTGATCTTTGATGTCTAGCATAAAGATGCCAAAAAACTTGATACTTGAGTGTGATAAGCTTTTGTATGAGGAAAGCGTTAGCTCTTTGGTTCTCTAAAACAAAGGAGATGTTATAGATCTGTGTCAAGATCATATTTTCAAATAATCTAAAAACATTATCCATTTGATAGGCCCTTAATTTGTTAACTTTTTTCAGATATCGAATAAAAATGCTTCCCATGGGGAGCTACCCACGAATTATGGACACCAACAACAGTGTTTATAATCTGTAAGTGTCAATTACCCCTCTTGATAGTGAGTTGAATCTATCTGATGTTATTTGACTTTAAATCAATGAGCTGAATTTGATTACAGACCTTCCAATTGTTCATATTAGGAGTACATAATGCTGCAAAGTGGGGATTTGATGTATTTGACTGACTCAAAGTATTTGAATGGCTGAGACCATTATCTTGTTTTCATGAATCTGCTATCTGGTTTACATCTCAGTTGTTTATTTGTTGAACTGCCTGTTGGCTTTTCTGAATAACATATTTATCTCTTATAGGTTTGGTCCGGTGAACTTATTTTGGAGTACTCGCTATGACAAAGCAATGACATTGTTCTTAACATGCCTCAAGGACTTTGCTGAGTTTGCATACTTGAAGGATCAAGAAAACAACATTCCACCTGAGAAACGTTTCAAATTCCCATACAAGTAAGTTTTGTTGCCATTTAAGGAATTTATCTGTAGGAGTTTCGTATAGTTATAGCCTTCATTTACCATTACACCACTGTCAACTTGCCTTTTGTTTTATTGTGCCGAAAGAGAGAACTTGTTCATATTGTGGTTTTCTGAGTTAAAGTCTAGGTGATAACAAGGGTAAGTGCATGCGTAAAGTGATATTGAACTCGTTGACATTATTCGCAAATGATATGAATGGCATATGGTGCTTTGAAATGCATGGCTCATGCCCTGAAAGTATAAGAATTGATTCAGTATCAGATGTATTTGATAAACCATTGTGCAAGACATGTTCCTTGGGAGAGTACATTGATATTTCTCAGATAAATGAGGAAACAAACATTTCATATGGTTTAAGAATCTATTACCTGTGAAAAGAAGTCCTTTTTTCTCAACAATCTCCAATAATAGTTTGTTTAGGAAGGTGCAATGCTTCAGTGCAATTCTTATTGTATGCTAACCATAATCATTGGAAATAAATTTTTGCAGGATTGAAAATGACAAAGTGGAAAACCACTCTATTACCCAGAGTTTCAATAAGCCGGAGAATTGGACCAAAGCTCTTAAGTACACACTCTGCAATTTGAAATGGGCTCTTTATTGGTTTATTGGAAATACAAACTTCCAGCCTCTTAATGCAATGGTTTCTCCACGTGTCGAAGTTCCTGCTGTAAGTTCTTTGTACAGAAAGCGCAGTGCTGATTTGAAAACTGAATCTCGACACATGGAGAAACCATGAGATCATGGTAGATGCAATCGCAGTTTGTCCAAACATACCAACTTGTGAATAGAAAAATAGGTTCAGTTGAGTAATCCAAATCACATCTTTATTTGTAATGTTGTACAGTAGAACCTATCTCAAATGGAATATTGTTCATGAAAATCAGATATAATCATTTTCTTTGCTGTTTCTTTCCAGGTGCTATGCAATTCAAATAGATAACAATTTTCTTATGATTATTCACGGTGTATCTAGATGTTTAAGTAGTCCAATTATTGCCACTTTTGTATAGTGCATAGACGATAATTTGAGGATACTCTGTTGGGGATGAAAATTTCATTTGGCCTTGAATTTAAAATCCAGCCATGACAGCAATTTTCGCAATGGGATAAATTTATCAACTTCATTTTCTGAGTTGAGCGCGAGATTTGTGATGGTGTTCACCTCTGAGCATGAGAAACAGGCTAAAGCTGATCAAACTTGCATAAGTTGACGAGCCAATTTGACTTTTTAATCCTCTAATTTATAATAAAATAATACGATTTGTCTGTTAATTTTGAGCTGGGTTAAAATTCAAATTAAGTTTTAAATAGTGTTAAAATTAAAAAGGTGCGATAAAATTGTAAAAGAAAAAAAAGAAAGGTTTTCTTTTAGGCCTAAAATTATAAATTGATATGGAAGAGTATGACTCAAAATATAATGCGCGTTCTCATGCATTAAGGAATGCATGTTCTCATGCATTAAGGTTACTTGTTTTAGTGTGGCATGGAAACAGGAAGCACTAATAATTTGCTTGTCACAAGCCCCTCGTGACAACAGAAGAAACTAAACCCAAAAAATACTTGTCCAATCCAATCTCTACTTGTATAAATTCCCCAAATCTCCAGCCCCAGCTAAGGACTTGGATTTGAAGCATAGCAAAGATTAGTTTGAGAGCCATGTCAAGAGCACGAGCAATTACTGGCATAGTTGGGTTTCTAACTCTCCTCTTTCTAGTTTCAAAACCAGCTCAAGCTTTGACACTTGAAATTCAATGCTCTGCAGTTGTGCCCAAGGTAGCTCCATGCCTGAATTTCATACTCGACAAAACAGACCAACCTACAGCTACTTGTTGTTCTGGAGTCAAGCAACTTGATGGCCTTGTCCAAAGCAAACCTGATCGGCAGCAAGCGTGTGGCTGCATTAAGCAATCATTATCGAAGTATCAATATGATTCCTCTCGCGTTGTTCAACTTCCCAAAATATGTGGCTCGTCCATTGTTATTCCTCCTAATTTGGACTGCTCCCAGTATTTCTCTCTCTCTCTCTCTCTCTCTCTCTCTCTCTCTCTTATATAATATATCTTTACATCTATGCAAGGTTTACATTATAATTATTATTTTCTTGGTGCAGGATCAGTTAAGCCTCAGGCTGTATTAACTGTGGAGGACTGAATAATATAATGTTGCAGGAAAAGTTCTTCTCAAATATATAGAAGAAGAAGTGTAAAATAAACTGCACATATAGTAAATGAATAAAATGTCAACTTTATGCTTCTGTAACCTCCTTATTGTTGTCGTTTTGGCAACGGAAATCAGTTCGTTGTTAATGAATAAATATTTAGCTATTGCTGTTGTTCGTCTAATTTCTCTACTGCCTTAAAATGTAACCCTAAAAGAATAATATACACATTATGCTTAATGTACATCTTAACTTGCAACAATGTGCAAAAACTAAGATAATATCAACTGAAACATTTTGAAGTGCCTAGCGATTCTGAGCAGAAAAATCAGGCTCAGTTGGCTTCTGAGGCACCAATGCTAACCTCTGTGGCAATCTTGGGGTGCGTCCACTGCCATTATTTTGCCTTAGATTTCTTAATGCATTGGCAGCAAATTGTGATGCATATATGGTGGCGCCAAGGCTCGGCGAGGTTCCAGCCTCATTTGCCAAAGCATCCTGTAATTTCTCTTCTGCTTGGCGTAGGGATTTAGCTTGCTTCTTCCTACAGTGACGCCTCCAAGCTGCTTGTATGAAGCATGCTGCCCATGTTCTCCATTGCACAGAAAAAAACCTGATATCGAAAAATCACATACACTTGTCATCACATAACAGTTCAATTTCAAATGAAAATACAATTTAGAGTTCTTGGAAGGACTCTATGCTTTGCTTACAATATACATACATTCGAACCCCGTTTCTCATTACTCAAGGAAAAGGAAATGTTATCAGAAATAATATGTCAAGACTCACCTAAATGTGTGCTGGATATCCTTGTGGTGAAGACGGCGAAACTGAGAGGCAACAGATTTCAAGTCTTCAGCCACTAAAGCAAAGGCTTCAACTTCTGTTAGAGCCTGTACAGTTCTACTTGAGATAGGTAGATTGGAGGTTGATTGAGGATCCAAAGCCCATGTAAGGAGCGCTTCTCCACAGAAGTCACCAGCTTTGAGATAAACAGCATTGAAAAAACCAGTTCTTCCGCCATTTGTAGTCACACTCACTAAATCACCTCTCATAATGAATAGCATCTCATCAACTGGATCCCCCTCACGAACAATGTAACTATCTTTTGTGTAAAGGGCTGGCCTGAGACGATCACATATTGCATCTAGTATTTGCTCATCCATTTTTGCAAACATTGGCACCTAATTAAGGAATCCATTTTTAGAACATTTTTTAGCTAATTGTTGGAACAATTTTGCAGGGTATAATATAAAGAAGGTTGAGGAGGGCACTCACTCTCATGATTAGATCGAAGCAAAGATGGCGATTTATCTCTCGTCTGAGATCTTTAGGAAGAGTATGGATTAGAGTCCGCTCCTCCACACCTCTGGTTTCCTGCCATTTGTACTGCTCATACCTTCTAATCCTTTCCCTCAGGTTCTCAGGAAGCATACGGTGAGACATCCACTGATCTGCATCTCGCCTTTTCACTCTCATTTCCTCTATTCTGACAGTTGTGGATTGCAGATATTTCTGAAGTACAAGAAAGCAATAATGAGAGGATATTATAATGGGTCAAAAAAGTTAGAATTTTTACCAACAAATCATTCACAAGTCCATTAAGTACAGTATATACTTGGCATCTTATGCATATGACTAAGGTTAAAAGTGTGATATATATAATTCATCTACTTGTATAATATATTAGCAAAGCAATAAATAAGAGGATAAAAAATGACCTGCATGTTTCCAATAAGAAGTGAAAATAAAACCAGTCCAGCAACGGATATGGCAACAGCAAAAAGAATCTCCCCAACATTAGTGCTTGTCTTTAGGTTCTGGCCCAGAGAGCTGTAAAATGACAAAAAAAAAAAAATGATGATGAAAATTTTCAAGAATGAGCCCGGCAGATGGAAAATGAACAGAATGATTATGGATTAGCAACTGAATTGCACAATTGGATATATACAAACCTAAGATTGCGTAGGCCCCACCAAAAGCAGTAGAAAATTTTCTTGGGAAAATCCCATGTTTCCACCACACCCGATTCAAGAGCATCAATGAATATTCCAAAGTTGAAGACAGTTGAATTGTTAATTTGATCAGGCTGGATAAAAGGGCATGAATCATTCAGCAACTTGGTCACGTTTTGAATTGTTGTATTGTTTTTTGCACAGTACAGATAATGAGAATGACAATGAGGGTCTCTCTTACACGCTCTGCGCCAGCATGTATCTTCACGTTCTATTGAGTACAAGTACCAAAAGGCTCCAATGACCTAACGATGTGTCACATTTTTCTTTGATTAATCAGCAAAACCATTGTGAACAATAACTATTGTACTAATTGTAATTGCCACGTATAAGTAAATGAATTACTCACATGACTTGCCAGCATATAGAGGAAGAGATTAAAAATAGCTCCAGTCAATGCATTTTCAGTAAGTATGCCAGAACTGCTAGTTACTTGTTTCAACAGAGGATAGATTCTGATTAATCTAGGCACATACTGGCATAAAACAACAAACTTCAACAAGTCCTTAGCAAGCAGTGGAACAGGACCACTCAATTGCGGAATGATTATTAAAACTGCTACCTGAGTAGAAATCAAACATATAATTGCCTTAAATTGCTTCTAATTAATTACTAATTAAGCAATTAATTAAAAAGACATTGATATACTATATATACCTGAGGAAATGGAAGAATTGATAGGACATCAATGATGAAATTGGAGGCCAAGTATCTTCTAGCTATAATGTGAGGATCTTCAACCAATTCACCTCTTCCAAATACACGAGAAGAAGGGGCAATAAAGCCAGTACGGAATTGAAAGATTATGCGAAGTATATAAAACGCATCAATGAAGGTGCGAAGAACACAAGCAGTAGTTTCCAATGTTGAGTCCAAATCAAGGCATTTCCTGTCCCCATCAACTACTGGAATGTAAAAGAATAAGGGGTCGAAGGAAACTGCAAGAAAACAAGCTATAACAAAAATTTTATTCCATTTCTGGAGAAATGGACCTTGTGGATCAAGAATTTTCTTTGTAATCCCTGATTCTTTTGCTGGTTGCTGACTTAATGGTTTTCTCACGCTTTTAAACCTATCAGAACCTATCTCCCATCCTCGATGGATACTATCCCAAACTGCGCTTACAGTTGGTCTGATTTTCCTCGCATAAAATCCATCTTCTCTGAAATATTGTGGCTCTGAACTATAAGATTTCTCTGAAGTGAAGTCTTCAAACCTGAACAAAACAACCACAACCCAATCTTCAATTTCAGGAATTAGACTAAAAAAATTTTTTTGCAAGTCAAATTAGAATCGTTGAAACTTGAAACAAAATTAATACAAAACCAATTCTAATAATTGATTTATTGTTAATTATCCGACAGGTTAGAGTACAAACGAAACTTGAAACAAAATTATCACAAACAAACACTACTCTTTAATTTATTGTTAATTTAAACAAACAAACCTCACAAATTTATTTCCCTTCATATTCATGACTTGTTATTACTCCAAAAAAGCAAACCTGCAAGACCAAAAAAAATGGAAAAAATAAAATTACCGCCTTAATTTGAGGTTAAATACTATCAGATTACCGCACAAATTTTTTCTTTCAAATATCAAACTAACTGACAAAAAAAAAAAATAATAATCTATTTATTTGCTAAGAAAATATGAGAATTTCAATGATGTTCTTTTTTCCAAAACAAGTAGTCTTACCGGATACCACAACAAAAAACGGGATTTTAACGAGGCTTATTGTAAACGTCGCCGCTCCTGATAGTTTTTTTTTTTTCTCTCTTTCTTTATTCTTTGTGTTTGTTACTGCAGCAATATTTTCTCAGAAAGTGAAAGTAGAACGGCGGCGTAGTATTGTAGAAGCAATTCGTTTTGCTTCCTGTGTGTGGTTCATTTACGGTGGATGATGAAACAGAGAGTTAAAAAGAAAGCGATTATATTATGAGACGTAGAAATTTCGTAAAGATAGAGTTGCACTGAAAGAAAGTTCGTGGACAGAGACAGAGTCTTCAATGGCAGTTATTATCTGCGCTTCTAGAGAGAAAGGGAGGGAAAAATATAAGGAGAGAAAGGACTAACACTCTGTTTGGTTAAGAAGCAAAAATAATTCAAGGACTCACTAAATTATCAATGATGAATTTTATTAAATTCTCTCATTTCCCTCAAAACAAACAGAGCGCGAGGAAGGAAATGGTCCGCGGGAGAGGGAGAAAAGCCAAAAGCCAGAGTAACTCTCAAGGAAATTCGTATAAAATATTATTTTAATTTGTTTAAAATTTGACCAATAGCAATGGGTAGGCTTTTCAACATAATTGGTCCGTGGGCCCATTAATTACTATGACCTGATTTTTTTTTTTTTCGCCCTCCAAGAGTTTAGATCACGTAAAAGGAAAATATATGTCCACCTCTCCTCAATTGCCTGTAAAATCATACGTTTGGATTTTAAGAAATAGAATTTTTACAACATGCAATTTTTTTTTTTTTTTTTTTAATTTTATGTATTAGCTAAATCAACACTAAAACTTACGTGTGGAGGAAGTTAATGATTCGGCTCTCAATTTTGCTTTTTACTTAAATTGAGTTTATTTCATTTGCAATATATGATTTAATTGCCAACATACTTAATATTTATATTGTATTATGTATATAATATCTCTTGGCACGTTAAAAAAAAAAAAATTATAGTAAATAATATTTGATTGAATTAAATAAACTCAAATAGGTTTATTTAGGTCTAATTAAATTTTACTGATTCATCAAATAGGTTTTTGCACAGGTAATTATTGAGGGGGGACATTAACTAGTTTTAGAAAGAAGAAACTTAAAAAAGCTTCAAATTTTCAATAGAAATAAACATGCATTAATTATTTATTAAAGTTATATAGTAATAGAATAAATGCAGTGGATCCCATATAATAATAATACTATGTTATTTGACGCTCATTATTAACAACTGTACTAATACGGTATAAATTAATAAATTTTCATCCTATTTTAAGTTTCAACCACTAACTAAAAAGCATTGACTTCATGAAAATCAAAGTCCACTGCAGATAAGAAATGTGATCGAATGGCATAATAATTATCTTTAATTAAGTATGAGAAAATTAAAAGAAATCTTTCAGCGGGGTTACCAGGAAATTACATAGAAGTAACAACAAAAACATATAAATAACTAAATAAGGATTGGCGGAATTGTTTAAATTTTCTATCCCGGTAAAAGGACACACATCTATATATATACACGTAATATGGTGTGAAGTCCTTTTCTAATTATTTAAAAATACCAGAGTTGCCGAACGGTTGGCCCTGACGGCTCCTACGTTTGGTCTTCTCGGGTGAAAGGTGAGTTTATTATTAAATATTCCTATATATTTTGTATCTACTATGCCACGAGGACTTTATTTATTTATTTATTTAAAAAAAAATAGGAATTAAAAGTAGTAATGAAGAAACAGTGGTTGTCGTGTCGAGTATTTTGACTGACGCAACCATCCAAAACAAGTAGTAATAATTCTTGAAATGGTCATCTGACTTATGCAAGACAGAACTGGTGCAAAATTTAGGCTTTGATGGCAAAAAAGATTAAAGATGCGAGATACCATCAAATATACAATTAATCATAAACACTTTTACAGAACTAAATAAATCTTATAAGAATCAGTTCCTTAAACAGAGTCTTTCAGTTTTTCAGATTTCGCCCGACCTTATTACCCCCATCGTCCTTGACTACTTCTCCGTAAATATCACCACGAACAACCGAAAAAAAATCACCAATTACCTCAGTACTTGATCAACTTTGATTGAAAGAACACAAAAAGAAAAGCAAGTAATTTTGATTTCTTCGGTACTTGAGCATCAACTGTCATCTCCTAAACAATCTTTCAGTACCTTTGTGCTAACGCACATGTTGCCACGTTAACGCATTGCGGACAACTCACTGCCATGTGGCCAAGTGCTTACCTGGTTCCTGTCCACATGTACATAATATGGACAACATTATTCGCCATGTGAGCTGTTGCTGATGTGGATACTACTGCGTGGACATACTATTGATGTGGATATATATTGCTGATGTGGTTGTGACACGTGAACATAATGATGACATATCTTTTGCCATATCGACAATACGCTTATGTACTATTCAGCCATATATATATTTACATTGATGTGGCGTTATGTCGCGTTACCTTTTTTAATGATGTGGCATCCATCCATGTGGATGTGTGCTGACATGTCAACTAGCCATGTGGACAATATGCTAACATGTGGAGTAGCCACGTGGACATTGTGATGACGTGACTTACAGCAACGGC
Organism: Reutealis trisperma; assembly: GCA_947687605.1. Taxonomy (NCBI): domain Eukaryota; kingdom Viridiplantae; phylum Streptophyta; class Magnoliopsida; order Malpighiales; family Euphorbiaceae; genus Reutealis; species Reutealis trisperma. Next base: position 4,176,382 of record CANTUT010000033.1, on the reverse strand, counting down.
TGCACTTTGCTGACTTGTCACTGCATTGTGGGTTCACGTGTTTTATGTCGCGCAAGGGAGCTTGCATATGTGGCCGTCCTACATTGACAATGCTTCTGATGTTATTTGTCACATGTACGCGTGTGCTAACAGGCTCACTTAATTTGACCCGCATAGTTTTTTATTACGTGGCATATTCTCATTCTCTTGTGCTAAAAAAAAAAAAAAAAAGGCAGCATTTCACAGAGAAATGCCTTTGTCTTCTACCTTCAGAAAACCGTTAATTAGCGATCTCTCTTCCATGCGAAGACTGAAAGAAGTTATTGTCTTTTTTTTTTTTTTTTTTTTTGGGATTCTGAAAAAGAGAAAACCCAAAATTTCGAAAATTTGTTTTTAGGATATTATGTTGTTTCAATTTTAGGGAATGTTGAGGAGAGAGAAAAAAAATTTTGAAACTTGAACGAAATATTAATTTGAAATGCAACCTTAATTATAAGGCAGCATTTTGTGATCTTGATGATTTGGATTATGATAGGTGGTGTTTTGTTGGGGTAGCATCATCCATTGGTTCATGTAAACAATCTTGTCTCAGGATCAAGAACAAGAAGAAAAGGAGCTGTCAACATATTAACACAGTCATTACAATCTGTTCTATTTATGAACACAGTTGGGTCTGCCCAAAATACAATAAAACGTGTAATCATGCCTACGGAACAGAAAAATCAGGCTCAGTTGGTTTCTCAGGCACCAATGCTAATCTCTGTGGCGATCTTAGGGTGCGTCCACCGCCATTATTTTGCCTCAGATTTCTTAATGCATTGGCAGCAAATTGTGATGCATATATGGCGGCACTAGGGCTCGGCGAGGCTGCAGCCTCATTTACCAAAACATGTTTCAATTTTTCTTCTGCTTGGCCTAGGGATTTAGCTTGTTTCCTCCTACAGTAACACCGCCAAGCTGCTTGTATGAAGCATGCTGCCCATGTCCTCCACTGGGCAGAGTAGAACCTGACAAAAAATATCAAATAGCTTTATCATCAAAACAAGTTCAATATCAAAGAAAACATTATTATAGTAATTAATTAAGATTCACCTGAAAGTGTGCTGCAAATCCTTGTGGTGAAGAAGGGGAAACTGGGAGGTCATAGATTTCAAGTCTTCAGCCACTAAAGCAAAGGCTTCAACCTCCGTCAGAGCCTTTACAGTTCTAGTTGAGATAGGGAGATTGGAGGTCGAGTTGGGATCTAATCCCCATGTAAGAAGCTCTTCTCCACAGAAATCACCAGCCTTGAGATTAAAAAGATTGAAAAAACCAGTTTTTCCGCCATTTGTGGTCATGCTGTTTAGATCACCTTTTGAGATAAACAGCATCTCATCAACTGGATCCCCCTCGCGGACAACGCAAGTACCCTCTGTGTAAAAGACTGGCCTCAGACAATTACATATTGCATCCAGTGTTTGCTCATCCATTTTTGCAAACATTGGCACCTAATTAAGGAATCCATTAAAATATTTCTTTTAGCTAATTGGTGGACCAATTTTTACAGAGTATCATTTCAAGAAGGCTTGAGGAGAGCGCTCACTCTCATTATTAGACCGAAGCAAAGATGGCGATTTATGTCTCTTCTGAGATCTTTAGGAAATCTTTGGATTAGAGTCCGCTCCTCCACTCCTTTGGTTTCCTGCCATTTGTACTGCTCATAACTCCTAATTCTCTCCCTCAGATTTTCAGGAAGCATACGGTGGGACATCCACTCGGACAACTGCTTTGTAGCTCGATTTTTGGCACTCATTTCCTCTATTTTAACAGTTACGAATTGTAGATATGCCTGTATAACAAGAAGACAATGATTGCTTCCTTATATTTATCAATTACAATTTATAATTAAGGGCCTTCAGGAATGTAGAACAGTGTCATATGTATGTATATAATCAATCATTTCATGGGCTAGCCAAATAATAATTAAGAAGATCAAGGAAGACCTGCATATTGCCAATAAGCAGTGCAAATAAAACCAATCCAGCAATGGATATAAAAACAGCAAAAATAATCTCCCCAACAAAATTGCTTGTTTTCAGGTTCTGGCCCAGAGAGCTGTAAAAGGACAATTTCGCAATGAGTTCTGCATATGGAAAATTAAAGAACAAATGATGATGGATTAATGATCAATTCACCTTAGATTACGCAGGCCCCACCAAAAACAGTAGAAGAATTTCCAAGCAAAATCACGTGTCTCCACCAATCCCGAGTCAAGAGCATCGGCAAACATTCCGAAGTTAAACAAAGTTGAATTCTTAATAACATCAGGCTGGTTAAAAGGGCATGAATCTTTCAGAAGTGTGCTTATTCCCAGATTATTTGTATGGTGTTCTCCACAGTAGAGATCTTGAAAAAAACACTGATGGGCCTCACATGCCTTATGCCAACACTTAGCTACGCGTTCTATTGATAACAAGTACCAAAAGGCTCCAACTATCTGTTAATTTTATTAATATTATGATCAATAGTGTCAATTAAGTATATTTCAATTGTAATTTTCCAATTATAAAATCAATTACTCACATGACTGGCTAGCATATAGAAAAAGAGATTAAAAGTAGCTCCGGCTAACGCGGTTTTAGTAATTATGCCAGAACTGCTAGTTACTTGTATGAACAGAGGATAGATTCTGAGTAATCTTGGCACATACTGTAATAAAATAACAAACTTCAACAAGTCCTTTGCAACAAATGAAACAGGACTGGGCCTGTTGGTAATTATGATCAAAACTACTGCCTGAACACAAGCAAAAACAGATAATTGCCTTAAATTGCTAAAGCTAACACCCCATTGTTAGTATCAGTAAAAGAAAAAAAAAAAAAAGTAAACATAGAAACCTGAGGGAGTGGAAGAATTGACAGAACATCAATTATGAAATTGGAGGTCAAATATCTTCTAGCTACAGTGAGAGAATGTTCAACAAGTTCACCTCTTCCAGATAAACGAGAAGAAGGGATAATAAAACAACCAGTAGGGAACTGAAAGATTATATGAAGTATATAAAAGACATCAAAGAAGGTGCGAATAACACAAGCAAAAGTTTCAATTTTTTTGTCCGAATCAAAGCATTTCCTTTTCCCATCAATTATCCGAACGTAAAAGAACAAAGGGTCTAAGGACACTGAAAAAAGACAAGTAAACAGGAATATTTTGTTCCATTTATGAAGAAATCGACCCTGTGGAGAAAGAAATTTCTTTCTATAATAGAAGCTTTTGAATGCATTTCTCAGGCTTCTTAGCCTGTCTGAACTTATTTCCCAAGCCGTTCTTACAGTTGATCTGACTCTTCTCGCATAAAATCCCTCATCAGTGGAATATTGTCCCTCTGACCTATACCTGAATAAAAACAGTAAGAAAAAAGATGGTTGAAAGTGGTACCCATTACACTGAAAAGGCTAATATATGGTATGAAAAATGCACAATCCAATATCATGCAGTTTTTATATATACTTGCTGCAAGTCAAAACCAGTTCGAGTACAGTACTCATGACAATGGTTCAAAGAGTCACATATTATCACAAACAATTTCCAGAAACACCGGTTTTAATTTATTGCTAAATTAACAAACCAACCTTGGTAATTTAGTTCCCTTGACACTCATGATCACTTTCAACCAGTTGCTTGCGATTGTCCAAATGCCAAACCTGCAAAACAAATAATAATGGAACACGCTTTTGTGTTTGGTTGCTAAGAAAGTATTAATGAAGATATTTATTGCTCTCCAGTCCAATACAATTAAAAGAGATTAAAGTGCCACTAGTCACCTTAACAAAAAGGTTAGACAAAACTTATCCAATTGAAAGCTAATTCATCCTATAGCTTTTATAAAAGATTCAATCATGGACTGAAGATATTTTTTTGCTCAATTCTGTACACTACTTTTTTTTACTTTTAGGTCTGTTGAATTGAATTCTTTTTTTTTTTTTTTTGTACAAAAACAGTAAAAGAAATATTTTTATATATTGTTTAATAATTTGACTGTTTAAAATCTTTTAAAAAAAAATTGAACGGAAAATGAAAAAAAAAAAAAAAAAAAAAACAAGGTATGTTGCCGTTGTCTAACGCACAAACTGCAGTGAAGAGAATTTCTCATGAGTCTGGACGAGGAATGAGAGAATTTATCTAATTTATTTAGAAATTTCACTTATTTTAATAGAATTTAATTTAATTATATTCAATTTTATAAAATTAAAAATTAATAATTTTTAGTATTTTAAATATGAAAATTTTTAATGTTCAAAGAATATATATATATAAATTTTAAAAAATGTGGAATTTGAAATAAATTTCACAAGATTTTAAGAAATTCATTTATTTCAAATCCATTGTTAGTAAAAAAAAAAAAAATTATTTATTAACTTTGAACCATTGATCTCATACGTAACCAACTGAATCTTTATTGAGATTTGAATTGGCAACAATGGAGTTTGAGTACTCTCAAACCAACACCCATCACTAATGTTGTATTTAATATATTGTTTTAGCTTTACCCACCCACGTACTGGTACTACTTGCCATGCGCAAATACTAATATTGGCAATAATTATTATGATTAGTATAAATTAAATCAGTCAACATCTTGTTTATTTATTTATTTTTTATAATATATAGAGAACTATCATTAATTCAAATCACAAGCCAGAACATCAACTAGGAATGGTAGAATTCCCCCATTCTTGGCCGGACATGGAAATTACAGCCTGAATAAGTGAGTAGGCAACCATATTCATTGACTTACAAATAAAGACAAACTTACAACTCACAAAATTTTTGGTAAAGACCTTACAATTACAGATAATTAAGCCAAGATAGTTTGATACAAATTAATATCATTTAAAGCATACCAAAGTCAATCAGGTGTGCTCTGATTGGTTTTCTCATCTTCTTTAAAAGAGTGAAAAGTGGAAAGTCTCAGTTTCAAAACTCCCAAAGTATAAGAGAGTTATTACTAATTTGGTGAAAGATATTAAAGAGAAATATTACCCCATATTGTGTAGTATGTTGCAGTGTTATTTCGGCCATTAATATCCAATGAATAAAAAAAAATCATACCAAAGGAGCTGAGAATCTGTTTCAACTTCTTATTTATTTTAAATAAACAAAAAAGAAAATCATAAGATGTATTAGTTATTTATCCAAACAACTAGTCAGAAGTTGATGTAAATTATTAATACGTGCGTTTTTCTTTTTCGGTCTCGTGGAGGCCAAGAAACAAATAGAAGAAAAGGTAGCAACTGGCCGGTCATCAAGTTCGGAATTGGAAAAACAGATGCAACATGTCTGAGGGAGGATGCCTCCAGTCCAGCCCATTATTGTCTCTCGAGGCTTTACGGCTCCATGCATTGGATTGACACTTGTGAATCCATTCCCAGATTCTGAACAATGATAAAAAAAAATGGGATTTCTACATAAATATCTAAAAAAAAGGAACTAGCTTATAATTATACGCCCATTTTCAGATTATTATAAAAATATCTAAGTGTCTTTTTTTTTTACTTTTCTATGCTCTTAAGGAAACAGTGTATCTAGAGTATATGATAGATATATCATAAGTATATATTTTACTAAATATGATTAACTTGTATTTATTTAATATAATCTTCAAATATTTTTGGATATTGAGTATTATGAAAATATAAGTATATAACAAGAATACATCAACTATATGTTAGATAAAAAAAAATTATATTCTCAAAAAAATAACAAATGATTTTCACAATAAGCAATATACCTTAAGTATATAACGAGTATATTTTAGGTATATCAAGTATATAACGAGTATATTTCAGGTATATCTTAATTATATAAATGCTTACATATTATTTAGACACTTAACACACTCAACTTTTTTCTTTGAAAAAATATCATCAATACTCTTTTTTTTTTTTTAAATGTGATTTATCATCAACCATGAACGATAATATTAATTAGAATATATGAATATTTTTAAAGAATTTAAAATTTAAATTAAATTTTTAAGAGACTCAAAAAAATTAACAAATGATTTTTAGTTTTCACAGTAAAGAGTATATTTTAGGTTTATTTTAAGTATATCACGAGTATATTTTAGGCATATTTTAGATATATTATAAGTATTTACCAAAAATAAATTATTTCATCTTCTTTGGAAACTTAACACTCTCAATCTTATTCTTTATTTAGTACAAGAAATTATATCTTGGAGCAAAAATTTTCTACACAAAATTTATAATTATTTAGTATATTAGTATATTAAATATTGCTTTAAATTAAAAAATAATTTCTTATTTTATCATGCAAATATGTGATTATTATATTATTAATTAATAGCATAAATATAAAAAGTTTTGAATTACTAACTAATTAACAACAACATTTCATGAATGAGATATATAGAAAAATAAAAAATAGAAAGAAAAAACCAAATGAATAGGCAAAATAAGTTAAAAACACGGTATAAATAGAAAAAAACGTAATAATATTAAAACAAAACTAAAAAAAAAGTAAAAAAACTAAAAACTAAAAACTAAAAAGTGAAAATTAAAAGTTAAAAAGTAAACATAATTAAAAAAAGCGTACAGCGTGTAATTTCCTCTAAAAAAATTTGCAAAAACCCGTCTCCCATGCAATCAAAAGCCCAAAGCCCATAATACCCAAACTTATGCCGATATTTAATCCATTAGAATCCCCATCAGTTATGGGGAACTTGAATCCTGCGGACATGATGCAGAAAGAAAAGATTATAGGATTCCCCCTTTTTTTTTTTTTTTTTTTTTTTTTTTTTCTTTTTTGCACATTGGGAAAAGGGGGATTCAAATATAGGATTACTACTCAGATCGCATTTGTACCTAAGCCTTATGTGCAAAGATTATAAACAAGGGTGGAGCTTGGTGGAGGCAAAGGGCAAAAAATTTTCAAATTTTTTATTTTATATATATATATATATATATATATATATAGGCTCAGTGAGGCAAAACCATGACCCCCAAAATCAATAAATATAACTTTGATATATAAACTGTGAGTAAATACAACAGTAACAAATAGTCATTTTGATGATGATGATGATAATAATAAAAAAGAAGCCAATAGCAAACATTTCTTCTACTTCCTATTTTCTTCAACTATCTCATTCTCACTCTCAGTTTTTCATATTTCTCACTCTTAGTCTTTCAATCTCTTATATTTTTTATGTTCATTTAGGGCTAATAATTTGTGTCATATCGTACAGTGATATGTGTATAATACAAAAATGATTAATTTAAACACAACTTTTGTGATTCATCGTGTCAAAATCATGACCCCCAAAATCAACGAATATAGCTGTATATATAAACTGAGTGAATAAAGCTGTAACAAATAGTCACTTTGATAATAATAATAATAAAAAAAAAAAGAAAGAAGCCAATAGCAAAGATTTCTTCTACTTCCCATTTTTTTTGACTCTCTCATCTTTACTCTCAATCTCTTAGTCTCTCACATTTTTTACTCTCACTTAGGATTAATAATTTGTGTCATATTGTATATAATAGTATTGTATTGAGATAACACAAAAATGATTAATCCGAATACAATCTATCTAATTAATCGTGTTATAATATCAAATTCAAATACAGACAAATTTATTAACTAGGTTGTACGAGTCAACTCTTATAACTTGTTTAATAAATTTAATTTTAAAAAATATATTTTTTAAATAAAAAGTTAATTGTTTAAATTTAAAAAAAATATTTTTTAAATATAAAATAACTTAAATTTGAGTCATTATTTTACAATATAATTAGTCCTCTATAAGTGATATATATATATATATATATATATATATATATATATATATATATATATATATATATATATATATATATATATATATATATATATATATATATATATATATATATAATAAATGCGTTTAATCGTGTTACTCGCAAATTACACTAGTCAACCCCTTTAAACCTATTTTTTTATATTATAAATGGGTTGATCCGTTTATTACAAGAACTTAGTTATCACAAACCTAAATCCGTTTAATTAAGTGTTATGTAGTATCGTTTAATCAGGTCATATTAGAAATTATCAGCCCTACTTTCAGTCTCTCACATTTCAATTTGAGAGGTAAGCATGTCAATTTGAAATTAATTTTTTAGGTTAATTAATTTTATTTTAATTTGAAATTTGTGTTACTATTTAGATATTGTAAATACCAAATTTTTTTTCTTATCATTCTTGATATTTGATAATTAAATTATTCATATATTACATGCAATTTTGAATCTTTTGGTTTGAACCACCAAGTTTCTCTTATTTTATTATTTTTTTTAATTGTATTATATTGTTTATTCATTTCACTTTTTATCTCTATATTGGCTTTATTAATTTTTCTATTCATATTTTTAGTAAAAAAAAACCTTATATAGGAGAAAATAAAGAGATTATTTATTTGAATTGGTTTTATACCTATCGAAAATGCAAACATGGATATGGTGTATAGATAAAATGGTCTACAAATTATTTATTTGAATTGAATTTTTGATTTATGATGAAACTTATATTATATTTTATTTAGTAGGTTGCTCTTAAAAAAATAATCTACAAATAGCTTTTTAGTTACAACTTTTAGTTTGCCCCCTAAAATTTGAAGTCGAGCTCCGCCTCTAATTATAGAATTCTTAAATTAGCATATTAGAGCCTATTCTCTTCATTATGAAAAAAATGACTATTAAAAAAGTTAATTTTGTTCATAAATAAGTGGTCATTTAGGAATCCAATAAAGAAAAAATGGTAAAATGACTAATTTACCTTTCCATTTTTCAAGTATGAGAAATATTTTAAAAATGGTAAAATGACTAATTTACCTTTCCATTTTTCAAGTATGAGAAATATTTTTCTAATTTATACTGTAATTAATAGGAATTTTTTTGATAACTTATGATAAAATTATTACTATTTTAAAAATTGTGATTTTTTTAATAGCCTTTTTTTTCATAATAGAGAGAATATTCTTCATTAAAAATAGTTCTATTTATGAACACGGTCGGGTCTGCTTAAAATTCAATAAAATATGTAATCACGTCAACGGAACGGAAAAATCAGGTTCACTAGGCTTGTGAGGCACCGGTGCTAATATCTGTTGCAACATAGGCAGGGGGCGTCCACCATTTTGCCTCAGATTTCTTAATGCTTTGGCAGTAACTTGTGATGCATAGATGGTGGCACCAAGGCTCACTGAGGTTGCAGTCTCATTTGACACAGCGTCTTGCAATTTTTCTTCTGCTTGGCGTAGGGATTTAGCTTGCTTCCTCCTACACTGACGCCTCCAAGCTGCTTGTATGAAGCATGCTGCCCATGTTCTCCATTGCATGGAAAAGAAACTGATGCTAAAAAAAATCACGTATGAAAATAGTAATTTAAATTTCTGATAATTGTTGTGGTGTTCTTCTCACATGGAGAGATCCACATGCATATAAAAATACAAAAAAAAAAAGGCAGGAAGAAGAAAATTAAATCGGTGCCTAATTATTTGATAAAACTTGTTAAAAATAGAAGCATAATACTTGTCAAAAGTGGAGAAGGTAAATTGCTACACGGCAATTTTGCATGGCTATAAAAAAGCATGCAATGAAAGGCCTAATACATAGATTTGCATAAAAATGCAATAAGTCACAGAGAAAAGTTTTCTTTGAAAGAAAAATAATTTAGAAAGAGTTCTTGATAATTTGTAAGAAATAATTACTAAGGATAAGTGACAAAATAGTGAGAAAAATATTTTATGATATTTTTGAGAAACACGATGAGTGTTACTATTTTAATGAAATCTCATTTTAAACTCTTTTCGTACTTACTATTTATAATAGTGAAAAAATTTTATTCGGAAATTGTCCTGTGGACATAGTCCAAAATTAAGGGTTAACCATGTTAAATTACTAGTGTTATTTTTGTATATTGTTATTATTTTGCACTTATTTTATTGATTATACCCGCTGTACTCAACAATAATATCATTGGAAACTTCATGCCAAGATTTAAGACTAACCTGAATGTGTGTTGAATATCCTTTCGTTGAAGATATCGTAACTGGTCGGCGACTAATTTCATGTCTTCAGCCGCTAAAGCAAAGGCTTTAATCTCTGTTAGAGCCTGTACAGTTCTAGTTGAGACAGGGAGATTGGAGGGTGAATTGGGATCCAGTGTCCATGGGAAAAGCTCTTCTCCACAGAAGTCGCCAGCCTTGAGAAAAGCAGCATTGTCAAAACAAGTTCTCTGACCATCCGTGTCCATACTCGCTAGATCACTCCTCATAATAAATAGCAACTCAACAACTGGATCCCCCTTCCAAAGAATGTAACTATTCTTTGTGTAAAGGGCTAACTTGAGGCAATCACATGTTGCATCTAGTAAATGCTCATCCATTTTTCCTAAGATTGGCACCCAATTAAGGAATTCATAAACATTTTTTAAGCTATTGTTTATGGAGTATCATATAAAATATAAACATGGCTGAAAAAAATACTCACTCTCGTGATTAGATCGAACCAAAGATGGCGATTTATATCCTTTCTGATATCTTTAGGAAATCTACGGATTAGAGTCCGCTCGTCCACTCCTCTGGTTTCCTGCCATTTGTACTGCTCTTAACTTGCAGATATGCCTGTATAAAAAGCAAACAATGATTGCTTCTTTACATTCATCAATTACAAGTTATAATTAGGCGCATTTAGGAATAGAGAACAATGTCATATATACAATCAATCATTTCATGGGCTAGCCAAATATTAATTAAGAAGATCAAGAATAACCTGCATATTGCCAATAAGCAGTGCAAATAAAAACAATCCTGCAATGGATGTGACCACAGCAAAAATAATCTCCCCAAGAAAACTGCTTGTTTTCAGATTCTGGCCCAGAGAGCTGTAAAAGGACAAATTTGTTTTTGTTTTTCAAAAAGAAAGTGAAAATTGGTGAGTTCTGCATATGAAAAATAAAGAACAAATGATGATGGATTAATGATTGATTCACCTAAGATTACGCAGACCCCACCAAAAACAGTAGAAGAATTTCCAAGCAAAATCCTGTGTTTCCACCAAACCCGAATCAAGAGCATCGGCAAACATTCCAAAGTTAAGCAAAGTTGAATTCTTAACATCATCAGGCTAGTTAAAAGGGCATGAATCTTTCAGAAGTGTGCTTATCTCCAGATTACTTGTATGGTGTTCACCACAGTAAAGATCTTGAGAAAAACACTGATGGGCCTCATACACCTTATGCCAGCACTTATCTACGCGTTCTATTGATAATGCACTTATCTACGCGTTCTATTGATAACAAGTACCAAAAGGCTCCAATTATCTGTTAATTTTATTAATCTTATGATCAATAGTGTCAAGTAAGTAATCCAATTACAATTTTCCAGGTATAAAATTAATTACTTACAAGACTGGCTAGGATATAGAGAAAGAGATTAACAGTAGCTCCAGCCCATGCAGTTTCAGTAACTATGCTAGAACTCCTAGTTGCTTCTTTGAACAAAGGATAGATTCTGATACTTCAGCTAGTCCTTGGCAACAAATGAAACGGGACGGCTTGTTCTGGGAATTACGATTAAAACTACTACCTGAACAAAAGCAAAAACAGATACTTGCCTTAAATTGGTAAGTAATTAGTACACTATTTAAGCAAACAAATGAAAAAAGGACATATAAATACCTGCGGAAGTGGAAGAATTGAAAGGAAATCAGCAACGAAATTGGAGGTCAAGTATCTTGTTGCTATTTTGTCAGGATCTTCAACCAATTCGCCCCTTCCAAATACGCAAGAAGAAGGGACAATAAAACGAGTATGGAATTGAAAGATTATTCGAAGTATATAAAGCACATCAATTAATGTACGAAGAACACGAGCAACAGTTAGTAATTTTTGTCCAAATCAAAACATTCCTTGTTCCCATCAATCACTGGAAGTCCATTCACAATAGATCTAAGGCCAATGCAAATACACAAGCAATAATTTTAATTTTCTTTCTACGGTATAAGAAGTTAAATAGTTTTCTTCGCCTTCTAAACCTGTCTGAAGTCCATTCATCAAAGCTGCACAAAAGATAAAATTATCACAAACAATTTCCAGAAACAACACTAATGCATTGAGACTTCAGCAAACAGACACACCTTAAAAATTCGTTTCCCTTGAAACTCATGATTTGCTCTATTGGATTTAAAATATAAGACTATATTTAAAAAGAAAGAAATTATTCGTTTCATGGCTAAGAAGAAAAATAATATGAATTTGCTGAGAATAGTCAATGATGTTTTATTTGAAATTAAAATTTATATATACATATTAATTTGACATTGAAATAAAACCCTTTTTATTCCGAGCCTGCTTGCTCGGCATTTTTGTATGACTCTCCACAACTGCACGGTCTGCACCACCAACTAAATTAACAATATCTGTATGGGAAATTATGGGGCCAGATTATTCAAAGTTGAATTTGAAAAATTTTTTATTCAAATTTGATCATTTAAAAAAAATATTATAGATTATTGGGGCAGATTTTTTTTTTTCTCTCTCAATAACTTTTTTTTCTTTTTTATGTTGTGACATGCGGTGAAAACGTGAACATTTTCAGGCTAAGAGTCAAATCTGATAATTCTGCAATTGGTCTCCTTGGATGAAATCATGGAAGAGTATGTTTGTGATTAAAATTTATATATTCTAACAATAAATAAGAAAAGAATATAAGAAATAATTTGTGATCATTTTGTCGAGTCCTTTGACCGATACAATTAGGAATAGTAATCTAATTCGACCCGGCAGACCCTAATGGATCAGATTTTACCCGTCCTTTAATGCCAGGACGAATATAAATTTAAATAGCAATATTCGTTAAAAATTCGGATCGGATACGAGTTAATATTATACCCACCCGATAAAGCTCTTTCGCATCCAATAAAGCTCTTCTGCATCCACTTCGGATTTGTTAGTTTACGGACTTATTCTCAGTTTATTCATCCATGTAATGATATAACCAGTCGGAAATTCGCGCACTGGCCGATTTTTATTATTTTTTTTAACTTAATTCGTATTCTCTAAAATATTTTAACACACGTTATTATTATTATTTTATTAAATTTAAAACCAACAATTATTTTTAAAAAAAAATTCTCAAAAAATCAATTATCGTGAAAGCAGTTGGAATTAATAGTTGATAATTAATGACCAGTGATTATTATTTGACTATTATTAATATTTAATATTATTAATTGATTAATTATGAATGTTAATAAGTAATACAACTAATTATTAAGTATATAATTTATGTTTAATTTATTATTAGATATTTTTCATTTTACTAATATGTTATACCAATAAAAAGATATTAGAAATGATTTTTTTTTTCCTTACAGATGTAAATAATGCAGTAGTTACCACATTACATATATTCAAAGGCCAGTGAAATTTTACAATTATAGAATTTCATCTTGCATGAGAACTTTGGGACGATTAATGATGCCCTTCGCCCAGGCATTTATGCACACCCAAGCTGCTTGTTGAACTTTTAATCCTTAATGTACAACACATGAATATTTTTCATTATATTTTAGTCTTTGCTTCAACTAGTTTATTAAATACAAGAAATTCTTTCGTGTATATCACCTTCTTGCCTCCCAAACTCTGATGCCAGGGGTTTGAGAAATTCAAGGTGTTGCCAATCCAAAGGCCATATAGCAGTAGACTGTAGACGATAGGTTTTGAATTTTTGCAATAACAATTCTATCTAATTTCAATACAACAAATAGAAAAATTTTAAATTCCACAGAAAAATATGTAAAATCCCATATGCAAAAATAACATCAAATAGGAGCAACAGACAATCACAAATCAGTCACCATCCACAGCTATGATTATTAACCAATTTGTCCAAATAGTATTACCGATCGTTTCGACAACATGAGATTAAAAAAAAAATTAAGAAAAAAAAAAAAAGAGTATAAACTTGCACTTTTACTTATTGGTGGATTAAAAATTACAACTAAGAAAAGGCTACTACCTTCTATGGCCATGCAAATGTCAATCAAAATTAAGCCACCACAACACATAACAAATGTTTAATTTTCAAAGTCCCTACAGAACCAATGACAAATGTCTAATTTTATTCATCTACCTCTTCCTATCCTAACAATTTCGAAGAGAAAAATGATGGGACCTCACCTTAGCCTAGGATTTCTCTTCATCTGACTGAGAGCATGGAGGCCCAGGGACGGAATCAACAAAATATTCCTCCACTGTTACAATGGTAAATCTATTAGAGTCAGCAATAGATAACTATATTAAGCAGGAAATTAGGGACATTTTTTCTAGAAATTATTTCAGTAGCAACAAACCAGTAGAAGATAAATGTTTTGCCCATCATTATTCATCCCACTCATCAAGGAAAAAAAACAACATATGCATCAAAATACAATAGATACAATCCCCATTACCTATGTCCTCGTGCTCAGGAGAATCAAGCAAAATTTCTGAATCAGAGGGCAGAAATGGAGAACCAGGATAGTTTCCTAGGGCTCCTAAATCTGCAAAAAATAAACAATTCCAACATAACGGATTTAATCAAGCTTTAGAAAAATAAAAATATAAGAAAAACGTGAGACTCCAGACTTGGTTAGATATGTTGCCAGTTCGCCATGAAATAGTAGCAGCATAACTCTTTCCATATCAACTAACCAAAACTCCTGCAGTCATGTAGAATACACTAATGGTTGAATTTTTAATGTCTCCAATCCTGTAGACAATCTGGTAAATTTGCTTTGAAAATAGCGGAATAGTCGGGCTAATCCAGTTCTAATGCATAGTTAATGTACTGGCATGAAAATGCAGCCCTAAGCTGCCCAGACTGGAGAAAAAGGATAATAGACTCCACCAGAATTGGGATTGAGGATGCATTGAGTTAAATCTGGCAGCACTTCAAAAATTAGTTTCACACAATTTAGGAACAACAAAATGTTCTTCATACAAAAGCGGGGTAAAGGTGCTTACAAAACTTGGATATTTTCAATCCTTTCTTTCTATGTTGATGACATCAAATCTAAACTTCCATCGGCACCCAGTTTTCTTTTCAGAGAAAACATCATTTCTTTCTTAATATGCAAACCAAAAAATTGTAAAACTAGCGCACAAAGAAATGCAGTTTACTTTTAATATATGAAAGAAGATATCTTCAGTAAATAATAATACAACTTTGGGCAATTTAGCTGAATTTACACATATTATCTGCAATTTACCTCCCAAATTTGATAGATCTGCCGTTAGGTCAGAAAGGCTGAAATTCCACTGAATCTGATCCAGTGATCTAGAGGTGCCAGCCCCACCATCTGGTCCAAGCTGCAATCCTACTGAACTTGCAACATCAGACGTAAATGCTGTATCAAGTGCTGATGCGTCAACTCCCATTCCTGATATTTCTGATGCAGTGAAGGGAAAATGACCACTGGATGCCACTGATGTGGGACTCACAGGCATCTCAGACATGGATGACATGGCACTGCTTGGTGGAACTACAGGAGCCAAATCAGCTGTACTGTTCTCCATCACCATACTACAAGGACAGGTGCAGCAGCCATTAGCTGTTACTTCGCTATGAAGGAAAACTAATATAAAAAAGAAAGAAAAACCGAATAGATAACTGACTAAAGTTGTAGCTCTTTGAACATGAGCAAGCCAAAGTTATTGGAGCATATCAAATGGAGACAATGAGAGAGACAGTGAGAGAGTATACATGTTAGGTACCAGCATACATTTATTGAAAAGGACGAGTTCTTGAACTTTTTTCGTGCACTGTATGATTTACCCTTAACATAAACATGCATCAGGTAAACATCAAAAAACAACTCAAAACTTTAATAGCAGTTTTATAGGGTTCAGCTGTAAGGATCCCTTTCCTCTAAAATCTGCTACGTTAGGGCTGCGTTTGTGGAGAGGACCCAACACAAATAAATACAAGACAAGCAACTAATCTGATTATCAGCTAAAAGTACTATAGAGATTGGTAATCTAAAAGCACCCACGTGCATATATATATCTATATATATATATATATATATATATATATAGAGGTTGCCTTCACAATTTCGATGAAGTAAATAATTCAAGAAAAATTAAGGCAAGGTGGAAAAATTCTCACTTGTTCCCAGAATTCATCCGAATGGGGTGAAAATTTCCTGGTGCAGGCACTCCATTAACAACATGGCAGCTTGATATTCCACAGCCCATGGAGTCAAGATGGGGCTGACCTGGAGCTGGCATCGGAGGTTGTTGTAGGACAGGGTACCCCATAGGTAAATTGTTAACTGCACTGCAAAGAAGTGATGCTGAATAACGATAACAATGTTACCAAAAACAAAAAAAAAAAAAAGGTGCCACTACCATATAGCTATCAGCTCAGCCAAAGAATCTTCAGGCACCGCATAACTTTCATTAATAAGACTATTATGCACAAAAAAAAAAAAAAAACAAATGGGTTCCGTTGATCTAGGAATATTCTGATCCAAATAAAAGAAAACAATAATCAAAAGAAAAGTGCGGTAGGGGACAACAAAACCACAAGAAAACATGGTACCAATTTCTACAAAGCTCAAATCTTACAGTCAGTACAGAAAATTATTAGCATGCAGATATTTCTAGTAGTAATTACAAAATGAGAGATATCATTTGCTTTCACAACTATTTCATGAGAAAATTAGAACTTACCAGGCAAGGGATGAATCCCATTTTGTATGGGGGCCAATGGAACCTTTGGAGGTACAGGAAATTTCATGAGATGATACTGATGCTCTAGCAAATGATTAAATAAGAGAATCTGCTTCTTGAGTTTCAGCCTTATGTAATAGGCCCTGAAGAAATCAGCATTTTCTTCTTCCAATTTCTGCCATACTTTAAAAAAAATAAAAAATTAAAAAAAAAAAAAGAATGATCAAGGAAAACAAAAAAGAAGGATCCTTGCTTGAATGTTGAATAAAGAAAAAAAGATCGTCACTGGTAATTTACTATTGTTAGGGTGCTGAACAAAGAAAATAACCACCAATGGATAACCACAAGAATAATTGTGTTGGATGTTAATTCTTAATCAAAAGATCAAATCTGGGTTGTGAGATGTCTATTTTGATATTACTGATACCTTCCTTGCTCATACAGCATTCCAATTTTAAGGTAGAAAATGGGAAATATATTAGCACAATCTCAAACAAGTGGTTTTGAGGGCACCCAGAGTACAAAGCCTAACTAAAAAGTTCAAGAAGCCTACCCAATGTCGTAAATCCAGGGTCTATCCTTGCACGCGTCAAGAGAGTTTTGACCACCTCATCTCTATTCATGTATAATTGCAGGCACCGTTCTATAAGATTCTGGACCTGTAACAGCCATTAATAGAGATTATAATTAGCAGGGAAAAGAAAACCAATTGCCTACTACAATTTGAAGGAGGAATTTTAGGACCAAAAATTCATTTCTTAGATTCAATCAGGTTCTAAAAAATCACCAAGATTAATTAAACCATTTTAGAATCAGAACACAAGAAAACAAGGTTAAAGAGAATTAGTTTTTTTTTTTGTAAAAACAAAATACAAATGAGCAAAAAGAAGGAAAACATTAGTCTAAAGAAGGAACATGTCCTCTTACAAGTTCAATATCTTGGCGTGAAACCTTTCGGCTATCATTGCTTGAAGCAGATACTGAACCAGAGTCTGCTGCAGGAGCCTCCGCTGTGTGATTGTTCTGTTGATCACTTTGGGAGTCCTGTGAAACTTGGGTTGAGGACTGTATTTCTTGGGTGCTCTGTAATCCAATAAAATGTTTTTCTCCAAGTTACTAAGAAGCAAAAAGTTCAAGAGGTAGTTTTTGACATTATGAAGAAAAACATAATTAATTCCAACGGGCAAGTGACAGTCCTTTAATATGTTACTTTGCAAAAACCCCATCTCCAGAATCAGATGTGAGTAAGGGCGGTACTACTCATTGACTTATTGGCTCCCCCTAAAAAAGATTGCTATTCTCCAAGTTACTAAGAAGCAAAAAGTTCAAGTGGTAGATTTTGACATTATGAAGAAAAACATAATTCATTCCAATAGGCAAGTGACAGTCCTTTAATTGTGTGTATGTATATATATATATATATATATATATATATATATATGATGCTGCCCCCATCCCTCCAACAAGTAATGAGCCTGCTAAAAATGTAAAACTAATGTTTTTTTTTTTTGTTGTCTTTAATAATGGGCATTTGAGCAGGCCTAATTAAAGGCTTTTAAACATTAAGGTTGTGCACAAGCCTTTCTTATCCTTGTTGCTTCCCATCGGTTATAAAAAAAATTAAATCACATCTTATCTCTTTGACATTGTCGCCCCCCGGGCTATATTTTTCTAGTTCTGCGCCTAAATGTGAGCAACTCTTGCCATGCTATTCAAATTTTGGAGTAACAAAAGTTCAAAGGCCTAACTGAAATTTATGAAACTTCCTAATGACCACTTGTGTCCATTTATTGATAACAATCTATTGAAATCCTGCAAAAATTGTCATGAGTTCAGAAGCCATGCTGGTGTCTTAGTGTTCTGGTGCTTGTATACACAAAAGAAAGCAGTGCTTGAGGCACCAATAAATTTGCTAATGGTTAATAGAACTTGTCGATGCTACAATATGTTAGTAAGGTAGCTTTCACAGTGGCAAAACAAAATAAAAAATTAATGATTACTAGAAAGAAGAAAAAAGGAACAAATGGTGGCAATTATTGAAAATGCTAATGGTTAATAGAATTTTTTGGAGATAAAATGCATATGGAAACAGAGTAAGGCGTGTGTGTGCTGTGTGAAGGAAAAGGAGAGGAGGATAGATTACAATGGCATGTGGAAAAGTTGAAATTTCAATGATTTCCTTGCCAAGAAAAAATGATATTATCAAGAAACTACAAAGGAAGCAACTATGAAAGAACGAATTTATAAAGGGCCTACAGGAATATCATATGCATGGGCATGGGGTTGTACAAAAAACAAACCTGTAAGGCCTTCATTCCAGCTGACTACAAGTTGATGGCATTTCTTCAGCTCAGACACTCGCGAGCTGCTGCTAAGGCCATGTAATTCGCTAGAGAGAAAATAAAAGCATATACTTCTGTAGCATTCATAGAATGAGGCAGCTTTTGCCTGAAAAGAGAACAGTACATGGGAAATTATATGATAAAATGATTTACATATGGAAGTTTGGCTATTCAGAGGAACCAAAAGATCCAGTAACAAACTCCTAACCATGCAAAGTGAATAAAGATTTCAATGCATGCATTCACATATAAAATTTGAAACATTGAATTCAGAAATATCATACTCTCTTCATACTCCTCAACTAAATTCACGTCATTATTGTCATTGAACTAGCAAAAATCGGTAACAACCAATAGTGAAATTGCGTTCTAATGAACTAACATTTGGTTAATTCAAAAGAAGGCACATTCATGCATTTCCCACACCCAAATAAACAAAAGGTAATATTGGATGATTTGGTCCTCAAGATTTAACAAATTGCAAAGGCGACCCTTGTTTGTACAAGCAAATCTCATTAAACAGAAATTACAACCCAGTTTTATTAATATAGTCAATATTACACCAACAATATTCGTTTCCTTATATGCAGACAACTTAATTTTGGATAAATAAAATGTGAAATTCCATGTTTTATAATAGCATTGAATAATCAGAATGGCCATGGGACAATCATAGCCGCCTTTCACGTAGACTCTCAAATATTTTACAGCTACAAAAATAAAACCAATCAGATCACAGTCCATCAGCCAGAGTATTAATACTTAAATCCTATATTGACCACAGAATAAAGATACTCTAAAAATAATTAAAAAATTGTTGGCAACGCCTTAATTGATTAAACAAATAGCTTAATGTTCCCCACTAAACCAAATCCAACATATTTTTTTTTTAAATAAATAAACTAATATATATTAAATTTATAAGCTATGGAAACAAGTCATTCTTCGCTTTTTATGAAAATAAAAATTGATCCAACTTCAAATTAACAACTATTCAGATTGAAATAAACAGTAAGATCTGAAAAAAGTGAAATTACCTTTGCACCAAAATTCCGAATCTCCAAAACTCCAAAGCAGAGAAAAATAACAAATTTAATTTCGACAAATTTAGGGATTCCAATGTCTTTCTAGAGCTCAGATTTTCAGAAATATAAATAAAAACCGAGCTCTATTTAAAATAAGAGAGAACAGAAAATTCACCGACGAGACGACCAGGAATTCAAAGCAGTTGACAGTAACTTGTGGTCTAAAACTCCTCAATAAAACATCAAATGCTGAACGAGGTCCTGAGAGAGATTTCAGAGGAAGCTAAATGATATTTACATCAATACAAAGAGGAGAGAATAGAGGATTTTGAATGTACAAGAGTAAGAAGTGAAATTAGCTGAGTTGACTGAAATTTGTTGAGAGAGAGGAAGAGGCGGTGCGGTCGTAGGGGTCACTGGTACATTATTGAGAGCAGATGGAGAATACACCTGCAAGAGGAAAAAAATGGAAAAAAAAAATTCTCAACAGAAATTAATTTTGGTTTTTTTTTTTTTTGGCCTTTTAGACTTTTGAAGGAGGAAATATAAAATTAGAAGAGAAAAAAAAATTAATTGTTTATTAATTTATTATTCTGACCCGAGTTCGCAGGCGTTTTGCCTTTTAGGACGGCTTCGGTTTTAACGGCGCGGTTAATGACAGGAAAATTTCCCGGCGGGGGTTTGGGTTATTTTCTCTTATGAAGATTTTATATGTTCGCGGCTCACGGGGCTTTTGTGAGAAGGAAATAAAATGGAAAAAAAAAATTAATAATAAGGTTTATGCTTTATGCTAATATTTCCAAATTTGTTCGACTTTAGATTCAGTCAAGATAAATGGTCATAGATTAGAAATTTAATTAGAATCAAATTGAAATTTTAAATAATATTTATTATTTATATATTAAAAATATATAATATACATATAATTAAAATTAATAAATATTATATATATAATAAATGAACATTATTTAGAAGAAATATAAATATAAAACTATTACATAAAAGAAACTATAATAAATTAATTTATTAAATGACTATTTTAAGACTCAAATCTCTAATTTAAACTGTACTTTTAACATGTAAATATACGACCTGTGTACACGATTGTTGAATTAAATGTATTGACTCGTGCTAGTTTGATTTTGTAATTTTTTTTCTTCAAATGGCGATTTTTTTATTTGATAGCAAAAATGAAAAAAATAAGTTTTTTAATTTGAAACGGCTCACCATAAAATCTGGGTCGAGCCAACCGGGTCGCCAAGTCTCCCGCCGATTCGCCAGGGTTTTTTCCCAAGCAATGGCATCCCAAGTTTTAATTTTACTCGGACCAGTGTAGCCTCCATTCCTTAGTTTTTTTTTTTCAGTCTGATTGGCCAGGTCAGACCAAATGTGACAGCAATGCTTTATACTTCCGTATTTTGATAATTAAGTGGAAAAACTCTCCTTTTCCCCCTAGTTGCAAGGCAACCATCCAATATTTATTAGGGCTAACTAACTAATGAGAAAATACTTACTTCCATTGTCGACTTTATAGAAAATTTTGTTTTGTAGTAATAATTTCAACTAAAGTTACGTATTAATCAAATTAAGTTTTGGCTGATTTATATTTGAATATTCTGTAAAATGAATTTTAAATTTAGGTTTGGAGTAAGGGTATCAATTTTATTCTAATTTTTTTGGATATCATAATGATTCTACTAGTTTAGTAAATGGGACAAGATAAATTTTAAAATTAAAACCTAATTTGGGTTTGGATAACAACATAAGTTGAACGAAATTCAAGCGGGTTGCATATTTTATATATTTAAGTTCTTTTAAATTGGATTTTTTTAATGAATATCTTAAAAGCACTAATTAAAAAATAAAAATTTAAATGTAATTAAATAAATAATTTTAAAAAATAAATGAGTGAAAAATGGAGATACTAGCCTATCACTTAGATAATAGTGATGTTAACGTGATGCAATGCTATTAAATTGTCAATTTTTCTTATCTAACTTATTTTTAGATTTATTTATTTATCTTTGTCTAAAGTAATTATTTTATAATTATATTTTATTTAAAATAACTACTCTCAACTAACAAAAGTAAATACTAGTTAGGAAATTCGTTTTAAATTATATAAACTTAGTTTAGTATTTTTTTTATTTTTTTTTACACTAAGAAGGCTCGATGGGCTGAAATAATATTGCATGATATATAACACAGGGGATAATATCCCATTTAATATCTCTGACTAAATTAGTGATAATTATTTATAATTTGGAAAACTTGAATATAAGATCTTCCATTTTTTATATACTTAAAGGGAATGAGAAAATCAAGCAAAACACATCATATTGATTGTATTTTTTATTTATATATAGAGTTTTTAAAAAATAATTATATTGATATAAACACATAGACAAAAATATATTAGTTATATGTAGACATGTTTAGATTGTGAGCCAAACTAGGTTTACACCAGGTTTAATCAGACTTGACTTTTCAAGCTAAGAGCTCGATTCCAGCCCAACTCGGCTATATAGCTTATTATTTTGATCAAGTCAATCCGTATCCAAAAATATATAATTTTTTATATGTAATTTTTTTTGGTGAGTTTCAAAGTAATGATATTTCTAAATCTGCCTGCAAAATAATTGAACTTTTCAAGTTATGGCTTGCGTGAGCACAAGAAATTTTTTTATGTCCGAACACAAATTTTTTGGATGAATATAAATGGATATTCAAACCATAAACAGGTCTTATTATATATAATAATATAAAAAAATAAAGACTAAAATGAGAAAACAACAAGATTAAAAAAAAAAAATAATAATATCTAGCATAGCCTAACTCAACTTAAAGTAAAGCAAGTGTGAGAAAGGTATTATTATTTTTTAGTAGTTTAAGATTAAATAAGTTTTATAAAACAAGTTGTGACCCTCAATAATTTGAAGAACTTAAATGCAATTATGTTCTAAATAACTTAGGTAATATTTGGTAGATCGTAATTAAATGTAATGTAATATAATTAAATACATTTTTAATTTAAACATTACACTAAAATATTATTTAATTACATTGCATTACATCTCATTACGATATATCAAATATATTCTTATAAGTATAAATTCAACTTAAGTTTTCATACTTATTTAAATTTTATATCTTTGGATATTAAAAGGAGCGGGTAGCGAAAAGGAATGAATTTGAAAAAAAGAAAAAAATCCATTAATTCTCTTATATGATTTTTTTTTTCTTATTTTGATCATCATGTATCAATAAAACGAAGTATAAACCTATTAAAATAAAGTTTAAATCTTCTATTTTCTTAAAAAAGCATATTTATTGTGTGATCCAAACTTATTATATAAAAGAAACACCAAACTCATTATATAAAAGAAACAAACATTCGACATAATAGTGATAGAAACATATAAAAATGTCGACTCATCAAATAATTTTTGTAGTCAGGTAATAAATTTTATAAATATTTTATTTTTATTGCCAATTAATTTGGATTTAGAAAAATGAAATATGAGGGCTTTTTCTCTTCCTTTCCCCTTCAATCCTATCAATTTTTTTATTATATATATATTTATTATTAGATTATATCTTATTATATTTCAATCATCCTGATCATATTTTATTTTTTATTTTTTAATGCAATCAATCATTTTTATTAACAGTAAACTGTTTTCTTAATAATTTCCTTTAGGCTTTTTTTTTTCAGAGTAATAATTTTTTTTATTAGAGTGAATAATGTTATATTGTTCTTGCTGATTTTGTGATAATATTCTGTTTAATTGTTTATTTTCTCTCTCTCTCTCTCTCTTTTTAATTTTAGTCTCTTATTTCTGAGGGTTTTCATTTTCTTTTAGATGTGTTTTTTTTTAGGGAATTTTATATTTATTTTTTATTTTTTTGCACAGAAGGGATATTATAATTTGAGATTCTGCGGAGTACTTCATTAATACTGCACAGTGATGATATAAAGATTTTTTCATTATTAAAAATTAAAATAGTTTGTGATTCTTTTTTTCTTTTTTTATAAAGACTTTCGAAAGATGGGTTAGCTGCAAGCCTGCAACAAAAAGTATGCATAAAGTGATACCGTAGCCAAAAGTACTTGGTGCAATTGGCACGGTCACCTTCCTTCGCAGAGATAGGCTTCATACGTGTGGGCTCCATATATATATATATATATATATATATATATATATATATATATATATTTATGAGGTACCACTCCCCAGTTTTGGGAAGAATCATACGATCTATAATTAAATATTTAAATTGGGATGACTTACTAAAATCAATTTATGTAATACATTTGCACATTATCATGATAAAAAACAAATAACTATAGTGAAAATATAATTTGAAACAATAATTTTTTGTAATTCCGTCACAAGAAATTTCTCAACTTTTACTAAGATATAAGTTTTTTTTTTAATAATTATAAATTATTTCTTTATATATTATATATAAATTAATTCAAAAATATTTTAAAAAAGATTAATATTGAATTTTATTAATTAAAATTGTCTGAATTTAAATGTGCAAGTTCATATATAACTCCATGCTATTTGACAGATTGAGTCCTACAACCTTTCCCAATCAGGCCATATAATTGTTAGATTTTTTTGAGATTGATTAATTTTAATTTATAAATAAAAAAAATAAAGAAAAAAAATAAAAGTAATCACATAAAAAAATTTATATAATTTGACAATCTATTTATATTTATAAAAAATTCAGTTTTTTTTTATTAATGATAGAGCTAATAATGATTATATTATATAGCTAAAAAGTATAAAGTGAATAGGAGCCATTATTTAACAATAACTCGTATTACCTGTAAAGTTTTCGATTTTTGAATTGTGAAAAGGGGAAGAAAACGTAGGGTGTGAAGCCCACGTTTGATAATTAAAAGACACATAAAGAAAATGACAAAAAAAATCGCTGGAAATGCAAAACCAAGTTGTTGATTGTTGTTTTACTCATGCGCCATAATTTATTATAATTATTATTGTATTTTTACAATTCTAATTAGGGGGTCCCACAATCAACGTGGTCCAGTCTTGAAAATCTTCTTACCCATCAAGCCGATCCTTTGATTTTGAATTAGATCTGATAGATTTTATGCCCTTCCTATGCTTGGGACCACTGCTGCCCACATTTGCAGTAAAGTGGACTTTTTTTTAGGTGGATCCTTGAAGGCTTTTCCTTGGGAATTCTTTTGAATTCCGTTTCTGTTAAAAATATTCCCATTTTAAGATATTATTTTGAATTAGTTTTGTTATTCCTTGAAAGAAAAAATCTTAAATGAATCTAATTCACAACTATATTCATTTTATCATATTATAAATTATTTAATTATAATTTTTTATTTTAAATAATAATTATGATAATTAACTACTTAAATTATAATATGTGTATTGTAATTAATGTACCGATAAATTAAATTATCATTTAATTTATAATTTGAAGTGATGAAATTAATTTATTTAAAAATTTTTTCATTTTTAAATATAGATGTATATACACTTGTTTTAACATATAAAATAAAAAAATTATCAATATTTTTTCATTTTTACAAAAAGAAAAAATCTCATACAAATCTTAGTTAAATATTTTCATGCATTGATTTGATTCTATGAGATAAAAAAATACATATACTATTATGAGATAAATAATAATTTTCCTTTAATCCATATATATATATATATATATATATATATATATATATATATATATATTCTTCTAATATAACGAAAAAATTAGAGTTGAAAAAAATATTGGTGTCATTTGATTTAATCCATACACGCGCACATGCACACACACACACACACACACATATATATATATATATATATATATATATATATTCTTCTAATATAAGGCAGAAATTAGAGTTGAAAAAAACATTAGTGTCTTTTTATTTAAAATGATATATAAAATTAATATTAATTAATTTTTTTAAAATGAAATTCATATATCTGTTGAATATATAAAATAAAAATATACATCATTTTTTATTTATTACAACTATAAAATTAGAATAAACATTAAAAATTATTATATTAAAATAATATAGCAAATAGAAAGTTAGTGTTTCACATATTTAAAAAAAAATTGTTATCTTATTATTTTTCATATCTATTTAACTTAGTTTTATTAAAAAAAAAATTAGGATGTATAAGTTTGTTTGTGATATTGATAATCATTGAAAATTGTGTATTTAATTATTTTTACATAATATGTGAAAAAATAAAAACTTTTTATTTTATTTTATTTATAAGTTTTGATAGAGTATTAAATATAATATAAGTAAATAAAAAAAATGTTACAAAATATTTTTGATATAATTAATTTACTTTTACTCTCGTGTAAATGTAATATTTTGATAAGAGTTTGTTGGTAACATTAAGAGATGGAAAGCATTATGTCATTATTTCTATAGCGTCACGAGCCACGCATGTATCCATTTATGGCCATACGCTTAATTTAAATACACAATCAAAATCATTAATTCAAACAATCCATCAAAAAATACCCCATTCTTTTTATACGTAGATTTTAAAAAATTCTATTTTACTCAATCTATTTTGAAAAAAAAATTATTAAAAAAATAAATTTTATTTACAAATAAATGGTCATTTCTCAATAAATATATAAATATATATATATTTATATATATAGTAAAATGACTAATTTATTTTTTAATTTTTTAAATATAAAAGATATTTTTCACATTTATATTATAATTAATAGAAATTTTTTTAATAATTTATGATAAAATTATTATTACTTTAAAAATTATAATTTTTATTTATTAAATATTTTTTTTTAGAATGAAGAGAATATTTTAATTTAGTTATTGCTTTAAAAAATTTAAGAAATAAAGGAGGTGATTAATTAGTAAGGGACCGATAAGGAGAAGACGCATAAGAAAGGTTTTTGTTTCCTTAGCACAAATGCTGACATTAGTAATTAATTAATGTCGGAGTTAGGGAGCAGTCACAATCCGATGTGGGGGACTACACGTGTCAAAAAGAAAGCGGCGGAACGTGGCATGCGAGTGGCCGTTAATCGCATTGGGATTTGAGGTCAATATAGGGAAAAGCAAAGGACTTTCAAAATTCCCGCGAGAGGTTGCTATCTTGACGTTTGGCGCATCGTCTTGACTTATAAAATTTCCCTATCACCCATTTTGGTACCATTTGTTGATGTGATGGTAACAGTATACGTATGTTTTCATTTTTATGAATATTACCACTATTTTCAAAGTACAATTCCATATTTACGTTTGTGGCCCCATTCACTAGCCCTACTCAATTTGGAAATATCTGGTAAATTCCAACAATTCATTAATGCTTGGTTATAACAATTAATCATTTGAAAATTTCCATATTTAAAAATCAAATTTAAATCAATCTTATTTTGAATGACCATTTATCTAGATGAATCTACATTATTTAGTTTATGGAGATCAATATATTTATTTAGATTTCAGACTTGCTAATTATGTATTAATATAATTAGTACTATATATGATTATTTTAAACCAACTGTTTCACATTTATAGTGAAAAATTATAAGATATTTTAATAGATTTGTTGCAATTTTATACTCCACCAATTTTAAAATATTTATTATTTTAGAGATTTTTCTCCTACAAAACATGTCTTTTTAAAATTTCAAAAAAATTACTATTTTTTTTAACTTTACAGTCTTTTTTTTTTTTTTTTATTAAGCATTTGTATTAATTGATTTTATTTATTTACATGAAAATAAAAAAAAATATTTTAAATGAAAATAAAAAATAATATTTTAATATTTTTACTTTAAAAATTATAATAATTTAATAATTTTTTAATCTGTGTACCAAAATTTTAAAAGATATATATTTTAAAACATTGAAAGAAATGAAAGTTTGAATTTTCGAACCAAATATTGGAAGATATCTTTTTTATAAATTTTTTAAACTCAACCTGAAAGACGTGTCCTCAATTAAGCTACAGATAGAATTTATATGTTGCATGTAACAGTTGATCTTTAATACCTTTTTATTTTTTTTCAAGTTTGTTTTAGTTATAAATATTTTTAAATCAATTTATGTATATATCCATATTAATTAATAATTAGTTTATGCTTCATAAAAAATTAAAAATACATGTTCCACACTTATTTTTCGCATTTAAGAATTACTCTCATGAATATTATTCCTAAAATGTAATTAAATCAAACTCAACAAAATGAAAAATAATTAAATTCATTTTATCAACTCAACCAAATAAATAAAATTTAATTACTCAATATATTATTAAATAATTTTAAAACTATGGTTATGTTTGGTTCGTGAAATATAATATATTAAAAATAAAATAACTATTATTGAGAAATAAAATAAGGTATAAATAGAATAATTATTTTAATTCTATAATTTAGTTCATATTATAAAATAACTATTCTATCCATATAAATGACCATAATATTTTTGTAAATTAATTTTATTATTAATATTAAAATTAAATATAATTTTATTCAATAAATAATTTAAATGCATAACAAGTAAAATTTTTATTTGACTTAAAATTTAAAAAATAAAAATATGAAAATAAAAAAATAAGGTAATAGTGGTGAACTTAGAGTTGCCAATATTTTTTTAAGGGTAAAAACGGAATGTTGTATTTTATAATATAAAAAATATCAATTCTTTATTTTTTGTGAAATACGTATTTCATAAAAATCGTGAAAATTACTATTCCATAAAATTAGTATTATTTATCTAAAATTTGAGTTAAAATTTAGAATAACTATTCTATATAAAAATAACTATTTTATTAATTGGCTATTTCATGAATCAAACATAAATTACATGGTGTTTGATTGAATTTCTATAATCGTAGCTTTCATTCCATAAAATTCTCCCTTCATTTTGACCAACACATCGAATATATATGGCAAAATATCAATATAAAATTCAAGCAACAACTAGATCATATCAATGTTGTAGAATTTTATACATGCATCTTGATAAGAGATAAAAGTAATTCTCCCATCGCATATGGGCTCTCGAGACTAAAGGCCCATAATTGTTTCAAACTTCTAAAGACCCTAGAAGAAAGGTCGAAGCCCACTAGTCGAATCCCGATGGCCTCCTAGCCCACATATACCTTAGGCCAAGAATCACTATAGGAACCTACCTTACTTCACCCACAAGTAACTTGTTGAACAAGTTATCCTATGAGTGGTTGAAAGTTCCTAGTCAAGATATCACGTCAATTAGGAAAGAGACATCTTTCGGACTGCTCGCTCCATGTTCTGACACGGTACTCACTAAACATTTTTGAGGATAGGATAAGAGACATACACTCCCTATATTTGCACTTACAATGCCAGTCGAAGGGACTGAACGACAAAGAACACTCATTCTCATAGAGAAGTGTTAGCTTTATCTTATACGGAGTCATACAAAAAGGAAGGGTCAACATGAAACTCAGGTAGATGGAACTTTACATTCTTTTATCTCCTTTCAATCATTCACAAATACTCTAAAATCCATGAGAAATCGCTCTCTGGCTGTTAAGACAATACTCATACTGATTTGATTGTCGGAAGATTTTTGTCAAGCGAAACGCTTGGCTCTCTTTTGACTTTCTTCTTTCTTTATAGATCTATTTCACAAGACTCAATCTAAAAGATCCAGCCTACTACTTCATATTGATCTCGTATCGATCACACCTATTGAAATTGAATTAAATGGGATGTAAATATATAATGATGGTCCGTACTAATTATTTCAACACACCACCAGCAAATTAAGCCAACCCCATCATTTCAACAATAAAGCAAAGCAATCCATTTATCATTATGACAATTCGAGTGGGGCATAATGACTGTAAAATGATGATAGAAATTTGAACGACAAAAAAATCCAACAACCTTTGCACTGTTATGTCCACCCCCCTAATCACAACTACTCCGAAACCATGTCTCAGCCACAAATGCTAATGCTGACAGCTTAACCCATGTAATCTCTAATCTTTGTTCTAATTGGTTGCCAAAAAACCATTAATTGGCCACGGCTAGTTTGCTGCTGGTGATTACCTTTAGTTCTTGAGTCTCTGAACTTCTAATGACATGAAGAAAAACATTGACAAAAGATGTTTTGACTCTTAATTGCAGCAGTGATTAATGTCCGAGAATGCCATTGTCAATGATGCATGGGAACATTCGACCATTTTGCAGGGGAAATTTATGTGTATGTTTGGTGGTGTATGCATATTATGTAATAATAATGGTTAGAAAATCAGTTGATCTAGATCAATGGGGTTATATTAGTTATGATAAATACTATCATTTAGGTTTGTATTGATAATTTTCTGTTGTTCTATGAACTATTGTACTCCTATGAAATTTTCATTATTTCTCTTCCAAATTTTTATTTTCTCTCTTCAATTAATTTATGCAATTTGAATAGAGCTTCCAGAAAGAGGAAGAGAAAATGTTGGCAATTCTTTTGTTAATTGCCAAACCAGTCGCCAAATCGCACCTAACATGATGAGTTGTATATAAGTTAAATTAAATCATGCAAATAAATAGATATTTCCTGTTTCTTTTTCTTTCCATTTTTTTTGTCCTGTTGGCTTGGACAAAAACATGTGAAAATAATAATCATAGAGAAATGTAAGGTTGACAAGAAAAAATATTTATAAATAAAAATAATTTTCATTAATTCTAAAATTAGAATATAAGTGCAATTTTTTAATTATTTGATTCAAACCCTAAAGTGGTGGGTAATTTGAAATTTTTAATTATTTGTAGATTAGAGCAAATCTGTAACTGTTTTTTATTTTTAATGAATATCTTCAGTTTTTTTTTTTTTTAAAAAAAGAAAATAAAGTGTGAACAAATAATTGAGTTTATACATATGTATACAGAAAAAAAAAAAAAAAAAAAAAGAGACAAAAGAAACCCCACCAAGTAAAAGAAAGGGCGAGAACCGCGCGCCACGAGCAGCATCCGGTACAAGTTGCCAATGAACCATCAATATGAAAACAACAATTATTCAAAAGCCAGATTGGTGTCTCGTGCCCTCCAAAAGCCCTTTAATGTCGACTTTTTTGGGTGCCTTTCATCTTCCACGGAACGATTACCTGATCAAGAAACCAATAAAAATCAACTTCAACGCCACTAAATATCAATTGCGTCCATTCCAGTTTTAAGATTTTTTTTTTAAAATGTATATACACAAACACATATAAAAAAGAGATATATACACACTTTAAATTCATTACACTTTTAAAAAAGTACGCTATTTCTTATATCCTATGTACATATATTCGTATTTGGGTTAGCCTTTCATTTCTAACACTTAAAATAAACTTGACTTGAATTAAAACTTTAAAATTCACATCCTATTCATTTAAAAATGAATCAAGTAATATTTCTCCTATTTGTAATGGGGCAAAGACCTCAAAGAGAGAGATAATATCAAGTATCTGCTTGGGCAGGAGACAAAAGTATATTGGCCAGTAATAGTGCCAATAAAATAGTTATTCCAAATGAATACAATGAAACCATAATGGTAATTTTTATAACTACACACTTCATTTTAACTTCAATTTTAAAAAGTACATATTTATATTTTAAATTTGACTGTATTTATTTCTAAATTATATAATTATAATTATTTAAAATTATTATTTCTCAAATGTTATTTTTTTTTTTTTTTTGAAATGTATAATATACATTTGATGATAATATATTAAGAATGCCATTCTTAATATTTTTCTTTCCAATAAATGAATGTAGAATTCTAAATCTACTCCCTCTCTTAACTCCTATATCTTTTCATGTGTCCATGTCTTACTCCTTAGTATGCAACAACTTACAGACCTTATTTGTTGAGCCAATCTGGTCTCAATGGATGGGCCAATTATTGGTTAAACTTATTATGGGAATTATTGGAAGGACCACTTGCAATCACCTTCATTCATCAATTCTCTTCTCAAATCTGTCCACAATTTTTTTTTTCTTTGTGAGGCACCTAACGCTCACTGTCCAAAAACATGGTAGGGTGGGGGGACAGCAGTTTGATAGGACTAATTTTTAAATATAAAAATTAAGTTGACCCTATAATTGAACACAATTTTAAAAAAAATTATGGTTACGTTTGAATTTTAATTGAAGAGAAAAATTATTATTTAAATTTTAAAATTTAAGATTTAGGAAAACCTAAATGATATTTATTCAATAAATAAATAAAAAAATTTATTTAAAAAGTAAATGATGATGTGGTTTCACCACAAAATAATTTATATATATAATCTTCTTCAACATTTTTCTTAAAGGGGTCCATTAAAAATTTCCATTGATTTTATACCTTTCCATTCTATTTGTTTTCAACCAAAACTTCACTCACCTTTCCGTAAATGGCCTGGTTCAATATTGGGCTACCTGCTTTATAGATGTTGGCCCAATATATTATCGATCCATTTTAACCCTAGTCCCTTTTTGTTGGGACTTGGGATAGGACCCATGCTATATGCGAGTGTCCAACTAATTGTTTAATTCAGCCTTTTATTTTTTTCAACAAAAATAATGTATTCTTACTCACATAAATATGAAATATACATATATACACATATTTTTATTTTTTTTAAACATATGAATTATATTTTTATAGATATAAAGTGCACTATTTTTTAGTACGCTCCGTATATTATTTCTTATTACATCCAGTATATTGAATAATTTTTTAAATTTTATTATAATACATTTTATATGCAGGAAAATTCTTATATGTACTAGGTGTATAGTTTTATTTCATACCTCAAACTAATGAATGATTCTAATGAATGATGAGATATTTAGTAAATATGACTATTTTATTTATTTTTTGTCTAATGAAAAGACATTGATATCCATTTTTGCTCCATGTATTTTTATTTTATTGGATTAATGTATACATATAATAGAGGAAGTCTTTTCCTTTATATGCATGAAAATACTATATTTTCATTCACCAATATGTAGATCTATTTCTTTTTCTTTTTTTTGGCCCAAAAGAAAAAAATGTGCTGGTATTGATTAGGGTAAAGAGCCCATATCAATACTACAATTGAGCACGGTTATGTAACATGGATTTTAAGCTAAGACCAACAATCACTGACATAATATGTAAACCAAGGCCCACAAGCCTAAAAAACAAGTTGAACAATGCAAATGTTCCTTATTCTTCTACCTTCTTCGAGAAACCTTCACCAAATTTATTTTCGATGCGGTCGTAAGAGGCCAAAAAACAGAGATAACAACAATCAAAAGAGGAAAAGCAGTTGAATCATCTAAGAAAAATTTGCACCGACGAGTTACAACATGTAAAATATTGTAGTTCTCATACGCTTGAGAATGTAAAATATATTATCTTCACATATATTAAATGTACAATCAATTTTTTTTTTTTTTTTTAAAGAAGGGTTTAAATTTAATATAAATGCAAAGCTAGTATATTTAAAGGAGAAGATAAATATGATATTCTAGTACTGTTAATGACTTTAGATTTCTATATATATATATATATATATATATATATATATATATATATATATAATCATAGATTTATATTTGATTGGAGGTAAGATGGAGAGGTATATAAGAAGTGAAAAGTTACTATTTTAGGTAGATGTAACTTATTCATCTAATCTGATTTAAAAAAAAAAAAATTATTCATCTAATATTAATTATATGTAGTCTAATTGATTTTCTCATATCTTTTAAAAGTATGAAAATGAATAAATAGTTGTCAATAACACTTTATATGGCAATAAAATGAAAAAGGGAGGGAAAGTTATTTTAAAGGGAGGGGAGGGGAGAGGAGGAAGAAAATTTCAACTTATGTTATTTGTCAAATTAAAATTTAATTAATAAAGAAAATAAAAGGAAAATAATGTTATTTTATTTGAATGAAAGGAAATGATTGGAATTATAATTGTAAAAAGATAAAAAAGTATCAAGGAAATTATAAAAAGAATAAGAAGAATACAAATAAATTTTCAATAGAATAAAATCTACTAATCATGTTAAATTTTTGAAAATAATTTTCAAATAATAAAAACTTGAGATCATTATTAAAAAATTTGAAATAGAATTAGATACATTAAAATGAATTTATTAAAAAAAAAAAACAAGTTAATTACATTCACATTAGAAGTGATTTTAGAAAAACAATCGAAATCCCAATTAATATTATTGAAATATTCAAACATGAAAAATATATATAGGGTAATATTAACGTAAAAGATATATAAAGGTTTATTTAGAATATGGTTAAATTGATGAGGGTAAAAATTGCTATGCAAAAAATTGTAATATCCCACTAAGAGTTTAAATTTTTTAAACTCAAATTTGAGTGTCAATTTCAACTTATATAAGGGAAATGGGGATGAATTGCTCATTTTCTCTTTTTTTTTTTTTTTAAAAAAATAGATGTCAAATAAAATAATTACTAATTTCTCTTTTATTCTCCTCCCTTCTTTTTAAATTCACATCCACTCATGTATAGTTAAGTGATATTAAAGAGAAATGCTATTTATTACTATGTAATTTAATACATTCTATTGGATATTTCAAATATATAATATTAAAAAAAATTATTCATCTAATAAAAATATATAATATATATGGAAGTTTCAAATTCATAGTGAAAATGTAGACACTCTAAATTTAAGGAACTTTATGGGAAGATGCATTATTAAGTGCATTTAAATATTTATAATTTCATTATGAGAGTGACAACCCTTTATATGACCCTAGGCAAAAATATATAAATACATTAGGTAGGATTAGTCCAAACAGATTTGTTAGCTAGGGACCTAACTACTTTAGAATTTCATTCATTTATTATATGATCATCGAGCTGGATTTCCAACCAAATATCACAATCAAGTTTAACTCTACCAATCAATAAACACAGTTTATAAAATATAACTACACCTCACCTCAAGTTATAGTATCAGAATAGGATCCTCCATGTACTTAAATTATTAAGTTTCTTTTCACGTATTGCAAAAAGTACTAAATTTTAAAGGTTATTTAGTTGTGAAAAATAAACTCAAATTTTCAAAAAAAATAAAAATAAAAATTTAGAAAATAGAACTGTATGTTTAG
Organism: Reutealis trisperma; assembly: GCA_947687605.1. Taxonomy (NCBI): domain Eukaryota; kingdom Viridiplantae; phylum Streptophyta; class Magnoliopsida; order Malpighiales; family Euphorbiaceae; genus Reutealis; species Reutealis trisperma. The sequence goes on along the minus strand of CANTUT010000033.1, from coordinate 4,141,119 downwards.
TTGTAATATACTACGGGTTAGAAAAGCAGATACATTTTAAGATTTTTTCAAATTGCAACTATTTTATACAGAACGCAGAAAAATATCTTTTCAAATTTCTCAATTTCGAAACACTCACCCCTTCTTTTCTGAGCCACATTGCTGGGTTTCAAAACCCAACAATGCCATTTCTTTAGATACAAATACACGTTAATAACAATCATTTTGCATGATTGTACTTTATTTTTTAAACCTTTTATATATATATAATTTTAAAATATTACTAATAATTTCATAATTTTTAAATTTTATCTTTAGAATTTATCCTTAAATTAAAAAAAATATTTTAAGAAATCGTATTATAAGATTATCAATATATTCATATCTAATAATTATTTTAGTAATATGAAATTTATTTAATTAAAAATAATAAATAGAAAATGGTGAATTGCAAAATTGGAAATGAATGTAATTTTTAGTTCTCCAAATTTCAATTTAAAAGTAAAAAATTGAGAAAATAAAAAAGAATTAGAAAATGAAAATAGAAAACGTTTTATGCAACTAAACAAGGTTAATGCTTCATGGATTAAGACTTTTATTTATTTTATACTTTTCTTGAAATTAAAGGTGCTTATTTCTACTTTTAATCCAATCAATGTGTCCACTTATTCCACAAACAGCCCCATTATAGGAAGCAAAAAAAAAAAAAAAAATATTAAATGTCTAATGACTAATGAGATCCATTGTGTCGATATCGGTCGGTCAAAAAGAAATATTTAGAAGCATTTTCAGTCTTATTCTCTCTTTTTTTTTTTCTTCACTTTCCCTTTCTATTTTTAAACTTAGATGTCATTTTAAAATTTGATGCTTTTGTAAAGTTCATGAGGAAATAAATTATTTATAAAAAAAGAAATATAAATATTGGGAGCACTACTTCATGAGTTGAAACGATAAAGTAATATATTTAATTTAAGAATTTTGTTGAACGTTTACTTTTGGAAAATTGATTATAAGATTAAATAAATTTATCCAAAGTGATTGATTGATGTAACTTTCTTACAATGTCCAATCAATTGTTAACAAAAGACCCTTCGTTTTATTTTGTGAGATTTCTTAGACATTAGTAACTTTTATGAAAGTGAATTTGATTGGCCACTTGCACTTGAGGTTGATGGTCGGCTTGTTTAATTAATTACCACTATTTGCTTGGAATCAATCATGGAGGCATGGGACCATTTAAAATACAAAATTTTTTAAATATTTTCTCCATTCTTTTTTAAATATCATTTTTATATGTTTCACAAAGATAAAAAATAATTAATTATATTAAATTTTAAAAATAAAATGACTACATTACCCTTATTAATTGGTTATAGATAATATGAGCATTAATTGTAAAATAATATACTCTAACAAAAAATAAAGATAAAATTAAAAAAAAAAATTATTGATTTTCTAGAATGACAAATAATTTGAAATGTTTCAAAAATAACAATTAAAAAGAAATCAAAAGAGTGTGAAATTATTAAAATTTAATTATATATTATATTTAACCCGTACAATTATTAAAATTTAATTATATATTATATTAGATTATTACCCGCGTGTTAGCATAGGATTCTGTTTCTTTTTATAAAAATATATTTATTATAGTATGCAAAGATTAATAATATGCGGAAGGACATGAAAGTAAAATAAATGAAAAAGAAGCCGATATAGGGCTAATAGAAATCGATATGAAAAGACTATAAAAAAAAACTAAAACAACATCGTTTAAGCGTGTCAAGCAACAATATCAAGGCAAAAAAGCAAGTTAATTAAAACGACGTCGTTTATGCACTGGGCCCCCAGCTAGATAAAATAAAAAAGGCACCAGCAAAATGACATTTAGTCCATTAAAACGGCGCCATACTGAAGTTTCAAATGTGGAGGTTGCAAGGACCAGAAGAGTAAATGAAATGAACTTGCAAAAAGACTAAATAGCTCATTTAAAACGCCACCGTTTAATTTAGCAATGAGGAACCTCTAAGGGCAGAGTTCAAAACACAAAAGCCGCTTGATTTCAAGAAAATTACAAAATCACCACCGATTTCACTGTCCCTAAGCCATTCTCAGTTTTGTTGTATATATAAATTTAGCCCATTCACTTTATGTAAATATTTTTCTTAAATATATAAAAATTGATTGAATTATATATATATATATATATATATATATATATATATATATATATATATATATATATATATATATATATATATATTACTTTAATATAAAATATGGTCTAAAAATTTTAACTCCATAAAAAAATTTTCTAACTTCATCACTATTTGAAATATTTAAGACACCAGAAAGACTAGTAGCAATTAATTAGTAGTGAAAGCCATTAGTATCACAACGAAAAAATTGTATTTACACTAAATATATATCTTTATCTCATACACCCAAATCTAAATGATGAGTAATAAAATATTTAGTAATTAATTAATTTGTAAAAATATATCCTATCTATTTAAAAAGGGTTGTCCACTTCACTATTCCTTTTTAGAATATCTGAAAATACTTACTCACCTTAAAAATAGATGTAGATATCTGTCTATTTTATTTTATTAATTAAAAAATACAGTACTTATATATTTTTAAAATTAATAAAAAAATATAATAATAAATAAATATAAGTAATGATATAAATGAAAAAAAAATAAAATTTATGAATTAATAAATAATTAATAATAATTTCTTAAATTATATAAAAAAAATGGGTAAAATTTTTGAGACGAAGAGAGTTCTATATTTACTTGATAAATGCTTTTTGTATAAGATAAGAGCTGTGGGCTTCGTTATCATGTTGGCGGTCACCAGACAAAGTGAACCTCAATCACTGTATTAATATATACATATTGGACACTGGACATAAACAGTTGTTATTAACTTTTTTATCAAAGTGTTTATTAAAATAATTACAATTAGTGGCGTTCCTTTTTTTCCAATTAATTAATGATATTTAAGTTTTTAACAAATTTTTGAGTCTTGAACTCTCTAGGTCTTATTTTAAGGTTTGATTTAAAACTTGGATAGTGAGAAGAAACTTTTGTAACAAATGTAACAATATTTTTAATTGAAAGGGTACCAATTATAATTTGTACTTTATTTTATAATCTCAGCTACCCTAATTTTTGGCTAATTTTTCAAAAATACCTTGATTTTTAAAATTTATTAAATTAGCGTTCAATATTTTCATTCTGAACCAAATATACCATAGCCCCATTAGACACTTTATTATTTTGATGTGGCAAGTAAATCTCTAATTATAAATACAAAATAAGTTTTAAAATTTCAATTAAAATTCAAATTGGGATAATATGATATTTTTTGTGCAAATCACATTAAATGAATCACGTATCTTATGGGACTGTGATAGATTTGACTCAAAATGAAAAGGTCAAGTATTAATTTGATATGTTTTACAGATCACGGTAAATTTGAAAAATTGGTCAAAGATCAAAATAGCTAAAATCATTAAGTTTTTTATTGGTGTATGTTATTTATGAAATAAATTGATAATTATTTGCATGTGAGAATATATATATATATATATATATATATATATATATATATATATATATATATATATATAAAACATCATGCACTCGATGGTAATTAGCATTGAAGTAAATTGATTGACAAGGTAAGAAGGGTTGGCCACAAGATTCATTTACTGTGGAGTGTGGAATGGTTGTATACTTGTAAATGAAAGGAACAACGAACGAACTTTAGGTGGGTATCACCTGAGGTTAGGACTGGACAAATCTCTAGAGCCCGGACAAAACTATAACAGTGAATGGAAAAGTATATGGAATGGCCAACAGAAAATCATTGAACTGAGAAAAATAGGGATTTGTTATTTTAATGGATGGATTGCTACAGTCAATTTCTATTTCTATAGCAATTATGTGTGCTGAATTTTATCGTAGTAACGCTAACACGCAACTTATTTGATTTTGAAATTTGAAGCCAATGCATGCATGAACTCTCATTATTGAGCTGGACAGTCTGATTTGTTAATTTCTCCTCACTAGGTCTCCTACTTTTTCCTGTAATAAATTTCACTCCGCTCATGTCTACCTCAATGTACTTTGTGTAGGGGTCGAAATCTCTGAATTTTAGTGGATAAATAGTAATTAATTCTTTATCATGACATATTTTGCTACAGTTTTAAGGATTGGTCATGAATTCAGCTCTATTGAAGCAGGTATAGTATTAGGTATCTTGAGTTTCAGATTTTATACAAATGGCATGAGAATCACTTAAAATATATATGTGTGATGGTAATGCCTACGTAAATTTCTGAAATCTATTGTGTTATGATATTTATGTAAGGTGAATCCCATTAAAATATGAGTGAAGATACATTATTTTTGAATACATCGATCGCATCTTATAATTTTTCAATATATGTATATCACTACTTATATCATATGAAAATTAAGGGATGATATATAAGGCACCATTTAAAATAATTCAATTCAGTTAATGATAAAATTAGTGTATTTATAATAAATTTTAAAATAATAAAATTAATTTAAATTCTATTATTTGGAATAATTGAAAAGTGAAAAAACATAATTATTTTCTCATTTTACTTTTATATTGAAAAAGTGATGTTTAATTTAAATGAGATTATTTTACATTTTTAGTAAAATGAATTGAATTCTTACGAAAATTTTCTATGTAATATCATTTATTTTTTTGAAATAAATATTCTTTTTTAATCAAAAGAATTAAATACATTAGTTATACATTTTTAATTAAACGAGAGAGTGAACAAAATAATAATTCAACTAAATTAAATTTTATAAAATTTGAGTTTTCAAATGGTTTAATATAAAAACACATGATAAGTCATTAACATTCTGTGCTTATAAACATATAGGTGCGAGATACGATTGTTTATTCGTAATCATTCGTCAGTCAAAACTTTTTTTTTTTTTTTGGAGCATTTACTTTAAAACTCCCGTGTTATTTAATTTTAATTGGAAATTTGAGTCTCATATAGACTTGGGTTGATGGAAATATCACATTATTGGTATAATCTACTTTTTCCAAATATTCAAATCTTCAAAAAAGACAAATTTAAAATTAAATTTTTATTTAAATTAAAATATATATCTATAATTAAATTAAATCTATAAATAAACAAAATTTAATTATTTTTAATGTCATTTACGCGTGATCTGATTGATATTCTCATATTTAAGAATGTAAAAAATGAAAAGTCTCAATCCTAGAAGCTGTGAGAGACGTGAAAATGAGAAAACTACCTCTGTTAGGCGTTACCCTTTCATAATATTAAAAAAATAATACTTCATCCGTCTTAAAAAAATTATTCATTATTCTTTTTTGAGATGTCCCAAAATACTTACTCACTTTAAAAATAATTATAGGAAATTGTCCATTTTATATTTATTAATTGAAAGGCGTGTATTCTTAAAATTAATAATAAAAATAATAATAAATAAGTATATGCAATGATATAAATGGAAAAATATAATAAAATTTATGAGTTAACAAACAATTAATGATATTTTTTTAAACTGTTTGAGAAAAAAAGTGGATCACTTCTTTGGGACGGAGAGAATATATTTTATAATGGAATCAGATATGAATATTTCATATAAATCAATATCTCCTATTAAAAATTTTAGAACTTGAGTTTTACAGCGAATTTAATAACATTATAATTTGAATTAACATATATAGAAAAGACTTCATATATATTGAGTCTTTCTTGCTATGAATGGAGAAAGAGAATGAGAATGAGAAATTAAAGGAGCGCAATTGTATGCGTAAATGCATGGATTGAATTGTGATACAGAGAGAGACAGAGAGAGAGAAATTTACACTTTCTCATACGGTTATTTTGTTATAATACATACTTTAAGTTTGGATTTTTCCATATATAAATTAAAGTTTTAACCGTTTTATTAGCTAGTAATATATACATATATACTGTGACTATACCTGACCCTGTATATTGTCTTCCACTTCCACGGCTATAAATAAAGCTTCCAATTCTCTTTTACTTTCTGTCTCTCTTTCTCTAACTATTGACTTCATCATCAAGGTAAGCTTTTAGTCTACTCTCTTTCCATATTTTTTTCTGTATTAGTTTTTAGTTTTTCTCTCTTCTTCTTCTTCTTCTTTAACGTGTTGTTATCTCTCTATTTACTGCCTAAATATACGTATTCTGGTAACTGTCATTGAAACTTGAAATTTGAAACTGTTAAGATGTTGGAAGACTAATACCAAAATAGACTTTTTTTTTTAATGAAATTTATGCACAGGATTCATTTTATAGTTTACGAATAATTACTTTGTGGTTTTCTCAATGTGATATACTGATATTGATTATGAATTAATTATGTAACATGGGTCTTATGGGATCAGAAGAATAAAAAAGGAAGAAAAAAGAATAAAACTGTTTTAGACCTGGGAGAAAAATGACATCCCGTTTTGCCGTTTTTTGAATGCAATGATTTTATCAGTACAGTAATTATAATGAGAGAGATTTTTCAATTTATTCGATTAGTTATCAATTAGGGTTTAAAAAATCAAAACCAGTTATCTTATGATTAGGGTTTGGTTAATAGGTTTTGTCGACGATGTTTCTGCTTTTCCCTGTCCTATAGTTGGAAAGAGATCTTCCTACACATACTTCAAGTTCAAGGGAATTTGATGGCTTTATTTGCTTGTCAATTGTCCTGAGATTCTCTTATACGGTGCGTATCATCTTACGTTTGTGTTTGGTCATTCCCAAAATGGTCAAGCTGGCGTGTGTTTTAGTTCCGACTACTTGACTTGTTGTGGTAATTAACTTTCCAGCACGTTTTGCCTATATGATGTTGGTTTTGTAAAATTCCCACATCGGAAATTTGAAGAAAAATGAGAGGAGTCTTTAATTATAAATAGACTCCTCCTCCTTTTAGTTTTTCTTATCCCAAAATTGTCCTTTCCTATATTTAGGCAATTTTCTTCTCTCTCTTTCTTTTGTAATATTTCTTCAAGTTAGTGAAATATTATTTTGGTAGTGTCCGAGGACATAGGCAAAATTGGCCGAACCTCGTTAAATTTCTGGTGTTCTCTTTATGTTATTTTGTGTCTATTTAATAGCTATTGTCGGGTATAGTTGTAGTAAATTATTGTGCTATTAAAATTACTTATATTAGTTAAATTTTGTCTAGAAAAGTGGTTTTTAAGTTGGACCGTTGTGACCTCACCACTTACCTGGGAATTTTTCCTTTCACCTGGATAATAGTTCTCAAGGTGAATATTGTTGTTATTGGTGGAAATTAACCCGAATTCCACAACAATTGGTATCAGAGCTCTTGGTTTATTTTAGTATGCTCTGTGGTTGCGGCTTAGACTGATCTGCCACATCAGAAAAAATTTTCTTGGGCTAATTGGCATTCCGCATTAACAGCTATTAAATAGAATTTACAGCAGAAATGGCAGATAGTACAAAAGCATCCACATCTTCATCATCGTCAATTTTGGCAAGAACTACTGTAACAAATGCCAGATTTGCAGTGGAGATTTTTGATGGCACCAGTTATTTCGGCATGTGGCAAAGTGAGGTTCTAAATGCTCTTTTTCAGCAAGGTCTAGATATTGCCATTGAAGAAGAGAAACCAGAGGAAGTTGAGGAGAAAGAATGGAAGACTATTAATAGATTGACATGTGGTACAATTCGATCGTATCTTTCTAGAGAGCAAAAGTATGCATTTTCGAAAGAAATTTTTGCAAATAAATTGTGAAAGGCACTGGAGGAGAAGTTCTTAAAGAAAAGTAGTCAGAACAAGCTCTATATGAAGAAGAGATTGTTCCGCTTTAATTATGTACCCGGTACCACTATGAATGATCACATTACCAGCTTTAATTAGCTGGTGACTGATTTGATGAATATGGATGTGACTTTTAATGATGAAGATCTGGCTCTGATGTTGGTGGGATCGCTTCTTGATGAGTTTGAGTACCTTGAAACTACTCTACTTCATGGGAAGGTTGCTGTGTCTCTCAGTAAAGTAACTGCTGCCTTGTATAGTTATGAATTGAGAAAGAAAGAAAAGCAAGAAAATACAAGTGTAGAAGCTGAAACTCTTGTTGTTAGAGGCCATTTGCAGAGCCAGAATAAAGGAAGGAGAGGGAGATCAAAGTTAAAATCCAGACTGAGTAAAGATGAATGTGCCTTTTGTCGAGGAAAGGGGCACTGGAAGAAAGATTGTCCCAAGCTAAAAAATAAAGGCAAGTCTGAAAAGGGAAAGGCTGTCTCAGAGTCAAATGTAGCTGAGTATGATGAAGCACATTCAGACTTTTTATGTGCTACTACACCATCAACCAGTAGTTCTAGCTCATGGTTGCTAGATTCAGCTTGTAGCCACCATATGACCCTAAATAGAGAATGGTTCTTTGATTTTAAAGAACTAAAAGGTGGAGTTATCTACACAGCAAATAATTCTCCTCTTGACACACATGGGATTGGTTCAATTCACTTGAGGAATCAGGATGGATCAATCAGAACCTTAACAGGTGTTCATTATGTGCCAGATTTAATGAGAAATCTCATCTCTGTGGGAATTTTAGAGTCAAAAGGTTTAGAAGTAAGAGCGAAGGATGGGATAATGAGGATTATCTCTGGAGCACTTGTGATAATGAAGGGAATTCGAAAGAGAAACAATGTGTATTACTTTCTGGGTAGTACAATTGTTGGGACAACATCAGTAACAGCTTCTACTAATGATCAGGAGTCAGAAGCAACCAGGTTATGGCATATGCGTTTGGGGCATGCTAGAGAAAAATCCTTGAAATTACTAATAGATCAAGGATTATTGAAAGGAGCACGGGCTTGCAAATTGAATTTTTGTGAGCATTGCATCAAAGGGAAGAAGACAAGGGTGAAATTTGGAACAGCAATCCATGATACTGAGGGTATTTTGGATTATGTTCATTCAGATGTATGGGGGCCTTCCAAGACAACTTATTTAGGAGGAAAACACTATTATGTTACCTTTGTTGATGATTTTTCCCGAAGAGTTTGGGTGTATACGATGAAGACGAAGGATGAGGTGTTGGGAATTTTCCTTAAATAGAAAAAGATGATAGAGACTCAAACAGGTAGAAAAGTCAAACGTCTACGAACAGACAATGGTGGAGAGTTCAAAAATGATCCTTTTTTGAAAGTTTGTGAAGATGAAGGTATTGTCAGGCACTTCACCGTCAGAAATACACTACAACAGAATGGGGTGGCTGAGCGTATGAACCGGACATTGCTAGAGAAGGTTTGATGTATGTTGTCCAATGCTGGGTTGGGCAAAGAATTTTGGGCTGAGGCTTTGTTATATGCTTGTCACCTTGTCAACCGTTTACCATCAACTGCTATTGGTGATAAGACACCATTGGAGAAATGGTTTGGAAAACCTGCTACAGATTATGATTCCTTACATGTATTTGGTTCCATTGCATATTATCATGTTAAGGAGTCAAAGCTGGATCCAAGAGCAAAGAAGGCAATATTTATGGGGATCACATATGGTATAAAAGGCTATCGTCTTTGGTGTCCAGAGACAAAGAAAGTAATCTTCAGCAGGGATGTTACCTTTGATGAATCTACCATGTTGAGAAAGGTAACTAATGAACAGACAAATGGTACTCCACAGCAGGTGGAGGGTACTTCCAAACAGGTGGAGTTTGATAGTAACAGAATTATCCCAGCCAATAAAGAAACTGATGTTGACTCTCCTATGGTAGAAGAAGAGTCAAATGAAGAAGAGGTTCAGACCCAAGAACCTCCACAGCAACATGAATCAATTGCACTAAGAAAAGGAAAGAGGACCATTAGACAACCTGCTTGTTATGCTGATATGGTCTCTTTTCCATCACCAATTGCAATCGATGATGTTCCTACCACTTTTAATGAAGCAGTTCAAAGTTCAGAATAGAAAAAGTGAAGGATTGCCATGAATGAAGAAATTTAGTCCCTTCAAAAGAATCAGACATGGAAACTAGCTAGTCTTCCGAAGGGAAAGAAGGCAATTGGGTGCAAATGGGTATATGCAAAGAAAGATGGATTTCCTGACAAGAATAATGTTCGCTACAAAGCAAGATTGGTGGCTAAAGGCTACGCTCAGTGGAGGGAGTTGATTATAATGAAGTATTTTCTCCAGTTGTAAAGCATTCATCCATTAGAATCTTGTTGGCTTTGGTAGCACAGTTGGATTTGGAATTAGTTCAGATGGATGTAAAAACTGCATTTTTACATGGAGACTTGGATGAGGAAATCTACATGACTCAGCCAGATGGATTCAAAGTTGCTGGAAAGGAAAAGATGGTATGCAAATTGAAAAAATCGCTGTATGGATTGAAGCAATCTCCAAGGCAGTGGTACAAGTGATTTGATAAGTTTATGATAGGGCAGAATTATACGAGAAGCAAATATGATCATTGTGTGTATTTACGCAAGCTACAAGACGGATCCTATATATATCTTCTTCTTTATGTTGATGATATGTTGATAGCTTCCAAGAGTCAGACAAAAATTGAGAAATTAAAGACTCAATTGAATAGGGAGTTTGAGATGAAGGATCTTGGTGAAGCAAAGAAGATTCTCGGCATGGAAATTTCAAGAGATAGGAAATTGGGGAGGCTTTGTTTGTCTCAAAAGGAATATTTAAGGAAGGTACTAAAACGTTTTGGCATGTATGAGAAGTCAAAACCAGTCAGTACACCACTTGCTCCTCATTTCAAGCTTAGTGCATCCATGTCACCAAAGAATGATGCAGAACGGGAATATATGTCAAAAGTACCGTATGCAAGTGCTGTTGGTAGTTTGATGTATGCAATGGTGTGTACGAGGCCTGATATTTCACAAGCAGTTGGGGTTGTAAGCAGGTATATGCATGATCCTGGAAAGGAGCATTGGCAAGCTGTGAAATGGATTCTACGGTATATTATGAACACTGTAGATGTTGGTTTGGTATTTCAGCAGGACAAGCAAGAAGGTCAATACGTAGTTGGGTATTGTGATTCTGACTATGCAGGTGATTTGGACAAGCGTCGATCAACTACTGGTTATGTATTTACTTTTGCAAAAGCACCAGTTAGTTGGAAGTCCATTTTACAGTCAATAGTGGCTTTGTCTACTACAGAGGCAGAGTATATGGCAGTTACAGAAGCTGTGAAAGAGGCAATTTGGCTTCAAGGGTTGCTTGGTGAACTGGGAATTGAACAGAAGCATATCAAAGTGCATTGTGATAGTCAGAGTGCTATTCACTTAGCAAAGAATCAGGTTTATCATGCAAGGACGAAGCACATTGATGTTTGATATCACTTTGTACGAGAGATTTTAGAAGAAGGTGGAGTCATAATCCAGAAGATCCGGACTACTGAGAATCCTGCTGATATGTTGACAAAAGTAGTTACAGCTATCAAGTTCCAACACTGTTTGGACTTGATTAATGTTATCAGAATTTGAAGATTGGCGCTTCAAAGCGCATTAGATGACACTACTGAAATTTGAATTTGTGAGAGAATTGTTTGGAATTTTCCAAGGTAGAGATTTGTTAGTTTTGTAAAATTCCCACATCGGGAATTTGAAGAAAAATGGGAGGAGTCTTTAGTTATAAATAGACTCCTCCTCCCTTTAGTTTTTCTCATCCCAAAATTACCCTTTCCTATATTTAGGTAATTTTCTTCTTTCTCTCTCTTTTGTAATATTTCTTCAAGTTAGTGAAATATTATTTTGGTAGTGTCCGAGGACGTAGGCAAAATTAGCCGAACCTCATTAAATTTCTGGTGTTCTCTTTATGTTATTTTGTGTCTATTTAATAGCTATTGTCGGGTATAGTTGTAGTGAATTATTGTGCTATTAAAATTACTTGTATTGGTTAAATTCTGTCTAGGAAAGTGGTTTTTAAGTTGGACCGTTGTAACCTCACCACTTACCTGAGAATTTTTCTTTTGGGTGATTTTTAGTTCAATCGTTCACACTCTAGTCACCTGGATAATAGTTCTCAAGGTGAATGTTGTTGTTATTAGTGGAAATTAACCAGAATTTCACAACATATGAGAAAGCATAGATTTTCATATCTTTTTCATTGAGGGAAAAAAAAAATTGTACATACAAATTAAATATTTTTTTATTCAACATTCAATTCATAATAATTATTCATTGACTTAGGGGTATTACATGAAAATATATTAGACACCCATTAAATTCATAATAATATATGAAATATTATTAATTAAATAATTTTTCATTCAATATATGAATCATATTAATTATCTATTGAGTTAAGTGTACGACATAATAATATATTAAAAAAAAATTTAATAATTTTTTTTAATAAATCTAACTCTCACAAACATAATAAATTCACTATCTCATACTGTTGAAAATGACTCCAATACCACATTAACTGCTATAGAGAAATTAAATAATAAGCAAATCAAACAAAGGGCATTGTTGATATATATACCTGATGTTTTAGAATATTTAATTACTTAAATAGTTGATTTCTTTTTCCTAAAATGAGTAAAGTTTTAAAATATAATTAGTAATATTTATTATTATGAAACTGAAAGTATATGCAAGTTTCGTAATATAATATATATTCCATATTAACAAAGATTCAGTATTTATAAATTTCCATATGTTTCAAATTTCTCAATGATTGTGTTGTCAGGTCAGTTATTATACAAATCCTCCAAATGTTAGTCTCTTTATTCTGAATCTGTCATATGAATTGGCATTAACATATATAAGTCCGAGTCATTAAGATAAGTCTGAGTCAGTTTGTGTTTTTCAATTTTCCCTGACATCTTTTTGCTATGATAAACAGTACATCAATTAGGCCATTTTACTTCAAAAAGTCCCTGATTATAGACTTTCAAGAACAGTACCTGTCTTATTATTAGCCTAAGTATATCACTGCTCACCCCGCATTGAATATTAAGAATTTAAATTTTAACAGTTTCTTTTTATTTTGAAAACTTTTTATCATCATATATATGTAAATGTGACTCACTGTATGCAGGGGAAAATTAAAATCAGCTGTAAGGGTTTGATGGGATATCAATCATCGTCATCAGAGCTTCTAAACTTTGAATGCATCTCCAAAGCAAGGTTTGATGATGACAATGGACCTTATGAAGCATGGCTGGTAATTACACATGCTAATTAATTAACCACATTCCAGCTTATTTAATTTATCATAGAAATTATCTATGATATATATATTCTAAAAATTATTATTCTTAAATCTATTTTGATTAATTCGCCTTTTAAATATAATTAAGTAGAAGAAGCATCCTTCTGCTTTGTACTCGTTTGAACAAATGATGACACCCGCTAAGGGAAAAAGATTGGTTGTGTTTTTGGATTATGATGGGACTCTCTCACCAATAGTCAATGATCCTGATCAAGCTTTCATGTCCGATAAGGTAAGTATCTTTTTTTCACATATATGTATATATTTAATTAAGGTGCACAAAATAATCTTTAATTAACTAAATTTCACAGGAAATTGTATTTTTTTTATTTAATTTTATAAATCTCGCACATTTTCATAGTCTTTGTAGGTTGTAATGCATGTAATAAACTGAATGCTGCCGATGTAATAATTGAATTATATGAATTAACTTGGTTCAAATGATAATAATTACTACAAAATTTTACAAGTTTGAATATCGAACGCAGCTAACTTCATTAAAAAAAATCTTATATATATGTGTATATATATTTAAAAATTACGTGAATAATCATTGTAAGAATTACTTAATTATAAAAGTTATACATATTGCAGATGCGTTCAGCCCTTGAAGAAGTTGCCCACTTCTTCCCCACTGCAATAGTTAGTGGAAGATGCCGCGATAAAGTAATACAATATAATCACAATTTGTAACTTTTTTTTTTTGGAGATTATTTATTAAGATTAACCTTAATTAATGGCCTAAAAGTTGCAAGCATTTTTTAATTAAAAAACTAGGTGAAAGGATTTGTTCAACTACAGAATTTAACTTATGCTGGAAGCCATGGGATGGACATATTGACTACAACAATTGCTTCTTTGAAGTGCAATAACCAGCATCAAAGTATAGCTATTGATGATGAGGTTTATTCCTTTTTTTTTTTTTTTTTAAGTTTATTGGCTTCTCTGCATTTTGTAATATAAATATTTTTTTTATTTTTTATAAAATTTGGCTTTAACTGAAACTTGAAACTCAATATTTAACAGTTCCAGAGATGATTCAACCAATATCACTGAACCATAATTAATTAGATTTTCATTGTAATTACAAATTCAAATCCGAATCAAATTCAATTAATATAAAATAATAATCACTAGCTAGCTAGCTGCTTACTATATCTTTCTATATCTGAAAATGATTCTATTGTCCTTATTAGGGTAATGAAGTTATTTACTTTCAACCAGCAAAAGCTTTTTTACCTACAATTCAGGAGGTAAAATTTATCCCTTTTAATATAATTTGGCTTATGTTACCAATTGTTGAGAAATATAATTAACTGATTCGTCTAATAAATTATTATATTTATTGAATTAATGAGTTTTGATTCAGTCATTATTATATATACATATATATATTTTTTGTAGATATTCAGGGTATTGGAAGAAAAAATCAAAATCATCGATGGTGCCATGATTGAAGACAATAAGTTTTGCATTTCTGTGCATTTTCGGCGTGTAAATGTAGAGGTGATTAATTAAATTACTACTATACACATATATATAAACTTATTTATTAACCAAACAAATGATTTGTTTTGTAGTTGCTATATTAATTACTTGATTAAAAAAATAAATAAAAACAGGATGTTGCTTCTCTTAAAGAAATGGTGGAATCAATAATGGAGGATTACCCTAACTTTCGCATAACAGGAGGTAGAAAGGTAATTAGCGAAGAGTCTATTTAACATGGATAGATGGATTTAGTTTTAAATTTGAAGTGTAAAGCCATGAAAAAATATATCTGATGATAAATTTCAAATGTTTAATATTTTAAATGATTAATTACCTAAATAAACTCTAAAATAATATGCTTATCCTCAAGTAGGAATTTATCCCTAATTATATCAACCTTGTTTTTGTGCAATTATCTTGAATAGGTTATGGAGATACGTCCTCAAATTGATTGGGACAAAGGCCGTGCTCTTCAGTATCTGATTCAAAACTTTGGTTTCAATGACTCTAATGATTTCTTTCCAATATACATAGGAGATGATAATACAGACGAGGATGCTTTTAAGGTATGGTTATATTTGATGAGAAATTAAATGAAAAAATCTCGATTGGTAAGTGAATTTATTTTAAGTTGGAATTTTTATCTTATTAATTATTATATAATTTTTACGAAATATGTATTTAGAAAATAATTTTTAAATATATATACAATCATAAATAATTCATGAATGTATATATAATTTATTAATGTGGGGTTTGTATTTAGATGCAATCGAGAAAATTAATGATCTTAAAATCTATAAATATATAAAATATCTGAAAATTAATATTGATCAATGATCATCCGATCGTACTCTTTTACAAGCTAATTAATTGAAGAATCACTCCTCAGCGAGGCTTCTTTTGTATTAGCGCCAATATCAAGCTACATTTAGAAGTAATTGAAGTAAAATTTTAAGTTATTTGTGGAACTAACTCATGATTAATCTGGCGTGTGAATGCTTGTAGGTTATAAAGGAGATTGGCAGAGGATATCCCATAATCGTTTCTTCAATCCCAAAGGAGACAAATGCTTCCCACTCCTTGCGAGATACAAACGAAGTCATGTCCTTTCTAATACATTTAGTGAATTGGAAAATAATTTCTTCTCTGCTAATTGATTAGGAGCTTGAAATTAATTTAAAAATTAGAGATTATAGAATAGTGGGGGTTATATATTTTACTCACAAAGTGAAATTTAGATAACTTGCTTAGTTTTAATATAGCGAGTTCACCGTGACCCTCTAGCTATAAGCATTCAATAATTTAATTAGGTTAAAGAAGAATGAAGAATTAGAAGGCAGAAATAGGTTAATTTGTATGTTTTTGGATTATTTTATTTTAGGTATTATTACATTAAATTTTTTCCCATTCAAATTTTATGAAATGGGTTATGCATATTACGGCTTATTAAGTCATTATTATTTTTTATATTGACTATTATGTTTAATTTTTATTTGAAATAATCATTTCTTTTTAATTTAGTTGTATAACCGATGGATATATCATACTAAATCTAATTCCCTGATTCAGTCAAAAGTATATTATCTATGCAGAAATTAGGAAATTCACAAATAAAAAAGATTTTTATTTATGGTTCTTGAAAATAGAACTTAGGTTCATGAAAAGATGAGCAAATCTTTTTGTCAACTAAACTTACATTGGAACCATGTTTAAATAATCATTTTAATGAATGCATTGGCTAATCTCTCTCTCTATATATAAAAAATAAAAATTTACTTTAAGAGTTGATTAGAAAAATATTTTTACATAATCAAATTTATGTGAGTTCCAAATAAAATTATTTGTAAATCAATATATTTATTATTTTTAAATTTTTTATGTTATCTTATTATAAAATAATTTGACCAATTTATTTTATTTATATTATTATTTAAAATTACCGTAACATAATATTTGATTTAATAAAATAATAATAATAATTTAGGTGTATTAAAATATTTTTAAAAAATATAACTTAAATAAAAAGAAAAAATTGACGAAATCCGTGAAAAACTTGGGCCAGTAACTAGCAAGTGAGGCGCTCATTATGTCCTGTTCAGAACTAAAAATAAAAATGAGCTTTGAAAATGTGCAGAGTTTTAAATTACCGTGTTTTTTATAGTTTTTTTTTTAATTTTTAAACAAAGTAGGTTTATTTGCAAAAAATAATAATAATAATAATATTTTACAAAAAATACTAATTTTATTTATATTTTTTCATAAATTAAACTATTTTTTCATAATTTTTTAATTATAATTTTTTTTTAATTTTACTAAAATATAACTTATTTTTTGTAAAATAATAATTTTACCAAAAAAATTCATAATTAGAAAAAAATAACTCTCTTACAAAAATAATAATTTTCTTATATTTTTTTTTTATAAATTAGACTATTTTTTATAAAGTTTATAGATATATAAATTTAAAATACTACTCTAATCATTTTAGCATTTTTCATTTTTAATTAATGACATATAATAACAAGTTAATTTAATTATAATATTTTAAATATTTTAATTATATTTATTATTTATAATTATCTTATTGGCCTTAAAAAAATAATTTTGTACTTTATTTTAAAACAAAGTAATATAAAAATTTATCTATATAATATCTTTTATAAGTATATTGTGATTTTTTTAAAAAAAGTAATATTTTTTCGTAATTATAAAATTATTTTTCTCGTAAAATTGTTGTTTTATATAAAATAAATCATATTACAAAATAAATTACATTTTGGTAAAATTAAAATTTTTTTCGTAATTAAGTAAAATTACGAAAAAAATAATTTAATTTACAAAAAAAATATAAATGAAATTATGATTTTTCGTAAAAAAAAATATTTTTGGCAACAAAATAGGTTATTTTGTTTAAAAATAAAATTACCATAAAAACAACTTTAAATCACTCGATTATAAATAACGTTAGACCATTCACAAATTACTACTTCGCCTGATCAATCAATATTAAGACTTCTGATCATTTTTTAAAAGACAAAATATTCATTAAAATTATAATAAATTACTATTTAATTTATGAAATTTTACTTAATTAATTAGTATATTTTCATTTTTTGAAAAATTAATTAATTAACCCATATATTTTGATTACGACACAAAATTCAATCTTTCTATCTAATTTTCAAAAAAATTATCAGGTGGGACAATTAATTCTTGAATCCAGGTGCAACCATACATATACATTTGTCCGTGCATAGGAATAGAAAAAGAGAATATGAAACTAAAGGGGCAAAATGCTAATAAATTGTAATATAATAAAAGTAAAGGGGAAAAAATTAGAAGAGATACATTTGTGAACATACAATTATGCGTATTTTAAAAAAGAAATTTTAAAAGTAGCTGCCCCCATAGTAAACCTCTCTCCTCCTATATATATATATATATATTTTAAGATAAAATATTGTCAAGCATAATAATTTATATTTCATGAAAGCCTAAAATAGAATTCTTATGTTGCCATATTATTACCGGAGCAATATATATATATAATAAAAAATTAAATTGTTTAGAGGAATTAAATAAGAAGATATATAAATATCACAGATTTTTATTTAAATTTTATGTAAAAAGAGTTTTTGAATTGCTTTTGTTCTATGAAATTGTTGTCGCGGGATAAAACGGTGCGTTTAC
Source organism: Reutealis trisperma (assembly GCA_947687605.1). NCBI lineage: Eukaryota > Viridiplantae > Streptophyta > Magnoliopsida > Malpighiales > Euphorbiaceae > Reutealis > Reutealis trisperma. The sequence continues at coordinate 4,122,694 of CANTUT010000033.1, read as the reverse complement.
ACTAGGTCATAAGAGCCGTCGCGTCCCCTTAAACCCTATCACAATCAGTTTCTTTTAAATTTAATACCAACGCACCCTAAACCCTGATTCTCCTTCACTACCTGGCATTGGAGGTCTAACTATGCCCGTTAAACTCCTTTCACAGCTCCACTTTCTCAATCCATCTTTTCGGGTCACAAGTCTCCCACACATGAATTCTTTTCCTCCCGCTAGCTCCTTCCGGACCGTCTCCATTTTGTCTCGGATATTCCCGTTCAGACTCAAATACCTATGTTTTGAGCCTCACTCCAATTCGCAGCTCGGTGTTCGCCCTCTCTCGACTAGGCCATTTCGTCCCAGGCCGGGCTCAAGCTCTGCATTAAGCGATAGTGCTCGTGGCAGAGGAGATGTTAGAGCTTCAAAAAGTCTGATTGAAGATGAAGCCGAACTCAGTGACTGGGTCAGTGATTTGAGGCCCCGCTCTTTCCGTGGCCGAGACTCTGAAGACGAGTCAGATTCTGATATGGCTCGTAATAGAGGTAGGAGACGTAGAGATAGTGACCGAGGTAGAAATAGAGAAAGGGGAAGGGAAAGAGATGGAGATAGAGGTAGAGACCACTTTTCAATGAAGAGAAGAAGGGACAGTATCTCAGACGGGTTTGGCGAGTCAGATAGGATGAGAGCTCGAGGTCAAGTTGATACATTTTCAAGGAATTCACGGGCAGGCAAGCGATTTGACGGTGATAAGGAGACATTCAATTTTCGGAAAAAGAATGCGAATGTGAATTTAATGAATGAAAAGAGAGGAGCGAGAGGCATGGATTCTGGGTTTTGGAGGGATGGGAAGGGATTAAGGATGAAAAGGGATTTTGCTGGACATGAAGAAGATGACAATGAGATCGATGACAACGAGGAGGATGAGAGGAAAGAGTTAATAGGGGATCTCAGGGACTTGGTTGATGAGGAGGAGAGTGATAGTCCCGATGAAGATGATCATGACGATGGGATCTTAAAGAGAAATGCATCTTCTTCACTTGGACTGCAGGGGAAGGATAGGCCTAGCTCACCCGGAAATTTAGATTCTTATTTAAGCGAGTCTAGGTATGTTAATATTTAATATTTCAACTTCTCTAATGTTTATAGAATTTTATCAACACTTAATTTCTCTAAAATTTTTGCAGATTTGATCAGTGTTCGGTTTCTCCTTTGTCATTAAAAGGAATCAAGGATGCAGGATATGAGAAAATGACTATAGTTCAGGAGGCCACTCTTCCAGTTATACTTAAAGGTTTATTTCATATATGGTCTATTTCTCATTTATTTGTCCTAGTTGATTTGTTGAGAATCGAGATAAGAGATGGTTGGATGTTTGCAAACTGCATGGTAGATTGTAGTTAGATCTCTTTTGTTAGGCAAAATGCATGGTGCGAGAACAACTTGTCAGTTGGATACATTCTCCAAGAGAGTTTCAGAAAAATCAATATGCGAGGTTGCATTTTCTTTTCTCTTATATTATTTGATCTATCCTATTTCATTTTAGCATTGGTTTTAAGGAGTGAAATGTCCTATGAAGGGTTCTGATTCTACTGTTGTGAGGCTCAATCAAACAAGTTGGGATCAGCTATAAATCTTCTTTTTCTTTTTGTTTCTGTTTAAAGCCAAGAATGAAAAATACTCGATCAACATTAGGATTCTGAATTTAATGCCATTGCTACATATTCTCATCTTTATGTGTATCTTCATTTCTGCTGCTACTCTTTGCTATGATTTATGATGTTGGTTTACTTGTCCATAACATAACAACACACACATTGATTTTGTTTCCAGGTAAGGATGTTCTTGCTAAGGCTAAAACAGGCACTGGAAAAACTGTAGCATTTTTGGTAAGATGCCTTATTTTGAGTATGCATTAGTGTACAATGGCATATTTAGCCGATGGAAGACCATCAGTGCAAAGCTGTGGCAAGGACTTATTATTAATAGTAGTTTCTTAACAAGATCTATGCATGCATTCTTCAAAGTTGTTAAACTTTAGTCTTAATATACAAAGTTGGTAAATTCTCAAGGTCATAGCTATAGCAACATATTTACCACAGGTAATAGGAGGAACTGAAGTATATTTGCAGAGATCAAGTTATAATATTTGTGCCTATATTTTTCCTTGTACAATTATTTTTGTCTAGTCATTCTCTTTCGGGGGAGTTTGTTTTTCTGAGGTGTAAAAGCAGGCTATCTTATGAATTTGGCCACGGTTTAGATGTGTAAGGTCCTTTGGTATGTTGTTGGATATTGTTGCTTTCTTCTTTCTGCTTTCTTCAGTTAATAGTGGTTCATTTGTGTATAGCCAATTTGGCTTCCCCCTCTAAATAGTGAAAATTGGCCGTCTTATGAATTTGAACTAAATTTGGATAATAAGGCATCTGAAATTTTATAAGATCCTAGAATTCTCTGAGCTATAACTTATTCTCTCTCTCTCTCTCTCTCTCTCTCTCTCTCTCCCCTTCCCTCTCTCTCTCTGATCAGCTTCCAGCAATTGAAGTTGTCGTGAAATCTCCTCCTATTAGTAGTGATAAAAAACGACCCCCAATTCTTGTTCTTATTATATGCCCAACTCGGGAACTTGCAAGTCAAGCTGCTGCAGAGGCAAACACCCTATTAAAGTATCACCCCAATATTGGTGTTCAAGTTGTGATGGGAGGTACAAGACTTGCACTTGAACAGAAGCAAATGCAAGCAAACCCTTGCCAGGTTAGTTTATTAATTTTGTATAAGATGAAATTGACTTAAACAAAAACATTTCATCATATATAGACTCCTTTTGATTACAGTTCAGAATGTTGTCAAACTGTTGCAAAAAATAGTTGTCCCAGGATGAGCAAGTAATTTGAATTTAAATTCAATCTGTCTGTTAATTTCAATCCAAGGCTGGCAACCAATTAGATTGTGAGTTATCAGATACAGATTGTGCTAAGTAATGTACTAAAGGAAATGGATTTCATCAAGCTTGGACATTGTTATTCTTCTCACATGTATAAAATTAACAGATTCTTGTTGCTACACCTGGAAGGCTCAGAGACCATACTGAGAATACTGCAGGATTTGCAACAAGACTGATGGGTGTGAAAGTCCTTATACTTGATGAAGCTGATCATTTGCTAGACATGGGATTTCGTAAAGACATTGAGAGAATAATTGCTGCTGTTCCAAAGCAACGACAAACACTTTTGTTTTCTGCCACAATTCCTGAAGAGGTTTCCTTTTTGACTTTAGCGTGTCTTAACATATATGTAGAACTGGTAGTAGTTCTGAATAGGTGCTCAATTTGAAGGTTCGTCAAATCTGTCACGTTGCTCTGAAACGAGATCATGAATTCATAAATACAGTTCAGGAGGGAGCTGAGGAGACACATTCACAGGTTTGGCTTTTTCCGGAATTTATTACCTAATCTTTCTTATTTACGTCTCAATCTTATTTCTTGGGTCATTTCAGGTCAGGCAGATGCATCTGGTTGCTCCATTAGACAAGCATTTTCCCATATTATATGTTCTTCTGAAGGATCATATTGCAGATAATATTGATTATAAGGTTTGCGTTGAATTCCAGAAACTTGTGCCTATTTTTATTCAGATCTTCTCTATTTGCATTTATTTGGGCCATAAGATATTTATTGTTTTAGAGTTTGATATGGTTAATCCTTTTTTTTAAGTGTCATAGAAATGAAAATACTTTTGCCAACCTTATTGCAAGTCTAACCTTTCAGTCTACTTCATATAGCCCTTGTTTGTTTGTGCAGGTTCTTGTATTTTGTACAACTGCTATGGTCACAAGAATGATTGCTAACCTTCTTGGTGAACTGAACTTTAATGTTAGAGAGATCCATTCCAGAAAGCCACAGAGTTACAGGACCAGAGTTTCTGATGAATTTCGGAAGTCAAAGGGCCTAATTCTTGTGACTTCTGATGTATCTGCTCGTGGAGTTGATTATCCTGATGTTACGCTTGTCATACAGGTACTTGACTCCATTTTATAAACTCGCAGTCTGGATGATTGGTCTTGTGCACAAGTTACTGCGTTAAGGTGCTGGAGTAGATTGATCTCACCATGATTTTGTTTAGTTTATGATTTTCATATACATTTCATGTCCAACCTCCTCTGAAATGATTGAAAAAGAAAATCTCTACATTTCATTTCTGTTTATTTTAATCAAGAAAAAAAAAATTCTGTTACAAGCACAGGTGGGCTTGCCATCTGATAGAGAGCAGTACATCCATCGACTAGGTAGAACTGGTCGTAAAGGTAAAGAAGGGCAAGGCATCTTGTTGCTGGCACCCTGGGAGGAATCATTCTTATCTACCATTAAGGATTTGCCAATAACGAAGGCTTCTGTCCCTCCGGTGGATCCAGATACAAGAAAAAAGGTATCCTTCCCTGTTCAAACCTTCTAGTGGGGTTTTCTTACCCAATGGAACTTTTGGAATCTTTCCATTAACAAGCCTTATATCTAAAATATGAAACATTGCTGAACAGGTGGAGCGTGCCCTGTCCCATGTGGAGATGAAGAATAAAGAAGCAGCATATCAGGCCTGGTTAGGTTATTACAATTCAACTAAACTGGTGGGTAGGGACAAGTACAGGCTTGTGGAGCTTGCTAATGTTTTCAGCCGAAGCATGGGACTTGATAACCCTCCTGCCATCCCCAAGCTTGTTCTAGGCAAGATGGGTCTCAGGAATATCCCTGGTTTGCGCTCCAAATAGTTTTAGCAGCTAAACAGTGACTCTGAAACTTCGAAAAATCCAGCGCTCCAAATATCTTTATGGAAACACGATTTGCCAATTGGAAAACATTTCTGATGAATGTGGATTTAGCTGGTGCAAAATAGGTTCAAGGCCCACATTTTTTTATCATGTAAATTCCAAAATTGGGAAGCAAAACCTTACAAGACCTTGTAGGAGCAGACATTTATTTATTTCCAGTTTCTAAGCTTAATCAAGCAATAGGCTTTGTTTCTCCTTCAATGGGTTGCAGATTAATTCTTCATAATTCTCTCTTCCCCCATCTTCATCTGACAACTCAACCTCTTTCATCCGTACGGCTTACTTCTCTGTCTTCCCTTTTCTGTTTCTACTCATCATAAATTCAAGATACCAATAACCACCGAATCCTGTCCGTCGGAATTAAATATGGGATGTAGTCATCATTATTATTATGTTTTTAATTTAGACTAAAGTTCAAGTTATTGAACATTCTTAAAAAAAAAAAAAAAAAAAAAGGTTCACACTACTCAAATTAAAATGAAATTGAGAAGGGCTAACAAAATTACCAAAAACAAATTTACAAAAAAAAAAATTTGTTCTTTATTTTTATTTTTATTTTTTTTGGGGTATGGATGATTCGGCCACCCAAAAAAGATAACCAAGAGCCTTAACATCATCAACGAATAACATGTCAAGTGTAGATCCTTTTTCCAGCTATGAAACAAGAATCTTTTTTCATCTATCTTTGGCGGGGGTATAGCTACAATATTGACCTTTAGGCAAGAGTTGATAAAAGAAGCTCTTACAATGAGCTTGTGCATCAAAATCCCTAGTACATCGTGTAAAAAAATCCTGAGAAAATAAATTTATAACATTGCAAAATCCTAGATTCTAGAACTACGAGCTTCTACATCAGTGGAGTTACAATGTGTTTTGAGCCCTATAATTAAAACTAATCACCCAGTCCTGAGTCCTGAGTCCTGCATCTCCCCCTTCGATCTGCTACATCCATGTAAACAGGGCAGGTTAGAAAATGATATATAGTGTACAAACATGCATGAGCCAGCATGAATGGGCGGCCATCAAACAAGTATCAGGCGATTCCCACAAGTTCACCCTTTTACGAATGAGGCGAGATCACCAAGGGCTGGTAATTAGCCGGTTTCTCATCATAGTTTCCCCCACCATCATCAACAGCTTGGTTCAGAAATGCCAGAGGCGGGAAATCCTCATCCTTTAACTGATAATTCCTTTGGGCCACTGATCTGGCAATAAAATCAAATGCCCCTGTTAAGATAATACATCAAAACCATCACAAAACAATCCCAGTGAACTAATAAGCAACTAATAAACAGAGGTCACAGCATAAACATTCCACTTGTAAATCACAGTCCATCATATGCATATACATGGTACTGCTGTATGATGTGACTGCAGAATAGAACATCAGGCCATCACCAATAAGTATACTGTCATCTATAGGTTTTGTAGTCTTAAAGGCAGAAATGAATTGATATTTATAACTACCTCTCAGTACTATAATTCTAAAACACTGCCACTTATCCACATGCAACCTGGCTTTCAGGGCCCCTGCAATTCAGAAACCTTGCACTTAACAAACAGAATGATGACTACCTCTGCAGATGAGGCGATGAAGGCTGATCTGGTGAAGACCGCTGGCCAGAGTTGCCATGAAACCTTTGGTCCTCAAACGCCGCACTTGATCGACTTAACTCATTTAAATGTGGTACCTCATTTACACCTGAGAAACCCACTGGTCCAAGAGAACCAAACTCAAGCTGTTCTGCAGGAGAACCAAAACCAGCACTATGATCATAAGGATATAGCATGACAACAGGTGGATAAGCAGGCCCATTTGATGAAACCCCACCAGGATTCATGGACTGTAGTGGATACATGCCATATGACAAATTGGCAGAACCGCTTTGGGAGGAGCTTGAACGGATTGGACCATTCTGAGAGTGGTATGAAGGGAAAGTATCATGTCTATGTGAGCTCCATGTCCTATCAGTTCGGTTCTCATTTGATGCCAACCGATCCAGCCTTGAGTTTGACTTCTCAGCCTGGCTGCGACTGTGGTTGCGCCCAGCAGCTCTAGGCTTTGAATTAGAATTCCAGTTCCCTTCCCTGTCACCATGGTGGTCACTTCTGTCATAGCTATAATTTCCCTTCCTGGTATTTGCAGAATGCCGCTCCCGAACAGATACCTTCTAAAACAAAACAATATAAATTGTGAAATGAAATCTAAAGAGATCAGCAATAACAGGAGCTATATAATTTCAATCAGAAAAAATGCAAAAGGAATTTAAGATTACTAAATGACATGCAGTAAATTGATGAGAATCCTCAATAGTTTTAATGGCAATAGATGAGAAGAAAAACATGATTATAAAACTTCAAGGACTCTATATAACATCACCTGTAGCACTACCAATAGACAGAGAGCAGATTCATTGATGGTTTAAGAAACCAACGAGTTAATCAATTTAGAGAAGCAAAAGGCTTAGGTGGTATAATCCTTTTCCTCACACAATGGTCTAAATCAAACAGCAAACTATTAAATATATAGGCATATTTCCTTTCCCTGCAATATTTAACCAGTGTCCAGCAAAATACACCCTACCAGTGTCCACTATTACATGTAAGAGCATGTCCCAGGGAAATATTGTCCAACCAGCGGACCACAACAGTTGCAGAGGCAACAGTGCTGTAAGGAATGTGTAAATTGTGCATGTTGAACACAATTGAACGGTGATAAAGGATGCTATTACAATCAGATGCAACTCTCAGGCCAAGAACATGACTAATATATTCTGGTGCAGAAATAAAAAATATAAAAACCCACTAAGGAAAAGGTTGATACAGGAAAGTAGCTTACAGGATTCGGCAGGTAGGTTCCAGTCCCACTACGATATCTTGGCAGTTCATCAACATAATGTTGGTAAATACCAGTAGGTCTATTAGAAACTGGCTGTAAAGGAGCAACAGGAACAAGGCGCGGCCCATAGTTCATAAGCTGAGTAAAAAGGTTCATGTTGGTTGAAAGAGGTCTCCCAGGACCATCCCATGGAAAACGGCCCTGTAAATATACAGGTGGCACCATAAGAGGTGAAGGATAAATCAAAGGTGTAGGATACCGTGAACTTTGGCAAAACCGCCCATATTGCAAGTTTTGCCAGTGGCTGACAAAATCACTATTAAGAATGTCAGTTTTGTGCTCCAATGGCTCAACAGGAGCAACCCTTCTCATAGAATTAGAAGTACTCAACACCTCAGATTGATCAACTCCCTCAGATGAATCATAATTCTGACCAGAATCACTGTGATCAACACCCTCTTCAATACTAAATTGGCTTGATGATGCATCAGAAGTTCCAGCATCAGTAGGTAAGTTGTACACTGGAAGCATTACTAATGGAAATTGTGGCACTGTAAGATAAACCGCAAAAGGAAGAACCCCTGAATTATCTGTATTTCTTTGTCTTGAACCCGGACCTAAAAGCACTGGAGCAATAGATATCAATGACTCAGATCCACTAGCCTGTGCAGTTTCAAATCCAGGAATCTGATGCCTGGGAACATGCACAGCAGCAGATTGAGGTCCTATGCTTCTTTCAGTTTCAGGGCCCACTGTGGACAGTGGATTCCAGTCTTTGTTCTCATCATCTGCCTGATTAGAGGAATGTTCAGAGACATTCTTACCTTTCCCATAAGCAGCAGATGGCACTACAGAAGATTGTTTCCTATTTCTCTTTTCCCTTGTTGATTTTGACGCCTTTGCCGGTGACCCTTCCCATGAACTCTCAGAAGAGGTTCGACTTCTCAGAGAGCTAGTATTCACAGTAGGAAAGGACCTGGAACTTGTGATTCTGTCATCAAAATAAACTTCAGTACCTCTGTTTTCTTGAATTGGGAAAGTATCTATATGATCTTCCCTCATTGAGCCACGGGTTTCTTTACTGAACTTCTGTTGAACTCTTGAAGTGCCAACAGATCCACTTATTCGGGGCGAAGGAACAAAGTTATAACTAGCTGAAGTGGATTGCTGCTTATCATCTGATTGATGAGTTTCAAAGCCTCCATTGTCGAGATCAAACCCACTGGTGGAGCCCCTTTCTTGCTCATGCCAGAAATCATGATCAACCTCAGTTGGGTTCATTTCCATGGAACTGAAATTCTCATTACCAGGTTCGACTGAATCTTCAGCATTTGAGGGCAATCCAATGCCAGGAAAATAATGGGTTAATGGTGAAGAAACCAAGCCTTGAGGAAATTGCATATTTGCGCCCCAGGGATTATCCATCATGGGAATATTTGTGGGTACCATTCCAGCCAAGTTTCTCTGAGGAGCATAACCCATTGAAGCTAGAACAGAAGGTGAGATTGGAAGAGGTATGTGGCCTGATGCCAGATTCATTGGAACATGAACCTGTCCATTAAAACCAAGACCAGCAGAAGATGCCATTAAGTTCACAAAATCTTGCTCTTCCTGATGCATCCCTTGAGTCGCAAGGACAACAAATTCTTCACCAGCAGCACCCATGCCTGACTCATCATGATAACTATTTGAAACACTGTTTGAATCAGCAGCAACATCAAGGCTTTGATGGGAGGTATGTCTAATGGATGAAGGATCATCAGTTGTAGATCTAATACCATGGTTTCCCAAATTATCAGATTCTAGGTTTTTCCTTCTGTTGTTATTTAACCTAGCAGAGGAGGTCTGGCCTTTTCCAGTTTCTTGGGCTTTGTTACGTCGTCCTTGAAAAGAAACTTCATCATAAGTCTCAGTAAGCTCGGGACTAGAACGTGTCCTTGCAAAAAGATACCTTCCCTGAAGATCACTGACCAAGTTATCAGGTTTAGAACTTCTTTGACTTTTATCTGCATTTGGGCCCTGATTGGAGCTGCTTTCCCTTCTAGACTGATCAGAGGTCCTTGTGTTGTTTGGGCTGACATAAGACTTTTGGCTTTGTGTACGAGAAACAACAGAAGCATCACTGCTTCTGGATGAACTGTCCAAGTGAAAATTACCATGCTGGGAAGCAACACTACGTGAACCGTGCGCCACATCACCTAGTGCTTCACGGCCAGAAGTTTTGCAGTTTGAATTGTTTCTGATATTATCAGATCCACGTGAGAGGTCAGGGGTTGACAATCTCAAGCGCCCCAAATCGTTCCTCGGTGCATCAGGTCGCTGGCCACTACCATGTCTGTCCCAGGTGTTCAAAAAGAATTGATTTACTTCAAAGTATATCTCTTCCTTTGGGCAATCAAGTAACCTTGCAAGCTTTTTAGCACCAAATGCAAATGCACTGCGTATCCTAAAGAAATTACCTGGAAAATATATGCATTATTTAAAGAATGTAAAGTTACTATATAACATAATTAGTGCAACAGAAGAAGTTGAACTGCTATAGTACGCATAAAATACAATGTGTGACTCACTGTTAATTTTTTCCCCCCCTTCATTTCAGTAAGCATTCTTCTAACCTCACCTTTTATAATTTTGCCTCAACATGCTATTTTGCAACTACATCAAAATACTGATTGCTTTAACATTTATTATCCTAAACCTCGCAATATATTTGCCATCTCATAGCTCTAACCATGTCCAAAGATCCTCACAAAAGTGAATAATGGAACATGAAAAAATATCATGGCTAGAAGCATAGTTGTGCTAGTTAGTGTACACAAGGACTCTCCTTTAAAACTGTAGTAAAATTAAAAAATAAATAAATAAATAAAACCTAACTAAATCAGTTGTAATGCCTCCAATGTTCCCTCATGCAAAAACATTGAAAAGATATGTATAAATAGTTAATATATAAAGAAATAATGAAATTGTAAATGCTACTAAAATTGTATATATTAGTTAATATATTAGTATTTAATATTGACAATGAGTACATTGAACAACATATTTATACCAAAATATATAAATAATTATTATTAGTACTATTCAATGATAATAATAATAATTTAACATTTAGGCTCCATTAGTAGTTTCTGGAAAACATTTTTCTCATTTTTTGACATTTGGAAGGCTTTGAAAAATTAATTAATGAAAAGTCATTTTCCGGATTTTAACAAGTTTATTATTATAAAAGAAAAATATATAAATACAAATTTATTAATCCGCTGATCACAAATACTCACTACAGGCAATCATTGATGACCATCATCAGCTGCCAACGGGCGTCGAAAACAACCATCGGCCACCAACAACTATCAAATTTACCATTTTTATGTATCTTTCTCATATTTAACAATAAAATTTTAAAAATATGAAATTATAATAAGTTTAAATATGTTTATACTCTTACAAATTGAAAATTTTAATATTTTTTAGCTAATTTTTAATATTGTAACCAAACAACAGAAAATTAGTTATTTGGAAAATATTTTTTATAAAATGTTTTCCATGGAAAATATTTTTCAAAGATAAGTTACTTTCCGTGAAACAAATGGAGCCATATATTTAAACACAAAATGATGTCAAATAAACAAACAATGATAGCTTTCATGATATACGAAAAAACAATATGTGAGTTATAAACAATCAAATAAATAGAATTGTAAGATTTTGCCATTTAACTCATAAAATCATATTGATTTCACTATTGAAAATGATATTTTAACTCACATGAATTAGTGTTTATATATATATATTGAACCTTTCAACATTTATAACATGTAAATGATAAGAGTCAACTCACATATTTAACAAAATGGCATGGGAGGCAAATGACTTTTCACTTAAAATAATGAATCTCAATGCTACTTCATCAACTTGTGATAGGCACCCAAAATGGTATTTTCATGGCGGAGGCATTGAAAAGGATAGCCAATATTTATATGAAAACTACCACTACGAGAATTCTATTTAAATACCTTTACTGACACTACGTCCAAGGTTGTTGTTTACACGCAAAGGATCAATAACATTGAAGTGCTTCGACATGAAAGGTTGCCCTTGATTTTCTTGTCCACCCGGCAAGACAGCATATACTGAACTGCAGGCCTCAAGGAATAATTTGCTAAGCAGTAACTCTCCACCATCTTTTCGAGGAGGTTCCGCTGCAAAGCATTTCATAAAATACTTGATATTGGTAAGTTGGCAGACAACTAAAATGCTCATTGAAACATCAATACAAGTGTCTTCAAGCAATTCAATATACCTGTTACATCTGGAAGTGAATTAATGGGTACAGGACCCCAGAGGCTAACACAAAAATTGTCCCAATCAAACTTACTGAAGAACTCAAGAAAACGGTAAAGGACCTAGACATGCAGGGAAAACATCAGGTAAATAATCAGAGGAATGCAGCAGATAAAAGAATAATGTATGAAAAATCACCTCGAGGGGTCCAGCAAAGGAGTTGTTGAAAACGTGAAATATATAAAGAACTAGGGTTTCCAGTGCATAAGTGGAAATCAATCCGTGGTGAGCTCCCAAAATACGACTCTCATAATAACACCATGCCTTAATCAATATTATGCTCTTCTTGAATAAATGATTTTGATTTATCAAATTATCAACCTACAGAAGTAGAAATGATGATCAGTGACAAAATTTTATCACATTTCGCAGTTTCCTAGAAAAAACATTCTATGCAGACGTCCATAACAGACTACTAACCTCCTCAAGGAAACAAAGGGTGCATAGCCCGCCAAGCTGATTAAACGATACGTCTACCACAATATTTTCCACAAGACACTTTATTATCTTCACCTGTACATATATTCAAACAGAAAAGATGATAAATGCATCAACAATAATTACACTGTATAAGACAAGAATGAAGTTATTCAGTAATTTTTCATTGAATTACACAACACTTCTATAATAGCCAACAAAATCTTCAGAAAAAGCATCTTCTCAAATAAACAACTAATCCACCTTTGTAATATAGTGTCCATACCTCGATATTGACAAATAATGCTCAACATTCAACATAAACAAGTAAAAACAAAAGGCTTCTAGAACATTAAAATGATAGGCATCAAAAGCTATAATTGCAATTGTAGGAAAGATTCATACACTATTTCCTATTACTCTCATTCTTTACACTTCTTTCAAATAAAAGTTTAACCCTTTAAGTTTTTTGGTATCATCATTAGAATGAATAGCAATTAATTATCCTCTCTACACGATAACAGGTATAAACTATATTAAAAAAAAAATTCAATATCAGATCATGTCGATACAACTACAAGACCTAGAGATATTCACCAAACCCACTGATTACCACTCCACGATAACTGGACAAAGTATTTGTATGGGCTAATGCCACTCCATAGATTTCAAAATTAAGCAAAAGCAAAAGGCACCGTTAAGGCACCAGGACCATTTGTTGCTTATGGAACTCATGAAAGAGCGGAGGGCCTCGAGCGCCAAGGCACCTAGCACCTTGGCTCAGATGCTCAACTATGCAGTGCCTAGTTGAAGTCACCTTACCAGGACCAGATAAGGTGCTCCGGCAGCTCCTTGTCATGCCAGGGCACCAAGTCAAGCACCTGCCTTGCCTTCAAAAACATCGGCAATAGCTAAAAGATTCCCTTTTTTCGAAAAAAACAAAAATCGCAAGGAAGAGGAGATGACTAGAATTGAAAAAAAAAATGCAATGGGTAAAAGAAAGAACCTACTTCTGCCTGAATGTACTGAACCTCTTTCACACGGAATTCAGCATTCTGGTTCTTCTCCTCATTCTCCAGCATATCACGAACTTGATGAGCCCATGTTTCTTTCAAATTTTGATTCTTACTGAAAGCAGTTAAGTCAATGTCCCCATCAGGCAAATAAGTCTTAAGAGGTACAGACCCAAAAGTGAACACCTGTAGATAACAACAATTATTGGGTAAATAACAATGCAAAGGCTCAAACATTTCTGCAAGAAGTTAACAACTGAAAGCATTATTCCAACATCACTACCAAAAAAAGAATACTCAAATCTCAACCAACAAAAAAAAAAAGGCTCAAATCTCAGGCCCAACTTTTGTTCTTTCCAATTAACATACACCCTTTAGCAAATTGCCAGTATTAAACTACCAAGTCCCTCATTGCCTTCAACTTGAAAACAGTAATATCACACTCAATCCCCCTTTTCACTTAGCTTCATCAAGCACGTTAGATTACTTCCTCAAATTGCACATCTGAGCAACACCAATTACATCTCCACTTCAATAATCATGCCTTACAGATGATATGTCGCTCCACATCTCCTCACCATGATCACCCTTCATCTCCATTTAATTAACAACAGCCTCATAATCCAAAATTAGTAGATAAACTAGGCAATGGCAACCCAAACGGAGAAATGCAATGTACCTCGCAAGGAAAGCACTTCTTAATGAGCCGCTGCACATAATCTGCAACAGCATTTCTTCGCTCTTCCGAGGGCTCGTTCGGCTGAATGCAGGCAATGAGCTCTGCTGTTCTCTCTTCGGCCTTCATCCATCGCTCCGAGTCAAGCACTCGGATCACAGAGGCTGCTTCATTGGGCAGTAGGCCGTTTGGCAATAGCCTCTCATGCTCGCCCATGCAATCCTAGGCCCTTTCCCTCCTCTAACCCGTTATGCAATAACTAATATCCAAAACCAACTCCTAACCAAAACAAGTGAGGCCACCTACCACAACAACATATGCATAGACAGGAAAACCAGGTGCAATACAACAACCAAAAGCAAATAATAAATAAAGAACTAGTTGATTAGTTTTCGCAAATTGTGATTCTCAGGTGAATCCGTTGCCAAGGAAGGAAACTTTCCAATTAACAAACAAGCCCCAGATGCTATTATCCTTTCAGTAGCCAAATGGCAACTAGTGTAATTTCCGCCAAAATTTTGGGTTTGGTGAAGTAGAGAAACCTAAAGAAAATTTCAGGGAAGGCACTTCAATTTCCAAAAATGCTTAGAAGAATTCAGTAAATAGATTGGGGAGGGAGGTACAAAAACAATGAATGGAATCTATGAATTATATAAACAAACAAAAAGAAAACCCTAGAAATCAAATATTAAAAAAAAAAAAACCCTAAAAAGGTAAAGAAAGAGAGACTAAATTGGGGATTAAAAAAAAAAAAAAAAAGGACGCTGTCAGATTATCAAAACCCTAACGGAAACTCTTGAATCCTGGATAATGATGAGATGTGGCGTCGGCGAATCAATAGTGATACTAAAAGCGCAGTTGCCGGGATTGAATATTAAAGCATTGATTAATGAAATGAGGCAGAGAAGAGGGATGGTGATGATCAAATATTAGGTTTTGTGAATACACAGAGAAAGAGAAATTGAGAGAGATAGAGGGGGTGTTTGGTTATAAGAATTAGGGATTGTGGAGGCTAGTGCCTATGGCCAAATTGTGTATTTGAAGGGTTTTGATTTTTGTAGTTTTTTTAACATAAATAACATGATTTCAAAATTGAAAATTTTCCGTACTATGTATAAAATTTAAAATGAGTAAATTATTATTTAGCCCTCAGATTTAATCTAATTAATTAATTCGCCTCTATTTTTAAAAAATTAATTAATTAGTCTTCAAATTTTAGTTTTATTCTTTTATTTAGTCATTCTGCTCAATTTTATGTATTTTTTTTGTTAAATTTATGTAAACTTACTAAAATGTTCTTGTATATATAATAAATATAAATATAATTTTATTATTTAAAAATAAAAAAATAAAAATTCAAATTAATAAAATTAAATAATAATTATATAATAATCATTTAATTATTTATTATATAATATTCATCTAACTATTATTTATTTTATTAATATAAATATTTTTTATTTTTATTAATTTAAATTTTTTATTTTTAAAAAATAGAAATATATTTATTATATTATAAAGGCATTTTCATTATTTTTTTATAAAAATTTAATAGAAAAAGCATAAAAAATGGACAAAATAACTAAGTAAATTAACAATACTAAAATTGATAGACTAATTAATTAATTTTTTTAAAAAATTAATGAGTCAATTTATTAGGTCAAATATTATGAACTAAATAATAATTTATTTAATTTAAAATTTTGAATCACTTATTAATTAATAAAAATAAATAAAAAATTGACCTTCTCATTTTTAAAATTATCATTTTAGTATCTTTTTTATCTTGATAAAAAATAAATTATATTAAAAAAATTCCTTTACACTGAGAAATGTAATTCTAAATAATTTCACAATTTATACAATCAAATAAATTTCATTAAAAAAAATATTTTTTTATACCAAAAAAATTATAAAAACAAATTGTGACTTTGGTTTTTGCTCCTTTTTTTTTAGTATTGGAAGGGAAATTTATTATTAGTGAAATTCAAACCATTATATTTACCTAAAATAATTTCGGTAAAATGATATTTTTTGTGTTTTAACTTGACAAAATTTTTAATTTGAATGTTTAAACTTACAAAAATTTTTAATTAAGTATTATAACTTGTAAAAAAATTTCAATCAAATATTATTAGCAGGATATCAACCCATAATTTTATATAAATTATAAAAAAAATCCTTAAAAAATTACAAAATGATCCAAATAGTTCAAAACTCTTGCAACTAAATAATCTTCTTAAAATTTCAAAATAGTAAATTTATATCATATAATTATTTTTTTATTCATACAAGAATCTTCAAAGAGTAAAAAAATAATAATAATAAGATTTGAATTATGAATTTCTAATATAATATAAAATTTTTAACTTCATAGTTACCATTTTGTGGCAAAAAGAGATTTTTTTTTGCCTCTCCGAGTGGAAATTATTGTTGAAATATTTAACTATTTATACTATTATTAAATTAATATCATGATGACACATAAGATGATTATTAATTCATTACTTTATATATTATATTATTAAGGAAACTTAATTTATAAAGAAAATAATGATATAAAATAAATTAATTTTTTTAAAAATTTAATTTTTTAATTAAGATATTATCATAAATTATTTCCCGCGCATGATTAAAAATGATAAATAATCTAAATTTAGAGCATTTAAGATTTGGCAAATAAGAAAAATATTTTTGTAAACTTTAAACTAAGATTTTAATTTTTGAAGATGATTAATAATTAATAAGTATCTCTTTAGAATTTTACATCGCTTATGAAAAAAGTATGTATGATTATATATATTATAATATTTTTACAAAATCATTATTTTATAATTTTGTTCTTTTAATTTAGAATATCATTATCATAACATAATGTAATACCCAAGATCTCCATAGCTCATCAGAGTTATAATAATACCATAAAATATAAATTTTGGGTATAGTATCAATGACATAATGATAGGATGACAGAAACTCTTGTTGATGCTAAATGCTTGAGTGTGTACATTTATGAGATAGGAATATTTATTGTATGTTTTATTGAATTAATTTTAGGCAATATGGCTTAGTTTAGGCTTAATATGATATGGGAAGGTAAGATTTAAAATGCCAAGTGAAAGGGAAAGGAAAAAGTTACGAAAAAATTTTAAGTTCGGGAAACGTTTTCGGGTGAGCTTGTTAATGGGCTTTTGGACTCAAAGCCTAAGCCCATAGAGTGGCCGGCCCTAAGGCCTCAAATGTTGGTGGAGTATGACTAAAGAATGGTTAGAACAAGTTAATTAGGGGTTAGGATGAGAAAGGAATTAAGTTAGCCATATTTGTTGACTTATGCCAACTTTACACCTAAGCTTTCTACTTTTCCATCACCATGATTAGGTTCACTTTGGTGATGATGGTGTTCATTATTTTGATGCTTAGTCACCATACACCTAAGGGCCATCTCAACCATCCATCTTGATCAATCTTAGCCCTCCATTTCAAGTAAAAATGTGACCATTGATTTTGTGTGATTAAATCACCACCATTGATTTTATTTGTATATAAAATGAAATTGTGTTAAACCATTTCATTTGTAACCTACACCAAAAATTTCACCCTCACCAAGGACTAAAAACCTCCCAACTTGTTCTTCAACTTATAGCTAAATTTGAAGCATTTCAAGGTAAGATTTATTGTTTAAGTGATTCCTTTCTTTCCTTAACCTAAGTATGATAAATTGTTGGCAATTATTCCTTTTCTTTTGATTTCTATAATTGGATTTTGGTGGAATGATTTGAAGAGGAGTTAGTTTGGCATGTTAAGTGATGAAATATGAGAATTGGGGTTAAGGATTTGGGGTTTAATAGGTGAATAATAACAAGGGAAGCATGAAAGATCAATGAAGAGAAAATTTGCATAAGGTTCGGCCAAACTAGGAATTTTAGGGGAAGTGTCCAAAATTTTTTTTTAACAATATCTAAGGTTAATTGGGATGTTGAAAAGTGGTTTAAAAATGTAAAATTTGAATTTAGAGATTTTATTCAAAAATTGAAATTCTTGAAGGCATAATGCATGATATAAGGAAAGTATGTAATGTGAAGTGTAGTTTGATGTTTGATTGTTATGGTAGGCTTTGCATAACATTAATTTTATCTTGGCAAGGTCAATTTGAGATTTGATTGAGTAATTTTGGGTTTTCCCCAAATCATCCCAATTTGGTAAAGTTAGGGTTTATGAGAATTGGAAGAGGATAGTTTCAATGGGTGAATGAATGTTGATTGTTTAAGCATTAGTTTGATAAACATAAAATTTAATTAAGGAATTAGGAAGGAAAAGGAACCTAATTGTTTTAATGAAAGGATTTGGACAACATGGAATTTTGAAATAAAATGATTAAATAATTAATGTGTTTATGTATGTTATTGTTTAATGTATTGGAATGTGTTTGGTGATTAGTAGTAGGAAGTTAATGTTAAGTTGAGTTAGAATGAGATTAGTAAGTTAAAGGAGTAGGAATTAATGTATGATTATTTGGGTGTATTTGTAGAATCGAAAAGTAAAGGCATTGCTCGGGATACCGAGGAGCCTTGTTATACTCTGCGTTAGAACTACCAATATAGGAGCAAAGGAGCAAGAGGTGAGTACCTAATAATATTACATTTCTTGTGCTTTAAATATAAGCCTAAATGTTGGATTACTTTTCTAATTAAAATGCATTGCAATTCTTTGGCATGCATGATATGCTTTACCAATTATTGAATTAAATATCTCTTATGGCACTTGGCCAAATGAGCCTTATTGCTTCATTTCCTAATATGATCAATGATGAGAAATTTGATTATTTATTGCTATATTATCCATTGAAGTATTTCATGGATGGAAAGGAAAAATGTTTTAATGATATCGTGGCAAGCAGAATACCCCTCTGATGTGGGGCAATACATCAGACATTGTGCACAATGGTAATGAACCTACGGATAGGGTAAAGAGTATCCGAACCCTAGCTGGGAAGGGTTTATGGCCCCCAGTACGTGCGACCCGATCAGTTGTACGTGTGACTGAAATGGGAGTGAGCAAGGCGTAAGCCGTCACTCAAGTGATAATGATAATGTGGGAAACACACCGTTTCCATAAAGGAAATATTCTGCTAAAAATGCAATAATTACTGTATATGGAAAACTATTCCATAAGAATGATTTTTATTCGTTTCACTTCATTGCTATAAGAAATTATCACTAAACCACCTATCACTTGCTTACTTTATACAGTCTTACTATGTACTCACTGAGCTTTGTCTCACCCCATAGTTGTTATTTATTTTCAGGATCAGTTGACGGTTTGGCAAGGTAAATTCCAAGTTCTGCATCTCCGCTTGGAAATTGCGTTGCTGATTTTGGGTATCATCATGTATATATTTTGTTATAAATTTTGGAGGTTTCACTCTAGAGCTCCATGTTTTGTTAAAAGTCTGTAATAATGGTATAACTTAGAGTATCATTAATATGTGTGGTTGGGCACTATCTTACTATATCCAGATGTATGATTAACACTCACTTAAGTTGAAATTAAAATATTAGAAAATGGAGTTCAAAAGAGATAATTTGAAAATAAATTTAGATGTTGAATGACTGTTACATGGGAATTATGGCTACGATCTTGGGTTAAGGGTAATGTAATGGTAATAGTTTATGAGTTATAGGTTGTTCTACGGGTTTAGGTGACCTTATGTCTCCCTATGCCCTAGGACAGTCGCGGCTCAAAGATGGGTCGTGACACATAATTTGATATTTTGATACAATTATAATTTATCTAAAATTTTTATTATGAAATAATATTTTAGAATATTGATACCTTGGATATTAAATCAAACACCGAGCGAGACTTTATTCATAACATGCATACAATAATCTTATTAAAAATTTTGAGATTTTGAAACTTTAATAAGATGACTTAGTTGTAAGAATTTTAAAATTTTTTAATAATTTTGTAATTTTTTAAGGATTTTTTAATAAGTTATATAAGGTTAGCAGTTAGTAACATGTTAAAAACATTTTACTTAAATTTTTTTACATATTACAATATTTAATTGAAACTTTTATAAATTTAAATACTTAATTGATAAATTTCGCCACATTGAAATACTAAAAATATCATTTTACCAATAATTTCACCTCACCACGATAGTAAGATGTCAATTTAATTTTGTTTGTTGGATCCACTAACTAAATCAACACATTTTATATTATCATATGAAAAAATATCACAATTTTATGTATTTTAATAAAAAAATATGTAACAGGCGCAAAGGAAAAAAAAAAACTCCTCCTAATAATTCATAAAAATTAAAAATAATAGGATGAATTAAGGGCTAACTTTACCCATAAATTTTCACTTTTATAATTAATAACATCACAACTCACTTTCTTTAATTTATAATACTAAATTTATTAATCTTTATACGTAATAATATCAAAATATTTTATTTTTAATTTGGAACAATAATGTCATTAATTTTATATTAATATTATGATTATAGTAACATTTATAATTTTTTGAAAATATTTTTCAATTGAAAATTTGATGTGGATTCTACATCTAATCAAATTTAAAAAAAAAAAAAAAAAAAAACTCCATATTAGTTTTTATTTTTAACTTTTTATACAAATTTATCTACTATACCCCATCCTTTTTTTCTTTATCCCCTGAAATGTCATGTGATTCTCTACCATTTCTTTTTCTCTAATATTTCAACTCACTGCTTTCTTAAACCCTCTCTTAAAAATATAAAAAATTATACGAGTTTTTATTAGCATAGCCAACATCACATATAGAATTAGTAAATTCTTAAACTAAAACATGAGAGCATTGAATTCAAATTAAATAAATAAAAATACAAACATGCTAGTAAATTAAATAAGAGAGAAAATTAAGGAATATTGAGTGAAAAGAGAGAGAAAAATAAATATAATTGATGAATTGTATAAAAATAAAGTTTTTCATTTGAGGTAGTATGCACATCAGTTATCTTATTCGAGAATACTGAAAAATTATAAAGGTGACTATAATTATAATAACAATATATTATCAATGATAGTAGTGTTATATGTGAATTTTAAAAAAAGGTTTTGATATTATTAAATATAAATATTAATGATATTAGTGATACAAATTAAAGAAAAGATGCCTTGATGTGAGGAATGATAGATGAAATTAGCCCAATGAATTAACCGTAGGGATTTTTACACAAAAAACAAAAAAAAAAAAAAAATCTCTGTTATGATATATTATAAGATTTAATTGATATATTTCCATATATATGAATATTATAGTTTCCATATTTGTATTGATTGCATTTTTCTTATTAGAAAAACTTTCTATTTATTTCTCTTCTATACTCTATATAAAGAGCCTAATATTATTGAATGAAACATCTAAAAAATTATTTTATTTTCTATATTATTTATTTTTATTCTTTTCCATTATATTTATAACACGTTATCAGCACGAATTTGTTTTATCAATTTTTTTAAAGCTTGACAAAAATAAGGTATAAATTTCTGAAGAATTTTTGGAATTTTCTATTTATTCTACCATTTTTTAACAACTAAGGTATAAATTTCTGAAAAATTTTTGCCTAAGTTCTTAAAGAATTAAGTATCTTGAGATATAGTATCCCAATTCATTAAAGAATTATTTTATGTTCCTGAAAAACTAAATGCATTGTCTACAAGTTTTTAAAATACTTATTTAATTATGATGTGAATTGATATATTATTATTTTTGTATAAATAATGTCAAATTTGACGAAATTCAAATTTGTGGCCCTCGACATCACGAATAAGAATTATTTATCATGGATATTAAATGTTGAAATTCTTGAATTAGTTTTAATTAATTATTTATCTTATGAAATTCTCATGCCATGTTATCGTGATAATACAATTTATTGATGTGAAATTGAGAGCAACAAACCAATGTGGCATATTGCCCATTAATTTTGATTTTGTTGAATATGAAATTAAGCCCAACAAGATCTAGATTAACTGGTGTCACTCATTCAGTATTGAAAATCTAATGCTGCTAAAGATTTTTCATTTTTCCAAAAATCGTTTGACAGATTTGGTACTCTAGTTAATTTTTATAAGGTAAACTTCTTATTTGTCATATTTTATCTTACTTTAATAATTTCAATGAGTTACAAATTACACCGGATATTTGAAATATTTAATTGGTTAATCTATTATATATATACTCCTAATGATTTTATTTTAATAAATGAACAGTATTATATATATGACATATAGATAGAAAATTTGTGTTTTTCTTTTGCATTTTTTTTGAATATGATTGAGATAATTATTTATGAATAATTTAGTTTATATATTATATAGTAAATTCTGCTTATACTAGAGGTATAGAATGGTTATAATGTACAGTCTGTATTTTGAAGATATGAACCTATGTAATTTACTAATTTTTGACCAATTAATATATTTAAAGTTCCAAAATTCCATGAAATTGATAATTAACTCAAATTTACTTAAGAGAAGTCTTCACTTATACTCAAGGTATTTATGTTCTAAATTTCTTAGTGGAATTATAAATATGTCATGATAAATATGTTGTACATATATATATATATATATATATATATATATATATATATATATATATATATATATATATATATATATATATATATATATATATATATATTGGTTTCTCTTATTAACAAGTATAATTTGCTTATATTATTGTATATTATTTTTTATTTTTAACTAGAATTATAGTATAAAGATTGTTGTGCCTTATAATTAATGGCTAATTTGTCCTCAACTTGGCTTGATGCAAATATATTTTATAATAATTGACTTATTTTGACTTTTGAGTATAAAATTCATATTGTTTATGTGTTTGATTTCAATATGAAATTTGAAATAATTGAAAATTTATTATTTCATTATAAACATTAATTTATTGTAAATGGTTGGATTGATTTATAAATTATTAGAGTTTTTACATTAAATTAGTTCAAATTTTTTCATTTTTCTCAAAATCGATTGAGTTCTAAATTTTTAAGAAAATCAATTTAATATTTTTGTTTTATTTCCAACACAAAGACTTTGATCATATTTATACTATATGTAAAAGGAGTCTAATAGATGAATATCTCACTATTTAAGATTTTTATATTATCTATAAGAGTTTTAAATATTGATATGATTACTTGAAAAATATGGTACTACCACAAGCTCAATATGATTGGGTAAATTTACGCCTACAAGACTTGAAATCTATTTGAGAATATAATTCAACCATATTTAAAATTACTTCACAGCTGAAATTGTGCGATAATAAAGTTACATGCTCCTGTAGTAGCGGTATAAAAAGTGAAAATTTATAAATATTATTTTTCTAGTAGTTGTAAAGAATAATTATTAATAAAAAATATTAAACAATGCCTACTAGTATAACTGCATTTCCTGAAGTGAATGCTATAAATCATTTGGTAGATAATGAGAATTCTGAAAGAATAATTGCTAACGAGAAATCATCAAACAATGCCCACTAGTGCAACTGTATTATCTGAAGTGAATGCTATAAATCATTTAGTAAATCAAGAGATTCTGAAAGAAAAACTGTCCATATAGAGGACACAGCTCAATTCAATATTGATGATATTATGTAAACTCCCTGAATGAGTAATTTGCAATAATTTTTTTAAGTTGTGCATTATAATGAGTTATTTCATTAATGTTTTATCCCCCATATACATGCACAACATATCATGTTGAACTTACAGTTCAAGCATTGAACTTATAGTTCAATAATTAAATCTTAAAGGTTTGGTATGAATACCCTTATATATATCATA
Organism: Reutealis trisperma; assembly: GCA_947687605.1. Classification (NCBI taxonomy): domain Eukaryota; kingdom Viridiplantae; phylum Streptophyta; class Magnoliopsida; order Malpighiales; family Euphorbiaceae; genus Reutealis; species Reutealis trisperma. Next base: position 4,098,755 of record CANTUT010000033.1, on the reverse strand, counting down.
CATACTCTCATTTGAAACTTGTATAAAGACATGAGCTGCAAATTTTTTGTGCCATGAATATATTAATATCACTATCTCAATGTGTGATAATAGGTCCACAAAAGAGATTAATAATTTATTTTGATGAGGCACATTTCTCGACATTAATGGAGAAAAGTACTTGAAGTACTAAAAAATATCGAAAAATTTATTGGAATGAAAACTCTTTAAATAATTTTGATTAATGTATAAGTTAGAGTGAATCAAAAGTTTACAAAATAATATAGTTGCAATAAATTACAACTTAACTGCTAAAATACATTTATAGATGCTAAAAGAGTGGCAAAGTCTCATATTACAGCTGCTAATACCCTAATAAGGTTTGTGGTTCAAATTGCAAATAGAAAATTAATCAATCTCACTATATGCCAGAAGTATGGATTGTAAATTGGAACAAAGATAAAAATCTGCGAAAAACAAATTTGGTGTCACTCATAAAATCTCCTTAAGAGAAAGATTTCAGTCAAAAAATTATAGCCAATTATGAGATATAAACTGAGACAACGGAACAATTAGATCATCAAGATATGGCTTCTCTAGTTGATGATCATATAAATGAAAACTATGAGATCTCAATTATTTTTGTGATATAAGAGAAAAAGTTGATAGAAATTTAATTATTGTTGATGATGAATTTACCTCAACAGTAGCTCTTGCTGTTTCAAAAGAAAATTTGGATTCATAATCTGTAAGTATAATTGAATAGTAGCGCAAACATGCTTAATCATCATGGAAAGAGGCAATTAAAGCAAAGCTACACTCGTTCTACTATTAACTATGAAAAAAAAAATCTCTTATTATATAAATGATCATGTTCCTTTATTCAATTAGTATGGCAGTTAAATAAATGTTTGATATATGCCTTATGAAAATGATATTTATATGAGAGTTTCAAAAGGACTAGAGATATTAGAAATGAATATACATTAAATAAGTGACATGTGTTTCATCAAATTACAGAAGTCCATATATGGATTAAAGTAATATGGACATATGGTATAATTGTTTGAGTAAATTCTCATTAAAAAAAAGATATGTGAATAATGCACTATGTCCACTTATATTCATAAAAGACCATAGAATGGTAAATGTTATTGTTGCAGTATATGTTGATGATTTAAATATCAGTGTAACTCCTAATGAATTCAAAGAAATATGTATCTATTTGAAAAGTGAGTTCGAAATAAAAAAAAAATTAATGAAATTTTATATCGGCCTGCTTTCGAAATAAAAAAAAATTTAATGAAATTTTATATCGGCCTACAAACTAATTATTAAGGAGTCATAATATACCAATCTACTTATGTGAAAAAGGTATTTAAGTAACTTTGTATGGATAAAACTTTTCCCTTAAATATACTAGTGGTGGTCATCTCACTTGAAGTGAAGAGATACCCTTTTAGACCTAAAGAAGATAACAAAGAGCTATTTGGTCTTGAAGTACCATATATAAGTGTTATAGAGGTACTCATGTATATTGCAAATTGCATTAGGTCTGAAATTGCATTTGTAAGAAAAATTCCTAGTTAGATATAGCTTTGCACCTACTAAGAGATATTAGAGTAGTGTAAAAAGTTATCTTCAATATACTATTAATATTATGATTCATATTTGAAATTGGTCTATATGCGAATATTGGTTATTTGTTTAGTCTCCATAATAATAGATCTTATACTGGCTATGTATTCACTTATGGTGATACTGCAATTTTATAAATGTTTTTATGGTTACGAAGTACCTCACTAAAAGATATTCCCATTATATTTTGAGAATAATACAATTTGCATTGCACAAATTAAAGATGGTTATATCAAGAGTAACGAATTAGATATAAATTTCACCCAAATTCTTGTATATACATAAGCTTCAAAAGAGATATCTACCAGATTCGCTTGAGTGACAACCTAACAGACTTATGTACTAAGTCTTTACCTAATGTGGTATTTAAATAATATTATTTCATCAATTAGTATACGCCGTTTTAAAATCCATCCTCATCAGGGGGAGCGAATTAGTATATGATTGTACTCTTTTTCCTTAGTTAAGTTTTTGTTCCACAGGATTTTCTTGGACAAATATTTTAATGAGATAATATGTGCAATGACAAAATAGTGCATGAATTGTACCATTTTCCTTAGTTATATTTTTTTTTCATTGGGTTTTCTAGCAAGGTTTTTAATGATATCATAAGGGAGTACTATAAATAAATTATTATATGTGGATATTACTTAAATATTATTAAGTATACGGTTTGATAATTTAGCAGATTTATTTACAAAGGCACTCCTAACAACCACATCTGAAGAGTTAGTCAATAAAATTGGCATGCGTCGACTAAGAGATATTTGATAGAAATCATATTTTCACGAGGGGGAGATTTTAGTGCACTGTACTCTTTTCTTCTTAGCCTAGCTTTTGTCCCATTGGGTTTTTCAGGCAAGATTTTTAACAAGACGGTATTATGACATAAGTTCTATAAGAATAATGTACTATTTTTCCTTCACTAATATTTTTTTCCCACAAAATTTTTTTTTAGTAAGGTTTTGACGAGACATATTCTTTGTAAAAAAAAATCAAAGAGGAGTATTATGATATATTATAGGATTTGATTTATATCTTTCCATATACATGAATATTATAGTTTCCATATTAGTATTGATTATATTTTCCTTATTATAAAAATTTCCTATTTTTTTTCTTTTTTATACTCTATATAAAGAGCTTAATACTACTGAATGGAATAACTATAAAACTATTATTATCACGCCCCGAACCTGAGGGCACGTGACTGGCACTAGGACACGGGACATGCACGTGGCTACCAATGCCCGTAGTAAGTCTAACCCAAACCACAAGACAAAAAGCCCAAAACACACAATTGAAAAGCCCAACTGAAAAGGGCTATGGGACCAAATAAAGAAAGCAGAACCAAAAGATTCACAACATAACACAACTATCAAATTGGCCCAACATCGTTTATTCCATATATTCCAGAAAGATAATAAATTACAAAAAGGTTCTGCTTAACCCCAAAGATTACATAACTAAAATAATACATAAAGCTCAATTACAAAGTGTAACATTGCGGAGTTCTAGAGTTACAGTTACAAATATACTTCTATTATATACATTCTTAATATCTCATTAATACAAATCACTGCCGAAGGAAAATTGGCAGTCTACTCAATTACAATTCCTTCCCAGCTCATTCCCTGACCTAAAAGTAACAAGATGAACAGGAATGAGCGTTCGACTCAGTGAATGATACCAGCTAATATATTAAACTGGTATCCAATAGATAGAATCTAATGCACATGATATGCACCGTGTCATAGAGACAGACAAATCAAGCAAGGATGGGTTATGGTCCACAGTACCACACTGATACTCAGTACTCAACATGGGGAGCCGATCCCCTTAGTCTGGCTCTCTGAATCCAAATAATATGTCTCTTATATCCAAAGGGCCTGGCCGTCACTGGTCTGTACCACGCAGCCCTGACCCGACTGACAGCAGCCCTGGCGATGAGCAGGCCCGGCCGGCATCCATCAGTCATAGCTCATCTTCTGAATCTCATCATAATCCATAACAATCCCATAATCCTAGGTGGTACTGTATCCTCCCGACCTCCATCCATTAATCACAACCATAACATGGCACAAAATACAAAATATCAATTAATCACTCACAGTCAAATGTCACATGCTTATAGATGTGATAGTAATGCATAATATACGTATATATATACACACAGCAATGCATATGAAATGGAAATAGGATAATAAATCAGTGAGCATCACTCACCTAACTGTCGACACTTCCGACCGACTTCCCTCAGAAGAGTAGCCTTGGAACCAGGAAGACGCCAGACACCGACACCTCGCAACAGAGAACATGAACATGATAAGATTTACATTCAACCCCAGAACAGACTCGATAACCTAACAAATATTTTAAGAACCACTAAACATAGATTAACTCATATACCAACAGAAAAACAAGGATTTTGGGTTAACCTTCACAATTTCTGAACATACAGACGTCGAGGATCGTGCCAGAACGTCGAAACAGAATCACTGGACCTCTCCACGCGCCGGCACCACACGCCGCCGCCGGTGGTGGCGGATCAGGGGAAACCCCACACCAGCAGATTCATCTCAACCCCAGGAGCACAAAAACAGTCACCACTTGCCGGCACTCGCCCTCCAGCCACCGGAAAACACCTCCAAAGTCACGGTTTGGTATTTTCTGATCTCCTCCTCCGGTGGTCCTCAGGGGGCAAGGCAGGTACCAACATGAAGCTCTCATCTCCAGGAGTAAAATGACACCAAGATCGCCGGATTCCGCTGCCGGAATCGGCCGAAAAATGGAGTTGAAGTCACGGTGGCCGGCGGTCCTTCTCTCCTCACGTACGCCGACGTGCCGCCGCCGATCGCCGAGCTGCCACCTCCCTTGAGGTCGTCGGTCCTCCTTCTACCCAGCGGTGGTGGCGGTGCTCACCACCGCCCGCCGGAAAGCCACCAGCCACCACCCTCTCTCTCTCGGCCTCTCCCTTTCTCTCTCCTCTCCCTCTGCTTCTGTCCCGTTTTTGTTTCAACCAAAACGCCCCGTTTTGGCTTCTTTCCCAACCAATAAGCTCCCTTTCTTCTTTTACTTCCCTTAAACACCGTTTACCATATATATATATATATACTAAACCATATAATATACATATAATACTCTATATATATCCTATATATATACAAAATAATAACAATAATAATAATACTGATAATAACAATAATAATAGTGATAATAATAATAATAATAATAATAATAATAATAATAATACCACCAATAATCATAATAATGCAAATGATAGTAATAATAATAATAATTAACAATAATTCATAATTCACATATTAATAATAATAATTTACGACATATACTCATGAAAATATATATCAATAACATTATTAACGATAATTATAGTAATTATATCGGAAATCCAAATTTTCGATAAAATACTATAATCACACTTATAATATAATTAATACTTTTATCAATACTCAAATATCAAAATATAATCCAAAATACAATTCTCCAAAAATCCACATTAACATTATCATAATAATATAATATTGTAATATTATATCAAAATTGTCATTAATAATACATATTCAAATAATATGAATATTTATAATTTAATAAAATATAATTCCAATTCTTATTTTAATAAGGAAAATAATAAAATAAGATATTTCCGTACAAATATAGAATTTTATAAAATAATTGAAAATTCGGGTTGTTTCAATTATCTTGTCTATATTCTTTATTCTTATTTTTCTCTATTATATTTATAACAGTGTCCTATTTTTATTTTGCAAAAATATCCCAAACTTTTACCATCATTTACAAATTTAGCCTTTTCTATTCTCTTTGCCTATCAAAGTCTATTTTTTTTTTCTTTACTATTATATATTAGTTTCACTTTCTTTTAAAATTAAAAAATTAATTTAATCATATTAAATTTTATTTATGAAAATTTAAAATGAATTAACTACTACCCTATATTTAGATTGAAAACTATATAATTTATCTAAATTTTATGTAATAGATTTCCCATAAATTTGTATAGTATTATTTGTTTTATATAAAAACTAAATTCATATTTATAAAATCAAATACTTTTAAAATTATATTTTACTTAAAATTTTAAAAAATTCTCAAAATAAACAAAATTAGTGAATATAATATTTTGAATAATTCATGGCATTTCAAATTAATAATACACGTAAATTCTATAATACCAAACTTTAAGTGAAAACTGCAAACCAAAACCTACAAATCACTATTATTCAGTAATGCAACTCTTTAAGTAGTAAATAATGCACCACTTGTACTTCAATTTTTAACTATATAAAAATTCATAATAAACAGACTATATTAAATAAAAAATATTATACTTATAGCAAATAATTAATATGTAATATTGTTTAACATTAAATTTATTGAATACATTAAATAAAATTCAACATATTTCTATAATGCAATTAATATATAGTATTATTTATAAAAGTTATGAATTTTGAATAAAATAAAAAGTCGCAATAAATACTATATATTAAACAAAAAAATATATTTTTAATAAATAATTAGTATCTAATATAATAATTAGTATCCAATACAAATTCAATATACTTCATTATGTAATTAGCATATATTAATATTTATACAAGCTATGGTTTCAATCAAAATAAACAATTACAATAAATAGTATATTTTTAACAAATAATTTGTATATAATATTGTTTAACATTTAATTTTATTTTTTTAACATAAAAATTAAATATTAAAATGATATAATTTTCTTAAAAATAAATCATAAAATTTTTTGGACTAATTTAAAACTATTATAAATTTTATTAAATTAACAATTCATTAAAAAATAAATTTAACAAGTTAAAAAAATTAAAAAATAATTAAAAATATAAAAATATAAAAACAGTTGTATGACGTCCAGTTGAGTATTGATCTGTCTCAAAGTTCAAAACCCAAGCCCGGTCCAATTGTGACTTCTTACTGTACTCTCCTTTAAGCTCGCTTTTTCGTCGTCTTCCTTGACCAGTTTTGTTAATTTTCTACAGGGAAATAGTGAGAATCTCTGAAAAAAGTCATTGGAAAGAGAAGAATTTAGGATGATGATGAAGAAGATGATGATGATTCAAAAACTGTTAGCTTTGTTTTGCACAATCAGAAAAAACCCCAAATACTCACAATACCCTTTCTTTTCAACTGGACCTTCAAAGAATGTTTCGTCCAACTGTGGAATCTGATCGCCCGATCTCCCAATTCGAGCAAACGAAATTCAAATTTAACACGATAGTAGAGCAACAGCAACACTAGAAACCCAGACTGAATTCTCAAAAGATGCTCATAAAGCTGGGTTTAGAAGAGAGCAACAATTTATAGTGAAAAAGCTGCTGGTGCTCATGGGCCTATTATTAGGGCTTATGCTCAAGTTAGGGTGACGGCGATGTTTGATTTTCAGCCGGATATACGCAAGAATTGCAAAGGAACGGATTATTAGTTGGCATCGCGATGCATGCAAGTTCATGCATGATCGAGGGGATTACGAGTTGGGCTGGCAGCAGGAGGAGTTGAAATAGGCTCAGAAGACAAGGAAGAGAAAATTTGGCTTTGGGAAAGGATGAGAGTGGCGCATGCCAGAGCTAAGAGAAAGAAGAGGAAGAAGAAGAAGATGATGATTCATTGCCTTTGGCCCCTGCTAGCATTGCGCTTTGAAGGTGAGCACTACTTGTGTGCAAAACAATATGAAAATTGTCCGACTATTATTTGATTGAGTTGTATTGCCTAATGCCTATACTATGTAATTATCATACATTTTTGAAGAGAAAATGGGAAAATAATGATGCAATTGTTTAGAATATTAACTAACTGATTGTAACAATTTGCATTTCGGGATTACTAGAGAGAGGTTCACTTCCCTTGTCCCAAACACTGCCAACCCTTGCACATTTTATTGCTCACTGCTTGCACGGTTTTCTTTGAATTTTGGTGGATGATTTGTGACCCGTCACGGTTTTTAACAGAGTAAAATTAATATTTATTTCTCTGTTACATTTTCTTTATGATTATTTATTGTATTTCATTTTTCTCCATTTTGGTTTAACAAACATGCTCTTGTACTTGGAGGAGCAACTCTTTCTTGGTGAATTGGCACAGTGGATATCAGAATTGATGATTTTAGATTCGTAAAAAAAAATTTTTAAAAAAATGTACATTGCTTGCAATTTTTGGTTGAATTTTTTGTATCCTTATTTATCTTGTGCTTAAGAAAGCATTTTACAAATCCCTCCCTCTTCTTCCCTTTTTCAAGTGTTATGTTTTTCTGTTATTGTGAACTAATCTATTTTTTCCCCATTCTGGAAGTGTTTTGTATGCAACCAACCTGCACTAGGAATTTTCAACACAGCTCATGAAATATGCAAAAAGATGGCTTGAGAAGGTAAATGATTTATATGTTTGTTTCAAGATCGTGCCTGCATGAACATGTTTTTTGTACTTTCTAGCATGTGTACATCTTTTCTTCTCATTAATGTCATTAATACAATCTTTTAGAACAATTTGTACTTTCATGCCATCATCTAGTCATTTAGGGCGGTGATTTGAAATAGAACGAATGGTATCACCCAGTATAACAGGCATGATCTGCTTTCATGGGTAATGGAGATGGAAAGCTTTTTTCACCTAATGAACTACAGTATGAAACTACAGAATATCAGTCTGGTTGTCCACAAGTTTGTTATGGGACTTCTTTTGACTACATTACACCTTTTTACTTGTCACCAGTAAAATTGAATGCATGAATTATTCTATATGCGGAATTTACTTTTAGCATGCCTATCCTGTTGCTACAATTTTTTTTCATAGCATGCTCTCCCCTGGGTTTGATATTGGAGGAGAGAAAAAAAAAAAAAAAACTCTGCTGAAAATTTGTAGTATCTTTTCTACAAGAAGCAGTGAATATTTATATTTGGTGTGTGTTAGTTAGTGCTGAATAACAAGCACAGGCAGAGTTAAAAGGGTGTATCATATGTACATATTGTAGAGATATACAACAAACATATGAAAAAAAAAAAAAAAAAGAAAAAAAGAAAAAACTCTTGATTCAGAGTCAAAGTTGTGTAATGGTTGGAGCATCAAAATTGCTTCACATGGTGATTACCTCCTTTGCCACTAATATGCTACTCTCCAAATTATTTTCATGGTTCCATGAATGCGGAGATGGTGAAGCAAGCAGTGGCCACAATAGATTTCGCTCTTCTCTTACTTTGCGAACAACCAATTTTGTACTCTGTCTCAAAACCCTATTCACAGCCTTCAGATAATTACTTGAGTCGTGGTCTCTTAAGATTGTACCTTCTGAACCATAGGCTGTAGGGTCACTTAGAGTCTCCAGTGGGTGGGGACAGTTGAGGAATGCATTTAGGACACTGGTGGAGTAACCGCATTGTGTCTTGTCTAATGCATAGAGAGCACTGCCTGGAGGTAGGAGAGGGTGTGGAGGAGATGACTTCTCTTCAGGTTGGAGAATGAACAATTTACCGAGTGGAGTGTATAATAAGTTCTGAATAAAAAAAATAAAAAAAAAGAGAAATTAAATAAAAAATTTGGACAACTATTTTCTTTAGGGTTCTGAATATTAAAAGGAAGTAAGATATATGAAGTATTAATTCAAGGCTCAAAATGGCAATCCACAAGCCTCATAAATCTGAGCCAGTAACATTCAGATTTTGGGAAGATGCGTATTAGGAAGTGATCAAATAGATTGTTGAATTTTTGGTTCGGCAGGACCTTATAATTTTAAGTGCTATCCTGATGGTTTTGAGGATGCTAACTTGGAAGTGATTGAGTAAATACTTACATTTCTTATTAGACAAGGGTGCGATCGGAACGAGCCATTTAGACGCTTGAGGACATTAGCAACTTGGTTGGGGTAATTGCAGGAGAAAGCTCTTGGGACAATATCTCTGTGCATCATCACACTGTGAACATGGCTGTCATCCAACCCCAAATCACTCAGTATCTTTTGGCCACTGCAGAACACAAATGGCGAGCCAAAAGTGACAACTGGTCGAAGAGTAGAGGGCTTGACAACTTTTCTAGTCAGTAGCATCAAGTTGACCAAAAGAGAGAGGCTACCCCCAAGCGAATGACCAGTAAATTGAAGCCTTGCACGTTCTCCATGTGAAGCCAAATGCTCAATCATCTCTGGCATGAACTGCTCATATATTCCCTTTGCTGCTTCATAAATTCCTCTATGAACAAGCACATCTGTTCCCTGTTAATACACAATAGATACTAATGTTATTGGCCCAGTCCTCTTCAAGTTTGCCATGCATACATTCATTAGAAGTTCCCAGTTAGAGCTGTAAGAATTTGCAGTCAATTTTCACCTCAAATTTAGCAGGTTCAAAGAAGAGATTTGCTTGCCAGGAAGCCAAGGAGTCAGATCCCTGCATTTTGCAAACATTCAACATGTTAAGCATCTTTTGTGGTAATGTCTTTCTGTTATATCTAGAATACCATGCCCTGGGTAAAATTTATATATCTTTCATGTATTGGTTTGCCAGAGGAGCCATCTTTAACAGATGCATGCTACCTAATGCCTTATCTTGCAGAAAATAAGATAGATGGTGAAGGAATGAATTACCTGAATCACAAAGTAACGAGTATACGTGCTCAAGTCATCACAAACAAACCATTCACATGGTGATGAGTGAAGTGACTGAAGGGCCTTTGCCGCCTTCTGTTTTTCCTTCTCCCCAGCTGCAACTACTGCAGTCATTGTCGATGCTGCAACTGCTGCAGCCACCTCTGATTTGTATGCTCGAGGCGTATTTTCTCCCCCCTCATCTGGTTGGGCTCCACTTCTGTATAAATCTGCACAATCACTCTCATCCTGTAATTTAGAGCCACAAGATGAATAGCCTTTTGTGCGCAATTGGACATAAGATGCTGCTGAAGCAGCAATCTCATAAACAGACGAGGGAAGTGCACGCTTCTTCTCAGTCTCCTCATTTTCCTCTGGTTTGGATTTGGCAAGAGATGCAACAGGTAAATGAGTAGAGTCCTGATCAAGTTTTGCTTTTATGGCTGCTGCCTCGGCTTTCTTTTCCAAGGAAGATGTTACAAATCGTAGGCCATAGTATCTTCTCAAATCCTTGCCCTGCAAATGTGGGATAAGGTACATAGTTGATAAATTTATCTATGTTTTTGTTTGAGGCTCTCTTTCTTTAGGAATGTTGGGGGAACTACTAAGGCAGTGAGGCCTGTGCTTTCTTGGGATCATATAACGGATTAGAAGAGAGAAGAAAATTTCTTAAAGCTCTGACTCATATCTGTCGTTCTTTTCATTAGTTCTCAAATCCAGAACTTAGAATCTTAAGTGCAATTAACTAAAGAATGTTTGAATTTTGAACGAAATTCAGAAAATGGGGACTATCTAGTGCCTAATAGTAGTTGGAGGGTGGATTAGAGAATTATCACGTCCTTAGTAAGTTACAAAAAACATGGATAAATATACTTTATGCATGTCTATGGGGGTTCTATACATGTAAATTGGCATTTCAATTATGAGATCAGCAGAGAAGAAATTAAGTATAATTACAGTTTTTACAGATGTGATGAAGGGAATTGATAGAGGTCCCATTAGGAGGTAATAGTGCTATTGTTAAGGTAACTAATGCATGCCTGGTACTATAAAAAATGATAGCAGCATTTTTAAGAAAAACATTATTTGAGGATTTCAATGTATCATGTAGGAAAAACAAAGTCGCATACCTTGATCTCAGGTATAACATAAGCAATGTTGCACAAGAAGGCCAGCTTCGAGAATAGCTTGGTATCAGACCATGGTACCTGAGCCAAAAATCTTGAAAACGATTCCCGATCATATTTCATTTCTCCTTCTTCCTTGTCCCAGTTATAATCTACCATGCATCTAGTCTCATCACTGTCGTAATTGCAGTCACAATTTTCTTCCACATCACAAAGCTCACCTCCTTCTATATCCTCCTTTTGCTGCCTATTCTTCCAACGACTTCTAATCTCTAACAGCCTCTCCACCCAATTTGCTCTCTTCGCTGCCTCTTCTTCATCGGTTTCCTCTGAACTTTCAACTATATTGACATTTTTCTCCGTGATTTCTAGGTCTTTGCTTGTTTCTGGGTCAAACAGAAATGATCGGAGTGAGTTTGGGATTAGGGAGCTAGAAATTTGGAATGGAAAAATCCCAAATGAGCGGCTGTTCTTTAGCTTAGGCTGTATACAAGCAGCACTTATATGGTTGACAGAACAACAAAGGTGGTTCTCTGAAAAGGATCTCCGGAGTGCTGCTTGGTTGTGCAGATCTTTGCCAGATTCTGATCGGCGAAGACCACTATGTTCTTTGAAGACATCTTTCCCAGCGGTGTTTTTAGGAGAGGAATGAATACTCATGGAAGTACATGCCATGGCCTGTAACTGATTGTTGCCGCAGTGATGCTGGCTAGAACATGTAAATGAAGAGTCTCTGCCGCTTGGGGTATAACCTGAAGAACACCCTTTGTTGGTTTGCGTAGATTTCTTGAAAACAGATCAAGTTGCTATAATATGCTTTATAAGGACAATAAGGAGAACCACATTCCTTGGAAATAACGAGACCATTAATGCCAAAAATTCTTGCTCTCTAGTCAAATAACCAATTTAATGAGATGTTTAAAGATCATAACAATGTAGGAAAAAGGGTATTGAGGGCCATCTTGTTGGTTGTGAAGATATAGTTATGCTCGAGACGATGTTCCCATTATTGGAGGTAAATAACGGTTAAAACAACAAAACTTGAATTCTAGCAACTATCACCAACAAATCTATGCGACCGTATTTAATTTAAAGAATCTAAATATTTAGCCTAGCATGCAAGAAGAAACACCTTGGAATGGTTCTTGTTAATTTTGTGTATGAAAGGGATGGACTACAAACCTTTGTAGGTTAGGCAAAACTTAAAATTACATGAAATCCATCAATAATTGTCTTTTAAACATAAAAAATAACAGGTATTAGCCTTTAAAAAAAAAATTATACGGTGAATGCAACTTCACATTAGTGAATAGTGATCATGTAGCGTTAGTTACTTTTAAAATAATAATATATAAGTGTATTCTGTTTTACCACGGAAGGAGAGCAAATTACTATTTTATATGCGTTTCCGTTTCTTGTCATCCTTTCCTTCTTTTATTGTATCGGAATTTTCGTCAGTTGAGAATATTAAAATAAAAAGCTACCTGAACCTCGACAACTCTTGATCCATTTAGAAACAAGGATAGCAAATACGACTGCGTACAAGGGTATTCCATTCCCATTCTAAGACAAAATTAAATCATTAATCAGCAAAAATGCATGTGGCGTGTGCTCATTCTTGAATTCTAGCAATTTAAATTTTTTCAGAAAAAGAAAAACTTATTAATTAAGGTGCTATTTGTTGTCCATTTTATTTTTCTTTTTCTTCTTCTTTTTTATTCATGATTTGATGAATGATCATTTGTTTTTCAAAATATAATTTTTAAATTTTAGATAATAGTAAAAAAACTAAAAACTAAAAGATAATTAATAAGTAATAAACAAAACAATCCCTAAGTTGATCCATTAAATACCGCAAATTGTCATGGCATTGCCAGCAGAAAATTGTGGTAGGCAGATAATTACCTTGAATGTGAATCATTCGATAGAGAAGACTTTGTATATATAATGTTTCACTTTCTCCAATCGAAATTCAAAAGAAAATTAAGTAAGAAACACGGCACTAGCAGTAGCAGTAACGTAAGGGAGGGAGAGATTTGAGTTATTGGAGAAGATCGATTTTGTGTATATAGCAAATGTACATTTTGTTTTTAACAGAGATTCGCGTACGTAATATATAAATCTGTTGAGTTTTTAGATCTCTCTCTCTGCTCTCTGTTTAAAGAGCGAGAGAGATCTAGCTCTCGCTGTCAGCTATAGATATGAAGATTTTCCTTTTTCATACATATGTATATGTATAAAGGAGACAAAACGATCGATGAATCAGGAAGAAGAAGGCGCCCACGGAAGAATCTATTCACGTGTTCATTGAGTTGGCAATTTGTTTTAGACATTCTAGTTTTTTCATTTTTTCTTTTTTTATGGACGTAAATGCCCTTTTCGTTCCTCTATTGCCTGTCCGACTTCTTGTCGCTGGGATCTTCTTTTCAACAACATTTGAAATTAATATTATTAAACATTTGAGAATTAATCTCTACTTTCCAAATTGATTAGTGCACTATTTTTTTTTTATTCATCTTAAAATTTAGCCATTTTTCTTTTATAAATATTAGTTTAATAAAAAAATTTATATTATTATTTTTTAATTATATTGATTAGTGTATAATTAATATATATATATATATATATATATATACTTAAAGATTAAGAATATTTTAGAAATTTTATATAATATTAATCATTTTTTAATATGTGTATAAAAGTATAATGAATTATCAATTTGGAATGTAGGAAATAATAAGAAAAAGTAGAATTTTATATATTTATTCAATTTCAATCTCTTCTTTTTCAATTTTTCACTATACCTGCCTGGGATCCACGTAATGTGTGAATAGTAATTTTTGAAATTACTATATTGATTGTTATGTGCATAAATAATAAATATGACATAATAAATGATAATTTAACAATTTTTTATGACCACTCAGAATACATATGTAGTTTTGATTTTTTTTTAATTAATTCAAACATAAAATATTTTTAATTTGTTGGCAGTGCACACACTGTAACAACAATTGACAACTGACATGTTTTTCTTTTTATTCCTTTTTTCATGTTTTTTGAGTCCTGATACGAGGGGTACCTTCGTCATATCAAATGCGGGAAGAGCCATTTTTCTACCCTAGTGAAGGGTAACCCGGTCATTTGAGAAAAGGCCGTACAGCCAAATGTGCGGTTGCATGAGGCACCCACTCCCAGCAACTACCACGTCGCATTACGCCGATGATGGACCGACATTCGTTGTCCGGTCCCGGCCACCTTCAGTGGCGTTGAGCAGACAAGGAAGGTTTTTAAGTGGTCCATTACTCCATCTCCTTTGGCGGTTGTTGAGCTCGCCAAGTGTCCTCCTACTGTTGCCTAGAGAAAAGAAAATTCTACTTCTACACCGAGACATGCAAACAGGGAGAATTTTTGGGCTGGAAATGGATTTCTACATTTGCATCACTTTAGAAATCTATAAAATGGTTTTGGGTTGGGTAATTTGTTAAAGGCCCATTCTTGAAGTTTTGCTAGCCCAAGAGTTCTTTTCATTTCCAGAAAATTATACAACACCTACAGGCCACTGTCGCTCTCGAAAATTGTTTCAAAATTCAATAAGCCTTACAATTCAAAACCATTCTCCATTTCATCGAGTTCAGGCTTATATTAAGTTTCAAGATTTACCCTTTTTTTCATTGTCATTTTCATAAAAGTGTATACATATATAAGAGAATCATGATTTAATCCAAATTTAATTCAGTACTAAATATTACTGGTACGTTAATCTAAAAATATCACTTATCAAAACGAAAATATAATTAATGGGATAACAAATACAGTTCCTTTGACCAAGAGACTCGTGGTGAAATTAGTCTTATAAAACATTCATTTTTTTCTCTACCTGCGTGAGTCTAATCATTAGTTAAAAAAAAAAAAAACTATTTAAATGAATGATTTGGAATCTAATTCCACGAAATTGATTATGACAAAAGATGAAAATATTTAATTTTATTGAATCTAAGACAAGGTAAGCCCATCTAACAACTCGCTCATTTATGAATTTAGAACGTGCGTCTAGTTAGCGAACTGACTTTTTCGAATCTTGGATTCATTTGGTAAGATATTAGTTCACTATCAAAATTCATTTTTGTCTTTATCATCGAAGTTCCTTTTCGTTCTCATAAAATTTAAACACCATTTAGTTTGTGCACCCTCATCACATCACACATCTATGGCAATGCTCAGGGGGTTGCCTTCCTATTATTAAAGTTTATGAGTCCAAATATATATATAAAACTAATTGGTTTATACTAAATTCAATATTCACTCACTTATAAATCATTTATATATTTTATTATTATTCGATATATGATTCATTTTTCAATATCTATAACGATAACTAAATTCATGCATGGTGTTAGAAAATTAACACTAGAGAGTCTATTTGTCCCGTCAAATTTGACTAATCAAATATCGTCTCAAAATATTATCACATGAACATTTGCTTTAATCCAACAATAGAGCTAAATGAGTATAAAGAAAGAGACTGATCACTATTTATAGGTAGTTGAATTCTACAACTTTTTATTCTCTTTGTATTACTAAAAACTATCTCTAAAATCATAAATAAACTGAATTTTATTCCTCAAGGATTTCAATCCTACAGTTTTTAACTTAAGTATCAAAGATTTTTGTTAAATTAAAATCTAATCTTTAATATTGTTTGTTCACCTTACCAATTCAAATTTATTCTTAAAAAAAAAAAAAGTTCAAACTAAGCTCTTATCATATTTTTATTCTTACAAAATGTTCTTAATATAAAGAATTTATAGAGTTCATTCATGTTAACACAAGGTGTTAATTTAAATTGTTCAGATGGTTAAGGTCCCTAACTACCGAAAAATAATTAATTCTGTAACAATATAAATTAGGAGAATTTTGAGTAGGTATATTCGGATATACCTTTTTTCCGTTGTCTTGACTAGGATAGCATAGACTATTTTTTTAAAACCCAAAATATTAAATAGGTTTGGTTCATAATTCAATAAGTCCGATTCGATTATCTGATTAATTTTTATTTTTTTAATTATTTTTATATCAAATAGACATCATTTTGCTAGATCCTGTTTTTATACTTTTAGATTAAATTGTTGATCGATTTTCAGTCTGTTCAGTCAATCTGATCCGTTTGTAATAACACTAACATACGCCGTTTTTCAGTTATAGGACTTTAGCTCCTCAGCCAATTGCAGCAGACCCCTACTTTTTACTTCTTTCATTATTTTGCGGATAAGAACAAAGAGCAGTCTTAGTAGCCAAGTATCCCTTAAAAACGGTCAGTTAGACTTTCAAACTGAATCATAACCATCTGTTAAGGTTTTTCTTGCAAAAGACTTCCACTCACAATTTGACACCTTATCTCTAAATTCATGAATTGATGTGACATTGTTGTTTTTATCTTTAAAAACGCCATTTAAATTTAAAATAAATAAAAAGTGGTCCAACATTGTCAAATAAATTATCACTTCCACAAAAATGGGTCCCTACCAATTTCTTGGAAAATTATTTGACCTTTTGTCAGTCCCTTGTCCCTCTACCCCAAAGTCGCTTTTACATCCGGGCATGCCCTATGCACACAGTGATTAGTGAGAGCACTTCTGTATTTTTTTTCAGTGAAATTTTATATACAGATTAAATTATAAATATTAGTTCAATACAATACAAATAGAAAATAAATAATACAATTCATTACAAGCAAAAAAAAAAAAATAATAAATATTAACAAATTAAATTTTTTATTATTAATATTAATTCTCGAACTTGAGATCTTTTAGATTCCAAAACTCAATTCTAAATTCTTTATAATTTATTATATTTTGTTGAATAAATTTAATGTTAGATAAGTTGCAAAGTTTATTTACAATTGATGAAATTAAAGTTCCCAAATTCCCATTTAGGCATATGTAATTTTTGGATTTCATTAATCATTATAATAATGAATTACTAATAAAACGGTTTGTCTCCTAATATATCCATACGTACATATATATATATATATTGTATATCAATATTAAAATCTCCATATTTCTATTTAAACTTATATATTATTTTCATGTAATTTAAATAATTTTTTAATTATAATATATATATGTTCGAGTTAATATTTTAATATTTAATTCATAATATCATATCATAATAATTCTTATTAATTTTAAACTTTTTTATATAAGTAATAAATATCTAAATATACTTTTTTAAATGCGTAATGAATATCTAAATATAATTTTTTGAAAACGTCCTTTTTAAGTATATATATAGTTTGAATATTTTAGAGTCAAACGTATAATAAGTTATCCATTAAAATCTTTGATAAGAACATACCATCAATCTTCATATTGCTGATTGAGAATTGGATTTGAATATACATATTATCTCATTAAAAATTGAAAATGTTAAAAAAAAAAAAAAAAAGAAGAGCCGTTCAATAGCTGAAATCTCTAGCTAATCCACACATCACCAATGAAGATAATAATGTTTCTACTTTTCAACCCAAATAACCAAGAAATTATCCACTGGCTATTATAGTTTTCAACACCATTTTAGTTAACTTCATCCATCCAAATCAGATTTGTTCACATTTGGGTCAAACAAGATATAAATACCTTTTTGCCCATTACATTGTTTTTCTAGTATAATTTTGTCTTGATTGAGAAACACTATTCTTTTATCCTTTTATTTTATGTAAATTTTATTCTGATTGATATTCAGACTTAAATTTTTTCAATCCTACAATAATTTTAATATTATATTACTGAATTAAATACTCATTGATGTTGCCCTCCTTTTCAAGAATTATTAGCTTTTCGACCATGATAAAAAGTAAAAATATCACCTCCGAAAATTTTTATACCAAGTGTTGTCCAATTATTGGCTTCTAATCTATTAATATATATATATATATATATAGCAACTAGAGTGTATCTATGTCTATAAAGAAATTGAAAAGGTAAATATAATACTTACATAAATTTCAGCTTTACATTTCTGAATTGCCCACTAAATCAGTTGCTAAATTGATTTTTGCTAGTGGGAGAAAGGATGAACCTTACCCTCCTCCTTATCAAGATTTTGTCCTTAAAAACTTTTTTGGATACGCCAATTAAATTGCACCATGTATCATATATAGAACATTTTTTGTCTTGCTTTAGCAGAACAGGACAAGCCATTTCATAAGGAATATAGTTTAGCCCAATTGAAATGGATGATTAGACCTCCAATACCAAAGCATCTGAATCCTAAATCACCTTTTTTTTTTTTTTAAAAAAAAAAAAATGTGTGTCCTTATTAGCAAATTGACTGGTGGGGATCTTTGCCTGTTGATAAGGGAACTCTGAAGTTCCCTTTGCATTTATGACTTCCCTTAATTTGCATTTATGTTAGACAAATGAAGCATAGAATTGAGATGGGTACAAGTAAATTATACCATATACACTTGGTCTATGGTTTTGGCAAGTGGCAAATTCAAGACAATGAGGAAAAAAGGCATTTCGCTTTCATGAAATAGATGCATAAATTTATTTGGATCCATTCAAATTCTACTTGAAGCTGAAGGTATCCATTTGATCATCATCTCAACTTTTAGATTGTGTTTTATTAAGGATTGAAAAATTGTACCAAAAAATATATATATATATATATATATATTTTGTAGTATTTGAGTTAATAATTCAATAAATAAATGTTTGTCTAATGATATATTAAATCTTTTTTACATTTATAGACTATATCAATTTAAATAAAAGTCTTAACACTCAATTTCAAATTAATTTATCTTCTCATTATGAATTAAAAAAAATAATATTATTATTAATCCTCTTTTTTTATGCAAAAAGAGAGAGGGAGAAATTGTTGTCTCAATATCAAACTATATTAACATTATTGCGATCATAAATTGGTATATAAAATTTATTATATTCCATTTCAGATCCTATTTCTACGGTGATAAATTTCCTGCGTCTTAATTAATAACTCATGTCTATATCATTAAATTTAACAGAGTAGAAATAAATTTTATTATATATATTACAATTTCTTATTTAATGTTATTTTTTCTACAATATATGTGATAATTCTCAAGGAAAATTTATATATAAGACTGTTCACTATAAATAAAATAATTGTTCCTTGTTGAATCTCATATATTCCAGATATATAAAGATCAGAAAATAATAAAAAGATTAAAAAAAACAAAAATATATGGATGCCGGTCTTTTTAAAACTTTTTTCACATATCCACTATGATGTTTAAATTAAAAATTTTAATGGAATGCTATAGAATAACAGGAATAATATGAGTTAATTTAATATACTAACCTTGAATATTATAGGGATTTATATACAAGCGTTTTGGGGATTTTATTATGATAAGGATAGTGATACAGTTGGACGTGCAGCTGTTACTATAGTCATACTCGAGCCTTAAACACGTTCACTTAATAATAAAAAATGCGTTAATGGATTATCCAAAAAAACGACAATGTTCTCTAGTTTTAATGTTAATAATTAAAATTCGTATATGAATAATAAACGCATGCAAATCCAAATCCAAAGTTTACTTTATGATCAGTTTATGGTGGTGGAATTGCATATTAGGTTTTCAATTAAAATGAGGCAGAAAACAATGAACATGGCACATAGGTCCAGAACCTTAATTTAGTTGTTAAGGTAAGGTGTCGTTTTCTCATTCTTCTCCTTTTAGAGTTAGACTTTACCCACCACTTTCCTCTACCACCTATCCATCGTATGATTCTACCTAACTCAAACCATGCACCTTTTTGTTTTTTTTATATATATATATGTGAGAGATTTTATATTTTTGTATTTTAGGATTTATGATTTTTTTTAATAAATTAAGAAAAGTATATTTATGATTTTTTTAATAAATTAAGAAAAGTATATATAGATTTCACTATAAATTAGTGATTTGCGGAATGACCTTTTAATATTGTTTTTAGTATTAAGAAAGTGATATTTGAATTTGAATTAATTATCTGAGTAGAATATGTATTTATTATTATATTATATATTGATATTGTTAATAAATTAATTAGCATCCATATGATAATGACTGATAGTAAATTCTAGTAACAGTATATAAATTTTGTCATGATAAATTTTTGGATAATTTTAACAAGATGTTCATCTTCGGTTTGTTCCCTTTTTTTATTTTAGTTTTTTAATTTTTATTTTGAGTGTAATTAGTTTTTTTTTTTTTTTATTTCAGTTCTGTGTGGGTCTATACTATTTGTCGTTGTTTTGGTCAATGTTCTTGTTAGTGTTTTTTTTTAATATTTTTATTGTAATTTGGGTATTTTGTGATTTTTTTTGTGATACATATATTTTTGAGTATATATATTTGGTTAATTAGTATGTATATATGGTTAATTAGTATGTATATATTTTTTGTGTATTTTGTATTTGATAATTTATATAATTGTTTCTGAAAATATGGACTATGAAATGAGAATTTTTTTTTTAAATTTTTGTTTGTATTCATAATATTTTGGAATATATTAATTGAATTTTTTAAAATTTGTATAATATTGTATATATAAAATATGTATATATTTTCCATTGATATAATTTATTTTTTTTATGTAATTGCCTAATTTATTATTTAGATATGAAATATGTGTGTAATTTGTTAATTATTTTTCTAGTGTGTATGAAATTATCGAATTTTATATATTTTTAGGTTATAATTTAAAGTTTCAAATTTTTAATTTGCTTGTAATTTTATTTTAGTATTTTTTGATATTTTTCCGGTTGTGTTCATTGAATTTATGCTACAATAGGTAGATACAGTAATATTTTTGTATAGAATTTCGATATTCTAATTATATGTATAATTTAAAATTTTTGTATGTATTTTACATGTAGTATATGTTGCTGTATTTTTTAGTATTTGTGTATTTTTTTTATATTTTATTGTAATATGCATATGTTTTGTATGTATTTAATCGAAGTCGACAATTAGAAACAAGTTTGTTAATATCCAAAATTATAAAGAAAAATAAAAAAAATAAAAAATGAAAATGAAAGTACAAATAAATTAACGGTAATAATAGAAAGATAAAAGAGCAAAAAAATTTTAAAAAGCAAGCATAATATGAAATGCCTTCGAAATAAAAAATAAGTTAATATCCAAAAGTATAAAGAAAATAATAATAATAATAATAATAAATTAAAAATAAATTAAGAGTGAAAATATAATAAAAATAAAATTAAAAAGTATCCTTTAAAAGCAAGCATAATATGAATTTCTTTTAAACAAAAAATAAGTTCATAGCCAAGAGTACAAAGAAAAAAGAAAAATAAGAATAAAAATGAAAGTAAAAAAGTACCAAAAAAAATGAGAATAAAAAAGAAAGTAAAAACAAACGAAGAGCGAAAATAGAATAAAAATTAAAATTAAAAGAAGAACGTCAAAAGCAAACATGCCATATAATTGTCCAAAATTATAAAAAAATAATAATTAAAATGAAGAAGAAATAAATTAGCACATAGTAATAATAAAATTCAAATTCAAATTTAAAAATAATCTTAAAAAATCAAAGTAGTTGGTGTCACAGCAAATTGAAATAGCTATTTCATCTCATTTCAAGTTCCTACTCCGTCAATATCTCCTACAGGTGATGTTGCTATTATTACTCTTGCTGCTTCTCCTGTTGCTCATATTAATGATTATTTATTGGATTAAGAGAATAAAAAGAATGGTGATTGTAATGCAGCAGATCTTACTTAAATTTCTATTTTTGGTTAATTATACTATTTTTTGACATTTAGATTTTATATGTTATGTAAATATTTACATTAATTTAAATTAATAAAATTAATTTTATATTTTACATTAATTTAATATATATATATATATATATATATATATATATATATATATATATATATATTACAATTAAATTAAAAAATTATTGTGCAAAAATATAGATGGATTCCTGGTAGATATATAATTTTAAATTTAATATTATTTTTATTTATTGAAAGATTTATCAATAAAAATTACAAACCTATTACTCATAGATTTTTTTTAATTATTATTTTTAATACTATAACAATTATCGTCTATTTAATAATGAATTTTTTTGTCTATAATTAAACGACAAAAAATAAAATAATTTATCGATCATTTTTTTATCGCTAATTTATTGATAGACGAAATTTTCTGTTGGTAAATATTTATCGATAAAGTATTCATCGATATTTTTTATCCATCGGTAATAATATTTGTTAATAGAATTTTATACACATTGATGGAGATTTCTGTTGGTAAATAGTTTTTTTTTATTTTTATTTTTATTTTTTATAGTGATGTAAGAATATAATGAACAAATTAAGGAACGAGGACATAAACTTTGTACAGATATGGCCCGATCAGCAAAGGCAAAAGACCCCGAAAAAAACAGTGAACAGTCTCCAAATGGACCAAAATGTTGCACCAGAAGAGAAGTAGCCACTCAATGGTCTCAGGTTGGGTCCCGGAGCTGTAAGTAGAGATTTGATTTATCTATGTTGGATTGTAATAACTGATTTTTATTCTTATTGAATTGATATTTACAATCTGTTTTTCGTATGTAACATTTCCTCTGGCAACAAAAAGTAGTCACTCAATAGTCAGTTAGTAGTAGCAGTGCCCCACCACATATGACAAACGTTTTTAATTTTATACATTTGAAAATGGAAAGGTCGGTGCCACAAAATTTAATTTAAAATGTATGGATAAACCTTTTACAATCCTCAAAAGCCACAAAATTTAGATTGACGCGTGGTCCTCAACAGACCGTTCATCTAATCCATATTTTATTAAGCTTTCAAGATTGTTTGAAAAGGGAAAAGACATAATAACCAATTGGTGGAGTTGTTGGATGCTGCCTATTGATGTTAAAAAAGCTTCAGCTAAAATTGGTGCTGCCCATTGAGGGTAAAAACTACTCTTGTTTTTTTTTCATTTAAAAAATATTATACAATTCAATATTTTTATTTTAATCTTTTATCTCAGCTGATATGATATTATTGTATTAAAAAATATTTTATATATTATATTTTTAAAAAAAAATTAACAAATAAAATAATAACATATCAATTAAGATAATAAATTGAAATAAAAATATTAAATTGTATAATATTTTTTTTAATAAATATGTACTTTTAAGAATAATATTTGTAATTATGTTTTTTATGCTTCAATGACTATATACATATGTATATGAGTCGTTGTACAGCACACAAGATCCATAGGCAAACCAACATTTTAATCATTAGACCTCTTGTTTTTAAGTCCTTTTTATTCATGAATGTTAGATGAAAAATCTGTTCCCTGATAAACTGATAATCCAAATTAATATTTACCATGTTAAACTGGTTCTTTCATTTTTTAAATAATTTTTCTATTTTTTTAATTTTATTTATCTTTTGTTTTTTAATGAATCTAATTTAGATAAGAATTACTTTATCAATATAATCATGTATGTATTTACTTGTAAAATTATCATTCTTTTCATTATATAAATTTTAAAAAATTTTGTATTTATAATAATCTTTAAATTTTAAAATAATATTTAAATTAATAATAATAATAAATTTTTTTAAAATATTAAAATATTTTAAAAAATAAATTAAATCAAAGTTCTTGTAAAAATTATAAATAATTATTATTAATTTGGTGAAAGATATTAAAGCAGAAGATTATCACTACTGTATAGTCTATCATATTTCTGTGAAATATTCTCCCTCTTAGTAGATAAAAAAAAAATGATAAAAGTGTAACAACTAATTGAGGTATGAGATTCTTTACTCAACACTTCTAAAGATATTGACATAAGATGAATATGCTAAACCTAAAACTAGTAAACCACAAATATAAAAAACACAAAGAGTTGATTTGTTAAATAATATTAAATACATACATTGGGCATAGTTGAATTGCTAATTGTAGGGGTGTTCATATACCACACAATCCAAACCAATTTGCAATCATACAATGGTTAGATAAGTGTTATGAATTGAGTTAGTTTATATTTTTTTCAAATCACACTTTATGAATGGGATTAAATTTTTTATTTTTTTAATCCGCAAACAGGCCGGCAATCCACATACACTATATATATATATATATATATATATATATATATATATATATATATGATTGTTAACCCTGTCAGTTTTAAATATTATCATCTTGGGTTTAATATGTCTATTTTAGCTAGAAAATATAGTAATAATGACAATAAATTTTTTTCAAATGTTTAATAATTAGTTAATTATTATGTTAATTAATAATTTATGTTTTGTAATATGCAATTTTCTTATATTTATTTATATTGTAGGTGACCTATGGCCTTTCTTTGCTAGAATTCTTTATTAGTAGTTTAGATTTTTTTTTTAATTGTTGGAGCTTATTATGTGGTTTTTACAGATTGATATTTTTATTTAATTTATTTGCTATATAAATTAGTTTATTAAAATTTAAAAATAAATTGAATTTATTGATGTGTTTTTATTATTTTAATATTGAAAAAATATCTGTTAATTAAAAAATAAATAATGTATAAATAAATCTGCATCCGATCCAATCTAATCCGTATTTATGGATTGAATTGGATTGATTTTTTTTTTATTTTTGTGAATTGAGTTGAATTTATAAATTTTTAATCAGTAATTTATAAATTAAATTGAATATCACGTTAAAATCGCACCAAATTGACCCGTTAACGGTGAACACACTTAGTTAAATGGGCTTAAAAAAATATGAAGTGGTTTTGTTGCAAAAACGGATAGCGCAGAAGGGCAATCATGTCTATATGCTTCAGTAATTATCTGAATAATAAGATAAATTAATAAGAAATTAAAAAAAAGTTGTCCCAGCATTCCCCCACTTCATCATGTTTTGACTTTAAAAAGAACCCACTACATTTTTGGAGTGGTGGTCGCATTTACATTCTAATTTAATCAATTCCATTTACCTACCAATTTACACCATCAACCCTCGAATAAAATGACAAGAATGGACAGTCACCACCAACACTGAACACCACTGTCACGTTACATATTTTACTCTTTTTTTTTTTTAATAATAAGTAAAATAACTTTTGTCACACTCTACAAATAAAAAAAATATAAATTGATAATCACTTTACCTAATAGGGCAACAATCAGCACATCAAAGGAGCATGCTTTAGTTGGCCTTTAAAAGCAAATATAAATAAAACGGCAAATTACTATTTAATATTTGAATTTTGATATAATTAATTAATTTATCCTAGTATTTTGAAAAAATAATTAATTCTTCCTTATATTTTAAATTTATCATATGAATTGGTCATTCTATTCAATTTTCTTTGATTTTGCAATTAAATGCTTATGAAATGACCAAAAGAGTTTAGCACGTAAACAAAAAACAGGAGAAAAAAATTGATGAATTTGATAATTATTTCACATTAATGAATTTGATAAAGGGATGCTATGAAATCATTAATTCATGAATTTATACAAAAAAAAAAATTATTTATTTTTACTATTTTAATTTAATTAAATATGTAAAAAAGCAAGAAAATAATAAAAAATACAGGATCGGGAGCTACATGAATATAATTTTTGAAAGAGAGAACTAAAATAGTTGGGCTATCGGTAATTGACAGTAAGCACTAAATTGATAAACGACGGACAAGTGTGGTTCGCATTTGTGAGAGAAACGTCAGCAATGGCATGGAAATTTGGACTTGCATCCACATTGCAATCGTGAGCTCAAATTGATATCGTTTAACACTAACTTTAAAAGGCAGCGTATAACTTATGATAATAGATGATTGGCGACGATGTTTTCATATTTCCTTTATTTTTCTCTCTCTTCCACACACACTTTGTCTTCTTCTTATTTTTCTATTAATTTTATGCTTAATTGTTAATTGAATATGATTTTGCATATAATTTTAGATATGATTTGCTTTTATTTGTCAATTGAATATGTTTTGCTCTTAGTGAGATACCTTGCTGGCCTACAAGCTATTAATCGAATTTTCAATTAAGGTTTTGATTGAATTATATAATTCTTAATTAAGGAATGATCACTTTTAATGTGATTATTATTATTTTTTTTTGTTAATTTGTATTTGAGTAGATATTTATGTAATTCATGCTTTTTGGTTGGTTTACAAAATTTTTTTGAATTTTTGAAGTTGGGGATGATGGTATTTTGGAGTAAAGTTTTATTTTCTTTTATTTTTTAATATTTTTAATGGAAAAAGCAGATAAAATTGGCTAGAAAGACTAATTCACGTGACATATTCAAACATAAGGATAAATTAGTTAGTTTATTGAAATATAAAAATGAATTAGTAATTAGGTTAAAATTTAGGGATTAAACAGTAATTTGACCTAAATAAAGTGAGTATTTGTCGGTGGATCCATTGATTTTTGGTAGTCTGCTAAGCCAAGCAAAAGCTAAAGCTAAAGCCAAAGCCAAAGCCAAAGCCTTGCACCAATTCTGTGTTTGTCACCAACGCCAAAAGCTTATCCCATTTATTTTTCATCCAGGCAGGGAGAAAACGCCTGAGCTTTACACGCAGAAACGGTACATATATATATCAGTTGAAGATGAACGGCGGTGATGCTTACGGTGTGGTCGAGGCGCAGTATATATGGAGACACCATAGGCACCAGCCTCGAGAGAATCAGTGCACTTCTGCTCTTGTTAAGCACATCAAGGCTCCTGTTCATCTTGTAAGCTTCTAGTTTTTGCTGGATCCATCGGTTAATTGTTGTTTTTTCTTTTTTGATTTGTTCGATTTATCAATTTTTGTTGGTTGACTTTTTTGTTTTGTTTTTTCCCCCACTTTAAAGAATCCAGATCAATCTAAATTGGTTTGGCTTCATTTCAATTTTTATCCTCTTTTATCTCATTTTCAGTGTTTGAATATTTTGGATTTATTGAATTTCAAGTTCTAGATTTTGATTATATTGCCTTTTTTTTAATGAATTATTTGGATCAGGTTTGGTCACTAGTGAGGCGATTTGATCAGCCACAGAGGTACAAGCCATTTGTGAGTAGGTGCGTTGTGAATGGGGAGAGTGGGGAGCTTGGGATTGGAAGTGTTAGAGAAGTGAATGTCAAATCTGGACTTCCTGCTACCACTAGTACTGAGATGCTGGAACTTCTTGACGATGAGGAACACATTCTTGGAATCAAGATCGTTGGTGGTGATCATAGACTAAGGGTATACATTGCATCCTTTTTTTTTTTTTTTTTTGATAATTGATTATTCTTGTTATTGATTTTCTCCTTTGCTGTTTTGGTACTGATGTATATCATGTTTGAGAATTAGATGCTCAATTGATTGTATGTACTTAGTTTTTTCTTTTTTTTTTGTAACTATTCCACGGATCACTTTATCATTCATTTGTGCATATGCCTGTATGTTTTTCTCCAGTCGTTTCTGCACTGGTAAAGTGCTTGTGCTTACTATTTCCTTTTCCATGGCATTTGCCCACAAGGGATTGTGCTGAGTCACTCTTTTATGAATTTTAATTTACTTTTGGTGATGTATAATGGGTGTCTCTTAGCCAGCTCTACTTTGTCGAGTGAATGGTGGTTCTACTTCCAGTTCTCTATGTTAAATGTGGAAAGTGATTAAAGGAGTCTAGTAAACTTCATATAGCATGTGATGGAATGGGATGATTTTTTATCTTGCATGTGCTTGCAAGTTTTGCGGTTATGGGAGCTTTCTTTTGTTGGGCCAGACAATATTCGAATGCTTTTTTTTTTTTCTTTTTCATTCATGTTTTTTTTAGGTTACTTTATTCTAGGGGCTGTGATATCACGAGTCATGTAGGGCACAGTTTTGTATTACATTGCTTATGGGAGCTAAAATTGGTTGTTGTATTTTATCTTTATGCTGGTGTCTAAGTTATTTATGAATTTTCATCATCCCATAAATTTTGATGAGTGGATGGAATGTTGGCTAGTGGAATAATATGATACAGGTGTGCTTGTGGAGATTGTGGTTTTCTAGTTCTTTGAAAACATATTTTGTTCAAGTAGGCAATCCACTTGGCTATTTGGCACTATGACTTTACTTGGTACTGATTATTCTCTGTGTGGGTGGAAGTGCATGGCCGTTTTGTAACTGCCACTAAATATGATCTTATGCACTTTGATATAGTAGGTTGAAATTTTGTGCTGTCTTGTATAAAGTTATCTAAATTGCCTTTGTACTCTGCCATGCGGTTTGCTAAATTTTTTTTTCCCGATTTCTTATTTTTGTAGAACTACTCGTCAATTATGACTGTCCATCCTGAGGTTATTGATGGAAGGCCAGGGACACTAGTCATAGAGTCGTTTGTGGTGGATGTGCCTGATGGGAACACCAAGGATGAGACTTGCTATTTTGTGAAGGCCTTCATCAAGTGTAATCTCAAATCTTTGGCCGATGTGTCAGAGAGGATGGCTGTGCAGGACAGGGTTGAACCCATCAACCTATTCTGAACAGTTGGGTCAGGGATATGCGATGAAGTCAGGATGGTTATGCGATTTGAGGGTTCTAATTCCAGAGGCATTGTAGAGATTGGTTGGAGTAGTCCTTCCTTATTATAAGAAGTTTTGCTTGCAATGCTGGATTTGCTTTTTCACCTCATGGAGACCCTTTCTGCGAGATTTTACTTTGTTTGCTTTGTCCCTCAACATCGAAGGTGGGGTTTCCCCTGTTTTAGCAATTAGGTTCTTAAACAAGTTTCCTAGAACTTCCTATGAATGGGAAAGGGATCGGCTCTTTTTTACTGTTCTACTTTTTACTAGTTTCTGCATGGTGGTATGTAAATTATTATGGTCATATTTGTAAATATCTATGTAACAAACACGGTGCCTATGAGTAGTTTCATATCTCATAATAGCAGGTTCCAGGTGCAGGGATTACTAGGGAAGAACTTGAAGTAGCAATGCTTTGTTTTTTTTTTTTTTAATTTGTACAATGTCTTCTTCAGCACCTTTTTTCGCTATTTAAAATGTTTCCACCCTGATCAGGTTATGGTTATGCTTCCAATAAATATATCAAATGCAGATCTTATACTGGCAACATTCTAGTGCAGAAGTTGCAGTAATTCCAACTGGTTTCCACTCGTACACTTTAGGTATTCCATCACGTGTCGCCTCAGCGCTTCATGCTCGGATGAGCTCATACTGTATGCTGACCGGTATTTTTTGTTTTCAGAGTTGAGTTCCGCTAACAGATTCAGATTGGTATCTCGGGACTAGTTAGTCGTTAGGCCAAAGTGGCAAACGTCAGTGAAGGGAAAGGGTCGCAGAGCAATATGAATTGTCTGGAAATTATTTACTGTGAAACCAATGCTTATGTCCTCGAGGAACGTTTTGATTTTGAAAGGGGAATGAATGCCTTAACAGGGATGGGACATCTTTTAATTAGCTTTTTTGGATTTGGCAA
The DNA here is from genome assembly GCA_947687605.1 of Reutealis trisperma. Lineage (NCBI taxonomy): Eukaryota > Viridiplantae > Streptophyta > Magnoliopsida > Malpighiales > Euphorbiaceae > Reutealis > Reutealis trisperma. The sequence continues at coordinate 4,068,888 of CANTUT010000033.1, read as the reverse complement.
AAAAAAAAAAAAAAAAGTTTGTTTGGTAAGGGAAAATTTGGTTGCTAAAATATCTATTTTTTTTTCGTGTTTGGAGCAAGTACTAAAAAGATAACACGTAGACTTGGAGTGTATGGGGTGCGATTTCAGACTCATTCAAGAATTTTTCTGATTGTGTAGATTAAAAAAATAATAATAATAAATAAGGGCCATGATAAGTATGAAATTGAAAAAAATAGTGAATTTTTGTTTCCCGACCAAAAGAAAAGTAATTAGTTTGGCCGGCTGATCATGCCAGTATCAACGTGGGAGGAGTTGGTCCAATAACACAGATTTACATCCATCCACCTGTCTTTATTACAAGGAAATGGAATTTTTTTTTTCTTTGTATTTGGAGAGGGAAATTTGATCAAAGTACCGCTAAATTTATATTTAGTGCACGAAATAAAATATATAAAAAATAAAATAATTATTTTTAAGTAATAAAATAATTATTTTAATTTTATAATTTAATTTATAATATAGAATAATTAAATTTCTATTCCAAATAAGTGACTATACCGTTTTTATAAATTCATTTTATTATTAATATTAAAATTAAGTATAATTTTATCAAATTTTATTTAAAAATTAATTCATTTAGCAAAAAAATATTTAAAGAAATAATTTAAATACATAATAAATATAATTTTTATTTCACTTAAAATTTAAAAAGTAAAAAAAATATTTTTTAAATTAATTTCTTATTCTATTTGCTCTTTTTTTTTTTAAATTGGTTAAAGGAGTTAAAATTTTAAAATAAATAATAATATATACGTATACTATATGAACGTATAATATATATGTACAGCTGTATGCATACAGCTATACATTATATACACGTTCATTATATATATATATATATATTAAAAAATAAAAATGAAAATCTGAAAATAAAAAAAAAAGTGATAATGGTTAGTTTTAATTTGCCAATTTTTTTTATGAGTAAAAATGAAAATACTCTATCCATAGCCTAAATAATACAGATTCTTTAATTTTTTATAAAATATATATTCTATAAAAATTATAGAATTATTATTCTATAGAATTAATGTTTTTTTGTCTAAAATTTAAACCAAAGTAAGGAATAACTTATCCTTAAAAATTAGTACTCTATTTATAATCAATTTCATAAACCAAATATAACCTATAAAATATAGTTAGTATGCACAAGAAAATGGATTTAACTCATATGTGTTAATTATACTTAGGAGTACAAAATACACCTTTTTTTTTCAATTATTTAAACATTTTTTCATTGATTTTACATTTTTTTTTTTTGAATCTTCATGCTAATTGATCTAGATTTAGTTGATTTCTCCACTACTCTCTCTTAGGGTTTATTTCTCTGTAATTTTTCAAATTAAAAATCTTTTTACAGAATGTTGTAAGGTAATTTCCAGGCCTGAAACAAATGCTATTACCAGAAGTCATTGCAAGAACACTTTCCTGCCTTGAAATGGTGAAACCGAACACCATCTCTGAGGAAAATCTCAACACTCCGCGCCAGTGACATGAATTTTGCTGCTGTATGGCAATCAGAACAAATTCTTGAATTCTTTATCACTCTGACAGGCGCACCGCTTTTTGTCTTGATCAGTCCATAAGTAATGGCTAGTTTTTCCGTGTGACTAAGAAGGGCCTTTTCTTTCTCTTCCTCATCTACGTTCTGATATACACAATTGATATCAGGCACATAACCTAGTTTCTTCATTTCACAAACTAACTGATACAATTCAAAGTATATCTCCCCTTCATCTTGATGGGGTTTCCCCTCAGCTGAGAACACATGAACAGTGTTATCAATCTGTATCCAGCTCCATACTTCCCTGTTTTTCACTCCTTTTTCGCACATTAGACTTCTGGTACGCTCCAAATCCTCCCATCTGTTTGACATGGCATATAAGTTCATCATCAGAACATAATTAGCAGAATTATACGGTTCTAACTTGAAAATTTCCTTAGCTGCTATCTCTGCAAACTCCAAGTTTGTATGGATTCTGCAGGATCCAAGAAAAGCACCCCAAATAGTAGCATCCGGCTTTAATGGCATTGTTTGAATTAAGTCCCAAGCTTCATCAAGATAGCCAGCTCTTCCAAGAAGATCTACCATGCAAGAGTAATGCTCAATTGTTGGCTCTATACCATAATCTTTACTCATACAATCAAAGTGATTCCATCCTTCATCAACTAAACCTGAATTCTTACACGCAGAGAGCACAGCGGTAAAGGTTATGGAATCCGGAAGGATGCCTACTCCACACATTTCAGCAAAGAGTGAAATGGCCTTTCTTCCAAGGCCATAAATGGCAAATCCCATGATCATGCAATTCCAACTGGCTAATGTTTTGTTCTTAGTACTCCTAAAAACTTCATGGGCACTCTTCAAGTCTCCCGACTTACTGTACATGTCAATGAGTGCTGTGGCTGTATATACATCTTCAATGAAGCTACTTTTTACACTATAGCAGTGAATCTCTTTACCTTTCTGTAACAGAGACAAGCATCCACTAACTCTGAGTAAGCTAGATACAGTTGCGGAGTTTGGCTTAATAGCTTCTTGTTGCATTTGGATGAAATACTCTAAGGATTCCCTGTATTTACCCCTCTGAGAGCAGCCTGATACAAGGGCAGTCCATGAAACAACATTTGGAGTTAATCCTGAACTTCTGATAGCATGAATCACAGCCAAAGCTTCCTCACTATGGCCCCACACTGAGTACCCAGAAATTAGGCCATTCCATGTAACTAAATCTGGTATTATTCCTTCCTCTTTCATATCATTCAGCAGTCTTTCAGCATCATAAAAAAGACCCTTGTATGCATACCCTGCTATTAACGAATTCCATGCAACAATATTTTTGTTCTTCATATTATCGAAAATTGCCTGAGAAATGGTTAAACAATCATTCTTCACATACATGTCTAACAATGAAGTTCCCACATATACATCATAGTCAAGCCCATTTCTTATCACATAGCCATGAATTTCTTTTCCCAATTTCAAGAGTCTCAATTCAATGACAGCTGGAAGAACACTAGTAACAGAACTTGAATTTGGTCTAAAACCTGAAACTTGCATATTTTGTAAAATAGTGAGGACTTCTATATATGGACCATGAACAGCATAGCCTGATAATAGGGAATTCCAGGTTATTATGTCAGGTTTTACACTAGACGATTCCATCCTATGAAAAAGATTCCAAGCATCATTCAAGTAACCTAGTGCAGTATAGCTTGAGATAATTGAATTCCAAGAAGACAAGTTATGATCTTTCATTGAATCAAAAACTCTTCTAGCTAGTTTAAGTTTTCCATTTCTAGAGTACATTGTAATCAAGGAATTGCATATCGCTAAATTTGATTCCAGTGCATATTTTATGACATACCCATGAATCTGCTTCCCTTGACTGAGAGCTCCCTCCTTTCCACAGGCTTGTAGCATCTTCAAAAGTGTAGTAGAATGGGCTTTTGCAGATGAAAATTGCATTTCTATAAAAAGTTTCAGAGCCGTAATAAAGCTTTCATTTTTGAGATTGACTATGATTGCCTCATTCCACAAGTGGTCATCTCGATCTGGCATTTCATAAAATAATTTATTAGCACTTTCCAATCCCCAGCATCTCTCATAATAGTTCAATAGTGCATTCTTCACATATGTATCCAATTCAAAGCCTCTCTTGATCAAATTAGCATGGACTTCCAAACCCAGCCACAAATCCATTACTCTAGTGCAAATTTTCAGAACTATAGTAAAAATCCTACTGTCAAACATCAATCCTTTATAATGCAATTCTCTGAAAACCTGGAGAACTTCAATTGGATCACCCCCACAGCTCTCAAATTCCTCCAAGAAAGAATTCCAAATTAAATAATTCCGAGCAAAATCCACGAAGAAAACCATTGCAGCGGACTTAAAATCACCGAGTTCTAAGTAAGAAGTGATAAAAGTTTTAACCTTGGAATCAGAATTCCACTTGTTGCAGGTTTTTATCATCTGGGCATGCATTGCTTTAACTGAATCGAGAGAATTGACATTCCTAAGACTATCTAAGAACGGAAATTTTGGAAAATGCATATGCGAAGGAGGAGATGATGATGAGGCAGAGAGAGTGATGTTCTCAGGGGAAGTATATGCGGGAGCAAGAGAAAGAGAATCCGGTGAATAGGTTCTTGGTTTAAGCTTATAAGTTTGTTGATTTTGGCTTAATGGAGGTTTATGGTGGCGATGAAATGGAGCGATCTTGTCCATGGTGAGTGAACTGAACGTTGCTGCTAGGGAGTGAAGGACAGGACCAGTCTAATTTTGTACTGCAATTGGTGCTTGGATTCTTGATTTTGTTGATAAGGTCTTATCTTATTACAAGTTGGTTTGGTCACGGGGCCACAACGCACCGTATCATCTGTAACGGACACTTTTTTAGTTTAATGCAAGGGGGTCTTGCTTAGCCGTGGTATTTAATATTTTATATTACTTTAAATAAAAAAACGGATAAAAATGTATTTAACATATATAATATTAATTACTATTTTTATAATATTTATATAGTATAAAAATTTCTATAATAATTATTTATTGTATTAAAACATATTAAGATTATTTATTTTAATATTTTAAACAATTAATCTAAAATTACAATTGATCTCAATATAACTGTTGTATTAAAATATATAAATATTTGAGAATTTTATATCTTAATACATCGGATATAATTTATTCAAAAACTACAACATATTTAGGCATTAATATTAAATAAAAAATAAATGAATGATTGTAACAACTATTAGTTTTATTGACAAATATGGAATATACTTTCAATATAGATAATATGAAAATGAAGTCTAAGAAAAAAAAATTATTTGTTTGCTTCTCTTGAAAAAGCACTTAATTTACTAAGTAATTTGTTTATTTGCATAGATTAAATAGAGATATTAAAATCTATATTTCTGTGGCTCAAAAAGTTTAAAAGATTAATAAATTTAGATGCATATAAAATTCTTTTTTACATATGCACATATATATTTATATAAATATTTTTATATTTTTATTAAAAATTAAAATTTCATTTTCAAATTTAAGATAGATTATTATTATATTTTAAATAAAAAAAATGCTAAAACATTATTTTTTCAATATCTTATTGTCATAGAAACTAAAAAGAAAAATTAGTGCCAGTTATCCAAACAAGGCACGAAAATAATATTTTTTAACTTTTACTAAAATGATTTCTAAGTCCATTTGATCACAGAAAGGAAGGGACTGGATTGAATGGAAAGATTTTTTTTTTTTTTTTAATCTAATCATGCTGGAAAATTTTAAGATTAGATGTGAAGCATAACACAATAAATATATATTTTTTATTATTTTAGATGAATGATAGGAGAAGAAAATTTAAGGATGAAATGACAAATAAGTTTATATATTTTATTTTAATTTTACATTGTCAGCAAAATAATAGGGATACAATAGATAATTTGAAAAAAGTTGCAATATTTTACACTTTAAATCAGTGACCCAATAAATCATTATACTAAATCAACCAAATACCTCAAGTCTGCACATTTCATGCCAAGAATACTGATAACTTGTTGAAAAAAAGCATAAATAATATAAGTTATTTTCAGCAAAATCTTTTGAGAGGGAGGCATTAACTTTTAACATACCAGTGTAGAAATGATACAAAAAATAATGACAACTTTTGTCCACTCTCCCCAAAGACCTCAAACCTGGGGTTAACTCCAGGTTGCTTGAAGCCTTGAGGGAGAGTGAACAATGGTTGCCATTCCCGAAGCATGAAGTGCTTATGTTAACAAGACATAGACTGTTCATTACCCCTCAAAGGCTTCCAGCTTGTCTCAAAAAGTACGGTGATTTATAGTAAAGAACAAAGCTAAACCTACCAGAGATGGCAAAGTGGAAGCCCTTGAAGGGAGGTGAACAACCAATGCCTTGAAGATGCATGGATCAATTGATACAAGTATAGAACTATAACTTCTTGCTACCCTGATTCACTCAAGGAAGAGCTAGGTGCCTCTTTATAGGCCACAAAAGATACCATAGACACTGACACAAACATGAGACATGAAACTGATACGGCACAAATAAATAGATATAATTATTCTTAAAGAAATTAGCATACGACACATGTTGGGCAAGTGTAGCGTTGTGCTAGAGAAATGTCTAAAACTAAAGCCTTGGTGCTACATAATGTCATCATCTTTTTTTGTGTGTGCGCACGAGAGAGACAGAAAGAGAGCAATGGAGGGGCCTCCGCTCCTGTGGCACAAATAGATCCTTTAGGCATCTCAACCATATCCGGAGGTGTTTCTCTTACTTGAATGGATGTAAAGGATCAGTCACAAGCCATTGCAAGTCAACCAATATGAAGGAATAATAAAGCAGATTTAGACATCCCAACCATATCCAGTACCTCATTAGCCACTTAAGATCAAGAACAAATCCCAATCCCCATATCCAGAGGAACATATAATGGAATCTACATTTCAATTGCAACACGAAATTTCTGGCAGAATATATCAACTAAGATTCTCAGATTAATCTGTCACATGCCACAGTATTGATCAGCTTGCCTACTTTTTAATCTTTGTAAAACTATGTAAATGCCCCCCTGGATAGAAAAAGAGTTGTACCTCACTCCACGCCACATCACTTCTGACCTTCTCTTGTAAGGATGACTAGGAATTTTACCATATATGAAACATCTCACTCACACACCTGACCTCTTGAACTTGAACCTGACTAAAAAAGAATATAAAAAGAGGGTATAGATATAGGTAAAAGAAGAATTAAAGAACTAATTGTAATTAAATGTGTCAAGATGAAGCCACTCACCTCATCTCTTTTAGCACTATGGTATATATGAAATCCTGCAGATGTATGAATCTATATCATCAATATTAGAAAAATTGACCTACCCTGGAAAAGGCAATACTGTTGAAAAATAATTGATTGAATGAGAAAGACAACCACTTTTTAATTAATTATTATTTTTTCGTATGTCTTGACTTTAGAGAACAATGGCCACTGAAAAACAAACCAGAAATGCAGAAGAAATTTTTCACATACAGAAAACAAACCAGAGCAATGTATATAGAATGTGAGAACAGGTAAACCCAGACATTCTTCTATCATGCAATGGTGCAAGAATATTCTCAAAATAGGTCTCAAACACACAATCAAGCTCCCTACAGGCATGCAGAGCTTGGTAGCATCCACTGTGAAGACTAAAGCATCAATTACCGTCTACTATCTGCTGTTCCAACTGAAACAGAGATTCCAGCAGTGCCCCACACTGCAAGCCGAATATCAATTAGTTCATTACTGCAGTGGAAAAAACAAGAAAAAGCTGGACTCTCATGATCATTTAAATATAATATCTAATAGGAAACTTAAAGCCACAATTAGCCAACATAAATTATGCAGTGGATTGTATTCTCAAGTTTTTATCTTTACAAGAGCACCTAAAATTTTTTCAGCAATTGGATTTAAACTTCTCATACTTTTAGAGCTATATTAACCTGCCAGCTAAACTTAAAATGTTTGCATAAACTTGGATATAGGCATCACAATACGTCCAGGAATCAGTTTCACAGACTACTAGGAAAAACAGCTAAAATACCAAATGTCAACAATGGAGAAAAGGGCATCAGGAGAAATAAATGTAAGGAGCTTTATCTAGCAAAGAATATTTGAATGATTTCAAATCATCATTAAGCATTTGAAAGGACAATTAAATTATGCATTAGCTGATAACCTTTGTAAGACAGCATGCAAGGAGACATTTATCCACTAAATCACCATCTATGCTCACATTTAGCATCAAAGGAAAAACATACAAAATTCTAGTAGCATTTTGCAGAAGATCTAGAAAAGTAGTTAATTCAGAAAAAAAAAAAAAAAAAAGGAAGAAAGAAAGAAGCTCCATTAAGTTTCGCAATAGATGAGAGAAGGTTAATAGCATTATATATGAACCATCATTTCATAAATATGAACTGAAAAGCAGTGCGCCCTAGACAAAAGAACCTAATAAGCTTCAATTGCTTATTTTTCAGAAAAATTAAGGGAAAAAAAAAAGGTAAGTAGAAATTGCCTTTAATTCATTTAGTAAGACCAACAATGATCTTGGCCATGACAATCTTTATCTGAACATTTCAACTTGCTATGAGCTATGTGCTGCCATTTTATTAGAGTTTTTAGGTTATGAGGTGAATTTCCCATGCAAAATAGTATAAAGGCCATTGACGATTAAGATTTTTTCTTAATGCTTTAACATTTGATACTATATACCATTATTCAGACTTGGTAATTTGAAGGATCATAAAGTCATTTCGTTACATCAATGCAAGCAATAAACTAATAAAATCCCGAAAATCAGCTACAACAATCCGTGTCCATGCAAAGTTTCTTGTGATGATTTCTAAGCAATAAAAACCATATCTTGAAACTCTCACATAAATTCCATGAAGAGAAAGTTTAAAATTACTTCATTGCAAGAATTTCCCCAGCTATTGTTACAAACAGGGTTCAGGCCTTACAGGATTAAAGGACGTTGTAAAGTAGTCAAGTACATCTTTCTTCCATGAAAATCAACCTATCAGGACCACCGAGCCAATGATGGCAAGCTCTTGGAGCCATATCTGAAGACTAGTATAGGGCTTTTGATGTGTAAAGCAGATTTGCATCTCATTTACCAACGTTCTCTTGGCTGGCCATCAGGAAACACAGGAACTAGCACCTTCTTTTCATTCTTTATCGAGTCATCTAACTGGTTAATTGATCTGCTCAAATGAATTTTCACATTTTCATCGTCTTCGTCAAAATCTGGGGGTGTTTCATCTTCTTCATCACTCCAATCATCTTCATAGTCATCACCATCTTCATCATCCAGTCCATCACCTGTCATGTAACTGTCAATATCAGACCAATCTTCATCATCCTCACCCCTTGCATCTTCTTGCACATCAGTTGCATTTTCTCTATCAGCATCCTTGGATGGAGCACCCCGCCTTGCGAATCTAGGAACACTAACTAGAGCACGAAGCTTCTCTTTGATAATTAACAAACGGTCTTTGTCTACCAAATGAGAATTGTTGTATGCCTCTCTGAGGAAAACTGAGTCCCTATCACCCTTCAGGGATACATAAAACATATCAGGGTGCCTTATTAGCATCCCCCTCACCTGCTGAGAGAATCTAAACTCCTCTCGAAAATGAGTAAGATGATCCACGAGGGTTCGCTTCTCCACAGTGAGACTCAAAATCTCATGAACAACCCCACAAGCATGTTTTTCCTTCTCTGGTGTACCTGATCTCAAATGGGAAAAATCCGAATAAGGAGATATATAAGGCATGTCTCTGAACTTGGATATCTTTCTCATTTCACTCTTAGAAAGCTGTAGACCCTTGGGCAACTTCACCCTATTGAATTTTGGTGGTCTATCAAATATTAGATCTTTCTCTTTTAGTTCTCTAGCTCTATTTTCCTCTTCTGATAATTCAGCAGCTGATACTGCAAGCTCAGGATCCCAATGAGTTAATTCTAGCGCAGGCCCCCTTTCAGTTGCAACAACTCTGAAATATTGTGGGTATCTATGACAGATTGTGTCACGAAACTCTAAAGGTAACCCAAAATCAGTCCTCAAATGGGCTATTTTCTCCAACAAAATCCGTTTCTCCAATGACATCATCAACAATTTCCTCAACTTAACAACTAGCAAATCTTCCATCTCATTCCTGACCTTCAACTCCTCCAAGTAGAGTCTTTCTGCCTCAGGTGTCAATTTGAATTGCAATGAAAAAACACCTTCTTCCACAATATCAAACACAGCAGGGAATTTCTTCAACAAAGCAATAAATCGACGCTTTTTCTGAAGACCTAGTTCTCTTCTATACCTACCCAATTGTCTAAGCGACATAATTCTATCAGGTTGATTCACCAGAATTTTCCTTATCTTCAATACTAATTTAAGCTTCTTGTCCCTTTGAATCACGTTATCAAAGGGAAGCTCTTTTCGTCTCTTCACAGCAGCTCTTACCGGTTCAAATGGAGAATGGATTTTCCTTAGGGTACTACCAAAAGGACCAATTTTATCTTGAAAAACCAAACTTTTGCCCCAGAACTGTGACTTTTCTGGCTGAAATGTTGAGGTGGATAAATGGGATTTAACAGAGAATTTAGGTTTTTCAAGAAAGTTAGATTTGTATGAGAGAAAGAAAGGTAAAGAATTAGATGGTGAAGCATTGGATGAGTAAAGCAAAAGTTTGGGTTCCATGTTCAAGGTCTGAGCAATGGATAAAGACTGTAGTTTGAGGTATAGAAATACAGAAAATATCAACTAATGAAATCTAACAGACAATTAAAGAGAGGAACCATTACCTGCCTTCAAGTGGATGCTGAAGCTGGTAGTAGGGGTTTTCAATTTTATCTTGAAAAACCCTTTTGGCACAGATATTTTGTGATCTTTCTCATTTTGGTGGGACTTGATTGTACTTCGGTAAGACACAGGGATAGAACTGTCATATTAACTAATGATACGGCACCGTTTACTTTGTTAAGATGTTCTTGTTCGACGACAGCGTTTATGCTCTAGTCCTAAAAGGAGCTTTCCAATTTCAGTGAAACCAAAATATGTCGTGTCCTTCCTCTAATTTGGCAGGCTCACCTCTTTAGAAAACTGTACCGTTCATTTTCCTCGTCCGCGGACCAACTCAGAAGCAATAAAAATGGCGAAAAGGAGAGACCGCCGAGTGGCGCAGAGTTCCGATCGCCCTCAACCCCGTGTCGATACACCCACTCAAAAGGACCAATTCAACGAGTCAGCAGCTTCGGATCGCAAGCTCATTACCATTTTTGTCTTCTTCTTCATCGTAATTCCCGCTGTATCCGTACTGGTTTACCACATCAAATACACTTCAAATACGTACAGTACAGGTTCACATTCTCACCAAGAAGGCCTCGTTAAAATTGATGTGAATTACCAAGAAATCCTCAGTGTAAGCATTTCGTTCCCTGTGATAATTTGGCTAATATATTGGAAATAAAAATTTTTATAATTTCTGAAATATTTTCAGGAGAATTCAAAAGTTTCAAAGAATGAATCTTTCCGGCAGTATAATTTTCCTACGTTGGCATACATTACTCCATGGTAAAGTCTTTTCTGATTTGAAGCTTAATTAATATATAAAATGTGCTGTAAAACTATGGGCTTTTATGAGCTTGAATTTTACTAAACTTTCTAGGAATTCTAAGGGCTATGAAATGGCAAAGAGGTTTACCAAGAAGTTTACCCACTTATCGCCTGTTTGGTATGATTTGAAGAGGTAGGTTACAAATTTGAAGTACCCTAATTAAGGTTCCTAATATTTATGAGATTGATAACTGCTTTTTATTGTATTACTGCTGTTGTATGAGTTCATCTTTATTCTCTGTGTTGCCAGCCAAGGTACTGGGTTAATACTAGAGGGGAGACATAATGCTGATCAAGGATGGATCTCAGAGCTTAGAATGAAAGGAGATGCTCTGGTAATTAAAATGGCTATAAAATCCATTTTCTCTTCTTGGCTTTGGGAAGTATTAAGAATGTGAATTTGGTAAGTGCATAAAAAGCAAATGCAGTTGACTAGTTTTTCTTATGATTGGTATGGGAAAGACATCTACAGAATGTTTCTTATAATGAAAGTCTCTAATCCTTCTTGAAAAGAAAAAAAAAATATGGGATTGTCTTTGAAAAAATTTGGGGTTAAGAGCCCAAATTTTGAGTTATGAATTGTGTTGACTGGGCTGCTTTAGGAACTATTACTTTCCAACCAAAAGGAATTTGTTGCCAGACCTTAAAACATAACCTCGTTTGAGTTTTTGGTTAAGTTCATTGTTTATCTTGTGCAAAATCTGTATGGATCTGTTATAATGTTAAATTAGCCTTTTGGTTGTAGGTGTTACCTAGAGTTGTTCTGGAAGCTTTTCCAACTGAGATGCTTAGGAGGAAGAAACTGAGAGATAAAGCTGTTGAGCTTATAATATCAGAGTGCATGTAAGCTTCCACTTATCTCATGCTATTAATGCTGCAAACAATACTATGTTCTAGCAATAATATTCATTTGTTAGATTTCAGAATATCATACAGTATATGTTAAACATTTTTCTCTTTGTTGTCTTTGTGTTGCTTTTATATGAATTTCATGATAATTAGAAGAATATTTTCCATGTAGTTGTAATACCTTATGTTGGAGGAGAAAGTGAAGTTTGTGCAATTTCACCCGCCCACACACTGATTTGGGAGCAATAAAATGAAAAACACCAAGGTTGCAAATTAATTCAGTATTTCTAGTGACTTGCAAAACAAGTACTATTAACTCCGTAGAAATGGGACTGTAAGTCCAATTTTACAGTAGTGTGTATTTCAGTTTAAAATTTCATATTAAGCATTTACTCCCTTACCTTGGTCTCTTGACAAGGTCCTCAAACTATCTCTCTTTTTTTTCTTACCACTCAAACTATCTGCCTTGAAGCAGGGTTTCTCAATAATTTCTTTCCTTTCCTAGACTACTTTTGGTAAATCCTGCAAGTGAAATTTAACTATTCTGTTGCTCTTTGGAACATGCAAAATTTATCTAACTGAATTAAGGATTTTAGATCCAAATTTTAAACTCAAATCCTAAGCGAATCAGGTTTATTTTGCTACCTTAACTCAAATTACAAATACATCAGATCATTTGCTTTACTTCTGGTTTTCAAGCTGGAATTTTTCCTAGTTGTGCAAATGTTTACCATAAATTTTCCATCTTTATCGTTGTTTTAGCTGAAATTTTCAACCTTGATTATTGTTTCGGCTGTAATTCAGGTTCTTTCATGGCTTATTTGGCAAAATAGGTTGAAATCTCTGGCCATCTCATATCAGGCTTCATAACCACTGTAGCATTTGCATTCAGTAGTCGAGTTCTGGGTTCAAAACTACTTGGGTGACTCTACCCAATTCAATACATATGTATTATTGACAAACTTGTCAACAATTTAAATAACTCAAATATTTTTTTGGAGCTATATGGGATCATGCTGTCATCAGATTAGTAACCCCAAAAGTGGGAAAATATACTACCTAGCAATGCAACAAATTCTGTGAACATCATGAACATACAAAAGAAAAATATATGCTCTGGAGTCGCCATATTTGATTGCGAATGAATCAGGATTTCTGCAAGCAAATGAATCAAGGTGTTTCATTCCTACTCGAGAAAAACTCTGATCTCAAATTTGTTCTTGTGCGTATGAGCCAATAAAATATTACTTTACATTTGGCTTGTCTGTATTATAAGCGCTGCATTGTTTGAAACTTCTTGGAGTTTCTGCTTTGTTTGGTGAAGGAAACTATTGTATCTTGTCTTGCATAAGATCATTTTCCTTTTGATACTCCTTTGCGAGTAGGGACATGGAGTATGATGGCATCGTGCTCGAGTCCTGGTCAAGGTGGGCAGCATATGGTGTCTTGCACGATCTAGATATGAGGAGGAAGGTAACTATTGACTTCTATAATGCTACTTCAATGATATTTATTTCTGCAAGGATGAAAATTACTGAGTGTTAATTTAACCTGAAGAAATGTAGTTTAGTTGGTCATCTTAGTCATAAAATACTATAATAATAAATTTAATGTAATTTTCCTTCTAATGTACTGGACAGTGTACTTATTTGCACTTTATATGTGATCTAAAGGTTAAGTAACCATCATAGCTCTTTAAGCACGCAAAATTTACCCCTTCATATATATCCTGGTATATGGCATTCCATTTTGGGGTGTCTGCTAGAAGATGAAACAGCCAACATTGTCATTGTCCCTGATCTTTCAAATAATTTCTGAATACTTTTACCAATCTTTATTGGTTTGCAATCCTAGGCCCTGCAGTTTATAAAACAACTTGGGCATGCACTGCATTCTGTGAGCTCAGCAAGGAACAGCAACCAACCTTTACAGTTGGTCTATGTTATAGGTCCACCACAATTAGAGACGCTCCAAGTGTATGACTTTGGCCCAGAAGATCTTAAGAGCTTGAACAATTCTGTGGATGGTTTCTCACTTATGACCTATGACTTCTCAAGTCCTCGTAATCCCGGTCCAAATGCACCTTTGAAGTGGATCCGTTTCACCCTTCAGTTGCTCCTTGGTTCGGCTGACAGTGCACATAAGATTTTTGTTGGCATCAACTTTTATGGAAATGATTTTGTCCTTTCTGCAGGTACTTTCTTTTGCATTTGTTTTCCTTATTTCTGCCATCATTATTCTGTTGGTGATTCATTCTGGAGAAACCAGAGTGTGACTTCCATAAATTTGGAGAAGAGAACAATCATTTATTGATGTTCTTTTAGGGTTCTTTTAAAATGCCCATCATTTTCAGGGTTCTTTTAAATTTTATTTCAACTTTAGCAGGTTTGTGTCTTTGATCTGGTCTAGTATCTGGAGCCTGGAGGGGATTCCAGCTCCTGGGAGGATAAAGGAATGCCATAGCTTTTAGGACACTGCCCCATATGAGGAATGAGTCTACACAATCTAATGACAAATGATAGTATGGAGATCTTAAAATTTTAAACTTAAATCTGAAGATATTTTCAATTTCAAATTGTCTTTGAGATTGCAACTGACTTCGAGTTCGGTCAGTTGTGGCATTCAGAGGAGATTTTTAAGTTGGTCATAAACCTGCAGGTTCTGGCGGTGGAGCCATCATTGGGAGAGATTACCTCTATCTATTGGAAGAGCACAAGCCAAAATTGGAATGGGAGAAGAATAGTGGGGAGCATTTTTTCCAGTATATTGATAACGAAGATAAAAAGCATGCAGTGTTCTATCCTTCATTAATGTCAATTTATCTGCGGCTAGAGGAAGCTCGTTTATGGGGAACTGGTATCTCAATTTGGGAAATAGGGCAAGGTTTGGATTACTTTTTTGATCTCTTGTAAGAAGCACTTTTTTTTTTTTTTTTGTAGTTATTGTTTTTATTATTTTGTGATACTTTTTCAAGTGTAACAAATTTTGTTCAGTTCAGATTCAGTTGATGGAATTTCTTGGCCATTGACCAACATATTTCTTGGTTTAATTGTTCATTTTCAATTTCTGATGTGTAACAAATTTGTTATCTCTGAAATCTGAAACAGAGTTGGCAAAGGTTGCATGATCTTGTTTTTCCACGACCTTATATTTGATTCTAGATGGATGTAATTAACAGTTGATTTTTCTTCTTTTTTTTTTTTTTTTTTTTTTTTTTTTTAAATCGAGTTTTTTTCCTTTTTGTTTGGGTCATCTGGAGTTTTTTGAACTGAGTATTCACAGTTGAATGAAATGATAACTTATTTTACGAGGACGTTAAATACCAGTAGATGCGGGTGCTTATCCCTCCAATATCTATAACTGAGACATGATTTTTCTTTTGGTACACACCGAAGCCTGATGCTCCATTGCTACTGGGCTGGATTTGCTGGTCTAAATCTAACACATGGAAACATCCAGCAGTATATTTTTCCGTCAGATTATAAGAGGCGCTTCGATTATGTTCTAGTCTTCTAGATTCTGCCGCTGATCGATTTAGCATTAGTAGTGCAATAGTGCTATGAAATTTCTTTGCCTAGGTGGGTTGCCTAGTTGTATATATATCCATCTCATTAGGCTCTAATAGTATATATGGTATGCCCTAACTTTATCTATTTATTTTTGAAACAGAAAGAGAATGCTTTCACTAAGCCAAATCAGAATACAAAAGGGCCTCTAAAACTAGGAGGTTCATGCCATACGTTGAGACCAGCATTAGAATATGATATGCCCTAACTTATCATTTTGCAATGTATAAAAAATAAAAAATCAATAATTAATCTATCAATTCTGTAAATTTTCACTAAATTAGTTGGGATTTGAATCCGATTTCCCCTTTAAATCTCAACCTTATCAAACTTCGTTGATCATTCTTGAACTGTTGGTTCTGGTGTGAATTAGAACTTTCAAGTGGGAGTACAGGCTAGTAAATTGTCTGATTGGTTTGCACTGCTGAATTGTAGCTTTATGTAGTATATAGCTTCTGAAAACTTTGGTCTCATTTCTCAGCCACACAATCTTCATATACATCAAACTGATCAAAACCTACATGATCACCAACTCTCATCTCACTTCCACGTGTCAGACAATGAGTGGAGATTTTACCAATCTCTCGTACCACGTCAGTACTTCCCTCCACTAAAAGTGCACCAGCACGTTGCTCCCTCTGAAGCTAAGGCTTGTCATCCTCTGCTTCCCCTCCATCCAATTATCCTAAGAACCAACAAAAATCTGCATAAAACCTCATTCCTTATGGTGGTTCAAGCCTTTGCGTAATTTTTTGTTCAAAAAAAAGCCAGATTTTTTTTGTCTTGTTACAAATAGTTATGCCATGGAGGCCCTCAATGCAGGTGGTTTGACCCCAATTTCTGTTCTTTGTGAAAAAAGAACAGAACCCAGAAAATTTTTGTGCTTCCCTACTACTTCACCACTCAAATTCTCAAACTTTTCTTCTCTAAGCACAACCCCACCTACCATAGAAGAGTGTTTATCAAGGACTTTTCATGGAGGTCTATTACTCTTGTCTTCTGTTCTTAGTCCTGGTCTAGCTAAAGCTTTAACTTATGAGGAAGAACTAGAACAATCAGTGAGCACCCCTATACCTGATTTTGATAGCAGTCAAGTTCTCGATAATGCTATCAGTTTTGCAACTGAAAACCCTACTGTTATAGCTGGTGGTGTTGCAGTTTTGGCAGTTCCATTGATTTTGTCTCAGATTCTAAAGAAATCCAAGTCTTGGGGTGTTGAATCTGCAAGAAAGGCTTATGCAGTATTGGGTGATGATGCAAATGCTCAATTACTTGATATAAGAGCGCCAGTGGAGTTAAGAAAAGTGGGTAGTCCTGATATCAGAGGTTTCAAAAAGAAGCCAGTATCAATTGTGTACAAAAGTGATGATAAGCCAGGTTTCTTGAAGAAGCTCTCTTTGAAGTTCAAAGAACCAGAAAATACTACATTATTTGTTCTAGATAAGTAAGATTTTGAGCCCATTTATTGCTTTCTTCTATACAGATTTCATCTCATTATAATTATGTTATAAGTTAATTAGGGAGATTTTAAATTAAACCATTAGATTGTACTTCATGGAATTTATCTCTTCATGAATTGATTTGGGAATTATAGAATATCAAGGATTGGATTTTAAATAATAATAAAAATATATATATATTTAGAAGATTTTGGCTTTGTTTGTTTTGTTTTCCCCTTGAATTCAGAGGGCTGGTTTTGAGATTGAGAACTATGTTACTTCCTGCATAAAGCATTGAATTGCTTATTGAGTTACATCGATCTAAATCCATGCTTAATCTCAGTAAGCAACAATGTGTTAAATGCTAGGTAATAGGATCTTCGGTTTGATTTAAAAAGAAGGGTATAAAATCATTGGCTGTGTTTGTTTTGTATATATTCTATATTTGCAATTGAGCTAAAAGGATAAAACATGGGTGACAAATAATACTTCTATGCTACCCACATTAATATGTTATGTCTATAGCTTACTTCAAAGTCATGAGTTCTAGAATCAGTCATGTCAAAGTATCACAAGTAATTTCCTCACCAAGGAGTACAACTTGTGCATTGTCAACATGATGTAGAATGAGAAACCCTACATCATCTACAACTTGTGCATTATCACCAACTCAGATGTATTATTAATGAGAATCCCTACATAATATACAACTCAAAATGAGGAATAGAATGAGATAGAAGAACGGCAGAATACAAAAGGTAGGAGGTTTAAAATATTTAACCAATTATTTAGATACTGAGTAATTTAAGATCAGGCAGAATCTTAGAAAGAGGTTGATACCTGAAAACTTTGTTGATCTTTTTCACCTCTTTCTTTTTCTTTTTCACATGCATGCATGATTGCACCACATACCAGTACTTGTGGGTATGCAGAACACAAATTTTTCCTTTTGTGATTTCGTCACACATAAGCTAATCAGATTAGAGTGTCTGCTTGGTTGTTTGTCATTAAAGTTACCATATTAAACTAATGTAGCAAAATTTATGACGAAAGCCAGATTCGATGGAAACTCTGAACTGGCTGCAGAGTTGGTCAGTGTAAATGGATTTAAAGCTGCCTATGCTATAAAAGATGGAGCAGAGGGACCCCGGGGATGGGTGGTATTTTCTGGTCTTATATTTCCATTTATTTTGTATTTAATCTTTTGGTGTCCAAGTCTCCTTTATCATCTGACTGAACAAGCAAATACAAACTTTGACATGGACTCTTATTTTGCAGAATAGTAGTCTTCCTTGGATACCACCAAGTAAAGGATTGAGTCTGGATCCCAGCAATTTCGCACTTGGAGTATGTGTCTTTTCTATTTGCTTTTTCACTGTAAAATTTTAACTTTGTTACGGTCCTTCTTGATGGTATGAAAGTTCTATTGATATTCTCTCTGCTAACAAATAATCAGCAATATTTATAGATGATGATGTAATATGGAATGCTGATTAGAGAGCCTAAAAAGTGACTTGTATATTAGATCTTTTTTTTGGGTGATAGGGGCTACATTATGTTGATTATGTTTACTTGAAAATGTCAATATAAATGAGCTGTAGGAGAGAGGCTTAAATAATTTCTTCTGAGCATTACATACAAGAAGATGTCAAAGACAGTTTTGTTCTGAAGAGTGAAGACCAATACAGTTAAGGTCTGACATGCTTTAGGTTTGGGGAGTGATAAAGGCAATGGAAAGCCTTCAGAGGATGTGATGATGCTGGTAAGAAATAACATGAGAATATGTCATTAGCATGGCGCGTACTGAATATGATCCCAATCATCTTGTCTTAGCAGCAAAATCCTGGCTAGCATGATCAGGCAATGATCCACTGGAGGAGTGTATCAAATCCTTGTTGAATCCCTAAGCTCATTACTTCAGCCTTTGAATCATTATGGAATATAAGAAAATCATTGATAAATCATCAAGGCATCATTAAACATATAGTTATTGCAGAGCATCAAGACCTATTAGCTTGAAAATTGTCATCAGCATGCGATAGTTCATCAATGTCTTTGCTTAAAATATATGATAATTTATGTACATGATAACTATATTCCCTCTGACAGAACATAAAAATCCTGGCCTTCTTTTCTTTTCTTTCCATGAAGGAGATATACAGATTATTTTTGAAGTTCTTTCATAGTTTGATCTAAGAACATGTTATTGGAGGGTAAACTTTAAACTTGAAACATGTAGAGTTGTGGCCTCCCTTCATGGAACAATTTTTAAGTGAGCACTTCTGTATAGTAGTTATTGAAATAATTTTGCAGGAGAGCTCTGATGCCTTGCAAGTCGCCCTTGGGATTGCAGCATTTGCTGGCTTAGGCGCATTAGCATTTTCAGAGGTTTGTTTATTCAGTCTTTTTCATTTTCTTCATGAATTTTTTTTTTAAATTTTCATAGGGAATTTTGTGAGGAGAGATGCAAGACTTCAGTTTTTTCTACATTTTTCCAGATAGAAACAATACTCCAAGTATTAGGCTCAGCTGTGCTTATTCAGTTTGCAAGCAAGAAACTCCTGTTTGCAGAGGTAGGCCTCTGGTACCTTTCTAAACCTTAGTTTTATGTTCATCAAGTCTGTTGCCTTGAAGAAAATTGTCATGTATCACACATTATTGAATTGCGGTTGAATTTGAATTTGTTCATCAAATGTATTCTAGGTTATGTTAAATTTTAATGTGGTAAAAGTTAGCCTTCACATAGACTGATAGGATATACGCCTGGAAAACCATATTCTATACCCTAAAAAATTCAAAACACTTTGGATTTGTTGGGGATTGCTGTTAGGGGGTTAAAAAAGCGCTTTTAGAATTTTTTTGATTTTATTGATTGATTGTTATTATTTAGTATCAATTTACCTGCTTTTGCTTAAAAGCAGTTTTTAAAAAAATATAAAAATTTTTGTTGAAAAGTGCTTTTTTCAAACACAATGCCAAGCAGGGCCTTTGTCACATAGACATAATTTACTCCTACAAAGTAAAAGGCATGTTCTTTTCAGAAAAACCATTCTCTAGAAAAAAAAAACTATATCGCCTTTCTGTTTATAGGAAAGGTATTATTCCTGAAGTAGCATTTGTATTCATGTTCATTATGATCTCTTACCTTTCATGGCAGGACCGTAAGCAAACTCTGCAACAAGTTGATGAATTCTTGACCACCAAGATAGCCCCTAGAGAGCTTGTTGATGAGATAGCGGTATTTAAACTTAATGTTTGAAACTTTGATAGTTGTTTTTATTCTGATATGGTAGGCCAAATCAGCAATCTTATTGTAAGTGTTTCTTATTATCCATGACCGTAAACCTTTTTTGTAATTCTTACATGTTAAATTCAGCAAATTGGGAAGGCTCTTCTACCATCACCAGCAACAGGTAAGGCTCTTCCTCCGCCTGTGGAAGCAAGTTCAGAAGTTGCTGCTGCTGATAGTACTGTACAGAAGGAAGTAGCTGCTGCAAAGCCACCTCTCCAAGTAAATTCAGTGAAAGCAGAATCATTTTCTAGCTTTCCAAGACCACTTTCACCATATCCAGCTGTAATTCTCACTTCCAATACTCCATAGTTTTCTTGAAGTGTTCTGAGTAGTATTATTATTATTTTTTTCTGTCTGTTTAAGCACTGAACAATATGTGCATCTCTTATGTTGCAGTATCCAGATTTCAAGCCCCCAACATCTCCTACTCCGAAACGGCCCTAAACTTATAGTTGTATTGAAGTCTTCAAGTGTTTTCCTTCAGAATTCTAGGACTATTTTGTGAGCTATCCAATCTGCGGTTCTGTTATATAAGATTATCAGTCTTTAGACGACCTTAAAATAAGTCATGTAATAGATGATTTGTTTGGGGTCTGCCAGCCAAAATGATTATGTTTCTTTTAGCTCTTAGTAGTTTGTTGTATCTTTTGTAGGAGTAGTTCACATCATTTCAAGTGATCTTTCCACACTAGTGTTGTTTGGAGTTCAGTTTATGAAGTCAATAGAAAAGCTTGTGCGTGCAAACCATGTGTAATTTTTATTGGGATACTAACAAAAATGAATTGGATGAAATGTTAGACTAAAATTTCCAAGAAAATAATGCAGATTTCCTCATTTTTAGTTGATTGAAGAGGTGGTAGACAAATTAAAAAATTCTTACTACTTCCCTAGCTCAAAAAGATTCAAAAAAAAAACCCACTAGAGATATTATAAATATTTCTGATTTGAATAGGAATTTTACTCGTGAAGTTAAATATTATTACATGGGATTTAATTCGATTTGATTTGTATAATTAATAAAAATTACTGTGGAATGCTAAATTTTTTTTATAAAGAATTTTCTAAAATTATATATTAATTAAGAGGGTATTATAATCCATTATAAAAATAAAAAAATAATAACAAAAATGTCAAAAAAAAATTTATGAAAAGCAATAATATCATTTCACTTTTAAATAATAATACATAAATAAAATTTTAGACACAACATATTAAATATTAATCTCTTCATTTCAAAATATTTATCATTTAAAATTTTGACATATGAATTAAGAAAATTATTAAATAGTCATACTTATATGATAAACAGGCTATAATATCTTTATTAAAAAAGAAACCCAAAAATATTTTCCAGAAACTCATTAAGAAAGGAAAAAAAAAAAAAGGCGTGAAGAAGACAAACAGCACGCCATCTTCAACGGCCACTTATTCAAAATATAACACTGAGCGGCAAAAATAAATATTTTACGACAACAAAATTATAAAAAAAAAAAAAAAATCAAATAGAAGAAAATCTCTGGCTCCAAAATTTATAATCTGGTCTCGCTAAGGGACGCTCTCTTTCGGCTCGCTCCTTCAATGGCCAGAGTCAAACAGACCGCTTCTCGCCAGAGCCGAAAAGGAAGAAAATCGAGTCAGATCTCTTTCTCTGTGTATCTCTATCTGGTTTTAGTTTTCTCTCTTTCTAAACCCTAACTTTCTGTTTATTGCAGCTCAACGACTAACCACCCCAACTTCACCAGCACCCACACCTTCGGTACCTCTCTCTCTCGATTGTTGCTTTCCGTAATTCGTACTTTTGTCTGTTTGGTTACTGAGAAAATGCTTGAAAGAGAAGCGGCTTTTTTGTGCTCGTTTGTTTCAATCCGGAGAAATGAAATTTAGATTGTAAAATCCTTTCAAATTAAATGGCCTTATGGAGCTTACTTAGTTTTAATCCACGTATCAATTTCTTTGAATTCTAGATAGAGCTAGAAATTTTAGATTTAGAATATCGATTCACAGGACTGTCAAATTAAACCGTTATCTAATGATTTATCTTTTCTTTTTCATTTTTTTGTTAACTTGAATTGTAAGTTTTATTTTCTCTTACTATCATTTTATATTTGCTTCTTCTCACTAGAGACATAGTCCAAGACCAAGTGCTAGAGCTCCAAGAAATGCTCCATCAAGTGAGGTTTTCTTATTTTTCATTTTTTTTTTCAAACTTCTATCTTGTTTTAGATTAAGTTGGTACAGATGATTAGGGTGATTTATGGTTTTGTAATGTGTTCATTCTTTATACTTTTTTCTAAAGCTCCGGCAACACAAAGTCAGAGGAAACCACATCGGTTCAGGCCAGGAACAGTAGCTCTCCGAGAAATTCGCCACTTCCAGAAGAGTTGGAAGCTGCTTATCCCAGCTGCTAGCTTCATCCGAGTTGTGAGCTCTCTCTCTCACTTCCATATGCATAGAAACTTTAAGTTCAGTTTGGTCTACTGTGGACATTAACTGATGAGAACATGCCTTTCTTTGCGCCTTTAACTTCCATCAAAAAATGGTCACACAGTTTTATTCTTCAGTCCAACAAAACTCATGTCTGTATATTTCTCTTGCAAATATCCTAATATTTTAACAGTGTATGCTGAAATTTTCCCCAATGCAGCATATATTATGGGATTTAATGCATCTACTTTTTGAATTAGGAGATATAATTCTGTTTCCTAATCCTTTTCATTTATCACACACATGAACAGATATGCAGACATGCGAAGGCCAATTTGGTTTTCCTCTCCTTGCTTTTGTGTCCCTAATTTTTTGTCCTTTTATTTTACCCTTATAGAATCCTACTGTACAGTTCGATGCTGAAAATTTTTCTAAAAGGGTTGTTGTTCTTTATGTTCTTTCTGAATATTTAGTGTAACTTCAATTACAAGATTAAATCAAGTGCTTTATCATTATTATTTATGAGGATTTGTTGCCATTTTTCTTGCTGGTAGAAACAAAGTTCATGATTAGTCCAAGAAACCAAGGCTTCTCTTGCTGAAGGTTTGAACTGCTTCATTTGGGATGTTATTTCAAACGATCATATTAAGATTCTTTGCTAGTTTAATATTTATAGGATGGTATTAGATTTTTCATTATAAATTTAGTAATTTGTGCTTCTTTTGAAGTTTACATATTTCCTTTATTTCTTTCTTCCTTTCTTGTATACTATATTTTCCATTTGGCAGAACAATTTGAATCTGATGGACCATTTCAAATTTAAACATTTTCCTTTCGTGTTTATATTATGTTTGTGCACATATCTTCTATAATTTTTCCTGACATCATTGTTTGGTAGTCATGGTATTATAGCACACACATATTAAATATTTAAAAGTGAACTTGATCAGAGATTTGGAATTTAGGAATGGGATTTGATAGTCTTTAAAATCATTGACCTTTATTTATTTCCACTCTTCTGTGGAGTAGTAACTTGGTATACTTTTTCTGCTCTTCTGCAAGGTAGTAAATCTGTTTGAAGCTTATTAACTAGATTGGGATTCTACAAATAGTTTTTTTTTAATGTCTTCCCATTGCACGCATTACGTTGGTGATTTATGTGCATAGAGTGGGTTTTGAATTGGATGGTGCTAATGGTCCATATCTTTTGCAGGTAAAAAGTATTACTGGGGAATTCTCGCATGATGTAAACCGTTGGACAGCTGAAGCTTTAGTAGCACTGCAAGAGGTACACTAAATATTCAGATACATCTACATGTATGTGTTATATTTGCACGCATGCATGTGTGTGTATATAACAATAGCAAGTGCTTTTAAGGAATTTCATATGATTGCAGTTTTGTCTATTCATTCTGAGAAATTTTTAAATAAACTAAGTCTACCACCTCACTTATAAATTAATCCAATAAAAATAAGACACATCAATTAACGATGCCACATTACCCATAGACTAACCTAATGTAAATAAGACACATCAATTAATAATGCTACTAATTGATGTGGCGTTATTAATTGACATGTCATTTTTTTTATTGGATTAGTCTACGTGTGAAGTGATAAGACTCAATCTACCTAAGAATTTCTTATTCATTTTTGTAGTTTATTTGCTCTTTTTGTAGGCTGCCGAGGATTTTTTGGTCCATTTGTTTGAAGATGGAATGCTATGTGCAATTCATGCGAAGCGTGTTACATTAAGTAAGTTGGGCTCAACAGCACCATTGTTATTACAGCTTTCACTTTTTCTTCCACATCAAGTTCCTTGACAAATAAACCCTAATTGAACACCAGTTAACAATTTATAGCAAAAATTTGAGGCTTTATTAATGACTGTCTGTATGTTCTGGTTGTTTTTGGCTTGGTTTTGATTGATTCACTGAATTGCTATAGGTCCTTGTCTCCTTGCTGCTAGGTAGTGCAGATTTGTCTCCTTTAATGAGGTTATTTGTTTCATGTCTTGTGTTCTTAAAAAGTATGGATTTGTGGATTGTTCACCTGTGTATGGATGCATTTCTGTTAGCTGAACATGTGCTCAAATTAATGCAATATCTCATCTCGAATATGTGATGACTGATTGACATGTTCAAAATTTTTCTTTCCAACATCATTTTGGTTTTAATTTTTCTCAAGGGATATGGCAATTTAAGTAATTTAGAAATTCTTTGGGGTCATTATATGCTTTATTGAACTTTTTGCACTGTTTTGCAGTCATTAAAAATCTCCTTGTATAACTAATGGTTGTTGTGAGTTTTTATTGCGGGAAGCATACATATGTAATTTGGGTGTTCGCTGTTTTGGTATGCAGTTAATTAACTTTTCAGATACTCATCGTTTATGTACTATACTCAGTAGATAATAATTAGATTAAACTATACATTTATGAGTTTGAAAAGGAGATGTTCTACTTATAGTCAAGACAAAATGCTAAAATATGGGACCTAAGAGGCTAAAAAAACACTGAAAAATCAAAAACTACAAGATATATCTATAGATAGCAAACCTTCTTAATCTTGGTGTCGATGCTAATGTTTTTGAAAGCTTCTATTATCTGAATGCATTTTCATGAGTTTTTTTATATATGATAATTGGTTGTCCGAATGTCCTTTTTCCCTCTGCCATTCATAAGCCTGTTTCAATTTCAGTAGTTCACCCTCTTTTGTAATTGCCAAACCATAGACTAGAAAGTTCAACTTGTGACTTGTGAAGGTTTTCAGAAATATGATCTCATGGTAATCAGTTCATTTGTGCCTTCAACTCGTGTTGATAGGTTGAACAACTTTTTATTTTTCCCACATGCGTGTCTCTGTGTGTGTGTGTGACCAAAAAGAGAAGGGTGAATAAAAGAAAGAAAAGGACTTATGATAGATATCCTCAAGTGCCTTACTGCAATGCTTATATTCTTTATACATCAGTTAGATTCAAGACTACAGATTAACCAATCTGTTTTTGCTTTGTTGCCTCAGTGAAGAAGGATTTCGAATTAGCACGTCGGCTTGGAGGGAAGGGACGACCATGGTAATAGTATAACAACATAACCAAGACTATCATGATTGATTGTAATATCCATATATTGATGCTATTTTGCTGTTGTTCTTTGATAGCAATTCATTTCCTGTTATTGTGAGCATATTAACAACTAGGAAAGTAGGAAACATTTTTAGCTCTTCTGAGACCACTTGTAGTGTAGAAGGTAGATGAGGTAGATCATATTGTCAGAATATTTCCATAGAATTAACAAATTGTCTTAGGGTTGAAGAGTGTAAACTGACTTATGTGGCTATTATATAATCTGTACATGGGAAAATTGATGTTCAAGTGCCATATTAATATTAGTGTTGGACCATTTACCTCTTCTTTTGCCTATCCTATGAAATATCTATAGGTCTTTCTGTTAAGCTCTTGCAATTATTGTTTTTTATTTTTTATTCTTTACATTTTTATTATTGGGAATCTTGAATCGCTAGTATAGATGAACACACTCAACTACTGAGTTGTTAATCTAAGAGTTCTAATAATTTATTATTTGGTTGTGAGACTTGCTTCTTCTTCTTCTTTTTTTTTTTTTTTTTAATAATTAAAAATGAAAATTGCTAAAATATCTAATCTGAATACGCATATTTCTTGATGCTGTCATGTACCAATTGTAATCTGTAAAAGAGAGAAAAAAAAAAAACGCGTATTGCACTCTACTGCCTGAACTTCTCCAATAATTCAAGATGGCAGGTTTTGTTCTTTAGGGATATTAACTTAGAAGATTTCAAATGCCAAAAGCCAAGTTATATAATGTTCAACGTACGATTGTTCTTTAATAAGGAGATGTAAAAATCATTTTGTAATTTGCTTAAGTTACTAATTATTTCTAGCCTGCGTTAATATTCAAGTCAATGAATAACAATGAAGCTAAAACTTTGCTCTATTGTAGAAATTAAAAAAAAAAAAACCATTTCAGGTGGTGCAAGTTCGGTGAAATAAGACTTGAAGTCGCGAAGACAATGGCATTAGTTGACCCAAGTTGGGGAATTGGTAAAAAAGAAAGAAAAAACACGCCAAAATTTCACTAATAAAAGCAGTGTGAATTGGGCATTGACACTTTCAAAAAGCTGATAGATATGTCCTGCTTGTGCTGTGGCAATATATATTTATATAGCATAAACTACTAATAGAATGTCTTTTGTTAGAGATTAGATATCAAAGAATATACAGATGCAAACACATCTTTTTAGAGGTAATTTGGTCAGGGCTTTTTTCCTTTTTGACTTTATATATAAATTCTTGTCCCACCAAACATTCTTCCTTAAAGATACGCGTTCGAGTCAATAAATATATATATATATTTTTTTTGCCCAAACAAGTAAAAAAATTAGTTTGTGTGGCTTTTCAATACTGAGATGATGCAGAAAACTGTGTATCGATTAACCCTTTTGTTTTTCTTTCTTTCCGCGTGAAATTAATTGATGTTTATCAATTAACCATCTCTAGTACTTTTTTCTCTATTTATTATTTATTTAACTAGGACTAATTAAAGGCAAATATATAAAATCTTCTTTGAAATCAAAAATTAGATTGGATTAATTAAATTAAAATCAATTTAATATTGAAAATTTGTAATGTTATCTTTATCATTATATCAATTGAATCTATGAATGAGAATAGATCCAGTTTTAAAAACATTCCACCTCAGCTAATGACAATTTGCCCGACCACCGGGGGAGATGGCAGTCCAAGTGGTGTTTTTCATCATCCAATAGGCCAATACCTATGTGGAGGGAAAGGGGACTTCCATTAATACCCAGGTGATGTGGACTTAAATTAGAACAATAAATACAGACAAGGACTACATAATAAATTAGAACAATAAATACAGACAAGGACTACATAATAAAAATGTCTTTTTCAAAAAATAAAAAGAACTCTTTACCCCAAAAAAAAATACTAAAAAATAAATTCTGTAAACTTACCCACTCTCACCCCACTCTTTAAATTAACTAAAAAATTAACTAACTCATTATAGGCCCAATTTTAATTAATAAACAGACATAAGCATCTTATCCTTTTTTTTTTTTTTTATTTTGCCAAATAGCATCTTATCCAAATTAAGGATCAAAATATGTTTGCTGGGTTGTTACACTGCAAACTTATTTCCCTATTTTTCTGTCTTGATATGGACTTTTGCTACACGCTGCATGTCTTTACCACTGTGGCTTTCTTTCCAATGAACACCAATTTTTTATGATTGTTATTATTTTTTTTTTTTTAACTCAAATTATATATTTTAGGGACATATTCAAAGATTTCTTTTGAGTTGACTCACTTTGATTACTGCATTCTACCGATTTAATTATTCTCCTCAGTCCTCCCACGCACTTAATTAAACAATTATGGAATCTCCTTTATTATTAATGATGATGATTGCTAAAGTTAGCTTCCATTGCTATCTTTTAAATAACAATCCAATTATCCCTCCTTCCCTCTAGAGTTTTAGAGAGAAGTTTCTCCTTTTCTCTAAAATTTTTTATTTTTTTTAGACCATTGTTAGGTTTTTTTTAGGCTGTCAGTGAAATATTTTCATCTATTTTTCATTCTATTTGATTTTATTTTTTAATAATATTTAAATTTATTCTTATTTCGAACAAATTTGATTTTGTTCTTATGTTTATTTTTCCTTTGGTGATTTATTTTTTATTTCTTTATCCCATCCGTGCTGTATTTTTTTTTTTATTCCTTTGATGATGGATATTGATTTTTTGTTTGATTAATAATTCAATTAAAATTGCAATATGTACTTTTGGTATCAAATTTTTGTTTGTTGGTATCTAAAATTGAACTCATAGAAAAACTATCATAAGAGTCTAAAAGTAATTATTATTTGTTATTAAGCATGATTTTATCTTTCAAACCGAGATTGCTGCCATTACCATTTGAATTTCTAGTTAATTTTCATACATGTGTTATAATTTTGTATGTTTTATTTTACCAATTAAAGGAATTTTTCGTCTCATATAAAAAAAATAACAGTCTAATTAGTTTCTTAATTATTTAATTCCTTAAATAGAATATATAAGTATTATTAAAAAAAAAAAAAAAAAAAAACCCGGTTATACAAAGGAATTATCCATGGAAACAGAGTAGGGTTAATTAACGAATATAACGGCAAGTCAACCAAACATAAAATTGTATGTTTGGTAGGACCTGTCGTTCACAGCTTTGCTGACTTTCTCTAAGCCCAAGGGATTAAATATCCTAAATCCTAATCCTAATCCTATCAAGTACTATTACATTTTAAAAGAAAAATAAATTAAAAGAAGTGGCAGCAGCATATTACTTTATATTATAGTTCCCTTTCTGGGAAATTACATGGTATATATACACACTCTAAGGTACATATCACCGCATTACCTTACCATACCTGACCTGGTTTTTCTTTATCTAATTCGACTCTGCTCTCTGCTTCTCTCTCTCTGGTATTTCCATCGCTTGAAAAAAGACACAAACAAAGGAATGGATATACCCCAATCCAAGAAACCCAAGACCACTTCTTGTCTCTCTGAAGGTAATTTTTTTTTTATTAACTATAATATATATTTTCTTGAATATTCTTTATATATATATATGTATCTTTCTTTTATCTGAATATACAAATAATTTGGCGGCAGAGGTGAGCAGTATCGAATGGG
This sequence comes from Reutealis trisperma, assembly GCA_947687605.1. NCBI lineage: Eukaryota > Viridiplantae > Streptophyta > Magnoliopsida > Malpighiales > Euphorbiaceae > Reutealis > Reutealis trisperma. The sequence continues at coordinate 4,039,362 of CANTUT010000033.1, read as the reverse complement.
ACTTCATAAAAATGTCCGAACAAGAAGAAGATCTTATTTTCAGAATGTATAAGCTTGTCGGAGACAGGTATTTATATATATATGACATCTATCAAACTTTATTTATTCATATATGTTAGAAATTATTAGAGTGTGTTAATTCATCTCTGTTTTAATAATAATGATAATGCAGGTGGGGTTTGATAGCGGGTCGAATCCCTGGTCGGAAAGCTGAAGAAATAGAGAGGTTTTGGATAATGAGACATGGTGAAGTCTTTGCTGGTCGACGAAAAGAGCTTCAGGCCTCTAACTCTTAATTAATTAATTAATGGCCTAATTATTTACTATATAACCTTTTTATTTATTTAGGATTTATAATCTCACCCTCAACTCCTCCTTATTTTCATTATCATTATTATTATTCTTAATGTGTGTCATTAGTGTTAATTTGATCACAATGTCGTTTAATTGAGATCAAAGTAGTTAATGAGTAGTAGTGAGTACTCCAACTGATGACTTAGTTAATCACTAATTAATTAGCAGCAAGTTCGTATGTATTTTTGTTTATTTTTATATTAATTTAGTAGTTGAATCAAAAATTTTGTACGCTAATTTTAATTTATGCATGTCCTTTTCAAGCTTTAATCGCTCTTTTTTTCTTTTTTAAGTACAATGCATACGACAGTGCATTTATTGAGAATTCTGCGAGTGATCTCCTTCATAGTTAATTAAAACAAGTCTGTTGTTTAGTATACATTTATTGCATATTTATTTCTCTTCTGCTAAGTGACGCAGTAAACATGTATATATATATATATATATATATATATCATAATTTATATTAAAATTGTGTGTATAACTAAGTCAATTTTGTATACATTTAAAAAAAAAATCACCAAAAATAAGAGAAATCAAATACAAAATTTAATAATTTTACGCATTTTGAAGTTCAGGGGGGCATGGCCCCCTCCCTCCATAATTGCTTCTGCTGCAAACGTTTGGTCTGTTGCAGGACAAACCCTTTTCAAAGTAATGAGTTAATAACCCCGTGTCCTTCAGTATCTATGTACATGTACCGATGAGAAAAATGAAAATAAAAATCCAACAACCAATCAAAAATTTAAAAAAAAAAATTTGAAAAAGAGATTAATTGCGATAAATTTGAAATAATTCAATATGCAATATCGATAAATTTGAAATAAGTAATGATTAATTAAGATATAAAGATGTAGTATATATTAGAGTTTTTTTATAAATATATATCTATATATATAACCCTATATATCAATCATATTAATTTCTCTTCTTAATTAATAATAATTATAAATATTAAAAATAGACGTATACAATAAAATGATCGTAAAGTTTTTAAAATGAAACTTAAGCTTTATATAAATTAAAATTCATTCATTCCTTCCTTAAATATTGAATCAATAAAAAATTGATTTAAATGGTTAATTAGGATTACCAATTCCATCAATAACTTAAATAATTACACTCTTAAATTAATGAAAAATTCTTAATTATTTATGGTTTAATAATCGTTTTATACAATCAACTAGACACATAATAATATTTTAAAATTTTATTATGAATATGTGTATTGTTTTACTCAATATAAAAATATTAATAATTTTTTTATTTTCATGTGTAATTTTCATATATTTAAACTAAATGTATATTAATTTGGTCCTGATCCCATGTCCAAATAAATAGAAAGATGATATGTAAGACATTGGAGAATGGTAGGTTTGACAAATAAAATTGAAGGTTTACTTTGTTGGTTGGATGATCCATCAGTCCGATTATCCCATTTTTTGTGCCACAACACAACAAGACCACTAAATTTGTGGCTTTTATTTTTCAATCTTTGAGTTTTTTTTTTTCAAATTATATTTTAAAATTTAATATTTTATTTTTATATTATACCAAACACCCGCCCTCTTTCTTTAATTGCTAATTAATCGAACTAATACTTGTCAATAGTACTAATGTCCCTCCAATCTTGAATTTCTACTTACCCCCAGTCCACGTGTATCTTTAATAGCGTTTTTGATGAGAGTTCACTGAATGTTTGATAATTAGATTCTTTATTAAAAATGGTTGATGCATATTAATAAATTGATACCCCTTTATTTAAAAAAAATTATTATTAAAAAAAATTATTATTTTTGAAATAATAATAATTTGATTATAAGTTATCAAAAATTCTCCTATTAATTATAATATAAATTAAAAAATATCTTTCATATTTAGAAAATAAAAAAATAAAATAATTATTTTTTATTAAATTACTAAATAACTATTTATTTATAAATAAAATTAATTTTTTTAAAAAATTAATTTTTTTTAAAATGCAGATACTAACATTAGAAAAAAAAAAAAAATTGCATTCTTAATTTGCCGCGAGAGACTGAACAAATAGAAGCGATGGGAGCGTCCGCACCAGACGTCTGAGGGCTGTCCTAGTCGCGACACGTCATCCTGCAATTGGGCCTCTTATGCTGAATTTTTATTTAAACTATAAATATTTTGTAAAATTAAATTTAAAACCAATTGTAACTTTAACTCTGCACCTTTTTTTTTTTTTTGTTTTTTTTAATAGCCATTGCAGGATAACCTTTTTTTGTTTTTTTGTTTTTCATAATAAACTATAAATATATTTATTATGAAACATATATTGTGAATTATTTAAATAACATATAATTTGATTGTAAGTCCTATATTATTTACTTTTTATAATTTAACTATTATGAAAAGCGATTCGGCGATTTGGTTTGTCAGGCCCTTTTAAATATTTTTTTGTTTAATTACCCCTTATTTTTTCAATTTCGCTCTAAAAGTCTCTTAACCCTAAAGGTATTAATTTCACCATTAGAGACCTTATTGAGCTATCTACATGGCAGCACTTGGTGCTACCACGTCAGCAACTCATTTTTTTATTTTTTATTTTTATTTAATAATTATTTTTAAAATTAAATAGATTATAATTTGAAACTAATTATAATATAAGTAGCTCAATTTTTTTATTTTTTATTTTATTTAATACTTATTTTCAAAATGGATTTTTATTTGAAACTAATTATTTTGAAAAAAATTATAATTTTTCAAAAAATTTTAGCTAAAATTATAATTTTCAAAATACAAAAAAATGATTTTAACTAATTATTTTTAACTAAATTATGATTTTATCTACATGTTGTTTGCAAAATAAAATAAAAATTCAATTAAATTATTATTATTCAATAATTAATAAACCATATATTAATTATTTTAGCTGAAAATAAAAAAAATTATAATTTTTCAAAAAAAAAAGGTAAAATTATAATTTTGAAAGTAAAAAAATTATTTTCAACTAAATTATAATTTTAGCTACATATTATTGAAAAATAAATTAAAATTCAAATAAATTATTATTATTAATCAATAATTAATAGCTACATATTAATTTTTTTAGTTGAAAATAAAAAAATAAAAAAAAAAGAAAAGCAATTGTTGAATTTTTTAATTTAATTTTTTAATACTTTAAGCAATTATTGAATTTTATTAACAATTTTATTAATGAATTTAATACATAAGCATAAACAATTTTATTAATAAATTTAATATATGAATTTAATGAATTAATTTTATTAATAAAAATTATGATTTTTTATTTTATAAATAATTATTAAATAATAATAAAAAATAAAAAGTCATATAATTAAAAAATAAAAAATGTGTTGCCTACGTGGTAGCACTAGACAGCTCAATAAGGCTCCTAATAGTGAAATTAACACTATTAGGTTTAAAGAATTTTTAGAGCTAAATTGAAAGAAGAAGTGAGTAATTGAATCAATATTTAAAAGAGCCTAATAGATCAAATTGCCAAATGTAAAAAAAAAAAAAAAAAATTATATTCTCTTTTATCAAAAATAGTCTGATGGAAAAAATTTTATTAAATTGATGACGTGGCATAAGATTCAAATTTTTTGTGCGTTTAACCACTAAAGGTATGTAAAATTGAAAGACATTTATAAGGGGTAAAGGACTATGATAAAATACATTGTCAAGTCATTCATGATGGGAATTTGAATTTTGGAACAAACATTTAGATATGATGCAAATATTATTTCATTGATTTGTTCTTTGGAATATGTTAGGGAAACTGGCAAGGCACAGCAAGATAAAAAAAAAAAATTAAAAGAATTAAGGATAAATTATTACTTTGTCTTTGATATATGAACTAATTAATTAATTCATGTATATTTTTAAAAAAATAACTAATTAATCTTTTAATTTTAATTTCATTATATTATTTATTCTTTCTATATATTTTCACTTATAAAATACTAAAATATTCTTCCTTTACACTTAAATTTTATATTTCAACTAAATTTAAGTTTCTCATAGTTGCAAAAATCTTAATTATCCTGTTTAAAAAGAAAAGGAATGTGTTGAATTAATTCAAATTATTAAGTTAATTTAATTCAAATCATATATAATAAAGTAAATTACTATTTCTCAAAAAAAAAAAAAAAAAGGTTTTCTTAGACCCTGCTTTGCTCTGTTTTTTGCAATTTATTTTAAACTTTTTTTTTTTTGGTTATCAAATCATTGCTTATTGGATTTTAAGGATGTACACAAGATTCCAATGTTGAATTGTTCATGCAGACTGATAAGATATGCTTCCAAGAAATGAAAGAGCATTGATCGTGCGTTGATTAATTATCAAAGAGGGGATTTTATAAAGATGTTAATTAGAAAATACTTATATCTACACTAAATGCATATGGTCCAATCTGACAGCCTACATAGTGAATATTTTGACATAAGTGTTTTTGCACTTGGAAATGTTAACCAACAAGTTCTTGAAAAGTATGGCCTGCCATCCAATTTGCACAATAATTAAGAAATTTTTTTTTACGATAACTAGATATTGACTGGCTGTATAAACAATATAGTCAATGTATGAAAAATAATTATTTTCTATACTCAGAACAATACATTTTATTCTGCAATTATTGCAAATTATGTGTGTATATATTTATATATTTGTTCGTAGTTTTAATACATGGCAGTGCTGCGCAGGAAAAAAAAATGGCAGTGAATACTGTAGCTATATATAGGCCTGTGCCAAAGTTGTCCGAGTCGATAGGTGCCAATTGAATTGGCCCAACAACGGTCAGGCCAGGGTTATATTACTTTTAAAACTAAACAGAAAAAGTGCTGTTTGCTAATTTTTCAAACTGAATTAAACTATATTTCAAGTATAAAATTAATTTGAACTAAACTGAAGTAATTCAATTTTTTAAAACAGTTTGAGATAAATAATTCAAATCTCTTAATAATATTACTATTATTGTAATCTTTTTATTAATGTACCTTTTTTTTAAAGTTATTCTTATATTATTATTTTTTTAATTTCATATCAAGAAAATTAAAATTTAGAAAGCATATTTTCAAAAAAAGAAAAAGAAAAAATATTAATTGTTAATACACACACGATTTACAATTTACATGGGGTATTGGATTAGGAGAATTAAAAACTTTACTTTTATGGATTTAAAAAGTTATGGAGTATTCAATAATGACTTTTAAAGACTATATAAAAGTCAAGTGATATTCGATAATGACTTTGAAAATCTTTAAAAAAGTTTACAGAAATTAAAAGGTATTTAATTGTACTTTTTCTAAAGTTTATAAAAGTAAATGAGTATTAAAAAAGTCATTAACTTTTATAAATAATTGACTTTTAATGACTTTTATGTAGTTATATGAATAAAAAATTTCAAAAATTCTCTTTCACTTTCTTTTAAAATTTTCATAAACTTTTTTTTTTTTCAATCACAAGTAATACACAAATATAAGAATCAGTCCACCTTCTCTCATTAATATAGCTTTCATCCCAAACTAAATATCTAAGAATATGAGTTTACTTGTGAAACCCATTAAATAAATGAAATCATAAATCATGAATTTAAATCATAGATCATGAATTTACTCTATTCTAGTCCCTACATACAATCAAGTAAAAAATGATTTATCTTTATTTTGTTATATACAATCCATACATTTGTTGGTACACAATATTTATGCTTATATTATATAATATGTTTTCTAGTTTAATAATTAATTGTAAAATGGAAATTAATGTATTGAGAACATGATTATGATTATTTTGATAATAGTAAAAATTATAGTGCATGTATTAATCAAAATAATAATATTCAGTTAAAAAATTTAAAAATAACAAATTAGTTAATATTAAACTTGTTCGTGGGTCAGATATGAATTTGAAAAATATTAAATTTTTCAAAAATTTGATTGGTTTGACTAGCAATAATAATCATTAAAAATTTACTAATATCTATAAAAAAAATTAAAATAAAACATTTAAAAGTTATTTAGAAATTTATAAATTTTATAAAAATTATTAAAAATTTATGAATTTTGTAAAAACTTTTTACTTAAAAAAATATATAAATATTTTCAAAAATCTTAATTGGATATACACTTCCTCCTTAGTGTGATTTATTTTAAATAAAAAAGTAAAACCATACTGTAAACTGAATCTTATAAAAGTGATCTTACATTGCTTTATCATTAGAGCTGGGCATAATCGAACTGGACAGAAATTTCAAACCGGACCGAACCGAATTTAAAATACATAACGGTTCATATAAGTAATGGGGTTCGGTTCGGTTCCATATTTTAAAATTTCGGTTAACAGAAATCGGTTCGGTTTTATTAATTAGTTAACCGAACCAACCGAATTTCCAATATTAGTTAACATAGCATAAAACACTGCCGTTTTGAGATTATATATAAGCTTCATAAACTGATAACCTAAAAACCTAACCCTTATTTTTCTTTAAGCAGCCTCTCTCTAGAATCTTCCCCCCTCTCTCTCTACTCTCGTTCCTCTCTGAAACCTCATATCTTCCTCACACTGAAAGTCTGAAACGGTGAAAACCCCTCATTTTCAAAGGATTTCTCTCTAAAATCCTCTAGTTTTCTGGAGAAATCTTTTCTACTTTCGTCTGAAATCCTCTCGTTTTTGGTAAAATCTCATCTTGTGTGAATTCCTGGATAAATCATTATCCTTTCCTCTGAAATCCTCTCGCTTTTGGAGACGTATCATCTCGTCTGAGTCTCTATATGCATAAGTGATGATTTTTAGGTAAATATCTTGTCCTTTTTTTGATTTATTTTTATTTTTTAGTTTTCTGTTGAACTTTTTTTTTTTGTATTACTAATGATCTATGATATTTTTTCAGTGCATATAAAGATCTCGCTCTCTTATAGTCTTATGCTCTGTTCTATTGTGATCTGGTCAAAAAAGGAAAAAAAAAAAAGGAAATGGTAAAAATCTACTACTTGTTCGTTCTATATTTCTTACAATTTCGGAGATTATTTTGATGATTTCCTTTGATTTCACATTTTCACTAATGATCTGCAACTATTTATCCTTTGCATGCAAGGATCTTAATATATATGATATGGTGGAAGCTTTGATCAACAGAGCATTGAAATCCGATCTCGAAAATCAGGTGAGATCTTGGATCAAATTCTTCCAATTTTACATTTAGGGAATTAGGGTTTCGATAATTTGGGGATTTTTCAAAAAAAAAAAAAAATTTATTAAACTTAAAAATCTTATTAAATGATAATTTCTAATACTCTAAATTTTAAAAATATTTTAATTTAATTTTTTTTAAATAACACATTTATTTTCTATAAATTACTAATTTATTTTTTAGTTTATTTATTTATTATTTATTAATTACTTTTTAATTTGTAATTATTCAATTATAATTATTAATTACTTTTTAATTAAACCTATTTAGTTATTTAATTTTTTGTAATACTAATGTTTTAATTCTAATTACTTTTAATATATTATATTAATATTTATCTGACAGTAACTATATTTTTTCTTTGTTTGTTTATTCTTCTATTATATAATTTACCAAATTCAAGTAAAGGAAGAAAACAGACTATCACTCTTTGTCTATGAGACTATGAGACTCAGTTGAGATAAATGTGAGTTTGTATTGGAGCTAAAGTTATTTGGTTAATTTTTTTTAATTATTTTGTTTTAATTATGTTTTATATTTTGCAGGTTCTTAATCATCTGTGGACTTGGTTGTGGTAATTTCCATTCAAGCTGTTGCTTTAAGGTAAATTACTAATCCCAATTTGTGATTCTATTTTTGTTGTTTTAAATTTTTAATTTACTATGTTGCATCATGTATGAACATTCTATGACTAATTATCTTTATATCTCATTTCTATTTTAGATGGCAAATGATAATACTGAAGGGACTGGATCCATTGGCAGCAATGTTAATGTATCCGGTCGATCCCCTGGTGGAAGCAATCTTGCTCAGTCTCAGAGTAAGCCCAATATGGTGGAAGCAACTGGCCAACATCAAGAAGCAACTGCTGCTTCTCCACCACAACTTGCTAAGAAAAAGAGGAAGCAAATGGAAACTAGGTATCCTGTGTGGGACCACTTCAGTAAGATTTATTCCTCAGAGGGTAAAATTATTCAAGCTAAGTGTATATACTGTCCTAAGGTTTATAATTGTGATTCCAAAGTTAATGGAACTTCTAGTCTTAGAAATCACATGCTTAATTGTTTAAAGAACCCTGCTAGCAAATATGTTAGACAGTCCCTTTTAACTCTTCAACCTATTTCTGAAACTGAACCTTTGAATGAGATTGAAGGGTCACAGGCTATAGGCACACTAGGGACATGGAAGTTTGATCAGGATGCAATTAGGGAGGCTGTTGCATTCATGATTATAGTTGATGAGCTCCCATTTAGGTTTGTAGAGGGGTTGGGGTTTAGAAAATTAATGAATACAGCTTGTCCTAGGTTTAAAATACCATCTAGAAGGACTGTGACGAGGGACTGTTATAATTTATATGTATCTGAAAGGTCCAAACTCAAATCTTTTTTAAAGAGTCATTGTCAAAAAGTGAGTTTGACTACTGATATCTGAACTAGCATTCAAAAAATTAATTACATGTGCATAACTGTGCATTTTATAGATGATGAGTGGAGGCTCCATAAAAAAATTTTGTCCTTTATTCCTATTTCTAGTCATAGGGGTGAATATATAGGTAAGGCCATTGAGACTTGCTTATTAAAGTGGAGCCTTAACAATATATTCACTGTGACTGTTGATAATGTCTCATCTAATGATACTACAATTACTTTTCTTAAAAAAAGAATGCAAAATTGGGGTAGAAGCATATTAAATTGTCAATATTTACATATGAGATGTATTGCACATATAATTAATCTTGTTGTTACTGAGGGGTTAAAAGATGTGGGCCAATCTGTAAAAAAAGTTAGGGATGCTGTGAGGCATATTAGAAACTCCCCTGCCAGGTTGAGAAAATTTAGGGAAATATGTGATTTACTTGCTGTGCAATGTAGACAGTCCTTATGTCTAGATGTGCCTACTAGGTGGAATAGCACTTATTTGATGCTTGCTGTTGGAGTTGAGTATGAGAAAGTGTTTGAGAGGTATGATGAACAAGAGTCTAGTTTGTCTGCTAATTTAGGAAGTAGTGGTGTTTCTGATTTCTTAGACTTTGCTGCTTGTAAAAAGCTTTCTGAAACTTTGAAACATTTTTATGATTTAACAAACAGAATATCTGGTTCTTTGTATGTGACTGCAAATTCATTATTTGCTGAAATTTCTGATGTATTCTGTATGTTAAAAGAAATGTGTACTTCTCCTGATATTGATGTTGCAATCTTGGGTAGAAACATGAAGTCTAAGTATGATAAATATTGGGGGGACCCTGAAAAAATGAACAAATTGATATTCTTTGCAAGTGTCCTTGATCCTAGGGAGAAGTTGGAATACTTGGACTATACCCTTCCTCAAATGTATGGGAATGAGCTGGGTGGGAGCTTAAGTGATAAAATAAAAAATGAATTGAAAATTCTCTTTAATGAATATGAGTCCATGTATGCCTCCTCATAACCTGTGTCCTCTCAATCTGATTCACAAAGCACTGTCACCTCTTCCAAATCAAGTTCTGAATCCTCTAACCCTAAACCATTGTCCATTCTTAAATCTAGATTCAAGCAACACAAGTTAGAAAAGGGAATGAGTGGAAGCAAACAAACAGAACTTGATATTTATTTAAGTGAATCACTCCTTGAAACTGAGGAAAAACTGGATATTCTAAGATGGTGGAAAATTAATTCTGAAAGATTCCCTATTCTTTCAAAATTAGCCAGGGATGTTCTTGCTGTCTCTATTTCTACTGTTGCTTCTGAGAGTGCTTTTAGCACTGGGGGTAGGGTACTTGATTGCTTTAGGAGTTCACTAACCCCTAGGATTGTGGAAGCTTTATTATGTACACAAGACTGGATTAGGCCATCCAATCAGCCTCTAATTATTGAGGAGTCATTGGATAAACTTGAAGAAATTGAAAAAGGTGGAAGCATATTAAACTGTGTTGTTTATTTGATATGTGAACTCTACTATTTTATTGATAGTTGGTTGATTTTGTTATGCAGAATTACCTAATGTTGGATTAGGGCATTTTGTGGTTGGAAGCAACTAACTCTTTGATTTTATAGCACTAACCTGTTGCTTTGATGGTTTTGTTTCCTTCCTTCCTTTATTTTTTCATTCTATTTCTTGTGTGATTGCTTGCTATCTTCCCTCTGCAATTTTGATGCCACATGCCAGTCATGTGAGGGTGCAATGCCATGTTAATTGTATTTGGGTAAGTATGGTAATAATCTACTGCTGGTTTGTTTGATACAATTGCAATGAGCAGACGCAACTATGGCAGGCAATGCACAATGCAGAGCTAAGCTTTTACTTGTTCATTTGCATTCATTTTATATCTTATTAATTTCATTGCATTCATTTGTGTGTTTTTGCATTTCTTATTGGGCTATGAGGAAGCTTCCACCTCTGAATCATTAAGAATGCCTGTGTTGGATTTATTTGTGGCATGGTATTTTTGAACATTTTAAAGTTCAATGATGCAGCCCAAATAGAATTTGACCGTGTTCTTCTGTGATTTGAGAAAAATACTCTGAGCCCACTAACCATATTTTTTTAATTCTGTTTATCATGACATAATCTGACTTATTTTTCTTGTTTTATACAGGGTCTCTTTTTTGTTCTTGCTGTTAATATGTGCAGGAATTTGAAGCTAAATTTGGGTAGAAGCTACCTTTTATATCTTCCATCATAATTTTTTTGTTCTTACAATTATATTGTAATTTTTTGCTATAACTTGGTTAGGAAATTGTAATTTTTGAGGAAGCAGCGTTTTATATCTTCCATCATAATTTTTTTGTTCTTACAAATATTGTAATTTTTTGCTATAACTTGGTTAGGAAATTGTAATTTTTGTACTAGTTATGGTTTACAAATGTAGTTAGTTTTAATTTTATAATGAGTTAAAAAATAAAATGCTAATTAAATATTTACTGTATAATTTTTAATGGGCCAGCCCATTGGCCCATAACCGAAAACCGAACTTACAAGCCGAAAATAATTTCGAAAATACGGAAAATTTAAAATCGATTTTTCTTGTTATTCGGTTCGGTTCAATTTCTAGTTTAAAAAAATTTAATTTTATTGGTTTTAAAAAAAATTAAACCGAACCGAACCGACCGATGCCCAGCACTATTTATCATAGCAGGACCCAGTCAATTTAAGAGGTGTGGACTGTGAACACAAACTTTTTTTTTTTTTAATTTACTGCTATGATATTTATTTTTTATAACAGTGTGAACAGAAAATTTTTTTTTGCCAAATAGTGCGAACAGAATCTGTATTGTAAAAATATGTGTATACATATCATTTTCTTAAAAGATGTGTGAACAGAATCTGACCGATAATAATAAATACTTCACTATCAAAAACCTAATTATAAAAATAATCTCAATTAAAAATGACTTCTTATACAAAAAAAAAAAATTATGGAAAATTGGATTTAATTTTCCTTAGAGAGTTTCTCTCCCAATTTTCTTCCATGTATTAGAACTTAGTATATAAATTATTTTATTATTAATATTAAACTATTGACTATTGTATCATTATCATGTGATTAAATTGTAATATAATAATTTTACATTAAAATTTAAGTATTCTTCAATTGAATTTTAATTAATATTGAACTATTAATTTAGTGCAAATTATCATATGATTAAATTATAATATACAATAATTATACAATAGAATTTAAGTATTATTAAAATTAACTTTGATTAATATTGAAATATTAACTATAGTGTTATTATCATGTGATTTAAGTATAATATGATAATTGTACACTAAAATTTAAGTATTGTTCGATTGAATTTTAATTAATATTTAACTATTATGCAGTACAACTTAATATTTTATGTTAATCAAGTCTCAATTTTCAATAATTGAACTTTAATTCAATTAAATTAATAGTAATAGTGCTACATCATGTCCTATATTAATTAAGCTATAATTTTTTATATATTAGACTAATTTGATGCAATTAAATTAAAAAATAAAATAACCTCAATACCACTTAAAAATAAAACCATAACATTACCTCCATAGCTATTTTTGGTAAAAATTCTCCTTCAATTTCAAATGAAAAACTTAAAAATTCTTTTACATATATTTTGTCCATTTCAAAATATTTATCTTTTTAGACAAATTTTTTTATTTCAATTTACCTCTCATTTTAAGATCTCAACAATATATTTATTATTTTTCAATTTTATTATCTATTTGTTGTTCTATTAAATATTTATATTAATTATTTTTATTTTTTATATAAAATAAAAAAAATATTTCAATCTTTTTAATTTAAAATTATGATAATTTAATAATTTTTTAATTGATATATTGAAATTTAAAATGATTAAAATTTTGAAATAGAGATAGTATATTTTTTAGAAGTGCTAAATATCTTCTTTTATTATATTTTTTATTTTTATGATGATGCATAAATTATATTAAATTTTATAAATATGTATTATCTATAAATCTAGCTTATATGTTACGACGAGAATAGAAAATATAATAAAATAAGAAAAAAAAAAAAAAAAAGGTATTTATCACTATTTAGGTTAAACAAGTAACAATAAACGAAAGCTTCCACTTCAATTATTAAAGCACTCTTTGAAAATTTCAAACCGCAATGAGAGCAAAGAGCATGAAGTTTGAATCCATTAAATATTCCGATACATTTTGTTGAAACTGAGGGAAAATACAGTAATCGCACGTGCACATTGTCCGTTACCCAACATAATGACTATAATACCCTTCTGAGCTCTGACCGGGTTCAAGAATTAATTATAATGAAAAAAAAAAGATTCCGAAATAAAAAAAAAAACAAAAATAGGCTAAAATATTTTGTGTGCCCCACACGCTTCGGATCTTAATTAGGAGGCCAAAAGCCGACTGTTTCAGTTCACAAATTGTCGTTTCTTAAAAGAGTGGGCAAGCTTGGAAAATTATGAGCCAGTGGCTTGAATTGTATGATTTTCGTAGGGATGGCGGGCGGCGCGGGAGTACCATCCCATTCTCATTCTCACCTTAGCAATCAATTTCTGTTTTTGTCCTTATCTCGTATATGAGACAATTTAATTTCTATTTTTATTTTTACGAGAATTTTTATTTTTACGGGGATCTCCATTTCTATTTAAATTTTATCTTATTAAATTTATATATATTTATATAATTCATAAATAATAATAAAAAAATAAAAATAAAAATATTAATAGATTCAAATTCACAAATCATCAACTAAACAAAATTAAAATGTAAATATTCTTAATATATTAAAAATATTCTACAATTTTTTGGGTAAAATATTAAAAATTCAACATACATAAATATGAAAATACTTAAATAAATTTCTTCTAATAATTACTAATTATATTATTGAATAATTATGTAAGTTATTACTAATTATATTAAAAATAATTATGTAATCATATTATCATGTCCGCATGGAGACTAGGATGGGGATCTCGGTAGAGTGGGGAATACACTCCCCATCCCATTCCATCCCTATTAATAAGGAAAGAATTTTCCTCATCCTGTTCCCATTAGGAGAAAAGTCGAGAAATCTCCACCCCGTACGATCCCGCGGATAATTAAGATTCCCCACCTCATTGCCATCTCTAGATTTTCATCATTGCTTTGATAGAGAAATTAATTGCCATTGATTTAGACTAATGGTTAGTCATTAGATCTATGAAATTAACAAACCATATATGAGGATGATCCTATGAGTGAAAAAAATCAAAGTAAAACTGAAAAATTAAATCGAATTGATTGGTTCAATTCGATTTTAAATATAGCAAATCAAATTAAATTTTGGGTTGATTAGATTTTTATTCAAAAATAAACCAATTTTTTTTTTATTAAAATTGAATCAACTATATATATATAATTCGATTTTAAATATAGCAAATCAAATTAAATTTTGATTTGATTCTATTTTTATTAAAAAAAACTAAATTGAAACATTTTTTGTTAAAATCGAATCAACTGAGTATATATATATATATATATATATATATATATATATATATATATATATATATATATATATATATATATATATAGAAGCAAAAACATTATCGGAGTTGATAATTTTGCATGCATAAATATCTATTAACGTTCAGATTGTTTGAGAATATAATAGAGAAAATCCAATTGACTAAAAAGCAAGGCTCATTCAATCAATCTCTTTGGGAAATCGCTAATTAAGCAAACAAGTCGAGTATAAGCATGAATTAATTAGACTTCGCTCTAGCCAAGGGAGAAGCAAAAAGTATTATTGGAGTTGATAACCGTACATGCACAAATATCCACTAATATTTAGATGGATTTAAAATATAATAGGGAATATGCGGTTGACTAAAAAATATGGCTCATGATCGTGCATTCAATCAATCTCCCTTGGTAAAATTGCTTTTAGAACTAAGCAAGCAAGTTGAGTATAAGTATGAATTGAATGGACTTCGATCTAGCCAAGGGAGAAGCACAAAGCATTATCAAAGTTGATAATCCTATATACACAAATATCTACTAACATTTCATTGACAAAAAATAAATAAATATATATATACACATACTAACATTCAAATGGATTGAGAGTAAAATCGCTTTTTAAACTAAGCAAGTTAAGTATAAGCATGAATAAACTAGATTTTGCTCTAATCGAGGGAGAAATACCAAGTATTACTGGAGTTGATAACTGTGCATACACAAATATCCACTAATGTTAAGAGGATTGAGAGTATAATAAGAAATATCCGGTTGACTAAAAAACACGGCTCGTGATCACGCATTCAATCAATTTTCCTTGGGAAAATCGCTTTTGGAACTAAATAAGCAAGTCGAGTATAAATATGAATTGATTAGACTTCAAGCAGACAACATTACTAGAGTTGATAATTGCGCATACATAAATATTCACTAATGTTCATATGAATTGAGAGTATAATAGGGAATATTTTGTTAGCTAATATATATATATATATATATATATATATATATATATATATATATATATATATATATATAATGATAAAAAGAGAGAAAAAGCAAAAAAAAAAATGGTCCAATAGTCCAAAAGACCAAAATGTACCTTTCTCAATTTGGATCAGTTTGGTGCCACGAAAATAAGAATTTCGATTTTTCATCTTTTTGGTTTAATTCGATTTTGAATCGAGTTGATCATTTGCTTACCTCTAAATAATCCTTAACAATACAATTATAACTGATAAAATAAGACAATTATGTAATATTGTGAACTCTCAATTTTACACTCTCAGCATCTAAGCGCAGCTTTAGTACTTGCTGAATTTAACATGTTACGCGGAACTATTATGGTGGTCCCGCTAACCGATTAGTGGACGGGGGTTCGGGGAAAACACGCCCGAAAGAAATTTTTTTAGACTTCATTTACATTGCTATCAAACATCCAAATTTTTCAAACTCCATACCAACAACTAATCTCTAAAAAAAAAAAAAAATCTCGAAACACGTGTCAGCGCCACTTGGCATGCCGCACAGCAGGTGTGCTGCGCCGCGTCAGAGTTGTGCAGAGCCGCATGCCCCTTGTACGGCATGCCGCAAGAACCTGATGTGGTGCCGCACAGGCCTGGTGCGGCGCCGCACCAGGTTCTGCGAGCTTCTAATTCCTATGGGCCTCATCTGCACAAACTCTAAAAAAGGAAAGCTGGGGGCACATCCTGAGTATGCTCCATCTGCTCAAGACCCTTATCTCTTAGTGGAAAGTCATTCAAACCAAATCCAACAAACAAACCACTCGACACTTATGGCCCCCGGTCATGAGAGATTAAATCCTTTACTATTGACAGTACTAAATATGTCCTTCGAGGGCAAGCTGCAAGCAACCATCTTATCCGACCTCTAACTGAGTCTCAGTAATAAAGCACCCCCTAATATAAAGGGTAAAAATAGATAAATTTTCTCATTTGGTGAATAACTGGCAAGACAGTTCGTCTATCATCAGTGTGTCTGCTAGCATGGCCTAACAAACCCGTAACTAATACTCAAACAGAAAATCAAAGCCTTCATGTTGAGCCTCTGCACCCCTCATATCTCTTTAGTCACTGAAATCATGGAATTTCTTAATCACAGTGGTCAAATTCAATTGACCATCACCAACCATTAGACCTGATCATGGGTCCGGGTGCCCGCCCGATAAAAATATTGGGCCTAGACAAGAATTTTTTTTAAATATTCGGTCCGAGTTCGAACCCGAAAAGCCCGTATTTTTTTGGGATGGGCTTGAAATTAACTGAAATTGCCCAGACCCGGCCCGACCCGAATAATATACATATATATGTATATATATATTAGAAAAATAAAATATTAATATTGGGAATTGAACTTGCAACCTCTTGTCAAGTTAAATCCTTACATACTACTATGACAAATAAACATTTTATGAAATTTTAATATTAAATTATATTTAATCTTTATAATGCATTCTCTATTATATTTAAAATAATAAATATATGGTTTATTTTATATTTTAAATACATGTATGTGTCATTAATTCATTATTATAATTTATAAAAAAAAGTGTAAGAATTGCGGGCGGGCATGGGTAACACATATTCAATTGGGCTGGACTTGGATATTGAGTCAAACCCGATCAATCGAGTTGGCCCGGGCTTGATTTTACTAAAAAATAATTGAGCCCGAATTAGCCCAACCTAAACTCGGCTTTTGAATAGGTCTACCAATCATCATCTGGCTTGCAATATCCTGAGGCAAGTTAAAAACTCCTGAAAAATTCAAAAAAAAATTGTACTTTGAACTCTAGCACCACCAGCGTTGCCTTGAGTCGTAGCCAAGCCATATTCCCTATCTCCTTGGAATAGGCACAGCCCCTCCTTAGCAGCATCAAAACAGAAACCACAGGCCACCGGATTCCAAAATCTGAAACAACCCCTTAAACTTCTCGTAATACCACTATGGCAACCATCTCATACCAACCCAAGTTGAGTTCCTCAACCTTGTCGAGTTCTTCAGTCCATAAATGTATGTCTGCACAGGACAAAAAGGTCACATAAAAAATTGCATTCATAAAGCAAATGTGTGAATCCACCCTCATGCATCCATGCAACCATTCATTATAGGTATCACCACAAATCATGCATGGCATATAAGTCAGGCAAAAGGTTCATGAATTCTGAAACATGCATGCATCATCTGTGCACCAGTACCTATGCAATCATCTGCAATCATTTATCATCATAAATAAGCTGAGTCAATAGCCTCATTAACATCTCCTTAAGTTTACCAGTACTTCCTCAAAGTTGACCGATACCTTTTAAAGTTGACCTATGCCTCTTTGAAGCTAAATGACACTTTTCCAGATCTAATCAACAAAGCGTGACTTCCAGAGTCCCTCCACTTCTAGCAAAGTTCCTTGAAATGCCCAACCCTTCAAATTTAGAAGCCCAAGTTTCATGGGCACAACCAAAATCTTGAGCCGATTAGCCATAAGCCGAGGCTCTACCTCAGAATCTTTCGAGCCGACTCGCCATAGGTCGAGGCTCTCTTTTCACTAAATTTTCTTGTCCAAAATCATCTTTACCTCTAGCATTAAGGCCAAATAGATAGCCTTGATTGATATTTATCTAAATCTTCTTTACCTCTAACATTAAGGTTGGACAGATAGCGTTGATTAAGATTTACCCCAAATCATCTTTATCTCCAGTATTAAGGTCAAAAAGATGGCCTTGATTGAGATTTACCCCAAATCATCTTTACCTCCAATATTAAGGCCAAACAGGTAACTTTGGTTGAGATTTACTCCAGACCTTCTTTATCTCCAACATTGATGCCAAACAGATAGTCTTGATTGATATTTACTTCAGACCATCTTTATCTCCAACATTAAGGCCGGACATATAGCCTTGATTGAGATTCACTTCAAACCTTCTTTGTCCTCCAATATTAAGGCGGACGGATAGCCTTGATTGAAATTCACCATACCTTCTTTATCTCTAACATTAAGGCTGGACAGATAGTCTTGATTGAAATTAACCAAACCTTATTTGTCCTCTAATATTAAGGCCGGACAGATAGCCCTGATTGAAATTCATCAAACTTTCTCTATCTCCAACATTAAGGCCGGACGGATAGCCTTGATTGAAATTCACTAAACCTTCTCTATCTCCAACATTAAGGTCGGACAAATTGCCTTGATTGAGATTCGCCTCAAATATTCTTCATCTCCAGCATTAAGGCCGAATAGATAGCCTTGATTGAAATTCACCAAACCTTTTTTATCTCCAACATTAAAGCCAGACAAATAGTCTTGATTGAAATTCACCCAACCTCCTCTGTTTTATAACATTAGGGCCAAACAGATAGTCTTAATTGAAATTCACCAAGACTATTTTCATAACCAATGTCAAGGCCGAACAGATAGTCATTGATAAAGTTTCATTTATCTTAGAGGTCCTCCTCCCAAAGGACATGATAAGAATACACAAGTGCAGAGTCTGACATGGCACCTCTTCCCAATATTCACTATTATCAGAATCACCTTTGTTCAAAGCCAATTCTGATGATGAGGCAATTATGAACTCTCAATTTTACACTCTCAGCATCCAACCGTAGCCTTAACACTTGTTGAATTTAACACGTTAGAAATTTTTTTAGACTTTATTTACATTGCTACAAAACATCCAAATTTTCCAAACTCCATACCAACAATCAATTTCTAAAAAAAAAAAAAAAAAACCTTGAAACATGTGCCAGCACCACGTGGCATGCATCACAACAGGCGTGTAGCGCTACGTTAGAGCTGTGCAGTACTGTATGCCCCTTGTGCGGAATGCTGCAAGAACCTGATGCGGTACCGCACAGGCCTGGTGCGATGCCTCACCAGATTCTGTGAGCTTTTGATTCCTGTGGCTCCCACTGGCGCAGAAAATGACCATTTTACCCATTTCAGTATAATTTTCAGCCATTTTTAGTCCTACCCCTCATGGTCTTTTTACATTTTCATTACCTAAACTACCCTCACCCACTTTTCCTATAGATACCCCCCTCCACTTCCCCTCCACTTCTCATTTCTTGACACCCTTGAATTTGAATAGATTACTATCCTTAAATTCCTCTATTCTTATCCCTCTAATCACTCTCTAATTAATTAATTAATCTTTTTAATTAATTAATTACCTCACCCTAACTAAGTTAATTAATCTTTTTAATTAACTAAAACTCTGTTTTAATCAATCAATCAATTAATTAATCTTTTTAATTAATTAATTAATCACTCTTTTTTTCAAAAATCAAATTAATCCTTTTTCTTAATCTACCCTTCATCCAAATTAATTAATTAATCTTTTTAATTAATTAATCCATCCACCATTTTCATCATATTAATTAGTTAATTAATTATTTTAATTAATTAATTAATCTTCTAATCCATCCAATCACCTAGTCCCGATAAAATGAAATTTCGGTCCGGTAAAATCCTTTGCCCACCAAAAGCAAAGGTATCAGCCTTTTTTCCTCACTCTCAAAACACCAAACAAAAATTAATCTGATAAAGTTCTAAGCTCCTCCACTTAATCGTGGAACGAACTACGTGGGTTTTGATTTAATTCGATGGGGTACGTAGGCATATTTAGAATCTAAATCCAAACATCAAATCCAAATCCCAATCAATCTCCTTTTCCCTTTTTTTTTAATTAATATATTTTATAAATGTCTCATTTTAATTTTCTTCTTATACTCATATCATATGCATGCATATTACTTACAATTATCATTTTATAAATGTCATTCATGAAATTCAATTTTCAAATCAAATTAAACTTAAGAGTCAAATTTAGATTATTTAAAACAAAAAACCTAGTCTCCAAACTCAATCTAATTCGAAGGCTAGCAATTTTTATCCTTGAGCAAATTAATAAAAAAATTAATAAATTAGAGTCAATTTAGATTTTTTCCTTAATATTTTCTCAACTAAATAAAATTAAGGTGACGACTTCTAAGAATTATTTTCAAAATCAACCAAATTCGAACATGAGGATTTTATCGTGAGTATAAACTCGAATGAGTATCCCGGTTCCTTCTAGTGGACCGGGCCAATATTTGGGCGAGGCCTCACAAATAAATTTGACACAATTTATGATATAAAAATAAGGCAATTATTATTTATTGATTTTTTATTGTATAATATATTTAAATTATATTAGTTTACATTATTTTTTTTTTACATAATCTGTGACATTTAATATTTTCTAATTATCTTAAATTTATTTTTAAGAAATTATCTTAAAATCCATTGTTGTTAAAGTCGATTTCATCAGTCTATAAGACAAACAGTATATTTTATTGGGGCTTATTTTTAGTCGACAGTCTACATCATCAATCAATTAAAAGGAAAATTGGTTTCTAGAAAAGAAAGTTTTTTTGTTTTTTTGCCAATGTTCCAGAAAAGAAAGTTGGGTCGACAGATTTAATATTGGATGATTTGCTTAAGCATCGAAATTTATTCAAGAATGTATTGTTATTTACTCCTATCATTATAAAAAAAAAAAGCCATTAAAAAAATTATTATTTTTAAAATAATAATAATTTTATTATAAATTGTTAAAAAGATCTTTATTAATACAGTATAAATTAAAGAGACATATCTCATATTTGAAAAATTAAAGAGTAAATTAGTCATTTTATTATTTTTTTATTAAGTTGCTAAATAATTATTTATTTATAAATAAAATTAACTTTTTTAATGGTTTTTTTTAAATAGGTAGAGTAATATTTTATGAGTAAGTTAATGCTGCAACAGTACTGTAACTAATAATTAAGTCTTGAAGAGCACCCTTTTCCATGTCTAATTTGTTTACTGTATGCAAGCCATCAAATAATTAGGTAGCATAAATTAAGTAGTCAACTGAAAAAAAAAAAAAAAAAGAGAAGAAGAAGAAGAAGAATTCTGTCAAGAAATAAGAATCACATAAATGGGCAGCTTTTTTATTTTTGAAAAATAAATAAATTAAAACTCTACATAATAAATAAATTATTTATTATAACTCTATATTGATTTTAGTTTAATTTTCTTTATTTTTACATATTAATGGCTTAATTTTATATTTATATATTTGTTTGTATAAATTAATTATTTTAATTTATTTTTTATTAACTTTTAGTTCGATTTTCTTCAATTTTACATGCTAGTGGCTTATTTTTATATTTATATATAATGTATTAAATTGTTGTGTATTTTAATGATATCATTTTTTATTGTTTTTTTAGATGTGTGATAATTCAAAGTTTATTACCATTAACGTTTTTGCATATTAATGGCTTAAATTCTTTCTAAATTATGATAATATAATATTTGATTTGTAAAAATAATATTTGTATTCTAAATGTATAATATTTTAAAATTCATATTAATTAATTATTAAAATTTATATAGAAATTTTGTACCCAAAATTTCATTTTTATTAGTTGCAACGCAGATATAAAACACGCCTTAGCCCTTGTCTCCCTCATATCAACATCATGACATTTTTTTTACCACAAACGGGAAAGTAGATTGGGACTCAGTATAAGGAAAACTCATATGCCTTTTTAAAATTACAATTTTAGAAATACGAGAGTGTATCATAATCTACTTTTTAGATATTACCTTATATATATATATATATATATATATATATGGCATAATATTTTACACACACCTACTCTGTTTCAAAGTTATATCATGAATCATGAATTCGACTATATTTAATTAATTACATTATAATTAATTTAAATAATTATTCTATCATATGAACTAAAAATTATAATTCAGTCACAAAAAATTATTCATTATTTTTTTTAAATATTTTAAAATACTTGCTCACTTTTTAAATATAAATATATGTATTTATCTATTTTACCTTTATAATTAAAATGTGTAGTTATATATTTTCAAAATTAATAAATAAAAAGTGATTTTATGCTCTTAAAAACTACATTAGTGCAATGCACACGATGAATAGACATGTAATTATACTAACATACATAGAAAAAAAAAGAAAAAATTATATCTAATAAATAACAATAAATTTTTATATTAAAAATAAACTTTTATATATATACTATTTTGTTTTTTATTATAGAATATTTAAAGAATATCCCGTAATTTTATCATATAATTTTTATAAATAACATATATATACATGAAATTAAATTGTCATATTTTATTTTTAATAATAATAAAAAAAATAAGTTAAATTAAGAAATAAAATAATAACTTAATGTAATTTTATAATCGCAAAATTGTGTGGTTATCAATTAGTAGTGCATTATAAGTCCAAAGCAAAGAGAAGAAATTGACAATTTTTTGCCACCTCATCAAATTAGACGAACTGAATTCAATTGATTTCAGATCAATTGAAATCAATTGAATGATGAAGGTTAATTAATGAGAAATTTCATTAATAGTTTAATAAATTTATTTATAAATTTAATAATATAGTATCAATTAATATAATTGATTGTAAAATAAGTCTGATATTTGGCTTCTATAATATTCTTTTCAAAGATTAATTTACATTTCTTCCTAAAAAAAATTGATTTACACAGCATTAATTACATGATTGCATTGAATATTTATATATAATGAATAAATACATGCCTGTGTGTATACATGAAAAAAAAAAAAAAAAAAAAAAAAGAGAGAGAGAGAAAATAATATAATAATATCTTATAATAAATAATAATAAACCTTTTAATATTACATGATAATATAATATATACATATGCATTCATAAAAATTTTATTAATTTATCTTATATTTTAGATGATATTAAAAATAAATAAATAGAAATTTTAAAATAAATTAATAAATTAATATTATTGTATAATCAAGCAGTATGTGAGTATCAACTAATTATTATATTTAATTATGAGGTGAGAAGCCAACTAGTATGTTTTATATTTATTTTTAATATTAATTATATTATTTCATTTAAATATATATTTAATCAATTTATTTAATCTTTATTTAAAAATAAAATAATCATCATCATTTCAATGTTATGCTTATAAGTTTTGATGAAATTTAATGAAAAATTTATAATTACAATTCATGCTAGGCACATATATATGGCTCTTACATGCAAATAAAATTATAGATAATTACTATTTAATTCTTAAAAACTAATTTATATTCGAATCTTTTTATTTTTGAAAATTAATTATATCATTCTTATATTTTAATTTTGTTTATATTTTAGACCTTTCTGTCCGATTTTTAACTTTTATGTTAAAAAAATAAAATAACAAATGAAAATACAATTTTGTCCCTGTATGATGGATTGATGATCAATCAAATGTCAACGTAAGCATTGGTGGAACGTGACAACACCAGCAAACGTCACCTTATCTTAAATCCTTATCTCTTTTTTTTTATATATATATATATATTATTTTACCACTGATTATTCAAAATAAAATTAAAAAAAAAAAAAAAAAGAAAGAAAGAAAACAATCCAAGACTAAGAAGAAGCGACGAAGAGGCGTTAAAGAATGTTCAATGCCTTTTCCGCGTCCTTGCTCAGCAATGGCTACTCCTCCAGTTTTAACTTGTTTATATTCTAAAGAGTTTGAAATGGTCAGCAATTGGAACAGATTTTACCATTGCTTTCTCCCATAGACAAATTTTCACTCGTTTCTCGTCCTTTTTATATCTCCCATCTTCCTCTCAGCTTCTCAATTCTCAATTAATTAACATACACTACAAATACCCTTCTCATATCCAACACTTGGGTCACTCATATTTCTCTTGAAATCTTCTGAATTCCATGTTTCTTGCTTTTATTGGTTCCTCTTCTATTACCATAGCTTTCTTGCATACTTCATTTTCACAAATACCCATCAATTTTTCTGATATTTGACATGAAATAATTCTTTATTAATTAATATTTCTCGTAGCTGTTCTGTTCTGTTTTGTTCTGTTCCAAAGTATATCTTACTACTTGGCTTAATTTAATTAGCTTTTAATTAATATGGATTGGGAACAGAAGACTCTCATCAATGAACTATCTCTGGGGAAAGAGTTAACAGAGCAGCTCAGGAACCATCTTAACCCTTCTTCTTCAATTGAAACCCGTCTATTCCTAGTTGAGAAAATACTTTCTTCTTATGAAAAAGCACTCTCTTTGCTCAATTGGGTTCCACCTAAACCCACTATTAGTGCATTGGAATCACCACATTTCTATACTAATTCTAGGCCGACAAATGACATTTTTTATCAAGAAACTCAAAAAAATGTTTCCAAGAAGAGGTAAAATTTAATACAACTTCGTTTCTCAATCATATGGTGATATTTGGCTAAATTATATGGCTGATCTTTACTGGGTTATTGCAGAAAAACACAACCACGATGGACTGAACAAGTGAAGGTTTGTTCAGCAACAGGGGTAGAAGCAGGGCCACATGATGATGGTTATAGCTGGAGGAAATATGGCCAAAAAGATATTCTTGGAGCTAATTTTCCAAGGTGGGATCAATAATTTTTTTTTTTTTAAAATTTTTTCCATTACTTGTTGCGAGGAAATGAAATGACTAACAATAATAATGTTCGATTTCCAATTTCTAATTGCAGAGGATACTATAGGTGCACCCACCGTCACTCACAAGGTTGTTTGGCTATAAAGCAAGTTCAAAGATCAGACGAAGACCCTTCCATTTTTGAAATCACTTATAGAGGAAGACATACATGTGTCCAGACTTCTCATTTTACTATGTCACCGCGGCCTTTGGTTAATGAAAATTCTAAACAACACGAAAGCCGTTGTCAAGAGAAATCAAAACCAAAAACAGAGGAGGTGAAAACAGAGGATTTGAACACTAGAGAGGAAATTTTTCCATCGTTTTCTTTCCTGGATGAATTAGTTGAGAATGAAAACGTGGGTGGTAGTATTTCCCCAGCATTTATATCTCCGGCGACATCTGAGTCCAACAACTATTTCTCAGCATCGCCAGGTCAAATTGATGGCTTTGGAGTAGGCTACAATGTGCATACTCCAGAGTCAGAATTAAGTGGCCTAATTTCAGCTCCAACTTCAGTCACCAATTCGCCAGTTGGGGATTTGGATTTCTCTAATTTCGATTTTGACACCAATTTCCAATTTGAAAACTTGGAATTCGTTGCTTAGTTAATTTATAGTGTTAGCCATAGATTAGTAGCATGATAGAGAGATTAAACAAAAACCAATTAAGTTCTCCTTCATGATGCTAGACCATAATTTTCCCCTTAATTGGGTGCCCAAATTTTTTATTCAAATATTCTCTAGTCTTTCAATTTCATTGCTCCTCCTTTTTTTTTTTTTTTTCCAATTGTTGGTTGGTTGATTCAGGAGCATTGCAATGATCATTGTAATTCCTTTCTTAGCTGCTATATATATGTTGAATAAGTGTGTAACAAAATAATTCTTAAGGCTAAACTCAATTAATTTGATACAATAGAGTTATATTGTTTTAAAAAAAAATAAATAAATAAATTGTACTAAAATTACTTTTAGAGTTGTAAATTTTGAAATTATCAACAAATTGTATAAATTAAATTATTTACCAAATTCAAATCTCATTCGTAGAATTAATATTTAAGAATTATTTACCTAAAAAATCTCATTTGAAAAATGATTTTATATAGAAAATTCCCCTTACTTGACTTCCTATTTGTATGCATCGGCCCAATCCAAAGAAGATGAGGCCCAACAATGATCTCCTAATTAGTAATGGACTAGTCCCGTTTAAACCTAACAAATCAGATATTTAATGTTCAATCATCAAAGCCCACTGTTCCTGCCAAGTTCTAACAAATAACAATTCCTATAATGTTGTCATTATAGTTGTATTAGATGATAGATATTTCATATATGAATAAAGGAACTTTACAAGGTTGGAGTTAAGGTCAAGTACAGAAAAATGATTATCCAGTTTGAAACTAGGGAAAAAAAAAAAGAGGTCCAACAATTATTCATAACTTTTGACTCCATATGCTTTAATAATTATGTATTTTTTTATTACTTACCAAACATAAAATTTTTCTAATTTAGTAAAAACGGGTAGACTTTGCCTCTTACATTAATTGTATAATATGTGTGTGTAAAATATAAAGATTAATATGCTTTTTTAAAACTATCATGATTTTAAGATGTATTTGCATTTTCTCCATATATATATATATATATATATATTGTGAATTTTCAATATTATTTCCTTTGATGGCTTTATAAAAAATCATTTGAATGAACTCATTCCCATTAGCTGCCTTTCACATTAATTAATTTATTTATGGGGTCTTACAATAATATAAAAGGTAGAAAGTAGAAATATCACCCATCCAGTCTTCTTAAGAAATTCTGAAGGAATTAAAAGGACACACAAACTTCAAGTTTAACATCCCAGCTAATTAATTATACTGCTAATTTAAATAAATAAAACCTCTCTTTATAGGGCTTGTTTATATGATTACATCTAATATTTGAACTCCAAAACTAATTATTTGGATAATATGAAACTTTTAGTTAGGTGAAGCTCTTAATTTTAAAAATTTTAAATTTTCTTTTTTTTTTTACATTGCGAGTTTAGCTATCAAATATCTAATAAATTACGAGATTTCAACAAACATGACAAACTTGAAGATTTTGTTTTACCGTAAATTTGGAAGCAAGTGGCTGATAATAATTAACTTATAAGCCTATCCGAGCAGGAATCATTTGAAATGATTAGGTGGGTAGTTGCAATTTTACCATGCTTAGTCCAACTTTTGAAATGGAATCTCACTAATGGGATGGAGTGTTCACATTTGAATATGACGAAAAAAGATTAGCATACTCTTAAGTTGAGACGAGCATAATAATTTTTTTTTATTGAAATGAATATCATATATAAATTATATTTGTACAACATTAACCGTTAAATGAAAAATAAATGATTGAGATTTATTTTTATATTATGATTATTAACTCTAAAAAAATTCAAATTTAAATTTTTTAAAAAAATTCAACTATTTATTTTTCATTTAAAAATGAAAATAATACTAATATAGTCTATTATATTCACTCCAAAATGAGAAGATATATTCACTCCAAAATGAGAAGATATTGACAAAGAAAAATTTATAGAATAATAGAATTTTATTACATTCAACTGATTGATTATTAATGTCGAGTATTGATAATTGGAATCTAATTCATATATCTAAAAATAATGCTGATATAATTATAATTACCAATGAGGACTTACTATTAATTTATTAAAGTATAATAATTAATAATTACGTAACTATTATTGTAAAAGTACCGTGGAAATAAAGTTAATGACCCACTAGACTTTTAATTTTTGAAAAGGCCTTCCATTACCAGTTAACTTTTTCCACAAAGTTAGCACCTATGATTTGCGAGTTGTGGGTAGATAAGCTTGGCAGCGCTTTATTATTGGGATTTTTAAAAAAATAGTCAAAAAATTATAAAGAAAATAATTTTTTTACCTTTTAATTTTTTATTTTACAAAAATATCTTAAATTTCTCTTTTCATTTATAAAACTAACTTATATTTTTCTTTATAAGTATGATTTTTTTTTTACTATAGTGTATTAATTTCATTTTTATTTAAAATTACAAAATTAATTTAATCATATTAAATTTTATTTATGAAAATTTAAAGTAAATTAATTACTAATATATAATTTATCTAAATTTATGAATTAAATTTTTATAAATTTATATGATATCGTTTATTTTATATAAAAATTAAATTTATATTTATAAAATCAAATACTTTTAAAATTATATTTTACTTGAAATTTAAAAAAAAGTAAAATAAAAAAATAAAAAATTACCTCAAACATTATTCATTAAATAAAAAAAAATATACTTCTAGTAAATAATTAGTATCTAATACTGTAAAATTATAGTAAACAGTATGTATTAAATAAAAAAAGTAAATTTCTAGTAAATAATTAGTATCTAATACAAATTCAGAATACTTAAAAAAATTATGAATTTTGAACAAAATAAAAATGACAGTAAATAGTATAAATTAAATAAAAAATATATATTTTTAGTAAACAATTAGTATCCAAAAAAATATAAAAAACTTAAAAAATAATGTGGATATTTTTCTTTTTAAAAGATAAAAATTGAGAAGTACAAAGTAAAAAAGTAATTACAACAATCTAAATATGCAAATAAAAAATTAAAAAAACATAAATATTAAAAAATAAAAAAAATAACATATAATGTAATTTTCTCTTTATTATTATTATTATTATTATTAGTCACTCCTCGATTTTTTTTCCATAGAAAATAGAAATTAGCATTAAATGGCCTGGAAGTCAAAAAATCAGTACAAAGATTTGAACTCCATCAAATAAAACCCAGCATGAAAAACCAAAAAAAAAAAAAAAAGAATGGACCTATAGTCCACTAATATACATCCCTCAATTGGGTGTTTTTGCCTCTGCTTAGAGCCCATATAAAAAATAGCCACTAGGTTTGTGCAATTAATTGATTTACGCAACTATCCCTAACTCTAAATCTCCTCTTATAGAGTTTTATCTCCATCATCTTGAACTTTACCAATGCTATCAATAGACAAGATAAGATCATAAGCATTTCTCTTGAGCCAACTAGAAGAGTTTTGCATTGAAAGCTTGAGTTTTCGCCCTTCATTGTACGACAAACTCATATGCAGTGGATCGTTGATAAAAACTCTTTCCTCTACCACATACAAGCCAACGTTTGAAGAGGAAAAATCTGCCAACATTGGATTGGATCTCAGCAACCAAAGGAACAAAAACACTAAAGCAGCTTAAATTGAGATTTTAGAGCCTGTGCTAGTCCTCCTTTCCCCCTCCCACTTGCAGACCTTGAAGACCCACTCCTCAAGGATGATTTAGTGGTGAAAGAGTTGGACAGAGCTGAAGATGAATAGAGTAGCAGCACCTTAATAGCATACTTAAGATGTACAAACAAAAAGACAAATATAGATCATACCAAACTTTGGTACAGATGGGAGCTAAAACCAAGCAACAAGCTAGAGAAATGCATTTATTATGACTAGAAATAAAAGAATAAGAAGGGAAATGAGTTATCCTCTAGTGGTTGGAGTGGCTAGGGGTACCCCCATTAGCGAACCCTAAGAAAGGAACCAAAAACTACATAGAGAAGAAGGCTACTCTCTTCAAATGTTGCAAATTAATTAACTACTGAATTAATATAACACTCCTAAAATTATTACGTAATAGTTAAAGACATCAACATTGTATTAAGTTAGAGATTTCACGCGTTTTTTTTTTCTCATGTAAATCACTACTTCAATACATAGAAAATTCTTATCTATATTAAGTGTATATACTAATTCAATGAGATCATAATTTATGAAGCAAAAAAAAAATATCAATATTTTTCATTGGGTAAAAAATAGAAAAAAGAGTTATATTTGCTAAAATATCTTATCATTCATTAGTTTGATATATGAGATAAATTTATACACTTAATATAAACAAGAAACGGTGAATTTTTTTAAACATAATTTTTGTTTCTTGCTCTAATTCTAAAATAATAATAATAATTTATAATAATTTTTAGTATAAGTACTTTGACCCAAGAGATTATCCACATTCAATTCACATAAATTGACAATACAGGATAGAAAATGTTCACATAATTGAAGCCCATAATGTTAGAAAACTTAATTACAATTCTATTTTCTTCAATTACGCAAGTACAATTAATTTAGAATTTGATTTTTGTTTTTTAACATGAATTTGATTAATGTGATAACAAAAATAAAAAGGAAATAAACGAAGGATGATGACCGCAGCAATTAATGAAAGGATGAGATCATTTTCTGAAGTTAACAAATATATTGAACTTTTGGAATCTATTAAAAAGAAATCATTCACTTCTAGAAATTAAATTGCAGTTTCCATGCATATTACTTTATTTCAGGTTCTAGATTTAAAGATACATTTATATATTGAAATAAAATAAATACTATAACTAATAGAAAATTACATAATTAATACTGTGAAAGTGAAGCTAGAACAATTGGTAGCCTAAAGCAAAAGCTTGACTTTGCAATATGTTGAATGTGCAGTTTGGTGGTGGGCCAGTCAAAAAGGATAAGGGGCATAAATTCACATATGGCTGCGACATTTGCGTATATGGGCCCACAACGTGACACGTCTTCTGATGCTAGGCTTATGTAATTAAGCCTCTTTTATTTGTAAATTAAGAACATTCTAGTGGCTAAAAACATAAATTTAAGCCATGATATTATTATTGTGTTATCATAGGTTAGACCACTCTATCTCACGATGTCATATATATATATATATATATATATATATATATATATATATATATATATATATATATATATATATATATATATATATATATATATATATATATATATATTACTCACTTTATTTCATAAAAATAAATATATTTTAATTTTTATATAGATTAAAAAAATATAATTAATATTAGGGCTGAACACGGTACTCGGGAATACCTGACCGAATCAAAATACCGAACCAAAATAGTACTGTGCTGTAAAAAATTTGGTACTTAGAATGAAAACTGTACCGAACTGTACCGAAAATTTTAATTTGGTACGGTACTGGTTCTTAACTCATAACCGAACCGATAATTGTACCGAACTGAACTATATTGTATTGAACTGAAAGTACTGGGACTGAACCGAAATATATATATATATATATATATATATATATATATATATATATATATATATATATATATATATATATATATATATATATATATATATATATATATATATATATATATATATATATATATATATATATATATATATATATATATATGACCCATTAAAAGAATAGGCCCATTGTTATTTATAATCCTAATAATATTTAATAATAAAAAAAACAAAAATAAAAATAAAAAAATTAATTATTACCCACAATTTTCAATTTCAGAAACTCTCACTGTGAGGGTATTTTAGTCTTTTCCTCCTCTTAACCTAATGTCACCTATATATATATATATATATATATATATATATATATATATATATATATATATATATATATATATATTTTTTTTTTTTTTTTTTTTTTTTTTTTTTTTGAAAACCTAACCATCTTAAATGAAAGGAGGCAGCTGCACAAATCTAAATCGGTTGTCGATCTGAGCCTCTCTCCCTCCCTCACTAGTGACTGTTGCTCCTCCAACCTTCACCAAAATTAAAATACATAATATATATTTTCTCCAACCTTCACCAACCGCACAAATCTAAAGGTCACTGATTATGGTGCTTAGGTTTCTTTTTTTCTCCCAGATAAATATTAAGTTCTTAATTATGAAAATTTTCAAATTGTTTACTTGAACCATGATATGATAATTAATTAACATAAAAACTGGATGATGTTCTTCCTGATTATGATACTATTTGAGTATCTAGTGAGTTTTTTTCTTTTTATTAAAAAAAATTAATTAAGATGTTCTTCATAATCATCTTCATTGTTGTTTACGAAAGTTATAGAAAAACTAAGTGTTGGTTTCCTGTAATGGTGGACCACCAAAATTAAAATACATAATATATAAATATAATTTTACAGCTAATTTTCAATATAATTTGTCATTTTTTAGTAATTTGATTAATTTGAGTTCTTGGTTCTTTTTACTGCAGGTCCTATGATATTTTCATGCTATTTGGCAATGTTGGTGAATGCATGCTATTTGGCAATATTGGTGAATGGCGATGGATCTATTTTTTTAGAAATAATTAATTTCTACCATTGAAAAATAAAATAATTAATTTATACCATTAAAAAATAAAAAGATTATGTATTTTATGATTGGATTTTAGTTTGTATTTTATATTTTTTGGACTGTAATATTATATTTGTTGATTGTTTCTATTGGATGGTTGAAGAACAATTTGAAGAAAAAAACACTGATTGCGGTTTGAAGAACAAAAACATTGATTGTAAGATGTTTGAAGAATAATGTTTGTTGGATGATTGAGAATTTGTACTTTTATTTAAAAATTTTTATGAATATTGTTAGTTTTATTAGACTTTTTAGCTTTAAAAATTGAAAAAAAAAAGTGAATGGTTTTCATAAGAACCGAAAAACTGGATTGGACCGGACCGAGCCGAAAGAATCGAAGAACCGAATTGTATTGTACCGAATTTTTGGTTTGGTTCAATACAATTCTTCAATAATTTCGGTTCGGTTCCGGTTCTTTAATTTTAAGGAACTGAAAATTTTGGTTCGGTTTGATTCTTTTCTAATAACCGAACCGGACCGGACCGAGCTCACCCCTAATTAATATAATTAAATTAATAAATTTTACTAGTATTTTTTTAATATATCTCATCATTAATATTAAATGATAGGTTAGAATTAATTGACTTGTGTTGATAAAATTATAAATTAAATAAAGATGTATAAAAAATTAATTACTCTATTAAAAAAAATAAACTATAATTTAAAATAAGTAGAAAAGAAAAATAAGTTTAATGTTATGAGAGGAATGGAGTATAAATAGCTTACTTTCAAAAATATTGTAGTTCTTACCTTTTTCATATTTAAAAAAAATAAATAAATTTAAAAAAAAAAATGTACCTGTTTCAATCTATTGACAATAAAAGGTATATGTAGTGACTGTCAACAGAGTGGGTGCCTTCAGAAGATGGGAGAAATGTCTGGTACAAACTATAGACTACTGACAAGACGAAAATGATTTCAAATAACACTCGATAATAATATATCTCTTGCTTACCTTCATTGATTTCTTATATATTTAATTTGATAGTCTATATTTCGGATTGGAAGATAGAGGAGAGTGAATATTTTTAATTTGACCTTTCTTCTTCAATGCAGTGAATTAAGGATTATGTTATATAATTGTGTACTTTAAATCCAAAAAACTGTCCATTGTGGGGTTTTGGATTTTTTTTCTTTTTCTTTCAATGATATTTTTTTAGAGATAATTTATAAATTATAAGATATATATCAATTTAAAATGAATATGAAATTTTTCATATATCAAATTTTAATTTTATTATTAGATTAAAAAGTCTTTTGATTTTTAATGAGATATTATTTCTTGGAAATCTTATGTTGATGAAAGCAATACAATTTTTTTTTTTTTTGTTGGTAAGAAAAAAAAAATAATAGAAGGAAAAGGTGGAAATGAAAGACGGAATGGTATATTTTTTATTTGGTTTGATGAAAAATGGGCTCATATGAAAGAAAGTGTTACGTCATTCCTATATTTGAGCCATAAATTTTATTTTATTTTTTTATATATTTTCACTTTTGAATGATTTTTTTATAATATTATGAAAGAATAATCGAACTTTGACTCTATTACATAAGTTGAATATGTATTAGTGGCTTAACTATACCTAAACATGCTTCACGTTGGAATTATTAGAAAAAATAAATTAAACTAAACGTTTGCTTGTAATTTATATAGCTCCTCCTCCATATATATTAAACACAAAATTTCATAATTCCTTTGGAAAAAAAAAAAAAAAAAAAAGAAACACACTAAATTTCATTATAAATGATTAATGTTGTTAATAAAGAAATAATATTGCCTTCCTTCTTTTTCTTCATGTTTTCATTTATTTAATCTTTCTTTTTATATATTACCTTTTTCATCAAATAATTAATTAGAGTTGTGCCTTAAACTAATTAACTGAAATTTACTTAACACCCTTATAAATGATAATAAAACCAAGCTAAATATACTAGAAAATTAAATCTAATCATATCATAGATCTAGAACAACATATTGAGATAGAATCTAATAGTAAATTAATACGTAGATATGTGACTAGGACAATTGAATCATATTCAAATATTTTTTTTTAATATTAAAAAAAATAGATTTAGAGTTTTCTTGTATGAGTATAAATGAGCCGAGTCGAGTCGAGTTTTGAAGTAGTCGAGTCGAGTTTTGAAATATTCGAATTCAAGTTAATATTTGAACAGCTCAAATTCGAGCAAAATTAACGAGTTCGAGTTTAATTGAGTAGAGTTCGAACCTAAATAAATAATATATAAATGGTAGAATGTTAAGTTCATAGAAACTCGATTAGGCTTGATTGAGCTCGTTTAGACTAGATTAAAAGCTCGATTAGACTCGTTTAAATTTAATTAGTAATATATAAAAAATATAATAGAAAATATATAAAAAATCGATTAAGCTCACGAGCCTATCGAGCTGAGTAATATAGAGTTTGAATTCGACTTGTTTATTTACTTGAGTAACTTAAGCTCGAGCTCAAGCTTGACGCAACTTGTATCTAGTCGATTTCAAGTAATTTTTGAATCGATTCCAAATAACTCGCGAGTAGGTTTGACTCATTTACATCTCTACTTTCTTGCCATTACAATTATTAATAATAACTATTAAGAATTTTTTTTAGATAAAACGGATAATACTTTTTGTAATTAAATTTCATGGACAAAAATTGATATTCAAAAAGCTCATATTTTATAAAATCAACATTTCATTTATCAAAGTAACTAAATTTTATAAATTCAGCCAATCATTTATTACAAATTACTCTGTTGGATATTAAACTTTTTATTCCCACCCAAACAAGCATGCATAGTGTAAAGGGAATCCAATGAAATTGAACATATCCAATTTACAAGTTTGCTTCCATAATTGAACTCTTGTATAGTCTTATCAAACATATCCAGTACTATTCCACTACCACATATAAATTGAAATCACATGCTCCTTAGACCTCAACATTTAATATTTTTATAACAAATATGGATACACCACGGACCAACATGACCCAATACAATCACTAAGATCGGAGCTATTCAGATATAGGCTATCTTATTGAGGTGACCCACTTCTTTGTCTATATTTTATATATATATATATATGTATATACACTTTATTCTTTCATATTACACATCATTTAATTAAAAATTGATAATGAAATGTAAATAAAATGAATTCATTGTGGTGTCTAATTGTCTATAGCAGCCACCTACTTCAATTAATCTTTGGGTGGCAAAGACTTTTCTATGATATATATATGTAACCATATTAAATTATTAAATTTCTCAGTCATGGGTCCACCTTATTTTGGTTTAATTCAATATATATATGTGTGTGTCTCTTTATTGCAAATATATATAGTGGCCACACACCTATCATATTTCTCAACCACTCCACATTATTATATTGAACTCTCTCCATAAAAAAATAAATAAATAAAATAAAATTGCCGACTATTTTTTTGTAAAATGTTTCAAAATGTTTATTTATATTAAAAATAGATATAAATATTTATTTATTTTATTATTGTTAATTAAAAGACACAATACTTATCTATTTTCTAAATTAGTTTTAAAAATAGTAATAAATATGTCTAAATAAGGGTATATGTGAAAAATATAATAAAATTTATGAGTTGATAATTGATAAATAATATTTTTTTAAAATTATACAATAAAAAATGAGTAATTTTTTTTAGATAAAAAAAATATAAACTTAAATAAATAAAAAAATTATTACCTCAAAGACAGAGACAGCGATCGTTTAACAATAATGAAAATGCCTAATATTGCACTTATTCAAGCTACAGAGAGTATTGTACAATCACGTGGTGTAGACCATATTTAACAAGATCTTAAGGAGACAAGAAATAGATGTAACTAAATACAAATTAAGGGTTATAAAATAAAGGCAACGGCAAAATGTTACCCAAAACAAACAAGAAAATGATTACATTTTAATAGTCACTTTTTTTTTTTTTTTTTAAATTTAGACTTATGAAAAATGAAAATTACCTATACAATGGTTAATTTTGATTCTTCCACTTGTGAGCTAATTCGGAGAGTGCCCTATAGGAAGACCCTTGTTCACTAAGGACCCTAGCAGCTGCATCTTTTAGGTCTTTCATTCTGTTACGAACCTTTTTACCTTCTTCGCCTTCCATTAAGGCCCTTACTGAAAAAGCAATTTGTTCTCTCCCAATCAGGCCATTATTTTCATTAGCTTTTGGCCTTATAGCGACTCTAATACCCTCAGTTAACATTAGAGCATTCATTTTCTGCTCAGCATAAAGAGGCCAAGCAATTAGTGGCACGCCATTAACCACACTTTCAAGAGTAGAATTCCAGCCACAGTGAGTTAAAAACCCTCCCGTTGACCCGTGACTCAAAATTTTTGCCTGTGGTGCCCAATTCGACACCACTAAACCCCGGCCTTTGGTCCTATCTAAGAACCCTTTTGGTAAAAAATCAAACGGATCATTTTGGCTTTGTACACTAAAAAATGTAGCATTAGCTTTGTCATTTGGACTTCTCACAACCCATAAAAATCTTTGCTCACTCATTTCTAATCCCAAAGCCAATTCATTTATCTGATCATAAGAAAGGGTCCCACCACTTCCAAATGATACGTATAGGACTGAGCCATGTGGCTGCTCATCTAGCCACCTCATAATTTTTGACTCCTCCTCACCACCCTCACTATTTGAACCCATATTTACAAGTGGACCAACCGGGTAAACGGGTGGTTTACCCTTACCCGGTTGTTGGTCTTCTTCTTCTTTTTCTTGTAAAGCTTTTATAGCTCCACCTTCCAATTCCATGAAACTATTTACCATAAAACCTTCAGCTTGTCTATACCTCTTTGTATGGTGAAGAACCCATTTGTAAGCATCATTCTTCCGATCTTGAACCGGGTCGAGCAAATCCTTTCCATGTATGGGAATACATCCGGGTATTTTAATAGGCTCTTGTAACTCCCAATACTCAGACGACACCGTTTCATCGAGCTTTGGCAAAGTGAAAAACAGAGACAAAGCCATAGCCGTAGAAGGATAGAAAATGTAAGGAGAGATATTAAATTCTCTGGCAACATCAAATAAATCCGTACCGAAAAGATCAACCACCAAAGCCACGAGACGGTTACTTTTAACTAGAGATTCTAAAACGTCACGAACAGAAGGAATTGACCGTACAACCGTGATAGAAATTATAGTTTCAGCCTTTGTATCTGGCGGGAGATCGGTTAAATTAACCGGCGGTAAAAATGTGGAGCTTATGGTGGGAGGAAGAGATTCAAGAACAGATTTTTGAGCCTTAGAGGGAGGACCATCAGTTGGGACAATGAAGGAAATTGAAAGATTGTGTTGATAAACCAGTCGTTTTGCTAACTCAAGAAGTGGGATGAGATGACCCATCCCTGGGGTTGGTATAATGGCTATATGGGTTTGCTGTGTTTCCGCCATGGATAACTATATGTTTTGGTTTGTTATAGCTTTGTGGTATAGATAAAAGGTGAGGCAGATGGGAGAAGATAATAGAGGTTTTTATAGAGGTATAGGGGAGATTGATTACTTGGAATAGGAAGCCTCTATTTATATGGTTGTGTTTGTTTTTATTTAATTATTTTTTATGGCGGACAAGAGTACTGAAATTATTATAATTCATTAAAAATTTAAAATGAATTAGAGCATTCATGTACTTGGTCTTATTGGAGTGAGTTTTGCCACTACTTAATGTATACAAAAAAGTCAAATTCAATTGTATAATAATATTTAAAACAAAAAATAGTCCGTATATTTTCATTTTCACTCAGAAAAAATAAAGATTATAAGATATTTATTAATTAAATTTCCCATCACTTATTAATTTTAATGTATAAAACAGTAATATATATTAAGTGTATGCAAAAATTTTTCAGGAGATAAATATATATTTAAATATAGAGAAAATTTTAAATTTAAATTATAAATTAAAAAGAGCTATACAGAGATTTGTTTACATGAGTACAACATATGATTTTTTATTAAAAAATCATTTATTAATTATATATTTGAAAATGTTAATATGATATTAGTTAATTGAGTATATTTTTAATAGTTACACACCAAATTATTTGAGGATTAACTGGGGTATATTCTTAGTAATTATTATTATTTTTTTTAAATTATTGGAGGGTGTTCAGGAACATGAGAGAAGTTTGGAAATGGGACGTTTAACTTCTACAATTTGTTTTTTTTTTTAAATTTTCTAGAGGGAAAGTGAAAGGCAAAGAGTATTTTTCTTTTTCCTAGCTGTGCTTTTTGTCTTAAGTGCAGCACTTACTTACTTCTACAAAACATGTGTGTATGTTCGTGTGGTGGCCTGGTGGGTGATGTCAGATCCAGCGTAAGGCTTAGGTTGTCAAACCCTCCGTTTGTTTTGTTCTTAGATGTCATTTTAATTTGCTTGGTATTGTCGAGGATAATTTGTTATCCTCAATTAATCTTTAATCAAATGAGGGGAGTATATAATTAATTAATATATTTGGCAAGATAAATATCAGATCATCCTTACTAAGTTATGTTATGTTAATTTTTTTTAATAGCAAATCTTAATTTGGGGTTTTCTGTTACTTGAGGAAGAAATATAAAGATTTTTATTTTAGCAATATATTCATAATTACAGAAACAAGACAAAATAATAATAATAATAATAATAATAATACATGAAGTAGGCATTTAAAGAACGAAATTTTGCTTAAACAATTCGAATCTTATTAATTGGCTGTAATTATCCTTAATTGGAGGTTATTTTTTCCGGATTCTCAACTATCGATTGGTTGATTAACCCTTCTCTTACTTAAACTCAATAGTTATGGATTTCATTTATAAATAAACACTTCATTTAGAGTTCTTATTTCAAAATGTAGCAGGAAATTATTATTTGAAAAATGATTAATTCCATGAAAAATTTATGAAATTCTTTACACTTGTATGATTGAAATATATATAAAAAATAAAATTATAACTTTCTTTTAAAATTTAAAATTAGTAATTTCGGAAGAAATAATAATATAAGCAGAAGTTAAATCAGTATCAAGAAAAAGCTCTGAAATTTTTCTTGCTATATATAATTTATGAGAAATAGGATGATTTAGAACTAGAAAAAAGATAAATCTTAAACTCTGTCACCTAACCATAGTACTGCCACTATTGCCCTATCGGGAGGATTTCAGGGGAGTGCCCCCCAAGCCCTTTAGTTACATTCTGAATTACTATTTAGTAAATTTTATGAGAATTAATAAAAATTATAAATAACCTCTAAAAATAATTTAAAAATAATTATTTAATTGAAAATGAATTTTATGAAATGAAAACTTCAAGATAAATTTTAAAATTCACGAAATGAATTATTTGTTACATAATCAATAAGTTCATTATTGCACTGTAGATTCATGCTAAAATTTTGCTACTTGTGATAGTTCCAAAGGTACTGTAATGATCTGGAGCTTCATCCAATAAGATGAGAGTGGCCACTTAAGCTGGTGATCTCATGTAAAAATTTGTCTACTAGTTTATTTAATAGTATATTTATTATTCTTTTAGAAAATAATTTATTATGTGCTTGTAAGGTATAAATAAAAGAACAATAATGCTTCTTGAGTATATAGTAAAAAAATCGTATGTTCTAATAATAGTATTCAAATGATTAGTGGCACTCTCCCCATTTTTTTTATAGAAGGTGTACAAAAAATTTCATTAGAATTAAGAAACTTATTTATTAACTTTAATTATAGGAAATAAGTTAGCTAACATGACTAAATTACCCTTGAATATATATTGAATGACTTTGAAATTTTATAACTATAATTAATATGTATATGAGGATAAAATTAGTAAAAAAAATTAATTATTTATTAATTATCTAACATGACTTATAAAATGAAATAAATATTTTTCTCAAAGTTATTTTATACAAAGATATGGAAGAGATAGTATTTTAAACATATTTGCGCAGTTGAAAAAATTATTATGAAGAAAATAAAAGACAAGAAAAAAACAATTGTACGGAAAATATCTAGAAATTATTTGACCAATTAATTAACGTTCAATATGGGAATAGGCTTTGCACCCAAAAATAAAAAAAAAACATGGGAACAGGCAAACCTTAAATTTTGCCAACTTGATCTTGATAATCTAGGTTTTACCGTATTAGGTGTACGACAAAGAAAAAAATGGTCATAAGTAGTGTGCCATCTATGCATTTAATAAACAACTATAACTAAGACATAAATTAATAAAATAGGTACTTTAATGATTAATTAGACAAACCCTAATTAAATAAATACTCTTTCTATCTTATTTTATTTAGAATAAATTTTTTTTTATAAAATTTAAGAATTTATTAAATAGTTTACTATTTTTTATATTTTTTATTAAATATAATTTTTTCATTTTCCTATTAATTTTATGAAAAAATTAAATTAATGTTCAATAAAAATTTGTATAAAGAGTAAAAAAAATTAAAAATAGAAACAGGATTTTTTTTGAGACATTTCAAAAAATAAAATGTCTCAAATAAAATAAAACGGAGAGATACTAATTTTTAGATATTGATAATTTTAAATAATTCAATTATATTTAATAAAATTAAAATATTTATATAATATTTTAACATAATTTATGATGTAAAATAATAATAATAATAATTTATTTATTTTTTATTATATAATATATTTAAATTACACTGAATTGCATCAATTTTTTTTACACAACTTACATTGCTTGGTATCATTATTTTTTACACCTTACAAGAAAATAATAAAACAAATGACATTAATTTTGTAATAATATAATATGTACTAATACAATAATATATTAAGATAACATTTAAATAAAATTTAATTAACCAAAACAAATTATAGAATCAAATGAACAATGTGGGGGGGGCGGCGGGGGTCGCTCGCGCGCATGATTAGCTTTAGATTAAATTAAAGTCAAGAAGGTTGTACTCGATAAAAATAAAAAAGAAAGTCATTGTTCAGATTATACGTAGTCATCCATGCAATAATAATAATAATTAGAAGAAGAAATTAAATGGACAAGACATAATTAATAATTGAAACCAAATTAAGATAACATGACGGGACCATGATGAAAACATGATGCAACTTTGAAGATAAACGATCATCTTCGCTGTTGGGCCTCCCCCTTCTATTATTAAGCCCGCCATTTTTAGTTATTATGGTAACTAACAGCCATTTGTGCTGCTTCTTTATTGTAACACGACACGACAACATGCTTATGTTAAATAGGACCTCTATTTTGTTTTTTCTCTTTTGTAAATTGATGAAATCTACATTCTAACAGTAAAAAAAAAAAATAAATAAATAAAATAATTAAATTCAAAATTCATCGTTTCACATTTTTAAATATTATTTAGTAAGCCGTAATAATATTTAATATAATATAATTAAATATATTTTTATTATAAATTTATATTAAAAATATATTTAATTATATTGTATTACAATTTACTAAACACATTCTTAATAAAAGCGAATGAATTAAGTTAAATTTATTCGCTAAATTAATATATTTATTTTATTTGTTAGAAAAATAAACAAGAAAACATGAAAAAAAAAAAACAGAGAAGTTTATATGTCACACTTATCAGATTGAAAATTTTGCTATAAATATAATTTCTTGTTAAATTGAAAATGTATTATTGGGTTCAAATTTGCTTTTCTTTTCTTGGTGGAAAGTGGAAAAATGAGATTAAAACGGTAGTCAAGTCATCAACCACACGATCTTCTCTATTTTACATATAAATCAATCATTTGACTGTAGATTGGTTTAAAAGTTAAAACCTTCATCCCATTCTACATTTCTTTATATCAACAGAATATACTTCTGTTTTAGATTTTTATTTTTGGGGGATAAATTGTAAAAATCAGCTGAACATTGTCTATATATATTAATTGACAGAGCAAATTAAAATATATTTTTCAGAAATATTTAGTCTTGGAAAGAAAGAATATATTAAATTCATTAATTTTATAGTTGCAGAATAAAGCTGCTACTAAATTATAATGTGTAATCTTGCTTTTCTTTTCTTAAGGAAAAAAAAAAAAAGATTACATGTGATACATAATTATGCTCTAACATGTTAATTTAGGTAACCCTTTAAACAGTCTTTATCATCATCATCATCAAGAAGAAGAATCAGCGAATTAACTACTTACTTTTCTAATTTAAAAAAAAAAAATGAGACAGAGCAAGAACAGAATATGACTTCATATTGGATGTTAGTGACGTGGCAAAACAGTATTAGATGGACAAAAACAGTATGTGAATTAAACTAAAATGATGTGATTGGCGGCATAGGTTTCATAATTCATTAATGGAATGTTAGAACTTAGAACTATGCCTTCAACTTTTGCTCAAAATTCAACCAGGGGACGTCTTTTAGTCAGCGGTTGCACGCTCTTATTTTTATTTATCATCCAATTTCACTGTTGACTATTCTTTTTTGTTGTTTATTAAAAAATTTTAACAAAATCAATTGAATAAAAAAAAAAAAAAAAAGATTCTAAAAGTAGTTGAATGAAAATGCTATGAACTTTCCACGTCTAAATATAATTTAGATAAAGGTACATTTAAATATAATACAACATGCAATAGATATAAATTAAAATTTCTCTTCCTTAATATTAAAAAAATATTTTTTTAATGAGTACCGTAAGAACAGCACTTATTTTATATAAAATATAATTATAAAATGGTTACTTTAGATAAATATAATTAAATTAATATAAAAAGGAGTAAAATGAGAAAAAGTAAAGATTTTGACAAAGTTGTATTTCCTTACAATTATTATTATCTAGAGTAATAGATTAAAATTCTCACTTTTTATTCATTTATTTTATTATTTAATTATTTATTTAATCTTAACTGAATTTTTATTTTTTAAATAAGAACAATTGTTAGAAAAATCATTAAAAGAAAAATTTTAACTCTTAGATACTATTTAATAGGCCGCAATAATATATAATATAATATAATTAAATATATTTTAATATAAATTTATATTAAAAATATATTTGATTATATTATATTATATTTTATTACGGTTTATTAAGGACACTCTTAATATATATGAAAGATAGAGTTAATGAAAAAAAATTTCTTTTAAAAAATTGTGAATATTCAAAAATTGTTCCAAAATTACAAATAAAAAAAAAATCTTAAGAGTATTCTATTCTCAAAAAAAAAAAAAAAAAAAAAAAGAAGAAGGATGGTTTATGCAGTTTTTTTTATTTTCCTGGGCTAAATTGGGTCAGTTTTTCCCAATAGACGGTGCGGGGATCAAGTGGGTTTCAAAGCAACCCATTGAATATTTTTGGCCAAATACCCATTGAATATTTGATGCCAAAAATTTTGCTAGGCCCAAAGTTTGTGGGCGTATTTTGCAGCAGTGGACTAGCACAATCCATAGGTGGAAGAATAAAAAAATCGAATCATCGAGGAAGAAGAAAGCAAAGTTGAGTTTCCAGTGTCATTGCGAGAGAAAGAGCTGAAATCGAAGGAGAAGATGATATACCGAAAGTGGAGTCTGCTAACAGGTCCAGCGGCTATCGTGGGCGGGATCGTCGCTACGGTGGTCGTCGCCAACTTACTTTTCGTTGAGAATGTAAAGTTTTCCTTCGATTTATTTCCAAACCCTAGATTTTCCATTTAAGTTTAGATAATCGAACAAGATATCTTTATATTCAGATAACAACTTTTCGTTTGATATTTTTCCATTGAATTAGTTTCATTAGTTTCTTATTTATCATTTAGATCTAATTCGAGGAAACATGTTTGTTTATAGATTTAAGCATTTGATTTATTTTTCGACTTTTTCAAGGGACTGCTGTTGAACCTTGTTCACGCAATTCATTAGATTTTGGATGTTTTGGAATTTTATGTTTTGAACTGCTCGGAATTGAAATTTTACTCGATTGATACTACTTCCAGATTTATTTTATACTATGTGCTGGGGTGGCTTTTGATCCTTGGAGATTAATACCCAATAAACTTAAACAGCGTGTTTTCTCGGCGATAGACTGCAAAATATTGATTAAGTATTTGCCCACGAAAGTTGTTTGTAATGTGAAATGTATTTATTTTGTAGTAGTGTGCAATAATTCTCCCAAAAATTACAAAAATTGATCTTGGAGGGATAGGATATTGGGTGTTCTGACTTCAATGGGAACACTTTGTAATATTTAGTGCATTCAAGGGCAGTATTCATTCTCATTCTGTCAGTTTCATGGCAAGCCAACTGGAAGTGCTCCTCTTCATGCCTTGATTGAGCAAATTACTTTTTAAGTAAA
Source organism: Reutealis trisperma (assembly GCA_947687605.1). Taxonomy (NCBI): domain Eukaryota; kingdom Viridiplantae; phylum Streptophyta; class Magnoliopsida; order Malpighiales; family Euphorbiaceae; genus Reutealis; species Reutealis trisperma. The sequence continues at coordinate 3,994,681 of CANTUT010000033.1, read as the reverse complement.
TTGTTTCATAAACTGCTGATTTTTTATTTTTTGGAGCAGAACTCTTCATTACAATGAGCAACCATACACATTCTGACACCTTGCAATTATATATTTGAAATTTGCAGGATCCATTTCTTAAACCAGAGCAAAGGAAGCCAGATTCACCACCATCAACCAAGTAGAAAAGGAAGCTAAGTGGACTGCACCATCAACCAAGCAGAAAAGAAGCTAAGTGGATTGCACTATGGATGTGATGTAAGCATTTTCTGGTGGTGGTTTGTGTTTGTTGAGCATGTTTCAGTGACACAGTTTGGGACAAGAGTTCTTAATTCAATAATATGGAGATTCTTGATTAAATTTCAAGGAATTTTCTTTGTTTATTCTTAATAATTTAATCAACAAGTTTTTTGCCATTAATTCTTGGAATATAGGTTCAACTACCATGATATACAAATTGCAATTCCAGAAAAGTAAGCAAAATTTAACAATTGGCTTTATCGTGTATGGTTGCTGTGGAGATATTGGTTCGATAATGGGAGGCAAAAGGGTGCAGCTATTGTTAGGTTATATATTTCGCAAGCTAAATGTGTTTGGGGTTTTTAGGCTTTTAGGTGGCATTTTTTTGGATAGATTGCTGAATAGAACTATCTTGACTTTACCAGTCTTGTGAAGTAGTTTAGAACTGTTATCAACTCTGTATTTCTTTTTTGGTCGTGAATTCCAGTTAGTGCTCAATAATTTAACTAGTAAAAGCAGATTTCGGTATACTGGAATCATGGAGCGTACCATCTTAACCTTGCCTTTTTAGCCTTTTTTAATTCATCAAGCAAGTTTTGGTCAAATGTTCATATTTATTCTAAAACTTACATTCATTTCTAAGGGTGAGTTGAATAAGTTAATACATATAATTAATTTAATTTAGTTTGGGATGGCACTTCATTTACTTTACTTTTGTAGCCATATGATGAGGGTTACGTGAATTCTTACTTGTTAAAAACTAAGCCATCTTATAATCTCATGGATATGTATTTAATGGCAGCTTTACTGCTTAGGAGATTATTGGTACATCCAAGAATTTGGAATGGAATCCTATTTTAAGAATAGATTTTTTTTTTTCCTCTGGTATACAAATAATTTATTTATTTATTTTTTTTTTTACATTTGAATAATTCCAATGACTAATTTTTTTTGCCCAGGTGGGGTAGATCTTATAGGTCTTGGCAAAAAAAAAATAAAAAAATAAAAAAATAAAAAAATATAAAATATATATATATATATATATATATATATATATATATATATATATATATATATATATATATATATATATATCTTTAAGTATAATTATTGATCTAATTAATAAATTTTATATAATTATTTAAAAAATAAATTTGGAAATAGATGTATAAAATTTGTAAAATCTATTTCATTTGAATCCCGATTTCAAAGTGTATCAAACAAAGTCTAAAGTGAATTTTTTTGTGCTAGTAATCTTTAATCCCCTGAAATGGACTCTAAACCATGCCTTCTCGCAGGAACAAAAACAAAAAAGCTATATGCCACATAGCCAATAAGTTGGTGATAACTAATTTTGCAACTTCATGATAATTCACAATTTCAGAGTGGGATGTATAAATATCAAAGGTGAAACAATAAGGTTCCAAAGAATTGTACTCTCCCTTTACAGACGCAAACCACCAGATGGTGTACAATGGGAACGGCAGACATTTTTTTTTCCCCTCAAATGCTAATACTTTTTGTACACAAAAAAATATAGCTTTTTTTCTTTTTTTTTTTTTCAACATCAGCTGCATCTTATTATCATAAAATAAAATTAAAAAAAAAAAAAATCAAAACTCAGGCTATCGTCGTAATCTGGCTGTAACTAATATCTGCATTACCAAATCATTCCAAGAGTCGATTGGCCCTGGCAAGCACCAATGTAAACAATCATTCTGAACTTTTGCTGTCTTACCCTCTGCAAACGGCTGAAACTGCCTGTATGGTCCTGGATGCCCATCAGGCCGCAATAAAGATAGCCTTGTTGTATCAAGCAGTTTCAAATTTACCCCCCTTTCATATCCTATTGCAGCAGCTTTCTCAAATTCTTCCAATTCAATGTCTCGCATCATAGCATCTACATCTCTCATATCAATCTCACCTTCTTTGAATGGTACTGTTCTATTGCAAGTGCCTCCACTAAACCACTCTCCATTCTCAAAGTGGTCTGGGGTGGTGGTTCTTAAAAAAATTAAAGCTTTATGACTCGAGTGAACGATGAAGTTAAAGACGCTCATTAATGCTTTCCGATATGCATGATCAAATCCCAGCTCTGTCAAGTTCTTTCCAGGGCAGTAATGGCAGCCAGTAACATTATTATTCTCATAATATATTGCGGTTTTGAGAAACCATTTCCCACCTGCAATTACTGCATAATCAAAATTGTTGTATTGATCAGTCCATTTATTATCGAGTTCATCTAAATGAAGCTGGATTTCCGAAGACGAAACTCCATTGATGTCTTCAAAAATATCTGCCTTGATGAGAAATGGGGCCCAAATGACTGAGAGGGTGAAGTTATGAGCTGGAAAGTGCCATATTTTGGATTTGTATTCCTCGTCATGATATACTTCAACAGCTTGTTCCACCTATAAGACATACAACTGATTGAATTTATCGAAAACTTCCAAAGAAGCAGAATATAACATTTTTAGAAACAACACAAAAAAATTGCAAACATACAGATCAAATACGTGGCATTATATGCATGGTAGGTCACGGAGCATACACACACAGTTTTTATTACAATGGGTGCCACAGTGGGGTCTAAAATATATACTTATTCCTTGCATAGCATATCAGGTTTCTGGTTTGGGACCCAAATCTTTTGTCCTTTGGCTTTTTTTTTTTTTTTTTGTGGAATGAATAACTTAAAATGAAACCAAAACAAGAAATTATTTTTTGGAAGACTCTTGCTTGGGTTTTTAAATAGTTTTATCAGTAGTAAAAAATCACCACTTCAGTTGACAGTAATAATTATATGGATTAACCAACAAGAATTATATAAATGTATATATAATCATTTAAGTTCTTGAGGAGACATGAAGATTAAAATAAGTCAAATGACCATTAAAATCTTACTAATGTTTGGTAGGTAAACCAGCTTGGAAAGAGACATGAGAACCTCCTAATTAAACCAGTACACTAAACGTAAAAGTGGCAGCTGTATTCCACAAAAAATCATCATTAATAATCTTCATATGATTAACATATGGCATTCAAAATCCCACATTTTAGCCAATAAATCACCAATAAGGAGAGTTTAAGGTCCCTTGAAAGAGATAAGTTTTTTAATTATTATTACAGTTTTCTTTAGAGTTTTCAGACTATTGCAGTTGTTCAGAAACAGCAGAAGGCATAGATTTGATTATTATTACACCCTTAATGACCTTAATTAACCAAAAAAAATAAGGAATTAGTATATCTAAACAAGATTAACATTTGAAACAAAAGCAAAGGAGGAAACTCTAAAGGGTAAGCATCTATGTAGGACATTTCTTTAAAACTTGAAATTTTACCTGAGAAAGAATGCAAAATAAAGACTGCACGTGGTTACGAGAAATTGAATCACCAATAAAGGCCCAATATTTATTCCTCATCAGATGAAGAAATTTCTTTGGATTGAATTTGGGAAGATCACACCCTTGTGGGTTCCACCTCCAGTAGAGGTACCCTGAATCAGGCCTTCCATTTTTCATACAGTTTTGATGACCTTCAATTGCAAGACAACTCTGATTAGTGTAAAATGGACCTGAAGGGTCTGGTATCCATTCTCCACTGAACAAGTCACACTCTTCTGCAATCACATTTGCTTAACAAATTAGACGCAACCAACTATCCAAAACCAATTTCTACTTAATACCAAATCTTAAAAAAAAAAAAAAGTTTTCCAATACCCAGAAGTTAATTTTTATGATCTAAAAGCAATGCCGTACTAATAATCCACATACATAACTAAGAAAACAAGAAAAAGAAAAGCAGAAGCAACCCTTTTCACGAAAATAAAAATGAAAAATTTTACATACCAGTCGGTGATATTTGGGTTTCATTAGCCGCAAAATCATTTGAATTTTGGGTTTGATTTGCTGCAAAATTATTAGTACTCAGCCCTTCAATAGGCAAAGAAAAAGCAGGTGAAGACTCTGTTTTAGGATTCTCGTCAGTGGGTACTGATGTATCTATAACTGATGAGAATCTGATTGAATCAGATACTAATAGACGAAAAGCAAGACCAATTAGAAGAAATGAGACAGCAAATTTTACAAAGACATGATTGTGTTTGGTAAGGGAAAATGGGTTTGAATCGAATCTCATTTCCTTCACCATTTGAATGTTGTTGATGTGAGAAAGAAATGAGAAATCCCAATGAAACCAAACAAGATTTGTCTCAACAATCGAAACAGCGTTATAGCAAGAAATAAGAAATTGTAAGGTGGATTATTATGAGGTGGCTAAAAGAGGGTGTTTTACTTGTAATCTCAATTACTAGTCTGATAGAAAGTCGTCCTGTCTTTGTCTCTATACTTCTTTAGTCCACATTTAATGACCACAGGTCCTCTAATATCCTCAAGTAAGGGTCTGTTGGTTGCTTCTAAATTACATGGGCCAGCCAATAATCATGCATTATTTCATATATAAATTCTTATCACATAAAAATATTATTTGGATTATTTTTAAGAAAAAAAGCCATTTCAAAGATGTTCAAAAATTTAAAAAAAAATAATTTAACATATATTAATTTTTAATTTCAAATATAAAATATAAATTTATATTTATTTTAAATTTATAGTGATTGGTTAAGTTATTTCAATTAACTATTAACAACTAATAATTAATTATTGAAAGCTATTTGGTTAAGAATTAAAAGGCTTAACGATAATAATTTTTTATTTTAATTTTCAATATTTCGACTAAAATTTTAAACAGTTAACTATAAAATATTAAATTTATCAAACATATAACGGTAACCATGTTAATTGTAGATTATAATGATAGATTCTAATCCCTAACTTAGAAGCGTCCTAATTGGATTTTGGAAGCAAAAGTGGAGAGAAGATCAGTAAAACAAATGCTGGAGTGAAGTGCAGGATAGAAGGGTACATACATGTGTAGCATAAAAATAGAAAGCAAGTGGTATTGCTATTGGTTGAAATCTAATATTCTCTTTTCCTGAATGCTCAGCATAAAAGTTGGAAGGCAAGCAATATAGAGATAAAAAAGCACATGCCATGTCCAAGTCCCACCTTAGATCTCAACTTTGTGAAGCTTAGCCATTTAAAAAAGTTAGGTTACATCACGTGGACCCTCTCTTCTCTTCACTATAGAAAGAAACAAACACATCCCATTCCATTTCTTCTTTTAATTTATTCATTTTAAAAAAATTATTTTTAACAAGAAGCATGCAAATGAAACTTTTCACATAAATAAATTTGAAAAAATAATTTATAAAAAATAAAAAAAATTAATCTATAAAAATATTAAAAAAAAATCTAAAAGTGTTTTTTTAATCCTTAACAATAATTTCAAACACATCCTTAAAATTCTTTCTTTATTCTTGTTATTTTTATATATGTGTCTGTTAATTACTGTATTTATTAATTATTTAATATGAAGAAATGGTTAATTATTAGATTTAAAATATAATTAAATATATAAAAATCGATCATTGATGTTATTTTGTATTAAAAATCATTATGTATTATTTATTTTAGCGAAGGTTTAACTTATTTGCCGTAAAGAGGATAGTAGTAGTTTTTCGCTATTAAAAGGAGAGGATATAAGATTGATTATCATATGATCAAAAGATATTTCCACATGTAAATATTAAAGAAGAGATATTTCTTATGGTTAAAGTTTGGTCATACTAATTTGGGTTAGAATGTAACAAGATGCATATATAGTATGGAACAGCTAATTTTATTTAAATATTTTATATTCAATATTAGTATCTGCGATAAACTTTAAATGTAACTCAAAAATCTAAGGCTACGTTTAATTTAGTATGACGTAATATAATAAATTATGTAATTGAATGAAAAATGCAATGTAATGAATATTAAATTACTTTGTTTGAAAGTGTAAATGGAATAATTAAATAATATAATGATTAAAATAATTAATTATTTTATAATAACCAAAATAAAATATTAAATTTTAAATTACATTTATTTAGATTAATTAATTATATTAAAATAAATATGATAAAAGAAAGGATAAATATTAATTATGATAAAAAAAGAAAAATATTAATTGTGTTATAAAAAAGAAAACTGGTAATTACAAACTCATTGTTGTAAAAAAAAAATAGGACATTAAAAAACATATCATTAAATTATTTTTAAAATAATAAAAAATAATTAAAAAAATAGTCATCCAAAAAATATTTATCATAAATAAAAAAATATCATTAAAAATTATTGCAACAAAAAGAAAGAAAAAATTGTTGTAAAAAAAAAATACTGGAAACAACAAATGAGAAATGTAACGGGCAATACATATTTTTTTTTAATATAATGGTCATTAAATTTTTTAAAATATGGAGAATTAATAATGTAATGCTCATTACATTACATTCAAATTTTTTTACAAAGCCAAATAAAATAATACAATACATAATATAATTATAATTCTATTACACTATTGATTACGGCCTACCAGATATGGCATAAGCTATTAGGCAGTGAGAGTTATACATTATTAAGCTATAATTATATTTTTATGTAAGATCTTTTAATTTTAGTATCTCCTATTGATAGAGTTCAAAAAAAAATCTCCTATTAATAGGTGTTAGGTTAAAGGGGAAAATGAATTGATAGTTGAACAAACAAAAAAATTTACACATGTATTAGTATCTATGATGAAATATGAAAACTAAAAAAATTAAAATATAAAGTCAAATATGATACCAGATAAAAAATTTCAAATCAAATTCAAAATTTAAACTAATATATTATATTAAATTTTATTACTCTTTTGATAAATTTTTATGTGGAATCATTTAATTATAATATTAATTTTCATTTTCCAACGGATAAATTAAGACATTTAAAAACACATTTTCGATCTTTGTTTTGACATGCATGGTAGTATTTGTTTCCAAAGAGATTATTATGTAACATTTGCAGCAGTGAAGACCATAATGGCGTCTCGTAGTGCTAAAATAAAATAATAAAGAGAGTGAATTTTCAAATAATTTTTCAGATTTAGAAAAACGTGAATGAATGTTGGTTTCTTTATCCAGTTTGGATTTGGATGTTTGTTATTTTATTTTAATTATTAAAAGGGTGATGTTTAGCTTAATATTAGAGATAAAATAATGCAAAAAAATCTTAAATTAGGTCAGGTGTGCATGTTTTATAAGATATGAATTAAAAGATTATTATAAATTAAAATTATGATAAAAATTTCTATTAATTTTTGTGTTGGATCCAATTAAAACCTGACTTCATAATAAGCTAAATTTCAGATTTATGATTTCATTTTCTTTTTGTTCAAATCAGACTTAGATAATAAATAAATAAACTAGATTAAGCAGCAATTTTATCTTTTGGCATACAATAAATGACGATGTAAAGCTTCCAAAAAACAAACATAATAAATAAAAAGAGAGAGAGAGATTTGCAGGGCTTTAGGTGGGAACCAAACGGGTCCTTGCCAGACCTGTCCGTAACGGGAGAAAGCAAAAGCTTTTAATTTAATTAATGGGCTTTCCAGCTAAACCACACTTTCCAATATCATTATTCCAATTGTACTTATCAAAGTGGGCTCCATATTTCCATTTAGCTATGCTTTGAAATTTGAATTCGACATGTCAGTGGTCCCCATTTGAAATTAAAAATAAAAAAATTTGCTAATTTTTTTAAAGATTTCAATTTATTCCGCTCTTAATTTTTAATTTTTAAATTAAGATCCATAATATGTCTAACCTGAAATAAGAATATTAAGAATAATGTTTTTATATTTTTTAAAATATGGATGAAGAAATTACATCTGAATTTATTTCTTAAATTGTATAAAATTTTTCGTATAAAATTAATATTAACCAAAGTGATATATATATTTTTTTAATTCTTGTCACCTTTCTCCAAATGTATAGAACACATTTGACAATAGAAAAAAAAAATTTTAATTTAAATTCACGACATGATCATTTTTATTTGAGAATTATATAATTAACCATTGAATTACTATCACTTTGTGGCACAAATAAATTCCGATGGCAGGAAAAAAAAAATATAACTTTTAAAATGTGGGACCTGGTGTTCATGTTCTGGGACTCGGTTGAGCCCAACACAGAGGCCCACTTAAACATTCTCAGGCATCCTATTTTGCCTGTTGGGGTCTATATTTGTTTTCACATGCAAAAGGATTTTCTAAATAAGCAAAATGCATGTCCTCCAGCTTCTGTACCAAATAGACCAATCATTTGGTAGACCAATTTCTTTAGAACTATCCATTTATGTGCCAAAAGGACCTTTAGAACATCCAGCACCCAGAAACACAAAATCCATCTCTGCTGAATTTACACCAGAAATTAGATTACCAACTATATCAAGTGTGAAAATGTTTGATCGTGAAAAAAAAGAAAAAAAAATGGATAATTACATCCATAAATGCAAGCCATAGCACTCAAATCACATTTAACTAACTACATGATAATCAATCAAAATACAAACTTGAAAAGATATATAATATAAAGCTTTATATTTAAAAGGGTAGCATCCAAAATCGCGTCAGTTCATTTACCATGATGCTGAAAAACTTTCCACATCCTTCTGACAATTCTCTGCTAATATGGTGTTCTAAAACTTCCAGTACAGAAAGGCCTAAACATTACCACAGGCTACAAATCACATTTAGGACTTTTCTCTCTTATAATTTCATTATGCAGCTGCTTTTGGTACTTTCATGCCAAATCCATGCTTTACCTTCTCAACCCTGTTCAGAACAAAAGAGTTAGGGTTTTACTTTTCATATTCTTCATATAAATTTAGATGATATAATTGAGAATTCCATACCAGATATATTTGTGGATTCATCATAAATAACAGATCCAATGGAGATAACTATGACTATTAAGCATCAATGAGAACATAGACAGTAATGACAATGACAGTATCATATGAAGCTACCTGACGCAACTGATCCTTTAACACTGTTCTCCTATAGGCTTATATCATTGAAGGTGTAAAATTGAACAGATCCAACTTGAAAACCATTAGGAAAGAACAAAAAGAGCCTATAGCAATTTGAAACCAAATTTATGGCATAAATCTAATATGCAACTTCTTGTCGCTTTTCTTTTCCTGTTTTCCCAATAATGTGGCAACTTGTGATCCTTTACTTTCTATGACGTGATGCGTTATCATTGGATGATGAATAAATATGAAAATGTGATTTCTAAAGCAATGGACGGCAATTAAAAAAAAAAAAAAATGCACAGACAGCATAGGAAAAAAATTGAAAGTTTTGTTCTTAAGAAACTGACAAGGGAAAAGAACTGAGGTAAATGATCATCAAAGAAAGAACACTTACGTTGGAGCAAGTTTGCCAAGACCATCTAGCTCTTCACCAGTGTCGTCATCCACAACTCTTCCAGAGATCTCAATGATGTAAGATCTATCTCTGTCAGTTGGAAGTCCCCTACTAGCAAGCAAATCAAGATCTTTTTGGTGAAGTTCTCTACCATTAACAAAAACACCAGTATTCCCGCCAGCACAATCTTCTGGCATGGGATAATTGAATTCTTCAATAAATGGCTGCAACAAAAATACATTTTCTTCATAAACATTACACATAAAATTATAAGCACCAAACAGTGAGCTAATATCTGCCAAAAATAAGTTCATCTTACAGGAATTATTCCAAGACAAGGCCCACCAGTGGCACCCCAAAATCCAGCTCTGAAATCATACCTGGTTTATGAACGAAGCAAAAGGCAAACTATCAGTACAACCTTTACCCTGTTCATGGATTAGGAGCAAAACCAACACATATGCAATGAAGCAAATATTTTAAAAATAAAAAAAAGTACCCAGTCCATACGGCGAAACTTGCAACAAAGGGAACAACAAACTAAAAACATGGAGAACATTCATATTTTCATGTATGAAAATAGTTTAGAAGATCTGTGAAGTAAATGGATTATAATAATAAAGTTTTATGCAGAACAGAATTGATAATCTGAATCCCATTCCCAGAATAGGTAGCTTAACTTTTCATTAGGAAGGGAATGTTGAGACGGTAGCATGCCTGTTTCGGAATGACAATTGATGCACGTGAATGTGAACTCACCAATATTGTCCAGGATGGATTGGTCCAGCCAAAATTTTCATGTATGAAAATAGTTTAGAAGATCTGTGAAGTAAATGGATTATAACAATAAAGTTTTATGCAGAACAGATTTGATAATCTGAATCCCATTCCTAGAATAGGTAGCTTAACTTTTCATTAGGAAGGGGGTGTTGAGACGATAGCATGCCTGTTTCAGAATGACAATTGATGCATGTGAATGTGAACTCACCAATATTGTCCAGGATGGATTGGTCCAGCCAACTTCTCAGCCTTCTTAACCAAACGACCTGGTATGAGATGGCCATTAACAGAAACATTATTTCTACCATGCTCGTCCTGGTTTGATCTGGAAAAATCTTTAAAGCTCTTCTTGATAATGTTTGCAAAAAATGAATCACCTCCCTTGTTGATTTTTAACTGACTATCTTCTCTATTTGCATCCCCAGAATCTTGGGACACCGCAGTGTTAGAGTACTCATGGAATGGTACCTCTATCTCAGTAGCCAATGATGCCTCTTTCATAGAATTTTGTCGTGTTGTACCTTTGTTTGTTATTACTTTTTCTTGATCTGAGCGACTACTTCTGTTTCCCTTCCCAAATCTATTCACCGCATTATTATTAGAAGAGTAATCAAAATGCTGCTGAAGAGGTGAACCGGGAGGTGGTGGAGATAGACTGGCTTTAATTGGCTGCTGAATGGAGTTGATGACCTCTCTTGGAGCAATTGAAGCATCTGGACTGTTTTCATCCTCAGAGGTACTAGGAGATGAAGTATGGAAGCTATTCATCTCTTGATGCTTCATTGAGTTAAAACCCTGGCCTGTTGATAATGCAATTGGATCTGAATCTACTGTTTGGAAGTCATAACCAGAGTTATCATAGTCATCAGAAGAGAAATTAACATTCATTCGGCTCATATGGCCATGGGAGTGTGAAGTATTGTCTTTAATAATCTCAGTAGAGCTATCATCAACCTGAGTAGGAATTTGGGTCATTTCTGTGTTAACAGAAATAACAAGTTTTTTGTTTATAACAGCAAAGTTGATGACTGTAGAACAGGCACCACATTGAATCTTTTGTTGATTCTTCCCCATAAGCAGTACCTTCTTCGGAACTTGCAGCAATTCAAAGCAATTAAAACAAGTCAAAAATGGAGCACCACCAGCTACAGGACGGCAGCATCGGCCACCACTGGCTAATACCACTCTCCTAGGCCGATAGCGAACAAAACCACCCATTTCAGAGTTAAGATCACTAGGCCACCTTGTGTGGCATTGGGGACCACGAAAATCCAACGGAGGAACAGTCACTCTGGAATTATGAAGGGGTGGTGGTCCAAATGCCCCAGGGTTTTCATGTTGGTACAACATGGGATTGTTTGAAACATCAGGGAACCTTTTATTAGAGAAAGCTGAGGGTGGAACCGGTGTTGGAACTCCATGATGTCTCTCATAGCAATAGTAACAAGAACAAGAAGGCTGGTGAAAGGTTGCATTTGATGTGTATGGATCAAATAGATCGGGATTAGCGTCAAAGTGATTTCTAGAGAAGTATTGGCGAGATGGTTGTTGGTATTGACCAGATAGTTGATGTGGAGCTCTTTTGAGCCCAAACGAATCCCCAAACCCTGGAATATGATTTGACTTGTGCATTGAAGGATGAAAATTATGCATGGCCATTTCATGCCCATTGGGATAAGGAAATGAATCAGGGTGATGATGGAAATAAGGAGGCCTGGCTGCATTTTTATCAGGTGCAAAAAACTGCATTGAAGCTTTATCAGGCATTGATGAAGCACCAGGAAACCAAGTATCAGAACCAGCATAAGGATTTGGAGGAGCCATCCTCCCGTTGAGAGGAATCTTCTCCTTGGGTTTATCAGCCACATCATATGACCTACTAAGCTGTTCCTTTAGTTCATCCAGTTTCCTGAGAAGCTCCGCTCGATCTTTTTCAAGGTGTTGAACTCTATTGTGCACGTCATGGTCATCGTGATTCCTCAATGATTCTCCATAACTATAAGAATCCAAGTTATAATTAGATGGTCCCTCATCTGGGTAGTTTGAAGTTGAAAATCTCACACCTTCAACCTCAGTTCTCATAACTCTTCGATACCCCTCCACTTCATCTCTCTCCTCATGTTCCCAGGCTGACATCTGCCCGGATCTCCAAGACCTACCCTTATGTCTTGTTTCAGAATTCAAAATACCATGTTCTCTTTCCACAGAGCTGCCCAAATTATCTCTGTTCACATTCGAGTCAAGATCACTCTCAACAACCCATTTACCACTCGCAGCCTTAGATTGATTCCTACATATATCAGCATCACCTATATCATTCTTCTCAGGATTCTTTTCATCACAACTCAAAGAACCAGCATTCGACTTAATATCCACATCAGAAGTATCACTCAACTCCACAACTCCCTTTTCTGAGGAATGCTGCAATTCAGCAGTAACTCCAGCAATCAGAGATTCATCTGACTTCTGTGATAAAGAATCTGTGTCCCGATTTTTCTTTTTTGCTGCAATTTGCATAAACAAGAATGCTACTCTCAAATTTACACAACAAATAAAGAAGATGAAAAATACTTCTGCACCAAATATAAGAATGATACTCCACCAATAATTGTGTTCTACATGGAGAAACAGCATAAAGGTACATTACATTGATTTATTCTGTTTTTCTATGTTCTAGCATCAACTCGATAAGGATTAGAATTAAAAGAAAACCAAAATAAATAAATAAACATTTCTCTATAAATTATACGAGGAAAACCAATTCGAGAATAAATATTCTCAAGTTGAGCAACACAAACAATTAGATTAAGAGTGCTATAAATTACAATAAATTGAGAAAGGAAATAGGTATTTTTATACATCAAAATACTAACAATAGCAAAGGGAAAACTATCTCCAACCATTTTTTTAACCTTGGGTTTAAAAAATAGTTTGAATATTTCGATTTTCACAAACCAAAGTTTCCCCCAACTTTCTCATTAAGTAAACAAGACCACTAGATAGATAAAGAATAAGAAGCAACAAAAAGGAGAGAGAGAGAGAGAGAGAGAGAAAATTGAGCAGAATCATACCTCTAAGAACAGCACCACAGCCACCACATTGATAAACAGAGTAATCCTCAAGCTCCGGTAGAAGATTTTCACACTTCGGGCATCGTACGACCCTCACTTTCGTAGAATCCGCCATTGTTGAAACATTCAAATATGACTTCAAAAAAATAATTTTTTTAAAAAAGGAAAAACGACAGTCCACCAGAACTACAAACCAAAAGCCAACTCTTCAAAGATTCTTTAAGGTATACTAAAACCAAAACCATCCCTTTTCACACTTATAGAGTTACTTTGTAAAAAAATAGAAACAGAGAAGGGTAGCAAAAATGAAAAGAAATGAGATCAATTGATGAAAGCTCGAATGGAACAGAGGATATGATGCCGACTATAGAGAAATGGAGGTTCTTTCCTTTTTTTTTTTTTTTTTTTTCTCGGGAACCAAACAGAGAAGGGAAAATTAAGAAGACAATAATAATAATAATAATAATAATCTGGGAAGCGTGTGTAGTTGAGAGAAACCTAGAATTTGTGAAATACTCTGAAATTCTATTCGAGAATAGTTTTGTTTTTGTGTTCTGAGAAATCTGAGTTTATACTCTGTTCGTTTTTGTTCCATCTGGAAAGAGAGAGAGAGAGAGAGAGAGAGAGAGAGAGGCAAATCCCTGGCCCCATTCCATGGATCATTTTCCAATGCTCGGCAAAAAACCAAACTCTTTGAAACGGTGTCGTTTAAGGGGACAACATGGTCCAACGACGTCGTCTAGAAAAATTTCGTCTAGGGAATCGGCGCTTGTCTGGGCATTAAAGATAAAAAGCAAAAGTAAATCGGCGACTTTTTGCAGGATTTGGCAATGAACGCTCCACTTTTTCGCTTCATACACTCCAAGGTTTTAATTCATAAGCAACATGTTAGTATTTTTTCTTTTTTTTTTGTTTTTGAAACCAAATAAGTAACATTATTATTGGGCATGTCAAAGTAAAATTTTTAATATTTACAAAATTTTACATTATTCAATATTTTATTATTTATTATATTCAATATAAATTTTAAATTATAATTATAATTTATTATTTTAAATAAAATTTAATTCAATTAACACTTTAATATGATACATTATCAATTAATTTAAAACTAAAAAGTAGTAAAAAAATTAATTTTAAATATTAAATGACATTAATGATTTTTTTTAAATATACTATAAAATTTTATTAATTGAAAATATCACTTAATGAAGAGAAAAAATAAGAAATTAAAAATATTATTCTCTCAAATAATATAATCTAATATAGTATAAGAGACGCGAGCCAATACATGAGCCATTTTATTTACAGGCCATTTGACAAAATTTAAAATTATTGAATTAAATTACAATAATAGTTTTTTGCAGTCTTACTCTATTTAATACTATATAAAATTTATAGATTAAAATTTTTAATCAAAATTTTATATCAAATATAATAAAATATTTAATTACTCATAATTTATAAATTTAATTAATTATATTATTATGTATTAGTATTTAAAATTTTCATTTCTTGATTTCATCACGATATTGGAAGAAGCAAAAATAATTGTTCAGTGGGGCATTTGCCTTTATTTAAAAAAGAAATTTGCTTGTTCTTTAGCTTTAATGGCTTTTGTATTTTTATAAAAAAATAAAATAAAATGGTAGTATCGTTGCAAGTGACTAGTGAGAAAAAAGCATAGTTTTGGTCGTTGTGGAAAGGAGAAAAAGAGAGACGATGTTGATGAGATAAGAGGAAAGAAAGAGCCGCGTTAAATTAAAAATTAAAGACAAATAAAGAAAAAGAAATGATTCGGTACAACAATGGCCCACGCTAGACCCCACAAAAACCCTTCTCATTACTGTGTTTTCGATTCTGAATCACTGCCACCAAACAATCTATGTTTTGACTTTTCGAGCATGAAACGAATAAAAATTACTAAAAATCAAACAAATATTTAGAGAAATTTTTAAATTCATTGAATCTTATCATTTCGTAAATTATAAAATAATATTATCAATTAATAATATTATATTATATAAATTAATTTAATAAAAATAAGATATTAATTTAATTAACAACATCAAATTAATTAATAATATTATTAATTATCTATTATTATTTAATATAAGATAATTTATTAATATATTTTATTTTTATTAAATTAATTTAAAAATATATAATAGTAAAGTCAATTCACTTGAAAATTTTTCAAAATTATTTGTCCATATATAAATATCAGAAAAACTAGAAGTAGAGTTTTGGTAATGGCCGACACCTAATAGTTAGAGTTAGGTGCAGGCCGAGCTAAATAAAATTCATGGGTTAATAAATGCTTCAAGTTTCCTTCTATTTAATACATAGGCCTGTCTCTAATTATTGAACTTTTTTAACCTTTTTAATTTATGGGAATTGTAAGCTAATTATTATAAAGACTGAAATAAGCATAGTCTGCACGAGATAATAGTGCTAGTATTTTATTTTATTTTATTTTTTTAAGAATTGAGATTATTAGAAGTTATGTTAATTGTTAGGGTTTAGGTAGGTTTTTTATTTCGTAAAATTACTATTACATCCACCTTAGTTAAAGTGGTTGCTTGCTTCCATATGAAGTGACTTGAATGTTGTGTTTCAATAAATTCAATGTTATGTGGTAGTACTATTATATGCTTATTGGTCAGTAATTCCATCATCGAAAATATAATTATTTACGTTGCTCGATGAAATGACATAAATTTGAGTTTAGAGATATCTTTTCTGCTCAAAACAAAAATTGAAAAATAATTTCCGATGGATTTTTTTTTAATTATAACTCCTCGTTTATTGACAAAAATGAATTATATATATAGTTTAACTTATAATAAAATTAATTTAAAGCTTAATTTTATTAATTTTTTTTAAATTAAAAGGTCTCATTTTTATAATTTACCTAAATTTTTAAAAAATATTAAGCCATTCTTTATATATATATATATATATATTCTACATATTTGCAATAAGATTTAAAAAAAAAGATTAAATATATAAAAAAGTAATTGAAATTTATATAATTCACCTAGTTTATTACTTGAACTTTATATTATCTATCAAGAATATTTGATTTTATAACTAATCTGTAAAATTATATTTTAATTTTTAATTCGGTGAAGGATACAAAATTGCTTAATTAATTATATACATGCCATTTATTTTTTTTATATTTATGTATAAAAGAAGGATATTTTCACTTGTATTATTCTCACTAAATATAAAATCAAGACAAAAAACGTAATATTACCTGTAATCATTATTTATTATGTATTATTATTATTTTTGAAAAAAATAGGGTTTATATATATGTAACTTAGAATATGGTATATATTTACGTTTTCATGATTGAATGAACATATAAAGTGTAGTGAAAGAAATTTAAGGATTAAATCAAGACAATCATTTTCCTTAACTTTGAAGTGCTAAAAAAATTAATTTACTTGGTGAATAAATTAAAAAATTAAAAATGTTTTATAAAAATTGACATTAACTTTTGTATCAATGCAAATTATGCAAAGATTGACATTAATTAAATAAACATTTAAAGCAACAATTTATAAAAGAATCAAAACTAACAGTGTAACTAAATATTTTAGTTATTCGATCTAAACTATAAATATAATTTTATAATGATAATTCAAAACAGAGTATCTTGGACTAAATATATTGGCATACAAAAAGAAAAGTAAATATTTTATTTTTGTTAAATTACCTTGGACTCTAGTTCATTCCAACCCTAATAAGTTTTGCGTCTGATCGAAACAAATATTTTTTTACAAATTTAATTTTGAGCCTGCTCTATTTATTATGGGCTCAAATATGTTTTATTTTTTATACAATATGAAATCTTTCATTGCTTTTTATATTAATTATAAATCTCACAAAGCTTAATCCCCTTCTCAACATCAAAAAAAAAATTCTAAATTTGTTGTTAATTACTCTTTTGTGTTTTAAAATATATGTCATTTTAAGAAAAATGTATTTATTATATTTTTCAATTTTATCCTTTTTTTAATCATTTATTAAATATTTATATTAATTGCTTTTATTTTTTTATATTAAAAAATATTTTAATTTTTTATTTCAAAAATATAATAATTTTAATACTTTATATTAAAATTTTAGATGATATATATTTTGAAATTAATGGAACACTTTATAATGGCATATCCCTGTGGTAATTTTCAAAAATGTTGAACAAGAGCATTTGAGTAAATTGAAAAATTGACCAAAAGCATTCTGTACAGGAGTTAATGGAAGTACTTTACCTGCTATTATCTGATGTAAGTTTGATTGACAAAAATAGGAGTGTGGGGAAGGAATATATTCTCCCTAATGCCACCCAATATCCACTCGATCTTTCGTATCTTCTCTTATTATAGATTCAGAAGATAAATAAAATCAGTTATTTCAAAATAATTAACTCAATTTCTCTAGGACACAAGTATATGGGAGAAAAATTTTTATTCATGATTTAATTCTAAAAATTGAACTCTAATCCATCAGCAGTGGAGCGTTACTATTAAAGTTACAGTTTAATTAAAAAAATTCTTAAGTAAATTGAATCTATCACGTTATTTATAAATTAAATCATTTAAGAATAATTTAATTTCATTAATTAACATATCATATTTTTATTAATTTAATTTATAAATAACTTAATATATTTAGTCTGCATAATAATTTATCTCTGTTAAGAATTGACGAAGTTAATTAATGGATTAAAAAGCATTCATATTAAGGAACTAAATTTATCATGATGTAATAATTAACAAATTTAGAGGTTGTTTGGAAGGCAATGAATGAATCACAGGGAGATAAAAAGTACAGCAGAGGTATCGTCCTGGCTACAATATCAAATATAGCACTTGATGTGAGACTAGAAATGGAAAATTTGTAATTTGTACAAAATTCATTGCATTTGGTTTTTTCACTCTTTAACTATGTCCTTTTTATTTGGACGTTTTTCACACAGCTTTCAGTGAAAGAGCACGAGACTACTGATGGATGGATGATTTTGATCTTGAGCTGCAGTGTGGTTGCTTCTGAATGGATTTTTATGCCGCTTAACTCTATATACTTGTTTCTTTCCTTTCCTTCTTAACTTTTATTCATTTTTCAAGCTTCCCATTTCCCTTTAGATTTTTCATTTTCCTTTTGTATAATTCAAAATCATCAATAGTACTCAAATTGAGTCATGTCTATAACTGTGAGATTGCAATTTTCAACCCAACTGATATCTAATCTATTTAGGGTTAGCAACGGATCGGATATTTTCGGTATTCAATTTAAGTTGACGCTATTCAATCGGATATGATAATATTTATAGAATTTGAGATTAAAAAAATTATGCCCATGATAGATTCATATAGGGTTGATATTCAAACAATAGAATACCCGCTACCCGAACCTTATTTTATATATATATATATATATATATATATGCTATTGTATATTTTTTTTATAATTTTATATTTATGAGACTACCGTATGTTAGCATGATATTCAAAAATTAAAATATTTGTCTATATTTTAAAATTTTATGATATAATTAGGTATTATATGGATTCGGATACTAATCAAATAATTCTTATAGGATTTGGGATGGATATAGCTATTGAGGAGTGATTTTAAACGAATTTGAGATGGGTACAAGTAGAACAATTGTTAAATGGATTCAGAAATGGGTAATATGTATTTTGCAGGTATCCTACCTACTCATATTCCTAAATTTACCCACACAAAAAAAAAAAAAAATTCATAACCACTTAATGCATCATTTTAGATACAAGATTCTCTTTCTCATAAGAAAACTAGTAGAATACCCGTGCCTTGCATGTGTAATATATTTAATTTCCATATGATCTTTATAAAAATAATTTTTTTATTAAAAACTAAATGATAAAAATTATTATAAGTCTTGAATACATTAACATATACCAATAAAAATAAAAATTATAAATATAATATAAGATGATTGAAGAAAAACTATTTATAACAATATGTATTGATCGTTGAAACACAAAAATTTAAGTGATAGTCTTTTTAATTTTTTTTTGAATATATTTAAAATTTTATCATCCTATAATAATCACTGTGTTCACGTCAGTAACAATGCATATTTGAAGTTAATATTTTTATTATATTTATAATTATTGTGCCTATTGGAAAACAAGATTATAATTTTTTATATTTGCAAGCTTGTTTAATGTCATAGGGTTTCTTTAACCAATTGAACGCCTTAGACAAACTTTTGTTTTAGGATTTTTGACGTTAAACAACCCCGACTCTTATAGAAATATCAAATAACTCAAAATTCAAATATTTTTAATATAATATCTTGAATTTCAATAATTATCAATAAGATCTTACATGTTTTCAAATCTAAATACTAAACAAACAAACAGTAATAAATTTATAGATTATTCAAGCCAAATCAATATAAAAAAATTAAAAATATATCAAATTTTAAAAAGATAAGAACAATAATAACTCAAAATAAAAAAATTAGAATGATAACACCTAAAAAGTTGAGTACTTAATGTAACTATAATCATGGCAATGAAAATTTCATAGATAGAGAATAATTTCTTTTTATTTTTGCATATAAGACTTTTTTTTTATTTTTCGTAGGGAATAGAGCCTTTTTTTTTTATAAGAATATTCTTGATTTAATATGTATCATTTTTTAGGTAATAAGGTATAAATAGAATATTAAAAGTTAAATATCTTAATCTAATGTAAACAATTTAAATAAAGTGATTTTTGATAAGTGAAAGCATTGAAATTTTCTTAAGAAATAATAACTAATTAAAGAAGTAACGCCAAAATAAACCTAAAACATAAAGATTTATGATATTTTTATGATAATTATAAATGAAAGTAATTATTGGAGAAAGCCAAATACCTAGGCTTCCTAATACATATAGGTCGATAAAGCCCACAAATTAGGTTTGATAATGTTATTTAGAATTTTTTTATAGAGTTTTTTATTTTTTGTTTTGAGGAAGAGTTTTCTTTTTAATTAAATTATTTAATAAATTATTAACTATATTAATACATTAAGATTTTTTTAAAAAAATTTATTAACGATGTTGCTTAATGAAAGGACACTTAGAAATAGTAATCTTTTCAAATTTAGGCCTCAAGTAATTATTTAGTTTACATAATACTTAAATTGTCCCTGTCTCTTACACACATTTATATTTATAATAAAGTATTATTTTTTTCATAAAATTTAATGAAACTAATAACTTTATTTTTGTGTTTTAAAAATTCACTTTTTAGTTTTTTAAATTTCACTCTGTCACAGTAATTAGTCATTTTATTAATTTTTTTTTGACATTTTCTATTAAAAAATTAAAAAAATAAAACAAAAAGAAATAATATTTTACCCCAAAATACCCTCATCACTAAAATATCCTCACCTACCAATGCAAAGTAATTTTCCACTCTCTTTTTATTGCCAATCCAATTGAGGAAGGAATCCTCTATCTATTGCGCCTGAAAGAGAGAACGGCATTGGTTGAGGAAGGAGGGATTTCAATGATGGTGAAGATGTTCTCGGTTAGAATGGGATCGAAGCAGAGCACGATATTGATTTGTGGTTGAAATTGGAAGACAAAATAAAAATTAATAATTTCATGTTGGGGTTAGTCTCTGATTGGGTGAAAACGTGACATATGGAAAGAGGCAGCCAAATTAATTTTTTAGGCTTTTTTTTGGATGTGAAGCAAATCGATAATATGGCCTATATTTGTTTTCTTCTCTGTGATATTTTGTGATGTTTTTAATTCTTCTCTTTAATTCTTAAAAAAAAAAAGTTTGAGAATGGATAACACATTATATAAAACTCAAAAGCATGGATTTTGATATGGGAAATTAAATTAATTCCTAAACTGAATTTTTCCTGAATTTGAAAACCATGAAGTGATTTTCCAAGAAATCCAAATCCTAGCTTCTTTTTGCAAACCAACAGTAATAATAATTAAAAAAAAAAAAAAAAATTGATTACTGCTTGTTTGTTTGATTTTATTTTTTTTTTGATAGATCGATTAATGATTGAGTAAGAATTATAATGGAATTGATGTTGGATAGTTCAATAATGGATATGAAAATTGATTATTGAGATGATATGAAAATTGACTTAATGGTCAAAATGTTGGGAAAAGAATTTTAATTTTTTGGTTGAAAATGAAATTTTAATTATAATTGAGGGGTATTTTAAATTTTTCATAAGTTTTTAATGTAAAATGTAACAAGAAGACTATTTAGTTTGACAAAGTGACAAGCGAGCTACTAAATAATGATTGCTTTGTATTGCGGCGATAAAATTATTATTTTCGATAAATTTTATTAATTAAAGAATATTTTACTCTTATATATATTATAAATTTAGATGATTTAGACTCCTACGCCTTACTCGATGATGAAGGTCTGAATATGAGAATATATTGGCCTGGTCTTTCAGCAAAGGTGGATCCAGCCCAAGCCCTATATTTCGAGCTGCGACTATATATTTGGTGCCTCAATCGGATTTTTTTTTTATTGAAAAAATGAGAGGTTGGAACCTGAGTAGATTATATTGTCAAGGGTATACTATTACTAGAAAATATCTATGAATGCAATTGAAAGATAATTTTTTTTCTTTTTTTAAAGTAAGAGTTAAATTCAAATCTTACCCATATTAATTTCTCTACTCAACCCTTAAATTTAAAAAAAAATAATAATAATGTTGCTATCACGTTCATGAATAAAATATATAAATTACATTTTATTATTTGAGAATGAGTTAGGAATTCAACTCTTTCATTGTTTTTATAAGGGATTTTATTTTTTGTTTGATTTATAAGGGATTTCAATTCTTTCAATGTTTTAGATGTTTAAATAACTTTAATTTTACATTAGAAAGATATATATATATATATATATTTTCTTATAATTTTTAATATAATTAATAAATAAATGGATTTAATTTGACTCCCATATACCAACAATTCAATTGTTATATCCTAGACCTGTGTTCATAATGTATCATGAACTAGGCTCATAATACATATGTGAAATATTTGTTAAGTTAAAAGACGCAGAAAATTTGCAATTGTTAGAGATTGACGCGCGATTTTTTTCTTTTACAATTTCATTAGCGCGTTTTTCTTTTTCACCATTTTGTTCTTAATTTTAAATGCTAATTATTTTTTGTTTTTTTATTTATTTCAATACTTAAAATTGAATAATTATAATTAAATATATAAATTATTTTTGTTTCTTCCATCTAATAATTATTATAATTCTAATAAATATATAATTTATAATTAAATATATAAATTGAATTATTATGTATTTTTAAAATTAATTGGTACATTGTTGCTCAAAATACAGCCCCATTAGTATTGAATTGCATATACGTTATATTTAAACTATCAATTAATGATAAAATATATCTTTAATTATAATGTTAATGATAAAAAAATATTCTGATAATAATTAGTCTATGTACATTAGTTTTGTATTATAGATACATTGTAATTTAACTACATATACATGACTTCCAATTACATGTACGTCATTACTTAAAATGCATTTACCTCAGTGTTGAATTGCATATATATTACTTTTAAACTGTCAGTTAATGATAAAATATATCTTTAATTATAATATTAATAATAAAAATATTTTGATAACAATTAGTCTATACACATTAGTTTTGTACTAAAAATACATTGTAATTTAATTGTAAGTACATAACTCTCCAACTACAGGTACATTATTATTTAAAAGTATGTACATTAGTATTAAATTGCATTTACATTACTTTTGAAGTGTCAGTTAATGATAAAATATATCTTTAATTACAATATTAATGATAAAAATATTCTAATAGCAATTAATCTATGCGCATTAGTCTTGTACTAAAAATATATTGGTTGTTTTTGTATTCTATGTACATTAGTATTGAACTGCATGTACATTAATATTGAACTGCATATACATTAATATTGAACTGCATGTACATTAGTCATCTTTTTCAATACCAATGCATATAAAGTAAATAGCAAATGTGTATAACGTTTAATATCAATATTACTATTGGTTTGATAAAGAATTAATAAATTACCTTGTCCCCTTTTGTCTTTTTCATTTTGTCAGCATTTTCTTATTGTTTTTCTTGCTTTTCCTTTTGTTTTTTATTTTTTTTCAGAATTTGATTTTTTTAAAAGTGCTAAAACTTTTCCTTTCCCAAATCCTCTTTCTTTAAGCTTCTCATTCACTCTAATTCTTATATCAATAGTAGTCTAAGAACTCAAGATTTGATATTTTCTTTGAATGTTGTACTTTGAATTTTATTTTATCCAAGTATGAAAGTTGTTTAATCAAATATAAAAAATAATAAATTAATGATTTAAATAGTTATAAATAATGTACATGGTTCTCCAATTACAAGTACATTTTTACTTAAAAGCATGTACATTAATGTTGAATTGCTTGTACATTACTTTTAAACTGTCAGTTAATGATAAAATATATATTCAATTACAATATTAATGATAAAAATATTCTAATAAGAATTAGTTTATGAACATTAATTGTATACTAGAAATACATTGTAATTTAATTTTATGTACACGACTCTCGAACTACAGGTACATTATTACTTAAATGTATGTATATTGGTATTAAATTGCATGTACATTACTTTTAAACTGTCAGTTAATGATAAAATATATTTTCAATTAAATACCAATTTACTTAGAATATAATAGTAACGTACCTCAAATTCAATATCAATGTACCAGAAAAAACAAATAAATAAAATTTAATATACATGTTCCAATAATTTGAGTTATTAAATATTTTATAATTATTTAAATATATTCAATTAAAATTATAACAATTATTAGATGGGAGAAACAAAATTAATTATTATATTTTTAATTTTAAGTATTGAAATAAATAAAAAAAATAATTAGCACGTAATTTAAAAAAATTTATGGTCCATTTATAATTTTTTGAAATATTAGATATTTTAAGCAATTAAATAATAAAAAAAGTGGAAAAAAAGAGAGTAAAATACGCTACAAAAATTGTTATAAAAAATCACACATTTTCATTTTATAAATATTTTGCACGTGTGTTTTAGACCCATGTCCATGATGCAATTTGAATATGATTTTATAATATAATTTGCGACATTTTGACAGAAACTAAAATATTATGGACTTTTTTTTAATCATACCTGAACAAACGGCCCAAATAACTCGGAGAAGTTCCTTTTATTTCTATTTTTAACCAAAAAATTATATTAATGACAAATTGTTCAATTGCTGGAAATTTTTTTTATATCATATTGAATAATATATTTCACAAAATTCATCAGATGAAATTTACCCCTAATTGAAATTGAAAGTCCTCATCTCATATTTGAAATTCCCAATTTTCCATTTTACTCTAAAGGAAGCTTTATGTGTTGGAATTCAAGATAAAGAGATTTTTGAGGCATTGCAGAGTATTGGTAGTGATAAGACACCTGAGGCTGACGGATTTAATAGTTTATTTTTTGAGAAATGTATAGTGAGAAGTGATATACGTGTAGCTGTAAAGGAATTTTTTGAGAAGAGGCCATTGCTTAATCAAGTTAATGCTATTGCATCGACTGTCATCCCAAAATGCCAA
Source organism: Reutealis trisperma (assembly GCA_947687605.1). Classification (NCBI taxonomy): domain Eukaryota; kingdom Viridiplantae; phylum Streptophyta; class Magnoliopsida; order Malpighiales; family Euphorbiaceae; genus Reutealis; species Reutealis trisperma. The sequence goes on along the minus strand of CANTUT010000033.1, from coordinate 3,969,566 downwards.
AATCCTTAAGGCTTAACTTATTACAAACCTATAATCTGTTATACTGTGTTGCATAAAATAATTTCTAAGATTTTGGCAAATAAGTTGGATAAAGTCCTTAATTTTATTATTTCTGCTACCCAATTTGCTTTTGTTGCTGGTAGGAGTATTGTTGACAATGGGCTTATGGCACATGAGTTAGTTAGAAACTATCATAGAGAGGGAGGCCAAGCACAGTATGCCTTGAAGATTGATATCAGGAAGGCCTATGATTCAGTTAGTTGGGATTTTCTTGGAAGAGGTCATGATTGGGTTAGACTTTCCTAAGAGGTTTATTGAGTGGACTATGAAGTGTGTGAGGACTACTACTTTTTCTGTGCTTATAAATGGTGGTTAGAGGGTCATTTTACAGGCACGAAGGGTTTGAGGCAAGGTGATCCTATGTGACCTTTAATGTTTGTGATTGCCATTGAATATTTGTCAAGATGCTTGAAGTGTAAGGTGTCTCGAAGACTTCATATACCATGAGGGTTGCAGGAGTTTCAGAATTAATCAGCTATGTTTTGCAGATGATTTATTATTTTCTGTGGTGGAGGTAGAGAATCTGTTTTAGAGATTGGTGGCATTATGAACACTATCAGCAAGTTTCTGGTTTGCAAATGAATGAGCAGAAGAGATTTATCTACTTTAGTGGTGTGGAGGATACAACTAAGTAGGAAATACTTAATATGTTGCAATTTAAGGAGGGTTCGCTTCCTGAAGTAGCTGGGAGTGCTTTTGATTTCTACTAGATTGAAGAAGGAATATTGTGGTGAGCTGATTGAAAATTTGTCAGCCAGAACGAATAGTTGGGCTGTTAAATTTTTATCTTATGCAGGGAGGCTTCAGCTTTTGAATTTTATTCTCAGAAGTAGGCAAATCTATTGATGTAGCATATTTGTGCTTCCTAAGTCAGTAATGACGGTTATTGATGCTACATGCAGAGGTTATCTTTGGAAAGATTCTGCGGAGGGCAAATGACGCCCTATGTCATGGGATGTTGTTTGCTTGCCTAAGAAAGAGGGGGGCCTAGGAGTGAAACATTTACTATCCTAGAATAATGTAGCTGTGAGGAAGCAAATATGGACTTTGTTGAGTTCCAAAACTTCTTTATGGGTTGTTTGGATTCATAAGACTAAGCTTTCCAAGCTTAGTTTCTGAGGTATTACAAAGCCTCATGAGGCAAGATGGAGTTGGGGGAATTTTTTAAGGCTTAAACGGTTATTTAAAAGGGTTTATCGTTATCAAATTGGTGATGGGAGGGGAACAAACTTCTGGTTTGATCTTTGGGTTAATGGAGATGTACTGGTTGATTTGTTTCCAAATGTTAGTATTAAAGATTATGAAATTTGCTCTAGAGCTTTAGTGGCTGATATATGGAGGAGAGGAGTTTGGATACTGCCAGAGCCTCTAGATGATGTTGCTGCGGAGGTGTGGGATATTGTGAAATCATATGAAGTGTCTGGAGTGGGTAATGATGATATTGTATGGAAGGCTAGTAAGTCAGGGTCTTATATTGTGGCTTCTACTTGCGATGTTTTAAAGCCTAAATCTGCTATTATGGGTTGGTGGAGGCTCATTTAGGGTTTTGGTTTGGTTCCAAGGCTTAGCTTCATAGCTTGGCTGGCTATTAAAAATAGGCTTTCAGTCAAAGTCAGGGTAAGGAATTAGGGAGTTGGCATAACTGAGAAATGCAGCTTGTGTAAATTGCAGGCAGAGATAGTGGAGAACTTATTCTTTCAGTGTACTCTTGCTCAGGGAATTTGGGTTAAAGTACTGACAGGATGTGGAATTAGAAGATGGATTCTACCTTGGAGGAAAGAAGTGAGTTGGTTCAGCAAGAGAGCTTGCGGGAGGATTGCAAAGATAAGAAGGGTGGCTTTTGCTGCTACCATTTATTATTTATGGGAGGAAAGAAATGGAGTGGTGTTCATTGGATCTCAGAAGAATGAGGAACGGGTATTTCAGAATATCGCAAATTTGGAAGTTTTAGTCATTTATGGACTGCTTAATTGGATTGGGTGATCTATATTATTTTGAGGAGTATTGCCGATAGTAATTCTGGTGCTGCTATTCTGTTCTAGGTTGCTAGATTGATTCTCTGTTATTGGACTCATCATGTATTACATCCTTTATTCGTTGTACAATTTTTTGTTTCTGATTGGGTGGGTTTTATTTGGTTTTGTTGAGTTGTTTTGGCTTGTGGGGGCCTGCTTTGCTAGCATATTTTTATGCTGGCTATTTGTTTTGGTTGTTAGATATAATTTCTTACTGTTTTGTTGCTTGTTTGAGCTCTTTTGGAACAATAATAATTGTTTCAAAAAAAAAAAAATCCCAATTTTCATGACAACTTCTTGAATTATTAAGTATAAAAATAATATATAGTTTCTTCTATGTCAATCCTGTTTATTTAACTACTATAATATTTTGACAACAACCAAAGGGATTCTGGGGTCCCTCGTATTTAATCTGTATTCATTGACTTTTAAATGGTCTTAAGGGCAGTAATTTAGCAAATTAAGTTTGTTTGTTAGGTTCAATGATTTAATAAGCTCAATTTCACGTTGTATTTATTATTGAGTGACAAATGGCGTTAATAAATTTTGCAAAACTTATGGTCTGGATATTTGTCTATGTATTTACTAATTAATAGGCTATGTTTTGAGTTTAGAAAGAACGAAATTAGGCAAACCTATTTGGCTTCGATCATCACCATCATATCAACCTATGTTCATATTTCATAGAAATTGAAAATTTTAAAAGAAAACAATTCTATTACATCAATTTCAATGTTCTTAAATGAGGTTGGCTCATCTTTAACTCATTTTGACATTTTGCCAAATGTATTATTATTATTATTATTACAACTACTAAATATTTTTAATACTTCATTATACATCACGTGTATTTAAAGAGACTTTCATTGTGCTTATATCAAGATTAAAATTTATATCACTTGTATATAATAGATCTAATACTAGCCATAAATATAAATATAAATATAAATTATTATCATAATTTAAAATTAAAAATATTAAAATATAATTTTTATGTAAAAAAATAAAAGTAATTAATATAAATGTTTAGCGGAAAAATAAATAGAGATCAAAATTAAAAAAAATAATAAATATATTTTTAAATTATAAAATGGTAGATAAATTGAAAAATAAAATTTTTGAACAAATAAATATTTTAAAACAGAAAGAGTACAAATTATATTATGATCACTAATTATTTAAAGTAAAAGACGATAATAAATAAGCCAAAATTCATAAATTTACAAGTGAAGGTAATGGGTATTTGAACGATGCTATTGCTAAGATCAAATCATAACATCGAAATATAATTTTATATATTAGATCTTATATATTATAAATTAAGTTCTTGATTAAATTCTGCAAGAACTAATAAAAAAAGATATATGTATATAAATATCATAGACGTTATTCTTAAAAGTAATACCAATGAAAAAACAAAAAATTACACATAATATACTGAGTAATTAATCTTTTTATTCATCAAAATTAATCAAGATTCTCTCTTGTAATTACTCAGTTAATTACCCGCTTCATCTCTTTCCTTGACAAAACGAAACCTACGAATTATAATTTATACATACCACAGAAAAGAACTCTACCTTTCACATTTTGTGGCTTATTCTTATTACCTTTCTTGAATCCAGTTCCATTTCTCTTTCTCTTCCACAGCCTTGCCTTTAAAAATTCACTCAAATTGTTAACCACAGAAGAAGAATTATCACCATGAATAGAATTCCAGGTGGTGGGCACCGAGGGGACTAGGTCCGGCGGCGGACATATTTTCCTTGACTGCAGTCTTCTTGATCCTCCTCCAAAAGATGGCGGAATCATTAAATGGCGTTCAATTAGATGGCTAAGTGACACCAACTCATACGAGTCATATAATGGGCTGCCCAAATCCCATATTGCTAAAGCTTTCTGTTTTTCTTGAGAATATTTCTCATTTTCTTCGGATTCTAATTCTACTTTTGTTGTTTTTTTCATTGAAATTTGATTCGCTTGTAAATCAAATGATCAGGATCTTAATTTCTTGTTTAAACATTTATAGCATTGCCACTTAATAATTCCACAATAGCACGTACACCTTCTGCCTCAGATTTCCGAAAATGCCCTTCATAACCACGAAATATGTATCAGAATTATGGGGATAACATGGTCCTTTCCGACATCAAATTAATTAACCTTACTTCAAAACCCAAAATAATTGGTTCGAGTTCGGTGAAGAAAATGACAGATCTGCTTATAATATAAAAATTAGCCTTTCAAATTATTATAATGGTATCTGATTAGCTCTATAATGCAGGTTAATTGTATTGTCACTAATCTAATTAAACCTGATTATGTAAATGTGCAAAAAATGGAGAAAACTTACCATGACAGCCCACTATTTGGAGGAAGTATTTCTTCGAGAAGTACTCAAATTCGAAAATTTAAGAAATGTTTAATATCAAATTAATTTTCATTTTGTCTGTCTTTTTAGTTTTTATAATAATAATAATATCCTTCGTTAAAGAACCAAGATTTAACTCGCTTTATATGATAATTAATCTCTCTGTTTAGAAAAGCATCGGATATGGATATGACACAAATATCTATCTTTAAGGGAACCTTAACAGCTAATTTCTGCTACAAATAGAAATACACAAATTAGCATATGGAGATTTTTGTGCTGGATGACATGTTCAAGACATGGCGTATTTAGAAACTTGGTTTTGAAATTAGAAATTCACGATTTTAAGTCTATTTATTAATTAGCCTATGAAATTACATAATAATAAAAAAAATTACTAAAACAAAACCAATAGTAGAAAAATTACTAATGATTAAAAAAAATCTAAATTTATTCAAAGAATTATAATTATATATCCAAAACTCTCAAAATAAATTAATTTTTATCTTAATCAAAATTAAAATGGCAAATAACTTTTCTATCAATCCTTCTTAATTGTAAAAAATAATGAGTGTTATTTCGATCAAATGGGTACAATTAATTTTTAGAAAAAGGTTTAGATTATTATTATTATTTTTTTTTTTTTTTTTTGGTGATTCGGCAGCAGAAAAACATGTTTTGTAAATATATGTATTTTTTTGTCCTTTTGAGAATAAAATATAAGAAGGGTAATTGTGGCAGTGATTGAATAATGGTTATAAAAAGTTTTCAAGATTAGTTGGCTCGCAACTACAAAAAGGTGACTCACTATCTGCTAATTACTTACTTTAAGTGTTTTGTAAAAGGGTGAAATCAGGATCTGGTTTTGGATATTTGTTTGGAAATTGGAATAGAAAATTGATTTTATTTGTCTTCTTGTATCATTGACCATATGTGTGCGATGAGTGTTCAATTTTGTCCAATTCCATTGAATATCATGTAAAGTGCTGAAAGTACCATGCATCTTCCTACAAATTATCAGATTAAACTTGTTTTTAAGTTTTTCCAAATTTCAATCATATCCTTAAGTCGTACGATGCTGTCTAATCAACAAAACCTTTTGTTTTAGATTCCATGGATTCAGGGAAAGAATTTGGCATTTGATAAGTGAATGGACCAGCCTCTACATATTTCCTCATGAATCATGAGTGATCAATTACATTAAAGCCTGGGTCCACTTTGAACCGAAGTCAAAACTTTAAGCCATAAAAAAGAAGAAGATTAATTTGGTATTTTGACAAGAAGAGCAAGAAAATTCAATGTTTTATATACTGTTGCTGATATTGAAACCTCGGCAGATTGAACTATATTCATATTATTATAAAAAGCAAATGCTCTTAACATATTCAGGAAAAAGCACTACTAAAGTAGTTCTTGGCAACATTGTTGCTTAGGATTTCCAATACTACATTGTTTGCGGGACCGATGCACCTAGGAGTTTTGAACTGGCTAACAGCAGCTCCTAATCCCAAATAATGATCTAGAATTTTCTGGAAAGTTCCTTTGTGAACGACTCGAAGTTCAAGAGGTCCAATTGCATTGATCTTGCGAGAACTCATATAGCCTGCATCGAGGAAAGATTTGTCCAAACAATTACAGCATTCTTTCAAGACCTCTTCTGTTGGTTCCCCAGTAATTTCCCAGAATATCACGTAGTGGCCAGGGTCTGTGGATAGATCAACTAGACTGCTGAAATCAACAAGTTCAAGTTTCTCTTCCTCTAATAGCTTAGCTGCTTCTTCCACAGATAACTGTAAATCTTTTTCAGTGTTCTTGTCAATATTTACAGTAAGCAGTAAGCTCCTCCTGCATATAAATTTAAGTTCTGGGGTTGAGTTGTGGAAACCCATAACTTTCACCACATCGCCTAGTCTGTATCTGTACAAACCTGCAGGTTACAATTATTGTTAAAATTTAAGGAAAACAGGAATTATGTCTTTGTCAATCATAAAGAGGGTAAAGGTAGATGAGGAAATTAATAGAACTTGTCGCGTACATATTACTAATGCACATTGCTGTATGAAAAAAAATCATAGAAGTAGACAAGGTGAAAACCCAAAGTGAAATTCACATATAGTAAATATTTGCAGATCTAGATTCGGTAGCCAATAGCTAAAATCCAAGACACCTGAAATTAATATCTTTAATTCGGTCTTTGTATTATTTTTATTATCATTATTTTATTTTAAATACATTATCAGAGGCAGTGTAATTCTATGTGGTCCTCTCAAACTTTCCTGCAAACAGCATCAATTTCTCAAAGACGAACAAAGACACCAACTATGCACATACCTAATTCTCGTTTGACCAATTATATATATATATATATATATATTGAAAAAATATTCCGTTGGTTGGTGTCTGGTCAGAGAGACAATTGGACCAAAAGGCCCTTCCAGCCATTTCACAATTTTGCAGGCATGTTTCCTTTAACATTGCTTTGCCAATCTAAAATATTTATACTTTGGTACTACATTATCATAAGCTTTTCAACAAGTAAAACAACTTGCTTCTGAAAAGGACAATTAAGAGTAGCTTTTTTCTAGATAAAGCCACATTAAGAACTGATAAGACGGAAGGAGAAAGCAAAATATATTTTATATATATAAAAGAACTCACACTCACAAAGATAAGTACCATGTATTGTCTAACAAAGGAAGTGCACATCCATGGAATTCTAGCTAAAACATAAAACAAAGGCAGCATTCTCTCCTCAATAATGATTTGGACTTCAGTTATTAAAAAAACTAAGGATTTTAGGCTCAAATTTTATTGGGGGTGAAGCAGACTAAATCCCTCCGTTCATAATTCTCTAACAAGAGTAAGCATATGCAATGCAATAATCACCAATACATTTAAAGGTCTAATTTTGAAACAATTTTGTATGCATGACATGACACATGGGATTTCTTGTAAAAATAAATTGTGTTTCCAAATGCTGTGCTACACATGGGGAACATTAAAATAAAAACACCTACAGCTGTGGTCTTACATACGTGTCAAATATTTAAACGTGTCTACATGAAACATAGAGTCTACTTGCAATAAAGAGATGGGGATATGCATGCATCTCACTGTCTCACCAAATGGGTCAGTCAATTCAAATAGCTCCCACTGGTGATAGCGATACCGTAGGCAATTAAACTAACAATTGAAAAACAAGATAGTATGGATAGCAGAAACTTTGGCTTACAGATATCCATTAAATGGCATCTATTAAGAGAAAAATGACAAATAAATGCACCAATAGATGATGAATGTTTCTGCATAGTGGGTAGACTATATATTTAGCCGAGTTTAAATACTCAATAATTTATGCCAAACATCTAACATCTAATACTAATATGGGAATTTGAATGCTGTAAGAATTTCTTGATCCTAACACCCAATTTCAAAGAAAGAATTCAGCCCACAGATAACAACACAATTACCTGCAAAATTGGTGACAATGATCTCATATTCTTCTCCTATCTTGACTTCAGTCAAACCCACTGGCTTGGGCTCCGTGTTGATGTTCTCAACGTTGCCGCTAACAGGAATGAATTCAAAATATCCAATATTAGGTAACACTGCAAAAGTAGCCAGCTCGGGAGGCAACTTTGGGTTGACATTGGCTCCAATCCATCCCTCTGAAGCACCGTAATCGGCACTCAGCAAAGGAAGCTCTCCTGCATAGTGCCTCAATTTTTTCAAATAAGGCTCCATCGACCCAGTCATTATCCCATAGACATACTTCACATTTGGAAAAAGTTCTGGTATTAATCCATACCAATTACTCAATCCTGAGCACTTTTTATGGATCAAATCAGCCAGTTCATTGTTTGGCTTAAGCACTTGTGACATTGCTGTTCTAATGGAAGGGGCAGTGATTCTGCTGCTGAGTACCCCATCTCGTATGTCATTACAGAGCTCTTCCCAGACATCTTCGAAGGTTCGAAAAGCAAGGACAATGCTATGGGCAAACGTGGAGGAAACAAACTGAATTTCTTCACGGAAGATTAATCCACATAAGAGATGGCAATATAATGATTGATGGAAGTCTGGACCAAATATTACTTCATCAGGGCTGCAGGATTTGAACTGCATTGTCTCAGTTGCAATTTTGTAATGTGAATTGCGAAAGACATTTGTTGTGGCGGTTCCAGCTGCCAAACCCCCCTTTGTTTTGGTATGCTTGCTACCGTAGTTGAACAGCAAGGCTTTCCCATTCCCAATAGGGAACTCTCTGCATCATATGAACATTCTCGCATTAACAGAGAACTAATCAACCAATAAACGCCCACATTATTTATGTTGCCAATTACAATGAATGATGACATTATAGGTACTACCTTCATTGCAAATGAAAAAAAAAAAAGAAAAAAAAACTCTGTAAAATGAAAAAAAGAAAAAACTGAGGCTTTTCTAGTAAGTAAATTATCCCTTTTAATACCTGTTTCTAAAGGCAAAAGAAGTTCTATATATCTGCAAGGTATTCTCCATCAATGCATCATTGAAAGGTAAATATTTGGGCCTTCCCTGAGTAGTACCGGAACTGCAATAATTTAAATTTGTCAAATTTAGAAATATTAAGAAAAAAATTGTCCAAAATCATGAAATAAACACACTGCACAAGCTTATACCTCAAAGAAATGGTGGTTATGGGCTTTCCAGTGAGAACAGGCAAAGAGTCACCATCTGCAATTCTTTGAATATAAGGTTCCAAGTCCTTGTGAGTGACAAGGGGAACACAGTCTCTGAAACTCTCTGGATCAGTTCGTCCATTGAGACCCAGATTCTGCAAGTACTCCGCGGACCCATTCTGCTCCAAAATCTTCTGGAGGGTCTCTACTTGGACCTTCTCAGCATCCTTTGTCATTGCTTCAAATTCCTCTATAACTTCATTAACGTCAAGTCCTTCCATCTTCTTTTCTAACATCTCCACCGAACTTGTTAAACTGCTGAAATATAGAAATAAATAATATATATGTATATAAAAGTGAAGCCAATTTGAGGAGGACGGATCAATGAGATAACAAGATGATGAACTTGAGACAAAAATGGGTAATTAGGACCCATTGGAAATTGAGAATATATGCGTGCTAGGAAAAAGCCAAACGGCTATGGCACATTCAAATAACAAATAATTCCTTAAAGTTATTATTAAGGAGCACATTCTGGAACAGATAAAAGATTGATGGAAACAAATTCTTATTAATTTAATTTCAAACACAAATATTATTTTTCAATCCAGCTACCCAGAACCTCCGGTCAACGCAGCGTGAAAATATGAAAAAGAAAAGGGAAATTCAGAAATTGAAATTCAATTTGTTTCTTTCATTTACCAGAGAAAATTCTCTGCAGCAAAAGGAAATGAAAATGAACAATCAATTATTAATTGGCAATGGTTTCTTTACATTAAAAATTAACACAGAAGCAGGAAAAAAAGAAAAGGATTTAGCTAAATTATCCAAGTGATAGTTTGGGGTCAAATCAAAATCTATAAAAGCAGCTTGATGAAGGAGGAGCTAGGGATCACGAACAATTCTTAGAAACTTCAAAGCTAGCTTTTGATCTTTGTTTGACGAAAGGTCAACTACTCAACCAGGTCAACGTTCGAAAATCAAGAATTTTCCAGGAAAATGAGCAAATGATAATTGAAACACAAATAAACAGAATAAATAAAGCGAAATTAATGAAACTCCTAAGTCCAAAACAGAGTTGAAGCTCAAATTAAAAGATTTTTGTAAAAGCTATAAAAAGTAATTTTTTTTTTTTAAAAAAAAAAAAAAAGTTAAGTTTTAAAAAAAAAAAGTTAACACGCGAAAAATAAAACAAAAAAGCTAAACAGCAAAAAAATCAATCAGAAAAAAAAAATCATTTTAATCGAAAAGTAGGAAGCAGTTTCGAAAGAGAACAAGAAAATCAATACAGAAACGAAAATATAAAGAAAAAATTGATGGAAAACCAGAAGTAGAGAAGAAAAAGAAAAAAAGATGTAGAGAGGGAGAATACCTGAAATCGAACTGAGAGAGCAGCAGCAAAATTGAAGAAAAGACAAAAAGAGAGGTTGGGGCAGCAATTACAATGGTGTTTCTGAAAGTAACGAACGAGTTTATAAAGAAAACAAAGAAGAAAGGACGTTACTACATAATCAGTCACCGATTTCGATGCTGCTGCTTTCTTTCTTTCTTTATTTCTGTGAATACGAGCTAGTGTAAGCCAAATGTTCCTTTCACAGAGAGGAAAAAGAAAATAAGAAAAACTTTGCATAAAAATTAATAAATTGGGGTTGTGGTGGTGGACAGTGTGCGTGTGCGTGTGTGTGTGTGAGGATATTGGGAGATGAGCGGAAGATTCTTCTGGGGTCGCATTATATATAGGCGTTAACGTATGGCAATTGCCGTCCACTTTTCGCTACTGTTTAATAAAATATTTCTTAATTTCCCATTCTACCCCCCCGGTTTGTTCTCTAGCCAACAACATTCCATTTTTGGATTTTAAGTCTTCTTCTTTGGATGTTTAATAAATTATTTATTACCATTTTTTTTTCTTAATTTATATATATATGTATATATTCACATAAGAAAGAAAGAAAGTTGCGAAAAAGATGTTATTAACGCCTGATTTTACGTGGGGCCCTAACAAAGCAGATTGAATTGGACAAGATTCTAAGCGAAAAACATTGTATTTTTTGCATTTGCATGCGCATCAATTTCACTTTAATTTTTTCTTTTTTTTACTGTTTTTTTATATTTTGTTCTATCATTGGCTCTTTTCTTTTTAATTATTTTTCTTTTTAGTAATTAATAACTAATTTCCTTCTCAATTTTTTCCACTATCCATATTCATTTTTACCAAATATAATTCTATTATGTATCGCTGATAGTCTAGGTAACACGAAAACGAAAATAAAAACAGGAAACATGAAACATAGAAACGAAAAATAGGAAAACGATATTTTTGAAAAATATAGAAAACGAAACTTAGAAAAAATGCGTAAATATAAAAAATATGGAGGTATATATATATATAATACTAAAAATAATAATTTATAAATATGTGATTAATAATAATGATGATGATGATGATGATGATTATTATTATTATTATATATAAGGGAAAATTAAGTCGGGGGTAAATATTTTTATCTAGAGACTGATCTGGGTAAGTTTATTTTTTTTTTTTAATTTGGAAACGGATTTCTGTTTATGAAAACGAGTTTTCAATTTTTTTAAATTACAAAAACGTGCCCAAAACATTTCAATCAAATTTTCGTAAGTTTCTAAACAGGAAATATTTCCGAAACGTGGAAACGTGACCTCCCAAAAGTTTCCATACAACATAGCTGATAGCTTGTAATTGATAATTATTAACTAAGTGTTTGATAAAATTATTAATTAAGTGGTAGTTGAAAATATGTATTTATCAATAGACTATATTTAAATGTGTAATAGTATATTAATATTAAATATTAATAATTGGATAAGTAGCTTTTGAATGTTTAATATTTGAATAAGTAGTCTTTTTAATATTTTTATTTCAATAAATAGCCAATTAAACAAATAAAAAATATTTAAAATTATAATATTTTTTCTTATTCAAATTAAATTCAATATGTATTAAATAATAATTATATTATCATTTTTTTATTATGGTTGAATTCATTTTTTCTTGTTTAAATTAAATATAATTAATTGTACATTAAATAATAATTATTTTATTTTTTCCAATTCTAATTAAATTTATTATTTTCTTATTTGAATTAAATAAATATAATTAAATAATTATATTATTTAATTAATAAATGACTATATTAACTTATTATAAACACACAATTACAAATAATTTAATAACGAGAACTTAAGTAATTTCTCTTATTTCTTTACACACACATATATATAATTGAAATTTTTGTAAACAATAACTATTTCACTATCTGACAGCTAACAATTATCACTAAAACAAAAAAAAAAGTAACCAAATGAATTTAACGCAGTTGTTAGGAAAATATCCACTAATTAAGGACATTGCCATTTCACCCCCTTTCTGCCAAATGATGCATATCTGTTTTCTGATTATGTAATAATGTCTTGTATAACTATAAATAAAAGAAAGGGAAATTTAAATTCATTATAGAATATTGAATTCGTCATTAATTTTTTTCTATATATCAAAGATTTATAATATATATATAAAAAAAAAAAGGAAATAAGCATTTCAATTCTTCACATATATATACCATGGAAAAAATATACAATGAATATATATATTTTTTTAGCCGTAATTACGAGTTTGCTAAAATATCATTACTTAGATTAACGGATTTGAAAATTAAAAAAATTAGTTCATTTATGGAAAAAAAATATAATTTAAGATTTGAAAGATTATATTATTAGTTGAATTGCAAATTGTGGCTAAGATGTACATACCAAAAGTGATGCAAGTTCCATTTGAAGAGTGGGATATAGACTGGGCACTGGTGGTGGTGGTGGTGGTAGTGGGACAGCGAATTGAGAAAGGGCTGATTGGATGAGCATTAGAATTATGATATTTGGTGCTCTTTTGTGTTGCAAGTACGGGTGTAAACTAATTTTTTAATCCAATCAAATGATTAATCCATTTAAATTAAATCGAAAATTATTGTTTGCAAATATATAGGGTTGGTCAAGGTTCAAAAAATAAGTAAATAACTTTTTGATTTGATTTGTAGTTTAATAAAATTTCAAACCATTATAATCCGAAATATCAAATATATTTAAATGTATTATAATAGTATAAAAAAAATTATTAATTGAATAGTCCATCAAAAAATTTAACAATATTCAAAAGATAATTTCATAGTAATTTCATTTAGTAATATCTTATATTTATTAAATATTTATTATTTTCAGTTTTCTTTTAGTGGTTATAATTTTAAATCAAATATGGTTAATATTCATCTCTTTTCATTTTTTTACTTTATACTTTCTTTTTTCTATTTTGTATAAATATTAAAATTATTTTCTTAAGATATTTATAAATACATTTTTATAATTTTTAAATAAGTGTTTAATAGAAACTAATTTAAAATTAAAATTGATATAAAATTTAATTCAGTCTAAATCAAATCCGATATAATTTTTAATAAATAAAATCAATCCAAAATTAATGATTTCACATTATTTTAATTTCGTTTAAATTTGAAAAATTTTCAAGTCAAAAATATCAGTTTAGTATGAAATATTATTTATAAACCATCTCAGCCAACTCATGTATGCTTCTAATTGAAACTTAGAAATGGACACTAATCAATAATAGTGGGAGGCAAGGCAACTGTAGTGGAATAGTGGTAGCCACAACCCACAATTTCATATCAAAAATTATGCAATATCTAATTATATATTTTACATCTAAAAGTTCAAAACCTTTTGCACTTTTTCAATTGTATTTTATTAATTTAATTTTTCAATTACTTTTTTTAAATCGTATTTAACCAATCATATCCCTGATTAAGATATACTTACAAAAATTTAACAGTTAAATAATAGCATTTTTCATCTGAAAAAGTATTTTTTAAATAATCTATTATATATATTTATTAAAGCCGAATCAAAGAAAAAATTTAAAATTTTGAATATTTTTTTGTTTTTAGAATTAAAATATATTAGAAAAAGTTAACCAATGACAAATTAATTAAAAGAACAAAAAAGTTAAAGAATTACTTGTTAATTATTAATTTCTTTTAATTCAAGTTGACAAATTAATTAGGAGTCAACATTTTAATTATGCATAATTTATTATTTATAGAGACTATCTATATATAAATTAGAACATATGTTCATCTCAATTTGCATACTTCTTATTATGATTTTTTTTTTGTATTATTATCTTTTATTTCAAGTTTTAGGTATTATTTTTCATAAAGTGTACAATTATTTTTTATGCTATATCTATTATTATATAATATTTTTTAATATTAGTCATATTAACTACGCGGAACGCGAGTATGCACGACTGTAAAATATACTCTTAGAACTTTCTTTTATTCACTAAACATTAAAATTGATAATTTAAATTTTTATATTAACAGAAAAATATTGATGAGAAGACCAATTAATAAATCTATTAAAATAATATTAATTATTTATAGAAAATATACAATAATTTTATATTTATATATTTATTGACTAATATTTATATATCTTTTACTTGTATACAATATAAAAATTAATTAATATTAACTGCGCGAAACGAGAAGTCGTGATAGAGGAAAGTTGTTATGGAATAGTATTTGAAGGTCATTGAAGTCAATTCCTTCAAAATCAATGACTTATATACATTAGCGATTTTTCTGCGCTTATAAATTATTTTTTTGAAATGTCTCCGCTTATAAATTATTAATTAATATAGTAAGATTCAAATGTAATTTTTTAAAGTTGAGATCGTTAATGTTATCCGTTGAACAATCGTGTTTATATACAGTTAAACACTCCATTAAGTTTTCAACAAATGAAAAAATTAAATAATTGGATTCAAATAAAATAACTAACCATGATTAATCATAGCCATGTGATGAAGGTGAAACCATAGAATATTAATAATGTAAAAAGTACGCATATGCTAACTTAATTTATACAATTAAGTTTAATTAATTAAGTTATATAGTCAATTAGTTAAATACAAAAATATTTAAATTCAATTCTTATGTAAAAATTGTCTTTAAAATACCTCTAAATATACGTCTCACTTAAAAAGAAAAAAAAAAATTGGATCCTATTGGAGGGAGGATGTATGCAATGGGACTGGGTGTGTTAATTATAGAGTTTTTAAATACACAATAAGCTTGGAATGTATTATGTACCAATATATAAAATTAAATCATTTGGCTCATCAATCATCATGTTAAACGGAATTAAATAAGTCGATTTTTTTCCTTAATTAATTAAAATTTCATCTATATTTAAATAAGGATGGCATCGGTTCGGTTTAAAAACTGAAAAATTAAAAACGAAATTTCTAAAAATTTTGAAATCGAACCGAGCCGAATAAATCCCTAAACTAAAATTTTAATTTTAATTTAGTTCATTTCAGTTTAGTCGAAAATCGGTTTTTAATTTCTGTTTTTATTTCTTATATATAATATAATATTTAAATATATATTAATAATCTATAAAATATATAATATGTAAAATAATTATTTATAAAATAATATATAAATATATAAAATAAAAATAAAATAATATTAAAAGTATTAAAAATATATTTAAGTATATAATTTAAGTTTTTTTGGTCAGTTCAGTTTTTAACCTCTAAAACAGAATTGAAAATTGAAAATTGAAATTATTTAAAATTTCAAAATAAATTAAAAACTAAATACCTAATATTCAAATAAAATATATAATTTTGATTCGATTTAATTTAAAAATTTAGTTTGATTCGGTTATCACCTACCCCCACATTTAAATATAAAAAACTATTTCATTCTTTTTACGCCTTGAAAGCGACATAGTAATTTTTAAGGACCAGTCAAAGGGGAATAACGTGATATCCTATTTCGTAGGTATCCATATGGAGTTCTATCATCTGTGTGCATCTTTCCATGTTAACGACTTTTGTTAGAGTAGGGGTGTGCACCTATACAAAATGTCAAGATCCACTATGTATTATAATAATAATAATAATTTGAGTTCAGATGGATAAGGTTTAGTTTTCCACACCACGCTCGCCTAATATATATATATATATATATATATACACGGAAGAAAAAAGAAAAACACATTTAAATAAAAAATTTTTATTAAATTTTTTTTATTCTATATTTATGATAGATAATATGATTATTTATTAATTAAATAATATAATTATCTAATTATATTTAATTTATATAATAAATGATAAATTTAATTATAATAAAAAAGAATAAAATAATTATTATTTAATATATAATTAATTATATTACAACTTTATAATTATATAATTATTATAATTTAATAATTTAATTATCTAATTTAATTAAAATAAAAATAAATTTAATTATAATAAGGAGATAATAAAATAGTTATTATTTAATATATAGTTAATTATATTCAATTCAAAAAAAATCTTACACTGAATTAATTGCATATAATTAATATTGATATTAAATTTATAAAAGCACATTAGAAATATTATTATTGATTTTTTGAAATAATAAAATTAAGCTATTATGTGTCAAAAATATCAAAACTTATCAGAATTAAAAAAAATATGCAACCTATATTGAAATTATAATAAAATAATAGATGTACTAAATATTAACATGAAAATCAACATATAATTAATAATTAGTCAACATAATAATAACAAAATATATTAGAAAATTATAATAAATTGTATCTATTAATTCATTTACTTTATTTTCTCTAACATATTATTGAATATAATAATATCATTTAAAATAATAAGAAATGATTTATTTAAATATACTTGAGTCTTCTTTCAATATTATATATGTGTTGTCTTTTAAATTACATTCATATATTTATATAGAATCTATAATTATTTTGTATCATCATTTTAATTGTATCAAGCATACATGATTATACAATTTATATAATATTTATTTTGTATTGTTATATTTTCATTTAATTTTTATATTTTTCATATGCAAATTTAATTTAATTTGAATTTAACAATTAAAGTGAATTTAATAATTAAGTTACATAAATATTACTCAATGATAATTTTAAAAGTCAACTAATAAGATTTTAACTTTATGATATTTATTTGAGAAATTTTATATCATTTTATATTTAAATAACAAAACACTAATCATTAAAATTTAATAATGAAAAAGTAAGAGTTTAAAATAACGATTTACATTTTTAAGGAATCGTAATAGAGATTAACGTACATGCGTTTTCCAATATCTTAAATTAATAATAAGTATTATTAAATATGAGATAAATAAATTAAGAAAGTAAAATTTTATGAAAAGTGAATAATTGTTTAGCAATCATTATTGAAAAAAAAATTCTGAAAAATAGCTAGGAAGTCTACTTCTTAATTTTTGGAGGAAATACACTTCTTTACATAATTAAGAAGTTAGCCTTTTTTAATTAATATAAATGTAATTAATATATCTACTATTTATTAAAAGAGACTAGATAAATGGGGTTAACCATTATTTTTTTTATACTATTAAAATTAAATAACAAAGCATACTTTCTATGAAATTATTTACAAATCAAATACATAATTATTTATATTTTTTAAGAAATTAGTATATTTTCTGAAAAATATACTTTCCATTAAGTATGTCACGTGATTCCAAATAATATATATATAAATTAAAAGATATACAAACAATGTTGAGCTATTAATTTAGCAATAGAATGTCTATTTCACAGTTTTATGAATCGAGTATTTAATATGTTAAAAAATAGAAACTAAATTATCATAGAAAGACTTTGAAAAAAAAATAATCGTTGACATTTTTTGAACTTTTTATATTTTTCCTATTAATTAAATTCTATATACTTTAGAAAAACAAAAAAACAAAAAATATGAAATGACGCCACAATTAGGATAAGGTTTTGGTTATTGATTAACTGGAAAATTAATATTATATGGCATACATAAGTTGTGATATTTACAAGGAAAAAACAATAAAAGATGCATGACCAGTTTTATGCAACAACAATAACTGATCTTAAAAACGTGAATATTTCCTAAATCAATTCCGCAACTTTAGATAATGTCTCTCAGTCTTTTAATTTAATGCCGTTTGATTCATTTAAAACAAGGTATGAAATCAAAATTAAAATGGGCAACTTTAATTTCTTGCATTTGGTTTGAAAAAAAGTGTCAAAAATTGGAATGCAATTTCTCTATTTGGAGAATTTAGTCAAATATTTTGTTTTGATCAAATATATAATTATTTGCTACGTGTTATATAAAATATTATCATTAAATATAAAATATTAATAAAAACATCAAATAAAATATTAACTAAATAAATTAATAAATATTTAAAACTAACGAAAATTAAAATAATATCAAAATAATGATAAAGAAATAAAAATTGATTTTGTTATATTAACTAAACATTTTAAAAAATAGAATAAAAATTAATATATATTTTAAAAATAAAAAATTAAAGTTAAATATTTATTCAAAATATTTTTCACTATTTAAAATAATTAGAAATTTAAATATGACCATTATAATATTTATAAAAATATTATTAACTATAAAATTTATAGAAATTTATTAAAAATTTTGTAATTCTAATTTTTGTATTTAAAAAATCAAACATTTTTATAAGAAATCAATTATAATTCTCTCATTTTTCTCATTGAACTAAATATTTAAAAAAAAATAATTATTTTGTTTTCTATTTCATTTTGAATTTTGATTTTGATTTTGGAGTTTGAACCAAAAGTGGCATTATTAGTTTCTCAACAACTATTTAGTTTTATAGTAATTTTTAGTGTTTTGAAATTTTAAACCTTAATTTTTAAATGATATCAAATTAATTATAAAAAGAAAATTGGTACTAAACTATGACTGTATTCTTTAATAGTATATAAATTCTTAATTTTTATGCATTTTTATCTTTTAAAAAATATTTTCCCTACAAAATATCTTTTAATTATATTTTATTAATTTCATTCACAAGTTATTGAATGTAATTTAACCAAGACATGCCAATATTGAAACCAGCTTTAAATAGTTCTTGGATTATTTTTTTTTTCTAGTTTTTGCAATATAAAATTTTATATTTAAAAGATAAAAACGGAATTTTATTAATAAGACATGAAAAAATATTAAAATTGGATTAAAATTAACCTAAATTAGAAGCTGCATTATTTTAACCTAAAAATTAATTTTGGTCTTAATTAAATATTTATCAATGATGAAATTGAGCATTTATTATTATTTAGAGAAAACCACGTGCACATATATGTGTAGAACAAATGTGGTAAAACAACAGTAGCTTCTGAAGAAAATTTTAGTCAAGACCAATAATTATTGTAAATGCTTCACAACTCAAAAGTTAATAAGATGATTTTTTTTTTTTAATATCATGAATTTTCATCCATGATTAACAATAATATATTTTGATACGAAAATAAAAATATAAAGTATATTAAAAAAATATAATACAATGATTTAAATTTCTTTCAATATTTTTTAACTGTATTGATAAAGTATTAGAACTGATAATTCCGTATAAAGTATAGTTACTTGATGAATATGAAGCTGCAAATCATTCAACTTTATGCCTTTGAATAAGCTAGATTACTTGAATATCAATAATAAATCTAGAACTACGAAAAATAAACTCTAAAATTATAAATAACGTAAGAGAATAAAATAGTTTTACAATAAAAGAACATGGTAGTTTTATGAAAAAATAACAAACAAATTTCATTAAAGAAATAAAATGTCATAATAAAATACTAAAAACAAGACTAACAATAATAATTTGTTTTTAAATTGAGGGATTAAGTGGATACACACACATAATTTAATTTGCTCATATTCAATTTATCTTATTCAGCAAAAATTAGGATGCAAAAGTAAATTATACATAATAAATAAGTAATAGTAATATAATTTATAATAAAAGAGCTCAGAATTCAAATCTGAATATTCAAAGGTTTTTGAGAAAATTAATTAATTGAAACATTTTTGGAAGAATTAACTAATGAATATGCAACTATATAATTTATCTATAAGTATGAAATGGTTTATTATATGTAGAAAATTTGAGTTTTCTCTTGAGAAAAGCATCAAAAGATTATAATTAAAATGATCATGAAACATTAGCAAGGAGAAAAACGGTTTTTAATATCATTTTTCTCCCTGCTATTTTCTAATAATCGAATTTGGGTAAATATCTGAATTGGATACGTATTTATTACAAAAATAAAAGCCCATGAATGTAAGTTAAACAAATTGTCTTTTTCACCAAAGGAGGGAAAAAAAAAAAAAAAACAGTTATTCCACTGTTGGCTGACTCAAAAGAATCAAGATTTACATAAGGGCAATTGGTTCTTTTTAACTTTGCTGCTCTTGTCTAATAAAGTTAATTGTCATCCAATCAATCAAAAATTAAATTAATGTGTAATCCTTTGATTATAATAAAACATACTAATCAAAATTTTTATTTTGAAAAATTTTTGCAGCTGCTTTCTTTCTTATTCAATTTTGTTTTATTGAGTTGATACGGTCGTAACAATTAGAAGGTAAAATTAATAATTCATTGTTTTAATAAGAAAATTAATAAAAATAACTTAAGAATTAGACTGATTAAAATGGAGGGACTAATAAATTAAATTTTGATAAAATAAAGTTTTATTTATCGTGTTTCCTTCGTATTTTTGAGGTACTAAATAATAATTCACCCTTTAATTAATTATGTAATTATTTATGACCAGAAGAGAGCTATTTTACTCATTTAATAAGTAATCAGTTGCATCATTATTTGATGCGGTATTATTAGTTGATATATCTTATTTTTATTGAATTAGTTTATAAATAATATAATTAATATCATTAATTGACGTATTTTATTTCTATTGAGTTATTATATGGGTGAGGTAATAGATTCAATCTACCTAATATTTATTTTAATTGAACAGAAGAACAACTGTTTTGGTATATAAATGAGGCTAATCCTTCACTTATGAATTACAGTAGTATTTTTCTTTTTTGGAATTTAATGCTTCTAAGTACGTCATATGATCACAATTCTAATAATTCTTGGTCACTCCATTCATAACATAACTTATATTTAAAGCCATAGATTTTCCTTTTTTTCTTCAATTGGAATGATTATATATATATATATATATATATATACACACCACTTCGTAACATGAAAATGATACATTTCCATAACATGCAAATTACTGACTGATATAAAAAATTAAATAAATGAAACATGCATGCATGCTATAATTTTCCACCCTTTCGTACACATTTTGGATAATTTCTAAACCTAATTTTGACCAAGTACGTACCAAATAATACTAATAATTTTAATGATCTTTGAAAACTTGTGTTGAACTCTTGATTTTTTTTTTAAAAACAATAATTAGAGTTTCTCTCTCTCTCTCTCTATATGTATATTGTAGCTGTAATTAATGATGTTTTTAATGCAATTTAAGTTGAGAATGAGTCAATTGTTTGCCTGAAATACAAAGCTTTTATTAGTTCAATATAATGAACTTCTTGGTGCGGATTGTGACTTTTTGTACCATAACCTTTTCTCTTTCTTTTATTTTCAATGGAGAAATTAAGTTATTAAATTGAATAACAATGCACTTTGTACAATTGGTGCATTTGCTGGACCACTTCTAGTACCAAAGTGGATGGCAAATAAGCCAACAAGCCAATCTACCATCTCTATTGTATCTACTATATTGGGATTCACAGTCTTGATCAAATTCAAAATAAATTTTTTTCATGTGAAAAATATTTTTCAATTAAGTAGATTATTTTTTGTATGGGATATAATTTTTATTTTAATATTATTTCTAGTCGAGAATAATCCTTATTGAGTTTAAATTAATAGTGAATAATATTGTAAATATATATAGGTGTTTTTAATGGTTACACTTTATTAAAAATCAAAGTAAGTCTATTTTGTTTTATTAATATTATGAAAAAAATGGTTCTTTTATAAAAAATCACAATCTTTTTATATTTATTTTTGTAAATTAAACTATTTTTTCATAATTCTTTTTTATTATGGAAAAAGTTTTAATTTTATGAAAATATGACTTATTTTATAAAACATAATAACTTTATAAAAAATTTATATTTTAAAAAAATTTGTAATTACAAAAAAAGACTTTCCTATAAAAAATACAATATTTTTCTTCTTCTTCTTTTTTTTTTTTAAATTCTTCTTAGTTGTAAAAAAAATTAATTTTATAAAAAAATGATTTGTTTTGTGTAAAAAAATAACCTTACGAAAAAGTTCATAATTAACAAAAAATAATTTATAATTACGAAAAAAATAGTTTTTTAATAAAAAATCACAATTCTCTTATAATTTTTTATAAGTAAAACTATTTTTTCCTAAATAAATATTATTAATCATTAAATTTTATTTAATTATTTTAAAAGTAAATTTCAACTATAGTCTTTTGATTTTAGATATGTATTTTTATTTTCAATATGAACCATGCACGCTTATAAGGATATATAGCGGGAAAAACTTATTTGTTAAATTCACAATTTTTTTTAGAAGAAAGAATTCATAAATTTAAGAAGCTAGTTGGTTACTACATAAAATTATGAAAATTGAATTCCAAGTATAATTTGTGAGAAATATTATTTTTTATTTAGATTAAGTGTATATAATAATTTAATAAAATAAAAATATATGAAGTAAAAAGGAATATTAATATTTTTTTTACTGAATAAAAAATAGATAAAATAATTATATCTACTAAAATATTTCACTTCATTCATTAATTTAGTATATAGAATAAATTTACATGATATAAATAAAAAATTTTCTGTGTATTTAATAATTTCCCAACTGGATACAACACTTTGTCTACCGATTTTACATATATCAATTGCAATTGGCTCCCAAAGAAAATAAATATAGCACTTGCCTAGAGCTAGATACTTTTTTTTTTTTTTTTCCCTCCTTCCTTGTGATGGACACAAGACAAAAAGAAAAAATGGGAGTATGGATAGAGAAGAGAAGATCAGATCATAAGTCGTACTGATTTTAATTTGAAGTGAGACGAGATTCTCAGTATTTCGATATGCGAATATGCGTTTAGATTTTTGTTACTATCCAATTTCGCTTGTCCAACTAAATTTGAGCCCGGCGACGGCCGCCAGCTCTGTGATTTAAGGGATTTTGTCCTTTGGTTACAGCGAATTTAAGGACCACACAGGTCAATGTCAAGTTAAGGTTGATTTTGTATATATGGATTTGGATTTTTTTTTTTAATTTTTATTTCAATGTAAAGTCGCTGTTGATGACAATGTATCTAATTAATCGCAATAATGGCATGAAAGAAATTGTGGAAGTTGGAAACATGGAAAAATCGTATTCTAAAGTCTTTAAATTTTACATTATTTATTTGTTGAGTTCATAAAATTTTATTTATTTATGTTGCACCCTCAAATTTCCATTTTTTTCACATTTAGGATTTCATACATAATAAAAAAAAAATCGATCAAAAATTTTGAAATAATAATGCATGAGTTATTAATACATTGAGATATAATTTAATTGTAAATGCATATTTTTCTAGATAATAGACGTAATATCGATTTTTCCTTCTTACAAATGCGGTTTACGGTATAAGCTATTAAGGCTTATGCCTAAATTGGGGGCCCCAATATTTTTTTTTCATTAATTATATATAGTGTTTTTTTATAAAACTAATTAAATAGGTGTTTTAGACTCTCCAATTTGATATTAATCTTTTGCTTTATTGGGTTTTAAAAATTTTTTGCTTTTTTAAAAAATTTTAAATTTAAATAGTTAATATTTTATTGATAAGCTTAAAGTCTTAAATGGCTATATTAGTAAATGACTTTTTTTTTTTTTGCCAAAGTAATAAATGGCTTCATTAGTGGATAAACTTAGCTTTTAATTGAACAATTTAAAATATATATGAAAATAATTTTGATTTTTTTTATAATATAGAAAGATTAAAATTGCTTAATGATGATAACTTGAAAAAAAAATTATTTAAATCTTGAAAAATTTTCTAAAATATGTCATGTTTTATAGTATTGATGGTTTAGATTTATTTTCATAGTCAAAAGTTTTAAAAGATAATATAACTATAGAAATATAAAAATACCACTTGAGATACAAAATTTTATACAAAAGATAAAATTTTTTTTCCGAATGCATGGATATTTTATAGAATATTGTTAACTATTCATATTAATATAACTTTAGCTGAAAGAAGTTTTTCAAAATTAAAATTGATAAAATTTTATTTATATTCAACAATGTCACAATAAAGATTAAATGATTTAACTATATTATCTATTAAAAATAAATTGCTTTCTATACTTGAATATAAAATATTAATTAGTGATTTTGCATCTCAAAAAGTAAGAAAAGTAAATTTTAAAAAATTTTATTTATATTATTGAAGGATCTCCAATTGATTCTTGCATAGGTAAGGATGACAATTTAGCCAACGCTATAGGGGTATCTGCTCTGTTAATTAAATGGGCCGGAGAGGGTTTAAAAATTAAAATCCAAATCTAGTATGGGGCGAGAGTGGGTAATACTATAACTTGCCCAAATCCTCCCCCCCCCCCCCCCCCCCCCCCCACCGCCGCCGCCACGCCGCGCCCCCCCTCCCCCCCCAATTTATATACATAATATACATTTTTTTTAATTTTCAATTATTACACATATATTTAATATATCAATTTTAATTTATAGCTTATTTTTATGTAAAAAATAAATTATGTTGTATAACTATGTAGAAAATATATATAAATGAATATGTATACATATGAAAAATTAATATTAAATAATTTTTTAAATAAAAAATAAAAATGAGTATACCCACCTATAGTAATCCAATTTTATTACTCGTAGTGGGAAAGATGGCAGAGCGAGTATAAATAAATATTGGTGGGGCGAGTATGGGTAATGAAAAATCCACCCCATATCCGCCCCCTACCATGTCTATGTCTAGGAACACATATATCATTGAGCCGACCCTGCCCTCCTAATACTAAAAAAAAAAGAAAGAAAAAATTGTATGAATTAGTAAAATATTACATTAACTTCTAAAAATGTATATTGTTTAATATATAAAATTTCAGAAGTTTAGGAATATGAGTGAATTTGGTTTTATAACTTTGATTATTGTATAAAAAAAAATTAGTATACAAATTTTTAATATTTTAGAATTAATATTATAAAATTTCTCATTAATTTTATCTTTATTATTAAAAAATCTTTAATATGAAAAATAATAAAAATTCAATATAAACAAATAAAATTTGAAGAATTTAACAAACAAAATATAATAAAGGATTTAAAAATGAGTTTATCCTGGAAATGTTGATGAAAGTCCTTATGTTCATGTGGTATTGGTATGGTTTTTGTGACTTTTGCTACAGCCGGTCGAAAAAGGCAGGAGCTAGGCAAAAAGGCGACGTGTGACTTTCACTGTGGTGCAAAACTAAAATAAAATATTACAAGATTTTTGGTGGATGTATATATCCATTTGGAATGCGGCTATGTGCTGTCTTTCTCGGGACAAAATCTTCCAATTAGGTTCCAGAATTATAAATGGGGGCTTATTGGAGGGTGATGAACTTGATGACATTGCTGGAGTAGTGGCAGTTTTCTACCTGTCACAACTAAAAAAAGAAAAAAAAAAAAAATATATATATATATATATATATATATATATATATATATATATATATAATTGCCATAGTAAACTGAAAGTAATTAAATCCCATAATCTACTAAAATATGAGAGCTTTTTTCCTTAAAGAAAAACAATATTACCTCCATTTCAAAATATTAATTATTTAAAATTTTAAAATAGAAATAAAAAAATTATTATAATTTTAAATTAAGAAACTAAAATATATTTTTTTTAATTTTAATATAGAGAAATAAAAATAATTAATGTAAATATTTAATAAAAAAATAAATAAAGTATAAAGTTAAAAAATAATAAATATATTTTAAAAATTATAAAATGGTAAATAAATTAAAATAAAATTTTAAAAAAATAAATATTTCAAAATGGATAAAATAATAAAAAATAAATATATAATTGATCGAACCCGAAAGCAAGTGCTGCACGTGATCCATGAAAGTGGGTTTTTTTTTTTTTGGGCAAAAGTGATCCATGGAGTTGGACATTTGGCTTGACATCGTAGTAATAATACAAGCCAATTGAAAAGAAGGGCCACAAGAAATAATATTTCACGCGATACACGTTGCCTTTTCCATTTTTTCATTTCTAGTTCTTTTTATTATTTTCTCATTTTATTTGCATGGTTTTGTCCTAAAATTTTATCCCCAAAATCACATTTGTTAGAATCGACCACCAAACATAATGGTTACTCGCCAGAACAACTGCGCCGACCACCATATTAAAATTAACTTATATATTTTGATAATATATATATATATATTTTTATTTTTAAGAATATTTTAATATATAAATTATTATTATCATTTTATTTACAAATTTAAATATTACTTTTATGATAATTTTGAATATTAATATAAATAAGCTAAATTTATTATATATGAGCTAATAAACAAATATTAAACATGTTTAGATAAGATAAAATGATTTTATATAAATTTAGTTATTTGATAAATAACAAAAAATTTGCAAAAAAAGTTATTTGACAAATAACAAAAAAAAATTCTATAAATATAATAATTTTTAAACATAATTATTTTTCTTTTTTCATTGAGAATGAAAAATTAAAATTAAATTTATTGTTTAAATCATATATGTATTTATTCTTATTATTTAAATAGTATATATACATACTATTAAATTAGAGATTGATGTAATTTGATATATATAAACTGGGGATTGTAGTTAATTATTTTCCGTACAAAAAAAAATAGCCTTTTTGTCTTAGAAAGAAAGTATATTAGTTTGCAGTGAGTCAGCAAATCATTTGCTTGATTATGCCATTTTTTTTAATATAAAAAATTAAGGTCTATCATTATATATGATTTATGTATAATTAAATCTATAATAATTTTGTGGTTAGTGCGACTCTCTTTTGTTGTTTTGCATTGGCCTATCAACCAATATAAAACTATGTAAAGAATACACCCTTTTCCTCATTTTGTTTAATGATAGTTGTTCTCTGCTATATTTTCAACTACCAAAAATGGCAAACTAATTACTATTGTTTTTTCTTTTAATAAAATTGCCTTATTTTTATTACAAATCAATTATTTTTGTTATATTTATTTAGATTTTCAAAAAAAAAAAATAGAATTTAAGTTCTATTATCTGTCATCAATTTGATTAGAACTAGTATCAGTATTATGAAAACCATAGATATATTCTTATATAATCTATTTTATTAAATAGTATTTTTAAGCATGTTGGTTGCACGTGATTGATTATGCGAATAAATAATTTTTAAATTTTATATTAATCATAAATAATAAATTATTGTTAAAACTACAATTTGTTTATATATATATATATATTTTAATAATTTTTGTAAATATAAATTATAACAATTTTTCGTCAATATTGAATAAGTAATAATCATTACGTACGCTTGCTTTAAAAAAGAATCATTATAGACTGAACTCTAATTATTTTAGTGAAATTGAGTAATATTGACTTTTTCCACCTTATTAATCTATCAAAATAGAATATAATAAATGAATATAAAATTATTTCATGAATTATATATAATCATAAGAATTTTAATATGTATCGATCAATATCAATTGATCGATAAAACAATTCATAAATTAAATCAACTAGTTAAAGTAGAATATTAAAATTCTTGAATTCAAAATTTTGGCACCATTAGATTAGCAATTTACTACAATAAAGTTTTTAACACACGCATATATGTATAAAGGATTAGGACAACAGCCACTAGCTGTTTTTTAACATTATCATTTCTGTGTTTATATGAATTCAGAATTGCAACTTGCCAATTATTATTTAAATAAATGATTCATCTTAATTAAAGCATGTTTTAAACGTTACAAACCGTAGGCTATTGTATTCTTCAACTTCATTTGAAAACCAATTTGATTAAGACTACACAATAAAATATATGTATGGAGGAGCCAAATCCAATTCTCAATTATTATGAATGAAAATTATTATTTCGAGAAGTATTTGAGTATGACTTAGAATTATTCACTGTTTTTTTCTAATGGAACTGCTTAATGGGACAGTTCCATAAATATTGTTTTGGAACTTGGAAATTCTATTAGTTATTCCTCATATATCCCCGCAAACTAATAATATAGAAATTCTATACATAAACAAAATTATTGAGGGATATTAGAAATTTAAAATTATTCTCAATACAATTTAATTATATATTATTATTATTATTATTATTTGAGGCTAAATTAAAAAAAAAAAAAAAAAAAAAAAAGTCATTCATACGTAACATGGATTGACCTGTAAAGAAATATCATGTGTGATCATTCATAAAAAGAAAAATCCTTGCATAACCCCATTGATGGAGGGAGAAGGACTTGGACCCTTAATCTCCAAAATTTAAAATTTTTTGTATAAAATTTTTAAAATTTGACTATATATATTATATTTGTCTTCTTTATTTTATGTGAAAATTTTTCTTCATTATATAGAAGTCGCTTTATTTATATATATTACATTAATATAAATTATAATATAAAAAATTTAGCCTCATTAAAAAAGATTTATGGTTACGTCATTGTATAACTCTCAAAATTAAGAGAAAAAAGATTAAAAAAATTGAATTATTTGTAAAATTTACATCCACAAATTTGGAGAATTCAGACGTTGAAATGATAAATATTAAATTGAGAGCACTTTGAAATTAAAAACCTGTTTTCAAATTTCAATCAATAATTACATATATAGTTCCGCATTTTTGTTTTTTCTTTGAAAATTCATACGTAAATCCAAATTAATTAGCATTATTCGTTTCACATTAATTAGCATATTTCTATTTTGATTTTGCATCCTTTTCATGTATAGCTGAGTGATAACTCTATATTTTTAGGGGGAGGTTTAGTTTGTTTTTTCTTTTCAGTCATTTCTTTTGTGTTTTGATGAATAAATTAATTTTTTTTTGATAAAATATGCTTATATTAAATAATTTGATGAAAGGCCAATGATAGATTATAATTGATATTTATGGATAATTTATTAAAGTATTTCAGGTTGAGCAACTATTTTGGGTAAGAAATTAACTTTTATTAAGATTATGTTTTGCTTTGCTTTGCATTATATTGATTGCATTGAATTTGTGTATGCTTACTTAGAGAGGGTTTCTACACATTTTTATCTTCATTTGCCTCACTTATCTTAGAACATGTTTTTGCAAACTTTTGAGGCGAAATTTTGAATTCATTTTGAAAGAGAGATATGATTTAGGCATTGTTTGTTTAGCCTGTTACTTGTATCTACCCTTATTTTAATTTTTTTTTTCCTAGTTTACCCCTTTGTGCCTTGATAATTTTAGCTTTCTTTTCTTTATTAATTAACCTTAATTGTTATCTTTCACCCTGTTTGTGAGATAATTTTGACAAGTTTACATTTTAATGAAGAAAAGGGAATTATTGAAGTTTTAAAAGAAAATAAGGATTTCTAATAACTGAGAGTATTATTCATTATAAAAGACCACCTTCTGCTTAAAATAAGTTTGGGGGAAAGCAAGAAAATTGAACCAATAAAAGTTAGTAATTCTTGCTTGTCTTTAGAATAATGTTGTTGGCGAAAAAAAAAAAAAAAAAAAAAGAACAAGAAGAAGAAGAGGTGGGCTTAAAAGAAGAAAACATTGAAAAAGAATAGTGCTTAAGATGAAAAGGATCCTTCATTAATATAATTCCTTTATTTGAGCTATTGATTTTGTAAACTTGACATAATTATTTTACTTTTGTTCATTTAGCCTGTTCTTTGTTTAGCCAAAAATACCTTGTGTTAGCCCCATTACAAGCCTAGTTAAGACCTATTGATCTCTCTTGATTTGTGAATTCCATTAGTGGAGATTGTTTGCATTAACATGCTTATGAGATTTGCACATCTATTTTATATCTTTTGATAGAGGCATTTAAAGATATCAGTGTGTATATGCCTATCTGAAGTGCAACAATTTCTTTGCGATTGATTTAATGCATAGTTATTCAAGGCATGATTAAGATGAGGATTGTTTTGAACTTGAGATAGAAGCTTGACTTGCAATACTATTGATATGTTGTTTGTAAATATTAATTTCTTAAGACCTTAAAAAAAAAAAAATTCAACATAAGCATGAGGGGATTAAGTCTCTTTTTTGTGATATTTTATTTTTCTTTGAAAAAATTTTTTAAAGGTGTTTGTGGGTATCACCACTGGAAGCCCTCACGAGACTATAACTCGTCCTCTATGGGACACCTAGGGGTTTAAAGGCTTGTTGCATACGCTAAATGCAATCGTAATTTCCTACGAAAATGGACTAGTTTAGGTTTTGAATTTTCCTTTGCTTGAGGACAAGCAAAAACTTAAGTTTGGAGGTGTGATAACTCTATATTTTTAGAGTTATTTTAATTGTTTAAACTTAAATTTTAGCTTAATTCTCGAGAATGCAATAATATTATTACTTATTTTTAGAAATAAATAGTTCTACAATTTATAAATAAATTATAACATATTTTAAGTATTTTTATTTTATTTTTGCAGATCAAAATGATGCAGTAAAAATAAAGATGCAAGCAATGATTCAAGTTTTCAATCCATGAGAAATAAATTCAATGGTTGGTGGCCAAAATTCAATGGTTGGTAGCCAACCTAACCATTTTTGAATATTGATAAAGAAATTCAATGGTTGGTGGCAAAAATTCAATGGTTGGTAGCCAACCTAACCATTTTTGAATATTGATGAAGGAATTCAATGGTTAGTGGCCAACCTAACCATCAATGTTGAATTTTTGATGTAAGAATTTTAATGGAACTTGAATTCTTCCACCAAACATGTCTATAAATACCATGCTTGGCAAAGGGAAATGGCATCAAAGAAAATCCATAAAAAAAATATGTAGAGAGATTTTCATATGTTTTCTTAGAGTAGATTAGTTTTATTTTTTATTTTGATCAAGAGAATGAGTTTTTGGAAGCTTGAGTTCATCAAAGATTGTATCCCAAAACAAGTTCTCTCTAAACTCTATTCTTGAATTTAATTATAAGTTATTATTATGTTTATTATGTTTATTGTTAATTTAATTATTTCTTTCTTTTCAATTATGAATAGCTAATTTTATTTTCTAGAATTTAGATGTAATCTTTTGATTTACATATGATTATTTATATTTAATTGATTGGGTTGATTGTTGGAATTAATCTTTTATCTTAGAACTAAATGCTTGTAATTAACTGGCCATTAATTGCATGATTTAAGATATTGTGTGAAGTAGCGAGAGTGGAAGCACAATATTAGTTCATTAGGATAACTGACCTAGGGAATGTATTGCTTAGAGATAAGAATACTCCTTTGTGATTTTTAAAAGGATTTCCATAAAACTTAATGGGTTTGTGTTAATTGCTTATGATCACGAAAGTAGACGTAAGGTTAATATGAACACACATGTTGTGTCTTGAGAGAGAACATCATATAATTTAGGGAAATCTAATCATTAATTCCAGCAAAAATAATCCAATCTAAAAAATATAAAGTAATCATATGTGATCAATTGATGAATTCTAAATTCTAGACCTTTAATCTTATTTTCATATTTATCATTATTTATTTACTTGAACTTTACTTTAGCTTAAAATATAAATCTCATAATTGATTTTCTAAATAATAGAGTAATATTAAAAATTGGTACTTGACAAATCCTTCCTCGTGGGAACGATACTCACTCATCACTTTATTACTTGTAAACGATTTGTGCACTTGCAGAAATCGCGCAACAAGTTTTTGGCGCCGTTGCCGGGGAAGGCAATTTTTGACAATATCAATAGGTTGATATACTCTATTACTTTAGATTTATTTATATATTTTTTAAATTTTGCAGATTTTTTTTAACTTTTATAAAAAAAAAAAAAAAAAAAAAAAGGAGAAAGATGGCTTTCCACAACTTGTAATAGTGGAATGGAGGAGTAATGCTAAATATAGCAGCAAGCATGTATGGTGAGGATAGTTTTAGTAAGTTAAATACTAAAATCGATACATTGGTTAACTTAATTGATAAACTTGATACAAATAGTTTATTTAATTCATGTTTGAGTTGTGATCTGTGTGGAGGTAATCATTTGAATTCTGAGTGCCAATATGCAGAGCAGGTACAATTTTTCCCAAATTATAACAGGTATGAGAATTATCCATATTCCAACATAAACAACTCAGGATGGAGTGACTATTCGAACTTTTCATGGGAAAACCAATGCGATCAAGGTAACAATTCATGGTATCCTTATCAATATGATTTTCAACACCATGCACCATTTAAAGAGCACAAACCATCTTATGAAATAGCATTAGAAAATTTTATGAATGCTACTTACGAACGATGTGAAAAAATGGAAGATAGGAATCAATGGGCTAGCCACAATACAAATAATGATGTACAAATGGAACAATTCACTAGCCCATTAGATACTCGAAGCCATGAAAACCTGACAAGCCAAATTGAAGAATATTCTAGAGAGCAATGCTTAGCAATTTCTTTGAGTGATGATAAGGAAGAAACGATTGATCAAGGAGATACTTCAAGCAAGCAAGAAAAAAATGAAGAAGTTGAGCCTAATTTGCCCAAGAAATATTATTCTCTTATGGATAATATCTGCGGAGTGGTTGAAATTGATGGGGAAATTGAAAAAGGATTTGAACAAGAGCACTCAAAGGAAACTTTTTCAGTTTATTTGGTGAATACAACATCATATATTTCAGACCATAAAGAATATCAATTTGATGACTTGGAAGAAAAGAAGAAGCATTCACCACCATCAGCTGAGCACTCACCGACTCTTGATTCAACTCCATTACCTTCCTATCTCAATTTCTTAAGAAAATTTAGAGCAAGAAAAAGAGCTCGTTGGAAAGTTTTTAAAAATTATGAGCCTAATTATAAAATATTAAATAATTTCTGTCTTAATTTTTTTTCATGCAGGCTCAAATCAAGATGGCTTGACTCATTAAAATCGGCAAAAGTCTATCTTTCCACAATTATCGAAATGATATACCTTGTGTATTATCCTCCATGATGAAGATCTAGCTATAGTCAAGCTAAAGACTATAAATAAAGCGCTTTTGGGAGGCAACCCAAATTTCTAACTTTTTACTTCTTTTTAATTTCTTTTGTTCTTTTGCTTGTTTCATTCTATTTTAATTTTGCTTTAGTGTTGTTTGTGAGTTATTAAATAGTTTATTAGGAGGAAACTCAAGTTTTCTTTTTATTAGGTTTCTTTTATTTCTGTTTAGTTGTTTCGTTGTAAATTTTCTCTTTCATTTTCTTAACAAAGTTAATTAGACATGGAAGCATCTCTTGCAGCACTAAAAAACAGATTTCCAACTCTTCCCCAAGATGTGCTCAGGAAAATTGATGAACGCAGACTAGAAAGAATGAAGGCATTTAGGCGTCTGAATCTTCCTGAGGATATTCGCTGGATCATAGAAGCCAAAGTACGATTGGCAGGTGAGCTTGATGACTCATTTATTAAATGTTTGCCAGGTACGGGGAGAAGTTCTTACTCAAAGAAGAGGAGAGCTAAGAGAATGGGAGTCTGCTACAAGTGTGCAAGATGGAATTGCAACACACGCTGTAGAAATATTGGATTTGCATCCATAAATCGAGAAGACAAAATTAAATTCATAAAGGATGGACTGAGTAAGGAGTCTATGGATAATATCTTACAGACTCTTGAGACGCATTCTTGTGGACAAGTTCAACGCACTCTTTTAGATTTATGGGAACTATTCAAAGAAGAGAAGCAGCGTTACAGTCTAGGGAATCTGACGATAAAAGACCCTGTTTGCCAGTTAATAAGAAAACTGGATGGGAAGCCTATCCTCGACTCATAGAAGGCGTGTAAGCGGTTACTGGACGTAAAACCAGAGGAAGATGTGAGCCAAAATCACAACTACTGTTTATAATCAGGTGTATCACTAACTTTTTTATTTTTCAATGCATTATTTTTTTTCTACATCTTGCAGTACTTTTTGACTTTTTAGCACCTAGATTTTATTTTCCTGCAGATTTTTTCTACTGTCGACAACTTTTTAGTTTTTCAATGTCTCCTTTTAGCTTTTCAATATTTTCTTTTTGACTTTTGTACACATGCTGCAAATTTTTCTACTTTCGTTAGCTTTTTAGTTTTTCAATGCCTGTTTCTTTTTAGTTTTTCAAATATTTCTTTTGACATTTGTACACACAGCATTGATTATTTTTATTATCATTTTTGTTTTTATACTTTTTCTGTCAACAAGTAGTTTATCCCATTGAACTATTCTTTTACTCTTCTAGTTTCTTTATATGCACATTCATTATTGTTAATATGCATACAACCCTTTCGAGAAATCTGTGAGAGAAAATGGCAGAATCCTCAACACGCAAATTCAAAACTATTTGTGTCTTTTGTAGTCCAAACTCTGGCAAGAAAAGAGAGTACTTGACAACAGCTAATGAACTTGGTAGGATTTTAGCTGAACGAAAAATTGATTTGGTGTTTGAGGGAGGTAGTTTAGGGTTAAGGGGTTGTGTCGCAAGTTCTGCATATATTAGAGGTAGTAAAGTCTTAGGAGTAGTTCTAAAGGCTTTGGCTCGAAATAAACAAATCACTGGTGGAACTATAGGTAATGAGTTACAAGTCAATAGCATGTACGAACAAATGGCATATATGAATCTCAATGCTGATGCTTTTATCGCATTACCTGGTGGTTTAGAAACATTTGAAGATATTTTCACCATTGCATCTTGGACCCAATTAACTGTTCTTCAAAAGCCATTAGGATTACTTAATGTTGATGGTTTTTATAATGGTTTGTTATCTTTTCTCGATCATGCTGTGGAACAGGGTTTTATGACACCGGCGAGTCGACGCATCTTAGTCTCTGCTTCAACTATTGAACAATTGATTGATCAACTGCAAAACTTTAAATCCGAACCTGATCTATTGATGGCGCAGGTAGTTTGGCACCCCAGGGCTAGTAGCAGTAAAAAGCGAGGACTAGATCTGAATCTCCGATTATAACTTCCCTAACTTTTGTAGTTTTTTTTTATCGCATTTTTTTTTGTTTTGTGTGTGTTTTTTTTGTTGCACTTGATCAAGCGAGGTTCTAGGTTCGAATCACTAAATGTAAGATGGCTGAGTAAAGAGTTACTTTTGTACTCTTGATACGCATCTTAAATTTATGTGATTTTCCTTTTCAAAAAAAAAAAAAATAACTAGCTAGCTAACTAACTAACTAACTCAAGAGTTATTCATACAAGATGGCTGAGTAAAGAGTACCTTTTGTGCTCTTGATACGCATCTGTATTTTTTTTCTTTCTTCTTTCTTTTTTTTTTTTTTAGTTTCCAAAATAAAATATTAAAAAAAAATAAACAAAAATAAAAAAATTGATATTTTCTTTTTGTGTGATTAATTTCTCATGCTTGCTTTTAGTGTTGTTTCAAGATGTTTTACAGGAAGCAAGGAAGTGAAATTCATATCCTGCTTATAATTTGGAATCCACTTTTCTACAAGAGGGAGTATTTTCTTTTTTTTTGTTTGTTTCTTTGACATTGAGGACAATGTCCATTACAAGTTTGGGGGAGGTTTAGTTTGTTTTTTCTTTTCAGTCATTTCTTTTGTGTTTTGATGAATAAATTAATTTTTTTTTGATAAAATATGCTTATATTAAATAATTTGATGAAAGGCCAATGATAGATTATAATTGATATTTATGGATAATTTATTAAAGTATTTCAGGTTGAGCAACTATTTTGGGTAAGAAATTAACTTTTATTAAGATTATGTTTTGCTTTGCTTTGCATTATATTGATTGCATTGAATTTGTGTATGCTTACTTAGAGAGGGTTTCTACACATTTTTATCTTCATTTGCCTCACTTATCTTAGAATATGTTTTTGCAAACTTTTGAGGCGAAATTTTGAATTCATTTTGAAAGAGAGATATGATTTAGGCATTGTTTGTTTAGCCTGTTACTTGTATCTACCCTTATTTTAATTTTTTTTTCCTAGTTTACCCCTTTGTGCCTTGATAATTTTAGCTTTCTTTTCTTTATTAATTAACCTTAATTGTTATCTTTCACCCTGTTTGTGAGATAATTTTGTCAAGTTTACATTTTAATGAAGAAAAGGGAATTATTGAAGTTTTAAAAGAAAATAAGGATTTCTAATAACTGAGAGTATTATTCATTATAAAAGACCACCTTCTGCTTAAAATAAGTTTGGGGGAAAGCAAGAAAATTGAACCAATAAAAGTTAGTAATTCTTGCTTGTCTTTAGAATAATGTTGTTGGCGAAAAAAAAAAAAAAAAAAAAAAGAACAAGAAGAAGAAGAGGTGGGCTTAAAAGAAGAAAACATTGAAAAAGAATAGTGCTTAAGATGAAAAGGATCCTTCATTAATATAATTCCTTTATTTGAGCTATTGATTTTGTAAACTTGGCATAATTATTTTACTTTTGTTCATTTAGCCTGTTCTTTGTTTAGCCAAAAATACCTTGTGTTAGCCCCATTACAAGCCTAGTTAAGACCTATTGATCTCTCTTGATTTGTGAATTCCATTAGTGGAGATTGTTTGCATTAACATGCTTATGAGATTTGCACATCTATTTTATATCTTTTGATAGAGGCATTTAAAGATATCAGTGTGTATATGCCTATCTGAAGTGCAACAATTTCTTTGCGATTGATTTAATGCATAGTTATTCAAGGCATGATTAAGATGAGGATTGTTTTGAACTTGAGATAGAAGCTTGACTTGCAATACTATTGATATGTTGTTTGTAAATATTAATTTCTTAAGACCTTAAAAAAAAAAAAAATTCAACATAAGCATGAGGGGATTAAGTCTCTTTTTTATGATATTTTATTTTTCTTTGAAAAAATTTTTTAAAGGTGTTTGTGGGTATCACCACTGGAAGCCCTCACGAGACTATAACTCGTCCTCTATGGGACACCTAGGGGTTTAAAGGCTTGTTGCATACGCTAAATGCAATCGTAATTTCCTACGAAAATGGACTAGTTTAGGTTTTGAATTTTCCTTTGCTTGAGGACAAGCAAAAACTTAAGTTTGGAGGTGTGATAACTCTATATTTTTAGAGTTATTTTAATTGTTTAAACTTAAATTTTAGCTCAATTCTCGAGAATGCAATAATATTATTACTTATTTTTAGAAATAAATAGTTCTACAATTTATAAATAAATTATAACATATTTTAAGTATTTTTATTTTATTTTTGCAGATCAAAATGATGCAGTAAAAATAAAGATGCAAGCAATGATTCAAGTTTTCAATCCATGAGAAATAAATTCAATGGTTGGTGGCCAAAATTCAATGGTTGGTAGCCAACCTAACCATTTTTGAATATTGATAAAGAAATTCAATGGTTGGTGGCAAAAATTCAATGGTTGGTAGCCAACCTAACCATTTTTGAATATTGATGAAGGAATTCAATGGTTAGTGGCCAACCTAACCATCAATGTTGAATTTTTGATGTAAGAATTTTAATGGAACTTGAATTCTTCCACCAAACATGTCTATAAATACCATGCTTGGCAAAGGGAAATGGCATCAAAGAAAATCCATAAAAAAAATATGTAGAGAGATTTTCATATGTTTTCTTAGAGTAGATTAGTTTTATTTTTTATTTTGATAAAGAGAATGAGTTTTTGGAAGCTTGAGTTCATCAAAGATTGTATCCCAAAACAAGTTCTCTCTAAACTCTATTCTTGAATTTAATTATAAGTTATTATTATGTTTATTATGTTTATTGTTAATTTAATTATTTCTTTCTTTTCAATTATGAATAGCTAATTTTATTTTCTAGAATTTAGATGTAATCTTTTGATTTACATATGATTATTTATATTTAATTGATTGGGTTGATTGTTGGAATTAATCTTTTATCTTAGAACTAAATGCTTGTAATTAACTGGCCATTAATTGCATGATTTAAGATATTGTGTGAAGTAGCGAGAGTGGAAGCACAATATTAGTTCATTAGGATAACTGACCTAGGGAATGTATTGCTTAGAGATAAGAATACTCTTTTGTGATTTTTAAAAGGATTTCCATAAAACTTAATGGGTTTGTGTTAATTGCTTATGATCACGAGAGTAGACGTAAGGTTAATATGAACACACATGTTGTGTCTTGAGAGAGAACATCATATAATTTAGGGAAATCTAATCATTAATTCCAGCAAAAATAATCCAATCTAAAAAATATAAAGTAATCATATGTGATCAATTGATGAATTCTAAATTCTAGACCTTTAATCTTATTTTCATATTTATCATTATTTATTTACTTGAACTTTACTTTAGCTTAAAATATAAATCTCATAATTGATTTTCTAAATAATAGAGTAATATTAAAAATTGGTACTTGACAAATCCTTTCTCGTGGGAACGATACTCACTCATCACTTTATTACTTGTAAACGATCTGTGCACTTGCAGAAATCGCGCAACACTGAGTATTCTCTTGTGAAAAAAATATACATATGCATGCGAAAAAAAAAAAAAAAGAGGCATATTTCATGTTTTGCTCATAAACAAATTTAGAATCATTTTGTTGGATGGGCTGAACTTGTTTTTTTATATAGATTATTGCATTTAGTTTTTCAATTTTATTTTAAATATAGTATTATTTTTATTTTCATTTTGTTAATTGTGTTGTACATTGAACTGTAACAGGAAAATCCAATCAGTTGAAGTTGATTTTCAATTGCCTAAGTGTTATGGATCCACTACATTTGCTTTCACATGGAAATATAACAATTGCTTGGCTGTTCAGTTCATACATATTCATTCACTGCCTTATTATTACTCTGGTTCTGCTAAGACTTTTAAATCTTCTCCCAATCCAATTTATAGATAGGAATCACAACAGGGTAGAAAATCATTTTATAATTTTCATCTTCGTTTTATTATTAGTAATTGGGATGGAAACGTGATGGGATAAAATTAAAAAAAAAAAAAAAAAAAAAGATGAGTGGGTCAGAATGAAAGTAAATATTCTAACTTCATTATTTAGTGATTTCATAATATCGAAATTTAATACTTTATCATAAAATAGACGTATGACTTTATTATCTATCACATTTTTTTAATGTTGTTTGTCAATAGTTGAGAAAATTATCTTAAAATTATAAACATATAAATATAATATAAAATAATATTTAAAAGTTAGTTTTGACAAAACTGTCATTTATGACGATTAAATTTATAATTATTTAAATTTAATTTGAAATCATGAAAATATATTCCCTCTACCTTTTAATCGTCGCTTTTTTAATTTTTTTTAAAGTTATTTGTCATTTTAGAAAACTAAAAAGACTTTAATTTTTTTTTTAATTTTATCATTATCCTTATTAATTATTAATATCTATCATTGTGTAATTAATGCACATATTATCCATTATTTTACAATAATAAGATTAATTTAATCATTTTATTATTAGAATTTAGTATAATTAATTATTTTTTAATTTTTGTGAAAAATATAAAATGATAATTAAAAAGAAACAGAGGGAGTGTTTAAATAATAATACTTATTTTTATTTAGCAAACTAATGAAGCTAGTAATATTTAAATTGTAAATGCAAAGTCATTCTTTTTAAGAGTGGAATCTGAGTGGGTTCAACTTTTAAAGGTAGAGCAAGTAAATTAAAAAAGAAAAGTGATTGACTTTGAAATTTGATCACAAAACTCTTTTAACACTTGCTACTAGTGGCTGGGTTCAATTAAACCAACTTTATGCATCATTCGTTTAACTGAACTATAGACCAGAAAAAGTACAGTAAATGAGTAAATTTTTAATTAAAACAAATCAGACGTTGTTTAGAGCTATTTCTGTGAAAAACAAAAGTAATAAAGGCGAAAGAGTTGCTTTGAATCAACCCAAATTTATGGCATATATGTTATTAGCATAATAAGACGGAGAGAAAATGAGAATTAACAGTGACACGAGTTGGCACAATGCACACAATCAATCAACATCTAAAATAAAGAAGCCATTAGACATGCATTGTCCTTGCTTGCGACTTTTACCTGGCTAGCTATAATTTATTTGAATTAAAATACGCGCATGTCCCAAACCGGAAAATAATGGCGGCTCGTTTTACAATTTTAGATGGAGACACGTGGAGAGGTGTTTACTCGTCCTAAAATTATTGATTGACGAGTGCATGCATGTTCTTAATTATTACTCACTATCATAGAAACGTTTAACTAAACAAAATTTACCGACAGGTAATATTTCGTTAATAAATACTAACCTAATAATATTAGTTAATAGTTGAATAGAATACGGACATAATATTAATGAAAATTACCGGCAGAAAAAATAAATAATAAAATAACTTGTTATTTATTATTTACTGGCCACTTATTGATGAAAATAAAAACTATAAATCAGACTCAAATTTTTAGCAATAATTAATAAATTATTGACTGAAAGCCATGTGATACTAGAATAATTATCGGTAATTTGTCAATAAATAACAATCACATTATATTAGTGGTTGATAAAATTTACTGATAGATTATTGATTTTATTGAACAATAAAATAGGATTTTGCCGCCATTAATTTATATATTGACAAATTATTAATGGAAGTTTTAATCCATGTGGCAGTTATTGTCAATAATCCGTCAGTAAATAGCAACCATACTATATGAATAATTGGTAAAATTTACTAACCGCATTATTTCATTTATTGACAAAATTTTTTAATTCACATGGTCTGTTCTATCAGTAATCTATCAATAAATTTTAATTATAAACTATTCAGATCTCTTCCTCTTCTTTCTTTCTTTCTTCTTCCCTTTCTTCTTCTTCTTCCTGTTTGTGATTTCACCATATGTTCTATCTCCCTCTATCCACCGACATTCACGGTCACCGTCCACTCCCACTATCTTATTTTTAGAGTTAAGGATTACCGATATGTGTTAATTTTATTTTAGATTGTTTTTTTATTGAGATTAATTTTAGTAATTTGAAATTTATTTGAGAATTTGTTGAAATTTTTATTAATTTTGGTTGGTATATATATTATTTTTTTTTTTGTGTATGTGTGTATATATATAATTAGAATTATAAATAAAAATAAAATTGTTTGTTGTTTTAAATTTTTTGAAAGGTTTTATTTTTTTTAAGCATAATAAATTTTTTAGAAATTCATGCTAGTATTCAATATGGTGAAATTATTTTAGTAAATATTAGTCTTTTTATAAAATTCTGTTTATAGTTTTGTGAAAAAAATTGCTGGATTTATTTTTTTATTTTTTGTCTTTTGTAATTTTTTTAGAAAATTCTATTTTCTTAATTTTTTCTATATATTAATTTATATGTTTAATATAAGCAATGATTTTGGTATGTATTTTGGATTTTTTTTAGTAGTCTTAATAATTATTTTATTTTGATTTTATTAATAAAATTTTAATTTTGTTTTGGATAATTTCAGTGTGGGACAACAAAAAAAGTATGATAAAATATAATTAAATATAATAATATATAATACACTATAATAAACTATAATAAATATAATAATTTATTAATAGTATGTATTAAATAGGAACATATTATTAATAAATTAATTTCAAATTTTATTTATTAATTATTATTTATATTTTAACTTATATATTTTTTTTTACATAAGCACTACTATTGGAACCGGATTATTGATGCCTTGGTGAAGACAACCTTTTTTAAGATGGCTGCAAATAGGTATTAGAATTTCTTCTACAACGTCAAAAGGAAGAGAAATAAAGAGATATGGATCTCTCATGAGATCTAAGATACTTGAAAAAAACACTGAGATTCTCTCGAATATAAGTAGTTATCTCAAAAGACATCCCTAAACAAAAAGTCAGATAAAAACGGTCCAGTGAGTGGATTGTCTAAGTATACTGGAGGGCCTATCCGTGCGGCCGAGCATGCAAAAAAATTAATAAGATGTCAATTTTTATTATAAATTATTAATTTGTTTACAATTTTGATATGTACTTTAAAAATTCATTTACTTTTTTAAAGATATTAATTTCATAATTTTTTTAAGTTACTAATTTTAGTTTCATACTTTTAATTCTTAACATATAAATAATTTTGGTCAGGACCTTACTCACAAGGAGATCGTGATGTGCATTCACAAGAGAAAGGAAGACCGACAAACTTTTATCGACCAACGCTTCAAGCAGATTCATAGAAGTTTTAATTATCAATTTTCTTATTAAAGCAAATTGTAAATTTTGATAATAACTAATATTATATAAAAAACAAAAGGATTTCATAAATCTCTGCAAGCAAATATCGCAATCCGCCCTTTGATCTACTGAGCTACCTCAAATAGACGAATTTGAGCTATACGTCAGAGCTGCGAGGGACCGAGAGAATGGACGAGTCTATGAAATGGGTTTTTTGGCTCGATCATTTGGACATTCCGAAGCTTGTTCTTCCTTAGCTCCACCACTTATCATCGCCATCTATGGCTGAGCATATGCAGTAAGAAATTGATAAGCGAGTAGCTCAGATATAGGAGGAGATGTATTGGACGATCTAGGAGCGGGTCTGCCAGCAGGTCGAGTTACAAAAGTAGTAGTTCTTCTCATCATACTTAGCTGGTGGTGTTGCTCCTCCGCCGACTCCTCCATCAGCTTCTACTACTTTTCAGCACCTTTCAACTAGAGATGCTGTTATTGTTGCTGCTGATATATATATAGTATATCTAGAGAACGGTTAACAGCATTAGGAGGACCACAATGAGGAGGACGAGGAGTAGGAGTGTCGAAATTGGTCATTTTAATATATAGTATATTAAAATAATTGTTTTAATATATAAAAAATAATATAATTTACAATACATTAATTAAATGTTTTAAAACTATAATTGGTTAATTAAAAATAAATAAATAAATATAGGTCATTTGTAATTTTTTATAGTAACTAATTATTTTAACAATACTAAAATGTGCTATTTATTATTTTTTCTCCATTTTATTCCAAAATGAATATATATTTTTTACATGTAGAATTTTGTTTTAATTAATTAGATTTTGTGATCCTATTTATAATTTCATATTTTTACAATTCATCATATATATATTCATATAGTTTGAATGGCTCGGTTCCTTTTTTTTTTTACACCATAACTCTTAACTGACCCTTAAATTTTTGATTTGACGGTCTAATTCGTGAACTGAAACTATTAATTGGGTCGGTTTTGAATTCGACCCAAATTAATTCCAGTCGAGTTCACAATTTGAACTAGCCATTTGCCTATGTCTAGGAGTAGCACAAGAAGGAGCAGTTGCTGTACCACCATATGGTTGTTGAAAGCCAATATGAGCTTGCGGAGAGGGCAA
This sequence comes from Reutealis trisperma, assembly GCA_947687605.1. NCBI lineage: Eukaryota > Viridiplantae > Streptophyta > Magnoliopsida > Malpighiales > Euphorbiaceae > Reutealis > Reutealis trisperma. The sequence goes on along the minus strand of CANTUT010000033.1, from coordinate 3,925,877 downwards.
CCTGAAATTTGAAGAGGTGCTGTGATTGTATTGCTAATGCCTTATAATATTGTAAATTTTTCAAAATTGACATTGTAATTCTTCTAAACAAACATCAAAATAAATTAGAAATACAGATAATGATAACAATAATTTTGGTTTGAAATATTAGATCATATTTAATGGCAAATAATAAATTTTTGACTCTTCCGACGGCTTTCTATGAATGCAATTTGTACACCAATAAATATAGATTTAATACTAAAAATAAGATTTGCAATTTTGATTAAACTATTGATCAAATATTAAATCAATAGAAAAAAGATCTACCATAAAGAGATAAAAAATATATATATATATTAAAAGAAGAATAAATATAAGAAAAATAGGTATATTTTAAAATAATAACAAATCTAAACATTATTGAATAACAAATTAAAAGTATAATAAAAATAGAAGAGAATGGTTCATCATCGGCCTAAAAAGCCAAACGGTGAACCATGAAAATAATGAGAGAGAATTTTTTTTTTTTTAGTGAAAAGTTATAACTTCGTTATGGGGAATATTTAGGAGTGGTAATTCATGTTAGTGAATCGTGTTGATTTACACTCATGACATAATAAGATTTAATAAGAATACGACATAATTAGCTTATTATGCCAAAAATCTAAACACGAATATGATTCACTTAATTAATAAATAACACGATATGATACGAGTAACACGTTTAAAATTTTAAATTAATTAATTTTTTAATATTGGAAAATATTTCATTTACTAAATTAACCTCTATTAATTTATATTATTACATAGAATATAATTATATATAAATTTACAAAGAAGATTAAAAATAATATTTATATATATATATATTTTAACAGTCATAAAATATATTACGTTGACTGTGTTAATGAGTTAAACGTGTTGTTTTTGAATTGACAAGTCAACTCACAATATGACACAATTATTTTCGTGTCACAATCGGGTTTATACAAAATTGATATGAACATGATAACCCTTAATTCAAACTTACTAATTTTGTGTTGGATTCAAGTCGTGTTATGATGTCGTACTTGATATTACCACCCCTCGGGATATCGATAAACTCTAGTTGTTTTTCTTTTTTTTTTTTTTTTCCCTTGAATTGGGCCATGACCCTTTTTTTAAGAAAATTCTACAATTTTTTAATTTTTTTCAAAAATACCCTTTTGTGATTTTAGATTTTTCAAAAAATCATTTTTTCTGGTAAATTTTTGACATATTTATAATATAACTATGAAAGTGGGACATTTTTGAAATATAAAATTTAATAAGTTATATTTTTTAAAAGAAAAAAAAAAGACATATAAGAAAATATTTTGTCTTATTTTGGTGTTTGCTTAAAAACCCCTCCTTTCTGCTAATAGTAATACACCCCCTCCAGTTAATAACAGAGGAGTTCGTATTAAAGTTGAGTTCTCATGAAGCCCAGTGGTTGCCCATAGGCCCTTAGCCTACTCTTACTTAACAAGCCCTAGCCCATTTCTTAGTTAACAGGCTCTAGAATTGTGGTTCAACTTAAGCATTTTCCCCCCTGCAATGTAATTCATCAACAATATGCAGAGCTATTGCATTTTTATTTTTTTTATAATAATATGATTGACAAATATTATAACTTTGTTAGTTTTGTTGGACACTGAAGATAGAAATCAATGACTTTAATATTTATTGGCTTACCATGAAAATATATGAAATGCCAACATCAAAGAATTCCATTTTTTTTAATATATAAAAATATAGTGAACTTTTATATAAACTTGAGACTTATTTTTAAAAATTCCAAAATTGCATTATATGATGTTAAAAATATATTTTTTTATTTAGCAATAATCGGAACCAGACCGAACATTATATTATGTTCATTTTACTGCTTCAGTTAAAAGCAGACCATCAACAAAAAATTCATAAAATATATATTTTTGTATACATTAGAAAAATTAGTATTTATAATCATTTGAAAGTTATGCTTAAACATCTTTAAAAATTAAAAAAAAAAAAAGCTAAAACATTAAAAAAAAATAAAGTTAAAACAATCTAGATGAGATGTATATATTAATCTAATAATATACTCTCTCTGTTTCAAAATAATTGTCTCTTTATAAATTTTATTTTGTTTCAAAATATTGGTTATTTTAAGATTTTAAGACAGTATTTATTATTTTTTTTTCAACTTTATCTTTTCTTTATCTCTCTATGAAATATTCACATTAATTATTTTTATTTTTTTGCATCAAAATAAAAAAAAATGATATTTTAGTCTTTTTAACTTATAATTATAATAATTAAATAACTTTCTTAATATATATGCACTTTTTTAAAACGATTATTAATTTGAAACAGAGGGCATATAAGGACTACCCTTCTTTTTTTTAATTTGATACGACAAAATATATTATTATTTTTTAATCAAATATATTTTATATAACACATCCCATAATACAAAATTAATTATAAATCTATCTATAATAGACAAAATATACAAATTTAACCATCAAATTAAATAATGAATTAAGGTCTTAGGAATAGTTTTACCACTTGATAAAAACTCTTTGGCAACAAAATTCAAATTCAATGTAACTAATTTTCTCAACATAAAAATATAATACGTGCTTTCTTAGTTTTATTTTTTGTCAATCCCCTCCTTTCCACGTGCTTCTTTCCTTCTTATTTTCTCTCCTTTCAACCAGCAAACATAGCCTAAAAAGTGACATCAGCCACTGTATAACTTTGAACGCCTTCCAAAATGGTAAACCTCAATCGTTATGTTTCCGTTATTCGCAATAATGGGGCCCTGGGCTAAATCGGAAGTTGAAGGAAACCGTACAAAATTCTGTGCGAGTGCGTTTCCCATCACAGTCACTGTCGCTGTCACTGTCACATACTTACACCCTTGTTTCGACTGACGCCTGTCCGTTTATTTATAGGCCTTTCTTGTGAATTTCCTTGAACTAAATCCAGCCCACCAAATCCTATACTCCCAACTTTGCCTAAACCTAATTATCTTAATCATTAACTCTCAATTTCCTCCATAAATTTATAATAGATATTTAATTATGTATAACTTTTTAAAAAAAGTTAAGACAATAATTTTATCTTATAATCAATTTAATCCTATTTTAACTTTAAAATGAAGTGTGTATTACACATACTACTCTTGATGAGTGAAAAGTTAAATTTAATAAAATAGACAAATGAAAACAAGGAAAATTACAATGCAAAAAATAAAAAAGATAAACTGAAAATATAAAATAAATTTATTTTACTTTGTTAATAACTCTATGAATGAACAATTAGTAAAACTAATGTAGGGATGTTGCTAATGCAAATATTTATTTCTCAAACTACTAATGCAAATATTTATATTTCGAGTTACTTGAGTTCAAAATTGACTTGATTAAAATTGTAAGTTCAAATATTTTACAAATTTAAGTAATTCATGAGTAATTTGACCTATTTACACCTATGTACAATGAAATAGACATTCCACCCCATTGAGTTTTTTAATTTCATATTATTTGGCATTTTTTTTATAAGATAAATGTTTCTATTATTTGAAAATTATTCTTTATTAAGATGTAAAAACAAATATAGAACCTTGTGGAACAAGATTAGGTTGGTGAGAAATAATATTAATTGTGACATAAGTTGGTGACTATTCTTATCAAAATTGTAAACACTTGCCGTAAAATATATTTAATTAATTGCCTTCGCCTAAAATAAATAGTTTGTCTTTGGCAAAAAAAAAAAAAAAAAAAGTGTTAGAACAAAAAATTAGGAATAAATGAGAAACATTAATAATTTGGAAGTCCCATTATATTAAAGTTGCAACAAAGGAATTTGCAATTATTTTATTGCTATTATGACATTCTATTTAAGTTGGCTATTAATATTCAAGTGTTGTTGCATTCTCAAATATACACATCCGTTCCACTTCAAGTATTAATTTATAAAAAAATTTATATTTTATTTCAAGTGTCGCTTTTATAAATTTAAAATAATATTAATTGAAAAATTTTAATTTGCTTTTATTTATTAAATCTCCTAATTTTAGCTAATTTACTCTTTTTTTAGTATTTTTGAAAAAGAGTAATTAGGTAAATTATTATGAATTTTTATAAAATTTATAGTCATTTATTATTATTTTTATCTGTGTGCTCCATTCCTACACAAGACTTCAAGTAGAACGGATTGAGTAATTGTCATTTTTATTCACCATAAATGCTATATGACATAAATTGTGTAAAAAAATGAATGCAAATCAAATGTATTTTAAACACATCATATAATAACAAATAAATAAATAAATAATAACTACCTTTATTTTACATCATAAGTTATATCAAAAATATTATATAATTATTCTTATTTTTGTCAAATACAATTGTATTATTTAAAATTATATCAACCCGTGCATTATTTAGTTACAGTGTGTATATATATAAAATTTAAATTTGATTTTTTTTTTGTAAAACCATAATTATCGGGGTTGAACCATATTGGTTAGCTAGACTAGATTAATTGAAAGTCAATCTCATTTTTGGTATGATATGGTTTTTTTACTTAATTAGTCAAAGTTGACCTCAACCTTATGAACCAACTAGATAACTAGCGAATCAATTTAACAGGTAATTAGTCTTCAACTAAAAAAAGTTTGTTGCTTTTGAGGTTCAAATTCTCCCAACCTATGAGAGTATTATCATAGCACCAAATAGCTAAATCAAGCATGAACTTTTGTTAATTTTATCTATAAAAATATATTATTTCATTTAAAACAAATTATATTGTAAAATTAGTTTTAATAACCATCTTCCAACACAAATTAATAATAAAATTTAAATACATTATAAAATAAATTTAAGTTTTTAACACTAAAAATTAAATTTCTCTTATTTTTATTTAGACACAAAATTTTTTTGTGTAAAAAAATGAATGCAAATCAAATGTATTTTAAACACATCATATAATAACAAATAAATAAATAAATAATAACTACCTTTATTTTACATCATAAGTTATATCAAAAATATTATATAATTATTCTTATTTTTGTCAAATACAATTGTATTATTTAAAATTATATTTTTATTCATTCCTCACTTATTTCCAAAAAATAAGAATATCAACCCGTGCATTATTTAGTTACAGTGTGTATATATATAAAATTTAAATTTGATTTTTTTTTTGTAAAACCATAATTGTCGGGGTTGAACCATATTGGTTAGCTAGACTAGATTAATTGAAAGTCAATCTCATTTTTGGTATGATATGGTTTTTTTACTTAATTAGTCAAAGTTGACCTCAACCTTATGAACCAACTAGATAACTAGCGAATCAATTTAACAGGTAATTAGTCTTCAACTAAAAAAAAGTTTGTTGCTTTTGAGGTTCAAATTCTCCCAACCTATGAGAGTATTATCATAGCACCAAATAGCTAAATCAAGCATGAACTTTTGTTAATTTTATCTATAAAAATATATTATTTCATTTAAAACAAATTATATTGTAAAATTAGTTTTAATAACCATCTTCCAACACAAATTAATAATAAAATTTAAATACATTATAAAATAAATTTAAGTTTTTAACACTAAAAATTAAATTTCTCTTATTTTTATTTAGACACAAAATTTTTTGCTGTTAAAATTTTTATTACCTTGTTATTTCATTATTATATTAAATTCTAAAATAATTTTTATATCACTTGTTAAAGAAAATTTATTGTATTCAAAATTTCAAATTTATTTTCTATTATTCTATTAATTTGTTTATAAAATTTATATTTTTTATATATTAATTTAATTATTTTCAGTATAAATTCAGGTTCAATTTTTGACCAGCAATTATTTGTTTCCATCGGCTAGAAAGCCGGCTGAAAACATTGGTAAAAACAAAATTAGTAGCTAGCAAAATAAAAGGGGAGAGGGGACGAATGAAAAAAAATAAAATGCATATGTATTTCAGAAGAGAGGTCCAATAATCCAAACACGCCTTGTGATATGCAAGATCTGATTGGAGAAAGTCACCAACTTTAAATAGTCAAGAGACCACCTAATAAAGCCTCTCCCACTCCACGTGGGCTCCAACAAACGGCGAGTTCCAACTTTTTATCCACACCAGCGACTATAGGGCAAATAAATTAATTAAAAAAAGAAAAACAGACGCCGCCACCAGTCACCAGTCACCATACACACTCTTGCAAAGCCAACGTTGAGTTGAGACCTCACTTTCGAGTTTCGCCCCCCTCGAGAGCCGTCGCCCACCGCCACCACGACAGTTTACACACAGAGAAATGCGGAAACTCGTTCTCCCATAAACGCGCGAGATTACTGCCTGGCCTGATCGATCTCCGAAGAAAGCGAGATCTTGTTTGTTTTAAGACTTTGTTAGGGTTTAAGTGTTTTACTGACCGATGGCATCAGAGGATGTGAAGACTACTGAATCGGCTGTCACTACGATCGTCAATCTAGCGGAAGAAGCTAAGCTGGCTAGAGAGGGAGTCAAGGCTCCTAGCTATGCTGTTCTCAGTATCTGCAAGTCTCTCGTTGCCGGAGGTGTCGCTGGTGGAGTGTGAGTTCTGTTTTCTTGTCATGGTTTCGCGGGAAATTAATCTTCTTATATTGTCTATTTGCATTTCCAATTGGAGGAATGTTAAAACTGAACTTCATTTATTTGTTCATTTGCTTCTTTGAAATGCAATTTTGTGGTATTTTTAGGCAAACTGGACTATCGGGCTTTACAACTGTACATTTCTTTGCTGCATTTGGTATCAGCATAAAACATACGATCTTAGTATGCAGTAGGAGTTGATGTTACTTTGTTTATTGGCCCTCTGCAAGTATTATGAGATTGGCCAATTTGGTTCGAATATTATGGGACATCTAGCTCAAATTTTTTTTTCCTGAGCTTCTTGTTTTATTTCCATAAAAATTGATTTAGTAAATTAGAAAGTTCTGCTGTCCTGGAAATTATGGTATTGTAATTGAGGTTTTCTAAATACTGCATATAATCAGTCAGGAGTTGTTTTTCAGATCCTTTATTTTACCTCTGATGTAGTAAGAAGAAAAATTCAAGTGTTTGAATTAGATATTTCATGTTTATGATTTGTTATTAAATTGTACATTCTGTGTATTACAATGGCATGTCAGGACCAGTACTGGATCCTTATTTGATTTTTCTTGGCAAATATGCGTTTGTTTCAAATTCTATATGCAGTAAGTATTGTTGTTATTAGAGTAAAGTACTCAGAGTTTATTCTTTTTGCAACTAAATGGAATGGTTGATGGCACTGTGGAAGATTATATTTGTTTGGTTTAGTGAATACTGTGTGAGGTTTTAAAAATTGATCCCCTGAGGGCTGCCTTCATTTTTTCTTGTGGCGCACTGGGGTTATGCATCTATATGATAATGCTAGGATGAACTTCCATTAGCTGAAACAGTCAAATGTGTTTTCAGGTCACGTACGGCTGTTGCACCATTGGAGAGGTTGAAGATATTGCTACAGGTTAGATCACTTTAATTTTGTTATTTCATTGAATGCATTCATATTTACGTATGTCTGTGTATTCATATCTTGCACACACGCACACACACAGAGCATACTTTTACATTGATCAACTCCTGTATCATGCAGGTTCAAAATCCCCACAGCATAAAATACAATGGAACAATTCAAGGGTTGAGATATATATGGAGAACTGAGGGTTTTCGTGGACTGTTTAAAGGCAATGGTACTAACTGTGCTCGTATTGTCCCAAACTCAGCAGTGAAGTTCTTCAGCTATGAGGAAGCTTCTAAGTATGTTTCCTTGAAAATTTTTAATTTCATTGATTGGGCAGTAATATTAGATAGTTGTTCTTTAACACATAATATAAATTATTTGGTTATACAATATATGGATGTATACAACTTGCTGCTTATCTTTGATGAGATTGAGTTTGCTTTGGTCCATCAGTCTTAAAGAAAAAATGGTGTGGTCTGTTGAGTTGATAAGATCATGAAAGTGTTTATAACCAATAGTGATATGGGAGCAAACTAAAGTATTTAAAATTGATTGTTTAATTACTAATTATAGCAAATATATATGGTCGATATGCATCTCTTTTCATTTTCTACATCAGGGGAAAACTTTTTTATAAATTATTTACTGAGGAAGGTTTGCCTGCTACTTCAGTTCTATCTAGGCTTTTGTTTTCCTTTTCTTTTCTAATCCTTTGAAATTACATTGTTTCATGGTTCAAAGGTTTTGATTGATCTGTCCAAGAAATATCTTTGTTCTTCTGCTGATTTTTCTTCTATATCCTTGTAACAGGGGAATATTGTGGCTGTATCAACAGCAAACTGGCAACGGTAGGTGATTAATTAGTTGCATTGATGTTTTACATTCTCTTTGTTAAAAAGAAAAACATATAATTGTGTATGCATTTTCATGCTGGGCTAGTTATTTTATTCAGATTAAGCCAGTTTTTTTGCCTGCTTGTTGCCTTGTTGGCAATCGATGGCCTTTGATAGAGACCATAATAGTTTTCTGAGTCCTTTCCTCCATTCCTCCTCTTGTTACTTCCTGCAGAAGATGCTCAGCTGACTCCTCTTCTACGCCTTGGAGCTGGAGCATGTGCAGGGATAATCGCCATGTCTGCAACTTATCCCATGGACATGGTACGAGGCAGGCTAACTGTACAGGTATTTTCTTTCAGATTCCATTTTCTTGCGGAAAAGTTATCGGAAAATAATTGGATTTTTCTTTTTCCAATTTGGTTATGTACTATAAATATTTATTTCAATCAATTTAAAGTCATGGGAATATGACAAGTTTTGCATTTCTCCATGAGAATTTTTTAAAAAAATAACAGAGCTTTTATTGTTTTAAAAAATTTTAAGGTGCCACCTCATCATTTTCTTTGCAATTATCTGGGGGTCATTTGCTGGAATTTTGCTTTCTGAGGTGTATATATTGTACATTTATCTTGTATGTCTAAGCTGTATATATATATATATATATATATATTATAAATTTTATCTTGTTTTTCAGACCGAGAAGTCACCTTATCAGTACAGAGGAATGTTCCATGCTTTATCAACTGTGCTTAGGGAAGAAGGTCCACGAGCTCTGTACAAGGGCTGGCTTCCTTCTGTCATAGGAGTTGTAAGTCATTCTTCCCTCAAGTTACGTTGTATATGAGCTTTTCAATCTATGGGCAAAAAGAATATTAAAACAAAGGAATCTGATGACTATATATCATACTTCGTACATGTGTAAACCTCTGATTGCTTTGATAATTATGGACACCATGTACGGGTGAGGGATTTTGTCTCCAAATTGAAACTTTCATTTGCAATTTGTGTTATATCTCCGATGAAAGGACATGCAGTTTAAGAATTTTCTTTGGGGTCACTCTACAAAGTACAAACTTTTGAGCATGTACTTCTCTTTGATAACTCCATATCTCTTGTTATTTATGAGCTAGAAGGATAGTAGACTCTTGTGAGGATTCATCTGTTTGTGCTATTCATTTACATTGTAGAAAATCATTGCACACATACTATATTGCTTTCTTGGTTTATTGTTTTAAATTTTAGTGTTGAATTGTTGCATGATAAGTGGGAAAGGTAAAATTGAGAAAACATATCGCTTTAACCTTTCTTTTTCTGGTTTCTTGATAATAAATTGATAATGATACTCCTGCTGGTACTAATTACTTTATTGATCAGAATTTTTATGGCTCTAGGAACAAAAATGGTTTCTCTTTGTTTGCTCTACATAACCTACCTGTTTCTTGCTGGCAGATCCCGTATGTGGGTCTCAACTTTGCTGTGTACGAATCGCTAAAGGATTGGTTGATTAAAGCTAGACCATTTGGACTAGTTCAAGATTCTGACTTAAGTGTGACTACAAGGCTTGCTTGTGGGGCTGCTGCTGGAACTGTTGGTCAAACTGTTGCTTATCCTCTTGATGTTATTCGCCGACGAATGCAGATGGTGGGATGGAAAGATGCTGCTTCCATTGTCACTGGTGATGGGAGGAGCAAGGCCCCCCTCGAGTATACTGGCATGATTGATGCATTCAGGAAAACTGTTCGGCATGAGGGCTTTGGAGCATTGTACAAGGGTTTGGTACCCAATTCTGTAAAGGTGAGTTATTATATTTCTTGAATTTCAAGAGTTACCATCTGGATTGCATTTAAAAAAAAAAAATTCACATATGCCGTTTTTAAAGAATGAGGTTTAGATGGCCAAGGTGCTCTTTGCATATGACTTTCATTTTAGTTTTCTGTGCACAATTTACTTGTGGATGAAGAGATCTTGAGATTCATTGTCCGGAAATCTCTAAAATTCTTGCTCATGATGCATTTGTTTGTGTGGTTGCTAGGCCAAATTAGTGCCATCATGCCCTGCATCCTTGAGAATAGGATATAGAATAGACATATTTGCCTGGACCACTCCATTTCAAATCTCAATGCTATGATCCAGAAACAAAAATTGCCACCATAACAATCTACTCAAAACGTAAGCATATTGATAGTCATATTGTGTACAATCCCCACCACTCTTGACAGTTTGCTTGGAGACGTGAATAAAGTTTACAGACACATTTTAATTAAGCCATCTAGGTTTTCCAAGAACATGGAAATTAAATTTCTAGTTGAGTTTTATAAAGCTTTTAATATGTACATGAATTTTTCAGTTTAGTTATTTTTCTGGAATGTTAAGCCTTATCCAGAAGATATTATTCAATCTTTCTATTCTCTTTTCAGGTAGTCCCATCTATAGCAATTGCATTTGTAACATATGAGATGGTGAAGGACATTTTAGGAGTTGAGATCAGAATATCAGACTGAATTGTGACTCCAACCTGATGTTTGTTGAACAAGTGTGCTATTTTTGTAGGCAAGGGAATAGGGAGAAAGGTAAACTAGGGTAATTTTCTTCCACATTTCTCTCTCCTAGCGAGTGAGGTTAAATATGCATTTTAGCTCATGTTATAAATTGTTTTCGTTTTTTGTTCCTTGAGAACATGCTGTAGCTTTCAGCTTCTCATTCATGTGTCAATAAGTATGCTTGAGGGAACAACTCACTAAATGCGATTGGATGCCTCTCCATAAGAGTTGAGAGAAGCACTTTCCGATTCATACTTTGGAATAACTAGTTATTGATGTATCTCCCGTTCTTTCTTCTCTCCCTTGGGGGGTGTGTGTGTGTTTTAAATTTCATATTCTCAATTTTTTTTTCTTTCAGTGGAATAAAGTGAAGAAAAAAAAAAAAGAAAAACTAAAAGTTTTCCATTTGCATCGCGTAATGATTGATTTTGTTCTGGATGTTGAATCTATCTTTGTGTAATGGGTTTAGACCATCGTTGTTTTGAACGTCGTTATTAGTTCAAGGTGTGAAGTCAGGCAAAAGGAGGCGAAAGGTATCATCCATTTGTGTATTGGTGGTGTATCAAGTAGCTGCATGTTGGTGTCACTTCTGTTGGCTAGAATTTAATAAATGCAGAGAATAATATATTTATTCAAGATTTTATTTTTTAAAGAATTTAAGTTATTAAACTGACATCTAAATTTGGTAGTAAGACGATATTATTTTTTAGAGTGGATATCATAATTCAATTATCATTTAAATTAAATTCTACTTTTTTGTCCTAAAAAATAGAGGAGTTTGTTTTATTATGAATGCTATTGAATGAAGACTAGCGCAATCAACTGACGAACATTATTAAGGATACATGCTTTACGTAGCTTTTAACTGGTCGTGCCCGCGTGGCTTCTTTGCAATAAAAATCAGGACCACTTTGTCCACGTCATTTACCATTTGTTCAAAATTTACCCATTTTGAAAAATTGAATTATCTATGCTAATAATTGTTTCCCAGGGGGGAAGCAAAGTCCTAATCAACTACTTTTGGTCCTATAATCTTTATAATACCATAGTCATCCCAGATGGATGAATTTGAGAATTATAATTTAAGGTCATATACGCTGTTTTGCTTTTGCAAGCTATAATTATTATACAATGGTATTAAGAGTGCTAAACAATCATTGAATAAGAAGAGATATATACCATAGCCAGTATCAGAGTATAAAGTTTGTAATCACAATGACATTACAAGCAGGTTCACTAGGAGTATTGGTAATTATATTGACGTATTACGAGGGCTAGGTATCAGACAAGGTATCAAAAATTTACAATAGAGTTGAAAACTTCGGAAGCCTGTTCTAATTTTTTCCCCTTCCTTTCTTCATAGTGATATTCTTACATTTTTCTGCCATGCCTGAAGCCAAATGAAACACCTTTGTCAAATTTCAAATGTCACATATACTATGCATTAATGTGAAATGAATACTCTTACCTGCAATCCTTAATGGTTGGTTGAAATCTCTGTGATCGTCTGCCAAAAGGCCTGACATCGTGTATGTCCCTCCTCCTGGTGTTTATTCTTAAAATGCTGCCCTTTGCCTCATCATCTTTCGTGCTTTTTATACCACTGTCAGCGGAATTTATGCAACCTTCCGATGATAATGAAACTACAGAAAGAACCATAATGAGAAGGTTCATCTCGCGAAGAAAATTAGAGTTTGGTTGCTTCCAATTGTTATAGGCATCACCACTATCGTGGGTGTCGTCGACATCATCACATTCCTTTTCTTTCCTGTCTTTCTCCACCAGCTCAATTGTGTGATTTTTTTCCTTTCCAATACCAGCCATCCTGAGTGTTTTACTCTCCATCAGGATTCAATATCAAATTTGCTACTTCCTTCAAGAATCAACATTGCTTCATAATTATTGGTTGATTAAAGATTGATAAATAATCAAAACCAAATTGCAAACATTTACGGCACCCACAATTAAAGGGCCCACAAAATCAAAATATCACCAGTCACCGGCCCCTTGAAATATGATTTTTAACGTCCTATGTTTCAAATTGAATAGTAAATATATCTTCACAAATTCTAATTATATTTATAATTATAGTTGGTTTCTGCAGCATATTCTAAATGCAATGTGTGCGGGTGTATGCAATGATCCAAATTAGCCAAATTAGCTAGTAGATTCTTACGCAACAACACAACTAAGAAGAAGAAGACGAAAGAGGAAAATTTAAAAACGGAAAATAATTTTTTTTTTTTTTGAGCAGAAATTAAATTTAAAAAAAAAATGAAATGAAAATCAGAGTAATACTATGAACATTAAAATTCTCTAATGCAGACAGACTCAAACTCATCATCTGATCAGTAATCACAGATCGGTAATTTCGATGATAAATTTAAAAAATAAAAACAAAAAGAAGAATCTAAAGTTCTATTACATATAAAAAATTTCTGAAATCGAAAGCGGAATAATTCAAATATGAAAAAACTAACCTGACCAAAATCGAGCTTTTGGGATCAAACCCTCTCTGTTCATATCGTACCAGCTCAAAATTACACTTACCTGTTTCTTATTTTGTCTGCTGTGAAAGGAGAGAGAAAAGAAAAGTTAAAAAAAAAAAAAAAAAAGAGAGAGAGAGAGAGAGAGAAGAAAAGATCAGAAGCTCAAAATCAAAATGAGTGGAGCCCATTAGTTGATATAACCTCCTAGATCCTAGCCGTGGATCATTTTTCGGAATAAAAAAGTTCGGTTTTTACTACTTGCGGTTTACCGTTAGTCGTTAATCTCTTTTATTTGTTGTTTAGTTTTTACTATTATGATTTACCATCGGTGGGAAAGTTGGACTGACCATAGTTCAGCAAAATTTGAAAATTTTTAAAACTAAACTAAACTTCATAAATTTTTAAAATAGAAAAATCTTTGTACTAAACCATTTTGAGACAGAAATTTAAATTTAATGGGACGGTTTAGTATGATATGGGACAAAACGACGATTCGAAAATATTCTATTTTTAAGTAATTAAAAATATATATTTTTCAATTTAAATCTAAAATTAAATCAGTACATATAAGAAAAATAAAAATCAAACTATATAGTACATAATTACAAAAAAATTTATAATCCATTGAGTTAAAATAAAAATCAAACTGTAAAGTGTATAATTAAATTTTACTTATATATTATTGAATTTTCTTAAATTTATTGGTTATTCAATATCAAAGTGTATGTGTGTGTGTATATATATATATATGTATATATTAAAAATAAAATTTATAATTAATAAAAATTAAATGTTATTCATACATTATTGAATTTGTTTAAATATGTTGTCAATTCAATATCAAAGTGTGTGTGAGTATATATATATTGAATTAATAACACGTTTAAGAAAATTCAATAATGTATAAGTAAAAAAATTTAATTTTTATTAATTATAAAATTTTATTTTCAAAATAGTAGTTCATACACACATATATATATTCTTTAAATTTGTTTTAGTCTCAGTTTTTCAATTTGTGACGGTTTTTGGTAAACATAACTATTAATTTATAGAACCATACAAAAAAAAAAAATGGTTTAGTTTCGAGAAAGTCAAACAGTCAATAAATTTTTTCGATTATGAAATTTTTCGGTTCAGATGTTCGGTATAATTTGGTATCTTCGAGTCCTTTTATCAGCTCTATTCGATAATATGAAAATTGTGAAATAAAGAGGAAGGATTGAAAATATTAAAATATTTTAAATTTTTTATTGTTTGAAAAAAAGGAAAATAGGGAGGTATGAAAATAGGTTGAAAAAAGTACACGAGATCTATTAAAAAAAATTCTCCCAAATTTGAAGTGAAAATAAATGGAAAGTTATTAAAATTACAATTTTTGTTCTTATTATCATATTTTAAAAATAAAAATAAAGATATATTATAATTTTAGCCTAATAAAATAATATTTCATATGATAACGGAGGAAAGAGGATAAGAGGAGCCATGATTCTCTAATCTCCAAAATATTTATAGGTGTAAAATTAAAAAAAATTGGGCATATATTACATTTAATCATTTATTTTAGGTGAAAATTTTTCTTAAATATATAAAAGTTGACTTAATTATATATAATGTTTTGATATAAATTATAATTTTAAAAAATTTGTTTTGTATTAAAAATATTTATAATTTTGTCATTGATTTCACATATTTTTTTTCTCATTTTCATACTCTCTTAAATAAAAAAAATAAAGAAAATATCTTTTATCCTTTAAATTTCAATTTTGTTATTTTCAATTATTGTCATTTTGTTTTCTCATTACAAATTATTTGATTAGGGCTCTATGTCCGTTAATTGGAAAAGAGGAAATTATGCGGCCTAAGCTTTTTAAAGTTATTATTATATTTATGCATTGCATTTTAAATTTTTATTTTTTTACTTTTTTATTTTTTCATTTCTACGCTCTTTTTATTAGGATTTTTATATTTTTATGATATATCTATTTGAACCATTTCTATTGCTCAATTTGTATTTCAAGTATTTTTTACTTGTGAACTTTTTTTGCTGTTACTTTCTTTATGTATTCCATAAGTCAAAAATATATCATACCTTTTTTTTTTTTTTTTTTTTGCCAAATAAAGATATATTATACCTTGTGATAATAAATAATAAAATGGTTAATTATTTAAAATATTAAATATTTAACTAATATCACATGGATCTTCTTTTAAAATTCTACATATATTTTAAATTCAAAGTTATGTTCATTCTCATAATTATCTATATAAAATAATTTTAATATTTTTATGAGAATAAAATTACTCTATTTAAAATACACATGAACTAAAAATACATTTGATAAACCATAATGAGACATAATATAATATAATTAGATGCTTTTTTAATGTAATATTTAAACTAAAAATATATTTTATTATATCACATCATATCTCATTGCGATCTATCAAATATTACTAAATTTTACACATAAACTAAAAATAAATTTGGTAAACCGTAATGAGATGCAATATAATATAATTAAATATTTTTTTAATTTAATATTTAAACTAAAAATATATTTTATTATATTATATTACATTTCATTAAGATCTATTAAATATTACTAAAGTTTGCAATTTAATGAACTAAGGTAGATAATAATATATAGTTTATAACAATGTCTAAATTACATTGGAATGACAATTGAGCAAAATGAAATGAATAGATCAAGATGTGTGAAAGTAAAATTCATATTATTTTTGTGATTTTATTTATTTTATTTTAAACAATGATTTCATAAATTAACTAAAGTTATATATTTATATTTATCATTTAATGATATATCTATAAACGTCTTATTTGAATAACATTAATCAATATTTAAAAAATAAAAATAAATAGTGAGTAAAAAACTATACAAAATATATTTTTCTCTAATCCATTGTTATTTTTATATTTTTTTTGTTAGTTACATAACATTAAATAAATTAATGAAAACTCTAATCATTCTAATAGATAAGAGACTCAAATTGAAAATCCCACACTTCACTCTCATCAACTTCTTTTTATAAACTTATAGTATATAAAAAATAAGGTTGAGAGTGTTAAGTCTCCAAAAAAGACAAAAAAATTTATTTGTGGTATATACTTATGATATATCTAAAATGTACCTAATATATACTCGTTATATACTTAAAATAAACCTAAAATATACTCTTTACTATGAAAACTGAAAATCATTTCTTAATTTTTTTTAGTCTCTTAAAAATTTAATTTAACTCTCAAATTTTTTAAAAATATTCATATGTTCGAATTAATATTGTTGTCCATGCTTGATGACGAATCACATTTAAAAAAAAAAAAGAGTGTTGATGCTATTTCTTCAAAGAAAAGAGTCGAGTGTGTTAAGTATTTAAGTAATATGTAAACATTATATACTTAAAATATACCTGAAATATACTCGTTATATACTTGATATATCTAAAATATACTCATTATATACTTAAGGTATATTGTTTATGGTGAAAATCATTTGTTATTTTTTTAAGAATATAATTTTTTTATCTAATATATAGTTGATGTATACTTGTTACGTACTTATATTTTTGTAATACTCAATATCCAAAAATATTTGAACATATATATCAAATAAATATAAGTTAATCAAATTTAGTAAAATATATACTTATGATATACCTATGATATACTCTAGATATACTATTTCTTGGGTTTGCTGAAAAATATTTCTGTTTCATTGGTTTCTATAAGTTTTATATCTGAAACTCAATTTTCATATTTTAAAACTTTCAAGTTCCTAAAAAAAAACTACATAATCTCTTCACTTTTGAAGATTTTTAATGCAATAATAATTAAAATATCATGAAATTTTAATGAAACATATCTATAAAATTCAAATTACTTCTCAAACTATTGAGGAAGTGAATATTTTGTCAATCAAACTAATTGAATATTCAAAAAACTGTAGATCTAAATTGATTTTATTTAAAACTTAGTAGTACCTTATAAAAATTAATTTTGATGATGATTCTCACTATAAACAAATTTGAAATTTTATAATTAATTAAACAAGTTTTTCCATACTCCATACTAATTAAAGCCAATGATGCTAGCCAATTTAGAGGTCCTAGGTTTGAGATTCTGTGAATTTGTTTTCCTGTCTGTATTGAAGTAATATTTATAGTCTACTTTGTATAAATAATTTTGGAAATATTTATATTATATTTAAAAATGGCTTAAAAAGAACATTTGTACAAAAGAAAAAAATAGTATGATTTAAATTAATATTTAAAAAAAAATTTAAACATTCCATCGTATAAAAAAGGTTAAACAAAAATCTAATTACATGTACATACTATTTTTTACAAAAAAAAAAAAAGAAACTATGAACAAATATTCTTTTTTAACTAGTGTAATTTACAAAAAAAAAAAAAAGATAATATAATTTGTTATCACTATTGAAATCGTGTTTTATTACCTATCTCAATGTGTTGGTTAGGTAAGTCAGTATATGTATACTTCTATAAAGATTGAAGAGCGTATAAAAATTAAAATAAATAATGTTAAGGTATTTTTATAATAATTTAAAAATGATCATATAAATATAAATTAAATCTCTTTTTAGATATTTTGTAGAAATTTCATTGGAAAAAACTTTAGTGGGTCAGTTTTCAATTTCATGGACCCAATCTCACAATCACTTTCTCGGCTGATTGGGATAGCCAACTAGTTGTTATAGGTTCATCCCCCTTGGGCTCCAATCCTTTTACATTTCTATTTTCATCCAAGTCGTAAAGTTTAAATTGATATGACCTAATAAATTCTGCTTGGATAATATAGCTACCCTTTTTTTTTTTTTTTTTTAATATACTTACTTAAAAATTTCAAATTTTAAATTCATGACCTTCAAAATTTATGAGAGTCTCAGTTCAGAAAAGTGCTTTTATAATTTTATTTTAATTTTAAAAATTACTCTTTGGAAAAAATTAAGTGAATAAATACTTAAAAAAAAAAAAGTCAATAGTGTACTATTTATTGTATTAATTTGGACAATAGCCCGGCCCACGAGGGGTGCGTGTCTCAAAAGGAGCGGTGTGCTGCAGGTACACGACAAGTACTGTGTGTCCTTTTTTGGCCCAATCACCGCTAGTCCAGGAGCGTGCGGCCATATTCTTTTGTCTAATTTTCTATTGCTAAAACCAATCTGGCACTTGCGAGCCGTCGAGCGCACCTCTAGCGCCCGGATTCAAGGCCACTCGTTCCTTTCCACGACACGTGCAATCATTTCCGCCTCCCAATCAGCTTCCCAAATGCCACTAACTTTCATGTCAAAATTACTATAATAGCCTCTCACTGTTGTAAACGATTGTAAGGGCTTGGATTCCTATATGGCAGGTTGAGTAAATACTGCAAAAAATAAGTTCGAACTAGGTATTAAAAAATCATAATTATTACATGTGTTATACCATTTCAAACACTTGTCAGCCAAGGAAAACATGTAATTTTTTATTTTTTCAGTGAAAGTATAATTTTTTTTGGCCAAGGTTCAGTTAAAGTACGATGGATCAAAATAACCCGCGCAATAAAAATAATTAATTTTCTTAACAAATTAATTACAAATTAGTATAATTTAAAATACTTAAATATAAAAATTTTAATTTTTCTCGCACCCATAAAAAAATTATAAATCAAATAAATACATATATAATTAGTGCTGCATTAACCCTATATTTAGATAAAAGTAAAATAAGCGAATAAGTAAAATATAAATGAAAAATAATAAGAAATTTCAACTTTTCTATAATTTGAAACATAAAACTTATTTTTTTTTCTTTTATTTTATTTTTAATTAAAAAAAAAAGGGTGATGTGAAAATCATTTTATTTTGCTTTTTTATTTAAATAAAAGGAGAGAAAAAAAAATTACTTTTTCTTCTTTACCTTTTTTTTTTTTCTCCCTGAAAATTTTCTCAAAGTGGTATTTATATATTTAAACAAAAATCTGAATTTTGTGTTATGTATATATTTGTATAATTAATTAATTAATTATTAAAAAAAATAATTTTCAAAAAGTTATGGGCCAGAGAATGTCAATTGATTGTTCCAAAAATATCTTACTCTTGATATGACTTTCTTAATCAGTTGTCAGCTTTTTTTCCATTTGAGGAAGTTAAAAACCTCTCTTTTCTTCTCTTCTAAATTATGAAATTGACTTTTGTTTGAGAACAAAAAGTAAAAAAAAAAAAAAAAAAAAAGGAAAAAAAAATTCACTTTCTTGTGCTGCTCCATTCAGTGGTATTTATTTATTTGTTCAATTTATTATTATTATTATTTTTTTTTTTGGAAGAATGTGACGGACAGAATCTGTTGTTCTTTTGATTATTAGGATGCAATTTATTTATAGTTAGAATGCTAAATTGTTTTGTGAATTTTTTTTTTTATTTATATTATATATTATTTTAATTTAATTTAATTTTCCCTCTATTTGAAATTCTCTCTTTGTTGCTAAGAATTGAAGTGCTTTGTTTGGTTTGGATGCTATTTTGTTTTAGAATTTAGATTGAATTCCCTCTACTTTAGTTGCTGTTCTCTTTTCACTTGTTCTTAATGTTTTAATTGACCATTTTGCGCTGAAAATTAAGCTTTACTCAATTTAGTTTCAAATTCTTTGGAACAAATTAGACATTTTGATCTGTTCATCTTTTAGTCTGAATTTTGCTTCTCTTCGGCAAATTTTAGGAAATTACTTGCATATTTGTTGAATGGATTAATTTTCACAGCATGGAACGAAATGGGGAAGAAGTGGTTGCCAATGATGGAGCTGGAAATGGAGAGTTACAAGGACAAGGCTGTGATGTTCCCTTGAAATTAGAGGGCCACAATAATGTATTGGAATCACCATTGCTGTGTGTATCTTTAAGGAGAGATTGGCCAGAGAGCTCCACCCATGATTATATAGGTACAAGTAGAACACAAGATAAGGATTCAAGTACATGTGTAATTTCTTTAGCTGGATCTGAACCTCCCCAAACTAGCCCATGTTCTTTAAATGATGTGGGAAATGTTCTTGAATTGACTGTGGGAAATTATAGGACCCCTAATCTTACTGGGCCTTTCTGTAATAGGAGAAGTAAATGGCAGAATCATGTGTCTGAGTTATCTAGTCCTAGTGGATCTAGATATAAGGCTTTGCATGGTGTTCATGATACCAAAGAAGTGTCTCTTTGTTTAGGGACTAGTGACAAGAGAATTATATCAGGCTGTGATGAGGATACTCCTTTTAATAACTTAGCAAATTCTAGCTCTTCTCAGTTATCTGTAAATAAAGCCTTGAAGGGAAAGGGTACTTTCAGCAAAAATGGAGATACTCAAGCTGTATTTTGCAGTGCTGTTTTGGGCCGAAGTGATCGAAAATTGGGTTATTCAAGGAAGGTAGCTTCTGATGCATTGATGAGGTCAAGTGCTAAGTTTTCTTTGCATAGGATTGATGGGTCTAGTTCTGAATCTTTACATCATGGGATCAACTTGAAAGAGTGGATGAAACCTGGGTGTCATAGAAGAGATAAAGTTGAAAGTCTGTATATATTTAGACAGATTGTGGAGTTTTTGGATTTAGCACACTCTCAAGGAGTTGCTTTGCAAGACCTACGGCCATCCTGTTTTAATTTATTGCCATCTAATAGGATTGTGTACACTGGTTTGTCTGCCAAGAGAAAATTGAAGGCTGCTGTTCATGATTTCGTTAAGAAAAGGCCAATGGAACAAGATGCAGCCACATATGGTAGTTTAGTCACAAAACAGCAAAAACTCAGTGAGAACATGAAGTTTTTGGAACACCAGCCTCGGCTGACCTCTACATGTAGCTTCAGGAGTACAGCAGTTGATGAGACTGAGTTTCAAGGAAATGCTGCAAATGACTCTGGCAATGATGAAATTTATTCTCAGAGCCATTCTAATTACCAAAATTCACATATCACAACTAGGCAACGGTCTCTTTCTTTAGCTGCACAATTGGAAGAAAAGTGGTATACTAGTCCTGAGCAACTGAATGGAGGATTTAACACTTTTTCGTCAAATATCTACAGCCTCGGGGTGCTTCTTTTTGAGGTGAGTTTTTGGCTGCAGGTATTAGATATTTACTACGTACAGTCTATGGTCTTGTTTATTGGTTTGTTAACTTGATTTATCACAAATAACTTAAGTTAGGAGTCGCTGAGCCATTTGTGAAAAGTGAAAACCATAGTCTACTGAAATTCATTCCAGATTTTAGTTTTCAGTCTTCACGTTGTAACCTTGTAAGATTAAACTTTCAAACATTGTATTGACGTCTCATTGTCTTCACTATTGACATAGTAGAGCTTTATTTAAAATAATTTTGTTTGGTTTCAAAAAGAAAAATGATTTTGTACCATAATCTGGATTCATATCTTTTGTTAAAAACTCCTGTATGGAATATAGATAAGGGAAAAGTTACTTCCATGCTAATAGAAAGCAACGTCAGTGTGTTGAGTAGACACCCAATCTTTTCAACTAACATGGGCTGTTTCCATCAGTTGCTCAACTGGTTTGAATCACACGAGATGTATTCTACTGTTATGTTGGATTTGCGCAAGAGGATTCTACCATCGAATTTTCTTTCAGAAAATCCGAAGGAAGCTGGCTTTTGTCTTTGGTTTCTTCATCCTGAACCTTCATCTCGTCCAACAGCAAGGTATCACTGTGTCTTCTACTGTAATGGGTTGACATTCTGTTAATTCCTGAATTGGTTTAACATAATGTTGTGAGTGATTATATATTGGTGATTATGGCTACTGGAAGTGAAAATTTCCTGTACTCCTTTATTAGCCTTACTCGTGCTTGCTTAATCCTCCTATTTTGTTTCTTGTATCCTTCTAACTTTGCCATATGTAATGTGCTGTGGACCGCTGACTATTAAGAAAACCGATCCATATGGTAAACCTGAGCTATTTCTTTAATTGCAGCTGAGATGCTCTGCCTTGATTGCTTAGTTGGATATTGTTTCTGCAGTGACCATACAGTTTAAAGCGTAATTAATGGATATATGCTCATGACAGTTGGATCCTCAGATACAGTGTTACAAATAACTAAGCTCTGATTATCTAATTGCTTAGTTATATCTAATACTGAAGTTGCTTCCTATGTTCTTGTAAGATTCCTTGGTGACCCAGGAGATATATGTACCATCTTGAGGTAGAAAATCTTTCTCACTGGGTATTGTTGAGAAGAAACTGCTGATTAAATATCATTTAAATAACATGACTTAAGGAATGATTCAGGAAGAAGATAAGTAGTCAATAGGATTGCTTTTTTGTGTCCAGATGAGTTGTTCAATGCTTGAAAAGGACTTGTTTTGCTATCTTTTCACTGATAGATTCTGATATTGCTGTCGTCAAGTATGGAGTCTCAATTTTAACTTGTTTCTTGGTTTCATACAATATGCAGTTTCACATGCTGTGTCTTGTTTTCTATACCAAATGCCTATATGCATCACAATCAAGTTACCTTCTGTATGTCTTCAAAATGTGGTTAAATATGATATATTTTCAAACTCCTTCATTTGACATGCAACAGGGAAATCCTGCAGTCTCAATTAATATGTCAATCCCAGGAATTGTGTTCTGAAAATGATGCATCGAGACATCCTGAAAATGATGATACTGAATCAGAGCTGTTGCTCCATTTTCTTAATCTGTCAGAAGAACAAAAGCAGATGCATGCCTCTAAATTAATTGAACATCTTGAGTGGTTAGAAGAAGATATCAAGGAAGTTGAGAAAAGACATTTTTTGAGGATTTCCTCATTTTTCTCTAGGGCAGAAGAGACCTTTCCTGGCACAAGAGAACAAGGATTACATCTTGGTACAAGAAAAGTAGATATTTCCAGGTCATTTTTGTCCTCCAATATGAATGAGGTAAAGCCAATGAGAAATATTAACCAGATTGACAATGCTTACTTTTCCATGAGATCCCAAATCCACCTAACTTCTTCGGCATCACGCGCTGATAAAGATTTTCTCAAGAAACAAGATAGGTGGTCTGCTGTCCATAATGAGGAATCAAACATGATTCAGAAATCTGTTGATCCCCTTGGAGCCTTTTTTGAAGGTTTATGCAAGTTTGCTCGATATGGTAAGTTTGAAGTGTGTGGATCACTGAAAAATGGAGATCTCCTAAGCTCTACAAATGTACTCTGCTCTTTATGTTTTGACCGTGATGAGGAATACATTGCTGCTGCTGGGGTGTCAAAAAAGATTAAGGTTTTTGAGTTTAGCACACTTTTAGATGATTCCACTGATATCCATTATCCTGTGGTTGAGATGTCAAACAAATCTAAGCTTAGCTGTGTCTCCTGGAACAACTACATCAAAAACCATTTGGCTTCAACAGATTATGATGGTGTGATTCAGGTATGTAGTACTTGCACTGGGGAAAACATTTGGTTTTACTAGTCCATTGCATTCAATTTTATGCAGTTTCTTCCATTATTTTTATCATAGTGTATATGCTGACCAAACATTAGTTAATAAGGGCCCTTTTGTAACTTAAAAGAGTCTTGTAGTTCAAAAAATAAATAAATTTAGAAAAAAAAGCTTAAAAGATTCTTTTATATTATGAAGACCATACTTATTCTCAGTTAGCATTATTGACTACCTGAGAACAGTACCATGGGCTTATTTTATAATTCTAGTGTTATGAGAATGAAAATTTAAATGCTATTATCAGAGGTAGAATTTCTTGATTTATTATTGAGGAAAAAGAACTGAATATATACAGGTATTTGAGTTCTAATCTAGGAAATAAATCAGAGTTCTAATCTAGGAAATAAATCAGAAAATATTCCTAAGATGGTATTCCTTAGATTAAGCCTAAGATTGAGTTATTCACATCTATTTACATAATCATAACACTTCCCCTCAAGTTGGAGCATAGATATTAATCATGTCCAACTTGTTACAAATATAGTCAATTCGAACCCCATTAAGAGCCTTTGTGAAAATATCTCCGAGTTGTTCTCCGGCCTTTACATATTTTGTAGATATCAGAACCAACTGAATTTTTTCACGAATGAAGTGGCAATCAATCTCAATATGCTTAGTCTGTTCATAAAATACGGGATTAGAGGCAATGTGAAGAACATCTTGATCATCACACCAGAGTCTAGCTGGAATTGACGCCTTAAGGCCAACCTCCTGTAGGAGCTGATAAATCCACATTATTTCACAAATAGATTATGTCATAGCCCTATATTCTGATTCTGCGCTGGAGCGAGACACCACATTCTGTTTCTTGCTCTTCCAGGAGATCAAATTTCCCCCAACAAATACACAATAACCTGTAGTGGATCGTCTGTCTATCTTTGAACCAGCCCAATCTGCATCAGAGAAGCATTCAATGTCATTATGCCCATGATTGCTGTACAATATACCCCGCCCTGAAGTCCCCTTCAAATGACACAAAATCTATTCCAACGCTGCCCAGTGATGGATTGTTGGAGAAGACATAAACTAGCTCATCACACTCACGGAGTACGCAATATCTGGATGGGTTACTGTAAGATAATTTAATTTCCCAACCAATTTTTGATATTTCTGGGGATCATCAAACAAATCACCATCCTTTGTCAATTGAGAATTAGGAAGCATCGGAGTATTGCATGGTTTGGCACCCAACTTTCCTGTTTCAGCCAATAAATCAAGCACATATTTCCTCTCAGACAGGAAAATGCCTTTCTTGCTTCGCATGACCTCAACCCCCAAGAAGTACTTTAGTGCCCTTAAATCCTTTGTGTGAAACTGAGTGTGAAGAAAAGATTTTAAAGTTGAAATTCCCATAGCATCACTCCCAATAATAACTATATCATCAACATAGACTACAAGAAGGATAATACCAGAGTTAGATTTAGAATAAAATACTGAGTGATCAGACTTACTCTTCGTCATCCCAAACTTCTCAATGGCCTGTCTAAATTTCCCAAACCAAGCATGTGGACTCTGTTTTAACCCATACAAGGACTTGCAAAGATGACATACTCTCCCATACTCCCCCTGAGCAACAAAACCAGGTGGTTGCTCCATGTACACCTCTTCCTGTAGGTCACCATGTAAGAAGGCATTTTTTATGTCTAACTAATGTAAAGACCAATTATGAGTTACGGCCAAAGAAATGAACAAACGAACAGAGGTTAATTTGGCCACAGGAGAAAAAGTGTCAGAATAATCCACACCATAAGTCTGAGCATAGCCTTTAGCCACAAGGCGGGCTTTAAGTCGAGCAACGGAGCCATTAGGATTGACTTTTACTGTAAACACCCATTTACATCCAATAGCCTTCTTTCCTGTAGGTAAATCTACTAAATCCCAAGTACCATTAGCATCTAAAGCATTCATCTCTTCTATCATAGCATCACGCCAACTAGGATGTGACAAAGCTTCAAAGATAGTTTTTGGAATAGTGATAGAATCAAGAGATGCCACAAAAGAACAAGATGAAGAAGACAGGTGAGCATAAAAAACAAAAGATGAAATAGGATAAGTGCATTGTCTTTTACCTTTACATACTGCAATAGGAAGATCAAGATCACTAGTCATGGGATCTGATGGCGTTGATGTTACTGGCTCAAGACATGAAGGAAGAAGCCTTTGCCTTCTAGAATAAATCTGCCGAATAGGTGGTTTTGTGGTGGTGGATTAGGATCATCAGACAAAACAGGAGTAGGAGGAAGAGCAGACGACTGAGATGTGACAGTATGAAGTAACAAATCATCATCCTCCTGCAATTGACTAGAATAAGTGGAAGGGGTGGAAAAGAAAGGAATATGTTCGTGAAAAGCAACATCGGCTGACACAAGATATCTATTAAGAGTAGGAGAATAGCAATGATAACCTTTTTGTAATCGGGAATATCCAAGAAAGACACATTTCAATGACTTTGGATCTAACTTAGTGAGATTAGATTGAACATCACGAACAAAGCAAGTACACCCAAATACACGAGGTTCAATAGGAAACAAAGATTTAGTGGGGAATAAGATATGATAAGGACTCTCACCATGAAGAACAGACGAAGGCATCCGATTAATCAAGAAACATGCTGTAGAAACTGCATCTGCCCAAAACTGTTTAGGAACTTGCATTTGAAAGAGAAGTGCTCTTGCGGTTTCAAGAAGATGTCTATTTTTCTGTCAGCTACTCCATTCTGAGATGGGGTATCAACACAAGATGATTGATGAAGAATGCCATTTTGGATCATATAACTCTGGAAATGTTCAGAAAAATATTCTTTTGCATTATCACTTCTCAAAGTTTGGACAGAAACATTAAATTGGGTTTTTATTTCTGCACAGAAAGCACTGAAATGAGTAAATAACTCGGAACGACTTTTCATTAAGTAAAGATAAGTAACTTTAGAGAAATCATCAACAAATGTAACAAAATATTTAAACCCAGGTTTGGACAACACAAGACACGGACCCCAAACATCTGAATGAACCAACTCAAATGGAGAATTAGCTCTTTTATTGACTCGAGGGAGAGAACGCAAACGATGATGTTTAGCAAATGGACACAACTCGCAATCTAAAGAAGATACATCATGAAACTGAGGACACAATTTCTTCAACACAGGTAAAGATGGATGACCAAATTGACAATGAGCTTCAAAAGGGGTGAGAACACTAGAACAAGCGATAGATCTCGGTAGTTTTGTATCCAGAATGTAGAGGCTTTTAGATTCATGTCTCCTACCAATAATCTTCTTCGTCAAAAGATCCTGAAAGATACAGTAATCAAGAAAAAATGAGACAAAACCATTTAGGGCACGGGTGATTTTACTAACAGACATGAGATTATATGAAAAATCAGGTAAATTAAGGACAAAGGATAATGACAATAATGGAGTTAAATCAATGGTGCCGGTACCAAGGACAGAAGAATTAGATCCATCTGCTAAGGTGACACTAGATGGAAATGGGTGAGACTCAACATTGGATAGGAGATTATGATTACCTGTCATGTGATCTGTGGCACCAGAATCAATGACCCGATTGGATGAAGAAGAAAGGAGACATGTACTTGGGTTACCTGACTCGGCAATGACAGAGATAGATTGAGATGAAGACTTCAAAGCTTCTTGGTACTGAAGAAATTTACCATATTCATCTGCAGAAACTATAAAAGTGTTGTCAGATGAGTAACCAGAACTAGAAACTGTATTAGTAGCTGCAACATGAGCTGAGGAGGACTTCTAATTTTTATTCAGCAATTTTCTACATTTGTGCTTCATATGGCCTGGTTCATGACAGTAGTAGCACACTACTGCCCCTGAATCCTGAGTCCGATTATCTTGATTGCTGAGACCTCCACTTCTGTTATTATTTCTAGCAGAAGACTGTACTGTTTTTGATCCATGACTGACAAGAGCATTATGAGTTTTTAAGCGGAATGACAGATGAGCTGTTATCAGTACGCAGAATCCTAGTAAAAACCTCATGCAGGGAGAAAATTTCAGAACTAGAGAGAATTTGAGACTTAGCAGTATCAAACTTAGAATTAAGACCAGCTAAAAAACTCGTTATTGCCATCTGCTCTCGTTGAGCCTGCTGGACTTTCACATCAGTGTTAAAGGGCAACAAGACATTAAGTTCTTCATAGGTTTTCTTGAAGTGCATGAAATAGGCCGTCAATGATTTTTCTTGCTGTTCAGTCCGATAAAAATCCTTACAAACATCATAAATACGTGAAAGATTCCCTTTACCCGAGTATAAGAATTCCAAGTACTCCATTAGATCTTTAACAGATTCGCAGTGACTAACAAGGGAAATTACCTCAGTGTCAATGGAGTTTCTGATCTGCAGAAATAGTCGAGCATCCTCCTGCAGCCATACCTGTTTGGTATCGTCAGTCGGTGGATTTTTCATCAAATGATCATCCTTAGAGATACTGTGCAAATAAATTCTGATGGTCTTGTACCATTCCAAGTAATTAGAACCATTTAACTTCTGTTCCGTGATTCGGGATTCCACAGGAATAACATCCGTCCCCACCATATTTTTTGTTTCCTCACTGATCTTCACAAACAACCAAAAAGAAAAAGGCAATCTGAAAATCCAAAAGAAGAGTTCACAGAGGAGAGAAGAAGTACAATATGGAGATCAAAGAGAAGCCCAACGGAATCAACAAAAGATGCAGGGACAACACCTCTGCTCACTAGGGCAGAGAAAGCAACAGAGAAGGAACCTCTGCTCACTGGGGCAGAGAAATAAAACAAAGAAAGAAAGAAAAGAAACAGGGCAGAACCCTAACGACCACAGGCTGCTTAGGGCAGCTCTGATACCATGTTATCAGAGGTAGAATTTCTTGATTTATTATTGAGGAAAAAGAACTGAATATATACAGGTATTTGAGTTCTAATCTAGGAAATAAATCAGAAAATATTCCTAAGATGGTATTCCTTAGATTAAGCCTAAGATTAAGTTATTTACATCTATTTACATAATCATAACAAATGCCTTTGTACATAAAATGAGGTAGTGTTGATCCAGCCACCCTCTTATTGAGAGACTTAGTTATTATGTTTATTATGTTGTGTCTTAAGTGCCGTGTAGAATAATTCCTCGCTGTCCTGTATGATGAAGAGTCATGGTCGTATTTCTAAAATGGAGAACAAATGATTTATCTTGGCAAGGTGGATGCACATGTCCTGTCAAAAGCTACAATTGACGAAAGAACCGATTAAAATCATTTCATAAATTTGTGTTTCCTTCTGTATCCAAGATGATTTAAAAGGGGGATGAGGGGTGAGATAATGGTATATGAGTTCCCTAATGTCTTTAATTAGGCAGGCAACTTTAACCATAAGATCTTAGGGCAACTACATTCAGTGTTTTGTTATATTTGTGGTGCAATTGTGATTTCCTGACTTATCTGAATTTTGTTAAGGTCACATTAGACTTGCTCTCAAAAAGGGGAAAAAAAAAAAGACGTAGAAGATTAGAGTCACATTAGGGTATGATACAAAGAAACTTAACTATGACGACCTTTTGCGTTGTATGGTAATATGATTTAATTTCTGAGAAATTTGTCACTGTGGTGTAAATGGCAAGTTAAATGTTATTGATACGTTTTTCTCAAGACCAGTGATTAAGTTGCTATTATTCTTGTTTTATGCTGGCTATTTTTGCTAATGACATGTTTTGTATGGATGGGGTCCAGATGTGGGATGCAAGCACTGGTCAAGGGTTCTCTCAATATATAGAGCACCAAAAAAGGGCTTGGTCTGTAGACTTTTCACTTGCTGATCCTATGATGTTTGCCAGTGGAAGTGATGACTGTTCTGTGAAATTGTGGAGCATTAATGAGGTACACTTTCTCTCATACTGTTCAATTTGTGGTCCTAAGTTGTATGGAAATTGACTTGCAGTGCCCATCGTTTGTCACGCACTCAGTCACAGATGCACGCATGCAGTTGTAGCCACTAAAATCAAACTGCATTAACTTATGAAATCTACATGCTCATATGCAGAATTGTAGGAACAAGAGAACTAAAACAATTGCTTTAAGGGCTTTTGTCAATTGTGAGGAAAAAAATTCTGATAAATTTTGTTTTACCTAAATGCATATGCTTAGGCCATAACTAACAATTTGGTAGAGATATTAAGAAGAGATCTCAGTCTAATATACCATTGAAATTGGATTATCTTCCATTTGTAGCAAGTATGCATATGTCCTTAACTTTTAATAATGGACTTAATCCGTGGTTACATCAGCTGGTTATTTTGAGACTCCAGTTTTATTACCAACCCTAAATACCTTTTATTCTCATATTGAACTTAGGATCCTTCTCGGAAGTTCAGTTTATGTCTTTATGATATTTTTTTACTTTCAAAGACGCGAGGAAAATTTTGAGTTTAATTATTTTGCTCGGAGGTTATATAGGCATTTGGAATTTGGCCACTGTCTGCTTCTTACTTCTATGTTCTCTATAGTAAACTTTTAGCGTTTGAATCTGCTAACAATAAAATCTACTGTCATGCATATCTCTGTTTAACTGTTGACAATGGACTTAACCCGTGGTATTGGTTATGTCACATGCATTCTTACTTCCTTCAATTCTGTTACTGACTCTAGGTTCCTTTGTTTCTCCTGTTGAACTTGGATACTTCTGAAAGTTCATATTTTCTTTAAATAAGTGTTGACTCTTTAGAGTTGTGAAAAGAATTTTGAATGAAATTATTTTGCAGAGAGGTTCTATAGGTACCATTTGGAATCCTGCCAATATATGCTGTGTTCAGTTCTCTGCATCCTCTACTCATCTGTTGTCATTTGGATCTGCTGACTATAAGATCTATTGCTATGATCTTCGGAATACTAAAATCCCTTGGTGCACATTAGCTGGCCATGAAAAAGCTGTTAGCTATGTGAAATTTTTAGATGCAGAAACCCTTATTTCTGCGTCCACAGACAATACTCTGAAGCTTTGGGATCTTGGCAAGACTAGCCCGACTGGGTTGTCCTCCAGTGCGTGTCGCCTGACATTTGGTGGCCACACCAATGAGAAGGTTGGCTACACTAATATAGATCAGTTGAATATTTTTAGCATCTGTGGCCTTTTTTTTCCCCTCCCCTCTTAACTGTTACAAATTTTTGTATATTCAGAATTTTGTGGGTTTATCTACTCTGGATGGATATATAGCATGTGGTTCAGAAACTAATGAGGTAAATTATTTAGATATCTACAGTAATAAAAAATTGAAAATTAATTTTTACCAAAAGATTGTACTTTGGTTGATCATGATTTCTTGGCTGTCTACATAACACAGTAGGATATATTTCTGTTAGCTCCTAAATCACAATCAAATGAGACATATTTCGTTTATGGCATTGCAAGACTCTTATTGCAGATCTGTTTCAAAACTGTGGTACAAGTGCATGGTATCCTGAATTTTTGTA
Source organism: Reutealis trisperma (assembly GCA_947687605.1). Classification (NCBI taxonomy): domain Eukaryota; kingdom Viridiplantae; phylum Streptophyta; class Magnoliopsida; order Malpighiales; family Euphorbiaceae; genus Reutealis; species Reutealis trisperma. The sequence goes on along the minus strand of CANTUT010000033.1, from coordinate 3,894,534 downwards.
GTTGCATTGTTTCTCAGGTTTACTGCTATCATCGATCCCTACCAATGCCAATCACTTCTTACAAATTTGGATATGTTGATCCTATCTCTGGAAACAAGATTCTAGATGATAGTGGACAGTTTGTTTCAAGTGTCTGTTGGAGACAAAAGTCAAACATGATTGTTGCTGCTAACTCGACGGGAAATATGAAAGTATTAAGGATGCTATGAGTTGTGAAAAGTACTTGTCCTCTTTGCATATATCCAGGAAGCAGAGTCATTTCTTGAGCATCTGTTATTTGGATGCTTGAGTGGTTGGGGGATATACTTGTGACTTCAGATAGTTTAAACGCTAAGGAAATGCAAGGTAGTCTTGAACCCTCTCACCTGCTGAAGAAATTTCTTTTCACACAAGCATATGGCCAACTCTCAATTTGCATGCTGCTTCCAAGCACCAACAGCTGCACTTCATTGACATCAACTAATAGTTTCATAGCTAATCCTGCCAGTGGAAGTTGGCAAGACATGTATATAACTTAGGTGAAAATGGGTTTCGAGCTGCACCCAAACTCCTGGGGGTACTTGCCATCTTTCCGGTCAGCACTCGAGTTGATCACAAAGACAGGTTGATTTTCGTTAAGATTGACATGCTGTGGGATCAAAAAAAAGGGTGCATAACTCTCATAAGCAAAATTTATTATTTAAGTGATATTTGAAGAGGAATGTAAATGCTTGGAATTCAAATACCTTAAGCAGACCTACTGTTATGGATTGCTTCTCAGAATTGTACATATATATGGCTGAGGCATGCGTTCATTTAATTTTTTTGGTATATATTCTTTTAGCGGAGACATTGTTTTTTATATGAACAAGCTATTACTGTTAATTGCATTATATTCTCTATTTTATATTTTATTTCAATTAATGTAATAGAATGATATCTAATGTTTTTTTTTTTTTTCAACTTGATTAAGGGATGAGAAATGTAATATATGATAAGTGTGTTTAGTTGCAAAAATAAATATAATTTAACTTCTTTTTTTTTTTTTTAGTTTATCTAGTATTAGGCTTACGACAGCTTGTAAGTATGCGTTTTAAGGTAAACGACTGAAATCATGAGGAGCGATCGTTTTTGATAAAGAGGTATCTTAATCTTATCTCTCTGTCTGGATTGCATTTATCTACTACCTTCTGCTGTAATTATTTGACATTCTGTTAGTTATTATGGCTGCTTAGTGATTATGAGCCCAAGAGTCTGTTCAAAATATCATATATAGAAGAAGAATATGAACTTTTATTCAAAGAACACCAAGTTCAAATCACTAACTTAAAATTTTAAGATTGAAAGGAAAAATAAGATTATTATTGAATGAATAACAAATGTAACATAGTAATAAGACTATCAACCTAACAAGAACCTTAAACTGATTTAACTAAAATAACACAAATCCAAAAAAGAACAAAGAAAAACTATGGCTAAGTTATATTATAAGCTAATAAAATTGAAATCCAATCTAGGAGTGATATAGGCCTCTAAGGTACACTAGAAAACAATGATTAGACTTGCAGAGGTTTATGGGAGCTCAGAATCTGATGCGGGACCAGAAGGTGTTCTAATTTTTGGACTAATCATCATTAGCTGGCTTTCTGAATTCATTCTCATACTACGCCTACATGGGGTGATCAGTTGTGGAGGTCTAGAACGTCCTTTTGATGTTCCTATACAACCATAATAACAACAACAACATGTTAGTACATGCAATATATATACTGAACTGTCTTCTCCAGAGCCGTGAGATTGCGAGATTTACCTGGTTGTCTACCTGTTCTCACATCTTGCGATTTCTTTGACAAGTAAGTTTTTCTATTGAGCTTATTGTCAGGTGACGTTGAGAACTTCCTTTCACTGGAGGATGGTAATGGAGATGGGGATGGAAATGGATCATCCATCGGAGTAACATTTTCATCCCCACTGACTGAAGCTTTATCATCACTTCCTGATTCTGAAGTTTCTTTTAGAGTTGCTCTTAGTTTTTCCTTCTCGAACACTCTATAAACAAACATCTGAAATGGAATTTGGGCTATTGGTGATGAATTAGTTACATCCCAATGTGGAAATTTCCTGCAAAGATTTGACTCCATATCACCATAGTCTAATGCTGGCATTGGTGGGTCTATTTCTCTATTATAATCAGGATTCATGGCAAGGAAGCGTTTCGTGTAGCGAAGGATCCGGCAGATGGATGAGAAACTTGGCCTTTGATTCGGGTCCGTTTGCCAACATTTCTTTGTCAAGTTAGTAACATATTTAGGTGAATTTAATGGGAATAAAGGCCTTTCCCCTGCTCTAATGTTTCTACTCATCTTGTCTCCTTGAAGATGACTATCTTCAAATGGAACTTTCCCTGTTAAAAGTTCAAAGCAAATCATTCCAAAGCTGTAAACATCAGATTTTTCTACGTATTTGAAATTTAGTGCATCTCCTGTCTGTTCTTGCTCTTCCAGAACTTCAGGCGCATACCAGATGAATGGGAGGGTTCCATTCTGATTAGAAGAGTTTTTTGGAGAGAATTTCTTAACTGATGATAGCCCAAATCCTGAAATCTTTGCTTGTAGGTACCCTTCTGTTGTTATACTTCTTGGTTTAACAAGAATGTTACAAGGGGTTAAATTCCCATGATAAATTTTCTTCGAGTGGAGATATTCCATTCCCCTGGCAATTTGGAGCATAAGATCAATTGCAACAGGAAGAGAAAATGGAATTCTCTTTCTTGGCCCACAAATCTCTCTAATATAGCTAGAAAGATTTCTACTCATTAGTTCCATAACCAAAAAACACTCTTTCTTTTCCTCGTCAGTGAACCCACATAAGAAATGGATTATATTTGGGTGGGAAATAGATAACAATGAAGAAATTTCAGGAACAAGAGGTTCAATGTCACCAAAGAAATGTCTAAGGGCAAGGTTTTCACCCATCCATAAGATCTCCTTGTATTGACTCCCATTTCCAAGGCGTCGCCTTATCTGATAATCTTTAGATCCAATTAAGATTGAACTTGGTAACAATTTCCCATTTTGAGGCATTGATCCATCCAAATTTCTTAGAAGAAGATCTGTTAATTGTCGCTCATGCTTTGTTGAACATGAAGTTTTCTTTTCCTCAATTTTATTCAGCAGAATCCACCTATCCTCTTTCCAAACTGTATCAAATCTTTCACACAAATCCTGAGTAATGAGATACTGTTTTGCAAATTTCCATTGAAAAAGCTGTGGGTCTTTCCATTGTTTTTGATACTTGTTCGAGTATACAATTCTTTTCTTCTGTATCTCATGCTGATCCCCGCCAGAAAATTCACCAGCAGTTTCGATTGCTTCCATAACAATAGAAATATAGGTAAGTAAATTGTGTATATAAAACTGAACGCAATCAGTGTTTTGATAAAGTATAATAGCTTTTGCCCACCAATCTTTGATTTCCAAGCATTGCTTAATGTAACCTTCTCCTTCTTTGAATATTCTATGAATTTCCCTCAATGGTTGTTCAAGAATTCTCCATTTGGTATGTTTCTCTTCGAATTTTAAGTTCTGTTTCATCTCCTCTGCAATTGAATCATATGCAGAACTAAATATATCGAGCAACAAGCAACACTGTCGCTGATTGATTTGAATATTGTCACGAAAAACCATCAACGCCTTCAAACTTCCCAGCACCTCTCCAATTTGCCTGAATTGTTCCATTCTGCAATTTATTCACAATATTTGCGAGTGGGTATTTCAGAATTCAACAAACATGCTCCATAACATCAACATTAATCAGGCAATAGAAAACAAAGATGCCTTAACAATTGTTAATTAGGATATTCAAAATTGTAAAAACCTCGAAAACAACTCTAGTACCAAGGAAGACTCAACAATGTGTTTAATTGAAGTAGAGGTATTGATACAGAGGAGAATTGCTGATTTCTACAAGATTTATTGTAGAAATCAACAATTTCCTCACCACTACAAAATAGGAACAAATTAAAATCACACACAAAAAAAAAAAAACTAAAACCCCAGCACAAGATTTAAGTGTGAAATCAGAAAGGACTTGATCAAGCCCTATATAATGTTTTATCCTAAATTTCTGGAATTTTCGAAAAGGGTGGAAAATATTGACCTGTAACTGAATTTTAGAACTGGAAATTGGATGTATCCTGGGAAAATTGAGTTAAGTTTATGGTAGATTTTAGAAGAGAGAAAAATGTGGCCCTAACACTTGTCACCTTGTTTTTCCCTCCGGTTTCGATTTTGTGGTGTTATTATTAGCTTCCATTCTGGTTTTTCTTTGTACGTAGTTGTAACTGAATTTTGATTCACATACTCGCCTTTTTAGCCTAAATATAAAGATATAATAACTGTCTTTACAATCCATCTAAATCCAAATTAATGCTAATTGAAGAGGGATAAAAATGACTCATTCGCTTATTGAACCTTTGAAACTAAAAGCCATATATGTCTTAAATCCGAGCGTTTAACACTGAAACGGAAGCCTAAGAACAAAGACCCAAATAGGATAGGTCCAGGAGGCTCACTTCACTCAATTTATGTTGGCAAAATCTTCTCACAACTTTCTCCTTACTTTTGCCTCAAGTAACTTTATGGGCAAGTTATTTTGTGTGGCTGAGACTTCTAATACAAATGTTACATCAATTGTCAAAGGGATCTCTATCAAGCAACACACCCTTGAGCTCTAACACAGTCATTCATCTAACATGTATTTAAGAACAAGACATGTGCCTATACGCCTAATATCTTTATACCAACTACACCATCAGAGACATGCTATGTTAATAGACATTCTCTTTCCTCCAAAGAAAGGTACCGAACTTTGTCTCATGCACAACTATACAAAAGGGAATGATTAACACATAATTCAGGTAAATTAAACTTTACGCTCTCTCACTTCATTTTTCTAATTAAAAAACTCTTTGACCAAAGAAGATAAATCATATCTTCTAGTTGCTAGCAAAGCTCATTATTGACTTGAGTGTCAGAAATTATTCGCTATGTATAAGGTCTGATTCTCTTGACCTTCCTCTTTTCTTTGCAGGCTACACTTCTAGAAGCTGAATACGAAAGATACAGCCTATTGAATTTTATTTAATCAAACTCCAATCACTAATGATATATATAAATAAATAAATAAATATATATATATATATATATATATATATATATATACAACATGTTTTAGTGATGGTATTTAAATTAAAATTAAATATTTTAAGTTGATTTTAACCCTTAATTTTTTTTTTTAAAGAACACATAAAACTTGATAAAATCATTAAATTAATAAATGGCTTGAAAATGTTTTTGACTTAATTTGAAGTATATTTGATGGCTTGTTTATTCAAACCTATACATCACATTTTCAAATTAGATTTTTTTTTTAATCTTCGAATTTAAATAATCTATACTATATGTAAATGTATACAGGAGATAAGGAAATTTACTTGAGCGCTTTTCACTAATTTTTTTTCTTCTAATTGTACATTAATGAGCAAGTTAATATAGTCATTTATTAATTAAATAATATAGTAATTATCTAATTATATTTAATTTAAATAAGAAAATCACGAATTTAATTGTAATAAGGAAAGAATAATAAATATTATTTAATATATAATTAATTATATTTAATTTAAATAATAAAAAATAAATTGAATTAAAATAAAGAAAAAATAAAATAATTATTATTTAATATGTAATAAGTTATATTTAAGTTAAATTAAAAAAATGAATTCAATTAGAATAAATAAAGGATAATATAATCATTATTTAATATATATTTAATTTAAATAAGAATAAATTATTATAATTTTAAGTATTTATTATTTAATTAGCATATCGAGTTAAATATATTATAGAATTAATTAATGTATATTGCTTTGCAAAACAGTTATATATATAGAGAGAGAGGGGGATAGATTTTGATAGAATCTTCCGAATAGCAATGTGATTTATTTTTTCATCTTTGCTTCACATGGTGTAACTGAATATGATGGTACAAATTTGACTTATTTAATATTTAATATTTTTTTCAAAATGTGTTTATTTTGCATGCTAAATGTGGACATGACTTACTGAATTTAACTTATTCAGTATTTGATGTGTTTTTTTTCAGTCCTTCAATTTTATTGAGAGTTTGCTTATCTAATTCTTAAAACTTAATTAATAAAAAAAATTATTCATGAATTATCTTTATAAACATAATTTTATTTTGTTAGAAAATTTAATATTTTATTTCTTATTTCCTTATAACTTAATCAATAAAAAATTTATTATGAATTTTCCTTAATAAATGTAATTTTATTTTACTTGAAAATTTAATATTTTATTTTTTTTCCATAGGGCATCAATTAATAAAAAATTTATTTTTGAATTACCCCAATAAATATAATTTTATTTTATTTGAAAATTAAATATTTTATTTCTTATTCTTTAGAATTCAATTAATAAAAAGGTTTATTTCCGAGTTAACTTTAATAAAAATAATTTTATTTTATTTGAAAATTTAATAATTTATTTATTTTTCATTATGACTCAATTAATAAAAAATTTATTCTCGAAATAGCCTCAATAAACATAATTTCTCATGTTTAAAAATCAACATGAGAAATTTTTAAAAATCATTGTCATTAAATTTTGAGTAATTACTTACAAAATAATTTTATTTTGTTTGAAAATTTAATGTCTTATTTTTTTCCCTATAACAACATTGAAGTTATCTTTATATAATATTATTATTTAGTCTCATGTTATGATAATTAAATATAAAATAAGATAAAATTATAGTTAATTCCAATTGCGCCAAAGTAAAACAATACAAATATTTAAATAATCTTGTCTTATTTTATTTTGTAGCATATTGTCCTGTTTATATAATCAAACTCCGACATATACAAATAATATGGCAAAAATCACATTTTATTTTGTCTCACCACTTTTTTTATTTATTTTATTTTTTGAAGGATTCACTTATCCAATTTTTAAAAGTCAATTAATAAAAAATTTATTTTTGAATTAGTCTCAATAAACCACGCAGCCTTTAATTTTGGATTTAGAGGCAACCACGTCGGTTATCTGGATATCAAAACGCAGCGTTTGGCTTGAACGTGTTGATCTCTCTCCGACTCTCTTCTTTCTCCTGTCTCCGTCGTCTTTGGAGGATCAGAGCAGAAACGAAAAATGCAGTGGTACATTGTTGCTTCTCTCCTCACCATTTTCACCAGTTCTCAGGTAAACAACTTCAATCACATACCAAACCCTAATTTTTTTTTCTTTTTAATAATTCCAAATATTTTCCTTATCCAAACCTTAACCCTAATTTAGTAATTAATATCATAATATAATATTGATTTTCAGGGGATCCTAACTACATTATCTCAAACTAATGGGAAATATAAATATGATTATGCAACTGTTCCTTTCCTGGCTGAAGTGTTTAAGGTACTTGACACTTCACATTGGTATTTTTGAAATTTTGGTAGCTTTACATGTATGAATTAGTGAAGTGATAATGATTGGTATTAATCTGCAGCTTATGGTTTCTAGTTTTCTTTTATGGAGAGAGTGCCAGAAATCACCTCTTCCTAAGATGACTACGGATTGGAAGACCGTTAGATTGTTTCCTATTCCTTCCATCATTTACGTGATCCACAATAATGTTCAATTTGCAACCTTGACTTATGTAGATACATCGACCTACCAAATTATGGGCAATCTCAAGATTGTCACTACTGGAATTTTATTCAGGTTAATATTGCCGCATTTTTTTTTTTTTATAAGGATCATTAGTTTGTGTTGGTTGCTTGAGAATGAGTGTTTCCTGTTTTAGGTTGTTCCTTAGGAAGAAGCTTTCTAATCTGCAATGGATGGCAATTGTCCTGTTGGCTGTTGGAACAACCACAAGCCAGGTGCCACTGACAACATTTACTTATAGTTTTACTGTAGGCTTGACATCATGTGCAATGTGATTGTGATTTCTGCTTCATTAACTTTCTGCTCCCACAAAAGTTTTAGGTGCCTAAGGTTTCTTAAACAATTATTTTATTTGTTTACATTGTCACATGCTAGCTGTTGGGTTTACATTGACATATTGGAAGATAACTCATTATAATAATTAATAGGATGATAGATTTACAATTCTTAATTACTAATGCTCATGTTGCGCAGGGAAAACAATAGAATTATGGTAATGTTTCCCATGTACGAAGTCTAGAAATGCCAAATTCAGATATGATGCTTAATTTCAAATGACTAACTCGTAAGTTTGACAAGGTGAAAAAATAGAAAACAAAAAGAAGAGTTAGAAAAAACACAACGTAGATTGTGGTTCACAAGTTTTAACAAGCATGAGAATATAGGCAAGCTCAGCAAGGGGAAGTAGGAATGATTCTTATGGATTTATGATTGAGAATATGATAGTTTCATTTATGACGACCAAGGGATGCATTAGTATAAAGTAGAGTTTTTTCCTCCTTCCAAACAATGTGAGTTTGTGCCATATGAGAAAGACGCATGGATGGAATGTTTTACATGCGGTAATCATTATCATCATTGATCCAACCAAACATAATGTTGAAGGATAGTGATCTTCATCATATTTTATTTTTCTATCGACTACATGCTTCTTTCCATGTAATGCAAAGTGAAGATAATCCCTAGCTAGGAATGTGCCCATGACTGTTGGAAATTTGGAATGACTCTTCTGCGGTCTGTTGATAAAGGTAAAAGGTTGTGGAGAGGCTTCATGCGACTCCCTGTTCTCTGCACCAATTCAGGGCTACATGTTAGGAATTCTGTCTGCTTGTCTTTCAGCACTGGCTGGCGTTTATACAGAATTCCTGATGAAGAGGAACAATGATAGTTTATACTGGCAGAATGTACAGTTATATATGTAAGTATCCTTCTTTCCACATTTTTTTATCATTACTGTATTTGAAGAAGACATTGATTGTTTATAAACTATTTGTTGAATGTGAAATTCTTAAGTTCTTAATATTTCTGTTTTATCTCTTTGATAGTGTTTTTCAAGTTCCCTGATTATATTGATAATAAGGGAGATTAAAAAAAAACACAGATATCAATTTAAACATTCATCAAGACTATTTCCAAAAATCCAAGTTTTCTGCTTTGGTCATAACTCTGGAAAATGAATCAGTGGTAACATAATTAGTTTTTTTTACTTAGGCAATTGAGAGCACATCCAACTTCCATGTTTTTTCCAATTTTCTAGTAGATAGCTGAATTTAATGTCTGAAAGTTTCTTATAGACTTCCTCTGATCAATTTTGGGATAAGGTGATCTTGGTAAGCTTGTTGATAGAGACAAGGGGAATAAAAATATTGATCTTCTGCTTTTCTGCAAATCAGTTGCAACTTGCAAGTTTCCCTGCCAAAAAAATCTGCACTGCTTGCATAAATAGTAATGGGGAAGGAGAGGGAGAGATAGTAAGAGAAAATGGGTGAACTCTGTCTTAAAATCCCAAAATTTTCCAGTAGAAAGAAATTTCTATTATCACTTTCCTTGAATTCAAACAGAGAATGGCACATAGTGACCATCTGCTGAATGAATTAGTGAAAATGATAAGTGATTAAGCTAACTATTGACATCAGTTATTTGAAACTTTGAGCAGATGAAGTCAATTGTTAGCTTTCTTTATCCAGGTTTGGTGCAATTTTCAATGTGGCTCGGCTTCTCATGGATGATTTCAGAGGTGGGTTTGAGAAGGGACCATGGTGGCAGCGCCTTTTCAATGGATACACCATCACAACCTGGATGGTGATTTTAAATCTCGGATGTTCTGGACTTCTGGTTTCTTGGTTGATGAAATATGCCGATAACATTGTCAAGGTATCTCCTGTTATTCTATTGTGAATTTGTAATAGTGCTCTTCATAAATTTCTGCCATGTGCTTTTTGACTAGGAGTTGTTTCCTTACTATTTAGTAATACATCTTGATCCATGCATTTAGATGAAATTTATTTGTTAAATTTTTGTATCTCATGTTTCTCAAGATTCGCTTAACCGCTATTTGTTTCTTTTTAACTCATTTTAGGTTTATTCAACTTCAATGGCAATGCTATTGACCATGGTTCTATCGGTGTTCCTCTTTAATTTCATGCCTACGTTGCAGGTAACCTTCCAACATATCTCAACACACACACCCACAAAAAAAAAGGCTCTAAGCGCTTCTTGACTGAACTGAAAGCCAATAGTTCCTTTTCCTCTTGCCTCATTCAATTGTTGGCTTAAAACTTCAGGGAAAATCTGTCAAATTTTGACTTTCCTTGCTTTGACAAGTATACTCTTTCCCTTGCACGCATGGATGGAATAAATTGCTAAAACTAACAAGCTTTTACATATGAGACTGGCCTGAGAGCTTGCTCCAAAGGCCCATCATTTTTTTAATTCCTCTCTCTGACATGTTTTTTTTTTTTGCTCTGACTCGGCAAAGATGTGTTTCTGTTCTGTTGCAATTTAATGTTTTTCTTTTAGCTTCTGGTTTGAGAAGATTACCTATCATGCTAAATTAATTAGAAGAGGAGAGTTTACTAGAAACACTGATGGATGATTGTTCATAATGGTGAACATTTGGAACACAGGTTCCGATTTTTATACATTACTAAGGGTTGCATGGCCTCATATCTGTTAAGCACCTTTTGAGACCAAGCATTTTAGGCAATGTTAGCGCCTTAAGGGTGCCTCTTTTGTTTGAAAACGTTCCTTGTTCAATTTCTTAGAGAGTTTTTCTCCAAGCTATCTAGCTCCTATCCTTGCACGGTTCCCTTTGTTGGATTTGGATAATATGGAAATTCTAGCAATTGTGAAATACTAATCATATGTATCCTTGACTTTTGTTTTTTGGTGTGTTGCTGCAGCTCTTCTTGGGAATAATTGTTTGCATGATGTCAGTACACATGTATTTTGCACCCCCAGGTACGCTTGTGGATTTGCCTCCAGTGGGAAGGGCAGATCCAGAGAGTCTAATAGATGTATCTGTTGAAAGAAGAACAGAATCATGATGGATCTATTTGATCTCCTGATGAAGAAATCCCCATTGATTGCAATGATCACGGATCTATTTCCATTTTGATACACACTATTTGATCTTGTCTATACCGTGCCTGTGGATAATGCGGCATTGTTAATGGCCTCCTGACTATTGAAAAGGGATGAAAATGAAGAGACATAAGATGAAGTAAATGTACTGGTATGGGTGAAAATAATTATGGAAACACCAGTATCTGGATCCTTGATGTTGGGTAGGGTCTTTGGCCATCTATTGCCTGGAGTTGCAGCCACCTACCGACAGCTATGGTCGAAGATGTCGAGCCACTGCATGTGGTCTATATTGCTTTCTACTTGTGTCATAGTCTTTATAATCAATTGTTTTAGGTATAGTTTGTGTTAATAATGCAATTGCCATCATATTTATAAGAACAGTGTACTGTCCACATTATTGATAATTGGGGCAATTAATGCCCTCCCTGATTTTCATAGGGGTAATGTGTGGAGAAGAAGAATTGGACGAATAGTTATGGTTACGTTGACTGGACTAGCCATGGAGATACTAATTCGTTGCTATTCTACCTAATTTTTGTTTTTGTTCATTTATTTATCATTATTTTTTTTTTTTACTTCATTTGCTTTTAAAATTTACATTTTACATCTATTGAAATACGTCTTTAAACAAAGAAAAGTATGTGTAATATTTGTCATTTTGGACGCCCTAAAGCAGCCACCTTGACGTCTTTGTAAAATTTAAAAAAAAAAAAAAGCCATCAATGAAGAAACGGTTGGCTATCCTTTGCCCCACCAATGTATTGTCAAATGTCAGTTCAGTCTTTTTCATTTTTTTTCAAACAAGAATTTAGATTTTTTTTTTTTTTGCCGGAACAAGAATTTAGATGAGAGGTAATAATAGAAGCTTCTGGAATAACGTAAGGAAGGGAGAGCAACAAATGATTTTTTACGGTTCCTTGAATCACGTAATTTTACACGGATGGAATGGAGAAGTTTTAACATGGATTAAAAATATAGATCAATCGAAACTCTCTCAATATATGGGGTAATTCAGTAAAATGTAAATATAAATACATTTAATTAAGTTATATTTCATTTATCAAAGTAAAAAAAAAAATTATATTAATGTTTAAAATTGAGAAATTGTGAATTCCAACACCTAATAAAGTACAATTGATAATAGCAGAGCGAGAGAGATTTTTTCATTTACTGCCATCCCCTCCCCTCATGCCCTTTTATTCAGAATTTTATTTTGACCTTTGGTTTTAATTATTCACAAAGAGTATTATTATTAAGCTTTTGGAGGGGGTAACAATAAGTTCTAATTGACTAACAAGTAATAATTGCACTTAACAACACTATTTAAGACTTGTATTGGAGGAAAGTGTTTTTTAATAAATTTTTTTATATTTTTTAAAACTGTTTTTAATTAAAAATAAATAGATTGATATTTTTCTAAAAAACAAATTTAAAAAAAACTCATTAAAAATAATAAAAATAATCAATAAAATAAAAAATTTTAAAAAGTGCTTATTTAATGTATAATAGCAATCTCAAATACGTTTTAAAAATAATAATTAGGGAATTTTTTTTTTTTTTGGACATCAAAGCACGTCGTACATTCTGGAAGTTTCTTTGCACTAATAAAACTTAGTATAGTAAAACTTGTTACCTCTCTTTAATGTTTTTATAAATGAGAAAGTCAATGCAAAAAATTAAAACCAATGAAGTGCTTCTTAACACGCAATTCCTACGTTCTACACACTCTCTCTCTCTCAATTTTCAAGCCTCACCCACCAATTTACACACGCATATGCTTTTACTAAAGCCTTAGTCTCACTGTCGTCGAATCCGACCCGATTAGTTGGATCAACTGAAAAATTTTAAAATCAAACAAGTGGCTGGTTTATTCATATATCATACTTTTTTAAATGAAAATCGGGAATAAATATCTTAAACTGATCAAGTAAAATGGTGAATCGATAAACCAAATCACGATTTTATAATAAGTTTTAACCGTTGCACCTTCTAGGATTCTTATTAATTAATCCTTGAAATTTTATTTTATAGTAACGATAAAATTATTTAATTATTTTATCACAATCATTTTCAAATATATAAATTATATCCATTTTTAAGGATTATATCCATTAAATTAAATATGTCTTAAATTTAGCAAATTATAAATGTCATGAATTTTTCTTAACAAAAAATATCATATATATATATATATAGCAGAAAATATAATTGTTATTAATATGAACACTTTATATATTTATTATGATTTTAAATTTTATTTTAAATATTATTTAATAAATTTACTAATTAGTGTTTATTTATAATTTATATTAATTCATTTTCTTATTTATTTTGTTTTGATATATTTTTATTTATCATGATTTTTAATAAGTAATACTCCTTCATCCCATAAAAATAAACCTACTTTAACTTCCATATATATTAAAAAAAATATAGTTAATATAGTTAAATCAATAAATTTTACACCTATTTTTCTAATATACACTTTTATTAATTAATAACACACTAATAAGTCATGATGATAAAAATGTACATTAAATAAGGATATATTAAAAATTAAAAAATTAATTATTTTATTAAAACGGAAAGTGAATTATAATTTGAGATAAGTGAAAAAGAAAAATGAACTTATTAATATAGGATGAAGGGAATATTAATTATAATATGTTAATTATAATTCGAGTTGAGTTGAACCTTTCACATGTCATCGTATGTTTTAACCGGTTCAAAGAGCGTCTGGTGACCTTGCTTCTTCTGCCTCTATAAAAAGCCCATAATGACTTGTTGTAATTGCCCAAAAAACCAAGCTAGCTCCTTAATTAGGCAAAACCGCAAAAATTTATGGAGTCAGTAGCCAGCGCAACTACGAATATTGGCGGCCAACCAAATGGAAAGCACACCGAAGATCGATGTGGGTACTTTCAGATGCCATTGCATTACCCAAGATACACCCAGGCCGAGTATCAGACCATGCCTGAGTGGAAACTTGATTGCTTGCTCAAAGAATATGGCCTACCCATCACCGGCGATGTTGATCACAAGAGAAAGTTCGCTATGGGAGCTTTTCTTTGGTCTCGCTAAACACTCTTAATTAATTTATACTTTTCTAGTTAAATATAATAATCTAAGTTTATGATTGTATTATGCTTATGTGAGGAAAATTAATTTTGAGCAAGCTAAGTGCCTAAGTATTTTTCTTTTTTTTTTGCCAAGTGCCCAGGTATATGTACATGTAAATGTGTATTTTTTAGGTTTCTATGTGGTGAGGTATTTGATCGGTTGCAGTATTAATTAACGGTAAGAAATTATGTGCTGCTGTGTTTTAAAGCATTACTTTATTTTTTTAATCACCTAAAAAAGATTTTATTGTTGAAATCACTCAAAAGGAATTTTATTGATTATCTAAAATGAGAACATAAAAAATATAATTAAGGCTCACTTCTGCTCACTCTTGCGAATCAAATATAAAACTAATTATCCTTTGTAGTTTGATTGTTTTATGGGACTTGCATTTTTAAGATATCAGAATTTGATTCTTGAAATCATATTATAAATAATTTTTTATTTATTAATTATTTAATACTAATGCTAATGATATGTTCTTAATTAGATAAAAAAAAATATAAATTTATATGGATACATGAAAATTAACTTATACTACTTATTATATAGAAAATAAATGAGTTAGGATACTTAGAATAAAATAAGACAAAACATCATTGATATAAAATTGATGAAAGTCCTTTCATGTCTAATTACAAAATTAGGTCATATTTAATTTACGGAATATAATGCATATGGAATAGAATAATATGAAATAAAATAAGTAAAAATAAAATAGTTATTCCTAAATAATTCTTATTATACTTTTTAGTTCATGAATTTAAATTAATTATTTCTAAATAAAATTACAATTATATATATATATATATATATATAGAGTAGAGTGGTGGTGGTGGCAGTGAGTGATGGTGGTGGAGACAAGGACAATAGTGGTGGTGATGGCAGGAGGTGGTTGTGGTGGTGAATTGTGGGTGGGAGAGGTGGTGAATAATAGAGGACACTATCATGTTTTAAGATTGTCAATTAAAAAAATATTATTTTTAAGTTATGAAATAGTAATTTTTTAATTTATCATGTGATATGGATTACAAATTGAAAAATAATAATTCTATAAAATAATAATTTATTGTTTAAAATTTAAATTAAAATTTAAAATATCTATTTCACATATATAATTATTTTATTTTTTAACTATTTTATGAACAAATATAATATTTAGAAGAATGATTTAAGACTAAAAAATATTTCTTCCGCTCTCCGCTAGCAAGTTAACTGAAAACTCATTTTTCATATTATTGAGCTTGTTTATAGAGTATTTCATAAATCACTTCATATCTTAATTAATCTGATATTTAGTTAATTTTTATAGTTATTCGACAAAAATAACTTTATCAATCAACTTCAATTTCAATTATGATTATGACCATGAATGTAATGAAATAGTCAAAATTTAACAATAAAGCTTGTTTGAATTAATTTTTAGTTAAAATTAATCTTATTAAGTTTTCTTATTCTGAATTGCATAGCTCATATTCCACATTTTTTTTTATAAAAATAAATTTTATTTTCCCCTCATTTTACTTTTTTTTTTTTCAATTTGGAGAAATTAAAAAAAAAAAAAAAAAAAAAAAAAAAAACCTAAAAGGAAAGATTAGTAACTTAAAAAAATAAAAAACCAATGGGAGAATAAATATTGAAGTGATGACTTGTCGCCCCTCTAGGCTTATAGACTCGATTGACTTTCTAATGAATCATATTTTTTAATTTAATCTGAATTTAATTTGAATTATAATAATAATTTTATAAAACACAAACCTATCTACTTCCTCATGCTTATATTATGTTTACAAGTGATATGTGATATAAAAATGTTGGAAAATGGGTCAGCAAAATCAAACTGAAATTAAAATCAAACCGATCTAATTGGTTTTGTTCAGTTCAATATTTTCAATAAATTAGTTTGGTTCGATTTTGAATATGATAAATTAAATTAAATTTCAGGTTGATTTGATTTTTGGCAAAAAAATTTGATTAAAACTGAATCGACTGAAGTTTTAATATATATATATATATATATATATTAAACAACCAAAAAAAAAAGAAGAGAAAAACCTAAAGCCAACATAAGCCAACTGAACCGAACTGAACTTTTTCGGTTCAGTTCAGTTTGATTCATTTTAATTTTCACCCTACATTTGGTTCAACTTGGTTTATTAAAAATGAAATTTTGGTTTTTAATTTTTTTAGTTTGGTTCGATTTTGAACCCTTGTTGACAAAATTAGCTGACAGTGGAATCTTTAATAATTAACTCACCAGCTTAATTTTTTTTTTTTTTTTTAATTTGATCAAATTAGTAGAAAAGGAGAGAAGGGAAGGAGGGGAAATATATATATATATATTTTTAATGAAAAATAGAGATAGGAAACAGAAAATTATTTTTTTTATTAAACAGGCCTAAAAGCATCTCCGGAAGCAGCCCAAAGTCCAAACAACAATCGTAAACATTCAAACGCAAGGGCCCATAAAACTAACGCGCACACACTACGCACGTTAGCATTAGAGGAAGGTGATTATCTAGCCGGCGCAAGCATTCGTCACTCCCAAGCGCTCACTGTATAAAGGCCTTCACACTGGCTGCAAGTCAAATTTTCCGTAGTTCACTTCTCACATTTTTGTTTCCCTCTTCCCTCTACTTTTTAAAAACCCTACGCGCCACATACAAACATTTTTCTATCTGATCCGAAATCCTAGCTTTCCTGAGAAAATGCCTCGAGAAATTATCACACTGCAGGTTGGACAATGCGGAAACCAGATCGGCATGGAATTCTGGAAGCAACTCTGCCTTGAGCACGGTATCAGCAAAGATGGCATTCTCGAGGATTTCGCCACTCAGGTCCATCACTTTCTACTTTCACATTTCTATTGTTTTCTGTTTGGTGGCTGAGAAATTTGACGGCTAGGAAGTATATTAGTCTCCATTGAAGTGACCTTTTTTGAGTGCGCGCGCTCGTTGAACCTTTTTTTATATACTTGTGAGTGGGTAAATTTCTTCCCAAATTATGTCGTTAGTTTAGGACTCTAATTTGCATTTTCTATTTTTTTTTAATCGACTTTAGTTCTAGGTTACTTTTGGTTCTTCTGATATGTTTTTAATAAATACAAAAATTATGTATCTTAGGTTAATTGTTAGTCCATTTTTAGTATGCAGATCATTATATCGCCGTCTGTTCCATTTGTGTATGAATTAGATTTGTTTAACTTTCCAGCGGAGGATATATTCTCTAGGAAAAACAATGCTTGAGGGAATTCAGGTAACCACCTCTATTTAGCTGGGAATCACTTGTTAAATTGTGTGGAAATATAGAGTTTGTCTGGAGTTGAAACTTGGTATGGAGAATTGCTGGATCACTTTCACGTGTGTCTGAGATTTCTTTTGCTGGTTTTATAGGTTATTGAAAATTTTTGCAACCTTCAGCTATTTTTACAGCAAATATTTTGTTTATTGAAAATTTTTGCAACCTTCAGCTATTTTCACAGCAAATATTTTGTCAATCGTCACTGTATTGCAGGGGGGTGACAGGAAAGATGTGTTCTTCTATCAAGCTGATGATCAGCATTATATACCACGAGCTTTATTGATAGATTTGGAGCCTAGGGTAATCAATGGCATTCAAAACAGTGAATACCGAAATCTCTACAATCATGAGAACATCTTTGTTTCAGATCATGGTGGTGGTGCTGGAAATAACTGGGCAAGCGGATATCATCAGGTTTTAGTTTCCTCAAAGGTCAATGCTGAGGTGCTACTGTTATCAACTAAATTTTGTGTATCATATGGGATTTTCTTTGTTCATTGGTGATCAGGGAAAGGGTGTTGAAGAGGATATAATGGACATGATTGATAGAGAAGCTGATGGAAGTGATAGTCTTGAGGGTTTTGTTCTGTGCCATTCAATTGCTGGAGGAACAGGCTCAGGTTTACTTGACATTATCTTTTGCTTTATTGGGGTTTTGAATTCCAGTGCATTAGCTTCAATGGCTGCATAATATACTAATGCAATTAGTAATATATATGCATTAGTAATATATAGGCAATGGAATTCAAACATTTGCTTTTACCATCTTGATTGTGCGTTGTTGACTGCATTCTCATTTCATAATGAAGGTATGGGTTCATATCTGTTGGAGACTCTGAATGATCGCTATAGCAAAAAGCTGGTTCAGACATACAGTGTGTTTCCTAACCAAATGGAGACAAGTGATGTGGTGGTCCAACCCTACAACTCACTCTTAACACTCAAGAGACTCACACTAAATGCTGATTGTGTTGTTGTTCTTGACAACACTGCACTGAATAGAATTGCTGTTGAACGCCTACATCTATCAAATCCTACATTTGCTCAAACTAACTCTTTGGTATCTACTGTAATGTCTGCAAGCACAACCACACTGCGGTATCCTGGATATATGAACAATGATTTGGTCGGTCTTCTCGCCTCTTTAATTCCAACACCAAGATGCCATTTTCTTATGACAGGATATACACCACTTACAGTGGAGCGTCAAGTAAGATTCTAACTTGGTATTGTTTTCTTAATAATCTTTTTTGTGATAGTCATATTTTGGGTCAACCAATAGTTCTATAGTTGGTTATGTAATTGATGCAAAGTCTTTACTAAGCAATATCTAGAATCTCAAAAGCTAAGGATTTTGGGGGCACTACAACTGGATTCTATATGATGCAAACATGCAATAATTAGTTTGATTTCATGATATTGATTATGTGCTTTCAATATCTGCCTTGGGTATGTTACATTCACAATGTTAAATTGTTAAGTCCAATGTCTTGGCAGGCTAATGTGATCCGCAAAACTACTGTGCTGGATGTTATGAGAAGACTTCTGCAGGTGAGAAATTTTACATGTAATGATGTAAATGTTTTCAACAAAGGGACAGTGAAGCACTTTCTTGGTTCTGATGTTTTCTGCAGACAAAGAATATTATGGTGTCCTCTTATGCGCGAACAAAAGAAGCTAGTCAAGCAAAGTACATCTCAATATTAAATATCATTCAAGGAGAAGTAGACCCTACTCAGGTAACAATATTATATCGTTCATGACTTTTTAGCATGAGGTTTTCTGCAAAATTTCTGTGAAGCAAGTTATTCATTATACGATGATTTTCATTATCCTGTTTGTTTTTTAGTTGTTAGAAATTCATTTTCTTTGGAGGTTTTGTCTCTGTTTTTGGTTCAGTACTTTGCTATTTCCAGCTTATCTATCCATTTTATGAGATTTCAGTAACATTGAGTAGTTCTTTTCTACAATGGATAAAGTTTTGTACCTGCTCCGACTCATCTCAAATTGTCGGGTTTGGTCATGGTGTTTCAATAAATGTATTTATGAAAAGATGACCGATTTGTCTTTCCTTGGTTATAAGCCAATCAACTTTATTTATTTCTTTCTGGATTTTGCTGCTACATACTATTGGAGAAGCTTGACTCTTGGCTTATTGACATCTTCCCCCTTCCTCCCAAAACATTTTGACTTGTTAGCTTATTACATATTGGCATATTGGGTATGAGTTTTGTAAGTAGTACAATAACCAGATTCTGATGAATTCATTCTAGGTTTAGGGGTACTCAATATTGCTTTTAGCTTATCTAGATTCTATTTTGTCTTCCCTAAAATGTAGTGATGTAGTGCTGCTTACATGTTACTTTGAAGATCATTGAAAGGTGGACTACATTATTGGAATATATATCTTATTTTTGGAAATTAATACATGTGAGTTACATAACTGTGTTTCTTATAAATAATTTCAAAATTGTTGTGTTGCCTACTGTTTTATCAGGTTCATGAAAGTTTGCAAAGGATTCGTGAAAGAAAGCTTGTTAACTTTATTGAGTGGGGCCCTGCTAGTATACAGGTTTCTTCTATAATGAAAACAATAAAAATCTTCTTCAACATTCTCTGTGTTCTTTGTCCTCGTAATATTGGATTAAATTTACATTTCTTGTTATGCTGTGTTTTTTTTTTTTTTTTTTTTTTTTAATACAGGTTGCTTTGTCAAGAAAGTCTCCATATGTCCAAACTGCCCACAGAGTATGACACTATTTCTTCTTTTACTTTATTTTATCCCACATTTTTTTTATGTATTGTTCTTTTAAAATTTTTGAAAGAGCATGAGAATTTTGAGTGGACTGAATAATTTGAATTTTGTGATGATTTGAAGATAGTTGTACCTAAACTTTGAAGATAATTTTGCTCTGTTGATTGGAATGGTAGTTCAAATGTTGAGGAAAACTAAAGCTATATGTGCTGTATTTGTAGGTAAGTGGTCTCATGCTAGCAAGCCATACTAGCATCCGACACCTCTTCAGTAAATGTTTGAGCCAATATGAGAAGCTGAGAAAGAAACAAGCTTTTCTTGATAATTATCGGAAATTCCCAATGTTTGCTGTAAGTTACCTACATTATGGTTGTCATGCACTTCGGGTCCTAGTGTCAATATATGGATTCCATCATATATTGGTCTTCTTGATCATTGATTATTAGTTTCATGAACAAAGATCTTATCCTTCATAAATATCATAATTCTATTTTTTAGAAATTTCCCATGCAGTGTATAGTATTCTCTGTAATGTCTTTCCTGAATAGTGTTGACAATTTTGGTCAAGTAGTTCTCCATTAAGAGCTCTAACTGCACTGCATTCATCATCTGATGCAATGTAAAATGTGACCAGGACAATGATCTTTCTGAATTTGATGAATCAAGGGACATAATTGAGAGTTTAGTTGATGAATATAAAGCTTGTGAATCTCCAGATTACATCAAATGGGGAATGGAGGTATATGCCTTGCTAGTCTTCTCTTCTCTTATTTCATATCTTACTAAATACTAAGAACTTCATGCTTTAATGCAGGATCCAAACCATGCTCTAACAGGAGAAGGCAATGCTACTGGAACTGTGGATCCAACATTAACAGTTTGAACATAGTAAGTTAAGACTTGGCATTTCTAGGTACTTACCTGGGCTCTAATTTTCTGTTTGTGTTCTCATGAGCTTCTTGTTAAATGATACAAAGCCATATTGACATTTAATTCACTTAGATTTTGGGGCTATTATCATTGATATGGAACACATTCTGAAGCACATACTGCAAGTTATAGCTTCTAGGATATCACAACCCATAAACTATGATTTTTATGAATGTCAGTGTGCAGATTTCAAGGTTTTCTCACCCACCTTGTTTGATTGATTCACTCCAGGAGTTGTTCTTTGTTTGTTCATTTCTTCCTCTCCAATTCTTTCCTACACGTAGGTAACTAGCTTTGAAATTCTCACTTGCAGGACGGTAGTGGTGCTAAATGCACTGGAGGACTGGCTGTAAATAAATGCAGACAGATTACATCAGAGTTGTTTTTTTGGGAAGCTTGTTGATTTGTGGTGTGCTAATTGTTTGTCCTTTTGATTTTCTTAAGCTTCTAAATCTTCATTGGAATTATGGAGATTCATAATCCCAGTGTACCGAGTTTCACGGAGTTTAATGTTTGATTGGCATCCTGAAATCTAGGGAATACAGGCAACACATATTCACTCTTATCACCAAAATTTGTTGCTTGGATCTCCTAGATTCTCAGGTATTTGTATTTTTTGGGTTAATTAATAAAATTAATCTTTTAACTTATCACCCTATTTCACCTAGTATCTTGCAACATAACATGTGCAGCATGTTATGTGGTCCCATCTGGCCTAGGTAGCAAATGGTCCCAACAGTGTCATTTGCCAATGGTAGTGATCATTTACATTCTTGCTCAAATATGATGTGATTGTTACCCATGCCACGTAGTTGCTTTGTGGTGTTTGTGTACGAACCTACAGTAATAAGTGATTGGTGCTTCTCACTTTGGACATGCATTGCTTGAGTTGAGATGTCATGGATTATTTGTGTTGCGAATTTCTAGTACTCGAATAATGCGTCACAAATTTTGAATGTCATTCTTTTTTCCCCCCATGGACCACTGAAATAAGTTGAAAAAAGTAAATAAGTTGAAAACGGTAAAAGAAAATAAATTTGACTTGCTATTTATTAATTGTTTAGGGTTATGGGGAGAAAGTCTCTCGATGCAGAAGTATTGGATTGTGGGACCCAGGTTTGTTTGGTCATTTTTACCAATGTTGGGGTTTATCTATGAAGTGCGTTTGAACTGCATTGATTAGATGGAATTTGATCTTAAAGTGGAACCAAAGCATATAATTTTCTGGTTCTATTCTGTTTACGAAGTTGGCATTACGGTTCTTTAAACCTGCTGAATGGGTTAAATCTTCTGAGAAAAATAATTAGGTGAAGTTTTCTGATGGATAATAGTGGACAAAGTGACGTAAGCATCAACTGAATATATTGTGAATTTGAAATTTTAATCTCTTAACCCACCCATTGGATGCCAGCAGACATCAAAGATGACAAACAGGCGAAAGTAGGAGGGGCAGAAGAGGTAAGGACAGTAAGTATGAAATCCCTTGCATTGCTGTAAAATCGGCTAAGGGGGGGATATTTTGTAACCGAGCTTGATTCTTTTGGACTGGCGTCTTTCTGTTAACTCGTCGTTTTTCATGAGAATGAGAATGGAACCGCAAGTTCAAGGACCCAGGGTCATCATATTTGCTTAGATAACTATTCTACCCCCAAATTATTAATTTTTTAATTATATTATGAAGCATTTATAAAACATGTTAGGTAGTCGTTTTCTCTTTTCGCTTTGGCCAAGTTGGAATTCGTCCAAATTGTTTACCCCCGAATTAGTGCGTGCATTATTAGCGCAGGCCATCGTTTACAAAAAATGTTTTTATTATTGTTTTGATATCTTCTACAGGAATTAAAAGAAAGCCAGCGTTATACAAACATTATTTTTGGAATATTGAGTTGTCTTTCCGTCAGATTCATCTTTTATGTCAAATTCTTCAATTTGAACTCTACTTTGCATCTGATTTATATCCAATCACATTTTTATGTTATTCTAAATCCAAGCATAACATAAAGGAGCTTTGCATTTGTATGAGGTGAATTTCATTTGTTATAGGGGTGTACATACATGGAATTCAAATGCCATATTTATAAACGACAACCTTGTAGCCATTTCAATTTAAAATTTTTTGCGGATTTAGATAAATACTTTCACTCCATCTCAATTAAAAAAATAAATAAATAATTAGCCGTTAAGTCCGTTACGAGAGGGACAGTAGGTAAGGACGAGAAATTAATGAGTCAGCGACAGCTATGCCGACAGCCTGTAACAAAAAGAATTAGAATGGTCCACCACATGCCCATGCAATTTTTTTTTTCATTATTGTTGCATTTTGAAAAGAAAAATATAAGGTTTGATTTGATTTAACTATTCATTTCCGTTGTTAATTGAAAATTAATCGCTGTTAAGTATTTAACAAAATTATTATTAATTATTATTGTTAATATATTTAATATTTTTTTTAATAGAAGCTATTTTTTTTAAAAAAAAAACCTCTAAATTTAAAATTTTTTAAATAAGAGTTGTTTACTTAATAGCTAACCATTATTACTAAAAAATAATTATTAATTAATTATATTTGATCAAATTACTAATCAATGCCCACTAAGCGGACCCATACCCGCCCCCCACACACACACACTAGAATTGTAATTACCGAATCTGAAAATCAGTGATTAGGCATAGAAAAAGGACGTAGTGGCCTGCCGGTTTCCTCTCTCACCCAAATTTCATTTATATTTAAATCTCTCTATCTCTCCATAGCCTCCTCAATCTCTTCCTCTCGAGCTTCTTTCACATACATTCTTTGTTTTCTCTTTGTTTACTTCATTACCTTCTTCGACTTCAAACAAGGCAAAAAGAAAATCCTAAAGGCAAAAATGGCAAATTGTGGCTCATCAAGGTCTTTCCTAGAAGTTCTGGCTCTCTTCACTCTCATTTTTGTTATTTTGTCGCCCTCTGTTCAAGCCCAGGCTCCTGCACCTGCACCTGCAAGCGATGGTAATTTTAGCTATTTTTCCTTCTTTAGATCTGCTGCTTCTGCTTTTCTCTTCCATTTCCTTTTACTTTCTCTTCACTTGTTTTCCTAGATCTGAGATCCTGAATACTTTTAATCCTGTAACCTAAAATGAAATGTGGATGTGTATATTTCTATTACAATAACTTCCAAACAGAGCCATTTTTATATTAGATTTTTATTTTTTGTTACAGGGACTTCTATCGATCAAGGAATTGCATACGTGTTAATGCTTGTGGCATTGGTGCTCACATACCTTATTCATCCACTGGACGCTTCCTCCTCCTACGGCTTCTTTTGAATTTGCTTTGCTTTTAGGACTTTAGAAAGATGGATTTAATTATTATTTTATTTTTCTAGTATTGTAATTAATCGGGGTGTTGAAGAGGAATTCTTTACCTGCTGTGGATAACATTGGTGATTGCTTTTTCAAGGATTTGATCTTCATGTTGTGAGTGATTAATTACGTGTATTTTTATTTCTCCTTCCTTTAATCTCTACCTTGGATTCTTTTTCCTGTGCATTATTTTTTAATACAGTAGTTATAACTCTTCTTTCTTTTTGTGTGCTTATTAATGGTCAGTGATTTGGGATCATAGTTTTCCAAATTTCCCGTTTTAGTTTTAGTTTTGCAAATGCAATCAAGAAGAAAAATTTTCAGTTGTGCTTAGGCAGGATGACTTGCCCAAGAAGAGAAGTTGCTTGTTTGTAGGTTCTTTATATCTGCATTTTACAATTTGGAAGAAAAGAACAAGAAGATATGATAATAAGATATTCCCATAGAATAATGCCATGCGACAGCTGGTAGTGAGGAGAGAGTGATGTGAAAATGAATGACAAGAAAAAAAGAGAGAGAATATTAATTAACATGTAATTGTTTCAATGTGGCCAATTGCAGTCTATTGGGTGATCTTACTTCACTTTCTCTTAGAATACGAGGTTTCTAGACAAACTACAAAGAGAAAAATGAGGGGGAATCATAGGTCAATTTGTAGGTGAAACTCTTGACCGTTATTTAATAGCCTGCCCAAAGTTTAAAGTTGTAGGAAAATTTTCAAATTATTTTTAAAGAGGAATTTAATTCAGAATTTTCTTTCTTAAAATAATCAATTGACTTCTTCATAATTAACTTTTATTTTGAAAAAAAAAAATTCAAAAATCAAATACTAATTTCATTTCATCTCAACCGCCTCTGAAAAGTTATGCACCTGGCGGCTGAAAAAGTAAACATGATACGATACTCTCCCTGACGGAATGATAAATTGCAACAAATGCTTTATTATTATTATTATTAATTCTATTGTAAACAATGTAAAAACTGTGTTTAATAACTACAACTTCAATTCGTGCTTGTATATTATTAGAAGAATAAATCATGAACAAAGGAAAAATAATCATAAATTGCTGGGGTAATATGAAAACAGTTGCATTATGAAGAAACATCTATCCTGAAACTCTTACAGGCCCCAAGAAGAGGATTTGTCACGTCCAAATATTTACTATGCTCCTCTTCTCCATGTCAACACTTGAAGATCCTTTTCAAGAGAAAAGGCAGAAACATTATTCTTGCAAAAGCATGTTAATCACAAACAAAATTGTCTGGCATTTTCCGCAAGCAGAGACCCATTCCCAATTGGGGAACCAACAGAATCAATGCTGGCATAAATCTCTTTTAATCAGTAAGGTGGTGCCGATGAAGTGTATATTTGACGACTTCATAAAAGGAAACAACTATTCCAACAGAAGGGCCAGCCCGAGCAACACGGGGACCAATTCCTGTGAACAGTCCCTTCAAACCCCCATCCCTGTGCCACATGGAGTTAGGAGCCATTATAGCCAGTCAATGCAAAAGAAATTATGTTAAGATATATAAAAGTAGCAGATAATTGGCAAAGAAATAGTTCAAGACCAACATAAATGCATCCAAAGGGAGCTCACTCAAAAGCAATAATGGATGCAGGGGGTGCCAGCCCAATCAGCAGGAGCTGGACAAGTAAAAGAGACCATAGAAAATTGAGCACTAATTTATGTTTCAAGCCTAGCACAGGAGGTATAACTGACAACTGATTGTTTTGGCCATAAAAATGATAGTAAGGCAAATCATGTAATGAAAATTAGCAGCCTCATTAAGGCTATTGAGTGAACTGAAATATTCTCTAATGAATGAGAATACCACCTGTCCACTGCTAGGCATGCAAGATTTCCTACTAGGGCTCAGAATTTGTAATTGAAGTTCGTGATGCATCATTCACGCATTAGCAGTGACCACATAACAATTTTATTCTATGAATCCTAGAATGATTGGTGATCAGCCTCTTGGCCAAAGATTGGTCCCTGAAGCAAGTTTCAATGTCCTATGCAAGGATCAAAAACTTAATGCCAAGCAAATGCTATAATCATTTCCTTAGTGTGTTGTCTATATAGGTAACTCTCCTGTGTAAAAATGCCCTCGTAGAACAGCCATTAGACCAGATGTCTACCAATGGATCTGAGATATCTCGCATCAATTTACTGGTCTAGACAGGTGGTACCACATCAATGATTCAAAATCAGTTCTATAAATTATTAGGTTTTAGACAGGAAAAACAAAAGAGAATGCATTTCATAGAAAAAATAATAATAAAACAAAAGAGAATGGCATACCTCCAGATTTCCCGCAATGTTTGCCTTGTAGTCATATTTAATGCCCTAGTTGGATCCTTCTATCAAAGCAAACAGCATAAATGGTAAGTAACAGCCTTAAGCTTATGTCATATCCGATTAAATATTATTTTGAAATCCATCCATTCTTTCTATATTATTTTGAAATCAATCCATTCTTTCTATGTACCCAGTCCTTTTTTTTTTTTCTCTCAATTATTCTTTTTTTTTTTTTTTTTCCCAAGGTTCTTAATTTCATCCAAAAATAATAGCTGCCATCCTTGGTGACAATCTTACTTCCAAGTTTAAGTCAATGCAGCAACACAAAGGTGAGAATACAGCAATCATCTATGTGGCATAATCTCTAATCAAAAAGAGTAAAGACATTACTTTTCATCAAAATTCTCTCAGAAGTGTACTGAATTGAAATGCTGCCATAACCTCATTTTTGGACATATGCTAAGTCATCTACGACAACAGTGAAATATTGGATGCAAATTCAACTTGAGTTTTGACTGAAAAGAAGATTTAGTCATTCCCTCATTGGCAAGCATATTAGGTCCAAATATCATGGGAACAATTAAGATTTCAAGAATCTGCAGCTAAATTGGTAGTTCTAATCTATCTCACATGAAACACTTCATCAACCACACAAACCCTCTTGCCTCTTGTACCCTTAATCATTCATCCCATTCTTATGCATCTCTGTAATATTTTCATGTTTTAAACTTTTCTAGAAGTAAGGGTTGATCAGGGTCATAAAATATCAGCACCAAACTTTAGAGGCATTTCAAAGCTACCTCTATCTGTCTTCTGGTCCTTGCAACATCTAATGGGCATGTAGCAGCAGCTGCAAGAGTCCCTGCAAAAAAACCAGCAGAAAAGTTTGCCCCAAGGACACTGGCTGCCCTGGTGTCATCATCCATAAGAATAAGAATTCCTCTCCTGATCTGCACAGGATGTGCAAAAGAAAGTATCATCAAATTTGGCAGGCCAAATGAAATTGAAACCAAAAACGTTTGGAAAGCAAGAGTATTCTTTGACAGAATGTAAACCCACAGGCTCAAGGGTTGACCAGCAGATTGCAGAGAAAGGAACATCTCGAGCAAGTTGTGCTCCAAGGCCAGTCCATAAGATGCGATAATTTTGGACTGTTATTAATAATGTGTCAGTAGCAATTCATGCTTGGATGAAAATAAAGTACTCTATGATGAAAATTAGAAACCAACACTGCTAGTAAACAGATCGGAAGTAAAAGAGAGATTAATCAAAACAATCAGAAGTCAACTTACACTTTTGATTGTTGTTTGGGCTCCTGACTGGATTGATCACCTCAATTAGTGTCTTCCAGACTCCTGGAGACTTTGCAGCATTTTGGGTTTCTTTAAATGCCTATTAAGAGGAAACCAGAATGGAAGTTTGATAAGAAACTAATTCTCAAAATACAGAGCTTTCTCAATACATATGGCAAAGTAAAGAGCCAACAGAACTTCACAATACAGGAAGCAGAACAGAGAGCAATCTAATATAACTTGGCTAACTGCAGTTTAACAAAACAAAAATGAATGCAGTATACAATTTCTCACTAGACTATGATAATTGTAACTCTTACAACAGCAAATATGCGCATCTAAGCAATGCAGATTGCAGCCAATAGTGCAACTGCAACTGCATGATCCAGTCCCAAGAATCTCATTTGCTCAAAACCAAAATACAGTGTGTTCTTGGGAGATCAAATACCTTGGATTGGATAAAAAGCCCCTGTACTAGAGCGTATACCATATGTATAACTACACAAATAATCTGATCATTTTTACAGCAGAGGAAGAGGTTACTACATGTGGCAAGCACTCTATATAAAGTGCATGAACCAGATATGCCAAAACTGTCCGCAGCCAATTTCTATAATAAAAAACTCAATACCTGCATTCGGGTCCTTGCCAACTCCACAGGATAACAAGTAACACATGCTAATGAGCGTGCAACTGATCCTGCAACTAATGGAACATATGGTGTTAAAAATGGAGCATTCCGAGCTGTAAAATCTTCCATGAAATTCCGGAAAATGTCATAACAGGGCAAGTAGATCCCCACCTGGTTGGCAATAAGGAACCAATGAGCATGAGCCACAAATAACCTTAAAGAGGTTCCCACTACAAAGCATCCACTCTATTACTCGACAACCCATAATCACAAAAAATAAAATACTTTTTTAATAGACTTACAGTCGGCACAGCCAAAGCTAAGCTTGCATTTGTACCTCTCCAGAGTCTTCCAAATCCTTCCTGCACAAATTAATCACTGTAAAGCTTTTGGATAAGTACACGAACACCAAACACATTCAAAAATATGAAATTAAATACACCATACAGGATAAAATCAGATTATCTTAGCATAAGCAGCATATAAGTACAATGATTGTAGTGCTACGGCCTTAATTAACTCATTTTAGATACAAAAATTTGTCTCTAAAATTAGTTTCTGACCTTACACCTATGTATGTTTTGCAATATATTAATAAAGTGCCGAACAGCTTGGTTTAGCAGAGATACTTTTGTCCTTTGCATTCCAAACCATTATACCATTAACATCAAGAAAAAATAATTGTTCTCCCAGAAAATTAATGAGAAAAAACCACCTTCAAACTCTATGCTCCTTGATATAGCAACACACATCAAAAAGGATGATTATATTTTCCAAGACAATTGACAAGATATAGGAGTGTGTAGTTCTCCGCCAAATTACAAAAAAGCCACTTTACAATGGTGTTCAAACGATTAGAAGGTTTCTTCTTAGAACAAATGTATATAGAAACAACAGATATTTTCAGCAACAGAAATATGTTGAAACTTCAGTAAATCCACCAACCTGGCGAGTGACTTTATAGAAGACATCCATTGTTCCCTTATACCTGTTGCATTCTGAACTGCATACTGGTTCTGAGCCAGAGACAGTACGTTTAAGGTCTGAAAGCATCTGGAGGGAAAATTAAAAGACAAAAGCAACAGTTTTCAGAACAGAAGAAAGTAATTACATTGAGCTAGACTCTACATAATAGCCTTCAAGTTCCTTTTAATATTTTAATAGCAGCAAGGATACCGAATTTGTCTGCAGACATTCTGTTCCGCATAATCCCTGATTAGGAACTCCAGCGGCCTGTGCTTGCAATCTTGTCTGTAGTTAAGACAATGAAAAATGCATAGATTTCACTAACTTAAGATATACTAATAGAATCCAAGTCAAGCCTAGTCATTACATTAAGGAAAAGAATATGCTAGGCAAAGGTAAGAATTAGACAAAAGCCAGAAAACAAGAACGCCGCAAGCAACCTTGAAAAGGAAAATAAAGATAGGAACTTTTTGGAAAGAAAATTACGATACTTTTGCAACATCTAAAGGGTTAACAATAACCGCAGAGACGACAGCGGCAGCTGCAGCAGAGACGGCTCTCACGGCAAAACCCAAATTGGCGTCTGACGACAGCGTTTTGGAATCATCCTTATTAAGAACATCTTTGGAACTAAACATCGTCTCCGAAACTGAAGAAACGTTGCCATCAATATCGACTCTCGAAGCGGCAGCTGCGCCTATCCAAGAAGGGAGGCTCTGCCTCGATCCTCCCGCCATTAATTAGGGACTAAAATCCCAAAATGAAAAATTTGTCGTCTTATTTAATTAAAAAAAAATCCTCCGATGATCAATGATTTTGGGTTTGCAAGCCATAGGGAAGAAGAGGAAGAAAAAGAGAAGTTTGATAGTGCTAAATTGAATATGTGGGAGAAAGGAGAAAATACGGAGAAGAGGAGAGGAAGGGTGGGGATGATTTTGGTTTAGTTAGTTTCTAGAGCTTTGCAATTTGCATGGGAAATAAGCCCTATAGCTAGACAGACGAGAAATGTGATTCGTGGCGTGGAAATAAGGGCGCCAAACAATTGGAGGTGGTGTAACTCTGAGCATGAGGTGTGATGTACAACTCTCGCACAGAGATTCAGACAATGGTGGACTTGGACCAAAGTTTCTCACAATTTCTACAAGATTTGGGCCTTGATTGGACTCAACTTCATTTTTGCCTTAGGGGTGAGATTTGGGTTTGGGTCCAAAGTTGAATCAGGTGGGAGAAGAAAAAATATGGAAAATCAAAGCATCTCTTCTACATAGCAATTTAGTTCAATTATTATATACTCCAGTTATAATTTATTAGAGAAATTTTTAGGTACATTGAATTTATTAAATTATTTATAAACTAAACTAATAGAAATATGATATATTAAATAATGATACCAAATCACTCATAAATTATAATATCATTAATTAATATGATTTATTTCTATTGGATTAGTTTGCGAATGATTTAGTATCATTAATTGAAGTATCATATTTTTATTAGTTTATTCTATAAATGAAGTGATAAATTCAGTCTACTTAAAAATTTCTCTATTTAAAATTAGTTCATAAACATGCACTTTACGCATTTTATTATTAGAAATTATTTTAGTTAATTTTCATATATTATAAAAATATGAGAATATAAATATTATTTTTAAAAATATATATAAATATAAAATTATTGTACGTTTTATCTAAATATTATTATTATTATTTTTGTAATAAATTTTTAACCTGATAAAAAAAAGTCTACCATCAATATTTTTATCTTTATATACAAATATAAAAATTTAAATTATCAATCACCATATATTCAATGAAAGAAAAAAAGAATTATAGAAGAATATAATAAAAAAATATTTTATAATGCATTAAGAGTATAGTTATAGGTCATAATGTAATGTAATTTAAATGCATTTTCTAGTATAATATTTACACTAAAAATACACATTATATTATATTACATTACAACCTATTATATTATCTTACTTTTTTTTTTTTTTTATATTGTTACTTTTTATTTTTTGCTTCATTTAATTTGTTCAAATAAAATTATTATATGAAAAAGAGGAAAAAAAATCTTAAGCTTTCATATGAAATATTCTATTAATTACTTAAAAATATACTTTTTTTTTATTAGTCTAAGGCAGAAATTTTTATCAGTAATTATGATTTTCTTAGTGATAGTTATAATTAATATATTTGATTCTATCATGTAATATATAATCTCTTTTTTTAAAAAAATATTGATTTTCTATTATTTTTTAATTCAATAATTACAATTTTTGAAACACAATAATATGTTATGTTTAACATTAAAATTCTCTCCGTCAAAGAATTGAAGAGCTTAAATTGGCTTTTCAACTATTAAGTTCCCATAAGTAATAGCACTGAAAATTAACAATGATTGAGATTGAAGAAATCAGTCCAAATTAATATCGAATAGCTAAAAACGTCAAACATGGAAGAATATCATCCCCTTCCATAAAAAACATCAGGTGGACTATTTGAGAAGGAAGGTATAAGAATATGATGAACATCTTTGTTTGGTCCAACTTTCCTTTGTGAAATACTAGTACAATTTCTTTCCTTTCCATGACAAAGCCGAACTGTAGATGAAATGCCCGCAGAAATCACAGCAAATTTCAGTGCCACTATCAATCCTTTCTGCCATTTCCATGGCTCAAATAACATTTTAATGCAACAAATGGTGAACCGGCTTGTACTTCTCCTACTCTTTTCAGTATTACTCTGGACCTTATTCTTGATCTTGCCCTTCAGGTTCCAATCAAAAGCATTCAGCTCTTTCACAACATCAAGCGATTTTCCTTTATATTCTTTCACTCTCTCTTTCAGAATTGTTCTGCTTTCTTCTAAGCGATTAACCGCAGCATGCCTATCTATAAGCTGCCAAGATCTTAATCTCTGCAGAATTAAAGATTAAACCAATCTTATATTAACCTACATTAAAAAAAAAAAAAAGAATATATCCCAATGAACAATCTTATGCACATAATTAAAATTGATTGCATCTGTGACTGTCGGAAAAAAAAAAAAAAAAAAAAAAAAAAAAGAAAGAAAGAAAGAATGGGGAAAAATGATGCACCTGTAAGAAAACAAGGGCATCCCCAACTTGCTTCAATGAATCTCTAATGGAAATTAATGACTCCCTCTCATGAGATGATGTCTCTGCAAAGTGACAAAAAAGACCATTTTCTGCACACAAGTTACAGAAGTTGCTGTTAGTAATGCTCTTGATTTCATCAGTAAGCCCATCAAGCAAAGCCCACGCTCGATCAATTAGAGATTGGAGGTCCCCCTTCAACTCCATCAAAATTCAAAACTACAGCTTTCCAGATTTTTGTCAGTTCCTGTTCTTCCTACTTTCTTGGCTGTGGAGTTTGTGGTAGAGAGATTGAGAGCATTTGGCATATTGTTATATATGGAGAGTGGAGAGCGTAGGGATCTTAATTTCTTATTTTATGGTTTACATTTGGTAGCTCATCAAACCAGATCATTGTATCTCTTTTTTTCTTTTTATTTTTGTGGGTTTTTGCTTTAAATGGAAGTTCTGCTCTGTTTGCAAATGAAAGTCTGTGGCTGTCTGTTTATTTACCCCCACACACTCCCTTTCATCACATGCTCTACATTTCTCCATCATAAGTAACAAGGTTTTCCTTTTACTCAAGATTAATTTTTTTTTATATGAAATTTTTAGAAATTTTATGTATAATTGATAAAATTAAAAAAATACAAATTTTGAATTTTTTGTATTGATATACATTAAAATATCCTGAATTTTCAATTATTTTTCTAAAATCCTATTTTATACGGAATGATAATATTTTATTATTTTATTTATTTAATTAAGTAGATATTAAAGTTATATTTTATTAAAATGTATATTTTTATATCATTTGAAATTGTATTGGTAATAGTAATTATATTACAATATTATATATGTATTGTTAGTGGTAATTTTATTTAAATATTATATATATAATATTATTCTGAAATTGTATTTTGATATTGAGTATAAATAAAGGTATTAATTAATATTATTGTTATATATATATATATATATATATATATATATATATATATATATATATATATATGTTGTAAATTATTATTATTATTGATTAATTTGTGTATATATATATATGTGTGTGTGTGTGTGTGTGTAGTATTATATTATATTATATGTGTATATTAGTATATATATATATATGGGTGTTAAGAAAAGAAAAAAAAGAAAAAAGAGAAGAAGAAGAATGGAAAAGAAAAGAAAAATGGAAGGAGGGAATTGAAGCTGGCCACGTGGAGGAAAAAGAAAAGAGGAGAAACAGAGAGAGAGAAGGAGAGGCAGAGACAGGAGCGGAGAGAGGGGAGAGGGAGTTGTGGTGGAGTGCACCACCACCCGTCCGGCGGTGGGTTACACCGCCACCACCGCTGGGTAGAGGGTCTTTTGGCGACCCCACGGGAGGTGGTGGATCGTCGATCGGCCGACGAACGGCAGAGAAATCACTCGAAGAAAGAATCCGGCCATCGCAACTTCAATTTGAGTTTCCAGCTGATTTCGGCGGCCAAAGTGAGCATGGCCGGTCCCGTTCAACTCCTGAGAATGAGAGCTTCAATTTGGTACCTGCCTTGCCCCTAAGGATCATCGGGGGAGGAGATCGAAAAATGCAACCCAAAACTTTGGAGGCATTTTTCGGCGGCTGGAGGGCGAGTGACGGTGAGTGGTGACCATTTTCGTGATCCTGGCTTCGAGGTGAACCTGCTGGTGTGGAGCTTCCCCAGATCCGCCACCAACAGCGGCGGCGCGTGGGGCAGTCTAGCAATTCTGTTTCGACGTTCCGGCGTGATTCTCGACATCTATATGATCGAAATTTGTGAAGATTAACCCGAAACCCTTGTATTTTAGTTGTTAAATAAGTTATTTTATGTTTAGCAGTTTTTAGAGTATCATTAAGTTGTCAAGTCTGTCATTGGGTTCTGTGCGGTTCTGTCGACACCTCGATCAGAATCTCAGTAATCTTTAATTGTGTCTAGTTAAGTGTGGTTCTTATCTTAACGATGTCCGTTATTGTGAGGTGTCGGCGTTTGGCGTCTTCTTGGTTCCAAGGCTGCACTTCCGTGGAAAGCCAGTCAGAAACGTTGTCAGCTAGGTGAGTGATACTCACTAATGTATTATCCTGTTTTCATTTCATATGCATTGTTGTGTGTATATATATGTATATTATGCACTACTACTGCATATATAAGCATGTAACATTTGACTGTGAATGATGAACTGATATTCTATATTCTATACTATATTATGGTTGTAATTGACGAATGGAGGTCGGGAGGATGTAGTACCACTTAGAAACTTTTGAGATGAATATGGATATGGATACTATTATGATTATGATTCTGTTGAGATTTAGAATATGAGCTATGACTGATGGATACTGGCCGGGCCTGCTCATCGCCAGGGCCGCTGTCAGTCGGATCAGGGCTGCGTGGTACAGACCAGTGACGGCCGGACCCCTTGGATATAAGAGATAGATTATTGGATTCAGAGAGCCAGAATAGGGGGATCGGCTCCCCTTTTATTGAGATTATAATGGTACTGTGGACCGTATCTCATCCTAGTTTGATGATATGAATTGTCTGTCTCTGTGACATAATACATAACATGTACATTAGAATCCATTTGTAGGATACCAGTTTAATATATTAGCTAGTATCATTCACTGAGTTGAACGCTCATTCCTGTTCATCTTATTATTTTCAGGTCAGAGAATGAGCTTGTGAAAG
This sequence comes from Reutealis trisperma, assembly GCA_947687605.1. NCBI lineage: Eukaryota > Viridiplantae > Streptophyta > Magnoliopsida > Malpighiales > Euphorbiaceae > Reutealis > Reutealis trisperma. The sequence goes on along the minus strand of CANTUT010000033.1, from coordinate 3,859,008 downwards.
AATTGTACTTGTGTAAACTGCCCATTTCCCTTCGGCAATAGTTTGTATTAAGGGGATATTAAGAATACATGTAATAGATGTATATTTATAATTATAACTTTAGAACTCCGTAGTGTTATAATTTGTATTTGTACATTGTTTATTATACAGTTATGTACCTGAAGAGTTGTAATTTATTGTTATGCAAAATCTTCTTGTAATTTACTGCATCTATGAGATGAACAAGTTATTGGGCCGATTTGATATCGTTTTAAATTGAAATACTTTTTGATCTGTTAAATTTATTTGGGCCCATAGCCCTTTTCAGTTTGGGTTTCCAGTTGTGTGTTTTGGATAGGCTTACTACGAGCACTGGTAGCCACGTGCATTTTTCATGTCCTAGTGCCGATCGCGTGCCCTCAGTTCGGGGCGTGACATGCATCATCTAATATAAAGTATTACCTGATCGAGATAAATTCGACCAAATAAAAGAAAATGACAAAATATACCGAATTAAAAGATAATTAAGTGATGCAATAATAAATGGAAATGGATAATTTCCCAAAAGTTTTATAAAATGTAGTCGAACTGTAATGTGATTGAATATTTCTTTTAGCTTTACAATTGAGATATTTATAGATAATAAATCTTAACTTTATTCAAATAATAAGTAGGAGATTTCAATTCGAACTGGATACTGAATTCACGTTGCTTGAACTAACTCGCTTAGAACACCTAATGTGAGTAGAAAATGGGTAACTCCCTTTTGAGCTGAACTATAAGTTTAAATTCTGACTTTGTCATGTGAAACACTAGAGAGTAGAGAGAGTCCCTTTGCCTTGTGAGTTGTGAACAGAAACAAAAGCCAGTTTTTTGCATGAATGTGATTTATGAGCCCAGTTCTTTAGGTCACACCACGCAAGTGTTAGTTCAACCAACCAGCCAACTCAGTCATTGGACCCAATTCTAATAATAGTTTTGATTATTCTTCTCACTCCGTTAAGAGATGTGAGAAATTATAAAAAAAAAAATTAAATTGAAAACTTTCAATCGAAAGTTATTATTAATTTAATAAAAAATATTAAAAAAATGTTATTACATTTTTTTTTGCCAAATTACATATTTTATTGCTTATAATATTATTTGGATTCATTAAATTTATGATATAGAAAAAAATTAAATATTAATCTCATAATATAAAAACAGAATTTGATAATTCAAAAATTTTAAATTTCTGTTTTTTTTTTTTTTTTAAATTGATGTATAAAAAATAAAAATAATTTTTAAAGAAAAATGAAGAAAGTGGGAGGAGAGTAAAGGTTGACACCTGTTTGGGCCAAGGACCCCATGGATCAGCTCTGAACAAGACAATTTGGAAATACCGAATAAACTATTGTAAATTAGATTGATGTTGTCAAATAAAATTTTCTTCACTTCTTCTTCCCCGTTGTGTTGTCGGGAGGTGAAAATGCAGCTTATTTATGGGTCTCTGATGTCGTGGGCTACCACATGGAAACATCTTTCATTTGGCCCTATATATTTTCTATCCTCGGACTCGCTTTCCCATCATTTCCAATCGTATATTGCGGCCTAAATTAAACCTCCTTTTTTTTTTTCTCTCTCTATTTAAAAATAATGATTTTCGGATCATATACCCATAATAAAATTAATTAAATTTCAATTGTATAAGTTTGGTTATTGTTCTTAATCATTTCACAGATTTTCAGATCTGAGAAGAGTAAAATAAAGAAAAAAAAAAAGTTGTACATTAAATTCCACTTTTGCTTGATTTGATGAAAGAAAAGAATCACTAATTAATAATTTTTGTAGCAAATATGAAGTAAAAACTCAATTATAATATATAATCTTTTGGATTTAAAGCCCATTGTTAAAACTCTTTATTGAATATTATTATTTATGAGTTCTCTAGTTGAAATATCATAAAATTTGCATTCTCTATTGTACTTACTTGGACTTTAGCCTCTTCAATTAAATGAAATCTAATTACTTTAGGGACAAAAAAAATTGTAGCAAAGATGACAATGATTTGCTTAATATATGTAAATATATATGGTAAATACGCTTATAGTAACCTTGATGCAGGTAGCACATGTTATTCACGTGATAATGAGTATAGTGAAAAAGACGTGCAATGGGCTTCTTCAATTGTGATGCTTGTTGATATTTGGAATGAATAATGTTGGTTTCCCCCTTATCGCGTTTTTTCTTCGTTTTCTCCTTTTGTTTTCTGCCTGTACATTTTAATACTTTGTCTATAAAATAATTTACTAACATTTTAAATTTATAAGAGAAAGGTGTATGTACGCACAAGGTGTAAATGAATATGACTAGGAATATCAGTGTAAAAATGAAAATAGTCGTTCTACCCTTTGTGCATGATAAAACCTGGAACTTGTTCATAGATGGACAATATTACACTACCAAACTGGTTTTTTTAAATTCATTCACTAAGATTTAATCAATTTTCATTTTCAACATTTTTTATTTTTAATTTATTATTTCAGTTTAATATGTGTATTTTTTTCATGTATTAAAAATTATAATAAATAAATTTTAAAATTAAATAGACTAAAATATCTACACGAATAAATTTTTTATAAGTGTATTTGGTCTCACTCTTAAATTAATAGTAATTAGCACTAGCGAATATAAATAATATTAATCAGATTTTTTTTTTATAAAAAATATTAATTAGACTTTGAATAAACGAGTTTGATTTCAAGTTTGAATAGAATATAAGTTTAGCACAGCATCTATATACTTGGTAATCAAATATGTTTACATAAACAATTAATTTAAATGCAAATAAATATATATTTTCATTCTATTAGTATTAATTAATTTGCAAAATATTTTATTCAATAAATTATGAATTTAATTATTTTTATGAGGTTATTAAATTAATAAAATATTATTTAAAAATTATAAAAATAAACTTTTAATACATTATTAATTAATATTTTAAAATTAAATAAGTATCGACAGATTTAACTAGTCTATGGGTAATGTTTATCGGATGTAAAATAAATATTAATAATGAAATAGTAACATGAGTTCGAATATAGATAACTAATTTTTGCAGGTACTATATTATTTAGTATCTCTTGGATATGAATATGATAAACTATAAAGATTTTAAAATATATACTATATAATTTTTCAAACTAAATTAGATGTAATGACACATATATAGACCTTGATAATTTTTTTAATTAGTCTATTAGATAAATTCATCATGATTTTTATACATTTCTATAATTATATCTTATATTTTTTCTTATGTGTCAATTCTATCTCGATTTGAAAATTTTCAATTTAATTATAATTCTACTACAAATTATAATTATAAGAAAAAATAATTAAAATATTAAATTAATTCTTAAATTTATTATGTGATATTATCAATTTAATTTTTAAATTTTGATCCAAGTTAATTCATGATTTCTATACAATTCACATACCATAATTAAAAGTATAAATTAGATTGTTACTTACATGAATGCCCTGCACTATTTCCACTCTTAATTATGAGTAATAACGGTTAAGTATATGATTATGAAGCACATTAAAACATAATATAATATTTAAGTACATATATGGTCTAAACAATAAATTTATATTCGATTTTTCTCTTATGCTAAAAAAAAAAAAAAAGAGTATATGATCATGAAGACTATTTTTTTTTTTTTAACTTCATTATTATATCTAATTTTTGTTCATTGTTGTAAGTTAACTGATAAGTTGGGTAAGGTAATAAATGTTTCACAAATCTTTCATTTGTAAAAATAATAATTAAACAGTAAATTGAATAAACTAATTTTATTTTTCAATAAATTAAAATTTTAATTAAAAAAAAATCCAAAATTGTCTAGTGAAATTTCATACTAAATTATTGGTTGCCAAAGATTTTTTTTTTTTTTTTTTATTGAGATAAGAGTGATAGTAACGTCTTCATGATACTATAACTTTTATTAGAATTTTTTTTGCCAGTGAATTTTTGTTAAAAATTTATGTATAAATATATTTATCTAAAATTGAAAAGTGATATAAAAAAATCATTTTTTCAATATTATAATATGAGTATATATATTTTTTGAAATAATAATTTATAAAATTATTAATAAAAACATTATAAAGACCAAAAATCCATATAGAGATAAGGTCTATGCCAAAATTAATTTTTAGGCACTTGGCATATAAAAGTTAATTAAGAAAATATTTTCTTTTATAGATGGTATTTCATTGGATACTATGAAATTTACTTTTAAATTAAATTTTAGTTTTATTTTTTATTCCACTTATAATTAATTACTCATTGTTTAATTATTTTTTCACAAATAAAATGTTTAATTATTTTTTTATCTTATTAAAAGTCAATCTAATCCAACTCCCATGAAAATCGAATCTCATCGGTGATCAAAACTAAATCTTTTTTCATGCAGTGTACCTCACAAACACATAGTACAAACCTAATAGCTATATTTAATTTATAAAATAATTAAAAGAATAAAATAATTATTTCATATAAAATAATTATTTTAAATTTTAATTTAAATTTAAAAAAAAATTAGTTTCACGAAATAATAAATTTATAATTTTTATGAAATATAAAAAAGTAAATAATTGATACTCTTTAAACTATAGAATATAAGATTTCCATTTTTACTATTAAAAAGATATTGGTAAGTCCAAACTCACCACTATTGTCTTATTTTTTTATTTTCAAACTTTTATTTTTATTTTTTAAATTTTAAGTCAAATAAAAATTTTATTTATTATGCATTTAAATTATTTCTTAAATACAATTTGTTAAAATTATATTTAATTTTAGTATTAATAATGAAATTAGTTTATATAGATATTATGATAATTTATGTGAATAAAATAATTATTTTATAATATAAATTAAATTATAAAATTTAAATAATTATTTTATTCATAATATATTTTAATATTTTATTTCTTAAAAATATTTATTTTATTTTATTTTTATGTATTTTATGACCCGAAACAAATACAGCGGATCTTCTCTTTACAAAGATATATGCCACGTGGCAGCATAAAAAGCAGCTACACAGTGTATTCTTTACTTTTATAATTTTTGAAACAGTGGTGTTTCGAGGCAGAAAAGGAAATCCCGAAATGAAAAAGGGAAGCGTGAACGGTTATTGGACTGTACTTAAAATATCAAATCAAAATCTGATTTTATTGTCCTTCTGCCCCAAAATTTCCTCTCATTTTTTGGTTCTTTCCACCTTTGATTTTGTCATGGTCAGCTGCTTGCAGGCCGCAGGGAACAAATCAAATTATCAAAACAGCTTTCATGGCTCCACTCGTGAGAGCTATGCTTACCTTTCTTTTCACTGCATTTCAATCTTTTGATTTCTCATAATTTCTTTCCATTTTATGAATTAATAATCAAAATTCATAATTTCTAACAGCATTATGTGCAATTGCTCTTTAAAACCATGCCAAATAATTAAATTTACCTCTATTTTTTGCTGAGCCTTTTAATTCAATCGTACTTTCTTGCATCAATCATACTTATAGATAATTAATATACATTTTGATTTAACAGTTGCGATTAATTATAAATAGTTAATATTATAAAATTAAATATTGATAATTATAAATTTTAACTTTGAAACTCTTATTCATTAAATTTTAAAATATTACCTTAAACGTTAAATTAAATGTGGGTTGTAGTTGAAATCTTAATTTCCAAACAATTAATTCAAATGAATCCTAAAATTGACTTTTATTAATATCATACTACAATAGTTTTATTAATTTAATTTCTAAATTTCTATAGGTTTTAATAAATCATTTAATCAAAGTGTCCAGATATAAAACTATATGCATTGTACTATGAGAATAGAAACTACATATCACAGCTGTAACATGGTTAGGACTTTCACAAAAAAGTGACTGCCCAGTACACAATTTTAATAGTATGTGAGGCCAAAATACAGAAGAGGAAAAAAAAAAAAAAGAGAGAGAGAGAGAAGAAAAGAAAAGGAGAGTCGCCATTTTCTATAACAAACTATATATCTAGCTATCTGAGACAAGTCACACACACACACACAAAAGAAACCAAATGCAAATATGTATTTTCTTGATTGGGCACCAAGAAAAACAGGTGGGGACCAAACACAAACACTGTAATGCAAATTGAAGGAAGGTCTGGTTTTTGTCATTGTTTACAATTACCGTACATACACACAAGATTGGGGTTAAAATAGACTTCAACAAGTGACCATTTGACAGGCTTGAATTTTCGCAAGTGGGTCTGAAATCTGATTTTTTAAACATCTTTCTTTTTTTAGATACGTGTTCAGGGCCTCCAGGCTTGCAACTTGCAAGTGGGTCTCTGTTTATTTTTTTAACTTTGAAACTTCTTCACATTACCTATAATAAAAGCCTGCAATGACAATATAATCACCTACCCTTTTTGTAAAATCTTTGACCAATAGGTACAGGAAAAAAAATAAATAAAATAAAGGACACATGTCTCTCTCCTTCTCATTGTTCTGGCCGGAGAGTGATCAAAGCATGCCGGAATTTCACCTTATTAAAGGCGACCTGGCATGTCATGTGTTGGAATTTCTAGAAAGGAAAGGCATTAGGCATGGTCTCCCACTCTAGGGTGCCCTATCAGCCACCTTTCTGAAATGTGGTTACTGTGTGTAAGACTTTTTTCTTTCTGGTTTCCTGTGCCCAATATATAAAAGAGAGTGGTTAAATACACTATAAAATATGTATATGGTTTAGGGTGATAAAATGAATTTATTGTCCATGTAACGTTTTTTGGTAAAAAAAATTTATAACCATTAATCATTAAATGTGAAAAGTACCCTTATATAACACCAAATCCAGAATTCCAATAACAGAAGGCAACACATTTAAAACTTAAAACTTAGATTAACATCACTAAAAAACTAAACTTGGAAAAAAGGTTGTCAAAATATATGATATGCAGGCTAAGAAAGTGAAAATCATGATCAGGCATCACAATGAATATATATATATATATATATATACCCTAAAAGGAAGGCAATTATTTGATCTAAACAAGATAAAAGGAATATCAAGATATCATTTGTTATACTTCTTAAAAAGTATACTTTTAAAGAAGTAAATTTTCTCAAAAATTAAACTTTCCATAAAGTAATAATATTTTGATTTTCATGTAACTTATTGAAAAATAGACATTTTTTATTTAAATTAATAATAAAAAGAATAATAATGCCTAATTTTATTTGTCAGTTTCATTTAATAAATGTAAAATATGTCAATTTATATTTACTTTAATTAACAAAGTCCAATTTTCTTAGTCTCTTAATGATCTAAGAAAGTATATTTTCCCAAATTCAGACAACTAAAAAAAAAATTTATTGATAGCTATCAAAAAAATTAAGATTTTTCACTTTTCAAAAAATTTTATCTTTTCAATTTATTTATCCCGTACCAAACAAAATATAAATTCAAAAGATTTCAGTAAATATAAATAATATAGATCTCACCAAATAGAGTCCGTTAAACTCTAACCAAACTGGAACAATTACATAATGTCTCCTACATGAATCACTGCAATCTCAGTAGAATTCTAAGGACGCCTGTTGATTCCATGGCGTCCATAGGTGTTTGTTGATTCATAGTATAGCAAAATAAAACTTGAAATACTTTTACTGAACATTGCAATGTTTACACATGCACTTTGAAATAATGAAATAAGAAACACATATTAAAATACTTAGATGATAAAATGATACTAGAAATAAATTTAAAAAAAAAAAAAACTAGAAAAACCATTTGATAAACGATGGGATAAGGGATGACCAGACATATCACTTGATTATGAGAAATATTTTTTATTTCAAAATCTATCTGCTTCCTTTTCCTCCATATCTTATGAGGACAATTAATTAGACAAGAAACTTTCTTTTTCTTTGCTCTATCGGAACATTAATATGTGATCGGTAAGTCCCCCTCCGCTCTTCATTTTGTTTTCGTCAGTTTTTCAGTTTTAATTAGTGAAAATAAATTTAAACTTAGGTTCTTTTCATGTAATTTTAATTTTTTTCTAAATTTATTAAAATTTTATATGTTATAAATAAATTTAGATATAAATGATAACGAAAATGATATTCCGTAAGAGATTATATATCTTACAGAGGATATAAATTTATCAGTTAGGAATTTTGTATCTTATGCTTTTGCTTATGTTCATAGGAATTGCAACTAGGCAGCACACTGGTAGGTTGAGAAGGAAAAAAGAAAGGTATTGAATTTTTATTTACCATCATCTTCATCAATTTTTTTTTCCTACTAATACAGGAATAAGATACCAAAGTTTAATTGAGCAGAAAAAAAAATATAAAATAGACAATGTTTTAATTTGTAATAAAATCATTTTTTTTTTTTGAAAGGAACTTGTTATATAGGGGTATTTTTTGACATTTAATGGTTGATGGTTATAATTTTTTTTTATCAAAAGATATTAATGTGAACAGTAAAATTGGTTTATCACTTAAAAAAGTGTATTTAAAATAGTTAAGATTGAATTTACCCACTCCCTACAGAAAAACGGTAAAAACAGAAATTTTTCATCAAACTCCCAAGTTTTGCCAAAGGACTCCACCCAAAAATATCCCACTTGCCCAATATAAATGAACCAAACGTAAGTCTATTCTATTTCGCGTCACTGGTTTTCAAAGTCCAAAACCCACTTTTTACTCTATTTTAAATGCTTAATTACTCTAAAATAATCAAGAAAAGCTTTTTTTTTTTTTTTTTTTTAACTTTTAAGAGGCAGAATATCTATATGATATTTTAAAAACAGAAAACAGGAAAAGCCAAAACAAGAACATCATTAATTGGGTAATGTGTTAGGAATCATCTATTGAAAAATGAATGGCTAACAAAACGCAGAAAGAGTGTATGGTTATGGAGTGCCAGAGGTGGCTAACCGTTGAACATGGAAAACCACTTTATAGCCACTTGGCAATGGCAGGCCACACCCCTTTTCAGTCCCCGCGCCATTGCTAACCCAAAAATATCTAAACCCTTAGGCCTTATCTACTTCTGCTCTGTCCTTTCTTTTTTTTTTTTAAATTGAAATTTGATCTCAAAGATTAATAACACTGAAGTAAGTGCAAATCCTGCAACAATAGCAAGAGCAAGGAGGCTATGGCCACAGAATTAGATCAGGAAAATTAAGTAAAAGTAATAAAGGACTACTAAAAATAACTAAGGCTATATTTAAAATATATTCGCATTGGAAAGCTTTTCACACTCATGGATTAAACAATAATATTAATTATTTACAAAAAAAAAAAAAAAAAAAAAAAAAAAAAACGAACAAGAAAGAAGACAAACTAGACTCCACTCGGAATTTACCAAACAAACACTGATATTAGCCCCAAATGTTGCAAAGCTTTAGTCTTTAAAAGTACTCGTCTAAATCCCATAAACATGATCCAAAATCTCCATCAAAATGGAGTGAAATATCAGCAGCAGCAGCAGCAGCAAGATCATCTCTTAAAAGAGTATCAGGTATACCACATTCATCAAAAAATATGGGAGCACGATGATTTTCAAATTCTACAAAATCTTCAAAACCCAAACAATCACCTGCATCATCACTGTTCCTCAGTTCTTCAAGTGGGGATTTCCAATCTTTATCCTTCTCCTTTATTATTACCTGATCTGATCTCCTGCTCCAGTTGGTCTCCAAAACTGGTGGATCATTTGCAGCTTCTTCAGTGTATTGAAATCTAAGAACAGAGGTTGGAGAACTTAGACTATGAGATTCTTTAACAGAATCATACCCAGCAATATCAACCGGGGATGGGGATGGGGATGGGGATGGAGTTGGAGTTCTCACCGGCGGTTTTATGAAATTGGTGAGAGCCTTAGACCCTTTAATTTGTATAGCAGCTTTATCATAAACCATTGCAGCTTCCTCTGCTGTATCAAAAGTCCCTAACCATATTCTGGCTCGCCGGAATGGGTCTCTAATTTCGGCAGAAAATCTTCCCCACGGCCGTTGTCTAACACCACGATACCTTTTACCTTCTGGATAATAACGCTGATCTCTTACAATTTTTCTCTGTTGATGTTGAGGTTGATGTTGTTGTTTGTTATATCCAGATTTTGCCTCTCGCTTTTCACTGATATATTTCACACCATCTTCAATTCTTATCTCATTTATGTGTTTCTTAACTCGTTGATGATGATTCGACATTGGCTCCTCATTCTCATCACTAGAAGAGTCAGTTGCATCACCATCTGTAACACAAATCCTAACAATTCTCGCAGCATTCGACTCGCTGAATCTAACCACCTTACTAGTAACTGTTTTATGTTCAGTGTATTTCACCGAACAGCGATTCATCTCTGCTAATTATAATGATTAAAGTATTGGGTAAGAAAAAACATTAATCTTAATTATTAAATTAAAAAACTATGAGAGGATTTTCTGAATCACACACACAAGAGTCAAAATCAGAAGATTGAGAGAATAGAGGAGAAATTGAAGGAGTTTTCAGTTGTAGGGAATACTAAAAAAGAAATTAAAGCTAAGAATCGCTCTTTTATAGGAAGATCTAAATGGCTTAACCTTTTTTTTCAAAAATTAAATAATAATAATCGTTATTTTTTGTTTTTGTCATTATCAATTTTTTAATAAAATCTAAATTAATTTTTTAATTGAATGTTTTAAAATTGTATGAGCCGTAGGAGATACCAAACGACTCGCCGTATCAACGTTTGATTGAGACACGTGGCATGTTGCCGGGCAAAAGTGCTTTGGTTTTCTGATTCAACTTGGACCCCAAGAAACAATTTCTTTCCCACGCGGCATCGCCAGCGTCTTTCGTGTCACGCAAAAAAATAAATAAATCACCTATTAGTTAATACTTAACATAATAAGGAAGTCCGGTTTGATGGTCAGCTTCTTATTACAGGCGGTGAGATATAAGAATTTGACGGACTTGTGAAGATAACATTTCTCTTACAGATATGTACGTCACGTGTGAGGCATATCTGAGCAGCTCTTTTGGGTGATATCATTCGGTCACAGACATGCCAGTAGAATTGTTGACCATGTTAGGATATTAATAAGGTTAAGAGATTTTAATTTAATTGTTAATCCAATACTAATTTTGCTTGTCCATCAAGCATCTTTATTTCTTTTTTATTTTTAAAAATTTGACAAAACTGATTAATGAATAGTTTTCCTTTTTTTATTCATATACCTTTTTTGGGTAGATTTTTAAATTAAATTCCTTATGTGTTGACCATACCATCAAATTAATATTATATTTTTTTAAAATATAAAAATTAAAAAGTCAATTTTTTTTATATTAGGAAAAGAAAATACCCAAGAAAAATATACTAGACCACATAGATGAATTAATTTTTCTTCTTAATATCTCTAATTAAATTTATGATAATTATTAATAGTTTAAATGAGTCGAGTTTGAAACTTATATTTCTCACGTTAAAAATGAAAAAATAATCAAACCACACATAAATAAAAAAAAAAAAATCAATTTGTATGCCTGCCAGGTGCGACTATTTTCCACTCTATAGCATTGAGAATAATATCTTACAAAATAATTCACTGCATAAGCAAATATTTTTTTAAAAAAATTATGGTTTTTTTTTAATTGATGAAAATAAATTTAAACTTAGGTTCATTTCATGTAATTTTAGCTTTTTTTTTAAATTTATTAAAATTCTATATATTATAAAAAAAAAAAAAAAATCTTTATGTATATATAGATAATTTATATATATGGATGTAGACAGTATAGGAAATGTAGAATGGTAGAAAGTATGTAAATTGATGGCTTGGGGACGAAGACAGTGGTGAAAGTAGCAGTAGGTGAGAAGGAAAACACCTCTTCATTTTGTTTTTGTCAGTTGTTCATTTCCTTCACGTGACCTTTACTTATTATATTTCTCTACACCAATTTTTTTTGTTTTTTTAATTAGAAAAAATCAATGCCCTTTTGAAACTTGAAAGGAATTATCAATTGAGCATTTAATTATTCTTGCCCCCTTCTTTTTTTTTAATATATATATATACACACACATTCAATCCACGGTTGATGTAAGAATTAAAAGCAAAAAAAAAAAAAAAGGTATAAAAAAAGAGCAAAATGCTTCAATTTTGTATATCTCAACCAAAATCAAGGCTGACTCTTTTTTTTATTAAATATAAATTTATTATTTTATATTTTAATTACAAATTTTTGTAAAATAAGGAATACCCAGCAATTAATGAAATTTATAGGGGAAAAAAAAGAGTTACACAGATTATAAAGTTAATGTAAATTCAATATATCCAAAAAATATATATATATTGTACATTCTGAAAAAATATTGATAAAACAAAAAAATTTATATATATATTTAATTTAAACCGGACAATTTTTAGATTTCTACAAATCTATACTAAAAACATTGAAAAAAAAAAAAAAAGTAATTGTAGCTGTGAGGCACTGAACACATTCACGTGTAGCAGTGCGATTAGAATTTGTAGTTCATATATCTAATACACGTTTTAAATAAAAGACATGAGCAAAAATATCAAAACTATAACTACACATTTTAAATCACACTTTTGGCTTATCAAATCCTAATAATTATTCTGGAAATGGTAAAGATTACGGCAAATTTTTCTTTTTAATTCTTTTATTTATCTATTTACTTTTATATTGAAAGATCACAATATCTTACTTTAAAACTTTAGAGCAAACATTTTTAAGTTTAGACGCTTGCATCAACATTTTGGTGCATTCATGCCAATATTTTCAGGGCACTGCAATGACATGGATGTGAGCAAGTAAAATATTAAATCTATTTTATCAATGAGTTTTTAGTTTAACGGTGTTTAATGACAGAGAGTAGGGAAATAAAAGGAGCTATAGTCTCTTTTAAAATACAAAATTTTTTAAATATAAAATTATAAAAATTTAATTATATATTGTATTTGACCTTACTCCTGTTATTTTAAATGATTTTTTTTTAAATATATAAAAGTCGATTTAATTATATATACCCCTTTAAGTTAATTTATGATTTAAGAAATTTGACTATTATAAAAAAAATTTATGACTCCATTAATGATGATATTAGAGTCATTTTTAAGATTATTAAATTTTATGTTCAAATTTCAATGGAAGTTAAATTTATCAAACTAAAAACACAAGGCCAATAAAATTTAAGTGATGTAATTTTCTAATAACAATTCTCTTATTTAAGAATGTATGTTGTGAGTAGTTATGGGTGACTTGAAAGAGACTTAAAATCAGTCTATAATTGCTTTCATCCGTATCCAATTATCTCCTTCTCTAAAGTTTTGCTCGAAGTAAACCACAGACGCTTAAATTATTACTATGATTAAGGCTATGATCTTCCTTCACAAGGTAATTACCAGCGGGCCAATGAACATAATGGCTACCGCCCACCGGACAGTGATATTGCTCAAGTTTTCAACAAAGAACTAATTATTTTATGCTTTGTGAGTAATTAATGTAAGTATTTTTTATTCATGATAACTTTTATCATGGATTTAACTTTAACGAGAAGAAAATTAATTTGCTGCGAGCAGTGACTTTCGCTAAAACTGCCATCCGGTTTACTTACAACAATTTATTTGATCAGCATAAGAGACTCTCATAAAATTTTTAAAGATTTGACTCGAATTTTACTTTAAAATATTTAAACCCCAATACCTAATAATACCAATAATGGCTCCTGAAAACCCAATACATCATGAAATAAAACTGTTAATTGCAAAGCTTAGCCCACAATAAATCAAATGATAAAATACATATTCAAAATAGAGTCCAAATCTCACTTCTCCAATAGTACTTTAAAAAATAAAATAATAATAATAAAAACAGGCAGAGAGAGAGAAGCGACTTCTAATACAATGCATTTAGATAAAAAAAAAAAAAAAAAAAAATACGCCTAGACCGTAGAGTGAACACACGATCCAACATAACCTCCATTAAATTTTGGCGACAAGCAGCACCGCAGTGTGCCAGAATCAGACTCATATGCAAACATTTAAATCTTCATGGATATATCGAACAAATGGTATATTGAACATCAACTACAGAACTTTCACAATTCAAGATCAACTTACACAACACAACCTACAACATTATGTTGCTTTCAAAGACGCACTGTATGAATCCATTCTTCACTTGTCTATAATAAGAGCAAAAACATTTAACACACATCATTTTTTACATAACAATAATCGGCTGTCTTCCTAAATTTCCCAACCAGAGTGCACTAGCCCATGGCATACTTCTGGGTCCAGCTCCTAGCGGTTGCCTCGTACTTGGCCCTGTCTGTCTTGTACATGTGAGCAATTTCTGGCACCAAGGGATCATCGGGGTTCGGGTCCGTCAAGAGAGAACATATAGAGAGCAACACCTGGAATACAAAACAATAACCCTTCCCACCAACTTAAAAAACAGAAATGATAAAAAGACTTGTAGAGTGAAAAGAGACCAGTAATTTTCCAAAAAATTGCAGTGTTCAGACAAATGATTAAGAGCTTATCAAAGAGAAATACCATAGAAATCCAAATGACAAGCCAAAAATTATTTAAACAGAAGCACACCCATAATCTGAATTTCTACTCAGAAACTGTGGGTGATTATTTGTGGATAACAGACCATCCTGAGCACATCTATCTTAAACTAGATGCTTAGAGCACACATCAGAATCATAGAACAAGGATGCTAAGATCTCACATTGCAACATCAACCATGTTGAGTGCAAAATGAATAGGTGAGACCAACCTGACTCAAAAGTCCATAAAATTTAGGAAGCACGCCATAACTATAGTTTTCAATGGCTATGCTTATCTTGTTTTGACAGAAATTCAAACCCTATTGGAATTAGATCTTGAGAAGTTTCTAAGAGGTCAGAACCTTAGATATTGTCAGGGCAGGGCTCCACTGCTCCTTTAGAATGTCAAGGCAAATGCTACCATTACTGTTAATATTTGGATGAAAAACCTTTGTCCTGAATGCAACCTGCAAGAAATAGAGATAAGACAAACTCTGTTAACAAAAGACAAATCAAGCTACAACAAATATTGGAATTTTATATACAGTAAGTTTGGAAATCACAAGCTTAACAGCTCGGCAACATATAGATTTTCCTCTCATGGAGCTATATGTACCACAATTTGTCCAAGAATGTAGCAGTAGTATCACTATCAACATTTGGAGTTAAACATGTGAATTCTAATTGGACAGTTTGATGTCAAACCCATTTCACCGGGTTGGAGTTTTCATACTTGCATGTCTTTCTGTCTTATGGTGAATATTTTTATCAGATATATACAAGTTGGCATAAAAAAGAACTTAAGGTTGGAAAGCTCTTAAAATAGTGCTGAAACTGAAAGTTTCACTCGACTCACGCCCAAAACACAACAACTTGATCATATAAAGGTCCTCTTCCATTTTTATGTTGTATTTTTCTCTAGTTTCTTTTAGCAGTCAATGTAATAGGATATCAAGAGAGCCAGAGGAAATAGTATTTTAACGTCAAAATTTGATGAGATGTAGATGGATTTTTATTTTTTGTGATTTTAAATAATTATTTATGCTAGTTATCTCTTTTACTCATTTTCTCTTATATTGAATTTAGTTCACCAGTTTAAAACTTTTTGTATAAAACATTGTTTGTCTCTAGTATTCATTAAGAGCGATGATTGGTCTTTCTTCTTCTTTGTTGACCTCTCACAGCAGGGAATTTTTCTTTGCTCATTTATTGATGGTGTTGGTGACAGTTGAGATTAATTAGCTAAATTGGAAATAGAAATAACTTATGGATAAGCTGTAAAGATGAAGTGATTTATGTCCTGGAATAAATTTCAATAGTTATTATCAACCTCCAATATTAGCATAATCTATTGTTCCTCAGCATTTGTTCCAGTTGTTTATTTGAAGTTATTGATGTCTTAATTTTCCAGCACAAATCTTTACCAATGTCAACCATTTTACAGAAGATTTTTTACAAAAAAAAAAAAAAGGGGAAAGGGGTAGAGGATTCAAATAGTTGAAGACATTTCAGTAACAAAAAAAGTCATTTACCAATCTCAACCATTTCACAGGAAAAAAGAAGGAAAGGGTCGAAGACATTTTCAGTAACAAATAAAGTCATACAGCAATAAGGAAACAGAAAGACAAAGAAGACTGAACGGCCTACCTTTGGTGGCTTAAATGGGTAGTCAGGGGGAAAATGAATAGTAACTAGAAACACACCCCCAGCATAAGGACTGTCGGGAGGACCCATTATTGTTGCTTGCCAGTGAAACATGTCTTCAGCAACCGGACCTATCAAAATAAACAACCAACTATTGCTTAAGGAATGAAGTATCATCTGTAACATAAACACAAATGGTATATACTATGTTAAAGTCATTCCTGTCAATTCCAGCAGAAACATCATTACAAATATACTTCCTGAAGCAAAATTTAGTAATAGCTACCAATGAGATGCCTGTACATATGCCAAATTCTATCAGGCTATAACTATCATGAAAACTACTTCGAGAAATTGTTATCTATTAGCTCCAAAAAAGCATTGAATTAATAACAGAATAAGAACAGCCTCTCTGTTGGTAAGGAGACAACATACAAACTAGATAGATCATATATTTCAGCACTAAGGCTTGATGAGAAACATCAAATGCACTCTCTACCAGGATAAAAGCTTCTAAATTATCAGTAGCCACAACAATAAAGGAAAGGTAAGAACCTGATTATTTCAAAATAAAAGTACTGATTAAGTTCCTACAGAAATAAACAGTAAGAAGATGAGTACAACAGATAAGGATAGCATAGAAAACAAACAAAACTAATAGTTACAATGACGGATTAAAGAAAAGAAAAGAACTGAGAGGACTATAGAATTCCAATAAACAAAATCCATAATCAGCATGAAGTGAACAGCAAATTACAAAAACATGCAATATCAAGATATCAACCATTCCAGATTGAAAAGAAAAAATTAAGTTTCTATTTAATGCCTTTTTACCATAATTTTCCTACAAAGAACTCCATTCATCTGACAAACACCAGAAAAATACTTTTTAAAACTACCTTTCTAGCAATTGCCCAGCAAACGGAAATGTTATTAATCGGTGCATAATTATTGATATGTTATTCACTTATCACAATTCAAACCAGCATGCGTATCTAACAGTGCCAACCAAGGCTCGCGTCTATATACACAGAATCGATCAAACTACTCAGAATGTTGATTTCATTTGTAAATGTATAGTATTTCCAAATCAAATAAATGCACAAAATTATCGCTAAACCAAAAATTAAAAATAAATAAATCAATCAATTTTACCAAACAGCCTTCTCAAACAAAAATAAGCATAACTCCAAATATACAAAAACAATAAAAATCAAAGATCAGGCCTGATGAGGACCTTAACACCATAAAGAGGCGTATAAATACATTATTGAAAATTCAAAAAAAGAAGATAAAAGGAAGGCGATCGTACCCGCGCTGCAAGAGGTAGGAGGATCCTTCTGGAGATCCTTGAGCTCCTTCAAGATCCGCTTGGAAGCCATGGACAAACCTCGAAAATCAGCTCTGATCGAAAGAGAGAGAAAAAATAGAGAACAAAAATTGAAGAAAGTTACAAAGAGAGATATAAAAATTAAGATATGCGTATGTTGAGTGCGTCGATAGAAAAATTCAAAGCGACTTTCCTTGTTTGGGTCCACCTTTTGCAACCCTCCATATTTCTCCTAATTATTAGATTTTTATATAAAATTAATATTGTAATTTTAATTAATTAAAGAAAAACAAAATAAGGAAAAGAGTCTCCTCCGTCCGCCTCTGCGGATCTGGTCCTCGACTCGGAGGGAGAGAGAGAGAGAGATTGGGGCCCTTCGTAATTCAAGATGACGTCGTTTTGTTGTAAATGAATGGTTCTTGTTGCTTTGTTTGTGTGAGTGGGACCCTTTATAATTGACTTTTAAACAACCGGGTTTTAATGGGTTGACTTGACCCATTTTGTAATGGGTCCAATTTCTTTCAAATTTCTTAAGCTTCCGAAGTTAGTATTGTCCTTCTTTTTTAAACGAAATTATTAACACATCTCATCCTCGACTCTCCCTCCATTCACATTTTCTCTATTTATCTCCTTTAATCTATTAACTTATATATTAGAGACTCCTCATCGAGTCCGTCCTGAGAAGCTTATGATCTTTTATCTTTTTTTTTTCTCATCTATTTATAAATTTTATTTCATCATCCTCATATGTTCCTCTAAAAATAAAATGAGATAATTTTACTCAATTAAAAACGTCTATAAGAAATTACATAATCTTTTTTAGGCTAAAAAATATCAAATTTAGCCATACATTTCACTTATTAGTCTTTATATGCTTCATATATTATTTCAAATTAAGGAAAGCTCAAAAATCTTTATATTCACTGAAATTTCAAACTCTTTTTATATCGAAAATTGACATTGAACCACAAAAATGACAACATAATCACCAAGAGGGTGTTCAAACACCATCAAATACTCCTTTATTAGCAATGGCACATGCCTAAAGTCTGTTACATGTCCGGTGTATCAGTATTCAGGGATTTTTATACAAATAGTATAAATACTAAAAAAAATAACTTTTTAGTCTCTTGATTTTCTATTTTGCAAAAATGTCATAAATTTCTTTATTCATTTATAAATTTAGTCCATCTTCTTCTTTTTGCCTATCAAAATCTGATTTTTTTCTTTTTGCTATCATATATTGGATTCACTTCAAATTAAAATTAAAAAATTAATTTAATCATATTAAATTTTATTTATAAAAATTCAAAATGAAGTAACTATTAACATTTTTTTAGATTGAAAAACTATACAATTTATCTAAATTTATGTATTAGATTTTTTTTATAAATTTATATAGTATCATTTGTTACGTATAAAAATTAAATTTATATTTATAAAATTAAATATTTTTAAAATAACATTTTACTTGAAATTTTAAAAAATTTTCGAAACAAACAAATAAAAAGTTACAATAAACAGTACATCAAATAATAAAAAAATATACTTCTCGCAAATAACAAAAATAGTATATATTATTATAAAATTCAGTATTTTTTTAGTATATAATCAATATCTAATAATATTTATACATGGCTTAAATTTATAAAAATAGTTCATAAATTAAAGCAAACAATTTATAACATATATTATAAATTAGAAACATTAATTTTTTATAGTGAAAAGAATGAGCAAATAACAGCAAAAATATGCATTATTATAAAATTTATTATTCTTTTAGTATATGATTAGCATCTAATAATGTTTATATCTGGCTTAAATTTATAAAAATTAGCTCACCAATCAAAGAAAACAATTTATAACATATATTATAAATTATAAACACTAATATCTTATATTAAAAAATGAATAAATAATAGCAAATAGTATATATTACTATAAATTCAGTATTCTTTTAGTATTTAATCAGTATCTAATATTGTTTATATATGGCTTAAATTTACAAAATATAGCTCATCAATTAAAGCAAATAATTTATAGCATATGGTATAAATTAGAAACATTAATCTCTTAAAAAAATAAAAGAAGAATGAACAAATAATAGTAAATATTATACATTACTTTAAAATTTAGTATAATTTCCGTATATAATAGTATATATTACTATAAATTCAGTATTCTTTTAGTATTTAATCAGTATCTAATATTGTTTATATATGGCTTAAATTTACAAAATATAGCTCATCAATTAAAGCAAATAATTTATAGCATATGGTATAAATTAGAAACATTAATCTCTTAAAAAAATAAAAGAAGAATGAACAAATAATAGTAAATATTATACATTACTTTAAAATTTAGTATAATTTCCGTATATAATAAGTGTCTAATAATATTTATACATGTCATTAATTTAATAAAATTAGTTTTTTCAATTAAAATACCATCAATAGACTTGCATTTGTACAATATGGAAATATATATCCATTTGCTAGTACATGTCTCATCTTTGTTCAATACAAAAGAAACATAAAAAAATTATAATAAATTGTGGGTTTTATTCATATTATTGACCATAAATTATGCAAAATGTGCAAAATTTGATGTAAAATACGCAAAATATGCAAAATTTGATGTTATGTAGTTCACACCATTAAAAAAAAATGCCATTGCGTTTATCGGTTGTGTAGCAACAAACCGATGAACAAATAATAAAAAAAACTTCAGCTCAAATTATTGATATCTCAAAGAAAATAGATAAATAATTAATTTAATATTGATGAGAAATATTTACTAGAATTATTAGTAGACGAAATTTTATATATATATATTTACTAGAATTATTAAATATATAATATCAAATATATAGTAGAATAATTTTTTTTTAAGGGGCTCCTATATAATTGGATTTCAGTATATACTATTTATTTATTTTACTCAAAATGAAATTTAATGGTTAATATTATATTAGTATTTGATATTGTAAAGAAAATTATTAAAATATAAAAATCATTATAAAAATTAATCGAACGTTAAATAATGATAAAAGAAATATTGCATGAATCACATAGGAATTTTTGACAAAAAGTAAAAGTTTAAAAAAAAAAATCAATCAGACTAAAAATATATATATAAAAAAAAGTGATGATATAATTGTAAATAGGAAAAAAAAAAAAAAAGCAATGAGGCGTAATTTTCTCTAATATTCAACCATACCCAAATACAACAACTTTTCATTCTCCAAATGTAATCCTCTCCACCAACCACAAGATGACATGTCTCAACCTTGTCATGGTCTCTCACCCATACCGTTGCCACTAGAGCTTAGCACGATTTGATCTAATTCGAAAATTTGAAAATCTCAAAAATTAGATTAAATTTCAAGAATTTTAATTTTTAAAGATCTATAATCAGAAATGAAATAAAAAAATCTCCGTACTGTATTGTTCTAAAAATTTCGGAATAATACAATTTGAAAATCGGATATTTTAATTTCAATTCAAAATTGAGATTCAGAAAAAATATATTTAATAATTAATTTCTTATAACTAACTGTACAATTTTAAGATTTATTTTTTATGAAATTAGGGTTTGATAAATTAATATATTATATTAATAATTATAATATATTATTAAATGATTATATTAATAAATTAATACATTATATTAATATATATAATTGTATATCAAAACTATAGATTAATAGTTTTTGCGATATAATTGTATATACTACTTAAATTTAACACATAATTTCTAATAATTAATTTCTAACTTTTTATACAAACTATTAATTATTTATTACAAATACTTTCTTATTGATAACTTATCACACAAATGTTAATTAATAAAAAAATATTTTTCAATATTATAATATTAGATACCAATAAAAGTTAATTAATAAAAAAATTTATCTGCATCATATAAATTTCATTAGTATATCATATTTTCTTGTTATCACTCATTAATTAGTCATAACATATATTAAAAGTTTTTATTCTAAAACATATAAGTAGTAAATTTAAAATTTTTAATTGTAATATGTGGTTATATCTTAGTATTATTAGAACATAATCCATATTATATTACTAATTTTTCATTGATATAATTTTAATGAATCTAATATTTAAGTTGTCATGCTCCGAATCCGATGACATATGACCGGCACTAAGACACGGGTGATACACGTGACTACCAGTGCCCGTAGTAAGCCTGATCTTACACTAAACAATAAACTATCACACAATAAGGTTATAAGCCCACATATTAAGCAGATCCAAATTCACATCAAATTAAATCAATGCCACACTGGGCTGTAACTCAATTATCTCATAAATGTCAATTAACATATTACTGGATTTTGTTTAACAAATAATTTCTCAACTCAGAATATACATAATATATGGAAATGAATAGAATACATATTTCAAGAGTAACGCTGCGGAGTTCTAGAGTATCAATACAATTATACACATATTATTTACATAACTCAGTACTTAATAATACAAAATTCTGCTGAAAGGCAACTGGCAATTCAACTCAATTTACAATTCTTTCACAAGCTCATTCCCCGACTTGAAAAATAATAAGTTAAACATAAATCAGCGTCCGACTCAGTGAATGATACTAGCTATTATGTTAATAAGGTGTCTTACACATAGATTTCTAATGCTCGTGCTATGCACCATGTCATAGAGACAAATAAATCACACAATCAAGTAAGAATGACACACGGTTAACAGTACCACATTAATACCTAATATGGGGAGCCAATCCCCCTATCTTGGTTTTCTGAATCCAATAATCTGTCTCTTATGTTTAATGGGCATGGCCGTCATTAGTTTATACTATGCAGTCCTGACCCGATTGATAGCGATCCTAATAATGAGTAGGCCCGGCCAATATCCACCAGTCATAACTCATCTTCTAAATCTCATCATAATCATAATCATACTCATATCCATACACTAAGTGGTACTGTATGTAAATCAATTAACAACTGAGATATGGAAGTTTCGGGTTTACCCTCACAATTTTTGATAGAACGAACATTGAAAACTACACTGTAAAGGCAAAACGAAACCGTCGGATCTGCCCCATGCGCCACTACCACGCGTCGTCGGCCAGCCACTCGTCGCTACTGTCGATGGTGAAACGAAGCGATCTACACACCAATAGGTTCGCCTTGACGCCAGGAGTCCAGAAATAGTTATCACTCACCGCCACACGCAACCAAACGCCCTCAAATGTTCAGCTTTCATAGCTTTGATCTCCTCTTCCAGTGGTTAATCGGAGGCATGGCAAGTACCATCGTGAAGCTTGCGCCACTAGGAGTCAAACGGGACCAAAATCATAGGATTCCACCACCGGAATCAGCCGAAAAGTCAACTTGAAGATTCGGTCGCCATAAATCTTCCTCGCGCGAGTACACCTTCAAGATTCATCGTCTTTGATGGTGGTTACCTCCCTCAGACTCGCAGGACGCTGGTCTTCAGCGGGGTGGTGGCGATGTCCAGCACCATCGGCCGAAAGTCAGTCGGCCGTCCTGACTCTCACGCTATCTCTCTCTCTCTCTCTCTCTCTCTCTCTTCTTCTTATTCTTCTTTCTTCTTCTGGCAGTCCACTAGGACCAATTAGCTGCTACTCTCACTCTTCTTTATGATTCCCTTTAAAACATTTATATGTATAGATATAAATACTAAACCTTATGTTAATAATAATAATAATAATAATAATAATAATAATAATAATAATAATAATAATAATAATAATAATAATAATAATAAACCTTAATTTACATAATAATAATTTAATTAATAAAAACCATTCATAATAATAGTAATTATAATGAAATTCCAAACTTCCAATAAAATATTATAATTAATAATATAATTTAAATTGATCGAACATAATATTAATTTCAGATATCAAAATATAAATTCTCCAAATAAGCATTATAATATTTCATAATTAAATATATAATACTTCTTCAATTATACCCACATATATAACATTAAAATAAAATTACGAATAATAATACATTTTTCTAATCATATGAATATATATACATTTAATAAAATATAACTTCAATATTTGTTTTAATAAAGAAAAATATAAAATAATACATTTCCGTACAAAAATAAGATTTTATAAAATAATTGAAAATTTAGGGTATAACATAAGTAAATTATATAAATATTAATAGTTATATTCCTTTGAGTTAAGGTATATATATTTTTAATTATAGATTTATAATTCATTCAAATTTTATTTTCATATAATTTTAATATGATTTGATAATTGCTATAATGATATATATAATTTTATAAATTTTGTATTATCTATATATTATTCAATTAACATTATTTATATATTATAAATAAAAAGCTAAAAAATTTTAGTTATTTTGATTCAATTTAATTCGGTACAATTTGATTCAATTCAGTCTAACTTTCAGTTTGGATATATGTTAATCTCTATAGCTGTACTAAAATATTTTATTCGGTCCAATTCGATTTGAGAAAAGTCAAAAAGTCAACAGTTTGATCTAGTTTTGGATATTTTCGGTCCGATTATTCTATTCAATTCTGAATTTTTAATTTCCGCACTCAGCCCTTGTTGCCACATGGCATAACATAATAATGACACATCATCAATGAGATCAATTCCCCTTCGTAACAAGCTTCTTAACTCGCATTTCCATTAAGGCATCCAGATATCTCCATACCAAGCTCCTTAAAGTCAAAAAGTCAACAGTTCGGTCTAGTTCTTAATATTTTCAGTCCAATTATTCTGTTCAATTTGAAATTTTTAATTTTTGCACTCAATCATAATTGCCACGTGGCATAACATAATAATGACACATTATTGGTGAGATCAATTCTCCTTCATAACAAGCTTCTTAATTCACATCTCCATTAAGGCATATAGATATCTCCGTACCAAACTCCTTAGCTCGCTCTTATATTCAAGTATTAAGTTGTCTTTATTGTTCTATATTTCCTGTATATTAAGGGAAGAACAATGTAAAAAATAATAATAATAATAAATGAGATCTACATTTCATTCTCAACTATCTCTCTTGTTGTGTTTTTTCTATTTTTCTCATTCAATCTACTGACTTAGACGTTAAAAGCTCTTCATCGGTTTATTTTCGGTAGCTCTTGATTTATTTTTTCTCCATTTCCAAGCTCTATTTCATCAGTTCTAAAAATGAAATAATGAAATGAGTTAATTTTGCCTTGCCGATATCTATCCAAAGGCCTAGTGAATTCGAAATTTGCCAAGTATTATATATATATATATATATATATATATAACGGTTGACTCTTCAGCCCGATTGATTGAAACCTTATATCCCACTAATTAAATTTCGTATGGAATTCCATTTCATGGACAAGACATCATGCCCAATTAAAGCCATTTAAAAAATCCACTGTGAGACGAATCATTATCCCAAACTCCGAAAGGTAGGCATTACGATGACTATCATATACAACGACCAGTTGGGATAATTACCAAAAAAGAAAAAGAAAAGTGAATTTCAATTTTTTTTTTTTTTGCACTGAAGGTTAATTTCAATTTAGGTCATATAGTTTGAAACCTTATAATTTAAGGCCTGAACAAGTTATTATATATGGTTAATTTTTTCTGCAAATATTAATGTTTTCGAGAGGAAGTCTAATCAAAATTTGCCAAATGAAAATAAATAGAATTTTATTTTTATTTTTTAATATTAGAGAAATTCAAGCTCAAATTTATTATTAGGTCATCTACGTATTTAATGCTAGATTATGTGCGAGTGTGCTGTGATTTTTCGTTTGTTTAATCACAAATTACATATAATAATGATGATGATGGTTGTCCATAGAATTCATTACTTTTTTAGAAATTAAAGAAAGAATAGTAATTTAAAATATTAGGATTAAAAATTAGATAAATTACTATTTAATTTTGAAGATTTGATATAATTAACTAAGTGGTTTTTATTTTTTTAAGAAATTAATTAATAATCATTTAATTTTCATTCCGTCATACTATTTAATCATTTTATCAAGTTTTTGTATTTTGTTATATTAAATATATGAAAAATAACTAAAATTCCCTTGTATTTATAATAAATATAGTTTTAATTTTATTATTTAAAAATAAAAAATTATAAAAGTTAATAATATTTATGTAATTAAATAGCAATCATATTTAATATCATAAAATTATTTATTAACAGATAATTATATAATTATTATATACAATAAAAAAAATTATTGTATAATTAATGAGTATTATATAATTATTTTTTAATTTTTTTAATTTGATTTTTATTTTTTTAAATAATAAAATTAAAATTATATTTATTATATATATAAGGATATTTTAATTATTTTTTATGAATTTAATAAAAAAAAAGTAACAAAAACTAAACAAACGAGCCTAACAGAATTAAAATTAAAAGACTAAATAATTAATTTTTTAAAAAATTTATATAAAATAATTAATTAGATGAACTAGGAACGTAATATACTAACTTTAACTGATAATTGAGGTGGACACTTATACTGCACACAAGAGGGAAAAAAAGGGCGGTGGGTGGGGGTGTTTGAAGGCAAATACGTGAATCGGTTAGGAAGAAATTTTCATTCACCCAAAGAAGTTATGACATCCTTCTCCTGCTATCCTGTCTTAACGAGGCAGCCACTTATAGTAGCCCCAATGTTGTCCTTCCTTTTAACTCAAATGCAACACCTAATTCCCAGAACATAAATTAAATATTCTGATGTTACACTTTTTCTTTTTCTTTTTTTTTTTTTAAAGAAAAATTAATTGTATTAATTTTATTCATGCAAGAATGGTAACCAGCTGACAGAATATAGGAATCTAAGAGCCCCATTTGCACTTAAAGCCCCACCACTACAATAAGATTTCTTCATTATAAATATAAAAATATATACAGAAAACAAGGAGATATAATGATTTATAAAAAGAAACCAGATCAACCACCAAAATTATATAAATAATTAAGTTTTATGTACGCATATATATATATATATATATATTTCATTACATCATACAATGGAGTCAAGGGACCAAAAATATTGAATATGGACCCTTCTTAGACTGTTGCCGATTATATATAGTAATTGATACTCTCAGATCTCTCTCTTTTTCATCCTCCACCTTTAAGTAAGGAACATTCCGTGTCCGTGTGTAAATATTACAGTTTCTCAAAATAATAGAAAAAGAAGACAACGTTTAAAGCTGGTTTGGTTTGGGTACATCTGTATCATCATCAATCTATTCATACACGATCATCTGTCAATTTATGTTGATCCTGCAGCCAAAGCAACAATTCTAATCAGCACACTCGCTTTACCATTCACAATAAAAGACTCTGAATTGTCCTTATTACAACTACAGCACGATTGCAGTTATTAATTACTTTTACCAAAATTCTTATTTATTTATATTAAATGTATAAATTTATTTTATATATTAAATTAATAAATAATGATATATTTTATTAAATATAATTTTTTTTTATTTTTTATCTAATAAAAATACACAGATATTTTTTTTTACTATATATATTATTATATTATTAAATTATTATATATATTCGGTGTAAGCAAAATTATTAAGTTAATTAATACTATTTAATTAATGAAGTTAAATAGTATGTTCAGAGATCTTACCATTTAAGCGTGCGGATAGTACATTTTGGCATGTTACCGCTGTCAATTTCTTTCAAGGTTATACCATCGCACAACACATCTACGCCTAACATTCCTATCTCGACTCCTTTCATCGCGCCCAATCCAACGCTGGTCTTCACTTGCAAGTTCACCACCAAACTTCTTTTTTTAAACCGAGTCTTGATTCTGGACCCCAACCCATCCTCAATTAATTCGTTCTTCACTCGGCTTTCAATTTTCAAGCTCGTCGTGTTCTTTTTAGCCTGAGTGAATCCTGGCAAACTCGTCGATCCCAACTCAGTCTCCTCATCTTTTCCGAGTGTAATCCCCACTTTGAACACACCGTATCGGTACGTTAATCTAGAGTTAGGATTCCTCACTTCCAATCTGGCCACCGTCGCCGCATTAAGATAGGTGCCGTCCGTTTTGGTAGTGACGTCAAAAGTTGAGATCTTAAATGACTGGATATGGAAAACGGGAAGTTTTGGATCGAACCAGAGAAAGAAAATCCCACCTAAGATTGCGATGAGGAAGCAGATGGCAGAGAGGGTAAAATAGGCGAGGCACCAGCATAGACCACAAAAGCTCTTGGTTCTTTTCCTTGGCCGGAATGAAGATGGCAAAACGCTCTTTCTAGGCAGAGGTCTCGGGACTGGTTTTCCAGGGTTGGTCGGGTCTCTGTAACCCGGCGGTCTTTGGAGAACAGGCTTGGTTGGCTGCTCTTGTTGAGCCATCAATCTATGATCTCTCGAGCTCTGTTTTCAAAAACCAAGGGATTGGATTGAAGGAATTTGGATAATTTAGACAAATAATTGGAAATTGATTTCAATACATTGCCCCACAATTCTGGAAAATTAAAAAGAAATTACCAACAGATGACAGGGGCTGGTTAGGATTTGAAAATCAGAATGCAGAAATCTATCCTAGAGTCGGATCAGAGAAAATTAATGGAATTGACAAAAAGAAAACTATAAAAATGAAGATAGGGAGTGATTGGGGCGTTGTCTTTTATGGAAGCTTGGCAGTGGCACCAATGCAGTTGGCGAGATTCACGCGCGGCGTACATATGCTGACATGGCGGGAAGGTTTTTGGCAGTTTGTATTGTGTACTAGTACTTCGTTCATTCTATTAGCTACTTGTAAAAAGCATTCTGTGATGCAAGTATGTATGTAACTTTATTCTCTACCCATTTCACCAAGCAAATTGGAGTTGATGGGTTTATTTATATTTCCCCTGTTTCCCTTCGTTTTCTTTTTTCTTTTGTAGTTTACCACCTTATCCTTCAAATGCCTTGTTTTTAAAGCAAACTTTTTAAGAAAAGGTGAAAGTTGCATTTAAGGGGAAAAAAAAAATTTCGACATTTATTAATTGTCATAATAACTGATCTTTCTAATTTTATTACTTATACACACAAATCTTTCATACTAATGTTAATGTATTGGTTCACGATACATGTTTTATAATAACATAATAGCAACTTTTTCAATAATTTAGTAAGAGATTTAAAAAGCGAATTATTTATATTGTATAATTCATAATATTATTTCGATTCATTAAGCCATCTTTAATCCATATAATATTAAAATGTAGTAATTTTTATATATTTTTTAAAATAAATTTAAATTTTATTAATTACCAATTACGAAATATAAATTTCAATAGAAAATGACTTGACATAAAATCAATTTAATAACTTTTACATTAAAATAGTGTAATTATAGTAAATTTATCTTCAACCATCATCTTTATTTCTAACATCCAAAAAAATATTTTACAGATATTCCCTTTTATCTATCATTTTATATTTCTATAAATTGGTAAAAAGATTCATAATTCTATCACTGTGTATACTATTCAGCCTCACATGTTGAACGTTCAAATTTCTCTTATGAATGAAATTTGCCTATTTTTGTTAAAAAAAAAAAATCTAAGAGATCCCACTTCCTCCACCAAAGATTTAATTAATAACAATATAATAACTTTTCATTTGTTTGACAATATTTATTTTTTTAATTTTTCAATATTTAGAGTTAAGAATTTAAGATGTGTGAAATTTTAAATTTCTTATTCGTACATTTGGAATCAATTATGATATCACGTCATTTTGCCTTATCTTAAAAAAACGAACCACCATGAAAATTTGGCCCAAAGATTTTGTCTTGAAAATAGAAACGGTTGGATAAGGAAAATAATGCATGCTTGTTTTGAAATTCAGGTACGTATGATTTTCTTTTTCTTTTGCTCCATTGTGGGCAGAAATTTTTGGGTCGTGATGTATTTGCCTTACCATCATTACCATGCGTAGTACTTTCCAGTGAGACGAGAGTGCTACTTATGTTATATAGTTTAATATAATTCTATGAATATTCCTTCTTTTTAACATTAAAAAATAAATTAATTAAGCTGATTAATAAAATTTAAAATTGATGTAATGATATTTATTTTATTGACACATAGTTTGATTTTTAAATTTTATATTTATATTTTTTAATTTTTCACTATAATGTTATTAAAAAAGTCAGAATTTCAAATTCATGGATATTATTTTGATAAATCTAAAAATTAAATTGATTTCAATCTAATAATTTGTTTGTTAAATAAATTTAAGATATAATTTAAATTCACAAATGTTCAAATTTAAAATCACTAAATCAAAGATAATTGATATTTATTAATTTAATTCAATAATTAATAGGAAGGAATGAATGTTTTTTTTTTCCTCAACGTATAAGATTTTAAAAACAATATCATTTATTTTGCCAAATGCGTACAAGTTCAATTCGCAACGAGGGATTAAAGAAGTCGAAGTGTGATATACAGGTGTCCGTGTCTCTTTGGCTGGGTCCGATTAAAGTGTTGAATGCTGCATGTTCGTCCACGTGGAAAAGAAGCCTCCAGCCGCCGTTATCCAAAAACCTTGTCGTTTTCACACATGACAATTGCTGAGAAGAACATAGAAGTAGGCTCTATACGGCGCGTTTTACATTGGATCCTCGTACCTGCACTACCGGGCTGCCCTATGCCAGCGAATATTGTTGAGACCACACCACACAACGCATAGAACAATAGGAAGATTACTGGCTGTGGGCTGTGGCTGTGCGGCATGTGCGAATGCAGTGGCGGATCTGGCACCTTGTTGTAGGGCGAAAATAAAATAATAATAAATAAGAATTTCTTAAAAATTCATATTTTAACTAATAATAAAATATATTTAATATATTAAAAGTAAATATTTATAATTACCAATAAAAAATCAAATTTATTCATATATATTTTAAATAAAATAATAATATTAAAATAAAATTATGGTCATTTACATATCTATTAATATTACACATTCTAACTAGATTGTGTTTGTCGAGTATTATTATTTTATTTTTTTGCATCAATGTATCAAAAATAAAATTAGTATTAAATTCTCTATTTATGTGTTTCTCAATGTATATATAAGTGATCAAAGAATTTATAAGAAAATGATTTTTTATCTTATTGTATAATTTTATTTTGACTATATCAATAGTAGAAAATATATATTTTGTTGCTATATAAACATAGGTAAAGCTAACATAAGAATATAAGTCGAATTAATCTATCAACAAGATAAATATTTAACTTTTTTGTCTTCATAAAAATTTGATACAAATATGAAATTATCGATATTTTTCATAAATCAAAATTTTAATTAACATAATTTAAAAAGTTTTAATTAAACTTTTAAATATATATATATATATATTTTGGAGAGAAATCTCTAAGATAATTTTTTTTGCAAGCAAATAAATTTTTAATATTAAATATTTTGTAGTCATTCATATGATCTAATAAACACATGATGAACAAACAACTCCATTAATTTTTTTTTTAAAATCAATTTTTCATTTACTACAATTGTGAGTTTATTATAATTAAAAATATATCAATTTGATAATATTATTTTATTGTTATAGAATTTTTATTATTTTGAGATCAACAGTGACTTATTATATGACGAGCACTCATATCAAAAATATAATTTACCCATACTTTTCACATAAAGGTTTTACTTTTATCAAAAAAAAAAAAAATCTCATTTATCTTCCCTTAATTTTTGAATAAGTTTTTTTTTAATAGTTATCACTAAATAATTATTTACATTCAATTTAACTTCTAATTATGATATTTTCTTTTATTTTAAGAAAACAATATATATATATATATATATATATATATATATATATATATATATATATATATATATATATATATATATATATATATATATATTAAAAAAGAAGCTTGGGGGTGAACAATAATATTTATTGGAATTTTTCTAGTAATATATAATATATATTAGGGTTTTTTTTTTTTTTAAGTTAGATGGTGATTGCCGCCCTCCGCCTCCTAGGTGTCACATCCTGCCGACAGACAGCTTTCCCTTATATATTCAAAAAGATAAAATCGGATTATACGAGAATGTGACATGTTGCAAATGTAACTTGGTGATCTATCCAAATTTGTGCATCTTCTAGAAATAATGCTGTGATTGATTAGATGAATTGTCTTTTCCATTTTTAACTGCTAATCCAATATATTCAACCCTATATTCACTATTTTATTTATCTTTTTATTATAATTTTTTAGTTTTTATATAATTTTAAATATTTAAAAATGATTAAAATAAATAGTCTATATGAATAAAAATAAATGTTAGGTAATTAATGAAATATTTAATATAAAAATTTAAGGTTTTTTAATTTTTTCATAGAATAACTTTATTTGAATCAATTAAGTAAAGGAAAAAATTGAAAACATATTATAAGAAAAATAAATAATAAGTTGGATAAAATAATATTTTTGATATATTTCATTTTTTTTATTTTTATATTTCTCTTGTAACTCTTTTTTTATAAATCTTATAAATGTGATGGATAATATGAATATTTATATTAGTATAAAAATATTGACAAAAAAATGGGTTTAGAGATCTATTAATTATAATAATTATTTATACAAAATATACAATAATTTTATATTTATATTTTTTAAAAATAATATTTATATATCTTTACTTTTAGACAAGCTAAAATTAATTAAAAATTATTTTAGTTAAGAAGTTATGTAAGATTTTCAAAAAAATTATTATCTTATTATTTTACTGAAATTATTAATTTAAATTGTTAGTCTAATTTGGGACCAAAAAATTTATTATTTAATAAAAAATTATTAATTTATGAAATATTAATTTATAAAAATTTTGTTGTAGTTAAAAATTTTTAGTTGCTGCGATTTTATTTATTGCTGTTAAATTTTATGTAGGTATTATCAATTCCATTAAGATATGTATACAAGTTCATTAAAATATGTACACACCGTATTTTACTTTTATTTTTTTCGAATTTTTAATCTCAAATTTAAATTTAGAGTGATAAGGGACAAAAATGACTTATTGATTTAATGGACACTGGAGATCAAAGACCCACATATATCTTAGGTCATAAGGCTCAAAGGGAGAAGTTTAAGCCCATTAATAAAAGCCTAAATTGGAGCAAACCTAGATAGTCTTATAAGATCTAATGCCTCAACGAAAGATCCTGATGAACTCTACCTTCATTTAGTCATAAGTAATTTCCTAGATAAGTTACTCTATTGTATGGATGATAGTCTCTAGTACATATGTCACATTCATTAGCAGAAAAACGCCCCAAAAATTGCTTGTTTCATGTCCTAAAACAACTCTTATCAAACACCTTTAAGAATAAGACATGCATCATACGCCCATTATTTCTACATCTATCACGCTCGCTCATTGGAGAGGTTTTTTGTCAGAAGATACTCTCTGTTATGGAAAAGTGACAGTTTTATTTCGTATAAAGCCATATAAAAATGGAAAATCAACACACGACTAAAATAGATTAATCTCTACATTTTTTCATCTCCTATCTCTCACAAAATATCCTATGATCATAAGAAAAACCTTCTCTAAGATCACTGGCGATCATTCTTATTAACTTGAGTGTTAAATGTTTCTTGCTAGGCATAAGGCCTGGCCTTTTCATGATCTATCTTTTTTTTTTTTTTTGCAGATCCAATCATTAAGGCCCGACCTAAAAGATTCAGTCAAATACATTTTTTTTGATCTTGCACTAATCATAGAGTTATATCTCTTATAAACTATTATATCATATAATTTAATATAATTAGATGCACTAAAATAAAAATAAAATATATTTAAATTTAAAAGATCGGCGTATAAATTTATTAAACTTAAGATCGGCGTATAAACAGATATAATGTCAGTCTTTGACAAAAAAAAAAAAAAAAAAGGAAAACAGATGTAATGTCAATAAGATTTGATGTGGCTTCTTAACCTTTGACTTGGTCCCGAAGCGCCATTTGGACACCAAATATGTCAACTGTAAAAACTTTTGTTGGTGGATATCAGAGCTTTTCCAAGGCGTCTTTAGAACAGGGTGGGACCGCTTCTTTTAATTCTTATTAGCTAACAGCAAACTCTAATCCAGGAAGGGCAAGATGGAGCAGATTTTAAAATTTTCACCTCCGCTTTACGAATGATTGATGGAAAGATAGGGTGAGATAAATCAAGTTTGAATTGAATACAAAGTGAAAATGAGAACCTCTATTTATAATTTTATTAATATTAAAATTTTATATTTATATATTTTAATAAAATATTATTTATTTATATTATGTTATATATTATTAATTAATATTTAAAAAATAATAATATACAATCAAAGCGAAAATTGTGATGGGATGGGAGGGGGCAATGCAATCCCATTGAAGGGGCAGTGATTCCCTATTGACAAGGTAAGGATTGAGTTTATGAGGACCATATTTCCTTTAGAGCGGATCAAATTTTACATCTCTATTCTAATTATATATATATATATATATATATATATATATATATATATATATATATATATATATATATATATATATATATATTAGGAGAAAAGTACCCTATAAAAATATAATAAATATAAAATGCTATATAATATGAGATAATTTTTTTTTAATATTTTTTACTAAATTGATAATAATTATTTATAATTTGTGATATTTAAATTTAAAACCTTCTATTTCTTACTTTTTAAAAAAACTAATCACATTATACTTTTATACTTTATTGGGAACTCAAACTAAATGTTACTTTCCACTTTTAAGCCAACCCAATAATCAACCTTTTTTTTAAATCAACATATTATAATTTCATTACACCAAAATTGATGGGAAGCTAACCCTATAACTAGACTTCTTCACGATCAGAGTATAAATTTAAAATAATAAATTTTATAGATGATCAATTCGTCCCACCCACAATTTTTTTTTTCTTTTACATTCAACAGTCTGACCTGCAATTAGATTTAACTACCACCAAGTTCTCTTTTTTTTTTTTTTGACATTTAAATGGAAAAAAAAAAGATCAAAAGAAGAAACTTTTTGGAGTTCATCCATTTACTTATCAGTTCATTATTACTTGCCTCCCGCTTTCTCTCTCTCTCTCTCTCTTTCAACGAAAATGATAATTTAATACGGGAAAGGTTAATACAAGGCCATTAAAACAAGAAAACACAACTAACCATAGATTCTAATATTTGACACTCTCATAAAATCTCCTAT
Source organism: Reutealis trisperma (assembly GCA_947687605.1). Classification (NCBI taxonomy): domain Eukaryota; kingdom Viridiplantae; phylum Streptophyta; class Magnoliopsida; order Malpighiales; family Euphorbiaceae; genus Reutealis; species Reutealis trisperma. The sequence continues at coordinate 3,824,123 of CANTUT010000033.1, read as the reverse complement.
CATGTGATCAAGACAAATGTAAATAATCACTAAGGAGTTATACCAATAAATAAATATTTATCTACCTAACTGCATCCCGCATAACATAACACTAGATATCCTAAAGGCTCGCATCTTAAACACAACATCCCACCAATAAAACTGCCTGCAATGAACAAAGGACAGAGAAACTAATCACTTCACCGGCAACAGTCACCTCCAGCCAAAATGAGCACCATCAGTAACTCAAAAGGTGAGATCCTATCAAAACTATCATCATATAAATAAGCAAAGGCAATGATTAGTATCCATGTACATTCAACTGGTCATCCTCGCAATTGGCAACAAGCACTCGGATCCGCAGCAGCAAAAGCTAGTCACCATTAACCACAGCCATGCATCATTACTGCCAGCGGTCCTAGAGGTCGTGGAAGGTACCATCTGGCTTGTTTTGTCACCAGGTGTTCGCTTTCCCTCACTCGCCATGGTGTCATTGGAATTTGCTTTTAAAGTTTCAGTATTGCATTTTTCGATCTCCACTTCTAGTGAGCTTCAGAGGATTAGATATGTACTGACCAAAAACTCTCAAGACAAGGATTCGAATGACACCAGCTTCGCTCAATTTGACGGACAAAACGGCTAGAACCTGATCTAGAAGCTTTAGTCACCGAAACGTCTTCTCCCCACGAGTATGCTATCGTCTGTCGTCGATCCATAGTATTGTTGCTTCATCTGCAGTTGTCAAACGATGGGCTAGCCAGCGGCGGTGGCAATGCAACCCAACTCCAGTTGGAGGCATGTAGATCGAAGCATAGCTTCGATCCTCCCTCTCTCAGCCTCTCACTCACTTTGTTATTGTGCCCATTACATAGCCATCTGATTGGTTGTTCCTAGCCAATTAGATGTGCTGAAAATATTTTTTTTTATAATAATAATAATCTAAACTTTTAATAATCAAGAATATTTAAAATTAATCTAATATTAACTTGAATTGATAATTTATAAATAATAATAATTTGATTTAATAATTAACTTCCCTCAAAATAATCAATAATAATAATAATAATTTAAGTGAATAAATGATTTAACTCTAAATTACAAATGATAATATATTTTACTTTAAATATTTCTTCTTCTTAAATCCACTTATAATACCAATAAAATTTTAAATTAACTATTTTATAATAACATGATTTGTTTACATTAATTTCATATATTTAACATTTAATTAAAAATTATAATTAATGATATATTTTTGAAATCATAAAAATTCTAAATTCTAAAAAAAAGAAAATTTCAAGTATAATTTTAACAATATATTTAAATAATCATTTTCCGTATAAAAGTAAAATTTTCTAAAATAAATAAAAATTTGAGTTGTTACAAATACACTGTCCCTTTCCACAAATTAAGGCCAAATTAAGGCTTTTGTTCGTGAATGAGCTCCTTTTGTGTGTGTCTGTGTGTGTAATTCTTTGTTTTGAATTCGATGTTCTTCATTCTTGTTATTCTGTAAAATTTCCTTTCAATAATCTTTAGATTTTATGACAAATTTAACTTGCACTGAGTTTTGTACTTTTGTTATTTGGTTAATGCATCACACTTGGGGTGAAATGTTTGTTCTGCTTCAAAAGTATGATTGCTATGTTGCATAATAATTTTGAAACGAGAGGTTTGCAAATGTTATTGGTATTGGATTTTTTTGTTTTATTAATTAGATATTTTTGTTTTTATGTCAATTTTAAATATTCTTTTTTATAATTATTTTATTAAAAATATATATTTTTTTCATTTTAAAAAGATTATTTATTTTTTTTTCATATGATTTAAAAAAATACTATTAATTGATTATTAATTTATAAATTTTATTATATTTTTTTATTTATACTCTTATATATATGTTCATTTATTATTTATTTTTATTATTATTTTAAGATATTTTTAAAAAGAATAATAGATAATTTCTCCGGACGGAGGGAGGCTGCTCAGTAAGTTGGGTTTTAAGATGAGCCTCAAACGCGCTTCAAAATGAGCTGGAGCTGTAGCTCAATTATGTTTATTAATGAACTCATGTATCTAATAGTTAATTGAGCTTAGCTGGAGTCCAGAAAAAATCGAGCCGAGCCTCAGCCATCTAAAGCTCGGCTCAATTCGATTACAACCCTACACTGCATCAGCTACCACTATTGCTATAGCCGCCGCCCTCATTCGCTCTTTATTTCTCCATCTAATTCTGATTTCTTACCTTCACTACTTGATCTGTAATTAACAGGGATGGAATACGTAAGCCCTGAAGGACTCCGTCTAGATGGTCGACGACCGATGGAAGTATGCTCGTCTCTGCTTCTCTTGATGCTATTATCTTGTTTGTTTATTAAATTGTTGCTAGTTGAGTTATATTTAAAATAATGCCATCAAATTTCCCTTGTTTTCGTTATCTGCCTTTAAGATTTGCTCGTTTGGTTTTCCTGATCTCAGATGAGACAACTTCGAGCACAGATTGGTGCTGTTGCCAAAGCAGATGGGTATGTTTAGCAACCTATATTTCATCTTTAATTTTGTTGGCATTGTTCAAAACATTTGAATTTAAATTAAAATTCGGTTTGCAGTTCTGCTGTTTTTGAAATGGGCAACACTAAAGTAATTGCAGCAGTGTATGGGCCAAGAGAGGTTTTTTTTTTTTTTTTTCCTATGTTCTTTCTACATTATATCCCAGTGATAGTGAGGCCATTTTTGAATTAGTTTTAAGTTGGCTTTTACTCCCTTCTTGTGTAGGTTCAAATTAGGAGCCAACAGATTAATGACCAGGCATTGGTAATATTTTTTCAATTGTGTATTCATCTTCATACTCGTTTGACTGCAGGAGTAACTCGCTTATCAAAACTTTTTGTATTTATGTTCATCTCAGGTGCGTTGCGAGTACAGTATGGCTAATTTTAGCACTGGAGATCGCATGAGAAAACCAAAGGGTGACAGGTAACTCCCTTTGGTTTGTTCTGCTAAAATTGGGCTGGTTAAAATAACTGTTATTCAGTAGTCGATGCAAAAATTTGTCTGAACCATTAATGTGCTTTGATCACTAACATTCTTATAAAGTTAGGATAAGCCAGAAGTTCAGCAAGCCTTGAGAGTAAGGGCAAAAGCTTATTGATATGTAGCTCGGCTGTTTAAAATTGAACTGAAGCTTCTGAAAAGGTTTCAAGCATGCAATCTTGGAATGCCAGTAGGGTTGCATCTTAATATCTCAAAGTGTGTTTAGTTACAAACTGCAACAAATTCAACTACTCTTGATCTTTGTTTACCTTTTGAGTTCCAATACATATTCATCTTTCAATTTATAAATAAAAAGGTAAATGCTTAATAATGATGATAACCAACCGGACAAATTAGTTCCATTGTGATTGTTTAATGCGAACAAAATCATTCGTGAGATAGTCCAATGAAGGAATATATATATATAGCATATTAAAGTGATCTATACTGCCATTTTTTTTTTTAAGTTCCCTTCGTGTCAGAAATTTACCAGTGCTGTTATTTATATGGTTGTTTCCACTTTCCACATTCGTTGTTAAAGAGATATTTGATTGCCTGTATATATACATCTTTTATTACTCAGGCGATCAACTGAAATATCTCTAGTTATTCGTCAGACAATGGAAGCGTGCATATTGACACACTTGATGCCTCGTTCTCAGGTTTTGTTGCATCTTCTTGGCATCTTTCTCATATTACTGGATATTACTTCCTTCCTACTCTTTGAACCATTGTTTATGTGTTTTGCAGATAGATATCTATGTACAAGTTCTTCAAGCAGATGGAGGTAAAATCTAAGCCCTTTATGAATCCTTTTGCCAACTCATAGATGATAATTGCCTATAAAATGACTTGAACAGAAATAATGCTAGTAAATCAAAATGATCTTGTTGTGGTACACAGAAGCATAGATTTTGGAAATGGCAATATTATTAAAAGAGGCTGAAGCCAGCATATATCTCAGAAAATATTGTAGTTCCCACAGAAGTAGTGAATGCTGTTCAGATGCTTCACTAAGTATGTGTAAAAGATTTTGTCCTTAATCTGGCTGGCTATTTGTCATCTGCAGGAACTAGATCTGCATGTATCAATGCTGCAACTTTGGCCCTAGCAGATGCTGGAATCCCCATGCGTGATCTTGTTACTTCATGTAGTGCTGGGTACCTGAATAGCACTCCTTTGCTTGGTAACTTCCCTTTTCTATCATTTGAACTTGTGTGTTTTGTTTCTCAATAATAATTTTAATATCAAAATATTAATGCTCACTTTTATCAAATGAATGCAGATTTGAACTATGTAGAAGACAGTGCAGGAGGTCCAGATGTTACGGTTGGAATTTTACCAAAGTTGGATAAAGTGACTCTTCTTCAGGTTTTTGTCCTCCAAGATATGAATTGCTTTGTGATAACTGATAATGAGAATTTTGGTGCAACATAACTGATAATGAGAATTTTGGTGCAACATCTGTATGAAAGTTACTATTTCCAGTGTTTTTGTCCCCTAGCTATTATTTGTCCCACTACTTGACTAAAGCTTCTTTAGTTAAAAGATTAATTAAAAGATAAAGGAAGAAAACACCAAATAATTGGAGCTGTGTGCATGTATTGTCACGATCTGCATTAATTTTTTTTATGCCATATAATTTTTATGATGTTTTGGAGCATAAAACTCATCCTTAGCGCGTTCAACATCTCTTTTTTTCCTAAGGCTTCTGCATTTGGGAGTAAGGATTTATCCTCACCTGATTTCTTGGTTTTTCCCGAGATCTAGACTAATCCTCATGATACTTCTGTGATGCAGATGGATTCTAAGTTGCCAGTTGATATCTTTGAAAATGTCATGCAACTTGCTATTGAAGGCTGCAAGGCTATTGCAAATTACATTGGAGAAGTAAGGAAATTCATTTTTCTATCAGCCTAAAGAAAGCTAGATGTTCATGCATTTTGTAATTTCTGGTTCAATTTAATAGGAATCTGATCTGGTTCGGATTGTAATGACAGCTTCATTTGAATTATTAATTTGGGTTTATTTGGCAGGTGTTGCTGGAGAATACCAAACAATTGGAATACCGGAGAGGCTTATAATTAAGTATTAGGTTAATAATTCAAAATATCATGCTGTAACTTGATAATTTCAACAACTAAGGGCTAACAATTTGTACATTCCTAAAGTGCAGGTTGTCATTAAACATTTAGTCCAATTTGCACAGATGGTTAATTTATCGTTAGCCTTTATACAGGGCAACAATTTTTACTGAAATGTTTGACATGTGGAGTATATTCTTTTTAATAGTGTTTTTAAAATTAAAAAAAAAAAATTACAAAATTTCAATTCAAAGCTCGGGTTCTGAAATTCATTTTTCTTTATAATTTTAACGTAATTTTTTAGGGAAATGAATTCTGCGCTTGGATTCATATGATAGTCAACTCTAGAGAAAAATTTCTTATAATTTGCATAAATATTTCAAATAAGCTGAACGAAGCATAACTGTTGACTGCTATATCTTTCAAGCATAGCGAAATTTAATTCACAAATTTCGTAATTGTTGTGTCGACATTTTTTAAATATAAAAAGTATATACATATATATATATATATACATTTTATAAATTACTTTTTTATAAGAAAATAATTTACTTAAAAAATATAGCAGTCGAGTCATGCAGATATCTGACAGTCAATATAGCACAGCGAAAGCATGAAGGAACCCAGGATTGAAACCTTGCTCTGATACGAGTGGTTTATGTTTTTATTTTATTTTTTTCATTATAAAGATTTTTCTCAACACAAACAAGGATTCCAGCAAGGACAATAAGAGGAAAAAAAAAAAAACTAGGAATTTGAAAAAGAAGTCACGTCTGGCTCAATACATATGCTACTACTACATGTGCTCAAGAAAAACACCCCAGTAAAAAAGAAAAAGAGAGAAAATCAAACATCATCAGGTGATTCGTGACAACTAACAGGCATTATAAGGCCATTTGCTCTTCGAAAACTGGTACTATCTATAATCATTGATTCTTCAAAAACCCCTTCCCTGAATATCAAAGTGTTCACTGCAGAAACTCGAAGGCACAACTGATAGCTCCAAACGTCCTCTCCATTCCTCTCCAGGCTTCAAGGTGATAGGTTTCTCAATTGCTGCTCCATTAACACATAGCATATGTTTATACTCCTCATCACCAAAATCCGTCATTGCTTTTGATTTCTTCTCCCATGGATTCCATACCACTGTTTGCAGGGATAGACAAGAGTAACGTGGAAGAACAAAATGTTATGGCATAATGTAGAATCTTGGGGAACAGCATATCAAGGGTGGTTGCATTAAGCTCTTTTTTTGTTATTATTATTATTATTTTTATTTTAGCAGAATCATAGAGATCAACAGACACAACTCCGACAACAATTGTTATGATCACATTCAACTTTGGTGTATATAGCATGATGATACATGCACATGTTAATGTTGGTAGCTTAAACGTAATTTTGTAAGTGGCAGCTTACCAACATCTGGTAGTCCTTCCTTTCGAACCACATATGTCCGTTTCCTTTCATGATCAAGCACTGCAATAACATTTGGACAACTAAGATAAACTCGATCCACCTGCCATAGAAATCACATAGGAAGTTTAAATACAAATTCATATAAATAAAATGAGGTTTTCTCTATGATCTCTACTCTACATTGCATTCATCCAAAACCACCTAATTATCCAAAGAGAAACTAGGCCAGTGTTATTTAGATTGCTCACAAGCAATGATAGAGGTATGAAAGAAGTTTTGGAAACAAAGACTTTTAGACAGGGCAGACAAGTGGAAAATAAAAGGTGCAAACAGGTTAAGCTGCCTCACCAGTCACCACTTTCATGCAAGGCACTATCTGGTGTTAACATGAATATTTAACAAATCAAGTTTAATGCACAGCAGATTCATTGTTGTTCCTTGATTCCAGATATCTATCTTTTAGTATGATCACATAGCTTCAATCAAAATTAAAACCAGAATTTACCTCAGATTCAAAAGTTATGGCATCTCCTTGTTCTGTAAATCTTTCCCGTTTGCAAAGGTTGTCTAGGTAGTCAAGTGTCTCCAGTCCTTCTATTCTCACTTCACTGGGGTTACAATAAGCAAAAAGCTACTTGTTCACAAGACTAATAATTTTTTAAATTAATTCTAGTATGTGTTCCTTAAAAATTTGTAGGGTGCCATCGATAGACTGCAACATTACAAATAGTACCTTATGTCAGAAACTGATAAATATGTGTGATACGAGAATGAGAAACTAAATGGCTTGCCATTTATGTTCCGAACTCTTGATATTAATGCCAAATCTCCATTTGTTGAGAGTGACACCCTAAGACGAAATTCAAAACTGAAATGAAGAAGATTGGTTAGGAGCACATGTCAGTGCAAATTTATTGCCAGCACAGAGATAAAGACCAAGTTTAAATATGCATGTGTGCTGGTGAAGATTTCTGCAGTGTCCTTAATGTATGATTTCTTCAGGCAAAACTAGTCCAAACAAATTATATTTCCTAATTTTCACTTAAAAGAGTAAAGACTATTCACTTCACTGCAAAAGACTCTAAACTTTCAAGCCTTTAGGCCACAAAAAAGCAAATATAATTCAATACTTAAAGTTACAGAATTCAGAAATATCAACTAAGTTTCAATCAAAACTTTAGTCACACATTACGAGAACATGTTTCATTTTTGGACATCAACAGGGAATTTAAGCATCGAAGATATACCTATGGGGCCAACACTTCAGGTCTTCTTCAGATGGTTTAAGCAGTAAGTCAATGAATGATTTTCCCTGGGAATCATAGGATTGCAGAGGAGGAGGATTTTCATCAACTGTCCAAATCTTATTCCTAGCAAAACCATGCTGCTCTAGTGATCCACAGTTTCCAAACTTCAAAACCATTAAAAATTGTGTATAAGCAAGATATTTCTCAGAATAATGTAGATGTTCAGGCATATAAAAGAGAATAGAATGATCAAAAGTACCTGAGGGAAACATATAGGGATCCCTCCCCTCATTGCTTTGGGGGGCTTAAAGATCGCCTACAATCAACAAAACATCACATAGGAAATCAGCTTCAAAACTTTAGCAGTTGAGATTTATCAATGATAAACCACTTCCAGCAAAGCCTGTTTAGAAACTAAAATTTAAACAGTTTTCCAATAATTTTGTTGTACTTGAAATTCTTATAGCCTTTTCTTGTATCTAGCAATGCAATACAAAATTAGGTTAGTCGTATGACTTGGACAAAGAAAGCCTGAAAGTGTATGGTTCTGTGGATGTCCAAATCAAAATCAAAGGCTTGGAGTTAGCCAGATTAAATGTGTTAGAAGAAAATTTTTATTTTTCAAGAAAATTGAGTTCTGAAAGCATTTGACTAATTGATTGGGACAGCTCCATATTGTTGAATATCAAATTTTTCTAGATAATGGCCCGAAAACAAAAATTAAGACATTTACCTAACTAAACATTACAAGGCAAATACAAGTCTGAAAAATTATGGGGAAAAAAAAATCACACCTTGCTACTGGTGAATAAAAGTTCTTCCCCTTGTTCATTCCTCCATGAAACTACTTGTCCTCCATGCAGGCTTATCTATATTATCATAAAAACCAGAAATTATGTAATCACAATCACATACCCAAAGAATCAAATATTATCAGGTTTTCTACAGATTAAACAAGATATATCATCTCCTCTAAAATGAAAATTTCATATTATGCATCAATTAAAAACATTGATTGGTGAATCCACTTCTTCAAGAAAACAACTCTATAAAAAAATAAAAAATAAAAAAAGACAGAAAGAAAGAATGAAAAAGAAAAAAAAATAAATGAAGAGAATCTCACCCTGGCAGAAGCCCCCTGTGGGTTTCTAAGCACAACCTGGTCAATACCATTCCAGTCCTTTGTAATCTCAATGGCTGCCTTATGATCCCAGACAGCCGCAGAATGCCCCATTTTGAAAAATAAAAGCTAAAAAAATTTCTAATCTTTTACTCTCTCTCTCTCTCTCTCTCTCTCTCTCTCACTTTGCAATCTAAACACAAACCCAAAATGGACACTCAAGGGATTTCTAATCTCTGATTAAGCCTTCTAAAGAACCAACAATCGCCACAAACCCATATTAGCGATGAATTAAAAAGAAACAAAAAAACTGGCTTTTGAGACAGATGAAAATCTCAACAAATATCCGATGAGACTCGTGAGTTCAAAGCACAAGCCCTCACTACTCTTTCGATCTAGAAAACTAGGAAACTCCAATCTTAATCACTAATGAGCCTCATTTATTAAAATGGAATAGAAATTGTTATTGAAGAAAAAGAAACCTAGAGCTTATACAAAGTGACCGAGAAAGCGAAACATTTGGCAACTGCATAGGCCAACACCTACCTAAAATTGATAAAGAAAACACCAGAAACTTGTCACATTTACATCAGAAGAAGACAATCAGACGAAAAGACCATTGAATGAGAATTTCCTATCAATGAAAAGAAAAACAAAAGATGAAAATTCTCGACTACAGGAACCAAAAATCAGATAATCTCAATTCCTACCCAAAACACACACTATTCTCAAGTATATCCTATAAATTACTGTTTAACTACGTTATGAGTGAAATTATGACAAAGCCCACTCGGTAAAATCAAAACCCAGAAACGAAAATCAACAAAAGGCCATAAATTTCAAACACAAGAACCCTTTTAAAAACTTACCAATTGCATTAAAAGAGTTAAATTTGACATTAAAAAAAAAAAATTACCATGCCTAAAACAGCGAAATTCTTGATTAAAATCCAAGATTAAGATGACATTTTGAAAGGAAACAAAAATGCAAAGTAAAGCAAAGGCAAGGAGGAGGCAAGATTGTGGAACTAGGAGATGAAGTGAATATTTAAAAATAGCAAAGTTGCAGAGATCTAGGACGTGGAGATACGAGAAGTACAAGTACTCTGTACAAACGGTCAAAATTAAAAATTGATGAATTTTTAAGATTAAGACAATTCATTAAATTCTTATAAAATTGTTTTTATTGATTAGAAACCGGATATTATCATCTACTTGACAAATGTGGACCTGCAATTCATTTATTAAGCGTTAGCCTGTGAATTTTGACATGACTAAAAGCACAAAGTTTCCATTTTTAAGGTTTGACTATTGACCTCCTAAACCTTTTGATGCAGCATATTCACTAAACTAGAAGACGGGATGGGCTCCTGTCGTGTGTTTCCGAATGAATTTACCAAATCTTTAATTTATTTTTTCATAAAATTATTTTGTAAGAATATTTCAATCTTTAAAAAATAAAATAAAATAAATAAAAAAATGGAAGTGAATAAATGAATGTTGAAATCAAATAATTAATCAATCATTTTAATTTTATGATGTTGTTAGATCAGATGAAGAGAGAAAGGCAGGGACACAACCAGACAAAAGCCGGCAATCATAACATAAAGATATGGGCAGTTTTCAACTTCCTGGGGCCCACAGAACTTCTTTCAATTTCCTTAGCCGTTCCAACCCATTCTCTTTTGTGATGGGCTTGACTTTAATGGTTTGGGCTTCCATTTTCAATCCACATTTATATAATAATAATAATAATAATAAACGGAAATGGCAGCCCCTATATTTTAATGGAGATACTCATTATTTGGCATAACATGATTTACTTATTGCGAAACCACACTTCTTGAGAAGTTTTTGTCAGTAATTATATATTTAATTTGAATATAATCGCTAAAAAGTAAATCTTTTTATTATATTTAATATATAAATGATATTAATATCTAATTTTATTTATTTATTTTTTTCATTTCAATAAAAAAATTATGTATCAATTTAAATTTATTTTAACTAAAAAAATCTTATCCCGTATTTAGAAAATAAATATCCTTACTTGCTAGAAATTTTATTCAATCATAAACTTCCAACAGCTTAACTTTTCTACTTTTAAAAAAATTTAAATTTAAATTTTTTAATTTATTTATTCCATACTGAATCGTAACTTAATAAATTTTCTATTCTATACAACTCTTTAAAGAAGGAAAACAATTTTATAGGCCTACACATAATATACAACATTCGAGAGCGGATTCTCAATTTGATTAATTGACCGAATTAAAACTCATCAATGTCGGATTTCACCTTATCGAACAGAAGTTGATCATTGAATTAACCTTGAAACCAATTCTCAAATGCATATCCTGATCAATTGATCATGGAGAAGACACCCTTTACATTCAAATAAAAAAAATTAATTAATTCAACACTGGAGCAAACTTGCTCAATTATACCCATGATGTTGCCAAAAAGCAAAACGGTAAAATAACAAAAAAATTAAACAAGAGGATCAATCGTCAATTGCACATAGTTCTTACTTCCCCGCGTTCCTATTTTTAGCTTCATCGTCTCGCAATTAAGCAATTTCCCAGCGCGCGCGCTATAGTTTTGTAACTTATCGTAGATAGAGATAGTGAAGTAACCAAGTATCATACATCTCCTAAATTTGATGATCTTCCCATGCATAAAAGCATAAAATGTCCCACCAGACCAGAAAAAATGGCAAACACATACCAAATCAACATTTATAGTTCCATTGCCTTCCTGAAACTGAATCCCTAATTTAATTCTCTTCAATTTACATTACCTTTCACTGAATGTTCCAACACACCGAAGTCTGAAATCTGATAAAATACATCAGTTCAGCCATGAACAAGCTAATTAACTTACAAGTAAGTCTCTTGGAGATCGATGCCAATCCTATTTAATCATTCGATCTCTCTGCTAACTGTTAGAAGTAATTTTGGGCTTGTAATATGCCAAAACTACGTGGTTGCTTCTAAATTTAAAGATGAAAAGAGACCTCACACAAAACTACTACTTCTAAATTAGCCGGCAGCCACAGCATCAGCCCTTGGACTTGTATTCAAGAGTTGATGCAGCTTAGCCCCCGAGTTTGAGCTTCTCTCGTACAGCTCACTCTCTTCAGTGTTTCTATCAACAGAGACAGAATTATTAACTCTGGACAGCAGGTTCTCCGTACTAACAGCTGTCGCCTTCTGCTCAGGGCTACTGTTCAAAATTGTCTCGTGTGTTTGTCCTAACTTCGGATTTTTAAGCTTCTCCTGTACAGCAAACCACTTCAAATATTAGTAACTAAAATTATGAACTACAGAAAGAGGTTAAAATAATCTGATGGGATGGGGTAAAATTTAGAAGAAAGGGTACAAGGGCTCACCAGTAATGCAGCATTTTCATGCCTTAGTTTCTCTGATTTCTCAGCCAATTGTTTTATTTCTGATTTAAGTCCCAAATTCTCGGAGGTCAGGGACTCAACTTTATGAGCAAGTTCTTCAGTCTCAGCCTATATAGGTGCCATTTATGAGATAAATTGGTGCATGAAATATAGACGTCCAAACTAACAGCAGTTTCATTTTTCCTTTACCTGCTTCCTCAATCTTGACCTTCTAGCGGATTCTCGATTTGATTGTTTCCTTCTCTCCCGTTTCAGCTCTCGTTCATTCTAAACAAACCACCAGAAATCACAAGAAAACGCTTAAAATAATCCATGCACTATACTAATTAAAAATGGACAAGAGATATGCTGGAGAGGATAAGTGCCATCATCATACAATACCTGTAACCAGGCATCAGAAGGCAGCACCGCACAAGGTTGAAGAATGTTAGCGGCATTTGTCTTAGTACCATTAAGAGGAGGGTTCCTGAGCTCCAATGCTGTGCTCATGCTTGGTGAAGCTACCGTTCCCACTGATTTAACTGAAACACCAGCAGGGGTAGCAGCAGCACTCAATAACTTATCAGAAGATGCGTTCACCTCCCCACTAGGAACAGAACTGGCAGGACTTCTCATCTCTCCACCTGTTGACACAAATATCAAGTATATTTTAGAAAAGTAACCATAACAGCAAAAATTGGAGTTCTGGATGACAAGATGGCTCAAGATTATAGCATCTACTACAATCAATCAGCCACTAATATGTTTGTCAAAAAACGGACCATATAAGACAAACAACAAAGAACGTGTAAAGAACATTTCTAGTCAATGGGCCTGCAAAATCAAATTCTCACTTAATCGACCATCAATTTCCAAGACATCATCACTGTTGCTCATCTCGTACTTGACAAACATCCATTTCCATACTACCGCTTTTAGAATTACAGGGCCATTTATGTCATTTCACTAACCGATGTAGTGGTCAAGTGTAAGGCATAAGCGTTTACAGAACTGATGCTACTACAAGCTGCAATATATATATATATATATAAGCACACACACAAACACACACACACTTGGTGAGGAATGACACATACCCATAGTTGGTGTCCCCTCACGACTCTTTTTCCTTCCCTGACATGACAAGGAGAAAGATTATAACTAGAATTAGCACCTTCTTTGACTCAAAATCAAATGCATAAGAAACTGACAATGTTTGCAAAAGTTCATTTAATGATAAAAGGTCTCACCCCAGCAGTATTGCCATCACTTCCATCGCTAGACCCTTCAGTCTCCGAACTGTTCAAATAGTAAAATGGTTTAAAAGTTAGACTAGCCACAAAGATCAGCCAAGAGAAACCCTGTTCTGAACACCTCTAAAAAAAAATAAATAAATAAAAGTCTCTCTGTGACAACCAAAAGTGTTATGTTCCAAACCTCTGAGACAGCCTGCGATCCCCACCTTCTGAAGTACCTACATTGCCATTACCATTGCCTATTGACATTGCAAGCCCATCAAATCCTTTCAACTTCTTCATTAAACCCCGATCTGTATTTCCTGTAGACTTTGTAGGTGTTTCTGCGTTTAGAGGAGTTACAGCCTACATTTTTGCAGCAGAGTTATGTTAAGCACCAATTTATTATTTACGAATGCGTAGCAAAGATGGACAATTTTCTGTCTTTACACAATGATGGACTTCCTACTTGTTTTATTACAAAGAGATTTAATTGAAACTGAAAAGGCACGAAAGGAAATATCATAAACAATTCACTTACAGCAGGTGATGATGGAACACCAGGACCATGAGGATGTGAACCCTAGAGTTGTAGAAAACAATTTATGAACATGTTAGAAACCCTTAGTTTTTGAGTTCTATATAGAAAACTTCAATACACAAATCAACTACTTTGAAGGTCCAACTGCAAAATAGGTTGAACCTCCACCAGCAATAGAAAAAACCTTCAACATACAAATCAACTACACTGAAGGTGCAAAAATTCAAAGCAGAGTGAAGCTCTAACGGCTATAGAAAGGAACACAGGCTACAACCAAATGATAGGAAAAGAAAGTTAAGGACTTACAATCGGAACCGCGGGGTGTGCATAAACTCCTCCATGTGAGTAGACTGCTGCATAAGGCGTCCCATAAGGGGGCATCATAGGCTGGAAGAATTAAGAAGTAAAGTTTATTTGGGTCCTCGATTTACTTATTTGTTCTTCAATACACACAAACAACATACAGATGGTTGCAAATCTTAAACAGAAAACATAACTCTCAAATAAATGCAAGCAGTACCTGTGGTGGGCCCCACATGTATGGATGAGGGGCGTGGCCAGATGCCATTGCTGAGTTGTAATATGGTGGAAGAGCAACTCGAGTGCCATAATATGCCTAAAGAAATGAAAAGCAAATTTAGGAATATAATATGGTACAGCTTAATATTTTGATGATGTTTTAGCATCTGCTAAAGAAAAACAAGAAAGAACTGCATGCATAAAGTAGATAACCTGCATGGCTGCCCAATCAGGATACACATGAATATTGGTCTGATCCTGTCAATGCAAAAGGATTGACCAATACTCAGACATGAATTCAGAAGTCAATCACAGAAAACAATTGAATCAAAGATTTGTGATAGAATTATTTTTGCATCGTATGAAGTGGTAAAAATAACTGAAAACTATAAGAGAATTCCTTCCAATTGTTTTCTTAAGAGCTGTCCCGTGGCGCTGGGGGCTAGTTGCATTTTCCACAACAGAAACATTTGTTTTTCATCTTACCTGTGGTGCAGGTGAAGATGATTTATCAGGCTTAGAGGATTTGGCCTCTTCATTGTTTCCCATGGTCAAGCAGTAGGAGAAAATCTTAATTAATTTGGAGATGAAGCACAATTGTTACTTTTCTTTGTTGTGAAAACTTAGTCACCTGCACCAAAGGCAGACATGTCAAGGTCGCATTGACAAGCATGGTGACAGAAGCAGAAAGGGGTCAAAAGAGAGCCTGAAGAAAACTATAATTCAAAGATTGACATCGAATCATTCAAACTAATCTCGCAAAAACAATTGCTAGATTTACTAAATCACACTGCTAAGCAGCTCACTTTCACTCGGCTAAAATTTCCATGTGTTAACACGAGCTCAATACAGATTAAATTATTTAGCTTTTGGCAAAGACGTTATAAACAGTGATTAAAAAACTATATGATCAATTTCTCAAAAAAGAAAGAATCAATACAAAAGGCCATCTTGTCATGGAAAAATTAAAATTTAAACAGGTTGCATGATAATTCAGAACCAGCTTCATCTCATCCAAGCCTAGTTCAGATTCAGAAATATAAGTAAGATATCAAGTGATCAGTAGGTTAGCCCAAAGATCCAATCGCCAAAAAAACCTATTTAACCATCTTATTATAGCTTAGATTAGAAAATTAATCACTGAAACCTAACTAGAAATTAAATACGGTAATAGGTGTTTGATAACTTTTCTCTCTTATTGACTAATCTTTCTTAACAAAAAATAAACCAAGAAAGGAAGGAAGGGGATTCGATTGTCCTGAAAATATTTTGAAAGGTGAGGGTATTACCGTCTTTCTACGCCATTGGATAGCAGGAAAGTAACAGACGCAGGTGAATTAGTAATAACAAATATTTCTCCGCAGGACAATACGAAAGCTAAAAGACAAAAATACCCCTCAACCAGCCGTTTGAATATTGCCTGAAAATCCATCCACATAACTTTTTAACTGATTTGAACAACCTCTCATCATCTTTTGAATACAGTTTTCAATTGATTTCATCGTCTCAACGATTTGGCCCTTTTCCCCCCTTTTTTTTCAAATCTAATTTACTAATATTTCTCTCGCAGATTTGAAACAAAGTTCCTACAAGAAATGACGACAAACTCAAAAGATCCGAACATTTTTCATATGAATGAAATTTATAAAAGATTTAAAAAAAAAAAATTAATTCTGAGACCTATCTCCTCTCTTACGTGAAAATTTAATTCAGACCTATCTTCTCTCTTACGTTTGTTCATACGAACTTTGAATACCTCAAGGAAAAAATTATATAGTTAAGCGAAGTTTTGAGCATTTCCTTGTTTTTCATGCATTTTCTCAGCAACCAAACATTAGTTACACAATCAAAAACTGAACAAGTAAGTTCCCTAATCAGAGAGAAAAATTTCAGGAACAAAATAACTCAAAATTGGACATACCTTCAATTATCAAATCTCAAATCTTCTTTTCTTCGCCCTTGAGAAAATATGAAATTCAAAAATTTGCAATACTTGAACTATATACAACTTTTCACTAAAACTTAGTTACATCACAAAACCTCAGCCGTAACTTCATAGCTCCTGCATTTTTCACTCTATCAATAGAAGGTTAAAAGAGGAAGTTCAGTTTTGTTTTTGCAGAGAGAGAGAGAGAGGAGAGAGAAGGAAGGGGTTGAACAAGAAGAACGAGAAGGGGCGCCAAGGCAACATCCACGTCATCAGACACGTGTCGTATACAGAATAAACGTATGCGATGTGGTGGTTGTTGAGCTGGCCCATCGATATTCGCGCTGGCCATTTATTTATTCCACAATGACTTCTGCCGTACACGTGTTATTCAATGACTCGATCTACGCGTCTCGAGTTAGGGTCCAACCTATTCCACCCGTCATGTGGCTTACGTGGTCTCTTTTCCTTAAATAAAACTCGAAATCTTCTGCTTACAATTAAAAAATAAATAAATAACAGAAATTTAATCAGAATGAATAAGTCCTTTGGAATCCATGACTAACCACACTCATTGACAACCTAATTGGTTTCTTACGCCACCCAGCCCTTAACCCGACCCACACATGAGTATCTCAATTATTTACAAACTTGTCCAATAATTTGGCAATTTAAATTTTGAAATTATTTTTTCAAAGGGAGAAAAATCTGAATATATTAACATATTATTTTACTCTCTAATACCTTTTTTTATATATACATATACCAATCCAACGTGGAATTTTTTTTTTCCTCATCATATATTTTATTTCATTTAATTATTTATTTTCTTTTCAACTAACATTTTAAAATGAAATTATTTAAAAGTAATTATCCACTTTCAAATTCACTGATATTAAAATCTTCTTTTTAATATTAAAAAAAATTCTTATTTGTTGAGTAGGGCAAAGTTTGTATAATTAAGAGGATAACTCATTTAAATTTCAACATGCTAAAAAAGAAAAATTGAATACAAAATTAATTCAATTTTGGCTCCATATTATCATATGAGGTGACGTTTTTAAAGTTGGTAACGGCCATGGCCAGTAGTCCAAGCGAACCCAAGGAGATGATTCAGAGATTATATATATATATATATAACTTAGAATAGTTTTTGGAACCTGCAAAATGAATAATTAACATCAAAGTATCAAATTTGAACTTGATAAAATTGGCAAAGCTTTTCAGGTACTTAAATTAATGACTTGGATTCTTAATATTCTTAAGAAATAAAATGATCAATTTTTAAGAGTATATTTTAATGAGAAAAATATAAGAAATTATAGAGGGAATATTAATCTATTAACAGTTAAAAATGAAGTTTATACTCTTAATTGTAATTTATTGAATTAATTTGAAAGAATATATGATTTTAGCACAAATGTGAATGAAGTGATATATTGCTATGAGGGATACACTAAATCAATCACTGGCCATGTTACATTTTTTTTATCATGCCGATTATTAAATGAGAATACCACTACCATGTACTACCATGCAACATGCCGTTATGGACTGTGATACTTTGAAAAATACTTTTTACTTAGCAGTTAATACGTATTTATCTTGATATATTTGATTGGCCAACTAAAAAGCAATGAGAAATGTGAAAGTTCAACCTCTCTTGAAACTTCGAGTTATTACCAATATAAAGCAATAAATCAAATTTAAAACATTTGGCAAGAAGTTTGAATTCTGAGAGGCTCAATCTCAAAGGTATTTTTTATGAATAATGCTTCAATATCTACTCTAGATAATGCTATTTTCGAGTTTCAGTTATTTTGGATCTTTATTAATGCATACTAAACTCATAAAGACTAGTTTATCAAAAGTTAGACTTAAAAAGTGAGGAGCCAAAATTTTACTTTTATATTTATTCCTCGTTATAAAAAAATAAAATAAAAAACAGTGGATTAGGTATTTCGAGTTTAAGTTCTCTTATTTTTATTTGACATACGATTCATAAAAAATAAATACGGTGTTTCCAAAAAAAAATCTATTCCTCTTTAACATTAATCACTAATAATTATGGTTTTTCATGAAAGCAATCTAACAATTAGATATATGGTTTAAAAAGAGAGAGAGAGAGAGAGAGGACCGCCTCTTAGCTAATTTTAGCATGGGTTTGATATGGTACGCTAGTGGTCTAGTACCAGAGCAACCAAAGCCATGGCCAACTTATCTTCTGAAAACTAAGAATTATTATGAGTTGCATTTGACAGTTCAGAAAAATTTTGGGAAGTTCTCAGTTCTCATTACTTCTTATAGTGCCAATTTTATTAGAGAGAACGACATGTATATATAGTTCTCGCGTTGTATTGATTTATTAAGAGTGCAATTAATCATAAAATTGTTCGCAACAAATAAATAAACAAATAACTTTTTTAGAGTTTTTATTGTTTATATATACATAGCGACAAGTACTTTGTTTGGTTTTTCTTTATGTTTCGCCAGATAAGAGATCATATAATTTTCATGTACCAAAAACTGAAAAGGATATATTATAATTTTTTTTCCTTTTTCGCTTTTCTTCGATTTAACTACTAACCTAGTTGATCTTTTGTTATTTTTTTTTATTCAGCTTACATTTTTTTTAAATATTTTAACATATTTAAAATATTTTTTATTTGGATTAAATATTTTATTAATTTTTAGTATTAATGAAAAAGTACATAAATGACATTTATTATATATAAATCAGTGGAATAATGATAAAAAGAATATTATAAATATGATTTAATTTAATATGATTTAAATAAATTAAAACGTATAAAGATATAGTGATGTGGAAATTTTATAGAATATAGATTCTTAGGTGTGATTGTTGCTTATTATATTGCCTAAAGGAAAACATTACGTGTGCCAAAAAATGTAAAAGGTATGGGTTTTTCGCACCTTTGCGGCCACAAAACACCCATATGCGGGCAATTGCGTTTCTCTTAGATTATCAACTCAAATCATTTAATTTAAATATAAGTTTTTCGTGTTTTTCTGATTAGCTCTCTAAAAATTCACATATAATTAAATAAATAAATTTAAAAATAAAATAAATAAGTGAAAAAATAAATATTTTAACTTATTATTTGAAATTATAATGATTATAATAAAATATAATTTTATTAAAATTTTTATTTTTTTATTTAACTCATTTTTATATTAATTTAATTATATTTATTTGAAATAACTGATATTAGTTAGTGTGTTAAAGCGTTTGTTAAATAAATAAATTATAAAGTAATAGAAAATTTTTTTATTCCCTCATAGGCATTAAATATATTATTATTATCTATTTATATTATATTCTTTTAATAATATTTATATTTAAAATAAATTTATACAAATTACCGCACTAGCATTCATTGCATGTTTGCGTCAAACAAATTCAATAATTACGGAAAGTAATAAGAAAACTACAAAATATCATACCAATAAATTAGAAGATAAAATAAAACTGGTTTTTGTCTAATCAAATTTCAAATTTTCTTCATATAATGTGGCATTATATAAAACGTTATTCAAATATCGGTATATTTGTGAATCTTAATTAATTTTAATTGTTTTATGATTTTTACTTTATATTAATCAATAAAATTGTTTATTAAAATTAATTTTATTTATTCATAATTTTATTAAAATGAGAAAAAAGAAGGGAGGTGTAGGGGCATTAACGTAAATTAAAAGTGGTGGTCCTAGCCCCACCTTTTCCTACGCGGATACCACTCCATGTCTGACGCATTATGTTTTGACTCGAATATCACGTTGTCACAAATCCTGACCGTCCATTCCACTCCCTCAAACCGTAGATCACTTTTCCAAGTCACCTCACCAATGGCCCGCGTGTACGGAGGACACAGCTCGCTCTCTCGCCAACCTGAGAATTTCAAAATATCAAAAACCAAAAAACATTAATAAAATCAGATTGTGGGACCTACTTTACTGCTGAACTTGATCCAACAGCTACAATGGCTTTCATCGGACACATGTTAACGCTATCTGTGGGAAATTTCTTAGGAGGAAAAAAATAAAAGGATAAAATACTTTTTGTATTTCTTTTGTTTTTTTTCTCCTCATTTATTTGAATATAAAGAAAAATAAAATTATGTTATTCCCATTAACTTTTTTTTCTTGCCAAATTAAAAAAAAATGGAGTAAAATAAATTTTATTTTATTTCTTCCCTTTAACTGCCATCCATTCCAAACAAAGAAAAGTTGCAATTTCTTATTATTTTCCATCTATATTTTATTTTCTATTTTTTTTTCATCTTAATCCAAATATAAGGTTAATAGATTATGCAACCTAGGAATAAAAGAGTGTATATGTCAATAACTGAGTGTTTATGATTCGGTTTATTCGATTTAAACTGAATACTTTTAATTGAATCAATCATAATAATTTATAAATAGTTTAAATCACATTCAAATTAAGAATAAAAATTATCTAATTAAATATTAATAAATTTTGGTTTGAATGTGGATTTGGTTAGTTTTATATTTTTTTTCAATAAAAAAACAAATACTATATAAATTAATATATTATATAATGTAAAAATTATATATGAAAAATTAAAATAAAAGTAATTATTTTCTAAAAAAAAGTAATTATATTTTAAATAGGTGAAAATTTATATTGTGTGATAAAAATTGACTTAAAAGATAAAAAAAACTCAAAAATTAATATAAACAAAAAATATCTATGAAATTAAAATATATAATTTTAGTATATTTTGATTGGATTTTAAGTTTAGTCTATTTTTTATGTATTTAAATCATAAATAAACTAAAAAATCGGTTTAACTATTTAATTAATCCGAGCCATATTAACAATAACCCGTGATATTACTCCTGAGCAGCCCTCCGAATGAGGTCTAGCTTGGCTTAAAAAGAATCTTAATCTTAACACGTACTTGAAAATGGTCCCCACTAACTTTAGCATTTGTCGGTGAAATGTGGTCCGAACACTGACGTGTCCCACGCTGGTGGACTCAGAACTCATGGGTCCCGCAAGCACTGGAGGTTGCGTAGCCAGCTCACTTATCACGTCCCCTAGACTTTCTGGAGATCTTAAAATGGACCACGTGTCACTGACAAATCTCCACGTGGTAGGATTCCACGTGCCTATCTTCTATTGGTTCTTGCCGTCCAAATTATTCTTCTTTATTAATATCATTATGCAAAATTTTCAGTCCAACACTACAATTTCACCAAAAAAGATAATTAACTAATCTTCGGTCCAATGAACGGTTAAGATATGTAGGGGAGACAGATGTAGGATTTAGAATTTATCATGTGAATTAGAAATTAATTAATAGGGGAGAATTATAACTATGGCCAGAAAAAAAAAAAAAAAAAAAAGAAGAGAATTATACTCTAATTTTATTTTTTATAAAATAAATTATAAAAAAATAAAATTAGAGTATAATTCTTCCCTATTAAATAATATTTTACCAATAATTTCCTTGGATGAATTAATAAATATTCATAAACAATTTCATAATATTGAAATGATTTTAATTTATTAATTTAAAATTAAATAGATTAAAATACTATTTATGAATTATTCCACATTAATTGATAAATCTTTTTCTAATAGTTTTAAAATATTTATATAATTGATATCTTATTTTTCATATTTTTAACAAAAGAACAGTTGTGACGTCTCTTATAAGTAATATTTTTTTTTCCATAAATTATACTTTATATTTTTTTTAAATATTTAAAATAAATAGTCTATTTTTTTAAAGTTAAATCAATATTGTGTTTTTAAATATGTCATTTAGTATAGTTATAATCAATCACATTATTTTAAAATAATTAATGTAATTTGTGGTTATAATAATGATAAAATAGTAAAATAAATACAAATCCTTAATCTTTGTGCAAAAATAAAAGTGGATTATAATTTGTATATAGATGGAGTATTAAATTTAAAAATAATCTTAAATTATATTATCTCCGTCACAAAAATATTGTTCACTTTTTTCTCACACAATTTAAAAATGTATCATTGATTACTTGCAAATTTGTAAGTTTTAATTATATTTTTTCATTTATATCTTTACTTATACTCATTTATTTCTATATTTTTTGACTAATTTGAAAATATACAAGTAATTAACTTTTTAATTAATAATGATAGAAATGATAAATACTAATATTTATTTTTAGAGTGGGTAAACTTCTTTAAACATCTTAAAAATAAATCATGCATGATATTTTTGAGACGTAGACAATACTAAATAAAGATTAGCATATTATGATCGCATATTTTGGCTACTGAATTTCAAAGGAATTATTGCAATTTTATTACTTAAATGTAATTTAAAATATCGAATGATTCTTATTAAATTTGAATGTTAAAATTAACATAAAAGCAATTAGCATTTTATGTTGACTGAATTAAAAATCTAAAAATTTAAATGATGTAGTTATCACTACCTGCTATTAATTTGAATTTCTGAATTGAATTATAGTATCGCTCATATTGTTAAAGTCAACTATACATCCCTCATTTTGTAAACTTCGAGTCTTTGACCTTGTTTATTGTGTTAATTGCAGTTCCATGCATTTTTACTCTCGCATTCAACAATCCATCACAGATTTTTATTACAATCAATGATAATTTAGTTAATAAGATTTGATGGGTATATATCACTAATTTAGTTCACACTACTTTAAAAGAATGCACTTCATTTATTGTAGTTTGATAATGCTGCAAATTTAGCGATATTTAGACCTTTGTCTTTTTGCACGCGAAATTAGTTTTATTGCACTTTATCCATTTCTTTTAAACATTGAAAATTTTACAGTCTTAAAAGAATTTTTAGGAAGTTGATGTCTTTATCATGTATTTGGAAAGAAAGAAAATAAGAGAAAAATTAAAATAAATTTTATTTTTCATTATATATATTTTTTAAATTTAAAAAAAAATAATAAAAATAAAAGATAAAAATAAAATTTATTTTCCTTCATTTATTTTTCACTTATTCAAACAAGAAGAAGAAATTGCGATATATTTATGTGGATAGTATAAATTACAAATGATTTGAGTCATATGCTAGAGAGTATATTTTTTACATTTCAAAGTAAAGAATGAATGTCTCATCCTTATGCTTTAAAATGCTATTAAACAACGGTTATGCTATTGACAGGTTAGAGGATGGCACGCATAGGGGATATTCAAAATGGGAAACAATTAGGTTAGCATTTTTTAAGTTACAAGGTAATTAAGTAAATACTTTAGACTACACAATAAATCATATTATTTAAAAGTCAAATATATATTTGTGTAGTGAGTTAAGAGATAGATAAGCATTGTTTATTATTGTTCGACATAATATCCTTTTATCAGAATTATTATTGCAACAACTGTTAATACGATCACGTTAAGAGAAATTAAAAAACCATTAAGATCAAAAAGTAAAACAGTCAATCCACTAATTAAGTAATATTTTTAAGGCACTATAGCCATTCACTCACTAGCAAAAAATAAAATTTATTTTCTTTTTTTTTTTTGTTCTCTCTACAATATTTTCAAATATAGGGTTAATGTTTAAATTGCAAACTTAATTTAGTGATTGTGAAAAAAAAAAAAAAAAAAGGAAAAAATAAAAAGAAGGAAGAAGTAAAAGAGACAAGCGTGTTAAAGTTGTGGTTTGTTTGTGTGATATCAATGAGGCTAGGCCTGGTGGGGGTATGACATCATCGTCAGAACGCCACGTCAGAGATGAAGCGTGGGCCGTTGATCAGTTGGCAAAATGAACGATGATGCGCGTTTTGCTGTGGGCTGAGAAAAGGACATGTGATGGGAGGCATCTGACGTGGTGACCGATCTGTTTTTAAAAAAATCTCTCTTTTTAATTTCATTTTGAGTTTTTTTTTTTTTTTTTTGCCAATACATTTGGAGGGTTAATCAGGCCAGCCATCCTTACCGACAAGATGACGTGTCTTGCAGCACATAGTTTTGGTACGTAACAGAAGTGGGTCCCAGTTGACGTGGACATGCAGGAAAACGTTCAGATCCGATCCCATTTAAAAAAAAAAAAATCACCCTTTTGGATTGGGAATGAAGTCAATGTGAACACTTAATATTCTTCCGCAATTATCCCAGATAAGTTTTGTATTTACCGATATACCCTTTGTCAGCCGCTATCACCGCCGCATTGTTTGACATATGGCGTGAGCCAAAAAATCGCCTGAATGATAAGGGCAGGTGGCTAGTCGTGGGTGAGGGTAAAATCGGTATATTAGTGATGGGACTGATAATAGATTGGGCTTGCCTTGGTATAACGGCCGAGGAGAATGGGCTAGAAGCTTAAGCAGTTTAAACTAGTTCAAATTGTGTCAACCACTTTGAAATAATGAGGAAATTAGGGCCTCCACTGTATTTTTTATTAAAATATCATTTACACCGTCTTTTTTTATTTTATGCTTTCATACGGTCCTTAGATTTTTGTTATACGATTCTTATTTCTCATCATTTCTTTTTCACCCTCTCGTCGATTTTGAAGAACTTGTTGGCTATAGTTCTCTTTGCCTTTGATGTGAATTTCAAATTTGAAGATCTCAGTATCTATAGCTCTATTACTTGTCAATTTTGTGTTTCTTACTGATTTATTCTCTCTTAGAAATCCCTTCTGTTAAAAACTAAAAGACCCATCTTACTGATATTTGGTTGTTATTTTTTCATCTATTTTCGGTTTCTTTTTTGAAATGGTTAGTACTCGTTCTGGTTCTAAATCAGCTCTTCCTAAATCTACCTCTCAAATATTAAGAAATTTGAAGATACTCGTGAGTAAAGAGGCAGTGGGTCCTTCAAAAATGAGTAAAAAATTAGGTATAAGTTCTTTGAAGAAAAGAGATTTTCCTTCTCCTGTTCATATCGGTAAATCTAAGAGAAATAAATTGTCCAGTTATGAATCTACTGTGAATGAGAAAAAGGTATTTTTTGTTTATAATTTCTATTTTATTTTGTTTATATTTTTCATATATTTTGAGCTGTGTAATATTGTTGTCTCCCTGTTAAAGAAAAAGGATTTTATATATCTATTCCTTTCATTTTCACTTATAAATGAGTCAATGATTTTGAAATGTGGGTTTTGATTGTTATAATTTCTGAAATTTTTCATGTGTTGAAAATTAGTTTTGATGCAGTGGATGATGAAGAGAAAGATATTTTTCCTTATATTGCATGTTTCTTTGAAGGGCAAAATTGATTTTGTTAAGAGAATACTAGTTGGTTGTGGTTTATCATCAATAATTGAAATTAGTGTTCTTATGGATTAATGCCTTATTGATGTCCTAGAAAATAAGTTAGGAACTATTTACAAATAATACTTGGAATAAACAGTTGTTATCTATTCAACCATACGATGTGTACTGCACTCTAAAATTCACCCAAAACTTTTTGAATTAATGACCAAGAAATGGGAAATAATTGTATAATTAGCACAAGCACGTTTAAAAAAAAAAAAAAAAAAGGAGTATCAGTTGAACAATAGTTTGCACTTCAAATGGCAATCATGTTTCCAATTTTTATTTTTTTTTGCCATCAATTTCCATATTAATCTTCTCATTTCCAATTGTGTATACATCAAAATAAATTCTCAATCCAGAGGCAAAACATTCATTATCAAACACCAATTACAGTTATACATACAAGGTGATATGACCAATATCTCACTCTCAAAAAGTGTCATACATTTGATGCTGACCTTGAGAAGTGATGATTTTTGGATCATGTTAGGAAGTGAACTGCGAAGGCTTTATAGCATGCTCTGAAATGAGCATTGTTGTGTCTTTCCACCAAGATACCTTCATTTGTTTCTCATGAAGTTTGTGCTTTAGATGTTCTAAAGCAACTTCTAGCTCTCTTATCTTTTCTTGCTGTCTTGCTTAAGATTGTTCATTAATGTTTTTCTACTGTAATAGAATTGTATAGATATCCTAATTTTAACACAGTTGCATCTATGCCAATTGCCTAGACTTTTCCCAGGACAGCAATGTAATTGAACCCATTTGCAGTTAATCCATCACAAATTTATTAGTTGATAAAAGCATATGAATTAATTCCAAAACAATAAAGTAAGTCACAAAATAATAATCCAGTTTACCTCCATCCTTAGTTGCTCAGGATGTTTCATCAACTTCTCCTTATCCAAGTGAAGTTGTAAACGTTCTAGCTCAACTTCAAGCTCTGCCTCAAGCTGATTAATTCCTTCTTTTAAACACCCTTCTTTTTCAGGTACTTCACACTTGAAAGATTCATCACATATTGTGAATGTTGAGAACTCCGGTAAAATTTGAATTTCGCAATCTTTACCTTCTGGGGCATCTGTGACTGAATAGGCAAATATATCATTGGGTTCAGACTGCTTAGAGAGCTCGCTTTTCTTTAACAATTCATTTTTAGTGTTTTGGAGAAGTGTCTCCATTTGCATTCGCATCTCCATCATCTTATTAAGCTCATTTTTACTTGCTGCAATTAGATATAAAAGACAACACCCAACTCCCACATTGAAAGAATTATCTGTCCTACACAGTCCTGCAAAAAAATAGCTTAACATAATAAAACCAGATTAAATTAAGAGGAAATTACAGCCTTCATCGTAAATTAAGAGGAAAGACAAGACTAGGGCATCTACCCTATCCAATTTTATATAGAGTTCCTTGACAAAGGTTTTATAGATATATATATATATATATATATATATATATATATATATATATGCATATGGGACTTGGTCTTAGAATAAGGGTTCAAGCTTAATCTTATTGAAGAACCCTTAAATAAATAATCCTTGAATTATGGAAGAATTTTTCTGTTGGAAAAATCTAAGTAGATACAAAGTGGTCTAATCATAATTAACTCTACAATTAATTTTTTATCACAGAGGTCAAGACAAGTTGTTTGAACAAAAGAAATCTAGTTTTTAAGTTTTGTATTAGTACATTAAGTCATCCCTAGCCTGTTCTTTCTTTCTTTTTTTAATAGTTGCCTTAATAAGGTAATCTAAGATTGTGTGTGTGTTTTGGTATATTGGTAAAACCCATAATTACAAGTGAATATAATCTAGAGTTTCCTAATTATTTTCATACTGTCTTAAGTTAATATAATTTACAGTTTCTTAATTATTTTCATACTGTCTTCTATTAGTGTTTAAACCAATATATTGGGTTAACCTTAAAATATTATAGTGAAATTGCAGACCCTAACTTAACATCAGTTTAAAATTCCTGCCAACTATTTTTTTTTTCAATTTTCATCTATTTATCTAATAATCTCCTATAGAACCTTCTAATGATCTACCAAAAGTTACATTTTCTTTTTTTTTTTCAACTTCTTGTATTTTCTCCCTTTCTCACCTTCCTTTTTTTTTTTTTTTTTTTTTTTATAAATAATAAATTGAGATTAATTTAATTTATACTGGTAGGTAATTAAAGATAAAAATCTTACTAATGAGCCTTTAGTTTAATAAAAACTAAAGTTGTTTTTATGATTGTGATTACAGGCCCTTCAGTTCCAGCTCTCAGTTAATCAATTGAGTTAAATTTACTTAAAAAAAAAAAAAAAGAGATATAAGAATCTTAGGTATCATGTGTTGAAAATAAGTTTTGATGCAGTAGAAAGATATTTGTGTATTGATTTTTGGTTTATGTTATTGCTTTTAGTGGTTTATGATTTTTATGTTAGAATTTTGTTGTTTATATTGTTAATATTATTTTGTTTTGTTGTTTTTTGTGTGCAGGAGTGGGATTATTTGCTTAGGAAAGAAGATTATTTTTCTGCCAAAGTTGCTAATCATATAGGGGATGAAGTTATTCATAATTTGAAATCTAATCTTTCAGAATCTTAGCTTGCTCTATTTCGAAAGACGTGTTTTGGGTATTTTCTCAACTTGCCTGAGTTTAAATTTCAAGCCCAACTCGTTCATTGTTTGTTGTTGAGGGAGTTAAAATAGCCAGTTGATAATGAGCTATGGGTTGGTGTTCAAGGCTGTTGTTTAAGGTTTTCGATTGAGGAGTTTGCTTTGGTTACGGGTTTGAATTGTGTTGGTTACTGTGACAAGGCATCTTTTGCACAAGAGAGTAATAGCTTAATTTCAAAGTATTTTGGTGGGATTAAGAAGATTAACAAGCAATCTATTGAAGAGCTTTTTTTTATCTCAGAGGTGGGATTCTGGTGAAGATGCCTTGAAGATTGCAGCTTTATATTTTATTCATTTGTTTCTCCTGTCTTCACCAAAAGATAAGCTTATTAGTAAGTATGATTTGGATATTGTTGATAGTGGGAAGTATAACGATTATCCATGGGGGAAAGAAGCTTTTTATGTTACTTTAGAGTCTTTAAAGTGTAAGATTCACAGAAAGCAAAGTAAGCATCAAAATAAGGGTGTAAGCTTTTATAGGTTGATTGGTTTTCCTTTGGCTTTTCAAGTATGGTTTTTTGAGTGTTGTCCTTTTGTGGTTGATAAGTTGGCAATTTCAGTTGGTGATTGTATTCCGTGAATTTTAAATTGGAGTTCATCTTCAAATCCATCATACAAATTTCTTCATAATAGTTTGTTTTCCGAACCTATTAAGAAGGTATTTTTTTTATTTTGTTATTATTTTTTTTTGCTATTTATGTTTTTTAATTTTTTTCTTTCATTGCTTGTAGTTGATGTTGAAGAACATTACTCCAACTGCTGAAGAAAGACAGAAGTTAAAGTTGGATGAATTTTTTAGTAAAGGTAAAGGGGAAGTTTTTGTTGCTAAGGATAGAAAATCAAATTCTAATGATGATTTTGAGTCTCCTAGACCTCCAAGAAAGGCTGAAACTTCTACTTCAAAGCTACCAAAAAAAAATATTTGATATTAATTTTGAAGTTGAAGAAATGAGAAAGCAGTTGAAGAAAGTTTGCTTTAGGCAGAAGAAAATATCTGAAGATTTTTCTGCTTTAAAATGTTTTTTGGAAAAAAAATTTGCTGAAGTATTTAATAATTTTTCTGTTTTGCAAAGTAAGTTGCAGATAGATAGTACTATTAATGGTTGCAAAGATTTCAAGGTATAGTTTAATTTTTTTATGGTTTACTTTTAATATACATAATATATACTTATTGTATACCTAAAAAGTAGATTTTAATTCGTTTTGTATAATGTTTTTTGATTTTTCTTGTTTAACAGTTTAATGAGAATTTTTTTTAGTTGTCTTATGGTTCATATATATTCATTTTTAAATTTTTTTGTCAAGTTTGATGATAATGATAAGAGTAAAAGTGGAAAAGATATTGATAATGAAGTTGATGAAGATGAGACAAATTATGGTGATGATAAAGAAGATGATGAGGAAGATAATTTTAGTGGTGGTGATGATGGTGAAGGAGGTGTTGGTGGCGATGTTGATGGGCATGACGATGATGAAGAAGATAATGAGAAAGATAATCACTGTGGTGTTGATGATGATGGAGGAAGTGTTGGTGTTGATATTGATAAGGAGGGTGATGATGGAGGAGGAAGTGTTGGTGTTGATATTAATGAGGAGAGTGATCATGGAGTTTATTTTGAAGGTGGTAGTGGTAGTTGTGTTGATGTTGGAGCGAATGATGAAGGAGTAGGGAAGAGGCAAAGTGTTGAGAAATGTGATGATGATAGTTTTGATTCCAAAATGCTAGCTGATATTGATCATATTGTTGAGGCAGCCACTTGTCGTAACTTAGTTGAGGTAATTTATTTTGTAATTTTTTTTATTTGTTCAATTTTTCATATGTGCTTTGATATTTTATATTATTTGTTTTTTCAGGAATCTACTACTTCTAAGCCAGTTCTGGTAATTTTTTTTATCAGTTCAGTTTTATGTTTTGAATTTTTTTTAGTATATGTTATTATGCTTTTGAATTATCTGTTTAGTATATGTTAATGTTTTTAATGTTAATATTTTTTTAGAAACCTGCTAATGAATACAAGGAGATTGTTCATCATGAAGGTGCTGAGATTGATACTTCGTTAGTGATTCCATATGTTAGAAAAAGGAAGATCAGACCAGCTTTTATTATGAGATCTCCATTTTTGAATAATTTTGGATCATTTGAATCTTGTAAGAAGTCTAAGGGCAGCAAATATGTTGCGATGAGATTATGTCCTTTGGATGACAAAGTTGGGGAAGATCCATGTTATAAAGATCAGGAGCTTTTTGATTTATGGATTGATGAAGGAATGAAGAAGAGGAATAAGTAATTGTGTTTTTAATTTTCATCTTTATTTTTTTTCTTTTAAGGTATATTTTTCTATATATTGATTTATTTTTTACTCTATTAGGAAAAAATTATATTCTGATAAAGATAACATTATTGATCATTGTCTGGATCTTGGTGTTGATTCTATTGCGGAGAAGAGATGGTTTCATGCTTTGCAGTATGGGGGTCAGCTCCTTTCATCATCTGTAAGCTTTACTTTTTATGTTTTTCATTTATTTTTATTATTTAATATAACATTATATGTTTGGTGCCATATCATATTATGTTTGTTTTCTACAGCATATTGATGTGATATTTTACTATTTGAGGAAAAAAGGAAAATACTCAGATAGCACCAAAGTTAAGTTTACAACAACTGAAAATCTATTTGACCAAAGAATTCAGTTATTATATGCTTTGTATTTGAAGAAAAATAATGATTTGTCAGTTGTTTCTGTTGACCATTTGGTTGCTGAGTATATTTTAGGATATTATCTATTTTGCAATATTGCATGGCTTGAAGTTGATCATATTTTGTTTCCTATTCACTTCAAGAAGCATTGGATACTTGGTAGATTATCTTTTAAAGACAGGTGTATTTATGTGTATAATTCTTTGAGGTCTGCTGCAAATGATTACACCACAGCTAAAGCAATCGAGCCATATAATATTCTTTTGCCTCCATTTTTATCCATGCTTGGTGTTTTTGCTGGTCATAAGGAAATTGATTTGAGTGGTGCTGTTTATGGGGAAAAGAGTTTGACTGAGCCATTTGATGTTGTGATGGTTGAGAATTTGCCAACTCAAGCAGACAAGTAATTTTTAAATTTTAGTTTTTTTTTTTGTATTTTTATAATGATTGTTATTAATTGTTCTTATTTTAAATGTTTTTGCAGTGATTGTGGGATTTTCATTGCTTCTTTTGCTGAGTACTTTATTTTAGGAAAAGATTTTCCTTCAAATTTTAGTGTTGAATTGCATCGATCGAGGTTGGCTGTCTTGCTTTATTCTTATGGTAAATATAAGCAAGAAAATGATATTGTGAGTGAAGATGAAGCTCCTTGAAGACTAAAAGCTAAGGAGAAAATGTCAAAGAAAAAGAAGGAAAAGGGAAAAAAAGCTTGAATTGTGTTTAGTGTGTTAATTGAACAAGAATAGAAAGGGAAAGGGAAATGTTTAGTAATATAGTTTGTTAGTTTTTGAACTCTCTCTCTCTCTCTCTCTATATATATATAAACACATTTTGTTATTATAAATATAAAAGTTATTATAGTTTGATTAGAAATCATTTTTAGTTCCTCTTAATTTAATTTTCCCTATTCCAAATTTTATCCAAAAATACTCTTTCAAAGCACTCAGTTACATTATATTAATAATTTATTAGAATAATTCAGCCTGAATTTTTTTTTTATTTTATGTTCTAATAATATAAATATATAGCTTTATCTCATGATTATAAATGAGTGAATTAAAATGAAAATTAGTTGGAGAAGACAACTAGGCATGAGGAGCACATAGCATTTTATTTAGGGTTTCAATCTATGGAAGTAGTTACAGATACCAGAGATAAACAAAACATATACTAATTTATGTTGTACATATACTATTAAATTTGACTTTATGTTTCGTAACTCCACTTTTTATGAATTTATAATAGTTGCAGATAAAATTTTATGGTATATGTATACCATTAATTTCATATTGTCTTTCTATTTATTTTTTCATATTTCCAATATGTATAAATATAAATCAGTTTTAGAAACCATATATATACCAAATATATACCGTTTTATGGTTTACATATACCATTAATTTTTGCTTGTCTTTTATTTATTTTTTCATATTTCCACTCTGCATCAAGCAGTTTCAGAAACCATATACATACCAAACATATACCATTTTATGGGTATATGTATACCATTAACTTTTGCTTGTCTTTTTATTTATTTTTTTTTCATAAGTGGTATCTATATACATATAAATCAGTTGCATATACCATATATATATAGCAAACATATACCATTTTATGGTATACATATACCATTAGTTTTTGCTTGTCTTTCTATTTTTTTTTTTTATATTTCCAATATGTATCAATCAGTTTCAGAAACCATATATATACCAAATATATACCATTTTATGTTTTGCAGATACCATTAATTTTTGCTTGTCTTTTTATTTTTTTTTCATATTTGGTATCTGGATTAATATAAGGTAGTTGCAGATACCAAACATATACTAAATGTATACCAAATTTTGGTATACATATATGATTAGGATTACAATTTAGTGTTTTATTTATTTTTTCATATTTCCAATCTGTATCAAGCAGTTTCAGAAACCATATATATACCAAACATATACCATTATATGGGTATATGTATGCCATTAACTTTTGCTTGTCTTTTTATTTTTTATTTTTTTATTTCATATTTGGTATCTATATCAATATAAATCAGTTGCACATACCATATATATACCAAACATATACCATTTTATGGTATACGTATACCATTATTTTTTGCTTGTCTTTCTATTTTTTTTCATATTTCCAATATGTATCAATCAGTTTCAGAAACCATATATATACCAAACATATACCATTTTATGGTTTACAGATACCATTAATTTTTGCTTGTCTTTTTATTTTTAGGGTTTTTTGATTTTTGATTTTATGGTTTTAGTGCTTTATAATTTAGGTTTTTATGTTTAGATTTTAGGGTTTTAGGTTTTAGGCATTTAGGATTCAATATATGTAAGTAGTTGCAGATACCAAAGATAAACTAGACATATACTAATTTATGGTATACATATACTATTAACTTTGACTTTATTTTTCATAACTCTAATTTTTATAAATTTAAAGTAGTTGCGGATACCAAGCATATACCAAACATATACTACTTTATGGTATACGTATACCATTAATTTTTGCAAGTCTTTTAATTTTTTTATATTTTTTGAGAAAAAATATATGATGTCTCCTTTTTCAAAGATAATGGAATACCCTATCTATAGATTTGACTTATCGAGATAGAGGGGGAGACCTTTAGTTTCACATATTGGGATTTGAGACACACCTCTAACTGCCCATTTTAGTTACTACCAAAATCAGAGTGAAGATATTTTGATTGATTATTATTAATCCAACACCTTTTGCCTCCATTAGAAAAATGCAAATCCATGATTTTGGTTGGGCAAAATCAATAATGGCAAAAATGGGAAGTATTTGTAATAACAGATAAATAGAATGTCAAATTTAGTGATAATTGATATATATATTTGAAGATAAAAGAGATATTGTCTAAATTAGTCAATCAAATAAAATGAACTAAAATTGTTTAAATCAATCAATCAATATGAATATTATAAAAAAAATGGCATTTGATCACTTTTTTTTGGGTAGGTTCCTGCAAGTCTTTCAGTTGTGTCCAGGTTGCCCACATCTCCCACACTTGTTTTTATTTTTGTTCTCCCATGCTGCTGTAAATCTTCTTTTCTTAGGTCTTCCAGCTTTTATTCTACCTTCTGGTGGAAGCACAAATATTTCTTTGACTTGAATTGGTATATTCCATGTGTTTTGATTGCCAATTGGATATACTATTGCTTCATATGTTGCAAGCAATGTCTGTTTTGTATAATAATATGAGCAATATTCATAAGGATCTTGATTCATTTCCTTTAACATTGCAACTGCATGTGGACATGGCAGCTCATCAATTTGAAATCTGTTGCATGTGCATGTTCTTTCTTTCATGTTTACAATGAATGTCTTTTCATTTTCATAGACATTGAATAATTCATCATTTGATGGTTTCACCTATTAGAATATAAAAAAAATAATATTAGCATAAATTTTAAACATATATTAGACAAATAATATCAGATATGTTCACATAAAGTCATTCTTAAAAATGAAACTTCCAGCAAAAGCACTTCAACTTTGATATAATTTTTTTAATAATTTTTTCTTTTTGTACCTCAAATACACATACAAACCATATTATTAAAAAAAAAAAAAAAGCAACAAATCCCATCATAAATATATATTGTGGAGAAAGAAATATATAACAAAAACCCAAATTTTTTTTTTTTAACTAAAAAAGTTAAGACTTTAACTCTTTATTTTATCTAACATGGGAAAGAAAATGGGAGAACTGATCAGGTTTCATTTGGAAGATTTTGCAACTTTTGTGTATAAAGCAATATTAGTTGATTTAGATAAATGTCCAAAGTTATCTAAATTGTCTTTAAACTTGCTTGTATTCTGTAATTAAGATAAAAAATAGGTTTAATGATAAACAATTCATCTCAAGTAACTTTTCAGAGCAAATGAAAAAGTTGCAATTTAAATTGCTTCCCTCGAGTTATGGTTTGCCTAAGCACATATGTCATAATTTATGAGTATATATATATATATATATATATATATATATATATATATATATATATATATATATATATATATATATATTATTTTTGAAGACTAACTAATTGATAAACTCACACAGTTTAATAACTAGTGCATAATTTAAACATGCATTTTCAACACTCGTAGACAATTTAAGAATTACCTTTAGTTTTAAAGATTGAATGTAGTTTTCATTCAGCATGTCTTCAGCTTTTTTTGCTAGCCTTGTGAAAGTTGATCTTGCATTGTTTCTATTTGTGCAACTCCATTCTTGTACTAAAGCACGCAAATACTCTAGTAATGTTGTAATTGGTAGCTCTCTAGTTGCTTTGTTGGTTGCATTGAGTGATTCAGCTATATTTGATGTCATAATTGAGTATCTATTATTGATAGAGTAAGCTCTAGCCCATCTATGATACCCAATGTTGCTCAAATAAGATATAAGCTTTTTATCAACTTTGTTTAATTCATTCATATGATACTCAAACTGTTCAGTATTATATGCTTTTGCCGCTGAAAAAAATGATTCCTTAATTTTTTTTGGATTTCTTTTGAAGTTAGTCTTTAGGTTATTCAACAAATAGAACATACACACTCCATGACTAGCTTCAGGATATATCTTTTTTACTGCATTTTCTATGCTTTCATGCCTATCAGAAATAATGCGCATGCCTTCTCTATAACCAAATGCTTTTCTTATTTGGCTAAAGAACCATTCCCAAGAGGCATCATTTTCAGAATCAACTACAGAAAATACTAGTGGAAAGATCTTACCAGCTGCATCTTGCGTTGTTGCCGAAAGTAATGTACCTCCATATGTTGCTTTCAAAAAGGTGCCATCCATAACCATAACTGGTCTGCAATATATCCATCCTTTTATTGACGCATCAAGAGCCATAAAGACATAAAGGAATGTCTTGTCCTCTTTTGTTTCTAGCTCAACAACAGATCCTGGGTTTTTGGTCTTCAACATATACAAAAAACTTGGAATTATCATGTAGGAGTCATCTGGTTTACCTCTAATTTTCTCCAACGCTTTCTCCTTAGATCTTCATGCTTTTACATAGTTTAGACTGATACCATATTCATCTTTCATGTCTCTAACTATGTCTGTTGGAGTATATACTGTTTTGATGCTGAGATACTTAGCTTTTATGCAATCAGCAACTATATCTGTAGTTGCTTGGCGTTGGTCACTTAGTCTTAGTCCAAAGGGCAAGTGTGAATGTTGTTGAATTTTCGAACTACAAACATGTTTGTCTTGCTATTTCTTGATGCTCTTATTCGCCATTTGCAATCATCATCCAAGCATTTTGCAAGAAATTCTAACTCACATGATTTAGTCACCTTGTACTGAAAATGGTGTCTTAAAGCATAAAAACTCAACACTATTTTGAATGTTTCTTTGTCTATGTAGATCTGTCCTTCTTCAATTTCTGTATGTCTGGTGTTGCTAATGACAGATGATTCCATATTGTCACTTTTTGCTTCTTGTTCTTGAGTTTTTTTAGTTTCTTGGATGACATTTCTGCTTATCACATTTGCAAAATCCACAAAATCTGTAATGGTATTTGCTTCATATGCATTTGTTGAACTATGTTTTGATACTGAACTTGTAGTTGCTGGAGATGGTTGATATATTGTAATTTGCAAATTTGACCTCGAGCATGATCCAAAGAATGTGTTTTGTGATTTTCCATCCACAATTGTAATGCACAAAGGATAGGTTGCAAAATCTGATTCTTTCTTCTTCAATTCCAAATAAAATGAAAGGCTTGAATCATCTTCTATCTTTAATGGTGGATAACCATTTTTCACCTGATATTGTATCTTCATTACTATTTCTTCTTTTTTGATTTTCAATTTGTCTGATATTATTTGCAAAAGATTGTCAAAATCGCAATCG
Organism: Reutealis trisperma; assembly: GCA_947687605.1. Lineage (NCBI taxonomy): Eukaryota > Viridiplantae > Streptophyta > Magnoliopsida > Malpighiales > Euphorbiaceae > Reutealis > Reutealis trisperma. The sequence continues at coordinate 3,787,065 of CANTUT010000033.1, read as the reverse complement.
GTTGGAATTAGAATTCCATTTACTTCAAAGTCCAGAAAGTTCATCCTTTCATCCCATTTTCCATTGTGTTGAATGAACACTGGTATTGTATTCATTGATGCTGGAAGGGAAAATTTATTTTTGAAATTAGAATATGTTGAACAAATTCAGATTTTCAATCTATGTTTGCTGAGGATATATACCTGAATGTAGTAGTTTGGGCAAGATAGTTTTCTGCTAGTAGAACAATTGTATCCTCAAATCAAAAAGGGAAGTAATTGACAGTAGATGAACCTGATTATGTAGCAGAAGCATCAAAGTAACAAAAAAAATTAAGCAAACTCCAAGTAAGCACACTCCTCATTACCAAGAAAATGCATCTCAGAATTAAATTCAAAAAAATACATGAATTTATGTCTCAAGCGTTCCATTTTTAGACATGCATCATTAATAATATGAAACTATTACAGCAATTATATTTTTAGTAAAAGATTTATGAAACATAAATTTTTTGGTAATAAGTTGAAGATTACGTAAATTGAATTTCTAGATTTTGGGATTACCTTTTTTTACTGATTTCATCTTCAAAAATCAAGTATAAATCACTAAATTGGTGTGAAACTCCAACATTGGTGTTATTTCATCAATTTTAGCACAAAATTTACGAAAAGAAAAAAATTAAAGAACAAAGAATCTAGTTAATTAAAACATAGATTGCAATTTTGATTTTGACAGAATCAAATACAAAGTCGAGTTTGATTTTGAGAGAATCAAATACAAAGCCAAGATTAATTTTTTTTTTTTACTGATTTATTCTTCAAAAATTAAGTATAAATCATATAAACTGGTGTGAAACTCCTGCGTTGGTGTTATCTCATCAACTTTAGCTCAAAAATTACGAAAACAAACAGATATACGAAGAAATAACCTAAATAATTTAAACATAAATTACGATCTCGATTTTGAAAGAAAATTGAATACTAACCTGTAATATTTCTTTCAGCTATGGGAGATCGATTTTGATTTCATTTTTTGCTTCAAAATAATTGGTAAAGCAATTGAGATTTTGGGATTTTTAATTTGAGCTATAAGAGATCAATATGAACTTTTATACGTGGTTTGAGATTTTATGGATTTTTAGTTTAGTTGTTTTGGATTTTAAACAGTTGCTTGGGTTTTATACGGTGTAAATATTAACTTCCTGTTTAGGTATGGTGAAGTTGAATTTATTTTTTTTGCCTCGTGAAAAAGATATAAATTTTTGTTTTTTGGTTATTTTTAAAATTTTCCCTTGAATAAATGTGTCGGCCAGAGAAAAGCCCAGTTCTCGACCCAGATTATCCAATTGAGACAGGCTCCTAGCCCAAGTTCACAACAAATTTAACTAGATTATACATACAAGAAAAGAACTATTGGGCTTTCAACTATTTTTTTTTTTTTTAATAACACCACGAGGCAAGAAAGCATTGGACCAGTGAACTATTTATTCAGCAACATTGCCAATATTAAACATCTTTTACATAAATAAAAAAAATTAATAAACTTAAAATAAGAAGTGAAATTAACATAGATAGGATGAATTAAATTTACTCTTTATTTTAAATTTAAATAATAAAGCATTTTTTTTATGAAATTTTTATTATAAAAAAAATGGGTTGACATGTTATTGAACTTGAACAAACGTATTTGGCAAAAAAAAAAAAAGAACTTGAACAGACGTGGGTGCGAAGATTGCCAACAAATTAAATTAAATTAAGGTATGCTTTGATATACTTTATGGTAAGTTTTTATTTGATAGAAAATAAATTTCTCAATAAATAATTATATATATAGTTTGTATATAATTTCATAAGAAATAAATTTTGTTGTTTAACTTAATTAAACAATAATAATAATACTATATTTTATTTATTCAATTTTATTTAATGAAAAATAGATATGTTAATTTATATTTATTTCAACCAAATAAGTCTAATTTTTTTAGTTGCCCTAAAAAAATGTATTTTCTTCATATTCAAGAAATAAATATCTTATTTTTTGAGAATATTTTTTTCAATAATAGCTAAAAGTCAAAATTTTTTATTTTTTATAAATTTTACTTTCTTAATTTATTTATTATATATATATATATATATATATATATATTTGTATCTTAAGTTGCTGACGTGTCATGACGTATAATACCAAGAAGGCGCTGGAAAAGAGAAAAGAAGGCTACTAGGAATTATTGAGTGGAACGAAAAAATGAGCACATATAGGAAAGGCAACGATCCAATATTATTCTGATTCTCTTGATCTGAATACCCATTTATCCTCATTGACATCCACGTGTCAGTTACTGTCTAAAAGTGATCACTAAAATTAACACGATCTGCTTTATTTGCCAGTTGGCCAGTCCTTTTGGAATTATACTTGCTTCACACTCTATATAAACGACAGGCCTTGTTTGGATGGTTAAAATAACAGCAAGAAAATATAACCAGAAAATAATAATAATAATAATAATAATAATATATTTTTTTTAATTGTAAGAAAATGATGAGCATTAGTTGCTTATCGAAATCTTCTTGTGTTATATTGATACTCCGGCAGCTCCTAGTGGTTTGGTTAATGATAGTGGCAATGTCAACTAGTTCAAGTTACTCCAAATGTGAATTCGAAGCAATTTTCAATTTCGGCGATTCAAATTCTGATACCGGCGGGTTTTGGGCAGCATTTCCGGCTCAAACTGGTCCTTTTGGCATGACCTACTTCAAGAGACCGGCTGGCCGGGCCTCTGACGGCAGGCTAATTGTTGATTTCTTAGGTAATCACCGACGATTGTTATGTCATAATTGAATTTAGTATAAGATTGTGAGTTGTGAATTAATCAATGGTTTTAAAATCACTTTCAAGTTTGATTTTGACTCCACTATTGTTTCTTATTTGGCAATTTCCTATGACAAGACAAAGAACCAAGCTGGACAACCTTGGATTATTCACAATTGCTAACAAAGATGCATATTCGAATGTCCTAATCTAGATGACAGGACCATGACTTCAGGAAAAAATAAAAAATTGTATATTAAATTTTGAATCCTGTATAATATAATATAACTCTTCTTCCACTTGGCAGCTCAAGCTCTGGGATTCCCATTTCTAAGCCCATACCTGCAATCAATTGGATCAGATTACAAACATGGAGCTAACTATGCAACACTAGCATCTACTGTGCTCTTGCCGAACACTTCTTTATTTGTCACTGGTATCAGTCCTTTTTCTCTTGCTATTCAGCTCAACCAAATGAAACAGTTCAAAGTTAAAGTTGATGAATTTCACTCCTCCAATTATACAGGTATTATAACAAATATTTATTCAGTGCATCCATAATTAATTATGATCGAACTCACTTACTGTATAATTATTCCTGCTTAGGATCAACTCATCTGCCACCACCAGACATTTTTGGAAAATCAATCTACACATTATACATTGGTCAGAATGATTTCACTTCCAATTTAGGAGCTATTGGTATAGGGGGAGTCAAGCAGTATCTTCCCCAAGTAATTGCACCGATTGCTGGCAGTATCCAAGTGAGTATTATTCTAAATCAGTCACACTATACACTATTAGAAAAATAGCATTTGGGTTCTTGAGGTTGTGATTTGGGGTGCTGATATTGAAATTTCAAGGAGCTATATGCATTGGGAGGGCGCACATTTCTAGTTCTCAACCTTGCACCAGTAGGCTGTTATCCTGCATTATTGGTAGGGCTTTCTCACAACAGCTCGGACATCGACCGGTTTGGTTGCTTAATCTCTTACAATAATGCAGTGATCGAATACAATAACATGTTGAAGCAATCACTAATTGAAACTAGAAAGGCACTTACAAATGCTTCCCTTATATATGTAAACATCTATGCTGTTATGCTAGAGCTCTTCCAGCACCCTACTTCTCATGGTATGTCTATATTAATTTAATGCAATAAGCATTTCATTGAATTTAAATTTAAATTTTCATGAATTTGCATCAAATTTCTATTTGTTTGTGGAGCAGGGCTCAAATATGGTACTAAAGCTTGTTGTGGACATGGAGGAGGTGCCTACAATTTTGATTCTCAGGTTTACTGTGGGAATACTAAAGTGTTAGATGGAAGGAATGTGACAGCTACAGCTTGTGATGACCCTTACAACTATGTAAGCTGGGATGGAATTCATGCCACAGAAGCTGCAAATAAGATTATTACAATGGCCATCCTCAATGGCTCTATTTCTGATCCTCCTTTTTCCCTTGCACATTGTGATCTCCACCCTGTTGATAAGTCCAGAAACTAATAAAAGAAAGTGAAATTTAACGGCTTTTGATGGCTAATTAATTTGTTTATGCTGCTAGTTAGTGAATAATCACCAAATTTCTAAGTTAGTAAGCAACAGAGGCAGGTTCCTATTCTCTGAAATTAGAAACAGAGCATAACAAGCAACAGAGGCAGGTTCCTATTCTCTGAAATTAGAAACAGAGCATAACATTCTCAATCAAAATTACGAGCGCACATGTAGAAAGTAGAATGATTAATAAGAAGGAAACAAAAAATACCCTCAATTATATAATTTTATCATCCTCAGCAATCAGATTTGCACTACAAATGCAGCAATTATGCAAGCATAAGTCACAAATTACAAATAATCCTTCTATGATCAATCCAGAAGATCAAAACTGAAGGTGTTTCAACTAGTGTGAAACAATAATGAAGATAATTATAATAGGATAGAGGGGGCGAAAAAATTACACGTGCAAAAGAAACTAAACTGCAACAACTCAAGGAACCTCACTGTGCTCAAGGGCTGGCTGGGTTCTTACCATAGAAGCAGAAGGCATTTTACTTCTACCAATCCAATGTGTATCAAAAGTCACTCCTATATCAGATTCCCCTTCCATTTCTCTAACCTTTTTAGACCTGACTATTTTATAAGTGGTGAACAAAATCACCACTACCAAAACTAGTCCAAAAACCCCACTTCCAAATCCTATCAACCACAGTGCCCTACTCTTTTTTTCCTTATCTTCTGAAGATGGAACAACAATTGAAAAATGGCCATCTCCCTGTGTAAGACATTTATAACCCCGAGTTAAGTTCCTGATTTGGACCAACCCACCCTCACCAAATTTGACACATTTCATTTCTTCTTCATTCCCTTTTTTTAATTCCCCAATTTTATCAAAACTGACCACAATGGGTGCACCAAAGAAACTGAACTTGAGAGTTTCATTACCTAATGTTGTTAGATTTGAAGCATCATAAGCCATAAACCCAACAACAGGAGCAACTAAAGAATAACCATGAACTTTATAGTAATAAGAAGACCAATTTCCCAAGTTGAGATAAACAATAGCTAGTCTTCTCACAAAAGGAAATGGTAAAACTCTTGGGGGAATATAAAAAGAAGTAAAATTGGCTCCCCTATCCCAGAAATTACCACTCCTTAGTCTAACAACTGAGGCTTCCATGCCAGAAAAATTTGCAGGCAGGGAAACATTTAATAAAATACCTGTACGTTGTCGCTTTACTAATGCTTGAATTGTGTATTTCCGAATGGATTCATCTAAAGAGTCAGGATCATAGCTTAAAAACCCATTGGCCTTGGAAAATAATAACAAGGTCCAGAGAGAAAAGATTGTGCAGATAATGTGCAAGCTTCTTCTTTTACAACCCATCAAGATTGTCTTCCCCACTCAAAATGAGCCTCAAGATTTCACATATTGATTCAAAATTCAACCCATTAAGGAATGCTGATTGATGATTTATATAGAAAGATCAAAAGATGACGATGTATGAAAGGGGAAAAAAAAAGATTAAACAGGACAATGATCTGAACCCTGAAGAAATCTTTTTCTTCCAAGAATGACGAATTTGCACCAAATTAAATAATGGTGCGAAATTCCGAATTCAAGAACTAGGATTACAACTAGTATTAGTATTTAGATAGATATGAAAGGACAATGTTTGATCAGGTAAAATGAGAATCACCTTTTAGACAAAAGGGAAGTGAAGAAAAGATCAAAGATTGTGAATTTTCATAGAAAAATCATAATTGGGTTTCGTCGCGATATCTTTGGAAGTTCCTAGGGAATAAGGGCACTAAGGAAACAACATATTATATTTGTATTGTGTCACTACAGGGATAGGGAAGGTGGTCTAACTATAATTTTATTAGGGAGCCATTATAGACTGGCACCCAAAAGAAAGGGCCTTTTTTTTTTCTTTTCTGAGTTGTTTCATGTCCTTTTTCATTCTTTCCATTTCATATATACATATATATATATGCCTGATTTTTTTTTTTTAATTTTAGATTTATTATTTCTAGTCACCAGGCAACTTCATAAAAAAAATTGGTTATTGGTTATTTTTTGGTGAATGAATTGGATTTTTCCCTTTCTAGTACCAATCTGATATGATTTTTATATATATATATTAGTTTATATATACGGTGAGACTTAAAAAAAATAAAAAAAAAATTTACAATAATCGATAAAATGAGAAATATGTATATTTTTGTGAATTAGATTAATTCTTGGGGGAGGGTGTATTATGTTAATATGTGCGTGTATATATTTTGTTTTGGAAAAAAAAAATAATTCTTGGAGAATAAAAAAAATTAGTACTCCTTCCCTCTCAAATATATAAAATTCATTTTCTTTTTTAGAAGTATCAAAATATCGGCCTATTTTTTATTTTAAAACATATTTACTTTCTTAAATTCTTAATTTACCCTTATTTAATATTAGTACTATATAAATTTTTTATAATTTATTATACGAGTATTAATTAAATTAATTGAGGGGTATTTTTAAAAAATTAAAATAAAATTTATTATTTAAATTATATTAACTAATTTTTCTTAATATACGTGAAAATAGGGGTATATATTTGGTACTGATATTTACATATTGTGAAAGTAGAACCTCTGGATCACACAACATCACTGTTTCTTTGTTCCCGCGGATGATTTTAATTGGTTATCGCCGGCTTCTATTTAGAGTTTACAAGTGGAGCGTTGTGTGTTTGTTGCTGAAAAATATGCAAATACTATTGTCATTACTATTATTATTATTCTGGGTCATTAATTATTTTTTATTTTTTTAGATGCAAGTACATAAATTTCTTTGATTGTTACACTCAAGCCCACCCTGGATATCATCCTCCGTCTTAAAATATAATATAAACAGGGTTGCACAATGCATATTTAAAACTTGAACTAATTTAGGTTGTTTTAGTTGCAAGTCATGATGAGCCATCTTCCTACATAGTAACCATTATGTTCATTAAAAAAGTTTTTCTAATAATGGGTAAATAAAAATTATAAATATGCAGCTTCCACATTGGATATTTGGGTAACACTTGTCAAACTCAACTTACCATTTTTATAATTGTAAAAATAATTTCAATGTCAATAAATAAAATCTCCTTATGTTGTAGATATAAAATTCTTTGCCATATCATAATGATCCTACCCATATTTCAGTTCAAAATTAACTGAGATTTGATATGAATGGTGTCCACTTGCTAAAACTATAGAGGGGGGCCGCTACATAGGCCAAAGGCCCAAGAGGCGATTTATGAGGGGGGGAGAGAGAGAGAGAGAGAGAGAGAGACTCAAACGTGGATTTGGAGATAGGGAATCAACCAATCAAAAAGCTTACCTTATCCACGTGTCATTAGAAGAATGAGAGTCAGAAACTCAACACGAAAAATATCATCAGTGGATAATAAATAAACAAACAAACACTTAAAAAAACTCAAATAAAAATAAAAATAAAATATACTACTAAACCAAAATTTTTAACGATCAAAAGTCAAGAGACTCCAAGGACAAAGGATAGAAAGCCACAGCTTCTGGGCAGCCACACATCAATATCCTAATGGCAGCGACGGTTTATGCGGCGGCAGCATCCTCTTCCATCGCGGCTACTACAGCCACCTTCATTCCGACCGCCAACAGAACCACTCGCTGCTCTGTCTTACCTTATCTTCCACCTCGCTTGTCTTCTAATTCCTTCCGCCCTTCCATCAAACAAGTCTCAGGTACTGTTTGCCCCCTCGCTTTTTTTTTTTTTCAAAATTTTTTGTCTACTTACTATTGTATAATAGTGTAAGACAAATAGTTCATAGAAACCATTGGCTAACGAAAAATTTATTCTTTACTTTTTGTTGTTGAAAGTGGAAATGCTATACCTCCAGACCTTAGATTATATAATTGAGGAGGAATGTAGTGGATTTGCCATGGCAAAAATGCCAAATCAGACTCTGGTCTAGTTGGTGAGATCGAAATTGAAGCCTTTGGACTTGAAAAGTTTCAAGTTTGATTCCTGCTATGTTAGTTTTCAATTGTATTTATAAATTTCTCTTTTGGTTGAAAAGCTAATTTGTGTCGCTACCATGTGATTAAAAATAATAATAAAAGCATCAGCTTGTCTCAATTGATCAAAATTGACTTGAGTTCCTCCTGGTGATCTATGTATTGTTTTATAGGAAAGTTGGGTGTCGTTTGGTAATTAGTTTTCCTCCTCTATATGAGGAATAGAGATTATGTATGGAATTCCTGCTCCATTAAGAAAACAAGGGTAATGGAGCAATTGCAAATTGACCCAATTCGACCAATCTATTGTAGCTGGAAATGTTAATGACGCAATCGAGTTTCTTTTATTTGGTACTTCTTGGTTGCCAAAAACTCGTGCTTTATGTAAATGCATGCACAAATATCGTTTTAGAAATGGCTAGTGAATTAATGAGTTCCCAAATAATACGTGGGTTATCTTGTTTTTCCAAGTAGAGTCTCGCAGGTTCTCTCTCCTACAGATTAGAGCGTCGTCAGAAGACACATCCACTCCTGTTGACGCTGGTGAGCTATTCACAGACTTAAAGGCAAAGGTAAGAAACATAGAAAAGCTTTGCTAATTTTTGTCTAACCCAACTTTCTTTTTTTGATTCTTTTTGGACTAAAATAATTTGCGTTACTAGTGGGATGCACTTGAAAACAAGTCGACGGTGCTTCTTTATGGGGGTGGGGCAATAGTTGCCGTTTGGCTATCATCGATCGTTGTGGGAGCCATCAACTCAGTACCTTTGGTGGGTTAAACTTTTTAAACAAATTTCAAAGACATGGAAGCTTTATCACTTCTCTAATTTTCTTATCTTTCTATTCTTACCAGCTCCCCAAGATCATGGAGTTGGTGGGGCTTGGATATACAGGATGGTTTGTCTACAGATACCTTCTCTTCAAGGTAAGAAATTAGAATACGCTCTAATTTGGTCTCTTATGCAACTTTCGAATCTTAGGTAAGCTAGAAGAAACAAACAAGTATATGCAAAATCTCCTTCCTTCCCTCTAATTCTCTTCTGCATGAAGGAGAAGGAAGGCTCATTTTCCATTACTGGAATTTAAATTTTGCGATATGCCTTCCTTTAAATGTACCTGATAGCATAATATACAGTTTTATCAGATTCAGATTTTGGTATTCGAAAACTAGCAGAGAACAGCAAATAGAAATTTAGAACCAGATTTTTAGTGATATTTGTTATTCTTTATCCTACAAGCAACATTGCTAAAAAGTACATTTATTTCTCAGTCAAGCAGAAAGGAACTAGCCACGGATATTGACGCACTCAAGAAGAAGATTGCCGGAACTGAATAAATCCATATGATTGAGCAACCCAATTTACCTACATTCCGGATCTTTTCTTTATTTCAGTACTGTGTATCCCTGCTGTAAGACATATTTGTATCTTGAATTGCAGATTAGGGGGAGCCTTGTATGAATGATGTTGCTCTTGTATTTTCCCAGTTCATCATTGTAATAAGGATCAGCAATTTCATGTGTATGCAGCAATTTCATGTGTGTGCAGTTTATGCAGCAATTACAATCTCTGCTTATATGATCATATGACTAAATGCTGTTTATGCATTTTTCACTTGTTCTGTTCATTCTTTTAGTTTAGTTAACACGGGGATACTAGTGATGAACGAATCCTAGGGGCTCAACCAAAGAAAAGGCATGCAAACACTGAAATTTATATCTAGACTGCAAATCCTAATCATTTTAGACTATAATCATTTTAGACTAACTCAAATTAAGAAACCAACAGTAATTAAATGTAGACGGTTGCCTAATTTTTCAGATTCTAAGTGCCGCTCAAGTTTATTCACACGATAAAAGGCAAATGAAGGACAATATCACATTCATCTCCAAAGCAATCTTAACATACAAATTGTGTATCAGAATTCAGAAGCAATCAAAGGATCACCTGTACATGGCTACATGCATAAGCGCACATAAATATACATATACATTTATAAAAAGAGAGTTTTATAATTTCAAGTCCACAAATGTGATATTACACCAATTCTCAACATGACAGAAAGCCAACCAGAAGAAAACAGTATCCATATATCTACGTATCTTAATGCACATCTTACTCATATGACCCTCAGCAACCATTTTCCCAGTTCATTTCTACTGGTGTCAGATATAAAAATTTCATAGTAGTTAATTAATTTTCTGCATTTTCCCAAAGATTCTAGTCATATAACTCGGCTTAACACACCAAACAATTCTAAATTGAAGCCATTATAAAGAAATAAACTTAGCAATGCCTTGCCGCATATGAACAAATAATACAGATAATTAGTATCAATTTTTTCAAGATATAAATTTTAGACTTGAACAGAATAACATACAGGAATTTAGATCTAATCGATGTCTTCGTCCTCGAACTTGATGTAATGATCGCCAGCAAGATCATCCTCATCATCAATCCCACCAGCCATCACTTCTTTCAACCTAATGCTATCAGGCAACTCATTATAAGCCTTCAAGAGCCAAGCCTCATCAGGCATATATATCAGAATGACACCAGCCTTATAATCCTGATAATCCCTAAGGCCTACGAGAATGATATCACCAGTGGCGATCCAGACTTTCTCGTGCATTTTCCCTCCGATGTGGCAGAGCCGCTTGGTGCCGTCGATACACCACGGCTTCGCAGCGCCCATTTCCCAGCATACGGAAGACCTGAGCGTATTCCTGACCGTCTTCTTTGAAGACAAGCTATTGCTTATCGTCGTCCGCCTCGTTCTTGCCTCTCTTGCGGTTCTTACCTCCCTTTCCCTTGTTCGTCGGCATATCGTATATGGAAACTTTTTACTCACTCGCTCTCTCTTTCTTTTGTATTTGCGTGTGTTCTGGTCGTTGATACCCTAAATCCCAAACTGGTTTGTTTTTGTCTTTCTTTATCACGAAATTCAATTGGCGTCGGGAGTACATTTAGTCTGTGAAAAAGTATGGAATTTTGAGGCAGTGGATAGGCGGTTTTACCCTCCATATTCTGCTGGGAAACCGACATAACGGGTTATGATGTCGTACGGTGGCCAAAGTTTTTGGGGCTCATAGTTCTATCAATATTTTGCCAGAATACTAAGCTCCGCTAACCAACTAGTAACTAACAATTTGATTTAACTAATAAATTGCAAGTAAATCTATTGGGGAATACGTTCCAATGTCAAGTTTGAGGAAAACCCCTGGAAGCAATTTTCAAGCATGATGTAGTTGACACGGTTTTGCCTCATGTGATGCAAGCGTTCCTATCAGTAAGTACCAACACAATGAAGATGAATACTGCTTAGCAGAGGTATAATGACACAATAGCCATTTTCATATCCATAACCAAAAACCAAGCTGTCCAGAAGCAATCACTAATCAGCTATATGTTACCAAATCGCATTTTTAATTTATGAACTCGTCAGAACAAAACCCTATTCCCTCCCCCATGGATCCAACCACATTTACATTTCCATTTTCCCTAGAATAAAATGGACAATTTTTAATTGATGTTTAAATTTTCCAACCAAAACTAGCTCAATACATGGTGCCTACTTATTACATTCAATGCTTGGTTAAAGTTGAGAAGGAAGACAAAAGGGTTAGAACTTCTTGAGCAAGAAGCTTGGAGTCATGACGTCCTGATTGTAAGCTCAGCTCTAAGATGCAGGACGCCATTTATAAAGTAGAGACTATCATCAGCCATGAAGTTAGTCCATGGTATCGCAAACAAGTTTCGGTAACCAACTGCCTTACCCCCAGTGAATGTGTAGTTCCCTTTGTATTTGCTAACAAACTCCTCTGTTGGCTTCGTCCTGGCTGCAAATTCATAATCTACAGCAAAGCTCACACACCCCTTCTCCTGCATCCCCAAAAACAACCCAAAACATTGGGCAGAGCTCTGCTGGTCCATGTTGCAATGTGCTGACAAAAAAAATCCTTGTCCGCCCAGGTGGAATGCCTGGGAATAAACTCGTCCAGCTGGGAATAAATTTGCACATTCTTCATGCTTCAAGTCCAGGTACACCACACACTGATGCCTAGGTAGTTCGAATTCTACCACCTTAACAGGACGATACTTGTAAGCACGCTCCACAAAACGACGAGTCAAAGACGCAGACTCATCTGCTGCCAGGGTTCGTTGGCGATGTGGGGCCTCAGCCTTGAAAAAAAGGGCCTCAAGCACAAGCTTGGATGCGACATCATGATCAAAGTCGGTACATGTTAAAACCTTCTTAAGCTTCCGACAAGTCATGTAAGGGAAGCGAATGTAACGTGCAAGGCGTGAGCCCAGGACTTCACGGCGCTCCTCAATGCTTGAGTACTGAAGCCTGGTCCACTTCAAGACAAAGTCATATACAGCATCTTCCGAAGCAACCTGCAGGTCATCACTGGACAAAATTGCCTCAACTCCAGCCAGAGGCAAGGACATCACCTCTTCTTGGAACCTATTATAATTTAAAAATTAAACCACCCGAAAAATGAACAGGGAAAAAAAAAAAACAAAATAAAGAGAAATACTTGATCCCCAGAAGGAAAATTCAGCAGAAAATGTGTTTGTACTGGCATCACAATCCATGGATATTATTAAAAAAAAAATGCAGCAAATTAGATTTGCATATAGATAAGATCACTAGAGTTTAAGGTCCTAATGCACCAAAAATGTCATTCTCTTGCAAATAGTTAAAACTAGACACGAAGAATTTTGAATGAGATAATAACTCCCCTCCCCCTAAAAAAATATATATATATATATATATATATATATATATATATATATATATATATATATATATATATATAAACAGAGATAAAGAAAGGAATGAAAGGAAAGAAGCTTACTTGGTCATGTCCCTATAACGAGATGCAAGGTATTGCTTTGCTGCATCAGTCAATGGTTTGACTGCTTCACCCATTAAAACACTGGAGGGAAGCTCTAGATAAAGCAATGCAGACTCTGGCGTCATGGGCAAGTTGCGCAATTGTCGACTGCAATACCTCATACACGAAGCAACCTCAAATTTATCAGCAGCCATCAGCACATCAAGCAAACCAGGAGCTGTAGTAGTAGATAAAGTATTGTTGTACATAAAATTCAGAAGCTCCATGAGGGCAGCTTCCTCTGTTCAAAAGAAAAAAAGGGTAGAATAATTGTAAGATAAACTTCGTATGATTAATTATTACACTGATGTATAAACAAATTATTTTTTGCGACAGCTTATCAAAATAAGACTGCATATTAGGAGACTGTATGATTTAAAAGAACACTCAGCTAATGCATCTAACAATAATGTTGTTGCTCCACAAGAACATGAAAAATGACCAAAGCAGAGTATGATATCAAGTTATAAAAAGAGTTTTTTTTTTTCTCTGAAAAAAAAAAAAAAGTGAAGCTAAAAATAAACATTAAAAATTGCCTCTAAGCAAGAGAATGAACTAGTTAAAATAAATTGAAAGTGATTGTCTGCATGTACCAGAGGCATTGATCCGTAGAGTTACATGCCGCTGTTCCGACTCTCTCATCCCATTTGAGAAGAGCTGTCCCCAAAAAAAAAAAAAAATAAAAATGTAAGAGAACAATTACACAGACCAGTAATTTCAGCAACAAAGATGGAGTTTTGAAAAAATAAATAAATAAATAAACCTTCACCTTGTAGAAAAATGGACTTTTTGCCGCTAAAATGGGAGAGCTGATGTGTAATGTTTTAACTCTCACAACTGTAGAGCAATCCATGCTCCAAGGTGACTCATTGCCATCCGCAGCTTCATCACCTGAAAGGGTGCCAAGCAAACTTGATAATTTACAGCATTACTGAATAAATTGAACAAAATATATGGATGCAGACCTTTGAAACATTGTGAATTTCAATCCCCATAAGACTCAATAATTTATATGACTAGCTCAGACAAGCAATAACAGCCAGGTAAATAAATCTAGTGCACTGATAGAAATGTTAAACAAAAATAAACCCTTAAAGCTAGCATAGAGTTTTGAGTCCAAAAATCATTAATCTGTATCACCAGTACTGCGAACAACTTAGCATGAGGGTCCTGAAAAGTATATTAAAACTTAAATTTTACTAACCACATGAAAAAAAACTTCTTCACATAAGGAGACAGAGACAGAGATACATAAATATGATAAGGAAAAATAATTTATCTTAAGCTATATAAATCCATTTGAAAGCAACCTGCACCCGCTTCTCATCATAAGCCCATTCAAAATTATAAAATTAAGGGGGAAAAAAACTCAGCCTCCTATTATAGCCCCTTCCAAAATTTGAAAAAAAAAAAAAAGAATATTGAGATGGCAAATGATATTTGACAGGCAAGGGCATACTGGCATTGGTTTCCTTAAATTATCTCCAAGAGTTTTCTAAAGGGCACAAGTTATGTACAACCTCTATTATTTTAATTGAATGCAAAATACCACAAACTACTTCAAAATCCTCCTCTTCAATTTTGCTTTCTCTTCCAGCCAGTGGTATATTTTGAAATTCTTTTTTAGATGATATTGTCCTCAAGAAAGTTATCCCTCACAGATGTATAAAGCGACCCAGAGAAACTCCAAAACAGAAGATTAAACACACAATACACTTATGTAAGATTCAATACAACAACTTGATTAGAAATTTTAGCAAAAGTACCTGAAGGTGCCTCTTCAATCATTGCATCTGCTTCCTCGTCTTGATTTTCAGAACCCACACAATCATCCATATCAGGTTGGTTACAACTTAAAATCTGCTCCTCAGCACCTACAGAGACCTCCACAGCTGAAAGCACATTGTGTACATTAACAGTCATCAGTAAGGCCAGAAAGAAGATACTACAGTTTAAAATGCAGGGTAAAAAATTACAAGGACATGCATCTTTCAAGTAAAAAAAGATGCAAGTTCGAAATTATTTATAAACTACCACAGAATATAGAGTAATCAGAGACCTGAAGGACATATAACACCAGCATGCACAAAGGCAGCACCAAATATGGCACCAGATCGGAAGGGCGAGATATGCACATACTCATACAATGCAAGGCACAAGGATACACACAGAGAGAAGAGATTTTCTAGTCTTCACACCCACACCCAAAAAAAAAAAAAATTCCCCTGGAATCATGTATCCTGCTGTCACTCTTAATGAACTAAGAGTTAATTATTTGTCTGTTTATTAATGCCAAGAGATTACACAACATTGACCACAACTGTTAACCCCAAAAGAAATTAGTGATGGGTAGCCAAAGTTAAATCAAGAACCTACATGCTGCCTAGTGGTTTTCAAGACAAAATCTAGCATGCGGCAAGGAGAGGAACTAAGCTTCTGGCATAAGATTAAATGATTAATCATGTTACCAGCCAAATGCACATGCATGATATGAATGGAGCATCGCATCAACAACTGCCCACCCCAAGTTGATACATAAATTGATCAAAGAACAATTTATCATGAGATTAATATTTGATACAATGTGATATCTAGGTAAATACAGATAAAAACATAAAAGAAATGGCAGACTTGAATACAAATTTTCTAAACAATTACCTATGCAGAAACATTGACATATTAATCACTTACATAGTTAATATCGTGAATGCACAAAATAATAATATCTCAACCCAACAAAATCTAACTCACAACTAATGTTAAGTTAGATAGACAGGTTCCAGCTAGGCATTTAACTCTTTAAATCCATTATCATTCTTCAATCCCTCGGTTGTAGAAAAGATAGAAGAATAAATGGCAGAATTTATTATCATATTCAGATTCTGTATTTCAGTTTACTGTAAACATGGAAAAGAAACAAGCAGAAATTCATAATAAAATCAATGCATGAAACTATAATTCCCTTGTTGTTATCTAAACACAAGCATATGATATGGTGAAAATTTATACGATCCTCTCACAATTCACAGATAAGAAGCAGACAACGTTAGCGACAAAATTTACAAATTTCCTAGCAGCCCAGCTGGGTGATGAGGGTGAGAAATCCATTTCCCCATCTAACGTCGACAGAAAGGACCTTAAATTAAACTTTGAAAACTGAAAACCCATGGGAACGATCCTAGAGACGCGTAGAAAGGATTTTCAATTGAATTTTTAGAACCTGAAATCCAAAGAAACAGTCCTAGAGACTTCCTGTCATCATCTTCGTTTCATTTCTTCAAATTTTTTCAACAAACAACCAAATATCCTTAAATTGCTAAATGAAACGAAAATTTTTTAAAAATCCAAAACAACATTTCATTCACATAACCTAAAATACCTTCGCAATAAAACAGAGATTATCATCTATAAGGACACAGAGAGAGGGAGAGAAAAATCACAAACCATTGTCCTTCTTGATATCTTCTCTCCTCCTCTTGCGGTGCCTAGCCCAATCGACAATACTAGTACATCCCTCGCCATCGGACCTGTTCTCAGGCAAATCGCCCATGATTTCAATCCGAAGAAGCCGGTCGGAGAAATTACTATCGTTGAAGGCGAATCCGAATTGGAGCGATTCCATCTCCGTAGGGTCGAACAGATCCGAATTGGAACCTCTCATCTACTCTCTCCCCAACAGATTACAGAGAGTGGAAATGAAACCCTAGAGAGAGAGAGGAGAGAGAGAGAGAGCGCGTGAGGGAGGCTACGATTTCTGCAACAAAAATTATTATTATTATTTAAAGGAAAATTCCTATAACAGAAGCGCTTGATTTGTTCTGTGCGTCCATTTTTCACTTCCAATTTAGGGTATTATTATTGGCTTGTCATTTCTTCTTTCAAAATTTTAATGAGCTGCTACGTGTTTGAATTCTGACTTGTCGTTTTATTTTTACTCCCGTTGTTGTCGTTCCCTTTTTATTTATCCTATTTTTTTGTCTTTTTTAAAATTAAAAACAGCAATGCACGTGTGAAAAAATATTAAATCATAATTTCTGCTTAATTGTTTAAAATGATTGAAAATTTATAATTTGATATTATGTTTATTTTTTATGATTTTATATTTAAAATTTAAATTTAAATTGATAATAATTTTAAATGATGAATTGCCAAATCGAGTCTAATATATTTTTTTAAAATTGAAAAAGAAAAATCAAATTTAAATCCATTATTTTATTATATATGTACTTACTGTTGATATTAATAAAACTCTAATGAGGTGTTGCTCTAACTAACAAAAATAAAAGGGTGTTAAATAAAATATTAGTTGGAGACCAAAGGGTTAGATTCGCAAAATGATTAGCATGAGTTAATTATGTTATTTGTATTTATGGTGAAAATTTTATTTTATTTTATAAATTTTTAGCATTATAGAAAATATATGTAATATAATACTCCGAGTTTTTATTGGTTCTAATGTCATAAGATATGTTGTAAGGATGAGTAGTGAAACTTAAATTCTTAATGAGTTATATAGTTAGTTTACTTAAGTTTTTTAATGCACGTAGTTAAATGATGTCTTAAATAATATGACCTAATTACAAACGAATGCATAAGTTTCAAAGTGTTAAAGATTGGATTGGAATGTATTGAGTTACATGGTTAATAGCATAACATTGTATTATTTCATGAATATTGTTCAAGGCTAAGAATGTTTACCTTGTTTGATGAGTGTGTCAACAGATATTTAATTCTTATGGTTAATGATTTCTAAGTATGTCATGATATGGAGTTATGTTTATGATGGTTTTAGATGGTTAAATGCAAGTATTAAGAGTTAATAGAGTCAGACCCCCAAATTTGATTATTTTTAGCATTTTTGGATGATTGAACTATATTGATGATTCTTTTGGATTGACGAACACTACGATTGTGATGAAATGGGGCTCATGGAATGGATTTTTGATTTGTATTTTTTTTTTAGGATTTTTGCTTTAATTTGTTGGCATCGGTTTGAGGGATTATAAGTAAGAATGGAGGCTGTTTTAGTTGGTTTCAAAGTTGTATGCTTGTTCAAAAAGTGAATGTTCGTGCAAAAGTATTATGTATGAACAGTAAATATGTGGATCTCAGCATTCAACGCTGATTTATAGTTATGAACACTTCATATTGTTGAATGCTTGTTCAAAATGCTTATATGTAAATAGTGATAATCCTAGAATTAAAGGTGAATGCATGTTTAAGAAAAATGAATGCTCATTCACAGTCTGGGTCTATAAAAATGACAACTCTGCCTAAAACATGAAGAATTGGATCTATCTTCAATTATTTTGATTCCATTAGCCCTCAAGCCCTACCAAACTTTATAAATGTTTCCCAAGACTAAGATTAGTCATTTTAACTCAAGATTTTAAAAGATATACAAGATTTAAGGTGCATCCATTCAATTATTTAACTACGAGTGTTGTAATTTGTAGATATTGTGAACAAAAAAAATTATTTAGCATACTAAGTATCATAAAAAAATATATTTTATATTTATAATCAGGTGCATCCCACTCAAATTTATAAAAATAATTTCTATATAAATATGATAGGAGATTTATAAAAATTTATGTGTATCAAATACATATAATAATCTTAAAAATAATGTGTATTGAAAAAATAAAACTAAATTGAAATTACAAGCTATTGTCAAATATAATAGAGTTGATTAAGTCATACATTTAATTAGTTAGGTTGGGCATTTAATTTCCTTCTGAAATATTCAACATATATAGAGTCAATGAGACCACGTACCAAGAGGAGGAAAAAAAAAAATGCCCAGTTGAGTTTTTTTTTTTTTTTATTTCTCAAAAGGTAATCATTCATTAATGGGGCTTTAAGCCCAGCACAATACAAAATTTAAATATAATAGAGTTGATTAAGCCATACATTTACTTAGTTGGGTTGGGCATTTAATTTCCTTCTGAAATATTCAACATATAGAGTCATTGAGACCACATACCAAGAGGGGGAAAAATGCCCAGTTGAATTTTTTTTTTCCTCAAAAGGAAATCATTTATTAATGGGGCTTTAAGCCCAGCACAATACAACATTTAAATACATTAGATGGCCAACTTACAGATAAACAAATAGACCTAGATCTAAATAAGAACTACCTAATAAAAGGGTTATAACATTAAGAAAATTACAGAAATAACCTTGATCCATTTCCAACCTTTCAAAGCAGGTTTCCTCTGTAAACAATTCCCTCGTCGCCTACGATTGAACCAAATGGAGGAATAACAAGTAGATCAAGACTTTAACTTGACCATATTGAAAGGTCATATATTGATGGAGCCTAAATCTTCCCAATCGTAGAACAAACATAATTAAATCGAGCAAAAAAAAAAGCCTGAATCTATTTTCTCTGACTAGATCTATAGTCATAGGCAATACAAGGCACTATATCTATGAAACCATGCGTAAATCCTTAAATCTCTACACTAGCATCATAGGCCTTCTCTCCCTTCCACCAAAAAATCATCCATGAGGAGATCCTTGGGAAGTTGAAGAGGGGAAAGTCGCCGGACAGTAATAGCCACAAAAACCATCAAAACAACCAACAAAATCACAAGAACTAAAAAAACAAACTGATGAAAACGGTAGGAGAAAAGAATCCATTGAAGGTCTTAGACAATGTTTTATTAATACAATCAAAGGAAAAAACTAAAACAAGAAAAGAAAAAACAGTTACAGAAAATTTCTCTTACTGAAAACTGTAGAATAGAGAGAAGCAAACTTTTACAAAAACCACAGAGAGAGAGAGACAGAGAGAGAATCTCAGCTTATATCGATTCACCAGCTAAAAAGATAAACAGAAAATTATCACTACTCTCCACCTTTAAGTCAATACTATAAGTCACCAAACTCTTGACCTAGTGGTCGTGTAATTGCTACACATGTTAGAGGGACTTGGTTCTAGTACCTCACAAGCTAATCGCCCCTCATAACCAGTACCTATTGTAAAAAAAAAGAAAAAAAAAGAAAAAAAAAATACTAGAACCAAGTATCAATCAAGTGGTACTTGGGATTTGGACTTGTAGAGTATGGAAGTCCTACCGTGGAAATTAATAAGAATTAAATCAAAGTGAAGATCATAATCAGCAAATCTAAAGCAACAAATTTGTATGAGAGATCTAAAGGGAAAGCTGACACAAAAAATTAGAGTAGACATTAAACTTATTGCTCTCCTAGACTCAAGGTCTACTTCTTAGATTTTGTTGAAGGTAAATAAATCTAATGATCTGCCCGCAAATTCTGCTAGCAGAAGTGTTTTGAATCAAGTTGTTTTCACCTATGATTTTTTTAATACTATTTAAAGAGAAGAAATTTAATATGGGTGAGATTCAGCATTGGTGACCAGTTAATAAGAAAGGAAAAGTTATAAAATTCATTAAAATCTGTTGAAAATTGGTTCCCACTTCACACAGAGTAACAACGAAACTGGCGATATTCTAAGGCTTACATTGGCAGTACATATATGGAGATTAATTAATATTCGATTTTGTTACCATTTAAGAAACTATTCAAGATTTCATTAGAATGGTGTGTAAAAAGAAACATCATATGGCATTTTTCTTTTGACTAGATGACTAAAAAATTTCATATACTTCCTCAATAAAAATTAAGAGTAGCAGCTAAAATTAATGATTCACACAACCTTTTTTTTAATCAGTGAGCCTTACTCTATAATATATTATTCTTGCCATTGTAGAATGCCTAAATCCTAAATAAAGATATGACAAAGCCAAATCAAAATAAAAAATAAATAGGCTATTTTATAAAGAGAATAGTTGATGATCTTCCAAATTTTCATAGACAACTTCATCAATTGCCCCAATGTGCTTACTTTATCAACTCAGAATCACCATCAATGATCAGTCCTGCAAATTAAATTGTCCATTAAAAAGGGTTTATGTCTATATATATAAATGTATATAGAGAGAGAGAGAGAGAGAGAGAGATTAATTAATTTTGAATGAAGAACTAGAAAGATGATACAGGATTGGATAGAAGATAGGAGCTCCCTTCACCCCAATACCAAAACGATGAAAGGCAACCACATCTCCCAGCACATGCAAACCCTTGGACTGCGAAAACTGGAACTATAACCGCACCCAAAGGGTATTCATGAACTAGCAGCCGTGCCACACCTTCACCTCTTTTCAGAGATGGAGTTAGAGAGCTCCCATCGCATAATACCAACACTAAAAATTAATCTACACAAATACCCAAATTATTACAAATTTCAAACCATCTGGCAGAATTATTAACAAATATATATATATATATACACACACACTGCTACAAATACAAATTTGGAGGCTGTTACTTATGAGTCTTTGGTGAAAGAGGGATGGTCTTTATATAGGCTAGGGTCATGGGGCTAACTTCAGTATGCAATCCTCGTAATTAATTTAGAAGATATGAAAAATCTCACTATCGCATAAAGATTGATATTAGTGTTAGTGAGAATCTTTTTCTCGTAACTTTCTGTTTATTGGTAATGTATAGTATTAATTTATAAATAGTCTTGAATTGCATATCCGATTGAGGGCAATAATCTAATAATCATGGTTATAAAATCTGGATCGATATGACAAGTTCAATTGGAAGAATTAAAATTCGGTACAGATTGATTTGAATCACTTATAAATTGAACACTTTTTATAATGAGTGTCCACAAGATATAATGAATAATATTTTGCTTTCTGTCTGAAAATTCTTAAAATTTAATTGATTGTAACATTCATTCACAAATGCTATATAAATTATATATGTATATTAGTTAATATTGCTATAAATAATATTTATTGGTATATTATATTTATTTTTAATATATACTTTCTCTATTCTGAAAAAAGTGGCCTATTAAAAAAGTTAGTTTTATTTATAAATAAGTGACTATTTAGCAACCCAATAAAAAAAATGGTAAAATGACTAATTTATCTCTCCATTTTCTAAGTATAAGAAATGTTTTCCTAATTTATACTGCAATTAATAGGGTTTTTTTTGACAACTTATAATAAAATTATTATTATTTTAAAAATGATAATTTTTTTTAATAGTCACTTTTTTCAAAATAAAGAGAATAAATATATAATATATAATATTATTTAAAATTCTAATTTAATCCTAGTTTGACTCTAGTTTAACTTTTAATACATGACTATCTGTATTTTCTGTTTTTAAGACTGGATAGTTTGAAAAATCATGCTATTAATAATATTTATAGAAATTGCTGTAAACGTTAAATTAAGGTTTAGATTCCCTATGATAATAGTTTTTGGTGCTTTTGGGGGAATAAACTATTCGTTTGGCATTATTCCCTTTCTGACCAAGACTGCAATTTCATTTTTAGGATCCAATTAATTACCAGAATCAGAAGAGAATAAGTCTCTTCTACAAAATTCGGTCGCTTAATTAAAGATTTACAAAGAATATAAATTTAGAAAATATTTTATTATGTGACTTCAGAAATATGAAACTGTTTTTTTTGTTAGGCAGAAATAAGAAACTGTTGGACTTCACCAAATGGGTAATTTGCCATTTTCATTAATATTACCATTTTTTTTTTAAGTTAAGAACCTAGACATAAGAAAATTATTGAGTACATCCAATCAAATATGAAAATAACACATCACGTAAATTCATATTAATGTGAAATTAATATGGAATTATTGGCAAAAAAAAAAATTAATACGGAATTAAATATATATGGATGGGCCGATTTTAGTCAAAATAGAGTCTTAGGCGAAATTGCAATGAAATAATTTTTTTACTTAATTATTTTTATTTAAATGATAAAATTATATAATAAAAGTTTTAATTAATAATATGTGCAAGCCCGTAAAAAATTATTTAAATAATTTATTTTTCTTAAATGACAATATATATAAACCCATTAAAGTTAAGACACATATTGTATAGTTAATACCTACCATATGGGATAAGCATAGCTCTTAATGGATGCCCCTAAGGTCGGACCTGATACAAGGACTATTATAGGGTGGAGATATTGAGGTACTACCCAAACATTTCCACTAAATTATGTGTGCATTTTATGTTTATCCCACTAACTAATTTGAATTAGATCTTCGAAGGAAGATAGCCTGTTTCTATTGGGGTACTTTGGAAGCAAGGGAACTATAAAATTTTTCAGCAGCAGAATGTTGATCCCTTAAAGACTATTCAAATGGCATATTACTATTCTTTTGAGTATAATGTTAATCCTTGAAGGTTTCCCCGTCCCACTAAGAGTAATCCAACTGTTTTTACTAATTGGCATCCACCTGATAGTGGAGTTATTGAAGTTAATCCAGATGCTAATTTCAACAAAGGAACAGGCCAAGCAGCCCTTGCGGTTATTTTCGAAAATGATCTTGGCAACCTTGTAGATGGTGTTACGGTAAAGAAGACAACCAGGTCTGCATCTACAACAGAAATAGAAACCATCGTCTTAGCTTTAAAGCATGCAACGATTTTTGGATACAAAAAAATTAATCCTTGAATCAGATTGCAAAAGTTTAATTGAAAATCTTACTGTTTCTGTTGAAACCAATTCTTGGGAGATTAAGTCTCTTTTGTTATTTATCAAACAATTATCTATCAATTTTGATTCTTATTGTTTTTGCTGGGTGAGGAGAGTTGTTGATCAAGCTGCACATTGGGTAGCAAATTCTCTTCTGAATAGTTTTCTGTCACCTGTTTAGGTTATAAATCCTCCTTTAAGGCTTAAAAATATTCTGTACTAGGATTGTCCTTGTTCTTTTGATGTTGAATGAATCAATTTCTATTTGGCAAAAAAAAAAAAAAAATTAATAATTTGAATTTATTTGCATTAAAAAATTAAAATATTTAGAGTTTATACATTGGTTTTGCTGATAATTTTTTTTTGGATATATATATATAATAGTGCATCTTTTTTTTATCAAAGAAAGAAATTGACTATTATTAGGTTTCAGGAGCACAAATAATTGAATACACAGGGAAAACCTAATAAATTAGAAGAAAATCACTCACAATTGGATTTACAAATATGAGCTTTAAACCCACAATAGAAATAGCCCTAAGATTGGTGAAACATAAGAAATTATACAAAAGCCCTTTGGCTTTCACTTCACTGGACTCCGACATCGGTGCACCTTTTTTCGTCGCCAAATGCTAGGATATGGAAGAAAGCAACTGTGATCAAAGGACTTCTATGATTGAATAACTCCCAAAAAGATTGTACCCGTGTGCTTTAGGTGCCATCCTCCACTGCCATTAGATCTTCAAAGTAGTGAGACCATAGGAGAGACTAGTATCGTTCTGGTGAAAGGACCAAGGCCAAAGCCCTAAGGAAGCCAATCCTTTGCTAGGGGCTTTGAAGCTTAACCACAACAAAAGATCAAACTCATTAAAACATATTGAGAATTTAAAGCCTATAGTGGTCACTCTTTCTTCCACCTATCGTCATGCTAGAACAAAAACCTCATATACAAGATCAAATGTGCGAGTGGAACAAATATCGCTGTAGATGAGAATAGTCTCACCATCATTAATGACTAAGTTCATTGATTCAAAAAATCCATATGAAATGGGAGGCAAAACTAGCAAATTCAAATTATTAGACGACTTATTTGATAGAAAAAAGCACAAAAATGCAAGAAAAAAAAAAAAAAGAAAAGAGGTTATCTAGCCAGTGAGCAAAGCCACCAAGATAGTCTAAAGGAGAATCCTAAGGCACACTCACAAGGAGAGAAGGTTCAGAAAAACAAAGCGTGAAAGCTATCCATCAATGTGCAAATGTTAAATTGCTACTTTTAGTCTATAGAGTTCATGGGCTAAGCTTAATTAAAAAATCACTACAAAAAAATACAATTTACCGACTAAAAATTTTGTTGATAAATTATATTTTTTTAGTCGATAATATATATAGCGACTATTTACCGATCAAAAAATTTAATCGGTATTTAACTTGTCGGTAACACAATTTATTGACTAAATACAAAATTATCGGTAATTATCGACAAAATTTTAGTCGGTAAATTATTTTTATATTGTCAGTAAAATAATTTTATATTGTCAGAATTTTTTTTTGGGAGACAATTTACCAACTAAATTTTTAGTCGATAATCTGTCAGTAAATTTTTATTTTTTTAAAAATAAAAAAATAGTCGGTAATTCGTCAGAAAAGTTTAAATAAATATTTTTCAAAAGTAAATATTTTATCAGTAATACGTCGATAATTTTGTAAATTAATTTTTAAAAAATAAAATATTTTGTCGGTAATCAATCAGTAAAATTCTATTTTTTTAAAAAATACATATTCTTCAAAAAATAAGAATAACAATTTAAAAAATTAAAATTTTTAGAGTGAACATGAAAATTAAGTAATAAAAAGTTATAAAATAAATTAGGAAGCTTAAAGAATATAAAAAATGACTAAATTAAAAAAACTAAATTAAAATTATATTTCAAAACTACAAAAAAAATCAAATTAAGCTAAAATTAAGAGAGAAAATAATAAGAGTAAAAAAAGAAAAGGTAAGATAAATAATTTATTAAATTTATTTTTTGTTTACTAAATTTATATAAAAAATTTAATCAAAAAAATAAATTTAAGATAGCAAATAATTATTTTTTAAAAAATCACACTAACACTTTTTTATGGTATAAACAATTTAAGAAATATAAATAATAAATTATAAAAATGAAAAAATAAAAAAATTGAAATAAATTTAATAGATTTTTTGTATTGAAAGGTTTGAAATTTAAGAAATAAAATAGAAAAAAAATAGAATATGAAACAAAGAGTATATAAGTATTAAAGAGTATGAAATATTAAGTGATGAAAAAGAAAATGAAGAATAATTAAAAGAGAAAGAAAAAACAAAGAAATTTTATTTGTGAGAAATGGAGAGAAGAAATTGAGAGAAAGATAAGAAAAAAGAAAGATAAGAAAAGGGAAAAAGAAGAAGTGAGGGAAAAAATGATGAAAATGAGTCATTTTATACTTTTTTTACACCATTTATTGATTAATTACTGACTAAATTTATGTTGGTAATTTATTTTTTATTTTTTAAAAATCAAATGAAAATTTTGGAGGAAAATTTCTCTCGAAAATTTTCATTTACTGATTGATTACCAATTAAATTTTTGTCAATAATTTTTTTTTACATCAAATGAAAATTTGGGGAAAATTTCCCTCTAAAATTTTTATTTACCGACAGATTATTTTGTCGGTAAATTAAATTTTTTTTTTATAATTTATCGACTGAAATTTTAGATAGTAAATTTAGTAACAAAAATTTTTATCGGTAAATAGGAAAGTTTTTAATTAAATTAAAGAAAATTTTATTTTTTAATTTACCGACTAAAATTTTTTGTCGGTAAATTAAAAAATATTTTATTTTCCAATTTACCAACTGAATAATGTTGTCGGTAAATTAGAAAACTTTTGTAATTGAATTAAAAAAAAAATTTGCTTTTGAAATTACCGACTAAAATTTTGGTCGGTAAATTATTTTAGTCGGTAATTTCAAAATTTTTTCGGTAAATTAACAAATATTTTATTTTCTAATTTACCAACTAAAAATTGGTCGATAAATTTACAGACGGAATAATATTGTCGATAAATTAGAAAGTTTTTGTAATTAAATTAAAGAAAATTTTGCCTTTTAATTTACCGACTAAAATTTTGGTTAGTAAATTTTACCAACCAAAATTTTAGTCGGTAATTCCAAAATTTCTTTTGGTAAATTAAAAAATATTTTATTTTTTAATTTACCTATTGAAAAATTGGTCGGTAAATTTACCAACGGAATAATATTGTCGGTAAATTAGAAAGCTTTTGTAATTGAATTAAAAAAAAATTTATCTTTTAATTTACCGACTAAACTTTTGGTAAATTTTAATCAGTAATTTCAAAATTTTTTAACAATGAAATTTGATTGTCGGTAATTTTTTGTTAGTAAACAGTCAGTAGTTTGTTAGTAATTAAAAAAAAAAAAAGAAAATTTTCATGTGTCGTCGGTATTCTGTCCGTAATTTAATAAATTTACCAACGAAATTATTTATGTTGGTAAATTTTATCAATAAACTGTGATTTTTTGTTCATATATTATATAAATTAAGATTTGATATATCTTCATAATTTTTTTCATAAATTGACAGAACTTAGAGGAGTTCAGTGCGTATATAAAGAAAATGAATTAGGATGATGAAACAATTCAGCAAAAAGTTTGTAAAGGCATATGGATCTGATTCAAACTTTCTTTTTGGGGAAAAAATGTCATTAAGCGATGAGCATAATTGAATCTAGGGATGCCTGCCATCCATTCTAAATTCCTTTTTTTTTCCCCATTAAGCATTAATTAATTTAAGATATTTGGCATCTAATTCAAATTCGGCTAAGCACAGTGGTAAAAAGAAATGAAGACGTAAGATCAGAAGATATTCCATCAATTACGGATAATTTTAAAATGGATATCCTTTGGTGACAGGGATGGTAAGGTTCCTAATGTCTTGGAAGAAAATCCTTCTCATAATAGAATATTTATTACCAACGAATGTACTAAAAAAATATTAATTTCACTGTATAAGAATTATTTTTTTTTTATTTATATATTTATAATTAGGGTGTTCAAATGATGAAGGAGAGAATCATCTTTTGTTTTTTAGTAAAATATGAATATTTCAATTGTATTAATAAAAGTAAATTTTAATTTAAAACTAAAAGTATAAAAGCATATGTTAAGATGTATTAATGGACTTGAATTTTTCTTAATAATTTCCAATCGTATTGATAGAGCATTAGAATAGATAACAGAAAATATGTTATGCTTGGCGGCTTTTTTTTCTTTCTCTTTTTTTTTTTTTTGCCAAAAATTGACTTTTGTATATTTGAGTAAGTCTAATTGCTTAAATATCAGTAATAAATTCAAGACTAATAATTTTAACTTTGAAAATTTAGAATTTACTCAAAAAAAAAAACTTTGAAAATTTAGAAAGTCTAAGAGAACATAATAGTCTACTTTTTTTTTTTTTGAAATCACATAATAGTCTACTAAATCCTACAAAATGACTAATAAAACCTATAATATATAAAAAAATTAACAAAATAAAATCAAATCATACAAAAAAAAAACACAAATTAGCATATTTAAAAAGATGTGTGAATTGAAAATAAAAACTAAACAAAATTTAAAAAAAAAAAAAAAGAAAGGTAGTGCGAGTGACTCAAAGAATAAAATTTAAAAAGGAATCAAAAGAAAATTTGAAACAGAAAAAAAGAGGCAGAATCATCGAGTTTTATAATTCCCATAATAATAGTGAATAGAATAATTAATTTTAAAAAATCTTTTTTAATTTCCATAAAAAAAATATTAAAGACGAATCAAATCATAAATGATATCTAATCAGACTATTTTTTTTTTGTCCAAAAAAAAAAATAGCACTAAAGCTCAAAATCACTACAAAGAAGATTAGTACAAAAGAGTTAGCCTATAAGATAGAAATATAAATGGATCTTGTGTCTATATAACAACATCTCATAAAAGGATTTTCTAACTTAAACGTAAAAGTCCAATACATCAAAACCGGCCTAAAGGCCTACAAATAATAGACAATTATACAAATGCTCTTGACATGGCTACTCCTCTCCAGACAGCTCCAAAGCCACCATCGTCAAAATCAGCAACATTGATGATTGAGAATGACTATATTGTAGAGGATTTGTGTCTAAACCACCCCAAAAGATCTAATGAGACTAATTATCTTTATTACTTTTTTTGAAATCACATAATAGTCTACTAAATCCTACAAAATGACTAATAAAACCTATAATATATAAAAAAAATTCACAAAATAAATCAAATCATACATAAAAAAAAGAAAAAAAAAACACAAATTAGCATATTTAAAAAGATGTGTGAATTGAAAATAAAAACTGAACAAAATTTAAAGAAATAAAAAAAAAAGAAAGATAGGGCAAGTGACTCAAAGAATAAAATTTAAAAAGGAATCAAAAGAAAGTCTGAAACAGAAAAAAAAAAAAGGCAGAATCGTCGAATTTTATAATTCCCATAATAATAGTGAATAGAATAATTAATTTTAAAAAATCTTTTTTAATTTTCATAAAAAGATATTAAAGACGAATCAAATCATAAATGATATCTAATCAGACTAATTTTTTTTTGTTCATAAAAAAATAAAAAAATAAAAATAAAAAAACTAGCATTAAAGCCCAAAATCACTACAAAGAAGATTAGTACAAAAGAGTTAGCCTACAAGATAGAAACATAAATGGATCTTGTGTCCACATAACAACATCCCATAAAAGGGTTTTCTAACCTAAACTTAAAGTCCAATACATCAGAACTGGCCTAAAGGCCTACAAATAATAGGCAATTACACAAATACCCTTGATATGACTGCTCCTCTCTAGATAGCTCCAAACCCACCATCGTCAAAATCAGCAACGCTGATTACTGAGAATGACCATATTGCAGAGAATTTGTATCTAAATCACTCCAAAAGATCTAATGAGACTAATTATCTTTATTACTTTTTTTATAAGTACATGTATAGCATATCTTTTATTACTGTAACCTCTGCTCTAAATCTATATCCCTTCCTAAACCTCATTTGGTGTGGATATATGTTGCAATATATATAGCAAACATGTGAATGTTTTTGAATTTCATATAAACTTAATTTGATGGTTTTTATGTTTTAAAAAGGAGATAGGTCAATCTATATGAGCAAGATCGAGTGTATAACATATAATAACTAATAGGCCATTAAACTCTAGATATTATTGGAAAATTTACTCAGCTAGGAATTCTAAAGATGAAACTAAAAATACTTAAACCAAACAAAATTTTACACTCATGAAGGTGCATTCTCAATTTGAGATAGGTCTTAAGTTTTTAACTAAATATTCTCAAATAAAAAAAATGCACTTTAACTAATTTTTAACTTAAATATTAATTTTTAGGAAATAATTATTTTGTGGAAAATAGAAAAGCTTTCATTAGTTTTTTTAAAGCACACATATATGAATCAAATTCAGCCATTATTTAAATTTGGATGGTAAAAATATAATTTTTTTATGGGAAAAATGTAAATATTTTGTTTACATTGAAAATTGTATATTTTTAATTTAAAAATAAAAATATAAAAAATATATCAACAAATATTAAAACATGAAATTAATTTATCTTTTAATATTTTAAAACTGTGCTAATAAATTATTAAATTTGACAATTGAAAAAAAAACTAGATAATACTAACTACACATGAATGCACCAAGAAATAGTGTACTCTATATTTATAAATACATTATGTCCATCTAAAATAATGGAAAATTGATCCTTTATTTATATGAATGAGGGTGCCCGTACACTAAATAATTTGCCCTAACTATTTTGCATATATGATATTTTAAGTTCTCAATTGCTTTATTACTTATTAGGGAAAGAATCTTGTACGTGTATATATATATATAACAGAATAATCTATAATAAATGTAACTAAGCAATGATATGAAATGATTACCGAATTCATATATATCACAGGAATACGATCATTGTTATTATTATGATAGATTGTTGTCAAAAAGTTATTATTTTATAATTACAAATACATGTGAGATTGTAACACAGAATATGCATATAAAGAAACATATTTTATTACAACGTTAACTATTTTCTTATAAAGAAAAATGAAGAAAAAGCAAAAGCATTATATAGATTGTAATTTTATTCTAATATTGAAAGAAGAATACTCAAACTTAAATATATTATTAGATTTATATATTTATTATTGAACCCAATTTTGGATCGGATTGTTATATCAATATTTGAGACATTCAATATAAATCTACACTAACAACATATTAACTTTTACGAACAAAGAAAAAAGATATTAAAAACGTAAATACATACTATACGAGAGATTATATTAACTACTTATATTTATTATTAGATTATATAAGGGTACAATTGTGAAATTTATAATCTAAGGAGCATTTCTTCTTTTCCCTTTGTAATTGTAAACAATCCCGTATTTGTTATTGTAAGGGCACCTATGTCATTAGCAATAATGTATGGAAATACATCAAAGCCAGTGAATAAAGCCCAAACTAACAAACTATATTAGTGATGGAGAGAATTTTTCCAATATAAGGAATTACAAATAATATTTGAGGTCAGCAGGAATATCAGGATTCATGCTCACAGGAAAACCCCTGGAAAGAGGGGTGATTACATTTTTCCCTGAAAAGGATATAACACTCTTTTGAAACCAAACTATCTTCCAAATTCTTGACATGGAGAATCCTGACAACAGGATCAATAAGAACCTGAAACATTGGTACAATGGATCAATACGCTGCATCTTCAAAACAATCATGTTAAGAAATTAAACATTAGTACAAACAAGAATTAACAGCATCAATTATAAAATTAAGATAGTTTCTTAATTAATTTACTAAATGCAGTTGAAAACATATTAATTTCTGGTAAAAAATAAAGTAAATATTACCTTTTTTTTTTTTTACAATTAATTTAATACACACAGAACATGAATACTATATGCCATTCGAGTAAAAATCATAGTGATTTTGTTAAGCGTGAAATGGTATATATGCTCAAGAAATTATTAGAAAGTTTGGTCGGAATTTTAATTAGTAAAGAAATTTACGTAAAGTAGAGAAATTAAGATGATAATTAAAAAGATTAATAGAAAGACAACAGAGCTCCCTTCACTCCAATATAAAAAAGACCACGGTAACCTTGTCTCCCAGGTCATGCAAACCCTTAGCCTGCGCACCCCTACATATATATATATATATATATGCTTATTATGCTGCGCACCCAGGGGTATTCATGAACTAGCAGCCATGGCCTACAATCGTCTCCTTAAAGAAGGAGCGAAGAGAGCTCCATTAGACCTAACCAAAAACCCTAACTAATTAATATTAATTATAAAAATATTAATGGAGATATTAAGAAATAATTAAGAAGTTGGTTGCTGCATGAGTAGGTGAGCAAGAGAGATCCTTATATAGGCCAGGCACAAGAGCTCAACATTTGATCTCCACTGTTAAATTTGAAATTAATTAAATCAATACCTTTAAAAAAAAAAAAAATCTGGGATGGGATTTCCTTGTCCAAATTTATTCAATCAAAGCAAAATTAGTGCTAATTGGTATATTCTGTTTTTTATTAACATATATGTTTTAGATCATTGGTTGAACTGGCATATGCTTAGATGCGCAAAGTCGCTTCTCTTCAATCTTCTTGCTTCATAGAACAATGGATTGCCACCAGAATTTTCAGGGTCCCATATGCAATTAATTGGTAATTATATGTTTGATGGACCTATTTATATATTTCTGTCAACCATTTCCATTGGTTTGCTTCTTCTTTCAACACAAATAAGAACATATATATATAAAAAAAAAAAAGGTAAATTACTATTTAGTATCTAAGATTTACTCAAAATAATGATTTCGTTATTGTAGTTTGAAAAAATACTCTTTATTTTTTGAAATTTTATTTCGTTATACTAATTAGTCATTCTATTACTTTTTCAATTAAAATTATTTAAAAAAAACCCCTAATTTACAATTAAATTTTCTATATCAACCATTTTCACATTCATACGCCCTCCCTCTCTCTCCATCTCTCTCTCACTCTCTCTCTCTAACTAAACTCAAAAAATAATAAAAAATTCTCATCACTTTACCTCCATGCTCTTCATTTAGTTCTTTTAATGGAGAAAAAGAAAAAAAATGAACAAAAAAAAAAAAGAAAGACAAAATCGCAAAAGAAAAAAATTGAAGGAAATGAAGAATATAATAGCTAAAAAAAAATCAGTTGAAAAGACAAAAGAAAAAAAAACACGAAAATGAAAACAAAAGTGAGTTGGCAATAGAAAAAAAAATCAATGGAAAAAGAAAAAAAACTGAAAATCAAAGCAAAAGTGATAGTGTATTTGTAGTATATTGATATTGAGGGTATTTTAGGTATTATATATTATTAGATTTTCTTTTTAATTTTTTTTTAATTTTTTTAACAGAATTTTAAAGAAATTTGGACGGAATCACTATTTTATTTGATGAAATGAAACTTGAGAGATTAAAATGTAATTTTTTCAAACTATAAGGTTGAAGTCATTATTTAAAATAAATCTCATGAACTAAATAGTATTTTATTCAAAAAAAAATTTAAGTGGAATTGCTGCCCCATAATTATTCTCCACTTTAACCTAATATATATATATATATATATATATATATATAAAAGAAGAAGAACAACAACAACAACGAGGAGGAAAATGTTTACTCTAAATTTCAATTTGGTTCGATTATTTAAAATTTTCTATTTGATTCCACTTCTTAAATTTTTAAAAATAAAAAGTTTTTATTCGAT
This sequence comes from Reutealis trisperma, assembly GCA_947687605.1. Taxonomy (NCBI): domain Eukaryota; kingdom Viridiplantae; phylum Streptophyta; class Magnoliopsida; order Malpighiales; family Euphorbiaceae; genus Reutealis; species Reutealis trisperma. The sequence goes on along the minus strand of CANTUT010000033.1, from coordinate 3,753,406 downwards.
TTGATTCTTTTATCCAAACCGAAATAAACTATGGTAAATCCTAGTAATAACCAAGCTAGAATACCTTATGTGGCCTATCCATGGATTGAACACCGAAACCCAAGTTTGTGATCTCATGATTCGGAAGTCATTATGCAAAAATTTCTTGCCAAATTTATCAAAATTACTTTGCTTTTTAATTAACATAAATATTAATCCTAATGCATTCCATGGTGGTCCACTACATTCATGGTCCATCAATTACACTATATTTAAATTAAATAAATAGAATATTCTGGAAAAAGAAAAATTAAATTATATAGAATATTTTTTTCCTATTCTAAACTCTTATAGTCCATTTGATTCACGAATTTATAATTTTTAGAATTGGTTTAAATCTTAAATTTAGTTAAACTTTAAAATTATTTATTTTAAACCTTATTTGGTACAAAAATTTTAATTTATAATATTAAGTAATCGTACTTTTATAATCTTATATTTGATAGGATAAATTAATAATTAGAATAAAAAGTGAGATTATTTTAAAAAATAAAATATTATAAATAATGAAATTAATAATCCTACTGAAAAGGGTTTAGTAAAAACATTGAAGGTTAGATTTTAAATAATACCTATCACATGAGTTAGTTAAGAGTTAAGCCTTTGAAATTATTATGACTAATTTGAATTATATGTACTATTACTAATATTATGGTTTAATTAAACAATTTCGTATATCAAATCGACTGTTAGCACACTACGAGGCATTATAGTTAATTAACACAAAAAAGTGATCAAAATTTAAGAGAAATCACTATGACCTCATGATCCTCAATTTAATTAATTACATTAAAAGATTCCAATATTGTGGGTTACATGTAGTTAACTAGGTGGTTAATTAATTTAAATTAAATTTAATTATATTACAATACAAATAGATGTAGTGGTGTCTCTCTCACTTTAAATCAAACAATAAAAATATCTATTCGCAATTAGACACTTTAATCAAACCTTATTTGTTAATGGTGGATGGTGGGGTCAATTAATAATCTCTTACGTGCATTAATCTTTATTTCCTTTTATAATTAGATTCTGGTTCTTTCTTATTACATGGAAAAAGAACCCAACTAATTAGGTATTTTATTTTTTTTCCGTCAGCAAAAGTGTTTATGCTTTGCTTTTTATTAATTTTAGTTATTGGAGATACAAAGTACAATATTACATCATTTAGCATCATATTTCTATTTTGGTCAAAAGTGATTAGTGATTAATGACAGGGAATCGATCTCTTAAGTTTTAATTACTCAAAATTTAAGTTACATTTAATAGAATACACAAAAATTAAAATAATTATTCTTAAGAAATATAATAGACTATGAATAAAATAATTATTTTAATTTCATAATTTAATTTATAGTATATAATAATTATTATATTTCACGTCAATAACTAAAATATTCTTATAAATTAATTTTATTATTAATTTTAAATTAAATATAATTTTACTAAATTTTATTTAAGAAATAATTTAAAAGCATAGTAAATAAAATTTTTATTAGACTTAAAATTTAAAAAATAAAAAATAAAAATGAAAATTTGAAAATAATAATAATAAAAAAATAGTAGTGAATTTGGATTTACTAATATTTTTAAGGGTAAAAATGAAAATATTTTATTTCATAGTTTAAAAAATATCAATTCTTTAATTTTTTATGAAATATATATTCTATAAAAATTGTGAAATTGTCATTTTATGAAATTAGTATTTTTTGTTTAAAATTTGATCAAAATTTAGAATAACTATTTCATATGAAATAATTATTCTATTTTTTGACTATTTTATGAATCAATCATAGTCTTAGAAGAATTTTTGTTATTAAGATATTGAGATAATTTATCCTCATTTTCTAATTTTACCCATTTTATTTAATAATTTTATTAATATTTGATGAATAGACTAAACAAGCAAACATGACTGTTTATTTGTGTCTAACATAGTAATATGTAAATTTATTTAAGTGGATTACTTTCTTTACAGTGCAAGAAATACAATTAAAATCTTGGCAATTTTTTTTCCTCATAACAATTTTTTATTCATAAAATATTATAATTTTTCAAATGAGCTAAGCAACTTTGGGGATTCAAATATGGTTCTTACTATTGTGTAAATAAATTCACATATGTTAAGAATTTCTTAAATTTAGTTTATGATTGTATTTGCCCCCTTCAAAGCTTCATTCTAATGGTCGCAATTAATAGTATAATCTTTTTTAGGAGCACAATTAATATAATCTTATTAATTAACCACATATAAGTCTATTAATCGGTTTCTTTAATAATAGGTTCTTTAAGTTTGTTTGCTTTTCCTTTTGGCATGGGTAAGCTAACATAATTTCTTCATCAACTCGTGAAAATTCTGAAACCTCCCTTTCAATGAGATAGACGTCAACCGACTACTTATTTGGGTTATAAATGTGTAGAAATTCTTACCACTCCTCCTTTAAACTAATTCAATAGGATTAAAACACGCCAAATAAAAATATCACATTACATATAAATAATTAGGTGTATCATTAATTAATGTGATATTATTAATTGATTTATTTTATTTTTATTGAATTAATTTACGAGTAATGTGGCCAAGAACAAACCTAATATTTTGATAGAGGATGCATTGGATAAAATCTTAGGTGAACTGAGAGTAAATATCAAAATATAAAATTTTAAATTAAAAAATAAATATAATAAAATATTTATTTAATTATGCGCCACAAATTTCACTGTAATAAAACTCATCAATAATTGAATTTAAATTTATCTTTTTAACTAAATTCCGCTCAATAAAAAAAAATTTCATTAATGTCTTTTTCAGTGTTTGTGGGTCGGAGAACTGATGGTACATTAGAGTTGACAAGTACAAAAATTTTAATCTCAAACGAGTTTCGAGTTTTCTTTTTAATGGAGCAAATTTCGAACAATATACTTTATTAACTCGACTTCACTCTGCAGAAGTATGAAGAAATGGCAGGAAATGTTTAACACACAAAACCATTTTCCTGAAAGTAAATTTGACCTGGATAAATATATAATATAAGCTTTCTGAAAGGAGTTTTCCAGGTAGCTCATCCATGTCACCATGTGAGTAATGAATACCAACACATTTCCTTCTACAAATGGAACTCCAAAATTTACAAGAGAAAAACTAATAGCATCTATTTAGAAACATTGCAGAACCATAAGTGTCATATATAGGAAAGATATTGTCCGCTACTAACATACAAAAAATTATTTCTGAGATAACTTGTTATTTCAAACATATCTACCTCTAGCAACTAACATCTCCTAAAGAGGAACTTTGGAGACTTTTGATCGAGATTTCTGGCCCTCCAATCTTGCTTCTAGTAATTTTGCCTTCAAGGTATTTTCCTTTATGCCCCTAGGCAATTGCAATGAAGGTTCAGAATTATCAAATTGTGGAGATGCCAATTTCGACACCCATTTTTGCACTGGACTTGCAGGTCCTGCAAATACCGGCTGAACAAAAGAATCTTCCTTCAAATCTCCTTCAGGATGAATTTTATCACCTTCAGATGATAATGAATGAGTTCTGATCAAGTTATCCAGTACATCATTTGAGTTCAATTGCACGTGCATACCTGTTATGTTATGACCCTTGCTATTTTCCCTTGACCCAGCAATTTTCTTCATAGAATCTGAATTTATATTTTCCTTAACATGGCTTTCTGAAGAATTATTACCTCGTCGTTTGGAGTTGCTTACGTTCTGTTTTTTACCTGTACTCTTGTTTAACTCAATACAATGTGAATCACTATCAATAGAATCTTCTTCATCATCAGCATCTCTAGGTGCACTCACAGCCTCATTTAATGGAAAGGACTCCCTCCGCGAGCAATTGTTTATTGCCTCGTCAATAAAGTTACCATCTTTCCTCAATTCATTGGAGTGCCTAGCTTGGAGAAAGGTTTCTATATCTAGACTTAACTTGTCAACAATTGTATTCTTTTCAACAAGCTCATTTTGAGCTTCTGCTAGTTTCATTTGTACCCGCTCATCGAGCCATGCTTCTGAAATATGGAGAACCAAGTGGTCAGATTTTCCCCTATAGACATGATCTATCTCGGGTTCGTGCCTTAAGGATCGGACTTCTAGTTCATAATCTCTTATTCCCTTGGCAAATTCATCACACAAGTTTTCCAACAAAATCCGAGCTTTCCTCTCTCTCTCAAGTTCCTTTAATGCCTTAGAGAAAGCAGATTTCACTTCAGCAAGCTCTCGAGCTAGTTTCCGGTGCAGGCTTTCAGAGTGCTTCCTTAACTTCCTCTCATTTTCTAGCTCTTCTCGTGCCGACTGAATGACAGCTTTGATTCGATCTTGCTCTTTACTTTTCCTAATGACTTTATTCTCTGCAACTTGCTTCATCAGGTCATTCATTTCTTGCCTGTCAGTTTGTTTCTCTTTGAGCAACTCCTTTATTTGTGACCGAGAATGATCTAGTTCCATTTTTAAAGATTTTAACAATGACATATTACATGCTTGATGTTCTTCAAGACTCCAAATCCGATTGAGTACCTTGAGTAATTCTGCTGATGTCTTGATGTGATAACTTGACTCATCCATTCTGCCCTTAAAATCCAAAGAACTAGTGGGAGACCCCTTAGGCTTATAAGGCGCCACCTGTGAAGAAAAAAGTCATATCACTAACATGGGGAAACAACATTGCATCTAAAGAACTGCCAGAGGATGCATAAGGAAAACAGAAACATTTAAATGTGATGATGAGGACATGTGAGATCAACTTATTACTTAAATGTTGTCCTGGCTGCAACACATCACACTAACAAGGAAACTATTAATAAGAATAAAATTCTAAACTGCATTTCGATCTCATCTTCCCTGTTTAGTAAGCAATGACAAAACTTTTCTTGGATCCTAGGAAATAGAAACAGCAGTTTAGTGCTATTGAATTTTCTCAAATCACAGGATATCTCTTTTGCGTCCTTTCCCTTTTTGCACATACAAGTACAATATATATATATATATATATATATATATATATATATAACACACACACACACGCATGCACACGCACACGTGTACACACACGCACACACACACACACACATGTATATGTATATGTAATAGAAAGAGCAGTTAAGTGCTATTGAATTTTCTCGGATCACAGGGTACCTCCTTCTGAGTCCTTTCCCTTTTTGTGCATACAGGCACAATTCTTATATATATATATATATATATATATATATATATATATATATATATATATATATATATATATATATATATGCGCACGCGCACACACACATGTATATGTATATGTAATAGAAAGAGCAGTTAAGTGCTATTGAATTTTCTCGGGTCACAGGGTACCTCCTTCTGAGTCGTTTCCCTTTTTGTGCATACAGGCACAATTCTTATATATATATATATATATATATATATATATATATATATACACATATATATGTACATATGTATGTAGATGTACATGTATATGCATATGTATATGTGTGTGTGTGTGTGTGTGTGTGTGTGTGTGTAACAGAGGAATATAAGCAAGGAGACTACTTTATTACCTCCATTGAGCTAGCACAACTTGCAGAAGATAGAGGCTGTAAAGCATGGCTATTTCTATCAACTGATTGACGATGTAGCAATAATGATTGTGCAACATGTCTCCTTGAGGGACTTGCACTTGCTGGCTGTAAATATAAGAGTAAGGGATCAACTACTTTTTGAAGATAATATTCAAAACTGCAGACATATGAATATCAATTCAGAGTTCTACAATAGTATAGTATCTAATTTCGATCTAGCATTAACTAAATACATAATGAGTTAATGAGTAAACCAAGCAGTGAATGCATTCGTATCATGCCAATTGACATTACACCTACGCACAAGCCTTGTTTACTAAAAAAAAGCTTCCCTGGCAGAACATTTGCAATTCCTGCGTTAGGTAGTAATAACTCCAATGTCTACTCGCCTGTGTTGTGTAAATTAAGACAAATACTTCCTATTGAGGGTGTAACAACCATAGAAAGCCAGCGGAATCAAGCTCAAAGCCATAAAACATTGAACATCAAACATGAACAGTGAGAAATTATATTAACATCAGATGTGCTACTAGAAAGAAACAAGGGGCACCTCACTTGCTATAATACAACAGAGAGACAGCCCCAATGACAAATAAGATTAAAACTAGTTGGATAAAAAGTTGGCACTTAATGAAAAAACAGATATATTGATTTCAGTTAATAACTAAACAATAGTTACTGCATAAAAAACAAAAATCAGAAGGCAAAGAAACAAAATAGCCTCCGAGAAATACTCTATTAGAGTAAAATAATTTCATCAGAGCAAAAAACCCACCCAGCAAGATATACACTTTTAAAGCCACACAAATTCTTATACCAACATGAAGTAGTAGTTGAAATTGCATGAATCAACAGAATATAAACTCAATTTTGGAATCCTCAATGCATTTAGGAGACCACCTAGCCCCAAAAAAAGAAACTTTTCAACTCAAAGTGAAACTACCAAAACCTGTTCATTGGACACCAGCAGGTCCAGCAGCAGAGAATGAGTAATCATAAGTAAAACAATTAAATATGGTTTTTGAACAGTAAGTATGCGGCATTACAAAGCCAATAAGCAAGAATAATTAACAGTCAATAAACTAAAAATGTCAATTATAAACTAAAACAATAGGGAGGCTAGCAAAATCACAAGGCAAACAAGCAAAACCCAGAACCATCAAATAAGTAAAATCCAAAAAATTAAATATCTTAGAAACCCATCAACCCTCAATAATCTCACTCACTAAACCCACCCGACAAACTAAAAATGTAACAAGGAAAAATTAGCAAACCTGATGACGAGTGTTGTTAGGAGGGTCAGTCAAGTGGGTACTAAGCTCAAAGGCCTTCTTGTTCTTGCGGTGGCCACGGCGAGCTCCTCTAGAACCAATATTCTTGCTCATTCTAGAAAGTGAAAGTTGAAGCTGGGGCTGAAATTCCCAAAGATTGGCACAAAGCTTTCTAGCAGAGACAGTAGTTGTAGTATTGAGGAACTCTTGAATTGGGTTGTTGTTGTTATTCCCATCAAGAGAAGAGAACTGAAGTCTCCAAGTGGAAGATGGAGTAGATGGGCCTCCTCTTTTCCCTACCAGAATTAACCCGCGTTTCAACTTTTTTCTACCCTCCAATTCTTGTTGCTTTTTTCCTTTCCCTTCTCTCTCCACTACACCTTTTTCTTTTCTTTCCATATCTCCTGCTCTGTTTCACTGTCTCTTCAAATTTCAAATTGTGGGTTCCTCCGTTTTGTTCATCTCCTTTTTCTTTTTTTACTCTTCCAAAACTCTGCTCAGTTCTTTCTGCAATTTCTGTGTTTACCCAGACACAGTTCACTAAACTCTGCTCAGGTCTCTCTGCTATTTCTGGTTTTTCTTCTCTCTCACTGAAATTTTTAACTTTAGTGAGTTGGTGGCTTTCGTTCAGTTCTTTTGTGATGATCAAATTTTTTTATCTCTGCCCCTATAACTTAGCCACCTAAGCTCTAAAGGCTGAGGTGGAACATATTCGTGAGTTAGTACTCTTTCGTGGGTAAAACAATAGCGTTGCACATGTTTAACAAGACCAAATATTTTTAGTTTTTGATTCATGCAAAGCAAAAGCACATGCTACTTTGTTGACTATAATCCTCTTTCAAACAATTTTGAAATATGCTAACATTAAGATTATGAGTATAAAAGGTAATCTCATAGTTATTAAACCCATCATGCGATCTAGACGATTAAACCAACGATTTAATGACGTAACTAGTGATCGATGTGTACTTTGATTTTTATTTTTAAACATTTTTTCAATCATTTTATTTTCATTTTATAATGTAAAAGTTAGAAAAATATTTTTTGAACCCTTAAGAAAAATATTTTTTGAACCCTTAATGTTAAATTAATTTTAATCTTTTAAAATTTTATAATTAAATTATATTTAATTCTAAAATTGATATGTAATGAAATATTTGTATTTATTTACATATTTTGATAAAAATGCAATGATTAAAATTATTAAATTTTAATTTTTTTTTAGTCCATAATATGATTCGTAGATATAATAGTTTAAAAATATAATGAATTTATTTATCCATTTTTTTATATTTGTAAAATGAAATATCTAGTTTGTCAATTTTTTATTTTTGAGTGAAAGTTTAAATACTCTTAAATCTTTTAATCTTTTATATTTATTTTATTATATAAAATTATAAATTATATATTTAATTAATTATATTGATTCACCAATTTAACCATTAATTTGATAATTAAACTAATGACCTGTCAACTCAACTTATAAATTGGATTAATGCTTGGACCGGATTTAATAACTATGGAAGTGATGTTTGCCAAAGCACATAAGATTTTGAATTAAAGTTTTCGTAAGATAAAATTGTTAGATTGGATGAGATTAGAGGAAAAAAATTATTATTTTTTCTCTAAAATTCAAATTTAAAATCTTTATGCTCTAGGAAAGTATTACTAGAAAAATAGATGAGGTATACAACCAACTTACTAAAATTTACTAACTTTGATAATAATAATATTAGTAGTATTAGTGGGCTGGTTCGGTTAGAATTTTTTTTTAATCATAATATAAATACATGCTAAAATTGTCATAAAATGAATTAGACATTTGAGGGATTGAAATCATATTGCCGCCAATGCAAATACTTCTGAATATGGTATGCTTAAAGTCAAAAGAAAAGAGAATAAAAAGAGAGACATCATCCGGTAATTAATAAATAAAAAGTAAATCTAATTTTAAAACTTTTAAGAAATCACATAAGTCTTTGTTATGCTAAAACACTCAACTTATATTCAGTAGGTTGAAATATAATATTTAAAAATTATTTTATTAAAAATATGAGAGTATATATAGCCATTTATTTATTTTGCAATAAATATTTCTAAATAGATTAAGATTGAATTTTTAAATTAATATTTAAAAGAGAATTTTCAAATATATATATTCAGTATGTAAATATTTTTGAATGATTTAGGTTGCATTTACACTTATCATTAAATTATATTTAAATTTAAATGTAGGAGTATGAATATATGTTGACTTTGAAGTATATTTTTAAACTCATTCAAAGAAAAGACATAATTTCAATTGAATGGAAAAAAAAATAGTTGGCTGTAAAAGGTTTTTAACCATGCAGCAGCTTATGGGATACCACTACCACAACTGACAATCAACCCACGCCATCTATTTGGGGCCAAAGACGAGGAAGACACCTGGTTGGTGGTAGGCTAAAGAACTCATCAGACTTCTATTTGATGCACTGGGCCATCCATGTAGGGCTAATCATCAGAGTAGATAAGCTGAATCCGAAGCCGAAACTTACTTGAAAAATGTTCCCATTCAAGCCTGCCAGACACGACCAAATTACCCCTTGTGGTCCAATAGGCCACTCGTGCTTGTATTTGTTTTGTAATAATCTTTTGATTTGTTGTTTCTTTTAAGGATGTTTATTTTGCAGAATTATTCTACTTTGGTGCCCTATTCATAACTAAACAACTACTTTGTTTCATCAATTCAATTGAATTGATGATTACTGTTACTTATATATTCGTATATTCTATTAAAACTTTTACTAAAATTTTAGCAGAAAAGAAAGAAATTAAGGACCACAAAACAGAGCTCAAACGATGGACCACTTGATATACATGTATATGTAGTGGTCCAAAGGCGGAGGCATATATGGCATGGGAAATTGGCAATGGCACCGATAAATATTCACAGCAACCCAAATATTTCCTCCAACAAAAGCTAATCATTATAAAACTAAACATTTACACCCCATTGCTCTAATCATTAAATTTTAGGGCATTTTACAATCAAGGTGTGCTCTTTTGACCCTTTTGTTTTCACTGTCTCTTCTTTAACCTACCACTCAAATAAATGATTTGTCCATATCAGGCTCGACCTGTCTCTCTTCCTCCACTGTGTTTGAATAATTTGGTCTCATATTAGAATTTAATGACAAAAATTTAAATTTGAATTAAATATTTTGTTTGAGTTATTAAAATTGGATTAATTTAAATTTGATTCAGATATCGTGAACTTTTATAAATTAATAATCATGAGAGCACATAAACTCTATTAATTTAAAAAAATATTAATTGTACTTACAATTCAAAGTAATATTTTTTTAATTAATTAAAAATTTATTCTATTTTATAAAAATATAAACTATTCTGTGAATTTTATAACTTGATTTGCTTGAATAATTTAATATTTTCAATGTAACTGATATTTAGAAAAATAACTACAGGCTCATATTTTAGAAAAATATAATATGTAATTTTAGTAAATTATTAATTTATGATATGAATATGACCAAGATATTATATAAGATTTTCAAAATAATAATTATCTTATTATTTTATCAAGATTATTTATTTATATCTTTAATCCAAGTTGGAATCGAAAAAATTATTATTTAATAGAAATTATTTATCGAGTATTAAGTTATAAATATTTTACTACACTTACTGAAATCTATTGTCAAGAACTTAATATTTCAAATACTTTTTTTTGTCTGATTATTTCAAATTTGTAATCTCTATTTTAACCTAAAATATTTATTTTTTAAAAAAATTTAAAATTTCTTACATCTCCAAATAAGGAATTTATACATTTATAGATTTCAAATCATAATATTTATATCAGACAATTTTTTCTTAATATTTGAATTTGAAATTGCCGATTAGTAATGTTATCTAAAATAATTTATTAAAATTGAGAGAGAAATAATTTAAAATTATCATCTATGTTTAAATTAAGAATTTGACCGTTGGACACTAACATTTAACTGGGTGTCAAGTGTCACTGACTGCAGCCCTGATCCAAATAGTCCTTACTCTTACCCTCCCATAACGGTGCATTTTCTGGGCCATGAAAAGGCATAGGCTTTAAAATAATTTCCTTCCAGTTTCAATCCTATCCAACCTGGACAGTCGTACGTGTTAACGAGCACAATTTAATAGTTCATTGAAAGTTCACTTTCACGCTTTCTTTAATAGCAGTAGGATAAGAATCTATTAATATATATATATATAGCGCGACCGGATACCTTCTGTCGATGAACACTGAAATTTAAAATTGATTTTGGTATGTAGTAAAGCCTAATTTATCTTTTACTCGCTAGAACTTCATTGTCAAAACGGCGCCGTTCTGGTTTATTTGCATGAAATAACTGACGCGCCCTGAGCTTGTTATCCCTCATATTAATAAAACGGATACGCTTTACATATGGTACAAGTAAATAATGATATTTTCTCTCTGCCTTTCAATTAACTAAAAAAATGCTTCAATGAGTCAGGCATAAATTTGTGTGGTGAGAAAATAATGTTGATATGTGTAAAAGTGAGGGAGATGGTTTTGAGTGTGGGGAAGAGTGGGTGAGTGAGAACGGTGAATGTTCGGGCGAAAAAAAAAAAAAAAAAAGAGTGAAAGCGATGAGTGGGATTGAGTAAGACTGAGTGAATAAGAAAATGAGAGAAGTATAGATGTGAGTAAAAGAGCTTAAAGAATTGGTATTTGTATGATTATGTTCTTTAATTGAAAACAAAATTAATTTGATGTAGCTTTTTGGAAAATAAGTTAGTTGCATTTGTTGGTGACATTTTGAGATTTTATTAAACAACGAAGATCGAGATGGAAATAAAAGACAGAACATAATAGTCCAAACATACATTTATGTATAATATATTTTTTTTTTTTACCTTTCAACCTTTTATGGCCTCATCCTTCACACGCTAATTTTTAATAATTTTTTATTAATATTATAATTGAGAATTATTTTTTTTAATACACAACAAAAAAAATTCAATTAAAAGTTATTAATATGTCTAATTAATATGTATAAAAAATATTAATCAAATTTAATTTAAATTGCTCATTTATTAAATTAAAATATATAATAATTAAATTAATTTTATATGTGCAATGTATTTATAAATTTCCCTTTTATAATAGACAACTTAATTATGTGAAATTTTATAACATTCCAAGGAATAAATGAGAATGATTAAGTGGACACGATTTTCTAATTAAATATTTAATTGCGATTTATATGTTATTAAATATATACGATTTTCTAATTAAATATTTATTTATTTATTTTTTGCTACATAAAAAATGATTTTCAACATAGTTAAAATCACATTTGTATTTGGAATAATAACGGAGAGGAGCATGCAATGTTCAGTCAAAAATATTTTCTTATATTTAGCTTTAACTTTCTATGCTTAATTAGCACAATGTGTTATATTAGTACAATATTAATACGATATGCTTAAAATATTTAATTAGCATAATATTTAAATTATCTTTCAATTTTGATACATTAATTTTATATTACAATTTAAATTTATCTGTTAAGATTTTGCCTACAACAACGTGCGAGTTCTTTTCTAGTTGCTATATATAATTCGCATTAATGAATCATTTTCTGTTAAATTACTGAAGATTTCTGTATCAAATTGGTAATTAGTAGTGAGTAAAAGAATTTGCTCTTTGCAAATTGTGAAGTCATGTCAACTCTACAAATCTAAACTTAGTAGATGTATTTATTATAATCTTCACATCGGCCTAATTGGCATAATTAGCTAAGCAAGTTCAATGTATTTGATAAACAGATGAAACATTAATGATGAATCTCAATTCGCATGAGCAAAACAAAAAGTGTTAATAAAAACAAATTAATTGTTGCTTTTCATATATATGACCACCAGCTATTGATGTACATAAATATATAAAACACACACAAACGAACAAACCTTCAAAATATGTAACCAAAAGAAGTATAGAATCTTTCGATTATAAATTGTTCACACATTTCTTCTCCAAGCAGAATGATTTTGTTAGATATTCCAAATCATTCGGCTATGCTTCAAGCCTCAATAACTATTCACAAGCTTTTCATTTTAGCTTAATTCAGTTCTTAACATCTCCATAAATGAAAGAAGCTAATTACTTGAGACAAGCTGTGTTCGCGTTTCTCTCCGAAGAGTCATTGCCATCCGCAATCCAAACTTCACATCACAGTTTGTGCACTTTATGCTAAACAGATGGTCATGAACTTCAGTGGTAAAGATCCTTCCCTGTCGAATAAAAAAAGAAAATAAAATGAAAATTGTACCATTAAATAAGGTATGGAAGAATGCATAGATAACGTGGTCCAACATCCATGATAGAAGCCCTCAAGCTCTGCCCTTAGATATGCAATGCAGAGAAAAACAGCTAAAGACGGATGAAAAAACAAGGATTTGAACCTTGGAGTAAAGTGATTTCTACATAAAATTCAAGGGGTTAATTTGGGTTAGGTTAAGTGTGAGCCAAGTGAAGGGTGATTTCCATTATCTTATTCACTTGATAAGAGCAAGGATTTGAGGAAAAGAATGTTATAAGTTCACAAGAGAGATAAGGTGCTGAACTTTTAGATTAAAGGTAAGATAAAAGTAATATACTGATGGCTACATTCGGGATGTTACCCATCTGTATGATGCATAATCTTGAAATGATATAAACTGACACAGTTTCTTTATGCCAAATTGCCATGTGACCCCGTCCAGCCATTTTACTCGCAAAGGAAAAGAGTGTACATTTTAGAAACTGTCATTTTCCACTGGTGGATATCTCTAATTGTCCTTCACCACCCCCTTAATGAACATACTCAACTAATAAAATGAGTTGCATTTACACATACAAACTTCTTATATGAAAACAAAAAGAGAAAAGAAAACAGAACTTACCAGTTGTAAGCTCAGAAATTTGTGTCTTCTGCTAGAAATGTTTGTTTGAGGAAATCCTGGAAACGAGAAGAATAATCTTGTGAATTTACAGCAGATATTAACTTTGGATCATAGTGTATTGACTTGTAAAGACGCTCAATGCGCTTCTTCATATTGTACTTCTGATAGATATCAACTATTGCAAAATGTAAGGTAACATTGAAGCCCTCTGATTCTCTGGCAATTCCCATTTCTAACATTTTTGTTCGGCCAGCACGTACTGGCAATCCTTCGCCAAATTTGAATTCACTACTGCAATACAACAGTGTGTATTAATTACTACAAAACTTGAAAAACTATTGGTTCCACTTTTGTATAATTGAACAATTTGATTAACTTGAGCTATTACTGATTTGCTATTGAGCAATTGCAGTACTTGAGCATTGCACATAACTTAAGCAATTATTTCAGGCATTTACAGCACATGCCATCTCTGAACTTTGTGTTACACATATGATGTGGTAAAATTCATAAACTTTCCTTGCAGAGAGCAGAAATTACAATGCCGAACTCAACTTTTGTTGTTTCAGCTCAGTTCCATGCCACTTTCTGTTTAGGCCTATCAAGGGTAAAGGACTTGACACAAGGTCAATGCAGTGTTTATTAAGCTAGACAGAACAATTCCAAATGAGTTTACCTGTTAGGGTCTTGGCAAATTTCAGCAAAACTCAATCGCGTATCTTCAAATTCATGAAAAGAGCGATGAGAGATGGTATCACTATTTGAACTACTGCTATCAACTGAATTAGTATGAGAAGAAGAGGTGGTGGAAACTGTATTCTTGCTACAAGGACTTCCAAAATCAACTGAACCAGAAGAAGAACCAAATACATTTTAAAAAAAAAAAAAAAAAAAAAAAAAAAAAAAAAAGGAAAGAAAGAAGCATTGTTTATTTAGGATTAGTGTTTATTTGAGTGAGATGGAAATTCATCTATCAATGATCTAGAAAAGATAACAAAAAGGAAAGCAACTTTAATTAACTGGTTGAGCTTTAAATTTGAAGTTTCATATCCATATGGTGATTAAATATGATATATCTCAACAATATTGTGTCACCAGATACTGAAAATCAGTTTGCTAAAGCAAGGAGAGTGATCATAAGCTCCACTGATGAAGTAAAAATTACAGTGCAAAGTTCACAAGTGGCACTGGTATTTCTTTGTCAAATTGAACAGAGGAAAAATAACTGAGGTTCAATTACATTTCCATAAGGTTTCTGGATCCACATATCCAGTCAAGAAGTTGCCGGAGATCTGACGTGGCGATCCATAGAAACTATTTTACTCAAACTAAGAAATGCTCTCCATTCAAAATCAAAGGTGCTATCTCTCTCTTCACTCTCTCAATTAGAAAGATTGCTGGCAGGTTGCACATTAGGTATATTTGGAAGCTATTCATCAGAATTTGCCCCTAGCAATCTAATTGAAAGGAAAATTAAACTATAGTATTTTGTTGGAACAAATTGAAGTTTAGCTGCTGCACTGAAAAAGTGCAAAGTTGAGTGGCCATGGCTGAAATTTAACATTCAAAAAGATGGAGGTTTTTTTTTTTTTTTGGCAAAAGCACTCACCTGGACATGGAGTTCGTATGGCCAAGCCAATCAAAATACTGTATTCGATTATGCCTTCTGCCTCTAAAAAATCACAATCAGACTTGATTTGCCTATAAAATTAAAAGATGATTGTAATCAAATACCATTTATACATGACTAAAAAATAAATAACAAACCAAGAGACAAAAGTTTGTTTATACTGCATCCCTATCTTGTTGTTTCCTGGAATTTAACATGCATATTGTCCTTAACTGCAATTTTTTAATTTCTTATTGGAATTGCATTCAATCTCTGTGAGACATACTGCGGACGGGGATTTCACTAAGACATGGACACTAGACCAGATACATACATTTTAGGAATAGTATTTCGCCCACGCATCCTTGGTATATAATTTTAGTAACTCATTCTAGAATTATTAAAGTCAAATAATTTAAGAGGCATAATGACTGCAAATTAGGATTTTCATATCAGATAAATTATGGACATCTTATGGGTAACAGCGATTGTCTTCTTCTAGGCATGCACATAATTAAAATTGATTGAACCCATGCATCAGCTATGATAATGAAGATGAAAGAGGATATCAATGAAACATTAATCAATATGATAAGTAAGCGCAGCTCTTAAAGTTCTCTAACAGGAAAAATAATAAAAGGGAACAATGTGAGAAACAGAGAAAGACTACCACGTCTAAGATCCATCCCCAAAAATCTGAAATTTCAGATTTACTTTTGTTTTTATTTTTCTTGCTTGCAATGTTCTTTTTATTTTAAATTACTGCGAAGAACAAGAACAAGTAGAATAATTGACTTACGCTAAGAGCCTTTCTTGGATCAATGGGCTTAGGTAAAAGCAATAATCAAAATCAAGATCCTTATGTATGATGTACCCCTCAACTCTCACTTTCTGGAGTGCTCGTCCTTTTAGTGAGCCTTTGAGATGATAAATGTCATATACAGTCCCATCTTGTGGAATATGGTTTGCATAAACAACAAAGTAAACCTGTCCATAAAGAATCATTATTATACCGAGTTAGTAACATAAAGATGGTAGTATCCAAGCTAAATCAAAAGTAAAGTGACATCTGGATTTAGCTTGTAATGCATATGTGACCAAAAACTTTGGGAAACACTAACATCTTCGGTCCCTAGAATCATTAGTACTTCCCTGATAAAAATAAATAGCAATTGAATCCTTTGCCATTTGCTTATTTGTTCATGTATATGCAATTATCAGTACAATTCTACCTTCCATATAAAAATATCTTCACAAAAATTTGGAAGGTTGCAAATGAAAGAATTTCAGACACATTTTATTTTTTTTAAAGAAATATATTCCTGGGGAAGTGTAGTACTTGGTAAAGTTTCTTATGGGCAATTGGACCCTTGAGCTGGACATAACTGGGAAGCATTCACTTTGCAAGATAATGTTGTTTTTAGTTCACAGAAATTGAAACACTATTTACCTTAAGACCTCCAGCTTGTCTCACAGAGTGAAGTCCATACAGTCTGAGCAACAGCGAAGCTGGATTCTTTGTCAGATGGAAATAATAGTTTGGAAGTATATCCAGGAGTACCTAAATGGGAAGTTTGTCATATTTATTATTTTTATAAACCAAAAAAAGGAACATGGCAAGAAATTTCAGAGACATGCTTTTAAAAATTTCAAGAAATAGCAACAAATCCAATTCCTCATAGCTCGTAACTAAAAAAGAAGAGTATCACAAGAAACAACATTTGACGCTTTAATAGGAAACTATTTTTATGCAGATAAGCTAATTTATGTTTTTATGCGTCTGGTAAATTTCATATAGTACTAGCAGGACTAGCATGACAATAACCAAGATTAATTTTTTCTTACCTTCACTTCCGATTTCCGCAGGGTTTTCATTACAAATCGGTTATCATTTGACAAAACAATCACGCGACCAGCTTTTCCTGGTGAAGAGACCTCCCGTAGGATGTCATTTGCACAAAGCAACATCATGTAATCAGCATGATTAACATTTTGAAGCTGTTGTAAGTTTCTGTAAGAAATACATTAACAGAAATTTCAGCTCTATTTTTCTCCTCAAAGTCAGAAACCAGGAAAAAATTATTTTAGAAAAGAAAGAACTTTATAAAGGATGATGGATTTAATCTCATGGATGATACTACCAAGCAATAACATGGCAACAAGACCTTCATTCTCTATAACATTTACAATTCCTTATTAACAAATTGAAGACATTTGAACACCCAACTTTTCGCATCTAGGTAATTGTCAAGGAGATTTGTCAAGGGGATGAATTTATGGCCAAGGAATGCCATAAAGCAGTCTCTTCACATTTAGATAAGAGTCCAGGTTCACCTTTATAGAAATGATCATGTAGCCTAACATTTTTCAGTTTAAAAAAGAAAAACTCCTGTGATAAGGAATTATTCATTCTAGAAGATTTTTATCCACCTTAGGCTTCAACTTTCCCCATTTTCTGCCTTTTCTTTTTATGAAAATGATATCCAAATAAACTATCACTGTATGTAACTGGTCAGAAAATTAAAAAGAATCTACCCTTGTTATATGATTGTTTCTTTGTCAACATTAGACCAGAAACAAATAGCTATTATAAGAGTTGAAGTGTAGCCTCAGCAGGATGTCCAACAAGCAAAGACATTGCTGAAGCGTACAACATGTGATTTGGAAAGTAGCCTAGCCATAAGTTAACAAATAGTGACCCCTTTGAATAATCTTTAAGAAGCACCAAAATTTTGGCGCAATATGTAACTGAATTTAAGCAAGAAGAAACAAAAGATTGAATCAAAATAGGCAGACAGCTATAAATGAGGGGGAGAAAAAAAGGAGTACATGACCTGAAAACATCAGGGCAGTAATCTTTCCATTCTAATTCATTAAGGCCTGGGACAACATAATTAGATTCCTGCAGATAGTATTGTATCCTTTTACTTCGGATATCTCTGAATGCAAATGAAGCAATCTGTTCTCCTGACTCCGCCATGTACTGCCCTGGAAAAGGCATCATCACATTTCACAACAGAAGATCAATAAATAAAAAATGCAGTCACCAATCAACATTCTTCACAAAACGAATCAATCGATTATTTTTATCAAATACCCATTTCAGATCTCTCTTTTTCCCACTAAAAATTGTGTTAAAATTTCTCTAATTGCAAGAACACCTCAAAACCTAATTTGACCAGTGAAGCAATTTATAACTTTTGTAATAAGCAAATAAAAAGATGAGACAAATTGAAAGAAAAGAAATTTATAAAAAAGGGTACCTTCCGTCTTCGTCGAAGCTTAATATGAACCTCTTGGAGAACAAGTGTGTGTTATCTGGAATCGCAAATTTGAGTGATGATTTGATCTTATTTATATACATTCTGCAGTTGAAAGATTCAGTTGTTTCGGTTTTTGGTTTTGTTTCAAAAATTATGAGTTTATAACAATTATCGACTGAGACTGTTTTTCCGAGTGTGGCCGTTGGGATTCAAAGTACACGAGCTTTTCGCGCCAGATTTAGTTTGTTTTTTTCCCCCTAATTATTGACCTTTGTTTTGTAAGGTTTCATTACAATATTCCAGCTGGCCTATAACGTGGATTTTAGTTACTGTACTTGTGCTACTTTTTATGCTAAGTCGGTAATTTAGTTTTTTTTTTTTTTTAATTTTACCAATTATACTTTCTATTATAGTTTAATGTAATTTGTTAATTTTATTATTTTATCTCTTTATTTCAATTATATCTAATTTATTTATTGATGTTTCTAATTACTTTACCAATTTATTATATTATTGATACATTTTACTTTTTACTCCATGATTTTATTTTTTATTAAATTATTATATATTTTGACTAAATCATTATTTTAGACCTCTTTATTTTAAAAAATTTTAATAATACATCTCGTAAAATTTTAACTAAATTCATAAATTTAAAATTTATTATAACGAACGAGTCCTTGAGATAAACCAAAACATTCTTTATTCTGGTTATAGAGTGAATCGTAGATTGTGCACTGAGTTGCTGAACTTTGGACATTAGAAAAGGAGAAAATAAAACAGAGAGATGAAACCTAACCGACACGGCAACGGTTTGTTATCATTTTGTAACGTGTACCTAATTTATGTTCATGATTACGAGTACCTTTTTACTGTAAAAATAAGAAATGTTAATTAAGAATATTCTTTGTACAATTAATTAAACATGTAATATATTGGTTTCATAAGTTTCACCTCCTGAAAGGCTGATAACAATTGGATACAATATTCATCTTAAATTATAAATTCACGACAATATTCATAAATATTAATGAATATATTTCATTATTTAATAATTTTTAACTAATTTATGATATTCTTTGCAATAATATATAAAATTTCAAATCAAAACTTGCGAATTATGTTTTGAACTTTTTTTTTTTGAAATTTCTCAAAATATTATCATATTTCACTCTATATTGATCTAGATATATTTGTAAACATCATCGTTATATTTTCAATGTCGATGATATTTTTTGATACGATGATATTTTTCAATATGTCAGATAAATCTTGAAAAT
Source organism: Reutealis trisperma (assembly GCA_947687605.1). NCBI lineage: Eukaryota > Viridiplantae > Streptophyta > Magnoliopsida > Malpighiales > Euphorbiaceae > Reutealis > Reutealis trisperma. The sequence continues at coordinate 3,733,420 of CANTUT010000033.1, read as the reverse complement.
AATATCAAAATAATATGGTATAAATTTAAATTTTCACACTCCATCAATATATCAATGGATATATCCAACAAAATTGTGAAAATTTAATCTATCATACTCGACAGATCCAAGCAATCTGTTGTCTAAACTAAGCAACAAAGACGACAACAATCATCATCAAGTCTTCGCCTTTTTTTTTTTTTTTTTTTTTTTGGGGGGGGGGGGGGGGGGGGGGGTGGTTGGGTGGCGGGCTGTAGAGATCTCTTTCTACATTTTTACAGTGGACCCTGGACAAGACACTGAAAAAATATAGAAGCTAGCACAACTCTATATTCCCCACCAAAATGGCAGGATTACCAAATCCAGAAAGCTACTAGAGAAGTAGCATTCCCTGAATACTCCAAGGAGATTCGTAAAGCACTCTCTAGCTCAATGAGTCAGGTAGTTAAGAGTTGTATCAGGCAAAGATAAATATCCACAGCTTCTATACATAAACTTTAAGAACAGACACAGTTAGACATGCATTCAAAACAAACAACATCAAAAGTGTAAATTATCAAATGCAAATCGTGCGAGAATTGATCATTATTTCACATGATGAAAACAGTCACGGGAAGTTCTTATGACAAGGCAGAAAATGGATGGCAAGTTATACTTATACTACATTTAAGTATTTCCAACGCAAAGAATAATATTCCCATTTTCATAAATGAGCAGCCCTATCTGCTGTTACATTTTGTGTAAACTTTTCCAGAACAGATTTCATAATGATTGAAAATAAGAGCCAAAACAAACAAAAGAAAAAAAAAATGTGGCAATTTCAGACAAATTTGTCAACGCCACCACATTAAATTCAATAAGAAACAAATTATGGCTCAATCTCAAGCCGAGGTTCAAAGCAAAAACCAGTAAAGAGCTGAAGTGGGAACCTCTTTGTCACAGGGCACTTCTGTGACCATTTCCAGTGTCTCTGATTCATGTCAAAAACAAGTAGAGCTGGAGCTCCATAGCTCTGGATATATATAAGATCATCCGTGCCACTGCTAGCAAAAACATCATCTAACTCCCCGAATCCTTGGAAAAACTTATGGGGCATACGGGCAATCTCTTGCCACTCCTTACCATTTAGAATCCAAATACCAATCCCCTTAATTATGTCTGGCCGGTCTTGTTTACCAATTCCTCCCACCATTACCAGCCTCTCCTTCAAATTCATTAAACGGCCACAAGTAAGAGGACAAGGTACTGGAATGAAGCTCCTTATCAGTAAACCGTGAGCAGATCTGCTCGAGAGATTATATGTAATTAGACCATGGCGATTCTCTGGTGCACCACCACCAGTAGAATAAATTAAAACATACAGAACACCTTCACATATCACACTTTCATCACCGCTTCTCCACCCTGTCAAAACCTCTGCCCAAGAAGTCAGCCACATCCCTGTTTCCGAATTATAAGTATAAATAGAGAGATCCCATTGGAAAAAATTTCCTGGGACTTGCTTGGACTTCACAATTGAAATCGTATATCCATGTGACATCCTGCTCACTGTAATTGCAAGTGCAGTGTAATCAGCAATTTTTAAACCTGGAGGTTCCTCAAGCTTCTTGCAGCATTTGGTGACAGGATTGCATACACGTAACTCACTTCTACTGTCATTGTCCATGAAGCAAACCAATCCACAAGATGAAGCAATGACCAAATTGGATGTCTCAATGCAGGGGAGATCAATGCCATACCACTTGCGGAGGATTGGATCATAGGCGTAGCCAACAGGTTCATCAGCATTTGTAAACATAAAATACCAAGGTTTTTGTGACAGAAAGTGCGAGAAATTCCATAAGAACCTCCTTGAGCTAACAATTTCATGCCATCTTTTACAGACAGAACCAGCTCTAAAGATGCTAGCAATGGGAAGATAGGCTAGAATCCGTTCCAACAAATCATCAGGCAAGATTAAATCCACTGAAACTGCATTAATTTCTTTATTGCCTTCATCACTAAGCTCTGAGAATGAATCAAACTCACCAGGATCTCTTACCACATCATCAAAGCAATCATTAATCCATGAGGTCTCTCCCTCCATGATGACAAGGCAATGAACACCAGGACTGGCAGAAAGAAAAGGAAAGAGGAATGAATTTTAAAATATAATTAACTAAATTCTATAAGAAAAAGGAGATTAAAAGAACTCTAGTACCACTGCAGAAGTTAACGCACCAAATAAGAAATCAAAAAATTCAGGAAATTCAAACAGCATAGTAAATAAGTTCAAATGTAAGAATTGCAATATTGATTGTCCGGCGGGCCAGGGTGAAGAAATAGTCTTGCATTACTACATTAACCCAATCATTACTACCCCACAATTAAATTAGCAGGTACACTCATATCACATCCATAAGCATGACCATGGAAGAAACACGACCCTTTGACAATGGCATTGCATTTATAACCAACCAGCAAAACAAGCTGCATATAGGACCCATAATCGTATTCTTCCCAACTTCCATCTATATCAGATTGAGGTCTCCTAATGTCATATATTCATATCTAAAATCCAATTCATAGATCTTCAGAGCCAAAGAGGATACCAGAACCTGACACCACCCATTACTCCATTAGCTTTTAGCAATACTCCATATATGCCATAAGCCCACAAGAAAGTTTAATTCAATAATCTCAGAAAACAAATAAAAAGAAAATCTCAATTTTGAGAAAATGGAAAGAATTCGGCCTGAAAGAATACAACTTTAACGTATTTCTGAAATGACAAGCATACTCGGGAAGAAATTAAAGCAATACCCAAATTTCAGACAACCAAGAAATTGAAAATGGATATTTCATACCCAGAAAGAAATATGAATCAAGCACGAAATTAAATGCATACCCAGATGCAAATAATGCTAGAAACCGATTCCCAGGAGTTCACAAATATATATATATATATATATATATAAAGAAACCAAACAACAAGATTTGGCAATACTATCTCTGGATTTGAAATCCACATTAATCACTAAATTGTGTATCTACCAGAAAAACAAAAAAGATTTTTAGAACATAAAAGAATAATTAAAACAAAGGAACATTATAAACAAGAATTCTTACAAGAATGAGTTTATTGATCCAAAAACAAATGGTGTTATTTCCCAAAAAAATAAAAGAAATCTTTCATGGCTATAACACATCAAACCCTAAAAGCGATTTTGAGAGTCAAAATAATAGTAGAATAATGTTAAGTGGGAAGAAAAGAGATTAGGCCACGCTTAACAATCAATCATACATCAAAAGCCCCACTTAACTAAAAACCATTACCATCAATAACTAAACCAATATCAAAGATTAAAAAACAGAAGCAGGCAGATCACTGAAACACAGAATAAAAAAAAAATTAAAGAACAGAAAGAAAAAGCATTTTCGTAAAAAAAAAAACCCATACCTTTGTTTTAAGCCACAAGCACAGGGATACCCGAAGTGGGTCTAGGTCTGGCCAGATTTAAAGAAGAAAAAAGAAATGGCGCAAAGAGAAAAACAAGAAAAAAACAGAGGTTGTGGAAAGTCGAGTGCAGAGGAAAGCAAAGGGTCTATTAAAAGAAAAGTAATAAAGAACATAGAGACCAAAACAAAATGGGCTATGGCGAAGATATTTTCTTCAAATGGTAGATAAACTATGACATGGATCACTCCAGATTTGGCTGGTAACCCACGCCTAAGCAACCCATTTGAGAGAAAGGGAAGGTTTTTGTTTCTTTTCGGTTTTCTTTTTTCATATAACAAAAAACGACAGGCAGGGAATGAAGTGAGAAGGCGGTTTTTCTATAGAGGAAGTGTGTGCTGTTTTGTTGGTGTCTTGCGGAAGAGATGAGATTAGAAACTAGAAAAAAGAAATCAAGGAAAGCGCGTGTTGGCGCGTGCTGCTTTGGTATTGTGTAAAGAGAGTGAAATAGCCATGGAAGAGTGTAAAATGGTTTATGTGGAGCATTATTATTATTATTATTCAAGCAACTAATGGAATTTTTATTTTTTAATGAGTAGAAAAAAGAAAAAAATAAATATATAAATATTTGGGATTCTGGCCACAGCCAAAAAAGAAAAATAACAATAATAATGCTGTCTTACTCATCACCCCACATTTATTTTACCTTTTTTTTCTTTTTTATATTCCAATTGTTTTTCCTTTTAATTACTATTATTAATAATTAATTAATTAAAAATATAATAATTTTTTTAAATTATGTATATAAAATTCTTATATAAGCTAAAAGAGGAGAAAATTTTTATATATACTAAAGGAAGAGAACATCAATCAGATCACGTCTTATTAAAAAAATTATAGGTAATCTTTACTCTTTCTTTTTCTAACTTCTTCATTGCATTTCATTTTTATTTTTATTTTTTTGGGGTTTTGGTTTTGGTATGTACCTAAAACTTCCCCTTGCATGAACTGGTTAAGTTATAACTAGATACAATGCCACGTGGGAAAGTTTTATTAGTTTTTTCATTCTTTTATTTTTTTTTCCCCACATTATTTGCTTTTACTAATAAACACTGAAAGAAAGAGTTGGGCCTGAGGCTGAGAGTTTCTTTTAACTGTTTGTTCCCATGGTGGCTCTATCGCCTTCCCTATGGACCTTCACTAGCCTTTACCCAACTATAACCTAAGCACCTGCCATTTCAAATTCCTCGTTGAAAAAAAATTGCTAAAAATGTATTTATCTGAAATTTTCTTTTATACTTGGTCAAAATGAAAGCCAAATGAAAAATCTCAAAAATTAAAACATTCTTCCCTTAATTAACCTTCTCTTTTTCATTAATACATTTAAAATACCGTCTTATCATATTATTTTGTCTTAATTTTGAGTAGTATTGCCTCCATTGTAAAATAACTAACGTTTTAAAGACTTTTTTTTAATTAAGTGATGTTTTAAACTTCAATTATTTTGAAATGGAGGGATATTACTTATTTCGTCGTAAAAAATTATAATATTTAAAAATTTAATCTTGAATTTTTTTTTTAGATACATTTCATATTTCTTTTTCAAATTTCGGACGTATTTACCTACTTTTCAATTTAGAATAGCTTTGAATTTGAAATAGTAGTGGGATGAATCAAAGTGAATGATGCAACTATGATTTATGGGGTCACAAGCATCTCATGCATTAGCCCATTCACAAAAAAGTCACAAAACAAGCAAAGATGGTGTAACCAATTTCTTTATAAAGTGAAAGAGACATATAGTGATGGAAGTTGCAGGCGATAATTAACACAAAAATAAATAAATAAATGAAGAAAAACCTCCAGAAGAAAAAACAAGAGAAGGAATGGAACATATCCTGCTAATGGCATAGGAGAGTCCTATTAAGTACAAGCAGTACAAATATATAATGTAATAATACTTGTAATTGCACTCCAAGGCATAATACAAACAAAATTCACCGATCACTTTGTAATTATGTTCACATGCCCTAGAATTTGGAGCCTAATTCCCCTCATTAACCCCATAATAGAGATACCAAAAGAGAGAGAGCATGTGGGCATTGACCTTATCACTGTATTTTAGTACTAAAGATAGTGAAAAAGGGAAAAGGGAAGGGTAAGATAGTGGGGAGTGGCAACACACCAAAATACCACACCTTTCGTTTCCAGGGAGGCCGCACCTTGTGCCACATTAAGTCATGTGTCACTTCTAATAGTTTATTTCTTATGCTTTCTTTGTTTTATACTTTTTATTTATTTATTATGATAAGTTCAAAAAAGTATAATCTAATTTCACACATTTATAAATATGGGCTTGTGGTTTTAATTTTTTTATAAAATGAGATTTATGGTTCATTCCATTAGTAAATCTAAAGTTTACCGTTGATAAACCATTAGCCCATTTCACATATAACACTTATTGGCTGATATTGCATTGACACATGCCGCGTGACATTAACTGTACATGCCATGTGGAATAAAAAATAAAATAATCAAAAATTAAAAATAAAATAATTTAATTATGATTAAAAATTAATTATCAATAAAAATTATTATTAAAAAATTAAAATAATTAAAAAGAAACAGAAGGAACAATAATTAATTTTTACTATAATTAAATTATTTTTAATAGTAATTAAATATTAAAAATAATAATTAAAAACCAAAAATAATAATTAATTTTTATTATTATTTTAATTATTAGATTAATATTAATAAAAATAATTTAAAAAATAATTAAATTATTTTTAATTATTAAAAATTAAATAAAAAATAATTAATTTTAAAAAATTTTAATTATTACAATTTTAATAATTATTAAAATAAATAATAATTTAATTATTATTAAAAATAATTTAATTATTAAAAATTAATTTAATTATTATCAGTATCGACGGCACATCTCTGTATTTACTAACGAAATGAACCACAAGTCCCGTTTTATAAAAAAAAATTACCACAAAATTTTAATTTTAAATGTATAAAATTAGATGACACTTTTTTAAATTTATCATTTATGTATTTGTATAGTCTGTTGTTTTTAAATCTGTAATTTTTGTCTTGTTATGCGTTGAATTGAGATAGGAATACCCACCGAATGCATTTGAAACGTGAAGTCGTGGAGAAAAACAAATAGAGGTGGTAATCCAACATTGAAAATGATGTTGTGGCTGAAAAAATGGATAGTTGATGTTTTCAACTAATTGTATCAAAACTAGCTCTCTTTTTTTTTCTGACTAAAAAAAAAAAATTCTTTTTTTTCAGACATTACAACTGTATTGAAAAATTTCAAAATAAATTATTTTATCTTAGTGTTAAAACTTAGTTACAATTACATCCATTCGTCAAAATATACTAATCAATTTTTGCAATTAAGAAGAGATTGATGATTTTAATTATAAGTGTGTAGAAAAAATTATTAGTATAATAAATTAATTTAAAAAAAATGATTTTTTTCATGATTAAACCTTTCATTATTCATATTAAATCACTTGTCAAAACTATGCTTTTACATTATTATTAAATATCCAATTAAATAGAACATATCGAAACATAGTTAGTTTAACAGTAATATACATAATTATTTGAATAATAAATTCATATTTGATTCTCTTTTTTTTCAATGCTAAAAAATGAAATATCCAGCTATATAGCTACTAACTATTACATTAATTTTATAGAATATATTTATTTATCAATTACAATCTTAATTACATAAAATATGCTTGAATCATATATTTTATACATATTTTTTTATTCCATTATTTTTTCTTCTTATTCAATATTTGTTTAGTGATATAGTATCACAACTGTTCTCTTGTCAGGTATTGATTCATTATTTAGGACATAAAATAGTAATCATATATTTATTTAGTAATGAGTTGGCGCTAATTGGCAAAGTTTTGAGAAGAGCCTAGTCTTCTTTTTTTTTTTTTTTTTTTTTTTGGAGAAGAGCCTAGTCTGGGCACCTAAAACAAAGATAAGAATAAAGGGCAGAGTCATAGTCATATACAAGTTAGTGGAGCCAGTAATCAAAAAGAAAGAGACCACTTTAACATAGTTAATTAGTTACGTTGAATATATAAAGAGAGAATCAATCACAAAATCATGGCCCATCCACCATGAAAATGGACGATCTCAATCGGCCAAGTTTTTGCATAGATAAATGAAAAGAAGAGGAATGCTAAATACCTAATTTTTTTTATGGTCTCTTATTTATTATTTTTTTTATTATTAAATATAAGATAAATTTATAAATAATATATATATATAATTTATGTGTCATCGTAAAAGAGAATAAAATAAAATAAAAAATATTTAACAATTTTCATTGAAAGAATCTACACTTTCTCCAATTCCAATTGATCAATTCATAAGCAAAACAATTAGGCGGGTATGAATTAATTATTAATATTAAAATGTGGAAAATGTACTAGAATTTTTGAGTTTTCATTCATTACTACTTTTAATTACTGAGTCTTGAAAAAAAATATTGATGAAAATATTGTATTGCTTTTTATATGCTATATTAAAAGAATTAAAATAAGTAATTGAATTTTTTTTTTTCAATGAAGTTAATTCAATGAGAATTCAAACTTTTGAAAATACATGTTACGAAGCGAAAATCATCCTAATGTATGAGATTTTAACATATATATATATATATATATATATATATATATCAATGCATATCAATATATTATAATGTTACAAACAAATTAAAAGTTGACACGAATAAAGTCATCATACTAAAAGTTGACACGAATAAAGTCATCATAATTTTATAAATGAATGTATTATATTTTTGATGAGAATGCACATATATTATTTAAAAAAAAAAAAAGGCACACTGGCAACCGGTGGCTGGATTTTGTGGGTTATCAAGTGCACCACATCCATAAATTTTATTTTAATGTCCAAAAACTTTTATACTATGCTTGGGGAATAGAGTGACTGTGTAAAGAGTAGTGTCTTTCAGTACAAGGATAATATAAAGTGGAAGACAGAATATACTACATAAACAAAATGCAAGAACATAAATTGGTGGTTTGATTTTTATTATATATTTTATGGTTTGATTTTTAAATCAATTATAAACTAATCAAATAAAAAATTAAATAATATATAAATAATATTTAATTATATTTTTATGAATTGATTTTTATTTTAATTTGGTGGGACGTAAATAATTTTTTTTTAATTAATATAATTTAATTTTTACTTTTATTTTATGTACTGGTTGTCATTGGCGCATTCCCCTTTCCCAAATGGCTCAGAATCTCTTTCTCCAGGATCACAGCAATAATAATTTATTATTGTGGAGCGTAAGTAGCTATGGTTTACTAGAACTGCTGAGATGATTAATTAATGAATTGTAAATAAGCTTGAATGACAGGACATGATTGGATTTGTTGAGTCGTATGGGTGGTTGAAACTCACCTAATCAGGTACGCCGGTTACCACTTACCGCTTGCCAACTTGGAAGAAATTGATTTGGCATTGCCATATTATCAATGGTTTTGTAAAATAATTAAGAAATCACGTTTCTAATTTAGGAGTAGTATTTTTGAATTTTAGATGTCTTTTCATAGAATTAATTTGAATTCATAAGAACATACATGTATAACGGATAAAAGAATTAATGTGGAATTTAAGCATGGAGTTATCACATACAATTGGACTTCTTTCCTCTTTGTATTTGTCAATGATTTATGCAATGAAAAATTGGTATTTGTTAAATTAGAAATAAATAAAAGACATGACCAGTCTGTAATATGGAGTAGGGAACATAATGAAAGAAAATGGGACCAAACCAATTGAAGCATTATTTTTTCCAAATACAAATGATTCATAGATGATTATTAGCACTCAGGAAGATAAGAAATTGGCAGTATCTTTTGCAATTAGATTAGTAGGAAATTATTAACATTAATTTTTCTTTGTTAAAAATGCCTTTAAGATTTGATTTGGAAAGACAGCAGCATATAATGAATTTGGAAGCAGAGGGCAGAAATAAAAACAGTCAAATGAATTGAGTACCAGAGAATAGAAGAGTGAAAATCACAAGGAATAGGGTGCGTGCAGCCGGAGGAACTTTACAGTGAAGCGGCGCAAAATCCGGAGAAACAGAGAGAGAGAGAGAGAGAGCTGACCCTCAGACCTCGCGTCAGATTTCGTATCCATCGATCCCGTGAAAAACGAAAAATTATAGTACTGTAAAATCTCGATTTGCCAAAACTATGCTATATTTATCTCATCTTTCAACTCTGATTGGTTCCTGTGGCTTCTCAAATCTCAATCTCTCTCTAGTTTCTGCTGTTACAATTCGATTTTCCTACTTATTAATTACTGTTTATTTTATCTATCAATCAATCACGTCGTGCTCCGTGCTACACCCTACAGCTATATCTATCCATGCCCAGTACAGTTGATTTTCTTTCTTTCTTTCTTTCTTAATGCTTTGCTTGGGTCACCCGTGCCCATTTACCAGTCCAATTTTACTCCCACCACTTTCTGGCTTTCACCTACTACTTGACACCTTTTACTTTTTTATTAGAATTGGAAATAACACCAACCCAATTCATCTAAGAGAAAATATACCAGTAAATTGCCAAATTTATACTAACATATTTTGAGTATTGACCATCTGATACACGAAATTCATAACATTATTGAATCAGGGCTTATGTGTTTACTTACTATTAAGCTAGCCAAAAGTCCAGCGCAATTCGTTACCCCACCGCTTAGATACAAGCCTTCATCGTCCACTGTCTTAGTTCACGCTAAAAAGCTAAAACCAAACAATAGCTAAGAGCCTAAGACTTGAGAGGGTGATTCTTCCATCTCTATTTGCTTGTATTGACTAGCTACCGTAGGATAGAATTCAATCAATTAGAAAAATATTCATATAATTTTTCTCTCTCTCTCTCTCTCTCTCTTGTTTTTTCAAAAAAAGCTGTTCACATAGATTAGAAATTATAATTGTAACTTTGACATTTTGAATTACGTATCCATGACCGACGAGCAAAATAAGTTGTGCATAGAACCAAAGTCTTATTTGCCTGTGACTTCCAGCACGAGTCAAAATCAAGATGTATGTATGGACTTTTTTTTTTTTTTTTTTGCCAAATTATGTATATGGACTGTAACGGCTAACTAAACTAAAATCACGCATAAGTTAAAAAAATAAAGAAAAATCAAATGGTGCACAACCATGTACATCAAGAGAGAGAGAACACAGAGATGATCCCCACCGTTGATCAGTTTATCTTAAACCCATCTCGGTCAAATCCAAAATACTCATCTGATAGACTATAATGACTGACTACAATGCAAAAATGAACGTCTCAACTTTGCCTACGCTAGACTTTGAACTATCACTCCATCCAAAACTGAGCAAATACTAAATCTACCTTGCAGAAGCAATCTGAACCGTTCATCAATTTTCTTTATGGGATCTACCGTACACCTGTAGATTCTGTGCGGACAGGCACAAAGGAAGCCTCCTCTGCACCAGCAACCCACAAAAAAACCCTCCACCGTCAGATGATGATCTCAAGTGATTCGATCCTGCCAAATCCCTAACCCCGTTCCAGTCCTTCAACGCCGTCGATGCGGCTGACGATGAAGAAGTCGTCGAATCAGCACCATCAGACAAATCTCCCGAATCTCCACAAGAATTCTCGCCGCAGTGAGCATCCTCTTCTATCGAAGTCGACTTCTTTGAATCAGGGCGGCGCAGGCGACGAACACTCTCCCCCATAAGATCACGATAACCAATAGCCGATGCTCCATTTAAGGTCGCGAAATCACAGCTGTCGTTGACAATAGCACCAATGTTAAGCACCCCTTGGAATCTTCCAGAAGGACGGCGAATCTGGAGAGCGACGAACGAGGGAGTTTTCGTTTGTTCAGCTGTGGAAAATAGTGGGACGTTGCTAATAAGTAAACGGACAGTGCCAAGGAGTGGGTCACGGAGGCAACCGGCGGCGTAAATTTCAAAGAAAACGCCGGATGTTTCGCCAGAGAGGAATTCAGGAGTAACTTTGAAGAGGAACTTATCGTTCCAAGTAGGATTCTCGCTGCCGACACGGTCGATTCGAGTTCGGAGCTTGGTGGAGGAGTCGACCCAGACGACCGCATAAGTCTGCATTCGGCGTAGGTTGGCAGATGGCGGCTTTAAACCTTGTGCAGAGATCAAGTTGATCTCTAGAATCTTCTTCGTTTCCATGTGAGTCTGTCTTTCTCTGTTTCTTTATTCGCTCTTGATAAGAAACAGACCGTTATGATTTAATCAAAAAAGAAGAAAGATGAACGACCGATTCTGATCAGAACCAAGAAGAGGGACGTGACAGCGAGGCATGTGGCCGGAATTTATGCCTTTCGCCGGCCTACTGAGAGAGAAAGAGAAAACAAAGAGGGCGGTTGTATCTGTAGTGAACAAATTTTGGGCCTGGAATGACGGATATAACCTTTGTTGTGAAGTGAACTATGTACTTATTTATTGGTACTTCTCATGCTTTTCTAATGGCGGCGCATGATTTTGATGCTGGGGCCACGTGGCACATGTTGAGGTGTGACAGCTGTTAAGGGAGAGAAACTATATTGTTTTCTATCAAAAAATTTTAGGATTAGTTGATATTTCTAACGGGAACTTTTATTCGTTTTGCACAGAGGGAGAAGCATAATTTCAGAGTTAATACCAATTTGAATTCAATGGAGGTAATAGAGATTCGATTTGAGTGTAACGGATATAACCATGTTTTCTAATGTAATGTTAATCGTTATTCATACTAATTCCTATTAGAGAAATTATGGAAATTGAAATAAGGGAAAAAGCTGGCCCAAATTGCTATCTACGACAATTTAATTCAATTTCAGAATAAAATAGAAAACATATCGATATCAACAGAAAAGCAGAATTAAAACAAAAAAAAAAAAAAAAAAAAGCAATTTTTTTTTTTAATAAATTAAACAACCAAGGAAAGCCAATAATACTATTAATACATATCAAGATTATCCTATTTAATTGAATAAAGCTTTTATCCTCCTAGCTTTGACTGCCAGCGAAACACAGCCGAGTTCCTTTCTTCTTCTTCTTCTCTTTTATAATGACTTCTTGTTGTCCTATTAAATCAACGTTGAAGCTCAGTGTTCCTTTACACTCCAAACCCTTAAAAACCGAAACACTAGCCGATGCTTTCAATTCTTCAGGTGGCTGATTTTCTTCTATAATTTCACCATCCTCATTGCACAGCTCGTACATAGAATATTTCTTTCCATCATCTGACAACTCTCCTCCCTTTCCTCCCCCCCCCCCCCCCCCAAGGGTATCATAAACCCCTTACTTTTCAACTTCAAATTCTTGTTCATCTTCAGTCTTGTTGAAGAGAGACTTTAGATCACACTGACCACTACTTACCCAGAGAGTCGTGAAAAAGATTACGTGCCCAATAAATCTAAAAGGAAACAATCGTTGTGTTGGCTTTGCAAAGGAAGTTCTCTGAAACTGAGAAAACAAATCTCTCTTCCCATTCAGGCTTTAAGCCTCCTCTTGTGTTGAGAACCCTTGTTCGTAGCTTTCTATTCGGATGAATCCATAAATGCACATAAATCTTGCCATCTTTCTTACTGTTCAAATTAGCTAATCGTAAACCTATCTCTACAACTCTGTCTCCTCCACGACATGGTTAAAGAAACATGTAAATTTTAGTTACAAGATGCATAATAGGCGCACGTATACCTATATAGGGGTAGGGAGTTCTAATCTTTTCCTAGCTACCTTCTTGTTTTGTCTCCTTAAATATTCCAATAGAACAAAGGTTTTCTATGTTGTCTCGCATTTGGACTGAAAAAATAAGATATTATTGGCCTAACCAAAATAGTAATTAAAAAAGAAAACCTACAAAATGCAATACGCTACTCGTAATCTCAACTTTTTGCAGCACACGAAGTTATAAGGTGTTTACATGTCATCCTTTTCTCACCAGAGAACATAGATACAGAGAAGTCACTACTCAGTGTATCGATTCCCTTACCTTTCTCCCTCCTAGCCAAAGGAATCACAATTGCTTGATTTGCTTGTTCATAGCCTCACTATCAATTGGTTGCTCGCAGTCCCCAAGCTTAAATTTATCAAATACATAATAGCTAGCAGTTTCCAAGCTTTACATCGCAACTAACAATACATCTTAACTTGATCATTCTTCATTTAGGTCAACAAGAAGTCACCAAATTGTAACCAAATGCAAGATGCATTGGAAATTCAATCAGATAGCCACCATTTGAAACCAATCAGTTGACATGTTGACGGTTGAGGGTGGATTAACGTTCGTGGTATATTCTTCCAGATATATACATGAACTAAAAACACAAAGCCCACAAAACTAAAATAAAAAAAAGAAGACTTCTTATTATTATCATCATCATACTAACATGACCTGTGCATATGATACATGAACTCAAGTTTATATTAACTGAAGATAATATAATAGATACATGATCATAAAAGCACACTTGACGTCAGTACATATAGTATGCTGGTACTGGACATTGACAAACTATACATTGCGATATAAAAGCAAGATTAAAAAATTAAAAAAAATAAATGCTTACATTGCTACCCCGACAGATCTCTTCCTTCGAGAAGGACTTGGTGTTGCACCCGAAGGGGGAGATATTGCAGTTCTCCATCGTCTTGACCTCATTTTCTTCTTCTTTGATAGCTTTTTCTCCAAATCTTTTACTCTCCCAGTCAGGTTGCATATGACAGCCAATTGCTCTCTCCCTGCCTCAATTAATTTCTCCACCATCAGCCTCATTTTCTCATTTTCTTCTATCAGCTTGCTATCAACTTCCATCTCCATCTCCTGCTCCTTCAGAAATTGCTGGATGGAATCAATGGATAGAGGTAACAACTCTTTCTTCTTTTCTTGCTCAGTGAGCACTGGAGTGACCTGTGGCCCAGCCACAGATTCTCCCTCAGAAGTTCCAATCTCCTCTGGCCGATTTGCCATTTTATCATCCTCCAACTCAAGGTCTTCGTTCTCTTTTTTTGTCTTCATTTACATTCCCTGCTTTTTTATGGTCTACATTTTCCTGGTCTTCCCTGATTTTCTGTTCTTCTACTTCAGTGATAATCATTGTGGTTGGCACCTCTGAAATGCTGCTTGAGTTGATATTAACAATCCCCTGGTCAACTTCTTTCTGAAGCGCATGGCTTTCTCTCTGCAGTAGTGATGAAGCTGCTTGTGACTCCGCCGATTGAGATTCTTCCACCTGCTCATTGTCTTTGTTAACTTGCAATGCTTGTGTTTCCTGCATGTCCCCTTCATGCATTTCTTTTCTGAGGAAATCGTCCTTTTGGCTTGCAACCTTTACCCAATCATTTCGTTCAGCATCAAAGACTCCTTCGTTAAACCCTTCCACAGGTTGATGCTTTGACTCGCACTGGGTTGGAACCTCACTATCTGGTAATAACCAGATAGCTGCTTCAGTTGCTGTTACTCCTCCATTAAGCACTTCCACAGCCTGGTGTTCCAATTCATTTAAACCTGAATCTCCATCATCCAGTGAAGATACATCAATATTTACTTGCCCTTCTTCATAGGACACTGTTGGTTTTTGCTCTAATGCATCAATGGTGGCTTCATGTTCTACATCTCCACCGGGTAAGACTTCACTATCTCGGATTTCAGATCGTCCATGTTCCTCAAGTTCTTCATCATAAATTACTCCCACAGGTAATTCCTCTAATAGATTAATTTCTGGAATCTCTTTGGAAATTGTCAATCCGTCAACAATTGCAGCAGGTGAAGCAGAATCACTATGAGTATTTGGTTCCACCGCCTTAATTTTTCTGGCCCATATCACGTTTGTTCCAACTTGTTCGTCCTCAGCACAAGCAGTAGGCTCCTTCACTGTAACCCCTTCTGGCAATATTTCAGCTTTGTTCACTTGGTTATCATCCCTCGGCATTGATTCATTCACTTGAGCTAATTCAGACCAGTCCTCACTACTTGTATTACACCATATGTTTTCAAGTTGGGCCCCTGCTTTCTCCTCCGATCCACTCTCTTCTAATGACAATTGGAAACCTTGCTCATTAGAGGGCACATGATTCTCTATTAGCATATTATTAGAATGAAACTCTTCGTTGCCTGCATTGCTCTCTGGTTCTTCCAGATGAGATTCTAGATCCCAAGCTACTGGTACAGCACCATTTTCAAATTTTCTCTGCTCCTCTTTGTCACCAAGGAAAGGCTTTGAAGTCTCCATACCTTCGATGTCAAACACAGCATCCATCAGTTGGCAAACATGATGATTTGGAAGCTCTTCTGCATCCTTATTTTGTCCTTCTTCAATGCCCATGATATTGTCAGGAAGATAATAAGAGGATTTTCAGAAGATTTAGCTTTGGCAAGTAAATCAAGCTTCTCTTGCAGCATCACAAGCTTCCTCGCCAAGGATTTCCTAATATCCCTGAGACTTGGGTGCAAACCCTGGTAAACATTAAAGAAAGAAATGGTAAAAAAAAAAAAAAAAAGAATTAAATCAGAAAACATTACAAAGCCTATATTTAAATAAAAACCATACGATCTTAGAAGCAGAGAGACGATGCCAAAACCTGATGCATAATATCAAAAAGCATTATATTAGTTAAAACATAATGTGCACATCGTTGTTAAAGCCAGTATTCTGAACATGTTACATTACCAATTAATAACTTATCCATTCCCTATTTCCAAAAAGTAATTTTATTCTGTAAGCATATGTACCCATATTTGTATGGATGTGTGAGCATGCTCGCATGCATGGGTTTGTGCGTTGTGTACTCCTAAGTCCTAATAAAATTTTAACGTTAATTAGTGCTTCCACTAAACAACACAAGTGGAATCAAACCGGTTGAAGCATTTCACAATCTATTGCTATTCCTTCTTTAACGCAAATGATTCAAAGAAAATTAATCATACAACTTCGGATTTCCATCTAATGCAAACTAAAAGCATACATACCTGAATAGTGTCCAATTTTAGGAGAAGGCTCATTATCATTTCTCCAATAATTGTCCTTTGCTTCTCATCTTTCTGGAGATCATGAGAGGATTCTAAATGGCAAATCTTATTCCTAATCTCAATCAACTGCTCCTGGATTCTAGTAATTTGCTTCAGTTTCTTAAGTGGTTCCCATTTCCTCACTTCAAACCCACGAAATGCAGACTGGATCCGCAAGGCTGCTTCCTCATCTGATAGTTTCTTTTTCTCTGCCTTAAATTCTCCATCACCAGATATGCTTGAATTAACTGCTGCTTTTGTTTCATTCACTTGCTCATCTGCTTCCCCTTTGATTACGCAATTCTCCTCATTCTCTTCACTTTCTTTCACATTTAGGCTGTTGGAGGCCTCTTTTTTAGGATCAACTGATGAAGCAGTAGGAAACTGGTATTGGTAGCCGCTTCTTTGTTCCTCATCCTTATTTTCACTAGGATGATGGCCAGACTGTCTGAGAGCTGTTTCTACGACTTCATCCTTGTTTTGCTTGGGTTCCACCACCTTGCTGCTGCTTGAAGCGCTATCCTGAACTTGTGAATTCTGATAATTGTCTGTTCCCATGTTTGATGAAACAAATGCCTGAGGAGTGTTATCTGTTGTCTCATGCGACTGCGCTTTAATTCCAGGAGGACTAGGAGACCTTGAGCTTGTATTACCATTCTTTTTTCGAGGCAAGGGATCCACTCTCAGACAAACAGGAGGCAACTTTGATGCCTTCGGCGATGATGATGATTGTCTTTTTGTACTGGGTCCAGAACTTTTAACCATTCTACTTTCTTCTGCATTTTTCAGAGAAACATCACTTTGTCTCCTTTCAGTATCTTCAGTGTCATACTTCTCTGCAGGTGCTTCTATTTGCTTCACAGGAATGATTCTCTGATTATTGGTTTTCTTCTTTATCTCTGAATTAACCTGCCCATCAGAGCTCTCATGTACCACTTGAGATTTGATCATGCTATCACCACTACTGGGTAGCTTCGCAGAAAAGAACTTCTCAGTGGAGGCTGGCTCTTCCACAAATTTTGGAGCAACATTCATCCCTCCATGCTCTTCCTTCACAGCCTCATCATGTTTATAAGGCATCCAGAAGAGAGGAAATGGAAATTGTCCCTTTTTATCCGCATTTTCCTGATCCTGAATACTCCCCCTATCATCACCTTGCATCAAAGATCTTAGGTTTTTCATGTCAACAGGAAACCAGCTACTCCACACTCTTGGGTCCTGTTCAGATGGCTTCACATCCTCAGAAGGCTTCTTATATTGAGCAAAGTTTTCCCTACTAACATTATCTGATTTGAAAGGCTTCTTGTGTTCTTTATTCTTGATATACTCGGGTGGAAAGCATAAAACTGGATATGGACAATTTTTCAACTCAAATGGAACCGAGGAGTTACCCGCCTTATTCTGGACATCACGCACCTGCTCTTCAATCCTCATACTTCCATCATTTCTAAGGTTGTGTGTGTGATTGGGACACCCACAGCAATGATAATCATTATCTCTATGCTTCTCAAATTCATACCTAGGCTGCTCTCTCAAATAATTTGGAGGAACATAATGTACAGGGATGGTATCAGGAAATGGAGGATGACATCCACAAGGATGAAATTGGGTTGATGAAAAATGAGGACAAGGTGTATAACCATAACAACCAGGAAAGTTACCATGGCTGCAGCAAAGGTGAAATGGAACCGAGCAGCCAAAATTGTTTGCATAAGGCCATGGCTGATTCATGATAGGTTTGGATGGGTCAACCTTCACAAAATGTGGATCAACCTCAAAACTTGGATGATAATATTGACCGGAAGGCATTTGGTTTCCGTGCAGGGGATACGAGTCCATGTATCTATAAACAGGCATCATTCTCAGCAAAGTTTATTTCCAACGCAACCCTCAATAGTTCTTTCATGAGTTGAACTTGGCTCCCAGAACACAACCAGAGGTTTAGATACTGTAAAACTGAATAATATATACAAGTGTCACTTAGTATGAACTCATCTACAGCTTCAATATAATGGAGAAGAAAGGAAAAGTACCCGCCAAAC
Source organism: Reutealis trisperma (assembly GCA_947687605.1). Taxonomy (NCBI): domain Eukaryota; kingdom Viridiplantae; phylum Streptophyta; class Magnoliopsida; order Malpighiales; family Euphorbiaceae; genus Reutealis; species Reutealis trisperma. The sequence continues at coordinate 3,714,869 of CANTUT010000033.1, read as the reverse complement.
AACAATTTTATGTTGCAACTTCTAAACAATTTGAACGTTAAAAAAAAATGTTGACAAAATTGAATACTGAGAAATTAGGCATCTGTACATTCAGACTTCCCAATGAACCATTAACAGAATGGTGCACCAACCACAAACAATATTTCATCCTCCAGCTCTCAATTAATCCATCATGAACCAGCCCTCATTTGTCATTTTTTGAGAACTAATTGCAGATAGAGAAACCCCAGATAGTAGATTAAAAAAAAAAAAAAATCCTAAATGCACCTAAAAAATGCTATTAAGTCAGCTGGAGCTAAATGTCATACCAAATACCAATTTTGTTAACGATTGATTAAATTAGAATATATCAAACTAAGTTTAATTTAACAAATAAGCACATAAAGCACTAATCCTATTGATTCATTTCTTTAATCGACCAATCTAACTTTTTTCAGTCTGCGATTAACTTCATTTTCATACTAGTACATCATCTAAAATTTCAAATTATCCAAATTGCCATGCAAACTACTGCTGAACAGATGAAATTTATGCACATAAATCACTCAAAATGTAAAAATGAAAACAAACGAACAAATTCAAAACTAAACAGACAACTACTTACAGTTTGTTCTTGAAAGTAATGAAAAACCCAACCGAACAATTCCTCAATCCAAATGACTCAGTTATCGGTACGAATCAGTCCACAAACCCAAACAAAAGTCGCGATTCGAAGCTTCTTGTTTTCTTATATGATTAGCTCTGTTTTGTATCAATGGATTTTTCTGAGATAAAAGAAGATTTTAGATATCGCCTCTTTATATGTGGAGCTACATAGCGTATTTGGAACTGGCGAAAAAATAAAAGAAAAATCTCCACCCTTTTTCTTTCTTCGAGATGTTTCGCGCGCCTCCCAAATCAAACCGCGAATGATCTGGATATTTCTTGCCAATTAAGAAGCGTATTCTTGTCGCCACATGGTTAAGATATACTTTTCTGCGAACGGTTACAGTTTCTAGTTGTGCAACTTGACAGCTGTCAATATTACTACAGGTATAACGGTAATTTTGTAGCCGTTTTAAAAAAGGAATCGGGCGGGCTTGCCCATCCAAGCTTTAAGCCCACGCAAGCTTATTCGATTTTTTATTATTTCATATTTTTTATTATTATATCTTTATAATTTTTATTCAGTATGGTGATATTATCATGGGTTTGGCAAATTGAAATTGTACATAATTTTTTTTCAAATCGGAAAAACACGTTGATTTGTAATTCTCTATTCTCTATTTTTACTTTTTATTTTGCAATATTTTTTATTAAAACTTTTTTATTAAATTACTTTTATTAAACTGAAGGTACTAATTAGATGTAAATATATAAATAAATTTATAATATGATCACTTAATTTTTTTTTGAATTTAAAGATGCATTTTAAATATAAAATCTAAAAAAAGTGAAATTATTTACAAATATTTCAAAATTACGAAAAAAATTTATACACCAAAGGATAATTATTACGAAGAAAAACTTTGAAAGATGGTAGTATACAAAAATTGTTAGCACATGCATTTTTAAAGAAATAATAGATTCTCAAAAAAAAAAAAAAAAAAAAAAAAAAAGGTAGAAGGGAATACAGTGAAAACAAATAGCAAGAATTTTAATAGCGATGATATTATATATGTATATATCAAAGGGTAATTATAAAGTAATAATGTACAGAGCAGTGAGTTATTGATACAATTAATGATATTTTAATCAATAGGATACTTTTGATTAATTTATAAGTTGAAAAAATATGGCATAATAAATAGAAATGTGAAAGTATTAAAATTGAAATTCCTCCACAATATTTCTTGTTCCATCGTTATATGTATATATATATATATAAATAAAAAAAAATCCTCCATAAGGAGCATACTTCTCACATTTTGACATTGTAGTAATATATTATCCCTCCGTTAGGGGTGAACAAAATCCAACTGAAATTAAAAAATCAAACCAATTAGTTCGGTTTGATTTTTTATAATTTGGATTTGATTTTAGTTTTTATTTTGAAAAATTAAATTAAATTTTGGTTCAATTCAGTTATAGTAAAAAAAAATTCGGTTATAACCAAACTGACCGAAGTTTTTTAATATATATATATAGTTTAAATGCTCTATTATAATTGTTATAGTAATTGAGTTTTTTCTTAAAAAAATAAATTACTATTAATTATTTTTTGGACTTATATATATATAGAGAGAGAGAGAGAAATAAATAGGCTTAAATGCTTTATTATAATCACTATTAAAAATTGAGCTTTTTTTGAATAAAATGAAATAGTTTTTTAATTATTTTTCATTTGTATTTTTTCGACTTATTATCATATCATCGAAAATTAATTTTTTTTTGAATAAAATGAATTAATATTAATTATTTTTTATTTTTATTTTTATTTTAAGAATATATATATATATATATATATATATATATATATATATATATATATATATATATATATATATATATATTGAAAATAAATAGACTTAAATGCTATATTATTATTATTATAGGAAATTGAACTTTTCTAAAATAAAATAAATTAATATATATATATATATATATATATATATATATATATATATATATATATATAGGGAAATAAATAGATAATGCTTTACTATTATTATTATTATTATAGAAAATTGAGTTTTTTGAATAAAATGAATTAGTATTAATTATTTTTTCACTTGTATTTTTATGATTCATTATCATTATCATTGAAAATTGAATTTTTTTGAATAAAATGAATTAATATAAATATTTTTGACTTATATATATATATATATATATATATATATATATATATATATATATATATATATATATATATATATATATATATATATATATATATATAATTTCATTATCATATATATGAAAAAAAAAAGCCTAGCATCCAAAATCGACAAATCAAACCAAATCGAACTTTTTCAGTTTGATTTTCACTAAGAGTTTGGTTCGGTTTGGTTTGAGAAAAAATTAATTTTGGTTATTCGGTTATTTTAGTTCTGTTCGATTTTGAACCAAACCGATCATTTGCACAACCCTACCCTCCATTACATTTTGTGCGGCACATTTTCTTTTTAATAAAGTTTACAAGTATATTAAATAACATGTTATTTTTTCTTTTATACTTTTTATTAAATATAATTAAATTTTATTTTTTTAAAAATTGAATTAACAACTAAATGTAAAATAGGTGTAAATGGCAAAAATACCTCAAATAAAATGGGATAGAGAGAATGTCACGCCCCAAACCCGAGGGCATGTGACCAGCACTAGGACACGGCACATGCACGTGGCTACCAGTGCCCGTAGTAAGCCTACCCAAAACACACAACTGAAAATGGCTATAGGCCCAAATAGGTTAAGCAAATCCAAATAAAATCAATATAAAACAAATATCAAATTGGCCCAAAACTTGCTTATCTCATAGATGCAGTAAATTATAAAAAGTTATGCTTAACAACAAATTACAGCTCTGAAAAAAAAATATATTACTGAATGATAACAATGTATAAGTACAAAGTGTAACATTGCGGAGTTTTAGAGATATATTTACAAATATACATCTATTATATACATTTCTGAATACTCAACAATACAAACTACTGCGGAAAAGAAATTAGCAGTTTACTCAGTTACAATTTCTTCACAACCTCATTCCCTGACCTGAAAGTAACAAGATGAACAGGAATGAACGTTTGACTTAGTGAATAATACCAACTAATATATTAAACTGGTATGCCTCAAATAGACTGTAATTCACATGATATGCATTATATCACAGAAACAAATAGATTATCCAATCAAATAAGGATGAGATATGGTCCACAGTATCACACTAATCTCAATATGAGGAGTCAATCTCCCTGTCCTGGCTCTCTAAATCCAATAATATATCTCTTATATTCAAGGGACCCGGCCGTCACTGGTCTGTACCATGCAGCCCTGACCCGACTAACAGCGGCCCTGGTGATGAATAGGCCCGGCAAGCATCTATCATTCATAGCTCATCTTCTGAATCTCATCATAATCCAAATCATAACCATAACAAATCCATAATCCTAGTTGGTACTGTATCCTCCCGACCTCCATCCATCAATCACAACCATAGTATGGCACAAAATATAGAATATTAATTCGTCATTCACAGTCAAATGTTATATACTTATATATGCAGTAATAGTGCATAATATATATATATATATATATACACAGCAATGCATATGAAATGAGAATAGGATAATATATCAGTGAGTATCACTCACCTAACTGACGACGTTTCCGACTGGCTTCCCTCAAAAGAGCAGCCTTGGAGCCAGGAAGACGCCAGACACCGACACCTCGCAACAACGGACATCGAAATAAGAAAGACAGACTTGACAACCTAACAATTACTCTAAGGATTACTAAACATAAAATAACTTATTTAACGACTGAAATACAAGGGTTTCCGGTTAACCTTCACAAATTCTGATCATACGGACGTCGAGGATCTTGCCAGAATGTCGAAACAGAACCACTGGACCTCCCACGCTCCGCCACCACGGGCCACCGCCGGCCGGCCACGCGCCGCCGCTGCTGGTGGCGGATCTGGAGAAGCTCCACACCAGCAGGTTCACCTCGACTCCAGGATCACAAAAAGGGTCACCACTTGCCGTCACTCGCCCTCCAGCCGCCGGAAAATGCCTCAAAAGATTCGGGTTGCATTTTTCGATCTCCTCCTCTGGTGATCCTTAGGGGGCAAGGTAAGTACTAAAATGAAACTCTCATCCTCAGGAGTAGAACGACACCAAGATCGTTGGATTCCGCCGCCGGAATCCAACGAAAAATCAAGTTGAAGTTACGGCGCCGGCGATCCTTCTCTCCTCTCCTACGCCGCCGTGCCGCCGCCGATCATCGTGCTGCCACCTCCCTCGAGGTCGCCGGACCTTCCTCTACCCAGCGGTGGTGGCTGTGCTCACCACGGCACGCTGGAACGCCACCAAACTCCTCTCTCTCTCTCTCGACCTCTCCTTTTCTCTCTCCTCCTCCCTCTACTGTCCCGTTTCTGCACCAATCCAAAACGCCGCGTTTCACTTATTTGGCCAATCACCTCATTCCTTTCTTCTTCTTTTAATTAACTTAAAACACAGTTATGTTAATATATATATATATATATATATATATATATATATATATATATATATATATATATATATATATATATATATATATATATATATATATATAATATAAACATAATGCTACACGTATATATATATACAAATTACCAATAATAATCATAATAATAATACTAATAATAATAATGATAATAACAATAATAATAGTAATAATAGTGATAATAATAATAATAATAATAATAATCATCATCATAATAATAGTAATAATAATAATAATAATAATTCATAATAATAGTAATTATAACGAAAGTCCAAACATCCGATAAAAATACTATAATTAAACTTATAATATTAATTAATACTTTTATTAATATTCAAATATCAAAATACAATCTAAAATACAATTCTTCAAAAATCCATATTAACATTATCATAATAATATACATATATAATATTGTACTAAAATTACTATTAATAATACATATTCAAATAATATGAATATTTATAATTTAATAAAATATAATTCTAATTTTTACTTTAATAAGAAAAATAATAAAATAATATATTTCCGTACGAAAATAAAATTTTATAAAATAAATAAAAATTCATGATGTTTCATAGAATAATAAAGTTTGCGAAAATTTCAAAGATTAATAATTAATTGGAAAGTGAGTTTATTGGCTCTATTAATTGATAAGTCTACCTGTCGCTTAATTAATAAGTTTACTTTTCAGTAAATGTATAAGGATGAAGAATTATTTGTTGAGAATGAGAATTAAGAATTAGTAATAAATAGCATCAATTATAATATATATATATATATATATATATATATATATATATATATATATATATATACCGCTGTATATGATTAATTAATTATTTATTTATTTATTGCGGGGGTATAAAATAAATTAGAGATAATAAAAAATAAAGGTAAAATTTAAAAAAAAAAAAAGAATTAATATATTCTTAATTTTATAAAGTGGCAAATAAATTAAAATGAAAAATTTTTGTGAAGTGATGATATTTTGGAGGGAATAAAATAAAATAAAGAAAAAAGGTAAAGAGTAGAATTTGAATTTGTAGGGTTGTGATTGCGAAACCCGATGATGGAGAAACAAACTGGCTTCGCCGAAAAAAAAAAAAAAAAACCTGTACAAACTACGAATGACACTGGCAAAGCTTACTTTATTCAACTATGGCTGCTACACCCTAAAATGGATACCAAATGCATTGAATCATTTCATCAAAAATAAAGTTAATGATTAACACGGCGGCCGGATTCTCTGGCAAAAAAAAACGGTGGCCGGATAGGCGAAACAATTGCTACCAGTTATTAGCTCTATCTCTTCTTCCAAACACTATAAATGGAGCTTCCAGGCCAAGTTACTTTTCAGTTTCCAATCAAGCTAAGTAGGTAACGATGGCCTTTAAACTCTACGCATCAATTCTTTCACTTGCTATTTTGGTAGCTTTAGTTTTCAGATCTGAGGCCGGTCGAATTGTGGTTTATTGGGGCCAAGATGAGAGGGAAGGCTCCCTCACTGCAACATGTGCCTCGGGGAAATACCAAATTGTTAACATAGCATTTCTCTCTAAATTTGGCAATGGACAAAAGCCTCAAATAAACTTAGCTGGCCATTGCGATCCTGCTTCAAATGGTTGCCAGAAAATCTCCAAGGACATCAAATTTTGCCAAAATTGCCGGATTAAGGTATTGCTTTCAATTGGAGGTGGGGATGGTAGTTATTCCTTATCATCACCTGCTGATGCTAATAATGTTGCTAACTATTTATGGAACAATTTCCTTGGAGGCCATTCAAATTTGCGGCCTCTAGGCGACGCCGTATTGGATGGTATAGATTTTGACATTGAAAGAGGTGGAAGTCGTAACTACCCTACACTTGTTCGACGATTGTCCCAAATGAGCCAGAGAGGGAAGAAAGTGTACTTAACTGCAGCGCCGCAATGTCCATTCCCTGATCAATACCTGAATGGGGCACTTTCTACTGGGCTATTTGACTATGTTTGGATCCAATTTTATAATAATCCTCCTTGTGAGTACCGTTCTAGCAATCCTGGCAAATTTAAGAGGTCTTGGAATAAATGGAAATCATCTATTACTGCTCGCAAGTTGTTTGTTGGACTTCCCGCGTCTCGTGCTGCTGCTGGTGATGGTTTTGTTCCCCCAAACGAGTTCATTTCAAAGGTTTTGCCGTTTGTTAAGGCTTCTGCTAAATATGGGGGTGTCATGCTTTGTGATAGGTATAATGATAATAAGAATGGTTATAGTTCCAAAATTAAGGGTAAGGTATTGCAACTCAATGGCCATAATTCTAGCTTTACAGGCGTTTTAAGTGTTTAGATGGCATTTTGAGAATTAAGTACTTGCATGAATTCTCTTCCTAGAAGAGTTTCTTTTAAATAATATTTAAATAAAAGAATTTTCGATTTGGATTTAATTTTAGATTATGTGATTAGTTAATATATTAATAATAATAATCTATAATATGTAGACCGAAATATAGTCTATTGATAAGTACATATTTACTTAGAATTGATTCTCTTTTTTACAATGTAAAAAAAAAAAAAAAGAATAAAAAATAATCCAAAAGATTAGGGCATATATCGCACAGCAAAAGATTATAACAAAGATTTAGAAGATAAAAGGGCTTTCTATTTAGACTCAGAAAAGCAAACCTCGCCTTCAGATAGCAATTCCTTTGCACCATACATCAGCAAATGCAAAAAAAATAAAACAAAATAAAATAAAATAAAAGAGTAGATTCAGGTTCTGTTACGGATAAAGATGCTTCAGACTTTGCACAAACACCAACACAATTGTTATTTGAATTTCAAGACTGGACGGTTAATCGAGCAATTCCAAAAGCATTGAATTATTCTAGTTTTTAAATTCTCGTGACCTTGGCCCTGGTGTAGAAAAATTGTAAATTTCTTTTGGCACCCAGTTTTCTTCCTGCCTGATTTGCCTGCATTATCAACTTCTGCAGCTCAGCAGTGGCAGTGAAAATTCAACAAGAGATGAAAAGAACACGGAAACTAGTATACACTTGAGACATTCTTCACCATTAATAAGGGTGCAGTCAGTTACATGCAGACCTCTCCCATAAAATACAAGTGCTGAAGAGGGGGAAAAAATCAACAATAAAAGAATTATCAAATTGAACCCTAGTTACCTACTTCCAAGGCTGCCGACTCTAATACATGCAATTTCCTTCTATAAAAACTTTGATGTATTAACTGTTGAGTTCAAATTTTGTGTCTTCTGGTGGGGGCTTTACATACTTCCCTATTACCTTTTGGTGGCGTTTTCTCCGCATTCTGATGAGTTTGTCCTTACTTTGTTGCTTTCTTTTCTCTTTCTGCCGATTCCGAAGATTCCTCTCTTTCTCAAACACTCCTTGCCAAACTACCTCTCCCGTTGATGGCCATAACCATCTTCTCTTTGGGTGGTCAGAATCTGCCTCCTCAGCCAAATCTTCGTCCATGCTCTTTAGGGTGGTGTATGAAAACCATTTGACCCACAGTTTGCCTCTCCGACTCTTAATCTTGTGCTGCTCCTGCATCAAGCCAGTCTCAGGGTTCACATAGACCATCTGTCTTGCGCTGTGGTATGCCCAGACATTTATGAGCAGCTCAAGAACCCGTGAGTAGCAATGTTTATCCTGCATGATTCAAAATATAAACCACTTCTTTTGGTTACCATAGATATGCACATGACCAGCAATATTCAATTTGGGGAACATGTGAAAAAATGAACCTCACTCACAATAGAGTAATGCGACAGTAACCCATACATTATATTTTGGCGGAAGATATCAATACATTTTTTGTATAATTATATAATTTGATACTAAATTTTATGGCATTTTGATGAGAATGGCAACTGTCATGAAAATTTCAAATCCACTTAAATTCAAAGCAAGTCTTTTTTTTTTTTTTTTTTTTAAAACAAAAAAGAATGTATACTTATCATAATTTGAAACTAATGGTGTGATACATCAGATGAACTCTCCATTAAAACTTCTTATTCATTCATGATAACCAGAAGATTACTTCTGGTAAGAACACAAATCTAATTATATAGATAAGAAAGAAGTTACCTTCGATAAACTCAAATAGCAATGCCCACTCTGATAGTGCTCATCATACATTTGTGCATCCAATGCATCAACAAACATTTGTGCATCCAATGCATCAACAAACATTCTGCAAAGGGCATCTCAACTTTAACAAATTTTCATGCAAAACCTCCCGAGAGAGGATGACCTTTAAATTATTTGTAAGAAATGCTATCACACCTTGAAAACATCACAAACTCTAGGAAGGACCTGGTTGGCAGAGCCCAACTCAACATGACAGACCATGTATCCCCATCATTAGGCATAGGTGGTAAAGAATCAAGATCTTTCTCAATACCATACATCCTCTTAAACGCCTCAGAAAATGCCCACCTTCGATCAGCCATTAGAAGGAGAAATCAGTCCAGATGTTAAATAAAGAAGAAAGACAATATGTTGGGCACAGTTATGCAGATTTACATAATAAAGTATGCAATGGATATTAGTGCTCTTACTTGCAATTGCCAGCATTAATAGCATCACAGAATGACCAAAAATCTTGTTGCAACTGGTATCTTGGATCCATGTCCATGCGAACCCAAAAGTAGAGTGCGTCCCCGTGTCTCCGTGCTCGAATGGCATCTAATAATGCTTTTTCAGCAGTCCGAGATAAAGAAGCCTAATTGTAGGCCACCAAAAAAAAAAAAAAAAATGGAAGTGTGAAAAACAAACTGCAAATCCACAGGTGTAAATTATTTCTTAGCATTCCAGGCCTAATAATAATGGAAAAAATAAATGAAGATGCGGATTAAGAATTTCTTCGGACTTGGCTGTTATTTTCAATGTATTTTTAGATATAAATTCTGTTACACCAATAAACAACAGATTTTCCATATCAGAACAGCTCTCATAGAAGGGAAATTCTTCCTTGGACCACGGTCTGTGATGGAACATCTAACATGACACAAAATAGGATTTACCTATGTGAGATGGTCCATGGCCCAGCTGAGTATTTCCCTTCATATCAAAGGTAATCATAAGAGTAAATTAGTAACAAGGATCCCAGTAGAAATTCTACCAAAAAAAATCTTCGCATTGCATGCAGCTGCGAATCCAAGCAACTCATGCTGTGAAACCTAAAAAGCCTCATGGTCTCAGCATTTGCTGACATAGACCAGGGGTTGCCACATTTATAATGTTAACCTAATATAACAGACTCTTCTGCCAAGTTCAATCTGAAGAACTAGAAACTTAGAATGGACAACTGGCTTTAGAAATAGGTAAAGCATATGAAAACACAATGACAAATAAACAATTAAAGAAATAAATACATACAAACAAAAAGGGACTAATGCTATACCTTCCTTGCTGTTGCCCTCCAAGATTGAAACCCTATCCAAGCATTTTTGTGAATACGATCAATCCGATTCGCAATTGCAAAAAAGGCTCCATATTCCCCAAGGGTATCCCGATAGTATGGATTGCTAAGAAGTGGAAGACGAGAGGGTGCATCAACATCATCTATCCTGGGTCTTCTACCTTTTGTGGACTGGAAACATAGCATATCAACATCAGATAGCAAAAGATACAAGCTCTCGTACAGAACAATAAGGTTTATAACTACTAGCGCAAATATGACATAAGCTCAAATAGATCAACGATACACTAAAATAGTCTTTGAGTTGGAATTGCATAAGAGTACACAAGCTCCCTGGATGTAAGGAGAAACAGAATAAGATAATGAACATATACCGACCAACCCAAATCATCTCTTAGATAAAAGATACAACTATCATGTCAATCTCCCACAAAATAAAAGAATTTGGATAACTGATTAGAAATAAAGACACAAAGTAGCGAACTCACCAACCCTATTCCACGATAAAGTGAACTGCGGTGAAGAAAAGACCAGGTTCCTTCCCCAAGGTATGGTTCATATATGCACAATGGTTGGCCTGTCCTCTCAAGCTCCCCTTCATCCCTTTCATGTAAATCATTTCTGGATCTATCAGCCCTTTTGGCACTTCGATATACATCCTCCCATGTACCATGAGGTTGATCAGTCCTATCTTTTATCTGCATTAAATTCGTAAGGATATCAAATTTCCGAAAGGATGTAATTCAATGAAGAATAAAGGAAGATTTGTTCAATCCAACATTTGCTCAAGGCATATAATTACCAAACTTCATACCTCTTCTTCCTCTCTTCTCTTTCTAGCATTAAAGATCTCATTGTTTTTCTCTTCTTTCCAGATGTCATATGAGAATGAGTCATTATTAGAAGCTACCGAACCAGAGCTCTCTTTTTGAGTATGATTCCACTGCTCCTCAACCATGTTTAAGAATCTCAAACTTCTCAAAGTTCTGTCTTCATATGTTGAATTTAGGAACACTTCAAATAGATGCCAGCGCCACTCTTCTTTCAATTTTGAAGGAATTTGCACAACAGACTTGGGAGGTGCAACTTCTGAAGGAAGCTTGATGATGTTTTCAAGTAGAGAAGCATAACCTTCAACAGTTTCTTTAACCATCAGGTTTTTAGCAGTACTTTTTCCTATTGAAGCAATATTGCGAGCAAAAGGTGATAATTTTCCTTTTGAAATTAGTTGCAATATAATCTGTGTCAGAACCCTGATATTCTCCTTGGGGAAAAGATAGCCATTCACCCTGTCATCAACCTAATTGTTATTGCCAATGCAGTCAGTAGATTGCTTAACATACACAAAAGAATAAACAAGGTGTGCATATTTTGATACTTTTAACTTTGTTTAGGTTAAATGATAAATTGTAATTTTGTTAGATCATAATATAGATTAACACTTACTTTTTAACTAAGAACTGTTGACATTTTCCTTACAACAAAAAAATGACATGCTGGATCACTAAAGCCACTAATATCAGAAGGTATATGAGCCACTTATGTATCTCATAACAATTGAATTGAAAAGGGCTCAATCTCAACAGTTTTTAATAAGGTTGTGATGCATTCTATTAAATAATCTCATGTCTGCTATGATGAAAAAGAAACAAACAAATCCTTCATGAGGATATGAGAAGGATGAATAGTGGTGTATGAAGGAAAAGAGAAGGGCTAAGGCATGAGAATCTGTTGCACAAGTAATAAAAAAGAAGGGCCAAGGCACAAGGAATCTATTTCAAATATAATACATGGGCCAGAGGAAGATTGACAGACCTAGGATGAATATGCGAACAAAAGCACATTGGCTTACATGGTATAGATGATTGGACAATGATACCTCTGAAAATAAAAGCAGAAACAAAACTGTATTTGCCACTCATCCAAGTACTAGGGATAAGGCTGGTTGAGTGATTATAGCTTATGAATGCAATTTCATCTTACAAATTATTCATATATATATACTTCGTGAATATTGCTGGTGCACAAAGACAAAAGAGAAATCAGCAATTAGAAGCGTACATATTTTCTGATCATGGAGAGATCTGGGGCTATGATGGGTTTCCCAATGCACATGGCCTTCATTAAGATTTCTGGAAAAGATTGTTCCTCGTGGAAGGATCCGTACACCACAATATCAGCCGTATTTAGCATGCTGCCCGCGTCCCCATCAATGGCTACATGCTTTACAGCACCTTTAGGATAATTTAACTTAAGAGCAATTGCCTGGAGAGAAAAGGAGATGATGGAAATTAGATATCTGTTTTCAGAAACAATGAACCAAAATCACCAAGAATTTTATAAATAATACCTCAACAGCCACGCTGTAGTTACTAGTTGAATTCCCACTTAAAACAATAATTTTAGGATGAGAATTTGAATTATCATCAGATGGGAAGTCCGAAAAAAGAGGTAACAAGGCTTGCAAAATGAGTGCATGCTCCAGCCACAAACCCCTGTACAGAAATTGACTTCCGACAACTGCAATGACAACATCATCAGGCCCATAACCCATCTTCACACGGACATTATCTTGATATGACGCCATCATAGCATCTGCTTCCCAAGCTTCAGCAGGAGAACCGGGAATAACATAATAGTTTCCAGAATCAAATGCGGAGTACATCATCTGTATTTTAGCAATCAAACCACTAGAGATAAATATTGACTTCAGCATCAATGCTAAGAGCATAAGATCTAAGTAAGGGTATGCATATAGACAAGATGCTGGGTTGCAATTTGATATCTGTGTGTGTATATGGTATTTGATAAAGTGAACCTTATTAGAAAAATGCATTCAGTCAGAAGACTTGGAAATAGTGCAAGATATTTAAGAAAGTCGACCTTATTAGAGAAATGCATGCAATTAGAAGACTTGTAAATAGTATTTTCTGATTGAAAAGAAACAACTACAAGGAAATTAATACCAAGGAAATTCAACCCCCGTCCACAAGATGAAAAACTTTCTAATATATAATTACCGGCAGGGCAGGATCTGGGAAGACAACTACAGCGGCATGGCTGAAAACTCTTTTCCAATCATTGACAAGCTCAATTTGCCCATTCGAAGTATACTGTCTTGAACGAATAGCAAGTGTTCTTTCATGGATGGTCCATACAAGAGGTATGGACTTGAAAGGTTCCTGCATAAAACTGTAAAAAGTGAAATCATTCGAGTTAATTCACTCGGACAAGTAATATCACCTGCAGATCAGCTCAATTATGATAGTTTCAATTCTCATAAATGTTCCTAGTAAACAATAGTCATAAAATTAAGGAAAGTCTAATCATCTAGGATTACCAAACAAATATTAAATAACTATAAAAATGAAGATGCAAAGGGAAATACAAATCTATATCCAAGAAAACCTCAAGGATAAATTTTTATAGCATTTGGAAAAAAGCAAATTCAATAAAATAAAATGATAACATATCTTACCATGAAAAGACAAACTTCGTTTCTAGAGAGTTCACAAGTATGCCATCAAAACTGCAACAACAATACATCAAAATTAGATGTGATAAAAAAAAATGTTTAAATCCAATGAGAAACCAAGCTCAATGATTAAAGAAACAAATGGCAAGCCACCCTCAATGGAACAGAAAATCAACTTGAAAAGTTTTCTAGAGCATTTAAATTACGTAACAGAAAACCATCCTCAAATGAATTCAGCTATCCACATTATTCAAAAGCGTAAAGGTGAGTTGCTTTGGCAATCCAGTCATGGAAAAAAAAGGAGAGGTACAAGCAAAAGGTTTTTCTCCTGATAAAGCAACAGCTATGAAAAAGCTGAAAATTAGAAAAATAATGAGAATTGAGGAATGCATTAAAAGTGGCAGGATTGTGCTATCAGCTTGAGAAAAATCTTACAGAGTCACAGGCAACAAATGGTCATCAATAATAACAATGACATTAAAATTGACCAAATATTGCATCTGCTAACTGCTGTAAGAGGTTCTCAAACAATTCCTTAAACAATTTTTAGGATATATTAATACTAGTCAAAAAGTTCATGATATTTTAGGGATTTATTAGCATAGCTTCGTGCATTAGCCAATCAACAGAAATCTCCATTTGCTAGTCCAATGGTACATTCTATTTTAGAGATCTATTAGCATAACTTCATACATTAGCCAATCAACAGCAATCTCCATCTTCTTGTTGCTTTGGAAAATGGCGACTGGGACTCCTATGCTCTTCCATATGCTATGCACAGGACCATCTTCAACAGAAAAAACCTGGCAAATAAATTTAAGTCATGATACATGACAAATGAATATCAGGAAATTCCTCCACTTAATTTCTGTAAGAATCAAAAGAAAACGTCTTTTGCTAGCAAAATATAGTACTACCCAGACAATAAATATACCTCTATTATTTGCCAAAGCAAGAAATACTATGACCATCAATCATGGCATGTGAAAAACGTTTATGCTAAGCCAAGATATTGATTGTTTAAATGGACTAGAAATTGCAACTAAATATTTAAGCGATTCCAGAATGGCATTTTTTGCTCTCACTGTCTCCTTGCATTTTTTGGTCACTGTCTCCCTCTCTCCTGTGTGAGATTTAGGGGAAAAATGAGAACTTAAAAAAAGGAAGAAGGCATGAACTTTCTATTGTCCCAAAGATCTCTAAGTACTTTTGTCATACAAATCTAAACCTCCTTTGGAACATAATTACCTAGTTGATTATAGCAACTCAGTTCTCTCCAATCTAAATCATGACCATGACCATAAGGACACAATTTATGAAGTTGGAGAAGCATTTGGAAGACACTTGAGAGGGGATTGGTATATCGATTTAAGCCACTTAATATTCTATTCAAGCATTCTACATTAACAGTTAGAGGTAGCCAATTACTACAGATCAATAGGATTACCTGAATTGTGTAACCAATCTCCTGCAATGCGGTTGCAACAGTCACCATCAGCAGCTGCTGTGGATCAACTAACAGATCGGCAAACACCTACAAGTAAAATCCACAGCCAAACAAATCAAAAGAAAGAGCAAAAAACCCAGCCCTGAAGGAAACAATATGAAAAAAATTAAAGAAAAAAAAATAATACATAAACCAAAAACGAAACAGACCCCTTTAACATGTAGAGCCAGGCAACAAGTTAACAAGACCAAAAGTCAAAAATGGTAACATCAATAGATTACTGAGTACTGACCAATGCGAGCTGGGGTTTCCTATATCCGAAACGATGCTGAGTTCTATTGAAAATAGATGACAAATTGACTTCCCCAACTTCCTTTTGAAATTTCTCCAAAAGCTTTGAAGGTTCGAATTTGATGTCTTCTCCAAAATCCAAAGTGCCCATTTCCTTCAAATATAATAAATCCCCAGATACTATCTCCAGCTCTTTCCATGAATCCTCTGATTTCTCAATCACAGAACCAGGCAAAAACATCTGGAAAAGAACCACAAAGAAGAGAAACACAGCTACCGTGCAAATCCACTGGAGATAATCTAGCTTCTTGAAAAGCAAGAAACGGGAAAATCTCGATCTGGGTCTCTGCAAAAACGAGTGTCTACCAGCTGATGAAGAGCGAAGAAGATTTTCCCTCTTCAATGGAAGAACAGCCTCAAGAGAACCCATCTACAGTCCCATCAATTAACACCAAAATTGGTTACAATTACATGCAGAAAACATGAAAAGGAGATGTAAAAACACATCCACAAACACAGTACTCTCTCTCTCTCTCTCTTTCTGAGTATGCCTCGTCTCCAATAAGTGAAAAGGAAAAGTAGCAGCAGAGAAGAGAGTGAATTGACAATTGAAGATGCTTGTAAGTTGAGTAATGGTGAGAGGGAATGATAGCAAAAAAGGCAGTGAAAGGTCAAGATGTTAACGTGCGTTTGATCGTCACTGCATTGTCAAAACGAGTTTCTCTGTGTTAAGAATTAAAAGTTTTTCTGATGAATTTTCAGTGAAGCTAAGCTTTTTAAAATTTTTTGAAAAAATATATGAATAAATCTTTTATTTTTTTCCAGCTCTGTTTATAGGCTCAAATTTCGGAATCTTGTGTGGGGAATTGTCTGAGGGGCTCTTTTAGTCTTTTTCCACCCCATAAAATATAGGATAATTTATGAATAAATTATTAGTTAACCCCTAAAACTTAACTTAGTTAATTAATTTATTTTTATTTTTTAGAAACCAACTAATAAATCATTCACTTTAGTTTCGTCAAACTTTCGTCTAATTTTTATATTTTTTTTTGGTTAAATTTTATAAAAAAATAAGTAAGATATTCTTGTTTATATAATAAATATATTTTTTTTATTTTTTAAAAGTAAAAATTAAAAAATTCAAATTAATTAGAGTGAATAATATTTATATATTTATATAACAATTATATTTAATATCATTAAATTATGAAATTATTTATTATTATTCAATTATATATAATAAAAAATAAAAAATATTTATATTAATAAAATTAAATGATAATTATATAATTATTATTTAATTTTATTAATTTAATTTTTTTAAATAATAAATTTATATTTATATTTGTTATATATACGAGTTCATTTTAGTTATTTTTTATAAATTTAAAAGAAAAGTATAAAAATGGCAAAATGATGAAATAGTATATCATAATTAAAATTTAGAAACTAATTAATTAATTTCTCAAAATATACAAATAAATTAGTTAATTATATCAAACTTGATAAATTAAATAGTAATTTACTCATAATTTATTTAACTTTATTACTAGCAGTAATTTTTATATTTATATAAACCTAAATAACAATTCATTTTCATTATATATTAAATACCAAAGTCTTGTTTAATATGAGATAAAAATATTAAGAAAATAGTATTTTATTGACTTGTTTAATTTATATTATTGAACTTACTTTATAACAATTATCGGGAAGTAAATTATTTATATCAAATGATATATAATTTTATTTAGAGAAAATAAAATTGGATTAAGTTTTAAGTGGGATTTAAACAGGACATCTCAATAATTTTAATATCGTTAAATTAATAAAATTTTTAATTTTAAAAATATCCAAAGTAAAATAAAAAAAAACTTTTATCCAATTAAAATTTATTTTATATTTATAATAAAAATTTTACTTCATTATAATTTAAAAATTTCCAAGGTAAAAGACAATTTTTGTCGAATTGGGCAGGCCGCTCAAAGCTGCTGCTGCCACCAGAGACAGCATTATTAAAATTTCCTTGTTTTATTTTATTTTCCATCATAGCTGCTTGCATATTATAACATTTGTTATATTTAGTTATTAATAATTATCATGTCAACCCAATAATTAGTGAGACTAAAATTAAGGTGTTGGGATTCAAGATTTTTTTTTCAATTGCTTTTTAATTTTAGTTATATTTATAATACTTATATAGTTATTAATTAATAATTGAAAATTTTATTTATTTTAAAATTATCTTCAATTTTATATCCAAATGATATTATGTGATTGCGATGTATACAATATTTTTGATAAAAATAAATTAATGATAATTTTTTTTTCCCTTTGATGCTAAGAGACAAAAAGAAAAAGCCAATGTTCGATTAAATAATGTAGCATTTAGCTAATTAGTTTTGATTTTGACGGGCTATAGGCCCACAGTCAATATTTTGCCCATTAAATCCTTTCCTATCTTTCTTATTTTTACGTACTGTCAGGCCTCCACCGACACTTCCTCTCTACTGTGAAAGGATACGAGGATATTTTAGTAAAAACCAAAAACCGAATATATATATAGGTTATGACAATAGCATCTCTCAGTCCCTCACTTGTTTTTTTTTTTTTTTTTTTGCCTTTAAATAAAAAGATAAATTTTTTATTTTTTGAAATTAAAAATATAAAATCATACATAAAAAAAAAAAAAAATACTAAAACTTAAAATTGACTTGAATTTATTCTAATAATCTCCAATCATATTTGTAAAACATTTCGTCAAATAACTTCCAATCGTATTGACAGAATATTAAATCTAACACATAGCACATTGGTGGAAAATACAATATGCTCGTTGACTATTTGTAGCCGCAAATCGATATTAATATCTTTTAATAAGCTCCAGTTGCTTGAAAATTAATAAAAAATTTAAATCCAAAGCTTTCATAAAAGACAATACTTAAATTTCTACGAAAAAAGACGAAAAACTTCTATGAGAGAAAACTCACAAAATTTCAGAAAAAATGAAAAATAACATAACAAAATCAAATCCATGCCTATAAAGATACAAATTAATATATCTATATAAATCTGTATTTTATTTGATAAATAATCTAAATAAAAAAGATTATAGAAAAATAATAGAAAGCATGCAGTGGAGGCATCGCAGGCTGAACAATTCTAGCATTTGAATATCCTCAAGTTCTGTTCCTTGAACAGCCAAGAAAGTGAATAATATAATCCACTTTCCCATATTAACACGTAATCAACTTCATTGACATTACATTCTTTTGGTTTTCAATTTGTCATCAACATTATCAAATATATTACATTGCTATATAGACTAGCAAACACCTGGAAAGTTGGCGTCCATGATGAGATCATTTTCATTATGATGTTGCTAACTAAATCAGAGAATGATTTGTGCAACAACCTATGACAAGAGAAGAGAGTATTTGAAGATCTCACAATAGACTTAATAACTATTTGATTGATGTTATACAGCAAATAGGGCAGTGCAGTACTTTTTTCTAAATAGGGGATAGAGATCTAATTCAGTTCAACACAATGACCATGATCTTCTTGTGGTTTCTATGTGCAACTGAGTTCCATGGGCGAGGAAAAAAATATAAAAACCAAAAAAAAAAAAAAAAAAATCAACCTTTTGCTACCAACCCTGCCATGATCATTCACCCAAAAAAACTTGCCATAACAAACAAAAGATCTCAAGAAGCATGAGCAGCATAAGTTTCTTGGCACCATACCCTTTCATCGACTGGCAGTTGATGGTGGAAAACAATCCAATTTGCAACTTGCATTTCCCCAGAATTGGAGAAATGGTGACCATCATCCAGAAATAGCTCTTAAGTTATTTTGACTCATCATAATTTGCCAAGTGGGGACTCTTGAGCGTGATCATCCACCAACCAGAGGCCAAAATCATGGAACCGCTTTATCTTCTTCTCAAAACCAGTGATGTAGTTGTTGTGAATAATAACATGTTTTCCTTTAGTTTCCTGCACCCATGTCTGGTTCTTAAAGTATAATCCGCCTGTTGGGAACGCTGCTTGTGGCAGCAGGTACAGGTCAACCTACACGAAATAGTAAATATCATGAAAACAAAATATTCAGGATTCTGCAGAACAAATTTAATCAAAGAAATGAAATGCTGCTTCTTTTGATTTAAATACCATGTGAGCCTCGGGGTAATCTACTACAGCCACACCCCAAGGCAACTGAGAATTTCAAATATCCTAACTGGGAATATAAGGCTATTCTAGAATTTTAGATCTCCAGTGCTGAATGTTGTAGCTTCTAAACGAAGTAAAAAGGTAATAACAAAATGGCAAACAGGACAAACCTGCCCAGCAGTTTTATTTAATGCCCAGTTGAAAGCAGGCTGATCATTTGCTTTCTTTGCTTTAGACCATGGCTGAGCTTGAAGTTCCTCAATCCACTTCTTCATAACTAGTTTTGCTCCATTAGTAGGGCGCAGGAAAATCATGCAGCTGCATATATATGTGCGCCCCTTTTTCCCTGGAGGTGGCAAAGCATGGGAGTGGTTCAGAGGCTTTACCTGGTCATCCAAAGGATAAAGGCATTACAAATCTTATGAGAAAGACAACATAATGTTCTGTGTATAAACAAGCACACATAAGAAATCTTATTTCTCGTCCATTTGATGAATAGTTTTAGAAAGGGTACACAATGCAAGATTGAATAACTCAGTTAGAACCAATATCAAAATTGGTGTATATTTAAATTTAATTTAACAACAATGAAGGGCAATGCTTTCCTTAAGTATGCCTCATTTCTTAAGCAAAATAATATACAACTGTGATTTCTTAAGCAAAACAATATACAATTATGAAAGTTTATTTTCAATGCAAATCACTAATAAGTATAGCTCATTTAGTACGCAGCTAGCATCCAAAGGATCAAAGAAGCTGGAGCTTGACAGAGTGAGAGTACAAGGCAGCACTCTGAGTAGGGTAAAAATTGGTTTGATTTCATATAGCAATTTTTAACTATTGTATGACCAAACCCTCACTCTTCCCTAAAAGGGTAATCCGGTAAAACATGGATTTAATTATGATTATGAAATTTAATAAGCGAAATTGAAAACATTCAACTGCATGTCTGTATCAGTTGCTTCATATTCCAAACATAGAATACATTTATACTTCACAAGGAAATGCATCAAAACTAGAATAAGAGTAAGATACTCACAGAAGCCATGTCGTCGGTGAAGTACACATCATGCTTTCCCTCCAAATAAGGGAATGGATCTCCTAACCAAACCATATCAACATCATTGTACATAACATTATATCCAAGCTCTAAAATGTGTAGCAGGTGACGAGGTCTTCGAGATGTGAAATTAAAGAATCCCTATGTAATGAACCAAACTAGATAATTTCAGAGACTTTTGAAGTGAAAATTTGTAAATATAAGAAACTTTTGAAGTAAAATATTGATATATTCTACAAAGTAGGCCAAGAAGTCAATAGATAACGTTCCATAAACCCCACCCTCAGGTAGTCTATCGTTTAATGAACATAGGGAAGAAAGGGTTGAAAACCAGCACCATAATAATTGAGCAACCGACACTCCAAATTTCATTCCATCCAATGCTAACAAAGATTTAAAAAAAAAAAAAAATCATTGTGATTTTTTGGCATTGAGTAGTAAGTAATGTAGCCATTACCCAGATTTAAGCAAGCATTAGTATTTCAATTTACTACGAATAGTAACTCAGCAAACAGACATTAACCATCAATTGCAAGTATAATTAAAGCTTAAACTTCACTTTAAAGTAATATAAAATGAAACCCACTCATTGAAAATAGGAATTATACCTGAGAACCAAACTTGTGGGCAGTTTGGGAATCAGGAACCGGGGGAACGAGCACGGCATGACCAGGCCATCTCTCATTGACCTTATAAAGCGTGGCATAATCCTCAGCAATGACAAGCACTTTGTCCTGGTGCTTTTGCCTTGCAATACTAATCAACCAATTGTTAAGAAACGGCAAGTAAGGCTGGCTAACAGCACAAACAATCACAGTTCCATTCTTAGCTACAAATGAAACCGCTTGGGCGAGCGTGTATTGACGCCATTTAGTAAGAGAAGGTCCAGTCACTGAGAAGAATCTCCCAGGCATCTCCGTCCATGGCATGAATACACCGAGAATTAGCATAAGAGCAAACAAAACTATAAGGCCTGTGCGGCTAAATATTGAAATTTGTCTTTGGGAGTTAGAGGAATTGCGTGGTGATAATGGGTAAGGATCTGAGAGTACACTATGGAGAGTTCTTTGGTGCAAAAAAGATGACATTGTTTAGCTCTATTGTATCTGTTTTTCGAGAAATAGAGGATTTGAAAGTACAATTGAGCCTTCAAAATAGTGTTTGGATCGAGAAAATGAATGATTTTCAATTATAGTATTTGTAATTTGTAAGTGTATGGAATTCTGAGATCGGATCTGTGAGATTTTATTAATGGCAGAGTATGGGTTGCCTAGTGAGAAACAGAGGATTGATGAATTTGCTTTTCCTGTATTTGGAGATTTGAGTTAAACGAAGGTGGGGTTTGTGGGTTTTGTTTTCGGACCCGGTTATAATTGTATCCGTTTTCGGGTATTTGAGTGGTGTGGAGCAGGCCGGCTTCAAATATGAATTCACGCGCGCACTCACTCGGCACGTGCTATGAAAGAAGTAGGTAAATTCAAATTTTTTTTTTCTAAATCCGCTCCAAATTAATATGTTGCGTTTGGATTTTTAATCCTTCAGATTGCTGATAGAGTCCTTTTTTTTTTTTTTCCGTCTTTTTTATATATTAAAAAAAATTGAATCTTAATATTTTTTCAACGACCTTTAAAACTTAGCCCCCAAAAAAAAAAAACTACCTTTAAAACTTATTAATTTGGCATTAGAAATTTATTTGAAAAATCGAAAACACATGAACACCAGTTGAAGAAAATATCGTCCATTAGTTCATTTAATACTAAATTCTCAGAAATTGTACTTGAAGAAAGCCCAAAAAAAAAAAAAACATGTGAATGTCTGGTTAGACCAAAAATGTTATTTGATAGTAATTTTAGAGTTATGGGCTTTCAGTAGTAGAGACCACCAGATCATCAGCATCTGTTAAAAGAGTTGGCTTCCACAATGTCTTAGTAGCTAGCTAAAATGGAAAAGGAGAGGCAATTCAGGTTTATTTTTCTTCCTCATTCTGAATTAGGATGAAAAGTTCCTTGTTAGATGATAAAATTAGCAGCGCAAATTATCATTTAGTATTTAAGATTTGATATAACTAATTAATTAGTTTTTATATTTTAAAAAACTTGTTAGTTCACTTTTCCGTTAGATAAATTGATCTTTTGTCCAATTTTATCAGCTTTTTTCATTAAAAAATTTAAAAAATAAAAGAAAATGAAATTTTATTTATTCAATACCCTCATACCCAACCTCAAAATTTTTTTCTCTAAAAATTCAGAACCCTTTCAATAGAAACTATATCATTATATGGTCATACAAATTAAAAACAAAAAAAAAAATCACATTAAAGCCGATGGTTCCTTAATTAAGAATTATATAATTCAAACAAAAACTTAATTGAAGATTTGATTAACAGCTTGCAAGCCAGTAAGATATCTCGCTAAGAACAAAACATATTCAATCAACAAACAAGAGTAAATCAAATCTAAAAAGGTTTTGATTTAATTACTAATTAACTAAATCAACTAAATTGTAATTTAACCTAATTGACATGTTTAATAAGTGAATAAAGTAAATGAATTTTGGTTGCCCAATTGCTAACCCAAAAAAAAAAAAAAAATTCCAAACGCACAAGTCGCAGATTTATTCGTTTCACTTGCTAGTTTTCTTTTTTTTTTTTTGCGCCAAATGTTTCACTTGATAGCTAAAACACACATTTCTCAACTACTTTGCCCATATTAGGATTAGGCATAAACACATCAAATCCATTCTTTTTCAATCTGAGTTATTTCATCATATTGATGCTTCGTTCAAAAATCAAAAACACTTTTACAAGAAACTAAAAATTCTGATGCTTCCGTAGCTGGGAAATTCTATTGCAACTTTGTTTTGACAGTAATAATTCATCAGTAGATTCAGTACAGTAACACGCCCTTAGATGAATTGATAAAGTCTAAACTTACAGAGGAGAAAAGCAGAATAGAGGTACAGCGAGGGGGGAAAAGGTCACACTCCAAGGCAGAAATCTAGTTCTATCCTTTACTGAAGTAAAAATTCGTAGATAGATTAACAGCTAGATAGACGACACAGCAAAATGAAGAATCCACATAACTTGCTATATTCAAAAAGCAAAAGTAATCAAAGAGCATCTGGACAAATGTATATAATTAAATTGCTGGTACAATAAGCCTTAAGTGGAACATAATACGACAGACTAAATCTGGTATCATGAATGATATATAATTTTGTGGTATTGATCTCAACTACCTGAAAAAATGTAGCTTGAGCTATACCAAACATCATAATTATTTAGCATTATCAACAACCCACAATTATTAGCATTATAAACATAACCCAGGGGGAAAGACAATCGTGATTATCTTCATTACCGGATTCTTATGCACATTATTAGAACCAAATATAAGGATTAGAGTGGAATTAAATATATTTGAGCAATTAACTAATTAGTGACCTCAAAAAGAGCTCATTATCAACAAGCGAGACATTTACTGCCAGCTTAAATGGATGTCACTGGGATGTCAGCAGGTTGGCATAAACAATTTCTTTTCTGAGACTAGAGAGTTTACGAGACAGGGCTAGCCTTCGCCTTCAGTGTTTTCTGTTTGACAAAGAAAGCTGATAGCACACTTTTACTGCGAGCAGGGGCACGTACCATCTCCCGCCTTGGGTTCTCAAATGACCTGAATGCTTTCAAAGGCTTAGAACCCTCTAATGATTCCTGCAAAAGGAAACTGTTGCATAAGCAATCTTCACCACAAAAGTCTCAGGTACGAGATGAAATGCATAGACATCAGAATAGAATGGAATATATCATCAGATAGTCTGATCACACACAAAATTCAATATGCATGCATTCCAAAAGCACGTACTGGGAAAAATCTTGCTGGAATTCTCCTAACAAATAAAATGATACCGTGGCCAGCAAATATGAGCCTTTTCTCAATGGATTGATCAGGAAAATACAGTAATTAACCAGCAGGAAAAAAGTAACTGATAATTAGCTCAGAAGAACAGTATGAAATAAAATGTATCCTATTTCAATTGTGAACTCATTCAAGCAAATATTTCAACACAGTTGAGTTACTAAAAAACATGATCTTGAATACACACACACCCCCACAAGCCAAGACATGATCTATTTTTTGCCTTGTGTCTACTACATGAACATATGTCAACTGGCAAAATCCACATTCCACAAGAACACTAGAAATATATTAAACAAACTAGTAGATACTACAAGAATTCTAACAATATATCAAAAAAACTAGCTGATACTATATATCCAATAATTAGCTGAGAGATTCTTCAATTTGCTTGATATATAGTCTGCGATTTCTAATTTCTGTCACAATATCTGCAATTTCCCAAGTGAGTGCTAAAACATCAACTATAATTCAATCAATTTGTAGTGCTTCATGTTCCCACTTGTTTGAAAGGTTAAAAGTCTCCACTTTCCAGAATTAACAAGGACCGTACTCTATCAAGGAAAAAGATAAACAAGTGATCTGCTGCTACACGCGTTCAAGGCATATGGCACTAAGCAATATATCTAGAATTAATAGATCCCAGCTCTTAAATATTCGTAATACAGAAAGACACCATTGTCACAGTACACTAGTTTCACTTGTAAGGTAGTCTGTTCTTAGTTCAGAAAGAAATTTCAGCAATGATATCAAAGATACATGAAGTTTCTCATAATCCACCATGTTCAATCAACGGCAGCCGAAGCCATGATTACTTCCAGATTAACAAATGGGTTGTGTACAAGTCCAGAGCACATTATGTTCCTCCCCTATCCTTGCATTTGAAATGGACAACAAGAAAACCAGGACAAAGACTGAGCATAATGTTGACTCCAGATACAGATGACTTGAAAGTTGGAAGTATCTCAAGGCAACAGCTTCCCATGATTTCCAATTCATGCAGCAAGAAAATCTAGATACCACATTATGTGGTACAAATAGTTTTTCAATCAACTCCTGTCATCTGGATTTGGACTCATACCACTACCATGCCTACATTTAAGATGAAGGCTTTCTGTAGCCAGAACTCATACACCACTTATAATCAAAGTATTAGCTCTAGTCAGAACCATAGAACAACAGAAAGCCAGAAAGAATGAAAACAATCAACACATGCACTTGACAGCTGAGTATGAGCTCCCGAGCATTGACCTTTTAAACAGCTTCATAAAAGATATCACGTGTATATGAAATGAAATAAGATCTGGAAAAAGCACTCAACCAAATGGGTTACAGGAAATCAAGAGAAACCATAAGAAAAATCTCAAGCAAACAACAAGCCAGGGAAAAGCTCATATGATAATTTTACTTTTTTTATTTATTTATATTCAATTCTTTCAATAATCAACCATGCACTTAGAAGAATGTTGGGCATGTCTGTGTTCTTGCTGATTTTGACATTACCCTGCGTGTGACACCAAATGTTTGCATGACCGAACCAGACACAGGACTTCCACTTGATAACTGCACAAAGCCTCCTGATGATCCTGTTCGTGTAGTCTCTTCTTTATCTGCTAGCATAAGGGTCAAATGTATAGGATGTTATTATATATCTGATGTATCCCCCTTGTGGGCAGACTAATTTACAAAGCATGTTTATTTCATACATACCAAATAGCTGAAAAACAGCAGCAGATTTTCCAGAAGTTTTTGTGTCTTCGGCACTGAATGATAAGGATGTGTCAAATACTTTCATATCTCAAAAAGTTATTACAGGCCATAGATACACAAATAGAAAAACAAAGCTTCATCCCTCAATGAAAAATCGTGCAAGAGCTTTCATAAGCTAACCTTGTCAGAGCATGTGAAGTCCCTTTCAATGTAGACTTGGTCTCAGAGGCTAAGTGCCATGAAAGAGTTTTCGATGCCGGGGAACCTGGCATAACAAACCCTGATCTGTAATATGGAACTCCCACACCAAAAAATGTGACAATGAAACGTGGAAAAAAAAAATTCAAAGCATGTGCTTTGCTGAAAAATCCTATACCTGAAGGCTGGAGTCGTCTGGCCTGAAATGGATTTTGCCTTGCATCAGTCTGAATGTGAGGGCTAAAATGTACTTTCTTGTTGACAGAATCTAGCAAAAATAGGGAAGCAAAGAAAATAGAGTGAGAATGTGATATAATGTTTATCAATTAGTTATCTCTGCAAGAAGGTAAAGGTAACAAGGCTTACTTGGTAAAATATAGTGTTTATGGTGTCTTGGGATGAATGCCAACAACTGCTGCTGCCTAAGACCCTCCTTATCCGTATATGTTTGGCATGTGAGAAGTTGCTGATATTAACAAAATAAAAATGAGTGATGTCCATTCATTTCATATGTTTTTCTTTATAAGATATATTCGAACAGACATGAGAATTACCTGATTTATACAAGAAACCTTTAGGTCCATAGTTGAGACATCTAAAGTTTGTTGCTCGAGAAGGTCAGTTAACTTGTAAGCCACAGTCCCAAGATGATCAACAGCATTAACAAGCGCTCGCACAGCATAATCTTTCAGGTTGTCCAGCACCCTATACCACAACATAAAAAGATAAGTTTTAAGGAAAAGCAGAGGACGATGCATGTAGTCCAAATGAGCAAGAAATTAGTTTATACTAGCTCACTGGAGTCACACTAAACACGCATGCCTCAGGCATAAACCTTTAATAGATACACTCAAAACAAGCCATTGTTAACTCATCTAGAACTGTATGCCATGTTTTCTATCAGCTATCAACTCCAAAAAATGGTTAGAGTAAATAGATACCAGCAGGCCTCTCAAAGTGTAGACTTGGGAAGTGCCAGATGTATAGTTGGGAACCAATGGTTAGCATTTGGTCTTTCAACTGCTAGTTTAAGGCATTTGGTTAACTTCAAAAAAAATTTCAAACTCCAACAGTTGGCAGTTCAAATTACAACTAAAATGCTAAAAACTACGGTTTCTAGCTGCTGGTGTTTGGACTGTCAATTGCCAATCACCAACGTCTAACACCAACAACCAACCACAATTTTCAATTCAAATAGTTGCCCTCAATAATCCCCTATAATCCACATCCTAGCTGCTTAAAGTTGTCTACAAGAAATCCTGTATGCAGTTTTTCAAGAATCTTGAAAGTAATCATAATACAATCTGATCATTAAAGCCTGCAATTTCATAAAACCACGGCCAAGCAATTAAACTAGGCTTCCATAGAAATAAACAGAGATCTTACCCAGAAAAACTATATGTTGGTCTCATAGTGTCATGTAATCTTTAAATTCATAACCTCATCAGGAATTCACTCCTAGAGCAATCCTAGTATGGCAAATGAACTTTGCTTTCACAATAACTTGCAAATGCAGCAAAATTATGCAATGAGTGCGACAAGTAAAAGCATAAGAACTGGAAGAAAGGCCTTACATCTGCTTCTGCTCACTATGAAGATAAGACTTCTCACAATACTCAGCAGCAGAATAAAGTTGAGGCCTCAAGTTTTTTAGCTCCTATTAAAAACAATCCATAACTGTCACATTACTAATTACAAGGCAAAACAACAGCACTCACTCGTACAAAGCATTTAATTGGCTGCTAGTGCTTTTTAACAAAACAGCTCACAAGATACAAGAGTCCAACAAGCCTTCAAACAAAAAGTTGACAAAACTAGGCAGAATTTCAATTTCCCTTTCCTCCATAATCAGACATAAAGCAACAAAGAACATTGAACTTAAAATCAAACAATAATAAAAATAAAAAATAAAAACCAATGGACAAATCAAATAATAACCAGAAATCCGTAGCAGATCTAGTATCAACATTTACATAACTTGTAATTAAAAAAAAAATACCTGCAAGGCTTTGACGAAGCTTTTGCTGCGCTCCATGGAAACCTCATCGAAGGTCATGGCTGGACCCTCCAGCCTCACTTGGTCCATTTCCACAAGAATATCAGTAATCAATTTTGTTCCAATAATGAATTGATTTATACAAACCCTAGAAGTATAAAATTAAATAAAAATGTTCACGGACTTGTTAATTTGTTAATATAATATGAAAGTAAAAAAAAACTATTATATAAATGGTTAGATTTAGAGATAGGTTATGGTGGGAGAGCTAAGCCAAATGGAGAGCGAGAGAGAGTGAGAAAGTAGAGGTTTTTAGATTGAGTGAAGTAGAAGCGATTCCAGAGATTGAGACTTGTAATTTGTTTGGAGTTAATAGCAAGTTAAAATGACTTTGTCTTTGAGAGAAGGCATTTATTTGTGGGAACTGGTAGTTGACGATGGAAAGACTTCAGTGAGACGAATGGTTTGGGAAATAAAATAAATAAATAAATAAATTTTAAATTAACGGCAATTGTCGCTTTCTTTTGAGGTAGATATGGAAAGACGATTTTGCCCTGAGTTCAGGCACCGAAATCCTCGTGATTTTGTCTAGTCACGCCTGGTGGACTTATTAACCAAATGGTCAATTTACGTTACGGTTGCATCATCCAGGTCAGCATCGCGCCCCCTACGAACAGATGGGACAGATCACAGATTGATGGGTGGATTTTCTCATGGCTCGAATATAAATTATAAAATATGAAGATAATTATTCCTCAGATATTTTATTTTTCTGTGAGGGAGATTATAATTTATATAAGCTTTTAGCCAGAAAAATCAGTCTCAACTCAACCGTATCAGATGATTGAATAAATTTTTAGTTTAGTAGTGAATTTTAAAATTGAAAATTTTCAAGTTTAAATGAGAGAGACATTCACGATATTACTAGTCCTAAATCTTATTAGTAGTTAAACATTAATATCTAATTAAATTTAAAATTAAAAATAATCCATTTTTACAAAAATCAAACGTAATTATGCAAAAACAAAATTGCTTTATTTGAAGATAATGCAAAGAAAAATGAAAATATCTCCATTTATGAAATACATGTAGAAACATAAACACGTTGATAAAAATATTTAAAAATATATTTATATTTCATAATTTCCAATTGAAATATCATACTTTATAGATATTCCTTTGTAATATATGCAAGCTAATGAGTTGAAAATCTAGACCTTCTAACAAGTAAAAATAATACTCTTTTCATCTCAAAAAATTGTCCACTTTTTTTTTTACAATTTAAAAAATATTATTAATTTTTTACCAATTTATAAATTTTATTATATTTTTCCTCTTATACCCTTATATATACTTATTTATTATTTTTTTATTATTAATTTTAAAAATATACATATTTCAATTTATAAAAATAAAATAGATAAATATCTATATTTATTTTTAGAATAAATAAATATTTTAAATTGTGTTAAAAAAAATAGTAGATAATATATTTAAAATGGAGAGAGTAATAATAATAAACCAGAAGGACAATAGCATTGCTAATCGTGTAGCAATGATGTAATTGTGTATTAGGAGTCATATATATCAATGATACTGTCTGCAATAAAGAGTCACATGATGCCCGGTTATAAGCCCTTTGATTTCCTTTGGTTCGTATCAAATTTTTTTTTTTATTTTTTTGCCAAATTTTTGGTTCGCATCAATTAGTTGGCAAGAACGGCCAGTGATAATGCGGTGCTCCTTTTCTTAGTATTTACAATGTCATCAATTTTCTGTTATGATCATCATAATAATACATTTAATAATGTCCATCATAATGAATTGCTCATTGGCATTAAGTTGGTGCAGAGGCACCGAAAAATTTAAAACCAACACACAGCGACACAGATATTAATTTTAAGTGGCCCCCGCTCAAAGGTTACAGGCGTCCAACTTCTCTTTCCTACTTCACAAAAACTTCGACTTCCTGAATTTGTTTTCTGCCAAAAAATACAAATGAGGCTCAAACAAGGAACAATTGTCTGAATTCTGAAACAAAAACCAAGAAGTTGGAAACAATTTGTCAATTTATATACAAGCATCAGTGACTTCCCACAGTTATATAAAACAATAACCTCGAGACTGTACGTACTCTTTCAATCTGGTACAGTTCTATAAAAAAAACCTGTTGATGGTACTTCTTCAATCAGGTATTACCTAAAAAAATGTAAAGGGTACATCCAAATTGATGAAATTTAAAATGAAAATTAATTTACGTGTTTTACGTGAAAAATTAAAATTACAAAAAATAGACATATGATATCAATTTAAATAATCCCTATCTATCAAAATGGATCCGCGCCAACATTTCCTGTCTTCAATGGATGGAAAATTTTGTTTTAGAAAGTCTGAAGATTGAGATTGCATCTTTGTTACCCTAATCCTACTAAAATTAGGATGCACAGAGAAAAAATTGAAAACTGAAATATTATATGTTTATATGTATAAAAGACAGACCAAGCTTTTCTCCCAATTTTGACTCATATATACAAGATTTATACAAATCTTATACAACAGCGTCCCATAAACCAAGGCAAAAATAATAACTGGCCAATACATCCATGTTTGCTGTAGCTAAGAACTATCCTCCAGTCAAGAACGCTGTTTTTATACAGTGAAGATGATGACCAAGCTCAAGCTCATTTACTCCATGTACCAAAATTTGAAAAGAACTTTAGGAACTGTGTTTCCTCTTTGATGAGGAAGATAAAACTTCAAAGTAAGTTGGTTTTGGGGTTGAGGGGCAACCAATAGATTGGAGTAATTCCTCCACGGCCAACACTTGAAACTTCGGAGGTGAATGAAGAGCAACATTGTCAACCCGGTGCTGAAAGATCTTTCCATGCCTGTCAAGTTTGTACTCAGATATGCCATCAAATCGTGCACGGCTCTCCCATGGGACTCGAGGGATGCCATGCACAGTCCATCGAACCATTATGACATTCTCCATAGGTTGCCACACAGTGACAAGGTCAACCCACAAAGCCCTGAAAAATATCTTTCCATGGAATCTCAGTCCCCAGAAGATTGATTTGTAGTTCTCAATGCCAACAAAAGTATTGAGCGGATCTTTAAACACAATGTCATCCCTACAAATTGTAAAAAGCAATCAGAACATAATTCCTAATATCAAATTATCAATAGCATTTGTAATACTCAAATGGCACAACTGTCTATAGGCTGTTCAACAGCAATCAGATATTCCATTCCAGCTGCACTACATGTCTATTATGTTGAGAGGGGTCTCATTGCACCGGCTTTAGGAAAGAATAACAGATCTCCAACACATTTACAAACCATCAAAGGCATACTTTTAAATAGCAGAGAGAAATTGTTATCTACCAAATAAATATGCACAATCTCCCTGAAAAGTCTGCGACTCCAATTATATTACCAGATTCATGTGAAACACACAAAGAACCTACTGTCTTTCACAGGACATTCTTCCCTCGCCTCCAGCCATCCTAGGTCCACAAGCAAAACTAGTAGCATTTGCAAATAAAGATACCTTGGATATCATAAAGATTATTGATGACAAAAGTTAAAACCATTACTGAGACCATAAGCTAAAAGCCTAAAATAATCCAAAATCCAAGTCTTTTAGCATCAGTGCCACAAAGCCCAAGTTCAAGTTGAAATATATTTTGGGGGAAGACTGAATGTGCAGCCAATCTGTCAATGAACTTGGTTATACTAACACTTTATTTCAATGACTTACTTCTCCATCAAACCATGTCGAAATTAGGGATAACAAATTGAATTGCATACTCAGTTTTAGTTCACAACATTGGTCCTGATTCTCCTGAATACGA
This sequence comes from Reutealis trisperma, assembly GCA_947687605.1. Taxonomy (NCBI): domain Eukaryota; kingdom Viridiplantae; phylum Streptophyta; class Magnoliopsida; order Malpighiales; family Euphorbiaceae; genus Reutealis; species Reutealis trisperma. The sequence continues at coordinate 3,682,139 of CANTUT010000033.1, read as the reverse complement.
AGAAGAAGCAAATAAGCATCTAAATATTCTTGTATTCCATTCTGGACACGAACTGTAAAAAACCCCAACTTCAAAATTTTGATTTCTTCAATTTGCCCCGCCTAGATGAGTTTAATTCATACGTTTAACAAATTTTAATACACAGGTGTTCAAGAGTTCCCAGCCATCTCTTACTCTAGCTTGCAAGTTGCAACCAAACCCTAACAGAGTAACAAAAAAGGACCATATTCTCGATCATTAATACAACCGTCACACATGATTCACAAATCATAAACGCATAATTCTGAAGATATCTAAGCAAGAAAAATAGGGGTAAATGCAAGTAAAAAAAATATTGAAACAAAATTGAAACCTGTAGATATCAAAACTGAGCTCCCTGTAAAAGAGCTCGGGAAACTCCTCTCTCAAAGTCCTGATCGCGTAGCCCATATTCACATAGTAATTTTGCTTCTCCTCTTCCTCTTGGCTCTGCTTTGTTTCTTGCTTCACCGGAGCCGAGAACTGACCATACAACTTCACGTTTTGATTCAGCTGCGAAACTTTAACCTCACAAGAACCTTTAAAGCCAATCCTATCTCCAGCCCCAGCCTTGGCCCTAAACCCAATCCTCTCATCATTCCTGAACACTGAAATGCCCTTGATAACTTTAGGATTCGGATTAGGGTTAAAAATAACTTTCACGGTGGAGATCTCTGGTGGATGTATGAGAAGCGCCATATCCGAAAAAACGGAGGTTTTATATGAATTCGAGGTGTAGGAAATACGAATTAGAAGAAAGTCAGACAAGAAAATGCCATTTCGCCGGCGAAGTTTGAATGAAGACGAGCTGTCGGAGAAAATCGAAAGGGTAAAGAAAAAATCTGTTTGGATAATGAGTTTATGTTTTCGGATAATTGGAATTATCGGTTCTTATTCAAATAGAAAAATATTTGATTGGTTCCTGTAAGTACTTTCGGCTCAGCAAATATAGCTCCGCATTGAGTCCCGAGCGGATTGGAAATATCCAAACCGAATCTTTCTCGGATTTTTTTAATTGACAAAGGATATTCAGAATTTGACCTTTTTTTTTTTGTAGCATTATATTCAGAATTAATCTTCTTATGTTTTGATAGTGTGCGTTTTTTCATCCAATAATTTTATATTTATATGTATTTTTTAGGATGATATTTGTAATTTTTTTTTAATAATAGATGAATATTTTTAATAACAAAACATATGAAGTTACGAATTAATTTGCTGAACAAAATAATATTTTTTTTTAGAAATATTAAAAATTTATATAATTATAAAGTGACAATATTAAAAGTGAGTTATTAAAATAAAATAACACATTCCCATGTTAAACTTTTCTTTTAATTCTTTTTCATTTTAAATTTTTTATTCCATTCTTTTTTATTATTGACACTCACCCTCAAGTGTCAACTAGATTTAAGTTGACATTTCAATCATGGGTTTTTTTTTTTTTAATTGAATCCTCTATGACATTATATAGAAATGCTGAAAGCTTATATAATTATAAAAATGTCAACCTTAAAAGTTAGCTATTAAGGTAGGAGAATCCAATTATGAGTTAATTTCACTCATTGTCCTTGAATATATTACTAACGCATATTATCATCCTCTATTTAAAAAATATCTTATAAATATCATTAAATTATCTTTTTTGTGATATTAAAGTCCTTTCATCCAACTTTTCATTAGAATTCTAACGGAAAAATAATGTGGCAAGCTAATTAATTTTTTTTTTATTTTTTATGCCATGTTAGCTCTTTCTCTCCCCCATTCCTCTGTAAATTTTCTTTCACTCTCTCTAGCCAAACTGAAATCCATTTATACTTATGAGAAACTCCACAATCAAATTTTCAATCAATCACAAAATTATATTTATTCATCACCTTCAACAAAATCATCAAATCGGAGTTGGAAAAAAAAAAACAAATAGAAAAAGCAAAAAATCAAATCAGGCAAAAGATCAAGAGAAGATGATTGAAAAATAAGTGAAGATTTGAGTTTTGCACAAAGTCCATAATAGATCATTGATTGAAGTTAATTGATAAAAGAAAAAAACAATGGAAGTGCACACAAACCAGCAATAAACTTTATGTACATATGAAATCAACACAAGCAATTAAAACTTATTTGCAACAAAAAAGCAACACCCGTAAAAGAAAATCATTCAAAGCCCATATAAGGAATCAAATAGTTAAGACAAATCCAGATAAAGATTAGAGTGAAAATTGCGTGTTGGACACTAACATTGAAGAGAAAAGTAAAGAATTGAGTTTTGCAAGAATAAAATTAATTGTCAATATTCATTTCTAGGAACAAAATGAAACTTGAAGTTCCATTAAATTAATTCTGGAAATTAAAAAGACTGACAATAAAAAAAATTATAAACTCCATAAAATAATTGATAAAAAATAGTAAAGTGATATACGAAGTTGATTTCTCATAGAAAAAGGTAGACCCATAAAATGAAAGAAAATCAAAACTAAAGACAGAACAAGAGAGAGAGAAACGAGTGGGGACAGATAATTGAGGAGCTTGAAGAGGAAAATTAGCCCATTACTTAAAAACTCAACTCATGCAAGAAATTTGTGATTATCAATTAAATTTGAGACCCACAAAAGTTGATTGTTCTCAAATGCTGCAAATTTCAAAGGAAATTGATCTTTGTTAGATTTCGATCTTTATAGATCCAGAAATCTATCTTTATAACTTATAATAATCAACAAAAAAGTTGGTCAATTCCCTTCTAAAGCCGCTTCAATTTTTTCAATATATATATAATAACAAGAAATAAGCCAAAATATCATTATTTTGAGAAGATAATAAGCCACCCAAAATCTAAGAGAAAATCAAATTATTTTTAATTGCTCATCTCATATGTTACATTCTATCTAAAAATCTGAATGAAATAAAACTAGCTTTCAAAAGTCTAAATCATATATTAGAAAAAGAAAATCAAAAACATATCAGTAAAAATTTCTTAGGAAAACACCTTCAAATCCCAAAAAATTTACCTATCAAAAAAAAGTTGGTCAATTCCCTTCTAAAGCCGCTTCAATTTTTTCAATATATATATATATATATATATAATAACAAGAAATAAGCCAAAATATCATTATTTTGAGAAGATAATAAGCCACCCAAAATCTAAGAGAAAATCAAATTATTTTTAATTGCTCATCTCATATGTTACATTCTATCTGAATGAAATAAAGCCAGCTTTCAAAAGTCTAAATCATATATTAGAAAAAGAAAATCAAAAACATATCAGTAAAAATTTCTTAGGAAAACACCTTCAAATCCCAAAAAATTTACCTATCAAAGTAGAAATTTGAAAATCAAATTAACAATTAGAGGGAGAAGAGGAGAGAGAAGGAAGAAGCTACTTACTTTACGTGAAGAGAGAGAAGGGAGCAACCTAAAAAGAATAACAAGTGGCTTAAAAAATTAATAAGAAAGATGAATAGGAGTGTCATGTCAATTAAAACTAATGGTAGTTAAGTGGAAGTATCATTTGGTTACATTTCCATATAGTTCAATGATATTTTTGCTACGTTTTTTAAATAAGAGACGATAATGTGTATTAGTAATATGTTTAAAGATGATGAGTGAAATTAACTCTCCAATTATATATAAACTCATTTAACATCTTATATTTAATCAATGTGAAATCTATCTCCATATTAAATTATTCATTTAATTTTTTTTTCATTCTTAACATTTTTGAACTGTAAAAATACAATATTTTTAGTGAATTTTAAAGCAATGAAATAAAATAAATTCAAGAATACTCTACTGCTGAGTGGGCTTGTTGAATTAAATGAAATTTAATTTATCAATGTAATGTTTGCTTGATGAGATTAATAACTTGTGTGTGTAAGCATGGCATCGAATAAGACATAAATGATTATGTTTGGAAGGAGGGAAAATAAAAGAAAAAGAAAAATAAAAGTAGAAAATAAAAGTTATTTTTTTTTTCTATTTTTTGAGAGTGGATGGAAAATAAAGAGAATAAAGAAAATATGCCTTATTTTTTGTCTTTATTTTCTCTTCGAAATGAAGAGAAAATAAAGAGAGAATAAAAATAAATAAATGTAATTTAAATTCAAATTTAAACTTTAGAAATAAAATATTATAATAATATATATAGTTTTTTGTATATTTTCTTTTCTTCCTATATTTTAGCTAGTGAAAATAATTTTATTTTTTTTATTACTCAAACAAATGAGAGGAAAATAAAATAGGGTAACGTTTAAGGATAAATTTAAGGAATTTCCCAATGTTAGGATAAATTTAAGGATTTTTAAGTAATGTTTTTTAGTTGGAGGAATATAATGCATCTTAGTGAATAGTTCAATAATCATGGATAAAATTAATATGATTTTGGTGGTATTATTAAATTCCACAGCATTTTCCACCACATTGGTCCATCTAGATTATGCATTAAGAACTATATCTGCATTTGAGAAGAAGTTAGTCTGAAGTGCATGGTAAGCTTATTTCACTATAAATTGCCCATTTTTAGTGAAACTCCATGTCAACTTGTCTTTCAGCAGTTGAAAACTCAATGGAATTAACAGGATATGACTTGATTCCTCCTTAGAAAAGGGATTTCTGATTAGCTCATTTTTTTACTGTTTTAATTCCTCATATATAAGACAGCATACCTGAAAATCTGAATCAAAATCCCTGAATTCATGCATCAGTCCAAATTTTTTCCTCCTTCCGTTACCAATTCTCCATAGGCAGCTCACTTTTATCAGTTCCTTGGCTTGCATTATACTCCGCCATGCACAGCTTGGTTGGAAACCGATTTTAGCTTACACAGCTTCTTGGCGGGGATAATATCTTGCTTTGAAAACCTTTGCCGCAATTTAAACATCAATATTAATTGTTGATAGGAGAATTATAAAATAAGTTTAATGATTATACATGAAACCTACATACAAAATGATTAATTTAAAATAAAAAGAAAAATTTATAAAAATAAAATTATGGTAAGTTATGTTGTTGATAATGGTTTAATTTATAATACAATAATAATGTATATTGTGTAGAGAATGATGGTTTCTCCTATGCATAAGATTATACTCGTCAGGCCCGGTCTAGGCCAAGGCAACCAAGGCATTGCCGCATTGGCTTAAAGCCTCGCAATTCAAAAGGGTCCCATAGTTATAAAATATTTTAGTCATTTGATTTTTTTTTCTTTTGTCTTACATTTATTAAATATTAGTTTTGAAAGGCGCAAATATTTATAAATTTTTTTGTTAAATATTAGTTTTAGAATAAAAGTCAAAAGAATAATATTTTTATTTTATTTACCAATAAAATTAACGTATTTTACATGTATATAATAAATTAAAAGTCTTTTATTTCCATCATTTTTCTATAAAATATAAATCAAAACAGATATTATTTCAATCATCATTTTACTTATGCTTTCTGCATATTAAATTATGCAAAAAAAAAAAAAAAAAAAGGGCAAAACAAAAGTGACTTTCATTTTGAAGGGTCCCAACTCCAATACTATAGGATGCTCCAATAAAATTACCTTACTTTACATGTATATAACAAATAAAAAAGTCTTTTATTTTCATCATTTTTTTACCAAAAACAAATCAAAATAGAGACTACTTACAATCATTATTTTACTTATTCTTTCTAAATATTAAATTACACAAAAAAAAAATTAAAAAGGCAAAACAAAAGTGATTTTCATTTTGAAGGGTCCCAACCCGCATACTATAGGATGCTTCATTTGAAAAATTTTTCATTTTGCAGGGTTTTACATTTTTATTTTTGTAAGTATATTTTTTAACTATTTCACTTTTTTTACTACAATTATGATTTAACTTTATTTTATAATTTTGTCATTTTATAATATATAAAAATTATCCTGATATTTGTAATATATATTTAATTGTTAAATTGACATTTAACAATTTTGAAATTTATTATATCCAAATTATCATGTGCATGCAAATATTTGCCCAGTGATATTTCATAATATTTATTTGAAACATAATATATATTTCATAAGTATTACATTTATGTTATTTATTCAAATAATTGTAAATATATTATTATTATAAATTATAAATAAATAATCATATTAAGGAAAGCTGCTCAAACCCACCGGTCCCTCAAACCAGCCAATGGAGGACTTATGAGTTATGAGCTAGAGCCCAGTTGAGGTAGGCCCAAAGCTAACATATCCAGCTAGCCCTTTTTGACAAATTTTAATTGCTATTATTAACAAGTTGTGACTGCTTATACAGTTTTTTGGAAAGAAATTCAAACTCCCCCCACATTTTTAAATGTTATATTTATTGAATTCTCAGCTGAAGTCAATTTAATCAGTTGAATCAATTTAAAAATATATATATAAAAAAAGAAAAAAAAAGAAACAAATATTTCAAACTCAAAATTGACCTTTGCAAAAGTAGAAAGACCTTTTATTCATATTTAATAATTTTGGATCTCTAATCAATTTATTAAAGTAAATAAAATCTACATATTAATCAATTCTATTAAAGGTAATATATTAAATTGAAGCCAAATCTTTTTGGATTATTTTCCTGAAAAGAAAATCTCTTTCAAGGAAAACTACTAGATATTTTTTATGGAAATCAAAAAGATTAGTTATCCCCAGCCTAATAATACAAGAAACTCAACCATCCTAAAAGCTAAAGCAGTGGAAAGAAATGAACACTAATTCCCACACTCTCTCTCTTTTATTTTCCTTTTTATATTTATCCCTTTTATGGTTATTGATAATTATGTGGTATTAGACAATATTATTATTCAGTACTTAAAATTAAATTTTTCAATACTTAATTATTTTAAGTTTGTCTGATACTTATGTTTTAAAAATTTTAATTAAATAAAAAAATAATATTTTTAACTTAGAATTCATGTTAAATGTAATAAATAGTTAAATTTTTAAATATTTTTATAATTTAAAAATTATATCACTTTTTTTATTTAGCACTTAATTTTTAATTTTATTAAACACTATTTTAATTAAATAAAAATATAATGCTATTAGAAAATAGTTTACTGTCTAACTTCAAACCATCTAATTAGAGTTGTACTTGAGTGGTTTAAATATTTGTAAAATTTGAATTCCACTGCTAATTGAAATCACATTTATAAAAAATAAAAAAAAATAAATTATAAATTAATAAAAATGAATATATATATATATTTTTTTAATTATAGCTGTGGGGTTATCAAAAGTAGGCGTGGACATAAGCATTAATATCAAGCAAAACATTGCCTGCAAAATCAATTGATAATGTTGGACAAAATCATTCAACTTTTTCAAATTACAGTTATTAAACTGAACTCATGAATAAAAGAAGAAGTGATCACATGTATATCGAATCCACAGGCCCAGCAGCCCAGCTGCTAAACGTTGATGAGGTACCATTCACCATGTTGGATTTCTCACACAACCCATTAGTTGGAATAATCCATATTTTTGTTTTCTAATTTAGAAATTCTAAACCATATTCAGACTTTAGAGTGCATTTAAAATTGCTATTAAAAATTTAAAAGGCAATTTAAATTTTTTTTTAATTTAATTAATTAATTTTTATTTTTTTTATATAAACTGTTTGTTTAAATTTATTTTTAAAAGAATTATTAATTTATCTATATTTATTTAAAAGTAATTTTCAAAAAAACTCAAATCGAAATGAAATCTTAAAACAAAATAAATGATGGTACGTGGAAAGTATTGTAATTTGAAAGGAAAAGAAAAAGATAATGATAAGTAAAATTTTTACGTACAAAGAAAGTATTATTAAAAGCTAGCACACATTCATTCCTGCATTATTATCATTTTGTTGATATGCTATTTTCAACTTTTTTTTTTCTTAGAATATGATTAAACTTTACTTTTCTTATTAATAGTAGCTTTGCTTTTAATATTTCTATAAATGGCTCAATTCTAGCATTCTTGTCAATATATAATTGCATTTAAAATAAAAAAACTTTTATCTCTATTTATTTATTCAAATTTTTTCAAACCAAAAGTTTTTTTTATTAAAAGGAAAGGTACAAAACAATCTTATGTATTTAATATATATCGTTGAGTTGGCTAAGATTTAAAAAAAGAAAAAGAAAAAGAAGATATTTCATTAAATAAAAAAAAGTACAAAATTGATATAAATATTTTATATAGTCAGATACATTTATATCAAGTTAATAATTAACTAATAATAAATTTTTCATAATATAAGGTTAAACATTAAAATTTTGATTTTTAAAGAATTCGATAATATTATTTTTATATTTTGATAATTTTTATTTTGAGTTACACAAAATAAGTATATTATTAAAATATTTATAGATTTCAGGATATGAGTTTTACTAACGTTAATTCTCCTCTTGAATATTAAAAAATATTATATTTTTTTATAAAAAAATGTTATATTATTTTATTTTTACTTAATAATTTAAAAGAAACTATTATAATAAAGAAAAATCACATATTTTAACCATGAGTTTTCAAGATAACAAATTTTAACGTAAGATAAAAAAATGAAAATCCAAAAGTAAAAGAATCCCTAAGATTTTAATTTTTAAAGTTTTCATTAATTTTATTTATTGGCATAAGAGAAATGAGAAACCAATTTGTCTGGCATATACCTAACATTGCACGAATCTCTCTCCACTGTGCAATCTGCCATTTCTGCAAACTCTGTGACGCTGTCACCGTTTCCCAAAATATCTTTTACTCTTTCCACGAAGTATACCATAGTATAATAATAATAATAAAGAAAAGTAGCATTGAACGTCCCCTGGAAAAGTGCCTACAAATAATAACGCGTCCTTCGCAATCTCTACCGTTCATATTCCATAACCCGTGTGAGACCCACACGTTATTGATTGACAACCTCCGATCCTACGGTGATTGGTTAACTTTGCTTATCTGTTAAGACTTGAGATATTTTGTAGTACAAATTTAACTGTATACACGACTTTAGATTTAACTTGAGGTTATTTCCTGTGTTTTTAAACTATAAAAATTACTGTTTAACCGTGAACTTCGCTGGCGACGTCGTTATATATATAATCTATAATATGTAAATAATAATTAATAAACCTTCTTAAAATTAAAAAAAAGGGAGATTAAAAAGTGAGAGAGAGCGAAGACTAAATCAAAATCGAAATATCGAAATTCCTGTTCATGTTTTGAGTTTATCAAAACAAGAAAAAGCCAAGGCACAAACATAACCAAATAAAAAGATACGGAGATTTATTGATTTTGAGTTGTTGGTTTGTATCAAATACCAACAACCCGCTCTCTGGTTTTTTTTTTTCCTCCTCATTTGTTTTTTATTTCAATGGAGGGAAAAAAGAATTACATTAGCAGTGAAGAGCTTAAACAACACAACAAACATGGAGACTTGTGGATCTCTATCCAGGGTAAGGTTTACAATGTATCAGATTGGGTTAAGGAGCACCCCGGTGGGGATATTCCTCTCCTGAATCTGGCTGGCCAAGATGTAACCGATGCGTTTATGGCTTATCATCCTGGCACTGCTTGGAAATATCTTGATAATTTTTTTACTGGTTATTATCTTGATGATTTCAAAGTCTCAGATGTGTCCAGGGATTATAGGAAACTTAACTCAGAGTTTGCTAAACTGGGTTTATTTGATAAGAAAGGGCATGTTGCTCTGTATTCTTTGGCATCTGTTGTGTTATTGTTTTATATTGTTGTTTATGGTGTTTTGTATTGCCAGAGTTTCTGGGCTCATATGGGTTCTGCTGTATTATTGGGAATCCTTTGGGTTCAAAGCGCATATGTTGGTCATGATTCAGGGCATTACCAGGTAATGTTGAGTCCTGCTTTTAACAAATTTGCTCAGCTTGTATCTGGGAATTGCCTAACAGGAATAAGTATCGCTTGGTGGAAGTGGACCCACAATGCGCACCATCTTGCTTGCAATAGTCTTGATTACGATCCGGATCTTCAACACATTCCATTTTTTGCGGTATCTTCAAATCTTTTCAATTCTATTAGATCATGCTTTTATGGAAGAAACATGAATTTTGATCCATTGGCACGGTTTTTTGTGAGTTACCAACATTGGACTTTTTATCCTGTGATGTGTGTAGCAAGAGTCAATTTGTATTTACAGACATTGCTGTTATTGTTTTCGAATAGAAAAGTTCCTGATAGAGCCCTTAACATAATGGGAATTCTTGTCTTCTGGACTTGGTTTCCTCTTCTTGTTTCTTGTTTACCTGATTGGCCAGAGAGAGTCATCTTCGTGCTTACTTCCTTTGCTGTTACATCACTACAACACATTCAATTTTGTTTGAATCATTTTTCAGCAAATGTTTATTTAGGACCTCCAAATGGGAATGACTGGTTTGAGAAACAGACAAGTGGGACTTTGGATATTTCATGTTCTTCTTGGATGGATTGGGCATATGGTGGTTTGCAGTTTCAGCTCGAGCATCATTTGTTTCCTAGGTTGCCAAGGTGCCAATTGAGGAGGGTTTCTCCATTGGTAAGAGATCTATGCAAGAAGCATAATTTGCCTTACAGGAGTTTGTCTTTCTGGGAGGCCAATGTATGGACAATTAGGACTCTCAGGAATGCTGCACTGCAGGCTAGAGACATGACCAACTCTGTTCCAAAGAATCTGGTGTGGGAAGCTGTTCATACTCATGGATAAGAAGGTTCTTTGTTGCTTTTTAAGCCTTGTCTGCCCCGAAGGATATGGCTTTTTTTTTTTCTTTTTTCTTTTTTTAATTTCTTTGCTTTTCTTTTTGTTGGTACTTTATTAATTTCATCTTTACAGAATGATTTGAATTTTCCCCCATTATCTATATATTATGTTTTAGCATTTTCAATATTAATCTCATGTTACCATTGCAGATGCCTCTTTCTCCAGCCGTTGTACATATGATGTTTTATCTTATTCTTTTCTCTTTTAGAAGCAAAATTAATTGATTGTTCACGCCCTTATTGTCATACTTGAGTATTCATGTCATTTGATTATACTTGGTATCTATCACCCACGAATATTTCAATATGCCGACAGAAGTTATTTGATATCTTTCCCTATGAAATCTGGATATTTTCTAGCGAGTATAGTAGAATGATATAATACAGAACTTCTTAATGCTGAAATTGTTTTTTTTGTGTCTTGTTTAATGCTTTTCTCTTAATGTGGGGTAAAACTGTGAAGTTTAATCATGTCTTGGTTAGTGCTATATGAATTTGGGAACTGTTAGATATAGTCAAGCAGGAGGAAAGACCGCAATTAGGGATTATGAATCAAGAGTATTAGTTATGTAACTATGAAATGCAATGTTACAAGTAGACATATGAAAGTTCCAGAATTGGAATATTTTCACATACAAGGTGAACTGGGTACATTAGACATCGTTTTTTATGGATTTACTGTAACCAGTTTGGTCATCGTAATACTTGGACCACAGCATAACACCACCATACTTTGAAGAACCCTTAATTGCTGGAAGGACTTTGGAAGTTAGATCAGCAACAGGGATGAAACCACTACCAGCTGCAGCAGGAGCAGCAGGTAATCCAAGGAAAATTTTATTAGCAGGAATACTTGAGGTCCATTGCTTCCATGCATCTATAAGATTAGTAATACTCCCAGAAGAGTACTGACAAGGAGGGTTATTGTAGAATTGAACCCAAACATAGTCGAAAAGTCCTGTGTTGAGAGCATTTCCTACCCAGGCATCAGGAAATGGGCATTGTGGAGCTGCAGTTAAGTATACCTTCTTACCTTTCGTACTGTATGCAGAAAGGAACGTTGCAAGGTCATTGTAGTGCTGGTTAGTTCCTCCTTCGATGTCAAAATCAATTCCATCTAGAACAGCAGGGCCAAATGGACGAGACGAAGAATGTCCCCCTAAGAAGTTATTCCAAAGGTAAGTTGCAACTTGCCTTGCATCCTCAGTAGATGTAAGAGAGTAGCTTCCTGCTCCTCCTCCAATTGAAAGCATCACCTTAATGCCTTTGGCTTGGCATGATTTTATGTCAGAGCTTAAGCCTGTGCAACTGCCTGGATCACAATGACCGGCAAGGTTAATTTGAGGAATTTGACCATTTCCAAAAACTGGTAAGAAAGCTATGTTTATGAAATCATAGTTTCCTGATGCGCAAGTCTCTGCTAAGGTGCCCTCGTTTCCATTCTGACCCCAATAGATTGCTATTCCACCAGCTTCAGCATCTATTAGTCCTGCCACAATTACTGATAAGAGAAGCGCTAGTGAAATTGCTGCATTGGAAGCCATTCCGACTAGATTTTCAAGTCACTTACTAGTCACTAGTATACTTACCAAGGATTCGATGATTTGATGCTTCATTGTTCTCAAAAGCAGACTTTTTATAGGGAAACCAAACCTACTGTGATGGACAAATTTTGTTATTTTCCTGGAATAAGATGCGTTCCTTAACAGTCAAATTGTTGCATCAGATATGCAGTAGACGAACAGAAGCAAATGGACGTAAAAGGCTTATATTTGAAGATAAAAGCAAGATTTCACATCTTGGAATATCAATTTCAATGTTGTCTATTTTATTTTATTTTAGTTTTTGAACGTGCCCATTTTAGTTATTCTATTGTTTGTGACAATCATGTATGACTTATAAGAAGAAAATAGCACACACCAATGTTTGAATGAGTTCCGTAGCTGGATCATATTTTAAGAATTTGATTGGCTGCCATGCCAATGTTATGGGCTTTGACATAATGGTTAATCTGTCTAAGGTAAATCAGACAAACTCAAAACCATCTCATTTCTAGGTTGTCAACTCTCAATTAAAATTAACCAAATTCTAAGATAGTAATTAATGATTGTATGGTTACTTTACTCGAATAGCCTTTTGTTGAATTATTCCTCAAAATTTAATAATAAAAGACGAAAAAACTTTTCCCATTTAGCATCTTTCTGAAAATGTTAAATTCATGTACTTTGACTTCTGTAGAATACTTACCAAAAAGAAAAAGAAAATTATCCGAACATGGTAAATGAATTTTATTTATTTATTTTTTTTAAACAAAAAATGAATTTTATTTAAGAACAAATGATGAAAGAAATGAAATTTCAAAAGAAACGGTAAGTTAAATAACATATCAAATATTTCCTAAACTAAGAGACAGAAGAAAAGAGACAAGCCAATTTTCAAACTGGATATGTTTTAGCTTCAAACATTTCGGCTAATGAAATAACTAAACTAGTAAGTAATAAGCATCTTCTTTTTAGTTTAACTTGAATAACTGCTAAGGCAAGGCATCCTTAACATAAAGCCAAACTCTCTGCTATAAAATCTATTATCCTAATCAATTGGAATACAGCTTAATTAAATCAGAATCCCACTCAGCAATTTCACTGTCAATTGCCACATTAATATTGCTAATGTTAGCAGTAGGTTCTAATGCCGGTGGAATAGCGATCTATTGGGGTTAAAATGGAAATGAAAGTTACACGGAAATCTCTATAAGCTTATGATATAAATTTTATTTGAACTACCGTTACCAACTTTTTGAATCAATTACTGCATATATTAGTTCTCTGCATCATCGATTCACTAATGAATATGAATTATAACAATTAAAAATTAGCAATGAGTTTTTTATTGAGTAGTATTTTCTTCACAGAAAATTTTAGAGTTTGAAATCTATATATATATATATAAAATAAAAAAAAAAAAAAAAAAAGCTTAGTATAAGATGTTTGGAAAAATAAATATATATATATTTCAATTGGATTCCTCTATTCTTTAAAAAACAATTCACATCCCATATTAAAATGTGTTGTCAGAGACTATTGATGAATTTTAATTTAAAAATATAAAAATTATCTCTAGAGATTATAAATTTGAACTTCGGTATAGTCTAAGTATTTCTTTATTAGCCAATTAATTTCACTTAAATTTAATTCATTTCATTATAATTTCTTTTAGCTGTAACAATCATGGTATCTTCGATAGATAGTATTAAATTTCTAGTCTGAGCCGCAATTAAATTCGTCTCATGTATTGAAAGGTTATCTCTTCATAATCAATTGATGCATATGTTAAAATTAAATGGTGAAAATGGTGGTTGGGCCTTTTCCAATTTGGGCGAACATTAAGACAAATAAGCTAAATCCACACTTTTTAAGAAATGGACGGGCCGAGTGAGTCTCCAGTTTATGTTGAGGTTCATGCGGAACTAAAACGATGTCGTATTTACGCTGAGATCCCAAATTCAGTGAACGATGTCGTTCCATCACCTGAGAGTTTCCTGCAACGGTGGTTTCTCACGCTCGCATGCGCTCTGATCGAGCAATCTTCCTAACATTTCGAAGGTTGCAAGAGATAGTAAGAACTAAGAACACAACCTTGCTTCTATTTATTTTTGCTAGTTTCTCTCCCTCTCCCTCTCTCTGTTTTTTGAATATATTCTACAAATTAAATTTTGATTTCTGCTAATTTCCTTCTTTTTTTTAAAAAACTAATAGACAGGATTGTGTTTGCATCGAGTGGTTTTGTGATTCCTCTCCGATTTATTGGTGGCCTAGAAGATGTGGAATACTAATTTTCCCGATTTGATGGCTTAGATGGAGCTCCTGCTCTGCGTCATGTTGGATTGTTGGTCAGGTTCGTTTTAAATATTGCTTTGCTGCTTCATTTCATATGTGCTTTACCTTTCCTGGTTACAATTTTTGATGAATTATTGCTATATTTGGTTTTATGCAGTTAAATGTAATGTTATGTAATCAAATGAATTTTATTTGATTATTTTTCAAACAATGTGCATTTAGCTTTTTGTAGGATGTCTATGAATTGCTGAGCTTCTCATAGTTTAGATGAGCTTAGTTTTGTGTTATGATACAAGAAATTTAGAAATTGGCATTACCTGTGATGGTCCACTTAGCAATAGGGTTTGTACACCGTGTTATGGTCTAACGGTAAGTGCATATTCACCTGAACAAAAAATTTAGGATTGATTCTCTCTTCCCAATGCTCTCAAAAAAATTAAAAGAAAAAAAAAAAAGCAAGAGGGTTCATTCCCTCGTAATTCCAAGCACCTTATTGCTTTATTATCACCTTTTCCTTCAAATTAAGAGAAATATTTAATAATTAGAATAACAATTGGCTTCTTTAGGGACTATATTTGTAAATTTGTAAAAATATCCTCTATAATGGAATTGTTTGTGCATTCAACTGACCGAATAATATGGCTTGAGAAGATCAGGTGTTTTCCATGCCCATTGTGGCTAATTGTCCTCCTACCATATATTCTGCCTTAGGATCTGTCTTTATTTATGCCTCTCATTTTGCACAGAGAAAATTCTTTTCGTTTTATTGCAACAGACAAGCAAGTTCATGTGGCATACATCTGGAGGTTGATTTAGTGTTGTTATTTGTTAAGAGAACAAGAAGGGGACCATTTTATTCTTAGTCAGTTTTTCATTTTTGATAATCAAGTTTGTCTCAGTAACATTATAGCATCCATTTCTAATTCCAACCAGCTAGGGACCCCTGTCTCCTGGTTTTGAATTTTTTTTAAAAAATAAAAATAAAAAAGTGAATGGTAAGAACAGCTCTCAATCGGGAAATAGGGACTGAAAAATACTTTCACATTGTTTTGCTGTTTCCAATGCAAGTTTTATAAGAGAATTCAGGTACATTGATCTAAATTGCTCATTGACATTTTAGTTTTTTTACTTGTTTGTTTAGGAGATGATATGAGTATTTCTCTAAAACATTGACTATAGCACATGAATATGATATTTAGGCCCTATTTGTTTTGTGTAGACAACAACTTCCTTACTTTGTGTTGTTTGCAAATTGCAACATTAAAAAATAGTTGAATTATTACTTTGTGTTTGTAGTAGATTGTAAGAGAACAAGTTCTTTCAATTTATGACCATCAAAAATGTTCAGACCCATGAGGACTTCTTTTTTTTTTTTTTTTTTTTTTTAATTTATATTTGAATTGAGAAAGTTGCAAAAAAAAGGGTGAATTTCTCTTATCTCCAATGACCAGTGGTAATTAGGAGTGATGACCAGTAGACTAATGGGCATTTGTCTATATAGTTCTTTGCCATTTTATAAGTTTTTGAAAGTTCAGAAATTGACCTGCTGCTTTGAAAATAGGAAGTCATTTTTTCTTGAGTGCTCTAAACACTGGAAAATGCTGAAAATGTGTTTTGGTAAAATATTTTTCCACAAAACAAACAAAGCCTTGTTGACATGCATTTAGTTTGGTAAAATATCACACTTTAGTTAGAATTTGTGTTTAGTTTTCATGTACGTGATCATATAATAAGGATTTTTCTAATGATAAAAAAAAAAAAATCCTTTCAATATGCTAATAAATTAAAATAGATAGCATATAGTTAATTAGGATATTATAACTTCTTATATCATTAGAATGATTTCTAGAACACCAGCAGAAACAAAAACAATATAAAAATAAATAATGTGCTTCTAGAACATCATTTAAAATCATATTGTTTTGATGTCATAGCATGATATTCACAGCACATTAAGAAGTTGTAGACAAACTTTCTTTATCTTCATATGCAAACTTTAGTTGTAAATTTGTACAATTCTTCATATCTTATCTATATTATTTTTATTTTATTTTTCTTTCTTTTAACTTTTTATATATTTAATTTTTCTTTCTTTTAACTTTTCATCTATTGAAAACAGCAAAAATTTCTTAAAATATCCCCTGGGCTTCTGGTAAAAAGTCTTGTAGGATTGGATAGCATCTTGAATCCAAAGCTTAAATATAGAAAGAACTACAACAAATAAAGCTGAAAATTGAAACGTAATTGAGTTTCCAAGACCAAAAGTGGCAAAGGATTTTTGTCATCAAAGTAAAAATAAGAACTTAAAGCAAAATTTGAATAAGTTATAACTCATAAACTAGATAGGGAAACCAATAAAAAACAAAAACAGCTTGCCAATCTTGTTGCTTATTTATCTCGTTCCATTTGTCTCCTGCTTGACCCTGATAGAATAGACAATATATGCACTTGTGGTCACCATGATCTTGTGGTCACACTAAGACACCAATCACATGAATCTTGTCTGTCCAAGAATATATAGGGTTTAGTCCTCAATAATCCTCACATCAAAAATTTCTAACGGCCCATGGAATCCTCACCTCCTCTGGCAATTGAAAGTTTCTCTCGCAGTTGGTTAACAAGCGGAAGTTCCCCCTTAGATGGACTTGAGGAGCCCCTTAGAGCATCTCTTGACAATTGCTATGAAGCTGCCTCTGAAGAATTAGAGGACAACATGCCAAAGTCAAAAAAATCTCTGGAAGAAGTCCAGAACTTTAATTTTGATGTTCCTTCTTCTCAATACACCGATGCTCTTGTTCATGCTGATCAGCTTTTCTCTGAAGGCCTCATCAAGCCCATATTTATCAACCGTTCAAAGATAGAGGTCTCCAGTTCGCTGGATTTAGTTCCTACAATTCATTCTTCACTTTCTAGAGCTATTGTTCCAACTGTTCATATTCACTGTCATATTTTTAAAAGATGGAGAAAATCATCAGAGCGAATCTTGCAGAAGTGTTTTAGATATCTGAGACCTTTGTGCCATAAAATAACTGGCTCAAGAAAAAGTATAAGAGTCGATGATATTGATAGAAGAGCAAGGCAAGTTAAGAGCTGGAGCAATTCACCACCAGCATCTCCAGGCATAACTCATTCAGCAACTGATTGGTGTGATATTGAGAGCTCAATTTATGAGGCAGTTCTTCATTGCAAAAGATCAATAGGTATATTCGTTGCTGTCTTTTTTTTTTTCCTCAAATTATTGTGTATTAGCTTTGAATCTCAAAATATTCTGATACTTATTTTCCTTTCTATTTTCAGATAAATGATTGTTTTACGGAGAGAAAAACTGAAAGTATAAACAAGTGAAATGCATGTCAAGAGAATAAACTTGTCCTTTGTCCCATTTCTCTGTCCTCTATCCCCTTGGTTATATATGTTCATTTTGTCTATTGAGCAAGCAGATCAAGCCTCTTTGCTGCCCAGCTGTGGGAAATTTACTAGTATTAAAATTATATAGTACAAACGTTTCTTTATATATATATATATATATATATATATATATATATTATTATTATAGTATTATTTATGTCCATATTGCTGTAAGGATACAAATTAGATTATTTGTTGTGTCTTGTTCAGCTTGTAAGATTAAGAAATTTTCAAACTCTACACGTAATTAGTATAACTACTTGGGGCCTTCACGTTTCATTTAAAAATTTGAGGATCGATGTAACTCGTCAATGTAATCAAATTCGTTGATTTTCAAATTGTCTGCCCAGAAAAACGAGGTTGAGTAACGGATAGGTAGAGGTTTAAAAGACGAATCTTTCCACCAATACAAGTTTATATATATATATATATACAAATATATATATATATATATATATATATATATATATATATATATAGGGAGAGAGAGATAGAGAGTTTTTTTTTTATATTTTAAAATAGCTGGCTTTTTGAGTGTTATAAAACTCTTGCAGGGCCCTCTTAATGGTTATCACTTTTGTTTTTTTCTGCCATTTTTATTCCTTACTACCAAGCAAACCTCCAATAAGATGCTGGATTTGGTAGCAGGTTGAGACCACAAGTCGAGCAATAATCGAAACAGCACGCCAACGACTTTTTATCACAAGTTTTATTGCTGTATTGGGTTAAGAAAGTGTATTGGTTCAAAACTTTTCTTGATACGGAGAATCTCATTCGCTAGTTAATTGCCTGTTTAATGGTACTCGTTTCCAGCAATCTCTTTTGGCCTCATTTTTGAATCTTGTGCTTTATTTTCCTTACTTGTTAAGGTAAGAACCAAAAAGAAAATCCCTATAAGAAAGGAAAGTGTCCTCTCCCAATAACTTGCATATTCAAAAGGTTAAAAGCTCAAATTCTCGCAGCGATAGTCAATAAAATAAAAATATATAAATAAATAAACAAGAAAAAATTACAAACCACACACTGTAGTCAGCTGAAGACAGGATATATATTCTGTTGTGAAAGTTTGACAATTGATATCAGGAGATTTGCCAATATTGTTAGCTAACTAGAGAAACATGCATGAATTATTGAAGGGATTGTGTAGTGCAAGACAAGAGGGGGACAGAGACAAATTATGCCAGGAGAAAAGTCATATATTGATATTATCAGTTTTTATAATTCCGTTTGTGTTTTCCTCTCGAAACCAATTAATTGGTGAAAAAAACACCACAAATGACTCCATTTTTTTTCCCTTTCTTGTAGCTAGAAATTTAGGACACAAGGGACCCAAACCAAACCACATCCTATTTGTCTTCGCTAACTGACCAATATCCCTTGCTGTCTTTACCTACAAGACATTGGTTAGGTACAACATTGCTTCTTGACCCCCCTGATGATGACTTGATAATCTATTGATGAGAGGAGAACATATGAGTTCCTGGAATTCCTCAAATTGATAACTACTTATCAATTATCGTCATCAAACAACTACACTAGAATAATATTGATTTTTATTGGCAGTTTTAATAATAAAATTTCAACTTGTAACACATTTGATAAAGAATAAAAATATTCAATTCCTTGTTGAACTCAATTAAGGCGAAGCTCAATAAATAGCTCCTTTATGAGCTTAAAGTTCAAGCCCAAGAACAAGGTTAGTGAGATGAAGGCCAAGAGCTCAATAAATGAAGTAGTTCCTCATTTTTGTCCATCATTCTCGTCGAAAACAAGAGATAACAAGATGAGTAATTGTAGCAGCTGTCACCCATCAATCATGTAAAGTGAAGTTTATCATATCAAGGCAGCTCTTATCTTACAGCCACATGTGAGATCACTGCCTAAATGTTGATCCAATGCATACCTCATGCTGAACAAGCTTAATAAAACTTGACACCGATCTAATCAAACCACACAATTTCATTATTATTCCGGGGATGCGTATACTGATCCTTCTAGTAGCTCAACACAAACATATCCAAATATATAAGAAGAAGAATAGCTTCAATTCAAGATAGCTGACTTTATACTCTCTTATCTCTTTCTTTTACACAAATATTCTGCTTACAATAAAGCATTCTTTCTTATAATTTTTAATAAACTTTATAGTCGACTTAAGTATCAAAAGATCTTTACCAACTTGGCATCTTAATACTCTTTATTTGTCATGCAAATGAGATCCAGTTTAACGGAAGTTTTACCCAACAACTACCTTCATCTAGCTCTAATCGACATTATATTAATTAATCATTCACATCTTATTTTATAGTAAATATTAATTAATCATTCACATCTTATTTTATAGTAAATGAAGTCTCCTCATTACACCTTAAGAATCCCATATATTAGAATTTAGATGTGCAAAATAAAGACACGTGTAAGTAAAATAGTATCTATAATTATGAAATATACAGTTTGTAAAATATATTTGATATATAAAAAATTCTCAACAAGAAGAGAGTTATCAATGTTCAAATGTTGGCATTTTGTACAACGAGACAGACTTTGACTATTGGACTGCTAGCTCAATCTCCTACCATATTATCTTCTGGTTGTCTAAGGATAAAAATCATTAGATATAATGAAACTAATAATTAGGTTGTAATTTCTGAAAATATATAATTATGTTTGTAAAGAATATACAAGTGAAAACAGTTTTTGGAATTGGATACCCTTTGGGGAAATTATAAACCAATCATCAAGCATTTAATCTATTTGCGGAGGTAAGCTCGATCGCAAGGAGTTTCTAATTCAGGAGAAAGAAAAGCAAGGAAAAAAAAAAAGAAAAAAAAAGGACAATGCATGGGGACCAAAACTTTGTCTTTGTAGACATGTCGGCCATAGGTTGTCTCTTTTTAACTATTAAAAGCCCAATAATGCTAAAGACTCTTTTAACCTGTCCAAAAACTTAATATTTCCATATCGAAATTGTGATTCAACAACTAGGACACTTGCACAAGTAACAATTAGCACCAATTATTTCCATTTATATATATATATATATATATATATATATATATATATAGGCAGGCTCTTATTTCAATTCTGGAAAGACTAGTTCCAAACAATTTGCTCATAAGTCATAAGATTCCACTTTCCATGACCAAATTTAGGGGACCAGTGCCTTACTTTACCATTTCCTCCTTTTCCTCTTTCTTTTTTTTTTTCAACAAAAATAATGAATTATCATTGAAAGAGAGAATATTATATATTCATAGAACTATAGATCATGAGCAATAAAACTCAACCAAATAAGATTAATCCCATAAAAACTCACAAAAATTACAAGCAAATAAGTAGAAAGTTACAATTATAAGAGAATCTTGATGTTGGACCTTAAAATTATCTTTCAAACGAGTTAGTAGCTCTTAAACCAGAGAGAGGGGTTAAGAAATTTCCTAGCAATTAGCTATTCAACCTCAAACTACACGAAACGCTTGTTTGAAAGTTCCAACTGAGGTAGAGTCTCTCTAAATTTGAGATTGAAAGCAAAAAGACTCATTTGATTAGGTACAAAATACTCCCCACTAGGAAAGAAAAAGGCTTAAAGCCATAAACTCATCAGGAAATTATTGACTCATTGTTTAATTATCCCTCATATTTGGATAATGAGCTCTTGCAAATCTCATCTAACATGACATATGAGACAAACTTCTCTTTAAAAAATAAAAAATTTTAGTATATTAAAATTTTTATAGTGAAAAATTGGAATAAGATAATCAAAACTAAAATAATACAAAACGATCCTTATAAGTAAAAGTATAAGAAAATATAAGTTCAATAATTCATCTAACAAACTTAGCCCTACCGTATCAAAAACATTACTCAGTTACAATAGTCTATTTGGTATATGAGATTGCTTAACTATTAATAAATAACACAACATTTGAATTGTCTTGTTGATGTGCCATTATATTTAATTATTATTGGTTAGTTTATTAGCTAATAGTTAGGTAGTTAGATAGTTTGTTAATAAAATAGATTTTCCCTCCAAAATACCAAACTGATAGTTTCAATTTGTTCTACTTGTATAAAGGTCCCTGATCCTCATCTTTATAAGTAATCAATAATATAAGTTCTCAAATATATCTATTTGCTCACATGGTATCAGAGCTCTCGGGAGCCATTTTTTCTTCAACACAATTTAGTTTTCTTTTGTTTCTTTGTTTTTCAATTCATTTCAGTTTTGATCTTTTGATCTTGATATCTTGTTTCGATTTCATTTCTTCATTGAAATTTGTTTCTTAGATCTTGTTTTATTTTTTTTCTGTTTTAATAGTGATGAATTCACATTGGACTTAATAGTTTTAAAAATTTAATTAACCCATAAAATAGATATTATCTATAGCTCCCTATATCTTTAGTGATTTCTATATAGTGGATTACTAATTTTATTATTTATTACATTTTTTTCTAGAATAATCTCATTTTTTATTATATTTAGTAATCTATCTTACCAAATATATGATTACAAAAATATAATTATTTAATACTATAAGGTAATAAAATTTTTATACCAAATAAAATTTAAGATAAGTAATCCTATAGTTTAATAAATATAAGATTTAAACTAATTTTAAAAATTATGAATTTATAAATTAAATGGAGTGTAAGTGTGATAAGTGCAATCCAAAATAAAGTGCTTTTTTTAAGGGTTGAAATTAAAGAACTAATTAATTAGTGATTAGGAGTGAAATATTTAAATTGATTTAATTTATTATAATCATTTCCATATTAAGGCCAAGTGAAAAAAAAATTTACAAAATTTATTGGTTTACATTGAGCCCAGCAAATCATAGCTAATTGGGCAAGTCCAATGAGATTAAGTTGGGAAAAAATACTGTCAGAAGTGGGATTTGAACCCACGCCCTCTCTCGAGGACCAGAACTTGAGTCTGGCGCCTTAGACCACTCGGCCATCCTGACTTCTTGACGTAATTCTACCAGTTTTTGTTTTGGTGCGGATTTCAGGGTTTGGGCGCTCTCCGCGGCTACTCGCGATAATAGAGTTTGGTTACGATTTGCGCTTCGTTTTATTTCCAGTTTCCAATTTCTCTCGCCGGCTTTACTTTTGTCTGCCTTTGTTCGGTTCACTGCTAAGCTCCGGCGATGGTCGCACAATTGAAGCTTCGGTAGATTAAGGTACCATTTCTTTTTTTTTTTTTTTTTTGTGGAAATAGCATTTTACTGATTTTGTTGATTCTATACATGGTCGCGATTTGTTCAGTTATATTGATTTCTCCAGATTGAAGAAACCGCTACTTAGAAAATAATTGAATACCTGAAAGTTCGATATTTAACACATTTGAATTAGTATAGGAAATTCAATTCTTTTCAACTTTGTTTCGATTTTCTATAATCTATTTGGTCAATTCGCTTTTTTTGTTTTTTTAGTTTCAAATGGCCATGGCTTTGTTTGATAGTTTCTTCTTTGAAATGTAGTTTAGCTGATAGCACTATCTTCTTCTTCTTCTTCCTTTTTTTTTTTTTTTTTTTTCTCTTTCTCTTTACTGTTTCACAGCAATGAATCAAGTTCCATTTCATGCGGGTCCTGCTCCTCCTTGGTTGCCAATGTTACCACCCAACCCACCACAGTCAAGTGGTTTCTGGCAGACCAAAAATGTGCATTATCAGCTCAGAGAATTACAAGAGACTCTGATTCTTGCAAAAGCAATGTACTCTTTTCTTTCTTTCAATATTTATTATACATTTGATTGGGATATGAAGTTTTATATATATCCTTTCCAGTTTTGAGTATGGATAATCTTTGGAACATAGGTTATAGTCAAATTATTAATCTTGACAGGCAGAAGGAACTAGAGGTGTTGATGACAATGAAAGATTTTATAGGATCTGTGGAACATGGAGAAATGAGGAACGTTGACGCTTCTGGCTTTTCCAAGTATTTAGAAGATAGGAGAATTGATTTGAAAGCACAAGAGTCACTTTCTCTGGATGCTGCTTGCTCTTTGATGTCAAAATTAAAAGCTCAGCTTGAGCCATTCCAATCTATCATAGATGGAGCAAGTCATTGGGAGGAGAGATCAGCAGCAATTAGATTGTCTAATAAAATGCTAAAGGCCAAGCGAAATAAACTTTGGAGGAAGAGAAAGAGAAAATGCATTGCAGAAATGCATGCGAAGGTGATTTTTCCATTTTCATTGATTTGTTGCCTGCTGCTGGCCTCTCTTATTCTCTGTCTGTGATCTTGTTTGCTAATTTTGTACTGTGATGTTTAGAAGCAAGAACAATTTGGCAAAGCTGATCGTGAAGCTGATGAGTGGAGGGCCAGGGAGATTGCCAAGGATGCTGCACAACTCAAGGTATTCGAATTTTTATGTTCTAAACTGTTATTAGCATTCGTTTTTCAAGAGTGGTGTTTGGAACTCCAAGGTGCTGTAATTTTCTAATCAGTTATTTATCGTGTATTTAGTAATATTCTACAACCAAGTTGGATTTTACTTGACAAAGAAACCAGTGATGCTATTGGTTGAAACTTGAACACGATCAGTGATTCAGCTTAAAGACACCTTAAAAAAATTTGGTGTTCTTGCTAATGCCAGGATATGTCACTTTTCCTGGTATCAACAGCATATTTTGCACTAGATGAGCAAAGCAAGCTTTGTTCATTGCACAAAAACAGTGAAGGAACTCTTGACGTGGTAAAATGTTTATCTTTATTGCTCTGAAGTGCAGAGTGGATGGCTATTAACGGCAATATTGAAGTGAGTTAAGTTATATTTAAAACTAAATGTTTCTACAAAGTATGTAGTACCAATATTACAATAAATTTCTAGCAGGCGTGCAAGAGTGTTTTTCTAGCAGGTGTGCAAGAGTGTATCGCTAATTTCAGAACTAGTGATGCTCTATAAATAACATTTTGGTTTCAGAAAAACAGCTTGCATATGTTGGAGAATTTCAACTTTTTTTTGTAAGAACACAAGCACTCTTCCCTTTTCTCTTAAAAGAATTATTGACTCAGCCCATTCTGTGAATTGTTATAATTGTTTATTGGAAGATAAAATTGCACTCATTCATTTGTGTGTACTTTTTCTCTTGTTTCATGAACAAGTTCAATCCAGTGTGCTCTTTAGGATGCATATTTACTCTTTTCCTTTGCTTTGCTTCACATACTGTCCTGCTGTCTTTAGAACTGTGTAGTTTTACAGTTTTTTGGGTTGACAGTGACTATATAAAATGTTTTGTGCTTGTTACATTATACTAGCCAGTCTAATTATTTAGTTTGAATGATGGAACGTTTGCATGATTCAAATGAAAGCGCTAGCCTTTGAAAATCTTATTCATTATGTTGATTTTGGTTGTGTCTGAATTTTGTACGAGCTTAACAAGTATACTTGGGATGGGTGTTTGCAGGTGGAAAAGATGAAGGAGATTGCAAAGCTTAAGGTGAAAGAGGAGAGAAAGAGACTAGAATCTGAGGTGAGAATTTGTGAAGTAGTTTCCTTTTTTGATGCTTGAGGATCTAATATATGATGGTTATATTATGAAACACAATAATCAATATAGCATGAGTTGAGGCCCATCTACATTATATCATATTTTTATTCTTTTATTCTTTTATTTGGGGAACAGAAACATTTTTTTGTTGTTTCTGCTGTTTGACTCTTTTGTGGTTCTCTTAGTTTGTGCATGAATTATGGTTTCCTTGAGCTTTGTCCATTAGCAAAGAATTATTAGATATGTAAAAGACACATCTACTTGAAACTACCTAAAATTTCCCATTTATTGTTTCATGTGTCAAAGCCAGAATGAGAACTCCTTTTCATCGTTATCTCTCCATCTGTCTGTATGAAAGACCTGTCTTATCTGTACGTTTATTCATTGGACAGTTCAAAGCTACTTTGTTGAAACATTTGTCAAGAAATGTTGCATTTTGTGCTTTTTTCTTTTTCTTGTTTTCTTTTTCCCCTTTGTATGGTGGGTATCCAAACTTATATAATGTTATATATATTTCAGCTTGAGCTGGTTTTGATCGTGGAGAAGTTGCAGGAATTACGTTCCATGAGGATCCAAAAATTGAAAAAACAAGGTTTGCCTAATCAGATTTCTCCTGGCTTTTGTTTACAGTGTGCCTAGTCTAAACTGTTCTGAAAAGATGTTTTATACTCTGCATCAGTATGATACCACAACTGATCATATAACTATACTTGAATTGCTATGATATGGACATTGGTGCATTAGATTTGTGCTTGAAATGAAAGTTCATAGTTATTTTAACATGGATAAAATTTTAGATTAACTTGGTTAAAAATGATTGTGAATTCAAAATGAGGCTCTTGTTTGTTTATTGAAGTTTGTGAGACTTATGCTTTTATTTTCTTTCTTTATCATGTGCTACCATCACGGTATAATATTATACAGTGTCAGTTGCACAGGAATTTCTTTTTCTTTTTAATTCTATTTGAACTTCTAATATTGTTGGTTGCATAATCATGCAGGACATTTTCTCCCAGAGGAGGATGACAAGTTTCTTGAGAGAGTTCGAGCTGCAGTTGAGGAAGAGGAGCGGCAAGCCATTGCTGCTGCTGACAAAGATGCTGCCAAGGGTGCCATTGCAACTGCTGAGGAATTTAGGAAAACAACCCAGAGTCGTGGATCCATCTCAAAGGATTCAAGTGATGATAATGTTGGAACTACGGAAAGCACAGGCAAGGTATCTGAGAACAAAGACAGTCCAGGCTCAGGTACGGTCCCTGGCACATCAGAAGTAAGAGGAGCTGATGGTCAAAATTATAATGGAGCATATGATGCTGTAGCGAATTTACCAATGGAATTCTATCACTATTATCATGGCAGCAATAATGATATGGGCACACTTATTGAGGTGATCTTTGGCTACTTTTTCCACTGATTCTTCATATGCTGCAGAATATACCATTCGCGGTGAACGAAAATGATTCCTTACTATTCAGGGGCAAAGTTCCATTCTACTAGCACAACGTTGCAAATTCAACCCTAAGTGGCCTTTACAATGAATGCATATATGGATGTCTGCTCTATAGTGGGTTGACAGTCATGATAAGAGCTATTAAATCTCATGAAAATATTCATCATTGCTTGCAGGTTAGAAGAACATGGGATGCGTACATAAGACCAGGGGGAAGGTAAGTCTTTTGTATAGAAACTACTCTAAACACAAGGCTAATCCGTTATGTCAACTTAAGCCTATCTCATTAATACTCCAACTCATGCTTCCCTTTTGCAAGAACACTGAAGTCCTTGTACTTTGGCTACTTTTTCTTCTTATTATTATTATTGTTATTATTTATTCATGTTATTTAGCATTCAGTAATTCTTATATGGATGTACAGCTGCATTCCTGGGCATTGGGTTCAGCCGCCACCTCCAGCAGATGACATTTGGGCATCGTACCTTGTTAGGCCTAAATGACTCCTAACTATGCTGAAAAGGGCATTCTTCCGCAAAAGGTATCTTGCAGAGTTTTAAAAGCATTTGCAAAATTCTGTTGTTTTCTTGGTTGCTATATGTAATTATACGTTAATTTAAGATTCCTTCTCTTCTACAGGTAGACTTCCATGCATGTCCAACAACGTCATAATATTAATTCCGAGTGAAATTACAGGTTTTTATGTGAATGCATCGGGCAGCCATTTTTGAGGGAAAAGAGTAAGGTGTTCTAGGAATGTGAATTTTTTTTATTTTCTTTTTGTTGAATCATGAACCCGAAACAAAAAGAATTTAGAATGTACATATCTTAACATCGAATTCATAATGTCCATATCATAACTATGATTGTAGTCATTAATTGAAAATCGGTTTAACCCGTATGAATCGGCAATTAACAGGCAAACTGGCTGACTCGATATCGTTTCAGCAAGAGCTTTCAATTAAAAAAAATTGATTGTTGTTTTAAAATGATTTGAACGCATGACATGTTACAAGCTTACCAAAGTTCAAACCGTTTAAACTAAACTTGAGTTTGCACTCTCCATGAAATATTTTTATATTATGTAAAAGAAATTAATTTTAATAACCATATTCTAACATAAATAAATCAATAGTAAATTTTAGATAAAAAGTTGTTACTTTTAAATTTCTTATTATCCATTTACTCTTGCTATGCATCTGGTAAGTACATTTATAGTCAAAATAGACTCCGGTTAAAAAAATATTAATTTAATTATTTTCAGTTCAATCTCTTGACTCGATTAGCTTTTTGATATCGGACCGGGTTTTACACTAGAACAACTCACTTGAATACAAATTGGGAGCTATCGGGAGGCAGAACTAGATACCTTTGTATGGGAGTCTTTTTAAAATTGCTTCACGAAGAGACAGCCAATGCTCCAAGCCTTTAATGCATTCTTTAGATATTATTTTGTAATGATCATCACCTTAAGCCACCAGCCATTTCTAGTGTTTAATGAATTCTTTACATATCATTTTGTAACAATCATCACCTGTAAAGGATCAAGGATTAAGGATTTTTCATTTCTGCTCTTGTTTTGTATTATTATATTTTCTTTGATGGAAGTTCAGCATTTGCAAACTAATAATCTCACTATTCCATCCTATCGCTGGTTATTTTTTTCCAATTCACTCGGTATTTTTTTGCCATTGACTTTAGGATGGTACCCACCAGCAACCACCAGATTGATGAATACAAAGTGAGATTAGAGAAACCCATAAAACAAAGAAATTGTGCATATAGCCGAGGGTTCCGGATGCCACAAAAAAGGGGAATATTCTGGGCATCCTACGATTCGGCAGATTAGTTTGCGAAGTTTTGATTATACTTCTGTTAGAAAGGCCTCAATTCAGAGTTCTCGCCTCTCCGCTGGGAACTTCGCATCTAAATGATAAATTTTTTGTGCGAAAATCAGATCTACGAACTCAAAATCATTTCAAACAGATCACAGTTCTTACAATCTGACATCGACACCAATCTTCGAAGGTAAACTTGGATAAAAGTGCATTTTTCACAGCACTCCCTCCATAGGTCCCTTCGTTTCCTTCTTCAAAATTTTCAAATCAAACACTGCAGAGAAACAAACAAATATAAAGATAAAAAATGATGCTCAGTGAATACGAACCAGAGCACGACTCATCTTGCAGAATGGCTACAAAACCATCCAGCAATCGACAGTTTCTCTATTCTGTTATCGTCATCGCATCTATTTCTATACTATTAATTTTGTTCATTTCACTTACAAAAGGAGTTATAAGAGAACGATATCAATAAAAGGGAACGGGCAGCAACGAACACTTGAAACCCTAAATCTCAGCCGTTAGTCACATCCAGAAGGAGAGTAGCCTTTATAGAGTGCGCAGCCTGAAAGTATGATGTCTGTCGGCTATTGGATCTTTTCTTTTATGGATTTGGGCCGTCGGGCCATAATAGGAACCCATTTTCTTTTTCTCCTCCAGGCCCCAAAAACACTCATTTTTTTATTGATGTTTATTGGTTTTTGTTGGACTATTTCTAATTTTCTATTTTCTAAAGCAAACAAATTGATTTTTTTTTTTATAAGGAAAAATTGGTGTTTTAGTTATATCTTTCAAAAAAAAAAATTGCATAATTCTTTGTCAAATGAATAATTACTTGGGCGATTTTAAAATTTTTAATAAATTTAATCCAATAATATTAAACTCATCTTCAAATTTTAAAAAATTATGGGTTGAATCCTAACATGCAAAAAGAAGTATGAATTTAACAATAAAATGTCATTTTTATGGAATCTAAATGCAAAAGGAAAACTTATACCTTCACCATCTTAACATTATATATATATATATATATATATATATATATATATATATATATATGTGTGTGTGTGTGTGTGTGTGTGTGTGTGTGTTATACCATTGATTTCATGTATAATGAAATTAGAACTTTTAATTATTTATAGCACTTATAGTTGTCTCTTTTTTTTTCTTTTTTCTTAAGTTTTATTTATTAAACCATAACTGATTTTCTTTTTTTGATTAATAGTGGTTTCAATATTTTTTATTAAATTTGATACAGATAATCTCATCCTTACTATTATTACTACATTTATCATCGGCTTTATTTATTCATTGTTTACTATTGCTCGACACTCATTCTATTCGATATCGTTTTCTGTCTCATTGCTTCCCCCTTTGCTTCCCATCTTCATTTGTAGGTGGATTTGTGCTTACTACTATCATAATGGTACTTTTCATTTTATTATTTTGTATTATATTATACAAATTTTTTATGTTGTTTTATCTTCATATATTGGAAATTTTGTTATGTTTTTTCTTATTGAAAGTTATTTTTTTATTATGAGTATAGTGATATGTTTATGCACTGTTGCATTTAAAATATTCATAAAGAGAATAATAATTTGTTACATTATTTCATTATTGCGGTCATAATTTTTTAAAACTAATTACACGACAGTTGGATATTATGTGAAATATTTATAATTTGTAAATCGGTTTGCTTTTATTATGGCTGTGTATTTTATATTGATCGATACGAGATTAAGATAAAGGAAAATGGACTGGACCTTCCATTATGGGTCTTGAGAAGTATATCTATAAAGAAGAAAAGGATGATCAAAGGAGGTAAGAGAGTGTAATGTTCCATCTACCTGAGCTCGAGTTCATCTTCCTCTTTTATATGATTCCGTATGAAGTAAGGCTGACACATTTCTTTGAGAAATGATATTCTCTGTCATTCAATTATATCGTCTGACGAGGGTAGATGTGATAATGGCGGACGCATGTCTCTTGTCCTGTTCTCAGAGGTGTTTGGTGAAAGTTATGTCAGGATAGGGTACGGATTACTTAAAGATATGTCTTTATATTAATATAATACGTTGGCTGTAAGTTTCGGTCTTAACTTGTTCAACAAATTACTTGACGATGAAACAATATAAGTTCATTTAGGAAGCTTTTGGGCTTATAACAATTGAGAATTCAACCAATGTGTTTCGTTTATTCTTATATGATCTTAGGAGACACGAGGTGATAGCGGACCTTAATTTGGGGGAGTCTAAATATTTTTTAAGAGCTATTTTTATCCCTCATCATATATCATATCATTTTTAATTAAAGTTTATATTAAGCTATTGAAAATTAATGAAATTTAAATTTATTTAAAAAAATTATTAATAACACTCAACAAACAAATTGGAGTAATTTCACTCTCGATTCCACCATGAGTGTTTTCCATGTTACACAGATATGAAATAAATAATCATATACAATAATTTATAAACAATTCAAAGTAATTTATATTAGCACTGTATATATTAAATTTAATGAGCTGTATCTGCTGCGTTAACAATTTTATAGTCTCCTTATTGGAAATACAATAGAAACTAATAGAATACAATTTAAAAAGTTACATAATTCTTCTATTGAATTAAGTTTTTTCAAAAAATATAAAATTAAAAAGACCCTTTTATTAATAGAAAAATATAAAATAGATATATTATTATTTTTCCCTTTTTTTACATAATAATACAAATAATTTCATATCCTAGAAAAAAAGAGCCTCTTTTTGTGTTACATGCTTGAGCAAATGATTTTTTTCCATAAAAATACAAATGGAGTAAGAAAAAAGTTGCCGATATTATGAGAATTTATTTTCATTTATGAATTTTCTAATTTAGGTGTATATGGTTTATTTTTTATTGAATCAAAGTGTAAATTGGTGCACAAAAATATCACTTATTGTTAAATAAAAAAATGTTACTAATATTTTAGGATCACAGTCTATAATCCAATTCTTCTTTGTATTTGCAACTGTTTTTCCCGCTTAGTTGACTAATGAAAAAGGAGAGGAAAAGTGATTAAAGACGTCCAGCTAGCGGTTCAGTTACACAAAGCCATAACTCGTAATTCGTAACGGGCCAAACTATAAGACCTGTTTGCTGACCCGCTCACGCAACATACTTTGTCTCTCCTTTAAAAAATAAAAAAAATTAAAACATTTACACCATTCATTAGAAACAAATTAAATCTTGCAACTCACCTTGTTTGTTTCAGATCTACCTAAATATTCCCTGTTGAATCTTCTCTAACACAGCACAACAACCAGTACAATCCCTCTGAAATTCACTACTTAATAGATTGATTTATCGATTAGCGGATATTCGGTGCTTGGCTTTGAATTATGTGGAGCTCCATTGAGACTTTGAAACAAAACCTAAATAAGCTTGCGTTGGATGTGCACGACGATGATGATGATGAGGAAGAGCTTGAGATCTATGGCTCCACTAATGGCCACGATTTATCATTCTCTGATCGAAGAAATTCTCACAGTTTCGCTCATTCCAAATATGTTTCGCGTTCTCCAATGTCCAATGGAATGGACTCACCGTATAATTCTGAGGTATCTTCTTACACGTTCCGATTGTTGAGTATTTCAATTTCTCTGTTTTCGATTAATTCGGCTTTTTAGTAATTTTATTAGGGTTTACATGCCAGTTAATTGTATGGCCGGTGAGTTCCAATTCAAACTAGATTTGGAGCTGTGCCAAATTGTTGTCGCTGTTCTTGGCTTGATGGTATCTACTCAATTTTACTGTGTTACTTGGCTTTTACAATTCATTACTAAGAGCATCTCCATTGGTGCTCTTAAGAGCATATTTTACATAAATAAAGAACATCTTAATCAATTTTGTGAATTTTTTGTAAGGTCCAATGATCTATTTTAAATATAAACTTTTCATTTTGGTTTTTTTTTTTCCATCGATTTTAATTTTTTCCCGTCATTTTCATTTTACAACATTTAGCTCTTTGTATTTCGTGAGAGAATTAATAAATAGTATTCACAGAAAGTTATAAAATTTAAAATAAAGATGTAAGAGTATCCTCAATGCACTTTTTATATATGTCAAACTCTTTATTATAAAGAATTATCTCAAAAATTAAAGTTTCAATTGACTCTTTATCTTTCAAAATTTAAGAAAGAGAGTTAATTTGATTCTTTGCATCTAGATAGCCAAATAAATATCACTCCATATAGTAACTTTAATTAATGGAATACAAGTTTCTATGTATTTTATTTAAGATAATTTTAGTATTACTTTTTATATTGGACAAATTTAAAAAATGAAAAATGAAAATAATTAATACTTATGAGATAAAGTAAAATAAAGAGCAAAATATAGAGAGTTTATTGGATTTATATAAAATTTTCTACTGTTTATCAATTAGATGCCCCCTATTAAACAAAATATGCTCTTTGAAATAAAGAGCACCGTTAGGAATGCACTAAAATTTAAACTAAAGAGTGAAATTGACTATAGATGTGGAGAGCAAAATTCACTCTTTATTTTAAATTTAAATAATGCGGAGTATACTGGAGCCTTGTTTTCTTGCATTCACTCATTATTATAGAGAGTTTGGGGCAGACAAAGAGCCCATTGGGGATGCTCTAAATCCATTTGCCAATGATATGATAGCAGTAATTGGTAGCTTCATTTGCTGAAATGTGTAAGTATGCCTCACTCCTTGCCCTTCTCTCCCTTTTCAGCATCCCTGTCACCCAAAATTTAAATGAAAAATTTTTTGCAGTTTAATTGTTGAATACATCTAGCTAGATTCTGTTGTGGCTATTGCAAATAGCCCTTCTCGTAATTTCTTGGGTGAGTTGCTATTGTTTGTTAACCATATTGTTGATTGACATAACATTTCTATCATTTGTACTTCCTGTAGATTGAACTTTACAAATCAGAAATCAGAAGGCTTCAGGAATCCGAAGCAGAAATTAAAGCATTATCAGTTAATTATGCAGCTTTATTAAAAGAAAAAGAGGTACTCCATTGGCACTTCGTTGTATTTTTGTATTTTGATGTGTGAAATCACATATTTCCATTTGTTCAGTTTGTTAACATTCTGAGGATTCATCATTGAAGTGTGCATCCCATCACCTTTTCTGTAGCATGGTTTTGTCGTTCCAGTTCCTCTAAATCTTAATTAGCTTCACTGCTAAAGGGCCTTTGACAACTTGAAAACATTGTTCCAATACCCCAATTTGACAGGATCAAATTTCCAGATTGAACCAAGAAAATGGCTCATGGAAGCAGAATTTGGATGCAACAAGGGAGGCCCTCAATGTTCTCAGAAGTGAGAATTCAAGATCATCGGCAAATAGCATTCATGCGCTCAAGGTATTTCTTTAAGTATTGAAATCTGTCATTCACAAGTTTAATCTATTTGTTTCTTATTATGCATGTGTTTTACAAGTTCCACATTACTTCTTGTCTCCTCAGCTTAAACATTATAATTTTGTTCAATTTGAAATCTTAAATAAGATTGTCGACATGTGGATGTACATGCTGTTTCTGATGTTTTTGCTTGGTGCAGCTGTACTGCATAATGCATCTGAAAAAAAAAAAACAGCTATCTATAACTACTGCATATGGTGCATCTTGGTACATGGTTATCCATAAATTTGTTTACTTACATTTGCTGAGCTTTCATTATCTTGCTCTGTATATTAGTATTTTAAAATGGAAATCAACCGAGTGCTTTTGTTCAGCTTTTTATCTTTTCACCACTCTTGGTTTTTTTGCACGAATTAGAGCAGGATCTTAAGATGATATGAACAGTCATGCTATCTACGACATAACATATAATCACAACAAACCAACAATGTGTAAAGCTTGCTTGTTTATCTATTTTGATTGTCCATGATATAACTGAATACCATGCTGGCTACAAGTTGACATTAAATCTACTTGGTTTGGAGGTCATTGACATGTTTTCTTTACTTACGATGCTATCTAAATTTGGATGGGCATGGAGAAATAAAAGATTGGATGTATCACTTAAGGCTATGGTAAGTTGTTGATTGTGTTACCTATTGAATTCAGAACTATGCAAACTGGCATCCATCATCGTCTTCAGGAAGTTAGTTGTCTTGGATGTAATGATAGTTCATTGATTTTGTTGTCTTGGAAGTAATGATAGTTCATTGATTATGTTAAGCGCACATGGAGGATGGTCCTTTCACCTGGATTATATGTTTCTCTCTCTCTCTCTCTCTCCATGGTTTGGCTTAATTGTTGAGTTATCCATGTATTTCATAATCATGCCAGATTTTATTCTTGTTCTGTTATAGTTATGTATAATGATAGCCTAGTGGATTATGTAATTGTACATATAGATGGTTTTTTCAATCCTGAACTAGATTTTGTGCCCTCTCCCCTTTAAGTTTTGTTGGCATGTGTGCATTCTTTGTTTTTCAATATGATTTTGCTGCATTTGAGCTGAATTGGTCATGCTATTTTTTTTTTATTTCTTTTTCTCCCCAAACAAGAGTAGAGAGTTTACGAAAGCTAATTTTGTGGATCATGTTATTTGGACAAAGAATAAAGGTATGCATATAGGGGTTGTTTCTAAATCATTATAGATAATCTCACTGACATAAAATGTAAATGTATCATACCCTTGTTTGAGTATTGTGATTTGACATGAGTATTTAGGGTAAATATAGATTAGTCGAAGTAACCATGATTCTGGACATCGTGCAGGGAAGTGTTGATCAATCACCTGCCCAGCATCATAAATCTATGATGCAAGTAAAAAACTGCTATGCTGGAAATCAAACACAGAATGGAGTAGGCAATGGAACCATACATACTGATCGAGTTGATGCTGGTCATAATAAGATGGAACTTAACAATTCAAATTCTCAGGGGAAGGAAAAGGTAATGGCATGTTGTGTCCTGTGTTTTTATGCTGACATGGACAGTGATGTTAATTTCCAAAATGTAACTTTTTTGGTGCAACATGTGCTCTTAGAGAGAAATTTGGTAAAGATATTTTTTCTCATGTCTTATGTCTTGGTATTTTTTACATAATGAATGAACTTGACAGCAAATATATGAATGCCTTCTAGGAGCTTGCAGATTTGCTAAAGGAGAAAAATAGGTCCCTGGAAGCCATGCAGGCTGCTCATGAGTTGCAAATCAAACAGCTTAGAATCGAACTTGAAAAGGAACGTGATCAGTTAGCAAATGTACAAGTAAAATTACAAGGTAAAATCCTCCACTTTGAAATCTGATTGTGATTATTTGCAATTTTTCAACGTGAATTCTTGTTTGGTTTCTGATGAATTGCTTGCCAAAATTTTCCACCTTTTTTTTTTGAAATGGTGGGGGTTCTTGGGAATTTTACTATTTTCAGAGGAACACAAGTTGAAGGAATCTTTTCAGGAGGAGCTCAGGTTACTAAAGATGGATGAATCCAACGTGAGTGGCATTGGACTTGATCAGTATTAACTCTAGTGCATTTTTATTTGTGTATTTTGTACTGATAATTATTTTCCCAACTTTCGTGAATTGATAATGTTTCGGCGCATGCACTTGCTACGTAGATAACTGTGTGTAAATAATCCTTCTACACAGGTAGTGAACTAGCAAATAGAATTGATGCTGTTACCTTAACGGGTAATACATATCACGTTTTCTAGCTTTAGAAATCCCCTAATCATTGTCAGTGGTCCTTGACAAGGTGGTTTACTGGAACTCCCTAGTTCTTTTAGCCTGTTGGTTGCTCTGCTTTTTTGTTTTTTAAAATATTGTAACAAAAAGATCTGGCTAATAATATGTCTGTACCTTCAATTTAATGTCTATTTATATCTTTCTTTCCCCTTCATCTCGGGTTTCCATTGTTGGGTACTTCTTGAAATTTAGGGAGTTTGTGGAGTTTTTATGTTTCAGTATGTGTATGTATGTGATCTTTGTATTTTTATTTTTATTTTTTTCAAATTTCATGTTTATGACTTACCCTTTTTGGTGGTTGTGAGCTTAGAACTTCATTTTGTGATTGTGATTTAGAACTTTATTTTGCTTTATTTTACTTTGTGCTTTTTCCATGATGCTGTTGTTGGAGCCTTTTCTAAATATATTTTCTCTCATTTTGAGGCTCTGACCTATTTGTTGCTGCCTCTCTATTGTTAGAACTCTTTGGAGATGAGTAAAATACACAGTGAATTGAATGAGAAAATATCAGAGATTAGAATACTGCAAAAGGAGTTGAGTAGAAGGGAAGATGAAGATGCCAATGACACTTCAAAGGGTTTGAAAAAAATAATTGCAACGCTAGAGAAGGAGAACACTGACCTCAAGGTTAATACACTTTTGTGTTTAAAAAATATCTTTCAAGCAACATGTGTCCATATTTATGTTAGTAAAATTCATGTTGATTTTGTTTGGGCTCTTTAAATGTTGTCATTGTGTAGATAGCAAAGAATGAACTCGAGGCTGCCTTGGAAATGACAAGAAATGCTTCACCTGACAAAACCTTGCAGGATAGGGTAATCTCTCTCTCTCTATCTGCATGTGTTTGTGGGTAAAATATTGAGAGTACTACAGATTCTTACTGACAATGAGTATACACTTCTATTGTTTCTTCACTCATGTGAATAATTAATTGTAATTTTTTGTCCTCAGGGGGTAGGTTCATCTGGAAGTTTTCATGGTAAGGAAGAAATGGAGTTATCGTTACGAAAATTGGAGAAAGATTTAAAGGAAAGATGCCATGAAAGGGATAAAGCATTGCATGAATTAGCTCGTCTTAAGCAGCATTTATTAGAAAAGGTTGCTATCTGTACAATTCCAATTTCCCTTTGTAGTCTCATCTGGCCTGTTTTCTTTGCTTGGGGTGATTCTGTAGTTTTAATTATTTATTGAAATTCACTTGCAATGATACTTTCAGATGTGCTGCTCAATGATTGATCTTTAGAGCACATACATTCTCTCACAACCATAAAAGTAGGACCTTCTTAATGACATGAATGATTAAAGGCATTTGTAAAGACCAACTATACTGATTGATCACTTTAAAAAATGAGAGGAAGAGACTAATAGATACAATTACAGTTATAGTTTTAATGTTTTGCTTATGTGCTTTGTACTGATCTAAACAAGGAATGAAGTCATTGTGATTTAGTTGTTCACTTCACTTTACATTTACTTTAAAGATATAAGGATCTGGTTATTATCCATTAAATTTTGATTTCTTTAATAACTTTGACATTTGGCATTTCCATGCTAAGCTTCCTGTGTCTACTTGTGCTTTTGCTGTATGTATACTGTTTTCTGCCATAGACATTTTTATGCAATGAATATGCAATATAACTGCCAATACAAATAATCATAAAGGTAATAACAATTAGAATAATTGTAATGAGGCAGAATTTCCTCAATACTGACAATTGTTTTCAATATTGCATAGGAGTCTGAAGAATCAGAGAAAATGGATGAGGATAGTAAAATAATTGAAGAACTTCGTGAAATTAACGAGTATCAAAAGGCTCAAATATTACATTTGGAGAAAGCTCTGAAGCAGGCAACTGCCAAGGAGGAGGAAGTCAGGATGATTAATAGCAATGAAATCCAGAAGT
This sequence comes from Reutealis trisperma, assembly GCA_947687605.1. Lineage (NCBI taxonomy): Eukaryota > Viridiplantae > Streptophyta > Magnoliopsida > Malpighiales > Euphorbiaceae > Reutealis > Reutealis trisperma. The sequence goes on along the minus strand of CANTUT010000033.1, from coordinate 3,643,727 downwards.
CCAAGGAAATTATTGAAGATTTGAATAAGAAACTCACAAATTGTATGAGCACAATTGATTCAAAAAATGTCGAGCTTCTAAATCTTCAAACTGCTCTCGGTCAGTACTTTGCTGAAATTGAAGCTAAGGTAAAGATTTTTTGTTTGTCTTAGGGCTTCTCTTGGGTTGTCTTGCAATCTTCAGTTGTATTTCCCCCCCTAATTTTAGTTATATTGTTGCATGCACAGGAACATTTGGAGCAAAATTTGGCTTTGGCAAGAGAAGAAACTACTAAGCTTTCTGAGCTTTTGAAAGTATGGTCTTCTCTCCTCTCTATTGTTAATTATGATCTGGTTGTCCAGACTCGAGTTTTATTCTTTTACAAATTTGAAATGTGTTTCTGGTTTGCAAAAGACTTGTCAGTATGCATTTTGGAATTATCATCATCTTATGCTCGTAACTGCACACAAATTTGGTGTGCTAGAGGCAACTGCAGACGAATGATGGACTGATATATTCTTGATAATATGGCACTATTTGGGGCTTCCTTTCTTCTTCATCTTCCTCTGCAAATAGATTTTATCATATTTAGTTGCTGTTGGATATAGGCTGGTAGCGGTTAATGTTAATTGTTATTGAATGGACACCTAGGTTTTTTTTAATTTTTTATTTTTAAGTTCCAACTAACAAAAAGCTGGCAGGTTCATATTGTTAATAACCCTTACCATGTTATATGAATAAGATGTTGGTTCAATAATTAGAATTTGATGTATAACTTCCTGATTCCATAGGTACTTATGGCACACCAATTAGGAGATAAAAGTCATGCTACTCATGTACATGATCTCATCTATTGTTGTGCATTTAAAATGTGTCATTGACTCAGTGTCAGATTTCATCATCCTGAGTATTGCTTTGTAAGATTGATTGATCTGAGAAGAAAATATTCACATTCTGTTGATAGGTCAAAGTATTTTACTTCATCATTGTGAACTCTTTAATGCCCCTTTTTTGATCCTTTTTGTTTTATTTTATGCTTTTTACATTGTGAATATCAAGTCTTCTGGTAAGATACAGTAATAAGACTATACAAGTGCATCTGACCACTTTTTTCCTGCAATGATATTTTTAAACTAAAGCTAGTTTCCATAGGTGTGAAGCAGGACATGTTATATCTCATGTGTAACTGGTGTCAGATAGAAAAAGCCTTGTAGTTCTTGTTTGAAGACTGGAACATTATAGGTTCTCAATGCTTCTTTTACTTATCTCTATGAGGTTTGCTTCCTGATAACTTCCAACATAATTTGCTTTGTACAGGATGCGGAACGAGGAACAGAAGCATTAAAGAGAGAGAGAGAAGAACTTTTAGCCAAGCTCTCACATGCAGAAAGGATTCTAGCAGAAGGGAAAAACAGAGTAAACAAGCTTGAGGAAGACAATGGAAAATTACGTCGTGTTCTTGAACAGAGCATGACCAGGCTTAATAGAATGTCAATGGATTCTGATTTTCTAGTTGACAGGTTAGCTTGTTCAATTCATTGGAGTAATTATTGTATTATTTGTTAGCATCTCGGTCCAATAATGCATTTTTAAGTAGTTAAACACGGTGTTAACTTGTTGCTTGTAAATTCTTTTGGTGGAATTGGAAGTTATTTTATTTGTTACATATGATTTGCTTTTGTTGACAGGCGCATTGTGATCAAATTACTAGTGACCTACTTCCAGAGGAACCACAGCAAAGAGGTTTGCATCTCTCGTGATTCAATTGGTTAGGATGCATAATTATGCTGTATAGAGAATTCTCTCATCAGTTCTTGTTTGTTAATAAGGTGTTGTAGTAAAAAAGCTAGGCCTAGAACTGGACGATTCGTTTTAATTAGGATGATATCCAGAACTGGATTAATCTAGATATCAGAGGAGCTATTGTTGTCCTCCGGTTAATTGTAATTATTTATCACTTATTTAGGATATCTAGGCAGCCTTGTTAAATTACTTCAGAGAACAAATATTTCTCAATAGAGTGTTTTATGTGTTGGGGAACCATTTTCACAAGAAGTTCCTAATATAGATTCGTTGAAAAGAACTTGCATAGTTTTGTTGCTCCCACAGTCCCATTATAAGTTTTAGAATGATCATGATTGCTTCTGGCTCTCCCAACTTCATTAAAACACCCACAGTTGAATCCTTTTTCCCAATATATCATCTCTCTCTCTCTCTCTCTCTCTCTCTTTGCTGGGGTATGACTTATTGTATGGTGTGTTACAGGTTCTTGATCTCATGGTTCGGATGCTGGGATTCTCTGAAGAAGACAAGCAGAGGATAGGTGTTGCTCAACAAGGTGGCAGAGGTGTTGTCCGGGGAGTTTTGGGACTACCTGGACGCCTGGTTGGTGGAATCTTGGGAGGAAGTTCAGCAGATGCACATGCAAAAACTGCATCTGAAAACCAGGTTTCGTTGTTTGTCCTCATTGCTAATGAATAATATATGAGCTGCAAAGAATGAATTCATTAGGTTATGGACATTTTATCTGTCCTGTGTGTAGATGTTTTATTTCTGTTTTTTGCCCAGTAGTGACCTACTCAAAGCTTAGCTCATTATCGGACTTAAATATGACACAGTTGTGCCTGAGTTCTTGATTTTCTCTTATCTATCATAAATTTGGTCTTGTAAATTGGATCTTTTTCTCCATAGGCTTCAATACGATGCTGTAGTCCAAATTTGAAATACAAGCTGAATAAATTGTCCCATAATTGATTTTTTTGGCTCCATTTTGTTAAAAATAACAGTTCATCAAATTCAAAATGCATGGGCTAGTTATTTACTTTGTTCGCAACCCAAGTTGAACATTCAGCGAAGACTACCAGTTCATCTTACATTGTTTTTTTTTTTTTAATGATTTCCTTTTCTGGATCAATACCATTAAATATCTTGTTTAAATATTGCAATTAGGAAATGAAGTGCAAATCCATTTTCTCTGTCAAAAAATGAATAAATCATTCCCTCCAACCATACGCATATTTGTTTATGTGCATATCTTAGTTCTCTTAACCGTAGATGGGAAAAGTCATGGTTTTTTTCTTTTTATCTGCTTTTCTCTCATATTCGGTTAAATGTCCTTTCTGGTCCTAATTCTTATTGTGTCCATATATTCCGTAGTATTAGATGACTGCAATTTTAATCTCAAGTTTGTTTGTCTGTAGTCCTTTGCAGATCTGTGGGTTGATTTTCTTCTCAAGGAAACTGAAGAAAGGGAGAAGAGAGAATCTGCAGAAGATACAGGTAAACCCAAGGAAGATTCACAAGGAAGAAGTCCTATGTCAGTGGCTGGTTCACCACAGCCAATGCTCCATACAGCAGGTATTGTATCTGCCATCTCAAGACCAAATTTTCCTCCAACCCATAGCTATAATTCTCTCTCTGTTCAAGGAAATCTACGGTCATATGAACATTCTGATTCTGAGTTCTCAACAGTTCCTTTAACATCCTCAGATAGCACTTCACGAATTTCAAGATTAATGAACCATTGAAATTTATGACGAGTCATGTAATTAGTCAAAGTAACAAATTTGTTCATTGATGTTGTAGTTTGCAGTCTTGTTCAATCAATTCTTTTATACTGAAACAAGTATAGATTTTTTCCCTTATTGCGATTGCATATATTATATGTTAATGGCCCAAATCAGCTACTGAAGAGGCCTTTTTAAAACTTGATAGGTCAGTACTTTCATGTTGAAATGTGAATAGCTTTTCCCCTCGTTTCTTTAGTTGTGTGATAATGGCAGCCCAAATTCGTAGTCCACTATATTGGCCAAAAAAAAAAAGGGGGAAAAATCATAGTGTACTAGGATCTTTTAGCATTGAACACTAGCATTTGGATTTCACTAGTTATAATCCTCGTAAGGTTTAGGTTAAATAGGTTCATGTGTACGGGTTAGAGAGAAAAACTCGAAGTCCCGCTTGATAATTTATTATCATTGAAAAAACTTACAGAAAAAAAAAAAAAGAACAAAAAAAAAGAATGGTAACGGATCATCCAAAATAAATGAAGTTCTAAAATTACTTGTGGCCCAACCTAGGTATATGATAGACTGTTCATAACTGGGCCTTTCGTACAGATGCCTAGGTAAATGGGTTAACTAACTGTAGGTGGACAGAAAATCATTGAAGATAAATGGGACAACCCAAATGAAGGGGTCCAAACAAACTATCCGTGGTCCAACTTCAAATGACATATGTCTTATTTGAAAAACATTATTCAATATTTCAAAAATAAAAATAAATAGTGAGTAAAAAACTATACAAAATATATTTTTCTCTAATCTATTGTTATTATTATTTTTTTTTTTTGTTAGTTACATAACATTAAATAAATTAATGAAAACTCTAATCATTCTAATAGATAAGAGACTCAAATTGAAAATCCCACACTTCACTCTTATCAACTTCTTTTTATAAACTTATGGTATATAAAGAATATGATTGAGAGTGTTAAGTATCCAAAAAAGATAAAATAATTTATTTATGGTATATACTTATGATATATTTAAAATATACCTGACATATACTTGTTATATACTTAAAATAAACTTAAAATATACTATTTACTGTGAAAATTGAAAATCATTTGTTATTTTTTTTTAGTCTCTTAAAAATTTAATTTAACTCTTAAATTTTTTAAAAATATTCATATATTTGAATTAATATTATCGTCCATACTTGACAATAAATCACATTTAAAAAAAAAAGAGTGTTAATGATATTTTTTCAAAGAAAAAAATTAAATGTGTTAAATATCTAAATAATACGTAAGTATTTATATACTTAAGATATACCTGAAATATACACGTTATATACTTAATATACCTGAAATATACTTGTTATATACTTAAGATATATTGTTTATTATGAAAATCATTTATTATTTTTTTAAAAATATAATTTTTTTATCTAATATATAGTTGATGTATTATTGTTATGTACTTATATTTTCGTAATACTTAATATCAAAAAAAAAATGAAGATATATATCAAATAAATACAAATTAATCAAATTTAGCAAAATATGTACTTATGATACACCTATGATATATTCTAAATATACTGTTTCCTAGGTTTGCTGAAAAATATATTTGTTTCATTGGTTTTTATAAGTTTTAGATCTGAAACTTAATTTTCATATTTTAAACCTTTCAAGTTCCTAAAAAAAACCACATAATCTCCTCACTTTTAAAGATTTTTAATGCAATAATAACTAAAAAATCATGAAATTTTAATGAAACATATTTATAAAATTCAAATTACCTCTCAAATTATCGAGAAAGTGAATATTTTGTCAATTAAGCTAATTGAATATTTAAAACACTGTAGATCTAAATTGATTTTGTTTAAAACTTAATAGTACCTTATAAAAATTAATTTTGATGATGATTTTCACTATAAACAAATTTAAAATTTTATAATTAATTAAACCAGTTTTTCCATACTCCATACTAATTAAAGCCAATGATGCTAGCCAATTTAGAGGTCCTAGGTTCGAGGTTATGTGAATTTGTTTTTTTGCTTGTATTGAAGTAATATTTATAATCTACCTTGTATAAATAATTTTGGGAATATTTATATTATATTTAAAAATGGCTTAAAAAGAACATTTGTACAAAAGAAAAAAAAAATAGTATGATTTAAATTAATATTTAAAAAAAATTTAAACATTCTACCATATAAAAAAGGTTAAACAAAAATCTAATTACATGTACATACGATTTTTACAAAAAAAAAAAAAAAATAGTATAATTTGCTGAAACCGTCTTTTATTACACATTTCAATATATTGGGTAAATAAGTTAATGCACGTGTTCTTTTATAAAAGTTGAAGAGCATATAAAAATTAAAAAAAATGGTATTGAAGTATTTTTATAATAATTTAAAAATAGTGATATAAATATAGATTGATTTCCTTTTTTAAATATTCATGTAGAAATCCTAAAATAAATCAACATTTAAAAACGAAATGTTATGCGAGGTACTGCTGCAAGCAGATTGCGCGGGCTTTCGTTTTATTAGATAGTATCTCCCATTTTTATTTTATTTTATTTTTATTGTTGTAAATTTTTTTCTTTTTTTGGGAAAGAGGTAGTACATCAGTTTAGCATTTTCCAAATTTTATATTCTTGATTATCAAGAAAAGGTACAACAGAATTTAAACACCCAACGTTACTCACTGTCTCACTCTTTTTTCCTTTCATATCCCTTTTGCCCTTGTGCGCGAAAGGAAAAAAAAGGCCAGTTGCCTCGATTCAAATGAACCTATGATTTCCAAGCAAAAAGTGGGCGTCAGTCCGCTAGCGCGTTAACATTTGATCAATAAGCCTAACTAGGGCAGCAGATTAGAGGATCAATCCCAGACATCCCCTTCGCCTTAAAAGGAAATTCCAATGTATCAAAATAGATTTATTTTCACTTCAAAAAGATTTCTGATGTTCAATTCATCTTATATGGATGAAGACGGGATACCTAGCAGCATAATGCTCCAATATGATGACATAAGCCATATACAAGGAACCACAACACATCCAATATAAAACCAGCGTCAAAAATTACGCACTGTAAAGGCGCTAACACTTGCAGACAGATTATAAAGCTTTCAAAATAAACCTACAACTTGGAAGTAACCCATAAAGCACCAGAGTCATTCAAACTGCAATCCCAAACAATTCGAACAGTGATGGGGTGAAAAAAGAGGGACTCTAGCAAAATCATGAAGAGCAATCACTACAAACCCATGATTACCAGCCGTCTGCACCAAACAGAACCACCAGCCTCTCTAAACCCGCTTGGCTTTCAATGCACCCACTGGGATCTTACTCAAAACCTTAGCATCAAATATGGCATATTGCTTTTTGATCTCAATTGTTGCCTTCTCTGCAAATGGGTCAACCTTGTCCTCGAATTTCTCATATAGAACTGGTACCGTATACAGTAAAACGAAGGCTGTTTTAAGAAAAAAGATAAAAAGGTTAGCAACGCTGTTTAAAATGATGGATTAATAAAATGTACACAACCAGTCGCGATGGTCATACATATATAAAACAAGGTCAAGAAATTGCACCAGCTCCCCACAATTGACACAACCCACAAAGCAGCTATAACCTGACATGAAAAAAAAAAATGTTGAGAATTGGATTACAAATATAAGTTATCTTCTAATTCAACAAGAGTGCAACACCAAAATAACCAACATGACACTTGTGGCTTAACAATGCATAACTTGGCTACGATAAATTTCAGATCGTTTCTACCAAATAAGTCAACTTATAGTAGAATAGGAACTTTTCTTCAAAAAAAAGATTATATATAAATTGATAAATTATATACTTGAACTCCAATGAAGTCTTAAGAAATAGAAATAACGGGATGGATAATGAACATACAATGAGAAATTTCTTCAAATCCTTTCCAGTTGCAATATCACGCAAGACTGCAAAACCTCGGTTGATTTCGAATGTCAGTGCTGCAGCAACCTGCAGGAATGGTTCTTCAGGAAGATGAACTTCCGGGATACGAGGTGGGGTCCTATAAAACAGCACAAAATAAACAAGTATAAATACAAATGAAACATGGCCAACATTAGTTAATACCTTAGATAAAACCGATAAAAAGAACCAGAGATTACTTATTGATAAATGTGTGAGCGTTGGACCACAGAAACAATACTGCAAGGGAGAGGATAAAAATATGGCATGCTAGAGTAAGGAAGTGATATTCAATCAACTCAAAAAGGACCCAAATTGCAGTAACGACTCCAAGCACACTAGCTGAGATCTTCTTGTTTCTCCACAACAACACATCAGCAGCTGCAATAAATTGTCATAAAAATGAAAAAAGGAAGGGAACATATAAGTGTCCAGCACAACACAACACTGAAATGTTAATCAGTGAGATTTCAATGCAAACAACTATAATAATTATCATATCAAAAAAGGACGACACCTATTGAAAATTTAATTTTGTTTTACCAAGTGCTTACCAATTTAAGCTTTCTGGTTAATTGCTTCATAAAGATTAAGTATTCAGTCTAATTGTGTGAAATTAATAAACAATATTTATGCTGGATCGTTCAAATTATAAATTAAGTTCTTTATATATACATCAAAAATCACAAAACATAACAAATATATGAATCAGTTTCTGCATTTCCCCCTTATTGAAGATTTCATTAGAAAAATATCTGAAGCAATTATTTTCTGCTCTACTTTGATTCTAAACCATCTGAAATATAATCAAGCATTCAAACCTAAGAAACCAGAGAGAGTAAAAGCTATACATTAATTAAACAAAATATGTTTAGAAAAAAAATAAATAAATCAAGATTAATCCATACGTTTTCCTCCACCAAGAACGTGGTGAACGGGTCTCTCCCTTCCAAACAACCGGAAAATCTTTGCCTTCACTGACGATGGAGAAGATGGTTTCTTCTCGGAATCCGAATCTGAATCAGAAGACGACGAGGAATCGTGAGCGTGAATCTTCTCACTTATCTTCTCCATCACCGACTCAATCGGATTTTCAGAGTGCTCCGCCATGATCCGCCAAATCCCTAATTTTGCCGGTGGCCGTACAAAAAGATTGAGTGAGCAGTTAGTGACTGAAAATGTAGGTTAAGAGTGGTGTCGGCTATATAAACCGTAGATAGGAAGGTCCGAGCCTGAGGTTCGTAGTTCAAACCTGGTGGTTCGAAGGAAATTTGAAATAAAAAAAAGTTGACGCCGTTAGATTTTGAAATATAGAGGAGTGACGGCGTTTACTGAGATTCTGCCAGTGGCTTTGGTGCTTTTAGTACAGGAAACGTGGAGACAATTCAGGGCGGTGGATTTAGATGTCTGGAAAGGCACCGACCTGGTAAATCAGACACGTGGCCGCAACGAGCGGTTGGATGGACGGAATGGACGGCTATTACTTTTTGATGGCTTGGTGGACTAAAAAATTCACAGTGGGCTCCACGTTGGCCTAACGTGTAGAAAATATTTTTTTTATACAAAATTAATACAAAAATCTGAACAATTGACATGATCGAGTTTAATTATTCTATAAAAATTATCATAAAATATACTATAAAATAAGCAAATTTTTTATTAATCAGCTTGCTTCACAAATCAATATAAAATAGTATCAATTTCTTTAAAAAAAATCTAAATTATCAAATAATTAAAATCTATATACATATATAAAAAAAAATAGATGTAATAGACTCGAGTTTAACTTGACTATTAAATAATTAATTTATGTTATTAAATTACTTGCCAGTAATGTTGTGCAAGAAGTAAAGTTTTTTCTCATAAATAAATGTTAAATTAAGCCACTTTCTAGTTTTTATTATGGTTTCATAAAGTTTTCATGATTAATTTTTCAAATTAACTTAGATATATAATTGTCTCTTTTTTTTTTCTCTAACAGAATATCAAATTAAAATTTTTCATTGAAATGGCTAATATTTTTAAAAATGTTTTTAATTAATATAAGATTGTAAATTGAAATTACACTCAAATTAAAACTGGAAGTGTGAATATATTGATTACTCAATTAATTTGCTTACGACATGGGAAAAAAAAAAGTACCGGAGAAAAAGAAAAAGCTATAAATAATTGTTTATAGGTAAAGGAAGTACACCCAAAAAAATACAATTGGGACTAAGGATGGCAGCGAAACGGGTTTTGCATTATCCGCTTTCGTCCCTTTGCTAATAATTTATTGCCCGTCTCGCCTGATATTTGCGGCAGGACAGGGCAATGGGCAAAACAGAAAAAAGGGTATAAAATTAAATATATCTGTTCACCTCGTTTACTTATATTAATTTTAAATATTATTTTTTTAATAATTTAAAATTAATTTAATATAATTAAAATTTAAAAAATTAAATAAAACAATCACAATATATATTTAACTAATACAATACAAATATAGTATTAATAAAAAAATAATATCAAAATAAAATAATGATAATAATAATAATAATAATCGGATCGGGATATGGGGTGGATATATTCTTAATCTGCACCTGTAAACAAGTATTTTTATTTAAATTCATATTTGATCTGCCATTAAATGACACGGATAAAATCTAACTCATTAGAATCGGATTATACCGGATATTCAGCGGGTTGAGTAAAATTATCATTCTCAATTGGGCCTAATTTGCAAGACGGTATCAGGAGAGGAGGAGGAGAAGGGAGGCTTGTGTACAATACAAAAGCATAGAGGAAAAGCAGTACAGCCAACTTCTCTGCCCAAACAAGTTATTGGAACTAGCTGAGAAGTTCCCAGCCTTGGCAGCAAGAAAGGACATTGCCATTGGCTAAAGCTTTCTTGCTTTGGCCCGTCAAGTGGGGGCACTCATTTTTTCAGCACCACACACATCCTTTTCAAGATTATGCAAATGGAATTTTACAAAATTCCATTTTATCTTTGCTCTGTACATCTAAAATTCTAGTGATTACCTAGTCAGTGTCAATTTTTATTAGGGCTGGCCCATTGAATGGTAAAAGAATGAAAGTAAAGTTTGTATATACGAGTTAAAAGAATTGTTTAAATATTTCATTTGGAGTCATAATCAAAAAAGAAAAACAGAGACTAGCTTGAAAGGAATTTGATAACCCATGTTGGGTTACTTCAAGAAATTGATTATTCTTGGATTGAGAATACAAATATCTGTTCAAATCAGTGTTGTTTAGCATCGAGTAAATAAAACTAAATGAGTAGTAGAAAATATTAATTTATTAATTTTTATTATTGAACTTATTTCTTAAGAAATAGAGATTTATTATTGAACTTATTTTTTATAAAATAGAAATTTTTTCTTCATTTCTACCCAGAAAATTATTTCCTTATAAAGGGAGTAGTTAAATTACTTTCGAAAATTAATTTTCCAAAAAATAAGTCATTTATGCCAACTACCTCCTAATTCATATAAATTTTGCTTTGGTAAACCGAGCTCAATTGCACAAACTTATATCATCAAGTAGAGCATTAAAGTGTATGATTGTAATAATATGTATAAAAGTAATAAAACAAATATATTGTTTAACTATCTGAATATAGATGTAGAAAGAAGGTTTATTTCAAATAGTACAGTCTCTACTCTGCCATGCATTGCTTGGACTATACAAAGATCAATGATCATAAACACAGGAGCTGTTAAAATGTGAAGATTTTGAAAAGCTATCATGAGCAGAACAAATATATTAATATATTACAGTAAGATTTAGCGAAATGGTCTGGGAGGCTTTTCTAGTACAGCCGAAAAAAACACTTCACGATCATTATCTTTGTCCAGCTTAGGAACAACAATCCATTTATGCCTTCTGTACCTTAACATCTTAAAAGCTTCTATATAATCATCTAAATCCTCTTTCAAACAGAAAAAGCTGTCAATCCAAAGCAGACCCCCTGGCCTCAAAACTCTATCCCAATCGTATAATATAAAGTCCAGTAGCACAAAATCAATCCAACCATCAAGAAATCTTGTTGTGTGTATCAAATCCAGTGTATTATCAAAGAATGGAAGCCTTTGATTTATAGTCAAGTAAAGAGGTATAAGTCCCCGAAGACCGATCATCTCATTAAAAGGTGCTCCAAGATTGATAGTTGCTGAGACTACTGTGACATTGAATTCTTTCATTCGAGCTGCAAAAGTGCCTGTTCCTACACTGAAATCCAATCCAATTCTAATCTCTCCTGGCTTAATTTTAAGCACTTCAGGAATAAGAAAATCTGCAGTGAGATTCATGTTGGGGTCAAGATTTACGTGTTTGATCCATCTTGGCATTTCATGAGCTGTGAGATTAAAGCAATCTGCACACTTAAAAAACCCCTTTCCAGTGGTGTTGCTTGCCAGGCAGGTGAAATTTTTGCATCTGTATTGACTCCAGCGAACATTTCTATTATCAGGAAGCTTCCAAATTGACTCATTTATGGGGAATGGCTTGCTGTATAGCTGTGGGGCTCTTGAGAAGCACCTTCTCCTCGGCAATGGATCACACCCATGAACCATCAGCCTTTGAGCTAGTTTCCAGTCATCATTGCAGATTTCACCAACATCGTAGTCCATATATTCTTCAAGATCTTTCTTCATGGAAAAACAAGCATGGCCAATGCTTGTAAATGTTCCATTAGCTCCCATGAAGTTTTGTTTCCCTAATCGGTTGGGTTTGATCCTTACATACTTGCGAATCTCTTCAATTAGAAAGAAATCAGCAGGTTCATCTGCTTGTTGTTCTAGCCTTAACAGAGGATGTGAAGCTCTGATTTCAGTGTTTTGCTGATGGACTCCTCCATCTGAAGGCAAAGATGCCTGTAACGACCCAATAAGCCCCATAATATCAGTAAGAAAAGCAATGTATCTAGACAAATGTATTGCTGATGATGAATCACTTCGCAAATCTTTTATCTCATTAATTTCTCCCTGGATTTTTTGAACAATAGCTTCAACAGTTACACCCACTTCATCACTTCTAACAGTGCTTTCACGCTCCATATTGACATGATTGCAGAAGGTATCAGAAGCGAAAAGAGATCTAATAGAGTAGAATTTGGACAGAGTAGCAATAAAAATCAAAAGAACCAAGATACCAAGCATAAATATTGATCTGTGAAGTGCTCCACCCCACCTTCCTATCTTCACAGAAACATGAGATTTTCCCATCTGTCTTACTAAGATTTTGAGATTGGAAACTATTCACAGCCAACAAAAGGACTGTAGTAGCTGCAACTATTAAAGAACTCTAACAAACAAAGTATCTAATATATTACATTTACTTGTACAATGAATCTTCACAGATGCCAATTTCACATACAAGCAATGATGCCAACAAGACGAATTCATAAAACAAACTCTGTACAAAGTACAAACAGTTATGTAATAGGAGATACAAAGGAGAAGCTGTTTTAGAATACCTGAAACTCTGAAGCTGAAAGGTATAGCCAGGTAGAGGCAGAGGAGGATGGGGCTGCAAAGTTTGACAGGATCATATTTTTTTAATTGGCAAACCATGTAGAAAGAAACTGTAAATCAAAGATTTTGAGATCAGAGCCAGGAATTCTATTTTATGATTTTATTGAGTTTTGAGCTTTTTGGGAGCATTTACTAATAACTCTAGTTAGGTTTAATATAAGTGTATAATTTCTATGTCAGTAAGAAGCCTGTAGATGTTAGGCAGTCAACGCTTCCATCACAGTATAAACCTAATTTCTATGCCAGTAAGAAGCCTGTAGATATTAGGCAGTCAACGCTTCCATCACAGTATAAACCTAAAACACAATAAAAATTAAAGTCATCATCTCGTTTTGCTAAAGATCCCAGCTTTCCTGCAATAATTTAATACACTGGTAAACATAAAAGGAGGCATAGAGACTAAGCAATCATAAAAAATTTATCAGTAGCTCTTCTTGCTGTAATATAAAAATTGTCCAGCAAGAATTAAAAATATATATTAATGGGTTGCCATTCGTGATTCATGTTTTCCTGCAAATTTTGCTCCATTATTGCAGTGCTTACAAAATAGAAAAGAAAAAAATTAAAGGCAAGCAGAAGTACAGGGCAAGGAAAAGGGAAGATGCAGGGTAGTCTGAAGAGTAACTGAAAAAATGGTTATGGGATGTACAATGAATTAGTAGATGTTATTAAGTCAGCGGTTGGCGTTAAATGTACCTAATTTCAACTTTGTCTTCTGTATGTTAATTGCTGCTTTCGATCTGATGTTAATTGACTTTAACTCTTTTTGCCATAAGTAATTAAATTTAATCATCTAGAGGTAAATAAAAACAAGTTAAAAACTTACAGAAATCGAAAAATCAATCATCGAACAGTGAAGATGAGGAAAAATGATTTAATTCAATGTAATAAAACAGTAATATCCAACTATAAAGTATCTTACACCACAAAAAGCAAATAGTACTCTGTTTTTTCCATTTCTCCGCTTTAGCAAACCAAAATCACAATTCATCAGTACACCGAAAAAAAAAAAAAAAAGCTCAAAATTCCACTACCTCTGCCTACTCAGAATTCAGAAAAAAAAAAATTTACATTTCCAAAAACAAACCAAACAAGACCCGAAATCACTCACCACCACTCCAAAAACAATCAAAATAACATGAAATCATCTCCTCCTCCGTCGATCCTCCGCGTATTGCGACAAAGGCACGACCTCCGATAACGGTGTAGAAAGCGGAGTCGGAAGCGGCGAATTCCGACAAACAGGACAAGAGCCATTAAGCTTGAGCCAAGCATCAATACAACATAAGTGAAAATAATGTCTACACTCGGGCATCATTCTTAGCATCTCCAAATCTCTATACTCACACAAACAGATCGAGCAAGTAGTATTATCCCCACTTAAACCCCCATCTTTAGAAAACTGAAATTTGGGATACGAATTTATGACCGCCTGATCAAGACCAACAGCAGAATTTTCAAGGTCACGTTCTGGGTCATCCTCATCTTCAGCAACGAATATAATGCGAGGAAGAATTATACCATCAGCGGGAGAATTTGCGTTGTTGTTATTGCTACTGCTGCTGTTATTATCATTATTGTTACGAGAGCGATTGCGAGAAGCACGGCAACAGATGTAAGAAGCAAGAAGAATAGTGGAAAGAAGAACAAGAAAGCCAAGAGCTATGGCTATTGAATAGCCAAGGCCAAGATTGGTTAGATAATTGGGGGGAGTGGGTGGAGAAATAGTGGGGATAGTAGTGGTGGTAGTGGTGATGGTGGACATTTGAGTTTAAAGAAGGATTGAAATAATCCATTTGGAAGAGAAAGGGAAAGGATTAGGGGAGATTTTTTGGAAGGAAGGTGGGTGGATTTTCCAGCTGCTGCATTTAATACTAGGTTTAGAAACAGAGAAAGACATTAATTATTTTCACTTGTGTGCGTGTGGGTGGGAGGGAGATTCTGGGCTTGGGTTATTATTATTATTATTATTTTGAGAATGGGCCTCTTGATTGGAAATTGTAGTAGTAGAAGACTAATAACATGATTGGCGTCGAGGTTCCAAGTTGTCTTGTTTTTTTCTTCGTATATTCCAACATTTTGATTTTGAATCATAAAAATGGTCAAAAGCTTTCTAAGCATTTCTAGGGAGTAATCATTGAAGTTTTGTGTCTTTTGTTCTAATATGCGCTGAATGCGCATTTGGTAAAAAGCACTTTACTTTGTGTTGCGCCTTCTTTTATTTACTTATTCTTTTGTAATTGTTTTTTTTTTTCCCCTCTGTTATTGTACTTTCCAGGTGAAACTCTTATCTATCATGCTCCACTAGCAATGCAAGATAACACTTTTATTTTCTTCTTGGAGCTTTTGTAGAAAAATACAAATTCTAATGGAATTTAGAAAGGACAATGTTTATATATATATATATATATATATATATAATAGAAAGGTGATATCACTGAGTCTATTTCTCTGTTTGATCAAAGACAAATCATTCATACTGAATTATACAATTTGTAAATGATAGAAAAAAAAAAAACTATCATTTATAATCTGTCCTAAAAATTAATAGTATTAATTATTATTTTCTAGTTGTAAATAATTCTAATTAGTCATTAGCATGTGAAACAAAACTTAAAAACTTACTTCTAATTGTTGTTTAATTAACAGGTGGAGAGAAACCCTATTTGTTTTGGATTTAATAGTTTAAATACCCAAAGTCAAATGTTTAAGTGTCCAAATGGCCGGATCACAATACATTATATTTTATTATGTATTTATATTAGAAATTTATTTAATTATATTTTATTATAGTTTATTAAATAAATCCAAACATAACTAATACATATATATTTTATATTTAAAAAGAAAAATTTTAAGTAATTAATATATATTTTAATTTAGCATAAGATGAGAGATTCAAATTTGAGTTTATTATTCATTTTAGATTAGTACTCAATTATATAATTATTATATGAAAAATGCCAAATTTACCACCACCCCTTTATCATCTTATGCGTCCCAATGTTTTTGTGTCAAAATTTCTGGGTTTTTTTTTTTTTTTTTATTTATATTACTTTGCTTTGATAATAAGGATAAAAATATAAATTTACTAATATTTATTTAATAGGTTCATAGCCAGGATATTAAATAACGGACGATATATTACGTATCGGCTGTTTCATAAGAGTTTTTAAGGGGTCCGATACGTTATTTATCTGTTACGATATTACTAATGGAAATTAACACTAAATCATCCGATACACACTGATACGATCGTTATTTAGCGATACAGGCGTAACGTATCAATAAAAAAATATTATTATTATATATTTTATTTTATTAATATAAATTATAAATATATTGTTTAAAAGACATTATTTTATATTTGTTATATTTTATTAATATAAATTATTGAGATATTATTTTTTGCATTATTTATATTTCAATATATTTAGAATATTATTGATAATTTTTTACAAAATTCATTTTTTTATATAAATTTTTTATTTGTAACTGTAAATTATTGATTGAATTTTACAATTTGAATATATTTTATCTTTATATATTTATTTTTAAAAATTTAAATAATGGCTTTATATAAATTATAAATGAGTTTAATAGCAGACAATACAATCTAAATCCTCCCTGACACTCTTTTTATTGGTAATTAATTAATATTATGGTATATTTATTTTTTAATTTTACTTTATTTACTTTGAACAGGGAAAGTTTTTTTTTTTATCACCTTATTCACCTTGAATAAGGTAGTTTTTTATCTCATAACTTAATAAAATAAGATTGATTTATTATTATTAGTTATGTAATTTAAATTTAATTTATTGTTATTATTTATGTAAATTAAATTTTTGTAGGCACAATTATACTTATTTAAGTGTTAATTAATTTAATGTATTATATTTTGGATATTAAATTTTATTTTTTATTGAATTATATCAGTTTGTTAATTATTTTTAAAAATTCACGATAACAGCAGCCGATTCAGTCTGATTCCGTTACACCGATTTTAATACCGATACGATAAGTAAAATAATTATTTAATACTATGTTCCTAGCTCTATTATTTTTTTTTTTACAAAAATTCTTGATGTGATTTTTACCTACTTTAATTTTATTGGCATATAATATATGAGTGCATAAATTCATTATAACGTTTATTTTATTTTATTTTTTCTTGTTTATGAGATGATAATAGATAAAATTATTTATGGAGTTTATATAAAAATAAAAAAAAAATAAATTCTTATACTGTAGTATTGCATTACTCTTATTATATATTTAAAGATAATTTTTTGCCACAATAGAGGAAAGTTAAATATTCATTGAAAAAAAAAAAAGGAAAGTTAAATATAAGAAAAAGTTATATATCATTCCTTTGACACAGGATGCCAACTTGTCATTACAACCAAACAGCAGATGACAACTGAAAAAGAGCCCAACTGTCTATTTTAGATTTTTCATGATTTGTCCTACTTTCAGAATAATCAAGCCCATAATACAGCCCAATAAGATTTTACACTAATTGCATGGATTCTACAAGTATTGCTCAATTTGGTCTTTCTTTCTTTTTTATTTTTGTTTTTCCTTAAAAATTTTCAAATTTTCTTTTTAATTTATAAAATTAAAATTCTGAAAATTTCAAATTTTTGCTTATTTGATTGTTCAATTTAATTTTATATTACGTGTGATGTACTGATATATTATCTGTACACTATTATATTTGAAAATATTTAAATTATTGATCAACCACTCAATGAAAAAATTATTAGTTGCAATTTATAATTTATAGGTATTTAAGTTTGTATTTATGTATTTATTGACTTTATTTTTATCAATATATATATATATGTATATCAACAATTATATCAAATAATGCAATTCAATATGTATAGAAAATAAGCTCGAGTCCAACTTGCCATCTCCAAGCACCTAATTTTAATTAAAATATTTTTAAAAGTTTTTATTATTGGAAAATTTTTCAAATCAAAGTTTTACAATACTCTCTTGTTTGGAAAAGGGGCAAAAAACAAAAAAAAAAACTATTGGAGTAAGACACTTTCCTGATGTCACTACTCAGCACCAAGAGATTTTTCACACTTGAGAGAGTTGGAATGTTTTCATTTGTTTGTGATTGGAAAAAATGGTCCACTTTTTAAAAGATACTTTTCCCTTTCTTACTCCACCAACCTATAATCTAATAATAATAATAATAACAAGGATAACTGTATATATAATCTACACAATAGATTCATGTTAGATTTTTTTTTCGCTGCTAAAATTCTCATTCTGGCACACTGCATTGAATTCTGATTTGGACAGCGTCCAAAACTTCAAACAAAAAAATTACAGGAAAATTACAATAAGATAGGGTCACGAGACACTAGAGGGTGCAAAAAATTCTTTGCCCTCATTTATCTTGCAGTTGCAGCCCCCCTTTATTTTCAAACTCTACATCATTTAACTAATTTTAGTCATGGGTTCTTTTTTTTTTGTTTTTTTGTTTGGCTGTCATAGGTTCTTAGTATTAACTTTTTGGATCCCAAAATTTATCTAAAGTTCATGAATTGTGTTATATCATTACTTGGTCAATTCCTCTTTTCCAAGTGCTAACATCAATTTGCCACTTCCCCAGTAAGGGCGGAGGCATCGGTTTGTGAGATCGACTCAAAATTTCAACAACTGTATTAATCTATATGTATTTTAAATAATAGTTTCATTAAAATTTTGAAGCAATTTGCTATTGTTAAAATATAGCATAACTCCACTTAAATATTTTTAAACACAATTTTTATAAGTTTACACTTTGATTCGCTTAATTCACGTGTCCTTCATTACTTGATTTTTAATTTTGAATCTTAACTTTATAATATTTAAAATTATGTGTATTTAAAATTTTTCCTTACTCAAATTTTTCATGATCCATTTAAATTGTTAATTTTTTATCTATTTTTAATTTTTAATTTTTTCGTTTTATATGAACGATGGCACTTTAAAATGGCATAAACAAAGGTTATGATGGTTAAAGGTAACACTGATGTCTTTTTATCTGACAGTGGTATGTACTATGGCTTGAGTTGTGCCATTAGGGATGATGCTGGTGATTTGGTAGCTGTTAGGAAGATGGAAATTACTGGCTTTTTTGAACCAAAAGTAGCAGAGGCCTTGAGTTTTAGGAAGGCTTTGAGTTGAATAAAGCATAAGGGATTAAGGGGTTCCAGCGAGTAATCACGGAAAATGATTGCCTTATATTAATTCAGGGTTTGAGAGGCAAAAATGAAGACCAGTCTGTATTTGGTTCGATTATCAATGATTGTAAATCTATGTTTTAAGGACTAGGATTCCTTGCAAATTGTTTTTATAAGAACGTCAGTGAACACTGCCGACCATTATATGGTTTGAGCTATTAATTCTACGCCTGATCTGTAAGAGCCGGGATCATGTCTTCTTCTTATATTGAGAATGATCTTTTCTTAGATAAGTAATAAATTTCTATTTATTTTTTATTTAAAAAAAAACTAAAGATATATTTATTTTAAGTAATATAACAATTTTATAAAATAATTTTAAGGATATTTTTAAAAAATAAAAAATATATTTTTAAATTTTTAACTTTACCCTTTTTTTTATACACTACATCTCAAAAAAAAAACCCTTACCTTTTTTTTTTTTTTTTTTATACACAAAGTGAAAGGTAAACTTGCTGAGTGGAAAGGATCTCTATTTTCTTTGGCCAGTTATTTTGAATACAAATGTGAAATATACTAAAAGCTATTTAAATAAATTATATCATATTTCAAATAAGTCAATATAAAAATCATTTACTATGTAAATAAAAATTTTAAAAAATTTATTTATAAATAAAATCTAATGTTATTTTTTAATATTAAATATGAATTCACTTTAAAATTAATTATTGTTAATTTATAATTTATTTATAAATTCTATTAATTTTTGTAGAATTTAATTCAAATATAATTAAATTTATAAAATTAATGATACGAACTTTTAAAAATCTATATTCATGAAAACATAAATGTGGATTTATAATTTATAATATTTTATACTAAAACAAATTTAGCGTTAATACCAAAAACGTTTATATTTTAATGGAATATTCATTTCTAATATATAATATCATCAGCTGAAATTTAATTTAAAATTATTTTACACTAATCGAGATATATATATATATATATATATATATATATTAGCTTATGAAATGTACAGTTTGCTGACCAAAGCAAAGTCATTACATTGAAAACAACATTTCACCCCCACCCCCACACCACCCCCACCACCCCACCACCCCCCCTCTTCTTCTTCCACGTTAAGTTGAATAATTCCCTTGAATTCGTCATGAAAGCAATATGTATAGTATAATGTTTCAAAATTAATTATTGAATGGAAGCAAATTCCAACTGTTTCAGGCCATCATGATATTTTCTCAAAGTTCCTGTGATATTAAATGGTTTATATATACCAAAAAGATGAGAGAAATTATTATTTGGAACTACAAAAATAAAATCTCGGAAGTCAACTAGAAATCCAATACATGGATTAAATCAATTACTCAAAAAAAGAAATTCCCATATTCTACATAAAATGTGAAAAATAAATGTATCAATATCTTATATTTTACATAAAGAAGAGGAGGCAATTACCAGCTATACCATACTCTAGAGGTCAACCTTTTTCTTGCACTTCTGCTTCTGAATTGCTTGGCTCGAAATGTTAACAGTGATACTGCATTTCATCTTCACAGTAACATGCTTCTTAAAAATATTTAATAGTTTCACTCTCCCTGGAATTTTTGAGTAGCTATTCATGCTAATCAGCCCAGAGCCCAATTCAGTTGTCAGATTTGGGCTGGAAATCAGCTTATCAGTGATAATATCAACAGTAACATTCATCCGAACGGTTCGTCGAGCCTTTGCACGGCCCCCCGGGCCTCGAGCCTCCCCAACTGGTTCGCCATGGTAAAGAATAGTGGTGGAGGTGTTGCTGTACTTGAATGAAGCTATATTAGGATTTTTCACTGATAAATCTGCAATTAAGGAAATATTTACCCCTGGCTTAGGAATATTGGTGTTATTGATTAGCTCAAGCCGGGAGATGGTGACGCCATTTAATCTGATATTAGGATCCTTGATGCGAAAAACAGTGAAATAGAGTATCACAATCACTATGGCAAGGATCAGAAATATGGCTGTGATGCATCCACAACATTTGATACATCTTCTATGGCGGAATTTTTTTAATTGGAGAGTAGCTTCTTCCTCGTCGCTGCTTCTGCGCTGCGCCGCCCGTGCTAGTGGCCGTACCTGGTCGTGCTCCACCATGACTAGGGATTTGGAAGTTGGAGGGTAGGAGATAGAAGACTACAGTGAGAAGACCCGTGACAAATAAATAAAGTAGGATTAGAGCGTTGCTTGAAAGTACTAGCGATGTGATTTATAAATAATAATTAAATAACATGTGTAGACATAGGTGGCAGTAGTAAATTAAATTTTCAGAATTTGTTAGCATCATTTTGATTTAGATTTTTTTTTAATTATTATTATTTTTGTGTGTGTGTTTTGTCCTAACAAATTATTCAAGGCGCTGAATGCTGACTTTGCTGTGGCTCATCTTGGTGGTTTTTTTTGTCACATGACATCTGAGATTTTCCATTTTCTTTCTGCTTTAATAATTTAAAATATCATCTCACTCATAAATTAATTTAATAAAAATTAAATATATTAATTAACAATAATTTATTATATAAATAATTAATAACATTATTAATTAATATAATATCAATAATTAATACTCTTTTCATTATAAAAAAATTATCTATTATTTTTTTTTGAAATGTCTTAAAATATTTATTTACCCTAAAAATAGTTATAAATATTTATCTATTCAATAATATTTCTTGGATCAATTTGATCCGAATCAATAGAGGTATATTAAACATTTTCATCATTTAATGAAGGATATTATTATTATTTCAATATTGTAGTGAAAAAACTTGTTAATATACCCTTAAATAAAAAAATAAGATTTTTATATTTTAATTAAATTTTAATTTATTTTCTCAATAAAAAACTTTGAAACTTACAATTTATATTAATAAATAATTATAATCTTTTTCTTCATTAAAATACTTTGAAATTTACAAATTGTGTAGATTGATTAAAAATAAAATACCATTGAACAATCTAATATGAATAATAATTTTTAATGGAAATAAAGAAATATAGATAAAAAAAAATTTACTTCATCTCTAAATGAAAATCAAGAAAAAGAGAAAAAAATAATTATGTTATTTAATTTCTATTGGAAATCAATAACAAGAGCAAAAAATTTTACTTCATCAAAATAAACAAAGTTAAAAAATGTGAAAAATAATATGATTTAGTAAAGACTATGTAGAAGTATTATTGATATAAGTTCAGTTTAATCAAAATATAATTGATGAAATATAATAAAAATTTAAATATAGTTAGTATGAACCATGATGTAGCAAAATTACTATAAGTTTAGCATAATCACAATTTATTTGATTAATAAAAAAATTTAGTGTAATCATAATGTAGTACCATTTATTTAAGTTTAATTTTAATTAAAGTTCAATTGATAAAAATATAATATTTGATAATGCATGGAATATTAATTAAAGTCCAATTGATGAAAAATTGTGATTTGATTAACACATAATATATTATGGCATTATTACTATTAATTTTATTGAATCAAAATCTAATTGAACAAAATCTGAAACTTGATTTATATATAATATGATATGGCACTTTTACTATTAGTTTGATTAAATCGAAATCTAATTGATAAAATTTATGAACTTAATTAACATAGAATA
This sequence comes from Reutealis trisperma, assembly GCA_947687605.1. Classification (NCBI taxonomy): domain Eukaryota; kingdom Viridiplantae; phylum Streptophyta; class Magnoliopsida; order Malpighiales; family Euphorbiaceae; genus Reutealis; species Reutealis trisperma. Next base: position 3,620,886 of record CANTUT010000033.1, on the reverse strand, counting down.
TAATGTAGTACTATTACTATTAGTTTAATTGAATAAAAATCCAATTGTTGAAAAATAAAAATTTAATTAATATAAAACATCATATGGCTTTATTGATGATAATTTAATATTAATCAAAGTTCAATTATATAATACTAAAATTTATTGTATAATTTTCACATTATATAATAATTATATGATAATGACACTATTAGTAATAGATTAACTAAAGTCTAATAAATTAATACTTAAATTTTAATTTTAATTATCATATTATATAATAATAATATGATAATTAAATAAATTTTCATCATTAAATTAATTATTAATTTACTAAAATAGTTAATTTGATTGCATGGCACTGCAAGATCCCTTGCAACTAATCTTGCGAATCTCTAAAATTTTTTTGCAACTACTTTTAATTAATAAATACAGGCTATTAAAAATTATTTTAATATATAATTTAATTTAACTGCACATGTATTAACAAAAAATTCTAAAAATAATTAAATAATTTTTTCAAATTAGTTATGCAAAGGTTTTCTTTATTTTCAATTTATCCCAATATATTTATTAAAGACATGAAGATATAATCAGTCAAAAACTAATTTAACTTTAAAATTTTTTATTTTATAATAAAATAATTATTGTCTACATTAATTCATATCAAGTTTCAATGTATTGATTTAAAAATTTATAAAATTAAATTTATTGTTTACTTTGAGTAGATATAAATGTTATATATGTCTTTTAACATATTGAATGAATATATTAAATGCATTTGATCTGGATCAAATTGATCTAAATGGTATTAATTTTGAGAATACACACCATTAATTAAAAGATGTGTATTCTCAAAATTAATACTTCTAATAAAGATAATAATAAATGAATATATGCAATGATATAAGTGAAAAAATATATTTTATCCATTTTAAAATAATAGTCGTTTAAAATTTTGACGTATAAATTAAGAAAGTAATTTAATTGTCATAATTTTAAGTTAAAAATACTAAAATATATTTTTTTGAGTTTGATACAAAAAAAAAATAACTAATGTAAATATTTAATAAAAAATAAAAGGAGGATAAAGTTAAAAAAAATAATAAATACTTTCTTGAAATTCTAAAATGACAAATATTTTGAAACAAAATAAAATTTTTAAACTGATAAATATTTTGAAATAGAATGAGTAATAAAATTTATAAATTAACAAGTAATTAATGATATTTTCTTAAACTGTATAAGAATAGAAAGTAGTCAAACTTTTTGAAAGGGAGGGAGTATGTTTTTATTTCTCATTCTCTCAAGCAAGGGCGATTCATATACGTAGGGAAGGTAACAGACTTGCTGATAGGCTTATTAATGAAGCTTTCATATATATTAGAGGTATTTTTGAGTTTTATCATTCTCCAAATGACATTATTAAGTTGATTCAAGGAGATTTCACTGGAGTTTCTTAGCCAAAAAAAATAGAAATTATAACTTATTATTGGATATCCCTCTCCTCTGTAACTTAAAAAAAATAATAAAAAAATATATATATACATATATATATATATGTATATATATATATATAATACTACATTGTTAATTAACATGTCTTCTTTTTATTGTCTCAAAGGTAATTTCAACTATTGCCTTTGCTTATATTTGTCAATAAACTCAAATTAATAATACGCGGTTGAGGCTAAGTTTTTGTATTCTGTTTTTAGTATTATTATTTTAGTTTTTTATTCATAAAATGTCGAATGTGTTAAAATATTGTGGAGTATACAAGTTTGGGTGTTATTTTCCCTTAACATTTATCATCAAATAATGATGTTTGGAGATATTTAAATTTGAGACTCATCATTTTTCATAATTTAAAAAAAAAAAAAAGATAATGTTTATAATGTCTTTCAATATTTAAAATTAAATTTTTTAGTATTTTTAAGTTTTAAGTTATCTGTTTATTGCTTAAAAGCTGCAACAAATCAAACTTACATCAAACACTTTCAATTTCTAGCACCAGTTATAAGATTTCTAATTTTATTATAATGACACCTAACTAAACTAGACCTAATTAACACTAATTTAATAAAAATTTCAATTTTAAAATCCCATTATCTATTATGTAACTAGAAAATGCGAAGATACTAACCAAACTATATATCTAATTAATAGTGATTTAATAAAAAATTTTATATAAAAATAAATGAGGAGACTTGTATTCAAATTTTTTTTATTTTAATAAACTGAAGATACGAATTAAGTAAGATTTTATAAACATTATTTCATTAACTTTTTTATTTATTACTTTTATATAAATTTTAATTTGATATTTCATATTTGATGGATACTATACATTCACATGGGAAAAAAAAACCACAAAAAATAATTATTATACATGCTTGATTAAATTAAATAACTAAAATGGTTTCTCTCAGGAAAAAAGAAAAAAAAAAAAAAGAAAAAGAAAAGAGAAAGGTAGGCACCTATATCATAGTGAGGACTTTGTAACTAAGATTAATAATTAACAAAAAAAAAAATCCGTAACTTTATTGGTCCATGGCATTGACACGGTAGCATCAACAACCTATTGGTTTATTGCCTGATTCTAACTACTAACCAACATCCTCCTGAAAATTAATAAATGACAACCAATTTCTTTCCCTCCGTCTACACATGCATTTAAGCAAAATTTCTACACGGTACAATCTTTCGAAAAATGCAATTATCAGCTATAGTGTCAGAATTTTTTTTTTTACTAAGTGGTCAAATTTTTAGGTCAGAATTTACATTAAAGCAATATGTATAATTAATTCAATTTTTATATATATTTAAAAAAAATTACTTAAAATAAAAATATTAAATATAATATATAATTAAATTTTTATAATTTTACACCTAAAAATTTTTGTATTTTAAAGATTCGAAGGAGGCAATAGCTATCATGGACCTCCTCCTCCGTAATTGGTACGTATGTGTAGCAATTAATTTGCCACTTATATTTAGCATGTTATTTAATATTTTTGAAATTATTTTTAAAACAACGAATTTTTTACAAAATCAAACTTATCAAATGCGAAAATTACTAAATTTTTTTAAATAAAAATTATTATACTAAATTTGAAATAAATCAACATAAAAGTCATTTTTATGTAAATAAAGATTTTTAAAAAAAATCATGAATTCATTTTAAAAAATTATAATATTATTAATTTATAACTTATTCATAAAAATTCTATCAAATTTGATAAAATTTAATTCAAATATAATTAAATTTTTACAATGTACTTCTAAATAAATTTTAGTCCATACAAAAATCAATATAAATTTTTAAGTTTACAATAATTTATACTAAAAAATTTTAGTATTAAGTGATTCTGAACAAAATTTTTAGGCCTGCCACTGTTAATTTCTTAATAGATTATATCTGGCAATAAAAACATGTAATTATTAGGTGGCTGTCGAGTTTATAATCAAATAGTCGACCAAAAATCCAATGAATGATAAAATCACTTATTTAAAAAAAAGAAAAAAGAAATATACTGCTCATATTCTAATTCTACGTAATATGTGAAAATAAATCTATCTATATCTCACACATCCATGACTTATATTTTACATATAAAGAAAGAGAAGAGGCTAACCATACATCATAACTCTAGAGATCAACCTTTCTCTTGCACTTCTGTCTCTGAATTGCCTGGCTTGAAATATTAACCGTCAGACTGCAATTCATCTTCACAGTAACATGCTTTTTAATGATATTTAACAGTTTTACCCTCCCTGGAATTTTCGAGTAGCTATTCATGCTCAGGAGCCCAGAGCTCGCTTCAGTATTCAGATTTGGGTTGGAAACCAACTTATCAGTGATTATATCAACAGTAACATTCATTCGAATGGTCCGTCGGGCCTTTGCGTGGCCCGGCGGGCCTCGGGCCTCCCCAACTAGATCGCCATGGTAAAAAAGTGCAGTAGAGGTGTTACTGTACTTGAATGAAGCTACGTTAGGATTTTTGACTGATACATCTGCAATTAAGGAGACGTTTACCCCTGGCTTAGGAATATTTGTGTTGTTGATTAGCTCAAGCCGAGTGATGATCACACCATTTAATCTGATGTTAGGGTTCCTAATGCGAAAAACTGTGAAAATTAATATCACAATTACTGTGGCATGGATGAGAACTACGGCACCGATACATCCACAACATTTGATACATCTTCTACGTCGGATTTTTTTCAAGTGGAGGGCAGCTTCTTCATCGTCGCTACTCGTGCGATCTACTGCTGGAGCTAGTGGCCGTACCTGGTCGTGCTCCCCCATGGCTAGGGATTGGGAATGGGAGGAAGACTGCTTGAAATTAATAAGTAGTTGAGTTATGTAATTGTGATGATGTGCGTATTTATATAGGTCGTAGGTGATCATAGTAAATTAAATTTTCTTCAACATTAATGGCATCATCTGATATAGATTTTCCTCTTTTTTTTTTTTTTTAAAGTACGTGTTTTGTCGTAGCCCAAGATTTTCAAGGGTTGAAAGTTGACTTTGCTCCCATTCTTTTTAATTATTCTATCTGTTAATCACACATATTTCATTTAACATTTTATTTTTGTCACATCTAAGTTTTCCATTTTTCTGCCAGCTTGAATAATTTAATATCAATTACTGCCTTCGTTTGAGTGCTAAGTATACATTTAATTTGATTTGGTTATTAATTTTTGGAATATCAATCTGTAAAAAGTAGTATATTATATATAGTGATACATATAAACTATTTGGAGAAGGAAAAAAAAAAAAAAGTGCATTTGCAAAAAGCTTTGTGCTGATTGCTGAGACATAATCCAACATGATCATAACTAATCTCCAACTCAAGTAATGGGAACAATTAAAATTGTGGATAATGCTTACCATACTCAATTGACAGAAAATTGAGGAAAAGAGTGAGGGAAAATTAATTATTCTCTAACTTAAGTAATAAAAATAAATAAATAAAAAATTTATTACATACGCTTGATTAAATTATTAAAATGGTTAGCATCTGCAGGAAATGAAGACTTTTGCAAGTAAAAAAATAATAATTAAGTAACGTTACTGTTTCATGGCATTGACTTGACAGTTGTTGCATATATATCAGCATTCTTCCACCAACTACTGACCAATATTTTCCTCAAAATTAATAAATGGGAAACTTCTCTTGTCCGGCATCAGCAAATTTTTAAGTTATTTTATTTTTAGATAAAGTATAATATTTTATTTTTTATAAATTTTAAGAAAAAAAAATTAATTTATAAAAAAAATTATTTTTTTTTAAGAAAGTTATTTTTTTGTAATTATAAAATTATTTTTTCGTTAATTTATGAATTTTTTTTAAGTTATTATTTAGCATAAAGTAAATTGTATTTCCTAAAATTAAAATTTTTTCCTCAGCTAAAAAGAATTGTGAAAAAAATAATTTTATTTACCAAAAAAAAAAGATTGTGATTTTTTATAAAATAATTATTTTTTGATAATTAAAAAATTATTTTTCTTTTTGGTTAATTTATGAATTTTTTCATAAAATTATTGCTTTGCATAAGATAATTTATATTTTATAAAATTAAAAATTATTTTCGCAATTAAGCAAAATTAAAAAAAAAAAGTTCAATTTATCAAAAAATACAAAAAAAAGTGATTTTTTGTAAAAAAGTATTTTCTGTTAAATAAAATAAAGTAGATTTTCTTTAATTTTTAATAAAATAGCTATATAATGCACCTACATACATATTAATAAGCAAAATTTAGTCTCTTTCCATAAATAATCATTTTGGTAAACTAAATTTTATCTACGCTATATATAATTCTATACATAAAGTATATGTACACGTTATAAATTAATTATTTATTCGTACATACATATGTATAGCTTGGTAATTGACCATTGTAGTAATTTTTCTTTTTTTTACTTAAAGAAGTAATTGCCGTTGTAATTAATATATATGATAAAAAAAAGTAGGTAACTTACCATTTAATGGACTCTTTTTCAATCAAAATGCGTAATTAGGTAGTTATAAATTAAGGTTTAATTAAGTTTGGTGGAGGGCTGGGTAAGAGATTAAGATGTAATTTGTGTAAAAAATTTATAGGGGCTGAAATCAATCCGAATTAAGAGCAAACCCAAAAAAATAAAAATGTTTTTTACTTTTTGGAGATGCGGGGTATCGATCCCCGTACCTCTCGCATGCTAAGCGAGCGCTCTACCATCTGAGCTACATCCCCTTTGTTTTTAATCTTCTTATTTAAAATCATATAATAAGTATAATGATTATGTTGTATCGGCATAACGAATGACTACCCGGGGCCAGACCGAACTCGAAAAATATTACATTTAAAAAAAAAAAATTCATAACATCCAACCTGCATTTCTTTTCACAAATTTAAAAGTAGTAAGTAAATTTGTGAAAAGGTAATATTTATAATTTTTCTTATTGTGTAAGTGACATCTTTTATACTTTTTTTCAACATTGAAATAATGTATTACCGATAGACATATCCAGTACTGCATTCACAATGTATATATAATTTGTTTGCTTTTGATTGAATTTCATAATAGTAATCTCCATGATCTTGAAATAATTTCAGTATTGAATCAAAGCTTTTGAAATAATTTCATTATTGAACTAAAAAGTACTAATATTTTGAAAGTTGAAACTGTATAAAATCACAATAATTTAGTATTAGGAATTTTAATTTTAGTGCTACAGTTGTTTTAAAACCGATCATAAGCTTTCCCTGCAATTTTAATAAAATTATCTTTATTTTAGTTTTCATACTGATTATTTCACATGAATCAGTTGAACCACAACTAGCTCAACTAATTTTGAAATGCAAATTATACTGTTATTTTTAAAAAATTTATTCATTAAAATTACTTTTAAGTTTATTTTTCTTTAATTGAAAAAAATATTAATATTCATATTTATCCCGCAGTTGTCTATATCTATATCTATGAATAAAAAAATAGTATGAAGAAAATGAACACGTTCTCTTATGTGAAAATGGGGGGTTCATAATTAAGCTTACAATAACATATTTCATATCACTAGTCTTTGGTAACAAAAGCAAATTAAGATAAAAGAGAAATTCCAGCGGAGAAGATTTAGTCTTTATTAGAAGAACCGAAGAAATAATCAGAGAGAGTGGGGAGCTTGACCTCCCCCTTACTAGAAAGAGGAATGGTAATGTCACCAATAATAGGAAGATCAAAGGTGAGACCCATCTCCAATTCATAGTCAATATCCCAATCTCTGCTAATGTCCTTTACCAAGCTCACCAGTATATTATGTGGCACCTTCACTGGGACAACCAAAAGTGTTACGTCGCTTGCTTTTATAGATCCTGGGTCTGGCATATTCCCTGATGCAATCACTCTGCGCCACGCAACATATACCCAATCACACTCCAAAAAATTATAATAAGATAATCAAGGTCAATTTATGCACGAAGGGTCCGGAATTCAAATTTATCTCCTGAATTATCGTTTCTCTTTATTTATTTATTTATTTTTTTACTAAAGTGTTCCAATAGGTATATAATAAAATGAATATATAAGCTATATTTCATTCATAAAATAATTAATGAATAAAATAGTTATTTTATAGGAAATAATTATTTTAAATTTTAGTTTAAATTTTAGATAAAAATATTAATTTCATAAAATAATAATTTTATAATTTTTTATAAAATACATATATCACAAAAAATTAAAAAATTGATATTTTTTAGTTTATGAAATAAAGTATTTCTATTTTTATTTTTAAAAAATATTGATAATATCAAATTTACTACTATTGTTTTATTTTTTATTTTATTTTTAGATTTTCATTTTTAGTTTTTAAATTTTAAGTCAAATAAAAATTTTATTTATTATACATTTAAATTATTTTTTAAAAAAGTGATAAAATTATATTTAATTTATTATTAATAGTAAAATTAATTTATAAGAATATTATGATCATTTATATAAATTAATTTATAAAACTATTGTGGTCATTTAATAATTAATAGTGAAATGAATTTGATGTATTCTAAATTCTAATAATAGAAATTCTTAAATTAATATTTCATCGAGAACGATATATAATTTTCTAAAAATAAATAGATCTCGATTTCAATTTTGTATTGCTTTTGGAGAAAGGATCAGATTCTCTTGATTTTTTTCTACTGGTTGCACCACTTGAAATCATCCTATACTCTTAACATTCATCTCTAATCCCATTAAACCATAAAATCATTACATAATTATCTTGATTGAATGAACTAGCAATCGATAGACGTGTCAGGTATGATGATCCAGAGTTCAATCGCAATTACCTAAGAATTTTAATTTTTCAATCTAGTCTGATTTCCATCCATACTTGTCTATGGTAATAATTAAGCTAACTTTTATTTAAAAAAAAAAAACAATATCATAATCAAAACTCAAATGAAAAAACAAAATCTAATACGCAAAGATAACAGATCGAACCTGCCATCACTTTTGAGAGTGTAGGAGACCTCACAAATGGGCAATGGATGGGAGTAAGGGTTGTTGATGGAGACCTTAGCGTTGTATTCGACCCGATCACGGTGGATGCTGCCCAGATCTACGTCGTTAAGGCTAGCCTCCGGCTTTTTGATATTGGCTACCTTCTCTGCCACAAAATTTTTGGCCTTGTCCACCAACTGGTCCATTATAATTTCAGAAACTACAAAAGCTAATGAATAAAGGAAATCATAGTGTACCGCTTATATAGGCGATGATTTTGATGTCGATATATGGGAAATTTCGTGTACAGCTCGTGGGCTTCTCCGTGTGAGCAGATCTGTGCTTACCTTAATAATTCTTAATAATTTATGCATGGGATGAGTATGCACGAATAATTGTTTAAGAGGTCGGCATTTTATTTATAAATTAATTCAATAAAAATAAAATATATTAATTAATATTATTACATCTCTTATAAATTAATATAATAAAAATAATACACATCAGTTAATAATATTATTAATTATTTATATAATATAATATTATTAATTAACGTGTATTATTTTTATTGAGTTAATCAAAGTGAAGTCTATCTAATTATTTATCTAATATAAAATATGGAATTATAAATGCCACGTTTTTTTTATTGAAAAGTTTCCATACTTTTTTTTTATTTTCTTTTTATTGTCAGATCTATCCACAAAGCAGTGCAATGGAGGTATCAATCAAGTAAATTATTGGATAATTAAAGCAAATTAAAAATTAATAATTTGAGTTTAAGATCACTAACCTCCATATATGATTGTTGTGGCTTGCAACAACTGCTAGACTTTTGAGTGTGGTTAAAGAGGGGAAGAATTACAGTTGAGAGGATGATTGCGTTGTAAATTTGTCCGGTACATGAATTTTTTTTTAATGTTGAAAGTTTGAAATTCTTCAAAATCCTTCTTCTTATACTCTTCTTCTGGTAGTTTCAACTGCTTCCTCTCATTTCTAATAGTCTTTTTTTTTTTTTTTTGTCAAAGTCTAATAGTCTTTTTTTTTTATGTGACAAATAATAAGGTGATGAATTTTATTTTTTCAAACATATGCAAATTATCTCTAGTTTGAATATTTTTAGATTTTTATTTTGGAAAAATCATTTAATTTTTTTATTTTTAAAGGCAAGTGATGGGATTAGCTGGTTGGGGCCAAGCCCAGCCTAATTTTATTTAGAAGGAATTACATGTTATAACTTTTTTTTTTTTGAAAAAATATTTTTGTTAGCCTCATTTTTTTTAATATATTTTTAGCCTATATAATTATCTTTTATATCTTTTTTTTTCTTCTCTTTCATTGGTACCTAGACGCGGTAAGACGTGGGCTATATATACTATCCATTTAAGGACTAATGTGAATCCCACTTAGCAAATATATAGCAAGTATTAAATTTATTGTTTATTTTTATTAAATTAATTATTATTATTATTATCAATTTTTATGTTGGTATAATTTTTATTATTTTTTGATTTATTTTAATTTTTTCCTCCTAATGAAATTTAATTAATTTTTAAGGATTTTTTTAATCTAACCATAAAGTAATTTTCTCATTTTAACATTCAATTTTTTAATTTTCTTGAAAAATAAAAATAAATACAAAACGGTATTAGATATTAATTATTTATTAGAAATACACTGTTTTTTATTTAATATATAATGTAAGTTGTGACTTTATTTTATTTGAAATCTATAACTTATATAAACAATAGTATATACTAATATACTGAATTTTATTTAATATACTTCATAAATTAAATCATGATGCTGTATTAGAAGTTGCAATATATATATATATATATATATATATATATATATATATATATATATATATATATATATATATATATATATATATATATATATATATATATATATATATATATATATATTTTAAACAGAGATATGATATTGGCCCCTGGCATTACTAAAACAAGGAATCCTAAGAATTTTAACTCATGAAACAAATAAAATCACATAATAACAAAGATTTCATCAAAGAAAATTTTATAATATAGCTTATTTCATGGTTAGTTTATGATCATAGGTATCTCTTCTGATAAAGTTGTGGCTTTTTATATTTGTTCTTTGGGCACTTTTCTTGTTAAAAAAAAAAAAAAACTTAAATTAGCAATCTTGAAAGTTGAAACAAAGACCCAACCTCTAAGTTGAACTCCAAAACAGTAATCTTGAGAGTTGAAACAAAAGCTTAACCTCAAATTTGAACTTTAAAGCAGTGAGAGAGTTAGGCCAATTTTTATATATTTAGACAAAATTTTTCATCTAAAATAAGAGGGATTAAATAAAATATATGACCAAATTTTTATAATTTTAGGTCTATAAATTTTTACATTTTGGAGGTTGGGGGCCATGGCCACCCTCACCCTCTCTAGCCCTGCCGCTGCCCCAAAACGACGATTTCATGGAAAATTGGTCATTATATAAGAGAGAGGAGGAAGAAAATCTTCTAACCACTATCATGCTTGCTTGGAGTTTTGAAAATGATAAATTTAAACTTTAACCATTACTGATCAACTTTGAGATAATTAACTGCCCATCTACCAATAGAGACATTAGCTCTCTTAAATCGTATTCCAAATCTTCAAGCACTCATGAAGTGTGAGGAAGTAACAATATATCCATAAATGAATTTAATAAATCAAAATTATCTTAATTTAAATCTTCAACTACTCAAAAAATAATGAGAAAATAAATATAGATTTACAGTTGAATTTAATATTTCAAATCAAACTAGGACCCTAATGAGGAAAAAACATTAAATTTAAATAAAAATAGGTTAAATGGAAAAATAAAATATTAAGACATATTGATGAAAATAAAATAAAATATAAAGCGAAAATTTAGAGAAAGAAATGTTAACGCAACGTAAATAATATTTGATATAAAATATTTTACACAATAAATTTTGAATAATTCATAAATTTGATGCAAATTTTTTGTTTGCCACACTACAAAAGGATGTAAAATGCATTAGATTGTTTAAAGACATTAAATTTTCAACAATCATTAAAAAAAAAAAATCAATTTCCTAATTCAAAGAAGTCAAATATAAAGTCAACAAAGCAACAAAAGAAGTGGAAGGATTTGACCGGTATCCCGTCCAAAGTCATGCTTTATTTTTCCTCTGCTATACCTTACAAATCACAGCTTGCCATGGACATGGTATATATTTTCATGAGCTGATGAAAGTTATTTAGAGCTTACTGTCCAAATTCCAAAGTGTAGAATTACAGAATTAGAAAAGAAAGACCCAAACACCTCTTTTTCCAACTGATGAAGGTAATAAATTCCAAGCAGACCATTAAAATGGCACCTTAATTAATTACTCTCTCTCCCACCAAACAGTGCAATATTATGTCATGATCATGAGCTTGACGTTCACGAAACTAGAGTCACATATCAACTAAAAACCTCATTTACATTATTTCATTTCTCCATTTTACCCCCTACACTTTTGTCTATTTACCATATCTACCTTCTGTTGCCCTCGTTGAATAAAGAGAAATCAATGTCCTGTTGTGTCACCTCAAAACGAACGGGAAACGAAAACATTTACTACAATCTTTTTTTTCAACAGAAGCCAAAACGACTTTGCTTTTACATTAATAAGTTCGTTCTTTTCTGCAGCGAAGCGAAAAAGAAAACAAAAAGTTTCAGTATTTGCTTGTCATGGTAATAACATGAAATGTATATAAATTAGAGAGAGGAAGCACCAAGGAATGGCGGGAGGTGAATCCAGTCCTGCCTTGGCCGCTTCGCTTTTGGTGGCGAAACTGGCGGATTTATTAGAAGTACACATACGGTCTCATCAGCCTGCTGACTCTGCACAATTGTCCGATCTCTGCATTTCTTTGGCTAGGTCTCCACACTACTTTTCTTTCCTAAATTTATCCCGAAAAAGTTCTCTTTACTTAAACAGTAGCAACCTTGATTATAGTTAATAATTTGTTATTAATGGAAGTTTGTTTGTTTCTTCCATTTTTGGCTTTATGTTTTGTTATATGGGAGCCATTTTTAAGTTTGTTGCTGCTGCTGCTTAGTGTAATTTAGACCAAAGAAGAGGAAAATAGCAGAGGAGTCAAAATTTATTCAAATTTGGTTACTGATAATTATTTATGGGCTGATTAATTTAATTTAAATGTCTTAATGTGAAAGGATTAGAGGAGTCTTTGAACTTCTTTTCCCATATTATTGGCTTTACGGTATTATAGCAGTAGACCCACCTATTTTTTTAATTCTTGTTACTGTGTGCAGAGTTATTGATTATGCAGTTGCGTGCAATGAGGTGCCATCAAGAGCTCAAACTCTGCCCTTATTGATCAGACAGGTATCTTGTTAGTATATAATATGTATGTTGGCTCGTATTATTGACCATTCTCATTATGGGTTGCGTTCAATATTCCATTATGAAATTTGGCATTGGAGATAAAGGTTCTTTTTAGCATAGAATATAATGAGAGGAATTTTATCTTATATCAATCATAAAAAGCTCGTATTTTTATCTCTGTCAATTTTTCTTAGTAATGGAAAGCAATTCAAAAAATAAGTAAATTGATCACTATAACTACTAATCTTAGAAACAGGAGAAAAAAAAGGCTCATCTTTTAATCTAATTGCATTTATATAAAGAATTGTAGTTAGTTTTCCAATAGTCGGATTTAAAGAAGTGAATTTGAATATACTTGCAGATTCTTTTTGTTCTACTTGTATTTTAAAATCCTCAGTTTGGTTTATGTGATGTAGGTATGTAATCATAGTGATGCTTTATCCATTCAAGCAGCTGTCATGGTGCTTATGTTTTCGGTCAAGGTATAAGGTTTTTCATATTGCTCATTTAGCAAGTAATAGTTCCCATTTATTGTCAAAGGCAAGGTGTTTTGAATGTTTTTCAACCTTTTTTTTAACACTGATTCTGGAACAAGTTACTGCAGAAGGTTACAATTACGTGCAATACAAAGAGAATGATTAAATAGAATATAGTTTTTTATCAGAATTAACACTAATTGAATACACAAATAGGTCATAGATTATTGGCAAATGACAAGCACCTTCTTTTCCTCTCAGAATGAAGTATCTCAAAATATTCTCGTGCTGTACTTTTGTCTTACAGCCCCTCTTCTTCGTTTCAAGAGAAGAAGAGGGCTTGTTCAGTATTCTGTTTTTAAGAATGAATCTGTCGTTATATTGAAACAACTCTGATTTTAGGTTCTTCTGGCTATTCATTGTCTTTGAATTTTGCACATTACTTTTCCCTTTCTATCTTTTACATGCTCATCTAGAGCCCTGACCACTTATTTTAAGTTATAATGTATTTTCCCTTTCTAACTTCTGAATCTAGTAAATGTTTTTAACTTGATACATGCATTAGGATGCTTGCACGACAGGATGGTTTCCAGATAAAGATAGGTCTCAGCTTCTTGCGTTGGCTAATGAGGTTTGGGAAATTAATTTCTTAATATTTCCTCTTAGGTAGGGATATTTCTTTATTATCTGACTCATTTTTGCTCCTTTCTCGTGTGTGTGTGTGTGTATATAGGTTGGGAAAAGTTTTAGCAATTCTGAGGATGTGAATAGTGAACCATCTTGTGCTTCTCCCAATATTTCAACAATCATGAATAGGTATAAAATTCTCATACTTATTGGGCTTTATTATAGAGTTTTCAGGATCTGCATTAGCAGGCTTAATTTTTCAGTGTTAGTGATCACTGTTTTGCTATAAAGTAGGCGTCATCTTGATGTTAGTTCTTTAGAATGAAAAATTAAATTTCATTCTATTTCCTCTTTCTCTTATAATTTTTATTGAAATTGAATTTCCCAAGTAAATGAACTGGTTATTTTGGCAAATTTGAGTGGTAGATCTTCCATTATCTAGAGAAGTTAAACAAGCTATGCACTGGGTTCTATAACTGTGCTCAATTTTAAGATGCTTTTATATTCATTTTAGGAATAAAAGTTTGAAAATTTAAATCTTCACTCAGTTCCATTTACCATTCATGGAATCTTATTGGTCGCTTCTTTGTGCATTTGCATATGCTTGCAGATTCTATCCAAAAATAAAGATGAGCCACGTACTTGTGTCTCTTAAGGTCAAGGTGGGTTTCTAAATCTGCTACTAATCAAACACAGGCATGTTTATACATTTATATTTTTAACTAAATTTCCTACCATCCTTAACATAATTTGGCAGCCTGGATATAGAGCTGTTGTGACAGACTTTTCCATCTTGAATAAGAGAGTGGCTTCTGCACAAGAGGAAATTGTAAGTATGTTCTTCATCTATGCTTTGTAAGAGTTGATTTATTGAAATTTGTCCTTTTTTGCAGTTGAGATGGTATCTTACCACCATTTCACCTCAATTTGCTAGGCATTTCTAATAGCTGTTTTGATGCATTGCTAAAGCGATTTTATTACCATTTTGTGGTGTCCCTTTATTATTTATTTGAGTGCATTTTCAAATTTCAGATCCATGTGCTGGGCATGGTCAATCTTTCCTCTTGCAATTAGCGAATAATAGTCTAGACTCGTTAATGAAAGTGCTAGATGGTGCAAAATGATTTCCTGTTATATGTTGTTCTTGTCAGTTATTATTTTGTGGGTTGTATTATTAATTTGCTTAGCTTTTTCCCAAGGGACATCTAAATTTCTCTGGTTTGATGTACTTGTTCCTGGAGTTGACAATGAATGTTCACTTATGGCCTTATAGAAAAGATATGTATGGATATATTTGTCTGGCCTTTGGTTTACACAATCTGATTAAATTTTGCATTAGAATGTTCTTTTTCCATGTTAGTACATGGAATGAAAGATGGCTAATATTCTGTTTCTTGTTTCTTCTTTATTTGCATGCAGGGCCTTTTTGTTGCTCAAATAGATAACACAAACACATCCTCTTGCATTGTGACTCCGCCTCAAGCAAAGTATTTTTCATTCTCTCTGGCTTACCATGCAGAATAAGCTTAACATGATGTTTTCTTTTTCCTTCTGTAGCTTTCTGCTAAATGGAAAGGGAGTGCAGGGAAGGATCAATGTCTCCATGGTTTGTTTACCTTCCTTAAATTCTGGGTTAGAAAAATTTCCACTACACTTTTTTCTGCTGTGAATTGTTTTTGGCCATATGAGCTCATTTATGTTTCATGTATTGCCTTGTGGATCAGGATACTGGACCACAGTTGCCAACAAATATTACTGCAATGCTTAATCGTGGAACGAATGTTTTACAGGCTGTTGGGCAGTTTGATGGTATACCTGATTTCAAAATTTTTTGCATAAGCATGCCATATCTTTGCTTAAAACTCTACTCAATGTTGATGCAGTGATTTAAACATTCTACAGGTGCCTATATCATTGTTATAGCCTACATGCATGAAATGTCATCTTCTGACACTCCAGAATTACAAGATTATGTTCAGCCAGTTGCTCCATCTGATTCCAGTAAGAGAGATGATCAAAACCACAGCCATCTATATCATTTCATATTGTTATGCACTGCCTAGCGTCACTTTGCTCAAAAATTTTCTCTTGGCCGTCAGGACACAAAACTAACTTGTTCTTTTGCTTGTGTTGAAAACATTAGGTTCTGATGTTATCGAGAAATCATCACAGGTTTCTTTGAACTGTCCAATAAGGTACACACTTGCACTATTACTACCGTAATGCTATCTGCTGAAAGTGATTTTCTGAATACCTTTCTCTCTTCCCTTTGTTTTTGGTTTCCACTAATAATGGCTCCCAACAAGTCAAGAGTGCTTTTCTGACTGTTTGCTTTGGTTACAGTAGTGGCTTGCTGTTGAACCAGACAATTATCTGTATATTGTTTTCCTATCTTTTCTGTATTTCTTTATCTTAGTCAGGACTGCTGCTTGAGGATCTCTCTTTTGGATGAAATTTGTTTCTTGTTATTTCATTGAAGAGGCTAAATTTCTTTTGGTTTAAATGTGATCATTAGGGACACAGTTTTGTTACTAACTGTAAATTATTACTCTTGACCTTAGAGCAACTCAGTATGGTGGGCCTTCATCGTTTTACTGGCAACACTTACTTGTACCGATGATGTTTTTTGCTTTTAGTTATTGTGATATACAGTTTTGATGTCAGTTAAGTTTGACAATTATATCAATGATAGCAGTAATTGTGGTCCTGAATATGTATCATCTTGCATTTTGATAGCAAAGATTTGCTTGAAGGGTTTGGATTTGACTTTTAGTTCCAATATAATTCAACCAGTTGCAAAGAGTTTAATTGAATTTAGACCTTTTATATTTGTACTCTGAATTCATGCTGAACCAACCTGTCATCTATGTCCATGAATCTAATTTTTGTTTATCTAACATGACAGAAACCTGTGTACTTAACCTTCATGTAATTTTGAACAAAAATAAAATCCAAAACCTTTCCTTTTAAATTCTATCTAATTGCAACCTTATTTTTCTAATCTTCTGACTTGCTTTAAATGTTAGTGAAATGAATGTTAGTAGCCTTTGAATTGGTTTATATATTAATGGTTTGATGATTAATGGTGCTTCTATTTTCCTTGTTCAACAGTAATAGACGTATCAGAACTCCTGTCAAAGGACATTCCTGCAAACACTATCAGGTTAGAGTAGAGCCTTGTGGAGTATATACTAGGAAAACTCGGTGCCTGAACTGGATTGGGTCCAAAGGACGAGAACTGCCCGATTTAATATTAGTCTGTTGTAATGAAGTGGAAAATATAAGGTCACCCTGCCTGCTTGCTATATTATGCAGAAAGTACGAGTTATAAAGAAGTAGATTTAAAAGTTAATAAGTGGTTGGAAATAGTAAATTTAATATGGATGAAACATCACTGAACTTATATCTGAATAGGTTGACAGTTACCAGGCTGAATCACATGTGTTTGCTCGTTTTGAATATCTATTTGCAAATAAAAATGTCAAAGCAACTTCTTTATCAAAGTAAATGCTTTATATAATGCACACATGATAATAATTTATCATATATGCAGTTATGCCTAAAATTCTCAAGTTTTGGTGCAAATTATAAAAAAAAGAAAAAAGAATAAGGAAAACACACTTAAAGTTTCTGTAAGAAATTAATATGTAAATAGCTTTGAATAAGGAAGACTGTTGTTTTTGCTTGCAGTTGCTTGATATTAATTCCTTCAATATCCCTACTGAATTCTTTTTCTAAAATTCTTGTCTTCTGTTGTTGCCTTGAGTTAGTGTTTTGACTATGAGAGTTTCATGATTGTGAACTCAAGGAGGCCTTTATGGTGCTGCCCCCTTTGTAACCAGTCTGTGTGCCATGCAGACTTGCGTGTTGATCAGAAAATAGCCAAGGCAAGTAAGTTTAGATAATAAAACTTTTAACCGCCAAATTTCCAGTTAAATTAACCCATGTTGCATTTTCAGATCTTGAGGGAGGTAGGAGAGAGTGCTGTGGATGTGATAGTCTCAGCCAATGGTTCTTGGAAGGTTGTCTTTGATAGTGATGACAATACAGATCAAACATATCACAGAGCCCAGGGTTGTCAAGGAGAAAGGCCTGAACAGCATGATTCCAATGGGTTTTCGTATGTTGCAGTTGATGTCATTGATCTTACTATGGAAGAGGACAATACTAGTCATGCTATAGGTATTGCAGAAAGTGAAGGCAGGGAACATGACCAAGATAATCTTCTACGTATTCCTGGGGCAGAAAATCTTGTAGCATCAGAAGCAAACAATCCAAGTAGTGCACTTCAAAATGATATTGTGCAAGTAAGGAACAATATATATTCAGGAATTCTCCCGTCAATGCCTTCTACTCCATTTGGTTCAACAGCTCCTGCTACAAACATAGTTGGCTGTGCAACCGCTGGAATATATGAATTTCCTCGTTTCACTTTTACGCCTCCATCTGCCCACTCTAATGTCATTTCTCCTGTATTAAATCAAGAATCTGTGGCTATAAATGGATTAAATCAAGTGCCTCTATCCCTACCGCACAACCAAGTTTTAGATAACAATAACTTGCACTTGCACCAGTTTAGAGTCAATAGTTCAGTTGCAAATAATGAATGTGGAAGAAACGCATATGGTGTTTCAACCGCAACTCAGGCCTTACCGACCCAGTTCCAGTATCCAAGGCCATCAGAACAAATAAGAAACTTAAATTCCTCAATGCCCAATGGAACCTCTTTTGCCTCTTACCTGAGTATGCTCCAGGTAAGCAACTCTTGCAGTTGTCTCTTTTGATGGGATTCACATCTTAAGTACATAAGCTTATGGTCAATTTATGGTCTGCACATGTATGCTTTGCTATGCATATGCTCCTTGAGATAAATTATATGTCGAATATTTTCATGTTTTTTCTTGCCATTCTTTGAATTTATTTTTTTGCCAAACTGCTGTAGTTATGATTTCAGTAGGATAGTTTAAAGGAGGTTTTGGTGTGCATCCATTTCAGTGTTTCTCTATTTTGGCATAATTTATAGTCATTGAAGAACTGGAATCGTAATGAAATTTGCCATGTCTTTGATCACGTAATCCTGCAGGTTCTCAACAGTCATATTTGTGGTGCACGTCCTTCCAGCAACCTCTATAGGCCTCCCTTACAGTACCAACCCACACAGGATATCAATTCTCCTAACATGGGTACTACTCAAGCTGCATTCCCACCTCAAAACACATTCAAAGCTCCGCAATGCCCCAATTTTTCTAGTACGAGGACTACTCAGGCTGCAATTCCGTCTCAAAACATGGTCCAAAGAGTTTTTAGTGCACAAGCAATGCAGTTTCAGCAAAGGCGTCCTGCAGATCAAGCGACAGATATTATAAATAACTGTCGACCCCAGCTTAGGACAGCAACACAACCAGTGTCTCAGATGATAAGAGAACCACCATTTGTGGCAGTTCAACTCCAACCATCTGGAATAAAATCCTTGTTGAGTAATCCCATGGTTGCTCAGCATCATAGAACAACTTTTAGGCAGAGGAGTGAAGCTGGCATAGCACTGCCAATCTCAGTGGCTGAAACCTCAGCGACAGTTGCGTCAACAGAAAATTGGCATCCCACTGGCAGAATGAGGGGAAGCCTCACTGGCGAGGCTTACACTGCTGCACTTAAACGACTCACGACTCCACCAGCCCAACCTGCTCAGACATCCCAGAATCCATCTAACCTCACAATAAGTCCTCACAGTGCACTGCAAATGCATGGACTTACAGTGAATAGCACCAAGGTTCATGTAAATTCACAGGCACAAACTCATCCAAGTGCAGTTCATCAACCTGGAAGCTCAAACACTCCACTTTAATGGTCTCGAGATATATTGTTAACTGTTTCTGATATGGGGTTGTGGGAGCTCGTCCTGGTATGTAAAGTCACTCTTTTGGTTTTTATTTTTTTTCTTTTGTCCATATGAACTTATTTCATAAAGTAGCATTTTAAGGTTTATTTATGTTATGATAATAATTATTAACAGCGATCTTTGTCCATTAATTTAAACAATGTTAACATTGAACATATGCAAATATAATACAGGAAGTATGTATTTAATTACTACAAGAAGCTAATGAACAAAATAATACATTAATTAATTAAGCTTTCTGCTTTTCATTTTGTTGTTGAAACATATACACGTATATCAATAGCTGATGAGAAGGAACTTAATTATAACTAGTTAACTAGAACCTGGCGAGGAACTGCATTTGCTTGAGAAGAGGAGTTAGGGTTTCCATAAGCTTCTCACAGGGATGGTTATGGATCCCTTCATAAGTGGTTACTACTATGCTTGTGTCCTTTGACAGCCTTTGCACTTGCTTCTTCACGTTGCATGTGTGATGGGTGCACCGATAGTAACTCCTGTTTTATTTTTTAAGTTATTTAAAAAAAAAAAAAAACATATATGTATCAGAATTTTCCTGGAATATATATACAAATACTGGAGGATTATTATTATTTTGTAAAAAAAAAAAAAAAAAAAGAGAGCAAAAATATCAAGCATTAAACTTGGTTGTCTTCCGTTTGAAATAACTTATGTACAAGAATTTAATGCAATGAATTACTATATATATTAACATAACTCAATTGAATAATCGATAAAATTCATGTGTTTAAAATAAATTTTAAAATTCATTTGAATTATATTATTTAGAATAGTTTAAAAGTTAAACAAAATATAATTATTTTCTCATTCTACTTTTATATTAAAAAAAAGTCATGTTTAATTTAAATAAGAGTATTTTGAGTCTTTAATAATGATTTTTTTTTTCAAATAGTTAATAATAGATTTCATTAAATGAATTGTCTTACAAAAAATCATTTTATTTTGATATGATTTCTTTTATTCAAAGACGGTTTTTTTTTTTTTTTTTTTTTAACTTAAAAAATTAAATTTTATTAGTTATATATTTTCAAAGATAAGTATTGATAAAATAGTATTCGATTGAATTGAATTTTTGTAAAACTTGAGTGAGTTTCTAAATGGAAACTTTTATGTTGTTGAAAATATTCTTTTGCCCTATTGAAAAATTAGAATATCTTAGGGGTTTTATACTTGAATTAGGAAAGACACATTATGCAACCTAATTTATATATATATGGTCCTAACCAATGAGTCCTCCTATATTAAATTTAAAAAGCATTACATATAAAAATCATGGAGATGGGAGATTGTATGCCAAAAAGGAAACCTATTTTATTATAACATTTCTTTATTATTGTGAAAATAATTTGTCTCAACTCTTTTATAACAAATAATAAAATTATTAAACTTATCAAAGAAAATAATTTTACTGCACCGACTTATTTTTATTCTTGTAAGAGTAGATTTACATTTTATTAAAGTTTTACTATCATATATCATTATTATTCGATCCTTTTTTTTTTCCTATTGGAAAAATAAGTAACGAAATATTGAAGAATATGCTATGACACAAGTACCCATTTTTATAAATTTATGACACGTACAACTGTTTGTTTAGGGAAAATTATTTTAGTTCTCTAAAAAACTTTTTAAATGAAAATAAAAAATAAGATTTTGTGTTTATTTTGACTATTTTATAAAATTTTCATCACAAAACTGTTTTTATTATTTTAAGAGAAAATTAGAAAATAAGTTTAAAGTATTTTCTAAAATTTTCTTCATTAATTTTTCTAAGTAAAAATATCATCGTCTTAATTACCACTATCATCACCACCACCATCGACACTACTTCCTAATATCTCCACAACCATCACCTTCGCCTCCATCCTTCACTTCAGTAACTACCATCACATCCAGCACCACCATTTGGCATCGCCTCTACCACTATCACCTCCGTTTCCATCACCTTCTTTGTTATTATTAATATCATCTCTATCGCTATCACAAGTATCATGATTATTGTTAAATGAATAAATTCGTCACATCTTTAAATGGAAAATAATTCTTAATTCTTAACGGGAATTTGAAAATTTCATTGAAGATGAAAATATAAAAAATTTCCTGTATATTTTTACATTTTGTGATTTACGTTAATATTTATGAATATATTAAAAAACATTTTACATTAAAAAACATGAGGTTTCTATCTTAGGAGAAACATGGGCTTTTAGCTCACCTAATTAAACTAAAAAAATTATGTTTAATTATTAATTAACGACTAAGCATATGTACAGTATATTATAGAACATGATGAATGCCATGCAACGTAAGATAATAATTTAACAAAATTAATAAATGTATATGTGTATATATATATAAAAATGATAGAATTATAACCTGGGATAAGTGCTGTTTTTGACAGATTTCTGGCCATATTTTCTCCAACGGTAGCCATCATCAAGAATATCATCGGCACTTCTGGTTTGGAAAGCAAACCTTGGCCTAATATGTTTCTTCACTCGGCTACTCATTCCCTTTCTCTTATTATTATCCTTATAATTATTATTATTACTATTATTATTTTCTTCCAAACATCTTTCCGTATTCATTGCCCCATTCTCAGATGATGGGCCAGAGAAAAGGCTAACCCAATCAATATTATTATCTGGAAGGACTCCTTGACCCTCCATAAAAGGAGCTGCTGATGAAGAAGACGGAAGCAGTGAGGTGGGTGTGTAGAGATAGCAGGGTGGCAATTGTTGTAATGGTGGTGGTGGTAGTGGGGCTTCTTGGCCTTCCATTTGTGGGGCTTCGAAGGGAATGATAATTAAGAAAGAGGGAACTGAGGAAAGTTGGAGATTATATATTTATAGATATTTATTTATAGAAGGGTCAAGAAATAAAATACCAATCTTGCACCCAATAGTAAAGCCAACTACAATTCACCTACTTCTGTTCAACTGCCCTCAAGTAAAAGGAGACTTGCCCAACAAATAATCTACATCCTTCGTTATTATCACCAAAGCAATTTTGCATGCATCTTATTACTATTATCATACCAAAATGATACAATTGTTCAAAAACACAAAAAAAAAAAAAACCAAAGGAGATAGCTTAGCAGGATTACCCTTTTTTTTATTATTATTATAATTATAATAGGATAAGCTTGATAGTTTTTCTTTTTGAGTAAGTTGCCTGAGATTTCTTTTATTTGTTATCATTTGTATAATAACAAATCAAAAATAAATAAAATAGCTTTGATCTTTCATACAAGATTCAATCATCAATATTAAAATAATAATACCACCTTGAATTATATAACTCGAAGTCCCTTTTGCTATTGCTATTGCTAAACATACCATAGTCAAAAACAGACCAAAAACTTGACGATGGTCGGATTTAAAGTGGGACCCAATCCACAACTTTCGTCGCAGTTCAATTGACAACGAGACACCAAAGCAGACCAGTTCTCAGTTCTCACCCCAAGTGCCTGTGCCTTACCTATTATGCAAATGCAAAAGCATAATCTAATATTTTATTAGGAGATAGTCCTGATTAGTTCACCTGCAAGGACTCATCTTTTAACCATAATAACTTCATTCAAATTCATAGTACATATCCTTTTTACAAATAAGAAAATCATCCAAGCCAAACACATAGTTGATATGAACACCTCTTGCTGCATCACAGGAAGGGCTGAAAATAACTGGCATTGGCATATATCTAGAAATGCAAATTAATCAGAACATATTTCATCAACTCCACATCCCTTAACCCATTGAGGTTTGCAAATTCTGATGGGCATTGTACAGCCATTGACCTATTGTAGAATTTAACTCTTCCTTTAAACTACCAAAATTCATTTCTATTGAGTTTTAAGTACTGGATGCAAAACAGATTCATATAAACCATACAGATGGTTTGTAGGAAGACTTGCTGAGTTTGGATATCAGATTAGACTTCCAGTTTCAGCTGATGATCATCTTCTTAAGAAATTCAGCTTGATTGGGAAAATACTCGAGTAATTCATCCTTGGTCACCCAAACGAAATCCTCACACTGCCCAATTTTAAACTTGTTCGTCGCAATTACCTGGGACTTGAAGAAGAATTGCTGAAAGAAAAAAAGAAAAAAAAAAAAAAAGGTTCAGTCAAGAAATAATAAATAACATATGTTATCAGCAATCTACATCTTAGCAAACCACCAACTCCACATGATTTTTTTTTTTTTTTTTTTTTAAAAGAAGGAAATTAAGATTGGAAATAGCATGCCATTATTGACTACAAAAGGCAAGCAAAAAGCAACCAGATGAGCATCAGACTAATTTTAATGAAAGATTATATGTTTAATCCTACTTTAACGATGACTATATTAAAATTGATTTTAATTCCCTTTGTTCAGTTGCAATAACATCATATGAGAATCTTGTGAAACAAAATCATAGATCAATAGACTATCAAAGAAATCATATCGACATATATATCATCCACAGGTTTCAATCAAGTCCATTACACATCTGAAACATCTATATTTAAGTTTTCTCTGAACATTCTAGTTTTGAGGCCAAAATTTTCACTATGGTTTGAAGGTATGAACCAAATAATTTAAGTACTCTATACCATATATTTTCTATTGCATATTTTACCAGGAAAGAATTTACATGTGTAATATTACGAATATACCTTAAAACCAGTATCTGGTGTAGTGTCTGTTGGCTGTATGACCATGTGACCCATAGGAGCATTTCCAACAAAATATGTGTGAGAAAGGTCGCCTAAGACATATAGTAATGCAGACTCTGCACACTGCAAAGGTTTGGAATTTCAATAAGGAGATGGGAGAGAAAAATCAGGAGAAAATAAAAGAGCACACAGTAACATTAACCTTGCGCAATGTCTCCTCAGCCTCATACACCTTTTCTGGAAAATGCCAGACGGGCTTCCCATCAGGAGATCCATATGCATTTCCATATAGAAGAAGGTAAAGTCTTCTGTCAAGTGCCCTTTGTAAAGACCTAAAGAAAACAAATTTTGATGGCATGATTTTTAGAATACTAAAAGTTCTTAAGAAATCAACTCCAACATATTGGGAAAAAAAAAAAAAAAAAAGCAATTGGCTGCTGTAGATTTAGGCCTTTGCATTTGAATTTTCAAATAACTCCAAACAAGAAAGCATATACAAACTCCTTCCATACATTACAGAAGTATGAGTGTGGCATATAACAGAACAATCAACCAGAAAATGTGGAGTCTTATAAAACAAAAATAAAATATTGCGCAAGAATATCTGATTTATTAACATTTTTTGGTATAAAATTGTAACTATTTTGAATCAAAATTTCAAAGATGTGACAGTGTCAATCCAAAAGTCACCGGGCAATGTAGTGCAAGGTTATGCAGAGGAACAAAAATGAACTGAGAAATAACAAACTCCATTTCCAATATCAAAGCACCTTCGCCATGACATGCCTGCCTTTACAGTTCATAACTCAACATTTTATCATGTATTTGAGACATGACAGCATGCTATCCCATCAACAATAAACTAATTTATTAGAAAACGAATTTTGCATAAAAATTACACCCTTCTATTTAATGAACACACTAATGATGTTACAATTGGGCTCTTGGGAAACTTCTCAAACTGAAACTGTAACAGTCTTTCCATCAATATCAAAGCTTTACTTTACATAAGATCAGATTCCTAGTTAATATGTCAACGTGAATAATAGTCACTTGAGATTGACAATGCTTTACGCTTCTTACAGAGAAACATATGCCATATACTAGAACTGCATATTGCAATCTCAATAAGTAATCATCTACAGAAATTGGTAGTATAGATGTCCATATAAAGATTCAACCAAAAGTCATATGAACACCTCCAAGTATGAGTCATGTCTTACTTTCGATCATTTGTTTTGTCAGCTTCAGTGATCCTAGGAGCTGGTACATAGTCAATTTGGTAGTCACCCTTTCCCCTGGTTGAAAGATAATGAAACAAAATTATTTCGGAACGATCCAAACCTCCTTTCATAATAATCCACATGAATACATGATACAGAATCATCTATGTTCTAACCTTGAATTAGACTTGTCTAGAAACTCATCAGGATAACGGCGTCGATACTGTTGTTGCCACCGAAAGCTGCAACAACCCAAACCCAAAGGACTTCAAATCAGTTCCACAACTTCACAGCACCTAATAACTTAAATTGCAAAACCAAGAAACATCCCTCCAATTGGGAGAAGTAACTGGTAAAATTTTAAACGAATACCTAGAAATGAAGGCATTCATTCATTGTTGTTTGGGTGTCTTTCTATTACTACCATTTCATCAGAATCAGAAACAGAGGAAATATAATTAGAAAAACGAAAAAACTCACGAGAATTCCTGAAATGCATAAACGGCAGGGTCAATTTTGGGGATAACAACTGGTAATCTCTCGAAGAGCACAGATGCTACGATTTTCTCTGGTTTCGTGCAAAATCCTCGCGTCTTTACTAGAGGACGAACCACCCACATTAACGATCTCCGCATTCTGGATCTACACAAACGCAAGCGGGCGTCTATCAATCTATTACATCTGTATAAAAGCCCTGCGGATTTCACTGTAGAAAGAACAGTGAAATCGCAATTGATTTTGGCGAGTGATTTTACCCAGGCGCCCCAGGCTTTTCCCTTAGCTTGCGTACAAAACGACGCCGTTCAGTGGGTGAGAAGCGTCAATTAATCTTTTTACTTTTATGCCCCTTGTAATGTGTTCTTTTTTTCTGTAGGAACGACGCCGTTTGGAGGTTAATTTTTTTTTAAGCCATTTTGCCCTCCAAACCCTATCCATACTGCTTGCTTCTCCGACCTGTCTTCTTGCGCCGCTTCCCAAACTAAACAAGTGCTGACGTTGGATACGATCGTCAAATGATGCTGCAAGAGGTTTATTTGTCGCCTGTTTCTCCTTCCTCTGATTGGACTCCGCCGCCTGTTCCTCGTTCGACTCATTACAGTGTAGCGCAGGGCCGCGGCGGTGGAGAATCAAGCGAGATCAAGGTGTTGTGGATCAGAGATTCGCAGCAGTGGATGGACGAAAATTATCTATTAAGCGTCTCCTCTTGCATCGGAGAGGTAATTTTATTGAATAAATGAATATTTTCATGTTTGATTTATTGTTTTTGTAAGTTTCGTTGGTTTAGATTCACATTCGCGATAGAGGTTCCCTTTTCTGTCACTCGATCCTCACTCCAATGGAGGTTTTTTCTTCGGTCGCAGAGCTCTGTACATAAGTGAGTTAAAATAAGGGTTTGATTGTTGGGTTTTGGGTTTGATTGGGTCATAGATGTGGGTTATGTCACTGGGTTTGTCTATTTGAAGAATTGCAGATGGGTTTTCTAATTTCTTCTTCTGTGACAGTTTGGGGTTTGCTGGGTTTGTCTGTTCTAATGAATTCATTCTGTGGTGACTTATTTTTTTTTTCTTTGAAATTTTGCAGGAATCAATCATCTAAAAGTTATATTAAAATATATACATTTGATGTGTGTTTAATTTTTAATTATATTGAATTTATAACTTTAACCATTTAAACAAATGTCAAATTTAAATTTAATTATTATTCAATAATGTGTCTCGCTAGAATTAGTTTTTATTATTTGAAAACTATGTTTTTATGTCCGTTTTGCTCTTGAGGATTTCGACGTGTCGGACTCTATTGTCACATGGACGAGGAGCATCCTGTTGAAGCCAAAAATGGACGATGAATTGTACTATTTCGTTTTTTATTTATTTATTTATTTTTATTGGAGTCGTTTTATTAAGCGATGGGTACTTTTTCTTTTTCGTTAAAAATGTTTTGAAGCTAGCAGGTGGATCGGGAGCATTAAATGCAGTTTTCCCCAAATTCGTGCTTCTACTGGTTTCTCTTCTCTTGATACGGGATTCTTTCTATATCTTTGCAGTGAATCCAAATTCTAATTCATAGTTTCGAAAACTATCTGCATTCTGCAATTTTCTTAATTTTGATAATAAACACCTGCTTTTTCCTTGGCTTTCTAGGCATCAAAACAATTTCTGCTCACTGGTTTTGTATTCTGTTTGGCATATTTAACCTAATCCATTACAAGACCCTGCTTATTCAGCAGTCAAGTAAGTAAAAATAATTTTTGGTGTTTATTTATTTGGTTTGTGATTTGTATCATTGGTTTTTCTTGCTTGATACAATTATGGTGATTTGTCTTTTGGGTTTTTGAATTTCAGGCGTACTTTGTTAAGATGGGTGATACTGTTGCCCGCCCAAAAGATTAGTTTGTGCAGCTGTGTTACTTGAATGCTTCAAAGAACTGTTAATTTCTGATAAATTGATTGCTGTAATTTTGGACTCAAAAAAGTAATTCTATGTCTTTTGTTTACAGCATGGAGACAATGTTGCCTCAGAAGCAAGCAGAAGAAGCAACAGTCCCCAATCGGATTTGCCCGAGTCAGTTTTCTATGGCTACTGAGTTTTTCCACAGGTATTGATTTATGTGCAAGGAAGCTCTACCACCAACTTCAGAGATCTCATCTTTCCTCCCACCCGTATCCTTCTGGTAATAGATCACTAAAAATATGGAGATGGGTGGGGGATCCAGACATAACCGGCCTCAAATATGGTCACAGATACTTCAAAATCATAAAACCAAAAAAGAACCCGACAAAAATGGGAGATATAAAGGATCCACCAAAGGCATTAGTAAAAGAATTATTACCGCAATAAAAAGAAGAAAATGGATATTCTCTAGTGGCACCATCAAGATCCCTAAAAAAGAGGTAGGCAGGTGGCTACAAAGAAGAAGACAACGAGATAAATCTAGAAAAAGTTTAAAAAGTTTTGCATTTAATCTTTAAATTTCAATAATAATTTAATTGAATTCTTTAAACTTAATGATCCTTTTAAACAAATTTGCAAAGAGAGTTCAATTAAATTTTAATTAAATCTCCATTAAAAAAAACTTTAATCAAATCTTGGCACTACAGGGTTTTGATTCTATATTACCAGATGGTTTTTTTTGAAAACAATGAACACGAAAAACATTCAACAGTCGCTTACGGTGAAAAATGACATCATATAGCCATTGAGAGATGAGATTCGAGATCAAATCCATTTTTCATAGATGATAAATGTAAAAGACCGTGGATCCTAGAATATTTCTAATGATCTATTTATGTGTTAAATTTTTTATTATAAACAATCACGTTTTAAAAAAAAGAAAATAGATGATTTAATTCAAATATTCAATTTAAAAAGTTAAATATCACTATTTATTCATATTTTAATTAATGTAAGTTTCTATGTATTTTAGTATTATATATAATTTTACTATTTTTTTTTTATTTAACAAACTTGAAAAAAGAAAAAGATAACATTAATATTTATAGAGTAAAATAAAATGAATAGCAAAATATGAAAAATTTATTAGATTTGAGTAAAGTTTTTGGCTATTTATCAACTAAATATGTTTTTTTAAAATAAAGAGTAAGAACTTGAAAGGAATTCTATTTTATTTTTTCCTTATAGATCCTCTTTGAGCCACCAATCCAAGTTTCTGTTTAATTCTAACGAGGAAACTAGGAGTGGAGAATATATTTGGAAAAAAAAAAGAAGAAAAGAAAACCTGCAGTGGTTATCAGAACAAAGGCTTCTTTCCATTCAACATTCCCAACAAGTGATCAAAAACACGACTCCCTGAATCCCGCAGACCAGAATGCATGTATTCATTTGTTATCCATAGTCTAATACCCGCTATCTGAGAAGCTGTCTCCATTGCCAACTTGAAATTAACATACATATCTTCATAATAAACAGCAGCTGCAACAGGTACCTGCCACCATTTAAAAATCAGTAAAACCAGCCAAACAATAAAACTGAATTCTATTTTTTATTTCAAATGATAAAATAGAAAGTAAGAAACTGGTTTTTGACTATCCCTGATTTTTAGTTCAATAGGGTGCGTTCCAGGCCAATTAGCAAAGTTAAAACTTTTACTGAAATAAATCCATGGGAAAAAATTGTTTGAGAATAGTAGCTAGGAATAGAAAGGCAGGGCACCTTGTTACTTTTCAGCACAGAAATGTCATAGAGAGGAGACCAATCATTCTTCTCAGCCAATAGATGAGCAGCATCTTTAAACTGCCTCAGGGCATGAATTTCATCAAACATCCATGGGAACACCATCTGCAGAAGCAAAGATCCCAGATACCATAAAAAACTCAAACTAATATCCGTAGGAAAGATCAATTTGACAAACTTATAATATTGTAAGCAAAGGAAAAAAGAAAAAAAAATCTTATTCTATTTTCTCTGTTGATGAGTTGGATTTTAGCATTCTATAGTAGGTTACAATCCATACTTCTGCGAAATCATGGTATACATGAATATCATGGGAAATTATAAGGAGTGTCCAGAATTTCTCAGCATAACAAAATCAAGACAAATGACTGAATAAGCAGATAGAAGGAGAACATATATAAACAGAAAGCTCTGAAAAAGTTTTCATAATATATCAACAATATCAGTTTATCACTGTTCGACAACTCATGATATTGAGGATGCTATTTCATTGAGTTATTTGGGTTTGGCTTTTTTTAGACTTTTCATCCATCCTTTGCCCTCCAAAAAGGTTACCATTTCTGCTTACACATGGATGAAATTATATAATTAAAAAAAAAAAAAAATGGTAAGTCATAGAATGACACACACAATATGTTTGATTAACATCAGCAAGTTTCCTGGAAAAAGCACAGTCCACCAGCTCAACAATATGCAATTAAGATTGAATGGCAAACTCAAAGAACTTTCATAAAATTTAAATGGCTGCCTGCACTATCAGGAAGACACTTGATGGGTAAACAAAATTAGATTTCACATTTATTGTTTCCCAAAATTACCCTGCACTTAATATACCAAACAAACTTCAATGAAGGTTTGCTTTATGTTTTTTTTTTTCTCGAACAATGTGAGAACTTGCACAAACCTCCCCAGTGAAAAATACTGGCCGACCTTCTTTTGCAGCTGCCATTGCATCAAATTTACCATTGTCTTCAGACAAAATTCTGTGTGCTGACCAACGTGATGAAGAACCCTTGCAAACCAATAAATAAAAATAAAATAAAAGAACAAACATAAAAGATATAGAAAGTTGTAGAAAATTCTCAATAACTAAACTATTTTCTGTGTGCTTATGACAATGGAACTCTACCCTGCAAATAAACACTTGAATTGCTTGGATTTCAACCACAAAAGCCTAGTTCATCATGTGTTAGTGAGAAAATTCCTTTCTAGCACATAAAAAAAAAATATATATATATATATATATATATAATAGCAAGCCTACCAATCAATCGGTAATTGCCATTAGAGAACTAAGAAATTTACCTGACAGTAAATTGCTTCATGCAGGAGAGCATAGAGTGGGTTTGAATCAAAATCCAACCAATTTTCAAACTGCACATAATGAAATAGCTTAAGATACATAACAAAAAGTTCTTGCATAAGTGATCGGCAAAAGAACAACAATATTCTTACTGCTTTTAAAAAGTAGTGGCTGATTTGCTTTCGTGATCCTGGAACAATAACAGGATCCCACACCCTCTCAAACCTAGAGGTATGAAGGGGGGAAAAAAAAAAAGAGAAAAGATAAGAAAAACAATCATCCAGATAACATCCAAAGTTGGAGAAAAGTGTGTGCTCATTGCTGATGCCTCACATATAGTGAAGACGTTCAAAACCTGCACTGGATCCTAAACCAGAAAGACCAAGAGATTGCAATCCTCTTGGAGTTAAGATACCTCCTGATGGAAGAAGCACCTGTAAAAATTGGAAAAGAAAGAGGAGTTGGAGTTCATTGAAAGAAATTAGAAAAAAAAAAAATCCAGAATCCTGTGCGCAAGATGCTTACCCCCCCTCCTTCAGATTCTGCCAAATAGTTCACAACTTCACAGACAATTTCAACATCCTGAGGAAACCTCTTGTAGTATTTTTCATTCTGGCGAATAACCTGTTCATAGCATGCTCTATAGACAATATCCGCAGTGCATCCATTACTTATTGGAGGGATTCCTCCAGTTAGAAGAACTTGTTTCAGTCCTTGTGGTGCAAAACTCAAATAGGTCACAGCACAGAAGCCACCAAAGCTCTGAAAAAGTTGATAGTCAGACAGAGCTATCAATAATCAAACAGTCAAATTGGTTTCATTGAACATTAAATTGGAAAATGAATTAGGACATAAAAAAAAAAAAAAAAAAAATCTCTTTCACACACTAAACCAGAAATTTAACAGATGATAAATCTTAAGATCTGGAGGCATCAACAAGTTATCCAATTTTTTTTTAAGAATGTAATTTCGTATTGCAACAAAAATAGATAAGGTTGTAGCTATAGATCTTAAAATATCACCATTATCAAAGCAAAGTAAAACCAAGACAGGTCAGTAACCTTAATACCTGACCCAAAACTGTCCAAGGTTCAGCATCAGGAACCAGCCGAACTCGAATAAACTCAGCATCATTCACAATATTGTCAGCTCGAAAGTATTTCAAGTATTCAGTCAACTTCTCTGCAGAATCCAGTTGCAACATAGATGAAGCTGTCAAAGGAGTTGATAAGCCTGTACCTCGCTGTAAAAAAATGCGTTAGCAGGAGCAAATAGATTATGAATATAGGAAGTGGCATTTAAATAAAATTTTGAACTAGAGGAGTGTCAAGAATCCCATGCCTGGTCCATCAGAACAACACGGAATTCTTCACAAGCCTTATGTATCCATCCGCTAGCTTCAGTTAGTCGTGGGCATTCAAAGCCAGGTCCACCTTGTAGAAATAATAGGTAAGGCAGTGCTTGCTCTTCTTTCCCAACTGCAACACACATTTTGAATCAGCAAAATTAAAATAGAATAAGGTAAATATTACATGATTTCCCAATTCAAAAAGTTAAAATCTAATCTAACAAACAATTCAACAAATCAATAATTCAGTTAATGAATCCTCCAATCGAATTGAGCTAGTACCAGCCACGACTTCGCGAGCGAAAATAGAAATCTTAGGAGAAACATTGCTATCAGCAGTATAATCGAGGGGAACAATGAAGCGATGATCGCGAAGCCGTAGGTCAGGAACAGAATACCATGCTCCGACAGCGTGCTCCAGTGGATAATAGGAAGCTTTGTCATTGGCTTTGGCCATTGCTGTGAACGTACGGAATAAGCTCCGGCGAGAGTGGAAGTTGAGAAGTTTGGAGACTGACAGTGGCCAGGCTTTACGAGGAGATAAGAGCGAGGAGTAGGTGAATAGGAGTGGCTTTATCAAAGAGGATGGCGCGTAAATTACAAGCATTTTGGGGGGTCAGGGTCAGCAATGTGTGCAGCCTTAGTTGGAAATTACTCCTATTTCTATTGAAAGAGCCTTTATTTTATAATTTAATTTTTTGTAATTTGTTTTATACTTTTATATAATCCACTTTTCTCTTTTGATTTTTTGGACTTGGCCTTTCCTGCAGATTTTATTCAGTTCAACTTTAATTTTTAATAAATTTTAATTTTAATCATTTTGATTTTTTATGGTAAAACATATATATATATATATACATGGGTCTAATGGGGGCGGAACCACACTGACAAGAAAATT
Organism: Reutealis trisperma; assembly: GCA_947687605.1. NCBI lineage: Eukaryota > Viridiplantae > Streptophyta > Magnoliopsida > Malpighiales > Euphorbiaceae > Reutealis > Reutealis trisperma. The sequence continues at coordinate 3,587,388 of CANTUT010000033.1, read as the reverse complement.
GTTTAGATTATATATATATAGTTTGTTAATTAGTAAAATTGTTAATTTATTAAATATTAAATATAAAATGGTTGATTGTATATAAAAATTTAAATAAACTTACCAAATCAATTAAATAGTTAATTTCACATTTAAATATTGTCTGCATGTGTTAGAATTTTAGAATAAGGTTAGCTTCCAATTTTATATGTGTTTTTGTAGTTATAAGCGGGCAATCAACTGGTTCGATTAATAATTTTTATTAATTAAATAATTTAAAATTAAATATTAATTGAATCGATTAAATCAAAATAATTATAAAATCAAATTAACATAAGTAAAATATTAAATTTCAATTAAATATGTTACATTATGTTTTTTTGTCAAAAAAAAGAAATATTATAAAAATATATTTCACTTTAAATTTAAATATATTATAAATGTTTATCATCTATAACATTAGAATTTTTTTTATGAAAAAATAAATTATGGTATGAGATAATGCCGCATAAAATTAAAAATAAATATTATATCTTGAGATTTCATAAATTTAAGTGTACAAAGAAAATGTATATTAATTAAATTATAAATTCATGAAAAAAGTGAAAAATATAAGTATATAAACCAATTGATACATTAAATTTTAATTTATTTATCTAAAGAATGAAAAAAAAAAAAGTAAACGTATATTAATTAAATTATAAATTCATGAAAAAAGTGAAAAATATAAGTATATAAACCAATTGATACATTAAATTTTTAATTTATTTATCTAAAGAATGAAAAAAAAAAAGAGTAAATTGGTTGATTCAATTATTTTGAATGTAACTTTTAATCGAATCAAATCAATTATTTTATTTAACCATATTAATTGAACCGAATTACATCAATTCAATTTAATTAATCAATTTTTACCATTTAACACCCACTCTTATTCGTTGCTGGGCAATTGCTAAGTAAATAAAATAAACTTATGTTTACATTATTTTAAATGAGAAAGCAGAAACGACGCTGATATTGCTTATGAGAGATGAATATTAGAAAAGGAGCAGCCTAAACAAGAAAATTAAAATGGCAAAAAAATGGTCCCAAAGCGGCAACAGATAGGCTTAAATGGTGCAAAAGGTAAGGACAAAAAAGTGATTTTTTTATGAGGAAAATAAAGTAATTTAAACGGAATGTATTACTAAGTAGCCCATATTAATACAGCATCATTTTATATTAGGGTTAATTGAAATCTAGGGGTGATTAAGTAATTCACTTTGCTGAAATCAATTGTGAATACACTGTTTTTTTCTACAGTGAAATCCACATTACTTATATATATATATATATATATATGTATGTAATAGAAATAAATACATTAATTTTCTGTCTTTATCTAATCTTATCTATCTCTATCGTTTAAAAATTCAGTAACCCACCATCTTTAACTTAAAAAAAACATATCAAAACACAAAGAAATTAATCTATTAATACTGAAAGTTTATTGGACAGAGGCATTGATATAACTCATAACTGCTATTCAAACCCATTGGTTAAACAAAATCTAAAAATCTACTGTAAATTGCATTGAATCAAAATAGTTATCTTAGAGATTGAGAAAGAGTACCCAAAAAAAATGAAAATTAAGGAGCAGATCTTAGAGATGATAGTCAATGCACGAAAGAATGAGAGAAGCGGCGCTAGGTATAGCTTGACACAATAGAAACAATAAATAAGATTAGGAAAAAATTGAAATGACAAAAAGACTAAAGATAGGGTAGAAGAACAATGAGAAAGAAATTAGGACTTAAAGTGAGGGATCTGGGTTGGCTCATGAGAAGCAAAGGAAGGGAGCGAAGGTAATTTCCTAGGCAAAGAGATACAAAAATGACCCTTTCAAAACGGCGTCGTTTTATATGGGGATTTGCATCAATATCGGGTTATTTTGGTAATTTAATATACCAAAATCAATTGCAGATTTCACTGTAGAAAGAACAGTGAAATCCACAAGCCTTTTATATATTTTATACAAATGTAATAGATATGAATAGGGATGACAATTTTGACTCACCTTATTGGAGACATTCTTAATCCAACCATAACAGAGTAAATAAAACTTGCCCCATTTATAAATGAGGCAGGATAGGTATTGGTATATCTGTCCTGAACCTGCATCATATATCCATTTATATATTTTATATTATATATATTTATTTTTTAATACACATAAATACATATTATTTTCTTAATTATTTTTCACATAATTATATTTTAAATAAAATATAGATAATAATGCATTATATATATATATACACACACACTCTCTTATGTAAATATATAACAATATAATGTTTATATAAATAGTTGTATATATTTTATTTTTAAAAAATAAATGAGTTTTCGCGATTTGATCAGCTCTATTTTGTAATTTGCCTTATCCCGTTCTAATGTAAAAGGAGTAGGATATAAATATATTAAAATTTGCTTCATATTTGATTCATTTCCATCCCTAAATATCAGGCCAATATATATATCACGATCTAGATGTTTATATCAAAATTCTAAACATAAGAGTTTACATTCCTTGTCCTTGTTCAATATGTATTGACTAAAAGAATATATATATATATATATATATATATATATATATATATATATATATATATATATATATATATATATATATATATATCTTCATTTTTTCAAACACAAAAGCAGGTTAGGCTTTAAAAGTAGATGCATGAATGAGTTTTCCTTCTCTTTTATTTTATTTCATTTCATCCTTAATTAACACAATGGCGTCATTGCATTAAAACCTAACGATAAATAAAATCAAAATTCATTTGAATTATTATTCATTTAAGAAAATTTAAATTTATTATTCAAATAAAAATATAAAAAATTAAATATAATATTATTATTTGCTCCTAATAATCATTTATTAGTATAAACCTTAATGAGTACTTAACAATACAGATGATGAAATCATTTAGAAAGATATTAAATAAATAAATAAATGACATATATATATACATCTATACTATATATATAAATGTATTGGGAAAAGCACATTTTTTATATAAGAGTATCTCATTAAATTCTTTTTAATTATGTATTTATAGTGGGTAATATGATTATTTATTAATTAAATAATACTCATTTCGTCCCACAAAGATAGTCCATTTTTTTTTGACATACAAATTAAAAAAATATTATTTATATAATTAAATTAGGTGATTTTATATGTATTTTATCAATATACCCTTATATTATCATTAAATGGATAATTATTAATATTAGTAAAGTATTTTCTTTGAATTAATCACTTTTTAATAAATTTGAAAATAATTAATGGAGTATTTTTAGAAAAAGGAAAAGAAAATGAATAGTTTTTTACTTCCTTACTCATAGTATAAGAAGATGACAATAATATATATTTTTAAACTCTTTGGATATTCAATATACTAGTATTCCACTAAATAAACATTGTGTTTATTTAGAATTTTAAGAATAATTAAATTATTGTATGTTTTTAAGTAGTTAATGACAAGAAAATAAATAAGAGCATAATAGAAACTAAATAATTTAACACATTTTAAAAAAGAAAAGTGGACTATCTTTGTGGGACAGAGAGAGTAATTTAATTATATTTAATTTATATAATAAATGATAAATTCAACTAGAATAAGGAAATAATAAAATAATTATTATTTAATATACAATTAATTAGATTTAATATCTAATTATATTTACTTTAAATAAGAAAAATAATGAATTCAATTAGAATAAAAAATAAAAAAATTATTATTTAATATATAATTAATTATATTACAAATTTATAATTATATGGTTATTATAATTCAATAATTTAATTATCTAATTTAGTTTAAATAAAAAATAAATTTAATTAAAATAATAAAATAATTATTATTTAATATATATAGTTAATTATATTAAATTCAAATAAATAATAATTCAATTAGAATAATTTATATTTTTTTATTTTTTTAAATATTTAGAAGTTAGAAAAATTCTTTTAACTTTTATTATTCGAATATTAACAAGTTAGAGAAATTGTAACTTGACTTTCATTTTGTAAATTATTACTTTATTTCCTTAAAATTTTTAAAATTAGTTGTTTTGATTATTAGTAATAATTTTTAAATTAGAAAAATTATTTTTTGTCCTATAAAAGGATGCAATAGAAAAATAAAATGCACTAACTAAAAGTTCATTTAACAAAAATGAGCAAAATCATTTTTTAAAATATTTAGAAGTTAGATAAATTCTTTTAATTTTGATTTTTAGAATATTAACAAGTTATAAAATTATAATTTGACTTTCATTTTGTAAATTATTATTTTGTCTCATTATAAATTTTAAAATTAATTGTTTTAACAATCAGTATTAATTTGAAGATTATAAATTACTTTTTGTTTTATAAGAAGATATAGCAGGAAAAGAAAATGTATTAATTGATAGTTCATTTAACAATAATAAGCAAAATCTTATTATTTTATTATTAAATGTCAAAATATTTATTTATAGTGGTATATTCTTTTAAAAAAATTAATTTGTTTGTAATTTTATAAACATTTAAATTTACCTAAAATTTTTATTATGGAAGATATTAATTAATCATTCTTAAAAACTAATTAAATAGGAAATTAAGATTACAAGTTTTTTTTAGAATAAAATTACAAAATTTTTAATTTAATGATTATATGTCACTGTTATTATTTGTAATATCAAATTTAAAATATTCACAAGTATTAATGTGATGTAATAATTAAATATTTTTTTGACTTATGATATAATATGATATCATATAATAAATTAATTGCATATAATTAATATTAAATTAATATTGATATTAAATTTATAAAAGTATGTTAAAAAAATTGTTATTGATTTTATGGAGAAATAGGAATTAAAATATAATATATCAAACAAATCAAAATTTATCAAAATTAATAAACACATACAACTTACATTGAAATTATAATAAAACAATAGATATATCAAATATTAACATGAAAATCACCCTAAAATTAATAATTAGTCAACATAACAATAACAAAATAAATTAAAAAATTGTAATAAAATGTATATATCAATTTGTTTACTTTATTTTCTTTAACATATTTTTGAATATAAGAATATCATTTAAAATTATAAAAAATAATTTATTTAGACATGTTTGAGTCTTATTTCAATATTATGTATGTATTATCTTTTAAAATACATTCAAATATTTATATAGAATCTATAATTATTTTTTGTCATCATTATAATTATATTAAATATGCATGATTATACAATTTAAATAATATTTCTTATGTATAATTATATTTTTATATTTTTCATATAAAAATTTAATTGAACTTCAATTCAACAATTAAAGTGAATTTAATAATCAAGTTATATAAATATTATTTAATGATAATATTTAAAATCGACTAATAAGATTTCGGTTTAATAATATTTATTTAAGAAATTTTATATTATTTTATATTTAAATAATAAAATATTGCTCATTAAAACTTTAAGAAGGTAAAACTAAATGTTTAAAATAAATATTTATAATTTTAATGAGTTTTAATGAATTGTAATGAAAATTAGCATAGGAATTACGTTATAAAAACAAATATAGTATATATACACATATATTTCAATTTAGTTTCTGACAATTTCACCGGGAAATGGACCTCCAGTGCCAAGGTGGAGCCCCTTTTATTACGCTGGCCCATGGGCCAAGTGCCCAGTGCTAAGGTTCGCGTGAAGAGAGCAGTTAGAAACGAACTCGCCATTCAACTTCGGTGAAGTTGGCAGCCGAAGCGCACTGGCCGCCTCACTCATTAATAAAATCTATTTTCTCTCCTCCCTCTCGTACCTCACTCTTTAATTCTCTCCAAACCAGAAATGGCGCTGCTCGCCAAACTATACCGGTCTTCCTCCGTTATCAAACCTCATTATCTCCTTCACCGTCTCCGCTCTATGAGCAATGTGCCGGAGAACACCGTCTACGGTGGACCAAAGTCCCAGAATCCCAACAAGAGAGTGACTCTAACTCATTTGAAGCAAAAATACAAGAAAGGTGAACCCATAACTGTCGTCACAGCCTACGATTATCCCTCTGCGGTGCACGTCGACACAGCCGGCATCGATATTTGTTTAGTCGGAGATTCCGCAGGTATGGTCATTCACGGTTACGACACCACTCTGCCTATCTCTCTCGAGGAGATGCTTGTCCATTGCGGTTCAGTCGCTCGCGGCGCTAAGAGACCGCTTCTCGTCGGTGACTTGCCTTTTGGCACCTATGAGTCCAGTACCAAGCAGGTATCAGTAGAATTATAGAATTCGGTAACTCTGAATTTATTTATGTTTTTACTGAACCACATGGCATCCTGAATTATGAAATGGGGAAGAGGATTAGAGTAATATGTGGAATGGTTGGTGATATTGCAGTTTGAATTATGAGCAGGCAGTTGATACGGCCGTTCGGTTTTTGAAGGAAGGAGGAATGGATGCGATTAAACTGGAAGGAGGTTCACTCGCCAGAATTACTGCTGCTAAAGCTATTGTTGAGGCTGGAATTGCAGTTATGGGTCATGTAGGACTCACTCCACAGGCCATCAGTGTTCTTGGGGGATTTAGGCCCCAAGGAAAGAATATTTCCAGTGCTGTCAAGGTCTGTGCTTTGATTCTGTGTTTTGAAATTGACTGTGTATGTGTGTTGAATTGGTTTTTCTTCCTTGTGCAGGTTGTGGAGACTTCATTGGCGTTGCAGGAAGCAGGTTGTTTCTCTGTTGTTTTGGAATGCGTACCTGCGCCTGTTTCTGCTGCGGCAACATCTGCTCTTCAAATTCCCACCATTGGCATTGGGGCAGGGCCTTTTTGCAGCGGCCAGGTTTATATGGATTTTTGCTCCTTTATTTAGGTTGACTTATTTCTTTGTCTGTTAGATGGGAGGATTATTGGGTCTGATCATAATCATATCAACCTTTAGATGTGTTCTGAAATCTAATTTTCTGTTTTAGAAATGAGATTATAGGAATTTGATCGTCTCTGTCAGTTGTCTATATAAATGAATGCATGAAAAGGGGATAATGACTAAAGCAGTGAAAGTAAATCAAATTCTTTGTTATTCAAATGATACACAAACCAAGGGAGAAATGGCTGTGATTGATGATCCGTGGAAATATATGAGTGTGCTTTTGAGTGGATGATATTTCAAAAGGAGTGTGCGGTAGTTTTGATGGTTAATGGATGAATGGGAGGATGGGACTTTATGATTTTTTTTCTTTTCAAGTGTTTAGAATTCAGGTTCTATCAAGGAGACATTTGGTGTTCACTTTATCATAACTGACCTGGGACTATGAAAGGCTCCTGTCTTACAATTACAAAGCATAAAAGTTTTCTTTTCATTTTAGAAAAGATGGATATTTTGACTGCCTTTGACTTTGATCTAACAGTAGAGCATGGCATATCGCTTCCCACTAAAAAGATAAGAAGATGACATTTGTAACCACCTTTTTGTTGTTGTTGAATGTGCAGTTCTTGATTGGCAGCTTTTGCCTGGACAAGAACTAATACAAATAGGTTGACCCGCTCTCTGGGGCTCAATTAGTTTTTTCCTCTCTAGCCTCATTTGTTTGTAATTGTCTGATATTCACATAGTTCTGTAATGGAAAAGGTTTGAGTTCTGAATCCCCATTCTTATAATTATTTGTTCAATACAAACACTATAGAAATCCATCTTTCAATGTCTAAATTTCTACTTATGTACTTATTTTTTTTAAGCGTGCTGTTATTAATGTTATGTACAAACCTCAATCATATTACTAGAGGTGGGAATACAGTTGATGTTATGATAATCCTTACCTTGTCTTTTCTTTTTCTTTCTAACCCTTGTTACTAATCATATCAAATTTGTTTTCGACAGAGCCAAAAAATTGGGTTGAGAAACAACCAAGGAGAATACATTATGTTGCTTGTGCATGATCTCTGTAGATTTTTGGTCACGTTGACTCGGACCGGTAGATTTTATTATTTTGGTCTTATTGTCTATGCAGGTGTTAGTTTACCATGATCTTCTGGGAATGATGCAACATCCTCATTATGCCAAGGTTAATCCTACATTTCACCTCTCTCTTTTGTTGATTTTTCCCTACCTCTGGTGTTTTTACTAAAAGAGGGATTACTTTACCTTCTATAGGTTACTCCAAAGTTCTGTAAGCAGTATGCACATGTGGGAGATGCCATAAACAAAGCTCTAGTTGAATACAAGGAAGAAGTAACAAATGGTGCATTCCCGGGTCCTGCCTACAGTCCATATAAAATCAGTGGAGCTGATATAAATGGTTTCTTGAATGAACTTCAAAAGTTAGGTTTGGACGAGGCAGCATCATCAGCAGCTGCAGCAGCTGAGAAGATGAAAACAACTGAATCATTTGATGGAGCTAGTTCAGCAAATGACTGAGTATGGTTTCAATATCTAGCAACTGCTATACTAGTTCAGAGAGCAATGGCAAATTGTAGTAATAAATCTCAAAAAGTTTATTTTCCTCGCATTAGATTATGGCCTTGTAGGATTTTAATATTACTAGTTCTTACTGCCTATACTTTATAGTAATGACGGTACACAGGAATCAAAATTTTTATTTTGATGTCCTATATATAATTTTTTTTGAAAAGAATTATATTTATCATGTATAATAAATTAAATAAAAATGGTTAACCTAAGGTATCATGAAATAACTTCTTGTTTTTTAGACAACCAGATCTCTACAACAGTGAACTGAAGGCGTTCCAAGTAGTTTAGCATTCCCCTATAAACAACTTGTCATTACCCGTTTGGTTGGGACGTGGGACATCTCTTTTGAGAAGAGCCATTTTGCAATAAACGATTCCAAATCTCCGTAACCGTCACTCTTTGAATAAGATGAGCATAATATTCTCATCATCAAAGCTCCTCCGCGTCTTTCAATCCCAAACCCTCAAATCCTCTCTACTTCTCCGTCATCTTTCCACCGAAGAACAGACCCATCAACATCAACAACAACAAAAAGATGAGTCAATCGTAAATCAAACCGTGCAACTCCTTCAAATCCCAGACCATGAATGGAACGCAACCCAACTTAATCACCTCTTATTCTCCGATCCCGTTCCTTCCCCTCGCCTTATTTTGCAAATTGCCCGCCACTTGCCCTCCTCCTCTCAAGCTCTCCAATTTCTCCAATTTATCCGAGAAAATTCTCCATCGCCAGATACCCAGTCCCTCTCCGCCGCGTTCCAGGCCATCTTCGAGCTCGCTTGCCGTGAGCCGGATTCTCGCACGAATCTGTATGACCTTTATAAGGCATCGAAAGAGTGGAATATTCCACTCACTATCAATTCCATTACGCTTCTGATTCGGAACTTTGGAAGGAATGGGTTGGTGGAGGAGTTGCTTATTTTGTTCAATGAACTCGAGCACTCTCTTAAAAACACGTCTGTTCGCAATGTTTTGATTTATGTGCTGTTTAGAGCTGAGCGTGTTGACAGTGCATTTAAGGTGCTCGACGAAATGCTTCAACCAGAGTTTGATTATCATCCGAATGATGCTACTGCAGATATTGTTTTCTCTTGGTTGATGAAGAAAGAATGGTTAGGGAGAATCGTAACTGAAGAGGAGATTATTGAATTGGCGTTGAAATTTGGCGAACATTATGTTTTTCCAAATTCAATTTGGATGACTCGGATAATTTGTATGCTGTGTAAGAATGGGAAGAGTAATAAAGCTTGTAATTTTTTGCTTGAATTGATGAAGCTGGGGGCACCTACGGAGGTGGCACCTTGCAATGCTTTATTGACAGGGTTAGGGAGGGATATGGATTTTAATAGAATGAATGAAGTTATGGTAAAGATGAAGGAAATGGATATTGAGCCAAATGTTATAACTTTTGGGATTCTTATTAATCACCTGTGCAAGTGTAGGAGAATCGATCAGGCGCTTGAGGTGTTTCAAAAGATGAATGGAGATAAAGAGGGTGATGGTGTTACAGTTGAACCAGATGCTGTTATTTTTAACACATTGATTGATGGTCTTTGTAAAGTTGGGAGGCAAGAAGAAGGTTTGCATTTGCTGGAGAGGATGAAGTTGCAAGAGGGATGTGCTCCTAATACTGTTACCTACAATTGTTTGATTGATGGTTTCTGTAAGGTTGGTGAGATAGAGAGGGGCCTGGAGTTGTTTGATGAGATGAAGAACGAAGGGGTTGTACCAAATGCAATCACTGTTAATACCTTGGTTGACGGTATGTGCAAGCATGGGAGAACCAATAGTGCAATTCAGTTTTTTGACGAGATGCAAAGGGAAGGTCTGGAAGGCAATGCTTTTGCTTATACTTCCCTGATCAATGCTTTTTGCAATGTGAACAATATAGGGAAAGCAATGGAAATTTTTGATCGATTGTTGAGAGATGGATACTCTCCAGATGCAATGGTTTACTATAACTTGATCAATGGATTGAGCCAAGCTGGAAGGATGAATGATGCTGCTTCTGTTTTTTTAAAGTTGAAAGAGGCTGGGTTTTTCCCTGACACTGTGTGCTACAATGTTTTGATTAGCGGCTTCTGCAACAAAAACAGGTTTGATAAAGCTCATGAAATCTTCAGTGATATGGTGGAAGCTGGAGTGAAGCCTGATAGCGTCACATACAATACTATGATTTCTTATTTCAGCAAAATTGGAGATTTCAGAATTGCTCACAGAATAATGAGAAAGATGATAAAGGACGGTCTGGCACCTACGGTTGTCACATATGGAGCTATAATACATGCATATTGCTTGAATGGCAATGTTGATGAAGCGATGAAGATTTTCAGGGACATGGGTGCTGGTTCAAAGGTAGCACCCAATACTGTGATATATAATATCCTGATAGATTCCTTGTGCAAGAATAACGATGTAGAACTCGCTATTTCTTTGATGGATGATATGAAAGTTAAGGGAGTGAAACCAAATACAGCAACATATAATGCCATTTTTAAAGGCCTTCGGGAGCAGAAATGGCTGAAGCAAGCCTTTGAATTCATGGATAAAATGGTAGAGCAGGCTTGTAATCCTGATTACATTACCATGGAAATATTGACAGAATGGCTTTCCGCTGTCGGTGAGACAGAAAAATTAAAAAACTTAGCTCAAGGAAACAAAGTTTTGACTTCTGCTGCATAGAGTGGCTTTGACAAGGGAAAAGCATGATTTTTTGGAACATATGAGTCGCTGATCATTTGAATACACGAGGAGAGAACAGATGCTACTTCAGTTTATTGTTCGTATAGCTTCTCTGTTCAGATGTGCTATGGCTATTGACACTGCAATTTGCTAGATTCATCCCTCCATTTTTAAGGGTGGGGACAGGAGGTGGATGAAGTTGACAAGGCTAAGCTAATTGCAATTTTGATTTATGCTAGTTTCAAGCTATATGCTATGATATGATGGAGAGTTTTGTATCAGAACATTGCCAAGTTTTCTGGCTGAATTTTCATGTGAAACTTGTATCAAAACATTTTTTGTTTTTTTGCTATAAACTGGTATATAAGTTATTAACTTGTTGTTATTCCATATATCAGTCTTTCTCTGGCAAATATCATTTATTTATTTAGCCCTGCCAAATCCGTCTATTGCAAAGCTGTGATCTTGCACTGTCAAATTAGATAAGCTTTCATTTCCATAAGATCTAATTCTCCCTGAGAAACCAAAGAGGAACCAAACCGTTTCTGCCTAATCCTGGTACATCTGCCGTACATAATATTCCATGGATAATACCTACTTTAGGAGGCAATATACCAAAGCTCTATTTAAGACAAACCATACCATACACCCAAACCATTCTTTATTTAAAATTGCTGTCTCCTACTAGTGAACTAGTCCTATGTGCATGTCTCCCCTTGCAATAGCAATTCATCTCGACCAAGGTTACTAATCCTGTAATTAATCAACAATTATGCTTTAATTAATCCATCTCGATGGAGAAATGATCAAAATTAATGTTACTATTTTTTTTTACTATTTTTTTTATCAGAAAATTAATTTTACTAATTTAGCATACCGCGAGAAATCGAAAAAAATTCATCTTTGCATATGACATGAGTGTTCTTAATGTGCCTTCAAGATGCTCGATTCAAAAATTTCAAAAAAAAAAAAATTATGTACGTGGCCGCGTGTCCGACACGCTAAGGGCACCGGTACAGCCTGACCCGAGAAGCGGCCGTGCTTTCTAAGATACAAGTGTACAAAAGAAAATGGCAAAAATAATAATAATAAAATTAAGTTTTTCTAAGTAAAGCATAAGTATCCAAGTCAGCTACGGTTTCCGGGCAGTCTTAGATACCGCCGGCGGCAGTAGCAGCATTATTCGCTAGCCAGGGGAAGCCAAAATTAAAAGAAAAGTGATCGGAGAAGTGGTCTCCGGTGGCCGGATCGGCGAGTTCTTCCAAACCCGAAAAGAAATCATCACTCACAGCCATATCTGAGAACCCACCAAATTCATCTTCTTCGTCATCTTCCATAGTATCTTTCTCTTCTCTGCTTTCTGTGTTTGTGCTCTGAGGTAGAAGTTCGTCATCCATGGATGTTGCAGGTGATGAGCACGTGGGTTTGGCTGGCGATGTTTTGTTAGAATCACTGGCGGTGACGGTTTGTGGTGGTGTGGTTGTCTTCTGGCGGGTACTACCAGCAAGCGAATTTCGGTGGGTAGGTGCAGGGTGGTTATGCTCCCCTGTATAAGTAACTATGAACATTCCTGGGTCGGATCTGTTCCGCTCCACTTGTTTCCGGGCTAAACAACCCTTTGAGCTACTACATCTGTAATATCCCCTGTTTTTGTTATTCACAGAAAAAAAAAAAAAAAAAAAAAAAAAAAACCAAGCTCAATCAGAACCATAGAACAGAGAATAATAATCATAGAAGCTGAATTTAAATATAAAATTGGAACATTTGTTAGATAAACTACCTTGGATATGGGGAACCTTTGATGGGTTTTTGACCGTACTTTCGCCATGCCCATACATCTGAAGACAGAGCCTCTGCTGGTACTTGGCATATCTTCTTTAGCTGGTTCTTCCTGCGATAATCAATTAATAGTATACAACAAAAATATTAGCAAAAGATTAAAGAAGTTATCTATTTTTTTTGGCAAGCATAGATTCTACAAAATTCATTTGAAAAAAAAAAAGGAAGATAAAAATTTACCTTCTTTTGGATCGAGGAGTGTGAGAATTATTTGCAGGAGAAGTGACAGATTGCTTAGGCTGCTGCTGTTGCTTTAGGTGAGTTTGTTCCTTATTTGAAATAGAAAAAGAAGAAGAGACATGCACAGGTTGTGGAGAAAAAAGAGAAGAACTGGGGAAAAAAGGTTTATAAAGGTCATGTAATTCTCCAATAGCATTTCTTGTTTCAAAGGGATCTGAAAGAGAGAAAAAAGCAGGACCAGCTGCTACAATTGGTTCACTAGCAAAATCAGCTCTGGTAAAGTAACTAGAAGAAGGGGTGGTGGAGGAAGAGGAAGAGGAGGAGGAGGAAGAGGTAGTGGTGTTAGTGCAACCTCTAACCACAGCTTGAAGATCCCAATCATCATCCATGGCGTAGAGAGACAATAGCTCTGTGAATCTGTACCTTCCTTGTGCAACTAATGTTAGAGACGACAAAACAAGGCGCTGACTTTTTGAGAGAGAGAAAAGGGGGATGCAGGAGGGGTAATGAGTAGAGAAACAATAATATATATATATAGAATAGAAAGAGAGAGAGAGATGGTTGGCAATTTGGCATCTCAATGTGCTTGTCTTGTCTATTACTGTTTATTTATTTATTTATTTTTTCACTCCGACAATTGAAAACCGGTTAGGGGGTTGACTTGTGAAAATGTCAAAGGCTTTCATTTAAGTATTGAAAAGTCCACGCGCTCTATTTAAGTGGAGGCTTGCAACTTACCGACAAAAGAGAAAAATTAAAATTAAAATGCATAGTGGTGGCCAGTTAACTAATCTCTCTCTGGGCGCTCCAGTCAATGTTGTGGCTTCTGCGTATGCGTGACTCCAACGAGCAAATTTTTCTTTTATTTTTTAACCTTTTTCTCCAATTGCTTCCTTCTATAATAAGCTAACCTCACACTCTTTTAAATTAATTACTACCTCAATTTCATTTTATTTGATACATTTTTTTTTAAATATCTCAAAAAATTTATCTTACTTTTATTTTTAATATTTTTTACTCTCTATATCTATTTTATCATTAAATATTTATTCAATTTTTTTTATAAAATTTATAGAAAAATATAAGAATTATATTTAGTAAAAGGTATAAGTACTCTTAAATTTTATAAAAAAAAATATGTTCTAAACAAAATAAGATGGAGAGAGTAATAATTAATGATGATTTTTACTTAGTAATAAAATTGAAATTATTTTAAAAATTTTAATTTCTATAAGAATACAATATATGTCTTTTTAACAATAAAAAATTTAAGTAAAAAAATTATTCATATGAGAATATAGTACCAACTCATGACTAATTTTTATCATAAATATGTGAAATACTATGAGGAATTTCATCAATTAATTTTCAATAGATTATATAAATTTAAATTTATATTCCCTCTTTGTGTATTGCAATTTAAAAGCTTTCTAAATTTTATGAAGGGCAGAATTTTCTATACCTAAAAAGAAAAGCATATAAACTGAATTATCACCCACATACACAGAACATATATTCAACAGCTTTACTTGGCAAATGGCATGGCTTCAGTCGTCAATTTATTGTCTTCCTTCCCCTGCGATAGGGCGTATAGTACTTTTTGTGGACACAGACACAGACACTCGAACTCGATTCACCATGCACGCCCCCACCAAAATCTGCAGGTACTCGTTTCTCACACGTGCAAGCAAAATCCAAAACACTTCACTTAAATCATAACTCCTATTTCCACTCCGAATTTCACTTCGTCCACTCCATTATTATATTCTACCTTCAAGGTGAATCTGTGGTTGAAAGTTGCAATGTACACGTGTTTTCTTTAGACAGCGAGTATCTTGCTTTTTTTTTTTTTTTTAATATTCCAACATGAACCGGCTAATTCACATTAGCCCCTTAAAGCATTTTTAAGAGAGATTTTTATTTTAAAAAATATATTTTATTTAATAAAAAATATATAATTGATAAAAAATAAAAAATTTTATTTAAATGTAATAGATTTTTTATATTTTATATTTTATTTTATTTTATAAGTATTATTTATTTTAATTTTTTAAATTTATCAAATAAAAAAATAATATTAAAATTATCTTAAATAAAATATATAGAAATTTATATTGTATTAATTAAAATTATAATAGAGAGTAATATTTAACTATTTTTAAAGATAAATAGTTCATTAAAATTTTATTTTTTAAAATAATTTTTTATAATAAATAGTCTAACATATATAAAAAGTGTATTGAAAATAGTCTTATAATATTTTTAAGAGATTTTATTTTTAAGTTTCACTCTTAACATTTAAAAAGTTAAATTTTACCCTTTTTAATTAATAATATCATTTTCTATTTTTTAAATATATTTCTTTTTCATTTTTACAAGTCATTTAATTTTAAAATATTAATACTTACAAGTTCAAAGATTAAATTTGAATAAAATTTCTTATTTTTTAATTTAAATATTAATTAAAATATTTTTTATTAAATAAAATATCCTTTGGAGATGCTTTTGAAGTGTTAAAAAAAAAAAAACCTACAAAGCTGGAGAATATAATAGATATAGCGCGTGATGGTGCACGAGAGATAAGATGATGTGGCATTTGACAACTGGCAGATTTTATTGGGCCCACAAAAAAGAAAAAAAAAAAAGGGATAATGGCCGTTACCAGCCATCGCGTGCCTCGTGATTTTAAGGACTCGTTCCCTTTCCCTCGAATCCTATGATACAAGATCTGACGGTAGAGATTTCCTGGAAAAAGAATAGATAACCGACATAGATGATGCGCTGAGACAGTTTTAAATATTAATGGAGAACACGGAACGGAAGGCAGACGTGAGTGGCACGAGGCTTTGAATTGCAAGCGTGTGGGGTCATGAGCAAGTGGGGTTTGAAGATGTGATAAAATGGTTGACAAAATATTACATATAATAATATATATATATATATATATATATTTTGATATTATCAGAGTTGCTGAGATTATTTTTTAGGTCAAAGATGTAAATATCGAGTAATAATGACGCGGTAAATGATGTCAAAATTATTAACTATATTTATTTAAAAATATATAAGGAATAATAATTAAAATTTTAATTATTCCACATTTGGCTATTTTTTCACATATTACTAAATCAATCAAAGAAAATGGGCGCACCCAAAAATAAAAGACACATCATTTGAACTTTTTTTCAAATGGTTTAGTTGTAGTATTTTAATGGTATTTTTTATTTTAAAGAATATATTTTATATAATATAGTATATTTAGTTGATAAAAAATAAAAAATTTTATTTAAATTTAATAGACTCTTTATATTTTACTTTATCTTATAAATATTAATTATTTTAATTTTTCATTTTTAAAATTTATTTAATATAAAAAATAGTGTATTAAAATTATTTTACATAAAATATATAAAAACTTATATTTCATTAACTGAAATTGAAATTTACCTTTTTAAATTTGGAGAATTAAACTAACTCTTTCTTTTATTTTTTAAAAATAAATAGGCTGATAAAATTTTATTTTTTAACATAACTCTTTATAATAAAAAATTTGATATACATAAAGAGTGCATTGAGAATGCTCTTATTAGCATCACTCAATATCTAATCATTTTCAGTTTATGAAATATATATATATATTTTTTAAAGTAATTTGAATGTTTAATTTTTTAAATAATATTGATAAAAAAATTTTAAAATAAACAATTACATATTAAATTGTGGAGTTTTATTTATCATATTATATTATTAATATCATATGTTTTATTAATTTTATTTTCGAAACGCAATTTCAATTTAAATTTTGATATAAACAAAATCAAAGTTTATATATATATATATATTAAGAAGATGAGATATAAAAATTAATTTTTAGACATTTGAAATTGATTTGCATTGGAAATATTATAACGTGAATTATTAATTAATTACATATATTATTAAAGTGATAATTTAATAGCCACTTGTGATTATATAATGTCAAGATTGAAATTTTTCTATAGAACAAAAATAAACCCACGAAATGTTTCAAAAGTGTTGAAATTACTTCAAATTTAAAAAAAAAAAAAATTAGGCCAAAAGCATTTAGTCCTCAACATTTGTTCAAAGCTAAAAATTGAAGTATTGACACAAAGTGAATTTTTCTTTTTATTCTTTTGACTTGTTAATGACATTTTTTTTTTAGTCTTTAAAAAAATTAATTATATTTAATTGTTGTGTTAGAAAATCTTTTAAGTCCACCAACATTTTCTATTATTTACTTATTCAAGACCATGGCTAATATTGTGATTTTTTTTTTCTGTTATTATCTTAAAATTTTTTTAAATTTTCAAATACAACAATAATTAAAAAAAAGAGGGGGCATGAGTTCCACAAGTAGTGGCGACCATAATGCATACTGAAGAGCAGAAGAGGCATTTCCAATTTGGTCCACCACCACTACCACCTATAACACAAAACCTATCTTGGTACATTCCCTTTTCTCATTTTTTCTTTTCTCTTTTACACTTTTTCAACTTGCGTATTGAGGCGAGTTGTGAAGCACTCGCTATCAGAATTGGTGGAGAATTGGTCTGAATTGTATTTATTTATTTTTTCTTTTTTGGAAGATCCTGACTGGCCCAAAAATATCTATGACTATTATTACCAAATGAAAAAAAAAAAAAATGTAATTTTTGTCTTTAAACCTCACCTCATTTTGACAAGTTAATTAAAATGACAAATTTACTTGTAACATTTTCATATTAAAGCTTCAGAACAAAGAACTATTGAGTCAATGGATGATTTCATAATATATATAGTTTGGTTATAATATATACTCCATTTATTTTGAAAAAAGTGACAAATAACTAAAAATTATCATTTTTAAGATAATAATAATTTTATCATAAATTACTAAAAAGACCCTTATTAATTGCAGTATAAATTTTTGAAATATTTCTCATATTTAAAAAATGAAAAGATAAATTAATCATTTTATCATATATTTTTTTATTAAGTTGTTAAATGGCCACTTGAAAATTTATTTTATCAATGGTCACTTTTTTTTTAAATAGAAGTAGTATATATATATATATATATATATATATATAGGAGTGAGCGTTTTCTATATAGGAGTCAGTTTTACTTTTAGCGTTTAAGTTGAAGTCTTCATTTGGTTGGTCAAACAACAAAGTCCTTTTGGATCCTAATTCTATCCTTCATGTAAGGAATTGAGATCGAACAAGACTTCAAAGATTTTCAGTTACGAACTTTTGAGAATAGATATCGAGTATGGCAGTATTGAAGGGCAAATAATCAAATTACCTGTGATAAAGGAATAAATCTCACTATTACGTTTGAATATCATATATGATATTAGATTCATCTCTTGAAAAAGTATAAATGAAATTAAAATATCTAAATAAAGATATCTTTAAAGATAATTTATGATGGGGATCCTCAAGACTCATTTAAGACGAGATCATCCTAACGAAAATGTATTGCCAATATATCCCTTTAATTTGGATCGAGTCTTTTTGTGAGATCCTTAATCTCACTGTAAACTAATAACATCAAATTTATACCTCTCACATACTCAATCATGCTGTAATGCATAGTTATCAATATTAATACTGACAATTTAGCGTACGTAAACCGTTGATATGTCAATATAGTATAAACCATCTAAATTTGACATCGAGCTACTTCAATCTTAATATGAGGCAGGCGGTATAATAAAAAAACCTGACACTCCAAAATTTTATCTATCTCATAGTAGCTAAACTCTTTGCACACTAATGAAAAGAAAATACTTATGCACTAATCAACTTTTTTTTATATTGACACACATAATATAAGACAAATATTATCATCTATCATTATTTTTAACTTAATTCGCTGATTTTAGACATCAAAAAGGCCTTACCAAATTCATATTTAGCCCTTTGATCACACAAAAAAAAATTCCATCTCTTTTTTTAAGATCTCTGAATCATCATCTCAAAAACATAATGTAGTGGAGATTGTGGGTCTTCAATATCTTACAAGTTTGTATTTTTTTTTTTTTTAAGAGAGAGCGGACTGAGGAAATTATCATGTAATGGGTTTGGCACCAGGACATGTCATTGACAGATACCTTTGCTATCAAAGAAGATAACTACCCATAAGCAAGCTATCCAACTCAAACCAACCCCCCACTATAATTTCTTCACCCATGAATCTTTTCACTCTCACTTTCTTTCTTTCAATACCTTTTGTTTTGTTTTTCTTTTTCTTTTTTTTTTTTTTGGTGTGTTTATGAGCGCGTGAGGAAAAGATAGTGGGAGAGGCGGAGGTGCTACACTAGTAAAAATAGAGGCATTGCCAAGTGTCTCCACATACTCTTATATCCCTGGCCAGTGGCCACACTTTCTATTCCTAATTTGCTATTACTCATCACGTCGGGTACATATTTTATTAAATTTTACTAATAAGATAATATATTAAATCTAAGCTGATTTAATTGTTCATATATCTGTTACCAGGTTCGGGTCAGATCACCATTAGACTCCAGTTCTAGGAATAACAATCCAAGCCGGCCGGTTCAAAAATTTAAAATATCAAAAAAAAAAAAAAGATATTAAATTTAACTAAGCCGGTAATTTTGGAACTAAAATCATATTGTAATTAAACTACCTTTTGCATGGAAGCAACTTGGAACTTACAGAATGGAATAATAACTACTCTATAACTATAATAAATACGAAGACTTCTTCCAGAATGGGACTTCATTTTATTCAATGATGTCAATGTCAACATTCAACAAAGCAGTGATGTTTCCTTATCTCAACGACGTTATTTAATCAAAGCGAGAGAGAGAGAAAATACAAAAGGAGAGAAAAAAAAAAATTATGAAAAAACACGCACCATCAAGTTTGCATTAAGACACCATGTATAAAACGTAACTAGTTGAAGGAAAGATTTGGAAAAGATTCCCCCACATCAGATACAGTTCAAACAAATGACATGCTAAAGTCAAAGTGGCCTTTATAATAAAACATAAACAGAATGAAATCTTATTTTATTTTCATTTCGACGATGCCACGTGGGTCGTTCCTTGATCACCTGTATTCCTTAAGCAATATTTTATAGTTAACAAAGTACATACAAATTAGCAAGTGATGTCACTTCAAATTAAAGCAAGAGATGCTTAATTTTCTCAGTTGTGCCAAACGACATCCGATGTTGAAAACTTGGATTGAAATTTGAAGCAAAAATGAAATTCATATACTATATTCATCAATCTTTAAGTACACAGTAAACATTCAAGCATAACTTAATGCAACAAAATCACCCTTAACTTTTCATTGTCCATTCCTAATAAAGAGCATCATTTACAAGGATACGGAGGAACAACATATTCTTCCTTGGGATGGGTTGGATAAAAAATGCAAACCTAACGTCTAAAATAGAGCATTGAAGATACAAATCTATCACATCTTGTCATCAATAGCTTCAAAAATATACAATAAAAGATCATAAAGAAATTAAAAAAGGGGGAAAAAAAGAAGATTAGAAAATTGAAGAGAATTCTTCTCTACATGATTTCCCGTCCAAAGATGGCTCCATGGCACTGCAATACAGTTGATCTCCAACCAGTTCTCTAGCAAGGTCTTATAGCTAACAAAATGATCAAACTTGATGGTTCCCACACCATCGTAATAGCATGAGGTAAAATATTGATGCTTGATGCAAGAAATCCAAGGAATAAGATAAGTCATGTATGTCAGCATGCCACTTCTTCATGTCCACAGGGAGCTAAGCCTAGATGCAAGTTTTGCACTCTTGAAGTCCTCTCTAAGCTGAATAAACCTGAATTAGCAGCCAAATCATAGTTCGGTCATTACAAAAATGCAACTTTAATGGAGTAAAAGCACGTAAGAGTAACAAACCAGAAAGGAAAAAGAGAGAGAGGAGATGGTGGGTAAAGGTCATAACTATGCCAATTCCACAGGTAAGTCCACGGTAACTGAGTCAAGGGTAAGAAAGGTTCCTTTCTGGTGTTTTGTACAAAGATTTCAAGATTTTCTTAAACCACTTCTCCTGAATACGAATGGATTCATGATTCTTCAAACATTAACAATCATGTATTTAATTTTTATTTTTCCATTAACAGGGAAGCAAAGGTAACAATTCATGTAGTAGTAAGTATTTCATGCAGCCTCTGTGAATCTATTTCCGCAAGAAAATTTCCCCCAAAGGTTTGCACTCAAGGGAGATTGATTTCTAAGGATTTTTACAGTGAAAGCAGTTCAGAAAGTATGGACTTGGATCTGGAAATGAATACCGTGAAGCCAAGAACTACTAAGTTCGGTATTAGAGCTATCTATAAGTTGTCCACCAGAACAAATGGAACTAACCGTAATGCATTCAGCATAGAGTTTCAGAAAAGCAAAATACATAATACCACTGATGATACCTTTGTGCATCTTTACGGATGCTAGGCGTACCCTCAAACAAAGTGGAGAGGCTTTCAGGAGCCACAATAAACACATTTGCCATTCTGGAAACAAGAATTTAGTCAGTCAACTGACATTAACAAGAGTAAACAAGATAAAAAATATAGAAATGTTTTGAACCTCCCGAAACTTACATGCCCAACAATTCAAATTTCTCATCAACAGAAGGAGCATTGAAACTCCGCACAAATTCTCCATACTCAGTTATGTCACGTTTTAGCCGCAGTCCTCCACTGCAAAGAGAAAGAAACAATGGAAGACAAACAAAATTGTGAAACAATTTCTTGGTGCCATAGAATTTATTAAAAAAAAAAGAAAGATAACAACAGCAAGTACACCATTGCTGCATGGTTCACTAAAGAAAAAGATTACACGGTTAGGGGAAGAAATCAATAAAATTCTTCAGATTAATGGGAATTACAAAAATGGGGAATTTTCCAACAGGATAAAAGTACAACAAAAAAGGGTCACTTCCTTCCTTCCAGAAGCGCACAGGCACTCAGGCAATGCAAGCTCTCAATCACTTCAATATGGACCCAAGGAGTAAGGAAAACCCCAATCTCAAATTGTTGGCAACTTTTATGCTCATGAGAAAATCCACAAACTAAAAATTACTGTCTATAATCTAATGGATACTGGAACTACATGCCAATTTACAGTAAGAATGTTGTCTTCAACTTTTCATCCTTCAATAATAAAATACTCTCAAATTCTGAATCAACTAAGATGAACTTTGGCTGACACATTCACATTGATGCGACCACCAACTGAAATCAGCTTCTCTTTATCTTTATGAAAAGCAGAAACAACCACAACCATAAATGTGAACAGAGGTTCACTAAAGTTTATGGATGAAACTTTAGTTGAATTACCTGGGGTTAAAAGTGAACTTCTGCCAATGATTAAGCAGCCCCTTATGCAAGCGATTTCCCTAAAACAATAAATATGCCCATTTTAAATCTTGAAGTTTAAATGCAAATATCTATCTTCAAATTGCTATAAAAAATTTGCAGATAAGCAATCATGAGTAGCAGCAGTCATAGAAACCAGTAGCCACACCATTAATATAGAAAGGACAAACAGGGACTTGGAAGATAAGTTATCATACCAACTCAGTCAAGAACGCTTGTTTGTTAAGACCATCTAGTGCGGTGAATGCAGCCTCAAGCACACGAGAAAGATATGCCACAACTCTAGCCAAGAGGAGAAAAATGTTATTTTGTATCAAGAATAACTGAAAGATATTTTTTTATTCAAAAGATATCGCAATTTGATGTGAAAGTAAACCCTGGAACGTAAATAAACTATTTTGATCATCCTAATAAATGGGGTTTTAAAGCTGAGCTCAGTACTGAGGGACTAGCAAACAGCACATTGAAGTGATTGAACAGTGGCTAGTGAACTTGGTGAAGTCATTTATTGATCCATCCATTTCCCACGTGCTAGGAATATGCTTAATTAGTTCAAAACACAAGTCGAAAGCTTGTGAAGTTGGGCATACCTTGTGCAAGCATTTGTTGGACGATGATCAGGAGCAATTCCATCATCAGGTGATCGATAATCTGTTGCCTTCTGTTCAGCTGATAGCAATCGCTCCACCTACACAGGAGGTTGGCAAAGAAATTATATGACAAGAACAAAATAACAAATAAAGAGAAGAAAATAAATGATCAAAATGTGGAGAAATGGAAAATTATCTGATCATCAAAACAAGAAAAACATGTGAAGGTAAAAAACATTGCACTTCATTTGATGCTACCAGAAAACAATCATGACGAATTAAAGAATGGTAACTGTTAACCAGAATCTAGATCATAGTAGTAATGGGAAGTCAAGACCCAACCTCAGCCATAACAGTTTCGATGCATTGCTGAAGCCCTTTATAAGCAGCTGCCTCTGCACTGGACATAGCTGTTGCCATTTCTTCGCATGAAGCCGCATGAGCGCCATCCACAGGTAGCAAGAGGCGAGATATAGAATTTGCAAAATACTGCAGATAAAAGTCAAACCAATCTAAGTTCTCAAATATATGGTTCAATAACAAGCAACAACTTAACAATGCCAGTGCAACCCAACATACTTGCTGAACTATGGCCACACTGCTGCCACACCGTTGTACAGCAACCATGAAAGATCTGAAACTGCTCTCACCAGCAGCAGCAGCAGCTTCTGCCTACACATGAACATCAATCTCACTTAAATCAACTGTTCTGGGCTAATTATACTTCACTCATAAGAATGCACATCATAGACTTAAGGGGCAGACAGTTAATATGCATAGAAAGACACATAGTCAGATAATTACGGCAGAAGCAGCTGCAGCGGCCACCCTTCTACTAACACTTGTGCCCAGAACAAACCTTTCCCGCAGAGCTGCAGCTTCAGTCAGGCTGTCTCTAGCCCGTTCAAGACCTTCCGTTATATATTGCCCAACCTGCAAAATGGAAAATATTGAGTACCCAAGACGTAACTTAGCAAATCATTGGTTTTAGTCAAGCAACTTACTTGGTCTAGCAAGCAGGTGAACACCGCTTTCACATTGGTTGCAAGGGTAGCAGGCTGTAAAAAAACCCATTTGAAATCAATCAGTAAATGACAGCAAAATACTTGAAACTTTAAAAATAATAAAGCAAGAGCATATCTTTAAGCCTTATGATACTAAATATTAGGCGAATATTGGCTGCTTTCTTCTCTCCACCTTTTCTAGAGAAAGTACAGAAACAAAAAAGACAGCTCTTAAGACAACTAAATAAAACTCATTCTATATTTTTTAACCAAGATTCTGTTTTATATTGCATATTTACATGTCTTATTCTTGTAATGCACATTCAATTTGCTTTTGGATTTCAGTTTTGGTTGTTGCTCAAGGCATCTACCACCTACCAAAACCAGCAACCAGTGGGTGAGCCACGGGACATTAACTGCGATAAATAAATAAAAAATTGTAAAAAATAAAGCTAAGACAAGTCTCCAAAGAGATCTCCTAAAACTGTTACCAACAGCCTCCAAAGAGACATTCTTTCAAATCCCATTTCCAATTACACACCCAAGAAGATGAAGGGTAAAAAAAGGATAATTTTCAGTTTTGACTTGCAAAATAACCATACAGTTCGACACTCATATTCTATGCACCAGGATAAATTTTCTGAAGAACTATTTATGCATCTTGCCACTGCAGTTAGCAAATACCATGGAAGCATATTCCTAAATTTAACTAACAAAAGAACAAAGTTGCATACATGAAAGAACCTTATTGACAAGAGCATGGAATTTCTACTTGATGCAACAGAATGAAGCTTTACTTTCTTTTTCGCAAACTGAAGAGAAAGGTACTCACAAGCCTTTTATGTTTGATACTAAAATATAATGCAGATGTAAAAGAACTCTCAACAGTGAAATACTATATTCATTGCAGAAACAAATATTACTTGAGATGAAAAGAGAGTGCATCTTGATATTGCTTCTTCATTCCAACGCACAAATTCCGTCACAGCAGTAACAGATATCTGCTGGTGGGAAGATGCTACAGGAGCTCCCTTTGATCGTCCAATTGTCCCAGTTGATTCAGAGAGCTGCTGGCTCTCAGCACGCAGTTCTTCCATCTGTATGATATGACACAGAGAGTTGCCTTCAGAACAAAGCTTGTATTGTATATTTGATCAACAATAATATGATTATTGCCAACCTTTGATCGATATAGCTGTCTAAGAGAGGCCTGCTCATGTTCAGGATATTCATCCTTGTGAGAAGAGAACAGAGATTCTGTAAGGCCTGCATCAACAGAGGAAGTTGCTATTGTTAAACCAAAATGAAAGGAAAAAGGAGCGTACAAAAAACCAATTTCATTAACACAAATTGTACTACGTTATTTCATAGTAACACTCATTCAACATTAACACTGCTGCCCGCTAACAGTTTATTAAATCATTACCAAGAATCTTCAGAAAGGCTTAGCATTGCCAATTAATGAAAAAATAACAGCAAAGTCTTGCAAATCAGTCCTTATTTGTTACACCTTTAGAAGGTAATGTTAGTTCAAGATGAAAGAAAAAGGTCTATCATTTCAATAACTCGGTCCAATTTCACATAGCCAGCCAGACACTCATTAGGTATTGTAGACATGGCTATCTTTTTGCCTTTTCATTTCTCACAATAGCCAAATAACAAAGTGCAGAGGGGAATTGTGGGACCACCTTCTAGCAGCGTCAGCTGATCAAAGGCCCTCAATGCCACATGAGCAATTGGTGCAACAACAATCAGTAATAAAAATGAAAAACATATAGTTTCAAAACAGACATGCACAGTTCACTTTTTCCAGGAAATAATACCGCTGTAAATTACTATATTACTCTAAGATTGCCTAATATCAGTCTTAATTTCTGCAACTTAACCAGAGAACCAGAAGAGTTAATTCATTACCCTCAACATCCAAGTCACCACATCCCACAGCTCGTAGCTCTCTGGCAAGCTCCTGAGTTTTTTCATATGCCACTGCTAGCATTCTAAGATACTGAAGCCTCAAGTAAAATGTAAATTAGGTCAGCATTTGATTATCACTTCAAATTGAAATTAACATATAGGTTGATAGTATAATATATCTTGAACTTTTCAATTGAATCCTACAATTTTAATTTTATCAAGTTGGTTCATCAGTTACTTATTTTGTTTGAATTGCATCCCATGAGTCTATTATGCTAAAATAGCACGAAATTGAAGGCAAACATAGACATTGCCTGCCGCCTTTGGAGAAGCGAGCCCCTCCAGATCCCGAAAAACCACAAAATCAGATGACATTTTGCAAAACTCCTCCCCTCTGTGAACCTGCTTAACAGGTTTTTGAGATTCATATTTTGCAAAACGGCACCATTTGTTGGCTCTCAAGTCTGAAGAAGAGTCCACCTTCTAATTCAACAAGTTATTTCCATATTTGCTCTCAATTTCACTGCTATAACATGGGCCATGCCTCAAACCCATTGGATATGGTTGAAATAATATAGCTTGTGGACCAAATTGATAAGTTAAAAGCACAGGGTACAATTGCAAAGGCGCGCAAGTTTATGATATATTAGACCATTAAACCTCTGATACATGCTACAATAAGAAATAATTCTACTCACTAACAAAAGTCCGCCTTCTCCTGCAGGAGGTAAATTAACAAGAGATGGTT
Organism: Reutealis trisperma; assembly: GCA_947687605.1. Taxonomy (NCBI): domain Eukaryota; kingdom Viridiplantae; phylum Streptophyta; class Magnoliopsida; order Malpighiales; family Euphorbiaceae; genus Reutealis; species Reutealis trisperma. Next base: position 3,560,543 of record CANTUT010000033.1, on the reverse strand, counting down.
TCACTAACAATTTGTCTAAAAGAGCTGTAACTCGCTGCTCCAAAACTCGCTGCATAAAATTTGGAAACCAGTCATTATGAAATCACAAACAAAATTTTGATATACCACATGTAAATTTGCATCAGAGCATAAAACACATGATATAGTACCTGCACTAAAATTGACATGACATCATTAGGAGAAGGAAATACTGCCATAATTGTAGCTGCCTCTTTACGAACAGTATCTGCATAAAAAAGAGAAGAAAAGAAAAGAAAAGTTATAACATAACTCTAAAGAATTCAACCTGAGCATTAGTATGAAAGGTGTTCTTCAAACCTGTAATTTCTTTGTACAATGAAGAAAGCCCACGAGCAACATTACTGGGACTAGCATGAGAAACCTGATCACCAAGAACCAATCTGGTGTCTGCATTCATAACTTCAACATCAATGAACATTGGACGTGTTGCCACATAATGTTGCATAGCACTGGTACCCCTGTTAAACTGCAAAGCAAAGGTAAACCAAAGTGACGAACGAATGGGAAAAAGATTCTTCAATTGATTTACAAGATAATAGCAGATTAATCCCACTATAAATTCAAAGAAAAATGGAAAAAGCATCAAAAACAAAAACCTAGAAAAGGGAAATAAACTTTATCTAAGCAACAGAATTATAGTTCACCTTTCAGGTTTTACCTTCTCTCCAACAAGTAACCTAAATGCATTAACTTTAAAAAAAAAAAAAAAAACCTCAATTTTGCCAGGCTTTAATCCTATTGAATGTATCATGAACCAAAAACAATACAAACTATGCAATCAAAAGGCCCTGCAAGGAGATGAATGAAAGTATGAAACTATAACAAAACAGATATAAGAGGAATGTAAAACGTGGAAAGAAATAATTGAAAGTCTCAAACCACAACAGAACAATGACCAGGAAGGCTAAGGTCTGCAAGGAAGAACAAAGTAACAATGATGATGATGACAATAGCAAGTGACTGAAAAGAGGAGGACTGCAAAGTGAAATATGGGTACTCTACATGATAAACTGATAAGAACACAGAACACCATACATATTCAGATCACAAATAGTTAACAGTATACACACGAATCATGAAACTGCAGAGGAAGTTCTGAAGGCTTTAATCATCAAATTGAAAAGTCATTTGTAGCTGACAATTAGAATCTACAAAATATTCCGAGTGACCAAGAAATTCTCTCATGTGCATATTTTAAAATGGAATGGGGGAGGGAAAGATGAGAAAAGTTCATGCATTGTAAGTTTGGTGCTAATGTCAAAAGTGTTCTCTCTAATCACATAGGAAAAATAATCACCTGAGATAAAATTTTAGCACATTCTGCCATGGTAGCCAACTCCCTTCTCTGAGACGCTGCGTCAAACCGAGACAACAATCTGTTCTCCAGTTCTATATATAAAAATAATGAAAAAAATTACATGAAAAGGAGCAACATCATAACATTAGACAGGAAAGAGACAAAACTAAAAATCTGAGAACATCGTTTCAAATCCAACCACTTTTTCCTCTTTCAGGCTAGCTGAAGGCGATAGGTTAATGAAGTAGTATGAAGATCAGTTTCAACCTTCCATACCATAGAACTTCATTAGCTATGTTAGGCAGGTGATCATTAGGATAGATGAGATCACAGCACTCCCAAAATAACTTTGGAAGGGGTCAATGGTTACATGGATGAAAACATAGAACAATAATTACAGTACCATTGCAGTAATCCTGAAGATTAGCAACTGCAACTTCTAATCCTCTGCTAGCAGTTGCATTTCCCATAACTGATGGTACAGATATGCCTTGTCTTTCAATATCTTCCTCTGCAAAGCAACCTAAATCACAGAAAAAGTATGATAATCCATATGGCTTCAAAAATCATGCAAATAATTGCGCAAAAATTACATGTTTTCGGAACAGATTAGCTAATTAGCATATAATTAAACAAATATTCTTGTTCCCTATGAGTTCAACATTATTGTATCTTTTTTTTTAAATGCAGCATTATTGTATCTGCCAGGAACCAAAAGAAAGGTCAATTCAATTTTTTTCTTGAAATTTATGGTAAAGTTAAATAGTCAATTATAATTTCCTTAATCCATTAGAACAAATGCCCCAAAATTTCTAGGGTGCGTAGGATGGTGTGTACATCCAATAAAAATATTCATAAAATCATAATCCAGTGAAGATCAAGATTAAAATCCCATAATAAAATAAATATTCTGACACTTTAGAACATAGGGCATGGAAATGTTTTATTTGATTTGTTGACCATAGCAGTAAACGCCTTTAGATTTATTGCTACAAAAAAAATTATCGCAGTAAGAAAAGGCGCATGTCATTGGGTCACATGAATTAAGGCATATAGTCAGAAAAGCATATTGAAAAAATTGCGGTGCTAGCTTATAAAAAGTAAGAGTTCAGATATCATTTAGACTCAATTGAAGTGGATTTCACTGGTTCAATCTACATGTAGAGGAAAGAACACAAGATTGATGTTCAAAAGCAGTAAGTTAGTGCAGCAATCCTCCTGCTTACACACAAGGATAAGAAGCTGAGCTAGTGGAATTCTGAGAATTCATAGCTTTATGAGTAATGTCATCTTACGTAGTTTCTGTGCAATTGAAGCAGCCTCGGCAACACGGCTGTCATCTGAAAACAAAGGTGAAAGTTCCATTAAATCGCCTGGGCTGCCATTAAACTCCACCAGATACTGCAGGAATTAAATTAGAAAGGCGTTAGTGCATTCTAAACCAAGCAACAGATACCAAAAAGATGGCTGACATTACCTTAATGAGCTCTATTGTTTGGCTGGCTGTTTCCCTCTGAGCATCTGCACTCTGATAAGAATACAAAAGAAATAGTGATATAACTGTAAAAAGGACGCCAAAACAAATAATAATCAATCACTATACAAAATTTACCTGCAGATGATCTCCTATTTTTGCAGCAGTCTGCCCAACACTTGAAATTCGTGAGTCCAACCTTGCAAAGCTATCAAATAATCCATCCACACCCTTTTCCAACTGAAAGATAACAAGCAATTTCAGATTCAGATTCACAAGTTTCTTGCGTGCAGCAGGAAACGAAAAACTGATTTCAATACCCAAATATACCAACCTCAGCAAGTGTCTTGCGGTGCTTAGAATCTTGGACGGAAACATCTTTCCTCAGATTGGAGAGCTTTCCATCAATCTTGAAGCCAAAAGGAAAACCTTCATTATAAAGATTTCAAAACCTAGTAAATTCTGTAGTCCCATTTTAGAAGCCCTACCTGTGTTCGAAGATCAATCAACTCTCTGCAAGAATCCCTGAACAGAGACAGGAGAGCATCTACTTCCGGAAATAAAGGGGACAGCCCTGGAGTATGTTTTGACATATCAGAGGGGGCTCTTACATGCCCATTTGCTAAGAGATCACCCCCACCAATCCCATGCCCTTCTGCTGAATCTGATTCTTCTTCTTGGAAAGATGGTAGCAGTTCGTTTACCAAGTTCCCAAATAGAGCATCAAACGAAAATTCACCCTACATATTGAATTCAAATTCCAAAGTTCATTTAATTGCATAAAATAATTAATCTGAATAGAGTATAATTTCCCATTACAAAATATAATCAATTACTTCTTTCTCAACGTTCTTCACCTTAAAGTCCTCTATGTCCAGAATCAGTGGAAGGGAACCAACTGATGAAGTTTTTGAATTTCTATCACTCCTGATTCCATCTCTACTGTCTTTCATCTGGTTCACATGATTTATGTTATTACAATATAACTAACAAAATCATTCTCGGAACATAACATCTTCACCAGATTTTAAATAACGTTGACAATTATCATTAAAGAAGCAGAAGAAAATAAGTGCAAAGGTACATGCACTATGTTCATCTAAACGAAGACAGAATTCAACGCTGATAATTTCATGTCTCAAAAAACGCAGGCAACAGAAATCGCTGAATATAAATAATTTCCATCTGTTTTCTCAGCAACCAAACAAACAAGAGAAAACAATTTAGCTGTTTATCTAACCCTCACCTTCCATTTACAGCTCAACCAGTAACAGCAATAAATAAACCAATAAAAATTTTCTTAAATTCCTGAAAAAAACCTTCATCGAATACAGTTGAGCTATGTACTCGTAGCAAAAACAAAAACAAATCTGCGAATTTAAACGAAAGAAGCAAAACGTACGTCGTTTTAGATCATACAGCTACAAAGGGAGATGGAAAACGTGAGGAAATGGTACCTCTACGGTGGTTCGATGAGCAAGAAACAATGGCGGAGACGATAGCCAGCGAGTTTGCCTATTTCTTCTACGCTCTGGTTGGGTAGATCGAGCTTGGTGAGAACCAGAGAAGAAAAAAAAAAATAGACAGATTCTTCTTCAACGAATTTTACAATGAAAATAATTTTTGTTTCCAATAGAATTACGTTTTTAGCCTCTTGACCCCTGAAAGTATGAACTATTTCTAATAGGGTAATTTTGTAATTTAAAATGTCCGGCAAATTAAACTGGACATCTATTCATCCTTTTTGGTGCGTATGCTTGTGTTTGTTAGTGTTGTCGAATGTCCAGCGAAAAAGGAATAAATAAATACAGGCGATTTTTTTTTTTTTTTTTTTAGGAAATTTAAGTTGGTTTCGATAATAAATTTAAAATTCAGTTTTTTGAATTAAAAATATTATTAATTTTTTAGAATAAATTTAAAATATTATTTTTTTCTGAGCTTTCGGGAAGGGTATATTACAACTTTAAGCTATCATATGTGAATAAAAACTTCAACATGTAAATGAATATTAAAAAAATATGATTACTGTATTAAACCTTCCTATCAATGTGTTTTAACATAGTGATATTAAATTTATTTTTAAATTATAAAATTAAAATTAAAATCTAATTAATTAAAACTAGTCATTTAACTTATATTTTGTACAATGTTATCATGCCGAGTATTATTTTCTTTGATTAAGATTGAGTTTGACATTACAAAATATTTTATATCTGTAGGGTATAATTAATTAAGACTTTTAAAAATATTTATAGAGTTTTTTTAAGTAAATGATTTTTGTAAAGTTTATAAATTTTTAATAATTTTTGTAAAATTTATAAATTTATGAATGACTTACAAAAATTTTATTTTAAAAAATTTTTATAAACATTGATAGACTTTTATCTATATTAACAGACTTTCAATTATTATTATTGCTGATCAAACCAATTAAGTTTTTGAAAAATTTAATATTTTTCAAATTCATATATGACATATAAATAAGTATAATTTTAACTAAATCGTTATTTTAAGTTTTTTAATTGAATATTATTGTCTTGATTAATCAATTCGCCACCATTTTTAAAATTCTAATCATATTTTCAACCCATTAATTTTCACCCTACAATCAATTACTCCCTCCAACACAAAAAAATTGTCCATTATTCCTTTTTGGAATGTCCCAAAATAATTGCCCACTCTAAAAATAGTAATAAGATTTGTCTATTATATATTTATTAATTGAAATGTATATATTCTCAAAATTAATAATAAATGTAGTAATAAATGAGTATATGCAATGATATAAGTGGAAAAATATAATAAAATTTATAAATTGTCAAATAATTAATTATATTTTTTTAACTATATGAAAAAAAATATGGACAACTTTTTTTAGACGGAATAAGTATTAAACTATAAGATAGGTTATATGATATAATCATCAAATATTGTGTATTGACGAATGTGTTAACGAATGTATAGATTGTATATAATAAAAAAAAGATAAATCATTTTTCACTTTATTGTATGTAGAGACTGGGAATAAAGTAAATATATGACTTAGGATTTCATTGCTCTGATGAGTTTCACGAGTAAACTCATATTTTTATATACTTTAGTTTAGGATGCAAGCTACAATAACAAGGAAATGTGGGCTATTTCTTATATTTGTATGCTACTTATGAATGGAAAAAAAAAAAAAGTCTATAGAAATCTTACGGCAAAGTGAAAGATAATTTTTGAGATTTTTTATTCATATAACTATATAAAAAGTCATTAAAAGTTTATTATTTATAAAAGTCAATAATTTTTTTTAATACATATTTACTTTTATAAATTTTAAAAATGTTACAATTGAATTCCCCTTAATTTTTATAAAGTTTTTAAAAGTTATTATTGAATATTACTTGACTTTTATAAAATTTTTAAAAGTCATTATTAAATACCACATAACTTTTTAAGTTCGTAAAAATCTTTAATTCTCAAAATATAATACACCCATGTAAGATATACCAACATAAACTAACCATGATTTTTATTTTATAAACAATTAATTTTGTGATATTGAATTGCATAACAATATTGTAATATCATGAATTTTCATAATTTATAATTTTGAAATATTGTGAAGTTGATATAAAATATTTATTATATTATAACAGATTTTCCCAATTAATTATTGTGGTATTAAATTTAAATTTAGTAAATTATTTTAGGTAAATCATTTTTATTATTATTATTATTATTATTATTATTATTATTGTTAATTTATATATATATATATATATATATATATATATATATATATATATATATATAGAAGGTGGCAGAGTAATCTGCAGAGAGAGAGAGAGAGAGAGAGAGAGAGAGAGAGAGAGAGAGAGAGAGAGAGAGAGAGAGAGAGAGAGAGAGAGAGAGAGAGAGAGAGAGAGAGAGAGAGAGAGAGAGAGAGGAAGAAGAAGAAGAAGTTGCCTGCCGTCTGACCACCGTTAATTTGCCAGAATCCGACACGTGCCGGCCAGGAAGACTCCTGAGGTGTTGACCAAGCTGTCCACCGAATATCACTGCCATCCGCCATCACCAGCCACTGCACCATCCGTCGACAGGAATTTTCGAGCTTGATTCCGGCTAATTCTATCGTCCGTTCAAGGTGATTTTGGTACCATCGAACTCCTCTTCCTCTAAACTTTATTTTGGTATATAAATTACTAATTTTGGATGATATTGAATTTGACCGAACTCTGGTGATTGACTGGACTGCCTACACAGATTCAAACGAACCAGAAGAAACGAATTATATTTTCGGATTCTATGCTTTAAGGCGAGTCCATTGATAGTAAGTTTGTGACGATCGGTTAACGTTCATGTTTTCCGGCGACTTTTACGGTGAGCATCATTTATCGTGATTCGTAGCGAGTTTGTGGCATAGTGTTGCATTTTTTTTAGTAAGGTTAAAGGATTAGATGTTAGTGGGAGAAGTTAGTTGGTCTATTTATTTGATTAGTAATTAGTAAGTGCGAGGTTCATTAGGAATTTTTATCTTTTGGAGGAGATTAGGCGGTCCAGATAGGAAATAAGTATTTATTTATCATTATATTCATATTTTGATAATCTTATTCTACTTCACTGTATAGATCATTCTAGTGCGCCTTCGACCGCTCGCAGCCATAGTCAGTGAATTTTCAGTTTTGCTCTTCCATATTGTGAGTGATACTTTTAATATACTTTCCTGTTAATCATGCATTGCATTGATTATAATTATGAACATAATTAAATAATGATGCCTATATCTTAGAATGTATACATGTGCACGCTTAACTTGTCATCTAGTTATGTTGGGTATTTTGATTATGTACTGTATATTCTCTGTGTATGTTATTATAATAATATATTAGAACTCTGCAATTACAGTATTGGGGTTGTATTATGGTATTACTGGTATTATTAGTTTGTATTATGGTAAAACTCTCTGCCGATAGCATTTATGACATTGTCACTATTATTATAAATTATTATGGCACTGTTATAGTAAATTTCTATTGTGATATGATGATTATTGACTATACTGTCGGCAGATAGAGTGACAGGAAAAATTGACCCGAGATATTTTATAATTATGTTATTATGTATTATTCCTATTGGGGGTTAACTATTTAAGTTGACTGTGGACACTAGTAGTCTTAAGTTTTTCCGTGCCACAATGCCGGTTACGTGCCTCGAAATTGGGTCACGACAAATATATTTTTTTTTAACAAAAAAAAACATAGCATGCAAGCTAAAATAGATAATGAGATATCAAATTGCATGAAAATATATGAAATTTAAATAATTATCATATTATCAACATCCAATATAAAAATTTACTGAAGAAATATTATTAGTTCCTTAATTATTACTTTATTAGATCTCAAAAACAGTGGTGATGAAAAATGATCAATTTTTTTTTCACCATTAACAAAGAAAAACAATAGTTTCTTCATTATATATTTGATGTTAGATTTGAAAAAAAAATCAACAAATGGAAAAATAATATGTTTTTGACAAGTGATGATAGTGGGATATCATTTTAAAAAAATGAGGTTATGGTGAGATATAATTCAATAGAAATGAATTATGACATTAAATTAATAACTATTTTTTATACTTATAAAATAAAAATTTTATACGCAAATAAAATATAATTTTTTTTATCTAGTTGATTAGAATTGTTTATAGATTATACTTTATTTATAATTATTTTATTTTTATCCTATTATATTTTATTACTTATATCCTATTTTATTTAAGGTGTGTCTAAAATTGCTGTTAGATATTGAAAAAGTGTTTTTAAAATTTTTTTAATTTAATTGATTGATTTTTATTTTTGTTTATAAATTATTTTTTCAAATTTTCTTCTGAAAGAATATTAATTTACCTGTTTTTTTTTTTAAAACAGCTTTAAAAAATAATTTTGAAAAAAATATAAAAATTTTTGTTAAAAAATATTTTTGACAAATGTAATTTCAAACATGCTCCTCAGCGACGAATCAAACGTGTTCGAGTAAAGATCAGTATTCACCGTCCACTATCTAGGTGGGTCAGATGCAGGCTCGATCCAACGAGACATATGCAATGGGTTGGGCCAGGCCTATTTAATTTTTATGCTTTCCTAAGCGATCAACGGAAAATCCAAAAAACCACCATCATTTTGCAGGATGATAATATCTAAAATTCGAAATCCCTTTCAAATGTCGTCACCCAATTAATAACCATCACAACGGCGACTTAACGCCGCTCCTCTCCGACAATCGGAAAGAAAAACGTGGAGGACGCAATTCCTGAGCCTGAGATTTGACCAATTTTTGAAATAATTGGAGTTATTTAGATGGAGTTTGAGACTTGCTCCAGCCGTTGCGTATAGAATTGGGATTGAAGCTGCTTTCCCTCCGTGGTTATGGGGATTACCGGCGAGGTAAGGACTAAGGATGGGGACATTTCACGATTTTAGGGCACTCATGTTCAAATTAAATAGTATATTTATAAAGTACAATATTTATCACGTGACCTGCACTCGGAATGTAACACGTGGCGTCACGGAGAAATAATTTAACTAAATTTCGAGGTTTTCCCTCTTATTCCCGCTCTAACAATTTTCAGAGTTTCAAATTCGCTCCATTTTTCCAGGTGAAAAATGGAGTGAGGGACGGAGAGACCAGAGACCATAACGACAGCGAGCAAACAAGAAACGGAGACATATCGAAGCATGGTCAATAATACTAACTCATTTGCCAAGACAATCTGCTCTATCTGTTATGAAGATCTCAAGCCCATCGTCGAAGATCTTCAAGCCATCTCCATCTGTGGCCATGTCTTCCATGAACTCTGGTATTTTCATTACATTTACATTTATTCTCACGTTTTTGTATAAACATGTGTTAAGATTAACTTGACTTGTTTTTGAAACCATAGCTTGCAGCAATGGTTCGAGTACTGTTCGAACTCAAAGAAGTGCAGTTGTCCGGTGTGCAAGCAGAGCTGCACAGGAAGCAATGTCGCTCGGCTTTATTTCCAATCAGTGGGGGATCAAAGTGAACCTTTTGTGTCTCAGAAAGTGATTGATTGCAAGGAGGATCCTGAGCTGTTGCGTGGAGAAGTGAGAAGATTGGAGGTGAAGGTGTCCGGTCTCACTTCAAATTTGGAGTGTCAAGGCAAGGAAATCAAATTGCTACACGAGGAGGTAATTTTTAATTTGCGAATATGTAGGAGAAAGAAATTCAAAAGGCAAAAGAAAAAAATTGAAGGGGAAAAGGAAAAATTATCAATTAACATCTGCTCAGACTACATCAGGTGTAAATTAGATTGAAGACCCTCAAAGGAAAAGTTACATGGCTATCTGGTATGAACGATGACGAATTTTCAATTATTCATTTGCTATATTTGACCAAACACAACACTTGTTCCTTTTGTCCTCCTCCATTTGTTATTAACTGAAGGCTAACTATAGTTTGTTAACACTTATCCCTTTTTTGGTTGCTGAGAAAGTTAGAATTGCGAGGAAAGCTAACATTTAAACCTTTTTTTTTAATGTCACATTTACACCTGTGTGAAACAGAAATGAATTGGGATTCAGCTTAATGGAATCAAAGCTTAAGACAAATCACCTGTTGAACTGCAAATAATAGTCTTACAAACAATTGGCTTAGTTGGATTTGAGTATATATAAAACACTACTAGTTGTGATCTTCTGTTTTTTAATTAATGTAAACAGCCTTATAACATAATAACAAAAACAAAATGCATGATTTGTTTCAACGAATTTTTTTTTGTGGCTATGAGGGAATTCTTTTTCCAGTTGTCTCTCTGCAAGGATCAGTTGACAAAAGAAACGAAATTGAGGAATGATGCAATTGAACAAAAAACTTCAACTCAACGGCTGCTGCATTCAAAATCTGAGGTGTATTATTGTCTGTGTAGTTGTTTCATCATTTATGGCGTTGAGTCATAGAAACCTGAAATGATATTTGGTCAATTGAATTATAGGAGCTTGATACTCTGAAATTGGAGTGCTTGAGGCTCCAAGACAGGAATATGGCCTTGGCCAAAGAGTTAGCAGCACTGAAACTGTAAGTGAGCTTGTGTTTGCTCCATCAGATTCTTATTATGAACTTTTGTTACTAATATCATCATATGATTTATAATCCAGGGTGTCGGATCTGAATCTGGAGGAGGGTGAAATCTTAAAGCTTGCATCTTTTGGTAATGAGGCCAACTACAAAGATACCATAGACATTCTAAAGAAGTCCTTAGTCATTCGTAATAAGTAAGTTGCCTATTTGTCTGCTTATAATTAAATGCGTACGTATGAGCAGGAAATTGTTTTTTGCTTTTTAAATGAATTTTATTGGTTTATTGCCAAGCACCAAAATGATTGAATCTTTAGGTTCAATCATTTTGAATTTGAAGCTGACAGCAGAAACTTAACTTGTACTTGATATCTCTCACTAGATCAGCAGTGTTTGTTGCTACTTCTTCATGATAGTCACTTTTGCTGCAATATTGCAGGATTCACCTTTTTGATTCTTTCGCTGATGTTCATTTTGGCTTATGTCTTATTCTATTAGATTTGATTTTTCACATAGTTCATAGGTGCACAATTCTTTTACAGGAGTTACAAAGAATTGATGGCTAAGTGCAATCAACTTGGAAGGGGTGAAGCACGTTCTTGTAAAAGACTTGAGAAGGCAAAAGAAAAGATAACTAAATTGAAGGTAAACATACGAGGACTTTGTTTAAGATTCTTCAAGAAAATCTCGTTTCAGAATGAGTCTTTTTTCCTCCTTATGGCATGGAAGTTATTTCTAATTTGGCTAAAATGGTAATTTGCTTTGAGGTCATCGTCAGACAAAGGTCCAAGAACTAGAGATGATAGTTGAAGTGAAAGATAATGAGGCATTGAGGGCTTTAAAAGCCTCAAAGAAGATTCAATGTAAAGAAGTTACCATAAATAGCCCCAATTTTGATTCAAATGCTTTTTCCACCAGTCATTTTTCCCCACAAGATCAGAAGGAAAAACATTCTAAATCTGTGGTCAAATTGGATCGAACTGAAAACTTGAACAGTGATCAAGGAAATTTCAATATCATTAATGATTTTGGTGTTAATTCCACCAAAGAATGGACAAGTGCTATGGCTGTTAATGAGAAAAGCACTTGCTGTATAATAGATGAAGCTGCTTCAGAATTTCCTGCACTTCATGTACTTTCAGATACTGATTCGAAGAATCCAATCAGTGAAGATGTAAAGTCTACTCTTGCAAAGTCAGAAACAGTTTCTAGCATCAACAGCAAAGCCAAAGTGAATGAACTAACAAACCCAGGTGGGATTTTTGGTTTAAGAACTTGCATCAATAGCAATAAAGGTGACATTTTGGTTACTGCTGATGAGGAAGTTAATTTAATTCTTGATGATGTACAACCTGATCAACCTATGCTCAACATTAAGAAAGAATCTCTATTCCCAGTTCCATTTTCCAAGCCAGGTAGTTTACTTTTGTTGCAATTTGAATTTGATGTAATTGGTTTTCAGGTGTAGATTAAACCATATGCTTTGTGAAATTAATTCGTACATGCTAGTTGGGCACAGGGCACCTCATTTGCCCTCAATATATATTTTGCTTTGAAGGATTACTTGCTCACATCCTAACATCATTGCATTCATTTTGACTTAAATATCTGCAGGAGAAGTATGTTTTTCAAGTGGATTGCTGGGTCCTGATGGAACAAACCGGTATTTGGGGAAATGGTGCAAGCGTGGCCAAAGTAAGGGATCAGTGGCCTTGAAAGGAACAAGCACAAGCAGTGGTAATTTAATTGCAGTTGGATCTGATGGGAGAGGTGGTAGAATTAAAGTTTTGAGGTCCCTGAATCAATCCTCATTGGTGGGTGCACAAACTCATTTTCCATCCAACACATTTAGTTTGAAACGTCCTTTGTTTGCAAGTTGTAACATGTTTATGCCATTGGTGCATTAGTTGCACTCCTGATAGTGTTTGCTATTGCTTTTTGGTTGGTATTGAGAATTAAATCTGGTGGTCACTATTGCTCTTAGGCATATTTTATATTTCGTCCTTTTTGTAGTGTGTTGGAGGGTTTTCAGATCATTTTGCTAATGGAGAAAATTAGGGTTGTAACCTGTGTATCCATTATACTTTGATTTGGTGGTTCTTTTGCTAGCATTTTTATGTTGCCCATATAAGTTTGATTTTAGATGCCATTTCCGTGTATTACTGTTAATAGTTACAAGGCTGATTGTGTGTTCCATCTATGATCATTATGCAGGGTATTAAGGAAAATTCTGCATCTGCAAAGAGGTGCAAGTATGGAGCCAAAGCAAGCAATTTGCAGATTGAACACTTCTTTGGGAAAGCGACTTATTAAATCAAATGAAGAAAATCTAGGTATCTATTTGGATATTTGGAGGGAATGCACATGAAGAAAGAAGTGGAGGACATTCTTTTGTTACTTATCATGTTTATTTGATTTTCCTCCAACTTTCTGGCCTTCCATAATTGAATCAAGTAGCAAACTGGTTGATGCTCATTAGGGTTGCAGTCTACCAGTGGTCACATCTTAATGGATGTGCGCTAACATCATTTAGATGGCATTCTTTTTGGGTCAATTTATTCATTTTGATATGCTGAAGCATTAAAAAATTGGAATGCTGTTCTGAGTACAGAGCTACTGTTAAAAGCTGTTTTTCTGTCATATTGTTTTGATGTATAGTGTTTATTAGCTAATGAAGAATCTCTTGTTTATCCTTGTGATGGTTCTCATGTGATTGATGGTTAATATATGATGTAGAATTTTTTTTCCCTCGGGGATTTCTAGTGCTTTTGAGCAATCTGAACCTTCCTGAAAAGAGCTAGAATAAACTGAGAAAAACATTAGGAATTTGGAACCAGAGGTGAGCCTTTTTGGTGCAGCAGTACGTAACCATTTCTAGTTACAAGGGTGTTCGAAGTACTTTTTTTTTCCCCACGGCTACTTTACAGGCATTTGCAAACAGGCACTGGATGTGTTGTAAGTGCATGAGGCTTATGGCGCAGAAATGTGTGGCCCTTTTTTTTTTTGACATCTTTTTCTGGCTGCTGGATTATCCAGGTACCTTAACCCTGCAGCTATAGTATATTTCTGCCTTTGTTGTGTGGTATTGGTTATAATGTCTCTCTGCACTCTGCAGGGAGTAGGTAGAGTTATGTTTATCGGTTTCTTGCCATCCGGTGCAAAGTTGACGTTTTGACATTCCATTATTAAGTTCCTTTTTTATTTTTTCCTTAGCTGTTGCAGGTTGGACCTTTTTTTTTTCTTTCATTCTTTCTGGGGGCGCAAAATTTTTAGTCAAGCTAAATTTCTCAGTGGTTTCTTCAGTTTTGATAATTAATTGGAGCATATTATCAAACGAAACTATTGGAATCGCAAAATTTATTAATTGATATATTATTTAATCATAAATTAATAATTTATTAATTTATACATTAATTAATAAAAAATTACTAATTTATTGAGGTATTGTTTTATTTCTTTCTAAAATATTGAATTTAGTATGTATTTTCTTAGCAATATGAGAACAGTACAACAGAGTTTCTTTATGTACTAAGAAAAGTTAAAGATGAGATATACATTAATTAGCATAAAGGAACAAGTAACACGGGTGGAGATTATTAATTTATATCAAATGGGACCTGTATGTTTTTTTTTTTTTTTAAATGTATTATCTTATAAATTTAGCAAATTATTAATTTACCATATTAGTCTCAAGTTATTTTATCATGAGTTAAGTGTGTCACTATGATTGCAAGTATTAGATATATTTTTTCATATGGAGTGTGTCTTAAAAAAGTATTTTTAGAATTTTTTGATTTTATTGTTTGATTTTTATTTTTTTATAAATACTGAAAAAAATATCAATTTATCTGATTTTATTAAAAAAAAAATCTTTAAAAAATAATAAAATTTTTTATTGAAAAGTATTTTTTTAAAATGTTTTGTCAAACAGGACGATAATGATGAACTGAAACGGAACTTTCGACGCAAGGAGTTTGTATGAAGAGGCAGAAAGCTTATGATATGGTACAAAACAGGACTAAGCTATAACAGGCATTATAATTCTGCTTTCTTTTTTCTTTCTTTGAAATGACAAATAAAAGAATGGTCGGTTGCTAGGTTTTTGAAAGATCTTCAGGAGTTGTTGAGTCTTCATTTGTCTCAGCCTGCGGGTTTGGTTGATGTTGATGTCATGGTGACTGGGTTTGCTCATAGTAACTTCTATGCCCTTTGGAATGGCGAGTAAAATGTTGAATTCATGTTTCTCGTCAAGAGAGCAGAAAAATTATTATTATTATTATTTAGGGAGATACGAGTGTTCATATGTTATTATATTCTTTTTCTTTTCTAAGCATTGAGCTTTTATTTGATTTAAATTGCAGGATTAGATTATATTTGTCATTGGAAAAAGAATCAAATAATTATAAGATTTTACCACATTACAAAAATCTTATAATAACAGACACAATAGTTATTATTAAGATAATAATTTTGAAAAAAATATTGGAAAATCTTAATGATTGCTATTAAATTAATGGTTCAGAGAAAGATTGGAGGATCCAGCTAAAATGGCAAAACAAAGAATTGATCGCCCCATTGTTTCAAATAATGGCCGCCTTTGGATTTAGCGGCTGCAATTGCAAATAATGCATTCCCTCAGTTCCAATTTTAGGTGTTGAATTCGAAAGAAACGCGTCAATGACAGTGCAAAAGCAAACAAAACCGGCTTATGCAGAGGGTGAGGTGCACCTGGTTCATTTTAACTCATTTTGAAGAGATGGCTCATGGCTTTCCAGATAGTGACATGCACATCCCAATCCCAACGATGGCAACGGAGTGGGATGAGACGGCTGCCATCTTCATCCCCATCCCCATCCTTGATTTGGCAGGAAATCTTTATTTTCCTTTCCTTCTCATGTACGCCAGACTATTTAGTCTCTATTTTTATTTCTGTGGAGATTTTCATTTCTCACTTGAAATGTTTGTTTTATTTTATTTTCCTTTTATTTTACATCCTTTTAGATAGCATAATTTAATGTAAAAAAATTAAAACATATATATATATATATATATATATATAAACACATGTATTAAGATTTCTAAATTTATTATTCACGCTTTATAATTTTTTCACATCATAAAGATGGCAATGGAAATTCTTATAGGACGGGAAACAAACTTCTTATTTCTGTTCCGAGAACGGAGAAGAAATATCATCCATTCTACCTCTATAGAAATAAAAATTAGGAAATTTCTATCTTCATCGGGATAAATCTCCATGTGAAATGGAAATTTTATATCTCATTGCCATCCATGCAGTCCCTATATTTTATTCAATATACATGTTAGAGTTAAAAAGGTTTCATATAATAATATATTTTTTTTCTTAGAAATATATAGTTAATTAGGAATATATGAATACATAACTAATTAGGAATATATTCATATTGTTAGTAAGATCACAAAAATATTATGTTAAAGTTTTGATACTATTTATTATATATTTTTTAAATGAAATCTTTTTAACTCTAGTAATACTGGGCGTGATACACTTTCATTTATAAAGTTATGATATTCATCCTTAAATTTGAATAAATCTTATATATTTTTAAGTATAAGAAATAATTTACTGAATAATTCAAAATTTTTATTTTTACATCTTTAATTTCTTAAATAAAAGGGGTACTTGATAACCCAACTTATTAAATTATAGTATTTATTATAATCAATGGTTAAAATTTACTATTTAATTTTTCAGCGCTTAATTTTCACTTTAATCAAATATCAATTATGGTCCCCACTTAAAATTTTTAATTAAATTAAAAATACTTACAATGAAAATTTCTAATGAATACACTACAAGAAAATCACAGTTTACCGACATAATTAATTTCGTTGTTAAATTTATTAAATTACCAATAGAATACCAATGATATATGAAATTTTTTTTTTTTTTAATTACCAACAAACTACTGACGGTTTACTAACAAAAAATTACCAACTATCAAATTTCGTCGCTAAAAAAGGTGCAAAAAAAGGCACAAAAATTAGCAACAATTTACTGACTAAAATTTTGATCGGTAAATTGAACGACAAAAATTTTAGTCGGTAAATTAAAAAGTAAAAATTTTCTTTAATTCAATTATAAAAATTTTCTAATTTACCGACAATATTATTCTATCGGTAAATTTACCAACTAAATTTTTGGTTGGTAAATTAAAAAAATTTTGAAATTACCGACTAAAATTTTGGTCGGTAAATTTACCAACCAAAAGTTTAGTCGGTAAATTAAAAGGCAAAATTTTCTTTAATTCAATTATAAAAACTTTCTAATTTACCGACAATATTATTCCGTTGGTAAATTTACCGACCAATTTTCCAGTCGACAAATTAGAGAACAAAATATTTTTTAATTTACAGAAAAAAAAAATTTTAAATTATCGACTAAAATTTTGGTCAGTAAATTTACCGACCAAAATTTTAGTTGATAAATTAAAAGGCAAAATTTTCTTTAATTCAATTATAAAAGTTTTCTAATTTACCGACAATATTATTTTGTCGGTAAATTTACCGACCAAATTTTTGGTTGGTAAATTAAAAAAAATTTGAATCTATGTAGTGCAACATAAATTTTTGGTTGGTAAATTAAAAAAAATTTTGGATTAGGAATGAAAAGAATATATGTAGTGCAACATAAATTTAGAATCTCCACCAATAATTAAATTCTAGTATCAAGTTTAGACAGTGGTAAAGAAGAATCCTATTTGTATTTGTCCATTTAACTGCAAAAGGCACAATTCAGTAATCAAAAGTTGAAATTCCAACTTAGAAATTTTAGGTTGAAATCACTAGAACTAGTGAATTACTACGCGGAATTGGTGGCACCTGAAATGCTTGACTGACCAATATTAATTAATTAGGATTTGGATGATTCGTATTAGATTAGTAGAAAAACCAGAGAGTTGAACAGTGGTAATTCGTTACTAAGTGGAGCGTCTTTTTTGGCGATTAATTTAGAACGTAATATAAATCTATATAACTATACAATAGTTTGAGTATCTATTTTATACTATCCTTTTATTTAATGAAATATTTTTCCATTTCTTAAAAATAAATACATCAATATTCAGTTATCAAAATGTTAATGGTCAGTAATTGCTAAAATTTAACTGTTAAATTCTTGATCAATCACTTAATTATTCAAAATTATATTCATGATGAATAAAAAAATAAAAAATCAATTATTAAAAATTGTTTATTTTGATTACTGCTTCATATTTGAAAAGAAAATTAGGTTGTTATAACAAATGAAAAATCAAACCATTTTTTACATATGCAATTTTTTACTACAGAATAAAAATAATAAAAAATTATCAACAAATTAAACCTTTAATTTACATTTGAAACAAATGAATATATATATATATATATATAAAAGTAAATTTTGTATTTGGGATATCTAATAATAAATTCAAATTCATCAATAGTCTGTTTTTTTAAGTTCCCTTATATTTTCATTAGTTTTTTTTAATGATATATTTTCATTAGTTCACAAATAAATATGTTAAAAATATCATATTGCATTTAAGTATATATATTAAAGTGCTTCTTTTTTTTTTTTGTTAGAAAAAAAGATAAATTCATTAATCAATTAGCTAAAACATCACAAGTGAGGTGCTCATGAATAAAGACTGGAGTCACTACCCAACTTGAGAATTAGCGTAAGAATATGATACATGAATCATAACATGCATGGGCTTAGAAGGGAGACAACTGTTACACTACATTTATATAAACTAGTTGATATTGTATTAGATTTTACACATACTCACTTATAAATTTTTAATGTAATTTTTATTTGTTCAATATTATATATATTCGAGTATAGTTAGATTGACTTATGACTCAACATCAATAGACTCATTGACATTTGTCCATAAATAAATTTATTGACATATCTTTTTTAATTTTAGTTTAAATTAATATTACTATTAGTAGTTCAATAATGGAGATTAAATATGAATTCGATTGGAATCAACATTATAATATCAGGTTAAGTTAAAGTCGGCGGATCGTACTGCATGACTTATAAGTGGGATAATTAAAAAGAAAAATAAAATTTATCACCAGACCTTGTGATATTTATCACATCATATAGGGAGACATCATATGGATATTCATCTTTCTATTTGTTGATGATGTCTGTTGAGTGTTCCCAACTTAAGCATCACGGAAGGGACAACGCGTTAAAAAGGAGAAAACTTTGGCTCCATAATCAAAACGAATGCGCATATACAATGCCAAGCTTTAATTCATTTCTGCGATAGGGTTTGAAGAGGAATCCCACTCTTTAAATTTGATTAGACTTTCTTGGTCACCATACAACACATATTACATTTTTTAGTTACATAAAAATTTTAGAAATCAGGTCTGAATTTCTAATTAATTTATCACTTTGTAATATATATATATATATAAACTAATATTAGACGACAAATTAATAAATAGAATGGGAGCATATTTCTCCTATTTAGATTGAAATGAGCTCCATATGTGATTGGAGTGAATATATATTATGTCAAATCACTTTTGTGTAAATAAGAGAAGTATGTTCTTATCCTACTTAATAATTTCTCAATATTAAATTAACTGCTAGCAGCTAAATAACTGGAGCTATAGTTTCAAATGAATTTTCAAGAGTTCTTTTTTAAACATGTAAAATGTGAATTGTAAATATATTTCATTAATCACCATTGCATGTTAATCAAATACTTGCACTGTAAATATAAATTAATTAATAAGAATAAAAAAAATTAAATAAAGGCCTATTGAACAAATTTATCATAAACTTTACATTGTTTTGTAATTATACCACATTTTCAGAAAATAGGTAATCTTACTCCAATTTAAAATATTGTTGCAATTGTACCCTAAAAGTCAAAATTCAAAAATGGTACGCCCTATTGACAAATCTACTCCAAACTTTGTCTTTTTGCAGCTGCACTTCATTTTCTAAAAACTATATAATTTTACCCTTTAAAAAATGATTTTACCTCAATTTAAAAAACTTATTACAATCATACCCTAAAAGTCAAAATTGAAAAAAAAAATGCTAATAATATTTTATTCTTAGCTAAATAAATTAAAAATATTCTTATTTTTTTCTCTCTCATCTCTCTTATATTTTTCCTCTCTTTAATTTAAAGACAATTTATATATTACTATTTTACTTCTACCATTCTATCACCTAATCATAATATAATTCAATCGTTTCATCATTTCCACTCAATTATTGCTATGTCTATTAACTACTATCACCTCCACATCCACCTCAACCTTACTATGACAAGCCTAATCACTATTACACTTTCATTTTCATCATCATCAATATGATCCGTTTAAGTCACGTCCATTAATTCCAATTCTACAATTGCCATATTATTATTTTACAGATCCATTACAAAATGAGTTATAATTCTAAACATCTGATCCTTCCATCAAATACCTAATTGATATGTGCCATCTCCATTAATTATCGTCTCTTACTGACTTCTTGCAACACTCATGTCTGCTCCTTGTAAGTCAAAACGTCTTGTTTCACCGATGTAGGCTTTTGATCTAGTTCCACCATCACCATTATCTCCAAATGGAAATTAGTGGCATGAGGGTGGCTTTATAATTGAAAAAGAAAGAAAGGGTGAGGGTGGGCTATTAGGAAGGGAGGAGAAAGAGTTGAGAGAGAAAAATGAAAAAAATTATTTGTTATTTATATAAGAATAAAATATTTTTTAATTTTGGATTTTTATTGCACTAAACTTTCAAGTTATGGTAAAATTTTATATTTTCTGAAAATGAGGGTACAATTACAACAAAAATAAAATAAACAAAGTTTGAGGTAAATTCATCAATAGGCCTTTTTTTTTTTTTTCAATTTTGACTTTTGGGGTATAGTTGCAACAATATTTTCAAATTAGGTTAAAGATCATTTTTTTTTTTTTTGAATACAATTACAAAAAGGCAAAAATTTTGGAATAACTTGACTTGAAAAATAATTCATTTACAAAGTTTATATTTTCTAATGATATATAAATAAATCATTGGATTAAACAAGGAAAGTGGAGAAATTCGATTAAGAGATCAAAAAACTATACATGCAAGGCTTTTTTGGCCATTGTACTAGTTATTTAACAGCAAAAGACGGAATGATCAAATCCAATGACGGAAAAATAGTTAACAAAGACGAGAGAGCCACGTGGAAAGACCAAAATGAAAAAGAAAAAACAATGACAATCTTATAAATAAAAGAAAAAGCAAATAATTAAGAAAGGAAAAAATCACTATTCATCATGTCTTACCCTCTTTTTTTTAATGTAGTATAGAAATATAGATATATCCTACGGGAAATTCATCATGCCTCACCCTTTTTTTGTTTTTTTATAGGTATATTAAGTTTATTACGTCATTAAATTAAAAATATAATATATTAATTAATAATATTAAATTATTCATAAATTATAATATTATTAATTAATATAATTTATTTTTATTAAATTATTTTATAAATAATTTGATATTATTAATTAATATATTATGTTTTTATTTTTTTAATTTACGAGTGATGTTAGCATAGTATATGTATTTTTTTAATTTCAATTGTTATTTTTAAAGTATATATAAACGTTTTAGATTTTATCTGTCTTCTTATGCCAGATCACGATCATTATAAAGAAACTCATAAAAGTTTCAGGTACACACGCGTCTCAGTCCAAACACATGAGTTTGAAAGAAAAGATTTTGTTGAAAACAAAATGCGTTAAAAATGGAAGACAACCAAACAAGCGGGTCCAAAATAAATTTTTTATTTTTTATTTATTTAGGATCCAAAAAGTCAACAGCCATCGACGAAGTTGACACATGTCTTAATTTACCATTCTTATTTTATTACGATTTTATCGGGAAAAATCATGCTTCATTCATATGACCATTGACATATGTTTTCAAACTCAGTTTTATCTAGCACCATGACTGGCGGTGGCAAGATTAGTATCAAAAGAACATGATGAATTTGAATGAAGAATAGTAGCTCCGAATTAAAATTGTAAATTTTCATGTTTAAAAGCTCATTGAACCAGATGTTTGGGCTTAATATCAGTATAATAATCCAAAAACTAGATAGTATATTATTGATAACGCTGAGCTAATTCTATATTTTTATGTAATTTTTATTATATTAGGCTTAATGCTCTATTAATAAATTATATTTTATCAGAGAAAAAAAAAATCTAGCACCATGATTAAAAATTCATTTTTTTGCCAAATCATTAAAATCAAATCGGAATTTTATATATTATATTATATTTCTATTTAATATAATATGGTTATAAATAAATAAATAAAATTTAAAAATATGATAATAATTTTATAATCACACGATACATGAGAAACAACTATTTATGAATATATCCATGTATTAGGTATGTGAAACAATTAGCTAATATGAGACTAATTGCAAGTTATGATATGTGAAATTTGAATTTTTAATACTACTGGGAAAATGATGGGTCGCGTCAATATATTTGCTCGTTGCTTCTAAATCAATATGGTAACAAGTGAATTAAAATTATAATTGGAAATTAAATTGTTACAAATTCTCCTTCTTAACAGAAATGTCAAACTACCGGTCAAATATTAAATGTCATTAATGTAAAATCAACAATTGATTGGACTAAAATTTTCTTTTTTTATTTTCCTCACAATTTATTTAAAACCCAAAATTTTGTCCCATGTATTAGGTACACACGCACACGCAGCCACAATAACAATACTAGACAGTATACGCCTACTGTACTGTATTAGGTACATACGGTATTAATTAATTAATATAAAGATTTATAGTCAATGGTTTGTCCTTTAGTTGGTCAATGATGGATGATGGTCCTCAACTGTAGAATTTGTGTTTTGTACACAATTTTTCAGTCTTCTAGACTTCTAGTACAAGTAGATAAATAATGTATTTATACTGTATACTATATCCTTGATAGAAATTAAATTAAAAAAATAGAGATAAATTTAACTAATTAGATAGTCAAATTATTTGATAAAAAAAAAAAAAAAAAGATAATCAAACTCAATTCATTATATACTTACATGTTTTTGATATATTTTATTAATGTGAGATTTATTCTTAATATTTTTTCTCAAGTGGCAACTAAGATTTGATTTTGATATCCAGTTAATCAATTTAAATTGAATTTTTCATCTGAAATTGAAATTTGAATGCAGCAGCAATACTGGATTCCGAGCTGAACCAGCTATGATACTGTGATAAAAATTGAATTCAAAAGATAAAGGTAATTTAAATGAGTGTAGGTTAAATCTACGAATAAATTAGATTTAATGAGTTTAAATCAATTATTGTTAAAAGGTTAAACTAACTAATTAAATAATCAAGTTCAAATAATTATATACTCATATATTTTAACGTATTCTTTTTAATGTAGGATTGGTTTTTAACAATACCATAAATAATGTATTTTTTTGAGAAAGAATTAATTGCATATTAAAACTATCTCTGACACTGGTAAAACAACTGGAGATGTCAGGTTATATTCTTAAATCTGTGGTTAAGCCCATTGATCAAAATTTACTTTATGGATTCTAAAAATTCGATATAGTTAAATAATTGAGTTATTCTGGATGGTCAGATAAAAACTAGTATCTT
The DNA here is from genome assembly GCA_947687605.1 of Reutealis trisperma. Lineage (NCBI taxonomy): Eukaryota > Viridiplantae > Streptophyta > Magnoliopsida > Malpighiales > Euphorbiaceae > Reutealis > Reutealis trisperma. The sequence continues at coordinate 3,536,967 of CANTUT010000033.1, read as the reverse complement.
TTTATTATTTGTTAATTCAATATAGCACCCTTGACAATGTGATCAAGTTTCATTGACTTACATTAATTAATGGATAGGATCAATATATATATATATATAGACTATTATTAAGTGCATTATAATAATTGGTGATAGATTTATATTTAATTTTTTTTTATTATCAATAAATTTTTAATTCAATGATATTTCAATTAAAAAAATTGAAAATAATATGTTTGGTTTTTTTTTTATTTATTAATTTTCATAGAATATATAACATGGTTGAACCTATTAAAAAAAAAAGCTAAAAAAGAAAATTAAGGATATCTATGTAAGCACGGATTGTGTAAAGCTAATTACTCACCAACCGCGCATATAAAACTTGTCTTCCAAGCAATTAAAGAAGCGTGACTGCTGTTTCCAACAAAAAGTCAAACGAAAATTTATTGTATGTGTTAATTAATAATTAAAATGAGGGTTGAAATATAATATAAGATGTTTATATTAGTATATAATTATTTTGTTGACTTTTATTATTGACTTTTTTTGTACTTGTAAGGTTCGACATTAAATTTGTGAAGGAATAATTGTTCCATGCACGATCAAAATATTTTTATCAACATTTCCGCATGCGGTTTGACATTTATATCCAACCGGCAATTTACTTGTGTAACCACACACTTCCGCATATATACATAAAATGGCTTTACATTCGCCTATCCAATATGATAAAAATATATATAATAAAAAATAATATCGCTAAAAAAAAATAAAAAATTTATATTGGCTAAAATATCTAATTACTCATAAATCTATATACTTGATATAAGTAAGAATTTTCTCATAATTGTAATGTAACAATCACTCAGAGTTTAAAATAAATCCAAATATAATTTTTATATGTCCTTATTGATATTAAGATATCAAATTAAAATTTTTTATTAATTTATTGGATGAACTCCTATTAATTATTTGACATCTAATTAATAATTTTGATAATTATTAATCTTTAACTAGGGAATAGAGCAACATCAATAGTGATCTTTAACATACCATCAGGTAGCTTCTTCTAGCGGGCAATATGATGAATAGACTTGCTGCAATCCTTTTGCTCCCCTTGCAACACCTTTAACCGGTTCTCAAGGAATGATAACCGGTTCTCAAGGAAAGATAAAGAGCCATTCACCACAGCAGCTACTAAAGAGAATTTTTCTTTGCCACACAACTTCATTTCTGTGGGCTATTGAAGAGAATTTTTCTTTGCCACACAACTTCATTTCTGTGGTACCATATCCCCCAACAAAGCATAGTAATTTTTGCACAGACTTGGAGAGAAGACTGATCAAACATAGTTTTAACCAATCAAAGAAAGCCAAATTATCATGGATACCTGACCAAAGAGATCGAGGACTCATTCCAACAATCTTTGGCAAATTCACATTAAAGCATCACATGATAGATGGTTTCCACAAAGTGTCCACACACTAGACAAGTTTGATCAATTATAACTCCCCTATTGACCAACATCACATTAGTTAGGATACAGCCTTTGGTCACCCTCCACAGCAAGCGACAAACCCTAGGAGGAACTTTAAGTTTCCAAATAACTTTCCAAACTTTATCTTCAACACAACCTTCCTCAATTTGGTGGGAATTAATTAACCATTGATAAGCACTTTTAACCGATTATAGACCTTTCTCCTCGAATTTTCACTAGAATTTATCTTCCAAATTTTGAATGCTCTCCCTCAATTAATTTAATTAATGCTTATATAGTAAATTAAATAGATTTATGTGATAGTATTAAATAAGGGTAAATTAGATATTTAAGAGAGTAAACATGTTTTAAAAGAGAAAATAGACTTATATTTTGAAACATCTAAAAAAAAATGAGCCTATATATTTGGGACAGAAGAAGTATTTGCTTCCAACCAAATTCTATATATTTGGCACATTTATATATGTTCTAGTGGTAAACTCAGGACTCACGTTCAATCCTCCCCAATGCTAATTAAAAAAAAAAAATACTAATATATATTTGAGTATGTTAGCAAAAATGAATTTATACTAATACATATAAAATGAAATTTCACTTTGAAATACTAACCGGCCAATTTTTTTTTTTAAATAAAAAAGAAAATAAAATTATTGTACCTAAAAAAAAAGTTAAAACCAATTATATATGCCAAACTATGAATCTTTTGCTTGATATATTATTCAACACATGGAAGATTTCCATTTATGGGCAAGCAATAGACAGGAGAAAATTGGGATTCATGAGATAGAAGAAAAGAATAGAAGAAGGAAAAGGAATTGATATTGCTAAAGCTGTAATGCAGCAAACGTGCTATAATCAATCACATGGAATTTTAAATTTTTTGAAAATCTGTTAGGCCGTCCAGGCAGTCTCAAGGGAATAGGAGGCCTAAGGCAAGATTTTAAAGAAGTCCCAATTAAAAAGAAAATACCAAAAAATTAAAAAAATTTATTTATCTTTCTTGGTTGTTTTTCTCCCTTTGATAATTTTAGTGTGTAAAATAATGTAGAAAAGCATCTATTATTTTCATGTTTAGGAAAATCTAGATCATTATATTTAATTGGATCTTTTTTCTATTACTAAATCTCTAAAGTTTGCATCAATATCTTTTCAATGTCCTATATATATGTTGAATTAGAGATCCCATGTTCATTTTCTTTTTATTTTTCATTAGTAGTGGTGCTAGTATATTTTTCTTCGTCAATCTCATTATTAATATCATTGACATCATCAATTCATCCGATTGCTTCCGCATAATTTTCTAAATTATTTTCAACTAAAGTCTGTCCTTTAAATGAACTTGATGTGCTACCTTATTTGTTACTAATGAGGAATTTATCAAGTGCTCCATATTGAAATTTGATTAACATTTCGATTTTTCTCTTTTTAATAGTTTTTGATATCCACTTTCATATTTTCTATTAGATATAATTATGATTTTTGCTAAAAAAATATTTAACCAAAATAAAAATCACAACAACAATAATAAAATCAATAACAAATTTCTATAATAGGTTCAATAATCAATCAATAATAATAAAAGCAAATAGAATATAAATTCAAATTAAAATAATGGATTAAAAAGATGAAAAGATAAGACCTAGGAGATGATTATTGAACTTAACTCATCAATTTCAAGTAGATAATGATTAAAAAAATTTTATTTTCAATATGTAAAATGATTAAATAGATAGTAAAGAAGACTAAAAATTAGAGGAGGCTAAGGAGAGATATTGATTAAAGAAAAAAAAGATAGAGATAGTTTTTGATAAAAAAAATTAAGTCTTTAGATTTATTTATAATTGAAAAATGAAACGTTGTTATAGAGTAATTAAGGAGACTAACAAATTCCTATTTTATAGGCTCTTTATCTACTAATTCCAATTTGCAACGGTTATTTTCTTTTGCTTTTTTCCCAAATACTCTTTATTTATTCCCCAACATCAATCTTCTAGGGTTCTTAATCATCTACTCTCATTAATTATTCATCTAATTTTTTTTTGAAAAAAAAAAATTCATTCTTTAAATCATATATATATATATATATATATATATATATATATATAGGGGACCTCTAGTTTTGGGAGGCCTGAGGCAACTGTCTTAGTTGCCTCATGCACCCCGCAGCCATTAGACCATTTTTAATCCATAATACTAAAATGCAATAATTTTTACACTAAAATAATATAATTATAGTAAATTCATCTCTAAATATAAACTTTATTCCAACACAAAAAAAAATATTCTATATATACTCCGTTAGCCCCACAAAATTTTATTTCCATTACCACAATTTATCTCTTCCTTTATAATTAAAAAAGAAAGAAGCAAATATGGTTGCAACAATGACACTCTAAATTTGTGTGTCACTATTGCACTACACTAATTTGATGTGGTTTTTAATACTGAGTTAGAGCAAAATCCAGCATCAAATTTTTCTACCTATGCATAATTAGCGTGGGACGAATATGCTTTTAGAATTAAGGTTAAGCATGGTTCGATCCAAGCTAGAAATTTGAAAATCTTCATAATTGAATTGAGTTTTGAGGATTTTCATTTTTGGAGAACCAAAACTAAAATCGAAATAAAAAATCTCCATATTATACTATATCAAAATTCTAAGACAATACAACTCGGGAGTTGAATATTTTGATTTCGGTTGAATTTAATCCAATACAATATGGAGATTCAAAAATATAATATTGAGAATTTTACAAAACTTTTTCTTCTCTTTTAAATTTTAAGTTTTTATATAATAATAATAATAATGTTTGAATAATTATTAACAAGATTTTAATTAGAAATTAATAAAAATCTACAAGTAAGATAATTATTAAAAATTTAGAAATTAAAAAATAAAAAATTTACAGAAATAAAAATTATAGAACATGTAAATCTAATTGTACTTGTCCAACTCAATATATGATTCATCAAAAAACTACCAAAATTCAAAAAACAACAAAAGAAAAAGAAAAAAAAGGTAAAGAAATCATAAAAATAGAAAGAAATTAATATGTAGTTATATTTTAGTATTGTTAAAACTTAATCCATATTATATTACTAATTTTTCATCAATACAAATTTAGTAAACCTAATTAATTAAATTGTATAGATATTAATAATTATATTCAATTGAGATATATATATTTGTAATTATAGATTTATAATTCACCTATTTTTCTTGTGATATAATTTGATAATTGACATAATATCATGTATAATTTTATAATTTTAGTGTTATTTATATATTATTTAATTGGCATTACTTATATATTATAAATAAAAAATAAAAAACTTCGATTATTTTGGTCCAATTCAATTCAGTACAGTTCAGTCCAGATATAAATTAATATTCAAAACCATCCCAGCATATTTTACTCAGTCCAGTTCGGTTCAAGGAAAGTTAAAAAGTCAATGATTTGATTCAATTCTGAATATTTTTAATTCAATTATTCGGTTCAATTTAAAATTTCTAATATCCCTGCTTAGCCTTACTTAAAATTGCAAATATATAAAATAAGAGTTAAATAATAATAATAATAATAATAATAATAATAATAATAAAAAGCCAAAACACAATGATGATACACGTTGAAGTACCATATAAATTTTGAAGCCTTACTCTCTTAAAGAGGAAATAAGAAGACTTTTTTTTTGCATTTTTAGCAACAAAAACACCTAGCACGTGTTTCATGGCTAGCTCCATACTGAACACTGACCCTTTTGGTATATATTCTATTTTTGGATTTTAATTTTTCCTACATTCCATATTGTTCAAAAAATATGCATTATTAATATAAAAGAAATCTGTGTGTATATTCTTGAGTTATACATATAATCCATGAAAGAGTGTAATTCTTTGGGGAAAAAAATATCATATATATATATATATATATATATTTCAATTTCTTATCCACATCAGCCCTCTTTTTTAGTATTTAGAAAAAAGAAAAATTACGAGAAAAAAGATGATGTGTATATATTATAAGTAGCAGCGCAGGAAAGTATAAATAAAATTAAGAAAATTTTTTATTTACTTTTGTTGTAGTTATTTTATATACACTCAATTAATTATTGATTAATATTTTTAATATTAAGCGTGAAGATATGAAAATTCTATTTACACCCGCATACAATTTTTTTTAATAAATTTAATGCATTAGGCGTAATTTTATCTTTCCCATAAAATAATATATTTAGTACCACGTGGCATTAAGAAATAAATATTCCTATCAAAATAATTAGTTGAATATCAAACAAAATATCATTATTATTACAAAGAGGATTGAGTATTTTCCATAATAAGAGTAAATGCACCGTAAACGTGTTAGAGGTAGCCCAGAAAGTGGGAAGCCAGAAGAAGCAAAATACGTGGAGCCTGAAACTAAAATCCTCCCCTTATCAAATCAGTACGTACTTGAAAAGAGAAAACAGTGTTAGAAGGAAATTAAAGGGTGATATATACTCTTTTACAGGAATTAAATGGTGAGGCCACTGTGAATACTGTTGTCACAGATATAGTAAATCTATATTATTAGCTATTTCAAGAATACATCCGAAGCCAACCGTCCATCAACAATTTCAAGTCAGATCAAACACCTCTAAATTTGTTCTTCTTTTCACACCGTGTGGGTTTATGGACATTAATTTTATTTATTTATTTATACCTAGCTATGTTTTCTCTTGCGCAATTCCTTGGAAAGTTCTTGATTTACCGTAATATTAATTATTAATTATATTCAAAAAAATCTATATTTTACTAAATAAATATATCAGTCAAATTAACATGGTAATAACATACGACAAGAACTTTTAAAGAAATATCTCAATAGTTAAACACTTTGGTCCCGATTCTTCAATTATTTGAATATTTATTGATTGGTGTAAAATTTGATTTTATATTGCAAATGTCTTTGAATGTAGCCTAGCCCCATTGTATATCAAGGAAAAATTCTATCTAATTATGATTAAAAAAAATACAAAAAGAATGAATATGAATTTTTTCTTTTTATTATTGGGCTAATAATTAACTTAGTCTAAAGTTGAATGTCTGTCTCAAAATGTAAAAGATTAGAGTTCATACTTTAATCATTTTAATTTCTTTAATGAATCTCGATGTTCTTAAAAAAATAATTTTTTTAGCTAAAAAAGAAAAAATTATATATATAAAGGTGGTTTCAAAATATATATAAAGGTAATTTCGATTTTTTTTTTTTTTTTATGTATTACACTTCATCTTTCATTGGGTAAGTTCAATTCCTTACTTTTTTATTTCATTTAATTACCTCCGTTTCCTTATGTAATAGTTGCAAACCTAACCCAAAAATAAACAGTCCAATGTATAATTTTCGATGCTTTAATTCTTAATTTAAAAAAAAAAAATTCCTTGATTTATTTTCTCTTCCACCACGTGCATGATTTCTGTATTCACACGCAAGCCGTTACGCTTGACTGACGAAGGGATTGATGAAAAAGTTAAAAAGTAAAAATTCTGTTATTAATTAAATTCCAAACCTTTGAACTTTAAAATATACTTTTCTGATGTCTTTTCCATTCTCCTCTCTCTGTTGCTATGTATTTGTAATAATATTACGTAACTCTTTGTATCCCCACTGCCTATAAATACTCATACTCTCCTCGTCTTTGTTCCTCACTTAGAAGCTGTAATATTAACACTACTGCTGCTGCCACTTCAATTCCAGTCTTTGCATTCTTTAATTAGAACTAAACAAAATGGTGAGTGGCCAACTTTTGTCTAGAATTGCAACCAATGAAGGACATGGAGAAAACTCTCCTTATTTTGATGGATGGAAAGCCTATGATAGGAACCCATTTCACCCTATTCATAAGCCTGATGGAGTTATCCAAATGGGTCTTGCTGAAAATCAGGTTGCTTTAATTTTCTTTTCTGAACTCAGTTTTTTATCTTTTATATCGGAAGTTCTTAAACAGAGTGGGTTGTCAGGGTATAAATCCCTGACTTCTCTATCATTGAGTCACTGACTCAATTACAATTTAGTTTAATTTAGTTTTTTTACTTTTCGAGTGATGATTAGGATTAAACATGGGATTAAATTTTTTGTTATTTTCTCTCTTGGCAGCTTTGCTTTGATTTGGTTACAGACTGGATTAAGCAGAATCCTGAAGTCTCCATTTGCACTGCTGAAGGAGTTGCTAAGTTCAAGGAAATTGCCAACTTTCAAGATTACCATGGCCTGCCAGAGTTCAGACAGGTATGCATGAAATAATTAATTAATTATGACCGTATTTTATGTGCTTGGAACGCACATTTAGTTGAGTTTGATATTGACAAGTATATATGTCAATATTTCAGGCTATTGCCAAATTTATGGGAAGGGTTAGAGGTAACAGGGTTACCTTTGATCCAGACCGTATAGTCATGGGTGGAGGAGCTACCGGAGCAAGCGAGCTGATTATGTTCTGTTTGGCTGATCCTGGAGATGCTTTTCTCGCTCCCACACCATATTATCCAGCGTATGAAACTATTCCTTCTTGTTTTTATATTTTTCATTTTTGTATTCGCAATTTCACTTAAATGATATTAAGAGTTTGAACTTTAGTCAAAATCTAATCAACAAAAAAAACTCTAGCAGGATGCTTTTCATTTCTAACACATACACTTCCTCTTTTAGTGGGTATTGGGTGCCAAGAAAAAGATAGAGATTAGGAGATGTGAAAATATGGTATAATTAATCAAATAAAAATTCAACGTTCAACAAAAACTTAAACTAAAATTTTCAATAAGTGAAATAATGAAAAGTAGTTTGAGAAATTGTATATGAAATAAGGATAATTATGCATTAGCAATGATCGATGTGCTTTGACTTTTGAACTTTGAAAATATATATTTATTTTAAACCGAAGGAAACTGGCTTTTGCTTGTACAAATAGTCCACCAGTTTCTGATCACCGACTCAAAACAGGGGACAGAGAGGGCTCAGCAGTCAATTTGACTAGGTTGTAATTTCTGGAATTTTCAGTGGTCATGTTATGGGTCAGAAACAAATTCAAACTAGGGTTTGATTCACTTAAAATTTGGTCAACCACGTACTTTTTCGTTTTGATTTTGCCTTATTATTTTATATATTCTTTTTCAAAGAAAAATCCATTCTAAGATTAATTAGTTAGAAGAGCGTACACTTGTTTTATTTTACTTAAGTGGACCTTTAATTCTTGCAAATAAAGTAATTCCCAATACAACTACTACCAATTAAACCATTCAAACACAGAATTCTATTAATTAAATATATATCCGAATGTTCAAACCTGCAGCTAATGGATACAGCTATAGTTGGAAAAATTCTCCACTCCATTAATTAATTAATTTTCCAAATTCTTCTAATCTTTCAAATATTCCTAACTTAATATAGCAATTTTGCGTGGTCAAAGTCAATAATAATTTAATGAAATCCAGAACTACTGTAAAATTTTATGTAAAAACTTTTTAAATTGTAGGCGCGAGAATTAACTTTAAAAAGAGGTTTGTTATTTTTTTTATTGATCAAGATTTTATTTTTAATGCCGTATCTCTGTTATAAATTAAAATTTTTTGCTGATAAATTTATTGAATATGTCATCTACAGATTCGACCGTGACCTCACATGGCGAACTGGTGTCCAGATTATTCCAGTTGATTGCTACAGCTCCAACAATTTCCAGATAACCAAAGAAGCATTAGAATCAGCATATGAAAAAGCTCAAATTTCAGGAATCAACATCAAAGGCTTGATCATAGCTAATCCATCAAATCCACTTGGCACCATCTTACACAAGGACACGTTAAAAGATTTAGTAACCTTCATTAACCAGAAAAACATTCATTTAGTCATTGATGAAATATACTCAGCCACAATTTTCAACCTTCCTAACTTCATTAGCATCTCGGAAATTATCCAAGACATGGATTGTAACCGAGAGTTAATCCACATTATATATAGCCTGTCGAAAGACATGGGATTCCCTGGATTCAGAGTTGGGATTGTTTATTCTTATAATGATACAGTGGTGAGTTGTGGTCGGAAAATGTCAAGCTTTGGATTAATCTCTTCACAGACTCAATATTTACTTGCTGCGATGCTTTCCGACGAGGAGTTTGTGGAGAAGTTTCTGGCAGAGAGCTCGAGAAGGTTGAAGAACAGACATAATATGTTTACAAAAGGATTAGAACAAGTAAGGATAAGTTGCGTAAAAAGCAATGCTGGCCTCTTTGTTTGGATGGATTTACAACATCTTCTTAAAGAGAAAAGTTTTGACGGAGAAATGGCATTGTGGAGAGTGATTATAAATGAAGTGAAGCTGAATGTTTCGCCGGGATCTTCATTTCATTGTAAAGAACCTGGTTGGTTCAGAGTTTGCTTTGCTAATATGGATGATGAAACTGTGGAAGCTGCATTGAAAAGGATAAGAGAATTTGTGGCTAAGGGAAAAGATAAAGAATTGGCAACCAAGAATAGTAAAAAGAGATGGCAAAAGAATCAGAATCTTAGGCTTAGTTTCTCAGCTAGAAGATTTGAAGAGGGAGTAATTTCACCCCATAATATTATGTCTCCTCATTCTCCAATTCCTCTCTCACCGCTTGTTCGTTAAGTATACGTTGGTTAAGCCGTAATCAAATATAATATAATATAATCAAATGTATTTTTAGTGTAAATAATATTATGCTAAAAATTCATTTAATTATAGTACATTATATTATATTATGGCCCACTAAATATACCTTAATTCAACAATACTGAAGCTGAACAAACTAATGACCAAAACAAAAGAGCCTATATATATATATATAATCTTAATTTGTAGCTATCTGTACAATAAGGTTAAATTTAGATAATTTTCTATCTAGATTATTTGTTTTAGGGTATTATCTTTTTTTTTTTTAATTATTTTCCCCATTATTTTGGAAGTTGTACTTTAGGTCTATTTGTTTTTTTTGGGGAAAATTAATGTTTTTATATGTGAAGAAAGTCATGTATCATGTATCAGCATAGTCTGATCACGTGGATGGAAAGTAAAGATAGCTAATCTAAACTATATTGCTTTCCTTTTGTATCAGAAAGGAAAAAAAATAAAATAAAAGTCCATTTAATTAAAAGTGTTCAATGCAATTATTATCTCTAAATTAAATTCAAGTTATAATTATTATATTTAGTTTTTTCTGATTGTTGACTTTTTTTCTTATTTCATTCCGTGATTCATATGCTAGCTCTAGACAGTAGACACGGCCGTCCCAATATATATCGAAGCATATTTTGTTTGAAAGATAAACAAAATTCCAAGCCATCATATCTGGAATTTTATTTACAATTGTCCTTTTACAAAACTTTAAACGTGATTAAACTTTTAGTGAGTTAATTAATTTTCTTCTCTAAATAGTTGAGCAATCATGTTTGAACAATATGAATTACGATCCCTTTTTTTTTCCTTTTTATTTTTTACTTTTGGTACATCCTTCGTTCAAAAAAGTTAAGTCACAAAAAAAAAATAAATATTACTCTCTCCGTTTCAAAATAATATGCTTATAATTAATTTTACACATATTATAAAAATATAATTTTTATAGTTAAAATGATACATTTTTCCTATAATACTCCTAATGTTTTTTTTTTTTTTTCATACTCTAAGATATGTTAAATAAATATATATCAAACATTAATATTTCATGTAGTTTTCCAATTATCATTTAATATGTTTGCTTGATAACAATTGGAAAATAAATAAGAATATAATAGAAAATTAACTGACTAAGAAAGAAATAAGTCTATTGTTATGAAACGGATTGAGTATTAATTTATCCGTACGTGATTATATATCCACTCCCTCATATTTATATAAAAATTCATTCCCCATACCAAATTAAGACAGAGTCATATATAGAGAGAGAGCATGTATACTTAATAATTTCTCAAAATGATCAAATTCTAAATTTACATGTAACAAAAATTTATATTAATCACTAGATTACTAATTTAATGTCAAAATCTTATTTATAGAAAACTTCTATATTTTTTATTAATAAAATTTTGATTTAATTGTATTAGAATCATCTGAAGACCATAAAGTCTTGAATTTTAAATTTTAATTGGAACCAAATTTATACTAAAAAACAATTAGACGAGACATTGAGGAGTAAGAACTATATATTCTTAGTTTCTTATTACGTGTAATCCACCACACTTGTCAGTTGTCACAAAGGAGGAATTTGTTGCATATTTATCTTTTAGCTTTTATTTGGGAGTTTTTTTTTTCATGAAAAAGGAAAAGAAAAGAAAAAAATGATTAATAAATATTTCTTATTTGAAAGTTTAAGAGATAAGAAATGACATTAGTTATTGAAGTTAAAACGATGTTATTAAAAAATTATTTTTAGTAATAGGTATGGAAAATCTTTAAAGGGGAAATGAATACATATTTAATGACTTACATGTTGACAGCCATGTGTTACTAATTACTCTTTCTTGTTTAAAATATTTATTTCACATTATTTTAGGGATTTTTTTTTTAAATATTTATCATTTTTTATTTCAAAAAATAATTTTTTTTAATTTTATTCTTTCTTTATTTTTTCTACTAAATATTTGTATTAATTTTATCTCCATATCAAAATTAAGAAAAAATATTTTAATATTTTTATTTTAAAATTATAATTATTTAATTATTTTATTAATTATATATCAAAATTTTAAATGACATATATTTAAAAACTGAAAAAATAGTAGCTAGTCACTCTAAAAAACTTTTGTATGATGAATGCATGCAACACATTGCATGTGCCATCATCATTATCAACAAACGTGTATGGTGTGATTGAATGTTAGTTGTTATATAATGTGTACATCGCTAAAAATGTATAGAGTACCATAAAATTATTTCAAATAATATTAATTTATAGTATAAAAAGAAAATAAATTTAAAAGTCGATTCATCTCCATTTACCTCAATTTTAAGTTGACCACAAGACTTGAGTGTCATTGACACGATGCAGCCATACCCACCCACACAAAATGCGTGTAAGTACATATGCATTTAATATTTGGGAAAAATATATTGTCGGTTTGCCTACCTAAGATTAAGATTATTTGTAAAGTTTCTTGTGTCTGTCATCAACTGAACCGACCGTGCATATTATTGATATATTGTTGTTTAATTTAAATATGGATGGTAAAATTTGATCTGTCCGATAAAAAATTTATCTTATCCCAAATTCCATGAAAAATCTTCATCCTAAATATAATAATGAAGTAGGGATGATTGAGTCTTTCTCACCCATATATATATATATATATATATATATATATATATATATATATATATATATATATATATATATATATATATATATATATATATATATATATATATATATATATATATATATATATATTATTTTTTTTAATTATATTATTAAATATTTAATTAGATTATTATTTTTTAAATATAAATTAATAATATATAAAATTTAACATAAATATTTGTCAAAATATGTAGATTATGTTAATAAAATTATAAAAATATAAATAGAGATTTTCATCTTTATTTCGCATCCCTATAAATTTTATTTATTTCATTTCACTTTTATTCCAAATATTCATAAAACGAAAATAAAAAATTTAAAATGACCGCATCATATTCTGTTACCATTCCTAAATTTAAGGACTCTTTTTGAGTCTAAAAGCTCTATGCAGTAGTTTTTGCCATGTTGAGATTAATTCACTTGCGTGAGCTTTGACATCTCTTCGCCTGAACTGGTCGGAGCATTAATTGTTAGGCACAAGAATACGGGCCAGGTGACTTTAAGCCTTTAACAATTGGCACATCAAACTCTCATTGTCTCCATTCTTTTTTTTTTTTTTTTAATCTCTTCACGTGATAAAAAATATATATATAAAAAAATATATATTTAATAAAAAATCTTATCATTAATCGATTTGGTGTATAAAATAAATTTACATTCATTCAATATATCAAATAATTTTTTGTGATTAATATGCATATGATAATGTCAATCTCATATCCAACATGAGTTAAAATAGAAGTTTGTGATAATAATCTCATGGTTATGAAAAAGATTTTAATATTATTCAATTAAAAGCTTCTTGATAAAATAAAAATATAATTTTTTTTCTTAGCATAAAATTGTAGCTTGTCATTAATTAATCATGAATACATATTCTTTTTATTTCTTAATAGGTGACGTTTTTAATAATTTCACTAGAATTAAGATACTGTTAATTAGACTAAATTCTACCTCTCCATCTTAAAAAGATTATCCCTTTTATTTTTTTATACAATTTAAAAAAATATCATTAATTATTTTGCAACTCATATACCTCTCTGTCTCACTTTCCTTTTTTTTATTCATACCCTTACTTATAATCATTTATTACTATCATTTTTTATTAATTTTAGAAATATATAAGTACTATACCTTTCAATTAATAAAAATTAAATTGACAATTACTTGTATCTATTTTAAAGTAGATAAATATTTTAAGATATTTTAAAAAGAAACAGCGAATAACCTTTTTATGATGATTTCTTGAAATGGCTTTTAATTATGTGAAAAGATGTTTAGAATTATTGCAAAAAAAATTTCTTCTAATAAATGGAGGGAGTATATATAGACAACCACAAAATTTGTATGTATATATATATATATATATATATATATATATACATACAAATTTTGTGGTTGTCTATATATACTCCCTCCATTTATTAGAAGAAATTTTTTTTGCAATAATTCTAAACATCTTTTCACATATATATATATATATATATATATATATATATATATATATATATATATATATATATATATATCAAATACCAGCAACACTATCATTTATATATAATAATAATTATATTTTAAGTGGAATTCTTACGCAAGCAAAGGGAGTATTTTGGACTTACCCATGACTGATAAGCAGAGATTGATAATTTGATATATATATATATATATATATATATATATATATATATATATATATATATATATGAAAGCTGTAACTTTCAAAGAATAACATTTCTTGCATCGTCTGGCATCTATAATGCAAATCTAATAACAATGGTAACTTGTTCAAGCAGACTGCTGCTACTATCTTCCAGGCTTGATGGAAAAAATAGACGACTCTTGCGTCTTATCTTAATTTATATTATTTTTAATTTTTTAAAGTTAAAGATTGGACTTGGGGCTATATGATATTTATCATAAAACAATTATTAAGCCGCAGCTCCTGAAATGTTCAAAATATTCGTGCGATAAGATAAATGTTGCTAGCTTGCAATTTTAGGTCATTGTCTCAGCGACCATGTCCATATATGTGTATACGTGGTGCTGCTAGAGAATTAAGATTATTTTTTATTTTATTAGTATTGGATAGTATTCAATCTGCTATTTATTTGCACGTCTCTTCTCCATTAATGATTACGGTAATTTGTAGTTGCCATTTTTATTTTATATTCATTTATTTTCAAATTCAAATTTTAAACTGTGGAAAGAGGAAATCAATTCTAATTGAGACTATTATTTAGAAAAATATTTATTTACTTGTGGAAAAAGAAAATTAATTTTAAATCTATTTCTCATGAAAATATATACTTATCGCTAAGTTATATTTCAGTGTATGTGTAAAGGAGATTTATAAAAAAAGAAAGGATGAATCACTTATTGCATAGCCCAAAATCAACAAAATATAATTAATTTTTTTATTGACTAATGGCAAATAAATTATTATTATTATTATAGTATTGAAAGAAAATGGAAATTTGAACTTGAGTCTATTATTTAGTCAATATGCAATATTATATCTACTTAATTTGAGTCCCAATTACTTGTAAAGAAGATTTTTGACTAGCTGTGATTTGATCCAATTAGTTAGGCAGCAGTCAATGTAAATTAATTTTGCATTTTTTTTTTTTTAATGTTATCCTTGAAGAGAATTTCCTTGTTGGCGTTGTAATCATATAATGTTTGGCTTGCATTATATATTTGCCATATATGTGGTTTACACTTTTACATCTTTGAGATTCTACTTTATCGCAATATGGACTATATATATATATGAATTGATGAAATTCTCTTGAGGGAATTTCCATGGATGTTGCTTGCACGTATATTCAATTAGAGATTTTCTTTTTTTTTTTATATATATATATAGTCCTAACCTTTTCCTAGAAAATCTGGCAAAAAAAAAATTCCTACAAAATGTTTTCTTTTTCTTGGATCAAGACTTCTTTTAGCGAATGAGGAATAGATAAGTAAATTATTTATTCACATATCACCATATGTCTCGACAGTAATAATGATTCAATTTTATATACAAATTGAAATTGTTATTTAATGTTTTATTTTTTTTTCTCTATTAAATAGGCATGTGAAAGAAATTACAAGTTTAATTTTCTTTTCATTGCTTATCTTATAATAAAATACTCTCTTCATTTTAAAAAAAGTGAATAATAAGTAAAAATCACCATTTTTAAGATAATAATAATTTTATCATAAGTTGTTAAAAAAAACTACTATTAATTACAGTATAAATCTGCAAAATATCTCTCGTACTTAAAAAATAGAAAAGTAAATAAGCCATTTCACTATATTTTTTTTATTGAGTTGTTAAATGGTCACTTATTTATAAAAAAAAACTTAATTTTTAATGGTCTTTTTTTCATAATAGAGAGAGTATAATTAGAGTTGAAATTTTAACATTTCATTTTATTTTGTTAAAATATTTTAAATGCATAGAAAAAAATTACTAATCAATTCAAAATTAATACACGAAAAATTATGTATGAGACACATGTGAACCCAGATACAAGTCTCATAAAATTAAAAGCAAATATTTAGTAATCATTTTAAAGTTTAAACCATAAATAATTTCACATTTATTAAGACTTCTATAAATATTTAAATATAAAATACCTAAGAATGTTGCATTAGATATAAAAATCAAAATAAATTACAAGTTGCAATACACATATATATAATAATGGAATAAATTGAAAAACCATAGAAATTATTTCTTCCTTGGATTGCGAAAATTATTTCTCTGTGATGGGCCAATGGAAAATCAGTATTTGGGAAATGCGAAAGGATGTTGATAAATCTTATAGGGTATTTTAAAATAAAAAAAAATGCCATTTTTACGTCATTAGAACAAAAAATGGTGCGTTACATGTCATGTAATATAAAATTGTCAATGACAAATGAGTAGGCAATGACGTGGATGGATTATTGTTAGAACTACAATTGCCAATATTAATTTGTCCATTCCCTCTCCTTGTATCATATGCTTCTTCATTAATTAGTATATGTTGTGTGATTATAAAATTAATAATTTTTTTAAAATTTTTTTAGTTATTTTTAATATCATCTCACAAATAATATTTCCTTTGTCCTAAATATATTGGCTCACTTTTCTTTTTTTATTGTTCAAAAATATAGGCCTATATCTTTATTTACTTTTTTAAATTCTAATTTACCTTTATTTAAAATGCATATTTAATACTACACATAGATTATATTTGGTTCATGAAATTGATTAGAAATAAAATATATATGTCAAGCCCCGAACTCAAGGGCATGTGACTGGCATTAGGATACAGAAAATGTACGTGCCTATCAGTGCTCGTAGTAAGTTTGACCTCACACAACACGACAAACTAACACATAATAGGGCTATAGGCCCACATGTTAAGCAGATCCAAACTAATATCAATTTAAAATCAAAGCCACACTGGGCTAATAGCTCAATTATCTCATAAATAACATTTATTATACAATTAGATTCTGCTTAACAAATAATGTCTTAACTCGAAATATATATAGTAACTGATAATTACATAAAATACAAGTAATAAAGGTAACATTGCAGAGTTCTAGTATTATGATATAATTATGCATATTATTTATATAACTCAATACTTATGATATAAAACATTGTCAAAAGACAAATGACAGTCTAACTCAATTTATAATTTATTCACAAGCTCATTTCTCGACTTGAAAAGTATAATTTGAACAGGAGTGAGCATCCGACTCAGTGAATGATACCAGCTAATATATTAAATTAGTGTCTTACATACAGAATTATAATGCTCGTGCTATGCACTATGTTACAGAGATAGACAAATCAAACAATCAAGCAAGGATGAGATACAGTCCACAGTACCATACTAATACTCAATATGGGGAGCCGATCTCTCTATCCTGACTCTCTGAATCCAATAATCTGTCTCTTATGTCTAATGGGTTCGGCCGTCATTAGTCTATACCATGCAGCCCTGACCCGACTAATAGCGGTCCTGGCGATGAGCAGACCCGGCTAGCATATACCAGTCATAACTCATCTTCTCAATTCATCATAATCACGATCATAACCATACTCATAATCGTATCCATTATCCTAGGTGGTACTGTATTCTCCCGATATCCCTCTGTCAACCACAATCACAATATAGTATAGAATATCGATTCATCAATTACAATCAAATGTTACATGCATCTATGCAATAATAGTGCATAATATATATATATATATATATATATATATATATATATATATATATATATATATATATATATATATATATATATATATATACACACATACAATAAATGCAGATGCATATGCAAACAGAATAACATATTAGGGAGTATCACTCACCTAATTGATGATGCGTCTGACTGACTTCCATCGGAAGTGCAACTCTTAGAACTAGGAAGACGCCAGAACACCGACACTGAACAAAAAGAGATATTATCAGAATACGAACAACTCATATACCACAACATAACTAAAAGACCATTGAGACTCTTGCCGGGATTTCGGTATAATCTTTCCTAAACTTAGATATTACCCAAAGTCAATAAAACACACAATATTTCTAAAACAATCTTAACAAGTAAATATGATACAATACCAGTGACCCCTTCTGGGTCCTCCCAACTCATACTCATCAATAATCAACTAAAACACTCATCAATAATCAACTCATACTCATCAATAATCAATAACATATACACACATATATATGTAAAACAATAACAATGATGATGATGATAATAATAATAATAATAATAAACCATAATTTACATAATAATAATTCAATTAATAAAAATCATTCATAATGGTACTAATTATAACGGAAATCCAAACTTCCGATAAAATACTATAATTAATCATATAATATTAATTTAGTATCAATATTAATATTCAAATATCAAAATATAATTTCTACAAAAACCTACATTAATATTTTTCATAATAATATACATATTACTTCCTTCAATTATATACATATATAGTATTTAAATAAAATTATCATTAATAATACATATTCAAATAGTATGAATATATAATTTAATAAAATATAACTTCAATTCTTGCTTTAATAAGGAAAATATTAAAATAATACATTTCCGTACAAAAATAATATTTTATAAAATAATTGAAAATTCAAGATATTACAATATATATATATATATATATATATATATATATATATATATATATATATATATATATATATATATATATATATATATATATATATATATATATATTATCATAAAAAATTAACAAATAGCACAAGAAATTAATTTAAAAATATTTTTATTTTTTAATTTTAAATCAAATAAAAAAATTATTTATTATGCATTTAAATTATTT
This sequence comes from Reutealis trisperma, assembly GCA_947687605.1. NCBI lineage: Eukaryota > Viridiplantae > Streptophyta > Magnoliopsida > Malpighiales > Euphorbiaceae > Reutealis > Reutealis trisperma. Next base: position 3,517,764 of record CANTUT010000033.1, on the reverse strand, counting down.
CTTAAATAAAATTTGATAAAATTATATTTAATTTTAGTATTATTAATAAAATTAATTTATAAGGACATTATGATTATTTATGTGGAATAGAATAGTACTATTCTATGTTATATATGAATCAAATTATGAAATTGAAATAATTATTTTATTTCTAACATATTCTATTTCTTTAGAATAGTTACTCTATTTCTTATATATTTTATTCCATAAATCAAATATAGCTATAAGTCTTTTTAATTTATTATGTGAATATTAACTAAATTAATTGAGGAGTGTTTTTAGAAAGTTAAAAAAATTATTATTATTTAAATTATATTAACTAACTTTTATTATAATATGCGATAAAATAGAAATAGATTTATATATTTGGGACAAAGGGAGTATAAGTTAATATAATTTCACGTGTGTGTATATATCTATATGTGTTGCATAAATAAAAAAAAATAAATGATAATAATATAAACAAAAAGTTCTGATAATTAATATAAAAAATTTATTATTATTTGTTAGATATTGATTTTTAGTTTTTTTTTTCTCATGTATATTAGCATGTACATTAGTATATTTTTATTCATCATATATAAATACAATATAATACATCATACAACTAATATTATACAAATTAATCTTTGAAAAAATATATTGTAAAACTAATTATTAGACTTATTTTATTAATTTAATATCTAATAATACATGCATATGTTTATAGAGATATTTATATATAAATTTATAATCAAGTATATCAATTATATTATGTTAGTAAATTTATAAATAAATTTATTTGATTAATCAAATGAATTTAATTGAATTAGCATGAAGTATATTTAATTAAGGATTAATAATATTAACATGGATGGATGCTTGAAATGATATATTACACTGTATATAGATATATTCAAGTTTTCTTATTCTCAATCTTTGCCTTCAAACCCACGGATTAAAGTAGTAAGGAAAGTGAAGATAAGGACTACATCCACCTAATTCATCGTTAGTTGGTAGTTGCCACGAGTACTTGTCTTGCGGATTTGTCCATGATTTAAATACAATTAATTAATCAATTTAAGAACAATTTTTAAATACAACTAATTAATCAATTGAAGAATAATTTGTACTTACAACATATGTGTATATATCACTATATATAATTAATATTTGGTTAATTAATATAATTTATACGTTTAATACTTTAATTTAAATAAAAAAAAAAACTTTAATTTAATCTGCACATGTAGCCATCAGAGGATTATGAATAAAAGCAAGGAATTTATACAGAGGTTTCGATTCTCATTAACCACATGCATTTGTATTTTAATGTAGACGAATAAGACAGTAGGTTTAGGCTCCATGTGGGTACAAATAGGCAAACGATTGATATCGATTGTGTTTTACTCTTGTCTTATCATATACTCATAAATGGTAATATATTCCTTCCAAAAGAATTTTTTATATTTTTCTTTAAATGTCCTAAAAAAGTGTCAATTTTTATTGCTTTTTATTACATTTTTCATCTTTATCCCTATTCTTTAAAATATATTTAATATCTAAAAACACATATTTAAGTGTATTTATTATACTCATTAAAAGTATAAAAGAAAAAATATTATTTTATTTATTATATTTTTAATATTTCTAGAAAAAAGTGACAAATTTTTTTGGAAAAAAAATAATAGTAATTAATTAAATTAAATGCTATTAAATTTCCAAATGGTAATTAAACCCATCTTGGAAATTAAAGGCTTTAATCAATTTACTGTTGATAGGCACCAAACTCTGAAAATTAATTTAAAGAAAACGTACCTTTCCTCTACCAAAAGGGACAAGTTAAAGTTATTATTATTATTTATTTGAAAAAAAAATTTTTTTGCCCTTTGATTAGAAAAGTGACAACAAATACTTATGGTATGCCCAAAAAAAAATTGACATTTTTATTAAGTGTTTTTTTACTTTATTTTTTATTTTTATTCATTATTAATCTTGACCTTTAAAATGTATTATATCAGTTCTATAAATTTTATTTATAAATAAGTGGCTATTTAGCAATCCAATAAAAAAAATAGTAAAATGACTAATTTACCATTTTATTTTTCAAATATGAGAGATTTTTTTCAATTTATCCTGCAATTAATATGATTTTTTTTGACAACTTATGATAAAATTATTATTACTTTAAAAATAATAATTTTTATTTATTGGCTACTTTTTTTCAGAATGAAGAGAGTATTTAATATCTTAAAAAAATATATTTCTAATCTATGTACAAAAGAAAAGTATTTCAATTTTTTAGGATGAAAAGAATATATAAATATAAATATATTATTAATTAATAAAACGCATAAAATTCTTGGAGCAGAAAACTCCATAAACTAACTTATGCGTTCCAACTAAACAGTGGCATATGAAGGAGAAAAGAGAAAGAGAAAGAGAAAGAGAAAAGAAGAAGAGTCATTTGTAAAATGATTAGATACTGCCACCGACCAATTCAGGTGGACCATGACTGATGACCCCTTAGCTGAAAGGCTGAAAATTTACAAAATAAGGAAGAGGTACAGAGATTAAATTATTGAGATCCACAAATTTTATTTATAGGGCCATGACCCTGCATTTCTCATATAACACAGAAACCCCAGATGACAGATCTGATCTGAATCCTGAAAAAAAAAAAGAAAAAGAAACACTCTCTTTATGTCCCCACCATGAAATTCTCCTTACCTATGATCAGTCGATCACATGTGATGTGAGTTAACCCCTGCGGCTATTATTTTATGTCAAATTCCCTTTTAATTTTAATTCTTGAACCATACAATTTGCCAAGGATTTTCATTGGCATGCTCAATTTATTTAATAGTACATTTCTCAATTTAGTAAAATATTCGAGTTTCGAGTTCTAAGTAATTTTAAATTGATGTAGGAATTATTGATAAGACTTACAAGTTTGGGAGTTCAACCCTTTACAGAACCAAATCAATTGGTCAATTGTTCTATTTTGAGTATGGAAGCAAATAGTCTCAAACAAATAGTGTATCTCTATATATAATAACTAGTAATAAAAGGGAAACAAACAAAAGTAACAAAATTTCATTTATTCTCTCTACATATTACTAATGTTCTGAATAAGATTGAATGAGGCATCACCATCTTTTCTATATACAAGGTTTCTCTCTTCTTAGGTTTTAGCCTCTTTAAACCATCACCAGCTGGGGAAAAGCTATCATATATATTTTCTTACATATATATATATATAGCCATCCAATTTAGCAAATAACACAAGCATTTGGATTCTCTTCCATGCTCTGAACATAGTAATATGTGGTGAGGTGAGGATTATAAGCTTTGTAAGCCTTAACAAGCTCTAAAACTGGGTCTGGTGCAGGTGCTGGAGCTGGAGCTGGAGCTGCCTCTTTCTTGGGTTCCTCTTTCTTAGCTTCCTCTTCTTTCTTGGGTTCCTCTTTCTTTGCTTCTTCTTCCTTCTTGGGTTCTTCTTTCTTGGCTTCTTCCTCTTTCTTGGGTTCCTCTTTCTTAGCTTCCTCTTCTTTCTTGGGTTCCTCCTTCTTAGGTTCCTCTTTCTTCTCAGGCTCCTTTGCTGGCCCTACTGAGATAATATCTGTTTGCCAATACTTTCTCAGTTTGCTCACTACAGTTACAGGATCAACTACTCCTATCACTGTTAATTTCTTTTCTTTCATGTCCATAGCAAGGGAATCAATCCCTGTAAAAAGTTTTTCAAAAAATAATTACAATCAATATTTCCTCCGAATAATAAAATAAAAGGGAAACATGTCAAAAAAAATTTCACAAGCACAATTTTTTTTGGGTACTACATATCCGTGCAATAATACAAAATCCATGTCTATTTCAAAGATTTTTCCTCCCTTACGAATCTCCTACGGATGTCAAAGTTTGCTGGTGATAATCAATAGTCCTTTTCAGATGCGAGAGATCATGAACTTGAACTCCTTTTGAAACCTAATTAACTAAAAATGAATAAATTCTAGAATAGACTGCGCCTATTATATCATATATAGATTAATCAAATAGAAATAATTCGAACATCAATTTAGCCCCATGATATGATTTTGTGACTAAATATACAAATTTTTGGTACAGACTCTTTGGTTCAGTCTGCGGCCGTACTACCCATTCCCCTTTAAAAAAATAAAAATTAAATTAGCTAAAGTAATTTCCTAATCAGGAATAGGAACTTGCATTCCATATTTATGTAATACTATTTTCTTATAACATAATGTTTGGATTCCATTTGTATGCATTTACGTGACATGGACGCTACCGTCACAAACTCCACTTTTCTTGTTTTATAGCAGAGTCTATCCAAATGTCCAAACAGTCTTTATTTAATATAAAATAATAATTAAGTGGCGCTATTCTTAGTAGAATAATAGTTGTGCATAATTACTAGCAGACTAAAACAAATTTGATCATAATAATAATAACAATGAAGGCCACTAATTTTTTTTATATCTTTGATAAATAATTACAGCTAATGGGAATTAATTTTGAGATTAATATTGAATTGAGTTGTGCTGATCTTGATAAATAATTAAATTAGTTAGAAGTAAGATCTGTTCTGTTTGTTTAGAATCTTTAATTATTCTTATTATTCCAATTACTTAGCTGATGTGTAAAATCTAAATTCAATTAATTAAACAGATGAGATCGATTTGGTACCTGAAAGAGTAGAAACTGTCTTCAGGGCCTTCTGCTTAGCTTTGTTATCATTTAAGTCCAATTTCAGTACAAATTTCTGCAGCCACATAAATCAAACAGATCTGGTTTATATAAAAGAAGATCAAAATCAAATTTTCCTAGACTAAACAATTCAAATCATTTAAATACTTTATTTGAAAACAGATATTAAAAAAAAAGGTGGAAATTAAACAAATGAATCAGAATTAACCAATCTGTTTTAAAGATTAATTGTCAATTACAGAACCAAACTAAACCAATGTACTAAATAAATCTGACACATATCTTTAAAAAAGAGTACTTTCGAAGTACTGATTTTTCTAAACCAAACCCAGAAAGTGACCCTTTTGATAGACAGGGATTGTCTAGATTAATAGAATATGTTATCAAGAATCAACCAAAAAGAGAAGTGATTCAAGCAAGCACATCAACAAAAAAGAAATGCCTTTGATTCATTTTAAATACCAAACACACCCCCAAAAGAAAAAGAACCCAAATAATAAAATTGGATGAAGAATCGGAAAACCGATAAAGAATTAGTAAAAGGATATTCCAAGAAAGGAATCAAACCTTCATTTCTGGCATGGCCTTTTGAGGGATGAGCAGAGATCAAAACAGGGGAGAAGAGAGAAAGTTGAAAATAGAGAAAGAAGAGTGAGAATGAAGAAATGGGTATAGTTAGAGTAGAGAGAGAGGCAAAGACGAAATCGAATAATGCTTTATTGAAAAAGAAAGATAGATAGAGAAGAAGAGATAGGTGAGGATGGGCTTTGCAACAAAAAAAATCCGAATCAAAACAAGAAATGCAGAATAGGAAAGAGAAAAAGGAGAAGTTAGAGGGAGAAAGAAAGAGTAAAAAGAATCAATTCAGTGCACTAATGTTGAAGAATTTGTGTATATCATATAACTAGTGGCGCCACAAAGTCCATCAGTCTCAGCCAACAATCGTAGTTTTTTTTAAATTTACGATCTACGCGACCGATGGGAGCGTGTAAAACACGATCAACCACAAATATTCTAATAATGTAGTACTATTTTTTTTTCTTTTGTAAATTGTGGACAAAAAGAAATAAAGAATAAAAGTTTCTCTTTCATAATTGAGTGAATAACTCTTAAAAGTTTTAATTATTTATTTTTGTTTACGTAGGTCCAAATTTATTATGCAACTGTATTTAATAAATTGCGTTGAAATCTTACAATATAATTAAATTTTTATTTTTTTCAATTCAATTGTTGTATTAATTGTATGAATTGATTTTCGTAATATTTTTATTTTTAATTATAATAACATCATAAAATAACAATTATAAATTAAAAAATTATTTAATTGTGATAATTATGAGTTAAAAAGACTAAAATATTCTTTTTTAATTTTGATACAAATAAATAAAAACAATTAATGTGAATGTTTAATAAAATGATAAAGAAAACATAATATTGAAAAAAAATAATAAATATTTTTTTAAAATCTTAAAATGATAAATATTTTAAAATAAAATAAAATTTTCAAAATGACAATTATTTTAAAACGGATAGAGTAATATTTAATCACATTTGTAATTTTATAATTTACCCAAACAATTACTGGTATAGTTAACTAGGGAGTTTTTGAAATTTGACAAAATTTATGAAATTAAAAATATTTTTTTATTATTTTATGAATTTTTATGAATTTTCTTTTTTTATATAAAAACCTATGTATGCAAAATTGAAAGATGCTTTATGTAATAAAAATAAATTTATAAAATTTGTTATTCATTAAAATTTCATCTTTTATATCAAGTATAAAATATTCGAGAGACTGATAAATTTTCAACTATTTCTGAATTTTAATAGATCAAATAATAAATTTTTTATTAAATTTTATAAATTCTTTCAAATGATTAATATTTTTTATTTAAAAAAAAAAAGTGTTGAGACTTGAAAGTCTAATGGTATAATGTTGGGCTTATTAATGATGGGAATTTTATGAATTTTTATTATTGTTTCATTGGAAATATATAAAGACAATATATAATGCTTTATATCATATTATCACTATTACATATTTTAGAGAGGTTTTGGAATCTTTGGCAGCCATGTTTTGATGTAGTCCTATTTGTCATTCGTCCTATCCTTACTATCGAGCGTGTTTCATTACATAATTGAGTAATTATTATTTCCTTTTTTCAATTTGTTTTGATACTAATTTTTTCAAAGTTTTGTCTTAATACGTTAGTTCATTTTATTTTTTTTAAATGAATTAAAATTTTTAAAATTTTAATTTTATCAATCATATCTCGTTGAATTTACTATTTAGAGTAAACTCGAATATTTAAATTCTCAATGATTGATTTATGAATAGATATATAAATTAAATTAATTTTTATTAAAATATATTTTGTCCGTTTTAAAATATTTATCATTTAAAATATCAACACATGAATTAAAAATTATTAAATTTTCATAATCATAAAATAAAAAAAATTAGAATATCTTTTTATTGATTTTGATATAAATAAATAAAAATAATTTATGTAAATATTTAGTAGATGAATAAATGGAGAGTAAAGTTAAAAAACTAATAAAGAAATTTTTAAAAATCTTAAAATTATAAATAAATTAAAATAAAAAATTATCTAAAATAATAAATATTTTAAAATGAATGGATTATATATAATCTACATAACATAATAGGAATTTTAAAGTTAATTAGTTGAAGTTTAAACATATTGGTGATTTTTTAAAGATAATAATGATACAAATAAATTTTCACACAATATACTATATGCATATTTTCAATTTAATTAAAAAGAGATCAACCAAGCAACATTAATAATCAATTGATGAATTTTAATTTAGAAAATGATAATTAAAAAATTAAAAAATTTATTTAAAATAAAAAAAAAATGGTTGATTACTTGATTGAAGTTGTGGGTAGGTGGCGCGTGCAGGAACGTCCTGTATTTATAACTAAGGTATTAGAGACAACGACAGATAATGGGCTGCAAAGAAGGAGAAACCGTACCCACCGGTCAAGCGTCACTAAACGTCTGCGAGTTTTTACGATCACGGATCTGGAAAAAAAAAAAAAAAGGTTTTTACGATCACGGCGCCGTTAAATCAAATTTCCTGACCAATTATTATTATTATTATGATAAATTATATCATTAGTTTTTAAATTTTTTAAAATATATTATTTTAATGTGTGAATTTTTTTTTTTGCCTGAAAAGTTCTTTAACTTTTAAAAATAATCCCTTATGTGTTTTTAATTATCTTTTGATTATCAAAATATTAATTTATAATTTATCATTTCTCAACTTTAGAGATTTTAAAATTACAAATCAACTTTTCATTAATTAAAAAATAGTTAAAATATTTATATAAATCCGTCAAATAAAAAAAATATTTAGATATTAATGTAATATGTTTTGAAAAATTTAGATACTAGTGGTATATTTTTTTTTACTTATTATTATGATCTTAAAATATATTGTTATTATTTTTTAAACTGAATATCAAAAAATTAATTCACAAATATTTTTTTATTATAATTTTGAAATTTGATTAAAAATATTAAAATAAAAATAAAATATGATAATTTGTGCTTATTACGCCGTTACTTTAGAATGCAGCCAGTTGAGGTCTTAATTACACTCAACTCATTCAGATATTGGACAGGTGGTTCTCCTCGTCACTGTACCGTTACATTTAGCATTTGAATATTTGATGACGGCTTTCTTCATTCCATCCCCAAAATTTTGAAAGAGAACGACAGTAGGAAAAGTCCATTATGCCCATCGTTTACCATTTTCCATCAGTTAGTGGTTTTGCCAATGGATTTTCAATTTTCTGCTTGTTTTACATTTTCCTTTTCCTAATTTCCAAAATTTTCATATTTAGGCCAGAAAATATGTTGAAAGTTAGCTATGTTCTGTTATTAAGAATTTTTATATCAGCTGAGAAAACAATAAAAAATATTTTGGTTTTTATGTCACTAAAAAATAAATAAATGTTGCGTTTAGTTGCGTGAGCATCTAACCAAATGAGATCTCAAAATAATTGATTATAATAATAAATAAATTTGTAAATTATAATAAAGGAAGACAATTATGCGTATATAGTCTATTGTTATTATTACTATTACCATTTGTATTTCATTATATTAAGGATATTGATGAGGGATAAAAGTGACTTTTAAGAGAGATTTGAACCCTTTTGTAGTCCAGACCTATTACAAGGCCTCCAGAGGCTATGATAAATGGAAAAAAGGCTCATTGGCCGGATCCTCGAACAACCTAAGTCCAAAGGCCTTCAGATTAGATGCCACTCCCCTCCTTCGTCCGCTGGATGACTTGCTGAACAAGTAAGGGCCGAAGCCCTCTGATGACATATCCAATCATCCAGCAGGAGGATCAGTCCTTAAACAATCTGCATCATGCCCTGACACCCCCTTTACCAGACATCCCTAGGGATGGGACATGGGATATGCGCCTGCTACCAACTCTCACCAACCAGCATGGTCGAATGACAGAGGACGTCCTTTCTCGAAAGAAAGGTGTCAGACGTACCTAACCCAAAAATCATACAAAAGGGAAAGGAAAGTCTAAGTACAGGTAGTTGAAATTCTGCACTCTCTCACCCCTTTTCTTTCACCAAAATACTCTGAAGAGAGGACTGACTTGATCGTCGGAGGGTTCTAGCCAGGCTAAAGGCCCAGCTCCTCCTTGATCCTTTTTCTTCTCCTTCGCAGGTATTAGGCTCAGGCCCAAGAAAAGAAGATCTAGCCCATTCCTTTTATATATTGATCAAGCTTGATCAAATTGGCGCCGTCTGTGGGAAACGCGAGCTGATCTTTCTCCCGACGTTGCATTCCACTTCCATTTGCCTGTGAAGGAAGATTACCATTATGACGAACCCCGATGATCCCGAATCTTCAACTCCCTCAAATCCTAGACACTCCCTTCCAATACCTACTGATCCTCCCCTAGCAACTCCCATTGACCTAAACACGTCGCTCCAGCTCCTTATCTCTTAACAAAACGCAATTGGATCTAGCCAAACCCCTTTGAGCCTTCCAAATCCAGACCTAGCTCCTACATTGCAGTTTATTAATACTATAGCTGCTTTTGTAAGGAGCTCCCAGCAACAGACTCCCCCGGCACAGACCCTCATCGCTGTTCCAGAAGCTACCCCGAGAAGGAATGTTGCTCGAACCCTGGATTATGAGAAGCAATCCCAAGGAGTCCCAGGGGTTAACGAAGAACAACTGGCCCACCTGGGTGGAAATGTGGAGGGAAGGATGGAAGAGCATCGTTGAGGAGAGGAGAGTTCGACCGAAAAAGAAGGGAGAACGCAAGTTTCGCTCCCAGATAGTGAACGTAAGTTATTGCATGGAAAAAATTTTCATTCAAATAATACGGAACGGGGCGACGGAAGGAATAAAGGAAAGTATGAGTATAAAGAACCAAAATACGGGAAAAGAGAAAGCTCGAGAGGAAGAGAACAGGATAGAGGGGAATATTCTGTTGCTAGTCACCCCTCGCGGGTCCGAAGCGGAAGGTCACCTGTTAGTGGCAACAGCCGCAGAAAGAAGGAAGAGGAGGTGAGAGATGCTGTGAATAAGTTTTTAGAAGAGATGAATCAAGGTTATGACAGGAAAACCATGGATACCACCCTAAAGCTCACCCTGAAGTCTCCTTTTACCAGATCCATCAGGGAATATGTTATGCCCAGCAAGTTTAAACCGTCGGTGTTGAAAAAGTACAATGGGAAAACCGATCCCAGGGTCCATGTCATGGACTACAAGCACGCAGTAGAATTACAGACGGCGGACGATGAGGCTCTATGCAGAGCATTTAGGAGATCCTTGGAAGGAGCTGCAATGAGATGGTTTGATAGCTTAGAAGAGGGAAGTATCCGTTCTTTCATGGAGCTGGCCAGATCCTTTATGCACCGATTCGCTTCTAGCATCCCGGTGAACGTTTGACTCAGTATTTGGAAATGGTGGTGCAAAGGGAAAATGAATCCTTAAGGGATTACATGGCTCGATTCAATCGAGAAGCGTTGAAAGTCACGCACTTGGACCAAGCTCGAGCAGTGGAAGCGCTGCAGAATGGAACCTCTCACACGGATTTTCTCAAAGCCCTTTGCCGTTATGCTCCCCGTACCTTGGAAGATGCAATGGCACTGGCCCAAAAGTATGTACGGCAAGATGACGCTCTGGCCTTTAACCAGATGGCAAAGCAGAGAGGAATGGAGACCATTCCTAGAGAAGAGCCAAAGGCAAAGCGAGAGAAAAAGGTGGAAGAAAAGCAAGATGAGAGGCCGACAGGCGGGCGAAGGAGGGGAAAAAATACTCAATCACGATCTAGTTTTGACCCCAGCAAATTCACCCCCCTCAATGCCAGTCCAGCCGAAGTCTTCGCAACTTTCAAAGATCAAAATATATGGGCTCGCCCCAAACCAATGGTTACTCCTCCAGAGAAAAGAGATCAGAACAAATACTGCCTCTTTCATGATACTCATGGTCATAACACCAATGATTGTAGGTAGTTGATGGAGGAGATTGAAAGGTTGATCAAACAGGGCTACTTGAGAAAATTCGTAAAAAGAGAAGAATCAGGCAGAGCTGGCCCTAGTGAAGATAAAGAAAGATACCAGGGAAGAGTAAATGATGATTCAGCAGGGACCATTCATTGTATTACCGGAGGGCCAGGCGAAGCTCACGAAAGCAGAAATCGTGCGAAGGACTTAGATAGGCGAAGCGAAAGGCCCAAGTACGTTTACTGCGAAGGAGGGGAAAATCGACTAGAGAGGCCAGACGGAAGTACTCTTCGCACCCCTCACGCTGATCCATTGGTGATCCAAGCGATTATAGCCAATTATGTAGTCAAAAGAATCCCGGTAGACGAAGAAAGTTCAGTCAACCTGCTGACGAAGGAAGCATATTTAAAGATGGGTCTCAAGGAAGAAGATCTGAAAGAAGTGGGAAACCCAGTTCGCACTTTGGATGGAACGGAGGTCCCATCAATTGGAGTGGCAAAACTGCCCTTCACAGTTGGCACCGCCCTCGAAAATGTAACTACGATGGCCACATTTGTTATCGTCAGGACACATTTGGCATATAACGTCTTGATAGGCAGGCCACTGCTATATGACCTGGACGCTTCAACAAATATTAGACACTTGAGAATGACGATCCCAAAGCCCAATGGTGAACTGTTTCATGTCTATGGCAGTCAGGACGAAGGGGCAAAAAGGAAGAGAAATAAAAAGACAAGAAAGGACGAAGTCGCTGCTGAGGAGGTAGCTGCAGTCGAAATTGTTGCTCCCGAGAAGCCGAACCTTTAGCCACTATCACTGCAGAAAGGGTGATCAACTTCTTATGGCGGAACATAGTGTGCAGATTCGGCATTCCCTATCAGCTCATTAGCCACAATGGCAAACAGTTCGATAATGCTAAAGTCAGGTCCTTTTGTTCAGGGCCTCAGATCAAACAATATTTCTCATTAGTAGCTCATCCAAAAACAAATGGCCAGACGGAGGTAACAAATCGGACTATTCTACAAGGCCTGAAGCGGAGATTGGAAGGATATGGTCGAAGCTGGGCAGACGAACTACACCATGTCCTATGGGCATATAGAACTACTCCCAGGCAACCTATAGGAGAGACTCCATTCAGCCTGACCTATGGCACAGAGGCGGTAATTCTCGTGGATATAGGCCTCCCCAGTGGAAGGATCCATTATTGCGAAGACAGACACAATGATCAAGCCAGAAGGATCGATCTGGATCTCCTAAAGGAACTCAGGGAATCAGCCAGCATTCAAATGGCTAATTACAAGCAACGAGCTGCTAATCATTTCAACAAGAAAGTAAAGCATAGAGTGTTTGGCGAAGGGGATCTAGTAATGAGATTCTTAGAGGCTACAGGAAAACGTGAAGGCACAGGCAAGCTTGCACCCACATGGGAAGGACCTTTCCAAGTAAAAAGAGTCCTAAGTCTTAGCACTTACAAACTTGTAACCCTAGAGGGTGTGAAAATTCCTCATACATGGAACATCCAACACCTCAAATGTATTACCAATAATAATAACAGAAACGTTGTTTGCCTCAAATTGTCTCCATTCGCTCTAACGAAGCCTCGCCAAGAGTGGGGAAGAACTTTCTTAAGGGAAAGCCTAAGCCCTAGTAAATCTAGGCACGAAGCCTCGCCAAGAGTGGGGAAGAACTTTCCTAAGGGAAAGCCTAAACCCTAGTAAATCTAGGCACGAAGCCTCGCCAAGAGTGGGGAAGAACTTTCCTAAGGGAAAGCCTAAGTCCTAGCAAATCTAGGCACGAAGCCTCGCCAATAGCAGGGAGAACTTTCCTAAGGGAGAGCCTAAATCCTAGTAAATCTAGGTATAAAGCTAAGAAGATCTAATGGGAGAAGAAGGCGAAAGTGCTCGAACTCCTATTAGAATGACAACTTCGCTAAGGCGTTGCACAAATGCTTGTTGGATTATAGCGTGAATGCGATCCCCATATAAGTAAAGCATACACAAAGCAGAAGCATAATAACTGTATTATTCGTTGAAGTAAATGTATTACATTTATTTACAAAAGAATAAAATACAAAAGAATGAGATACAAAAGAATGAAATACAAAAGAATAAAATACAAAAGAATGTAGAAAATATCTAAGGCGGAGGATCGCCTGGAGGAACCACTGTTACAGAAGATGGCAGAGGTTGGTCATTCAAAGGATCCGGCCGAATGACAGGCAGAGGTTCGGCTTGTGCAAGATCCGTCCCAGTAGGAAGTCCTTCGTCTTCGCTAGAAACTTCAGGAATGGGAGACGAAGCGGGTCTATCCTTATTCCAAGCTGGGAAGTCTTTAGGTCGTAACAGGCCTTCATCCCCCTCAGGAACAGGATCTTGGAACTCTGAAAGGTCTGGCGCCAGAGGCTCTTCAGCAACATCCAATTCAGATACCACTTGTAGCACATCAGAAAAATGCTCCGCTGCATCACGAAGAGCATTGTTATAATACTCAGCTGCTACCTTATAGGTGTGGTATGTGATGATGTCATCAAAGCTCTTAGACTGCATGAAGTCCCTCACAGCCCTTCGCCGACCTTCTTCGGCCTTGTTAGCCTTCTCAAGCGCAACTTGAGCCCGAGTAGTGGCTTGTGTGTATCCAAATTTCGAGACTCGAAGTTCCTATTGAGTCTTCTTCAGGAGTTCTCGAAGGCTAGGAACCTCTTTGGCCTCTCGGGCAAGCTCTTCATTAGCATTTTTCAGCTTGTCCAGTTGCACGTTGAGATCGACAATGGCTTTGTCCTTAGCTGCCACTGCCGCAGTTAAGGCGCTAACCTCTCCTTTGGCCTTTGAACGAGCCTCTTCATGGGCCCTGGATTGTTCCATGGCCTCCTCAGTCTTTGCCTTCGCAGAGGCCAATTCTTCCTCCAATCGGGAACACAATCCCAATCTGTCCTCCGCCGCTTGCCGAGCGTCTTCATAATGATCCCTTAGAAGACTGAAATCAGTCCTCAAAATTTTAGAATCTAGAAGCGCCTGCAATAAACAACAATAATTATACAATGTGGTAAATGGTCACAACCCAAGTGAGGAATGAATTTACCTTCTCTAGCAGAGTCTCTTGCCTGGCAAAAGTATCCTCCATAGACCCAAAAAGAGGCCTAGGGGCCGGACGCAGAAAGGGCACAGAGGCCAAGACTGCGGTGGTGGGAGCAATGGAAGAAGGAGGACCAGCAAATGCCTTGACTTCTCCGAGCGGAGGTGAATCCACTACTATAATCTCCACTGGCTCTCCGACTTGCGGTCTCTTACTTGGAGGAGAAGCCTCCTTTGTTGTCCCCTATGGAGGGGCTGACACTCCTACATCCGCCCTAGGTGAGGGGGTCTCTGAAGCAGAGCGGGCCTCCGGAACGGGGGTAGTTGAAGTTACCGCCAGTGGCCTCTTGCGGCGAAGAAACTCCCCTACTGTCAATTTCTTCTTAGGGGGACGAAGAGAAGAGACACCTTCAACCGTAACAACGGCCCCTAACATGACCCCAGACGAAGCAGCAGCTGAAGGAAATCCTTCGTCGGGTGCAGCAACAGCAGCCCCCTGATCAGCTGCCAGCGGAACAGCAGCTGAAGGAAATGGTTCGCTGGCTCCGTAGGGACCTATGACAGGTGCCAAAGAAACCTCCAGGAAAGGCTCCTGAACAGGAGCATCCGCTTCGCCCACAAAAACTGCAAGGTATAAGAGCAAAAACATTCACACATTCAAATCAGCAAATAAAGGCACAAGAAGAAGTAAATGATAATAAGATGGCAAGAAGTTGCCTCTGTTTCTTGAAACGAAGGTCTCCCCTTCGGCCGCAGTATTAACTGGGGAAGGATAAAGCCTCCTGAGGGTCGCAAAGTTAGGATATGAAATCCATTGCTCCTCAATATACTTCTCCCAGGCTTCGACCTCCTCGGCACTAGGAGATCTCCTAGGTACGACCTCCTTCCACCATCTCAGATATGTCCCTCGGATAACACGAGGGTCTTTATATGATGAAGGTGATGGGGGAGAAGAAAAGTTACCTGCCCCAGCTTCAGCCCCAGGGGCACTCAAGTCATCCACCAGGTTCTTCAGACGGGCCTCAAATTCTGCATTAGGAACGTCTGTCAGAACCTTCTCCAAGTCCGCTAGTTGCTCCGCCCCCCGAGAAGAGTGAGCAATTATATCAAGAACATTGGGGACGGAGGGCCCTTTTACTTTTAGCTTGGGCGGACGAGGTATGGACGCTCCTTTCCCCTTATCACCTGCTGGAGGAGGCGGAGGCGAAGAAATGGAAGCCTCAGAAAGCCCAGAAATTGAGATACCCCTCTGAGGAGCAGGCCTTGCAATAATTGGTGCAGCTCGAAGTGGAGGAGTACCTCTCTGCACAATAGGAACAGAGCGATTAGAAGCCTTAACAAGTCGCCTTCGAATTATTCGAATGGACTTCGCACTGGCTACACTCACCTGGGCCCCTTCTGATCCAACAGTCGAACCGGATCCGAAGGGGATAGGCTTCGTCGGCTTATCCTTACGAAGCTTCGCCGACGAAGACTGGAGGACTGAGGAGGAGCACAAACGAAACTTCCCCGTCTTGAGGTCGAGAATGGGAAGCTCAGCATCTTCGCTGAAGGGTCTTGGAGAAACCCCTTCTGTCTCCTTCATTATATCCTGGTAATGTCCAGGATCCTTGGCCTCCACTGCAATCGAAATAATAAACACAGCAACAACAAGATCAATACTCCACCATCAATTAAACCTATAACAAATGAGGAGCAGAGTTACCTCTTATATCTTTCAGCAAAAGTTTAGGAGTTGGAAGGCCATGCTCGTCCTCCTCGTAGAAGGAGGCCATCATCTTTTCAGAGTTATAAGTATAACCCTGATAGGCCAAAGTCCTGAGGTTTGACTTTTTCTCAACAGACAGCCTCTCAGGCCACTCAATAAGGCCTTCGGTGGGACGCAGGAAATGGCCGGAAAAACCAAATCCAGGGGATTTATCGCTGAGGCCATTAGTGACCTTTATCAACCCGAACTTGCCCCTCTAGTCCTTCACCTTATTCTCTTTACCAAAGAAAAGGCTTCGGCGAGGCCTAGCAGAAGTCATATAAACCCGCGGTGATCTCTGTGCACTCTGGATCCTATAAAAGCATTGAAATAGGCGAGCGAAATATGAATACCGTGAGCGAAGCACAAAACCTCGAAGACGTGCATGTCCCTTATGGAGTTCAGGGCAGCATCATTGGATTCACTCCAAAGTAGTTGAAACATTCAACTTTGAACTTCATAGGGGGAAAAAGAAGACCGGCTTCCAGTTGGTGGTAGAAAATAATGTAATGTCGGTTGTCTTTAGGCAGAACAACTTTGGGGTCGCTGGAATAAACCCTCTCGTGAGCCTCGGCCCGGCGGAATATGAATTGGGTGCTGCCTTCCAAGTTCTGGCCGAAGGCCAAAAACTCATATGTTTTTGCAATAGGGGCTATCTCCCCCCATTCCTTCTCCAGTATCTTTTGGTAGTGGGAGGAGCTCACTTAGTCCCTACGGGGAATGTTCTCTTTTCTGGGTGCCATTGGAATGAAAGAAGAAAATAGAAGCAAGTACCAAAGAACATATGTGAGAAAACCACGAAAAATAGGGGATTCGAGAAAATGAGCAAGAAGTTCTGGATATGGGAAGGCAAAGGAATATATATACTGAGAACGTCCTCGATAACCGCCACAGTAATAAGTGGGGGCATTAAATGGACATTCAAAATTCAAAATCCATGGAAAACTCAACCGTCTGCTGTGACACGTGGAAGAATGGGGAGAACGAGGAGACGTGCATTCAATGCGCGTTCTGGCATTCAATGCTTACTCTTGTCAGTCGTGCATGCATTCAATGACTGTGTGACCTTCCATCTACCCTACGAAAGCTGTCTAGAATGCTGACAGTTCCTAGCACCTCCAATCCCTTTGGTCAAACGAAGGCTACCCTTTGGGAAAACGAAGTGAATGCTTACATCAGACGAAGCCTCCCAGCAAAACGAAAGCCTCTCCTAAGAGCTACTCACCACATACAAGGAAATGAAAGGACCCCTTCGCCATCCAAAGCGGAAGCAGTTCTCTTCGATCAAAAGACCCCAGAAGATAAGGGTACAAGGACACGAAGCTGTTTTACTAAGGTTCAACCCTTCGCTCTCTCCTTAATAAAACAGGGGGGCCCCTGATGAGGGATGAAAGCGACTCTCAAGAGAGGTTTGGACCCTCCTGTAGCCCAGGCCCATTATAAGGCCTCCAGAGGCTATGATAAAAGGAAAAAAGGCCCATTGGCTGGACCCTCGAACGACCTAAGTCCAAAGGCCTTCGGACTAGATGCCACTCCCCTCCTTCGTCCGTCGGATGACTTGCTGAGCAAGTAAAGGCTGAAGCCCTCTGATGACATGTCTAGTCATCCAGCAGGAGGATAAGTCCTTAGACAATCTGCACCATGCCCTGACACCCCTTTTACCAGACATCCCTAGGGATGGGACAGGAGACATGCGCCTGCTACCAACTCTCACCAACCAGCATGGTCGAATGACAGAGGACGTCCTTTCTCGAAAGAAAGGTGTCAGACATACCTAACCCAGAAATCATACAAAAGGGAAAGGAAAGTCTAAGCACAGGTAGTTGAAATTCTGCACTCTCTCACCCCTTTTCTTTCACCAAAATACTCTGAAGAGAGGACTGACTTGATCATCGGAGGGTTCTAGCCAGGCTAAAGGCCCGGCTCCTCCTTAATCCTTTTTCTTCTCCTTCGCAGGTATTAAGCTCAGGCCCAAAAAGAGAAAATCCAGCCCATTCCTTTTATATATTGATTAAGCCTTATCATATATAAAATATAGAAAAATTTTGGTTTAGCAGTAAAACTAGAGTTGAGTTTGCTGGGGATTGCATGTTTGACACTCATTTGATTTCTACTTATGTTGAATTTATTTGTAATGTTTAATATAATAGTTGATATTTATATTTTGTATAATATTTTTTGAAAAATAAAAGATTAGAAAAAAAAAATTAACAGTCCGTTTGGTATATAAGATCACTTAACTAATCCGTAGTATTAATAAATAATACTATATTTAGTATATATGATTCAGGTTGAATTTAATAATTCTAAACGCTTAACTAACCTATGGATATGTATTATTTAATACTTAACCCCCATATCTTTAGTAATCACTATCTAATGTGATTACTAATCACATTATTTATGATATTTTATTTATTAAAATAACTTCATTTTTTGTTCGATTTATTAATTCATCAATCAAATATGGGATTACAAAAATAAGATTATTTAATACTATAAATTAAATTTTTTATATCAAATAAAGTTTAAAATAAATAATGATATGGTTTAACTAGGCTTAAAATTCAAATTAATTTTAAAAATTATAAATGTGTATACCAAACAGACTATAATATTTATTTAGTTTAGCGATAGTAATTAGATGTTAACAATAGGCGATTAACGGTTAGCGGCTAGTGATAAGAAGATTAAACGCTAATAATTATAAATTTTAATCATCAATATTTTAATTATAATTTTAAAACGCTAAGTGCTAAATTTTAAAACGCTGCTATGAATACTAATTTTACCAAACACTTCAAGCTAGTGATTTAGAGTTCAAACTGTTAGTTTTTAACTACTAATTCAAACAACCACTAAATCTTAAATAAATATATAGTAAAACCTTTATAAATTAATAATATTAAAAGTATATAAATTCTATTAATTTAAAGAGATATTAATTAATATATAAATTAATAATTTATTAATTTATCGATAGCATATTTATAAAAAATAATACTCATTTAATCAATTAAAATTTTATTTTATTTTATAAAAATATAAATTATTCTATTAATAAAAGAGACTAAAAGTCTAAGGAATACAAATCAATTTATATCTATTTGATTTAAAAGTATAATTTAATTGTATTTATATTTTCAATATAACCGATATTTAGGTAAATAACAATAGACACATATTTTAGGAAAATATGATATATAATTTTAGTAAATTATTAATTTATAATATGAATGAAATCGAATGATTATGCAATGTTTTCAAAAAAAATATTATCTTATTGTTTTATTAAAATTATTAATTTAACTCATTAACTTAAGTCAGGACTGAAAAAATTATTATTTAATAGAGATTATTAATTTATCGTTATTGAGGTTTTTTATTGTATGATGAAAATAAATTTTATTGACTAATTGATTTAATTTTTTAATTCATATGTACAATAAAGTTTTATTTAATTACAATAATTGTCAATATAATAAGAGGATACTAACTAATGACTTTCTCTAAAATTTAGGAGGTGATGAGGAAAAATCACGGAATAAGAGCATTGCCATAAAAATTATATGGAAAATTATTGAATCCTAAACCCTGAAAAATTTAGAAGCTACCTTCACTTCCACCATATATACCTAACTATATAATTAGGTTAAATATCATACTTATATATATATATATATATATATATATATATATATATATATATATATATATATATATATATATATATATATATATATAACAAATGATAAATCTGAAAATCTAGTGTATATACCAATAATGTATATATAAAAAAAGGCCATTTTCATGCTCTTGATTTGCTCTACAGAGATTTAACTACTCTAAATTTTATTCATAGTTGGAAGTTTCCACTACATAATAACCAGGCACCCTTAATATGATAATCGAGTCGATTCCACGATTATAAGTTCATTTCATACTGGACCAGACCGGAATAGGCTTATATACATTCTCATTATGAGAAAAAAGGGGTTATTCAAGCGTATCTAAATAGATACTATGTTTACATATGGATCTCTCCGTCGTTACATTCCATTTAGAATTAGGAATAGGCGTAATCAGACCCCTTTTTTACATATATATCTCTCCTATTCGATATGGGTAGGAGAAGACCCCAATTCGGTATTCTTAAAAAAATAGAGAAATCAGAACCAAGTCAAGATGATACAGATCAACCCCTTTTTGTCTCATACGAGCTCCCGGTGGTTCGTTCATCTGACCATAGACTAGAGCCACTTTTAATTCTGCAATATTTTCTTCATTAATTACTCCAGAACTGCCTAAACAAGAATTCTTGAATAGCAAGCAATCAGAACTATTTTATTACTCACTATATCAAAAAAATTTCCATTAATGAAAGATGTAAATCCATTGGAAAATAAAAAATACGTATGTAGGATGAAATGGCGTTTGTTGCTATCTGCTCCAATAACGAATCATTGGTTTAACTGAATAACTAAATAAAATAGATAGACCCTTCCTTCCGTCCCAGCTATTCTATTATTCTATATATCAAAAAAAAAAAAAAAAGATCCTATTTAATTATTAATTAATTTAAATTTAATCCTTTATAAATTTTTAGAAATCATTTTCTAAATCAAATATTAAAAATCAAATAATTTTTTATGATTTAAATAATCTAATCTTTTATGCTTTATATCAAATAACCTTTTCTAATTTAGAATTTTGAATAGAATTTATAAAAATAAAATAGAATAGAAAAAGAAATACGAATGATATAAATACTACTGTTGCTTTAGCTTTACTTACGTCAACAACATATTTTTATGCGGGCCTGATGGGCGGTGTGTACAAGGCTCGGGAATGAATTTACCGCCGTATGGCTGACCGGCGATTACTAGCGATTTCGGCTGTCGAAAAACAACGCCGATGAAGACGTGTCGGTGCACTATTTCGCGGTGGGGATTGTAACTTTCCATGAATTTCCCATTTATCAAATTTATATAATAAAATTACTTATATTATTATCTTATTATTTATTTATTATTATATATTCTATTATTCTATTATTTTTTATTATTATATATTATATTATTATATATATATATATAGCAGATAGAGAATTCATTAGAATTTGCTTTGAAATTTTTTTGTCACTTATCCTAAAGACTCCATTTGACATTTGTTTATTGGTGCCAAATGTAATTGAAGTTTAACATTTGGCAACATATTAATATGTATATATATTTTCAATTTTAATTATTTTTTAAATGGAGCTGATAAATATAAATATTAATTACATATTAATATAATTTTAAAATTAATTACAAATAAATGATTATTTAAGTTTTTTTAAAAAGTCTTATACCAAATTAATTTAAAAAATTTTATATCAAATTGCTTCTGAATCAATAATATCTTTTACCTTAAATAATAAAATTAGTTTAAGATATTATTTTGTATTGCAATTGCTTTCAATTAACATATTAAAAGTAAAAAATATTTTCTACTTAAAAAATAAAAAGTAAAAAAATTATTTTAATAAAAAATTAAAAGTACAAAATATTTTCTACTTAAAAAATAAAAAGTAAAAAAATTATTTTAATAAAAAATGCATTCAAAAAAAATATTTTAATAAAAATACATTCAAATTTTCAATAATATATTTTAAAATAATATAACATGGAGTATAAAATAATGAAGACGAGTAGACCATGTATGGCACGTACAAACAGCTTGTTGTTCACATGGCCAGCAAAGTAGTCAATGCAGATTTTGTTTGACTATTTTTTGGTTAGGGCGGGCGCACTATGATTATTGTACGTAAAAGCCTATAGATTTTTTTTTTTTTTTAATTTAAATTTAAATTTTCACTTTTTTCCCCAAAGTAAATAGTTTCCATTTCATAATACGGCCTTTTCAGTCCAGAATAATAAAATATAAAGATACAAAGTATGGATAAATCTAACAAAAAAGCGCAATTAAGGAGACAATAATAAATGATCTGTAAGACTATTTTTGATAATGGACATTAAATACAATAACACTCAGTTAATTAGAATAATGTTTGATACAGACAAGGTCTAGATGCCAACATGGAATTATACAATCTCCAAATAGCCCTTGCATAGCTATCTTCATCCCTGAACTTGTTGCGAGCTTTAGTAGCAGCGCTTCTGACAACCAAGAAGGGAGGAGAAGAAATCTGAAAAATAAAACTGCTGCTAAACTCATAATAAAAATCTTATACATTTGGAATATAAAGAAAACATTTTTCAGATTTTGAAGAATATGATATTGCGAATAAATTTTCGTGCACTGTTCAAATACATTGTACTAAGTTTTTTTTTTTTTCCCTTTAAGTAATGGCTAGCGTGCTACATTTTCAAATAATCACATTATATTTATGGCAAAATAAGCTTTTGATTTTTTTTTTCTCTTAAGTTTAAATGTTAGAAAAAAAAATCATAATAGTATTTGAAAACCTAAATCAAACTAGATTAATTGGGCTAATTGAATCAAATATATTAATATGTATATCATTTTATAAAGTGTAAATTATACTACTAATTAATCAGGCTAGATCAACATGAAAAAGGGATGGGCTGGATCTTCTCTTTTGGGCTCGGAGTGTGATACCTACAAATAAGAGAAAGTGGATCAAAGAGGAGCAAGTCAATGTAAATTCAGAGTATTCTTTTAATGAGAGAAATGGGTGAGAGAATGTATAATTCCAACTACCTTGACCTAAACTTATCTTTCCCTCTTGTATGGTTCCGAGTTAGGTAGGTTTAACACACTTTACTGAGAATGGATGTCCCCTGTCATTCGGCTATGCTAGTTGGTGAGAGTTTGTGCAATGATGACAGACGCACGTCCTTTGTCCTATCCTCAGAGGTGTTCAGTAAGGGAAATGTCAGGATAAGGTGTGAACTACCTAATGACTTGTCCTACTGACAGGTGATTGGACACGTTCTTGGAGAGGTTTGGTTATTGCTTGTGCAACAAGGTATTCGACAATAGAGGGAGCCTTAGATTGGCAGGAAGTCTTTGGGCCTGAGACATTCAAGGGCTTGGCCTGTGGGCTTCTTTCTCATCTCTATGGTTTATGGGAACCGCATTACGGGCCTTGGACAAAGGAGGATCCGATAATAACTTAAAAGTCACTTTTATTCCTCATCACTAATATTTTACAATGATTGTTTTTCTTGTGATGTTAAAAAGTCAGAACTTTAAACTTTATACTCCCTTTCACATTTTATAGTCTTTATGATATAAATAAATTTAGCTCTTTGGAAAAAAATAAATTTAGCTTCAAAGAATAATATAAATAAATTTCATATATATTTAATAAAAATAAAAATACATTTAAAATTTAATTTGTTAATTTCATGAAATTCAGCATACTTCAAACAAAATTTATTAAACATATACAATGTGATATAATTTACAGAGAAAATCAAAATTAGTAACGTATAAATTTGATTCAATAAAAATTAATTAGTTTAGCAAAATACTCAACACAGTTAAGAAACCAAATAGTAAAATTTAGTTATAAAAAATTATTAATAATTTTTTTTATAAATGAAAAATTTTATAATTAATTAATTAATTTTTCCTATGAAATTTTAGGAGGAGTAGATTGTCACGTAAGATTTGGCAAAAAAAAATCAAAAAAAATGTCACATAAGGACTTTTTCTAGAAAATTCTTGTTTTCCTGTGGACAATGATGGAGGAATCTTTAATGTGGGAGCAAAAGAGTAGGCCGATTTAATTTCTTTATTTCAAAATTTTCCTAACCATTGGTCTATGTCCCGGAAGAAGATTATGATCCAATTGAACTAATGTCCAATTAAATAAATTTAAACGAATTAAAGTTGTATAAGTGGAATTAAGAAGATTGTGAGACTTCTCTCTCTTTCTTATCTCATTCTCTCTCTTTCTCTGTAAAATTTGCGTCGCCTAGTGTTTCTTCCTTGGGTTGCCACATTGGTTGGGAAATCCCTCAATCTCTTTCATTTTAGTTGTGATTTACTATATATTTCTCTTTATTTGTTTTATTTCTCTTTTAAAAAAGTTGGTTTTTGTTGCCTGACTAGATTAGGTCTATCATCTTTGGAGTTTTTTTTTTGCGGTGGATTTGTCATATTTATATCCAATAACTCTGTCCGATCCTTTCATTATACCATTGTCATATTTATTGAATTTAAGTGTGGTAGTATATGAAAAGGGGAAGGGTTGACTAGATTGGCTGAAGAATCTCGTAATTAGCATTGTCACTCTCTCCATTTGATTGATTATTTCTCATTCTTAAACCCTTGACAAAAAACGCAAACCTTTGAGACAGTGGCCGATTTTTTTTTAGAGTTTGTTGGCTTTGTCAAAAAACCCGTACTTTTCTTTTGTTTTTGCAGGGAAACATGTTGTTCATTGTTGGTCGGTACTATTTTTTAAGGAATGTTCAGACATAAGTCTCCTTCTAGTGATGGTAATTTTGTACTTTTAATCTATGACAGCGGTAATTGTTATGCCGATGATGAGTTATGGAAGGAGATAGAATTGTCAAGGGCGCTTGTGGTATTTTTTCATAATTAGGGTTGTGTTTGTTTTAGGCTTAAAGCCTATTAATTCAAGCCCTTTTATTGGTAATTTAATATATTTAATTGTATATGCTTGGCCTATTCAATATGGTTTAATTGTTATACTAACTTGAGCTTTATGTCTTATTTAATGATAGCTAACTATCTTATTTGGAAAAAAAAAATGTGGAATTTGAGGAGAAATAAAATTGAAAAAAACTGTATTAATTTAATTAAATTAATCCAACTCGGGTGATTGATGTATTTTAAGGGCTTTTTAAGATTTTCCTTTCAAGAGCCCAAGGACCAACGGGTTTTGTCCTCTTATATTATCTTCAAAAGAGAAACATATAAAAAGCCTAGTCTATGCTATTGGTAGGAGCTTTGGTCAGCCATTTAGCAAGGGCAAATATGAGAGGATCTTCATGCTGAGGAATTTTTGAAAGTAAATGTAACTAATAGTTTTTTTTATTTTTTTATTCATAATTGAGATTTACGGTTTGACATTACATTTGGGTCTAACCTTAAGTAAGAGATTCAAATAACAATGATTCTTTCCAAGAGAGAATAATTATCCCGTTGCTATAGAATTAAAAGCTATTTACCGATAAAAGAAAAGAAAAGAAAAGAAAAGAGCTAAGATAGACTTAAACAAACAGTGGCTCAAAGGAAGGCTACTTAGGCAGCTAGTTAAAGCTTCCCCAATGATAGAGGTCTTATATTTTTAAAAATTATTTTGTAAGAGTTTTTATTAATATAGAGTTTATTTTTTTTTATTTAGAGAAAATTATATTTAGTGATTGAGAAATCATTTTTAAATACTGCTTAAATTAAATTTTAAATGCACATAGCTTGAGCTCGTCATATGAAGCAATTTAGAGAGGCTATATGCTTGCATATTTGTGTCTAGTTTTATCAATTACCATGATACTAGGCGAGCTTTGTAAAAAAATATATATAAAATTTATTTCATGTATAAAAATAAAATTTTATGAATTAAAAAATATATATATCAATTCATAAATAAATTTCAAAAGTTTTTTCCCTTTTTTCACTCTCAAGCCTCCGAGCTATAACAGTCTGTTTGATAGGTGGATTCATAAGCCATATGATTAGTTATAATGATAAGATTAATTAAGTCATAGGATAAATAAGTATAAACCTTATTTAGTAAATAAATATTAATTCATGGGATTAAATAATCCTACTTTTACAATCCTTTGTTTGGTAACATAGACTAGTGAATAGGATTAATTAAAAAAATATTGCAATCACTTAAATACCCTTTAAAACTTATATCTCTATATATATAATCATGTTTCCCTTTTTTTTTTTGGTCTTCCATAAGAAAAAAAATGATGCCTCTCTTCTTCATAGAAAAAAATAAAAAAAAAATAAAAAAATAAAGAACAAAAAAAATAAAAAATAATGAATAATTACGTTTCAGTTAAATAAGGAAAATGATTACATAGAAATAAAATATAAAATGGAGGCTATTTTTGAGATAAAAAATAAAAAGCAAGGTTATTTTAGGTATAGAAATTTCATAGAAAATGAGATTAGTAATCTCACAGGAATAAGATTACTAAAGATAAAGGGGGCTTAGGTATTAGCTAAGACTGATTTCATGAGTTTAGTAAGTCTTTGGAATTAGTAAGTCCAACTTAAAACTTTGTACTAAACGAAATGTTATTTACTAATATTTTGGCTTAACAATCCAATATCTTATACCAAACGAATTGTAAGAGTATTAACTTTTTCTTTTTAGATTTAGTTATGTATGATTTAATTTTATTTATTGCATAAGGTGCAATTAATGATTATAGATTATAGTTGGTATTGTATTGAGATTTGTAGGAGTTTTTCACATAGTATTGAGACGATTAGATTTATCTTTAAGTATATTTAGGATAGCATATTGGCTTGAGTTGATGGCATTTCAATGTAATGTTTTTCACTATTTTATCATTATTAATAATATTAACTTATATTACTAAATAAAATATAAATTGGAGTTAACTTATTAGATATTGATGATAATTTATTTATAATTAACAATTAATTATTATATTGCATTTGAAATTTATTGAATTAATTAAATTTTAAATTTAATAAAAAATATTTATATAGAAGGATGAGAGATTGATGTCTTATTTTTAAAAATTATTTAGGGCGTTTAAAATGCTGGATCCGGCGTTGGATTTGAAATGGGAGCAATAAAAATACAGAACTAAGTAAATCACTTATAGCTAGCCTAGTCATTCTTAAATAAATTTTAAATAATTTTGTACTTTAAGATTTTCCAACATTTATATTGCTCAGTAATTAAAATTTTATTATTATATTTAGCATTACATAAATTTCGAATAATTAGAGAATCCATTCTGGTTTTAGTATTGTTGGGTCGGGCTCCATTCTGAGTTTGATTTGAGACTAAGACTTCTATGGGCTAATGAGTTCCAAGTTAAATTTCTAAGCCCATGAAGTTGGCCCATTTTTGTACCAAAAACCAGCCCGATCCAACATTGCCAATGCGTTGTCAAAAATTGAACGCCGTTCCATTGACGTGAACTCCAGCAACACAACCTCACAACGCCACGTGTAAGCGACATTTATGTGTCCACTCTCACTATTTTCCAGAGCTTTTGTTTTTATATTTTCTTTTTTTAAGCGGAAAATTTTTCTAAAGATTTTGTCTTATTGTTTCGAATGGCAACTCTGCCTATGTGAGATGGTTAATTTTCTTTTTCTTTTAGACGAGTGAAATGGCTAATTTTTGTTTCAATTAATCGGACAATAAAATTGGGGTTATATAGTTATATTTAACCTTCTTTACTTTTACTTAATTTATTGTATACTCCAATAATAGTTTATGTCAATTAATTGTGGCTGAATATTACAATTCATGATGGTAGAAGTTAATTAAAGGATTAAGTCTCCCCTAATAAGGAAGAGAGAAAAATTAAAATCTAAATTGAGTTGATATTAATTATGAAGGTGACATTACACTTTAATAAATCAAAAGAAATAAAACATTTTTGAAATAATTATTCTAATTATATAAAAAAAATCAACAGTCTATATTACTCTCTCTATTCTGAAAAAACGACTATTAAAAAAATAAGTTTAATTCATAAATAAATAGTTATTTTGCAACCCAATAAAAAAATAATAAAATAATTAATTTATTATTCAATTTATCAAATATGGAAGATGTTTGTCATATTTATGCAGCAATTAATAGAGATATTTTTAATAATTTATGATAAAATTACTATTATATTAAAAATAATGATTTTTATTTATTTGTCACTTTTTTCAAAATAAAATAAATATTTAAGTATATTTTAAAATGAATAGCCAATTAAATGTTTTCATTTTTTTAAAAACGTGATATGAGAAAAAATTGTGAAAAGTGAAAATTTCACGCTCAAATATTTTAAATTATAAAGAATTGTCTTTAATATTTGATGGGAAATATTAAAAGAGAGAATTTTTAGTTGCTCTATTGTGTACTTTATTTTAATTTATTGAATTTTTATTAAAAATTTATATATATATTTTTTGCCAATAAAAAAAAACTATTCTCTCGGTTTTAAAATAATTATTTTTTTAAAAATTTTATTTTATTTTAAAATATTTATCATTTTATGATTTCAAAAAAGCATTTATTATTTTTTTCTAACTTTAACCTCTTTTTATTTATTTATTAAATATTTATATTAATTATTTTTATTTTTTTACATTAAAATAAAAAAAATATTTTAATTTTTTTAATTTATAATTATGATAATAAAATGATTTTCTCAATATATATATATTTTTTTAAAATGACTGTTAATTTGAAACGGACGGTCTATTAAATAGACAAGTGAATAGAAGAGAAAGGTTTTGTTCGAAGTAGGATGATTATACGTTAATAGTATTAAATGGCATACTATTTTCCTGTAACTCCTTTGACCTGGTCTGTGCTTTGCAATTCACAATTCACAATTTATTTTTTAAAAATCCTTAAACTTAACTAAATATCTTCCCCATCAATCTTCAATGTTAGCCTCTGAAAATCGCAATCAAAAACCCTAATTTTCACATATAACCATTGTTTTGATCTCGCACGCCGATTTTGCGCGATGGTTCCCAGAATTTCAAATCTAAATTTGCCAAACAGCTTTTAATTCCCGTGATACAGATTTTAATTCCTGTGTCCCGTGCCTTCAATTTCAGTAATTTTAGGATTCGATGAATAACCAAGATCAGGAATCCGATTCTTATAATCTCATAACCAATTCTTCTTGGCTCGAAATCCGATTGTTCTACGTGAGAATCACACCGTGCGTGATCGATAGCGTCCCCGACCACCTAACACTTCGCCATCTCCGCCGCGAAATCAGCACTCCCCTTGAAATCAACGGCGACAGAATTCCTGCGGCGGAATCCGCCTCTGTGACCCTCCGCCGGGACCGCCTCAATAAGGAATCATCTGAGGTCACATACGTCAGCACTGACAGCGTACGGGTTACTGGTGCTGTGGAATTCGAGGTGTTGGAGAACAACGATTTGTTTTTGTGTGGGTCCTTGGAGAGAATAGAATCAGTTTGGGGGAATGGGAACGCGGGATTGGAAAATGATTCTAAGACAGGGTGGAGCATGGAGTGTTACATGGCGGCATCGGTTGGCGAGGGAAATTCGGTCTTCTTCCAGCCTAAGATGGGGATATCGGCGCCGGCCATCGAGGTTTATATCGCTGGGTGTTGTGGGGGTGTGCCGGTGATATTGACCAAGACAATTTTGGTGAGTCCGAGGAGGAAGGGATCGAGGCATGGAATGCTCGTTGCGATTCCTGAGGATGAGGAGATGGAGAAGGAGCAGAATGGTGGTGGGGGCAATGGATCGCTTCGCCTCCGTAAAATTCAGGTGATTTAATCTTTGTCAATAATTTACCTTCCATTTCTTCCCTTTTGTAAGGATGTTCTCTGCATTCATTGGCAATCGGCAATTAGCTTGATTTGAACGCAACCGACAGCTTAGTTTGGGATGCATGCATAGTTTTACTAAATTTTGCGCTGCAAAACTTATAATGTGTTATCCTTTTCTTGTTTTAGAGTTGACATCCTCGTTCTAAATCCCGCATGCGAAACCTATAATTTGTAATCGTTGACTTTGTCTGCTTTCATCAGTTAAATGTTAGCGGTTCTTGTGTCTCTAGTCAAATGCTCGATGCTCAAATCTAGTTGATTTGGGGCGGTTTAGGGGGAAGGCCATCTCCTGGTATAGCCCAGGTTCAATGCGCCCCCCAATGTGAGGGAAAAAATGAAAAATTTGTACTCTTTCTTTATGAATATGCTAGAGGAAGTATATCTATCTAGTAATTTGTCAAGACCGTAGTTTTAATCAGTAACAATGAAGGATGCTGGTGAATGGAACATAACAAATGAACTACTATCAAGGTCTCACCAATTAGAATTTGAAAATTTTCATTCTATTGTAAATACTTATTCTATGTCCTTAATCAGTGGGAGAAAGCATGTGGAGAAAATATAACATAGTATACTATTGATGTTTAGATGAAATAGTTGTGACTTCGTGATCCTTTTCCTGTGGTTAAGGATCATTTTTGTCCAGATACTTCTGTAAATCAACTAAGATATAGTTCTGTAAATCAACTGAGATTGTGCTCTTTGGTCCAGCAACTTGGTATCTGCTTCTCTGCTGTGGCCTTCTATTACAAATATTTGTTGCTATAGGGAAGCAGTTATCTTTATCTTACATTGCCTGAGACTCAAAACTGCAGGGTTAACTTGTAACACTGAACCTTTGCAGGGACAATTAGGGGATTTTGTTATTTTCTAAGCTTTAGTGATATTTTTGTTCATGTGTTGATTTATTTATAAAGCCTGCAGATTTTTTATGCAATTGCTAATCTCCAGTGCATTGATAATAAAAATGACATGCTTATTCAATGTATCTTTGGAGGTTTTCCAATATGCTTTACGAGTGCAAGTTTGGTAATAACTCACTTTGCCTAGAACAACATGCTTTACTAGTAGTTACTGTTATTCTGACTTGCTTATCATTATTCGGTGCTTATACAGGTTACTGAATCAGATGGCGATGAATGTGAGTCAGATGGAAAAATTGGAAACAGATACTACTCTGAAGACATGTATTATGGTGAGGATGGTCAACTCTCGTGGTTTAATGCTGGGGTTAGAGTTGGTGTTGGCATTGGCCTTGGGATGTGCCTTGGGATTGGAATAGGTGTTGGACTACTTATGCGTTCATACCAGGCAACTACCAGGAACTTTAGGAGGAGGTTTTTCTGAACCATAATTTTGATATAGACATATGTTATTACAGGTCAGTAGAATGGATTGGAAATTTTTCAGAATTTTAAGAGCACGTCTGGAGGATGTCAATATTGTGGCCAAGGAAATAAGGAACATTTGATAGAACGACTTTGATATGTTAAGCATGAGTTTTGGTAGGTGGAGTGTAAATTGTACAGTGTTTTTGTATGGTAGTTTCAAGATCTTTTATCATATGATGATCTGGCATAGAACAAGTGGGTGGGAGCTGAAAATTCTCCATCTTATTCCTGTGGCTGTTTATCTGACCATGCATTTGTGGGATCAAATGGGAGTTTGATGTTATTGCGAAATTGATTCAACATTTGGACGAGCAGTGGTTGAGACCTGGGGAGAAAACATGTTTGGATCATATGACAGAGCCTGCAAGAAATATATACATACATATAAATGTTCAGCAACCAGCACGAGGTTGTGTGGGATGTGCGTTTGCTTCCATAAATCTTATATCATAGAGTCGTGTAGAATTTGTGTTTATTTTTTTTATTCTGTCGGTTATTATTTAGGAAGTGGGCACAGTTTTCATTTCTTGTAATCAAGCTTACAGACATGTTCAAATTTCATTAATTTGTTGGAAGCTATGTAATGTTGAACTTATGGGAATAAGATGACATGTTTTCCATAATTAATCGAGTTTCTGTTATTGCTGTGATGTATAGTTTCCACTGAATTTGCATTTTCATTCAGCTTGTTTGTGCTTCTCCAGGATTTAAACATCCATTGAGGAAAGTTTGATAGATGCATGGTTGTTCAAAGCTGCTTTCAAATTCCTTTTTTTTCCTCTTTAATCACTAAATAAATACTGTATTATGATTCAAACAATTTTGGAAGACTCGCCCCAGTGGAGCAGAAGGAGCCGTTGACAAGTCCGTTTTTAGTATGGTAGAAGATTACGTAATTGATGCCATTAAAATTCGAATATTATCGCGGACAACAATTGGGACATGATTGGAATTTCACAGTATGAGGAGAGTAAAAAAAGGAAGAAGAGTTGAAAAACGAGGGTACACTTGAAACTTTTCTGCCTTGTCTCTCTTAGCCCCATCAGTAAAAAACGATTCGTGAACACTCAGATGCGCTCTCTCACTTTTCCCTCTAGACTAAAAACCCCAAAGAAATGCCCAAATTTACAACATTAAACCCTAACCACCTCAACCACCGTTACTAAACCACCACCATCACTTCCATTACCATACTCAGACAAGAAGTATAAGGTAATGACTACCACCAATATTAGATCCTCTGCGACAATGTCTCACCGTAACAGCCCTGCGCAAGCTGTCCCTGTTGTCGTCACTCTCAACTGCATCGAGGATTGTGCCATCGAGCAAGACTCCTTAGCCGGTGTCGCAATCGTTGAGCACGTGCCACTTAGTCGCTTAGCTGATGGAAAGATTGAATCAGCTGCTGCCGTCCTTCTTCACTCTCTTGCTTATCTCCCTCGTGCTGCCCAGCGCCGCCTCCGTCCTTACCAGCTCATCCTCTGCCTCGGTTCTGCCGACCGTGCTGTCGACTCGGCTCTTGCTGCCGACCTAGGGCTCCGGCTTGTCCACGTGGACACCTCTCGGGCTGAGGAGATCGCGGACACTGTTATGGCTCTGTTCCTTGGCTTGCTGCGCCGGACGCATTTACTCTCCCGCCACGCGCTCTCGGCTTCAGGGTGGCTTGGCTCTGTGCAGCCGCTATGTCGAGGAATGAGAAGATGTCGAGGGCTGGTTTTGGGGATCGTTGGTAGATCTGCATCGGCGAGGTCTTTGGCTACTAGGAGCTTGGCTTTCAAGATGAGTGTGCTTTATTTTGATGTTCACGAGGTATAAATTTCACAATGTGGACTGATTTAGTTCTATAATTAGTTGAATTTGTGAGAAACCGCAATGTTTAGTGCCAGGATTTCTATCTTGGATATGCTTTTATGCCAGTGAATTTTTAGGGTAAAAAGTTAAGAAATTTTGTCAGAAGTTAAGAATGTTGACAATGTGCCACTGGATGGTAATAGAATCGCTCAAAATTCAATCAATATATTGGGAAAGCATAGCGGTGACTGAATTATAGGATAGGTTGATCGTTGATAGCATAGAGTGCCAATTAACAAATCAGTAGTTGAATACGTTGATTTGTTATTGTCCTGAAGCATTGGTTTGAGGTCGTTCTGGATATACTAGAGGCCATTACATTAGATCATGCCAAGAAAATTTCATAAATGGTAAGATAACTGGATATACAATGTGTTTATTCTTTGTTTTACTTGGTATTTCACGAGCTTGAGAGCTGAGATGATTATCATGTTGTTTGGAAGGTGAAATTTCCATGGGATTCAGGTGCATTTTGTTAGAAGTTGAATTGTGGAAATTGTGTCCTATCCTACAAGATACTACCTTTCCATTCAATGCATCAGAATTGCTGCTGTCTACTTTTTAGATTTTGACTTTTTGCCTATATGTTCCATTTGTTCTTTGCAACTGGACTTGCTCTTGCACTCTGTAAAATTTTCACAAAAAATATGTTTGTACAGGGAAAAGGAAAAGTAAGCAGGTCTTCCATAAGATTTCCGACTGCAGCCCGAAGAATGGATACTCTTAATGATTTACTAGCAGCAAGTGACCTTATCTCACTTCACTGTGCTTTAACGAATGAAACAGTTCAGATTATAAACACAGAATGCTTGCAGCATATAAAGCCAGGTATATTACTTTTATCATTTTGAGAACTTCACAAAATTTCATATGATCATGTTTGAATTTATATGTGAGGAAACCTTTTATATAGGGGCATTTCTTGTGAATACGGGCAGCAGTCAGCTACTGGATGACTGTGCTCTGAAGCAGCTTTTGATTGATGGGACCTTGGCTGGCTGTGCTCTGGATGGTGCTGAAGGACCACAGTGGATGGAAGCATGGGTATTTTTGTGTTGTTGAGTGCATTGCTCTCTAGAATAAAATTAGTATATATTTTGAATATATGAGCATTACTCCATGTGTATGTGGTGCACACACATCTAGTTTTTGCCTGCATAAGTGCATATCATGTGCATGCATGTGCTGTACCTAACAATGCAGAAGTAGTATGAATCTTAATATGCTGAAGAATTACTTAGTTTTGATGAAAATACTGGGAGCTGTACATGACATTTTGTGTTTAAGGTGTTCTATTGTTAAAATTCTGCTGTTTGGATAATGAACCAGCTGGTTTGATATTCAATGCTGGAGAAAATGTAGTATGTCGCTCTGTTGACTAAATCTGGCAATTTTGATAGAAATTATTGAATTATATGATATTTCCCTTTATTCCTTAGTCCCTCTTTTGTTATGTTTTTTGTCAAAGAATTTTGTAATGTTGCTCCTTTGCTGACATTGGATCTTTTATATTTACAGAGGTAGCTTAAAAGTTGCAACTATAACTAATTGCTTATGTTTCATTACTACTTGAAGCTTCCTACTTCATTCATATGCCAGTTTTTAATCACCCTCCTTCTTGATGTCCTCTTTCTCAAAAGTACTGTTTGGTTTACTTGCCTTCTCCATTAACAAGAGTATCTTCTAACTTTTTTTTTTGATGTAAAACAAAAGGAATGGTAAGTATGCATATGAGGTAGATATGTGAGTTTTGCATCATAGGCGAAAAGTAAGGGCTATTTAATTTCACTTGCATTAGAAAAAGGCAATTAACAAACGAAATTAGTATTTTTTTTTTCACAAAAAGTAACATTTTTCTTTTTATGTTGATTGGTTTTCTAACCAAAGACCGTGTTTTGCTTCCAAAACAGCAAAAATTGCAATAATTGAGCTAACTAAACAGAGCTTAGCTACATGGTGCCTTCTGCTTTCAAAACTTAAAAAAAGCCAAAATAAAGAAGTGCTTTGTAGCCGCAAACCAAACAATGCCTTAGATCCCTTTTTCTATCTTGAATTTGTTGCTTCACTTAATTGGTTATAGAATAAAACAAAACCATATTTGTTTTTAGTTCTAGAGAACAAAATCCTATGTCTTGCTTTTGTTATGTAGAAGCCAAATGGTGCCTGGTAAGCTTTTTGGGTGCTATAAGCACCAGGTAGCCTCTTTAATTTTGTAATTGCTAGATTGATGCCTGCTTTTGATTTGGATTTTGACATGAATGATTTGTAGTTTATGATTCTGAGTACAATGTGTATAGTCTCACTAATTCTTCTCAATGCCTTTGCTTCAGGTAAAAGAGATGCCCAATGTATTGATACTTCCACGCAGTGCAGATTATAGTGAAGAAGTGTGGATAGAGATAAGGGAGAAAGCCATCTCTTTGTTGCAGTCTTTCTTCTTTGATGGTGTTATACCAAAGGATGTCATCTCTGATGATGAGGAGGAAAGTGAAGTAGCTGATGAAAGTGCACAATTTCTCAAACAAGACAAAGAAAGTTCTCTACAGGCTTCTGCTGGTGAGCAGTCGACAGATAATGTTCAGGTAAGTCCAGAAAGCTCTAACAGAAAGGGTAATAATCAATCAACGGATTCTCCTAGTCAGACTCAGGGTTCTGGCTTGTCTCAAACTACGGCTGTAAGGCCTGATGGAAGACGCAGCAGATCAGGTAAGAAGGCAAAAAAAAGACATGGCCGTCAAAAGTGCATACAGAAATCAGATGATCCTTCTCAATTAGAAAAAGAAAGCACTTCACATCGAGAAGATGATACTGCTATGAGTGGCACCGATCAAGTGTTGAGTCCTGGTTCTCGATTTGCTTCCCCGGAAGACTCAAGAAGTAGGAAAACACCTATAGAGTCAATGCAAGAGTCACCTTCTGATCAGCTTTTAAGATCAAGCAAGAAGTTGAGTGGGAAATGTGGTGAACTGCTGAAAGATGGGTATGTTATCTCTTTGTATGCAAGAGATCGCTCTGCACTCCATGTATCAAGGCAGAGGGTTAAAGGCGGTGGTTGGTTCCTGGATGCCATGTCAAATGTAACAAAAAGAGATCCTGCAGCACAGTTCCTTGTTGTTTTCAGAAGCAAGGTTTGCTCTGACAGAAATCTTTTCTCTTTTACATTTAGTTGGTGGCATAATTCCAATGATTGATTAATTGATGTGATGTGTTCATCTGGACGCATTTTCTTCAGGACACTATTGGGTTGCGTTCTTTTGCTGCTGGTGGAAAGTTATTGCAGGTACTTTTTATTTTTTCAAGACATTAAACAAGTCTAAATATAATTTACCAATGTTTATAAAAAAAAGAAAAAAGAAATAATAAAATAAAAGAGTCTAAATGCAGGTGTCACTGGGAACTAACACTTTGTTTGGAAGAGAGTGGAAAACGGGAGGAAAGAGAAAGAGGGAGGAAAATTTGAGAAAATTCCAAATTTTCCATTGTTTGGAAATAAGTGAAAATAGAGAGGAAAGAAAATAGATGAAAAGTGAGTGGAAAATAGTACATGGGATCCACTAAAAATTTTCCTCTGAAAATTGGGGTGAAAATGGGTGGAAAGTGAGTGAAATTGCAAAATTATCCATATTGCTATCTTCTTAAAAATAAAATAAGGGATATAATTATAATTTTATATAATAAAATGTCACTCTATACATTTTCTTTCCTCATATTTTCCACTTTCTCCCAAACAAAAATGTAAAAAAGTATTTTTTTTCATTCCATCAACTATCAATCCTCCCATTTCCTTTCCTCACTGAAATTGCTTCCAAACATAGGATAAAGTTTTGAATTTTATGGTTGATGCAAAGTTGATATAACTTATATAACTGGCTAGTAGGATCCCTTGCTTTTGTTGATGGGACCTTCTTTGAGCGCCTCAAATGATGTAATGGATAAATAACTAGGACAGACTTTAATCTCCTTGTTTAGTGTGAAATGGTAAAACATTGGGTATTTTTATATTTGTGCTTTGCAGTCCTCCACTTTAGGATAGTAGCAATAAGTACAGTAACAATGTAAATATCGCTTGATGATAAATATTAAAAGAAATTTTCATTCATAATTAATAAACATAAAAAAAAAAAAATCAAAGACAAATTAACATTACGCATGTTATTTTGAGGTTGCAAAATTATTCTTAAAAAAAATAACTTTTTCCTAATTGCAAAGCAATTTGGAAAAATAATAAATAATTAAATATCAAAATTTAATAGGACACGTGTATACGTGGGCATTTCTCCACAAACTGAATGCTTCTAGTCATTAAATCTAGTTCTTAAAGCATCTTTATTGCAGTGGTTTAAAAAACAAGGAATTTGATTGGAGCATTTCCATGTCTTCTGATTTCATGGCATGATTGAAACAAGAAGAATAACTTGCTTAGCATACTGGTAATGCGGTAGTAACTAAATTCAATTTTTACATTGCACATGATTGAGATCAAGTTTCATCTTTGAAATTGCAGATTAATAGAAGAATGGAGTTTGTATTTGCTAGTCACAGCTTTGATGTCTGGGAGAGTTGGATGTTGGAAGGTTCATTGGAGGAATGTAGGCTGGTTAACTGTCGAAATCCTTTGGTAAGTTGCATTTTTTACATTAATTTCCCATGCATTGACTTGACTCAAGGATTGAGTAGCAAATTGTGGTTGAGGATTTATAATTGTTATTTATGTTTGATTGTTCCTGGTAATTATTTATGAACAAAAACATCAATATGCACAAGGCAGCGCATGAAATTCTGATAAACCCACCATTATTGACTTCATTCACTGTCTTAAGTCTCCCTTTTATACCCTCCTTGCCCCCACCGTACTATCTTGAATAGTTTTATTTGGTGCAAAAACTGCAGGCTATTTTGGATGTACGCATTGAGATTCTAGCAGCTGTAGGGGAAGAAGATGGAGTTACTCGCTGGCTAGATTAGGTTGTGAAAGAAGAGTGAAGATTACCTAACTTTTTTTTTCCCGTCATTTTATTATTATTCTTCTGAGGTTTGTTCTTCCTCGAAACAATTTGTAAATCATTCATTCTTTCTCCTTTTTGGCCTTTTTTTTTTTTTTTGGCCCCTTTTCTTTTCAAGATGTTACCAGCTATGTAGGCGTTCGGTGTTGTTGGTTGTTTGGGCTCCTGACAAATTAATTCACCTTGTAACATATGAAAAATTTTGATTGTTTCGTCAAATGGATTATTGGTTTTACCTTGAGCTGCGGAAGTTCCATTCCATCGGATTGCTTGTATTCGATTTGAAGATAAAGCGGTGTGATGGCATAACATGATCTTTGTTTTTATGGCAAATGCGTCTGTAGACTTCTTTTGGACAAGTTTAAAAAAGTGTCATTGGGTATAAATGAGAGTTTGTGATTATTTATTTATTTTGGGCAAAACAGAGCATGTGGTTCATTTCTTTAGCAAATATGGGGCAGGCCATTAATGCATCATTAGTCTGTTGCATATGTGGAACTTGTTAGTTGACATGTTACATATTAGTGCCATATGATTGAATTGATGTATATTAAATTAATTTTTTAATAATTAAATTATTAAGTTTAGTAATATTAATCTAATCATTAAAACAATTATAAAAACTAAATATTGTTGCTTCCATTTCTTTTAATTATTTTAATTTTTTAATAATAATTTTTATTGATAATTAATTTTTAATCATAATTAAATTATTTTATTTTTAATTTTTTAGTTATTTTTAATTTTTAAGTCAGGTGGCATGTACAGATTTGTTAGCCAATAAGTGCCACATGTGCAAATATCTAAAAAACTTATCTTTTTTTTTTTTTTTTTAATCACAAAACACTTTTTTAAGCTTATTCTTTTTTTTTTTTTTCTTTGTTGCAAAAGTACAAATATCTAAAACACTCTGATTCACCTGGTAAATTCAATCTGGGATAATGATACTTGAGTTTTGCAGTACTTGGAAACTTGGTAAATTATCTGTGGTGGGAAAACTGGGATCTGAAAAGCAAATCATATGTTGCAAGGTAGCAATAGATTTTAGGTATTCTTTATTTATTTTCTTTTTTTATTCGCCAAACAGATTTTAGGTATTCTAAAGTGTTCACGTTGTATGCTAAAAATAGGGTAATATGAATGGCTATTGGCTTAATAAAACACGGTAGAATAAGATATTTGGCTGAATGATGAAAGCTTAGTAGTGGCCTAGCTCTTGTAGGAGTTTGGCATGTGTAGGAATTTACATGAAAAGTTTATAGTGATGAGCGAAAGAAGATAAGCCTAAGTCCTAAATCAAAGGGTGCCAGAAGGTCCCATTACTTGACAGTTCACATTTCCACCGTCGTGCACGTTTTAACCATTCAACAAAAGATGCAAAAACCCTTCAAATTTGTATCATTTTAAGGTATCTTTTATTTTTCTGAAAGATGTTTTGGCATTCATTGACATAGGGAGGAGGGACCAAGGGGTGCTATGGCTTCCCTAACCTTCAAAAACCTTTTTTTTTTTAAGTTAAAATTTAATGGAACTCTTTATTTTATGTGAAAATTTTATTTAGATGTATAAAAATTGACTTAATTATCCATATCACATTGATATAAATTATACTATAAAAAGTTTAGCCCTAAAAAAAAAAAATTATAACTTCATCACTAATACATTTTAGTTTCTATATACCATTCTGCAAATAAAACTTCAATTCTTAGAAATTTAAAGTGACCATAATATTCTCATAATTTGTGTCCATTCAAGGCATTTTTGCAATGAATAAAAAATAAATATCTCTTTTATTTAGTAATTTAGGATTTCATATTGCTAGTAATCAATGTGTGTAAATTATATAGATTAACATACTTTTATAAAATCGTCATAATTTTGTAAATAAATATGTTATATCTCTAATCCGTATGTATTTTGAATTATAAAAAGAACACTCTTGAATGTGGCTGAATCAACAAATTTTTATGCTAGGATGCTTATTGGATTTTCCTAAAATTTTGATTATAGCTGAGTACGGTTTGGGAGAATCCAAAAATTTAAAAATTTTTAGAACTGAATCAAATTTTGGAAATTTTTAAAATAAAATATTTGGAACCGAACTATAAAAAATCTCTATACTAAACCGTCCTTTTTTTGGGATGGTTTAGGACAGAGATTCAGGTTTAAGAATTGTTTAGTATGGAACGAGATAAAACAAAGATTAAGAAATTTTCTATTTTAAAATAATTGAAGGTATTTTTTTTTAGCTTAAATATAAAATTAAATTAGTACATACCACAAAAATAAAAATCAAAGTATATAGTATATAATTGAAAAAATTTATTTACAATCTACTAAGCTAACATAAAAATCAAATTATAAAGTGCATAATTAAATTTTACTTATATATTATTAAATTTTCTTAAATGTATTGTTAATTTAATATTAAAGTGTGTGTATATATATATTGCAATTACTAATTTGAAAATGAAATTTTATAATTAATACTCTCTCCCTCTTATTTTTTTTGAACATATTTTTTTTTATAAAATTTAAAAGTGCATTAAATAGTATGCTATTTTTTCTTTTATGCTTTTTATTAAATACAATTCTTACATTTTCCTATAAATTTTATGGAGAAAAATTGAATTAATATCTAATGATAAAATAGGTATAAAGGGTAAAAAAATGTTAAAAATATAAATAGGGCATACTTCTTGGGACATCCCAAAAAGGAAAAATATCTCAAACAAAATGAGATGATGGAGTAAAAATTAAATTTTACTTATTTATCATTAAATTTCTTTAAATGTATTGCTAATTTAATATATATATATATATATATATAAAAGAATTTTTTAAATCGGTTTTAATTTCGGTTTTTTAATTCAGAATGATTTTCGATATAGATAATTACTAACCTCTAAAATTACACTAAAAAAAATGAGATTGTTTGGTTTCGATAAAATCAAATAATTTTTTCAATTATAGGAATTTTCGATTTAAATTTTTAGTGTGGCTCGATACCTATATATTTCGTACTCAGTCCTAATTTTGATATTGCTGAGTAAAATTACCCTGCTGAACTTACAAGGACTAACAAACTAAACTACTTGTGCTTATTTTGTCATCCTATGATTAAGAATCTCTTTTAACACTTACCCTTTCGATGAACCTAATCACTACTTTTAACATTATTTATTATTTATTATTATTTATGGATTTTGCCGAATTCACGAAGCAATATCTTGACACTTTTTGCTCTGTACCATACCAGAGGTCTAGAACCTTCAAGCAAGACCTTTCCCGACGTCTCCTAGGAAGGATGCAGGAGTAATTTCATCTGATAGTCACACGTGGCATCATCTTAACCGTTGAGTGTGGTGTTATTCCAATTCTTTGGTTCCTAACTTCCTAGTCCCCAATTCCGAACCCCGCCGCCGTAGCGATGCTGGCTGACATCTTTAATAGGATAAAATATAAAACAACAAAAAATTCAATGATACTCAGCTACATGCGCTAAAATTGCGGATAAACAAATTAATTATTATTTTTTATCTAAAAAATAATATTCCATTCTTTCATAATAATAACCATCTAAAAAATATATATATATATCAAATTAATTATTTCTTTAAAAATTTTATACAATATTTAAAAATGATTATTATTGTTAAAAAATAAATATCATATTGAATAATAACAAAATATAAATGACTGATAAGTGAGTAGATATTGTATTTAAGACAAGTAAATCAGTGTTTATGCAAATGAATTATAATACTTGCTCACTTATAAGTCCACACTCGCATAGATTTATGGACTTTAATATGATATCAATAATGTTTTCAAATTCAACTCGGTCTTAAAACTAGTGAAGCCAGAAGGCACGGGGTCAGTAGTTGAACCGAAATTTTAAATAATATTTATTATTTATATGTCAAAAATAAATATAATATACATATAAAAATGCAATATATTATATTTATATGTTAAAAATAAATATAATATATATGTAATTAAAATTAACAAAAGTTATTTAAACAATTAATAAATATTACTTATAACAAATATGAATTTAAAACCATTTTAAGACTATTAACTAGAGAAAATTAACGTATTAAGTGGCTATTTTGAAACTCAAAATGGTGAATTATAATTTGAAATTTGAAATTTAAATTAAAATTCAAAATGGCGGGTCACTGGTTACCCTAAAACTTCAGTCGGATTTTGGCAAGATCTAGTCATCTCAGGTTTAAGACTCTTTCAAGACTAATTTGGTCTTTAGTCCCTATTTTTTCAGTTCGACCGGATCTGTTCGGATCCGACAACTATGAGTATCAAAGCTTATCAATTGAAATTTCTTAATCATTTTTTTTTCTCTACAAATTCTCTGTATCTTATTTCCTAATCTTTACATGGTATTAGAGTTTTATATTCAAATAGACTGAATCTTGAACAAATATTAAAGCCTACATTATTAGATTGAAGATGATACCAGTTTGGACCGAAACCAAATAAAAAATACTAGCTGGTCTATTTGTAAGCAAATATCAACTGGTATATTGATGTAGACTACGGACCAAACATAGTTGCACTTGAAAGGTGTATTAAAAAATAAATTTTATATTAAATAATAATAAATTATATAAAAGACTTATAAATGAGTAAATGTTGAATTTAGTATAAACCAATTAATTTTTATATAAATATATTTCAATATTTATTTATAAGTCTATATATATATATGCTCATAGACTTTAATAATTATTATAAAATGAGGAGAGAAATGCATTAATTCATTTTAAATGAAAATGCAATATTAAAATTAATTTTCATCTTGTTCAGAGGTTAGTTTAATTCAGAAAAAGGTGTGGAGATACTTGTCCTTTACAGCAACAAATATTGAAATTAATTTAGAGTCGACAAAAAAAAAGAATTTGAGTGAAAAAGGATAATTAATTAATTTATTTGTTGTAACAAATCGGAAATATTCTCCACCATCACTTACCAGAAAAATTTGACTAATACGATATTTTCTCTAACGATATTTTGACCTATCATTAGAAACAAAGAAGGTCAATTTCCGCGGGTAAATAAACTCTTTATTATTTTATTATTTTTCAATTTTTAATTTTTAATACACAAAATTGCCACGACCCCATATTTCAATCCAGTCAACAA
Source organism: Reutealis trisperma (assembly GCA_947687605.1). NCBI lineage: Eukaryota > Viridiplantae > Streptophyta > Magnoliopsida > Malpighiales > Euphorbiaceae > Reutealis > Reutealis trisperma. Next base: position 3,474,767 of record CANTUT010000033.1, on the reverse strand, counting down.
TATCCTGCCACGTGTACGATCACGACGAAAGCTGGTAAGGTTAGTTTCGTCCCAAACCCCACCACCATTACCTCCACTCTTCCACCACCAGTCTGCCACCACTCTCTCTCTATTATTTATATATAAACTCTGTTTCTTTATAAACCACAATTCTCTTTCTCTTGTTGCTTGTATCACTCTTTTGCTTAACCAAATATGCGCAAACGAAACTGAACAAACAAGCTAAATACTTTTGTTAACAGACCTAGCGTAACCGGAAAATTTTTCGAACGGAATCATTTTGAGGAAGAAATTTCTTTTTTTCGCTTATGGTGTCGGTGAACCCCAACCCAGCTCAGGGTTTTTACTTCTTTGATCCCATGAGTATGGGACTTCCTGGTCTCAATTCTCTGCCGCCACCTCCGCCGCAGCAGATGACTTCTTCTTCTACTGCCACTACCAGTGCTACTAGTACAACGGCGTCGGCGGCTAATACTGCTACGTCCACCGCCAGTTCTGGTGCTAATACGGTGGCTTTTTCTGATGATCCGAATAAGAAGATCCGGAAACCATATACTATTACTAAGTCTAGAGAGAGCTGGACGGAACAGGAGCACGATAAGTTTCTAGAAGCTCTTCAACTGTAAGTCCTTTTTTTTTTTTTTTTTGAGGTTAATTGTTGTTTGGTGTATTGTGCTGTTTGTGTTTCTGATTGGTTTCAGAGAAAATTGGGAGATGAGGAGATAATAAAGTGAACAAAATTTTAAATAAAGTGAACAAAATTTTAAATTGTCATGCGATTGAGAAAATATTAGAATTTTTTTTTCGGTGTTTTTCTGTTTCTGTTTATTCTATTAGCAATCAAACGGGGAATTAGCGTTTATTATTAGGAATCAATAATTGGTATGGCGAGTTGGGTTCTTCAGTTTAAGATACATAAACTATTGTTCGTTTGCAATTTTTTGTTATTATTGTTTTTATTTTATGTTCCAATTGGGCTTCGGTTTTGCTGTTCAACTGTTCCAAGTACAAAATGATTTGAACTTTATTTTAGATACTGACATAAAATAATTCAATTTAACCACAATACAAATTGCATCAAGGAATTAGAACAAGTAGAGTTAATCACAATTCCAAGCACTGAGCCTAACATTCAAACTTCTAAATTTTCAATTTTCTAGTAGTGGAGGCGGCCAGGGATTCAAAGACTTGGGGAAAAAAAAAATCTAATTTTGGCATTCCATTCACATGTTCTATTCCTTTTTTTTTTCTTTTTAATTCCAAATAACACCAATACATGTTTAGTTTGGCTAAAGAAGTGAATTAATCTGGGTTCATTGAATCTTTTCTGTGTTCTCATGTCCTAGTTAAAGGGCATTCTAATATTGTCTTCTCAGCCATGAGACAGCAGATATTCTTTTTACTCTGTTTCTGAATAAATCATGTACTAATTTGAATATTTGCTTTTGCTGTTGCTTTTGTGGCTAATACAGGTTCGATCGTGATTGGAAGAAGATTGAAGCATTTGTTGGATCAAAGACAGTTATCCAGGTATTTTCAAACTTTATATTTTGGAAGCATTACATGATGATCATGCCAGATGTTGCCTGCTGAAACCTTCTATATCCTTAAACAACAAGTCATTTATTTTTTACTTCAACTCTTCATTCTTTACCATAAAGTATCCAAATCAGATAAAGATACAGTAACATTGGTATGAAACCTCAACTCTTTAATGAATGGGAAAAATCTATGAAATTTTGGAGAGTGGACGAGTCTGGACATATATCTGTGTCACCCAGTATGTGGATCTTCGACTCTTCTTTTATATTGATGTTTACCCCATTTTGCCTTAAATTTTTCTATTTGATGTTCTGTTTTTACTGTGGGTTGAAGATTTTTCATGTGAATAAATGGCTGACTAAAACAAAGATGTAATATCCATTTATTGTGTCTACGAACCAGCAAAATTTATAAAACATTAAAGACTTAGTATTATGTTGATCTCATGAGATATAATTAACAAAAATGGTGGAACCATTTATGCTTTTGTTTGGTAGGGCATCTCTTATCTGCTTCTTGTGCTTTCTTTTGGCATTCTGTTTACAGCTAGTGGTGAACTGTATACATATACAATTTCAATATAAAATTGCATGTTACTAATGGATATTCTTGGCAGATACGTAGCCATGCACAGAAGTACTTTCTGAAGGTTCAGAAGAATGGGACGAGTGAACATGTACCTCCACCTCGGCCAAAGAGAAAAGCAGCTCATCCATACCCACAAAAGGCACCTAAAAATGGTTACTATGGCCAACCCTTGTTTTGTTCTTCTCCTCTTTTTTTTGTTCACTGTCAACTCTTCTTCCATTTTTTGGTGGTTATTTAGTGTGAAGGTTGTTTTGTTGTTTAGATGTGTTGTCAAATGCTTCCAATTTTGAACTGAACCTTTTTTCTGTGTGTATTTCTTGAAGCTCTAGTTGTTACTCAAGTCACCAGCCCTTTTCCATCTTCATCTGCTTCATTAGAACCGGGATATATTCACAGGCCAGATTCTTCATCAGTTCCTGGAAATCCAATGACTGGTGGCACTTTCACATCCTGGAGTTTTAATTCTGTGGCACCAGTCAATGTTTCTCAAGTGACTAAAGGTATCATTTGTTTGTTTGTTCATGGATTCTCTTCCCATGCTTCTCCTTTATACTCTGCTGAAATAATGTTGATACATTCTATTTTAGATGATGTGGGATTGGCTGGGCCAACAATTGCACATAATTGTTGCTACAGTAGTAGCAATGAAAGCACACCAAGGACTTGGCAAACAAGCGAAATAATTGATCAAGGGAATCAGGGGAAGCCCATGAGAGGTCAGTATGATGTGCCTAATTTGAGCTTCATATTTGTATAAAGCCATAACATGAATGCCAGATATCCAATCTACCTAACCGTAATGAAAAGAGTACTTTAGCCCTTCCCTCCCCTCCCTTTATATCTTCTCCAACAACATGAAGTAGCACCCAGGCAAATTTTAGCTTTGTCCATATCTTTGCTTCATTCAACACAACTTTATCACTGTCATTGTTCATTACACATAGCCTGTTCTAGTGTCTGTTCATGAAATATTAGCCTGTTCTAGTGTCTGCTCATGAAATATTGTGTCATTGAATGGGATATTAAAAATGTTACAGCAGTTATCACCTAGCTGAGGGCTTGATAACTATGAATGTACCTTAATAGTTTTATGAATGTACCTTGATAGTTCACAGAGATGCTCATGTAATATCAGATTGCTAATGAGCTTTTCATCTTGCAACATATTGTCCTTCAATGAAATACGAGTGAACCATATTGAACTTTTCCCTGTGTCTTTCACATGCAGTGCACATTTATGATTATGGTCATCTGTCCCAACTCCTCTTTTGTTTGTAAATCTTATTAAATCTGGATTCATATATCCATTGAATTGTTTATTATTTGTTTGAACATTTCATTATTTCCTGATTTTCTATGTATAATGATTTCATCCATTGTCAAAATGCAGTTATGCCAGATTTTGCTCAAGTGTACAGTTTCATTGGCAGCGTATTTGATCCCAATGCTAGTGGCCACTTACAGAGGATGAAGCAGATGGACCCAATAAATTTGGAAACGGTATATCATTTTAAATTTGTTATACCTTTTTTATTATAAGGCTCTAGCTTTATATTTTAACATTAGACTTCTCGTTTAATTGTTCAGAAGATGGTCTGTTTCTTAAGGGGTGTTTATTTGGCTATTTTCCAGGTATTGCTGTTGATGAGAAACCTCTCAGTTAATTTGACAAGTCCTGAATTTGAGGATCATGTAAGTGCAACTACATTACTAGCATCTTCCTTTCTTTTTCTTTCATCTTTTTTTTTTTCCTCCCTAACTCTGTTTTTTTTTTTTTTCCTTTTCTTTTTATTTTATTTTCACACACATTACCTTCTGATGCATGATGATTCTATCATGTGAAAAAATCTAAATCATGACTTTATCAGGCGCCACAGTACTAGTCTAGTGTTCATGAGTGGTGCTTGCAAACAATTCTCTTTTATATTTGTGCTGAAATTAATTTTTAGTGTTTAATGTAAATCCATGAATACTCCCAAAAAAAGAAAAACCTCTGATTGAACTTTTTTCTGAGTGTCGACCCCAAAAAAAAAAAAAAAAACGATGGATCAACTCAATTTTAGGTAATTCCTTTAATTTTATAAATTTAGGTCATGAACTTTAAAAAGCATAAAAAATTATAACCTCTGTAACAAACATTTGTTATCACCTCTGCTTGTCTGTTGATTTCCTGAAAAGCGGTGTAAATTTTTTTTTTTTTTTTTGTCCATTTCACTTACTATCATTATTTCTTCTCTTCCTTCTCTTTTTCGTTGATCCTCTCTATAATTTTGTCCTTCCAATTTCATTATCACTAACTCATCCACCATGCCCTCGCACAATTTTTCTGGTTTTGTACCAAAAAAAATCAGTTAGTCACCACCAGTTAATATCTGAAGTTATTGTTCACAAAATGTATATTCACCAACAAATCCATTTTTGGCAAAGCTTTCTGAGCAACACCCAATTTCAGCAATAATGTATCGTGGGAGATATAGGAAGAGGGATAATAACTTTTCTTCCTGTCAAAATTCAAATTCCTACATTCCAATAAAAAAAAGAGCGGTTTTTTCTGTGGGTATTTTTAACTTTTGTGGGTGAGAGCCTAATAGTTACCTGGAGAAGTTGAATTTGTTTGTCAAAGAAGCATCAGGTTAGAGAGTTTTTTATTTTGTAACTCCCCTCACTCATGATGCTAGCACGTGTGTGATAATAGTCTTAAAACTTTGGAAGGATCAAGAAATGAAGCAGTGGTTCTATCTACAATTGTTAGATTATTGGATTTTGGAAAACGTATAGAATTTCCGATCTATGAATAGAGGTGTACAAGGCTTCTTTGAGTAGATCAATGGTGGTCTTAGGTTGTGGTTTTCTGAGATTTTTGTTTGGTTGTGCTTGAAGTGTTGTTGATATGTGATGCGGGGATGGTGGTGTAATGGATTTTGGTGGTGGATTAGTTGTACCATGAAAGGGAGGGGTGGGAGCTACTGTTGCTGGTGTATGAAAGAGAAGGAAGATGAAAAAAGAGAGATCTTTGAAATGGTAGTGATACATCAATGGAAAATTAAGGAAAAAATAAAACAAATTTTTTTATCTGATGTGAGCAACATCTCAGCATCTTAATAGAAAAATTGAACAGAGTTGTAACAGTGGCTTTAATTGTTATCCTAATTGAAGTTATTATGACCCCAATTGATAAAATTAAAAAAACATGTAGAATTGCAAATTGGCCTCCGAGATTTTTTGGTCTTTAGGTGCTCTAAAAATAAAAACAGAACTAGACTAGACTATCAATCAAATTGCGAACTCATCTACTGCACATTTATAAATTTTGCTATCACAATTGCACCTTTAACCGGACATTTGACTATTGAATGACCATAGAAGGTTTACTATCAGCCTCATGGAATGGTGTCAAGTTTGTGTGTAAATAAATGTTCTGTGACCATTACTGCTGAAAGCATAATCAACCAAATCTACCCTTTGATTTTCACTCATTTGCTCAACTTTCTGTGAAATTTGATGCAGAGAAGGTTGCTTGCATCATATGATCTGGACTCAGAGAAGGCAAAATCTGGTAACCCTTTCAGTAATACTGGTGCTAACAGAATTCAGGGTGGCTTTTCTGCTCCAAATGAAGTGAGAGTTTGAAAATTTGTTTTGATTTGCTGTAATTATGGGCATGATGATGTATTGGGAAGTTCCTGTCTTCCCAATGAGCGATCTACTGCTTGCTTAGAAGTCACGCACAGTAAATGCCAAGGTGGAGGATAATTATCTGCGAGATCACGTTTCAAACAAGTGCTAGTATCAGAGAAGCTTGTATATAATGTATGTGTGATATAGGACATGATCTTCCTTGTTCTGTTAGTTGGTAGTAATCTTTGTAATTGTGTATATACGAGTACCCACTATTTACTCCTTTGGAAACTGTAGCGTGGCTTTTATCTTCACTGTCATAACCCAGAGGCTATATCTTGTATAGAGTTTTGAGTGCAAGTTTTTCTGACTGTATATTGGGTGTTAAATGTGCTCGAAGTTTTGTATGTGGGAGGATTGTTTTTAGGAGCTTTATGTAAATTCTATGTATTTTTATATCGTGTAAATTCTATGTATTTACCAATCAATATATAAATATGAAATATTTGGTGTAAATTCTATGTATTTACGAATCAATAAATAAATATGAAATATTTGGTGCAAATCAATGTGAATGTGAAAGCTTGGCTACAATGAAAATCATGCTTGAAATAATGATGTCGAACAAGGTCAATTTCTAATCGGTTTTGCAATTTGATAAATTTTCCGTGCTTTGTTCTAACCATCCGTTTTGAGGAATTGATTGCCAAGTTGGTCTCCGTACATGCGCGCGTTCAAACAATTCATCAAATGTCACAAATACCTTCAGATAGGCCTTTTGAAAAATCTAAAATTAATAACATTGCTCCTTAGCAAAGAAATTTACACATCTTATATATCATGACATGATGTTTTATTTGTAATAATTTATATCCACGAATTTGATGTTACCACGCATAAATATTATATCAAATAAAATTCGTCAAGACAAGCGGCATGACCACAGGTATAAATATGTAGCATATCTATAATTAAACTCACGTAAATTTAGCAAAACCTTAAGACAGGATTCAAATATTTTCCATTTTCTACTTGATCAATTCACAAACCCTTACCTATGTAATTCGGCTGCAGAAAATAAAAATTCAAAAAATAAATTCAAAAAAAAAAAAAAAAAGAAAGAAAAGAGAGAAGTCGCCCAACACCATAAGATAGCCGTATCTTTAAAATTCTTTACCGTTCTCCATGTTTGTTCGCTTTATTCCAACCTGGTTCACTAACCAGGCAGCAAGAAGCAAAAGTAGACTTCTCAAGTCATGTAACCGGGGCATCTGGAGGGTTTGGTTTTAAAATATAAAGCTAAAGGAAAGTGAAATCCCAAAGTAAAAAGCCATTTAATTACATCAACTTGAGGAAATCCCTCCCGAAGCAGCACATTAAACCCAATGCCCATGCAAGGTGGCTGTTCGCATGAGATCACAAATACATCACCGCATACACAACCGTAGTTAAAGTTTTACTATCTATATCCAAATCCCATGTCCAGCTCATGACCGTATAGTCCCTCACTATGGCCAGCCCTGGCAAAAGGGTGAATTGGCTTAGAGTTCGATCTAAGCTCCATCTCAATGAGCCTTTGGAGTGCCTCTGGGTGATGAGTTGCTCCGCTAACATCAGGAGCTGCACCATTCATTGAGAAAAGAATAATTAAAGTAATCAAAGAAAGACAGTAAACATCATGAGTTTTTGTATTATGGCACTGTACTATGCTTGATGACATTAAATAAATCCATAACTCAAACAGCATCAGATGCTTTAGCAAAAATGAGGTCTATTGGTGACAACTAAATATCCAATTCAACTAAAGTATCGTATCTTAAAAGGGACAACTGGAACTCCAAATGGAGATTATGCAATTTTATCAGACTTCCAAGTTGGGTAAGAGTTCCGAGTCATCCATTAGATATCAAAATAATGGAGGCATCAACTCTGGGCTTAATTTAAAATACCCCAGGCAACCACAATTCAAGCCTTGGTTGGTACGTGCAAGGACATGCAAACAGTAAGGACAAAGCTGGAAAAAAAGAGGCATTTTCTCCTTAAATGAAAATCTTCAGCAACCCAAGTCAATGGTTTGAAGGCAAAAAAGAGTACAAAGTGCTTACCTTGTGGTGGTATTCCGAGGCCACCAAAGTTCGACTGCCTTTGACCAAAAGGGAATCCATGCATTGGATTTGGTTCCTGCATAAAACCAGTCACCTGATTGTTGGGATGTGGAGGCAAAGGTGCACCCCTGGGAAATCCACGCAGTAGGTGGGGTGGAGGAAAATTGCCAGGTATATGCATTCGTTGTAACATAGGATTCTGCGGGTTAGAATCCAATGCAGTCGGTCCAGAACTGGGGTGATGGAATGGGGGGTGAAGCAAGTTTGCAGGGAATTGATGATTAGGAGAATCGTGATGAATAGTGTTCTCAGGCGCCATGAATTTCATCTGAGCATTAACATTAGCAGGATGAGAATCTAATTGATGGAAAATTGGTCCTGCATGATTCAACTGAGAAGGATGAAGCTGTGGAGAAGATGACTGGGCATGAATATTATGATACTGAACATCTGGCTCCCTCATATCAAAGGGACCACGTAAAATCGGTGAACCTTCTTGGCTTCCTATAACAGGTCTTTCATTTCGGTATACAGAATTCAAAGCTGCTAGTTTTTCAGCAATGTCAACTGTTGTCTCAGGTGTGGATAACAACTCAGCTTTAGCTGTGTTCCTGGCAGACACAAAGTTCTGGAGGTTCAGAGGGTCACTGACTGTAATCAAGCTATCTTCTTCAGGCAATCGAATATCAATAGACCCATCAAAACCACCAAGCTTAGAGCCCAATTCAGTTCGGAGCTGCGATGAATTCACTTCCTTCTGAGCAAACCCTAAGAATTGTTCTTCAATCCTTTCTGATTTCATTCGTTGTCTCTGGTTTGAAGCCAGAATGCTACTGTCATGACTCGACATGCTGGACGTAACATCAGCTGTGGAGGCAAGGAGATCATCATCCATCACAGCAAAAGGAGTGTCGGAAACATCAGCTCTCATTGACCCAACTGGGCCCCTCTGGCCAGAAGTCGGTGTTCCTACTGACTGCAGTTCCTTCATGAAAGCAGTTCCGAAAAGAGTTTCAAGAGTCAAAGGCTTGCCTGTATTGGGAATATTTTCAGCCTCTGCAGTGCCGAGATTCTCCACTTCAGTATTTTGTGGTTTGTCTGAAGATATGATTCCCAAATTGGTAGACGGGCCAGGTCCCTTCTGTAACAGTGAAAGGAGGTGCTGCGATGCATGATCATCAATATCAGCTTTTTGCTGCTCAGTCTTAACACCACAACCACTCGAGCCCTGCACAGATTGCTGCAATATTGAGCCATTTTCAGTGATTTCTGACAGAATTGACTGTTCAAGGTCCTCACATGTAAGTACAGCTGAAACTGCCTCTAATTTATCAATATTTCCAGCAGTTACAGGCATTAAATTGGATGTCCTGTGCCCCTCTGCAAGTCCAGAGCCTTGGAGAGGAAAACTTGGTGGAATGATCTCGGTAGCTGTAGCATCAAAAGTACGGGATCCACTTTTTTCACCACCAACAATTAATGATAGCAAATCATTGGGCCTGCCAGATGTGATATCATCAGCTAGCTTATTGGTCCTGCCAAATGAGAAATCCGCAACTGGCTGACTGGTCCCACCGGATGAGAGATAGTCAATTGGTTTCTTCTCTGCAATAACAAGATGGGAAAAAGAAATTTAGAAAATAAGCAATATGATCAACCTATACAAAATAGCAATTAAAGTTGGACATCAGCCATAAATTCAAACACCAAGATATCAATGCTCAGTACCTTCTTCTCTAAACCATTGAGCAAATCTGGAAGATGGGACTGCGTGAGGACTCCATGTGTCATCAGCTTTAACATCATGATGCTGCCGGAGCAACAAATGAAAAATTATTAAGAAAGATGCAACACTTCAAGCTAAGAACTTTTAATTGAAACACAAATTTCTGCTTCTAGAAACAGTTGCACCCAACTACAAGATCAAGCAACAAATTCATTCATCTAGGCGGGGAGAAAAAACCAACTTGATGTGAACCTGTGCAATTCAATGGACAGAAGAATTCAATCAGATGGTCAAACCCAGCCCACAACCCTCAAACCCTAGGGCCCCGGGCCACTCAAATAGTTAAAAACTAACTTCAACAGTTATAATTATTTAACCAGTAGAACATCTGGCTAGTGATAGGCTGGAAAATTTACTTCAGCAAAACCTAAAATTGTCAGCACTGGTTTTAAGTTTAACAAAAATCTTGCATACAGAGTGGGGATTTATGTTTGTTAGTAAGCTCTTCCTGTTTTCAACTATAACTTTTTGTGAACTACGCTAGACCGTGATGTATCACTGGAACACCTTTACCAAACTGATCCACAACTCTGGTAATCCATGGATCAAGGGATATAGGTTCCAGTTCTTTATGACAGAAAGAAAACTATAAAAAATAAAACAGTAGCTCAAGTTTACATATAAAACAAATATCATGACGTGCAAAAACTAAGGTTTTCATTTGATGCTACATCATAATGCTTGTGGGGTTACAAAGTAACTGAAATTTGCACCACATGCTCAACAAGACAGGATTTTGTTAAACGGTAATGGGTGTGTTTAACAGAAAGAGAAGAAGGGAGAGAAAGAGAGTTCAACAGTGCCTGAAAAACCATAAAGAAAAATACAATTACCTCAATGAGACTGGAGGAGCCAACAACATTTAGTGTCAATGCACTGCTGAAGAGCTTGTCGAGGATTGAGGTCGAATGAGTTGGACTGGATTCTCCCACAACTTTACTTCCTGTCAAATCCTTAGCATCAAGCTCAATGACATCACTATTCTTTGAAGCGTCAAAAGCTTCTGAAAGTTTGGAGGTCTTGTAATATTGAGCATCCATGCCAGCCGCTTCACTTGAAACATCCAAAGCTGACGATAAATTCAGAATCTTTTCACCCTGGTTATTAACAGAAACATGAGGACTTGGACTACTGAATTGCTGTTCCCTTGAATCCATTTGTTCTGAAGATTGCTTCTCCTTTTGATTATTAGAAGTTCCACTTAACGAACGGTTTCCTTTGGCACAGAAAAGGCTATCCTCAAGTTCATTGCTGATCTATAATTGCAATTAATAGAAGATGTTTAATAAGTGGCCATGGTGCACTGACAAATAATAAGATCATATCAGCATGCAACAGATACTAGTAATTGGAAAATAAATGAGAAAACAGAGATGAAGCAAGGGAAGAAAATTTGATGCTTCTTCCATAAGAAACATCCAACTTTGAGAAAAATGTATCTCTTGGTGCTCTAAAAAATCATCAATTTTTAAAATCATCTAATAGGCTATTCTTTCAGAATATCTTATTTTAAGTAAACTACAACCTTTGTTAATATTTTAACAAAGCATTTGTATACAAACAAGCATGTATGCACACACAAATATATGCTTTTATATCAAGTATCAGCCAATATTCCAACAAGTTTGCTGCCCACAGATTGCAGAGAAACCTAGAAGGGCAAAAAGCACAAGCTAAACTACTCTCTTTAAAGATTTGCCTACACAGTTAGGTGATGGCACGTTTGTAATTAAGGAGGTTAAATCCAAACTATTCAACCAATGTACTGATGTTGAACAAGAATTACTCTATTGCTTTAACAGGATCCTGCAGATGCAGTGAAAAAGATTTAACAGCTCCAGACTTTTTGGCAAATGTAACAAAAACCAGGTGGAATAAAGAAAAGGATCCATAAAGCCAAACCCAAACTAAATTAGGTAGACTGCCTAAACTGGATTTTCAACTTGAGTAGTGAGTAAACTTTATTTTTTTTTTATAATTAAACTGCATAATAAAATTGGCACCAGAATTGGTAAGTTAGCAAAAAATTAAAAAAAAAAAAAAAAAAGGCAACAGCATGGGACTACCAAAAGACAAAAGGAAAAGAAAATGAATCAACAACTCTTACAAAGCTAATGCCTTCAACCAGTGTCATGCAGCCAAAAAGAGTAAGCATGGGAGATTTCAATAGTCCGGACAGCTGGCAAGAGGATATCAATTATTTAAGATGACTAAATACCCACATCATGATACTGTGCTTTTATTGGTTTGTGTTAATGAAGATGATACTGGACTATGATAAATAAATCCAGCTATGTATGCATGTTGCAGATACAAGTGTAGACATTAGACAATCCCTAAATTCAACCCAGCCATATAGAAATTCTCCAAAAATATCATTAAATTTCAGAAATGTTGAAACAATAGCCAACCAACTTTTCAATGCAAACAAATCAGATAAAAAGTAGAAGGAAAACTACCTCTAACGGTTGAGAATGAGATAAAGATTTTGTTCCAATATTTTTCTCCACTATAGTACTTGAAAAACCTGGGGGCACAAGAGGTCTCGATACAGGAGCTGGTGAGGGATAGGAAGGCTTGTCAGAGTCATTATTTGAAGCAGGCTGTATCACAGGCTCATCTGATTCATTTCTCTTATTCGGAAGTCTCTTATCCTCTTTTGGATCTTCCATCAACTCACTAATATCAAAGTCATCTTTACGCTTTTCTGGATTCAACTTCTGCTTTTCTTGAAAAGCTTTCTGTTGTTCCTTCCTCATCAGTTCAAAGGAAGCTGAATGGAAAATATCATATAAAAAATTACAGTCACTGCAACAACATCAAAACAGAATAATGGCTCTACAATAAACTCTCATGCAAAAGGAACCATTACCTCTTCTCTTCCTTTCCTCTTCTGCTTTATCCTCACTTGTGCACTCGGAAGAACCAAATGTTTCATCATTGTATGAGTCATTAGTCTCCCTACGTGAGTGAGGAACTGCCTGAAAAATTACAGGGCATAAGATTTAGCTGACATGGATTCTGATAAGCCATATTTCTAATTCAGTTGCTTGTTATGGATATGAAGCAACATACCACCAAATCCACACCAATCATACATCACATTTCCAATACTTATTCACAAGCAATATAATACTAACAAAAAAGGACAACAAGCTATACCTTATAAGGGCGAGGCGGATGATATGGCTCATTACTCCTATTGGGCTGGTAGTGATCATTAGATCGAAACTTTAGAGCTGATGCCCCTGCAGAAGCATATCCAGATGGTCTTGGAAAAGAACCACTTCCAAGGAGTCCATCATGCTCAGGAACTTGCCAAGGTCGCCGAGATTGGTAGCCATAACGCCTTCCAGAATCTGCGTGTTAACAGGCATAATTCAACCAATCAAAAAACACATTACATAATGGAAATATGCCTTACAGAAACCCAGAATCCATTAAAAATCTTGGCAACATTGCATTTTAAATTCTCACCAAAATGAGCAATAAAGAGCAAAGCAATCTAAGAAACTACATGGCAACATAAACACATTGATAACATTAGATACAGAATGACAACAAATCCAAGCTTTAAAGAGGATATAAGCTGTATGCACAAGCTGAGAATCTATCGAGACACTTGTCAATTAATGGTTCTTATCCACTATTGAGTCACCTTGCATTACAATAAACAGTAAAACACTAGACGTGAATCAGGCCAACATTTTCCAACACCCAGGGCAAGACACAGTACATACTACATGTGAATGACAAAATATTTCCACATATCTCGTCATCAAGTGCGTGTGAAGAAAATCTGAGATCCACTCAGATCAACAATAAATTTCTCAAACTTATGTCTTCAGGCATTACATTATGAAGCAACACCTCAAACATTTTGTTTCCATCTTCCAGTTTCTTTCTGACCCTTCTATCCTGAAATGCAGAGTTGCTAAAAAACAGTAAAACACTAGATGTGAATCAGGCCAACATTTTCCAACACCCAGGGCAAGACACAGTACACACTACATGTGAATGACAAAATATTTCCACATATCTCATCATCAAGTATGTGTGAAGAAAATCTGAGATCTACTCAGATCAACAATAAATTTCTCAAACTTATGTCTTCTGACACTTAGCAACTCTGCATTTCAGGATAGAAGGGTCAGAAAGAAACTGGAAGATGGAAACAAAATGTTCAAGGTGTTGCTTCATAATGTAATGCCTGAAGGTGAATGCTAAACCAATGTTCTAAAATGCAATCTCATTATTGAGAACAATTCTACACAAGAACTAATTTATCTGAAGCCTTACCTGAATCCCTATCAGATTGTGAGTCGCTGTCACGATCACTTCTTCCAGAGGAACGGCCATCCCACCTTCCATGAATGCCCCGATAATAATTACCTGTATCCCCTCTAGCAGGTGGGGATGAAGATTCATTACGTCTATGACTTTGTGATGACAAGCTGCCAGAAATTCTGAACACATCCCCATAATCACTGCTGAAGGGAGGGAAAGATGAGGAAGAAAGCAAATAAGATTGAGAACATGGCACAGGGGGTAGGCACATAGTCACTATTATCAGCTAAAATTGACATCCTTATCTTAAAATTTTATTCAACTGTGATTCTCCAGGCATTTAAGGACATAACCAGCAACTTACCTTAGAATTGATTTCTCGAATCCACTTGGTAAATTTTTGCAAGCATCCAATTCACTCACCGATAGTAGAAATTCTCTTGTATAAGAAATTTTTAACTTCCTGGATAATTTACCCATACTCAATTTAACACGAATAAAATCAATATTAGGATTCAATTTAAAAAAAAAAAAATAAAATGCAAGAAGGAACTGCATACTTTTGCGATTCGTGTCTTTCTTCAGCGTGCTGATTAAGTCCATATTCTTCTTCATCTGCTAAACTCATTTTGCTAGTACTTAAATTTAACGATAACCAAACACAATGATCACTGTGGTTCTCACGAATACACGGAGGCCTAGTCACCACATGTTAACTCGGATATAAAATCCAGCATCCGCTAAACAATACCGATTTATCCTGACACCATCCAAACAAAGCCGAGAACTCTTATCTCCATCTTCAAAATCTCTCTTTACAACACTGTTACTTATTCAAGCTCCGCAGAGTAAACTAATAAATTTTGGCTACTTTGGCGGAAGAAATACGTTAATTATTGCTCATCCAATACCCTTTTAACACGCATCTAATGAGAATCAAAACCGCAACCGATAAGAACCAAGAAAACTTTCAAAAAAAAAAAAAAAACAAAAACCAGTTGATATCAATCTAAGTTCATCCTCCCATCTATCTTAATCCACAACAAAACCAACCAGATATACCGATTCTATATCGAAAATTCCGATCATTGTCACCAAAATTAATGCTAAAAACGCAAGAATATATACAAAGAATCACTAATTTCTTTCCATCAAAACTCGAATCCAGTAGCTTATACGATGAGAAATGCTTGATTATCAACAGCGATTATCAATTCTTGACATCGGTAAGTCCCAAATGTGATCGAATAAGAAATTTTAGGGTTTTGCTCTTTTGTATGAAGCTTAAAAAAAAACTAGGGTTTTGTTACGGTACAACAAGAGCTACCTGGAACGGAGAAGCAGAAAGAGCCTGAAAGAGAAGAGGAGAGACCAAATGGAGTGAAAATTTAGGGTTTAATCTCCAATCTTTAACCTGTTTCTCGGATCGAAAAGCCTGTGCATTAGACTTTAGAGAGAGAGCGTGTGGAAAAGAGTTGCAGAAATGACGTTATTCGCATTTTCATTGCTAAGGGAAAAAAATTCGAAGAAAACAAAAATGTTTGTTACGTAATTCCACGCCCCTACATTATCGTCGGTGTAACTACGCTCTCTAATTATTAGGGTAAACCGTAAGAAACTCCGTAAAAATAACATTGAAGTGCGCACTTATTAATGTTGATCTGCATTCACGTCAGGGGCGCGTGGAGAAAGTTCGCACTTGTAATTTGAACTTAAGTGAATTGCCAGCGAGCCCTAAAAGCAGTAATTTCATGCTTTCCAAATGTCGATTTAGAACGAAGAATATGCATTTGTAGTACTATTTTGGGATAACGACCCCAATAATTACAATTTTAGATTGTGAATTTTTTTTTTTTAAATTGTAAACGATGCAGCTATATTTACTAATAAAATAAAAATAATTATGAAACTATGGTACTATTTTTAAAAATAAGTATGAAGTTATAGTACTATTTTGGGCTAACGACACTATTAATTATATTTTTAGATTTTATTTCTTTAATAATCTTAAATGACTCAATTACATTTAATAAAATAAAAATAATCATGAAATATTTTGATATAATTTATGATATTTTTTATTTTTAATTATGTAATAGGTTCAAATTAAATTGATTTCGTTAATTTTATGCACTCATGTCACTTAATATTATTTTTTTCACCATGTGAATATTTTTATTATAAGTGTATTAATGGATAAAAGTGAATTATTTATAAATAGATAATTTTCCTAACAAATGGTCTAAAAATGATTTATTTTTATTTTATTCTATACTATCCACATATTTATTGGCATGCAACATTTGATAATTATATTATGTAATTTGTCTTATAATTTAATAATTGATTGTAGGGTGGAGAATTAATGGGTTGAGAATATGATTAAAAATATTTTGATAATAGTAGAAATGGTGACACGTATATTAATTAAGGCAATAATATTTAATTAAAAAATCTAAAATAACGAATCAGTTAAAACTATACTTGTTCACGCGTCATGTATGAATTTAAAAAATGTTAAATTTTTCAAAAATTTGATTAGTCTGACCTGCAATAATAATCATTGAAAGTTTATCAATATCTATAAAAGTTTGTTAATATTTATAAAATTTTTTTAAAATAAAATTTTTGAAAATCATTCATAAATTTATAAATTCTGTAAAATCACCGAAAATTTAAGAATTATGCAAAAGTCATTTACTAAAAAAATTCTATAAATATTTTTAAAAATTTTAATTAAATACACCTTCTTTAGTAAACCGTATTATAATGTAATTAAACGCATCATTGCGGCTTATTAAATGATTTTTCTTTAGTTTGAGTAAATATTTCATTCTCTTATGATAAAGATTTTATGTATTTGTTTGTTTCATGAAAATTTATTTTTCACATTTTTTCTATTTTTTAAGATTTAAGAAAAATGGTTAAAATTTTTCAACAAAAAAATATTTTTTGATAATTTTAATGATCTCGCTACAAATAAATAAATATAAGTCATTTGTTAATGACAGTTATCAATTGTTGTCATTTGAAGGTAACAACCACAATTTATGAGTATTTTTTTATATGTTTTTATTTTTAATTAAAAATCTGAATTTTACAACTCTTATGTGTTTTGATAATTTTATAAAGATAATGATTTAGTAACTCTTAGTGTCACTAATTCTCATATCTATCTTAGTAATACTATTAATATTATTTATTTTTTTTAATTTTATATCAATTTTATTAATTTAATTTATTTGAACTCCACTACTTAGAGTTATCCACTCTAAATGTCAATGAACAAAATTTCATTTTATAAATATATTTTAACTATATCAATGCATGAAAATTCAAAGTCGAGACATAATTAATTGCTATTGCTATTATCTAAAAGTCTCAATTTCTAATCTTCATGTATTTATATAATTTCAATTGACATTGTATGAATTATTTATCATAGAAATATGTTTTTATAATTCTATTGCATAATTCATTGATATTAATTGCAATTAGTTTTTCTTTAATAACAAAATATATTATCAATAGTATAGTTATCAAATTCATTTTGTGAAGTAGGCGTTTGGTTTCACTATTGAAATCAATTGATAATTTTTTAACTTTCAACAATTAAATTAATTCATTTAGTCTTAGAGGTTGGACCCCTAAACAATTATTGATTTCAAAAATTGTATTATGATTTTTTTCACTAGCTGGGAACTAATTTGAATTAGTTAATATTTAAAATATATTGTCCTCTATAAAAATTATTACTGATACAAATTTTTATTTAAATTAATTTTAAAATGTTTATTATAATTGTTATTTATAATAATTATTGAATGCTATAAATAATATCTATAAGAATTAACATATTAATTAATGTTTAGAGAAAAATATAAATATGTATTAAAATAATTAATTTTAATTTTTAAATTATTAATTTGTTATTTTTGTTATTTATATCACATATTAAAAAAGACAAATAACTAAAATATATAATAATATATTAAAAATAAATTATATTTGTAATGATGATTTAACATTTCAATATTGCTTTCTTCCTTTAAAAAAATTCAATAATAATAAACTAATAAAATTTTGTTAAATAATTATATATTTCAATTATTAACTACAAAATTTTATCAAATAATCAGTAATTATATATTTTGGCTGCTAGCCTTGCATTTCCAATAACAGCCGCCAACGCAGGAATTGCAGTCGCTGCAACCGTAAGTACAGCACACAATTTGGATAACAAAGAGAGAAAAATTTGCAAATTTGTAATCCCTCTTGTAATCTTATCCTTTTCTAGTGTACAGAAGGAAACAACCGCCACTGATATTCAAAAAAATTACACAATACCCACACCGGCTGTAGGCATTTCTTTCGTTTGGCAGTTTCGTAAATTAGACTCAAACTCGACGTCATTTTACAATCAGGAACTAAACCCCTGCGACCGAAGCTCCGCTCGCCCTCACAGGCAGCAACAAACATCAGTTCCAATGGCGTCCCCTACGCTTTTACAGTCCGCAGCGGCGTCGTACTGCGGCCAATTTCCAATTCTCTCTTTTCCGTTGTCCGTAAGAGTACCGTATGGAAAACCTAAAAATGGGAATGGGTTGGTGTCTGTGAGGGCCACGGGAGGTATTGTGTTGGTGGAGAAAACAGAAGCAGAAAAGGCCAATCGCCTCAAGACCACTTACCTTGAAAAGATTGTTCCTTTGCTAATGGAAGAGTTCTCCTACACTAACATTCACCAGGTGACCATTGTTGTCTTCGTCTTACATTTTCATCACTTCCTACTTATAAATTATGATTGCGGTTCTCTGTAATGCTTAATTTAACTTGCAAGTATTTAGAATTACAAACGTTTAGTTTGGATGAGTGTAGTTCAATTTTTATCTGGAATTAAAGGCAATGAATAACATAATAATCCAATTCTCGGACCATAGAGGGGAAATAATTAAAATCTTTTTCCAATTTACCAACAGTATATAGTCCTTTCTACTGAAAAAGATTGTGCATAAAACAATTAGTTGGTTTGCTCCAGAATTGGGAATGAATTCAATGCTTGGAATAGGATTCGATTTTTTTATTTTGTTCACGAGGAATCCAAATTTGTTTTTGATATTTTTCATTTTTGAATAAGTTTAATTTATATTGAAATGATATACTATATTTTTAAGTATAATTTTAATTTAACCAATAAATTCTAGTTAGTTTTTTTAAAAAGAAAATCGTAATAGGATTCTTTGAACTTAGACATTCATTTTGATTCCAATTCTAATTCCAGTGTGAACCAAATGAGCCCTAGATGTTCTGATTTTCTTTTGGTTTAATTTGTGCATTAATTATCTAGATTCAACTCTTGATAACATTTCTATTGCAATTTTGTGGCATTGAATTCCATAGGTTCCAAAAATTGAGAAGGTCGTGGTGAATTGTGGTATTGGAGATGCTGCGCAGAATGCCAAGGGTTTGGAAGCGGCAATGAATGATTTGGCTCTCATTACAGGACAGAGACCTATCAAGACAAGAGCGAGGAACTCCATTGCCACCTTCAAGATCAGGGAAGGCCAACCTCTGGGCATTGCTGTCACACTCAGAGGAAATGTGAGTTTTGCTCCTTGTTTTAATTCTTGCTATGATCTGCTTTAAGTTTGTTTTTGTGATTTTGCCAAGACCAACTAATGTTACCTTCTACTGTCCATTCCTTGGTTGCAGATATAGACATACTTCTGTCTTATCTTGAACTTCGAAAGTCATATTGAAGTTTTACCTTTGCCATTTGTTTGATTCTTCTAATATTTAGGGAATAAGTTTAAACAATTCAAAGACTTGAATTAGGATGTTGAAGGGATATACATTCCCCTCCTTTAATATGCACAGGGTATGGATTTCCTTGTCCAATCTATGATTGTTTCTATGTAATATAACTATCAGGCAGTTTTCATCTTTTCATTGAAATATGCCCTGATGTAATTATATGAAGGAAAATAATTGTCGAAGATGGCAATGGATGGGAGAAGCTGTTTGGGTATGGTCAAAATTACAGGTGCTAGAGACAAGACTGCCACTTATTTGGAGCATCCTTTGTAGGCATAGGATAAGAAAACTGCCTGATGCTTTAGGTGGATATGATGTGCATGCTTTTAATAACAACTAAAATAGAAGTGGTGCAATAGATTTGGCTGTGTAGCTGGTTAGTGATTATGGTTCAGCAGAAATAATACTGACAATATGCTCATTTGTAGCAGAGGTGGTGTTGGTTATAGGCACTGAGCAATAATGGCAGTGAATTCATATTTTTCTTGTTTTTCAATGAGAAAAATATCATTTGATTTCTTCAGCATTGTCTTCATCTGGTGGGAGCAGAGACATTTTTTGCTTGAGCATGAAAGGGTCCCCTGATATGTTGAACCTATTTTTGTTAACTATAAACATTACTGCACATACAAATACAATGAATTTGTGTACTGTCAAACCTGCATATCATGATTCATGTGTAGCACACTGTCAATGTTGTGTATTAATGGTTTTTTGAGTTATAAATGGATAACTTTATCTTGTTTTACTACCTTACTATTTCTCTGTTGCGCCAAATAAATCCTAACTACGCTCTTTGCTCACTGATTATGCTACACTTCACAGGTGATGTACTCGTTCTTAGATAGGCTTATTAATCTAGGGCTTCCTAGGACAAGGGATTTCCAAGGTGTGAGCCCAAATAGCTTTGATGGGCATGGGAATTACAGCATTGGAGTTCGTGAGCAGAGTGTGTTCCCAGAAATTAGGTTTGATGCACTTGGTAAGCCAAGGGGAATGGATGTTTGTATCACAACAACAGCTAAAACTGACCAAGAAGGCCAGAAACTGTTGAGTCTGATGGGGATGCCATTCAGAGAAAGTAGTGGTACTGCTGTTTTGCCACGCAAGAAGAAGTTGAAGAAGCATCATTTTGATTCAAAATCAAGGGGGCGGCGATAAGGTATTCTCATTTGCATTTGTGCAATTGCCATCAGCTTATGTAATGTTTCTGTTTCTGTGTACTTGATATCTAATCTAATGCAAGAAAACATTGTTTTCCTATTTTGGCTTCCAATGTTTTGCCTTGTTCATTGATGCGTCCAGAAACATTGAACAATGAATGGAAAATTTGTTTTGTAGTGTGTTGTCATACTCTTCAGCTTGAGCTCGCAGGCAATATATAAATATGGGTTTTTTCATTAAATACGTGCATACTGTGCAAATTAAGATAACGAAAAATGCAATTGCAATTATGAAATAATTTTTTTAAAAAAATGTTTTTGATTTAAACATAATTTTACTTTTTCTTTTAAAAAAAATAATAATGAGCTTAACTACTACACCCTAAAATACTATAATTATAAAGTCGTGCAATTTTCGTTATTCTTAAATTTGCCATTTGGGATGAATTCGTTCGTACAATTTGAACATGTAGATGAATTGAGGCAACGAATTTTAAGCGGGGGGTGGTGGGGGAGAGGGGATGGTCGGGGAAGGGGTGGATGGGGAGGCGACAGATCGACCAAAGAAGCAGCCCACGCATTAATGTATTAATCAGAATTCTGAAGCCGGCGTCGCTCGTAACAAAGGATTTCAAGTAAGAGGTGAGCTGCGGAACCTCTCTATCTGACCAAGTGACAGCCTCTGTGGGGTCACTCATTACATTATTATTATTATTTTTTTTGGCCAAATGGGCCACTCATTACATTACCCTACATTTACATGGCTTAATAAGTGGGTAACTAGAGCTTTTGGCAAATCTTGGCAATTACCAAGTTTGCTTCCTGGGGTGTCTCCTACTAACTTACTAATAATTAATATTTTTAAAAAATAAATAAATAAATTATTATAGTACTTGATATTTAGTATAATTAATATTTTACTAATTAGTAGTATTACTTTTAAAATTAATATTTTTAGTTGTTAAAATTTATTAATAGCAAGCGCATCTATTATCATTTGTAAAATAATTAAAATTTTATTATATTTTAATTTATTAAATACTTTCATTTTTAAAATTCCAATATGTAATATATTATAATCATTTAATTATTATATTATAAAATATTTCTCTTTTAAAATTTAATATTTTTCTTTGAAATTTTATCTTTCTAAATTGAAATTCATTTAGAAACTAAAAATATTACTCATTCCGTCATATAATAATAAATTTATGGTTAATTTTATATAGATTAAGAAAATATAATTTTTATAATTAAAATGATATATTTTTCTTATAATATTTCTAATTAATATGAGATGACTCTTTTTATTATAGTTTATTAATTACTATATTCAATAATATTTTATTGACAATAATACAAAATAAATAATAATGTACTAAAAATTAATAAATAAATTATAATATTAAAAAAAAAAGATGGATTATATTTTAGATAAAAAAAAAATACTAAATATCTTTTCTATTACAACTTCCCTCGACAAAAAAGAAAAAGTGTTAAGTATTTTTTTTCGTGAAAAATATAAATGATGTTGCGATTTACATATAATTTACCAAAATGAAATTAATTTGTTGGAAGAAGCGTAGCGTTGAGTACACTCTCCAGTCTCCAACCCATCCTTCTCCGTATGTTCCGACGCATTCAATAGTTGCCTTCATTATTAAAAAAAAAAAAAAAATAAAAAGAACCGATGGCGTGTATTTGTCAGATTACATTGCGAGTAGAAATGCTATCTGCAACTTGTAAACTTTGGCATCTTAGAGCTCAACATCCTATGGCATCTGATCTCTCTACCCACCGCTCTATATTCCACGACGCTTCCTCCTCTCCTTCCCGTCGCGATCTTGTCTTCATCGTCAATCCTAGAGGTTTTTCTTTTTCCCTTTAATTATTTTAAAAAACACACGCTCTCTCTCACTAGTATTTTCTGTTTGGTTCTGGAGAAAATTCGGGAAAAAATCCAAGTAATTATTTATGGTTGTGAAAAATACTTTAGTATTTGTTTTAGGCTTTTAGCTTAGGTGACCTAAACAGTACTTCTGAGTTATTGATTGAAGTTGGAATTGGATCAGGAGCTAATGGGAGAACCGGCAAAGAATGGAAGAAATTGCTTCCGTATCTTAGGTCTCGCCTCGATAACGATTGCAATGTGAGTCTTCTCTTTGCTAATTCCATTGTGCACTTGTAGTTGTATCTATTTCTGTCTCCAGTTCGAGTCATTCTATCCTGCACTAAACAATGCGGATTATCTCGTTTAGCTTGCTGATTTATTTATGGTGTTGAAGCTTGAATTCGTTATTTTGGTTCTGAATGTCTGGGTCCTTCATTAGTTACTACGTTGATAATGAATTTCATATATATTCGAATATATTTTCTTAAAAAAAAAAAAAAAATCAGTTTATGATAAGTTTACTTTGAGGAAAAAGAAAACAAGAAAGACGTGTTGGAATCCTGTCCAAGGTATCTTGTTTGTTTTCTTTTATGGAATTGTTTGAGAGTCAACAACAGTCGATAGGGACGTTATAAATTGAAATTGTACCGGCATACACCTACTATAATTGATAAGCACTGTATTATATATTTGTTTCTTGTCAGAATTTTTTTAATGAATTAAAGAAAAATTTTGCATATAATCCTATATGGATTGATTTTAACCCTTCAAAACAGATTAGTAGGTAGTGTGTTTTCCAGTTACTTTAATTTTCATAGTATTACTATCAGGTTGTAGAATTATGCTACTAATTTGAAGTTTAGAATACTCATTCTATACTTGTTTAAGTTGACAAGGAAGAATGTGTTGATTTGATGCTCACCCTTTACTGGTTTTGTATGTTGATTCTGCTGTGATTTGTTCTCTTTCAATGACATGCATGCTTGGCTTCATATTTGATCTACTGAATGAAAAAGTTTACTCCATTGTGCCAGATATGTGAATCTATGACTTCAGGTCCTTATCATGCAATTGACATAACTAGAGAGGTAAGGATTTGAATCCTTCTTGATGAACTTGGTTGAGGCTGTCCACAACAAGATTGATTAAATTGACGATGTGCAGGCAATAAGAGAGGGGGCTGATGCTGTGATTGCAGTCGGAGGTGATGGAACTCTTCATGAGGTGTGACTTACCTTCTATTGCAACAGAACTTTTGCATGTGTTAGGCTTTTTGTCAACTTTCTGTCTATGTACTAAATAAGTGGAGAAAATCAAACCTATTCATTGGGCGATTAAAGAAATGACTATATGCTTAAGCTTTATGCCTACTGTTCCATCTAATAGAAAGATCAATAGAGAAAACCAATGCTGTTTCAATCATTGTTTTTGGTAGATGGGATTATTGCTTATAGACTTTGATTTTCTCTGAGCAGGTTGTTAATGGGTTCTTTTGGGCTGGGAAGCCTGTGATCAATCACAATAGAGAGGCTGCCCACTCGACTGCTCTGGGTGTAAGTGACTACTATTGCCAGATAGTCTTGGATTACTTGTTTTGCTTTGATCCTTATTACAAAATTAACTTGCATGCTTGTGTGTTATGTGACCTACATAGTATGGATTTCTCAAGGGTAGATATGATTATGTTCTATCTCTTCACAGCTCATCCCCTTAGGAACTGGGTCTGATTTTGCCAGAACATGGGGCTGGTTAGTTGGTTCTACTCCAATCTGGATTAATCTGGTATGATTACTTATAATATTATCATTTGCTCTTGATCATGACAGATGTGTTTATTATCACTTGCTTTTATTAGGAAAAATGATCCTTATGATGCTGTTGATCGTATTGTCAGAGGTACCTATCTTTTAATTTTATTTTGCTTATGTAAAGTTTGATTCAATCTGTTACTGGAGAAGTTTTTACTTGTAGATCATGCTCTAAAACTAGTTGTTGAGTTGTACGAGCTTTTTATAAATTTATGATGGAGCTGTTCTACAGGGCTGAGATCAAGGGTTGATGTTGGTGTCATTAGGGGAGAAAGTGAAGAATCTCATTACTTCATAAATGTCGCGGATATTCATTTGTAAGGTTAACTTGTAAATTTTGGAATTGTCTAATATAAGTGCATGCTGATCCTTAAAAGTCTTATACCATTTATGAAATTTTGTAGGAGTGCAAAGGCTGGTTACTATGCATCAAGATACAAGAAATTTGGAAACCTATGCTATGTTATTGGTGCTCTACAAGCCTTTATGGGGCATAGCAATAGTGACCTTAGAATCAAAGTCAGTGTATTTGGAAATACTCCAGAATTTTGTAGTGGTTGTTATTTGCTATTCTTACATCTATAACATTATGCAGTCTGTGTTTCTCATGATATTTACTTTCTAATGAGAGTGATAAATAACTCCATGGTATGTTCTGCATATAGGTCGATGGAGGTGAATGGGAAATATGTTCTCGAGTAACTGCTCTTTGCATAGGAAATGCAAAGTACTTTGGTGGAGGCATGAAAATTACTCCAAATGCTGATCCTTGCAATGGAAATTTTGAGGTGAAGTACTTTCTCTGTTGATTTACTCAAATTACTTGTAAATATATCACATAGCAGAATTGGACACGAGTTCTAGTGTTTTTGAGTTTGTTATATTTGATCTTGCAGGTTGTAATTCTTCAGGACTTCAAGTGGTATGACTTTATTTTGAAACTACATAAACTATATAATGGGACACATTTATCAGTGAAAAATGTATCTTCAAGAAGGTAGGATCTCCGCCATGGATGCAGTTGTACTTCTTTTTTTCCACGCTGTTCTTTTCTATTTTATATGGAGATTTTTTAGGAATTTTTTACCTGTTGCAATAATACGACCAAAGAATTGGCATATTTGGTTCAGAAGTGTGTGGTCTGGTTTTAAAATTTTCACATGTTAACTATTATCTCTGGTTTTATGGCGAGAATAATGACTATGCTAGTTGTTCATGCTAGATGGCTATGTGGCTTGGATTGGCTGGGGTTTAGCCTAGGTTAAGCTGTGCTTATGTTTGATGCTTGTTCAAAGTCACGGGCGGTGTTTACTTTCCAACTTTCTTTGCTTTCTTGCAGTGTGCATTCCATTGAGGTGGAGGACATTTCTGGCAGTGGCAGCATTTATGTACAGTCTGATGGGGAATACCTGGGGTTTCTTCCAAGGAAGTTTTGTATCTTACCATCTGCTATCGAAATGATTTGCTGAGGGAAGCCAAGAGAAAAAATATGTTGGCATGACTCACATACACTGCCACTGGTCAGCTGGAAACTCGTGCATCTCTCTATTCATTCTTTGAAAACCTTTCTGTGTCACAATCTGAAGAAAGTTGCACTAGGAAAATTGGAAAAAACACAAGAAATGAAAGATTCATGCGATAATCTTTTATCAGTATAGGAAAATTAAATTCCACGAATGGATTGGGTGAAAATTTAGGTACAGCTGACAGTGATGATAGGATTTCAGTTCGGGTGAATTATCTGATGAAAGCGTTGTAGGCTCATGTTGATTTGTTGATTTGTCACATGATATATTAACTAGGGTAGTGCCTTTTAATGCAGGCTTGAGTGAAACTTTGCTTGTTTTGTACTTTTACAAGTTTTCCAGATTCTTATCAATAAAATTATTATTATGGGTCTATTAAGGTTCAGTGCCTTTTATGTATGTTTGATAATGAATGTTGTATGGTAGGAAATTTTGAAATTCCTATATGAAATTGTAATTTGGTCAAAGTTCATATCGTCAGGGCAGGATAAAAACTATAAATAGGAAGCATGATGAGCGCAAATACTTTTTCTAGCCCACAACGGTTGTAGGCTTTGATGAGGCTCTTCAAAGCCCACATATAAGAATACGTATTTATTATTATTGATATTAATTATCTAGTCGGTTTTTCTATGGCCATCGTTTTTCTGGACTATGAGATATTTGAAATGAACGGCGGGAGTTGCTTCCAATGGCGAGCTTTCTCCCCAACTACATTTCCACCACTCCTCATCTCAATTCCCATCATCACAACATCTTTTTCTCGCCAAATTATCATAGAAAAATCAATAGGATTCGCTGTAATGGAGATAAGACCTCATCAGACAATTCATCTGCTAGACGACAAGAATCGGAACCAGAGAATGCCATTCTCAAGCTAGCTTGGTACGGCTCTGAGCTTCTTGGAATCGCCGCTTCATTTTTCCGTTCACCTTCAGCTTCAAGTGCTGAAATTCCTCAAAGGGATAATCTCCAGCTTGCTACTGATGAGTTGGGAAGCATCGACCGCTCCATTGTCGTCGAAACCATCAAAGAGGATTTCCAAAGATCGTATTTCGTCACAGGTTTTTATTTCTATTTCACTAAAACATTTAAATTTTCATCCTTATTTCTTATATTTATTGCTTGATTTTGATTTGTGCTTTGCGTTTTAATCGGATGATGCCAAAAAAATAAATAAATAAATAAAACCCTAATTTTTTTTTTATATTTACTTTAATATTGATGCCAATTATGACTAGTGCCATTTGGGGTTTTGTTTAGTTTAGTGGAAATGTATTTATTGTTACTAATTTGAATTAAAGTCAATGCTAGTCAATTTCACCAAGTAATAATTGTTATAATTTGTATTTTTTGCCAACTAAATAACATTGAGGGGGAAATTCTAAAATGTTTTGGCTTTATGTTTGATATCTCAGTGGTTGGCTTTCAGTTTTTACTGTCTGTCTAGGTTACATAATCATTGTTTCCCAATGATAGGGAATCTCACGCTTAATGCATATGAAGAGGACTGTGAATTTGCTGATCCAGCTGGTTCTTTTAAAGGACTTCAACGTTTCAAAAGGAACTGTACAAATTTTGGATTACTTATTGACAAGTCCAATATGAAGCTTATGAAATGGGAAGATCTTGAGGTGAGATCTTAGGAATTTACATTCAAATACAACATTGTTACCCTTTGTTTCTCTGCTTAAATTCCTGTTTACTATAAATGAATTCTATCAAAGTTTGTGCAATTTCATGTTTTTCATATTCGGTATGAAAATATCAAATTTATTTCACTCTTATGAATTCAGTGTTTTGGAATTCCCATTGATAGACATGAGCTTATGAGGATGTTTGCTAATGTGAACAGTGTCATTTCATGAATTTCCATCTTACAGAACTCTTGACACTCGATATTTGCTTGGTTACAGGATAAGGGAATTGGACATTGGCGATTTAGCTGTATTATGTCATTTCCTTGGAAACCCATACTTTCTGGTATTTTCCATCATCTTACATTAAATTTACGATAAGAGAATAAATTAGAACTAAATAATGCTTTTACTTTGCAGTAAACCAATTTTTTACAATGATAACATTATATATAATACAAAGTCTCACATGCATAGCTTATTGAACCTGACTCTGTTAAGCCATAATGCAGCTACCGGATATACAGAGTACTATTTTGATGCACAATCTGGAAAAGTATGCAGGTATCTAAAAATGGGATTATGAGACATTTTCATTCTATTATTTCAAAATATTTTTTTTGAAATTTATTTTTTAGCTACCGAACATTGGAATGTGTTTTAGGCATGTGGAACACTGGAATGTTCCAAAAATGGCACTTCTAAAACAGATTTTGAAGCCCAGCCAGACTTTTCGGCTTGGTAGAAGAGCAAGCTCTTGAAGAATGCATGAATTTCATCCACTAAGGCAAGCTTGAACAAGAGATAAAGTTTTGTAAAGTTTAGTCAGTTTTGAACTGCTTTTAAGTTCCCCTATGCATGGTAGTGATATTTCACAGTCAACTTATTCCAATTCTGCTATTTGATGTACTTTAAGACGTTATAGAGCTTCTTCCAAAAATGTTGTCCAAACAACAAAATGAAAAATCTCAATCCATGAAAAATGGGGTTATATCATTATGTAACCCCATTAAATAGATAGGTTAAGAAAAAAAGATATATCAAATTATTGATTGATTACCAAATTATTAATAATGAAAGACGAATGTTGACAATTTAATTAAATTTAATTTTGTTATTAACCTTTTTCTTTCCATTTGTTCCTTGTCAATTAACACATTTTTCAATCTTAATTAGCATTAAAATTACTAAAACTAAACATGCTTTACTTTTATTTTCTTTTTCCAATACAAAAGTATTAGATATTGTTAGTCACTATTTCATCAAGTCACTAATTAGTTTTTTATATTATAATTTTAAATAGTTTTTATATAATAAATTAATCATTTAAATGCTATTAAGAGGTACAAATTCTTTTAACTCCCCCCTTTAAAAAGATGATAAGATTAGCTACCCAAAATTTTGTGTTATTTCATTTATCTTCCTGCATCAAGCCGATATAAATTCTCGTACTCAACAGCATTGGAGACATGGATCTCAACATTCATAGTGTTTATAATTTCAAAAAATTTTTGTATTTTTTTTTAAATTTAACTAAAAATTTTTAATATTAAAAGTAATTTCAATATTATTAAATTAAAAATTTATTATTGTATTTTTTTGTTTTCACTTTTCAACATCACATATTGATAATATTTTATTTTAAAACTGTTTTTAAGCGTATACAGTAAATAAATATTTAATGTTTTTGCAGAAATAAATTTGAAAAGCAGTGTATAAAAAATAATAAGAATCAATCAATTGAATTAAAAAAATTCTAAATATGTTTTTTTAATTTTTAATAGTAATTCCAAATATGCCTTAATTGGAATTTTGAGGTGGCCAAAATATTAAAAAAAAAAAAAGGAAAAAAATTGGCATAGTGTTGGAATTTTCTCAAATTCTTATGATGAATTACTGTGGATGGAAGGGATTCCTCCATCTATCGACAGTATTGTAAGGGCGGCTTTTTTGCAGGAACCTGTATAACTATATTATCCTTATTTTGTTTTATTTTATTTGAAATATTTTTTTTTATGTCTCAAAAAGGTATATTTTATTTTTATTTTTAATCTTTTTTGTAACTTTTATACTTATTTTATCTTTGAATATTAATTTAATTTTTTTCTATAAAGTTTATAGAAAAATATAAGGATTATATTTGATAAAAAATATAAAAAAAAGAGTAATACTATACAACCCAACACTTTTATCCCACTTTATTATCTAAATTAATGTGACATTATTACATTAAAAAATATTTTATATAATACACTTGTGGAAAAAAATATGACAAATAAGATAATGACACGTCAATTTAGATGATAAATTGAGATAAAAGTATTACAACATAAAGCATTTAACTAAAAAAATAATATATTATTTAATACACTCATAAATATTAAAAAAAAAAAATTGTGGCAAACAAAATAAAACTGAGGAAGTATAGCTGTTTCCTTTCCTCCATCGAGGCCATTAAATTAGTAGATTTATTCGTACCATGCACTCCGTTTGTCTAAATTATTAATTAATTGACATCGGAATTTTCTTTAGTGATTTACAATACGCGCATCATAGTTTAGTTGTCTCTGGGAATTGCCGCGCCTCAAGTCTTCTGTGAGCATTTGGCAAAAAAAAAAAAAAAAAGAAGTCTTTTGTGAGCTTCTCCCGACTTTAAAAACAAAATCAAAATGCCTACTTGTCCTAAAATGGAGAAAAGAAGCAAGATCTGTGTGACAGGAGCAGCAGGCTATCTTGGCTCTTACCTTGTCAAGAAGCTCTTAGAAGAAGGGTACATAGTCCATGCCACAACAAGGAATCTAGGTTTTATTTTACCCACTCTTTTCTTTAAACTCTTCTTTTGTATATATGAATTTTACAAAATATTATTTTATTAAATTTGTAATTTTATGTTTTCATGTTTTATATGAATATAATTTTTTTAATTAAATCAAATTAATTGTATTATTCGTAAATAAGTTTTATATTTTAAACTTATTTATACTAAATAAGGACTTAATTTCAAGATTTTAATATGGTTAATTATTATCCACTAAATTGCAGGTGATAAAGAAAAGGTAGGGCTTCTCAAGAGTCTTCCAAATGCAGAGACAGGATTAAAATTATTTGAAGCTGATGTTTATAATCCAGATGAATTCAAATGGGCAATTCAGGGCTGTGAAATTGTTATCCACATGGGCACTCCATTGACTCATGATCCTCAGAGCTCTCAAGTAATTAATTAATTAATTACTCTTTGAATTTGGGGCTGCAGAGCACATTAACCAATTAATTAATTAATTTTAATCCGTAAATTAATTAAATTCACACTTTATTTATACAGTTTAAAGATATGTCAGAGGCTGCAGTTGCTGGAGTGGAGAGCATTGTTGAATGTTGCATTAAAGCAAGAACAGTGAAGCGACTCATTTACACTGCATCTGTGGTTGCTTCATCACCTATGGAAGAAGATGGAATTGGCTTCAAACGCACCATGGACGAATCTTGTTGGACTCCCACCAATAACTTATCATTTGCCCAAAACGACGACGCATTGATGGTAAGAATCATTGTCTTGCAAGTATCTAATTAATCTAAAACATGATTAGTTTAGTTTGAATTCGGTATTACCATTTAGAAAGTAATTCGTTGAGAGAAATACACTTTCAAACTTGTCGAGCCACTGAAGTCAAGTGTATTATATATTCCGCGTGTTTTATTTATACTAGGCATACATGCGGTCAAAGGTGCTATCGGAGCAAGAAGTGTTAAGGCATAACAGCAAAGAGTTTGAGGTAGTGAGCATTATATGTGGATTGGTGGGAGGAGACACCATACGCTCTGGCCTGTCGCAAAGCATGGAAATATTAATTTCACAAGTTACAAAGGATAAGCAGTGGTATCATACGCTCAGGTTTTTGGAAGACTTAATGGGAAAAGTACCAATTGTTCATATTGAAGACGTTCGTGATGCTCATATCTTTTGCATAGAGAAATCATCCATTACTGGTAGATTTTTATGTGCTACTAAATGTTTATCATCAGCAGAGATTGCTAATCATTGGCAAAACAGTTGCCCTAATATCGTTATTAATGAAGAGTAAGTAGTAAAAATTAAGGTTCATTACTTAATTAATTCCCCAAAAAGTTAATAGTAAATATGCATTGACATTGTTTTAATCATTTTAATTAATGATTTCAGGTTTGTGGAAAATTTAGGGAGGGATATTGTTTTGAACTCCACAAAATTCAAGGAAATTGGATTTCAATACAAGCATGGTGGTGAGAAGATTTTGGACGATACTTTAAAGTGTGCTGCAGAGTTGGGTCTAAGTTCAGTTTTAACTCAAATTAATTAATCAATTAATGTGATGTTATTTAAAGTGTTTTGACATCAAATTGGTTTATGTTGTGATATGAATTCCACTTGTTTAATGTCTTCACTTCCTTCTTCAACTAGAGGTATAATTAATAAATTACAAAATTAATTAAACGAAATGTTAAATTGGAATCTTCTTTTTTTTAAGATGGAACTTGATTAATCATATCAGTGGCAGAGTCAAGACCTTAAGTCAGAAGGGACAAAGGTCTTTGTATTAAATTTTCTTTTATGTTATAATAAAAATAATAATAGTGAATCAATTAAAATAATATAGTCTATATACTAAACTATATATTAATTAAACCACTAATAAAAATAAAATAAATTTGGTGACAATGCATCGTGATGTAGAAATATTATCTCTTATGGTGATCATTTTTTCAAAACAAAAGTACACAACAAACTCTAATTTTTTTTTGTAGCATCACTTAATTGCCTTCCATTTTTTTTTAGGATAAATCTTAAAAATTATAATTTAGTATATTATTATAAACATTTTAAAAAGTCAAGGGAGGACAATTACGCTCACTCAACTACACGTGACTCCATCATTGAATAAGATAGTCATAAAAAAAGCACATTTAATATTTTCCTCACCTTGTAACATTTTGATACCCCAAAGCTTATGAGAGTAGATGATGTTAACTCTAAAAAAATTGGGTTTAAGAACAAATTTTAAACAATTATTTAGGATATATTCTTAAATAATTATCCATTAACAAATAAAATATATTTTTTTTTTCATTTTGACATATATAAACTTAAAAAAAGACTTCAACAATTTAGGTCATGCTAATTAAAGGAGCATAAAATTTACAAGCAACACCCTAACAACCAAGTGAAAATGACACATGCTCCAAAATATTTTTGCACTAAAAAACTTTTTGAGGGACATTAACTAGAGTTAATTGAAACAGTGTTTTAAAAACTGAATCAGTAATCGAACATGTTAGGCTAACGGTTTGCGATTTAATCTATCCAACTAGTTAAATAAAATCTCTTTATTTTTATTTTTTTTTTATTTTTTGTTTAGTTTTTATTTATGTAGGTTTAACTGGTTAAAATCAATCTAAAGGTGGTTGGATTGAAAATCCAATTTCTAATTAAATCGAATCAAACTGACAAGCGGTTTTTGATTCAACCGGTTGAATCGGCCAGTCCAATCCGGTTTTCAAAACATTGAACTGAAACATACTACATATATATAGCATGCATGCTGTTTGTCTATTTAATCCATCTTAATTGTTTTTTTCACAATGAGATTATATTAGCAATCAATTTTCACATACCTTACTAAATTTGTCGTACTAATTCCATTGAATTAAAACAGACAATTTGCATTAAAATTAAAATTTTCAAAGAACAAAATACATCTTTTATGGTTTATCCTATTAAAATCTGAACCCTAGTCATCTTAAAAAATTTAATTATTAGAGGTGAAATTCACATTAGATAAGCAAGAATCAATTGTGAAGATCTTCTCATTTTTTAGTTTTTTCGTCAAACCAATTGTCCGAACTTTCTTGTGTTGATGGGCAATGTGTACCAAAAGAAGAAAAGGAAAAAAAAAACAATAGAGAGAGATTTCATTCCTATATATATGTGCTTTAATGGGTTAGGAAAAATGCAATATAGACAATAAGAAAACACATATCAGGTGGCAAAAGTTCTCATTTTAGGTTTGCATACTTCATCTCATATTCTATTATTTGCTTTTCAAGTCCATATTGCTTAATTATGACACTAAAGTATGGTGGTTTTCGCCTCCAGACTTTTGCTTACCTTTACTGGCATAAGGTGGTAGTGATTAAGTTAATTACAGATTTAGCTAGGCCTCTTCTTAGTAGGGTTATTTTTTATTTTTTATTTTTCTTGGTGGTTGTATGGACGGTATTGGTTCTTCTTTATTTATTTATTTATTCTAATAAATTTAGACTATAGGAATATCATGTTTGATATTAAAAATGTGTCAACCGATATCTAAGTGTATTTCTTGATTTCCTGTTACCTAACCTTTATAAAAAAAAAAAAAAGGGTTCATATTACATCTGATAATTAAGTGGTTTATTTATGCATCTGATAATTATTTCTCAAAGTTTGTATCAAATAAATACTGTAAATTTGTTATCAATAAAATGTAGAGCAGATTCATTTATTAATTGAATTAGTTAAATATGTTTTAATTTTTAAATTTAGATCTTATAACAAGAGAATGTTTGGGTACTGGAGATTGATAATGCTCTAACTAAAATTATATTGTTCGTATAACTAAATCAGGTATTCTGAGAGATGACTACAAAGAGTGAACCAAGAGATTCAGATTGTTCAAATGAAATTGAAAGCCAAAGCAAAGAGCAGGTAATAATTAAAATTCCAAAAGACTTGAAGCGTTTAATTTCAGAGCCAGGCTTATGGTCTTCTCAGCTCTGTATCTACAAAGTTCCAAGAAAACTTCGAGCAATAAATCCATCAGCCTACACTCCTCAAATGATTTCAATTGGCCCTTTTCACCACAATGACGAAGCATTAAAGGTCATGGAGAAGCAGAAATTGCGATATTTGGCAGGATTCTGTGAAAGGATTCGGAAACATTGGACTGAGCTTTCACCTAAAATTCAAGAACGGGAAAAAGCAATTCGCCACTGTTTCGAAGAGGAATTTGAGGTATCCAGTCAACATTTCACAGAAATGATTTTACTCGACTCTGTTTTCATTATCGAGCTTTTCTTGAGAAGAGGAGAAAAATATAATTTCATTAATGGAAAAGCACAAGAAACATATAAAGATGATTATATTCTTGGAAAATCAACAAGAGAATTTGGTTTATTAGAGGATTTAATTTTGGTTGAAAATCAAATCCCATATTTCATTCTTGAAGATTTATATGATTTTACCATCGGAAAAACAGAGTACCCCTGTTTCTCTGATCTTATGCGCTTCAATTTAAAGCACTATTTATCTCCCCCGCAATTTGAAGAAACAGAAAATAAAAATTGTTGCTGTGATTGCTTTTCTTGCTTGTATTGTCTCTGGGTTTCAAGATTCTTCTCATGGCAGAGGCTAAAAGATCAAACTGTAAAAGAAGGTGAAGAAGAAGAAGAACAACATTACCTTGCAGAGAAGCCATTACATTTTACTGATTTGGTTCGAAAATATCGATCCTATAAACACCCAAAATCAAACAATAATAATGGGTCTGTTACAAAACTGTATACAGCAACTATGTTGCACGAAGCAGGGGTGAAATTTAAGGTGAGCTCTCAGGCATGGCCAATTAACTTAAAATTTAAAAAGGGAGAATTGGAAATGCCAACATTCTTAGCCGACTATAATACAGAGCGATTGATTCGAAATCTCATGGCTTTCGAGCAATGCCACTACCCAAATCAGCCTTTGATCTGCGATTACATTTGGATTCTTGATTTTCTGATCAACAACGAAAAGGACGTTGATTTACTTGTTAAAAAAGGGATTATTGTTAACTTGCTAGGCAACAGCGAATCAGTGGCGAAATTAGTGAATAATCTTGTTTTACAAATCATGGCATCTGGTTCTTGTTTTTACGGTCTGAGTTTGCAGGTTAATAAGCATTACGACAATGTATGGTGTCGTACGGTGGCGATTATGAGAAGGGTGTATTTCAACAATCTTTGGAGAGGAACTGGTACTATTGCCGCAATTGTGCTCCTATTTTTCACCTTCACACAGTCTGTTTATTCTATCATCAATATATTCCATGATTGAAATTAAGATTATGTAAAATAATGTTTTAATTTTCAATGTTGTGTTTGTGATTTGTAATTTTGTATTGCTATTTTAAGTACTCTGTTTTTAAGATTTCCCAACCTCAATCTGGAAGATTTGAGCCTCCAAGACTATTTTAAGCTCTACACTTGCTATAGCTAAATTTTCCTCATCATAAATTACAACTGAACTACTTGTAAATACATCCTTTAAGGAATTCAAAGAAAGTTCTTGGAATTGTTTCGCAAATGGATTGTTCTGTTATTTAAGGTTTTTAGGAATAGAAAATATTTCATAATTAATAAAAGGAAAAATAGATATTTTCAAATAAGATAATTTTTTGTTACCCTGATAATACTGGTCATGAGTAGATATTTTAGAAAAAAAATATAGATATAAGGATTATTTTTAACAAAAATTATTAAATTGATTTAAAAATGAGTTGAATAAGAAAAAATGAAAATTTTAATAGAGTTGTTATATTAATTATTGGTTAACAAAAACATTTATGAACTAGCTCAGTCTCTCATTTTAGTAACTGAATAATTTACATTCTACATTGTTCATATTTTTAAAGTCCTTTAAAAGAATTTTGAACTATTAATGAGATATATGCATGGAGAAACTTTTCTAAGCCTATTCATGAAGTTCAAGACAAGAAAAGATTAAAAAATTTTCTATATTATTTAAATGGTTATTACTATAATTTCTTCTATTAATAATATAGAATCTAAAACCTTAATGGTATTAACTAGTATTGATGTGGCACTTACATTGCATCAGTATCACTATTGCTACATAAGTACCAGATTAGCAAACACTTACAACATTAGATTTATATGAACTCTTAATTGATGCAAATCACATATCTGTTTTTGTAAAAAATATATTTCATAAACTCTAAAGGTAAAAAATAAATCACATGATACTTCTTTTTTTATATTTTCTCCAAAAATAAATATCACGAAAAAGAAGTCCTTAATTTGTACTGTTGAGATGATTTTGGTAAAAGGAATATTCTTTTAAAAATTAAAAAAAAAAAAAGGAAAGAAAGAAAATTGATAAAAGAAAATTTATTTGAATTTAATTTATGAAAAATCAGAGTGTCTAACTAAGAGTAAAAGCAATACAATAATGTGGAAAGTAGGGTCAACAAAGACAATTACATGAACTTGATTGAATAGATGGGGTAGCACAAGTGCACAAGCATTACTGAGGAGAAAAGCAGTAGTCCTTAATTTGCATATTAATGTTGAAATGGTTTTCGAAAAATATCACATCGTGTCCTTTTTAATGCAAAGGAAAGCTACTTGCTTTCGACCCGTACTAGGAAGTAGAGAGAGACCACTTGTTCCAGTAAATTAAGATTCTGCATTTCAGGTTTGCACAGTGCTCCTTCTCTTTCATTTTTTGTGTCCTGCGACAGTTTTGGTTTTTATTCCAATTTTTACAAGTTTATACACGAGATCAAAACGAAGCTTTAAAGAGCTTTAATAATTAGGAACATCTGCCTCAACCAACGTATACCCATCTTCCTCTGTAAATTTATCTTTTATTTAGTACAAGTCACAATACTCCATAAAATTTTTCAATTTTTAATATTTATATTATTCACGGTAATTTTTCAAAGTTAAGTTGATAGTAATAAACTATTAATTAAAAAGAATTATCAATTAGATTATTGTTGCTACAATTAGACCTATACATAAGCTCGAATATCCAAATACGTCCTAAAATTATAGGATTTGGAAAAGGGATATGTCATGTGAAGGTTCGAACATGTTCTTGGTAAGTTAAGGAATGATTATACCGTTACATCATACCACTATATATATATATATATATATATATATATATATATAGTGGTATGATGTAACGGTATAGGCATTTTTTAACTTATCAAAAATATGTTTGAACCTTCACATGACATATCTCTTTCCCAAATCCTATAATTTTAGGACGTATTTGGATACTCGAGCTTATGTTAAGTAGGATCAGATCGGGCTTTTCTAAAGAAAATGAGTTTAGACTTAACAATTTAAAATAAAATTAATTTTGGACTAAGCAAAAATTGATGTTGAATAGAAAATTACAAGCCTGATTGAACTCCGGCCGAACTTATAACCCAGCTCATAAACAAATCTAGCCACAATGTTAATTTTGGCTCACTGTTAATTTTTTTTTTTTTTTTAATAATAAGATGATATCACGTTGTCTATATTCATTCAATTATTCACTGAGATTCATAAATAAGAAAATTTGCACATACTTTTCAATTTTCTTTTAGCAGTAAAGTGATGTTTTGTTATCTATATGAATTTTACTAATGATAAATTATTTTCATATTACGAAGAAACTTTCTATGTTTATGAGTTGATTTCAAAATCAAATCCACCTTTTAAGTGGGAGCAAATTATTTCTTTTCTATGGATATCCAGCAATGGATATTTGTTGGGATATCTAATTCTACTTTTGGGTTGTTAAATGAGGTGAATTGGAGTTTACACTTTGGAATGACAATCTGGTTCTTGTGGCATTGGAGAAATAACTTCATCTTCAATGGCATGGGTATTTGTAATGAGAGCCCCATTCAATCCATTTCGAGTAGCTGCAGTCTAGTCTCACCAAGTATACATTCGGTAAGTGATTCTGGTAGCTTGTGTCGAAATTCCATGGCTCCTAGGATTATTGGTTGGAAGCCTCCTCCGGTAGTTTGGATAAAACTAAATTCTGATGGTAGTGTTGAAGGATGCTGGGCTGCTACTAGTGGTTTTTTGTATGATCATGTGGGTGTGTGGAAGGCTGGTCTTATTCAACTTATTGGTAATTGCTCGGTACTTGAAGCAGAGGTTTGGGAGTTGTACTCTGGTCTTCAGCTAGCGTGGTCTTTGGGTTTTAAGAAAGTTAAGGCGGAGTTGGACTCAAAGATTGCTGTTGATTGTATTTTGTGTTCTGATGAAGAAGAGACTAGGAAGAGTAATATCATTTCTTCCATTAGAGTCTTGTTGAACCTGAGCGGCAAGTGCAACTGGTTCACGTGCTTCGCGAGGCTAACGAGTGTGCTAACTGGTTGGCAGGGCAAGCCTTCTCTAAATATGTTGGTTTGAAAATCCTATATCAGCCTCCAATTTGGATCTCTCATCTTCTCCTTGGTGATGCTGCAGGAGGTTCCTATATTAGGGATTAGTCTTTTATTTCGAGCCATGCCCAATTTTTGTCTACCAAAAAAAAAAAATACGATCAATTAAAATTTTATTTGACCCTTTTTAGAAGGAAATTTTCTTAAATAGTTAAGAAGTTATTTTGTTTGATTTTTCCTTTTATTTATTTATTTATTTTGTGGAATAAGAATTTGATTTGAAAAAAGAATTATCATGTATGTGGTGTCAACATGGAATTAGTTATACAAACTACAAAGCAATTGAATCCATTGAGAGTTGATTAAAATGATTTTGATTTTTATCATATGATGGTATTAGTTTACAACAATTTTCCAGATGGGTGAGAACGGCATAGGAAGGCAAACAAGAAAGCACAGAAATTGTAGTAATCGAAATACCAGACAACTTGGAGGCTTTATAATCGTAGCCAAGTTTTTGGCCAGAGGTTTGTTTTTACAAAGTGCCAAAGAAAACTTCGAGCCATAAATCCAACAGCCTACGCTCCTCAAATTTTCTTTTCTTGGAAATAATATGGTCTCCCATATTTTTGTCCAAAAATTTTAAAACAAAATTTTTACTATAGTTTTAGATATAACATATTCGAAAATATTTGTGAAATTTCAGAATCTTTGCTATAACTGCAAATATTTATCATCACTCTGCCATTAGACTTATAAACATTGCCATTAATTATTATTAATATTATTAAGATAGGTCCTTTTATTTACTCTCTCTGTCCCAAATATATAGGCCTATTTTTATTTTTACACGTATTAATAAAAATTAGTATATATATATATATATATATATATATATATATATATATATATATATATATATATATATATATATTTAACTTTTCAAAAATACCCTTTAATTAGTTTAATTAATACTCACATAGTAAATTGAAAAGAGTTATGTGGTAGTATTAAATAAGGGTAAAATAAGAATTAAATATGTTTTAAAAGAGAAAATAGACTTATACTTTGAGATATTTAAAAAAGAAAAGTGAGTTTATATATTTAGGATGGAGGAAACATAATATTACTACTATGATCATTATATATAATATGAATTTATTTGATATTAATGTTTGAACTATTAATTTAAAAAAATTAACATTACAGTAAGGTGATTGGAAAACCGTTTAAATTTATCAAATGATAAATTTAAATTTAATAATAACAAAAAATTGAAATAAAATACTATGAGAAAACAAAAAATTAAAATAAAATTAGAAGAGAAAATTATTCATCTATGAAAAATATGTTTCAAAAAATGTCCAATAAAAAATATAATTAAAAAATATATTTACTTTCTTTCCTCTGTATATTGTGTGTGTTATATTGAAATAGTACTAGAAATTATTTTAGAACTTAGAATTTATTTAAAATAAATATTCTTTTCAAATAAAAAAATAAAATTAGATTACATAAATTAGTATTTAAATATAATTAATTATTTGTTTAGTTAGTCAATAGTTCTTAGAATAATATTTTAAATAAACAAGAGTTAAATATATTTGTTTACTAATAATGTATTGTCTAAACAAATAGCCACGAGTTGGAGAGCCTAAACCATCGGTCAAAGTTTACGCTTAGAAAAGAACAAGCGAATGTTCACAGCTTCTTCAGCCATAGCTATTCTTGTTCCCACGATCGACGTTCACCACAAAACAGAAAGCATAGTCACGAAAGTAAGCGAATCAATCTTTGAATCATGATCTCATTCAGATGCCAAAGCCCCCTGGTCAGCATCCCTGATAATGTGAGCCCTAAGCTTGGCCTTCTCAATCGAACCCTCTTAGCTTATCACAAAATAAAGGGAAAGGGTGGAGTTGTGTGGATCGTACCACCAAGAAAGCATATATCTCTTGGCACTTTGTCTTCAACGATGGCTGTTTAATGCAACTAAATAAAATAGGTTAATTATTGAAAAATAATTAGGATAGTTATTTTTAATAAATGAATATTTTATTAAAATTTCTAATTTCGAATATTTTATACAATATTTATATTTTTAATTTAATTTTGATTTAATTATATAGTTGTTGTTATATACTAATAAAAGTAGGTAAGAGTCAGGTATCCCACGTGCTAATCTACTTAACTCAAGTTAGGCCTTGTGTTTTAAATGTATAGGCTCATTTTTCTTTTTTAAATATCTTAAAATATAAATCTATTTTTTCTTTTAAAACATATTTACTTTTTTAAATTCTTAATTTACCCTTATTTAATACTACCAAATAATTCTTTTCAATTTATTATGTAAGTATTAATTAAACTAATTGAAGGGTCATTATTGTTTAATTAATGCAATAAGTAATAATTAATAGCACTTCATTTTTCACCTATTCTTTAAATTGTAAAAATTTAATTACTTATAATATGTACTGTAAATTTGAAATTAAAAATTTTAACTTATCACTTATTTTTAATTTATCATTTTAAATAATTTTTAATTTAATTAAAATTTTAAAATAAATACTATCACATAATTTTAAATAATTAAAATACTAAAAATTATAATTTTAATTGAAAGGTATTATCATACATCATGTAAAAATAAAAATCTTCCTCTAAACAAAGAAAGGGAAAATCCTCATTGTCCACAAGTTTGACTTTAATATATTATAAAATTGACTGTGACCGCTAACCAATAACTAATTTTATTATTAAGTGGGACACATTTATTAATAGCTAAACTCAAATAATAAAGTGCAAGTTAGAGTATATGATAATTTTAAATAGTACTATTGTGTTGGACATAATAAAAATAATTATATAATTTTTTGATATAATTTATAATGTGTTTAAGAAAAATTGTAATTTATTTAATTATTAATTTATGATACGTTCAAATTTTTGTTAATTTATATCAATTTTTTATATAATTTAAATCACTTACCATTATCTTAAAATATTACAACACTATTTAGGTGAGATTCAATTACACTCATATAGTAGATATGTCTCTCTTTCAACTTGTTATAATGAGTCGTTTTAGTGGAGTATCCATCCAAAAAAAGTACATAGAAATAATCCATTTAAAAACACGTAAGCCAAGTGTTGATATTTATTAAATAGATTAATTTTTTTTAACTAAATAGAATTTTTATTTTCACATCAGTACATGCATATATGGAGATATAATATAGCATTAAGGGTATATTCTTTTATGTTTGAGAAAAAATTAGGTAAAAAAAAAAGAATGGGAAAAGAAAAAGTGGAGAAAATAATAAAAAAATGGAGAATACTTTTTTTTTTTTTTTATCTTGTTTGGAAATGATGGAGAAAAGAAAGAAAATTATTAAAATTATAATAACTATTATTCCTGAATATAAAAAAAAAAAGGAGTAAACAATGAAGGACGTAAATGTCAATTAAAAAAAAAAAACCTTTAAGAGCTATATTTTCACCAGCCTTTTATCTTCTAAAGGAGAAGATTACAAATTGTGGGCTTTACCATGCATATTCTTTTCACTATATTTTCCAAACAAGAAAAAAATATAATTTTATCTTATTTTCGTTCTTTTTTTTTTTGCCCATTTATTTTTTTCCAAATAAAGTGTTAAATTAATAAATTTATGATTGATTTTATCCTTTGTATGTTAAAAAAAAATTACACACTAGCATATAATAAATAA
This sequence comes from Reutealis trisperma, assembly GCA_947687605.1. Lineage (NCBI taxonomy): Eukaryota > Viridiplantae > Streptophyta > Magnoliopsida > Malpighiales > Euphorbiaceae > Reutealis > Reutealis trisperma. The sequence continues at coordinate 3,432,094 of CANTUT010000033.1, read as the reverse complement.
GATGTAAAAACATTTATAATTGAAAAATCAAATTACACTGACAAATTAAAAAATCAACCAGCTTTCACCGTTGATGATAACCTGAAGTCTCAAAAGACTCCAGACTTTCTGCGTACCAACCACAACTTGTAAATTGGTTAAATACTACCCACATAATTGTCTTGTGTAAACAAGAAATACCTGTGTGAACATTTCGAAGAATTCCTTACCGCTCGATAAATGCAGCCCAACAATGACGGGGGGAGTAGGTGTGACGAAGACAATTGCCAACTTTATTGAATGAATGAGACATAGTACATGCATAAATAAAATATCATATCAAGAGAAAAAAAGTCCTTAATAATTATGCACTGTGACAGGTGTGATGATAATTACAGTGACATTACTAACCCATTGCTTAGTCAAAATTTTAACATGAATTAAAAAATATTAAATTATTATAATTTTAAAATAAAAAATTAAAATATTTTTTATTTTAATTTATAAAAATAAAAATAATCAATATAAATTTAATAGATAAATAAATTAATAAAAGGTAAAATTAGAAAAAATGATAACTATTTTTTTTTTAAATTTTAAAATAGCAAATAAATAAAAAAAATATTTCTGAAATTATAAATATTTTAAAATGATAAGAGTACAATGTTATTTTTATTAAGTTTTGTTTTCACTACTGTTACTTTTTAAATATATCAAATGTCAAATGTGGATGTAGTTTATCATATTTATTTAATTATATGTTATAACAATATTTATAATATAATTAAGTTTTTTAAAATATTATTTTTACATTATAAATATTTATTCATCTTTCATATTTACTCATTCATTTTTTATATTTATACGTTTACTTGCTGTAATTGATTCATTTTATATATTTTTACATTTATTTTACATATATTTATATTATGTAATTTTAATTTTGAACATCCAAAATATTAAGAATACATTTGTTATGACATAATGGAGTGTAATATAATGTAATCAAATGAATTTTTAATATAAATTTATATTAGAAATTTATTTGATTATATTATATTACACTCATTATGACTTATCAAAAGTACCCTAAGTGTAGACAGTGGTAGGGTTTAAAATTTTTTTTTGTGGAATCACTAAACACAAAAAAAAAAAATATTCTTTTAGTATAAATAATTATACAAATTTATATTTATTTTGTATGAGCTAAAATTTATATAATTAATTGTACAAATTTATCTATATATTAATTAAATTTTAATAAAATTGAGAATTTATAAGTAAATTGTAAATTAATAATATTATAATTTTTAAAATATACTAATATTTAATATATAAAATTAAATATTAGAATTAATTTATAAGCAAACTTTTTAAAAAACTTTATTTGCATATAAATTACTTTTATGTTAATTTATTTTAAATATAACATATATTTTTTATTTAAAAAAATTTAGTTTTTTCTCATTTGATTCAAAATAATGGTATACAAAAAGCAATGATAAAAATTATAAAACTATATACTTTTATTTTTTAAAATGATCTTTAAAATAATTTTATAAATTTATTTATTTATTTGAAATAAATATATTATTATTTGAAAATTCAAAATAAGTAAAACTAATAGATATATTAACAATTTAAATGGGTTGCACTATAATTTTAGAAAACCAAAAATTACAATATACATAACATTTAAAAAATTTTAAATTTTTTTTTTAAAAAATAAAAATTAAGTAAATTTAAAAGTTATATCAATAATTTGAGTGGGTCACAATATATATTTTAATAGTAAAACATAAAATTTATAAAAATTTTAGGAGTTTAAAAAATTATATAATGGAATCATGGGCATCATGCAATATTTAACAATTTTAGTGGTCGCTTTAAAAAATTGATCATTACGTAAAATTCATATTTTTAGTGAGTTATGTGACCCCATTGATTATATAACCTGCTGCTCCCCCCAAGTGTAGACAAAAAAATTATAGTCTTCTCCTCTTTTCTTTTCACTTTGATTTTTTCTAAGAATTGTTTCTTGGAGCCATTGCCAAATCTTTTCTTTTAATGTATGATAGTTATTTTATTTTTTTTGTGTAATTTTTTATTTAATAAATTCAAATTTTTTTAAATATGTTAATTTGTGTTTTATTTTTTACATGAATTTATTGTTTGTTTGTTTTTAGTTTGTCTTTTAGGGTTTTTTTTTTATTCTTTTAATGAATTTATTAGTTCTTCTTTCATTAAAGTTTTTTGTTATTCTTTTATAAAAACATCTTATTTTCTTAGATTAATTACAGTCTACGAGTCTATTTTCTTGGTTTTGAATTTACTGATGATGATATTCAAAACAATCAAGCTTGTTTAAAAATATAAAAGTCAATTTGGTTAAATCACTACCGAGCATAGCACATTTCTTGCTAAGTTATCAATTTAAATGCTTTATTAACTTGACTGAAAAATATTGAAAAAAATTCAAACTATTTTATTTTGGCATTTATAGATGTATGTTTTTAAACTATATTTAGTAGGCCATAATCAATAGCATAATGAAATGAGAATTATATTACATATTTGATTATATAAAAAATTTTCAATACAATATAATGAGTATTGCATTATTAATCCTTTATACTTTAAAAAATACAATGACTATTATATTCAAAAAGCGCGTATTATTCATTACATTTTCTCATTAGCTATTTCCTATATTTTTCTACAATAATTTATTGATGTTTTTTTTTCCCTTGTTGTTGCAATAATTTTTTAAAGATATTTTTCTTTTTTTATAATTTTTTTTGCATGGCCTGTTTTTCCTTTTTTGATAATTAATTTTCTATGAATTTTTTTCTTATTATTTTACAAAAAAAAAAATAATAATCTTTTTTCTTTTTTTTTTTTTACATCAATTTTTTTGTGGCCTAATTTTTTTCTTTTTACACCAAAAATTTTTTAGTTACCGATTTTCTTTTTTAGAACATAATTAATACTTATCTCTTTTTTGCAACATAATTAATACTTACCCTTTTTATCATATATAATTTCAATATAATTAATTAACTTTAATGAATACAGTTTTAAAAAATTAATATCTTATGTTGATAAATATTAATTAATTATTTTAATCATTACATTATATAATTGTTCCATTTACACTTCTAAACAAAGTAAGATACTGCTCATTATATTAAATTACATTATCACATCATACTTTTCATTTCATTACGTAGTTTATTTTATTACGTCATATTAAATATAGCTATATACAATAGTGTTCACACCTCGTTCTACCCACCGTTTTGGTTAATTATATAAGATGGAATGGTTATGCTAAAAATGCATATCCGATACCACAATCAAAACACAGTCGTGTCCCTTTCAAGCCAAAAGCAAACTTACCTGCTTTCAACCATTACAAGAGAGCAGAAAGACATCACTTGTCAATATTTTGCATTTCAGGTTTGCACTTTACCATCTCCTTCTCTTTCATATTTTGTTTTCCCGTTTTTATATGTTTATACATATATAATTAAGAGGTCAAAGCTGAGATTTAAAAAGCTTAATTAATAATTAATGGTAAAAATCTCAAACTCAATTTGGCCCAACACTCAAGTCTTAAAGATTTATATTTATTGTTGGATTACCAAAATCAAATCCACTTACTAGGCGGGAATAAAATTCCCTTAAATATTTATTTGACTTTTAGAAGGGACTTTTATTTTACTGTTAATTTTTTAGCTTTCCTTTTAAAACATTATTTTCATAAAAATATATGTTTCGTTGAATAAGATTTTGATTTGAAAAAAATATTATTATATGGTGTCAACATGAGACAGAAAAAATATAATTATTAGGCTAATTCTTATCTACATTGAATTCATACATTAATTTAATGAGATAAAAACATATAAAGTAAAAAAAGATATTAATATTTTTTCACTGCATAAAAATAGATACATTTAAGTATATTATTTTTCATCAAAATTTTTGCATATTATTAACGTTTATATATATATGTGTGTACATATATATTACTCTCATCAATCAAATTTTCTAGATCCACCACTATGTAGACATAAGTATATTTTTTAGATAAATAACAAAGCGTAAGAGAAATATTATATTTGTGATTATTTTGTAACGAGTGATAGTGAAGATTTTTTCCTTTTTGAAGTTGTTTTAAGTTTTAACTAACCAAATGTCTGAACTTTTGTGTTGATGGGCAATGTTGGCAGAAGAAAAACCTAATGCAATTAAATTAAACCTTAAAATTACATATGCTTTATTTTTTAAAATTTAAATCTTGACACAAAGAGAATGCCATAAGTCAGTACTTTAAGGTGCTGGAGGAGAGTATTTCTTATTTGCTTTTGATACTGATTAGATTGATAAAGCTTTTACTGTAATTATCTTTTTGTATAAATTGGTGTTGTGAAATATGGCTACAAAGAATGAATCAACAGATTCATATTCAAATGAAGCTGAAAACCAAAGCAAAAAACACGTAATAATTATCTTTTTATTTCACTTACATTTTTTTTTTTGGTTGAATAAGAATTTGATTTGAAAAACAGTATGATCATTGATAATGATATGGTGTGAGCTATACAAAGCAATTGAATCCACTCAGACACAGAATACTTAAGTTTGATTAAAGTGATTTTAATTTTTATCATCTGATGGTATTAGTTTATAATAATTTTGCAGATGGGTGAGAACACTTCAAATGATATCAAAGAAGAAAGCAAAGAAGTGGCAGCAATGGTCAAAAGGAGAAATCCTAAAAAAGATGCTCATGTAATCGAAATACCAGAAGACTTGGAGTCTTTATTAAAAAAGCAAGATTTTTCGTCAGCTGTTTGTATTTACAAAGTTCCAAGAAAACTTCGAGCCATAAACCCAACAGCCTACACCCCTCAATTGATTTCAATTGGTCCTTTTCACCACAATTCCACACCACTGAAGGACATGGAGAAGCAGAAATTGAGATACCTCGCAGAATTCTGCAGAAGAACTAGGAAAAATTGGAAAGAGCTTCTTCAAAAAATTAAAGAATTGGAATCAGACATTCGCCAGTGTTATGACCATGCGTTTGAGTTACATGATACAGAAGATGCGTTTGCACGAATGATTCTACTAGATTCTGTATTCATCATCGAGTTTTTCTTGAAAAGAAAGTATACTTCTAAACACAATACAGAGAGTGCAAATGAAAACGCTAAGTGGAAAGATTATATACTGGGTAAACCATCACGAAAAAAAGCGATATTAGATGATTTATTATTGCTTGAAAATCAGGTTCCATATTTTGTGCTTGAACGTTTATACGAATTTGCTACCGAAAACCATGATTTTTTGTCCATTGTGAAGTCAAAGTTACAGGTTTACATGAATCCCCCAAACGTTGAAGATCATCCGAAGCGTTTTAGCTGCGATTGTTTCTCCTTTTTTTATGGGTTTTGGTTGATTAGATGTTTCTCCACTCAAAAGAAAAAGGATGATCATAACCGGTCCAAACACAGTGGGGAGAAACCCAAACACGGTGAGGAGGAACCCAAACACTTGACTGATTTGGTTCGACAAACACGATCCTCTAAACATCCAGAAAAAAAAGTGATTAAAAAGGTCGAAAGGCTTTACAGTGCCACTAAATTGCATGAGGCAGGAGTAACATTTAAGGTGGATAAAGAGGCGTGGCCACTTGATATTAAATTTGAAATGGGAGAGCTGAAAATGGCAAGATTTGAAGTTCGTCATGGAACAGAATGTCTAATTAGAAATCTGATGGCTTTTGAGCAATGTCACTATCCATATTCCCCTTATATATGTCAATACATTGGGATTCTTGATTTTCTAATTGAAACTGAGAAAGATGTGGATTTGCTCATTGAAAAAGGCATTATCACTAACTTTCTTGGGGATAGCAAATCAGTGGCTAAGTTAGTGAATAAGCTTTGTCTTGAAATTGAAGTAACTAGGTCTTGCTATTACCAGCTTAGTGAAGATCTTAATAAACATTATGAGAATCGTTGGTACAACAGTGTGGCAATCCTCAGAAGTACATATTTTAGTAATATATGGCGAGGGACTGGAACCATTGTTGCACTTATGCTCATATTTTTCACTGTTATACAATCTGTGTACTCTCTCAGGCGTATATTTTAAGTTCAGAGTTTATGTTCTTATAATAATTTTTAATGTTCTGCTTGTGATTTGTATTTATTTCTGTACTGCTTTTGAGTGACATTCTAATAAAGTTTGCTGTCGTGTTGCAAAGTATTTATGTTTTCTCGATTCTCGTTTCTTCTTTTCTCTTTTAATTACAACTGCAATATATATTATTATTTGAAAATTAAAAATAAGTAAAACTAATGGATATATTATCAATTTAGATGGATTACACTATAATTTGAGAAAACAAAAAACTTACAATATACATAACATTTAAAAAAATTTAAATGGTTGGGTTTAAAAAATAAAAGTTAAGTAAATACAAAGGGCATATTAATAATTCGAGTGGGTCGCAGTATATATTTTAATAATAGTAAAACATAAAATTTATAAAAATTTTAGGAGTTTAAAAAATTATGATGGAATCATGGGCACCATGCAATATTTAACAATTTTAGTGATCACTTTGAAAAATTGGTCATTATGTGAAGTTCATATTTTCAGTGGGTCATGTGGCTCACTAACTATAATCTGGTGCTGCCCCTAAAAGTAGATAAAAATGATGGTCGTCTCCTCTCTTCTTTTTACTCTGATTCCTTTTGAAGTATTTTTTCTTTGAGTCGTTGCCGATCTTTTCTTTTAATCCATGATAGTTAATTTTTTTTTTTAGTTTCTTATTTAATAAATACAAATTTCTTTAAATATGTTAATTTCTGTTTTATTTTTTACATGAACATATTGTTTGTTTTGTTTTTAGTTCATCTTTTGGTTTTTTTTTTCTTTTAATGAATTTATTAATTATTCAGAAGTTGTTTGTTATTCTTTTATAAAAACATCTTATTCTCTTAGATTATTTATAGTTTACTAGCTTATTTTCTTGGTTTTGAATTTACTAGTGATGATATTCAAAACAATCGAGCTTCTTTAAAAACATAAAGGTCAATTTGATTAAATCACTGTCAAGCAGAGCATATTTCCTGTTGAATTATCAATTTAAATACTTTATCAGTACGACTAAAAAATATTGAAAGAAATCAAACTTTTTTATTTTGGTGCTTATAGATGTATGCTTTTAACCCATATTTAATCGGCTATAATCAATAACATAATGAAATAATAATTACGTTACATGTTTGATTATTCTGTTTGATTATATAAAAAATTTTGAATGCAATATTATGACTATTACATTATTAACCCTTTATACTTTAAAAATGTAACGACTATTATATTCAAAAAGCACATGTTATCCATTACATTTTCTCATTTGCTATTTCCAATCTTTTTCTGCAACAATTTTTTAATGCTTTTTTTTTCCTTCTTGTTGCAATAATTTTTTAAGATATTTTTCTTTTTTTATAATATTTTTTGCATGGCATGTTTTTCTTTTTTTCTTTTTTTTTTTGATAATTAATTTTTTATAAATTGTTTTCTTATTATTTTACAAAAAAAAAGGCTTAATAATCCTTTTTCTTTTTTTTTTTTTGCATCAATTTTTTTAGTGGCCTAATTTTTTTCTTTTTACACCAAAATTTTTTTAGTTACCTATTTTCTTTTTTACAACATAATTAATACTTATCTTTCTTTACAACATAATTAACACTTACCCTTTTGATCATATATAATTTCAATATAATTATTTAACTTTAATGAATACAGTTTTAAAAAATTAATATCTTATTTTGATAATTATTAGTTATTTATTTTAATCATTACATTATTCGATTATTTCATTTATACTTCTAAACAAAGTAAAGTATAACTTGTTATATTATATTATATTATTTCATTTATACTCCTAAACAAAGTAAAGCATTGCTTATTATATTATATTACATTATATTCTTATCACATTATGCTTTTCATTTCATTACGTAATTTATTTTATTACGTCATATTAAATATAGTTATGTGTAATAGTGTTCACACCTCGTTCTACCTACCTTTTTGTTAATTATAGAAGATGGAATGGTTATGCTAAAAATGCATATCCGATACCACAATCAAAACACAGTCGTGTCCCTTTCAAGCCAAAAACAAACTTACCTGCTTTCAACCATTACAAGAGAACAGAAACAGATCACTTGTCGTCAATATTTTGCATTTCAGGTTTGCACTTTACCATCTCCTTCTCTTTCATATTTTGTTTTCCCGTTTTTATATGTTTATACATATATAATTAAGAGGTCAAAGCTGAGATTTAAAAAGCTTAATTAATAATTAATGGTAAAAATCTCAAACTCAATTTGGCCCAACACTCAAGTCTTAAAGATTTATCATGAGGTGTACTTGAAGTTAAGTACAACCCAACAATTTCATCTAAGAAAACACTGCATCTGAAGTCATAATACTTTATAACATTTTTCAATTAATATTTATTATTTATGATACTTTTTAAAATTTAAGTTGTTAGTAATAAATCATTAATTAAAAAAAACTCCCAATCAGATTCTTTTTGCGACAATGATAATATTTTTTTTTTCCGAATTTCATCTAAATTTTTAATTCTAATTTTTTATTAATAAGATGATATTATATTACTTTTGTTAATTTTTTTTAGCAATAAAGTGATATTATATTGTTTTTTTAGTTCACCATCTTTATTTAATTAAAGGCATAGGAATTTATAAATAAAAAAAATTGCACATACTTTTTAACCTTTCTTTTAACAATAAGATGATATTTTTGTTGTTTACATCAAATTTACTCTACTAATAATATGATTAAAGATAAAGTACACACTGAGATTCGTAAATAATAAAAAATATATATTTATTGTTGGATTACCAAAATCAAATCCAACAGAAACATATATTTACTAGGCGGGAAGAAAATTCAGTTAAATTTTTATTTGACTTTTAGAAGGGACTTTATTTTACTGTTAATTTTTTAGGTTTCCTTTTAAAACATTGTTTTCATAAAAATATATGTTTCGTTGAATAAGATTTTGATTTGAAAAAAATTATTATTATATGGTGTCAATATGAGACGGAAAAAATATGATTTATAGGCTAATTCTTATCTACGTTGAGTCCATACATTAATTTAATGAAACAAGAACATATAAAATAAAAAAAAAGATATTAGTATTTTTTCACTGTATAAAAAATAGATAAAAAAATCGTATTAATTAAAATATTTCATCACTTATTAATTTGATATAAAAAATAAATCTATGTACTTAATGTAACTAAATAATTTTCATGATATATAAGTGTATTTAGATATAATTTAGCGATAATTGCATATATAATTAGAGCAAATAGATTCAGGTTCGAATTTCCTTCTCCATGTTAAAAATTGAGTCAAAAGAGAATATAGAGTTTCTAAATTAAGGCTTAGTTTATTTTATTATTTTGATTCAAAAAAGCTATATATTTATTATTTATTATAGATATTGTATCGCTATTTAGTTATTTGCTGTTTTTAAAAAAAAAAAAACAAAAAAAACCAGCTTTAGTTCTGCTTCGTCTAAAAAAAATTAGTTGGTTGAGATAAGATTAAGATAAAACAAGCTTTAGTTGAAAAAAAAAAAAAGAGAAATCAGCCTTGTCAAGTTTGCTTCCATTAAATAGTAATAATATTGTCTCATAATCCATTTAATTTTTAAAATATTTATTTATTTATATTTAATTTGAGTGAAAATATAAATTATTATTTTTATTTGATTAGAATATTAATGAATTTAAAAAAAAATTAATAATTAAATTTAGTACTTTTATTTAAAAAAATTTTAAGTATATTATTTTTCATCAAAATTTTTGCATATTATTAATGTTTATATATATGTGTGTGTACATACATGTGTACAAATATATTACTCTCATCAATCAAATTTTCTAGATCCACCACTATGTAGACATAAGTATATTTTTTAGATAAATAACAAAGGGTAAGAGATAAATATTATATTTGTGATTATTTTGTAACGAGTGATAGCGAAAATTTTTTCCTTTTTGAAGTTGTTTTAAGTTTTAACTAACCAAATGTCTGAACTTTTGTGTTGATGGGCAATGTTGGAGAAGAAAAACCTAATGCAATTAAATTAAACCTTAAAATTACATATGCTTTATTTTTTTAAATTTAAATCTTTCCACAAAGAGAATGTCATAAGTCAGTACTTTAAGGTGCTGGAGGAGAGTATTTCTTATTTGCTTTTGATACTGATTAGATTGATAATGCTTTTAACTGTAATTATCTTCTTGTATAAATTAGGTGTTGTGAAAGATGGCTACAAAGAATGAATCAAGAGATTCATATTCAAATGAAGCTGAAAACCAAAGCAAAAAACACGTAATAATTATCTTTTTATTCAACTTACATTTTTTTTTTGTTGAATAAGAATATGATTTGAAAAACAGTATGATCATTGATAATGATATGGTGTTAGCTATACAAAACAATTGAATCCACTCAGACAAAGAACAATTAAGTTTGATTAAACTGATTTTAATTTTTATCATATGATGGTATTAGTTTGTATTAATTTTGCAGATGGGTGAGAATACTTCAAATGATATCAAAGAAGTGGCAGCAACTGTCAAAAAGATTTTTACAAAGTTGGAGTCTTCATTCCCGAAAAGAGATGCCTATGTAATCGAAATACCAGAAGATTTGGAGTCCTCATTCAAAGACGAAGATTTTTCGTCAGCCGTTTGTATTTTCAGAGTTCCAAGAAAACTTCGAGCCATAAATCCAACAGCCTACACACCTCAATTGATGTTAATTGGTCCTTTTCATCACAATTCCACTCCACTAAAGGACATGGAGGAACAGAAATTGAGATACCTCGCAGAATTCTGCATAAGAACTAGGATACATTGGAAAGAGCTTCTTCAACAAATTAAAGAAAAGGAACCACGCATTCGCCGGTGTTATGACCATGCATTTGAGTTACATGATACAGAAAATGCGTTTGCACGAATGATTCTACTAGATTCTGTGTTCATCATCGAGTTTTTCTTGAGAAGAGGAGAAAATTCCTTGAGAAGAGGATTAGATGAAAAAAATAAGACTGATTATCTACTGGGAAAATCATCACGAGAACGTGCGACTTTAGAGGATTTAATTTTGCTTGAAAATCAGTTGCCATATTTTGTGCTTGAAGATTTATACGAATTTGCTACCAAAAACTCTGGTTTAGATTTAAGCGAATTTGCTAAAAACTCTGGTTTATATTCAAGCGAATTTGCTACCAAAAACTTTGGTTTTTTTTCGCTTGTGCTATGGAATTTAAAAGGTAACTTGAATCCCCCAGAAGTTGAAGATCATCAGAAGTTTATCTCCTGCGATTTTTTCTCTTGTTTTTATGGTTATTGGGTGACTAAATGGTTCTCCCGTCAAAAGAAAACGGATGATGGTAACACAGAAGAAAAAGAAATTAAGGACAATGAGAAACCCAAACACTTCACTGATTTGGCTCGAAAATCTCGATCACATAAGCATCCAGTATCAAAAGAAGATATCGTTGTTAAAGTCTTTACAGTGCTACTAAATTGCATGAGGCAGGAGTCAAATTTAAGGTGAATAAAGAGGCATGGCCACTTGAAATTAAATTTGAGATGGGAGAGCTGAAAATGCCAAGATTTGAAGCTCAAGATGAAACAGAATGTCTTATTAGAAATCTGATGGCTTTTGAGCAGTGTCACCATCCATATGATGCTTATATATGTCAATACATTTGGATTCTTGTTTTTCTAATTGACTCTGAGAAAGATGTGGATTTGCTCGTTAAAAATGGTATTATCACGAACTTGCTTGGGGAAAGCAACTGAGAGGCCAAGTTAGTGAATAAGCTTTGTCTTGAAATTACAGTACCTGGGTCTTGCTTTAACGATCTCAGTCTAGACCTTAATAACCATTATGAGAACCGTTGGTACCACAGTGTGGCAATCCTGAGAAGTACATATTTTAGTAATATTTAGAGAGGGACTGCAACGATTGTTGCACTTATGCTCTTATTTTTCACTGTCATACAATCTGTGTACTCTCTCAAGGGAATATTTTTAAGTTCGGAGTTTATTTCATTATAATGTTTTTTAATGCTCTGTCTGTGATTTGTATTTCTTCCTGTCCTTTTGAGTGACATTCTAATAAAGATTGCTTTCGTGTTGCAAAATACTCCTGCTTCCTCAATTTCCGTTTGTTGTTTTCTCTGTTAATTACAATTGCAATGAGTGCAGTGACAAGAATGGTTACTTTAAACATTTTGGTAGATAATTAGAGTTAAATAAATCATCGTTGGCTAGTAATGGTTGCTAATTAGTCCAGTCATTTAAAGCTTAGCACTTGAATTTTTATAAGTTTCCCTAGTTGAGATCCACCCATTACCTAGAACATTTTGACCTTGAAGTCCATGCTTGTAGTTTTACTGGATCTTTGCCTCAACGACAAAATCCAACCTTTTGCCAAAGTCAAGTTTGTACACTTCTATTATTAGTTCAATTTCACAATCATCTCATAGTGGTCAAGTGTTAAAAAGCTCAAATCATCGATTTTGAAAGATTTTTTTTTTTCTTATTGAGTGATCCAATAGACCAAAATAAAAGCTAGAATTAGGAATTTATTCTCATTAATAATAATTTCATTATAGAATTAGGAATTTATTCTCATTAAATTAAATAGATATAAAAATTCACAAAGATCCATAATATGCATGAATCGATTTAAGATTCTGAACATTTTGAAAGAGGAGTATTTTTTAATTATTTGACTTACAAATTGCAAAAGACAATCTATTCCCTCGAAAAAAGAAATAAAGCTTAAATGGAAGACAATTACCTAAAAAAAAAAGCACTTGGTAGGAAAAAAAAGACGGAAAATGAACTAAAGAAAAAAGATTACATTTAACTACACATGGAAGATGGCCAGTTCGAACCGTGAATCATACCACAATTGAATCGGATCAAACTCGAAATTGGACCGATCAATGGGCTATGGAACCGGAGGTTTAAGGGCTGGTTAAGAATCATATAGATAAAAAAAAATAATCGAAACCAAACTATTTGAACAGTCCGAATTATGTATGTGTATATATATATTGCAAAAATAAGAAATTATAAATAGAATTTAAAAACATAAGTTGAAATCCTTTTTTTAATTTATTGTTAAAATAATTCATTACTGTAAAAAATTATGAATGGCATTTATTTATTTATTCTCAATTAACCAATTATAGTTTTAAATCATTCAATCAATGTATTAGAAATTACATTATTTTATATTAAAATAATTATTTTTAAGTTAGCTCAAAACTCAAAAGAATTTAAAATTTTAATAACACATTAGTATTTTAATTTTTTAAATAAAAAAATAATTTGAACTTCATATTATTTATATTTATTTTTGTAATTTTTAATTATTTGAACCAAAATTAGAATAGTACGAGATCGTAGCCTTAATCGTATTCGAATCAGAATCATATAAACCATAAATCAAAACCAGACCAAAGGGGATCTAAAGGTCAGTTAAGGATTGATATTTAAAGAGGTTGGAACTGGACTAGACCACCCATGTCCACATTTAACTGCTTAATTAATTAAAAATTTATCTAGGCTGTCATATTGCACTAACCCATCCATTAACATCAACTACTCTTGTTAATTAAGCAATACTATGTGTGGATGAGGGTGAGTTTAAATGAAAAAGAGGGGAATAAAGGTAGAATTAGCATCTATTCTATTTGGCATTTATTTATTTTTGTTTTTAAAGAAAAAGGAAGGAAAAGGGAGCAATTCACCATTTTCCGATTATATAAGTTGAAATTGTTTAAACCTCCAATTAGAATGTAAAAAATTTTAACTTCTGGTATAAGATTATAATTTTTTTGTATAATCTTTTTTATCCTTATTAATTTAACAATATTCTCAATAAATTCTTATATATATTTTTTATGTTAATATTATTTTACATATATTTTTCGCAATCTTCAAAATTTATATATATATATATATATATATATATATATATATATATATATATATATATATATATATATATATATGTTCGAATATTTCAATAATATTAGTTGGGATTTCTATCGCTTTTCTAAAATCACTTTTAATGTTAATAAACTTTTTTTTTTTAATGAATTCATTTCAATGTATCTAATTTTATTTTAAAATTATTAATAATGATTTCAAGTTTTTATTATTTGAAAATTATTTTAAAAAAATTAATATGACTATTAAATTTTATTCTATTAAAAACTTATATGCATTGTTCTTATTTTTTTATTATTTACTTGGTATTTTTTAATCTTTTTATAATTATAATTTTCAACATTTCCTTTTCATTCATACAAAATAATATTATTTCTCCTCCATTCCTATTATTAATTAAATTTTAATTTGCTAAACAAAATAAATTAAAATTTTCTTCCTCCCTTCCCTTCTTCTCCCTTCCCCTCCCTTTAAAATATACTTCTCCTCCCTTCTTTGTCTTGTTGTCATACATAGTGTAAATGATTCTAAAGGGAAATTGATGTCAAAATCCATATTATTTTTTGATGTTAACCTGACAATGAAAGTAGATAATAATAATTAAAAATTGTATGATAGGGATAGTATATGCATCAATTTTATTTTTGATATAATGTTATATTGTTGCAAGATTATACGGTTTAGAATCATATCTCAAAAGCTAGTTATTAGAGTTAAAAAATCCATTTCTACATTAATTCACATGGTATTCATATTTAATTAATGTACAATTTTTCACTCCTAGGGAGCTTGGATTCAAACTGAACCAAAATTAAAATTAAGAGTCAAATAAATTGAACTTAAAATTTGAAGAACTAAACCAAACTAATTTATATAACTAACCGAATTAAATCAAACTAATATTTTTCTAAGACTAATCAAATTGAACTGACACATTTCGATTGGATAAAGTGTAGTAGAGATCACTAAACTTTTGTTTGTTTTTTGTTTTGGTCACTAAATTTTAATTTCTTACAATTTAATCACTAAACTTTAATTTGTTTTTTTACCGGCAGGTCACTAAGACAATTCCAATAAACAACTCACTAAAAAACTGATGTGATGTTCCAAGTAGAATGACACATCATCAAAGTTGATGACATAAGCATCCCACATCACACAGATAAATATATTTTAATTTTAATTTTTAATTTAAAAATATGATTTTTTAAATTTTAAATTTTAAAAACCTCTCAATGAGATGTAGCATGCTTATATCATCAATTTTGATGAAGTGTCATCCTACCTGAAATGTCATGTCAACTTTCTAGTGAGTTATTTCATCGAAATTCTTTTAGTGACTCACCAATGAAAAAAAAATTAAAATTTAGTGATTAAATTGTAAGAAATTAAAGTTTAATGACCAAAACAGAAAACGGGCAAAAGTTTAGTGACCTTCAGTGCATTTTACCCAATGAAAATTAGAGTTAAAAAAATTATTATCATCGATAATGATTTGGTGTCAACTGTCAAGATAGAGTTGGCTATGGAAAGCAATTAATTGAATAATTAAGTTGATTAAGCTGAATTTAATGTTGATCAAATGATGGTATTAGTTTATAATACTTTTCCATATGGGTGAGAATACTTCAAATGATATCAAAGAAGAAAGCAAAGAAGTGGCAGCGACGGTCAAAAAGAGAAAACCTAAAAAAGATGCTTATGTAATGGAAATACCAGAAGACTTGGAGTCTTTATTAAAAAAGCAAGATTTTTCGTCAGCTGTTTGTATTTACAAAGTTCCAAGAAAACTTCGAGCCATAAATCCAACAGCCTACACCCCTCAATTGATTTCAATTGGTCCTTTTCACCACAATCAAGAACCACTAAAGGACATGGAGAAGCAGAAATTGAGATACCTCGCAGAATTCTGCGGAAGAACTGGGAAAAATTGGGAAAAGCTTCTTGAACAAATTAAAGAATTGGAACCAGACATTCGCCGGTGTTATGACCATGCATTTGATCAGTTACATGACACAGAAGATGCGTTTGCACGAATGATTCTACTAGATTCTGTGTTCATCATCGAGTTTTTCTTGAAAAGAAGGGATGCTCCTAAAACCAATACCGAGAGCGTAAATGAAAACGCTAAGTGGAAAGATTATATACTGGGTAAACCATCACGAAAAAAAGGGATATTAGAGGATTTATTATTGCTTGAAAATCAGGTTCCATATTTTGTGCTTGAACGTTTATACGAATTTGCTACCGAAAACCATGATTTTTTGTCCATTGTGAAGTCCAAGTTACAGATTTACATGAATCCCCCAAACGTTGAAGATCATCCGAAGCGTTTTAGCTGCGATTGTTTCTCCTTTTTTTATGGGTTTTGGTTGATTAGATGTTTCTCCGGTCAAAACAGAAACAATGATCATAACCGGTCAAAACTCAGGGAGGAGAAACCCAAACACGGTGAGGAGAAACCCAAACACTTGACTGATTTGGTTCGACAGACACGATCCTCTAAACATCCAGAACCAAATGTGATTGAAAAGGTCGAAAGACTTTACAGTGCCACTAAATTGCATGAGGCAGGAGTAACATTTAAGGTGGATAAAGAGGCGTGGCCACTTGACATCAAATTTGAAATGGGAGAGCTGAAAATGGCAAGATTTGAAGTTCGTCATGGAACATAATGTCTAATTAGAAATCTGATGGCTTTTGAGCAATGTCACTATCCATATTCCCCTTATATATGTCAATACATTGGGATTCTTGATTTTCTAATTGAAACTGAGAAAGATGTGGATTTGCTCATTGAAAAAGGTATTATCACTAACTTGCTTGGGGATAGCAAATCAGTGGCTAAGTTAGTGAATAAGCTTTGTCTTGAAATTGAAGTATCTAGGTCTTGCTTTTACAAGCTTAGTGAAGATCTTAATAAACATTACGAGAATCGCTGGTACAATACTGTGACAATCCTGAGAAGTACATATTTTAGTAATATTTGGAGAGGAACTGGAACGATTGTTGCACTTATACTCCTATTTTTCACTCTCATACAATCTGTGTACTCTCTTAAGCGTATATTTTAAGTTGAAAGTTTATATCATTATATAATTAAATGCTCTGTTTGTAATTTGTATTTCTTTCTGTACTTTTAATATTCTAGTAAAGTTGTACTTCTGCTTTTCTCTGTTAATTACAATTACAATGAGTGCGGTGACAAGAATGGTTACTTTAAACATTTTGCTAGATAATTAGAGTTAAACAAATCATCATTGGCTAGTAATGTGCTTACTAGCTAGTCCAGTCATTTAAAGCTTAGCACTTGAATTTTTGTAAGTTTCCCTAGTTGAAATCCACCCATTACCTAGAGCATTTGGACCTTGAAGTCCATACTTGCAGTTTTATTGGATCTTTGCCTCAACGACAAAATCCAACCTATTTGCCAGAGTCAAGTTTGTGCACTTATATTATTAGTTCAATTTCACCATCTCAAAGTGGTCAAGTGCTAAAAAGCTCGAATCATCGATTTTGAAAGATTTTTTTTTTTTTTCTTATTGAGTGATCCAATAGAGCAAAATAAAAGCTAAAATTAGGAATTTATTCTCATTAATAATAATTTTATTAAATGGATGCAAAGATTCATAAAGATCCACAGTATGCATGAATTGATTTAATATTCTAAACATTTTACAAGGGGAGCATTTTTTTAATTATTTGATTTACAAATTGCAAAAGACACTCTAATCCCTCAAAAAAAGAAATAAAGTTTACACGGAAAGCAATTACCTAAAAAAAAAACTTAGTAGGAGAAAAAGAGGGAAAATGAACTAAAGAAAAAATGTTATATTTAACTAGACATGGCAAACGGCCGGCTAAGAATCATCGAGATGAAAAAAAAAAAAAAAAACGTGTACATGTATATATATATATATATATATATATATATATATATATATATATATATTGCAAAAATATGAAATTATAAATAGAATTTAAAAAAATAAGTTGAAACCCTTTTTTTTAATTTATTATTAAAATAATTAGTTACTGGAAAAAATTATAAATGACATTTATTTATTTATTCTCAGTTAGCCAATTACAAAATTATAAATGACATTTATTTATTTATTCTCAATTAACCAATTATAGTTTTAAATCATTCAATCAATGTATTATAAATTATATCATTTTATATTAAAATAATTATTTTTAAGTTAGCTCAAAACTCAAAAGAATTTAAAATTTTAATAACACATTAGTATTTTAATTTTTTAAATAAAAATAATTTGAGCTCCATATTATTCATATTTATTTTCATAATTTTTAATTATTTGAACCAAAATTAGAACCGCATGATACCGTAGCCGTAATCGTATTCGAACCGGAACTAAAACCGTATAAACCATAAACTGCAACCAAACTGAAGAATCTAAAAGTCGGTTAGGGTTGATATTTAGAGAGGTTGGAACCGGACTAAACCGCCCATGTTCACATTCAACTGCTTAATTAATTAAAAATTTATAGGCCAGCATCTAACAAGGCTGAAGAATTTCCTTCTAATCTCTATTTCACTGCGCCAACCCATCCATTAACATCAGCTACTGATGTTAATTAAGCAACACTATTTGTGGATGAGGGTGAGTTTAAATGAAAGGGAGGGGAATGAAGGTGGAATTAATATCTATTTTATTTGGCATTTTTTTTTTTAAAGGAGAAAGAAGGGAAATGCAGCAATTCACCATTTTCTACTTATATAAGTTGAAATTGTTTACATTCCTAATTAGGGTGTGAAAAATTTCAACTTCTAATATGAGATTATAATTTTTTTGTGTAGTTCTCTTTATCCTTATCAATATAATAATATTCCAAATAAATCTTTATATATATTTTTTACGCTAATATTATCCTACATATATTTTTCACAATTTTCAAAGTTTATATATATATATATATATATATATATATATATATATATATATATATATATATATATATATATATATATATATATATATATATATATATATATATATATATATATTATATTTGAATATTTCAATAACATTAGTTGAAATTTCTATCGCTTTTCTAAAATTACTTCTAATGTTAATAAACTTTTCTTTCTTTCTTTCTTTTTTTGTAATGAATTCATTTCAATGTATTTAATTTTACTTCAAAATTATTAATAATAATATCAAGTTTTTATTATTTGAAAATTATTTTAAAAAAAATTTAACATGATTATTAGATTTTATTTTATCAAAAATTCATATGCGTTGTTCTTATACTCTTTATTATTTACTTGGTACTTTTTAATCTTTTTACAATTATAATTTCCATCATTTCCCTTCCATCCATACAAAATAATATTATTTCTCCTCCATTCCCATTATTAATGAAATTTTAATTTACTAAATAAAATAAATTAAAATTTTCTTCTTCCCCTTCCTTCAAAATAACTTTTCCTCCCCTCTTTGTCTTGTTGTCATGCATAGTGTAAATGATTCTGAAGGGAAATTGATGTCAAAATCCACATTATTTTTGGATGTTAACCTGATGATGAAAGTAGGTAATAGTAATTAAAAATTGTATAATAGGGATAGTATATGCATAAATTTTATTTCTGATATCATTTTATATTGTTGCAAGATTATACGGTTTAGAATCATATTTCAAAAGCTAGCTATTAGAGTTAATGAATCCATTTCTATATTAATTCACATAGTATTCATATTTAATTAATGTACAATTTTTCACTCCTAGGGAACTGGGGTTCAGACCAAATCAAAATTAAAAGAATCAAATAAATCAAACTTAAAATTTGAAGGACTAAACTAAACTAATTTATATAACTAATCGAATTAAAT
Source organism: Reutealis trisperma (assembly GCA_947687605.1). NCBI lineage: Eukaryota > Viridiplantae > Streptophyta > Magnoliopsida > Malpighiales > Euphorbiaceae > Reutealis > Reutealis trisperma. The sequence goes on along the minus strand of CANTUT010000033.1, from coordinate 3,412,149 downwards.
CAAACTAATATTTTTATAAGACTAATTGAATTGAACTAACATATTTCGATTTGATAACTTGTTTAATTTGGTTCTTCTAATACACACACACACTAGATTTTTTTTAACATGCTTCACATGTTGATTTCTATTATGACACGCTGCAACTTTTTTGAGATATAAATACTTATTTTAGACTTTCACTTTATATATAATCAGGCATATGCAATATATGTGTGTATCCTGTGAAAATCTATGTAATGTTATTAGCAATGTTATATGTCAAAATATTGTGAGTAATAATGCACATTTTAATTTTATCTTTGTAATTACTTTCAATTTATTCGTTAACTAACAATCGCCACATGAATTAATTAATCATGTATGTATTATTACTTAACTAATTTAATATTTTCCTTTTCAACTAATTTCTCTTCTAAAAATTGGTTGATTAAATTTTGGACAAATGTAAATTAAAGTTGATAAAATAATTTTATTTTTCTCATATATAATTATAAAATTTTAAGTTTAAATCTCAATCAAAATCAAATTAAAAGGAAAATAATTAACATAAAGGGAAAAAATCACTTACTACTATTGTCCATTTGAAAAGTAACAATTACTTATGCTTACCTCTTCTGATTGTAATGATCAATTATCTAAATGCATTTATACAAGATAATTATTCTTCTCATAATATTGAGGATTATGATTTTATTACTACTAAGCTCAAACTATTAATATTTTTATAGAGGTGTTGTGAGAAAACATCAGAGTATGAAATTGATGATTTCATTGTTTATTATATTTCTCAAACTATACAGAAATCAATATTTATATACAGAAGGAAAGAAAGATCTGGAATTCCTGAGTTTTGGCGTGAAAACCAGAATATTTGAAACTAACTTTCTAACTAATTCTAAATCTGTTGAAACTAACTTACTAACTAAGTTGTTAACTTAATTCTTCTTCTTAACATATCTAATTAGTTCTCTCTTTACACTCCCCCTCAAGATGTGCATACAAATTGTGTATGTGCATCTTGGACAAAAAATAATTGAACTGATTAGGATGCAAAGGCTTGGTAAAAATGTCAGCTGTTTGTTCCTGTGTCTTGATATGCTGCAAAACCATTGAACCATCTTGTACCTTCTCTCTTATAAAATGGCAATCAAGCTCTATGTGCTTGTTTCTTTCGTGAAACACAGGATTTTTAGCAATCTGTAAAGCTGACTGATTATCACAGCGAATCATAACTGGCTGTTCATGATCCACTTGGAAATCTTTCAGTAGAGCCTTCAACCAAACTATCTCACACACTGTAGATGCTAAGGCCCTATATTTAGCTTCTGCTGAGCTTCTAGCCACCACACTTCGTTTCTTTGACTTCCAGCTGATCAAGGATTTGTCCAGAAATACACAAAAACTAGTGAGAGACCTTCTTGTTTCCTTACAGCCAGCCCAATCACTATCTAAGAATCCCATCAATTGTAACTTTGATGTAGCTGATAAGAATATACCCTGCCCTGGTGATCTTTTGAGATACTTCAGTACTCTCAAAGCATACTGCATATGAATCATGCTAGGCTTATCCATAAACTGAGACAGAATATGAACAGCATAGCTCAAATCTGGCCATGTAATAGTAACATACATCAATTTGCCTACTAATTTTCTATAGGCTGTAGGATCTGTTAACAAACCTTCCTTTGTATGTGTTATGAATGACTTACATCTATTGGTGTGTTTACTGGTTTATACCCGAATAGATTATATTCTTGAAGTAGTTCTAAGACGTACTTTCTCTGACATACTGAAATGCCTGTTGTTGTTCTTGCTACTTCAAGACCTAGAAAGTACCTTAATGAACCCAAATCCTTTAACTTGAAGTGAGTGTTCAGCTGAATCTTCAGTTCTTCAAGTTTGTGCAGATTGTTGCTAGCTAACACTATATCATCAACATATACCAGTAAGGCAATGAAACTGTCTTTTTCTGACTTTATAAACAAGGAATAGTCTGCCTTAGACTGATAAAATCCCATGCTCAATAGAGATTTTGTAAACTTAGCATTCCACTGTCTGGATGCTTGTTTTAGTCCATATGGGGACTTTTGCAACTTACATACCAATTTGACTTTCTGATTAGAATTACTTGAAATGGTGTCAGATTCCTTTACCTTCTCCCCCTGAATCTGATAACCTGGAGGAAGATCCATATAGACATCTTCTGTCAAATCACCATTTAAAAAAGCATTATTAACATCTAATTGGGATAAATGCCATCCTTTAATAGCTGCTAAGGAAAAAAACATTCTGACAGTAGTGTGCTTTGCAACAGGACTAAAAGTTTCCTGATAATCTAGTCCTTCTCTTTGAGTGTATCTCTTAGCTACCAATCTGGCTTTGTGCCTTTCAATACTCCCATCTGACTTATATTTTGTTTTAAAAATCCATTTACAACCTACTACCTTATGTCCAACAAGTAACTGTACTACAGTCTAAGTCTTATTGTCTTCAAGAGCATTTAGTTCAGAAATCATTACATCCTGCCAATGTTGATACTTGCTTGCTTCTTCATAGGTAATAGGGTCAGTAGTGGAACTAATACAAAAGGCAAAATTTTGAAACTTGGGGGAAAGTTTGGTATATGACAGTGAATGTTCAATAGGATGATCAGTGACACTAGATGTGTATTGATGAATATTATTGATGCTAGATGATGTTTGTTGCAAATTAGTGTAATAGTCTTGCAGGTAGGAAGGGGTTTTGGATAATTTGGTACTTCTTCGAAGTTGTGTGTCATGAGTATGGGATGACTCAAGTAATAAGACTGTGTTAGAAGCAGTATCAGTTAGAGACTCAGACTGCAAATTATCAATGTGAGATGTATTATTAAATGCAATGTCATTGTCAGAGTGAAGAGACACATTGGTATCAGGGGATGAAGTAGGACTGTAAAATTTTGGGGAAAGATCAGGACTATCAGAAGAAGGTAAAGTAGGAAAAACAAATTGAGGTAAAACAGTTGAAGTGTCTGAAAAATTTTCCTTAGAAGAGTAATAAGGGAAGATATCCTCATGAAATTGAACATCCCTACTGATAAATGTACAATGAGATGTGATGTCATACAGTTTATATCCCTTAGTGGTTGAGGAATACCCTATAAAGATGCACTGTTTGGCTCTAGGTTCAAATTTCTTTTTGTGTGGTGTATTGTCTATTGCAAAAGCTAGACAACCAAAGGACCTAAGGTGAATATAAGTAGGTGATTGGTTATAGAGTAGTTCAAATAGTGTTTTGTTACTGAGGATAGGAGTAGGTATTCTGTTGATGAGATATACTGCTATTAAGACAGCATCACCCCAAAAACTGACAGGAAGATGAGCATGAAAAAGCAAAGATCTTGCAACATTAACAATATGTTGATGCTTTCTTTCTGCTACCCCATTTGTTGGGGTGTGTAGGGGCATGAAGTTTGGTGAACAATGCCAAAATTATTATAGAATGTAGGTAAGTTGAACTCTTGTCCATTATCAGATATGATGACTTGAATTTTAGTTTTGAACTGAGTTAGTACATACTGGTAGAACTGAGGTAAAAGAATACTGACTTCAAATTTGGATTTCATGAGGAAAACCCAAACTGCTTTAGAGTAATCATCTACTAAGGTTAAAAAATAATGATTTCCATGTAAGTCAGCTTGAGAATAGGGACCCCAAACATCTGTATGAATCAATTGAAACAAATGAGTACTTTTATTCTCATGCAATGGAAAAGAAGTCCTTTTAAGCTTAGCTTTAGGACATGTAGTACAAACAGGATAGTTTTGCAAATCAATGTCTGGAATACAATATGACAATTTATTCATAGGAACATGGCCTAATCTATGGTGCCAAGTTTCAGTAGACACAGAATTAACAGAATGAATTGGAGGATTGTAGGATGATTCTGGAATTGGAGTGAAATTTTGCTTCAAGAAGAAGAGACCTTCCTTAAGCTCACCCAATCCAATCGTCATCCAAGGTGAGAGGTCCTGAATGAAACAATAATGTTGAAGAAAAATGAAACAAATATGAGAATTAGAAACCATTCTACTAACAGATAACAAATTGAAATGAAATGAAGGAATGCACAAAACATTGGACAGCACTAAATGAGAATTTAGGATGACAATACCAATGTGTGTAACTTCAACTCTAACTCCATTAGGCAATTCAACAAAGAAATTATGTACAACTGTATAAGTGTCAAACAGGTCTAAAGAGCATATAATATGATCTGAGGCTCCAGTGTCAATGACCCAGGGTTTATATGTATGAGTATGAGCTTCTAGTTTATGTAGTTTATGCTGGTTTTCATGTGCAAAGACAGAAAGGATTTTACCTGCAAAATTGATTAAAGGTGTAGAGGTGGATGTAATAGATGGTCCTGAAGTAGAAGAAGCAGTAGTATTAACATTGAGAATATGCATTAACTGCTGAACCTGCTCCTTTGACAAATTGATGTCCTGCAATGAAGTATTCACAGATGAATGAGCATCAGTGTCTTGAACCAGACCAGAAACTTGATTTGCCCTATTAGTGACCTTGAATTTGCTCTTAAAATAAGCTAGATAAACAATAATCTTGAAGCACCTCTCTTTAGTATAACCAGGTTTTCCACAATGCTGGCAAATCAAATCACTATTTTGAGTCCTCTTAGCTGCCATAACAACACTCTCACTGAAATTCTGAGGTTGCATTAACATATTTCTTTGATTTTCATCCCTTAACACCATATTATAAGTTGTGTCAATAGAAGGTAGGGGTTTCATTCCAATGATCTGTGACCTCACCACTTGGAAAGTCTCATTAAGGCCATTTAAGAATTTGAAAACAAAATCTTTTTCTGCAGCCTCAACAAACACTTTAAAACAATCATCCTTGCATTTTCCACAAGAACAATGTGGCAAAGGCCTAAAAACTCTAAGTTCTTCCCAAATTCCATTGAGTTCAGTGAAATATGTATCTACATATCTGTTTCCTTGAGTAGTCATGCACAAAAGTTGTTGCAGGTGACAGATTCTAGCCTCATCTGGTTATAGAAATCTCTTTTCAAGAATTTTCCAGATCTTATAGGCTTCATTAACATAAAAGACAGTAGAAGCTATCGAAGGAGTTATAGATCTTAATAGCCATGCAACCAACAGATTATTACATCTGATCCAAGGCAAATAGTTTGAATCAGATTCAGCAGGTTTTGGAATGGATCCATCCAAAAAACCTTGCTTATTTCTGATTGAAACAGCTAGCAGAAACGATCTCTTCCATGTTTGATAGTTTGTTGAATTCAATTATGGTGTAACAATCACAGAACTGTGATTTTCTGAATGATGCAAAAAATAAGGAGATCCTGGATCTTCATTTGGACTAATAGCAAGGGCCATTGATGAAAATGAAGATTCAAGTAGAACAGAAATATGATCTAACCAAAATTGATATGAATTGATTAAAAACAAACAAACAACTAATTGATCAGAAATAATTGGAGAAAGAGATCAATCAGTTGAAGGAAAAAAAAATCTCTGTAAACAAAACTTAACCAGAGAACAAGAATAGGATCAAAAAAAAATGCTACTCACAGCAGAGAGCTCTGATACCATGTGAGAAAACATCAGAGTATGAAATTGATGATTTCATTGTTTATTATATTTCTCAAACTATACAGAAATCAATATTTATATACAGAAGGAAAGAAAGATTTGGAATTCCTGAGTTTTGGCGGGAAAACCAGAATATTTGAAACTAACTCTCTAACTAATTCTAAATCTGTTGAAACTAACTTACTAACTAAGCTGTTAACTTAATTCTTCTTCTTAACATATCTAATAAGTTCTCTTTTTACAGGTGTATTAAACTATTAATATAAAGAATATGCTCGTGATATATTTTGAATATATTAAACTTATTTACAGAAAATCTTATATTTAAACATGTTTTGAGTATACTTTAAATATGTATTTAGTATTCGTAACTACATTATATTTGTATAGATTGAAAATATAAAAAGAAATTAAAAAATAAATAGTAAATGGTACAATTGCTCGTGATCGCCACAGCTAGACCTATCATTTTGCGTGTCTGATGAAGGCATAAAAATCTGCCTCGTAACCTCACATTTGACAAAGCCAGAAACCATAATAAAAAAATTGTTAGATCATCTCTAAAATGGAAGTTTCTGTCGTTCTATTGAAAAAAGTCAGGAAGCCATTGAAGCTTCTCTGCCATGGAAACAAATACGAGGCAGATGAAAAGACAACTGTCTAATTAAACAATAGAAGTTTGCTTTTAAATTTTATAATAATAATAAAGTTAATTATTCGAATTAAATTTTATCACCAATTGCAGTAATTATTCACTGTTAATCCACAAAGCCATCATTCGTAAACACTCATCTTCGAGAAGATGATGGAGGTTCACAACATTCAAGGATAACTGGTGCTCCATGAACATATTCATCACAAGTAAGTATAGCTAAACTTTTGGAATCGTTAAGTTAACATGAATTATATGTATCAAATATATTGTATTTATTAATATTGTGACTTAATTAAATAATTTACGTACTAAACAAATTGTTACAGTGAATAAAGAAAAAGCAAAATAATAACATCACAGTGAGTGAGAGTGTGAGATGAGAGAGAGAAAGAAAGAAGCATAAATTTGTTAAAAATAAACTGAAGACACTGTATAAAATTAAGTGATACAACATAAAAATGTAAGAAATTAAAATTGATCAAATAATTATAAATAAAAAAAAAAAAAGAGAGAGGGAGAGAGAGAGACAACGAGGCGTAATGTCCTTTTTAGTATAATACGAGTCACTAAATAATAGGCCCAAAATGAAAGTCTTTTACGATTACAACCAAAAGTGAAAAAGAAAAGCCCGAAATTGTACCGTTAAACAGTCCAATTCGGCATTTCAAGAAAAAGCCCGATATACTTGAACAACTTAGCGCAAAGAAAAGCCCAATCATCATTCGCCACTGGGAGATTATTCGCTGCCCTTATAGTCCAAATACTTAGATTTGCAAATACAAACATAACTAGACAGGTGATCCGTACGACGTAGCGGGTGAAATTTTATTTTTATTATATTATTATATATTATGAATTAAATTTTATAAATGAATTGTAGCTAATATATTTTATTTTGATTTTATTATTATAATATAGAGTTAAAAGAATAATAAATATGATAATATTTAAAGCATAATTTAATTTAATTATATGACGTAAAATAGTATCTTAAAAAGTAATTGATTTAAACAATTTTACATAATAATAAAAATAAAGCATAAAAATAAAAAAAAATACATTTTCGAACATTGCGCAGTACACCAAAGAAATCTGCAATGAAAAAAAATTGGTATCATTTTTTGTGTGAATTGAAGAAAAATATACAAAATCTATTAAAAAAAAATTACAAAGAAAGTGAATTATACGAATTTTTTCCTTTTCTATGTTAAATAACATAGGAGAAGCGGGCAAAAAAGGTACCCTGCAAATCACAAAGAGACACATTGTAAAACAGTGTGTTTGGAGAGGGAAGAGAAATACAACCGTGGTTTAATTTTTTTTGACTCTTGGTATTCAATAAATAAATTATTTGCACTTTTTGAGTTATATTTTTTAGAGGATAAATTTTTAAGTAAACTTAATATACTACGTCATCTGTAGATTTAATCAATTACATGTTAATATATAGTATTATTTATTAAATTTATCATTTATATTGGCTAGTGTTTAATCACGAGTGATTAATGGTAATAAATAACTCAACCAATATAAATAATATTTTTAATAAATAACGTTATATGTTAATGAATAATTGATTTAATTTACAGATTTAACTAATTACACATTAACATATGATATTATTTATTAAATATATCATTTATATTGGCTAGTATTTAATCACTGGTGGTTAATGGTAATAAATAACCAAACCAATGTAAATACTGCATCTATAAATAACGTCACATTTCAACGTATAGTTGATTTAATTTATAGATAATGTGGTAAGCTAAGCTCCTGTTTGATAATCCGACTTAATGACTTAATTTTATTTTTTCAACACTTATTAATTTTAAGTTGGTTTGATAACTTAAAAAAGTTACAACTTAAAATTTTTAATTTAGAAAAGCACTTAAAATAATAAATTAAAATATTTGATTTAAATTTTTAGCTGAATACTCTTAGTAGTTTAGGTTTTAAAACTTTTTAATCTGAATCATTGTTATGACCTTATCTTAATTAATATATGATTATTAGCTTTTTATTTGTATTTTTTTCACTTTTTTATCTTTTTTAAAATATACTCAATTTAAGTTTAGTAATTTTTATTTTTTGAAATATTATGAAAAATACTATTCTAATATAATTATTGTCTTTATTTTTATTTATGACTTTTTTACTGCACAAATTATATTCACAAATTAAAACATAAATAAAAAAATTAAATACCACATCACAGAGTTAAATATGTCTAATAAAAAAATTAAGAATTTTCAGTAACAATAATTATCAAATAAATTGATATATTAAGTACTTAAAATTTTTAATATTTAATATATTCAGCACTTAAAATTTAATACTTAATTTTTAGTTTACCAAATACCACTTAAATTTATATAAGAATTTTTCTTCTTAGAAATATGGAAGTTTTTTAGAAAAATAAAATGCTAGAAGTTAACATTTATCATTTTGATTTAATAATTAAATTTATTTAACTTTTAAAAATTATATTATCTTCATCGGAAACAAATAGATTCACTTTATATTTTTGTCTGTCTTAAATTATAAATTTGTTTTCTTTTTTAAAGAGTATCTAATTTATTAATTTACAAATATATTGTTATTTAATATATTTTATCATTAATGTATCACTTTTTTATCAATAAATTATTAATTAATTTTATCATATTATTAAAATATAAAATTAAAAGAATAATAAATATAATAATATTTAAAGCATGAGTTAGTTTAATTATCCAAAACAAAATATTGTCTTAAAAAGTAATTAGATTAAACAATATTACACAATAATAAAATAAAGCATAAAAAAGAACAACATTTTTGAACATTACAAAATGCACCAGAGAAATTTGCGATGAAAAAAAATTAGCGCCATTTTTTTACTAAGGATTAAATATTTTAAAAATATATTTTTAAAAATATTTAATCTTACTTTTTCTTCCTCTTAATGTTGTTGCTGAGAATTTTTTTTTTTTTTTTTTTTCAAGAGGATGAAGAACTCGGCCTACAATATAAATATTTAAGAAATGTACAATTATTTAGAATTATTTTTTAATTAGTTATTTATATAAGATTAAATGTAAGATTTTTTTTTTTTAGCCAATAAAATGTAAGATGTTTGGACTTGGTCTTTACTGAAAGCATTGATAAAGGAATAGCAGCAGCCACGCGGCCATGGCCCGCTGGAAAGTAAATGACCTTATGGCCATACAATGTAATGTCACTCTCATTAACCACTGATAAATTAAAGGGGCAGGACAGTAAAAATGCATATGTCAATAATATTTTTATGACATGAACCCACTTATAAATGAAATGACTATTTAATTAACTAGATAATGACATTTTAAAGTGAAAGTGTAATTAATAAAAGTACTAAACAGTAAAAATAGATGTTGATTTGCATGAAAATCTCAAAAAATAGCTTCATACGACTCCATTTTCACACTGAGTTGCGTAGAGAGCTAAGAACACGACAACAAATTCAAATCAATTCATCTATATATAGACCCAGAAGAAATCATAAATAAACTAATATAACTGCTCAAACAACGCAATTTTAACTGGTTAAGCAGAGAAATTAAAGAGCATGATTGTATTAATAATAAAATGCTCAGTTAACAAGTTTCATAGAGTGATAAAAAAACTCATCAAATCCTTTAAACAGTGTCATTTTGAAAAATTAGAAGAAGAAACTAAGAGTAATTTTATAAAGTCAAAATTAATTTCAAGTCTCCTGTTTATAAAAGTTTCTTTTTTATTTTAGTACTTATAATCATAATGCTAAAATTTTTAGGTTATTTTTATTTTAAAATAATTTTTTTTAAAGGAAAGCAATAACAGTGATACTGCAACTTATTATAATTATAATTTTCATTGAGGTTTGTTTTCGCTACTGTTACTTTTTAAATATCAAATGTGAATGTATATTTTATATTTATTCAATTATATTTTATAACAATATTTTTAAAAATTTTATAATTAAGTTTTTTAAAATATTATTTTTATATTATAAGTGTTTATTCATCTTTTATACTTATCAATTCACTTTTTTATATTTATAAGTTGACTTAACATAACTGATTCATTTTATGTATTTTTTTATTTATTTTATGTATTTTTATATTTATATTATGTAATTTTAATTTTTGGGCATCCAGAGTATTAAGTGTAGACAGTGGCTCCTGTAAGGTCACTAAATATTAAATTTTTAGTATACATAATTATTACAAATTTGTATTTATTTTTGTATGAGCTAAAATTTATTTAGGATTTTACAATATTAATTATATAAATTTACTTATATTTGAATTAAATTTTATTAAAATTGATAGAATTTATGAGTAAATTATAAATTAATAGTATTATAATTTTTAAAATAGACTCATATTTAATATATAAAAATCAAATATTATAATTAATTTATAAGTTAAATTTTTTAAAAACTTTATTTACATATCAAATGATTTTAATGCTGATTTATTTTAAATATAATATATATTTTTTATTTAGTTTTTTTTGTCCATATCAAGTCTCATACTGAGAATCCTCATCACTAGAATTTCTGTCTTCCCCACTCAAATATTCCTCAATGGCCATATTGTGATCATTGGGGAGTAAAGGTTTATCGCGATGGTGCTCCGGATTAAGACTCAAGCCCAGACCTGTTAAATCTTCATCAAAATCCCATAAACAGGCAGCTGCTCAAATGGAGCATGTGGCTATAGGCAAAAAAAAAAAAAAAAAAAAAAAAAAGGAGCATGTGGTTGTGAGATGCTTTAAGAATTCTACAGAGGTTGTTAGAACTGTGGTTCAAAACGAAAATAATTACAAGGTTCCCAGAAAAATTCTAGACATAAATCCAAAAGCCTACACCCCTCAAATGATTTCAATTGGCCCTTTTCACCACAATTCTAAACCACTCAGGGGAGAATCAGAAATTGAGATACCTCTCAGAATTCTGCAGAAGAACTGGGATAAATTGGAAAGAGCTTCTTCAACAAATTAAAAAATGGGAACGAGACATTCGCCGGTGTTATGACCATGCATTTGAGTTATATTAATACAGAAGATGCGTTTGCACGAATGATTCTACTAGAATATGTGTTCATCATCGAGTTTTTCTTGAGAAGAGGAGAAAATTTGTGCCGCATCATTAGAAGATCAGATGAAAAATATAAGACTGATCATTTACTGGGTAAATCATCACGAGAACGTGCTTAGAGGATCTAATTTTGCTATAAAATCAGCTGCCATACTCTGTGCTTGAAGATTTATACGAATTTGCTACCAAAAACTCTGGTTTAGATTTATGCGAATTTGCTAAAAGCTCTGGTTTATATTTTTTACGAATTTGCTACCAAAAACTTTGGTTTTCTTTCGCCTGTGCAATTGAATTTTATAGATTACCTGATTCCACCAAATGTTGAAGATCATCAATGCGATTGTTTTTCTTGTTTTATGGGTTTTGGGCGACTAGATGGTTCTCCTGTCAAAAGAAAACGGATGATGATAACAGAGAAGATAAAGAAAGTGAGAAGAAACCCGAACACTTGACTGATAAACCCAAACACTTGACTGATTTGGTTGGAAAATCTCGATCACATAAACATCCAGTATCAAAAAAAGATATCTGTGTTAAAAGTCTTCACAGTGCTAGTAAATTGCACGAGGCAGGAGTCAAATTTAAGATGAATAAAGTGGCATGGCCACTTGATATTAAATTTGAAATGGGAGAGCTGAAAACGCCAAGATTCGAAACTCAAGATGGAACAGAATGTCTTATTAAAAATCTGGTGGCTTTGGAGCAATGTCACTATCCATATTCCCCTTATATATGTCAATACATTGGGATTCTTGATTTCCTAATTGAAACTGAGAAAGATGTGGATTGGCTCTCATTGAAAAAGGTATTATCATTAACTTGCTAAGTTAGTGAATAAGCTTTGTCTTGAAATTGAAGTACCTAGGTCTTGCTTTTACGAGCTTTGTGAAGATCTCAGTAAACATTATGAGAATGGTTGGTACAACAGTGTAGCAATCCTGATAAATACCTATTTCAGTAATATTTGGAGAGGGACTGAAACGGTTTTTGCACTTAATACTCCTATTTTTCATTCTCATACAATCTGTGTACTCTCTCATGCGTATATTTTAAATTGAGAGTTTATGTCATTATAATGTTTTTTAAATGTTGTGTTTGCGAATTGTATTTCTTTACATACTTTTAACATTCTAATAAATTTGTACTCCTGCTTCTTCTATTTTTCGTTTTTTTCTTTTCTCTGTTAATTACAATTACAATGATTGAAGTGACAACAATGGTTACTTTAAACATTTTGCTAGATAATTAGAGTTAAACAAATCATTATTGGATAGTAATGGTTGGTAGCTAGTCCAGTCATTTTAAAGGTTAACACTTAAATTTTTGTAAGTTTCCCTAGTTGAAATCCACCCATACTTACAGTTTTATTGGATCTTTGCCTCAATGAAAAAATCCAACCTATTTGCCAAAGTCAAGTTTGTACACTACTATTATTAGTACAATTTCACAATCATCTCAAAGTGGTCAAGTGTTAAAAAGCTTGAATCAAAGATTTTTTTTTTTTTTCTTTCTATTGATGGATTCAATTGACCAAAAATAAAAGATAAAAATTAGAAATTTATTCCCATAATAATAATTTCATTAAATCGGATACATGATTCACCAAAAATACACAACATCAATTGATTCAAGATTCTAAACATTTTACAAGGGGGGCATTTTTAATTATTTGACTTACAAATTACAAAAGCCACTCTAATCCCTCCTCCAGAAAAAAAAAATAATAATAATTACTAGGAAAAAGAACTTGATAGAAGAAAAGAAAAAGGTTACACTTAACCAGCTAATCAACTGATGGGAAATTAACATCAACTAATCCTCCTGCTAATTAAGCCAATAATTCTGAAGGGAAATTGTTGTCGAAATCCACATTATCTATTGAAATATTCCAATCTACAATTGGCGAATTAGTACCTGTTGAATCAGATTCTGGCGTTCTCACATTATAGTCGATTCCAAAGCTGTTAACTTGGAAATAGTTAGATTCAGAAGTTGCCGGAGATATAAACGCCGGAGAAAAACTGCCCAAGAAACCATTTTCCATCATGGGTTCCTTGAAAATATCATCTTCATTTACTTGTAGGAGAGAAAAGGGTGGAAAAATGTCTAAATCCTCACTTTTAATTCCTTCCCTGTAGTTAAAAGATAACTCCTTTTTCAATGGCTTTGGCTGTTTCTTTTCTTGTTCGTGTTGTTGACAAGAAGTATCCTTTTCTCGCTTGGACGACTTGTCCTTTGCTAAAGATGCTAAACGACTTGATTGAAAACATGTGTGCCTTCCTCTATAGGTAACTTCAAAGATTGTAGGATCCTTATCTGATCTTTGAACTTGTTTTGTGGCCAAACAACCTTGTGAATGACGGTGAGTGCATCTGTAATATCCTCTGCAATAAGAACAATTACATATTTATTAGATTAGCACATGTGTTTTTATATTTATTCGGCGATTTCTGCACTCTTAGCAAATGGGTGTCAATTCTCAGAACAGAGTAATCTAGTTTAGAGTAGTGTTTTGTGGACCCTTAGTAGTTTTCTAACTTAATTCTCAAACTTTCAAGTTGATATTTTATTATTGACAAAGTCAAATCGTGCACGTTTAGCACACACACATATATATATATCATATTGCAAAAATTTATTCAAATTAATAGCGAAACTGCGAATTTAAACTCTTTGAGCCGAAATCTAATTAACAAAATAAGAAAATGTAATTTGGGCTGTGAAGATAGTGGGAGGGTGCAGCTATAAAATTTTTTGCTTTCTTTCACCTTAAATCATATAATAAAGAAAAGAAAACTCAAAATACAGTTGTCTGTACCCTATGGCCAGGACTAAAAAAGTTTGCCACTGCTTTATATCAGAGCCAGTACCCAGAAAGCAATCAAGTTTTATATATATATATATAAAAAAATAAATAAAAAAATAAAAAAGCTGCAATCGGATAAGTTCTAGTACCATTTACTAATCATATAATTCATACTCTAATTCAACATTTTCTGGGTTTAAAAGCATTTTAGGGCATGATCAAAACTAAATATTATTGTATTACTGAGACAGTTCATGAAACTGTCAAGATCTGAAAGACTGATGTAAAAGTAAAAAGAAAGCTTTTTATTTACCTTGGAAAATTAGCTCCAAGAATATCCTTTTGACCGTATTTTCTCCAATTATAACCATCATCAAGCGGCCCTTCCAGACCCGTCCCTGAACAAACCTTCACTTCTTCAGTCCATCTGGGTTGTGTCTTTCTGCACATTCAAACATACCCAATTCCAAATTAGATCAGAATCGATCGTAATTTAGCTAAATTGATACTCATGTATCATAGTATAAAAATTTTATATGTTACCTCTTCTTGCAAACATCTTTGTAGCAGTCTTGATCAGAGACCTCACTCCGTGGGCTGCTATTGGCACAAGAATATGGTGGTGGTTCTAATGTACTAATTACGGGTTTAGTTTCCCAATTAAGCAAGGAAAGTGCTTTATCATAACAAGAAAGTATCTTCTCAACAAGGGATTGACGGGTTTCAGGAGATGATATAGAGTTAAGATGGTTCTTTAGCTGCTCTGCTACTTCTTTCCCTTGAGTTAACTCATTGATGAGAGTCTTTAGTTCCCAATCCATGGCAGCCTTCTCCATTTTACAACGAGAAACAAGCTAGCTAGCTGTGAGGTTGAAGAGAAATTGAAGAGAGAAAAAGAATAAAAGCAATTGGTTGTCTAAAATTTCAAGCATTAAAAGTATGAAACAGAGAAAACTCAGAAAATGTGAACGGAAATGTCTCCAAATGACAAATATTTGTATGCAAGAAAGGGAAAGGTTTTTTCCTTAGGGAAAGGTTTTTTTCTTAGTTACGAAGTTGTGAGGAAGATGGGATATATAAGAAAGAAGGAGGAGAGGGGGGCTAGGGGGTAGAAAAGATAGAAATATTTGACTTGGAAAAAAAAAGGGAAAAAAGAGAAGAGCTTTCTATTTTGTCAAGAAGGACCATTTTCAGGTCTTTGGAGTATTATTACAGGCAGGTGGATTGAATTAAAATTAAAAAAGTGATAAATATTTTTTTTTATCTTTTTTATTATTTTTTTTATGATGATATATAAGTTATATTTAAATTTTATAGATATATATTTTCTATAAATTTATTTTATGTGTTAATATGAAAAAAAAAAAGAAATAAAAAAAATATGAAAAATAGAAAGTATTTAGCTCTTCTCACATAATTAAAGAGAGTGAGAGACAAATTACAAAGTTAATTAGTATATCCCAACATGCTGACTAATTCAAACATTCAAAGCATTTAAAAGAGACCAATCAGAATTCTAACAAATCTCCTATTACTAGTGGGAGTGATAACGCGGAAAAAGGGTAGAAGATTCTTGGAGGTCTCGGCTCGTGGCTCTTGTTCACTCTCTGACTATCTACTTACTACTTTCTACATTGATTTCAATAATCACTCTGCTGATAATGATCGACAATAACAATATACTAGCTAGTATTATGTGAAGATTTTAATTTTTGAGATTAGATTAGGATTTGTGACATCTGTTTAACCATCATTAGTTGAGCCCGCTGCTTACGCCCGATGGTGATATATCACCCATGTGAAAGGGTGTGTACACGCTTACAATTGATCTACCCTTTAGTATTTTCCAAAAATATTACTTTGGAAATATTTTTGTTTTTTACTCTCTGTTTTTTATGTAATTAGTTAAGCATCTTGTTATTAATTGTTACCATCATCATAATACTATATATAGTTGTGTGCCCTTTATTATATAGTTGTGTCCTTTCATTCTTTTTACCTTTTTTATTATTTTCAATTGAAACATCAAAGGATCATATTCACTAAATCATAATTAATTAATATTATAAGTTTTAACTAATTTTAGCATTCCAATAAGATGGTTGCAAATAAGTAAGCTTTTGATGCATTAAAAGTTTAAGGCTAAGAAATCTCAATTCAAGTTTTAATCATAAACAAATTTATAAAAGAGAGAGAGTAGCAACTGTAGCATACCTTAGCTTTTTTTTTTTTTTAATTTTAAAGTTACCAAATATAGTGCTGTTTAATTTAATATTCAGAAACCAGCTATTTTGATATATAAAAGGGTCAATGGACCGCTAGCTTTATAACTGAGGGTAACTAACATCTTATACTCTCTATAAAAGCAAAATCACTCCTAATGTGAAGGAAAAGATTTGAACTCAAAACCTCTCATTATCAATAGTAAATGCTCTTGCGAATGAAGAAACCGGTTGTTAGTATTTGGATACTCAACTGCTAATATTTAGTGTTTGGTAAACTAAAATTAGAAGCTAATTTTTATATTCTCAACTGGTAACTTTTAAAATTTATATTTAAAAACTAGTTTCTGAATAAAAAGCTATAAAATTTTGCTTTTGAATTCAAAAGTTAGCTTTTTATAAAAAAAAAAAAAATTAAATTTTAAAATAACTACGAAAAAATATTGACCATTAATTAAAACATATTTATATTTATATTTTGATTGTTAGATATATATATATACATATATATATGAATTCAAATGATTAAATATGTATTAAATTAAATGTGTAATTATTTTTATTAAATTTATTATTTATTTATAATTAAAATTTATTATAATATATAAAATAATATCTTTATTCATAATTTTATAATTTAACTCCAGTATGATGACTAAATTATCAAACTCTTTACAATTATATTTAACTGCTGACTATGAATATCATTGGTCACTAACCGCTAACCGCTCACGACTAATCATTGACTACTGACTGCTATTGCTAAATCAAACATTTCTTTAATTTGCAATTTTTATGAGCAAGAAGTGTTTAATAGGACAACTTTTGCTAAAAAAAATAAATTATATATAGCAGTCAGTAGGATAATTAATATAACCAATTTGCACCAAAATAATGTATACAATTAGCTGGTTACAAAAGGTCAATTTCAGCTTTTTCAAGTTTTAATTCTATACAAGTTGCTAAACTGTTCTATAAACTTAACAAGATCGATTAGAATCAAATTTAAATATATATCCAGTTGCCCTGTTTGATTGTTTTATTAATAATTGGTTGTTCTCATCACCTATATTTGAAGGCATAAGGATTCCATAGATAGAAAGAGAACATGCATATATACAATTATTAAGTATAAAATATGCTTTTTTTCTTCCTTAGAATAAATTCTATCCCTTAGAATAAATTCTATCCTTTATTTTTTTAGTAAGTTATGTTAATGTGTAAATATGATAGCTTTGATCATAGCATAAAAGCTTGAATTGTTTATATTATTTCCTAGTTTATAAACTTTTTATTTTGTGTAGCCTTGATGTACATATAAATGTGTACATTATCTTTATTAAACATATGATAAGAATATATAATTCTTTCCAACTATCTCAGTTATCGTCTTATCATAGTTTGTATTTTGAAATTTTGTCCGATTTAGTTCATCGATTTCTAATTTTTTGTATCTGAATCCTGCTCCAATTTTTTTTTCTTCCTTTTTTTTTTTGGCCTGCCTCTGCACACTTTCACTGCCTATCCTTTTTACAGATATTATCTAAGGTATCATCTGACTTTACATAATATTATTTATCTCAAGTAAAATATATTATGGATCGTATCTCTCATACTAGTCTTACAAATGAGAAAATTGCTAGTACTCTTATTGAAGCAAATGCTCATTTTTTTTTTTGTTAAAATTGTCTCATATTGCTAATTTACTGGCTTATTATAGTATATATAATATAAATTTGGTACTCTTAACTTTTTGAAATGAGTTTTACCTAAACCTATTTGTCATGGTATTATAGCTTCAATCAAGTCCCTATTATGTACTTATACTCTCTTATATTCGCTATGTGAATTACTCATTTTCAAATTTTAAATTTCACATGTACTTCTTGACATGTGCTTACTTTGAACTAACTTTTAGAGGTGAGTTGTACCCAAGCCCATTTGTCATCTATTACTAATGAAACGTCTCTTAGTAATGGGTATTTTTTATTAGTAGCTGGTTAGCAATCTTGTGTATCTTATTGTCACTAGTATAGTTATTGATTATATGATTCATGTTGTCAGTCAGTTTATGTTTGCTCCTTATATTACTCATGTTGCTGACATTTTTTGTATTTTTTGTTATGTGAAAGGTACTCATTATCTGTAATTAACATATGACTAGTCATTTGTTTACGTGTCGCATTGCTATTATTATTATTTTGATTATAAATATATTCAATTCATAAAATTTAAATTGGATTCTTTATCTAAAAAATATTTATATGTTTAAAATTTAATTAATATTAAATTTAATACATATAATAAAAATTGAATTAAAGGTATAATTAAAAATATATCATATAAAATGAGAAAACTTTGTTAATTTATTAATTATATTTATACAAACCAAAATTTAAATTACAATTAACATTTTTTTATGATTAAGATTCATTATTTAATTATAAAATTAACTTATTGATTAACATGCTAACTTTTAAGATTAAAATTCTTATTTAATTAGAAAAGTAACATATTTGTTAATGTATTAATATAATAATTCAAATAAAAAAATAATGATGCAAAAATTATAAAATTACACATCAACTTAATGTTTATGTGTAAAAAATAAATACACGGATAAAAAAAATTTATGTTTCAGAGTGTATATATATATATATATATAAAAGAATATACAATTCTCCCAATTATCTGTATTATCAAGTTATAATATTATAAGAATTAAACAAGTATGGATAAGTGGAAGAGGGGAGGATTTATCTAGTAAGAGACAAATGATCAAATCTATCATTTTGCCTTGCCTTAAGACTGTTAGAGCTCTCCCAATTTAAACTTTATGATGAATTTTTTATAATAGAGTTGAAATCACTTTTAAAATAGATATAATTTTGAATTTTTTTTAGAAAAAAAGATTGAATTTAATCCTGAATTAAATTTAAAAAAAAGAAGAAGTTACCATTGTCATCATTATAACATTATCAAAATACTAAATTTAGTGTGTTTTTCCACTAAACCGCGTTTAATTATGGTACGATGTTCTAAGGAGTCGAGTTGGATTTGGTAAGACCTTTTCTTTGCTGGAATATTTTGCTTATTTATTTAGCTTATTAATTATAGTATTATACACTGCTGCCGTGGACGCTACTCTTTTGTTTTTTTTTCGCCAAATGTGGGCACTACTCTGTGAAAAGTCCACTAACTCTGGAAATTAATGCATGTACCATCATTAATCTTTAAAAAATAAAAAAGAAAAACTGTATCCGTGCGGTAATCTTGTATTCTGTTATGATTTCCTATTACAGGCCATTTGATACACAGAGATCTAAATTTCCAATTTCAAACTATTGTTATAGCTTTTTATAGTAAAATTAGACTTAAATTTAATTATTGATGATTTTTATTATAGCAAAAATTATCCACGCAATTAAAATAAATATTTTGTTATATTTATTTTTAATTTAAAATTTTATATTTTAATTTTTGCTTTCAGTCTGTCTTCCGTCCTTTAATTATACTGTTATTGAATGTGAAGTTAGCAGGATACGTCACTTCAAAATTCAAACGCCTAGCAAGTATTATTCAACATTGAAAGTCTTGAAAGGTGGGGTAATATCCCAGTGCTGTTTGGATTTTTTATTTTTTATTTTTTTAGGATATTTATTTATTTGACAGATATCATAATTCGACTATTAAATATTATTTTTATTTTGAATCAAAATTTTGCCGTATTAAAAATAATTACGTTAAACTAAAAGAATATTATTTTTTTCATAAATTTAATTCTAAATATGATTTAAATTTGAATTTTTAATATTAAAAACTATTGTATTAATACCATTAAATCAAATATTTATCGGTAAAAATATTTTTTTTTTAAATTAAGTAATCAATTCGATTTAAAAAAGGCTAGACGCCATCTATTGTAGAATGCCATACAAAATTAAATATCATGCAATATTGTCTGTATATAGTCGCCATCAAGCATGTCGGGGATTTCAAAGAAGAAATTGAAGAAAAATTTCCCGTAGATATTACGCGAAGCGACGCATACGGAGCAAAGCTTCCATGAAAAAACCACGATGTTTTACTCGAAAAGCACCTATGAGAAAAATTCGATCGAAACTTGCGTGTGGGCCATGGCCGTCCTTTTCTTTTGTCTTGATTTGCGTTTCGCTTTCTTTATTTCTTTCATTCTTTTATATTTTTCAATTCAATTTGTAAGGACTACAAGACGATATTGTTATTGTATTAGAATTAGACCAGGTCAAACGACGCAGTATTAGGTGAGAAATAGGCAATGGCCACGCGGATAAACATTAATCGTCCATCGTTTCCGCCATTTTTCGTTTGTTGGATTAGGGAGTGTAGAAGGGTTCCAATTTCAAACTCTTTTTTATTTCAATTAATTAGCTTTTTTTTTTTTTTCGCCTGAATTTTCATTATGCTATCATCAATCTTTACACTGATATTCTGGAACATTTTTTGTTATTAAACTTGTTTAAAGTTATTAGGTACTCAATATAATATTCTATTTATTTTAAAATATTTATCATTTAAAATTTCAATATATAAATTAAGAAAGTTACTCTATCCGTCTCATTTTATTTTGAATATTTTTCTTTTTAAAATATCTCAAAAAATATGTCACATTTCTATTTTGCATCTTTTTACTCTTTATACTTATTTTATCTTTAGATATTAATTTAACTTTTTCCTGTAAAATTTTTAAAAACAATTGTATTTTAATATATGACAAGGAAAAATAACATACTCCTTTCGATCTATTTCAAGTGTTGCTTTAGAAAAAAAAAAATTGTTCCATTTCAAGCGTCGCTTTTATAAATTCAAAATAGCATTAATTAAAAAATTCTAAATTTGCCTTTATTTATTAAATCCCCCTAATCTAAGATAATTTATTCATTATCTTTTTTAGCATTCTTGAAAAAGGATAATTAAATAAATTATTATGAATTTTTTATACTCCCTCCGTTTCATTTTAAGTGTCGTGTAATAATATAACACACAGATTAAGATAATGATAAATGACTATAAATTTTATAAAAAAATCATAGTAATTTACCTAATTACCTTTTTTTAAGAATGATAAAAAAGAGAATGAGTAAATTAATTAAGATTAGGGGCATTTAATAAATAAGCGCAAATTTATAATTTTTTAATTAATACTATCTTAAATTTATAAAAATGACACTTGAAATGAAAAATGAATGGGACGGAGGGAGCATTAAATTATCATAATTTTAAGATAAAAAAATTAAAATATCATTTATTAATTTTGATATAGTGAAATAAAGGTAATTAATGCAAATATTTAATGAATAAATAAATAAAAAGTAAAATTAAAAAAATAATAAATACATTTTTAAAATTTTAAAACGAAAAATTTCTTTAAAATATTTTCAAACGGAAATAGTATATGTAATACCTATAGAGAATGCTCTAAAAGAAAGCAAATTCAATTGTGAAATCGTATAAAGAAGTGGATTATTCCCATAAACCATAATACTTTAGTGTATTGTTTACCATAAACTATAATATTTACACACTTAAATGGTAATTAAGTACATATTTAGTTGTTGTTTAATGTTGAGAAAGTAAAAAAAAATAGCATTTTTTAGGCTGAGAAGTAGAAAAAATCGACTTGTTTGATTTTCATTATTGAATTTATTTTATAGAAAATAGAGATTTTTTCTTTTATCAGAAAATAGGTCATTTATACTAAATAATACTTTAATTTAAATATAAAGCTCTTAATTTCTCTCTATGTTAAAATAAAAAACTTCTGCGCAGATAATATATGTTTGCCTATTCAAGTTAAATATCTAGGCTAATGTTTGGGTCTACTTGATTGCTATTACTAACTGATGCCCTTTTTGCCGTTAAATTGAAAGACAATATCTCCCTATCATTACAAGACCACCGTTTTCTGGCAAAAAAAAAAAAAAAAAAAGAGAGAATATTGTTAAAGCTAGCGCACACTAAAATAATAGTAATATATGGCATAAAAAAATCAATATAATTATAAATCTAAATTTTTTAAAGATTTCAAATGTCTATTAACTCAAATGGAACCTTCGAAATTTTATATACACAACTTAATTTTTTGAACTGTTATATAAACGACTTATTGAATCCAATGATTACCAAAAAAATGAAAATCAGTAAATAGATTTTAAGAAATTGCAAATAGATACGGAAAAGAAAAAAATAATCAAAGGAATTATATATATATATATATATATATATATATCATTTAGACGGAGGCAACACATATCTTTCAAGTATAGGAACGGGCAGCGGGTCCGATCTAGCCGAGTTTGCGACATATATATATATATATATATGTATATCTTTTTAACATGTCAATGCAATATAATTTATATTTTACATAAAAAAAATAAATTATAAATTTTTAAAAAATATAAATTAAAATACATATAATATTTACAAAAATAAAAATATATACAGTATATATAATCGGGTCTGATTCGGATAAAGTTACACCATTACATATACTCGACCCTTACCTTATTCGAATATAAAATAAAAAATCTATCCCGCTCCATTTAGGATCTAGTCGGAATGGACACCCGGCAAGACGGATAAAATTACCATCCTTACTTAAGTGTCGTTTAAAGTACAAGTGTATTAATCACTAAATTAAACCCAATAACAAAAAAATATATCATGCCTGAATCAAACCAGAGTTCAGGTGTCATCAACTTGATAAAAATTATATATCCTTCAAAATTAATACTTCTCATTTAAAAAATGACAAATATATACCTGAGGCATAACTCAAGCAGTAAAAGCATTTGCTTTTGAGAGTGAAAAATCTTAAGTTAAAGTCCTCTCTTTTGCACTAAAGAGATTTCATTTTATGGATAGTGTAAATGAATGACTGTTTCGTTGTATAACTCATAATCCAATAGACTCTCTTATGAATAAAAAGAATAATAAATATAGTTAGTTAGAATCTAGCCAACTAAAATGTCATTTTTTATCATCTTTAGATTATAACTAAGGCACTGATGTTATTTACTATTTTTCATAATATTATATGAATTAATATACATTTTTCCTTAGCGATTAAGTTTAGTAAAAATGAAATTTGAATTCATATAAAAATTTCATTCTCTTACTTCATTTCATTTAGGCGATCTTTATTTTTCAAGAAAAAATTATTATCTCTCTTTATCAATTTGCTATTCAACTTCTAAAAAAAAAAAATAATATTAGAAAATGATTTTATTTGTTCAAAATATCATTTTCCTTTTTTTCTTTGTGTAGCATTATAAATGTATAGATAGGTTAAAAAATTTGTGTACAATAATTTTTTGTGTACTTAATTTACAGTATTTATCTGAACTCTTAAGTATAACTCCATAAATACATACCAATATATAGTCGAACGATGAATATATAAAATCTTGGTCCTAGACAATAAAAAAAAAAAAAATTGATTCCCCCTCCCCAACACTAAAAAAAAAAAAAAAACAGCTCCACAAGTATTTATAATAGTCAAGTTTGCAAATCAATTTCATTGTCATAAATAGATATATATATTTTTTTAATTTTAATCTTAATATTACTAATAATTCACCAAAATAATTTTTAATTTCTAAAAGAATTTTAATAAAATAATAATAAAAAAAATGTCACTCAAATAATCCCAAACAGACACTATAATGATTCAAACCCAAGTTTGAAACTTTAGGTTGAGACCTAATAAACCAGTAGGCTGCGAGCTTGCTCGTGAGCGGATTTGGGTGGGTGGGTGGCGGGGAGGGTTAGGTGGACAATGGGGGCATTTGCCTCCACTGCCTCATAAAAAGAAAAATGGTACTAATTATATGGTATTTTTAATTTTTCCCCGACTGCACCATAAACAAATAGTACTAATTACATAAATAAGAGTCCATTTGTTTTATTTTTATTTCGGTATAATTTTTTATTATTCAATTATTTTTAGATGTTTTAGGTCACTTAATATATGATTGATATATTTAATTTGTCCAATAATAAAACTTGTAAGGTATTCTGATAATATATTTTGAACGACAATTTTATTTTCTAGCCTTTGATGTTATGTTTGCCCAACTTTAAGATCCCTCTCACTTGCATACCTATATCCAGCAAAAATGTCCTGGAAAAGATCAATATTAATGAATAACAGCCATTTCTTAAAACTGATTATTTCAATAGAAAAGATCAATTATTTATGAGTTTGTTTATTAGTTTTGGGAGGGAAAAATTGAGACAGGAGTATTAATATATTTCTATTGATTCATATCAAATTGATTTAAGAAGCATTATTATTTTTTTGGAGAGAATAGCGCCAATTAAATGTGGTTATTAATGTGTTTTAAATAAGTATTAAATGCATGTTTTTAGATTTCTAGTCCGCTGGCTTCTATTCATTTACTATTTATTCTTTGGTTTAAAAAATTAGGACATCTCTCTTTCACATATAAATAGATGAATAGTTGTTTTCAAAAACCAAGGACACAATTATTCACTGCAACAAACCATAAACAAAAGGAAAGTCATTTGATTGGTTAGACGATAAAATTTTCGAAAATCTTGCAAAACAAGGAATCCGGGATTTGGCAATCGAAAACGTGCGAAGGTGCTTTTCAGTTTTTAATGGGCTAAGCTGTGGACTTTGTTTGGGTCATCTTAGCAGTCCATTGTTGCAATGCCCATTTTATCAGGACACCATGCATTTTATCCTTTTTTTTTTTTTTTTTTCTTTTTGAAGAAGCATTTTTTCATAGTTAATAATTTTGATTATTAAATACAGTAAAATATCTATAAATTAATAATACTAGAACCATGAAATTTTATTCATTTAGAGAGATATTAATTAATCGATAAATTAATAATTTATTAATTTATTGAATAATTTTAAATTCAACAAAAATAAATTTAAAATCACTAATGAAAGTTCACAAATCCAAAATTTAGAAGAATTATAGTTAGTGCCAAGGAAAATTCAATTAAAAATGAAATTGATAATGATTCAGTACCTTTAGAACTAATCACGAGAAATGAAGCAATCATAGTATCAACTATTTTTCATAATTTTTTATTACAATTTGAGAAAGCTCTACCGAAACTTTTAAATACAGTAAGAAAAATTAGAAATGAAATTCACCTAAATTTAAATTTCAAGAAAAAATAAAGTACTATAGATTCATATTTTATTAAAATGTTCTAAGTATATCTATGTGTACTAGGCATATTTAAGAAATTATTAATTTATAGATAGGATGAAACAATATATTTATATAAGGTTGTTATAGAAATTTATTATCTTATTAATTTATTAAAATTGTTCATTTTTTAAATTGGCCTGAGTCGTACGGGAGGAAATTATTATATTGGAGAGATTATTAATTTATCAAGTATTAATTTATAGAGATTTTATTATAATTAGTTTTTTTTTTTTTTTTATTTCTTGAAGAGAAACAAATGGCTTTTATATTCTAGGGTTTATTTGGAGATATCAATAAAATTATAAATACATATAAAGTTTTGTAAATATAAAAATTAAACCTAAAAATCGTAATTGTAATATTAATAATTATTCTCTTTCAAGTATCAACACATAATTTCAATATATATATATATATATATATATAATACCAAAAATTAAAAAGAATACACGCTCACTCTGACCGTTTTACACTTGGTCTAGTTATGATAAGATTATTATGTATATAAATATTGTGGCAATTTGTTGAGAACCAAATAAATTATAATTTTTATATAATAATAAATAAATATAAAATTTATAAATAAAATTTATTGACTTTATTAGTTTATATTTTTATTAAATTTAGGTTATATATCTAAAATTTATCAATTTAATAGAATTATAATAAAATAAAATTAATTTTATAAAATTTAAAATTCTAGAAGAATTTCCATCAAATAAGCTTATTTGGCTAGTTCAGTTACGATAAAAATTTATATTTATACATTTAATAACATATGAACTCAATATTAGTTTAATTTTTTTTAATTATTTGTCAAATAATCCTTTTAAAATTAAATTTATGTGAAATAAATATCATATTTTTTTTAAATATTATTATTATTATACATAGTGTTGGGCCTAATGGATTGTGAAAATGGGGCTAAGGCGTGGATCCGAGTAGTGGAACGCACCGTTTAAAGCTCTATATATGAAGACGAAAACCATTCAGGTAAGCAAACAAAACCCCATTTTATCTCTATAGGCTTTCAACTCTGCAATTTTCCGATCCCGCCATGGAGTTTCCGTACATGGAAGCTGTGCTTGGTACTTTCTCTTATTTCTATTTTCCTATTACACTTATAAAGATCAATGCTTTTCTTGTGATCCTTTATAATGGACACTGTTTCTTGCTACTTTCAGTATTGATTATGATTAATAATTGGTTTCACTGCGCATCGGTCCTGGATTAGATTATTGGAGGTTTATTATATGTTTGCTGGGTGTTTTTCATTAACTTGGGTCTTTTGTTGCAATCTTTTGGACGTGCCTCAATTTTCTTTTGCTGAATACGGAGCTTGTTTATCGATAAAAAAAAAAGTATTTTGAGAAGAAGAATTTACGTTTGAATGGAAGGGATTTTTAGTTTCTCAGTTGTTGACATAAAACGTTAGAAACAGTTTCTCAAATTTGGATCCTTGGCAGCTGAGAAAAGAGTGAAAAAGAAAAAAATTCACTTTTGAGCTTTGTTTTGCTTTTGTTTTTCTTTTTCAGTAACTCAGTTCTGAATCCAATAGGTATAAGTGTACATTATGTCTTCTTTGTCTGAATTGAAATGTCTAAAGTTCAATGTTTTGACTGAAAGTCTTTCACTAAATAACTTCTTTTTTCATTTTCCTTTGTTTCTTGATATAATTTAGAGTTCTTTTGTCAATAAAGAACTCATTACATTGGTAAACAAACTTATGCAGATTCTTAAAGGGTAGATTTTGGAACTCTTTTTATTGCATTCAAATATGATGTGTTTTACTGCTCTTTCTTTTGAACCTCCCCTGACTTCTGTGTCAGTGGTTGATTATTTTGTGAAAAGGGTTATTAATTTCTCAAATTTTCAGGTTTTATGGTACTGATGTACTTCTTTGAAACATACTTGGATTTGCGTCAACATGGTGCACTGAAACTGCCAACTCTTCCTAAAACTTTGGAAGGGGTGATCAGCCAAGAGAAATTTGAAAAATCTCGAGCGTACAGTCTTGATAAAAGGTATATTTTTTCCTGAAACTCTGCAGTTCAATACCGTTATGTAGCTACCTGCTATTCATTTAGCTTTCCTTGGTTGTTAGAATGTTCATTATTTTTCTGTACTTTCAATTTCATTGATGTTTCTGCTGGCGCTTCTCTTAATTTTCAGCCACTTCAATTTCGTTCATGAATTTGTGACTATACTACTGGACTCTGCCATTTTATATTTTGGTATATTGCCTTGGTTCTGGAAGGTAATTGACTGGGCGGCTTTGTGTAATGTTAGTGAAGTCCCTCTACTGCACGTTATTATAGCATTCTAAATTCTCTTCGTAACTGCAGAAGTCAAGTAACTTTCTTTTTATGGTTGGTCTCAACACAGAGAATGAAATACTGCACACCCTTGCATTTTTGGCAGGTGTTATGATATGGTCACAGGTAAGCAGATGATTTCTGATTATTCTCATTAATATATATATATATATATATATATATATATATATATATATATATATATATGGCGTCCTCAAGATATGTTTTCAGGTACTTCTATACAATATTATATATATACATATCTTGAAACATATCTTGAGGACGCCCTATATATATGTGTGTGTGTGTGTGTGTGTGTGTAGGATGGGGTTATGGTTTCATTAAGAAAAACAACAATTTTCCTTGTTAGTTCATGTATCATAGCATGTTTATCTAAACTGATTACAAAATATGCTGATGAAACAATCACAAATGCTGTAGCCTATTCTTATACTGCATGTCTTTTATATAATAGTTTAATTTGAGAACACAGACAAGGCCTTCAATTTTTCTCACAATCAATTGGGTGGAATTTTGTTATTTATGACTGTACCTCACACTATATTTGCAGCTTAGTTTGGTGATTATTAATAAAAGAGTATGCATAAGTGTGACTAGGTTATTTTGGGTTATGCAGTCAAATTAATTTTATCATTGAGTTTTCAGTGTTAAGAGTGTACACATTTCCATCAATGGCCACATGAGTAGTCAATTCATTGTATGTTCCTAAATTGACAATTATTTTCTTTAAATATGATCATGCAGATAACTGACTTGCCATTTTCTCTCTATTCAACCTTTGTGATTGAGGCCCGTCATGGTTTCAATAAAGTATGTATTCACTCACTCTCTTGTCTTTCTCATTTTTCACCTCTTATGTTTTACTTGATTACTATCTACTCTTACTTATATTGGTAGATTTGTGGGTTTTCTAATCATATAGTTATGATGTAGTTGGCTGTTATATCTCATTTCTCATAGTATCTCTTTTTTTTTTTAATCTGCTTTACAGCAAACAATATGGTTATTCTTTAGGGACTTGATCAAGGGAATTTGCCTTTCTATTGTACTTGGCCCACCTATTGTTTCAGCAATCATTTTAATAGTACAGGTATGATCAGCTTCCGGTACAAATTAAGCAGCCAATTAGATTCAACATTTGATTGCCCTGTGGTTGGAAGTTGGCTTCTACTGTTTTGAATTTAATAATGCTTAAAAACCTTTGAATGCTTTACTTCAAACATGTTTTTCGAAGCTAGTTATCTGTTTTTTTTTAGCACTGTAAGTCATCCTCCCTTATTGTGAACTATTTTTTCACATGGTTGCAGAAAGGAGGTCCTTACTTGGCCATCTATCTATGGGCATTTATGTTTGTTCTCTCT
This sequence comes from Reutealis trisperma, assembly GCA_947687605.1. NCBI lineage: Eukaryota > Viridiplantae > Streptophyta > Magnoliopsida > Malpighiales > Euphorbiaceae > Reutealis > Reutealis trisperma. The sequence continues at coordinate 3,382,809 of CANTUT010000033.1, read as the reverse complement.
CTTGTGATGATGACACTTTATCCAGTTTTGATAGCCCCACTTTTTAATAAGTTCACCCCTGTGAGTATTAGAAATTCTTTCCACTGTTGAATTCTTTCTGCCCTGCATCATGTTTGATTTAGTGATCTTTTTTGCTGCATTGTTGTGACATATAGCTTCCAGAAGGAGATCTCAGGCAGAAAATTGAGGCACTTGCTTCCTCCCTCAACTTTCCTTTAAAGAAATTGTTTGTTGTGGATGGATCTACAAGGTCAAGCCATAGCAATGTGAGGCTCAATTCTTGGTCATTTATTGGGATTTCCCAGCATGTCTTGTAACATTTAACCTGTTATGACTAACTATTTTGTTTGTTGCTCCAGTATAAAGTAAACATTGCTTTAGTGTTTTCCATTTCACCTTTGAGGCCTAAAAATAAACTTAATGCATCAATAGGTTGTGTACTTAAAAAAAATATTTGTAGCTTCTACTAAAAAGGTCACAGTTATTTGGCTTCTATTTGGGTGCATGAGCCTTCTCCTTCTTCTTCTTCTTCTTTTTTATTTATTTATTTACTTAAGTTTAGGGGTGGTGGTTGTTTGGGGTGCTGGGTTGGGTTAGATACTGCTCACCTTGATGGGTGAATATAGTTCTGTGTAGGAGTGTGCTTTTATGAATCTCCTTGTTGATACATTATGTGGTTGTGGATGATGTTTTTCTATTTATTTTGTTATCTTCAATGTAGCATTCATTGGGGCTTTTGTAATTGATGCACAGGCATATATGTATGGCTTCTTTAAGAACAAGCGAATTGTCCTTTATGACACATTGATCCAGCAGGTGAGGAGGCATTCTTTTAGAAATTTCGTCTTCTTGTCCATTTACCTCGTCATTTAACTGTGATGATACACACACACACACACACACACACATATTAAAGTGAAGACTCCAACGGAATACCTACCCTCTCCCTCCTCTCTCTTTTTAACAAGTACATGCTAGCTATTCTTAATGTTGGGTGGAGACATGATCACTGTCACCCTTAATACTTGATAAAAAGCTTTTTCTTCTATCTAGTTTAATCATCTCAGAGGAATAAGGCATTATTAACTGGCCTAAACTGTATGCTTGAAGCACGCAGTTTGTGTCAACAGCTAGTAATTATTGTGGAAATGCGATTGTGCTTTTCCTTGTAATGTAAATATTTTACACATTTCTGATATATTGCAGTGCAAAAATGATGAGGAAATTGTAGCTGTAATTGCCCATGAACTGGGACATTGGAAACTTAATCATACAATGTACTCATTTATTGCTGTACAGGTATATTGTTATTTTTTTCTTGCAAAATTTTCATTTCAACTCATTGAATTGTTTTCTCATTGGTTCATAACATTTATAATTTTGTGATAAAAGCCTGTTACTAATAATATATCATTTAAAATGCATGCTAGGCCAGTGTTTGAGTCTCTCAGAACTATCACTGAGATGGGGCTTAAAGAAAACTTTGGCATGGTTTCTCGTCTTCAAGTCTTCATTTGATTTTGGTTTTTGATTCAAAACTTACTGGATTTTTCATGAGCATTACCTCAAAGTGGCACCCTTATCTGCCATACCAAAGGAAAATTTGAGGCATGTTATATTGCAGGCTTGGTGCCATGGTTGGGGCTAGGATTTATTTTGAATCTCAAAATTATTATGAAGATAAAATTCTCATATAAGTACGTAGACTTGAAAGTGTAAATTAGATTGAGATGTAGGGGAGGAGCTAATAAAACATTTTAGGGATAACAGGATGACATTTCAGATGCACTGCGGGGGGTTTCATTGTTATTTTCTCCTTGGTAGTGTTTGGTTAAAACCTTGTTTACTGAGAAGATGAAAATAAGGGTTTCAATTTCAATTGCTGTACAAAATCTGGGATCCATATATTTTTAGTTTCTGAAATTGTATCTGAGGGTTGAATCTTGGATATCTCAGTAAGATTTTTTCTTTGTCCATTTTTTCCAGTTGGAAACACGTTGTTGAATCTCAATATGCTTAAGGCAGTGTTCGTTGTTTCTTGTATATCTCCTCTGCATGCGCTTTGTCTTTGTATTCTTCTAATTCTGATCTTTGATAGAAAAAGCTTAGACAGAGATGAACTGTAAAGTATTTAATATTTTATACGGTGCTTGACTAGTTTTTATTGCTCCACATATTGTAATTAATCCATTGCAGATTCTTACATTTTTGCAATTTGGAGGATATACTCTTGTGAGGAACTCAAGTGATCTGTTTCGAAGTTTTGGGTTTGATACACAACCAGTACTCATTGGACTGATCATATTTCAGGTATTTCTTTATCAATAGGATGGCTGCATGAAGATATGACATGGAGGATTGGGGGTTGATGTTTATGTTTATTCATGCAGATAACTTTGTTGGCAGTGTATAATCTGTTAGTTGAATGACAAGTTTATCTGATCCTTTTTGTTTGCAGCATACTGTAATACCTCTGCAACACCTAGTGAGCTTTGGTCTTAATCTTGTGAGTCGTTCCTTTGAGTTTCAGGTAACTTCTCCTCCCGGCCCACCCCCCACCCCCCCCCCCCCCCCCCACAAAAAAAAAAAAAAAAAAAAAAAAAAAAACACACACACGAGGAAAAAAGAAAAAAAAATGAAAGCCCATAAAATCATGACCTCATTTAACATATTTGTTTGATGCAGGCTGATGCCTTTGCTAAGAAGCTTGGTTATTCTGCTGCTCTTCGCTCTGGTCTTGTGAAACTACAGGTGATCTATCATTACTTCCATTTTTCGCAGTTCCTTTGCAACAGTTATGGAGATAGTCCACTTTAATCCTTACTGTCTGATGATTGGGGGACTCTAAAATCTTTGTTCTTCTGAAAGGCCTTTTTTTTTCTTTTTTCTTTTAAAAAAAAAAAAAAAGAAACTTCCTCAAATTGTTAATTTCTCCAGATTTAGTTCTTATTATACTAATTTTCTACAATCTTGATTTGTGTTTTCTCTATTTTTGGTTGCTATTGGCTCCAATTTTCTGCCAAGTTCATATACTGCTTGGATTAGATTTGCAAAAAGATTGCATGATTGGTATGAAAGTTTTATATAAATATTTGTGTATGGTGTATGTAAAATTGGTGGTGGAATAATTTTGCAATATATGTGGTTCTTGATATACTAAACGCTTGATTGAGTTCAGTCTTCTATTGTTCCTTTATCAGTGTCATAATCAAGGTTACTGAACTTAAATTGAAGTTTATATTTGCAAGTCCCTGTTTCTGAACGGTGAGTTGATATTTTCAGGAAGAAAATTTGTCAGCTATGAATACAGATCCTTGGTACTCTGCATATCACTATTCTCATCCTCCTCTCGTTGAAAGATTGGCTGCACTTGATGAACCAGATAAAAAGGCAGACTGATATTGGCAACTTGTGGATGGGTAGCTCAGAATTCCATTCATTTCATTGCAACTCACAAAGATCCATATAATAGTCGGAATCAGCCATGTGATGTAACTGTTATCTATCCTGCTGGAGGTTAACATTTCTATATAGTTCACGTAACACTTTTGAGTATCACAACTTAGTTCACAGGTGAGAGGAGCAAAGGAAAAAGAAAGAGAATGGGGAACAAAATGAAACAGGAAACATTAAAATGGTTATGTATCTTATGTTTGCATGAGCTTAATGGTAAGAGAATCTAAATTCATTTTCACTCGACTTGTGTGCATGCAGCGCAGTTCTACAAATGACTAGCCATCACTTTTGTTGAATTATATTTTAATTGGTGCTATTTTTAACCTCTTGTTTTTCCTTGCATATTTCTTTTTTCCTTTCCTTTCTCTCCCTCCCTCCCTCTTATTTAGTTACTTTCAAGAGAGGGGGACCCATCTATAATGCCTTGATTATGGTATTTTAATTTTGAAGTTAGTACATGCATGAGAAGAAAGCATTTTTAATTTTAATTTTGCGCCAATGAAATGAAAAAGAGAGAAGATTGTTGGGTGATGGCAAAAGTTTTAAAGAAATCACAAAGTCTTCTTGGGTATTCTATTGAATCCAATTGTGCTGTGATTGCTGTCTACTCAATTATGTGTAGGCTTACCACTATTACTATTTTATAATCAAATCATAACCTTTAAATACATTGTCTGGATATAATAAAATGGCATAAAAGATTCTTACAAGATTGCTTGCAATTTGCAACATGCATTTGCACAGGAATTGTAACCCAATCAAAAAAATAGTATTCATAATTTAAGTACAATAAAAAAAAAGAAAAAAAAGAATATTATAAACACATCCACACAGAAAAGGAGGACATTCATTGTATTTGTAGGTCCTACTTTGATGCCCCTCATTCGCCTAAACATGTCTTGATTACTCATTAAGGGTAGATTATCGCTTCTTTTAGTTTCTTTTGTATTAGCACTCACATGATCGGTTATGATAACTTAATCAATTGCTTCAACAGAAAATGACGGCTAAACTTTTTACCACACAATTATACAACTACTTTCTATTAATACACACACAGTGATAAAAGATCAGAATTGAAAGGTACATAGGATGCGCTTTTAAAATTGATTGATTTTTATTATTCTTTTTAAATTACTTTTTTAAATATATTTTTAAAAAAAATTAATTTATCTACTTCTATTTAAAAATAATTTAAAAAAAATTATAACAATTTTATTGAAATATAATTTTTTTCCAAACTCAACTCTAAACGGCAGGGCAGATTTACATTAAGGGCAATGGGACCAATCAAAATTTGAAAGTAATAGTATATTGTAATATACTTTTTGTTTTCATGCTAAAATTTATTTTTGCACTCACCTATTTAATATATCAAATATTTTATTTAATTAATTAAATTTGATAAATCAATAATCACTAATTTATTTATTAGATATATTTGTAATACAATAAAATAATATAAAGTTAAATAATTAAATATATTTCTAATAAATATATATTTCTTGTTGAATTATGATAATTTTTTTTTGTTAAATTTACTATAAATATATATTTTATTATTAAAAAATTATTGCATAAATAAAAATTTGTCTCATTAAAATTAACGTCTGCCCCTGCCAAACTTCAGATAATGCCGACTGCCATTCATACAAAAAGCACACTTAAATGAACTTGCAAATAAACCATATAATTATATAATAAAATTATTTTTAAATTTAAAAAAAAAATTATATATTTTTTCATTTGTGGAAACAGGTAAGCAGAACATGAATACATAATAATACATATGGCTGTCGAGTGTAACATCATTCATACAGACTTCATCTTCAACGGTCACTTTTGGTTTGCGTCTGCTTATGATTTTTGTAAAGGACAAAGACGTCATTTTGCGATTGTCTTATATTCCCACTTCCCTCCACCTATACTCCTAAACTGACAGCTCATCTTTCTCTTTCTTTCCATTCTTTCTTTTTTGCCATTTTCATTTCTCTCTTTCTTACCATTTTACTCCCTTCATAGGGAAACATTTTCTCTCTCTCTCTCTATTAATTTAATATTCTATGGATTCTCCTCTTTCCACATTCCTTTGATTCCTTCTTCTGTGTTTGTTTGTTTATTTATTTATATATTGTTCGCCGGAATTCTTTCTCCGGCGACCCAATGCGGCGGAATCTGAAAGTTATTTCTGATACCGCCGAATCTTACTACCACTACTGATTTCTTTTCTTTCTATCTTTTTTTCCCCCCTTGTGAAACGAAGGGAAAGAAAAGAAGATTGATAATAATGTCGGTATACGACGCCGCATTTGTCAACACAGAGCTATCGAAGCCAACTTCAATCTTTGGCCTTCGCCTTTGGGTGGTGATTGGAATTCTTTTGGGATCTCTCATAGTCTTAGCTCTATTTCTCCTTTCTCTGTGTTTAACCTCTCGCCGCAAGAACCGGAAGTCGCCTAATAAGCTTACTGACACTACTCCTCCCATTTCAAAGGAAATCCAGGAAATCGTGCACTTCCCCGCACAGGATCACCACCACCATCACCCTGTTCAGGTTCCAGAGATTCAAGTCGAGATCGGTAAGATCGACCATCGCGTGGTGTTCTCTGACCGCCCTTCTAGTGGGGAGAGTAGAGGGACTGCTAGTGGATGTGAAACTGCGTCGTTTGGCAGTGGGAGTGTGGGCCCTGAGGTCTCGCATCTTGGGTGGGGCCGCTGGTATACTTTGAGGGAGTTGGAAGCTGCAACCAATGGGCTTTGTGAAGAGAATGTGATTGGTGAAGGTGGATATGGGATTGTGTACAGCGGAATTCTGGCTGATGGCACTAGAGTTGCTGTCAAGAACTTGTTGAATAACAGGTGAAAATGAGCTAATTGCATTTGATTTAGAATTCTTTTGATTGTTCATTGTTGCAATTTGTACTGAGTTTTTTTTTTTTTTTTTTTTTTTTTTTTTTTTAATTTTTGATTGGTGCCTCGAGACAGAGCAAATTTGAGTTACAGCACTAAATTTGAAATCTTATGTCTTCTATTGTTTTGATTTCGCGTCGGTAGCTAGGGAATTTTAGAAACAAAAATGAAACGAATTTTTGAATTATTATTATTATTATTATTTTTTAATGTTTACTTGTTATCTGTTTCTAAGATAGAAGAGCATCAGTAGGTACAGTAAGTAATTATTCATCTTTCCTTGTGATGCCTTTTTTTTTCCTCTTTTGTTCTTTATTCTTGTCTTGCGTTTGGTAGAATATGTATTGTAAAGTAACATACTTTGTGGGAGTGGGATTAATTACTTTTTCTTGTCAAAGCCTGTTACTCAGGATTAGACCTGAATTGATGCTTTTGGCATATGAATAACATAGAAGTCTTTAATTATATCAATTTAAATTGTTGTTACAACCATAGATATCATTATCTCATGAGAATGTGATTAAACAATCATCAGGGGTCAAGCTGAGAAGGAGTTCAAAGTGGAGGTGGAAGTAATTGGACGAGTACGGCACAAGAATCTTGTTAGGTTACTAGGGTACTGTGTCGAGGGTGCATATAGGTATAATTAATTCTCCTCTAATTTTATATCGTGTTTATAGCTTTTGTTGAGCATCAGTAGATATAACTGGTCAACTGTTTTGTTTTGTAGGATGCTTGTGTATGAGTATGTTGACAATGGAAATCTGGACCAATGGCTTCATGGAGATGTTGGAGAAGTCAGCCCTCTAACATGGGATATCCGAATAAACATTATATTGGGAACAGCAAAGGGGTATATGATAATTAGTAACCTAAGTCTTGTTTCATGTACATGTCTTCTATCCTGATGCGTGCATTATCACTAGAAGTTATTGTTTTTAAACTTTCCAGTTAAGTCTTGTTGCAGATTGGCCTACCTTCACGAGGGTCTCGAACCAAAAGTTGTCCATCGAGATGTAAAATCCAGCAACATACTACTTGATCGCCAATGGAACCCTAAGGTTTCTGATTTTGGACTTGCTAAGCTTTTATGTTCTGAAAGGAGTTATGTAACAACACGGGTGATGGGAACATTTGGGTTAGTTCATTTCCTTGTTTGAAGTATTCATATTCATGTTTTCTTTTCCCTCTATTAGTACAGTCTATTGGTAAAGATGCGGCTTTATTTTATACAAAATCATTTGGTCAGTTGTTGGATATCTTCAGATGCTTTTTAAATAGATAAATTAACTCTAATTTGCTGGTTTTGCTAGGTATGTTGCACCAGAATATGCTTGCACAGGAATGCTGAATGAGAAGAGTGATGTATATAGCTTTGGCATTCTTATCATGGAGTTGATTTCTGGGAGAAGCCCTGTTGATTATAGTAGACCACAAGGAGAGGTTAGTTTTGACATTTAACTGGGAAAGATTCTCTCCATGCCTTTCTTGTTTTTAATTCTCTTTTATTTCAAACTATATAACTTAAAAGCATCTAAACATTTCAGGTGAATTTGGTGGATTGGTTGAAAACCATGGTTGGAAACCGAAAATCTGAAGAAGTTGTTGATCCTAAGTTGCCTGAGATGCCTGCTTCCAAAGCTCTAAAACGTGTTCTCCTGGTTGCTCTTCGATGTGTTGATCCTGATGCAACAAAGAGACCCAAAATGGGGCACGTGATCCACATGCTGGAAGCAGATGACTTGCTATTTCGTGATGTATGCACCATTCCTCATCAAACTATGATGCGTAATTTTGAGTATCTGAGGAAAGAATTCAGTTATCCGCTCATTTGTTTGTCCTTCTCTTCCCTTATTTGCAGGAACGCCGAATTGGGAGAGAATCTTTACATTCACACCATGACTATGATCAACAAAATCATACTGTTGCAAAATTAGGTGACAAACAATTGGGTGAAGGCACTTCAGACACAAGCCAAGGTGATAGTGGTAGGAATATTCATCAGGCAAATAGATGGAGATAACGTCATTGAAGAATTAGGTGATTAGCTAATTTAAATCTCTCTGAGTTATTGAACCTCTTCTTTATTGTGTTTGTTGTACCTTCAATTCAAAGAAGACAATAATCTCTGCATTTGTTTTGTGCTTAGTTTCATTTCTTTCGAGATTATACCCTACTTCAATTGGATATAATTGTATAATTGAAAGAATTCATTCCTTTCCTTATAGAAACCATAGTTAATAGATTTTTTCAGCTTGTAAAACAAAATCTGATCTGCATTACAAGACGTGTATGTATACTGTATACTACCCTGTTCATCCAGAAATTCTTCTCGCTCAAATATGTTTATAAATTTTCACAATTAGTGATTAGGATATTCTTGCTTTAGTATGCTTGCCCATTCTTCTAGTTATTCAACATATCTATTATGATTCAGTGTTGATAGGCTTATGACTCATCACCATCATGGCCAGCCCCAAAACCGGATGGTCATGGGTAATGGATATGTTTACCAGCTAGTATGAATATGATGGAAGCATTTAGATTACCTCAACATCAGTGCTAACTCTAAAATTTGGATGGTCGAGGAATCAGCCAATGGTTTTGGAAGGGAATGAGCTTACAACCCTTTACTCATGTGATTTTTCTTGTCTTGGGTTGGACCAGCCAGCTGGCAGCAGCCAAAAATATAGTCTGGAAATGGGGTATGACTCTCTGTTATTGGTTTCGCTATCAATGCCAGAACATGCTTATGCCCTCTGAGCCAAACGGGGACGTTTGGCAGAATACTTTGTTGAAGTAATCTGGTTTTTTGGATGCATGTGCCTATGTGGTGACCCTTGTATATGTCTTATGTTGCACTTCACAATCCTAGCGACTTGGTCTTGTTCAGATATTCTGGAGCTAACCCATTTGCTGGTTGTCAAGTAGGACACTGGAAAAAAATATTGAAGACGTCTTTCTGCTGTCTATTGTAGAACCAGGCCTGCAACTGAAAATTGGTCAGGAGATTTCAACAGTTATTTTTCCTCTCGAATGCATATGTTTTTTACCTTCCAGTTTCCATTTTTATGTATGGCAAACAATTTAGGCCGTTAGTTTATTTTTTGGAATGGTAATTGGCAGGGTTATTTAAACCTGATGTTGATTCATGTTTTTATTCTTTGAATGCGTTTAGCGAATTCCTTCTTAACCCCACACGTCGATGTGACCGGACGGGACTGGATTGTTGTCTTGTGTGCCATCTTTCTGTGTCTTTCATTATTGTATACCTTGTTCAATACTAAAAGGAGAGAGTGGTATAAATAAAAAATTATTTCCAATAAAAATTAATTCAGACAAATATATTAATTTTCCTAATTATTATACATTAAAAATAACTTGTCCTTTTTTGTAAAAAAAATATATATATATATCTTTTGTCATTATGCATGTAGATATATAATATTTCTCATGCTAAATTTAATTTGATATTTTTTCATTTCATCCTCAGAGAAAAAATATTTTATAGTATGATTATTTAATTAATGTTTGATAGTAAGCTATGTTGCACGGAAATTCTTAAAAGGTCATGTTTTCACGTTTTGGATATGTTTTCTGTCTGAAAATTCTAGAAACTTGATTGAAACGTTTGGAGCGCGTTTCTGTAATTTGAAAAAATTGGAAACTCATTTTCATAAACGGAAACTGTTTCCATGTTTAAAAAAAAAATCAGTTTGTTCAGATCAGTCTGTAAATAAAAATATTCACTTCCGATTTAATTTTTCCTTATAATAATAATAATAATAATAATAATTATTATTATTGTTATTATACTTAAAATTATTAATCACATATTTATAAATTATTATTTTTAGTATATATATATATATATATATATATATATATATATATATATATATATATATATATATATATATATATATATATATATATATATACCTTCATATTTTTTATATTTACATCTTTTTTCCACGTTTCGTTTTCTACATTTTTCAAAAATATGATTTCTCTGTTTTTCGTTTATGTGTTTTTCGTTTTCCGTTTCCATGCTACCTAGATAGTTAATTTGTCTCATATTAGATGCTCTAAATTTAAGATAAGACGACCATTTGTTTTTGAAAAAAAGTTTAAATATACTTTTAATATATATCATAAAGAGCATATCGTCCCTTAATATTTTTTAAAGGATAAATAAATTATTTACATCATAAAAAATGGTTAGGGCGCTTCAGTAGTTAATGTCTATATTATTTTTTGCTCTTTTGTTGTTTGTGTGTGTGTCCCTATCAATTCTTTGTGGACTTAAATGATAATTAATTAGTTACTTTCTTTACTGTGGAAGGCATTCAAGAAGAGTAAAAGCTCATTACACATATGTGAACTCTTGTCGCTCTCGGTACCCTCTAATATAGTCAAATAGAGTGAACGCTCGATATACATCTATAACATTACATTTCGAGACAAATTAACACATAAAATAAGATCAGTCTAAATTGGAAAGTCATTTACAGCTACAGTGTTTGCTGCTAAGCGAATTAACTTTCATTTCATCCAAGCTACAATATATAATAATAAAATCTAAGTCACAAAAGCTGCTATCATAGCCGTTGTCCTTTTTATTGTTGTCTTTTGTAAATTCTTCCTACTTTTGTGATGATCTTTTTTAAATTTCCTTAATTTTGTTTATAAACCACTCACTTCATCATTAATGTAATATCTGGTTTTATTCGACTGTTGCTTAATTTTAATTGTTAGCATCTCACTCTCTAATTTTAAAATTATTCAATAACTCTATTGCCCTCTTATTCATAGGATCATCATACTTTTCAAATAATTCACATGACTTGTTCTTCAAATGATTAGGCTACCAATGAACTCAAAATGAAAAAATCAAAACAATATGAACTGCAACAATTAAAATCGATAAAAATCACTTTTCAATTTAAACTTACATTCTAAAATCAACATCCAAAGTATATTCTGTCTGAATTTTTCGATGATATATTTCAAGGAGCTTTAAATCTTTTTTCCATTTTTCTACATTTATTGTACTTTGGTCGTTCTTCATAGTCATATTCCCCAACTTGATGACTAAAATCAGTTCTTACAAATGAAGTTAAAGAAGACGACGTTATTATGGAGATTAATTAAAAAGGATATTAAACTATCTCTTTCAAGGTTAAAGCACTTCAATTTGCGTTTTCAGGATATTAAGATTTTGGGAAAAAAAAAAAAATTGGGGAAGAGTAGAGAAGGGGATGATGTTAAAGACAGGAAGAAAGATAAAAAAAAAATAAATTAATTTTATATTAAAGAGATGCAATGATAATATTAATAATTTTTTATTATTGATAGAGAAGAACAAAAAATAATGAGAAAGTTAAACATTAAAGTGTCTGAATCAATTTTTATGATGTGATGAGTATATTTCCGTCCTTAAAAATATTAAGAGTTGATAAGCTCTTTATGATATATATTAGGGACATATTTGAACTTTATCCTATTATTTTATTTGCTTTAATCCTTTGTTTGGAAATAGTGAAAATTGGAAGGAAACAAAGATGAAGGATTGAAAATAGTAAAATATGCTAAAATTTTAATTATTAAAAAATAAAATAGAGGAATGAAAAGGGATTGAAAAAAATATATAGGACCCATTAAAAATTTTCCTCTCAAAGAGAAAATAGGTGAAAAGTTATTAACTATAAATTTCTCCATACTATAATATTTTTGAAATTAAAAATAAAGACAGAATAATAAAATAACATTTCATATATTTTCCTTTCTTATATTTTTCATTACCTCTCAAAAAAATAAAAAAAAAAAAAAATTTTCCATCCTCTTATTTTCTTTCCTGGCTAGAAATTGTTTTCATACATAATATAAAGGGGTACGACTAGAGTAGTTAATAGGCCTTGTTTATCTAGAACAGCCAAAACACTGTCGTATTTGATATCGATTGACCAGCCGACAATGCTCTTCTATCCCTTGGATTAACTTTATGTTTAGAATAAGGTAAAATAAGGTAGGTATAAAAATAAAAGTAGAAAATAAGAGAGTTGTACTTTTTCATTTTTTGGGAATAGAATAAAAATAAAAATAAAAAGAGGAAAAAAATATGTATTATATTTTTCTATTTATTTTTTCTTCAAAATGGAGGGAAGGAAAAAAAAATAATTAAATATAATTTAAATTAAAATTTTAAATTTTTAGAGATAAAATGATAATTTTTTATTGGTATATTTTCTTTTCTTCCTATATTTTAACTATCAAAAAAAAAAAGAAAAAAATTCATTTTTCATTATTTTTTATTTATTTTCAATTCAAAAAAATAAAAATAAAATAAAAATAAAAATAAAAATAAAAATAAAAATTATATTTTTTTTTCCTTCCTAATAAGTCCCCCAAAACATGGGGCGAATGATCTTGACAGTTTTTATTATTCTACAGTAGGCAATGTTCTTTGTACACTGCCGCCTCAGGACAGCATCACCCAATCATGGTACCTACAACGGATACCCAATAACCCAGTCTTTCTCTTCCACGTTTAATATCCGTGACAAAGTTCTCATAACAGACCGTGACCCTAACCATTATTCTAATTTTGTACTGTTGTTGATGAGAAAAATCATCGCCTTGTTAACAAAGTGGAGAATTTTCAAAAGAAGCAAACTTGTGTTCCGTGTTTGAGACTTCCTGTGAAATTTCAGATCTCGTGTGACTATTACCAATTCAGGTATGAAGATCTCTACTGCCTTCAAATACTGCTGTAAAATTTTAGTTTTCTTTTTTTTGGATTTTGTTTTTTTGTAGATCTGAGACTACTATTTAGGGTTAGGTTTTTGTTGTTTGCTTTGACCAGTTTTGTGTCAGTGGGTGGGGGTTTTGCCTCAATCTCTGGTTATCGCTATTCTAATCTAAAGATCTAAAGTTTGGGCAAGTCATCTATCGGTTTGCTTTTTGTGTAGTTCGTGCTGACTGTAGTAATATCCTAAATTATTTGTTTGTTTGGGCTTTTTTATTGTTAAAATTTAACAGTAACCGAAATGAAGTCGAACTCAGTTATAAATAGGTTCATTTGTTAACTGCTAAGTCGTTCTTCTTCGCCGAAAAAACAGAGATAGAGAGAGAGAGAGAGAGAGAGAGAGAGAGAGGTAGAAATTTTTATTTTTTATGAAAGAAGAAAAGCAGTTTTCTTGAAATTTTATTTTATTTTCAATTTGCTTTCGATTGATTTCGTTTTGTCTACCTATGATTTATCATATGTTTGTCTGCTTGTTAGTAGCGTTTTATATTCATAGGTACAATTGGAGTTGAAATTTGCCTTATGGGTGGTCTTTTATTTGAGTTTTTATCTTTTTATGTATTGTTTCCTAGGAATCAGATGGAAGGTTGATAAAAAATATTATACATTAGAGTTGTCAAGGTTATCGAAATTGCTTGGGTTCATAGAATTAGAACATAAAACCAAAAGATTTTATAAACTTTAGAAGAAATGTAAGGACATATACTTAAACATAATAACAATTCTAAAGAAGTGCTAAAAATATAATTGAACATTATTTCATTGATGTTACGAGTATAGCTAAGGCTGAGCACGATACTCATAAATATCGAACTAAACCGATTTAGTATTGTCATGTAAATTTGTTGGGACTCGAGCATTACTAGAAAATTGAAATATAGAGAAGTCACAAATGTGCTGCTATTTAGTGATGCATCGCCGACACTATAGTGACACCGTGGAGATTCTGTGAAAATTGTTGTTGTTCTAATGCCTTCTGCAATGCCAAGTCTAACAATGTCTTAATTGCGTTATATTTTCTGCCTTAATGTGTAAATATGGTGTCTCCGCAGCGATGCCAATTGTGTCATTAGATAGCGACACATGGGACAAGCGTCGCGAGTGGTGCTGCCAACTGCCCTCCAATTTTGGGCTTCTATGACGTGTGAATAGTTAGCGATGCCATCAACTGCGTTGCTACTTATTGAGTCATAACGGCATTGCTACTTATTGAGTCATAATGGAAGCTTATACAAGTGAAACAGCAAGATTGGTGCCGTTTCTCCTTTTTTTCCCACACTTTTTTGCTCCTCCTCGTTTTCTCTGCACTGCTTCGACACCTGTTTTCCCGTTTTCTGATTGTTCCGTTGACTTTCCTCCGCCGATGCTGTCGTTATTCACGGTTTGTTTTGCTTTTCTGTTTTCTGGTTTATTTTCCCTTCGCTCTTTTTTTTTTTTTTTTTTCTTTCCTTTTCCTCCAAATTTATATCGATCGAAAACCCATTACTATCAAGGGGATTTCCATTTCAAGTGCTGTTTACATCTCCAGCAAAGCCATTTGTTGTCGTCATTCCAGCAAAGCAGTTCCTCTCTTCTCTCTTCACTGCTAGGTATTGTATTATGTTTTTCCCCCTTTGTATTTGGGTTTGATATGAATTGCATGTTGGTTATTTGGGGGTTTGATGTGTTTCTGAATATATGGTTTTGATGGGTAATTAGGGTTTTTTACTGGGTTTAATATTTTGGGTTTGTTGCGTTTTTTTGACAAACACATGGAGTGCAGGAGTGTCATAACAGAAATTGATAAAATTGCTGTGCTTACTTCTAACGTTAGAATTTGTTAGAGAAATGAAAGAATACACAAAATAAAGGAAACAGAAATTGCTTCTTAATTTCTTATTTCTTATCATGTGCCAAGCTAAACCAAAAGAAAACACCTATACGATATTTTTCAAAAATTTAGAAGATTCTCTAAGCACCAACACCAAACACATTCAGGTAAATAAACTGTAATTGATGTCCATAATTCCATATCTTCAGAGGCTGCTAGTAAATAAACAGTTTCAGTTGATTTACAAGAGTTTAATCTCAAACTCCAGAATTTCAAGAATAGTTATTTTATTTATTTCCTTGCTTGAACTTTGACCTCTTTTACTTGTATCTTAATATCTTTGCTTTTCTTACTGGTTCTGTAAACACAAAGTGACTTGAGGAAGCTGATTATTTTTCTCTATCCATGACCAAAATTTGTGAAGATACATAAGTCAATTGGTCCAGGTGTGTGATTTGCCAATTTATGTTTCATAATAAACCACCATAGTTAACTGTAATTCATCAATCAAACTTAAGATAAATTAAAAATTTTAACTTTTTAAATTTGGAATGACTCGATGTATTATGTATTTAAATTTCTTTCTCTACAATGTAACTTGAAGTTTTATTACATATATGTGTATATGTATATATTTTCGTAGCTTAAAGACAATGGATGCAACATTTTAAAGAAAAAACTAACAATGTTCTAAATCTATGAAAATAATGTATTTTCATAGCTGTTATTAAAATTATTATATTTTTGAATTTTAAAAAGGAAAAAAAAATTAACATTATTTTATACCCATTTAATTTTTCAGATCTTTTATTGAAATTTACTTACAATTACAAACTTAATCTAATTAAACCATGAATTTTATTGTAAAAATGTAGTACTAGAAGTACTTATGGAGGTATGGGTTAATTCTAAATGATTCAATAGAAATAATAATAATAATAATAATATATTTTTTAATTTAAATTCTGATTAAATGATTAAATTTAAATTAATCAATTATGGGCTATAGTCTTTGTGTATTGGAGGGCTTGTCCTAATGGGTGTCTAAATATCAGCCTCAGTGCATTTTAGTCTACCTTGTTAAAACCTTGGATTGGAACTATATTCATACCATTTGCAGCTGTGCAGTCAAGCATTTTGTGCTTGCAGGTCTCAATACCTCAAGATAACTTTTCTTATTCTTCTAATTATCACGATCATTTGTAGCTTTTGTTATTGTTATTGCCTTTTGCAATCTTGTTTGGAATTGATAGATTTTCTTTTAGCTTTTTTTATCTTTCTTTCTTTCGCTGTGATACAGATTAAAATTATGTCGCTTGGGGAGGTTGCTTGCACTTATGCTGCTTTGATTCTTTATGATGATGGCATTCCTATCACTGTATCCTTAATTCAAACCCTAAGATTCACAATTCTTTCTTGTTATGGCTGTTAGATGTTTTTATTTGTTTGTTTGGTCTTTGGTTAATTCTCTCTGTTGAGCAAATTATTCTCCTCTAGGAAAAATTGTTTTTCTTTTATCGATTGTTAATAGTCAGAGAAGATTGCAACATTGGTCAAAGCTGCCAATGTTAAGGTTGATTCTTACTGGCCAGGCTTGTTTGCTAAGCTTCTAGAGAAGCGAAGTGTTGAGGATCTCATACTGAATGTTGGGTCTGCTGGTGGTGGTGCCCCGGTTGCTGTTGCTGCACCAGTTGATGGTGGTGGTGGTGGTGGTGGTGGTGCTGCCGCTCCTCCACCTGAGGAGAAGAAGGTAATTGATGTCATTTTTATTTTATTATGTCCATGCTCTTTTATTTTCTGGTTTGGGATTGTTTTGTGCGTTTGAGCTTTGCTTATATGTGATATATATATTTTTTAATGGTTTTACAGGAAGAGCCAGAAGAGAGCGACGAAGACATGGGATTTAGCTTGTTTGATTAGATGCTCCAAGTTTTATGGTCAAGTACTTACTTAGTCTTAGTAGTTAAATATTAGTTTTCTTCTCTATCTTTTTGTTGTTTTGTTTTAGTATAAATACTAAATACTTATTTTTGTTTTGTGAATTTAGACTTGGAGAGTATGGTTTTTGAACTATCATTAATATATTTACCATTTTATTATCTTATTCTTATTTTATTTTAAATTTTAATGCATTTATTATTATTGAATCGTCTTTGATGTTTTGCATTTTGCGAACAAAAAATTGGCCGAGCTCCGTGAAGTTGTAATTGTTTTTAAGTGGTCAGTGACATCACTGTTAACTAAACTGATAAAAAAATAAATTGTTGTTGAAATTCAAATTCGAGTGCCCGTAGACGAGAAAGTCTATTGCATTTCAGAGTGCGCTGGGTCTGCGTCTGTGACTTTTCCAGACCAGAATACATGAGAAAACTTCGACGTCAATTTGAAGATCTTCGTGTGGCTCTTACTGCAGGTCGTTTAGCAGTGTCTTCAGGATCTTCCTGTCGATGTTGGGTCTTAAACTTAATAATATGTCCTAATACAAATAGTAGTTTGTTTTATGTGTTTCTTATTGAGGTTATATATGAGATTCAATTATCTAAAAATGAATAGGTTGTACTACTTCTAATATGTTTTCAGGTTTATTATGAAATGAATAAATGCTTTTGATCTGTTTTCAATAAATTGCATAATTTTTTTTTTAAATTTTGACTTTTTATTTAATTATAATATCAAAAATCAGTTGAATGTGAGACTTTTTTTTTATTCTTTTTACTGAATAGCAGATGTGGAAATATTTAAATTGATAAAATATTATATTTTTATTTATTATTAAATATAAAAACACACAGTATAAGAAATGGTTGGTAATCAATGAAGTATGTGTTATCTTTAATATAAATGCATTTAATAGATATTTCATGGAAATATAAATCAATTTATTTTTTCACTAATTATGGTTTAATAGAGGGAAAGAGGCTGCTAGAAAAACTATAATTAAATAATATAATAAGATAGGAATAAAATAATTATTCTAATTCCATAATTTGATTCATAGTATAGAATAACTATTTAATTCATATAAATGACTATAATATTCTTATAAATTAATTTCACTATTAATATTAAAATTAAATATAATTTTATTCAATAAATAATTTAAATGCATAATAAATAAAATTTTTATTTGACTTAAAATTTAAAAAATAAAAATATGAAAATAAAAAAAAGATAATAGTAGTGAGTTTCTACTGGTCAATATTTTTTTTAAGGATAAAAATAAAAAATACTCTATTCTATAGTTTAAATAATATAAATTCTTTACTTTTTTGTGAAATATATATTTTATAAAAAATAAAAAATTGCTATTTTATAAAATTAATATTTTTTGTTTAAAATTTAAACTAAATTTTAAAATAACTATTTCACTTATAATAGCTATTTTATCGTTTGACTATTTCATAAATCAAATATAGACTTAACTCTATTTTATGTAAGGGTATATTAGTAATAACATAACCTAAACTTGAGAATAAATGTTTTTGATATGGATCAAATTGATCCATATCTTTGATAATTAATTTGTCTTGTATTGGATGCTCTAAATTTAAGAGTAGTTAAGTGTGTGTCTCTGTATACACTTTTTTTATTTTTGGTGGAAAATTTGGATTGATCATCCCAAACAGAATTTAATTCAACTGTTGAGGGTTCATTTTCTTTAATAATTTATAATTTTTTTTTATAAAATGTTTATAACTTTCTCAGCCCAGTGACTGTCTGTAGAACACGCTCCACTTATCCTTGGGCCTCTATGGGCCTTCAATCAATAGCTCAATTTGCAAGTCCGAAAATTTTATATATATATATGTATGTGATAGTGATGTGACTAATAAAATCACACTAACCTATATAATAGAGATAATATTTTTTTTTAATATCTCTTATTTAATTAATAATAAATTATTTGTAATTATAAAATATGAGATCTCTTATTTTTTATAATTTTAAAAAGATAAAAAAATTAATTAGACAATATTTGATTTGCATAATTTCTTTAAAATATATATATATATTTAGTGAAATTAAATATAACCTGGATATTTGGAATTAATTGAACCACTCAAAGTTTTTGTATATAGATATTTTTAAGTTAGCCAAACCTGGTTTCTTGAATTTTCCCGATCATAAAAAATGATTTTTAGTTGGCGACTTTAGAAGGATAGAACAGCCAAAACACTGTCGTATTTCATATTGATTGACCGACCGGCAACGCTCTTCTATCCGTTAGATTAAATGATCTTTCCATTTATTATTCTGCGTTAGGCAATATTAATGTACACTGCCGCCTCAGGATAAGCATCACCCAATGTAACGTCACATGAGTAAAGTAATGGTACGTACAACGGATGCCCCAACAGCCTATTCTTTCTCTTCCACGTGTAACATCCGTGACAAAGTTCTCATAACAGACCGTGACTCCACCATTCCCTTGATATATAAATCAACACCTAACCATTATTCCAATTTTGTCCAGTTGTTGATGAGAAAATCAACGCCTGTTAACAATCAAAGATAAAGTCGGGAACTTTCAAAGAAGCAAACTCGTGTTCCGCGTTTGAGGCTTTCTTCGAAATTTCAGATCTCGTGTGACTAGTACCGATTCAGGTATGAAGATATCTGCTGTCTTCAAATTTTCTGTAAAATTTTAGTTTTCTTTTTTTGGATTTTGTTTTTTGTAGATCTAAGGCTACTTTTTAGGGTTAGGTTTTTGTTGTTTCTTCGACTAATTTTGTGTCAATCGGTGGAGGTTTTGCCTTAATTTCTCGTTATCGTTATTCTAATATAAAGATCTGAAGTTTGGGTAAGTCATCTATCGGTTTGCTTTTGTTTAGTTCGTGCTGACCAGTAATATCTCAAATTATTTGTTTGTTTGGGCTTTTTTAATTTTTTTTAATTGTTAAATTTAGCAATAAGCGACATGAATTCATACTCAGTTATATGATGGGTTCATTTGTTTACTGCTAGTCGTAAAAGAGTAGTTTTTATTTTAGATGAAAGAAAAAAAGCTGTGTTCTTAAGGGATATAATTTTGTTCGAATTGTTGTTGTATATTTTATTTTCTTTGCAATTTGCTTTTGATTGATTTTGTTTTTGTCTGCCTGTGATTTATCGTCTCTTACTGAGCATGTTACGAGTGGTTTATATTCATAGGTTCGATTGGAGTTGGAATTTGCCTTATGGGTGGTCTTTTCTCATAAGAGAGAGTTATATTTTTTTGTATTGTTTCCTAGGAATCAGATGGACGGTTAAAAAAAAAAAAAAAAAAAAAATTGTCTGTTGTGGTTATTTTATGATCAATGTTGATCAAATATGGTAGATCAGTAATACTTTAGGGTAGTGTTGGCTGCTCTTGTAGGATTACTTGATTCATGGAATTTGTTTTGCTTTTTGCAATAAGATTCATGATTTTGTTTTGCAAACTTCTTGCAGTAAATAAATAATCAGGATGAGCCGGCCACAAGAACCACACCGCCCTTTCTTTTCATTTGGAAATCCTTTTCGGATGATATCCCCTAAGGGCTCTCAGTTGTGCCCAAAGCTTCTTTCTTTATTGAACGCTTTTGAGGATACCTTGGCAGAGAGGCTGAGGAAACTTAGTCCAAAGGACAAAAATGATGTTCTCAGCTTAAAATGGATGAAATCTGCGATGGAGTCACTTTGTGAGACTCATACTGATATAAAAACCCTAATTACAGATCTTGAGCTCCCTGTAACTGATTGGGATGAGAAATGGATAGATGTGTACTTGGACATTAGTGTGAAGCTGCTTGATATTTGCATTGCGTTTAGCTCTGAGCTTGCCCGGCTTAACCAAGGCCATCTTTTGCTACAATGTGTACTCCATAATTTGGAGTCCAACACTTCAAAGCAATTTGTGCGAGCCCGTTCTTCTCTTGATAGCTGGAGACAGCACATTGGTTCAAAGAATACAAGAGTCCAGAACTGTCGGACCATCTTGGATAATCTAGTGGAATCATTGAATTTGCCTAAGGTTAAGAACTCAGCGAAAGGAAAGGTCTTGATGCGCGCAATGTATGGAGTTAAGGTGCAGACAGTGTTTATTTGTGGTGTCTTTGCTGCTGCCTTCTCAAGTTCGTCGAAGAATTTGGTAGATTTGGATATCACAGGCACAATCCTGTGGGCACAAGCATATTCCAATTTGCAGACTGATGTAAATAGGGAAATTAGAGAGAAGTTTTCTAGTGGAAAATTTACAGTTCTGAAGGAAGTAGATGCAGTT
Source organism: Reutealis trisperma (assembly GCA_947687605.1). Lineage (NCBI taxonomy): Eukaryota > Viridiplantae > Streptophyta > Magnoliopsida > Malpighiales > Euphorbiaceae > Reutealis > Reutealis trisperma. The sequence continues at coordinate 3,361,584 of CANTUT010000033.1, read as the reverse complement.
GATTTGATTTCCAAGATGTTGTATCCCATGATTCAAGATGGATTAGGAGCTGTTGAAGCAGAGGCATTCCGGAATTATGTTTCAGATTTGAGAAGTGGAGCAGAGAAGCTTTCTCAAGGGCTGGATATTCTTGCAAAGGAAGTGGATGGCTTTTTCAAGATAGTTTTGAGTGGACGTGATGCTTTGCTTTGTCATTTGAGAACATCTGGTGCTGTTACTGACACAATGTTAGGAACTAATGTAGGAGAGCAGATTGTGAGGTGAATATGTATGGAGTTGATCATTCAAGTGTATACAAATGGTTTAGTTGTGAGAGGCTTGCTTAGTTGTACCATCTTTTATGGCTTATGCTATCATGTATTGTGGGAGTTATATCATGGTATTGTATTACTAGTTTGTATAAGTATGGGGTACTTTTTAATGTCAAGAATATATGAAATGTTTTATGTTACGCCTTTGCATTGGACTTGTTTAACTTGGTTTTGTTATGTTGAAATCATGTGCTCTGCAGTACTTTTGAACGGATTTTCTGCGTTGATGCTTCAGTAGAAGGTTGTTTGCTGTTGGATACTGGTGTGGTATTTTCTACCCATTGTGAGAGAATGGGCGAGATGAATCAGTAAGTATTAAATATTTATTTGAGTATTTGCTGAGTGAATTTTGGGCCTCTCTTCCTGAAAATATATCTCACCTTGCAAATTTTGTGCTATATGGCATAGATGTTAGGTTAAAGTTTGTGTGTCGGACATTTTCGCATCGTTATTATGCTCCTCTGATCCTTCCGTGTTCTTGACCTACGTACAGAAGACTTAATGAATTTGCATTTTTCTCTCCAAGTGGTGTGATTCCATGCAGCTACCAAACAATGAATCCGACAGGATAAATTTGCTCGTTACGATGGTCACACGTTTAGTTGGCCTTGTGATAATTGAGAACGTAAAAAAAAAAAAAAAATAAAAGGACTACTATTATTAGACGAAAAAATTTGAAAAATAATTACTAGTTTTTTACAAGTCTCTTTTTAACTCCTTTTTAGATGTTAGCGATGGCAACAAGACCGTTTTTAGATTAACAATACTTATTAATAGTGTAATATTTTTCTTTGTTGGATATTATGCATGGGCATGGTCCATATGGACGTTTACATTACATAGTTTATTGAAGTGTTTGTTAAAAAACGCAATTGCTACAGTTTCATAAACTGCTAATTTTAATTTCCAAGAAAATCTAAAAAGCAAAATAATATTGTCAATCAAAGACTTGACCCAGCCCAAAGTGGTAGACATAATTGAATGGCTAATTTTATTTATATTATTTATGACATCAGCAGCCTAATGTTTTGAAAATTCGCAGACCTGCCGAAATGGCTACAGTATTTCGTATTTGACTTAGTCAAAGTTTGTTTTAATTATAAATTCTAAGACTACTCTTATCTGTATTCATCTTATTAAAAATAATAAAGATGATTTATCATTAAAAAATAAAGAAAGTTGCAAAATTTAGTTCTAGCAGCATAATTTTGACCCGTAATAAGTCAGGAAGACAGTTTCAATTCATGACACAAAAAAAAAAAAAAAAAAAATTTCAGAATAGTAATAATAAATAAAAATAATTATGGACCATACCACTCATCAAACGACACTAAAACAAAATTCGCAAAAAGATGTGTGGTTAAAAACGCAGTTTAAAAGTCAGCATTTCTTCACGAGTCACCCAATGCTTTTCCAGTTCAAAAGTTCACATTAATCACCACCCACCTCTTTGTTTTTTTTTTTTAATTTTTCCCTTTAATATTTTTAATTATTATTGTTATTTTTAAAAGTAATTTTTTTTTTAATTTTTTCCTTTCTTCATTTTCTCTCTACGTGGAGTTGAAAAAACGGTACCAAAAAATAAGTATCCAAAACTTTACACCCACCGACACGTCCGCCTCTAATCTAGCTTTCCCTTGAATCTCTCTCTCCCCTCTTGTCTAAATCGGGTTCGGATTCGGATCCTCCGAGCTGCAAAGTACGTCAATGGAGTCAAGTTCTGGCTCCGGCGAGCATAACATCAGAGGAATACCTACTCACGGTGGACGCTACGTCCAGTATAATGTGTACGGTAACCTTTTTGAAGTCTCTAGAAAGTATGTACCTCCTATTCGTCCTGTTGGCAGAGGTGCTTATGGTATTGTTTGGTAAGACTCTTTTTCATTTCCTTATTATCCTTATTTTAGCTTGAAGATCGTCTGGTTTTTAGCTTGGTTATGGTTTGCTTTCTTGATCTTGGAAGCTTTTTGTTTCGTTGCTTTAAATTGTTCATGGAAAGTTCTCTTGAATTCGCTTAGGAATTCAAAGTGTTTTACTGAGTCTTGCATGCAGACTTTAATATTTTTGCTAAATTAGCTTAATATTTTAACTATAATTAGGATTTCCTGTATCGAACTTGCGGAGTTGACTTTAATTTCTTGATTCGATTAGGTTTTTAAACAATTTTGTAGTCCTAATTCGCCACTGAAATATCATTTGCTGTTTGTTGTAGAGGCTTTAGTAGTAATTTTGCTCTGAACCTTCAACTAACATGAGTTCAGTTTAATTGTGAGGTTACTGGTAAGATTTTACATATTTCTATCTATGGAAATTTGCAAATTAGTTGTTTTACTTACAATCAGTGCATCAATAAATTGGCAAACAATGAAGACAGTGAAAAACATTCAATTAAGATTTCAACTATCAAATGTTTTTGGAGATTTTGTTTTTATTTGCATATGATTGCTTTAGAATCAGCTGTATGCTTGAAATCTGTTTAATTTTATTTTGATCGTGTACAGTTTTTGCAAGAGCAGTAGGTGAAACCTGTTTTGTTACTTGTACATACAACTGTTGTTTTGGTGAACTGTAAATGGTTACATTTTCCTTACATTTGACTCAATTGCTTTGTCTCACCATCAATGTGAAGGAAAATGTGATTTTTTATTTCCTTCAGTGCTGCTATGAATTCGGTGACTCGAGAAGATGTTGCCATTAAGAAGATTGGTAATGCTTTTGACAATCGAATAGATGCTAAAAGGACTTTGCGAGAGATTAAGCTTCTTCGGCACATGGACCATGAAAATGTGAGTTCCTTTGCTGTTGTTATGCTCATGAATTCATATATTAAGTTTGATACTTTGCTTTCTGGAAGTGTTTTCTGTCTTATGTTCTGGAATGCTAAAATATTTTCCAGGAGCATGTGAGCTATGGTCTTTCTGCACTTGAGTTGGTGGACTTATTATCTTAGCTTTTCTTTCATCATCATCATCATCTTCTTCTTCTTCTTCTTCTTCTTCCTTTCTTTTTTTTTTTTTTTTTTTTACTACAAAATTTTTGTTGTCTAAAGTGGTCGAATTATGGTCTTATTCCTCATTTCCTTTGCTCAGATCGTTGCTATCAAAGACATTATACGACCTCCCCAAAAGGAGAACTTCAATGATGTCTACATTGTTTATGAATTGATGGATACTGATCTTCATCAAATAATACGCTCCAACCAACCATTGACAGATGATCATTGTCGGGTTAGCACCATAAGTGTTCTCAGATTTCTTGTTTGCTAGTATTGTATAGTTGTAGCTTTATTTTTCTCCTCTTCCAGTTACTTATGATTCAAATTTTACTTATTTTTATCTTCCCCCAAAGGCTGCAAGTCCCATCATCTTGTTACTTGAGAAATTGTTGTGTTTGGACGTCAGATTGATATAGTATATTTGGTAATTATCATTGAAAATATTTATAAGCATAAATTACCACACATGTTTATGATATTGTTACTTTTGCAGTATTTTCTCTATCAATTGCTGCGAGGGCTTAAATATGTACATTCAGCACATGTTTTGCATCGTGACCTAAAGCCTAGCAATTTGCTCCTAAATGCTAATTGTGACCTTAAGATTGCAGACTTTGGTCTTGCAAGGACAACTTCTGAAACTGATTTCATGACTGAGTATGTTGTTACTCGTTGGTATCGGGCGCCAGAATTACTCCTTAATTGTTCAGAGTACACTGCAGCAATTGATATATGGTCAGTGGGTTGTATACTAGGTGAAATCACGACACGGCAACCTTTGTTTCCTGGTAAAGACTATGTCCATCAGCTGAGGCTTATAACAGAGGTATGCTTTTAGGACATTGCTCAGCAAATCTTCCTTGAACTATCCTTCCTGCTCTTTTCTAAATTAAAACATTTTCTTCTTGATTGTGGTGGAAGACAAATTCATTGTTTCACTAATATGTCATTTTTTCTTCAGTGTCTTAGTCTACATACGTTATGTGCCTTTTGCTGTTTCTCATGTTATCTTTCTCTTCTCCCACTCTTCACTCTTCTTCTCTCCTGTTCTTGTTTTTCTTTAGAGTCTTGGGTCTTCATATGTTATATGCCTTTTGGTGTTTCTCATGTTATCCTTCTCTTCCCCCACCCTTCTCTCTTCTTCTCTCCTATTCTTGCTCCCTCGCACTGTCTCTCTCCCATTCCCTTCTTATTTCAGAATTTGAAGTTGTGTCTCCCCCTTTCTTGAGGCACAGCTTCATTTATTGTGGCTGAATGATGGGAATTACATAAGCACAAATTCTGAATATTTAATGGATTATAATGATGATATCCTGAATAGAAGGTTGGCATGAATGCTAGGGAGAGAGAAAGAAGTGGTTGGGGAATTAAAATTAAAATTCTGCTACACTTCTGTATATCTATTTGCTTGCCCCCTGTTATGGTGAACTTTATGAATGCTATTCCCCTGTGCCACTTCTCTCCTGCTTTGTTGATTCCTCTTTGTTTTGCTCTCTTGGGCTTGGACAAACACCATGCACTTGATTTTTACCATGCAAGAAAAATGAATAAATAGTTGGCTCATTGAAATATCTTTTCATCTATTTATAATGTAGATTACTTTTGAGTGAAATATCTTATTCATTAAGTTTCTCTTTTATAACTTATTGGTTACTTTTGAGTGAAATATCTTATCCATTAATTTTCTCTTTTATAGCTTATTGGTTCCCCAGATGACTCCAGCCTTGGTTTCCTCCGAAGTGATAATGCTCGAAGATATGTTAGGCAGCTTCCACAGTACCCAAGGCAAAATTTTGCTGAAAGATTTCCTAATATGTCCCAAGGTGCTGTCGATCTGTTAGAGAAGATGCTAATCTTTGATCCAAACAGGCGCATTACAGGTACCATGTGACATGATACGCTAGATTCCAATTACTAGTTTGCAGCATAGTGATGATATTCTTTATTTCTTTCTCTGTCTCTGTCTCTGTCTCTCCCAATCTATGGTAAAAACATAATTGGCTGTTGGAATGAGGATCAAATTTGTTTCTCCTCCTAAGAACTTTCCTTATCTGTTATGGAGTTTTGCTATTAATATGGAAGTATTTTGTTCTCCACTTGTAGGGATGGCAATGGGGTGGTAAATCCCCGTTCTCCACGGGGATTTGCTCCATACGGGGTGGGGATTCACCGATTTCTCTTCCCATGGAGACGGGGATGTAGGGAATTCTTTTCCCATCAGTGAGGACGGGGCGGGGATGGGGAGTGTATTCCCTACCCCACGGGGATCCCCATTCCCGTCCCCGTGGGGACCCGATAATATGATTAGATAATTACTCGTAATATAATTAGTAATAACTTACATAATTATCCCATAATATAATTAATAATTATTGGAAGAAATTTATTTAAGTATTTTCATATTTATGAATGCTGAATTTTTAATATTTTCCTAAAAAAATTGTAGAACATTGTTAATGTATTAAGAATATTTACACTTTAATTTTGTTGGGTTGATGTTTTGTGGGTTTGAATCTATTAATATTTTTTAAATATATTTATTTTTACTTATATGTTATTATTTATGAATTATATAAATATATATAAATTTGGTAAGATAAAATTCAAATGGGAATGGAGATCCCCGCGGGGATAAGGATTCCCATAGGGATGGGGATGGAGATTAAATTGTCTCGCATGTGAGGCGGGAACGGGGACGGGGATTCCCTGCCCCGTTGCCATCCTTCTCCAGACAAGTTGAAATTGCATATGGTAATTGATAAAACAAGTTGAATGTTCACTTATGCAGTTTTTTTTTTTTTTTAAAGTCTTTTTAAATGCTTAAAATTGGTTTTCTTTGCTCATCGATGAAGCTTCTCTCATATTATTTCCTTCTTTGCAGTTGATGAGGCACTGTGCCACCCTTACTTGGCACCTCTTCATGATATCAATGAGGAACCTTTTTGCTTAAGGCCTTTCAACTTTGATTTTGAGCAGCCATCATTTACTGAGGAAAATATCAAAGAACTTATCTGGAGGGAGTCTGTAAAATTCAATCCAGATCCTTGAGAATTATCTGATAATATGTGTTGTATACACTTAGGAAAATACTCCATGATTCCAATTTTCACCATAAATACATAAAATCCTTCAGGGTCTCTGGGGAAAGAAGATGAGAGCACTTGGGGTTTATTGGGATTCATTAACTTGTCAAAAAGAGGATCGTTAATTTTCGTCTTGGATTGCTTGTGATATTGAAGCGTAATAGATGATGGATAAGTTGCATTCAAGGTAACTGAGAAGAATCTCTATAGAGGTTCAATTTGTAGTTGGCATTAGGGTGCACCAACTGGATTTGCGGTGGCCTGAGACAAGGAGTGGTTATTGCACCGGCAATATGTAGTATTTTGGAATAGGGATTCTGCAAAGTTCCGAGACCCAATGTTCCTTTTTTTTTTCCTGCTTCTGAAAGTTGATTTGAATGGGAAAAATTTCTTTGAATTGCTAGGCTTTATATCTTTTCCCATTTTTTACGCGGAATAGCTGAAATGTGAAATGTGAAAATATTGTTTCTGGTGCAATGTCTTGCTGAATGTGGTGAAAAGGCTAGTTTACTACACATATTAGGAGGGCATGACTGTATCACATGAAAGATCTAATGGGGAGCAGCTGCTGAATCAGCAGCAAATTCCAAGCCCTTGCAGGTTCAGAAATTGTTTTATCGTCTCCTTTGGAAGAACATGGATACTAATCAGTATGAGCCTTTTCCGTGGGATTTTGAAGTTGAAATATTTTACTTTTTTCTTACTGTAGAACATGGATTTTATGAGAGCCGCAATCTAAAAATGACAAATTTGGCCGTTCGATATCAGGGGACAGAGAGCATCGTCAAAATTGGTAGTTTTTTTGGATATGAAGTCTAGATATGCTTGATTCACACCGAAGCTAAGCAACAAACTGATTATTCATGATGCTAAAACATGTATTGCGACATTCCTCTATTAAATCCTATTCTCAAAACTAAGCAACCTTTGTTTTCATAAATACATCACAACTATATATTCCATTAGGCTAGCAACTATTTCAAACCATGTTTAATTATATGGACATATGAAGATCAATACTATGGTGTTTAATAGAAGACATGGAAGAACAGTAATCTCCCAGTCTAGCAGAACTCTTGGAGTTGTAGAGTCATGTTTTGCTTGTCCTAAAAAGGAACTTCACATATAATCCATTCCATAAGTGCACTTCTTGAGTTGTACTGAGTCGATTGGTATATTCTCCGGTGGAAAGTCGCACTCTGTAATTTTCTCCGGCCCTTGCTCAGGCAACAAATCACACGGTCGAGGGGTCACCCCACTTGTAATCCCCTCAATGTCAGTGCATGTCCATGGTATCTTCTTGGCCTTGGCTGCCATTCCAATTGTCACATTAGAAATACAAATTTCCTTAAACGGGTCACCGGAAATCCCCTCCAATCTGGCAGCCATGGACACATTATCGGCAACCATATCCCTATAGTTAATCCCTTGAATGACAGGCAGAGCATTTGGGTCATAGTTTTTATCAGCATGTGACCCATAATTTCCTGTCATCCAAAAGGCCCATTTCATAGTATGCATAGTCATTTTCTTCACGTATATATCCTTCACGTATCCTCCTCTCCCTACAGCAGTTTTGATTCTAACCCCTGATTCTGTATGAATGGCTGTGATGTCCTCTGCTCTAACATCTTGGATCCCACCAGACATTTCACTTCCTAGTGCAATCGTGGCACTATATGGTGAAATACATGTGAGCCGTCTGATGATTAGTTGCTTTGTGGGCATACCAAATGCAATCCCATACTCATCCCAACCGCTCTTTACAGCCACACAATCGTCTCCAGAAACAATATAACAGTCTTCAATTTTAGTGTTTGTGCAAGAATCTGAAAAGCAAAACAAACATGCATAATTGATATGGGCAAGGAAATTGAAAATTGATGTGGTAAATGTATCTAATCTGGAAGACTAAATAATAAACCTGGGTTAATCCCATCAGTGTTTGGAGATGTGACAGGAGCAAGGATGGTAATGCCTTGAACAAGAATATTACTGCAATTCCACGGTCAAAAATTTAAAATTACCTCACTGTCAAGATGGTGAAAGTTTCAGTTCAAAAAAAAAAAAAAAAAAAAAAAAAAGGGTGAAAGTGAATGATGAATATCCATGTGTGCTCTGGTAGTACCTGCTGTAAACAGGATGAACATTCCATGATGGAGAATTTAAGAGCGTTAGATTTGAAATTTGGATTTTATCTGTGAACATGATTTCAATCAAGTAAGGTCGGGTGTATTTGAGCTTGCCCTTATGGAATTGCTGCCACCAGAATGCACCCTGACCATCAATTGTGCCATTATTCCCTGCATTTAAATTATGTTAGCTAAAGTTAAATATATTTATATATTTATCAGTTTCAGCTGGGCTTGAAAACTGCAAAATTTAATGTTAATCTCGGTTTACATGTTAATTACCTGTAATAATAACATCAGTGAGGTTTGTTCCAAATATGAGACTGGCAAACCTTCCAGCCGCTGCATCTCTTCCTCGGCCGTATGATGGCAGAGGTTTCAGCAATGGCCATTCTTTCAAGTCCTAAAACAAATTTAATACCATATACAGTTCAAACCACAAAATTTATTTCAGCAACGGCCATTCTTTCAAGGCCTAAAGCAAAATTTAACACAATTTGTATCTTATAAAAGGGACCAATGAGCAAGTGGTTCAATAGTACTATATTCAGTCTCAAGTTTGAGTCTCCAAATTTTCCAAAATAAATAAATAAATTAAAGGGTAAAAAAGAAACCTGAGAAGCAAGAAGAACAGCATCCTGGTGAAGGAAGAGAGTGAAATGACTGGTGAGGCTGAAACTACCAGTTAGCCATTTTCCAGCAGGAACAAAGAGTTGAGACCCACCATCTGATGCATATTGACTCAAATGATTAATTGCATCCTGAAATGCTTTAGTATTTGAGGTTTTCCCATCTCCAACTCCTCCAAAATCTGTTATTGATGCACTGTGAGCTCTGCAACTCATAGCATTGTACTCAAACGACTCCAAATTCCTTGCCTTTCTGCTCTCTGCTACTCTCAGACTGGCTAGTGCCAAGATTACCACAATTAAAATTGTTTTAGCCATTGTTGGATAATGTAATATGAGATTTTGTTATGTGGTGTTGTGAAGACAAAAGGAGTATTTATAGAGGGGGAGAAAGTTTGTAAATTGTAAAAGTGTGAAATTAGAGTATGGCTTGTAAAGCTGCTTTATCGTTCTTAGAAGCAAAGTAACACTTTTCGTGACTCAATTTTGTTTTTTGTTCATTGCATTGAAATCACCTTAACAGAAATATTTGATTTTGACCACAAACTTTAAAAACTAAGCTCTCTTATCATACTCTAATTCCATACAGCTTCAATTTGTAAGGCTACATATGATATATCTTCTTTTGAGGTTACAATTTAATGATATGAATTATATCTACTTTTTCTTTTTTTCATTATTTTAGGAATTCATTGACATATAGGGTATGTTTGGGATTAAATTTTCCAAAAACGCTATTTAATAAAATTTTTTATATTTTTTATAAAACTGTTTTTAAATAAAAACAGATAAATTGATAATTTTCTCAAAAATAAATTTAAAAAATCAATCATTAAATCAAAAAAATTTAAAAGCGTCTTCTTAATTTCTAACAGTAATTCCAAACGCTCTCGTAGTGTAACTTGTTTACTAGTTAAAACTGAATTTTGAAAATGTAAAATTTTACAAACAAGTCTAATTAAACTGCCAATTAAGTGTTTTGCATAAATTACTTTTATAATTTTGATTAGGTTAAACTTTTTTTTTTTTTTTTGACATGAAATATTCTATACAATTCAATTATTAAGTGTACAAGTTACATTAAGTTATATTGAAAACAGTACAAATCAAATTCAAATCTAATATTGGCAAGGAATTAATAGTACGAATTACAAATTAAATTCAACATATTTTAAAAATCCAATATGCGACCTCTCAGAATCTCGCCTTGCCATTATTGTAATTTGAACTCTTGCATCTTGGCGTGCAGTCTATAATTAATTAAATAAATGGGACTTGATCAGCAAAAAGCATCAAAACAAATGTTGAATTGAAGTAGTAAATGCCCATACTCCTTCACTTCCAAATTGTTCCTGCTAGTAATCATTATATAAATACATTTGGCATGTCATTATCCTCCCACTGCCAATATGCTTCCCACCTTCATCATTATCTTAAATCATATAAAATTCTACCAAAGATACACCAGTTCTTTTTGCTACTTCAAAGTTAAAAACTAAAAGAACTTTCTTTTGCCATTGGACAACCAGCCAAAGTTAGTGGCTTATCAGTGGCATTATTCAATAGAAACTAGTAGGATTAAAAGTATAAGCATGCAAGTAAAGGATAGGTTTGTGCTTGGTGAGCTTAATTTGTGGAAATTTGGTTAGGTTACAGATGCAGAGACCATGTGATTAGTAATTTGTTAGGAGAGGGTTGTTGAATTTTGGTCTGTTTCTGTTAGAAAGTAGTTAATGGGTCCCTTTCAATTTTACACTTTTTTTTTTTTTTTCCGAAAAGGAGGAGGCCACTAAATACAGTATTCAATGAGAGACCGCAAATCAAGCATTATCGCTCTCAATTTAAATTATTTCAATGAATTATTGAGTATTGTTAAAAAATTTTCCTTGGATTAAACATGTCTTTATCACTAGATGATGACCTTTACTTTTCGCTTTCTGTATTCCTGAATTTCGCATATCAACAAAGTAGTAGTAATTCTGGTATCTTTGTTATTCAATCTCGTGAGCCTTTCTGCTCTCAGTCTCTCACTCTTACACCACCCCCCACTATTGCCGACCCACTTCACGGGTCTTTTTAATATACCGTGCCCCACTTATTTTCTTATCATTTCCTACGTTCACTTTCAATGGATGATCAAAATCCAGGCCACACAAATTTAAGTTAAAACTAGGGTCGAATCGAAATCAGAACTGGATCATAAATAAATGGTTAAATGTTTTATAAAATTAAAATCGAATCAAAATTTAGGAAACAATTATTATATTTTTTTAAAATAATAAAATTGTGAGTTCAAATTTAAGTTATTTCAACTCTAAAGGTCGATCTTTTTATGCGGGATGTATGGATGCTCCAATAATTGAGTTATATATATATAGTTTGTTTTGCTTTCTATTTGAAGACAGAAACAAAATAGATCCGTGGATTAATAGTGATAGAATATGTTATGTTTATTTGAAGTTTAGGAGTGTCATGTGTTGAGTCACGGGAGCATTACCAATACCATTGTCCTTTTCAAGTTGTAGACAAAAATTCTAATTTAGTGGGGGCTCTCTTAATGCCCTTCACATGACCTTATCCTTTCTTATTATTTTTCTTCTTCTTCTTTTTATGTTACTCACTTTTGTCTCATTCTTTGTGGATTGTTAGGACCTAAATCATTCATTTACTACCAAACCACATGGGGCAATGGGCTTTTTCTTTTGAAATTCAAGACTATGAATTTTCAACCATAACCAAGTAGTTGTTCAATAATAAACATATCACAATTTTCTTGTTGATTTTTAAATTTACCAAAGTCTTTTAGGACTGGGTCCCACTAATGGAGTAAAAAAAATAAATTAACAACACAGTTTTATGCGGGCTAAAATCTAAAGCCCAAGACTCATATTGGGCCGATTGTCTTGACTTCTAAATAATGGGCTGGGCCCATCAAACTCCATAATTTCATCATTATGTAGTGGTAAAGCTGAATGGGAAAATGCAACAAGAAGAAACTCTTGTAGAATCAGAGTTTTCCTGATGACACAGCTTCACGGTTGCCCCAGTCGAATCAATAATAAAAATGAATAGTCTTGAAGGACCAGAGAGCGAGTGCGGCTTTAGTTTTTAGGTAATGACACGCGTTGGAGAAAATTGAAGATGGGTCTGGCAGTGTCTACATGGTGGTGCTCACGCTGATTGTTGGCTGATCACTGATGATGGCCATCGCCACTTATCTCTCTCTGGTGTGTTGCTGTTGCCTACAAAAACACCGAAACATAAAAGAGAAATGGCCAATGCTGCATTTAGCCTATGTTCTATTATAAGGAAAAAGAAAAACAGAGTTCTCTGGTGTGTTGCTGTTGCCTACAAGAACACCGAAACATAAAAGAGACATGGCCAATGCTGCATTTAGCCTATGTTCTATTATAAGGAAAAAGAAAAACAGAGTTCTCTGGTGTGTTGCTGTTGCCTACAAAAACACCGAAACATAAAAGAGATGTGGCCAATGCTGCATTTAGCCTATGTTCTATTATAAGGAAAAAGAAAAACAGAGTTCCACTGATGCATTTCTCTGTGGGCTCTTCTTCTGCTCATCTTTTTCTTAATATTCCTGAATGTTTAGTCGATGATAATCAAAAGAGACTGAGGCCGTCGTGTGAGTATATGACCTCACCACTTGTGTGGGTTGACTTCGCAACCTCAGTAGCTTATCGAAATTATGAGGCGATTGATATTTTTGAATGGGGTTTATAGAGTAAATGTTTCCAGGAGATCAGATGCTGAAAGGATAGCCAAAGTCTTGAATGGATGTCAGGCTGTGGCTGCACGTAGTTGCAGAGAATTAGAAGGTAATTACTTGAATTCATTGCAAAAGGTATTGGGAAAACCTGTGATTCCTGTAGGTTTTTTACCGCCAGAGAAATTAGTAGTGATGGATCATGAGGTGACATTTTTAAATGGCTTGATAACCAGAGGCCTAAGTCAGTCGTTTTTTAAAGCTTTGGTAGTGAGTTTAAGCTAAGCAGAAATCAAATTTATGAGATGGCTTATGGGTTAGAGATATCTGGATTACCATTTCTATGGGCATTGAGAAAACCCCATTGGGCAATTAACGATCTTGATGCTTTGCCTTCAGGATTTGGGCAAAGGGCATGTACAGGTGTAAATGAGCCGAGCCATTCGCAAAGTGTTCAGCTCGATAAAAGTTTGTTCACGTTCACATTACTTTATAAATAAGCTAAATTTGAGCCTTATTTTAAAGTTCGGTAAATAAATGAGCCGAATTTGAATAAAGTGAAACTCAATTTTATAATTATATTTTTTCATGAATTAGATGTTTTTACTTTTATATTAATTTTAAGTATTTTTATTATAGTTATTTTATTAGAAATAAATATTTAAAAAGTTAAGTATTTTGATAATTTATAAACAAGTTTTATAATGAGTTGAGTTCTAATTTAATTTGATTATAATTTATTAATGAGTTGAACTCGATTTTTAAACGAGCTAAATTTGAACATGATTTTCAAACTCCATCTAAAACTCGAGCTCGAGCTCAAACTTGAAAAAAAAAAAAATGAACTGAACTTGAATAAGTTAAAACTTAGATCGACTCGGCTCGACTTGTTTACACCCCTAGAAGCATGTAAACAAGGGATTGTTAGTATGGGATGGGCACCACAAATGGAGAGAAAAGTAGAAAGAAGTGAAGATGGATCTTTTAATAGGGATGGAATTGCCAATGCTTTGAGACTGGCTTATGGTGTCAGAAAAAAGGGAAAGGATTGAGAACCAGAGCAAGTGAAGCTGCAGAGCTTTTCTGAAATCATGACTTGCATCATCACTGCTATATTCGTAAATTTGTGGAGTTGTTAAATAATAATTGAGGGTTGATTATTATCCAAAAACAATAATTAAACATAGAATTCCATTCTATGATTTGATAATGTATTCCATAAAATTGTATCTTCAATATCTCTAGAATTCTATGCAAACCATAAATGGTTGAACAAAATGTCTTTTTTAAAACAAGTGAAATATTTCAGGCTATACACCTGCAATTTTTTTTGATAGTCATGGTAAGTTAAATATCTATATGATCTAAAAGTTAGAAAATAAAAGTAGTATGTTTATAATTTGAAAGTGAAATCTCACCTAAAAGCAAGAATTTAACCATGTTTTTCTAAAAAATGTGGCCATAAGGTCTTTGTAGAATATCAGAAAGAAAAACAAATAAAAATAATAATACAAATTGGAATCCAATAATTCCAATTAAGAAAAACAAAAAGTGGAGGCCGCCATCTCTTAATTTTGAATATATAAATGTCCCAATCAAGATAATTACCTTATGGCACCCTCAGCACCTATGTGATCATTCTTGTATTGTATTTGGTACAAAAAAAAAAAAAAAAGAAAAAGAAAAAAATCTTCTCTTGTCAATTTTTTACACCTCCACCAGACTTTTATTTATTTATTTATTTTTTTACATATCCCAATCAAAAGAAACATAAACATGCATATATGGATGTAAATTTCCGCAGCATTTTACTCATTTTATATAAAAAAATTTCAAACTACTGAAGATTGATTGAACATTAGAAATGGCGAGTGATATGCATGTGGTAATCCTTCCGTGGTCAGCCTTTGGCCATATAGTGCCATTTTTCCAACTCTCCATAGAATTAGCCAAAGCTGGAATTCATGTCTCTTTTGTATCAACTCCCAGAAACATTCAAAGACTCCCTAAAATTTCACCGAACTTAGCAACTCTAATGCACTTGGTGGAACTTCCTTTGCCAATTTTGAATGATAAGTATGGCTTGCCAGAAGGAGCTGAGGCCACAGTAGACATCCCTGCGGAGAAGATTCAGTACCTGAAAATCGCTTATGATCAACTCCAATATCCTTTCAAGCAGTTTGTCGCTGATAAAATGCCCAATTGGATAGTTGTTGACCTTTGCTCCTACTGGGCTTCTGATATTGCTAAAGAATATGGTATCCCACTTCTTTATATGTCTGTTTTCTCAGGTGCTATGAGAGCTTTTATGGGGCCGCCAGAATATTTAGATGGTGATGGCCAAAAGAGGCTCAGGGGAACGCCAGAAAGTCTAACTTCACCGCCAGAATGGATAAATTTCCCTTCTTCAGTGGCTTTTCGAAGCTATGAGGCACGCATATACCATCCTGCCTTCTATGGTGAAAATGCCTCAGGCATAAGAGATGCTGAACGGCTTGCAAGAACAATGGCAGCTTGCCAAGCTTCGCTTGTTCGTAGCTGCACTGAATTTGAAGGCGAGTACTTGAATATATATGAGAAAATGCTTAGGAAGCCAGTGATTCCATTAGGTTTGCTCCCTCCAGAAAAACCTGAAAAAGGAGAAATCAATATTGATGGAAAATGGAGGAAGATCTTTGAATGGCTTGATAATCAAGAGCACAAATCAGTTGTGTTTGTTGGATTCGGTAGCGAGTGTAAACTGACAAAAGATCAGGTTCACGAGATAGCATATGGACTGGATTTATCAGAATTGCCATTTCTATGGGCACTTAGGAAACCCAGTTGGGCTATCAACGATACAGATGATGTTCTGCCCCAAGGATTCATTGACAGAACATCTAAGAAAGGGATTGTCAGTATAGGATGGGCACCACAGCAACAAATTCTAGCACATCCATCAATAGGTGGATCCTTGTTTCACTCTGGATGGGGTTCTATCATAGAAACTCTACAGTATGGCCATTATCTTATTGTTCTTCCTTTTATCATTGATCAAGGGGTGAATGCCAGGTTACTGGTGGAAAAAGGTTTAGCTGTAGAAGTGGATCGGAGGAATGATGGATCATTTACCAGAAATGATATTGATAAATCTCTGAGACTAGCTATGGTTTCTGAAGAAGGAAAGAAGCTGAGGGATCGAACGAAAGAAGCTTCCACCATTTTTGGGGATGCAAAGCTGCATCAGAACTACATCACTAGGCTTGTGGAGTATCTGAAGAACGGAAGATGGGTAAATATGCCATATTGTAGTCAATAAGAACTGTATACAACCGATATCTATCCTTCTCCTGGTGTATGAACTTGTCATTACGGTATCTATTTCAAATACTAATGTCGTACTCAGTTCAAATACCAATACAACCTTGCAGCTTGCTATAGAAAAAGAGCAATGTCGTTGTCAATGACATACTAGTGTTGGGTTTGGCTTAAAAAAAAAAAAAAAGAACATTCAAGTTTTGGGTCTCATAACTATTCGTTTCATTAACATATTCGGATGATTGGAAGGAAACATGCCAAAAGTTTCAATGGTTTTCTCACATCTGGCAAAGGACTTTGATCTCAGAACCTAAAACTGCAAAATCCATTTTGCTGCCAAAAAAAAAATCATCCGCTTGAATCTTTTGAAAAATCACGCAGGCTGATTTATAACTATAAAACAAAACTTGCTCTTTGTTTCCGTCTTCTATTCATTTTTTCTTTCTTTTTCTCCTTTTCCCCCAATTCCTATTTCATCTGCACAGGATGGATGAGTTAAAGACTCCTAAATTCTGTCAACTTAAGATAGCATCAAGTAAACCTTTACATTACAACGATTTTCAATTCAGGTGTAGCAGATATCCAGATCTAGTGATGCAGCAATCCAACCTCAAGCATAAAGAAACCCATTTATATGAATATCAATGAGTAGGTATATCCTGCCAGGGATTACCCAACTCAGCACCATGTTCCTTTAGTATCCGGGCTGACTGCAGAAGAATGTCTTGTTGTGCGCAGTAAAATTCATATTTGCTCTATAAACAGAGTAAAGCAGGCCTTAGCAAAATAATATAAATAAATAACAAATAAATAAAAAGAGTACAAGCTGACACAGTGAAATTGTAGAAAGGATCACACATCCAAGCATTGAGTATGCAAAACAGAGCTTCAAGGGAACGAAGAGCATATCAATTGACAAGATATGCAATTACTCAATGACATGACTAACAAGAGATGGATATAGAGCTTATTTAGTCCCCATAAACAAAACGCAGATACTTCAGAAATTGAATCAGTCAATATTTTCTGTTTAGCAACATTTTAAAAATTTCATTAGATGCATGAATAACCATCTCACTCAATTTTTAGGAGTCAATTTCATAAGAGCATTCCCAATGCACTCTTTATATATGTCAAATTCTTTATTATAAAAAATTATCTCAAAAAATAAAATTCCAATATACTCTTTATCTTTAAAAAATAAAGAAGAGAGTTAATTTGGCTCTCCACATCTAGAATATGCTCTTTAGATAATTTTAGTAATATTTTTTCTATTAGACAAATTTAAAGAATGAAAAATTAAAATAATTAATAATTATGAGATAAAGTAAAATAAAGAGCAAAATATAAAGAGTTTATTAAATTTAAATAAAATTTTCTATTTTTTATCGACTATATGCTCTTTATTAAAAAAAATATGCTCTTTAAAATAAATAGTAGTATTGGAGATGCTCTAAAAACTATTTTGTACATACAACTTGATGTCATTTGAATTGGCTAACCAATTGAAAAAAGATAGTTTCACAATTTATGATATGCTAATGATTTGAAGCGTCTAAAGATTTGCCAGACTGAGGAAATAAAAGAATTAAGCAAACACACCTCATACATAAATGCCAAAGCACCATAGAATAGGGAGAGAAGAGCTGGGGAACTCACCATGTGTTTGAGATTGCATCCAATAGTCAATTCTGCAAAAGAGCTTTCTATCCTAGACAAAAAACAGTATGGAGGTTCCTTTTCCAAGAAAACTTTTGGGTTTGACTTTAGCCAGCTTTTGATGCCATCCGATACTTGAGGTATCTTATCCAGACCATCAATTCTCACAGGAATTTTAGTGACCGTAGCACGCCACTGTGCACGTGATTTGTTCACGATTACCTAGGATAAATAAAAATTTATAGTAGAGCATATTTACCATAGAGTAATGAAAATACAAAGACAATTTGTAGGGAACAAGATGCCCACCTGACTGGAAAATAATGAATTCGGAACCGAGACAGGAAATTTCTCAGCATTCAGCAGCACTGTGCTAGTAAGTCCCATTTCAACCACTTGACCTTCCATGGATCCAGCCTATAATGAGAAGATTCAATAACTCACCATAAGGAAACAACATAACAATAAGGGCAATCAAATAATATGCAAGACATCATCCAATTTTTGAGACACTAAAAATATTGAGATCATAAAAAATGCATCCCATATTTTCTCAGAGACAAATAATAGTAGTTAGATGGATAAAGTTAACATTTAGCTTGACAAAAAAAATTACATATCTACAATGTTATAAACTGGTAACCGTGAAAATTATTACAGTTATTGGTTGCAATACTATCAAATAAGTGTATTGTGGTAATTCCTAATGTGGTTGACCCCACAGTTTAGTTCTCTAGAAAAGAAAGTAAAAAATGTGCAGCAAAGAGGGCTTGATGAAAGATCCTCATATTAACTATCACTCACTAACATAACAACAACAACAAAAACAATAGAGTTATGCATGCTTAATAAATCATTGCTTTTAATTTTAGAAACTAAATATTAATTTCAGCATAAAACTACAATAATCATAATGGTACCACAAATCAAAGTCACTGATTGAACTTATTAATCGTTCACTATTTTCTTAATAGGATGGCCACAAATTTTGCTTCAGAAAAATATTTAATCCATCGAAAATAAAAGTGAATCAATTGAACAAGCACGTTCAACATACTTTTATTGTATCTCCAAGCGAAAAAGGCTTCGAAAACTGGATAGAAAATCCACTGAGCACATTCCCAAGGACGTCTCTAGCAGCAAAAGCAGTGGCTACTCCTGCATAGGGTTTAATAAAAGATGTGTTAATATATGTTGCAAACTATACCAAAACACCATAGAACTAACTACAAGGGAGGAAATGCTTAAATTACACCAGTTGCATTGTTATCGATAAGATAGGATAGTTTGAAAGTACAAATTGTTAACTGACCCAGTAAAACTTATCTTCATATGAGAACAAAATGAAAACAATAATGTTAAGGAGAATGAGAAACAAGACAAAGAAAACAACATCAGTAGTTTAAGAGAAAGTTGATTGAGTAAGAGAATATCGTATTAGAATTTGGAAGACTTAACCACATGGAAATACAGCTTCCATATAGTGAAATCTCAATATCACACAATTTATTCCACACATGACACTACACAATTTTCATTATTATTGATAGTTGGGATTGGTTATTCAAAGTTTCAAACTCTGAACCTCCTCATTAGAGGAAAAAGATTTAACTACCAAGTAGGCCATGGCCTAACAAAAGAAAAAAAAACTAGTTTAAAGACTTGCAGACTTATTCTAAACATAATATTACACAAAATGTACACCTTCCCCATCTATAAAAACAAAACATACAAATAAAATTGGAATCACAAATGTTAAAGAAGAATATACAAAATCAGAAGATTGTTTCATTCATTATTTTCTTTATAGAAACTTATCATTAATAATTAACTGAAGTGAAAGAGCATAGTGATTGTCAGTAATATTCACCTCCTATACCACCCACAGTTAAAATGGATTGCACAGCCACTCCACATGCCTCAGCTAAAGCCATTACCCCAATAAGAAAAAGACCCATGGAAGAAATTTTGTCAAGAGTTAACATCCTTTCTCTATCAGGCAATGATAAACTCTGAGCACCCAATGCACGACTAAACACATTTGACTTCCACCGATAAAGAAACCAAACAAAAGAAAGAACAACTGCACCCCTCCATCCCTGTTCTATGTACTGTGATGCTGCAGTGGTTGGCGCTGCAATTGTGGCACTACAAGTCAAAGCCATCACATATCAATGATGAAATAAAATCATAATAAAAACCTAAAAATTCATATATATGATAGATAGAAATATTTTAGATGGAACCACTAACATTTTTAAAAATGCAATAAAGGTGACCAAATATCGCACAGGATCCTCTAAAGCACCCCAAAAGCTTTTCTCATATGGCACTGGCTCACCAGATAAGCTTCTAGCCAGCAATGCAGCAGGGGTATGTGTAGCATATTTGTGACACATCCTCAAAACCCTAGGCATCACCAACCATGCCAATAAGGTACCAGTGAAAGTATAACCAACCGGAACAATCACATTTTTAAGATAGGGATGTGAATCAAGCAACTGCTGACTATATGGAATAAGTTCATCAGACACCTCTTTAGTCTTTTGCCCAATAGAAGTCATTGCATCAAGTGCACTTTGCCAAGTATCTTTAATTTTATCAATCCAGTCAATTCCAACATTATCCTTGTTACCAACTTCTACGTTACTCCCACTAGAAGCAGAAGAAACTTCAAATGCCCCTGATTTGTCAACATTACCACCAGAAGATGATGCAAATGATCGATAGCCCAACACAGTGCTTACTGAAATATAAGGGATTGGTGATGTAGTAGAGAAAACGGATTTGGCTTTAGGACTGAAAATGTTAGGATGGGCATTTGCGAAGTTTTCAGTTCGTTTGAATTCTTTTTTGCAGTAGTCTTGGTTTACAAAAGCATATGATGATCTAAAGAGACTATGATTAGCAAATCTCGAATAATTTGTGATAGGGCTAACAGAATGCAGCTTTGAAGTGGGATAAATGTAACTACACAATGATTTCAGCCTAGAAATCCTAAGTCCAGCCATTAAAGCAACTCAAACTATAACATGAATCAGCTAAAATTGCCAATCTGCAAAAAACACGCCGAACACAGAATGTTATAAGCAAAGTCATCAAAATAATTTGAATAAAGAAAAAGAAATTAAAAAAATGATAGTATTATGAGATTTAGCTCCCAAAAAATTTATAATATACAAAAGCAAATAGCAAATCCTCCGTCTAATTAACATTGACAACTAACAAAAAGTATCATAAACCCTAATTTATGTTTGGATGCTACGAAAATGCAAGAAACAAAAGTACATTAAATAAAATCGTGTGCTAGAGACTAGATTGAAGAATTTCATTTTCTTTTCCTCCGATTTTCCGAGCGACCAAACAAACATTTTTCTCTAAGCAACTTATTAAGAATATGCTCACCGGAATTAGATGAGCAAACTTTGAGCCACATCAGGTTTTTCCTTTCGATCCTTCAGCGTTCTTCTTTACTTGGGAAAGGGTTTTACTGAGACACAGGGGTAGAGAAGGACACAGATTAGTGAGAATTTTTCAGAAACGAAATGCGGAGCACCCACTATTTAGACACAAATCTTTTTAAGTTCGTTGGATGCAGACTTTGTAGGATTATCCAACGGTTTACAATTAAAGTAGAGCCAATGCGTTTGCAATTTAAAAAATTAAGTGTTAAAAGTGTGAAATAAAATAAGTGATATAATATTTTAATTACTTATTATATAAGTTAAAAATTTTAACATACTATTTTAAATAGTATTTTATTTAATTGAAATTTTTAAAATATACTTATTAAATTAATGTAAAATTATTAAATATTAAAGATTTTAATTTTAAGTATTGAATAGTTTTATTAAATAATACTTAAGAAATTTTAGACTCGGATGTCGTTATTGATGATAAAAATTTAATTTATTAGTATTTATTTTATTTAATTTGTCAGCATTTATTTCATCTCCATAATAGGTTAAATTGTTTGTTTGTAATATGCTAAAAGGTTATTTTCCATTGTCATAAATCATTTAAATTAGAGTTTAGTTGAATAGGAGTCATTCACTTGCTCAAATAGTGGTGATTTGTGAACAATTGAGTTTATTTGTATGGATTAACTACAAATAAAATTTAAAAAAAAAAAAGAGTTTCTTCTTAAAAAATCAATTAAAAAACAAGGATATTATCGTATTACCCATACAGGAGTCATGCAATATTCGGAAACTTAAATCCTAACTTCCTTAACTTACTAGTTCCCTTATATTTACAGTTCTTTAAATTAAATCCTACTTGCATTGTGTCTCTTGTTGTGACAATATCATCTGGTTCCATCTGCTTCTCTCTGCAAATTAATCATTTTATGAAAGGAAAAGAAATTTTTTTATGGAATATGAATTTGAAAAACTCACCATCTACTACTATAACATGTACCCATTCAAAATTAATGTTCATCTTCCTTCTTTTACTTGCTTTTCCCTACATCTTTTACTCGTTCAAGTCTTTATACTCTTCAAATCCAGTCCATAACCCTTATCTACAAATATTAACCTCAAAACCTCTCCAAAATCCCAGAATTCAGCAGATTAACACAACTCTCCACCATATAGTTTTGGGCATTGCAGCCTCTTCCAAACTATGGGACCATAGAAAAAATTACATCAAATTATGGTGGAGACCCAATGAAATGAGAGGCATAGTTTGGTTAGACAAGCCTATAAATAAGCAAGATGATGATGATAATGTGTTGCCACCAGTAATGGTGTCAAGTAACACAACAAATTTCCACTACAATCATCCAAAGGGTCACCGGTCGGCGATTCGGATAACGAGAATAATAACGGAGACATTGAAGCAAGAGATGGAGGATGTGAGGTGGTTTGTGATGGGAGATGATGATACAGTGTTTATTCCAGATAATTTAGTTACTGTGTTATCAAAATATGATCATAATCAATTTTATTATATTGGAAGCTCATCCGAAAGTCATTTGCAAAACATTTATTTTTCTTATGGTATGGCTTATGGTGGTGGTGGGTTTGCTATTAGTTACCCATTAGCTAAAACTCTTGCCAAGATGCAAGACAGGTGCATTGAGAGATATACTGGTTTATATGGATCCGACGATCGAATTCAAGCTTGTATGGCTGAACTTGGCGTTCCTCTCACTAAGGAACCAGGATTTCACCAGGTTTATTTATTTATTTTGTTTGTTTCCTGAGAAACTTAAAGAAATTTATTAAAAAATTAAATAAAAAAATCTGCAACTATGTATATGTATATTTTGTGTTTGAAAAGGGTTTTTGTGATAAGACTGAATTTTTTTTTTTTTTTTAAATGAGAATTTATCTTAGTTGCAATTCCATCTTTGTTTATCGCATATCTGTCATAGATTAATCCTATTGGACTACAACAATAATAATGATAAGGGATTTTTTTATTATTTTGTTAAAGCCTATCCGAGTTATTTTCTTGTTATTTACTACATATTTTTTTGAATAATATTTATTTATTTTGAGCAGTACGATGTGTACGGCAACCTATTTGGGCTTTTGGCAGCACATCCAATAGCGCCTTTTGTTTCTCTACACCACCTAGACCTGGTTGAGCCCATATTCCCCAATATGGATCGGATCGAAGCCTTACAAAGACTAAAGATCCCAATGCAACTGGACTCCGCTGCTCTCATGCAACAATCCATCTGCTATGATCAAACCCGACAGTGGACCATATCCATATCTTGGGGCTATACGGTACAAATATTTCGGGGCATAATTTCGCCCCGAGAACTGGAAAGACCAGCAAGAACATTTTTGAATTGGTATAGAAGTGCTGATTATACTGCTTTTGCTTTCAACACTCGTCCTGTTAGCGAGAGCTTGTGTCAGAGGCCCTTTGTATATTGTTTTTCTAATGCTTCTTATAACCATGATACAAATCAGACGGTTAGCGACTACTTCCGACATTCAATTCCAAATCCTGTTTGTGCGTGGAATATGGACGATCCTTCGCAAATTTACAAGATTGAGGTTTATAAAAGACCAAATCCATTTTTATGGGACAAGGTAATGAAATTTATCAACTAAACTTCTATTTTCCTGGATTTGTATTGCCATTTCATAAATTGAAATGAAATTCATTCTTTTTTTTTTTTTAATTGTGTTCTGTATTTTGGATAGGTTCGAAGAAGAAATTGTTGCAGGATTATACCCACTGCACAAAATGATATCTTGATAGTTGATGTTGGAGAATGTAAAGAAGATGAAGTTATTGAAATGCAATTGTCAAAAAATTGAAAGAAATTTTTTTTTTTTTTCTATTATAGGATTTATTGTATATTTTGATGAATTGGATTTTGATCTATCCCTCAGCTTTAAATATATGACACTATTATAAGTAAGACTAAGAGATCGATAGATTCTATTACTAATTACTCTAATCTTTCTTCCTAAATTATCTAATGATTTGTTGTCAGTTGGCATTAGGGGGAGATTATAACATGGATGAATATATTAAATCTTTAATTTTTAGCATATTAATTAGTATTGAAGTTAAAATTATTGATTTTTGTCAAGAACACTTTATTTGATAATAATCACAATTTTAAAGTTTAAAATTTTAATAAATATTGTCAAATTTATAGTATATAATTAATGTAATGTAATTATATATATATATATATATATATATATATATATATATATATTATAAAAATGAAGTTCAATAGTTGTTTACAAATATTTTTACCATATGTCAAATAACTCTTTCAAAAGTTGAATGTATAAGAAATCACCTCATAAAAATAATTAATGTATTTTAAGAAAACAAAAGTGGAACTGAAAAATGGATTTTTGTATACTAAGCCACTTGTCATTACCTTGTAGCCAAATACACAAGTCATTAGTCATTGCCCTCAAACCAAATAGTTGGTAATGACTAATGACTTGTGTATTTGTTTCCAAGGTAATGACAAGTGGCTCAGCGTACAAAAAATAAAGTCATCACCGTCAAACGTAATAAGGGAAAACTCACCGTTTTGAGGCGATTCTGATGGTTAAAAGACTCGAAAACCAACATGGTGGGCCCATAGCCAAACGCGCAAAAAGCGATTGTCCGAACGCGTAGACTCCGAAACCAGGTCTTGTTCTGCGATGCAGACAGTTAGAAACCATAAAACAAAAGGAGCTTCGTTTAATTTTTCCAAATATCTGGAATCTGAATCCTCTCCTCAATTCCTCTCTCATGGAGACTCTACGCACAAACCCTAGAATCTCCCTCTTCATTCTCTCCTTCTCTCTAATCTATACTCTTTCGCTTTCCACCTTCGCCCCCACCGATAACCACCTAATCAACTGCGGTTCCACTGCCGACACCACCGTTTACAATCGCCGCTTCGTTTCTGATGACGATTCCTCCAATTCCAACTCGCCGCTCCTCTCTGCCACCCGGACGATTCCACTTGCGAGCCACAGTCCATACCCCAATCCACTCCAAATCTACAACACGGCTAGGATTTTCAAGAAACCTTCGAAGTATGTGTTCGATATCAAAGATCCAGGAACCCACATGGTACGTTTTCATTTTCACCCTTTCGTTTCTTCGAATTGGGACTTAAAATATGCTCAATTCCACGTTCTGGTTAATGGGTACGTCGTTTTGAGCAATTTTACCGTGGCAAATGTCGTCAACCCTCTGGTTAAGGAGTATTTAATCTGGGTTGATTCAAGTAAGCTTGTCATTACTTTTATGCCTGCAAGAAGGGATGAATTCGGGTTTGTTAATGCAATTGAAGTAATATCTGCGCCTAAAGATTTAATTGCTGATGTGGCAACTCTTATGGATGGTAATAAAACTGAGAAATTTGATGGATTAACTAAGCAAGCTCTTGAAACATTGTATCGGGTCAATGTTGGGGGTCCCAAAATTACACCTTTTAATGATACAGTGTGGAGAACATGGATTCCCGATGATGGCTTCTTTAAATCAAGCGAGATTTCAAGCAGGATCTATTTCAGTGGTAGAATTATGTATCAAAATGGAGGGGCTACTAGGGAAGTTGGTCCAGATTTCGTCTACAAAACTGCTAGAGTGATTACTAGCACAAATGCTTCGATCCCTAATGGGAACATGACATGGGAGTTTCCACTAATGGAGGGTTATCAATATCTTGTTAGATTGCATTTCTGTGATATTGCTAGCATGTCACTTGGTTTGCTATATTTTAATGTGTATATTAATGGGAATATAGCATACGAAAATTTGGACCTCACCTCCATTACATACTTTCTGGCTTCACCATTTTATGCAGATTTTATTGTTGATAGTGATAGCTATGGGCTTTTAAAAGTGAGTGTTGGACCTTCAGACAGGAGCATGGCGCACACAGTTGATGGTATTTTGAATGGAATTGAGATCATGAAGATGAATAATTCAATGGGTAGTCTTGATGGAAAGATGTGTGCAGGGATGGTATTGAAAAGTTGGCCAAGAGAGTCTATTGGTGTTTTGGTTCCTTTGGTAGCTATTGTGTGTTTGTTGTTGAGTATATTTGCGGTTATGCATAGGAGGACAGTTGCTAAGAGGGACTCTGTTACATGGTCTAAATTGCCTACTGATGTCCAAGAAGATAATTCAAAGTTTGGAAATCAACATTTATCTGGCAAAACTTGATGTTTGTCCAAGATCAACACGGTTTTGTACAATAATCAGTGGTTATGAAATAGGAGGGATGGTATTCTTAGTTTCATACTTTGTGATATTAAAGGGTCATGCATGGATGGTTCTAAACTTGTAATTGGAAGTCATTAAGGAGCATTGTAGGTGAGGTATTGTAGAGAGAATATGCAAGCAATTTGTATTTACAGCATATAGTGTATTCACAAATAATCTTCTGTTGTCCCTCTGTGCTTTTATTTATCATATATATATATATATTGGATTGCTAGAATATTGTTCTTTTGATATCATATGTTTGCAACTTTTAGAATTTGTATTGTGTGATCAAATATACTGATTATGTTGCTTCTACTTTCATGCCTTGTGATTTCAATGACAAATGAATAAGATTGCGACTGTCCAACAAAAAATGCTTATCCAAGTGCGTACTCTAGGTATCAATGTTTTTTATTTTGTTCTCTCTCTCTCTCTCTCTCTCTCTCCCCCCTTTTTTTTTTTCAGAAAACATATAAACATTTATTATTGTCTTTTTCCAACAAAAATAAAAAAAAAAGGACTGAAGGTGTCTGATAATAATCTGCTCAATTCACAAGATTGAATTCACAGCTGAGTGATGATAATTATCTGAAATTATAATCTGCGAACAATGATGAAGCCTCTGAGACAGAACAAAGCATTGAGGAGAATGCGGACAGGTTATGTTTGCCTGGAGGGAGCTGCTGGACTTAAAAAAAAAAAAAAAAAAAAGAAATAGAATTCTGCAAAAGCTAACTTACTTCCAGGCTAGGTTTGTGTAGGAGACCTGTTTTTATGAGGCGAAAAAAAAAATAACAAAAATAAAAATCTGTGAAATGCCTTGATCTGTTTTTGACGTTTTGGGACCTGACCTGAAAGTCATCAATATCCAATTACTGCCTTATCCATATCTAAGGATAGGCTGAACACAGAAAATATTCCTCATGTAAATTTGTTTTATTTTATTTTATTTTTAATTATATTTAAAATTAAAAAAAAAAAAGTTGTCCTTTAAGAGAAAAAATAAATAAGATAGTAATATAATTAAGGCCTATGATAGCACGCTGGTATTATCATACATCAAACACACGAAAATCCAATCCCGAGTTCACCCAACACACGAACTCCTACTGTCACCACTACATTAAAACATGACGTCAATCTCCATTTTTCTTCTTTAATCCACACGATTCACAAAGTTCAAAATTCATAAAATATTAATTTTTTTTTATAATAGAAAATATAGAAATAATGAAAAAAAAATCTATTTTTCAAATCAAATTATAATAGAAAAATTTTATGTACATGCTAAATATATTCCTTTGCCACTCTCATCATAATCTAAGACTTCATAAATAAAAATATAGGAAATTAATAAATTACATATAAAAAATAAATAAATTAGAATTTTTTGAGAGTGATATATAGAATCCATGGTTCTAGTACTAGTCATTGCACGAACCTTGCAACTGGAAGAAGTAAACGGCAATCACGAATCACAATTCTTAGCCTTCGATATCTGAACAATTCCCATATTGGAAATTTGCCTCCTAATTATGTAATTTATAAATAAATAACAATAACCTTAATTACTTCTTCTAAAAATTCTAATAAATACGTGCCATATATCAAGAAGCATGCTTCTTGATTTTTCCAGTACATTTTACATTTTTGTATATTAATAAAATTAAATGAATTATTCCCTCTATATATTCAAACATTCTCTTAATATGTTTGTAAGTTGCGGGTGAGGTCAGAGATGGATTCAGGATCTTCTTCTTCCTCTTCTTCTTCTTCTTATATGTTAAGGGTAATGATGATAGTCTTAATGGGTTACGCTGTTTGTTGGATTATGAGGCCCACCAACAGTTACAGACAAATTTGGATGCCTAATATGCAATTCAAGATTAATTCTACATACTTCGGATCACAGGGTATTGTATTTTTCTTTTTTTTTTTTTTTTAAATTATTTTTTCCATTTTGGTTTAGCCTAAATTGATATTTTTGTTAACGGTGCGTGTTAGGATTATAAAAGTATTTTTAGAATCTTTTTTATTTTTGTTATTTTTTATAAATTACTTTTTTAAAATAGGCAATTAAAAGCTGAAAAGGAAAATATTTTGGCATTTTAATTCCCTTTATGAGTCTGCAAACAGAAAACTTTCGATTTCAATTTTCTTTTTTTTATACTTTAAAGAGATGAGTTTATGAAAACTTTTGTTAATATCTAAAAAAATCTTCATTGTTGTCCTAAAAAGGAAAAAGAAATCTTTAATAGTACAATAAAAAAATAATAATATTAATTTTTTTTTCTTATTTTTAGTAATATTTGAGTAATTTCTAAAGTTATGAGGTGAGTTTCAATAAAAATTTATAAATAACAAAAAGTAATTTGGAAAAAAAAAATAGTTGCATTAATCATGGCCGTTGAATGATGGATTCAACAAGTACAAGTATTTACACGTGTGAGAACAGTTCCCCACAAACATAAAAAAACCAAACAAACACAGCCAGCTTCTTCAACATATAATGTAAATTCCAATAGTACTCCACAGAGAAGACAGAAAGAGAGATGACAAAAAGACCAGATTTTTTTAATTTTCTTTCCCTTTCTCCCAAAGCAACTGATATGTTGATAGCAGTTATAAAACTATTATCAATTGTAGTTTTGTTAGGGTTTATTTCGATGTGGGTTATGATGCCTACAAACACTTACTGGCATCATGTGTTGCCTAATATCAGAAAAAAACTTAATTCTTCTTATTTTGGCATTCAAGGTTTCATTTCTTATATATTCCACTCGTTTTATTTATTTTTTCTTACATATATATGTATGCTTTTCACAATATATCCATGTTTTCTTTTCTTTCAGGTGCAACCCTTTTGGTATATACCTTTCCCGTTCTCTTTATTGCTGTCTTGGGTTGTGTTTATCTCCATCTGGTTAAAAACAGATCAAATAACATAAATTCCCAAAGGTACAATGGAATCTTAATTAATACCCTATTACAATATCTTTATTATATTTAGTTAATATGCAATATATATATTTATTATTTTAATCTTTTAATTAATTTTATTCTTTGCTAATGATTATATTTTCCACAGCGATGGCAGAAAAAAACGTCTCTTGAGCACATGGAAAAAGCCAATGCTAGTAAAAGGGCCATTAGGAATCGTTTCAGGCACTGAGCTGTCTTTCTTGATAATGTTCATTGCACTGTTAATTTGGTCTTTGTCAACTTATTTACACAACACCTTTCATACTGTCACTCCACAGTCAGCTGCAAAATTTGGAGAGAAAGTGTAAGTTAACAGTACTACTATAACAATGAAATAAGAAAGGTGATTAATTACAAATATAAAGATAATTTTTTTTGACAGGTGGGAATTTAAATTGGAGAGGTCCGGCTTGCGGCTAGGTATGGTAGGGAACATATGCTTGACCTTTCTCTTCTTTCCGGTGGCTCGTGGGTCGTCGGTGCTGCCACTGTTTGGTTTAACCTCTGAAGGTTGCATCAAATACCATATATGGTTAGGTCATTTTGCCATGGCCTTCTTCACTGCTCATGGACTTTGTTATATCATTTATTGGGCTGTTACCAATCAGATTTCCGAGGTAAGTTATGTACTATACTTCCTTTGTATCAAAATATTTATTGTTTAAAAAAATTTTATTTTAATTTATTTATTATTTTAAAATTTTAAAAATATATTCATTATTTTTTTTAACTTTACCTCCCATTAAACATTTAAATTAATTATTTTTTATTTATATCAAAATTAATAAAAAATATTTTAAAATTTTTATTTTAAAATTATGATAATTTAATAAGTTTTTTAATTTATATATTAAAATTTTAAATAATAAATATTTTAAAATGAACCGAGTATTATTTTTTTTTATTTTTATTATATTGAAAATAATTTAAGAATATTATATAAAATCCTCTCTTTTTTTTGTGATGAGGAAATTATTTAGCTAACTTTAATAATTGATGGCCTTTGGGAAAATGGATTCCCCAAGTCAATTTCGACGGCTTTGTCTTGGAAACTAGTTTCTTTGTTGTGTTGCAAAAAAGCGTTATCGGTCCAATGGATTTTAATTTTGTGGACTTAATAGATTCGTCTCCACTCTCCACTGAAATTATAATTAATAATTTTACAAGTAAAAAATTTGACTTATATATATATATATATATATATATATATATATATATTAATTTTAATTAATAAATTCTATTTAATTATTTAAAAAATATGTATATAAAAATTTAATTATTTAATTATTCTGTTTGACATTTGATTTCAATATGTACAAAATAAATCCTAAATATATAATCAATCAGCAAGCTATAAGTACATATTGTCTTCTTTTTCGGCTAAGTTTAAAGTTAAGATTGTCTGATGGGTCTATTTATAGGAAAAAGAATCTTATGAGTAAATCCCATATTCGAATATTATGAGCACTATAGGGTCTGGTAGGAGGTCTTCACACTCCACCACCTAATTGACCCTTCTGTTTGGAAGCGAAAATGAATCCAATATTTTGAAATTGACTGTTCTTTTTTTTTTTTTTTAAATGTGCATTTTATAATACAAAAATATTGAATCTGAATGCAGATAGTGAAATGGGGTAAAGCAGAAGTGTCAAATGTGGCTGGTGAACTATCTTTACTGGCTGGGCTGGGCCTTTGGGCCACAACCTTCCCTCGCATTCGGAGAAAAATGTTTGAACTCTTTTTTTACACTCATCATCTTTACATCCTCTTCATGGTTTTTTATATGCTGCACGTAGCCATCTCTTTCTCTTGTATTATGCTTCCTGGATTTTATCTCTTCTTGGTCGATCGTTACTTGAGATTCTTACAATCACGACAAAGCGTTCGCGTCGTTTCAGCCCGGCTTTTGCCATGTGAATCTTTAGAAATCAACCTCTCTAAAAGCCCAGGTTAGAGAATTAAGGTTCTTTTAGTATTTTTTAGCAGCTTTATACATTTCTTTAGTTTTGTTATAATTGATATGTTTTTGCTAATTTTATGATTGTAGGTTTGAGTTATAATCCAACAAGCATTCTGTTTATAAACGTGCCTAGCATTTCTAAGCTGCAATGGCATCCTTTCACTATCACTTCTAATAGCAACCTGGAACCTGACAAGTTGAGTGTTGCGATTAAATGTGAAGGACGCTGGTCTCAGAAGCTTTACCAAATTCTTTCATCACCTTCCTCAATTGATCATCTCCAAATCTCAGTTGAAGGACCTTATGGACCTGCTTCAACTCATTTTCTAAGGTTAGCTTACACTATATAAGAAATTAATTTTTTTTCTGCTAATAATTTTTAGCTTAGTGTGGTACTGAAGTTGTTAATAGCAGGAAAAAAAAACAGTTGTTTTCTTGTTTGCGAATGACTAATAAATGAATTGTATGTATTTAGGCATGACATTCTTGTGATGGTGAGTGGAGGCAGTGGGATTACTCCTTTCATATCTATAATCAGAGAACTCATATTTGCAAGCACAACAAACAAATGCAAGATTCCGCAAGTAATCCTAATTTGCTCATTCAAGAACTCTTCAGACCTCACCATGTTAGACCTTCTGCTTCCAATATCCAGTGCTCCAATTTCAGTTTCTAATCTGCAGCTAAAAATTGAGGCTTATGTCACAAGAGAGAAAGAACCCACTATTGATAATAACTCCGAGCAGCTACGAACAATATGGTTCAAGCCCCACTCAACAGATGCCCCTGTTTCGGCCATTTTAGGCCCCAGCAGTTGGCTCTGGCTTGGAGCAATAATATCATCTTCTTTTATAATTTTTCTGATAATAATTGGCCTAATTACCCGCTATTACATTTATCCAATTGATCACAACAGCTGGGAGGTTTTCTCGTACTCTTTCAGATCATTTATGAATATGTTGGTAATATGCATATGCATAGCCATGATAGCAAGTGCAGCTGTTTTATGGAACAAGAAACACAATTTAAGGGAAAAGAACCAGATTCAGAACGTTGCTTCAGGATCAACATCGAGTGTATCACTTGCATCATGGGCATATAATGATGAGAGAGAATTGGAAAGCCTCCCTCATGAGTCTCTTGTCCAGGCTATTAATGTGAATTATGGTGAACGACCTGATCTAAAAAGTAAGTGATTAAATTTAATTACTAGTACTTGTTTAACTTGGGAATTTTAATAATTATCACTAATTGTTTTTGTTTATTTTTGGGTGGGGTTTAGGAATGCTATTTGAATGCAAAGGACCAAGTGTGGGAGTTCTTGTTTGCGGTCCGAAGAAGATGAGACATGAGGTTGCAGCAATATGTTCATCTGGATTGGCAGATAATTTGCACTTTGAGTCCATCAGCTTTAACTGGTGATCAGTTAGTCCTCTTTTCTAGAAGGATGAGTGGAAGGGTCTGCATAGGTTCAAACTTATTATAAGGCAGTTCTACTCCAAAAGTTGTGTATCGCATTTCAAGTAGTATTTAGATCTCTAGATCTTTGGTTTTTATACGAGTTCAAAATGTCAACCTGAAACTCTAAATAATAAAATTGCAGGCAATTGAAAATTGTACAGAGTATCCCATCTTTAGTTTTTGTATCATAAAAAAAGAACAGAATTGCATAGTACATACTATCAGGATTGGTGAAAAACTAATCAAGAGCTATGCTATGTTTGTTTCTATGGAAAATGGTGAATTGAGTGAAGAGATGAGATGTGAACTTAATCCACAAAAGCTTTAAATTAGATGTAGCAGCATATGAAAACCAATAAAGCGCCAAAATCAATTACAAGTAAAAAAAATTAACACCAAAATCTAATTACCTAACTTTTTTTTTCTTTTTTATCCCCATGTTTACATAAGGATGGTTTCCGATGAAAAAGACATCGTGCACAAATTGAAACGACTGGCAAACGACTGCCTTTTGCCGCACCTATTACCACTGGCTTCCCTGGTGCTAACAATTATCAAATACAACATTCTGATTGCATTTTGATTAAACTAATTTGCAACTGTAAAAACATCTCCACCGCCATTTCAGGATTTGTAACCATTCAATACCGTAGCTAGACATCCAAACAACAAGCAACAGTTCTTAGTTCTCAATCATATATTCAAAATGTAGTCTGTATTGTGATACTGTATATATAGAGTGAGGGATATGCTGTCAGAAAGCTGAAGTTGATCCAGTGAAGTCTGAAGATGCAATTTCCTCTAGACAAATTGCTTTATTTTATATTTATACAACAAAGAAAGGAACGTTATACACAGGTAAAAACTATAGAAATAATAATAACAAAAAGGGGGGGAACGAAATGTGAAAAATAACTGTCCTAGAATTTCAACTGCATTATCTACAAGAATGACTATATCACCCCAAGAAAGTGTCAGGGTTGCTCTTTTGTATGCAGTTGTGCAACAAATGCTCATCTGCTGTAAAACGAATGCCCAAGTTTTCCGAATTTGCCGGGAAGATATTTCCGTGAATTAGATCTCTGTCTCAATAAGGATCGCTTTGATTGGCCTCCTGTTACTGAACTTGCCCTCACTTGTCTTCCGAATTTGAGAATGTCATCAGCCTCTCCTCCAGCGCTACAAGTAGATCTTGATACTCAACAAATGCAAGGTGTGACTGAAGCATATATCAAGAGACGCAGGGATGAGACTCGAATATCAATAATACCACAATTATTATTATCATTATTAATCAGCAAAACTTTTGAGATTTTCATACCTGAAGGGTGATGCTATATGCCTTCCACAACCGCATGTCATGCCGGAAAAGATCAAAAAGAACCTGTACGAAAAAAAAAATGGTTGAAAAGCATTCAATGTGCCAAAGTTGGAATAACACCCTAGTCGCACAAGAATCATAGGATATCAATTTATCTATAAAACATTATGTAAATCTAATGGCAACAATGACTACTTGCTATGCACATGGAGAGATGAGGGAGTGCTGGCAACTTAAGTCATAAAACTTTTCAGTTGGAAAGCTTAGACGAAACTATTCTCAACAAAAGATCATGCCAGTGCATATCCGAGCAACTAGTAGTGCTTTGGTCCAATTATTCATTAACAATCATCTACTGGAGACCTAAAGAATGGCATCCAGTGCTGTTTACAATCATACACCGGCACAGCAGCATCTCTTGTCAATGCAACCATTATCCATTCAGCATTACAGGAAAAGGCAGTAGAAACATTCAATTTTTTACTAGAATTGGATAAATCACAGATAGGAACTCCATCATTTCCAGAGTGAAACACAATTCAACCTTGAGATACAGGCAAGATAAGGCAAGCAAACCTAAGTATGCTAGAACACTTCAAATGAGATGGGATTTACCAAAATTTGAGTTAAGCCAATCATACCTCAGATCTTCTTAAAAGTGTGGCCAGGACAACTATCCACTCCTTGAACTTGACAGAACACATGTGAGCCAAAAGAAACTCAGCATCCAGCCGACTCTGCAGTGTACCCATTTCTAGCTGGAAACAAATTACAGTTTCTATCAGGACAAAAAAGAAGAAGCCAACGTAATTATAAGCCTGACCAGAACTTGGTCATGCTCGAAGGTTTCTTCCTGGAACATGGGCAATATAATACTGATACCACTATATATGCAACATTTGTCTATAACCTCGAAAGATACTGAACAGTCACATCAGTAAAAAGATTTGGATTTTAGTTATTTTGTTAAGCACTTGGAAGAGTTACTAAAAGTAGGTTAACAAAATAACACCAAATGGGCCCACTTTTAGGGATTGGCCTTGCAACAAAAAAAAAAAAAAAAAAGTGTTATTTCATCTTATACTCTCTCTCTCTCTCTCACACGCACACACACACGCACAGAGAATGACATATACACAATGGCAATTATGAGATAAAAGAGTTACACAAAGTAAAAAAGAGTTACACAAAGCTGTCACGATGCAGCTTAAAACAATAAGAAAAGAATGCTGAGTATGAACAGTACAATAATGTTCTTGCCTTCTGCCCAATTAGTTCCAAGCCCGAAGCAAAATTCTCCAAGCGAGCAGAACCGTATCTTTCTCGTTGAAGATATTCCTGCCATTAATTCAGAATCTTAAAATACTGGTTTGCAGAATATAATGTCCGCTAAAAACAATATCAATTTTTCTTACCACTAAATCAAACTGAGTGCCTTTTACAAATGCAACAAGCTTGGAGACTTCTTTCCCTGACATCAAATAGCTAGCATGGCTTTCTAAAATGTTCTTCACAGAAGCAACATGAGCACTTTGCTCTTTAAATGAAGTGCTGCTCCAAAGAAATAAAAAAATACTATGTTGGTATCATTCCTGATGTCAAAATTACAGAGGTTTCAGAAATGCAGAGAACTTAAGGAACAAAATGTTAACCTCTTATCCAAGGATGTCTTCCGGTAACTAGAACGGAAGAGAAAATAACCCAAGAATCTTGGAGACATTCTGTCAGAATCAGTTGAAGTCTGATCATATTCTTTTCCAGATCTCAACAAGAATCTCACCTAGAAACCACAGGAAAACAAAAAGACAAAATACAGTTATCCCCATGCTACAATTAGATATGATTTATTAAAGCACTATAATGGCCCAAATATACCAGCTCCCCAGCAAGTTCATGTAGTGACTCGTCAAGCGTTGCCTGCATAGAGTTGCCAATTCTAGTCAGACTTTTATCATATAAAAACCCACATCAGAAAAGGTTAGAGAATGACTAAAGAAGAGAACTACATGAGAAGGTAAAACCCTTCTTTCTATTTTTTTTTTTTTTTTTTTTTTTTTGTGTTATTGTTCTTTGAATGTGACTACTGCTGTAAGAAAAGCAGCAACAGTAACCTAATAACAATTTTCAACCTTTAATAAACGCAGTACACAATATTCGCTGACAGCAGGTCCTTCAAGTTTAGCAATAACCTACAACATTCATCAAAGCCACAAGTTAATAATTGGATAATGTTTTTATCCACTACACATTTTCATTATGGATTTACTATGTTACGCACAAAAAGAGGAATGCAATTCTTGCATTTAATTCATAACCTTGTAAGAACACATATGATATTTCTTTTAAGATGATATTTTACCCTCCCAGCCAACCCAAAGCATCATTATTAAATTATCACAAAATAGTTTGACATAAATAATCTAGGTATAAAATTTAAAAGCACAGAGGATTACTGTTAAACTGCGCAACAAAACAGAACTACAATCAAAGTTAATCAAAATATGCCTTTTTGAAAAACCTTGAAATTCCTTCACCCAAATGCATAGGGCGATCTGAGAGACAAGGAACAACAATATTCCAGCACCCAAGAACTCAATACATTCAAAAGGGAAATTAAGAAACATGAAACTTACAAGTATATAGCAAGCTGCAGTACGATACTGTGAAAGTTCATGGACTTGAACACGTATGGATTTGTAAGTGGACAAGTGTTGAAACTCATTTTGCACAAAACCAGTTGATACTTGAAAGCATACGATAGTCTCATCTCGAGCCACCTGGGAACATCGCCCACATGCCAGGGATCAGTAACTAGGTTGCCCACATGCCAAGGATGCTGCTCTGATACCATGTGAAAGTTCATGAACTTGAACACATGTGGATTTATAAGTGGGCAGGTGTTGGAACTCATTTTGCACAAAACCAATTGGCTTATGCTAAATCCAACACCTACTTACTTATAAACCCTTTATATATTTTTATATTTTTTCAATATGGGATTTCTTCCCCACATTAACTCTTCATTTAATTTCTTTCTTTTGATTTAACAGATACCATCTTCTTTGGAAGCATTCCTCAAACAACCTTAAACATGGAAACAAGAATAAAAATTATTAGATAAAACTAATCTTCTTTTTTGGGTGTGGGGTTGGGGGTGACAGTGGCATGAGAGCAATATGATTGCAAATATGAAGTACAAAATAAAACAAATGAAATCCTAGCTCTGTTGACTGTTGTACTCGGATGCAACTAACATCAGCAATATTTGCAAGACTCCAGGCCCACATCGTGTGAACTGAGAGAGAAATCTATCCAAACTAATAACAGTAAATTCTCGATCAAAGCTGCATGTCCATTACTATAAGAATTTTTGGCTTCATCCATGTTACCAACTGCCCATCTAAATATGTTTGAAAAATGAGGTGGAATTGAAAAATCCTTTTTTTTTTTCCCTTTCCTTTTAAAAAAAAATAATAATTTCAAAGTGCAAAAACATACTCCGTGGATCTTCCAGCAGCTGAGAATAAATCTGCCCAGTGTCGACCATCAGTTTTTCTCGCAACACTCACGACTACATGAAGATATGCTGGGAAATTTCTGATCAAATCACAGGTCTTCTCCAAGAGAGAGCAATTGCCAGCATGTTTAGGGACTGATACCTGGTTTTTGTTTGCATTCTGCCTGGAAGTAATATCCAACAAACTCAGGAAGTGCATAAAGAATTCAGACTGTTTACATCAACACCATTAAAAATTCCAAACTTTAACATCTAAAATAGTTCATTTTCAGTACAAGCCAAAGGACAAGAGTCAACAACGCATCAAACTGTTCCTACTAACAAATTGTCAAATGCACACTAACACAGCATTTTCAGCATGAGGCTTTTTTGCTACAATCACTCAATTCAAAAAATAGCTTCTACGCATAGTAAATGATAGTTCACTCAGCAACATGTTTCAGTTCCGCGGTACTTTTGGTTTTAGGCTAGCCATTCTAAGCATAGATGTTCTAGTTTTCCATGATAATGTTTAACTTCTCTTTACTGGTTGTTATATACCCGGAAATTTCTGCATCAAATACAGTAAAAAGAAGCCATTCCAGACAATGGGAAAAATGAGGCTTTTGTGCTGATAATTGAGCCAACTTTAAAGCCTCCTCACTTTT
Source organism: Reutealis trisperma (assembly GCA_947687605.1). Lineage (NCBI taxonomy): Eukaryota > Viridiplantae > Streptophyta > Magnoliopsida > Malpighiales > Euphorbiaceae > Reutealis > Reutealis trisperma. Next base: position 3,323,172 of record CANTUT010000033.1, on the reverse strand, counting down.
GCTCCTCTGCCAAAAAGAGAGACAGAATCAGAACACTAGGGAAACTGGTTTACTCTTATCAAAACAAAGGGACTAGCACATAAGACAACCACCATGTGCATAGCCATGGTGTATTCGTAAAGATTTTTTTTTTTTTTTCTTTGGCACTAAATTGACATAAGTATTTTTTACTAGACAATAAAAACAAAGGGCAACCTCTCCCAAACACCACCACCACCACCACCACACACACACACACGTGCGCGGGCCTCCCCCCATCCCCCATCTCTCCTCTCCTCCCCCCCCCCCCCCCCCCCCCCCCTCCCCGGGGAACCCTACCCACAACCCAAAAAAAAAAAAAAAAAAGAAACTCCCACAACCAAAGACATATAATATACAATTAGTACTACCTGAAGAAGGTGCCTGAGTAGGCAATGCAATATCGTTTGAGCTTGAGGAGATGGCTCAAAACAAGGAAACTCAGTGCAAGCTGAAAATGAAATTCTCTGAGAGACGCGAACAACGACACCAGAATTTGGAAGAAGCCCCAAGGGATACACCTCGCGATCAGATTCCAGCTTCGGGTCCAACTAATGTATAAATCCTATGTTAGTTGGCAAACTCAATATACGACAATCAAACCACTAGATCAAAATAACTCAAATGAACAGGTTTCCAGCCAAAGCATATTAAAACAATATTCTAACTGCTAAATCAAACATATAGACTCATGTAATGATATGCTGCAAAAAGGATACCACTTCACCGACAAAGAAATACAACGACATTAGTAACACCAAAGTCAAGGCAGAATTGGAAGGGGAAAAAACAAATCGAGTCCCTTACCATCTTCAAAAGGCATGAAAGTTGATCGCAATGCAATCAACATCCCGTAACATGGAGCTCACGGAAAACTGAAAAAGTTCTTTCATCCATTTAGCTTAAAAAATTACAGTTGACACTGTCTAACTAATAAAAGATAAGCAAAAATACTCAAAAGTCCTATTTCAGTGTCATCCGCCAGGAATCCAAGGTTCCAAGAGATTTAAATGTCAATTATATACATACCTGCAAAAAATCCTCGTGCTTAAAGTGATCAACACCTGGAGATGGATACCAAACCTGTAAAAATAAGCTTCCAACAAGAATCTTCATCAGACGAGTACAATTACAGTAACTAGAGGCATTTTAGGTGAGGTGTTGTAGAGAGAATATGCAAGCAATTTGTATTTACAGCGTATAGTGAATTCACAAATAATCTTCTGTTGTCCCTCTGTGCTTTTATTTATCTAATATATATATATATATATATTGGATTGCTAGAATATTGTTCTTTTGATATCATATGTTTGCAACTTTTAGAATTTGTATTGTGTGATCAAATATACTGATTATGTTGCTTCTACTTTCATGCCTTGTGATTTCAATGACAAATGAATAAGATTGCGACTGTCCAACAAAAAATGCTTATCCAAGTGCGTACTCTAGGTATCAATGTTTTTTATTTTGTTCTCTCTCTCTCTCTCTCTCTCTCTCCCCCCTTTTTTTTTTTCAGAAAACATATAAACATTTATTATTGTCTTTTTCCAACAAAAATAAAAAAAAAAGGACTGAAGGTGTCTGATAATAATCTGCTCAATTCACAAGATTGAATTCACAGCTGAGTGATGATAATTATCTGAAATTATAATCTGCGAACAATGATGAAGCCTCTGAGACAGAACAAAGCATTGAGGAGAATGCGGACAGGTTATGTTTGCCTGGAGGGAGCTGCTGGACTTAAAAAAAAAAAAAAAAAAAAGAAATAGAATTCTGCAAAAGCTAACTTACTTCCAGGCTAGGTTTGTGTAGGAGACCTGTTTTTATGAGGCGAAAAAAAAAATAACAAAAATAAAAATCTGTGAAATGCCTTGATCTGTTTTTGACGTTTTGGGACCTGACCTGAAAGTCATCAATATCCAATTACTGCCTTATCCATATCTAAGGATAGGCTGAACACAGAAAATATTCCTCATGTAAATTTGTTTTATTTTATTTTATTTTTAATTATATTTAAAATTAAAAAAAAAAAAGTTGTCCTTTAAGAGAAAAAATAAATAAGATAGTAATATAATTAAGGCCTATGATAGCACGCTGGTATTATCATACATCAAACACACGAAAATCCAATCCCGAGTTCACCCAACACACGAACTCCTACTGTCACCACTACATTAAAACATGACGTCAATCTCCATTTTTCTTCTTTAATCCACACGATTCACAAAAGTCAAAATTCATAAAATATTAATTTTTTTTTATAATAGAAAATATAGAAATAATGAAAAAAAAATCTATTTTTCAAATCAAATTATAATAGAAATATTTTATGTACATGCTAAATATATTCCTTTGCCACTCTCATCATAATCTAAGACTTCATAAATAAAAATAGGAAATTAATAAATTACATATAAAAAATAAATAAATTAGAATTTTTTGAGAGTGATATATAGAATCCATGGTTCTAGTACTAGTCATTGCACGAACCTTGCAACTGGAAGAAGTAAACGGCAATCACGAATCACAATTCTTAGCCTTCGATATCTAAACAATTCCCATATTGGAAATTTGCCTCCTAATTATGTAATTTATAAATAAATAACAATAACCTTAATTACTTCTAAAAATTCTAATAAATACGTGCCATATATCATGAAGCATGCTTCTTGATTTTTCCAGTACATTTTACATTTTTGTATATTGATAAAATTAAATGAATTATTCCCTCTATATATTCAAACATTCTCTTAATATGTTTGTAAGTTGCGGGTGAGGTCAGAGATGGATTCAGGATCTTCTTCTTCTTCTTATATGTTAAGGGTAGGGATAAAGGTCGTAATGATGATAGTCTTAATGGGTTACGCTGTTTGTTGGATTATGAGGCCCACCAACACTTACAGACAAATTTGGATGCCTAATATGCAATTCAAGATTAATTCTACGTACTTCGGATCACAGGGTATTGTATTTTTCTTTTTTTTTTTTTTAAATTATTTTTTCCATTTTGGTTTAGCCTAAATTGATATTTTTGTTAACGGTGCGTGTTAGGATTATAAAAGTATTTTTAGAATCTTTTTTATTTTTGTTATTTTTTATAAATTATTTTTTTAAAATAGGCAATTAAAAGCTGAAAAGGAAAATATTTTGGCATTTTAATTCCCTTTATGAGTCTGCAAACAGAAAACTTTCGATTTCAATTTTATTTTTTTTATACTTTAAAGATGAGTTTATGAAAACTTTTGTTAATATCTAAAAAAAATCTTCATTATTGTCCTAAAAAGGAAAAAGAAATCTTTAATAGTACAATAAAAAAATAATAATAATAATTTTTTTTCTTATTTTTAGTAATATTTGAGCAATTTCAAAAGTTATGAGGTGAGTTTCAATAAAAATTTATAAATAACAAAAAGTAATTTGGAAAAAAAAAAATAGTTGCATTAATCATGGCCGTTGAATGATGGATTCAACGAGTACAAATATTTACACGTGTGAGAACAGTTCCCCACAAACATAAAAAAACCAAACAAGCACAGCCCGCTTCTTCAACATGTAATATAAATTCCAATAGTACTCCACAGAGAAGACAGAAAGAGAGATGATGAAAAGATCAGATTTTTTTAATTTTCTTTCTCATTCTCCCACAGCAACTGATATGTTGATAGCAGTTATAAAACTATTATCAATTGTAGTTTTGTTAGGGTTTATTTCGATGTGGGTTATGATGCCTACTAACACTTACCGGCATCATGTGTTGCCTAATATCAGAAAAAAACTTAATTCTTCTTATTTTGGCATTCAAGGTTTCATTTCTTATATATTCCACTTGTTTTATTTCTTTTTTCTTATACATATATGTATGCTTTTCACAATATATCCATGTTTTCTTTTCTTTCAGGTGCAACCCTTTTGGTATATACCTTTCCCGTTCTCTTTATTGCTGTCTTGGGTTGTGTTTATCTCCATCTGGTTAAAAACAGATCAAATAACATAAATTCCCAAAGGTACAATGGAATCTTAATTAATACCCTATTACAATATCTTTATTATATTTAGTTAATATGCAATATATATATTTATTATTTTAATCTTTTAATTAATTTTATTCTTTGCTAATGATTATATTTTCCACAGCGATGGCAGAAAAAAACGTCTCTTGAGCACATGGAAAAAGCCAATGCTAGTAAAAGGGCCATTAGGAATCGTTTCAGGCACTGAGCTGTCTTTCTTGATAATGTTCATTGCACTGTTAATTTGGTCTTTGTCAACCTATTTACACAACTCCTTTCATACTGTCACTCCACAGTCAGCTGCAAAATTCGGAGAGAAAGTGTAAGTTAACAGTACTATTATAACAATGAAATAAGAAAGGTGATTAATTACAAATATAAAGATAATTTTTTTGACAGATGGTAATTTTTTTGACAGATGGGAATTTAAATTGGAGAGGTCCGGCTTGTGGCTAGGTGTGGTAGGGAACATATGCTTGACCTTTCTCTTCTTTCCGGTGGCTCGTGGGTCATCGGTGCTGCCACTGCTTGGTTTAACCTCTGAAGGTAGCATCAAATACCATATATGGTTAGGTCATTTTGCCATGGCCTTCTTCGCTGCTCATGGACTTTGTTATATCATTTATTGGGCTGTTACCAATCAGATTTCCGAGGTAAGTTATGTACTAATACTTCCTTTGCATCAAAATATTTATTGTTTAAAAAAAATTATTTTAATTTATTTATCATTTTAAAATTTTTTGCATTGATTATTTTTTATTTATATCAAAATTAATAAAAAATATTTTAAAATTTTTATTTTAAAATCATGATAATTTAACAACTTTTTTAATTTATATAGTAAAATTTTAAATGATAAATATTTTAAAAAGAATCGAATATTATTTTTTTTTTCATTTTTGTTATATTGAAAATAATGTAAGAATATTACATAAAATCCTCTCTTTTTTTTGTGATGAGGAAATTATTTAGCTAACTTTGATAATTGATGGCCTTTGGGAAAATGGATTCCCCAAGTCAATTTCGACGGTTTTGTTTTGGAAACTAGTTTCTTTGTTGTGTTGCAAAAAAGCGTTATCGGTCCAATGGATTTTAATTTTGTGGACTTATTAGATTCGTCTCCACTCTCCACTGAAATTATAATTAATAATTTTACAAGTAAAAAATTTGACTTGCATATATATATATATATATATATATATATATATATATATATATTAATTTTAATTAATAAATTCTATTTAATTATTTAAAAAATATGTATATAAAAATTTAATTATTTAATTATTCTGTTTGACATTTGATTTCAATATGTACAAAATAAATCCTAAATATATAATCAATCAGCAAGCTATAACGACATAATATCCTCTTTTTCGGCTAAGTTTAAAGTTAAGATTGTCTGATGGATCTATTTATGAGAAAAAGAATCTTATGAGTAAATCTCATATTCGAATATTATGAGCACTATAGGGTCTGGTAGGAGGTCTTCACACTCCACCACCTAATTGACCCTTCTGTTTGGAAGCGAAAATGAATCCAATATTTTGAAATTGACTGTTCTTTTTTTTTTTAAATGTGCATTTTATAATACAAAAATATTGAATCTGAATGCAGATAGTGAAATGGGGTAAAGCAGAAGTGTCAAATGTGGCTGGTGAACTATCTTTACTGGCTGGGCTGGGCCTTTGGGCCACAACCTTCCCTCGCATTCGGAGAAAAATGTTTGAACTCTTTTTTTACACTCATCATCTTTACATCCTCTTCATGGTTTTTTATATGCTGCACGTAGCCATCTCTTTCTCTTGTATTATGCTTCCTGGATTTTATCTCTTCTTGGTCGATCGTTACTTGAGATTCTTACAATCACGACAAAGCGTTCGCGTCGTTTCAGCCCGGCTTTTGCCATGTGAATCTTTAGAAATCAACCTCTCTAAAAGCCCAGGTTAGAGAATTAAGGTTCTTTTAGTATTTGTTAGCAGCTTTATACATTTCTTTAGTTTTGTTATAATTGATATGTTTTTGCTAATTTTATGATTGTAGGTTTGAGTTATAATCCAACAAGCATTCTGTTTATAAACGTGCCTAGCATTTCTAAGCTGCAATGGCATCCTTTCACTATCACTTCTAATAGCAACTTGGAACCTGACAAGTTGAGTGTTGCGATTAAATGTGAAGGACGCTGGTCTCAGAAGCTTTACCAAATTCTTTCATCATCTTCCTCAATTGATCATCTCCAAATCTCAGTTGAAGGACCTTATGGACCTGCTTCAACTCATTTTCTAAGGTTAGCTTACACGATATAAGAAATTAATTTTTTTTCTGCTAATAATTTTTAGCTCAGTGTGGTGCTGAAGTTGTTAATAGCAAGAAAAAAAAAAAGAGTTATTTTCTTGTTTGCGAATGACTAATAAATGAATTGTATGTATGTAGGTATGACATTCTTGTGATGGTGAGTGGAGGCAGTGGGATTACTCCTTTCATATCTATAATCAGAGAACTCATATTTGCAAGCACAACAAACAAATGCAAGATTCCGCAAGTAATCCTAATTTGCTCATTCAAGAACTCTTCAGACCTCACCATGTTAGACCTTCTGCTTCCAATATCCAGTGCTCCAATTTCAGTTTCTAATCTGCAGCTAAAAATTGAGGCTTATGTGACAAGAGAGAAAGAACCCACTATTAAAAATTACTCTGAGCCGCTACGAACAATATGGTTCAAGCCCCACTCAACAGATGCCCCTGTTTCGGCCATTTTAGGCCCCAACAGTTGGCTCTGGCTTGGAGCAATAATATCATCTTCTTTTATAATTTTTCTGATCATAATTGGCCTAATTACCCGCTATTACATTTATCCAATTGATCATAACAGCGGGGAGGTTTTCTCACACTCTTTCAGATCATTTATGAATATGTTGGTAATATGCATGTGCATAGCCATGACAGCAAGTGCAGCTGTTTTATGGAACAAGAAACACAATTTAAGGGAAAAGAACCAGATTCAGAACGTTGCTTCAGGATCAACATCGAGTGTATCACATGCATCATGGGCATATAATGGTGAGAGAGAATTGGAAAGTCTCCCTCATGAGTCTTTTGTCCAGGCTATTAATGTGAATTATGGTCAACGACCTGATCTAAAAAGTAAGTGATTAAATTTAATTACTAGTACTTGTTTAACTTGTGGAATTTTAATAATTATCACTAATTGTTTTTGTTTATTTTTGGGTGGGGTTTAGGAATGCTATTTGAATGCAAAGGACCAGGTGTGGGAGTTCTTGTTTGCGGTCCGAAGAAGATGAGACATGAGGTTGCAGCAATATGTTCATCCGGATTGGCAGATAATTTGCACTTCGAGTCCGTCAGTTTTAGCTGGTGATCAGTTAGTCCTCTTTTCTATAAGGATGAGTGGAAGGATCTGCATGGGTTCAAACTTATTATAAGGCAGTTCTACTCCAAAAGTTGTGTATCGCATTTCAAGTAGCATTTAGATCTCTAGATCTTTGGTTTTTATACGAGTTCAAAATGTCAACCTGAAACTTTAAATAATAAAATTGCAGGCAGTTGAAAATTATACAGACTATCCCATCTTTCGTTTGAGTATCATAAAAAAAGAACAGAATTGCATAGTACATACTATCAGGATTGGTGAAAAATTAATCGAGCTATGCTATGTTTGTTTCTATGGAAAATGGTGAATTGAGTGAAGAGATGAGATGTGAACTTAATCCACAAAAGCTTTAAATTTGATGTAGCAGCATATGAAAACCAATAAAGCGCCAAAATCAATTAAAAGTAAAAAAAAAAATTAACACCAAAATCTAATTACGTAACTTTTTTTTTCTTTTTTTTCCCCATGTTTACATAAGGATCGTTTCCGATGAAAGAGACATCGTTCACAAATTGAAAAGACTGGCAAACCACTGCCTTTTGCCGCACCTATTACCACTGGCTTCCTTGGTGCTAACAATTATCAAATACAACAATCTGATTGCATTTTGATTAAACTAATTTGCAACTGTAAGAACATCTCCACCGCCATTTCAGGATTTGTAACCATTCAATACCGTAGCTAGACATCCAAACAACAACCAACAGTTCTTAGTTCTCAATCATATATTCAAAATGTAGTCTGTATTGTGATACTGCATATATAGAGTGAGGGATATGCTGTCAGATAGCTGAAGTTGATCCAGTGAAGTGTTAAGATGCAATTTCCTCTAGACAAATTCCTTTATTTTATATTTATACAACAAAGAAAGGAACGTTATACACAGGTAAAAGCTATAGAAATAATAATAACAAAAAGGGGGGGAACGAAATGTGAAAAATAACTGTCCTAGAATTTCAACTGCATTATCTACAAGAATGACTATATCACCCCAAGAAAGTGTCAGGGTTGCTCTTTTGTATGCAGTTGTGCAACAAATGCTCATCTGCTGTGAAACGAATGCCCAAGTTTTCTGAATTTGCCTGGAAGATATTTCCGTGAATTAGATCTCTGTCTCAATAAGGATCGCTTTGATTGGCCTCCTGTTACTGAACTTGCCCTCACTTGTCTTCCGAATTTGAGAATGTCATCAGCCTCTCCTCCAGCGCTACAAGTAGATCTTGATACTCAACAAATGCAAGGTGTGACTGAAGCATATATCAAGAAACGCAGGGATGAGACTCGAATATCAATAATACCACAATTATTATTATCATTATTAATCAGCAAAACTTTTGAGATTTTCATACCTGAAGGGTGATGCTATATGCCTTCCACAACCGCATGTCATGCCGGAAAAGATCAAAAAGAACCTGTACGAAAAAAAAAATGGTTGAAAAGCATTCAATGTGCCAAAGTTGGAATAACACCCTAGTCGCACAAGAATCATAGGATATCAATTTATCTATAAAGCATTATGTAAATCTAATGGCAACAATGACTACTTGCTATGCACATGGAGAGATGAGGGAGTGCTGGCAACTTAAGTCATAAAACTTTTCAGTTGGAAAGCTTAGACGAAACTATTCTCAACAAAAGATCATGCCAGTGCATATCCGAGCAACTAGTAGTGCCTTGGTCCAATTATTCATTAACAATCATCTACTGGAGACCTAAAGAATGGCATCCAGTGCTGTTTACAATCATACACCGGCACAGCAGCATCTCTTGTCAATGCAACCATTATCTATACAGCATTACAGGAAAAGGCAGTAGAAACATTCAATTTTTTACTAGAATTGGATAAATCACAGATAGGAACTCCATCATTTCCAGAGTGAAACACAATTCAACCTTGAGATACAGGCAAGATAAGGCAAGCAAACCTAAGTATGCTAGAACACTTCAAATGAGATGGGATTTACCAAAATTTGAGTTAAGCCAATCATACCTCAGATCTTCTTAAAAGTGTGGCCAGGACAACTATCCACTCCTTGAACTTGACAGAACACATGTGAGCCAAAAGAAACTCAGCATCCAGCCGACTCTGCAGTGTACCCATTTCTAGCTGGAAACAAATTACAGTTTCTATCAGGACAAAAAAGAAGAAGCCAACGTAATTATAAGCCTGACCAGAACTTGGTCATGCTCGAAGGTTTCTTCCTGGAACATGGGCAATATAATACTGATACCACTATATATGCAACATTTGTCTATAACCTCAAAAGATAATGAACAGTCACATCAGTAAAAAGATTTGGATTTCAGTTATTTTGTTAGGCACTTGGAAGAGTTACTAAAAGTAGGTTAACAAAATAACACCAAATGGGCCCACTTTTAGGGATTGGCCTTGCAACCAAAAAAAAATGGTTATTTCATCTTATACTCTCTCTCTCTCTCTCTCTCTCTCTCACACACACACGCACACACACACAGAGAATGACATATACACAATGGCAATTATGAGATAAAAAAGAGTTACACAAAGCTGTCACCATGCAGCTTAAAACAATAAGAAAAGAATGCTGAGTATGAACAGTATAATAATGTTCTTGCCTTCTGCCCAATTAGTTCCAAGCCCGAAGCAAAATTCTCCAAGCGAGCAGAACCGTATCTTTCTCGTTGAAGATATTCCTGCCATTAATTCAGAATCTTAAAATACTGGTTTGCAGAATATAATGACCCCCAAAAACAATATCAATTTTTCTTACCACTAAATCAAACTGAGTGCCTTTTACAAATGCAACAAGCTTGGAGAGTTCTTTCCCTGACATCAAATAGCTAGCATGGCTTTCTAAAATGTTCTTCACAGAAGCAACATGAGCACTTTGCTCTTTAAATGACGTGCTGCTCCAAAGAAAAAAAAAAAACTATGTTGGTTTCATTCCTGATGTCAAAATTACAAAGGTTTCAGAAATGCAGAGAACTTAAAATGTTCTTGACGGAAGCAACATGAGCACTTTGCTCTTTAAATGAAGTGCTGCTCCAAAGAAAAAAAAAAAAAATAATACTATGTTGGTATCATTCCTGATGTCAAAATTACAAAGGTTTCAGAAATGCAGAGAACTTCAGGAACAAAATGTTAACCTCTTATCCAAGGATGTCTTCCGGTAACTAGAACGGAAGAGAAAATAACCCAAGAATCTTGGAGACATTCTGTCAGAATCAGTTGAAGTCTGATCATATTCTTTTCCAGATCTCAACAAGAATCTCACCTAGAAACCACAGGAAAACAAAAAGACAAAATACAGTTATCCCATGCTACAATTAGATATGATTTATTAAAGCACTATAATGGCCCAAATATACCAGCTCCCCAGCAAGTTCATATAGTGACTCGTCAAGCGTTGCCTGCAGAGAGTTGCCAATTCTAGTCAGACTTTTATCACATAAAAACCCACATCAGAAAAGGTTAGAGAATGACTAAAGAAGAGAACTACATGAGAAGGTAAAACCCTTCTTTCTTTTTTTTTTTTTTTTTTTTTTTTTGGTGTTATTGTTCTTTGAATGTGACTACTGCTGTAAGAAAAGCAGCAACAGTAACCTAATAACAATTTTCAACCTGTAATAAACGCAGTGCACAATATTGGCTGACAGCAGGTCCTTCAAGTTTAGCAATAACCTACAACATTCATCAAAGCCACAAGTTAATAATTGGATTATGTTTTTATCTACTACACATTTTCATTATGGATTTATTATGTTATGCACAAAAAGAGGAATGCAATTCTTGCATTTAATTCATAGCCTTTTAAGAACACATATGATATTTCTTTTAAGATGATATTTTACCCTCCCAGCCAACACAAAGCTATCACCTATTAAATTATCACAAAATAGTTTGACATAAATAATCTAGGTATAAAATTTAAAAGCACAGAGGATTACTGTTAAACTGCGCAACAAAACAGAACTACAATCAAAGTTAATCAAAATATGCCTTTTTCAAAACCTTGAAATTCCTTGACCCAAATGCATAGGGCGATCTGAGAGACAAGGAACAACAATATTCCAGCACCCAAGAACTCAATACATTCAAAAGAGAAATTAAGAAACATGAAACTTACAAGTATATAGCAAGCTGCAGTACGATACCATCTTCTTTGGAAGCATTCCTCAAACAACCTTAAACATGGAAACAAGAATAAAAATTATTAGATAAAACTAATCTTCTTTTTTGGGTGTAGGGTTGGTGGTGACAGTGGCTTGAGAGCAATATGATTGCAAATATGAAGTACAAAATAAAACAAATGAAATCCTTGCTCTGTTGACTGTTGTACTCGGATGCTACTAACATCAGCAATATTTGCAAGACTCCAGGCCCACATCATGTGAACTAAGAGAGAAATCTATCCAAACTAATAGCAGTAAATTCTCGATCAAAGCTGCATGTCCATTACTATAAGAATTTTTGGCTTCATCCATGTTACCAACTGCCCATCTAAATATGTTTGAAAAATGAGGTGGAATTGAAAAATCCTTTTTTTTTTTTCCTTTCCTTTTAAAAAAAAATGAGAATTTCAAAGTGCAAAAACATACTCCGTGGATCTTCCAGCAGCTGAGAATAAATCTGCCCAGTGTCGACCATCAGTTTTTCTTGCAACACTCACAACTACATCAAGATATGCTGGGAAATTTCTGATCAAATCACAGGTCTTCTCCAAGAGAGAGCAATTGCCAGCATGTTTAGGGACTGATACCTGGTTTTTGTTTGCATTCTGCCTGGAAGTAATATCCAACAAACTCAGGAAGTGCATAAAGAATTCAGACTGTTTACATCAACACCATTAAAAATTCCAAACTTTAACATCTAAAATAGTTCATTTCCAGTACAAGCCAAAGGACAAGAGTCAACAACGCATCAAACTGTTCCTACTAACAAATTGTCAAATGCACACTAACACAGCATTTTCACAATGAGGCTTTTTTGCTACAATCACTCAATTCAAAAAATAGCTTCTACACATAGTAAATGATAGTTCACTCAGCAACATGTTCCAGTTCCACAGTACTTTTGGTTTTAGGCTAGCCATTCTAAGCATAGATGTTCTAGTTTTCCATGATAATGTTTAACTTCTCTTTACTGGTTGTTATATACCTGGAAATTTCTGCATCAAATACAGTAAAAAGAAGCCATTCCAGACAATGGGAAAAATGAGGCTTTTGTGCTGATAATTGAGCCAACTTTAAAGCCTCCTCACTTTTGTTCCTCTGCCAAAAAGAGAGACAGAATCAGAACACTAGGGAAACTGGTTTACTCTTATCAAAACAAAGGGACTAGCACATAGACAACCACCATGTGCATAGCCATGGTGTATTCGTAAAGATATATATATATATTTTTTTGGCACTAAATTGACATAAGTATTTTTTACTAGACAATAAAAACAAAGGGCAACCTCTCCCAAACACCACCACCACACACACACACACGCGTGCGCGGGCCTCACCCCACCCCCCCCCCCCCCCCCCCCGCCCAACCCTACCCACACCCCAAAAAAAAAAAAAAAAAAAAACTCCCACAACCAAAGACATATGATATACAATTAGTACTACCTGAAGAAGGTGCCTGAGTAGGCAATGCAATATCGTTTGAGCTTGAGGAGATGGCTCAAAACAAGGAAACTCAGTGCAAGCTGAAAATGAAATTCTCTGAGAGACGCCAACAACAACACCAGCATTTGGAAGAAGCCCCAAGGGATACACCTCACGATCAAATTCCAGCTCCGGGTCCAACTAATATATAAATCCTATGTTAGTTGGCAAACTCAAGATACGACAATCAAATCACTAGATCAAAATAACTCAAATGAACAGGTTTCCAGCCAAAGCATATTAAAACAATATTCTAACTGTTAAATCAAACATATAGACTCATGTAATGATATGCTGCAAAAAGGATACCACTTCATCGACAAAGAAATACAACGACATTAGTAACACCAAAGTCAAGGCAGAATTGGAAGGGGAAAAAACAAATCCAGTCCCTTACCATCTTCAAAAGGCATGAAAGTTGATCGTAATGCAATCAACATCCCGTAACATGGAGCTCATGGAAAACAGAAAAAGTTCTTTCATCCATTTAGCTTAAAAAATTACAGTTGACACTGTCTAACTAATAAAAGATAAGCAAAAATACCCAAAAGTCCTATTTCAGTGTCATCCGCCAGGAATCCAAGGTTTCAGGAGATTTAAATGTCAATTATATACATACCTGCAAAAAATCCTCCTGCTTAAAGTGATCAACACCTGGAGATGGATACCAAACCTGTAAAAATAAACTTCCAACAAGAATCTTCATCAGACAAGTACAATTACAGTAACTAGGGGTGTCATTATGTAAATTAAACTATACCTGCTACAATATGAACCAGATCATACTACAGAACTTAACACTTAGTTACCTGCATCCCTCGGTGGCCATAATCCAACCAAGAAACTTCCTCAATTAGATTGGTCTTCTCCTCTGATTGACCACAAGTTACCCAAAATAACTCGACAGAGTCGGTAAGCTCTCTTTCACGTCCATCATCCAAATCCAAAAGCGCAAGCTCCCCATTTGTCCTCAGTATTAAACATCTACCAAAACGTCCAGCAACTCAGAGGCATGTGGTATGCAAAGGTTCCATAAGTTCTACTATTTATTACATGTACGCATACCTTGCAGGTTCTCTTGCTAATAAATCTGAAGATGGTGAGATGTGATTCTTCAAGGTGAATTCTCTAGGAATTTGATCAGGGATAAAACGCATTGCAGCAGGATGACTCTTTGCAGTCATGATTGAGAGTTCTCGTACTGTAGAAAGCTGTTTGTCATTTTATCACTTAAAATGTATGAAGAATAAAGCTTAACTAAAGCACTCTCATTATGAGTGAAACTGAGACTTCAAGAGCACAAAAAAATCCCATTTGGTGTTTATTCTCAACAAAAGGCAGCTGTAAAACATTCATTTACCTGCAGTTCCGGAGTGCTATGAGGTGTTAGTTCACCAAATAATTTCACATGGAATATGTGAACATCAAATGGGCGATAAGTAACAAGTATATGGTCTTGATAGACATCCATCACCATCGGCTTGGCAAATAATGGCTTCCGACAAAGCAAGGAACTCTGGTCAAGATGATATCTTGGATAAAAAAGCAATTCATAGCTGCATTAAATCAAAACTTTCACATAAGCAACTACAATGCTGCAAAACCAAATGGTTAAAATTCCAATCTAACACAAGAAGACAAAAAATGAAAATCAGTGGTGCATGGGAAAAATGCCTAAGCAAACAGCAATTTTGATGCCAACCTCACCTGGACATTTTGATGCAGTCAAGAAGGCAAAAAATCAGTGGCTTTTTCCTATCTACTCTTCTATTTGGAAAATTAAGAGCATTACTCCATGATATACAATCTTTCATTAGCATTGGTGATGTGAAAAGCAGTGCAGGATTAAAATAGGCTTTAACTGGGGATTTTATTTCATAATGGCACTTACATAAGCACAGTTTTTGTTTCAAGTGATATATATTTAGAACTCCAAATCCTGGTATAACAATAGTCATGAGCCCTTAAAAGCCTGCATGATCTAATTATTTTTCTAAATCTAAGAATGAAATATGAGTATTTCCTTTGAGTTAAAAAGCAAGCAAACTTAATGAATATTCTTTCACTCTCCTTCTGTTTCCTTCTTATCCTTCACTTCTTCACACCAAATCTTACCCCATTTAACCCATAAATAATTATCACAAATGACATAATTGCTCTCCCATCAGATAGAATCAAAATTCCCAACTTTTAACTTCTAGAGTACCTCAGATCGAGGTTCACAGCCAACAGGTGTTGTCCCTTTCTAGCTTAAACCAATTTCAAAACTCATCCAAAATAATCAAACGCATCAAACCATCTAATATTTTTCCAGAATGAATCATAGAATCATCTCATGGGGCTATTACTATAACATTACAAACCCTAAAGGCCACACATCTTGTTAATTGATCAACCAAATCACCTTCAGATTCACCTCTGAGAAATATTTCTTAGCCTATATCTCTTATTGCAGCCAATAAAGGCCAATTCTTCAGTGACGGAATTTCAACATACATGATTCTAGAAGCCCAAAACCCCACTGTCTACCAGATCAAGTCCTAAAATCCTGATTTCACCCTACCTTAGCCCACAGTGCCCACTGCAACTACATTGACAGATTAGTCAAATCTGTCCCATAGATCTATAGATTCCACAGGTGCTGAAATTGCTTTTGTAAAATTAAACTGATTTGGAATAACTAAATATGTAAGATTAAACAGATTATAACTCACGAATTAGAAGAATCAACATAGTTGCAGACAACGACAATCTTCCCCAGCCATAATAAACCTTTGCACTGAATCTTTTGCTCCTGAGTAATATCGCCAAACACTCGCCATTTTTTCAACTGCATGTCATACAATATCAACCCATGAAGACCAGCAACTGCTAAGTACATTCCATCCTTGCTAGCTGCCACATGTTGAACTGGCCAATTTTGAGAGAGATAAGAAACCTGGGCCAAAACATATTATTCAGCATCCCCAAACTGCAAAGACAATGAATAAGGACAAAAATTAAATAATTAAGTTTAGCATTTGAACACATACTGGAAGATTTAGATGCAACATTTTAAGATCATCGGTATCTTCAGATTGTACAACAAGCAATCGATCTTCACCATAAATCACCTGACAGACATAAGTCATCCCTGAAACTCCTCTGCTAAGACAGCACTTCCCAAAAGAAAATGCAAGAATTCTCTCCATAGAACCTACTTCAATCGCATAAAGTTTATATCCATATTCATCCCACTGTATCAGGGAGGTGCCACCCATCAACGGCTCATATTTACAATCTCGGTTTGTCTTAGAAGAAACAGAATTTAAACCAACTTGACGGATTGTAGACATCAAACGACAGCCAGATACAGACCAAACTGCAAGTCCTCTTAACTTCCACCCAACAGCAAAAGCAGAATTATCAGGTGTCCATGCAATACAATTCACTGAACCAGTGTCATCCATTGAGTATCTGCAAATTAAATAGACCAGGGCATAAAACCTCCCAAACTTCATGAAATAAAGTGCAAATACAAAAATATATTGTAGACTCAAGTAGGAAACCTTAATACTGAAACAGAAAACCATTCAATTATCCAACAACTTAAATAACCTTCATAATGTGCAGAACTTACCCCCAGTCTTTCAGAGACACAGAACGGATGAGTGATACAGATTCTGCAAGGTCATATAACTCGACAACCCCACTTCTAGTACCAACCGCGAGGATTTGTTGATCTGAAGCTACTGAAGCACACACAGCATCACCAGAACCTAACTTCTTTTCAGCCCTAATAGATTCAGCTTGCTTTAGACCTTTCTTGCTTATGAAGCAAGATAACAATTGCCCCTCAGAGTATAAGACAAACAGCAATCTCATTGGTAAGCAAAGCTCCAGCTGTGAAATAGCAGGCTTGCTGATGATATTATGATTAGATACAAGACCTCCTGAAGCCCCTCCAGAACCAAGCCCATTAACCAAAGAGTGTTGTAACGTGGAGATTTCACTGCTCTCATGTAGGCAGGGATCAAGTTCAAAAGCACCATTGAACTACAGAGAAAGACAGTACAAAAACAAAAAGGAAATCACCTAATGAACCAAAGAGTTATGACAAAAAATCATTGAAATAAAAATCTATATGTATGCATTGGTACACTTATTAAGTGCCAATTACCTCTCCCTTCCATGAGATACTATACAAGGATCCATTGGAAAGTCCAAGAACCATATGTTTGCTATCACTCACAATATTGCTCCTGGAAAGAAAGATATCAGAGAACTATCCAGATCAGACAGAGAATACAAGATTACAAGAGGGTAAACAAAAATCATTTTAGCTAGCCATCTTAGAAGGCCTTGGCCTACATTATATGCAATAAAAAATATATAAAAAACACAATGTAATTCAAACTTTAATATATGTCTAGGATTGTGAAAGAGGTCAACCCTAACTGTCCCAGAAATTGAAATCAGTAAGCAGTCTACTTACACTGTCAAGTTCTTTTCTGCAAAAGGTACCTGCTCAGTGAGGAGAAGGAATACATTGGCAAGAAAAAAACCAGATGGTTGCTTTCCACCTATTTGTATTCTTTTTTCAGTGAATTGAACCTTGAATATGTGAAGAAAGAAGGATGTGGTCTGCAAATAGCAAAAGAAAAGGCCAAAAATAAAAACACAAGCAACAATATGATGCATTAAATCGTACTTTCAAACCAAATCTAAAAGGAAATGAAAGCAGAACTTGGTTAAAAAAGGGAAAATCATGTTACAAGTGGAATCAAATCCTATTTATTTTCAAGTACGTATACAGTAAAGTTCAGCACATTTCCAACCTCTACTCACTGACACACTCATAGCAGCACCTGACAAGCTCATCCCTCATTTCACTGGGAGTCTCAGATATGAAAAGGCACTTGCAGTTAATTTTTCATAATACCGAAGCACGCACCAAATTATCAAAATTTATTAAAATGCATAAGCGCATTCTAAGCAATTGATATATGTAAATAAGAATAGCTCGTATCACAATTCACAAATCACATTAAATCATTAAAACACAATACTCAAATGAAGGGATAAAATCAAAACTTACAAGAATGGCGATCAATTTGGTGTCGGGGCTCCACACAGCCTTCAAATTCTCGCCCTCTTTCTCTACCGACTCCGCATCCCTCTTATACTTACCCAACCTCACTTTGTGCTGCATAATTCCATAATAGGAAAAGAGATCACAAATCGAAAACCCTAAGTTCGAAACAAAACATGGAGATAATACAATGTGATGTGTAAATAGTGAAAACCTGAGAGGAGCTCCAAAGCTCGAGATGAGAAGGGGAGACGACGAGCAAGAGGCGATTGATAACTTTGAGGTATATAATTTGCTGTGAAGAAGGACATAGTGCTGGTTCTAGAGGGATCACCTGAGGCCATCCATAAGCCATATACATCTTTTCTCTTCTTCAAATAAAATTATATAGTTTGAATTGGTGAAGGGTTTAATGAATTGGTTTTAGAGATCTAAAAATGGAAGAGTTAGGGTTGAGGAAAGAGATCTGAAGCATTTCCCGGGAAACAAGCACAGCATTTCAGGTAGATGATCTCGCTTACAATTTTGTTGTTGCAGTGTTTTTTATTTTTTTCCCTTGCTTTACCATTCCCTTGAGATTTGGCTCGAGTGTTGATGGAAACAACGACGGAGTACCAAAAAGCATCGAACAAGAATCGTACGGTGCGTTTTAAGATGTAATAACGTACAGCCACAGGACTCGCCCCCGCGACTCCACGTAAGTTAGACCTGACCTGAGTGTGGTGAACTGACTTGGATTTTTTTTTTTTTTTTCCTTTTTGAGGAACATGGGGATATTATTCAAATCGCCTTTTTAATCAGAGATAGGCTACTTATTATACTAGCTACTGGGGCATGTGTATTAAGAAAGAGGCATAAATCTGGCGTTTCTCACAGAAGTGAGGCGTCCCTGTTAAAGGTTTTGGTGCCAATGCTCAATACTTGGTCTGTTGGTGCTAGTGGTGGGCTTGCAGTTACATTTTGGCTGAAGGTAGCAGGTTCATGGGTTGGACTCCATATTCAGGGAGTTGGCCAGTACTATTTGATGGGCTCTAAGTAAAATAGTAAGGGCTGCGTCCATTTGAGCCCAAAACGAACCGACCAAACAAATCAAGAGAGAGAAAGGACGGGGCCTACTGTTTCGAATATATTATTAGGTAATCATCAGAATCTAAGATGGATTCCAACAACACCGTCTCATTGCATTGCCTGGCAATAAAAAAAAAAAAAAAAAAAAGGTCCCATTGCATTAAATTCAAAATCAGACTACTATCTGTACTTAGATTTTTCAATGCAAGTAACCTCACTTCCAGAAAATGCGGCACTTATGTAAATCATTTTAGTTAACTTATTAGTGATCAATTAAATTATTAAACCTTGTTACCCTTACAGAATTAGGCTTAAATTCATGTAACACTTCAAATCAAAATATTTAATCAAATAAATTATAAATCTTATGGTCTATATACAATGCTGTACTGACGTTGACGGCGACATTTTCTTCCTAAACAGCAGAAATTTTATAGACAAACTTGAATATTTTGAGCCTCGATTTAAATGCCAAAAAAAAAAAAAACATAAAATATTACATTTATATATATATACATTAGCGGATACATTGAACGTAATTTTTTTTTTGAATATTAACATAAAAATTATATATTCTCAAGGTAACACTTAATTATTGGATGACCTAATACATGATATAAGATTTAAAGATCCCAAATTTAATGTCTATAAATATGAACTATTTGATTTATTTGTTGATTTTTAATTTTTGCCTGTGGATTATGGCGTGTTGATATTATTATATAAATCTTATATTTATAATTAATATATGTATTGTGATATAATATCTCTTGGCAAAAAAGAACATGAAAACTACATAAGTAATGTAAATCTCATAAAAATAATATAAGTAGAATAATTATCCTTAATTACATACATTAATTCATTTATTTTTTGTTATATTTATTGCATGAGCTATATAAAGTAGTATAGTTCTCCCTACTATTAAATCCTTCTACCTCATTATATAAAATTCAAATTACAGACCTATTTATGGAGATATCAAATGTTTGCCCATTGGAATATTGAAAATAAGTAACCCACCAAATTTTAACTAGTTAGAGTATAGTTTAGTATTGAGATTGAATTTTTTTTTTTTTTTCTGGAAAGACATTATATTAGACATTATTGAGTTATTTAATTGTTATGAAATTTTTATGACTTGGATTTAGAGCACAAAAAAAAAAACATTTTCAAAATAAATTCTAATAAATTTTATATTTTTAATAAAATAATTTTCTCAATAGCACTTTAAACAATTATATCAAACATACCTTTATTAATTAGCTTAGGTTAAATGGTGTAGAGTAACATAAACAACTATTGCTGGCATAACAAATTTTATTTGAAGTCCACGAGTCTTTTTTTTTTTAATTGGTCATTCTAATCCATTATAAGAAATGTGGGAATATTAGAATCTATTAATAGCAAGCACTAAGCATATATAATTAAATGGATATTGATGTGGGCTAAATTTCAACAATGGCAAATCAAACTAGCAAGTCTGAAGTAGCAATGAACTGCTAATGCCTGCAAAATGAGAAAAAGGTAAACAAGCGATCTACTTGGACGAATTTTCTTATGATTTACTATTTACTTGAGAGAATATAAAAACTTAAAATATTTAGAAAGAATCATATGTGTATTGGAATGTCCGCAAGTATTTATAGGAAATAATTTTGGGGAGCAAGTCTCTATAATTTAGGGTCACTAAATGCCAAAATGGTGGAAAACACGGCCCCTAAAATTCCAGAGGTGGAGGATTTGGGAGCGAGTAGAAGTTCAAACATGTGACTAACTTACATGCTTGTCAGACGAGCTCAAACTTAGTCGATGATTCTAATATTGGAGAGTAGATGGGGATTGATCAAGTATGAAATAGATGAGCTACAACTCACTTTATCGTGACCAGTTCAAGTTGGTATGTATCATATATGAAATAGAAGCATGTTACATCCAAAATCACTCAAAAAAAAAAACTTGAAAGCATAATTAATTATGGATTGAGATTGAAAAATACCAAATTTTTAAAGACCCATCTAATTGAACTTATAATGTTCTTTATAAAATGAGATTGAAGACACGAAACAAGAGCACGAACTGATATGCTTCAAAGACAGTTAGGATGGAGACTAGAGTGTAGAAGAAGGCCACGAAAAAAGAATAGTTAGAAAATCCAAAGAAGAAGTCAGAGATGTTGAAGCCCACATTTCAGAGAAGATAAGATTATAATTGAGTCTATGGCTTGTGGGTGTGCATGCATCAAGGGAATTGAGGGGACAAATATCAGACATATTGGCTATGAAATGGGTCCCTTGACATGTTGGTTAAGTGAGCAATTAGTAGTCCCATTGCCAAGAAAATTTTCAAAAGCGCGTATAGAAAAAATCGCACTTTCTTTTACATCATCATAAAACATTATCGTCTCAAACTTAGCATTTAAATTTTTATGGAGGATGCACCTAACCTCGTTACTCATTATATATCTTACCAAATCCTGCTATCCTGGAAATTGCAATACTAGGCTTTGTTTTTTAACCTAATTGAAGAGCTACGTATCTAGCATTAATTTAATTAATTCTCTTCAATTGATCATTTCATTATAAATCATGATCTAATTTAAATTTTTAATCTTATGGTGCTGGGTTTGGAGGTTTGTAAAAAAAAATAAATAAATAAGATTCGAGCAACAAAGCCATGTGAAGTTTTAGTACTTAGACGTGCTCAATCTTTATAGATTTTTCATTTGTCCTACCTATTTGAATGACTTTTTAACTACTTGCTGTACAAAAACAATGTTAGTATTGGCTCTAATAATAGCGATATCGAAGCATTTGGGCCAAGGATTGTCTTGGCATTGTTAGGCAAATGACAAAACTATTGGAATTACAATCACTTATTATTAATCCAAGTGTTACACAATTTCATGTTCAGATGCACTTAACCACCAATTTTAAAGGGTATAACATATATATTTTCTAATATATGGTCGCCTAATCGAGCCATGATGTCTGCTTGTTGGCTAGGGTTCGCACCACCGACGATATTTGTCCTGCCCTACCACTCTCAAGTTTTATGGACCCCCTCACCAACCAATTTCTCTTGCCCTAGCTGCTGCCCCTTATCATGGACTTTGAAGTGGCCTTCCCCCACTCTCTCTCTGCCCTCTATTTTCTTTTCGTTTCTCTCTTCTCACTACTCTCTAAAAATGGGTCTTTATCAAATTATACTACTCTTTTGCTTATTATTATATATCTATATATTTGATCTTAATTTCTCATATCTCGGTTGATTATGTACTAGATCATCTTTTTAATATTTTACATTGCTTTGGTAAAGGGAAATTAAAATTTATAAAAAATAAGTACAAATATCTTTATATAAAAAATAATTATAATATGTCCATAGTATAATTTTAAAATAAAAGTCGGCAAATGACAAAAATAATTATATTGTCAATCAAGTATGACCTTTGTTTTCTTATCTCCTTTAAAAGAAGCGGGAAGTAAGAGGTATCTAAAATAATTATTATTAATTTAGTGGGAGATATTAAAAAGAAATATTACCTTATATTATATAACTTATTATATTTATGTGAGATATTATTTCTCTTTAGTATCAAAAAATGAAAATCAGCAAATTTTTTTCCTACATTATTAAACATAATGATTTGATGAAAAACGAAAAATATATGTTATTACTAGACTTTTTTTGTTGATAAAAAATTATAATTTAAATATATTTAATATTTAAAAAATTTAATATTTTTCTAAACTCTAATCTAATCATAAACAAATCTAATTCTTAAAAAATTGCCTTAAATTTGAGCCTCATAATCGGTTTAATGGAACGAATATCAGGTGTTAGTAGTTATAATTTAATTATAACTTATAAAGAGGGGTTTTTTCATTGGGAGAATATATTAGCACTCCCTTTTTATTTTCTAACACTTTTATTACCTTTTTCATCATTAAAATCGACTAACTCTATTTAAATTAGTAATTCTTATAATAATTTTCATTTCTTATATATTTCTTTATCATTATCACTACTACTTTTAATACATAGAAATATTATATTGTCTATATATATATTTTACTTTGTAACTGAAAATTATATTTAATAAATATATAATTCTTTACATAAGAAAATATCATAATAAAATTTTTCATTTTTACATGTTATAAAATGAATTTTATTTCAATTTTTATGTTGTGTTTAATTTTTATTTTGGAAGTAAATTTTTTTTATTTTCAAGAAGTTCATCAACCAAATAAAAAATATGAAAATGCTAATATTTTTCAATATACTTTGAAAATAATGTAATAATTTCAAAATTATTTTTTTATAATAATATATATATGATTATTTGATTCTTTACCTTTTTTTTTAACCCTATAATTTATTAAATTTTAAAAAAAATGATTTCTTAAGATATTTTAGAAAAATATATAATTAAAAAATAATTTCAATGAGCACAATTTAAAATTTTTTCTTAAAATAAAATGTCAATCAGATTACAATTTAAATTTTAATTTGGTAAATTATCTTTCTTATTAAAAATTAAAAAATATATATTTGCTAAAGAATAAAACGATTAGATTAAATTTAAAATTTAAAAAATAAAATAAATTTATTTTATAATATGTAAAAATGAAATGTTGATTTTTATTTTTATACAAAACTCTATATTTAAGAAATATATTTTTAAAAAAAAAAGTACAAATATCATTTTTATGCAATAAAAAACACAAATTAAAAAAATTAAATGGAACGTAAGTTTCCATTTCTTATTTTTTTAGTACATAAATTTTCCCTTCTAACCATAACTAAAAAAATAAAAATTTCACTTAAATCTTCCTTTGTATACATAAAAGAATCTTTTGTGTATATATATATATATATATATATATATATATATATATATATATATATATATATATATATATATATATATACTTACGCTGTGAATTAAAAATATTCAATAAAAATAAAATTCAATTAAATATTCTTTCTCTATGAAAAAGAGTACCAATACCGTCTCTCAATTTATTTTTTATTCCTTAAATGTTAATTTATAATTTATGATAACTTTTAGTTGAAAATTTTATGATTGCTGCTGCTGTGAAGAGGAGAGAGGCTTTCAAATCAAAAATTAAAATGGATGTGAGTGCTGAAGGGAAAGATAAAAGCATCCTTATGATACGCTGCTGCTGGGAGCAAACAATGATTAGTCGCCGCATGGACAGATCCTATTTATATTGTTAATTGACTTTTAATGATTGTATTATTGCTTTCTTAAATTAAATCATATATACCGATACCCAACAGCACAGAGGAAACGTAGTTGAATATTATAATACTGATATTTGTGATTATCTAATAATATTGTATTACAAATCAATTTTTAAATCGCATTTTATCTTTTTCGTTCAATTAAACGTATGTTATTCGTATTAAATTTGAACATTTACCATAACAGAAAAAATATAAATTTGATTAATTAATCATAGACAATCCTAATTAATAATGTAAAACTAACACATTAATTTGTTGAAATAGTGCCACTGATCTTTAATCCGGATGGTTAAAGGTCAGACATTAATACTTCTTGTTTCTATATTCAAATTTCATCAAATGCGATAATTATTTAAATCTATTTATATTTTTGATTGTATATGTAATTGTAGTTTTTTCTATCTAATTCGGATATTTTCACCCATATTTAATAATAATTCAAAAAATTAAAAAAAATTGAAATAGTAAAGTTAATTCATAATAATAATAATAATTTATAAATATTATAATAAATAACATATGTGATAACAACAAAAAATACCTGTTTGGACTCTAAGACGAGTGTCCATAAGATGTCATCATTCTCTCTTATATAAAAATATATTTCATATAATATCTATTTAAAATTTTTCTCTAAAAATTCTCAACTTTTCTAATTTGAGGATCGAAAGCTCCTCTCTAAAGAACTCTTAACTCCCTCTCTCTCGTATTTATAGGTTACCAATTCATCATCCTCTTATATAAGCTACTAATTAAATTTTATCATTATCAATATGGACCAACTTTTTTGTACAAAGACGTACATTTTATAGTTGAGACTATACATACATCCAGCTACAAGTGTGTGTATATATATATATATATATGTATATTGTTTTTTTTGCAAATACCCTTTTCAGATAGAGGTAAATTAATTTGTTTATGGGCTGAATTTAAACTTAAAAAAATATATAAAATTTTATAAGAGTTCGACTTCACTGTTACTTTTTTTTTTTTCAAAAATTGAAATTCTTTGTCACCCACCCATAAATATGTATAAATAGAGGCCATATATTAAGAATATGATTTCAAATTGATTAAGTATAAACACATTAAGTAATTAATATATAAATAAACTCCTCAACATTAACAATTAGTTTTTAATGTTGGTTCTCCCATATTTATATTAAAAATTTAATATGATATCAAAGTTTAATCAATTTTTATAATATCTTATGTTCTATTATAATTCAGGCTGAGATTTCAATTTATTGCCCGTGAAAAATTTCTTTTAAATTTCTTAACCGTTGAGATTTTCTTTCAAATTTATTCCATGTAGAATTTATTTCAATTATCTTACCAGTTGAAAGTTTCTTATTTTGCCAGTAGATAATTTCTTTCAAATAACCTAATTCGTATCATAAATTGCAATTTCTAATTTTAATAGTTAACTTTTAAAATTGATTTTTTAAAATTTATATTAAAAATTTAATATCATACGTGGATATCTAAGATATTATGATTGTGATAAATATACAATAAAATAATTAAAAAATTAAATTAAAAGTTTCATTATTTGAAGATCTATAATTGGATAGTCATTTCAATAACCAGTAGATATCAGTTATCACACAAATATGTTGATGTAAGTATGCATCCCCCCTTTCTCCAACTAAACTTTAAAAATTAATTTATTTCTTTTCAATTGATTGGCTTATTAGTACACAATTATAAGGCCATTAACACTCTAAGGGGATGGAATGTTGCTATCTTGATCCATAATTAGTCTGGATACGTTTAATTTCCCATTATTGGTATGGTACAAAGTTGTTGTTATTCATCGACTAATATTCAAGTCATAGTAATTGATTAGTTGATTTCCACAAAATTTAATTGCCATATCTCGGTTAATTTAGGGGTTGAATACTGGTAAATTTTTAATATAAATTTAATAAAATAAATGTTAAAAATTAGTTAGTATAGTTCAAGAATCAATTTTTATATTAATTATTTAATATTTTTATATTTAATCAATGTGTAATATCTTAATAAATATTTAGACCAAAATGAAATAAAAGGATTAACATCTTTAAATTCGAATTTCATTGATATTTAATTTTTTTATAATAATTGAAATGAAAAAACAAATTAAAAGGAACTTCACCTCATTTGTAAATGAAACTAATAGGAGTAAAAGTATGCAATAACTACATTACACCCTCTTTGTGGAGTAATGAAAGGAATATTACTAGGTTAATGAATGCAATTATCATTTCATTATATTTATTTTAAATGATAACCTTTTTTTTCCCCTAAACGAAAACGAGAGAACATATATAAAAACCAAATCAATATGTTATTACTTATTAGCAGGGCCAGCTCCAATATTTTGAAGATTTTATACAATTTCAAAAAATAAGAATTTTAATCTTTTATTCTCTATATATTTTTTTAATAAATTTAAAATGTAATATAATACTTAATTTTTAAATACAAATAATAAATTATCATCAAAATCCAATAAATTAACTCAAACTTATATTTTTTTTTAATAATAATTAATATTGTTAATAATAATAAAATAGAGAAACATATAATATTAAAATGTAACATATTCAAACTGATAGGTTATTCCAAATATATTCTAAAAAAATCTAAGTGTCTCAATACTATGTGAAAAAATCTCAAGAACCTCTATACAAACAATAAAAAGAAAAGGTTAGTGAAAATTGAAAAAAACAAAACAATACATCTTGAAATAAACAGAATAATACATATTAAAAACCAATAAACAACAAAGCCACCAATTCAATATATTAAAAATACTTTAAAAAATAATTTTTAAAAATATGAAGCTCCTCATTGAGAAGGCCCTAAGCAACTGCCTAGGTGGCCTCTCTTAGAGCAAAACCTCCTTATTAGATTAATAATTC
Organism: Reutealis trisperma; assembly: GCA_947687605.1. Taxonomy (NCBI): domain Eukaryota; kingdom Viridiplantae; phylum Streptophyta; class Magnoliopsida; order Malpighiales; family Euphorbiaceae; genus Reutealis; species Reutealis trisperma. The sequence goes on along the minus strand of CANTUT010000033.1, from coordinate 3,295,789 downwards.
AGTGTTCCATAAATTATATAATCCATACACGAAAAAGTTAAGACGTTTAAAATTTGACAACTTTTATACATATATATATATATATATATATATAAAGAGACTAAAAACACAATATACTAATATCTCCGTATAAAATACAATCCGTGTAATATAACAATCACACATAGAGTGATTTGACATTGCTAAATTATAATTTTCCATAAATACTTAAAAGGGATAAGGTCATCTCCAACCCAAAACACTAAAATACAACAAATCATATATTAAAATAGTCTAACTACAATAAGTTAATTTTCAAATATGAACTTTATTTATAACACCAAAAATAATATTACATATATATTCCATTTTCACCAAATATAATATTACATATATATTCCATTTTATCTTTCATTTTATATTTTTTTTATACCCTCTATCCTTCTTTTATACTTAAAAAAAAAATTAAGTAAATTGGTGTTGCAACAATACCATACCAAATTTAACGCGACAATGTTAAACTCCGCCAATTTACTATGTTAATACAACATTGGGTTAGAGTAAAACCAGCGCCAAAATGCCCAACTCGCGGCACACCAACGTTAGCTTGTCACTGTCATTTACCAAAAATTATTAGTAAAATGGTTAGAACTTGGCCTTAGGAAAATGATATTTGATTTTTGATGAGGGATGAAAGTGACTCTCAAGAGAGGCTTAGACCCTTCTGTAGCCCAAGCCCATTACAAAATCTTCAGAGACTATGATAAAAGTAAACAATACCCATTGGCCGGATCCTCAAACGATCTAAGTCCAAAGGCCTTCGGATTAGGTGCTACTCCCTTCCTTCGCCAGCCGGATGACTTGCTGAGCAAGTAAGGGCCGAAGCCCTCTGATGAAATGTCCAGTCATCCAGCAGGAGGATCAGTTCTTAGACAATCTGCACCATGCCCTGACACCCCCATTACCAGACATCCCTAGGGATGGGACAGGGGACATGCGCTTGCTACCAATTTTCACCAATCAGCATGGTCGAATGACAGAGGATGTCCTTCCTCAAAAGAAAGGTGTCAGACGCACCTAACCCATAAATCATACAAAAGGGAAAGGAAAGCCTAAGCACAGGTAGTTGAAACCCTGCATTCTCTCATCCCTTTTTTTTCACTAAAATACTCTGAAGAAAGGACTGACTTGATCGTGGGAGGGTTCTAGCCAGGCAAGAGGCCCGGCTCCTCCTTGATCCTTTTTCTTCTCCTTTGCAGGCATCAGGCTCAGGCCCAAGAAGAGAAGATTCAGTCTATTCCTTTTTCATATTGATCAAGCCTGATCAAATTGGCGCCGTCTGTGGGAAACGCGAGCTGATCTTTCTCTCAACTTTGCATTCCACTTTCATTTGCCTGTGAAAAAAGATTACCATAATGACGAACCATGATGATCCCGAATCCTCAACTCCCTCAAATCCTAGACACTCCCTTCCAACACCTACTGATCCTCCTCTAGCAACTCCCATTGACCTAAACACGTCCCTCCAGCTCCTTATCTCTCAACAAAATACAGTTGGGTCTAGCCAAACCCCTCTGAGCCTTCCAATTCCAGACTTAGCTCCTGCATTGCAGTTTATTAATACTATAGCTGCTTTTGTAAGGAGCTCCCAGCAACAGACTCTCCCGGCACAGACCCTCATCGCTGTTTTGAAAGCTACCCCGAGAAGGAATGTTGCTCGAACCCTAGATTATGAGAAGTAATCCCAAGGAGTCCCAGGGGTTAATGAAGAACAACCGGTCCACTTGGGTGGAAATGTGGAGGGAAGGACGGAAGAGCACCGTGGAGAAGAGGAGAGTTCGACCGAAGAAGAAGGGAGTACGCAGGCTTCGCTCCCAGACAGTGAACGTAAGTTCTTGTATGGAAAAAATTTTCATGCAAATAATACGAAACGGGGTGAAGGAAGGAACAAAGGGAAGTGTGAGTATAAAGAACCAAAATATGGGAAAAGAGAAAGCCCGAGAGGAAGAGAACAGGATAGAGGGAAATATTTTGTTGCTAGTCACCCCTCGCGGGTTCGAAGCAGAAGGTCACCTGCTAGTGGCAACAGCCGCAGTAAGAAGGAAGAGGAGGTGAGAGATGCTGTGAATAAGTTTTTAGAAGAGATGAATCAAGGTTATGATAGGAAAACCATGGATACCACCCTAAAGCTCACCCTGAAGTCTCCTTTTACCAGATCCATCAGGGAATACGTTATGCCGAGCAAGTTTAAACCGCCGGTGTTGAAAAAGTACAATGGGGAAACCGATCCCAGGGTCCATGTCATGGACTACAAGCATGCAGTAGAATTGCAAACGGCAGATGATGAGGCTCTATGTAGAGCGTTTAGGGGATCCTTGGAAGGAGCTGCAACGAGATGGTTTGATAGCTTAGAAGAGGGGAGTATCCGTTCTTTCATGGAGCTGGCCAGATCCTTTATGCACCGATTCGCTTCTAGCATCCCGGTGGAGCGAAAGACTCAGTATTTGGAAACGGTGGTGCAAAGGGAGAATGAATCCTTAAAGGATTACATGGCTCGATTCAATCGAGAAGCGTTGAAAGTCACGCACTTGGACCAAGCTCAAGTAGTGGAAGCGCTGCAGAATGGAACCTCTCGCACGGATTTTCTCAAAGCCCTTTGCCGTCATACTCCTCGTACCCTGGAGGATGCAATGGCATTGGCCCAAAAGTATGTACGGCAAGATGACGCTCTAGCCTTCAACCAGATGGCAAAGCGGAGAGGAATGGAGATCATTCCTAAGGAAGAGCCGAAGGCAAAGCGAGAGAAGAAGGTGGAAGAAAAGCGAGATGAGAGGCCGATTGGCGGATGAAGGAGGGGAAGAAATAACCAATCACGATCCAGTTTCGACCCCAGCAAATTCACCCCCTCAATGCCAGTCCAGCCGAAGTCTTCGCAACTTTCAAAGAGCAAAATATATGGGCTCGCCCCAAACCAATGGTTGCTCCTCCAGAGAAAAGAGATCAGAACAAATACTGCCTCTTTCATGATACTCATGGTCATAACACCAATGATTGTAGGCAGTTGATGGAGGAGATCGAAATGTTGATCAAACAGGGCTACTTGAGGAAATTCATAAGAAGAGAAGAATCAGGCAGAGCTGGCCCTAGCGAAGATAAAGAAAGGCACTCGGGAAGAGTAAATGATGGTTCGGCAGGGACCATTCATTGTATTACAGGAGGGCTAGACGAAGCTCGTGAAAGCAGAAATCGTACGAAGGCCTTAGGTAGGCGGAGCAAAAGGCCCGAATACATTTACTTCGAAAGAGGGGGAAATCGACTAGAGAGGCCAGATGGAAGTACCTTTCGCACCCCTCACGCTGATCCATTGGTGATCCAAGCGATTATAGCCAATTATGTAGTTAAAAGAATCCTGGTTGACGAAGGAAGTTCGGTCAACCTGATGACGAGGGAAGCATATTTAAAGATGGGTCTCAAGGAGGAAGATCTGGAAGAAGTGGGAAATCCAGTTCGCACTTTGGATGGAACGAAGGTCCCATCAGTTGGAGTGGCAAAACTGCCCTTCACAGTTGGCACCGCCCTCGAAAATGTAACCACCAAGGCTACATTTGTTATCGTCAGGACACATTTGGCATATAACGTCTTGATCGGCAGGCCATTGCTATATGACCTGGACGCTTCGATAAATATCAGACACTTAAGGATGACGATCCCGAAGCCCAATGGCGAAGTGTTTCACGTCTATGGCAGTCAGGACGAAGGAGCAGAAAGGAAGAGAAATAAAAGGATAAGAAAGGGCGAAGTCGCTGCGGAGGAGGTAGCTGCAGTTGAAACTGTTACTCCCGAGAAAAGAACCAAGCCTGTAGATAAGCTGGAAAGGGTAACGGTTGGAAGAGAGCCCGAAGAGTTCCTGATGGTCAACTCTTCGTTAGAAAGTGAGCAGAAGTCGTTCGCTCACCAGTTCCTGAAGGAACACATCCACAGTTTTGCCTGGTCTTCGGCAGAAATAGGAGGGGTAAAACCCGAAGTGATAATGCACCAATTGAATGTAGATCCCACCTGCAGACCAGTCAAGCAGAAAAAGAGATGTTTCGGCTCGGAGCGGCAAGCGGTCATCGATCGGGAAATAGACAAGCTCCTAGAGGCAAAATTTATCAGGGAAGTGCAATATCCAGAATGGCTAGCGAACGTGGTGCTAGTCAAGAAGGCGAATGGGACTTTCCGGATGTGCATAGACTTCACGGATTTGAATAAAACTTGCCCAAAAGGCTCTTTTCCATTGCCCATAATTGATAAACTGGTAGATTCGACGGTTGGGTATGGATTTTTGTCGTCCTTAGACGCTAAGCAAGGATATCATCATATCAGAATGCACCTGGAGGATGAGGAAAAGACTTCATTCATACCAGAGAAGGGTACATATTGCTATGTGTCAATGCCCTTTGGCTTGAAAAATGCCGGAGCCACGTATCAACGCCTAGTTAACAGAATGTTCAAAGATCAATTAGGCAGAAACTTGGAAGTATACGTGGACGACATGATCATGAAAAGCAGAAGCTTCGAGGACCATGTCCGTGACTTGGCCGAAGTGTTGGCAGTAATGGAAGAGTATGGGATGAAGCTTAACCCAGAGAAGTGTGCATTCTTCATCCAAGGAGGCAAGTTCTTAGGCTACATGGTGAGCGAGAGGGGAATTGAGCCCAATCCTGACAAGGTGAAGGCCATCTTAGACATGGAACCTCCGAAGAGTGTGAAGGATGTTCAGAGGCTGACGGGGCGAATCGCCGCATTGAATAGGTTCATGTCTAAGTCTGCTGAGAGGTATCTCCCTTTCTTTAAGAAGTTGAGAAAGTCGAAGACGTTCGAATGGACAGAGGAGTGCCAGATGGCATTTGAAGAGCTTAAGGCCTTCCTAAGCTCGGAGCACATTCTGAGTAGGCCTTTGCCGGGTGAAGAAGTATAATCTACTTGTCCGCTTCAGACCAGGCAATCAGTTCGGTGCTGATCAGGGAGGAAGGAAAGGTCCAGAAGCCCATTTATTACTTCAGCAAAGTCCTACAAGGGGCAGAGTTGAATTACTCTCCGATAGAAAAGCTGGCCTATGCTTTAGTGCTCTCCTGCCGAAAGTATAAAATATACTTACAATCACACCAAGGAGTGGTTGTGACAGATCAACCCTTACAGAAGTTACTTCATAAACCGGAGACTTTGGGAAGAATGTTATGTTGGTCTGTGGAGTTAGGTCAGCACGGTTTGCAGTACAGGGTCAGGTCAGCAATTAAAGCTCAAGCAGTGGCGGACTTTATTTCTGAATGCTCCTTTGGCACCAAAGATGGGGGAGGAAACCGAACCCCTGGGGAAAGACACTCATCAATAATGCTACCGGACTTTCAGTGGGAACTCTTTGTAGATGGTGCTAGCAGCAAAGAAGGAAATGGTGTGGGCATCATACTTAGAAGTGCTCAAGGATTTTCATTGGAGTATGCTTTGGGACTGAATTTTGAAGCCACCAATAACACGGCCGAATATGAAGCAGTGATCCAGGGATTGCTCTTCGCTGATTGCCTTCGCATAGAGCAACTCACAGTGTATAGTGATTCTCAATTGGTGATCGAACAAATAGAAGGAGAATTTGAGGTGAAAGAGCCGACCATGGCCAGGTATTTGCAAAAAATGAAAGAGATTGTTCAGAGAATGAAGGATAGAGGAGTCAGGCTGTTCTTTCAAAAGATCCCCAGAGAAAAGAATTGCAGAGCAGATAGCCTCAACAAATTGGCCGCCTCTCGTCCAGTCGAACTCCCTCAGAAAATTTATTTGGGCACCTTGGCCTCCTCCAGCATCGTCGAAGGAGATGAAGTTATGGAGATCGAAGAAGAGCCGTGCTGGATAGACCCTATCAAGTCTTACTTGGAAAAGAGAGAACTGCTCGAAGATGCCCAAGAAGCCAAAAAGGTCAAGCGAAGAAGTGCTCATTTCTCCTTGGACAACGGAACCTTATACAAAAGAGCTTACTCATTACCCTGGCTGAGATGCGTAAGGCCCAATGAAGCCGAATACATCCTTCGGGAGATACACGAATGATCTTGCGGAATGCACATAGGCGGAAAGCGCTGGCAACTAAGGCGATTAGGCAAGGATACTACTGGCCGAAGATGAAAAATGAAGCCGTGGCATTTGTTAAAAAGTGCCCCTCCTGCCAAAAATTTGACAGTGGAAAACATGTTCTAGCAGCAGAGCAGGTCCCCATTTCCAGTGCATGGCCCTTCGCTAAGTGGGGGGTAGATATAGTCGGACCCTTCCCCGCAGCATCAGGTCAGAGAAAGTTTCTCCTAGTGGTAGTGGAGTACTTCACCAAGTGGGTAGAAGCTGAACCTTTAGCCACTATCACTGCAGAAAAGGTGATCAACTTCTTATGGCGGAACATAGTGTGCAGATTCGGCATTCCCTATCAGCTCATTAGCGACAATGGCAAATAGTTCGATAATGCTAAAGTCAGGTCCTTTTGTTCAGGGCTTCAGATCAAACAACATTTCTCATCAGTAGCCCATCCTCAAACAAATGGCCAGATGGAGGTAACAAATCGGACTATTCTACAAGGCCTGAAGCGGAGATTGGAAGGATATGGTCGAAGCTGGGTAGACGAACTACACCATGTCCTATGGGCTTACAAAACTACTCCCAGGCAACCCACCGGAGAGACTCCATTCAGCCTGACCTATGGCACAGAAGCAGTAATTCCAGTGGATATAGGCCTCCCCAGTGGAAGGATCAATTATTGCGAAGACAGACATAATGACCAAGCCAGAAGAATCGATCTGGATCTCCTAGAGGAACTCAGGGAATCGACCAGCATTCGAATGGCTAATTACAAGCAAAGAGCTGCTAATCATTTCAACAAGAAAGTAAAGCACAGAGTGTTTGGCGAAGGGGATCTAGTAATGAGATTCTTAGAGGCTACAGGCAAACGTGAAAGCACGGGCAAGCTTGCACCCACATGGGAAGGACCTTTCCAAGTAAAAAGAGTCCTAAGTCCTAGCACTTACAAACTTGTAACCCTAGAGGAAGTGAAAATTCCTCATACATGGAACATCCAACACCTCAAAATGTATCACCAATAATAATAACAGAAACGTTGTTTGACTCAAATTGTCTCCATTTGCACTAACGAAGCCTCACCAAGAGCGGGAAGAACTTTTCTAAAGGGAAGCCTAAGCCCTAGTAAATCTAGGCACGAAGCCTCACTAAGAGCGGGAAGAACTTTCCTAAGGGGAAGCCTAAGCCCTAGTAAATCTAGGCACGAAGCCTCGCCAAGAGCGGGAAGAACTTTCCTAAAGGGAAGCCTAAGCCCTAGTAAATCTAGGCACGAAGCCTCGCCAAGAGCGGGAAGAACTTTCCTAAGGGGAAGCCTAAGCCCTAGTAAATCTAGGCACGAAGCCTCGCCAAGAGCGGGAAGAACTTTCCTAAGGGGAAGCCTAAGCCCTAGTAAATCTAGGCAAGAAGCCTCGCCAAGAGCGGGAAGAACTTTCCTAAGGGGAAGCCTAAGCCCTAGTAAATCTAGGCACGAAGCCTCGCCAAGAGCGGGAAGAACTTTCCTAAGGGGAAGCTTAAGCCCTAGTAAATCTAGGCACGAAGTCTCGCCAAAAGCAGAGAGAACTTTCCTAAGGAAGAGCCTAAGTCCTCGTAAATCTAGGCACAAAGCTAAGAAGATCTAATGGGAGGAGAAGGTGAAAGTGCTTGAACTCCTATTGGAACGGCAACTTCGCTAAGGCATTGCACAAATGCTTGTTGGATTACAACGTGAATGTGATCCCTATACAAGTAAAGCATACACAAAGCAGAAGCATAATAACTGTATTGTTCGTTGAAGTAAATGTATTACATTTATTTACAAAAGAATGAAATACAAAAGAATGTAAAAAATGTCTAAGGCGGAGGATCGCTTGGAGGAACCACTATTACAGAAGATGGCAGAGGCTGGTCATTCAAAGGATCTGGCCGAATGACAGACAGAGGTTCGGCTGATGCAAGATCCATCCCAGAAGGAAGTCCTTCGTCTGCATCCCCTTTGCCCCCGCTAGAAACTTCGGGAATCGGAGATGAAACGGGTCCATCCTTATCCCAAGCTGGGAAGTCTTCAGGCCGTAAGAGGCCTTCATCCCCCTAAGGAATGAGATCTTGGAACTCTGAAAGGTCTGGCATCGGAGGCTCTTCAGCAGCATCCAATTCAGATACCATTTGCAGCACATCAGGAAAATGCTCTGCTGCATCACGGAGAGCATTGTTATAATACTCGGCTGCTACCTTATAGGTGTGGTATGTGATGATGTCATCGAAGCTCTTAGACTGCATAAAGTCCCTCACAGCCCTTCGCCAACCTTCTTCGGCCTTGCTAGCTTTCTCAAGTGCAACTTGAGCCCGAGTAGTGGCTTGTGTGTATCCAAATTCTGAGACTCAAAGTTCCTGTTGAGTCTTCTTCAGGAGTTCTCGAAGACTAGGAACCTCTTCGGCCTCTCGGGCAAGCTCTTCATTAGCACTCTTCAGCTTGTCCAATTGCACGCTGAGATCGGCAATGGCTTTGTCCTTAGATGCCACTGCCGCAGTTAAGGCGCTAACCTCTCCTTCGGCCTTCGAACAAGCCTCTTCATGGGCCCTGGATTGTTCCATGGCCTCCTCAGCCTTCGCCTTCGCAGAAGCCAGTTCTTCCTCCAGGCGGGAACATAATCCCAACCTGTCCTCCGCCGCCTGCCGGGTGTCTTTATAATGATCCCTCAGAAGACAGAAATCGGTCCTCAAAATTTTAGAATCCAGAAGCGCCTGCAACAAACAACAATGATTAGGCAATGTGCTAAACGGTCACAACCCAAGTGAGGAATGAATTTACCTTCTCTAGTAGAGTCTCTTGCCTGGCAAGAGTATCCTCCACAAACCTGAAAAGAGGCCTAGGGGCTGGACGCAGAAAGGGCACGGGGGCCAAGACTGTGGCGGTGGGAGCAATGGAAGAAGGAGGATCAGCAGATGCCTCGACTTCTCTGAGCGGAGGTGAATCCACTACTACAATCTCCGCTGGCTCTCCAACTCGCGGCCTCTTACTTGGCGGAGAAGCCTCCTTTATTGTTCCCTGTGGAGGGGCTGACACTCCTACATCCGCCCCAGGTGAAGGAGTCTCTGAAGCAGAGCAGGCCTCCAGAACGGGGGTGGTTGAAGTTACCGCCAGTGGCCTCTTGCGACGAAGGAACTCCCCCACTGTTAATTTCCTCTTAGGGGGACGAAGAGAGGAGACACCTTCGACAATAACAACAGCCCCTGGCATGACCCCAGACGAAGCAGCAGCTGAAGGAAATGCTTCGTCGGGTGCAGCAACAACAGCCCCTTGATCAGCAGCCAGCGGAACAGCAACTGAAGGAAATGGTTTGCTGGCTCCGGAGGGACCCATGATAGGTGCCAACGAAGCCTCCAGGAAAGGCTCCTGAGTAGGGGCGTCCGCTTCGCCCACAAAAACTGCAAGGTACAAGAGCAAAAACATTCACACATTCAAATCAGCAAATAAAGACACAAGAAGAAGTAAATGATATTAAGAAGGCAAGAAGTTGCCTCTATTTCTTGAAACGAAGGCCTCCTCTTCAGCCGCAGTATTAACTGGGGAAGGATAAAGCCTCCTCAGGGTCGCAAAGTCAGGATATGAAATCCATTGCTCCTCAATATACTTCTCTCAGGCTTCGACCTCCTCGGCACTAGGAGATCTCCCGGGTACGACCTCCTTCGACCATCTCAAATATGTCCCTCGGATAACACGAGGGTCTTTATATGATGAAGGTGATGAGGGAGAAGAAAAGTTACCTGCCCCAGCTTCAGCCACAGGGGCACTCAAGTCATGCACCAGGTTCTTCAGACGGGCCTCAAATTCTGCATCAAGAACGTCTGTCAGAACCTTCTCCAAGTTCGCCAGTTGCTCCACCCCCCGAGAAGAGTGAGCAATTAGGTCAAGAACATTGGGGACGGGGGGCCCTTTTTACTTTAAGCTTGGGCGGACGAGGTACGGATGCTCCCTTCCCCTTATCACCCGCTGGAGGAGGTGGAGGCGGAGGAATGGAAGCCTCAGAAAGCCCTGAGATTGAGATACCCCTTTGAGGAGCAGGTCTTGCAACAATGGGTGCAGCTCGAAGCGGAGGAGTACCTCTCTGCACAACAAGAACAGAGCGATCAGAAGCCTTAACAAGTTGCCTTCGAATTATTTGAATGGACTTTGCACTGGCCACACTCACTTGGGCCCTTTTTGATCCAACAGCCGAACCGGATCCAGCGGAGACAGGCTTCATCGGCTTATCCTTATGAAGCTTCGCCGACGAAGACTGGAGGGCGGAGGAGGAGCGCAAACAGAACTTCCTCGTCTTAAGGTTGAGAATGGGAAGCTCAGCATCTTCGCTGAAGGGTCTTGGAGAAACCCCTTCTGTCTCCTTCATTATATCCTGGTAATGTGCAGGATCCTTGGCCTCCACTGCAATCGAAACAACAAACACAGCAACAACAAGATCAATACTCCATAGTCAATTAAACCTATAACAAGTGAGGAGCAGAGTTACCTCTTATATCTTTTAGCAAAAGTCTAGGAGTTGGAAGGCCATGCTCGTCCTCCGCATAGAAGGAGGCCATCATCTTTTCAGAGTTATAAGTATAACCCTGATGGACCAAGGTCCTGAGGTTCGATTTCTTCTCAGTGGACAGCCTCTCAGGCCACTCAGTAAGGCCTTCGATGGGACGCAGGAAATGGCCAGGGAAACCAAATCCAGGGGATTTATCACCGAGGCCGTCAGTGACCTCTATCAACCCGAACTTGCCCCTCCAGTCCTTCACCTTATTCTCTTTGCCAAAGAAAAGGCTCCGGCGAGGCCTAGCAGAAGTCATATAAACCCCCGGTGATCTCTGCGCGCTCTGGATCCTGTAAAAATATTGAAACAGGCGAGCGGAATGACGAATGCCGTGAGCGAAGCACAGAACCTCGAAGACGTGCATGTCCCTTATGGAGTTCAGGGTCAGCATCATTGGATTTACTCCGAAGTAGTTGAAGCATTCAACTTTGAACTTCGTAGGAGGAAAAAGAAGACCAGCTTCCAGCTGGTGGTAGAAAATAATGTAGTGCCGGTTGTCTTTAGGCAGAGCAGCTTTGGGGTCGCTGGAATAAACCCTCTCGTGAGCCTCAGCCCAGCAGAATATGAACTGAGTGCTACCTTCCAAGTTCTGGCCGAAGGCCAAAAATTCAGATATTTTTGCAATAGGGGCTATCTCCCCCCATTCCTCCTCCAATATCTTTTGGTAGTGGGAGGAGCTCACTTGGTCCCTAGGGGGAATGTTCTCTTTTCTGGGTGCCATTGGAAAGAAAGAAGAAAATGGAAGCAAATACCAAAGAATAGATATGGGAAAACCACGAAAAATAAGAGATTCGAGAGAATGAGCAAGAAGTTCTAGATATGGGAAGGCAAAGGAATATATATACTGAGAGCGTCCTCGATAACCACCACAGCAATAAGTAGGGGCATTGAATGGACGTTCAAAATTCAAAATCCATGGAAAACTTAACCGTTTGCTGCGACACGTGGAAGAGTGGGGAGAACGAGGAGACGTGCATTCAATGCGCGTTCTGGCATTCAATGCTTACTCTTGTCAGTCGTGCATGCATTCAATGGCTGTATGACCTTCCATCTACCCTACGAAGGCTGTCTAGAATGCTGACAGTTCCTAGCACCTCCAATCCCTTTGGTCAGACGAAGGCTACCCTTCGGGAAGACGAAGTGAATGCTTAGATCGGACGAAGCCTCACAGCAAAACGAAAGCCTCTCCTAAGAGCTACGCACCACAGATAACAAAATGAAAGGGCCTATTTGCCATCCAAAGCGGAAGCAGTTCTCTTCGATCAAAATATCCCAGAAGATAAGGGTACAAGGATACGAAGCTGTTTTACTAAGGTTCAACCCTTCGCTCTCTCCTTAATAAAACAGGGGGGCCCCTGATGAGGGATGAAAGTGACTCTCAAGAGAGGCTTGGACCCTCCTGTAGCCCAAGCCCATTACAAAACCTTCAGAGACTATGATAAAAGGAAACAAGGCCCATTGGCCGGACCCTTGAACGATCTAAGTCCAAAGGCCTTCGGATTAGGTGCTACTCCCCTCCTTCGCCAGCCGGATGACTTGCTGAGCAAGTAAGGGTCGAAGCCCTCTGATGACATGTCCAGTCATCCAGCAGGATGATCAGTCCTTAGACAATCTGCATCATGTCCTGACACCCCTATTACCAGACATCCCTAGGGATGGGATAGGGGACATGCGCCTGCTACCAACTTTCACCAACCAGCATGGTCGAATGACAGAGGATGTCCTTCCTCAAAAGAAAGGTGTCAGACGCACCTAACCCAGAAATCATACAAAAGGGAAAGGAAAGTCTAAGCACAGGTAGTTGAAACTCTGCATTCTCTCATCCCTTTTCTTTCACTAAAATACTCTGAAGAAAGGACTGACTTGATCGTCGGAGGGTTCTAGCCAGGCAAGAGGCCCGGCTCCTCCTTGGTCCTTTTTCTTCTTCTTCGCAAGCATCAGGCTCAGGTCCAATAAGAGAATATCCAGTCCATTCCTTTTTCATATTGATCAAGCCTGATCAATTTTCATAAGGAAAAAAAAAAAAAAAGAAAAAAGAAGAAGAAGAAAATGTTGCTTTCATCCAACGTTTATTTGAAGCATAAAATGTAACACGGTCTAGCTAGGAATTGGTCCTGTTGCTTTCACTAATTTCTTCGAGGATAGAGATGCTTTCATTTTCCCCATTCTTTACTCAGACACATATCTATAGACTATAGCATAGAGAAATTTTAATTATCAAAAATCATAATAAAATATCAAATCAAATTAAATTAACAACATAGACTTTAAAATTTTTATGTACAATTAATTATTACATTACAAGATATATATATTCAATCACTAAAAATATATAAAAACTTATCTCCATTAGCAAATGCTAATATATAAAAAATTTAATTTCGATTAAATTACTACTAATAGTTAATTAAACTGCTGAATTAGAACATTCACAAAATGATGATGAAAAAAAACAAAGAAAGAAGAGGATTACGATTCATCCCATTTCCTAACCATTTCCTAAATAACAGCACGTGGCACGTGCCTAATTTCCTTTACCTCTGCCATTTTTATATCTCCAATCAAGTAAACCTTAATAAAAAGCATTCCGAAAAAAAGAAAAGAGAGAGATAGTATACCTTAAGCAGCCTTCCACATATCACATTATCCTGTCTCTCCATTTGCTTTCTTTCACAGAACAATCAAACCCAATATGGGACCCACCTCCCAGTCTTCTATTGGTCTTATTGCAGCTCTCGCAAAGTCACAGCCGGTTGTTTTATCACTACCACTTCACTCGGTCCTATAATACTGATACCTTCCATTAGCCCGAAACGGAAGCAGCTGAAGAAGAAGCTTCCTTTCTCTCCCTCTCTCTCTCTCCGTGTTTTTCTATCTCTGAAAATTGCTCTATAAAACCTTGGAAGCCGACTTTCTCTCTCAACAATTCTCAAGAAAAAGAGTCTCTTTCTCTCTATCCCTCTTGTACTCGAAGCTGCTAAATGGGTTTTCCAGTTGGGTACACAGAAGTTTTCTTGCCAAAACTGTTTGTACACACACTTTCCTTTCTGGGTTTTATCAGAAATCTAATTCTGTGTCTTTTTAACTATCTGGGTCTCTCAGATTTCCTTGAAACCGATAACATTTGGCCAGATAATCCGACCCGAATCCATACCCAGACGCCCGTTTCCGCTGTCCTGATCCGGGAAATTCTACCCGTCATCAAGTTCGAGGACTTAGTTGCCGGGGCCGGTGAAGGTGACCTGCCGGAAAGTTGTGCTGTTTGTTTGTATGAGTTTGAAGGAGGGGCTGAGATCAGATGGTTAAAGAACTGCAAGCACATTTTCCACCGGGCTTGTCTTGACCGTTGGATGGATCATGATAGAAACACGTGTCCGCTTTGTAGAACCTCTTTCGTTCCTGATGAGATGCAAGAAGAGTTCAATCAGCGGCTATTGGCTGCTTCTGACGATATTGATTTTTACAGTGAGTACAGTTCGGTTCCTGTTTTGTAGGAGAATGGCCATTTCCTTGAGTTTGTATGAAATGTACATATACAATGAAATTTTGGCAATTTAGCCAAATAACCAAAAGAAAGAAAAAACTGTTTTTTTTTTTTTTTGAGATTTATTTATGCTATGCTATGTCATTCCTTTTCCTTCCTTTTATTTTTTTTTATTTAAAAAAAATAATTCTAATTTTGATATTAGAAAAGACAGTTGCCATTCAGCTTGATGAGAAATCCTCCTTAATTGGAGGAAAAGAAAAAGTAAAAAATAAAAATAGAAAAGAAAAGAAAAGAATTAACGGAGGAAAAGAAAAAAGTTGATTTTAGCTAAACTATTTTTAGCATGAATTTTAGTATAAATATTATACAGTTTTTCATTTGTAAAAATCATCTCAGAAAAAAAATCTCAATTAAAATCCAAACTTAATAAGTTTGAGAAATTGAGAGAAAGAGAAAAACCTCTTGAGAGATAAAATCAAGAGAGAGTTTAGCCACCATTATTTGGTGAGATTATTATTGTATTCTGATTAATTATTTCTTAGTGAAATATATAGAATTATTTTTGCCCATTTTATTTACACAAGGCTGAAAAAAGTTTGATCCTGAGACTACCATATTTTTTTTATTGATCATTTATATTTGTCATCTTTCCCAACACAGCTGACTGCCAATTTCATTGTTCAAAAACAGCTGAAAAAGAGTATGCCTTCCTAGACTTTTTTCTTAGAATTTATTTAGGTTAAAAAAATCTTTAAAAAATAAAATTCCCCTATTTTACTTTTCTTTCATGAAAAAATTATTTAATGCGGGAAAAAAGCTTTTAATATGTTAATTCTTCAATTTTAATTATATATATATATATATCATACAAATTAGAAATCTAATATGAAGTCGAGACTTAATCCCCGCGACCTTTCATGCCATCTGGGCCGCTAGACCAAATATTCTTAAATCTTAAGTTACCTGTCAGCTTTATTTTATTTTAAATTTTCCTTTGTATCATATGATATCAGTAAGTTACAAAGGTGGCTTATATTTTGAGAAAAATATTAGTTAATTATTTTATGTCTGATTACCCACAGAGAACATGTGCCTGAAAGAAACAGTTGCTGCTAAATGATGGTTGGAGAATCATTGGATGGAACTACAATCTGTAAAAAGTAAAACAAATAATAAAAATATTTTAGGAATTATTGATCATGCACTGCAGATTTTGTCTACTCTTATCTTACCTGTTGACAAACACTAACTAATTAATTAAACTTTGTGTAATAAGATTTCAATCAAGTATTAAAATATAATAATAATTATTATTATATAGATATTTTTATTATTTTTAATATTTTAAAGAATGAAAAATATAATATATATATATATAACATAATATATGATAAAAAAACAGAAGGCTATATTGCTTTCTCATTAAAGAAAATAAGATTGAGAGTATAAGTTTTTATATACCCAATGAAATAGACTTTGTTGATGTGGCAAAGATATAGCCAACAAATCTAACAAACTAACATAATTAAGCAACTAATTAATCTTACAACTGAAACTAATTAGAAGCTCAATCCAAGCCAT
Organism: Reutealis trisperma; assembly: GCA_947687605.1. Classification (NCBI taxonomy): domain Eukaryota; kingdom Viridiplantae; phylum Streptophyta; class Magnoliopsida; order Malpighiales; family Euphorbiaceae; genus Reutealis; species Reutealis trisperma. The sequence goes on along the minus strand of CANTUT010000033.1, from coordinate 3,280,099 downwards.
TAAAGCTATGTAAAACATGAATGGCTGAGATTGCAAGAGAGGCTTCTACTACTCTGCTTCAATATACTACAATAATATTATACATTTATGTAACAAATACAGAAATTGAAAGATACGGTAGCTTGAGCCGTCTCTATCGCAGGAATTAGGAATTGCAAAAGGAATAGCACATGGAAATGGAGGCAATTTGTCATAAAATCTGAATCAGTCCACGTTTGTTTCATGGATAGAGTCCAGCATTTCACATGATCATCCATTTCTACATATAACTACTAGACAATTTCTGACTATCCAAGACCAAATCCTGGAACCTTTATTTTTTCAATTTATTTATTATTTTCTTTTGTTGTTTTTTTCTGTCAAATGAAAAGCAATTCATTGAACATACAATCATATATTACATCACACACCTAAAATACATGTATGATAAAGCCTTAGATTCTTGCTTTTCTTTTTCTTTCTTTAAAAAAAAAAAAAAAAAAAAAGGAAAAAACAGTATATGTGCATAGAGAATCAATAAGGATTTTTTGCTTCGGATTTTTAGTGCATTTAAATCTCCTAAAAACTAAAAGCACTTTAACTTTCTTTTTCTGTCTATATTTTTCTGGCTTTAACCTTTATGCTTTATGTCATAGTTGCTGTATACATGATAGTGCTTTATGCTCATCCATATATGTACTGCATATTAATAAATAAATTACATATCCCCCACACTATTAATTACTTTCTCTATTCTAAAATACTGATAAAAGTAATTAATATAAATATTTAGTAAAGAAATAAGTGAAGAGCAAAGTTGAAAAAAAAAAAATAAATACAATATTGAAATCTTAAAACAACACAAAAATTTGAACAAAAAATTTCTCTTAAATAACAAATATTTTGAAATTGAGAGAGTATAAAATAAAAAAATAAGTACAGCCCATAATTTTACAAATTCACTCGAGTCTGTTTTAAGGATGCAAAATTATGAGTTAGAATCTCAATTAAATATTGTTCTGTTTGTCCCATTTTGTTTATAACATTTTCTTTTTTAAAATGTTATATTTATATTTTTAACATTTTTTGTATTTTTTATACTTATTTTGTTCTTGAATATTAATTTAACTTTCAAGAAAATAAAATTTAATTATATTTTATAAAGAGCATAAAAAAGAAAAATAGTATATTATTAATACACTCTTAAACTTTGCAAAACAAAAATATGTTCCAAACAAAATGGCACAAAATGAGTAATTAACAAAGGTAATACTAAGTGATGAAAGTGTTATTAAAAAAAAATAATAATGCAAATCAATGTAATTTAAATATCATATAGTAAAAAAAAAGTCATTATTTTTATTTTATATCATAAATTGTATAAAATATTATATAATCGCTGTTATTTTATCAGATATAATTGTATCTCTTAAGATTATCTAATTAATAAATATTATTAATTAGTTAATAATAATTAATACTCTACTCCCTTCATTTCAAATATATAGGTTCACTTTTCTTTTTTAGATGTCCTAAAATATAAATCTATTTTATCTTTTAAAATATATTTACTCTCTTAAATTTTTAATTTATTCTTACTTAATACTATCACAAAAGTCTTTTCAATATTTATTGTGTGAGTATTAATTAAATTAATTAAGGATATTTTTAGAAAGTTAAAATAAAATTTATTATTTAAATTATATTAACTAACTTTATTAATACTTGCTGAAATAGAAATAAGTTTATATATTTAAAACAGGAGTAATAAAATTTCTCTACTTTTTATTCAACTCTTTACCTTTTTCTTCTTTTACTTTCTTTTTCCTGTCTTACCTTCTGTCCAAACATAATGTATGCCTCATTCTCATGATTAAAAAAAGCCACTTTCAAGTTATAATTCTTAAAAGAAAATGCACTCTCTCGTGAAATGTGTGAAAATGGGCGGAGATTGTTTAGGGCGAGAATTTTACCTGCAAATACATTGTTGGGCATACTGGAGATCATTGTGAGCATTCTACTGCACCATGTGACAAGATTTATTACTTTCATCAGACTTAATGTTTGGTTGAAGATAAAATTTGCGAGTGTCTTCTCGATAGGAAATAGGTACTCTCTGTTTTACTACACACAGAGGCGGAGAGGGGCAAGGGGGAGCTTTGGCCTCCAAACTTTTAAAATTTTTAAATTATTACCTATTCGTTTTAGATAATTTTTATTTTGGCCTCCAATTTTTAAAATTTTACCTATATATCTTAAATACTTTTTAATTTGCCTCCCATAATTTTTAAAATTTTACCTATATATTTTAAGATATTTTTTAGTTGGTCCCATAATTTTGAATTTTCTTTACATTTTAGTATCTTAACTTTTAAATTTTTTTTTGGCCCCCTTTTTTAAGTTTTGGCTCCGCCTTGGCTATACATTACAATAATTACAATATTGGGATAAACAAAATATTTTATATCATAATGATTATAATTAAATATAATTTTTTTGAGCATTAGGAATAGTTAATCAATCTTAAATCTATTGCTAAATATAATTCTTTTAAAAATATGGATATATACACTATTTATTTACATGTCACTAAACAATTAAATTTCGTAGCCTATTTGATTAGATATTTGTCATTCTTGAGTGTTGTAAGCCTCTATGTTCTCATATCTAATTCAGTCTTAAAATGAATGAAGATAAATGCTCACGGATCAAAAGTTTAATTGGGGTCGAACTGGAGTTGAACAGTAATTAAATCAAATATATAAAATATATTATGTACAATAAATTATAATTAATATTACTTATTAAAAATTATAATAAATAAAAATATATCTAAATAAAATAAATTAATTAGGTAAATATTAATTAACAAATTTATTAAATAATAATTGAAGTAAAATTTTCAATCATAATATATATCTTAATAAGAATTATGTTGTTTGGTAATATATATAGTTTTGTTATGTTACTAATTTATTAGCTTTGAGATATATTAAATTTAATAGATATAATTTTTTAAAAAATTAATAAATATAATTTGTCGAATTTGAAAGAAATTAATAATTATATTATTTATCATATTAAACATATAATTTGCAAAAAAAATCACAAAAACATAACATAGTACGGTGGAAAGAGCATTAGAAGGTTTGTTTGAGGTTTTCTGTTTGATTCCTTACGCTATAATTTAAATTTTTAATTTTTTAAATATTTTAAAAATCAAACCGGGATAAATCATCCTAATCGAACCCGCTAATGGTCTGGTTCCTGGATTTTCCGGTCCGACTGTCCGGTCCAGTCCAGGTTTTACAACATAGGTAACCTGTTTGCTTATTTATTTCTTTATTTTTATGTGAAGAGCAACATTGTTTATATAAGCGACTATTTTCTGGTCGTTTAAGCGTTTGCTTAATTGCTTATCCACGCTGGCGGGGCCAGAACCCATAGGTTTCTTTCTGGCTACCAATATACTTCTTAAATCATATTTATTACAAATTGATGCAGACTCTTCTGTGAATACAACTAAGAGCAAATTGCATGGAGAAAAAATTAGTAACAATTCTAGTGAGTAAGGTTCATTTCTATCTTTTCCTAAATGGGTACAAGCTCCAGTCGAGCCTAACTAGTGTTTCTAAATACAGTTGATGGTGGTGGCTTTGGACAGCCGGTGCTCTTTATGCCAGGAAATTACTCAGCAAGAGAGAGATTGCTATGTTGAAATTCCAGCAGCTGTCACAAATGCAGACTCATGGCATATTGCATGATGATGATGATGAGGATGAGGAGAATAGTTCTACGGTTCATATTGATAATAATTCACATCTTTAATCTCTAATTTGTATAACTTTCATGGTCGCAGGTTTTACACATTACTTCATCTGATTTGGCAATAGGTCACATCTATCACTGCATTGAGAGGGTGCACCTCTTGGTCGCTTCTAGTTCAGAAAGATTTCAGGGGAGAAATTAAAAAAAATAAAATAAAATAACTGTATGGTCTATCAAGCACAAGTTATAAACTAATGAACGAAAAGGAAAACATGGTATAAACATTCATATGAAATTTAGTTCACTTGTTAACCCCAAAAGCAAGTTTCTATCCAAATTGGTCTCAATCTAAATATCACAAACTAATTGAATACGCATCTTCATAGTCTTAGATTTATCCATTTCTAGGTTTATACGATGTGCTATTTCAAAAATGATTACTGGACAGTCTTAAACACAACATATTGCTAAACCAACTTATAACTATAAATGGGCAAAGTGCATATTTAATCTGTGTGTAAATTTAACAGCAGATGCAGTATTACGTTCTCATAACTATGCATCTCGGTCCATTTCACTTCGGGTAGCCAGTTGGGGGATAAGCACCAGGTGGTGGATATGAAGCGGGTGGTGGATATGAACCGGGTGGTGGATATGCAGGTGGAGGGTAGCCAGCAGGAGGATAACCTTGAGCATAAGGGGGTGGAGGTTGGCCGTAAGGCTGGCCATATGGTGGATAGCCCACTGGTGGAGGAACTTGCTGATCAATACGTGACATTTGCTGCACTGGAGGCACCTCCATAACAGGCTGTGGCCCAAACTTACCATCTCTTTTGTCCATCTCAAGCTTGTGCTGAGTCTGCATTATTGCAGTGTAAAGTTGTAAGAAACTCCAAAAATCAAGTTCTTGATGGTAATGCATTCATATAATAGAGGCCATAGTGCTTGTTCATCACCAGATTTTACTTTCTATATTGCAGAACCTTTTGTATATTGCCTTTTCATCTATAGACTCTCGGATCATATAATCTTAATGCAGGACATAAAATATTTTGTTAAAAGAATAAGGTGATACTGCTTTCAACCACGTGAAGTTTTATTTTGTTGCATACCTGAATGCATGGGCAAACCCTGCCAAAACAGAACAAAACAAAGAATGAGTAGAAATATATTAAATCTCTGCATCCACCAGAAGGAAGGGATGCACTACTAAGCTTACGTGCAAAAAACCAAGTCAGACAAACAGGTCAACATATCAGCAAGGTCTCCAATTTCATCACTTCCGGTTATGCATGCAAGTAAGGAACATATGCATGCCAGTTGCTGCAAGCACAGCATGAATCCCTACAAAAGAAGCAATGGGTTGAAATTGGCATCCATGTAAAAATGGAACCCAGCGTGAAAGAAAGAGTTAGAGAGAGAGGGAGAGTACAATGATGCAATTGTCACATTGTGTAGTCCGTATGTTGAACTCATCTTGCAAGAGGAAGCGTGTTGAGGCAACTGAATTTGCAAAGCAACAAAAGACCTGAAGAAAGCAGCGAACAGGAAAGAGAGATTTATATTTAAAATTATGCACAAATACAAATATATTAGAATGCATAGCCCGACTATTGTGTCGTTCCAAACAGATCAATGCCATACCTCAGTGCAAAGACAGAATTCAGGGCAGTTACTTTCTCCGCACTTACCACTACATGGAATATAGCCAGCACAGCAGACGTACCTATTAGAATGTAAATGTGTTAATTAGGCCAACGTTCACTCTGGGATATATTGCAGATGTCACATCTAAGGAGAAATAACAATAATTTACCTTGACATATCATTGTAAAGAGCTCGTCTGCGAAGCATATACGATGCACATGGTCCACTGTCACATAATTATAAGGGTAAAGTTTTCATATATATGATAACAACAGCATCTGTTTCATTGGGCACAAGATTGCAAGCATAGAAAATCCAGGTATGGAAATCACCTAATTCCTCGCGGACCTCTCCAATAATATATGAAATAATAAGTATTTACACATTCTAAGTCCAGCAACCCAGGTGGAGATTGAGATCATCTTAGGCAAAAAGAACTTGCAAATTCTTTTACACTTTAGGTAACCTTTTCTCCTATTCCTTTATAAAAGATATAAACTCATCATGAATGAGCATATTAATATTCAGAATAATCTTTTTAGACTGAGAATTCCTTATCAATATGGAATTTATTACATTTAGATTAGAAAGGGATCCGCTATTATAAATCTCACAGTAATGGACTTTTCTGCCAGAAACACATAAATAGGGGTAAAAACATCAAATGTTGCATCAAAGATGAGAACTTACCAGAGAAGTGCGAACAAGCAATCTGCATATTTATTTGAAAAGGGGAAAAAATCAGAGAGATCCTCTAGAAAGGTAACATCAAAAACAGTAACTCAATTCTAACTAGCTATTCGGTTTTAATAGCGTTCTATTCTTATATTTTCACAAGACCAAAACCAAGCAACACCACCAATTCCAAATACAAACCACGGCATCAAAAAGGCTTGGTTGCAAATGATTACAACAGAGAGAGAGAGAGAGAGAAATTACAATGAAAATTAACGTGTGATCAAAATTTCGTTATGCCAAAAAAAAAATCGAAATATGCTGTACATTTTCTAGGAAACCAAACGGATAAATTTTCTTTTTACTATGAAAAAAAGGATGTTAGCTTAAGAAATGAAACATCAAAAAAAATGACCGCCAATAAATTCTCAAAAAAAAAAAAAATCTCGATTCAATAGAGCCATTTTCTTCATATATGTTCTCAAGTTTCAACAGTTAAAGAGAATCTAATTCACATATTAGAATTAAACACAAAACAAAAATAAAAATTCATTAAAAAAATTCAACTCAACAGCGCCATTTATAATGAATGGAGCAATGCACAGAATTCATTTTCTCGGCAATCAAACAAAAACAAAAAGATAATGAAACGAGGAAAAGAGAAAAAAGAAATATACAAGGAGTATCTTCAACAACGGTGCCCATGAGATTGGAGTGCCAGAAATTGCTATAACTCTGACGCAGCTGCATTTTCTCGATCTGATCGTCTAGCCCCATTTTTGCTTGAGATCCTAAAAAACACCTCTAAGCCAAATAATTCTTATTATAATGAGATTATATACAGAAAAACAGAGATCGTCAATGGAGAGAGCGCGGCTTTGAAATGGAATTGAAGCGTCAAAGACGATGACCATATATATGGCGTCATTGTCATGACCTTAGTGCACAACAAGGAAAACGCTAAACGAGATAGAGTAAAAGCCGCTCGTTTTGGAAGGTGTACGTAGAATCTGGCATGCCCAGGGCAGACCCGGCATTAAATTTCAGGAAAATTATTGCCTGTGGTTAGTGTATATCTGATTCAGTAACAAATTTAATTGTATTCTATTATATTATATTAAATTTTATTAAAAGCGTTGATTTAATGTCACACTGTATCTTATTTTGTTCTAAATATTATTATACCATTACATTAGTAAAATAAATATACGTAATATTTTAAAATTTTATATATTTGACCAGCTAAAAAATTTCCCATGTAAATTGTAATAATTTTATATTATTGAACCACTAAAAAATTTATATTAAAATTTTTAACTCAATCACAACTTTACATAAAAATAATTAATTATATATATGTGTATGAATATAAAAAATTAATATCAATGTCATAATTAATAAAATTGATTATAAGTATTTTCATTTTAAAAAAAATACAAATATTTTTTTTGAAAATGAATAATTTGATACGCAATCAACTTGGAAGGTAAAAAGTTTCCCTCAAACATAAAAAAAAATGGAAGGTAAAAAGGAAACTAAACAAGTGAAGTTTGACATCTATTCTGTATTAATTTTAGTATATATTTATTTTCAGTGATTTGAACTTGAATTTTTCCATCATGATTTTGAATTTTTTAGAGTTTCTAGAAATTAAATTTTTGAACGCGTCAAGTTAAAGAAAAATCAAATGTGAGCTGAAACTTGTACTAGTCTCTTCCTCAATTCCACCTTTACTAATCGATCTTCTATTTGTTTTTTTCCTTATGACTTTTTTTTGCATGATTTTCAATAATACTTGCTCCGTCCTTTTTAATACTCTCATTTAGTTTTCTCATATAGATTATAAAAGTGTAATAAATATAACGAAAATAATTAATTTTATCAATTTTTTCCTATATTTTTTATATTAAAAAGAAAAAATATCCATATAAATATAACAATTCGAAATCTCTCATTTTCCGCTTTTTATATGGTAATGACTTAAATTTTTTATTATCATTATTATTTTAACTTTGGCAAAAAAAAAATATGCATGTATATTTTTTTTAAAGAAATCATAAAACAAGCAGAACAATTTGAGTAGAGCCAAAAAAAAATAATAATAAAACGAAAAACAGCACGATGACAGTGACAATATGCTAAAAGTTATGCGGACTTAAAAAAAAAGACTGAAATTAAAAAATCGTGGTCCAATTAATCAACTAATCATCAATTGGGTGATCACCACTGCCAACCACCTCTTTGTTTGGGCGGCCGCTTAAAAAAAGTGGCTGGCCGTAGACTTGTTTTTATTTTATTTGTTTAAATGAATATAAATATGTTTTTTTTACATATTTATTAATATTATTTTTCTATTTATGTTTTTTCTGATGAGAATTATTTATTATTTTTTCATTAAAGTATTTGTATTACAATTTTGGAATTATTATGAGATTAGCGCAGAAAATTTTAACAGAAATCATAAATTAGATATTTATAATTATGTGATCAAATTTATTTGAAGACATCAAAATTGAGTAACGTCATCATATAGTAGTTAATTTAGAGTGTGTTTATTATTATTATATTGAATCAATTATTTTGTTAATATACTCATTTTTCTACTTATGAAAATTAATATATTTCGAATGGAATTCAAAAATATAATTTATAGTTTATAAAATTTTATATTTTATTAATTTGTTGTTAATCATGTAATTTATATTTATGAATGCTTTTTTCTCTAAAAAAAAAAACCCATGTCTTATCTTTTTTTTTATTCATATTTAACAAAAAGAAAAAGAAAAAGTTTGCATAAATAGAAACATTTTTACAGTGTTATTTAGGGCTAAGCATGGAATTCGGAGATGCCAAACTATAACTAAAATTCAAACCAAAAATATTCAAAATCAAAAATATCTGTTGACCATTTGACTTTTTCCTAATCGAACTGCCTTGAATTTTTTTTTTTATAAGATTTTTGAGATTAATAATTATTCATACAAAAAACGTACCGAACTGTTCCAAACAGAAGAACCGAAATTAGGACCAATTTAAAACATTCTTTTATATATATATATATATATATATATATATACACACACACACACGCACATACACACACTTAAATTTTTTTTTTAGTAATTATAAAATTACATCCCAACTTTATAAGTGTAAGCTAAACTTTGAAAAGAAAATTAATAATTTGTATAATACTAGTATTGTTTTAAAATTTCATAAAATTTTAATAATTTTTATAATCCTAATATTAATAATATGTCAAGGTTAAAATCCAAAAAAATATTTAATTATTTTATCCTTATCTTTGGGCACTAATAAAATAATATCTATTTAATTATACAATTTTAAAGTAGTGATAATTCCATCAATTTCTTTAATTGGTCAATATAATTAATTAAGTCAATCATTAAGTAATGCAATGATTTTATGTACAAATTTGATGCTATTTTTTTAATTGGATTAAATTTGTAATCTCACAATTCAAAAACTTATGACCATTATATTATTAATTTATTATTGAGATATATAATTTAATTAGTGATAATATTAAATTTATAGTATCATATATTATAGTTTATTTTTTTTATCAATTTTAAGCATTAATTTTTATAATTTTAATCATAAATAAGGTAAAAATAATCATAAAAATTTTAAGAAATTTTGAGATATTACAAATTAGTTTAAAATGAAAATACATAAATTTTAATTATTTAAAAATAAAAATTTTCAGATATCTATTTCATCCCGTTCTGTACCGAACCGTCCTATTAAATTTAAATCTCCGTACTGAACAGTTTTGAAAAATTAAAACAGTTCAATATGTAAATTATTATATTACGGTATGATTCTGGAGATTTAATTTTAGAAATTCTTAAAATTTAGTTCGGTTTAAGAGATTTTTTACTTTTCAAAATTTTTCGAACTGTGTTCCCCTCTAATCTTATTGCAACTAAAAAAGAAGGAAAGGTTATTTGAAAACTATTTTTCGCTTGCGTTTTCAATCAAATTATAGTTAAAAAGTAACCTCGTAACCAACACTGCAACGGCTATATTGTTTTTAACTGTCGGCTATGGTGAAAAAAAAAAAAAGCAAGCAATTTGTACAAGCAGTCAACATCAAATTTATCCAACATTGGGTATGAGTTATGAAAAGTTGCCTACACACTTTATTAATTTCTAGGACCCAGTGGGCCTATAAAATCAAGAGTTTCGTGGGCCTCAGAAATGTCCAACAATAGATACGGTGTCGTGTCATCCTGTTATCCTTACTTGAAAGGATAAATGAGTTCCAACAAATTTGATGTAGAAGAAAATTCTAAAAAAAAAAAAAATTATTATTATTTTTATGATTTAATCATTAATGGAAGCATACAAGGTTACACTATTAGGAGATTCATATTTCAGATGAAAACCCAATTAGCAATATTGGAAATAGTCTTTATCAAAAGTGGATTTATATATATATATTACAATGAAAATAATCTAATTACATTGGTAGTAAATATGTGCAAATCACTTAATATTGGATTGCAATATTTCTCTATTTGATTTATTTGTCAAATTCATATTTAACATATATTGGTAATTTTTTTTTATTTGAGCATTGAAAAAAAAAAATAAATAAAAGAATTACTATTGACATCCACTCCGTCTATTCCTAAAATAAAAATTACTATTGACATATTATTTCTTTAAAAATCACTAAGGTCTCATTTGATATGAGAGGTTTCAAATAAGAAATTTTATCAAATTTATAATTTTAGACTAAATCTATATTTTGATAATTTAAAAAATGGTCAAAATTCATAAATTTTGAAAAATCTATCACTTTCTAAAATATTTTATTTTTAAAAGTTTTAATTTGTCATCTCTTAAGTGTAAAAAGTTCAAAATCCACCAGTTTTTATACATAAGAGTTTGTGATAATTTTTTTATTCCAAAATTGTGTCTGATAATCTATTAATTTTATGATCAATCGAAACGGTAAAATTTTTAAAATTTATAAATTTTATAATCTATGATTTAAAATTGATAAATTAAATTTAAAAATCCTTTAACCTAAATAAAGGTAAGAATAAAAAGACACATAGTGTTTGTACATATAATGATATAATATTATGTTATAGCATATAGTGACCTAACATATAATATTATGTTATAGCATAAAAAAGAAAGATCCTCCAAAGAGTCAGACATACAGCACAATGAGACAGTGAAAATAGTGCTTCATGTCAGTTCTGTGACCACTCCAGGTACAGTTGCGGTACAAGTTACAAGCATCATGAACAAAACGCCAAAACCATATAAGCAACTAAAGTAACCAGCACCATCTCAATTAACCGTATTTTAATCAGCCTCATTGTTCAACTCCATCTGCTACTTTCTTTTATATATATATATATATATATTTGCTACCCCAGCAATAAGGTCATCAAATCATTAAAACATGTTTAGTTTAGCAATTGTGATTAATTATAATAAATTGATCCTTAAAGACTACATATAGTTAGAAAATATCGCTTTTAATATTTCAATTATAATTTTTATACATCTTTCTGCAGATTACATTGCCTTTACCAAATATCACAAATTAGTAATCTGAGAGTTATAAATGATCATTAGTTTTGATTTGTAATTAGGGATAATAATAATTATTATTATTATTTTTGTTTAAAACTAACTAACAAAGAAAAAAGTCAGCTTCAAGTCACAATCTTTTATACCTTATCATCATATATAGTATTGAAAACAATAAGAAAACTACAAAGTACTATGTATCTATCTCATTGTGTCTGAGATACCAACTTGTAATACTCTTTTGCTAGTCTCTTATGGTTGATGAGGAGAGACCAAAAGTTGTGAAAGATCCTCTTCACATCCCATCACCTTATCAAAATTGCCTCTATCCCAGTATTGCATAGGTCTTTTATTTCTTCTTCTTCTTCCCTATTTTTTTTTTCTTTCTCCCCATATTTTATATAGCTTAAACATGTTTTTGATGTTTTTACTCTCATTAATTAAATTCTGCTTTTAGGTTTAGGGTTTCACACATTTGTGGGTCTGTCTATTTATTCTCATGCTTCTTTTAGAACTCTAAAGTCATCTTTCTGTCATTTTAACTCTTTTTTTTCATTCTGGTGGTTGTTTTTTGTTGATACCCATGTTTTAGAGAGGCCATTGGCTGTCAAAAGCTTAGTAATTGGCCGATATATCACTATATATATATATATAGATACTCACACAGAATTCGGAACTCTCGTATCATTAATCAATACTGCAAATCATCCAATTCGGCCACCATGATTTTTTTTTTTTGGTTTTATAGCATAGGGTTATAAAATCACAGAGCTAGGGGCTCGAGAAGTCATCAAATACTAAGTGAATTTTTTTTTTAAATATATCAAAATTTTTCTTTACTTCAAGTGAATTTTTTTTTAAATATATCAAAATTGGTTTAATTATATATACCATCTTACTGTGAATTATAGTATAAAAATTTGATTCCATAAAAAATTTTTATGACTCTATCACTGGGTTATATATATTTATTCAATTATCATTATATATGGATTATTCAAGATTTATATATCACATGCTGTGTCATTGGATTTGTCCGGCAAAAATAGTGTAGTCTTCATTGATATATAAATTAACTTGCTCGGGGATATTTCAGATTGTCTGAACACAAAAAAAAAAAAAAGCATGACTTACAGAAAACAAAAAATGTTGATGTATTTGTGATAAATTAATTGAATTAGCATGAATGCTGGATTCCAACACAGACTGACCAAAGCAAAATAACAGGGAACTCCCTCCATCTTCTCAAGATCGGCGATGTTACTTATTATTTTTGCATAATCAATCTGTCTTTAAATCAAAGGACTCGCAAATTAAAATTTTCAACAAGGAATTTATTGTCTTCTGTTAGGAGTGAGCTCATCTGCATATTGAAGTTCAGATTTCACCTGAAAGTTGATGATTATGGGAAAATTCTGAGCTAATTAAGGAGGATTAAGTAATAATTAATTAGAGGGCCACTGGTAGTATAAAAATATAGTTTATAAAGGAAGTCTTAATTAATGTAATTTATATGTAGTAGGGTCTTTGGCTGTACGCCAATTTATATAGCCCAAGTAATAGCCAATTTTAGAAAAAAAAATTCACCAAATGCTAATGTAATGATTGTTCTGTGGCTTTTGAGATAATCTTGGAAACGTATCTTTGTAATCTTGAAATGGGAACCAAAATACAGGGTAATTAGAATATAGTATGAAGAATAAAAGGAACGGTGGTCCTATTATTATCAATATCACATCATTAATTAATCAATTTTATTTCAATTGAATTAATTTACGAGCGAGATGTTAATTAAATTCAGTCTATTTAAATATTTCTCACGACATCAATAACGAATCGTATTAGCTAATTAATATATGTATATATTTATATATATCATTACTGAAAATTTAAATGTTTTAAATTTAATTACAATATAAATGTGGTGCTGCTTTCAATCCTGTTAGTATAAAGAAAGATCAACATCGCTGCCTCCCTTTATCAAATATGCCCCACTACCCCAGTTTTGTAGCTTTCCCGTTCTATGTAGAGAAGGATCAGGTTATTATAGAGTGACCTACTGCATCTCATCTTTCTTATTTTTTATGAAAACATTTGTACACTACCTAAATGTCAAATTCTTTATAGGGTATTTAATTAGTAATTATATATACTATCTCGCAAAGACACCTGATTTTTCTTTTTAAATGAAACTCAGTTTATTACATAACCAAATTTTGAAATTTTTACTAAAACTCTTTAAATTATAGTCTAATTAAAAGTTGAACATATCAAATTTTATTATACGTAACCAGTAATAACAATAGTTACTTGCAATTTGATTTTTATGAGATTAAAAATTTTAATTTTAAATGTAACTCATGATATTTGAGATTTTATTTTTTATTTTTTTGAAAATCAATTTTAAACCTATTGATTTAGAAAATGGTTTTCTTATTTTGGCCCAAAATTTATTATTTTAGAGTTACTTTTTAATGGTTGGTCCTCTTATAATTGGCCATTTATAACATCTATATATGCATATATTATCTATATAAATGAATCTTCCTGCCAGCATTTACTTCCATTGCAATTTAATTGCAACACATAAAATTTATAGCTCTTCTCTTTCTGAAAATAAATAAAAAAAATTGTCAAAAGTGTGACACGTCTCCTGCTTCCTTCCAAGCAGTAAGAAAAAAAAAATAACCTAATCTAATCTAATCTAATCTCCGGAATCGGATTCTCTGTTTTCAGGCCTTGGTGTCTCCATCATCTACACTAGCATCACAGCCGTCTATCTTCCAACTGAAAACAATCGGGACCTACAAAGTACACTCATCAAATCCATTTGTTTTTTGTGGGCCAAGCGTGTTCGCCACTTCCTTTTTCCCGAGCGTGACATACACGCCCTATCTCACTTCCCTTCGTTCTAGGAGAGTAAAAAAAAAGGATGTTAGGTTTTGTGAATTTAATCATTTAATTAATTAAAAAAAAATTCGAAGCCTAACTTATACTGAAGAGAGATAATCAAATACGACTCCCTTTATAGCATTAAAAATAGGACCACTTTTTGACAAATGAGAAAAAGACACGATACAAGTACACGTGTCAAAAAAATATCGAGTCTCGTGAAGGGAAAGAAATAGAAAAAACTGGTACTATTAATGGTAATTAAGTGAAAGTTAACAATGTAGAGTGGTTGTATCTGATTATTTGTCCAACTTAAAGTAAAATATATATATATTTTTATAATGGGTTTCGGACAACTATCATGACGTGTAATAGCGGCAGCTTTCTTTCTGTAAAAAAAAAAAAAAAAAAAGAGTAAATAAAAGACAAATTTAAGGGTAAAATAGTAAATTAAAAAAAAATCGAAACATATGATATGAAGGGCCGAGAAAGCAACAGAAAGTTAAGAAACCCTGATTATCGAGTTTTGTGAGATCTGCAAAACAATAGAAGCCTCTCTTCTTCTTCCTCCTCCTCTGTGTGAGACAAATAGAGATTTTTCTTTTTCTTTTTTCTTTTTGAAGTTCCTCTTTTGGATCTAATCTGTTTATAAAGCTTAAATCTTTCTCTATCTATTTTATTAATCAAAATATGAGGATTCGCAAGAACGCAAAACTCTCTTCGCTCATATTCTCGCAAGCTTCTGGGTCTGAGAGGCTACAAACGCACGTTTGCCAGCTAAACCAATCGCCATGGGATGTGATTCCTTTCTCTCAAGAATCATACCCGTCTTCGTTTCATCAGGTTAGTTTGTATTTTTCTCTCAATATTTGTCTATTTTTTTTCGTGTGTGTTTTTGATAGATCTACTAAAACCCTCTTGACTATTCTCTCTATTTATCATCCCTTTACCTGCATTTTCTCTTCTTTCTTCTAGGGTTTTTTGAATGTTCAACCTTAGGGTTTCATTAAAACCCTAAATTTCTCGGTTTTGTCGTGTCTTTAACTCTGAATGCTCGATTAGGTTAATGGGTCTTCTTCATTTCCTTGTATTTTCATCTGGTGTTTTGTTTTTATTTTATTTTATTTCTGTTAGTATGAAGGTGAAGATAGCTTTAATGGAAATGGGAGCTTAGGTGATTCTATTGGTGCTGTTGAGAGGTAATTTTAATCTCTTATTTAAGCATTAGGGTTTTTTTTTTTTTTTCAAATAGTTCGATATTTTTCGAGTAATTGGTTTAGAATTTGCGATGGGTATAATTAGTTGTTGATGTAGTTGACTAGTTGTTGAATATTGTTATATTTATAATAATACGCAGCAGTGTGGCGTCTTTAATGGAAGACGCAGAAGAAAAATCAGTTGTGAAGATGCGAGTCGATAATATGGTCCTGGACGATAATTATAATAATTATGATATGGAGCTGATTGGAGAGAGGAAAAGAGTGTTGGATGATGACGAAGATAACGAATTCAAGTTGAAGAAAGGCGAAAAAATCTATTGCTGCAATAAAAGCAGCGATGGCGATAGCAAAGGCTGCAGGCATTGCAAGAATGAAGTTAAAGAAGGTCAATCAATGTGCGACTATCACTTGACTTTGCCCAAATCTTATGGCAACAACAACAATAGATTTTTCAAAAAACCAGAAAAGGGTGGTAGTTTAGGTGGTGGGGGGCGGCGAGGGGGCCGTGGAAAAGCAGCTAAAAAAGGGTCATCATCCACTTCGAATCCGTATGAATTTTACTATTATTCTGGGTTTGGGCCATTGTGGGGGAAAAGAAGAGGAGGAGATAATAAAGCTGGGGAATTAGGGAATAATAAGGGTGAGATTAACAATAGCATTAACATTTCTGCTATTAACACACCTCCTCCTCAAAATACGACGCCGTCTTCTTCTACTTATTCACCGATACATCACGAATTCGTTGATGAAGATGACGACGATGAGGAAGACAGCGAAAATGGCGATAGCAGGAAGAAAAGGATGCGAAAACCAGTTAAAGCAAGATCTTTGAAATCGCTCATGTAAAAGAGGGTTTTTTTTTAGGGGAAGAAGAAGAGAAACAGGTGGGGTTTTTTTTTTCTTTTTTTTTAATTTTAGGGTTTGGTTGTGATAATTTTGGTGCATAGTCTGTTCTGTTTTGTGGTGGGTGGCGTTAGAGTTTTCCCTGTAACATGACAGTAAGAGCAAGTATAGGGTGTGAACTGCGCAGACTAGAAAGATAGAATTTTAGTCAACTGCAGTGTTGTTTCTAAATGGATGGGTAGTTTCGTAATTTCGTTTTCTTTTTTTTGGTATGCATATATTTTATATTTTCTCCCAACGGGTTGGGTTGCGTAGATCCTTTAGGTCCGCCATTCTGCTGTGACGTGGCGCATTATATTATGGTTTATTAAATAACTTAAACTAAGCTTTCAGAATCTGATTATATTTAAGTGGATTAATATTTTTTTTTTTTTTTTTTTGAAGGAAGGAGTGGCTTAATATTTTAATTAGCTTCTCAAATAATTTTTGACATATAAGCAGTTGAATTTTTTTTTTTTTTTTTGGTTGTTGACGGATGAGCATAAGCATGATTATGATTTGATTAAATTAAAATTATAACTATTTCTAGTAATTTTGATCAATTAACAATTTAAATTTGGGGGACTCCTTTTTGTTTTTTGGTTAAATATTAATAATCATTGCAATGAAATTAATTTTAAATTAAATTTACTCACCTGTTGTTATAGTAATAATAGATTTACATGGCATTGAATCAGCGAAACTGTTATTTATTTTTAGTCTTTTTATAGAGAATTTTAAGAATATATTTTAAAAAAAAAGGTGGTTATCGACTCATAATACAATAGAAATACTCAAACAGTAATGCTGCGGATGAGAAAGTTACCAACGAAGACATTAATAAGTTGGTCAATTAATTTAATAAAGTAAGTGACATTGAATGACAGTGATGCCTGCAGCATATGAAAAATAGGCATATTCGCCAACATCCCGCCCATCTCTGATACTTAGGATTGGCAGCGTATATTATATTTTCAGAAAGTGTTAAATATCTTTTATTTATTATTTTTTTTATTATTATGATGATATATAAATTGTATTTAATTTTATAAATATATATTATTTATAAATTTAACTTATATATCATTATAAAAATAAAAAAGAGATAAAAAAAAGTAAAAAAGATAAAATATTTAGTACTTTTTTTTTAAATATTTAATTCAATAAGATATTATTAAATAGGGTATTGATATTATTAAAAACATTTGAGATAGATTTAAATTTACTGAATCCATATATATATATATATATATATATATATATATATATATATATATATATATATGAGGCTATTATATGATAATATGATATTCAAAAATTAAGATATTTATTTATAATTTTAAAATTTTACAATATTATAATTGGGTATTATGCGGGTTTGTTAAGCGGGTGCCTATTTTATTACTCAAATTTATTCATATAATCGAGGTTTTAGCTGATAGGTATTCATTATCTAATTAAATACCAATAAAATATATTTATAATAGAAATTATAATTGGATTTGGGTAGTACTAACCATATTTGAGACGGGCACAGGTAGTAAAGTCAAATTTTTAAATAGATTTGGAATGAATTAGAGTAATTATTATATTTGAAATGGATTATGATTTAGGAATCTTTTATTGGGGAGGTACTCTATCCACTGTCATTTCTACAAATACCAAGCCCTGCCGGCCAATGATTTTGGGTTTATCAAAACATATAAAATAATTTCATATTTTACAAAATAATTTCACCATAATAAATTTTTAATTGATAGAATAATTTTTTTTTATAAGTAATTGTTTAACATAAAGCGTATAAACTAAATTAATGACAGAAAATTCATAAGATAATTTGAGCATAAAAGAAAAAAAAAATTTAATGTTCACGTATAACATTATGTATGCTTCTATAGTATATAACTTATAATATACAATCCATAGCAATTATAGAAGTTTGAAAATTTTATTATTCTTAAACCCTAAATAGTTTAGATTAATTAATTAAGAGAAGGCATGACTTCATAGCTTTGATGCTTTTTGAGATTTCTGAACTGTTTTTTTTTATATATGTATAATAGACTCATCTCTTATTAGTTAAATGATTGATTTTATGTTGATCATTATTTTCTTTTTGTTAAGTGAATGAAATTTGATTCTCATCAATGAAATATAGTATAAGGGCTAGATCCTAAAATTTGCCACCAACATGTGCCTGAAATAACGGTTGCAAGGTATGTAAATCTATTATTAAAATGTATGCAAGTATATTTGGATAATATTTGTTTAATAAGGACATCCAACACCTTTTTCCCTGTTCATAAAGTCAATTATACTTTGAATGAATTATTTCAATCTTCTCGAATTGGGTGTGACAAAATAAGAATAAAACTCCAACGACTTGACATTTTTATCAAACTATTTAGGCAGTTAAAATAATTGGTCTAATAACTTTGTGGGATTAGCTTGATTGACAAGTAATTTTTTTTTTTTTTTTATTGATAAGGTGTGGAATATGTGTCCTTAAATTTATTTAAAAAAAGACTTAGTCTCACTTAATATATAAACTGATATGAAAATATTTTTGATTAACTAAAAAATATTTAATTAGTCTAATACTCTTTAAAAAAAATTTAAATTTAACACACCTAAACTATTATAGTGGTAAATACATATTATTCATGTTTATATCTAGTACGAAAAAAATTAAACATTTGTTTTACATTGTAAATCATATTTTTAATTTTAACAATTAGATTTTAATGAAATTTTCAATAAATAAATGTTTTCAATAAGTGTATAGCGTCTGCCAATGCTAGGAAGTATTGTTGATAAATGAAATACAAGTTTATTTTTTACATGCGATGTTGAATTTTTAAGAGTTTGCTTGCCCTAATAGTTTAATTATAAGATATTTATTCAATCACGGAGAAAATCTAAAGTTTAAATCGAACTGTCTCCTCCCTTCTAATGAATTTCTGTACCCCGTGAAAAGAAAAGGAAAAAAAAAAAAAAACCTATTTGATGTTTTTCTTAGATACATGATGGATGAAAGCTCCATTTTCGTAGTGTGGTGGAGAAAACAAAGGTGATAAAATATAGTCACATAACTATCAAAAGTAGACCAAGTAGCTTACCTCTCTGATCAATGATTGACTGTTATTTATTTTATAAATTCAATGTGTCTAAATCGGTAAACGGCTAAAAAGTAAACCCCCGATTTCCCCTCCTCTTCATTATTATTCTCATTATATATATATATATATATATATATATATATATATATATATATATATATATATATATATATATATATATATAATTACTGAATTTAAACAATGAAAAATTCTTATATATATATATATTAAGTATACCGTTTATCCCGTATATTTAAATAAATGAGTGATAAAATATTTTAATTAATATGATTCTTTTATTTTTTTTTTAATAAAAAGATACCTATATTATTTTTTCTTTATATATTCTTATTTTCTTAGATTAATATATATATTTAATGTAAGCAAAAATGATATTATTTTAGATTTTTTTTTCTTTAAATCTAAGCTTATTACATAAAAAAAAAAAAAGTACTACATGAAAAGGAAAAGTGAGCCACAAAATCAAATGCCGTATTAGTACTTGGATCCATATACATGAGGAGAAACAATTGTTGGGATGTTGGGAAGACACAGGTATCCACCAACACCCTAAAACGTGCCAATTCCATCTTCGGGGACAAAATAACAGTATCGTCAATTCTATCTTTTAAACTTCCATTTCGCCCAGACAAAATAATAATAAATAATAAATAAAATAAATGTGCAAATTTTTTATTTGCACTCTCATACCAGGAGCGTGGAAATCAAATCAGATGACACCTGTATGATTTGTCTATATCGTATAACTCAATGCCATCAAGCCACGTGTCATGTCAACTACTTGTGCTGATGTTAACCACTAGCAGACCAGCAGGCAGAGATGTACTTGCTTGCTACACGGGATTTTAGTTTTGCTTAAAGAAATGAGAGGGGGATTTCATTTGACCAGCATGAGAAATTCAGAATATGAAACGAATTTGTTTTTATATAAAATTCGTTAAAAATACAAGATCAAAAGCATTACATGTATAAAGCTTCATATCGTAATTCCCTATATAGCAAAGAAATTAGTGAAAAGAAAATTCTTTTAGTTGCAGAAGTGTAGTCCCTACCAGCAAATTAGGAGTCGTGGAAGTAGCTACTGGAAGAAGTCATTTCAATACACTGCGCAAGAGAAGCAAAGATTTCAAAACATGTAATAACTCGAACCTCATTAGTCATTATCAATTAGTTTAATTAGCAACTTAAGTGCACATAGTGTACTTTTTGTTTCATCCATTGGCAGATAAAGATTCATGTAGAGTAGCTGATTAATTTGGAATCAAAACTTTAGTTTAGTAGATTAATTTCAGTAGTTGCATACAAGAAGCAAGATAAACAAAGCAGCAGAGCTGAACACGCTAGACCTATGTAACCTAAATCATAGACGGGGTAAAACTAGCTTACAACACATGTATAAGACAAAAAAACTAAATTTTAACATATGATATGCATGGAATCATCTCATGGAAAACCAAATGAATGCTGTCATTTGACTAATTAATGCCTTTTCTTTACAGAAATCCCATTTTTAATTTACTTTTCTTTGAATCTTCTCAATCCTTTTCTTTCATTTTAATTTCTTTCTTTTTAAGTTTGTGGATGACAGAGTTGCAGTGGGCTAAAAACACTTGTTATAAAGGATCATTTATCCATCAAATGATTTAATAAAAACTTAACTATTTCATTCATACCAAATCATCGGATGACAGATATATGCCCATGGATGAAAAACAACAGAGCAGACAGAACGTAATAGAAACATATAATGTCATCACAAGATGAACCAGAACATATACACTGTTATTGATAGCAGCGGTGAGATTAGATTTTATCTAACATGATATTTGAATCAGGAAGTCCAACAGTGAGGGTTTTTTTTGCACTGTATTGACTCATTGTAAAAGATAGGGCTCTGAGTAAAACTAGTTTTCAATAATGAAAGGATTATAATTTCCAGCGTTTCAGCACAAGATGATCTGATTGCTGCTTTTAGTTTTCTACTCAATCAAATGCAAGTACTCCCCGATATTCCAAAACAAAATTCACAGATAATATAAAGAAGTTCCATATCCCTTTACTGACAAGAAACTTACTTGTATAAATAAGCGGCAATACCTAAAATTATAATCAAAAGGATGATGTCGATGCAAAAGTTGCGACTGGACCTCAACTGAAAAATAGAATCAAAACACAAGCAAATGAAAAATGAGGGGGACAGACATTAAGGAGAGGAGGAGGTGCAAAAACTGGAATTGACTTTGCTAATATTGAAAGAAATCCCTTTTTCAAATTGATAAAAAATGAATTTACCTGGTTGACAGTATCCTTAAGTCTCACATTAGTGCTTTTGAGGTCTGAGGTTGCCGTGTCAACCTGCAAGAATGTCAGACCACCACTTAATTTGACAATGCAAAACCATTTGACTCGGAACATAAAATAAATCACCATTTTCCGACAGATATTCACAGTAACAAACTGCTATGATTATCCTTTTTTCTTATTAACCCCTCTTCTCTCTCACACACAAATTTAATGAATCCAGAATGCATTCATCAAAATGCACCCATAAGCTTAGAAGCTAGTTTGTTTACAAGTTATCCACCTCTCTTTTACTCCCCAAATACGATAAATTCTGTGATCTTTGTGAGGAGTAAAGAAAGCTAATACTGAGAAATAAAAAAGGAATTACCTTGTCATCTATTTCATCCATCATCGGCACTTGTCTGTCCAATTCCTGCAGATTAATTTTGAGACATGGTAATGAATAAGAAACAAAACATTTAACATTGACTACAAATCTATGCATCAAGCTACAGCCTCAAACCTCATTCATGTCATGGGCCATGTCTTTCAGAGTGTCCAATCCTTCTGCTATGACTTCTAAACCTTGATCCTGCATGAAGTCAGATATATCTCATATGTATGGTCAATTGGGACCACCTAGAAAAGAAGATTAATTACTTCTCTCGTGCATTCCAGCAATAAAAGTGGCTTTCCACCAACTTTATCACATTCACAGATATGGTATATTCCTTACTATATTAAAGTTAAATAAACCGCTAACTTGCACAAGTCTGGCAGTAAAATGCTATCTATTCCCATTGACAAAACAAACACAGGGTCAAAATACTTGCCTGTTTCATTTTACGCATTTCATATTCCTGCCTAAAATGGTCTGATTCCTCAGTTTGCCGGAAATATTCATTATCAAATTTACCATCTGATAAAAATTTAAGAAAAACCAATGGAGATTTATCACGAGTATCCTATCCACAAAAACTTTACTACCAACCAATAATCAAGAACAATTTTGAACACAATTGATAAACTACCATAAGTTGAGTCAAATTTGATTCCCGCATGTGAAGTTGAAGGTGCCCAATCACCAGTTTGTTTACGTGTGGCGGTACTTCCATCAGGTATTGCTTCAATCCTGTCTTTTAGTGTAGAAACCAAATCACTACGAGCCTCAAGCTCTTCTTTTGAAAGCCCTTTCACCTGAACACAGTAGTTAATCTTAATCAACAAAAGGCAAATTAAATCAAATAGAGTCAATTTCAACACCAAATTAGCTCTGATTTCTATTAAATTAGCGTTTTGACCTTTTTATGAGCGAGTCTCTGCAATTTAAGGAGTTCCTCAAGCAATCGAGCCTTCGTTCTTCGTATCTCTGCATTAATAGCAATAACAGTAGCTCTATTTTTCTCTACTGCTGCCGACTCCGATTTCTACAATAATTTTTTTTTTCCAAGTTAACAACAAAAATTTATATATATTTTTTCAAATTTCATAAGAATCAAACAGAGCAACAAAAGGAGGAACAAAGAGGTTATTTACTTGAAGAGCAGCTTCGAGGTCGGATTCAACAACAGCGTAGAGGCGAGCGAAAGCATCATCGCCGGCAACGTTAAGTTCCTTCTGCTTATCGACGTCATACTTTTCGTATTTCTTACAAATCGCCTCGGTTCTCGTGATCAAATCGATCACGGTCATCGTCTTATGTCTCAGTTAGTTTCAGCAAGTTTTTTCAAGAAAAAGTCAGGGGACGGCTACACCGAGAAGAGACCGGCGAGCTTTTTGAAGGAGAAAATGAACAATAGACAGCAGTAACTGAGCAGTTATGTAGTGATTCTGTCCGTAAGCGTAAGTGTTGCAAGTGCGGTTTTGATTGTTGCCACCTGTTAAAGTGAAAGATGCGTTGGACTAATCGTACGGCTGTAAAGCTGACAAACATTCCTCCGGCGCTTTTTAAGCATTTGTCCCTCCTTGAGTATCAACCACATCAGGTGCTGTGAGTGAAAAATTATACGACGTTATGGCCAGCACTTCCACTTGAAACTACAATCCGTTTTGGGAAGACCTCAAATAATTGGAACTGCATATGATAACCATTATCCTTAAAGTGTTGAATAAGAATAAGAATTAATTAAATAATTCTTTCATATAAAAATTTTCAAGGAGTAACTAATAAATTAAACTAATTATAAAGGATGATATACACATTTTCAAGTGGGATTGGGCCAAGGCTCTTGGTTGTCTCTTTAGTTAGGCCAATGCCAATTATACAATACAAATACATATAAAAATATAAATTCGACCCATATATATATATATATTTATAATATGAATGTTCAAAATTATCAAAAAATTATTATTTATTATTATTTTTAGATAGTTCATTTAAAATAAGCTTGCTTCATATATATTTTTATATTAATGTTCAAAATTATTAAAAAGTAATATTTAAATATAATAAAAAATAATAGTTAATTAATGTTAAAATATTTTAATAAAATACAAATTATTGTTTTGATTAATAAGTTACATAATAACGATAACTAGAATTTTACGGCACATTGCAACCAAAAGATTATAAAGAAATAATCGTAATTAATTAATGATATCTAAAATTATTTGAAAATACTCTTATAAAAAAACATTATCATATGATATAATTATACACGTAATAGGAGTACATACATTTATGTAATTGATTATATTATAATTATTAAACGGTAAATAAATTTTTATTTTTATATGAAAAAAATGAATTTGTAAAGGATTACATAAAATTCACTTATAGAACATATATAAAGTCTTAGAATTTTTATTTTTAACTCTTGTTATTAAATATAAAAAAGTCAATTTGTAAAAAAACAAAAATCATAAAATTCATTCATAGCACATAAAGTCTTAGAATTTTCATTTTTAATATTTTATAATGTAATATACTTACATTAAATTGACATAATTCAATTCACAAATGAATTTTAAATTTAATAATAAGTACAATTATTAAAACTAATGATTCCTAGGTGCAAGTTAATAAGATTACATATTTCATTAAATGAATTTTATAGTTAATTGAAATATGAAAAATTACCCACAACTTATATTTTTTAGTAAAATTTATTTGTAAATAAAATATTAATTTCGTATGTATTTTAAAATTCTAAATACGCACAAAATTTAGACACTTAAAAAATAGAATTGTGATCTTAAAAATTTTGGGAATTTCTCAAACTGAATAATCTTATATAAATTAGTAGTTTATATTTGCTAGAAGGTTCCTATTTGTTTTCGTCTGATGGCAACCATCATCCACGTGTGTCATTAAATTGGAAAAAGCTAAATAAAACGGTGCCGTTTATATTGTATAACAAAATTGAACGAAATCGTTTTATATTTATATTTGATTTTTTTTGTCTTCTGTTTTGAGAACAAACTAATAATTAAGACCATTATTTCCTATCAAAAATAATTAACCGCATAATAAGAAAATAAAATCCTAACCATTCATATCTTAGCCTTTAACTTATTTTCACTCATATAAAAGCATAAACCGCAGCTCTCTCTTTCTTTTTCTTCTCATTGCCGTCTCTAACTTATAAAATCTTTAGCCAAGAACTTTTCCTCAACGTAACATCTTTTGCTGGGATGAGATTAGAAAAATATAGCAGATAATTATAAAAAAATGGCAATAAATATTATAAAATACATTTTTAATGCTAATATATTTAAAGACTAGAGATCAAAATGTGATTTGATGAAAGAGAATAAATTAGAATTGTGGATCTAGTTATTAATTTAATAACTGAGTTAAATCAAACCTCTTCAATTTTTAATTATAATTATAATTATATATATATATAATTTTTTTTATGAAGGTTTGTCTATCTCTTAAAAGCTTTTTTCTATGTCTTTTTTTTGCCAAAAATAAGAATCATTCATTAATAGAACACCAGGCTTAAATCAGTACATAAAACATTTACACAATTAACTCATCTCAAAATTTTAAAACTACTCAGTAAATGGGTTATAATAATAGGCTTTAAACCCAAATATTTGACCAAAAGGTCAACTAATATAGTAAAATTGCCAAGGCATCCATGGCTTCCTACTCTCTTCCAGGAGCTTCCATTTCACCAATTAACGTGCTTATGATCACCGACGATCTAACAAGAAAGAGCATCCTCAACAAAATTAGGACTGAAATAAGAATTACCAAGAATATTATGTACTATAAAAGCATGAAAACACTCTATTGACGAACAAATACAAAAAGAATGGGCCAAAAAAGAATTAGATTTAGTGGTACTAATCTAGTTCTCGATCGTCAACTTTTCCGATCGCCATTGCTTCCCAACACAAAGATTAATTTTGACACATTACCACTGGCTACTAAATCTCCATTTACACCTATCGCAGAGGTTACCATAAGCCAAACTTTTATATTTTGCAAGAAGTAAATGATACAATCAACCCCAACATCTAGATCGGCCACCACTAAATCCGGCATAACCACTAGCACAACCACCTCAACTATATAAAAATCCAGCTAATAATAACTGCAGCAAAGAAGGATTCACTAGTGGCTTTAGACAAAATTTTATTAATGCACAAAGAAAAATTAGAAAATACTACGAGATAAAAGGAAAAATAAGCAAAAGAGCATAAGAGAGAAATAGAAAGCTACGAAAAATAAAGAAAATGAAGGGATTTTTCATCTGGTGACTTAAGCCATCGGTAGTTATCCTAGCACAAGACTCGCTAAAGAGAAAGAGAGATTTTTTTCTTTTTTGATATAGCTGAAATTTATTAGTGAAATTTATATGAACTTCAACGACAATAATAAATTTAACTCTATAATCAATTCAAATGTATAAGATAATATTTTCATATTTCAATTTCATATATCATTTAGCAAGTTTATTTCTTCTACTTTTTCTGTTATTCTTTTTCACAGTTTGATTTTCATGTATGATTTTTTTTATTTAAGGAAAAAAAGATCTCCAAGAATATGTGTGCCCCTTTTATTTTTTTTTTATCTTGATTTGAAAACCTATCATCTATTTTTCAATGCATGATTTTTTCATGCTTAAGGAAAAAAAAAAAAAAAAAAAAGAAGAAGCTCTTAAACTTGTTGAAACTGAGAATATTTCATTTTTTTTAACGCATGTAATAATTTGAATTTTTGTAAATTTTAAAATTTTATTTTATAAGAAAATTTATTTATTTATTTATTTCTTGTAGTTTCATTTCATTGTTATATATAACTTATATTTTATGTAAAAAAATATATTTGCGGACAGCTCTGTTATATATAACTTCCAATTTTCATATTAGTTCAAAACCTTTTTAGGAATTTTTTTTTTAACCAACAAATAAAAAACTTACACAAAAAAAAAATTTGTATTTTCATTTTTTTAATTTTCTTTTCCACACTTTCTCCCTCGCCAAACACAATCGGCATAGTGTTAAAGCTGATGTTTTCTCAGAAGGATACGGCTGTAGAATTCCGAGCAAACTCTAATTCACGTTGATGAAGGCGTGTTAAACACGCACCAAACTGTTCGCGGTTGTTTACTAGTACTAGTCCTCCATAGACCATCTTGACACGACACAAGTCAACCATACTTAATATTAAATCATATATAATAAAATGAACTCACATATCTGTTTTCTCGTTAATCATAGTACTCATCTATGAATTTTTTTTACTTTAATTCCTTATTAAATCAATCTATCCTCTCTTGGAATAAATCTTTTTTTTTTTTTTTTCTTTTAAAGAAAAATAAAAATGGCAGATAATTCGATTCTGTGTTGTTCTTGTTATACGATTCCTACTCTTTTATTGGTCTTTTCAAGCCTCTTCGGTTACTCTCATTCAGTAAATGAGCAACTGGGTCTTTACAATACATTCACTGTTTCAAGCTTTAGGTACCCTAAATCGGAAGTCAAGCCATATGATTTGCGTTATATCAGAGGTGCGTATTTCAAATGAAAGAACACAACCGTTCTTCTCATTTGATTCACTGAGTTTTTATTCTTGGTTTTTCAAGGTTCCTTGCCTATTTTGATTGATGGGTTCTGCTCAAAGTTTGAATTTTCGGAAAGATTTTGAATTTTTCCAATTTGTTCCATTGAATTAAATAGTGATTTCCTGCTTTTGCTTATGTTTTCGCTAGTTCGATGAAAAAAAAAATTATATTTTTTTCAACTCTGGGATTTTTCATCTGATTTGTCCAGTATTAAAATTCTGATAATAAATTTTAGTTTCTTTTTGATGTTTGTGTATCGAACTGCGCTCTGATAAAGTAAATCTAGTCTCTCGACGCTTGTTCTGGGTTTTGGGATTTGAGGTGATTCGCAATTCATTGAACTTATGAGCTCAGTTGAAGACCTGAATTACTTCTGAAGCATTTTTTATGGCTTCTGTTCTATTTAATTTTGGTAGACTTGTATATATCATGGGTTGAAGTTTTTTTATTGCGTTGCATGATCTTTGATTATCAATTATGTCAAGGGTTAGCCGTGAATATATTATGTAATGTCAGTCTTCAAGGGTTCTGATGTCGTGTCTTGTTTCAGTTGATTTGCCCCCATGGTTCTCTTCTTTGTCCATAGCAGTGCAGTCGGATGTGGACCTTGTAAGTATGCATGTGTAAGTATAAACAAATATTTAAGGATTTTGAATCAATCAGCATTATCTACTTGCTAATTCCTAATACTGGATTCTCTCTCTCTCTCTTTCTCTTTTTTTATTTTTTGTTAATTTTGTGTCCATTCCATTGACTTTGGACCAAAATGTTAATTTTGTTTTTATAACCCTCTTTGGATATAAATTAGAGGTGTATCCCAGGGAGTATTTGATTGATTAATTTTATATTAAATTGTGTTTTTGTTTTTAAATATTGCCTCCATATACTGATGAAATTGCATTGCATCACCTTAAATATTATTCATAGTGATTTTCTTTTGCTTTTCCATTAATTTATAGTTCAAGATTTTCACAGGATGCAAAAAGCATATCAAAGGTTCCTAAAAGGACGCTGCCTATGATCTGCTTCAGAGATGGAAGTCCACCCCTGCCAGATGTATTAAACAGTTCAATTGTACAATTAGGTAAAGGAAGACATAAATAAATGATATATTTAGAGCTTCTCAACACCAAAAATCATTCATGTTTTCTGTGCATATCCTAGTTTTTCTATACCTGCTTGGTTCTTTATAAGAGTGTTTTATCTGAGGTGCTCTAACTCCCAAACCATTTCCCAAAGTGACTTTCTTCTGTTTTGCTTTTACTTTTGGTTTGAATCAATTGAGAATTCTGATTGATATATATTCATTCTTATTGTTCCAAGCTAATCAACTAATGACTCAAAAGAGCTGTCACTGCTGCTGTGTCAGGTCCTCTCTCTAACAAATCGTTTGAAGCACTATATGGTACTCAGAATGTTCAGTGCTACCCAATGCAGAAAAATATAATGGTGGAGTTGACAAATGAACAGGTTTGTTGTGTGTTTTTTCTACTTGTGATGGACCAGATTTGTTTGCAAGTGCAAAATCTTGAAGCTCAGCTTATCTTTCTTAGTGCAGGCTTGTTTATCCATATGGAACTAGATAGTTTGACATTGTTTTCATGTGTCCACATTTTTTTTAATGGAGGGGGTTAGAGTGGTTGTATTATTGGGGAATTGTTACATCACAAGTGTTTGTTGTTGGTTTTCTTTTAATGCATATATATTTTTGTATGGGTGATAACAGTCAACATAGTTCAACTTACAAGTTTGTTTTTCAGATATCTTCTGGAGTTTGGTATCTTGGTCTTTTCAATGGCATTGGACCTACTAGGACGCAATCGAAAATGGTACTGCTCATTCAAACTAGTTGTTGATGAATACTTGTTGTTTGATGTGTCCTTTTATTAAAGTCTACTGTTTCAATGTACTTCTTATGCTTAAATAGCTAGTCAGCATGCTTAATTGACTTCAAAGAGTATAAAGAGTGGAAGCATCTCTAGCTTTTGTGAACTAGCTGTGTTGTTCACTAGCAGAAATGCTTTTTCAATAGAGAATCATTGGTATGTGTAGTAAATCCATGGGCTTTAAGAGTGTTGGGCTAAATGATATAAATGGCCATGTAAGTGGGGTTGGAACCTCATATTGCACAAAACCAATTGGATTGTGCTAAGGTCCAATCTACTCCACATATATTCCACTCTATATTTTTATACTTTTCACCATGTGGGATTATATTTTCCAACTGTATGACATGGCTAAAATTGATATTTTGTTGTTTACAATGGAAGAATGCTTCTTCTCATTGGTTCATTGCCACTTAAAAGAAAAAGCAGAATAAACATATAGAGGCAGAAAATTTTCCAGAAGTCCTTAGATTTGTGCTTGGAGTTGATATCTGGGAAAAAAAAGAAAAATAAAAAAATAGGGCACATGCATATTTTTTGTTTTTGGTATCACAAATCACAAATAGTGTCTGTATAGCTGTCTTTACAGTATTTTACTGTGCTCCATTACTCCTGTTGGTTTTCCTTTCTTTAGCAGTTTAAATTTATTTCATTTCTTCCATTCCATGAATGGTTTAATTACAAAACTCTTGAATACCGCAGCTGTTTGAATATTGAGATTACAGTAAATCATCTGGTACTGCAGATCATCCGTAGCCCAGCATATTCCTTTAGTGCCAATGTCAGTGTGGAAGGATGTACAACCTCAAGAATGTGGGGCAAGTATTGCAACCAGACCATTGATTCGCTTTCGTGTTCTCTATCTAACATTTATAATCCTATAGAAAACATGTCTGATCCTAACTTCCAAACAATTGAAAATATTGTATCTTGCAAAAATGTTGAGATTTCATGCCATGGAGAAGGTGAAGTTAAATTCTATTCACTGGAGGTGCTAGAAGTAGCAGAACAATTAACATTTATGGCAGTAAATGTTAGTTCCAATACAACCCCGTCAAATAACACTTTTACCGCTAGTGGAACTAACTTAACTTATTTTGTTCGGCATGGTGGAATGCCTTCGATGGCACTACATGATTATTCTGGGGACTTGAATAAAGCTCCTTTGGTAATTCGCTCACCAAAAATTGGACGCTGGTATTTTGCTATTTTACCTGCTCTTTCATATGAACTCACAGGGCATCAGAATAACAATATGCAAGTTTGCTATTCCATTAAATGGCATGTGCTTCAATGTCCATCGGGGAAGGCTGGATTGAATTGTACATCAGAAAGATATGTACTGGAGGTACACTTTGTTAAATAAGTAAATTGACTCATTGCCTTTGGATTCTTCTATTTATAGTTTTCTAGCTTCAGAATTAAATCAATGTAGCCAGTGTTTTATAGAATTCTTTTCTTCTATCATGCTTGAAATTATCCACACAAATAGCTTTCTTTACAATCTGATACTGATCGTCTGCAGACAGTTTTGAGGAGAGATTCCTCCCCTTTTGAATCCTATTACTTGCCAGTCAGTGGAAAAGTGTCTCCAGATTCAGCTAATTTCCCTCTCGAGCCCCTTTCAAGTAATATCTCATATGGTGGAGAACCAGACAGTTCTTGGACTTACTTTCTATTGAACATTCCTCGTGGTGCAGCTGGAGGAAGCATCCACGTCCGGCTAACATCAGATACAAAGATAAATTATGAAATATATGCTAGAATCGGTGGTTTACCTTCTCTTGACAATTGGGACTATTATTATGCTAATAAGACAAGAAGCAGTAATGGTTCTGCTTTTTTCTCGCTGTATAATTCAAGTGAAGGAAAGGTTGATTTTTACATCCTATATGTTCAAGAAGGAACTTGGACTTTTGGATTGAGGCATTTAAATGCTACTAATAGCACTCCAGATGGCCAGACCATCATGTCTGTTTCAGTTGAGAGATGCCCAAGAAGATGCTCCTCTCATGGGGAGTGCAAAGTAGCTCTGGATGCGAGTGGGTTGACATCATACAGGTTTTGGCACTGTCAATATACAGAGTCTTTGTTTACTATTTTAATAGTCTAGTGGTTGAGTTATTTGCCTGGTAGTGTATTTGTTGTGTTCAAATATCCGCTTCCTTCCTTCTCCTTCAACCTCCCTACAAGAAAGAGAGAAAAAAAAAAAAAAAAAAAAAAAAAAAAAAAAAGGGAGACTGGCCAACTCATTAGATGCAAAGCATGCATTGACTTTGCCTAGAATGATTGCAGTTGGTGTAAATCGCATGCCCACATGTGTAGTAGTTTAGACTTCGAACAGCATATGTCATTTGCCTTATTGACTCCTGTAACTATGTCTTTTCAGCTTTTGTTCCTGTGATCGAACTCATGGAGGTTTTGACTGCAGCATCGAAGTTGTATCACATAGAGGTACATATTGTCTTGCTGTTATGTGTGACATGCATGGCCAATGTGTTTGTGTGTAATTATTCTCTTGAGAAGAATTATGCTGAACCTTTTACAAATTGCTGAGAAATGATTTCATTGTTTAAAGAAGCAAATGGTTGCCTTTAAAGAGCATAAAAGGTTGCTAGAAAATTTGTGAATCTTAGCCATCTAGTTTCAAAGATTTTATTTCTTCTCTGACATCTTTAGCTTACCCTTAGTTTCTCTGTCTATTGAATGTTATTTGCATAATTTTTAATAAGCTGAAATCATGTTGCCAATTTGTGGTTTTCAAGATTGCTCATTACTTCTTGGAAAAGAAAAGTGTATGAAATTAGTAAGATGGCAGTCACAGGAGGCCAATAATGGTTTATATGATTCTCAATGCACTCACTTAAGTTCATGACTTATGTGAGAAGATTTTATTTGCACTGGCTTTCCTTTAAGATATTCTGTTTGGATGTGAAATGAATGTCAGGACATGATAGCATGTAATGTTGTGTTTTTTCTCCTAATCAAGTAGTTGAAAACTGATGTAGGGCACGTAAAGCAATCAATTGCTCTAATTGCATCAAATGCTGCAGCTGTGTTTCCTGCATATTGGGCAGTTCGGCAGAAGGTAATGTTCTTGTTTGTCTTTGGATGGATTGGAAATGTTTTCAAACTTTTGGCTGTGAAGTTTTCTGGTGATATTTTTAGATGAATACTAGAACCTTTAATGGATCTTCCTCAAGGTTATCATCATTTATCAGTTGCTAAACCAATCCTTCTTGTTGGTTGTAGGTAAACCAGTCATTTAATAGAACTATTGACTAATTCGCTTAATGAAAATCTCGAGGGTACCAATGATAGATATCAGGAAAGATGAATCATATTTTATGCTGTTCGATTAGTGAGAAAGCATTCAAAGTTGGGATTGAGTTGTGTAGATTGGAGAAAATGAACCTCTTGATCCATTACTTAAGGACATTAATCGTTCTATGCAGGCATTTGCAGAATGGGTGCTCTTCACATCTAGCGGAATTTCAAGTGGATTATATCATGCATGCGATGTAGGGACATGGTGTGCATTATCATTTAGTGTTTTACAGGTATGACTTCATCTGATTTCATAAATAATGTGTATGTGGAATTATAGTTTTTGACACCCCTAGAAAGATGAGTGAGTTCTCACATGTGCATGTGTATGTACACAATTACATAAAAGCACGTATCTTTAATGTCTAGTTTTTGTGTTTCTTTTGTTAGAAAATGAGAGATCTTAGGTTTACTGGTATAAGATATTTATTTCTTGACTGGAAAATGTTTCAGTTTATGGACTTTTGGCTTTCATTCATGGCTGTGGTCAGCACTTTTGTGTACTTAACTACTATTAGTGAAGCTTATAAAAGGACAATTCAGACAGTTGTTGCTATCCTTACAGCCCTCCTGGCTATAACCAAAGCTACCAGGTATTTGGAACTGGTGTAAATAGTTCAAGTATGTTTGATGCATCTAGTGGACACAAATGACATGTAGGTATTTAACCGCAGGTCATCCAACATTATTCTTGTGATGGCAATTGGAGCACTTGGTCTTCTTATTGGATGGATGATAGAGTTTTGTACTCACTTTAGGTCATTTTCCTTTTCAACAGAAGTCTGTTTAAATGTGCCCGCCAGGTCAGTATTGTCTTCTAAATTAATAATGATGTTTTACACTGATACTCTGTTCAAGCATATGCAGTATAGAAAAAAAGAGTATGCATGAATAATGATAAATAGGTCTATCATCTTAAACATATTAATGTGTTCAAATATGCCATGTTTATGTACAATTGTTATTACTACCATAAATCATGGTTCTGTCGTCATAGTAGCATAGGATATTATTGCTAGAGGAGGCCCTTTTCTGGAAAATTGGGGGACATCTATGGGTAAATAGCTGTTCAGAATTTGCATAACAGTCGTATGAGTGGTTTGCTAGGAAAGTTTAAAAAGGGCTTTTGCCTTTACATTGATCAATTCACGTATATACATGTTTGGTTGAACTTGCAAAAAATCTGCATGTGTATACAGAGTAGTATTTGATTATAATTGTCTTCAAAGAGTGCTGAGGATGATTGTAGCTGTAGGTGGCAAAACATTAGGAGATGGTTCAATAATTTACTCAAGACACTTTGGAAAAGATTTCAGTGGGGTTTTGTACTCCTGGGGTTTACCGCACTGGCCATGGCAGCTATAAGCTGGAAACTGGAAAGCAGTGAAAGCTACTGGATATGGCACAGGTATTATGAAGTTATTTTCTCTCTTTCCCTCTTGTCTATTTTAACTGATTTTTGTTTTGTAAAATTGTTTGCAGCGTGTGGCATGTTACCATATATACATCTTCCTTCTTCTTCCTTTGTTCAAAAGTAGACACTGTTGTAAATAGCGAGAATCAAAGGCCTCCAGATGGAAATTATGCATTGACTCGGCAAGATTCATTTTCCAGAGGTGAATAAGAAAACTGATTAAGAAAATAAGTTGGTTAGGGCATTGAGAAAAAGTAGCTGTTAATAATACTGAATAAGTCTTCTTTGAGCGAGTAAACCGTTGCAGTTCTTGCCTTTATAACTGCAACAACTGAAGCGGCATGTTGCTAATTCTTTCTGTTCTATTTTCCCCATTTTTTAGTTGAGAGATTATTTCTTTTTCCCCTTTGTAAATTTTCTGTACAGACAAGAGGCAGAGGCAAATTGTCTAGTAAAGCTTTAGGGGAAATGGAGCAGGACATGATAAAGATCAGGTCAGGGTGCTTTGGTTATGTAAAGGTTATTATTTTAATAATCCACTGGAATTTTCTTATTATTATTTTATTTATGTTGACAAGGTTGCAGATGAAATGAAATAGAAAGGATTATTACTTGTTTAGTTCACCACACCTTCATCCGCCTTGAGCTATTTATTTATGATTTGGATTTGTTATTCATCTGACAATCAATCGCACGTGAGATAAATAGCTGGATTTCCTTCTTTTTCTTTCTTTTATAAAATAAAGGAAATTCAAAAACTGAACTGAATCAGTTTTTAAAAGCAGAGTCCGATTCTCTGGAATAAGAAAAAAAAAAAAAGACAATTATGCTTTTTTTTATTCACGGGGGAGCCCATTAAGCCGTGTGAACTGTGCAATAAGAAGTCGTCATAAAGGAGAAATCGTAGTATTTACAGGAACAACATAAATTTCAGAATTAACTGAAAGCTAAAAACAGACTAAAAGCCGGTGTATTTATAAAAATAATCTCTTCCGAAATTAATGCAGAAGAGAAAGCCGTCGTCTGACAGGTTAAACACCACATCTCTTTCAAAATATTTATACAGAAATATAACTTAATGGATCGCTATTGTTACCGTAAACGACAACACATAGAGTCCACATGTATGTTTTTTTCAAAATGAAGGGACGAGAAACTTGCCGTTTAACAAGAATCCCTCATAGATAAATTGCAACGAATACCTTCTTTGACTTCGATATTCTACTTCTGAACACAAATTACCCTCATCACCACGTCAATCTTCCATGGAGGCAAAAACACTGCAAATTGTATTCGAATCAGATTCAATAATCGCATCTCCACGCCCATTTTGAATTCTTCCCTGATACCTATTTTTCTTCCATTGGACGGGAGGTTTAATAGCTATATCTGTCATCTAAGACACTAGATGGATGGATAACATAAAAATATTTCTACTATAGTGACTAGAAGCTCGAAGTGATTAGGAAGTGGGAAATTCTTATATATTATATACTAGAAATATTTGTTCAACAGGTAGAAGTACAGACCTTGTCTGACTTGTAAATGCTGAACATGATAAAAGAAGAAAAAGAGTCAAAGATGAAAAACAATGAACATAGAATCAGATGAAAGCAATGAATATCTCCACTTGAAACAAATTTCTATATACAACTCAATTCGCAAACAGATTCCCCTCCATGATCTTGCAAGTGGTAAAATCTTAACTGCCATACTTGAATACGCTCTATGGAAAACTTTTGGCTCCTTAATCTACTCAGATGAGCCGCATCTCTTGAAAAGCAACCATGCTTCTCTTTCATTTCTATCCATTTTCATTTTCTGATATGAGCTGATTCTTCCTTCATTGAAGTGCTCCTCAAGTTCGTGGAAAGTGAACGAAAATCTGAAGCTGATAGTTCTTTGCAATCCTTACGAATAGCCCATAGAATCTCTGCACATTTCTTCATGCCTGGCCGACTCTGTCTACGTGGAGCCAAACATTGTAATGCTAATTCAAGCATCTTCTCAAGCAACAAGTTATTTAAGGCAGTTTGTTCCAGCCTCGGGTCCAAAGCTGAAATTGCATCTCCCTCAGCAAACTTCTTCATAGCCTGTGCTTATACCAACCAAATCACAACAGAGACAACTTAATATATATTAAAAAACTTATCTATTACTCAAGATTTTCTAGTTCCTGTCTAATTGGAGAACAAATGGAGACTTAAGAATGTCAAGCATAGATTCTATATGGTCATTGAGCCCATGGATAAATGCAGAACCGTGATTTTATAATAATTACAGCAGAACATAAATTAACAATTTATACAGCGAGCAAAGAAGAGAATGAAAAGGAAATCATACCCATCTTGCAGTTAAACGCTCCTTGATTTCCTTTTTCGGTTCAATAGGTCGCCTACCCGTTACCAGTTCAACAAGTAAAATACCAAATGAATAAACATCACTCTTTTCAGTTAATTGGTAGGTCTTCAGGTATTCTGGATCCAAGTAGCCAGCAGTTCCTTTAACTTGAGTGGACACATGGGTGGCACCTGAAGCAGTGTCAGCCGCCAGTCTAGCGAAACCAAAATCAGCTACCTTAGCCCTAAAACTTTCAGTGAGGAGAATGTTGGATGACTTTATGTCCCTGTGAATAATTGGGTGATCTACAAGGGAAGCAAACAAATAACAAAATTATATCCCACTCAACAGTTTCTGTAATTTTAACATAACAGCAGCAGAACTCTAAATTTCATAAAAGCCATTAAAAAAAGAAAAAGAAAAAACCTGTGTACGTATGAAGATAGGTGACTCCATGAGCTACATTAATGGCAATATCTAGCCGCACAGCTAGACCAAGAACGTTTCCATGTAAGCCTGCATTTGTTTGCTTCTCAAGTCAGAAGAAAGAAAGACTAGAGAGAAACATTAAATAAGGTCACATGAATAGAACTCACAATCCAAGTGTTCCCTGAGAGTTCCATTTGGAACATACTCCACCACAACAATTCTTTCGTCTTCATGTTCCAGATACCCATAGAATTTCACCAGATTCAAGTGCTCCACTTGCGCTAGAGTTCGAATCTCACTCTGAAATTCTGCTCCTAAATGCTTATCATATACACTCTGCAAAGATAGGGTAATCAAGCACTTGGTAAGACACATAACATACAATGCACTAAGCCCTCTAATTTAAGAGACTAAAACAGAAAAATAAAACTGTTGATGATTTTGACAACAAGAACCGACCAACCTTCTTGGCACGTTTAATTGCAACAACAGCTCCATCTTCAAGTCTTCCCTTGTAGACTGTCCCAAAGCCACCTTGTCCAATCTTGAAGGACGGAGAAAAGTTCCTTGTGGCTTTGTAGATTTCCTCCATGGTGAATTTTAGACTCCCCGGCACTCTTCCATGAACGGAATTTTGTGGACTACCGTAGATACCTCTACCTGAACTTCGTCTTCTGTCTCTAGAGGTTCCGGATGTATCCGATGCAACTGAAAACAAAGAAATTGGGTATTGTTTATGCAAATTTACAGTTACTCTAATAACATTTTAATCGCTAAATAAAAACTTCTAACATATTTTAGAAATTACTCAAGGATCCGATCTCCTGCTAGCTTCTGAGTTCAATCTAAGTCATCACGCTAGCTGATTGCAGAGAATGTAGGTAGAGGGAAAATATATATATATATATATATATATATATATATACATCTGTCCTATAATGCTTATTATATTCCAAAAGAAAACGACAAAAACAAAAATCTCAAAATACTGTCATCGATCAAGTTTTATATGACTAGATGACTAATTTAGAACTCAGAAATCTTATTTAATTTCCATTTTCTTTTTCTTTTTCTTGTTTTCTCAGCTACCTAACAGAAATTAGATCCAACGAGAAAAGAGGAAAAAAAAAAAAAAAGGCACACATCTATCTAGTCAACCAATAACCAGTCTACCTCTACTTGTTTGCAAATAAACCAGATTTACCAAAGGAAGAGTTGAATTCTTCAGAATCACTGAAATTCCTCGAGCTGGTCGTCTCGGGGGGCGTAAAGCAAGCCACGAAAACTCCAACCACCGATTTTGCAGCGGTCGCCAATGGGTTCCGCTTCTTGATCACAAAAGCATCGGAGTATGCGGAGGTCGGTGTGTTGGGGAAGCGGTCCGGGGTTGAATGGGCACCGTACCTAGCTTTCTGGTGACCATAGACAGATTGTGGACTTTTCATCATCAGAGAGAGAGGGAGAGAGAGAGAGACTATGTGTATTAGAAATGGCGGGTAGTTGAGGGAGGGAGAAATGGAGAGCAGGGAACTAAAGAAGAGTAGAAGACTTTGATTTTTAAAAGGTGGTGAGGCTAACGTGCGCCGTTCAAGTTGTAAATGCTAATCGGCACCCGCATTTAGCGAGGAAATTTTTTTTTATTATTTCTAAGTTAAAACAAATTAACCTATTTTATTTATAAAAAAATATTTTTTTAATAACAAATTATAATTTTATTTATATTTTTTTATAAATTAAATTATTTTTAATAATTCTTAAATAAGTGCTAAGTACCTTTTTTATTTTGTCTTCTTTTTATTTTCTCTATATAAATTAAGACGTAATAAGTTTTAATGATATTATTTTTATATTAATTAACTTTTAAGATAATTTAATTTATTAATATACCTAAATAATATGAAAAAAGTAAAGAGAATGCAAAATAAAAAAAAGTAGTTAATACTTCTCTAGTTATTAATATTTTTAATTTATCAAATTATTATACTAAACTAATAATAATAATAATAATTCAACGGAAGATATAATTGACAATATGTAGTACTCCTCACTAAATGTTAGCAAACTTTGTTAATTTATTAATTAATATATTAGTTGTATTTTTTTGAAACTTATTAAAAATATAAGCTAACATTAAAAATATAATTAATATTTTTTAAGAATTAAGAATTATTACAACTTATCAAATGCTTTTTTTAGGATTAGAATCATTATCTAATTAGAAAAATAATATGTTATTTAATTCAAATATAAATTATTAATTCCAAAAAAATAAAAATTACACATTAACATAATATCCATGTGTCACAAATAAATACATATATCAAAAATAAAATTTTATATGTCAAAAATAAGTACACATGTCAAAAAAAAAACTTTATGTCAAGATATATATATATATATATATATATATATAGATTTTCCGATGGGTGTGAACAAAATCAAGAAATTTATAAAGCGATTTATCTTATACAAGTCAAATAAAAAGTTTTTTTTTTTCTTTGTACACATACAATTATTTTTTTTATTTTTTATTAATATGTAGATTAATAAATTTAGTTTACTTTTATTCGAAAAAATTAATTACTTATTAATTCATAAATTTTATTATTTTTTCACTATACTTATTTATTACTAAGTTTTTTTTATTAATTTTAAGAATATTACAAATATTATACCTTTTAATTAATAAGAATAAAATAGATAGATACTTATATTTATTTTTAAAATAAATAAGTATTTTGAGACATTTTAAATAGTAGATAATTTTTTGGGATAAAAGAAGTATAAAAATATTATTATTATTTTTTTTTATAAAAAAAGTAGAGTCTAATTATTAATTAAAATGAGTTCATATCATAAAATATATGGCAAGAGAGAAGAAAAATGAGAGCTTTTGTCTTTTTATTGATTGTATCATGTAGTAGTAAATTTAGATTTTTAGATTTATATATTTTTTAAATTGACAATGCACTATTTTCTAATGCATTTGACACGTTATTTTCGTAAAAAGGTAAAAAAAAAAAAAAGACACACTTTTAATTAATATGTGAAAGAGAGCCATACTTATTTTTTTATTAATTTTCTTAAAAATATCTGTCTATTTTTTCACTCGTACTTATTTATTATGATATTTTTTATTAATTTTAAGAATATTATAAATATTATACTTTTTAATTAATAAGAATAAAATAGATAAATATTTATATTTATTTTTAAAATGAATAAATATTTTAAGACATTTTAAATAGTAGATAATTTTTTGGAATAAAAGAAGTATAAAAATATTATTATTTTTTTTTATAAAAAAAGTGGAGTCTAATTATTAATTAAAAGCTCTTTTTTTTATTTTTTATAAAATAAGAGCTTTTGTCTTTTTATTGATTGTATTATGTAGTAGTAAATTTAGATTTTTAGATTTATATATTTTTTAAATTGATAATGCACTATTTTCTAATGCATTTGACACGTTACTTTGGTAAAAGGGCCAAAAAAAAGAAAAAAAAAAGAAGACACGCTTTTAATTAATATGTGGAAGAGAGCCAAGTTCTTGTCCTCTTCATATTTAATTGGAAGGCAGTATTAGTAATGGGCATCGCTTTACTGGCTCTTGACAGAAACATCTTTGTACAGGTTGTAATTGCAATTTGCAAACCAACTAATACGATAACTTTACCCTTTTTGGAACTTTAATAAAATGATTTTTCAGTATTCATTTCTGCAGAGTCAAATGCTAAAATTTCTCGAAAAGATGTTGCAGATGTAAGCCAAAATTTTCATTTGAAGGGCGTTATCCGATTGTCTGTCATCTATGCATGCTCTTAAAAGTTAGAAGTGGGGTTGAGCATGAGACTTAAAAATATCAGACCGTATTTAAAATTTCAATAGAAAATTTCAAGAATTGAAAAATATTCTTTGATTATTTAATTTTCTCCAAACTGAGCCGTCCCGATTTTTTTAATGATACGATTCTGAAAATTAGTTGTTTTTCATAATTAGAACCGTACTGAACCAAAAAACTGAAATTATAACCGATTAAAATAGTATATATATATATATATATATATACAACAATTTAAGGAAATTCAATAATATTTAAGTTAAAATTAATTTTTATTAATTATAAAATTTCATTTTTAAATTAATAGTTGCTTTATATATATATATATATATATATATACACACACTTTTTGATTTTGAATAAGCAACACATTCAAATAAATTTAATGATGTATAAGTAAAATTTAATTTTTATTAATTATAAAATTTCATTTTTAAATTAGTAGTTGCTTTAAAGAAATTCAATATTGTATAGATAAAATATAATTTTTATAAATTATAAAATTTTATTTTTAAATCAGTTATTGCATTAAATCAATTATTACATAACAACTCTATTTCAATAATGTATAAGTAAAATAATTTAATTATTTTAAAACTCTACTTCACTAAAGTGGTTCATATCCCTAAATATTACACATTAAAATTCGATCAATATTCATTAGTTGAAATTACAAATAAAACTATTAATTCCAATCAAAATAAAATTATTGATTCCAATTTAGCTACAGAATTCAATTGAAGTGATAGAAACTAATGGATTGAACATATAGATATAAATTAATTGAAATCTTATAAATCCATCAATTAATATATAAGAAAAATATATAACTTCATTATCTTATTGTTCAGTTGATTTAATGAAATTATTTAATTAAGTTAGTTTAAGTTGAATTATGGAAATAGATTGATTAAAATTATATTTAGATTAATTGAATCAATATTAAAAATATAATATATTGATTGAATCAATATTAAAAATATAATATTTAATTCTTGGACTTAATTTAGTTTGGTGAACTGTAATTAAATTTCTTTAATTATGCATTATATTTTTGTTTTATATACTGATTTAATTTTATATTTAAGTTAAAGATGTATATTTTTAATTATTTTTAAAAATTTTAGTAAAAAAATTATTTAAAAATTAAAAAATTATGAATTTTCATTGCCCCGCTCAATACCAAACCATCCTATTAAATCCGAATCTCTATTCCAAACTGTCTCGTATAGAGATTTTAGTATCACAGTTCAATTCCGGAGATTTATAAGTTTCTGTATTTTCTCGATCTTTACTCAGTCCTAGATAAAAGTAAAAATATGGATATTCAAAAAGGCGAGTCCAGTGTACTAATATGGACAGAAGATGAGTTTCATGCTCTTGTCCTATGTTCTTTTGTCAGGAATGTGTGCTGCTTGTCTCTTTCATGAGATATTGGGAGAAGTGTTACAATTTCGCAAGAATAGTGGATTTTCATAGAGCAAAATAAAACAAAAGGTGAGTTAGAAATGGATGTTATGATATTGTGGTCATTGTGGCAGAACAAGAGTAATTTAGTTTGGAATGAGAAATCTCAGTCAGAGGCTATGTTGGTTACGTCCTCCCTGGCTCAACTTTCAAGATGGCGGACCCCACAACAACACACCATTACTTGCGCTGCTTCATCCTCCCCAGTGCAGTCCAAATGGCAAAAACGAGTAACAGGATCTATCCAATGCAATATGGATGCAGCTGTATTTTCCAATCCCAATGCATCCTTCGTGATTCCAGTGGGTCAATGTTAGATGCTATGCATGGTAATTCTCTTAGTCAACACCTTCCTCATGTAGCAAAGTGCTAGGAGTTCGCGGAGCTCTAAGCTGGTTGAAGATGTCGGGGGCGACAAAAGTTACAATGGAATCTGACTCTCTTATCTTGGTTTCTAAACTTTGAAGTCCAGGCTCAGATTCTTCCTTTTTACTACTGGATGATTGTAAAATCCTTGCAAATTAGGATTTCTTGCAATGTAATTTTTGTTTTGTTTACGGGTCAGCCCACAGACTTGCTCGGGCAACTATTTCTAAGTCTGATCAATGTCATTGGACTGGTTCACCTCCAATGTTCTTTTATGATGTTCTTGCAAATGATTTGAATTAATGAAGTTTTGGAGTTTATTAAAAAAAAGTTGTCGATGCCACCCACAATCAATTTTTGGGAAGCTTTTTTTATTTCTATATATAATCGATAATGAGAGGTATCGAGTAGTCTATTAGGTGGAGAGTTTTAATCAAAATTAAATTTATTAAAAAAAAATTGTGATTGAAAGTTTTCTATTTAAATGGGACTAATTAAAATAATTTCTTAATATTATTTTAAAAGGATAAATTGTTAGAGATTAAATAACTAATTAATTTTATCGTTGTGTTTGTTTCACATAGTAGAATCAAATAGACTAAACAAATTTAATTTGTCTAATATTTGAGGCATTTTTATATACGGATAAGACTAGACAAAAATCACATTTTGTCCTATTTCATCTCCTTTTTTTAGTACTATTATTTTATGGTAGATTTATTTATCTAGTTTTTAGGATTCAATTATATTAAGAAATTTATTTTCTAATTATCCTTAATAATTATAAAATATGAGTTGCATCAAATTTTTTTTCGAATTATCCTTTTTTAATCACTAACATGGGTGTATTGGATTATGAGAATTAAAAATTTTTATGAACTTAAAAAATTATAGAGTATTCAATAATGACTTTTAAAGATTTTATAAAAGTCAAGCTGTCACACCCCGTGAAATATCATGAATTTCTATTTATTTTATAAAATTCTATTTTCGTACGTAAACG
Source organism: Reutealis trisperma (assembly GCA_947687605.1). Lineage (NCBI taxonomy): Eukaryota > Viridiplantae > Streptophyta > Magnoliopsida > Malpighiales > Euphorbiaceae > Reutealis > Reutealis trisperma. The sequence goes on along the minus strand of CANTUT010000033.1, from coordinate 3,235,946 downwards.
TATTATTTTATTATTTTCCTTAGTAAAGTAAGAATTGAATCTATATTTTATTAAATTATAAATATTCATATTATTTGAATATGCATTATTAATAGTAATTTTATTACAATATTATATATGTATATTGTTATGATAAGGGTAATGTAGATTTTTGGAAAATTGTATTTTGGATTGTATTTTGATATTGGAGTATTAATAAAAGTATTAATTAATATTATAAGTTCGATTATAGTATTTTTATCGGATGTTTGGATTTTCGTTATAATTATTATAATTATCGTTAATAATGTTATTGATATATATTCATGAGTATATATTGTAAATTATTATTAATATGTAAATTATGAATTATTATTATTATTATTATTATTATTGTTACTACCATTATTATTATCGGTATTATTATTATTGTTAATGTTATTATTATTATCACTGTTATTATTATTAATTTATATATATATATATATATATATATATATATATATATATATATATATATATATATATATATATATATATATATATATATATATATATATATATATATATATGTGTGTGTGTGTGTGTGTGTGTGTGTGTGTGTGTGTGTGTGGTATTATATGTATATTATAAGGTTAGTATATATAGTATATATATAACAAATATGTGTTTAAGTTAAGTAAAAGAAGAAGAAGAAAGGAAGTTTGTGATTGGCCAAAGAAGTGAAACGGGGAGTTTTGGAAATAGCAGGAACGGGACAACAGAACGGGAAGCAGGAGAGAGGAGAGAGAAAGGCAGAGGCCGAGAGAGAGAGAGAGGAGTTGGTGGCGTTCCGGCAGGCGGTGGCGAGCACCGCCACCACCGCTGGGTAGAGGATGGACCGGCGACCTCGAGGGAGGTGGCAGCTCGATGATTGGCGGTGACAGGGCGGCATACGTGAGGAGAGAAGGACCGCCGGCCACCGTGACTTCAACTCGATTTTTCGGCCGATTTCGGCGGTGGATTCCAACGATCTTAGTGTCGTTCTACTCCTGAGGATGAGAGTTTCATTTTGGTACCTGCCTTGCCCCCTGAGGGCCACCGGATGAGGAGATCGAAAAACTCAACCCGAAACTTTGGAGGCGTTTTTCGGTGGCTGGAGGGCGAGTGGTGACCCTTTTGTGCTCTTGGAGTCGAGGTGAACCTGCTAGTGTGGAGTTTCCCTAGATCCGCCACCAGCAGCGGCAGCACGTGGCCTGCCGGATGTGGCGCGTGGCGGCGGCGAGTGGGCCAATCCAGTGATTCTGTTTCGACGTTCTGGCACGATTCTCGACGTTCGTATGTTTGAAATTTGTGAAGGTTAACCCGAAACCCTTGTATTTCAATCATTATATAAGTTATTTTATGTTTAGTAGTTCTTAGAGTATTTGTTAGGTTGTCGAGTCTGTTCTGGGGTTAAGTGTGATTCTTTTTCTTGATATCCGCTGTTGCGAGGTGTTGGTGTTTGGCGTCTTCCGGGTTCCAAGGCTGTTCTTCCAAAGGAAGCCAGTCGGAAGCGTCGACAGTTAGGTGAGTGATACTCACTGATATATTATCCTGTTTTCACTTCATATGCATTGCTGTGTGTATATATATATATATTATGCACTACTACTGCATATATAAGCATGTAACATTTGACTGTGAATGAGGAATTGATATTCTGTGCTATATTATGGTTGTGATTGATGGATGGAGGTCGGGAGGATACAGTACCACCTAGGATTATGGATTTATTATGGTTATGATTTGGATTATGATAGATTCAAAAGATGAGCTATGACTGATGGATGCCGGCCGGGCCTGCTCATCGCTAGGGCTGCTGTCAGTCGGGTCAGGGTTGCGTGGTACAGACCAGTGACAGCGGGTCCCTTGGATATAAGAGACAGATTATTGGACTCAGAGAGCCAGAGTAGGGGGATTGGCTCCCCATATTGAGTATTGAGTATCAGTGTGGTACTGTGGACCATACCCCATCCTTGCTTGATTGGATGATTTGTCTGTTTCTGTGGCATAGTGCATAGCATGTGCATTAGAAATCTATCTGTAGGATACCAGTTTAATATATTAGCTGGTATCATTCACTGAGTCGAACGCTCATTCTTGTTCATCTTGTTGCTTTCAAGTCGGGGAATGAGCCGGTGAAGGAATTGTAATTGAGTAGACTGCCAATTTCCCTTTGGCAGTGATTTGTATTAATGGAATATTAAGAATACATGTAATAGATGTACATTTGTGATTATGACTATAGAACTCCGCAATGTTACACTTTGTGTTTGAGCTTTGTGTATTATTTCAGTTATGTATTTTAAAGAGCTGTAATCTTTGGGTTAAGTAGAACCTTTTTGTAATTTATTACTTTCTGGAATATATGGAATAAATGAATGTTGGGCCAATTTGATAATTATATTATGTTGTGATTATTTTGGTTTTGCTTACCTTATTTGGGTCCCTTTTCAGTTTGGGCTTTCAGTTGTGTGTTTTGGGTTAGGCTTACTATCGGCACTGGTAGCCACATGCATGTCCCGTGTCTTAGTGCCGGTCACGTGCCCTTGGGTTTCCAAACCCGAGGGCACGTGACCGGCACTAGGACATGGAAAATACACGTGGCTACCAATGCCCATAGTAAGCCTAACCAAAACATACAACAGAAAATCCAAAACTGTAAAGGGCTATGAACCCAAATAAGTTAAGCAGATCCAATCAAATCTCAATATAAAATAAAATCTCATAGGGCCAACAACTTGTTTATCTCATAAATGAAATAAATTACATAAGAATTCTGCTTAACAACATTATCTCATCTCTTTAAATACATAACTGAATATTAAACAATATACAGATACAAGGTGTAATATTGCGAAGTTCTAGAGTTATAATTACAATTATACATACATTATATACATTTCTGAATACTCAATAATACAAACTACTGCCGAAAGGAAATTGGCAATTTACTCATTTTACAATTCTTTCACAGGCTCATTTCCTAACCTGAAAATAATAAAATGAGCAGGAATGAGTGTCCAACTCAGTGAATGATACTAGCTAATATATTAAACTAGTATCCTATAGACATATTCTAATGCTCATGTTATGCACCATGTTATAAAGACAGACAAATCATACAATCAAGTAAAGATGGGATACGGTCCACAATACTATATTAATACTCAATAAAGGGAGCCGATCCTCTTATACTGACTCTCTGAGTCCAATAATCTATCTCTTATGTCCAATAGGCCTGGCTAGTACTGGTCTGTACCATGCGGTCCTGACCTGACTGATAGCCGCCCTGGCAATGAGCAGGCCCGGCCAGCATCTACCAGTCATAGCTCATCTTCTAACTCTCAACAGAATCATAATCATAATAGTAACCATATCCATATTCATATCAAAAGTTCCTAGGTGGTACTGCATCCTCCCAACCTCTATCCATCAATCACAATCACAATACAACACAGAATAAGAAATATCAATTTATCATTCACAATCAAATGTCACATGCATATATGCAATAGTAGTGCATAATATACATATATATATACACACAGAAATGCGGATGTATATGAAAACAGACTAACATATTAGGGAGTATCACTCACCTAATTGATGATGCTTCTGACTGGCTTCCCTCGGAAGTGCAACCTTTAGAACTAGAAAGACGCCAGAACACTGGTACCTCATAACAAAGGATATCATCAGGATAAGAATAACTCACATAACTAGACATAAAGACTATTGAGATTCTGATCGAGATCTCGACAGAATCACACTCAACTCACAACAGACTTGACGAACTCATAACAACTACTAACTAGAGTCTGCTAAATATAATATAACTAATTTAACAACTGAAATATAAGAGTTTCGGGTTAATCTTCATGAATTTTGATCATACGAATGTCGATAATCGCGTCAAAATGACAAAACAGATCTGCTGGACTGCCCCACGGGCCGCTACCACGCGCCCCGCCGCCCGGCCACAAGCCCCGTTGCCGGTGGCGGATCGAGGTTATCTCCACACCAGCAGGTTCACCTCGACGCCAGGATCACGAAAACCACAGTCACTCACCCCCAGTCGCCGCCGTCTCGCCGGAAAACTCCTTCAAAGTATCAGTTTTGCATTTTTCGATCTCTTTCTCCGGTGATCCTCAGGGGCCTTGGTTGGTACCAAATTAAAGCTCTCATCCTCAAGAGTTGAACGACACAAGAATCGCTGGATTCTGCCGCCAGAATCGGCCGAAAAATTGAATTAAAGTTTAGGCGCCGGCAAAGCTTCTCTCCTCGTGTACGCTGCCGTCCACCGCCCGATCGGAGCGCTGCTGCCTCCTCTGAGATTACCAGACGGTGGGCTAGCCACTGGTGGTGGCGGTGCAGCCCACCGCCGGATGAGTGGTGGCTCACCACCACCCAGCACTCCCCCTCTCTCTCTCTCGCTCCTGCTGCCTCTCTCTCTCTCCCCGTGTTTCATTTCCTTCCTTAGTAGCCAATCATTATCTCCCATTTCTTTTCTTTTTTTTGTTCTTTTCTTTTCTTTACACCAACAATACTAACATATATTTATATATATATATATATAACACTAACAATAATAGTAATGCTAATAATAATAATAATAATAATAATAATCCATAGTTTATATAATAATGATAATAAGAATAATTTATAATTTACATACTAATAATTCAATTAATAAACTTATTCACAATAATAATAATTATAATAAAATTTCGAACTTCTGGTAATAGATATAATTAGCAATATAATTTAGATTAATTAAACATAATATTTATATTCAAATATCAAAATACAATTTCTCCAATAACCATAATAATATTTCATAATAATATACATATATAATATTATAATAGAATTACTATTAATAGTACATATTCAAATGGTATAAATATATATTTTAATAAAATATAACTTTAATATTTTCTTAAATAAATAAAATTATAAAATAATACATTTTCCGTACAAAAATAGGATTTTAGAAAAATAATTGAAAATTCAAGGTATTTCACAAGCGATATTCAATAATGACTTCTAAAAACTTTAAAAAAGTCTATAAAAATAAAAAGGTATTTAATTACAATTTTTCTAAAGTCTATAAAAGTAAACGGATATTCAACAAGTCATTGATTTTTATAAATAATAGACTTTTAATGACTTTTTACTTTCCCTTAAGATTTTCAATAGATTTTTTCTTTTAGTCATAAGTAATACACAAACATAATAACCAACTCACATTCCCTCGTTAATATAACTTGCATCCTAAATTAAAACATATAAGAACATGTGTTTACTTGTGAAACCTATCAGAGTAATGGAATTTTAAATCATAAATTTACTTTATTTCAGTCCCTACATATAATCAAGCAAAAAATTATTTGTCTTTATTTTGTTTTATATAATTCATACATTCGTTGGCACACAACATTTGATGCTTATATTATATAATATATCTTCTAGTTTAATAATTGATTGTAAAATGAAAATTAATGGGTTGAAAATATGATGAGAATTATTTTGATGATAGTAAAAATGGTAATGCATGGATTATTTAAGGTAGCAATATTCAGTTAAAAAATTTAAAAATAACGAATTAGTTAATATTAGACTTGTTTATTAGTCAAATATAAATTTGAAAAATGTGAAAATTTTCAAAAATTTGATTGGTCTGACATGCAATAATAATCATTAAAAGTTTATTAATGTCTATAAAAATCTATCAATATCTATAAAATTTTTTTAAAATAGAGTCTTTTAAAAATTATTCATAAATTTCTAAATTCTACAAAAATCATTAAAAATTCATGAATTCTGAAAAAATCATTCACTTAAAAAAAATTTATAAATATCTTTAAAAATCTTAGTTGAGTACACCTTCCTAAGATTCATTTGTATGACTTGGACCAAACTTAAAACATGACAAATATTTATTCAATTTTATTTTATCCATATTTTATTTTATTTTGTTTTGTTTCACATTGTTTTATCTATACAATTATACGCAGCCTAAATAAATTAAAAAAAATTGAGGTTTGACACTGCTATAGGGAGTGGAATTATTTCTGAATCATGAGTTAAAACTTAGGACGAATATATTTATTTAAAAATTAGTAATATTTACTAATAAAAATTCCTAATCAGAAAAATATTTACTAATAATGATATAAACAAATTGAAGCTGAAAAAGACTCCTCCAGTGTTTGTTCGGATGTATATATCACTTTACTAATAAACTTACATTCGAATTTTTAATACTAAAATATAGTGTTTTGTACTGTTATTTTATTTAAAAACAAAATAATTTATTTTGTTTGCGAAAACATAATTTTTTTACAAAAAATCATAAATTTTATTTGTTTTCATAAGTTAAATTATTTTTTGCAATTATAATTAATTGGGAAAAGTTTTAATTTTATAAAAATATGATTTATTTTATGAAAAAAATAATTTTAACGTTAAGAAAAGATGATAGTCTTTTAAAAAAATTATAATTTTCTTATAAGAGATATCGTATAAACAAATCTTTATGTTAATTTGTTTTAAAACAAAATACAAAATTTTATTTTTTATGACCAATAATAAGATAGTGATAAATAATTATTATAATTAAGTTAACTTGCTATTATATTTCATTAATTAAAAATAAGAAATATTAAAATGATTAAGTTAGTATTTTAAATTAATATACCTATAAATTAAAAAAAAAAGGTCTAATTTATGAAAAAATGTAAAAAAATTGTGATTTTTTGTAAGTGAGACATTTTTCGTAATTATAAAATTATTTTTTCATAAAATTATTTTTTAAAAAATAAATCATATTTTTATAAAATTAAAGATTTTTTCGCAACTAATAAAAATTAGGAGAGTGCTAAATATGTTTTCTATATTATATTCTCTTTATCTTTTTTATATTATTAAGGCACGTTAATATATAAAATTATCATGAAAATTGACTAATATAATAATAATGTTATTAAAATTTATCATATGTTTTAATTTATATGAAAAAATAAAGATAATGCAGTATAGTACTTAGCACTAATGCAGTACAGTACTTAGCACTTCCCTAGCATAATAATAATAATAATAATAATTTACCTTTTTTCACCACCCAAAACATTGCATGAAAATAACGGTTAGTTGGGCACAAATTTCTTGCAAACTACTTCAAAATGGAAATAGACACAACTGGTTGTTGGACGAGAGCCCCACATATGGCAAGTGTACTATGTCCCACCAGATTACTCTTCGACAAACATCAAAACGACAAGGAATTATTATTGTTTCATTTTATAAGGTAGAGCACCGGAACACCTTATATATTAATTATCTTTCCAAATCCATAAATTTTTGTAACATGCGTGACGTCAAACTGTGATAATTCAAGCAGCATAGATGATGGGAAAAAAAATAAAATAAAATACCTTACATCCATTTTTTATGGTGATGAAACATAGTATGTTGACAGAAAAATATAGATCAAAAGCCCATTGGAATGGATTATGTAGAGAGTCTTCGATAAGGCGAAACACAAAGAAAATATAGAGATAAGGAGAGTTGACCGCGAGATCTAAATTCTATTTTTTTACTTTATTTTTATCTTAAGGTATAATCATATATTTAATATCTCAACTTTTTAAATTTTTCTAATCTAATGCTTATATTATTATTATTATTTTTTTCAATCATATGTTTAAATGCAAATTCTTATTAATTAAGTATTTTGCTTTGATTTGTGAGTAGTCTGAGTGTCACATCATATTTTCACTAATAAAATAAAATAAAAAGACAAAATTACTCTTAACTATTCATTTCTCTCCTCCTCTCCACCTCTCCTTTTTTGTTCTTATTCTTCTTTTGTAATCCCTAATACTATGCATAGCAATAAAATGGGAAGGAGAAGGGAAGTAATTTTGAAGGGAAGGGAGAGAAAGGGGGAAGAAGGGAGGAAATTTCAACTTATATTATTTACCAAATTAAAATTTGATTAATAAAAGAAATAGAAGGAAAATAATTTTATTTTGTTTGGATAGAAGAGAATGAATGAGACTTATAATTGTAAAAAAATAAAAAAGTACCAAGAAAATAATAAAAATAATACAAATAAATTTTTAATATAATAAAATCTACTAGTCATGTTAAATTTTTTAAAATACTTTTTAAATAATAAAAACTTGATATCATTATTAATAATTTTGAAATATAATAGATACATTAAAATGAATTTATTAAAAAAAAATAAATTAATTGCATTCACATTAAAAGTGATTTTAGAAAAGTAATAGAAATTCTAACTAATATTATTGAAATATTCAAATATGAAAAATCATTTAAAATCCAATCAATAAAAATATATGTAGAATAATATTAACGTAAAAGATATATAATAATTTATTTGAAATATGATTAAATTGATAAAAATAAAAACGTTTATACAATAAAATTATAATATTCCACTAAAAATTGAAATTTTGCAAATATTAATTTAGAATGTAACTAATTTCAACTTATATAAAAAAAATAGGGTGAAGTACTGCCTTTCCCTTTCTTTTTCATTTTAAAAAAAATAAATATAAATAAGATAAATTATTAATTTCTCCTTTCTTTTCTTTAAATTCACTCTAATCCATGCATTGTGTAAAATAAAACCAACGTCACCATTGCTAACTTCTTTGGCACACTCATTGATGTAATCCATGTAACAGAAATTTTGACGCGCTAATCTGAAAACAAAAATAACAAAGAATCACCATATGGCCATATCTAAAGGAAAAGAAATACAACACGAGTCTTGTTATTTCATAAGTTTCAGAGATGTATCGGCTACAGTAGTACAGTTGGTAAGAACACATCCGCAGACAACACTCTTAACAACTTCTGAAGGCTGAACTACAACCTAGGTCAGAATAGACAAGGAACCAGCAACATATACATGTGGACTGTGTAGGAATAAGAATTTATCTCTTCGATTACAAGTCAATCAACTGTCCATTGCAGTTAGGATGGAGATTGTCAGAATTATAAACAATCATTAGTACTAAGTTGGAGGGGAGAATGACAGAGTTCTAAGGCTGGTTGAAGATTGCCAGAGTTCTAAGGAAACCCCTTCCATCAGTACCTATTTCACAAGAAGTAGAAATGGATAAGCAAAATTAATTTGGCCTGATAAAAGAAAGAATGAAATAATTAATCAGGTTCCAACCTATATCACAATGGTAGGAGACAATTGTAATTCTGTTTTGGTATTCTGTACCTAAGATAATTAAATTGAGAGCCAATGCAGAAAGAAAAAGATGCAGAGAGAACACTTGCTGCATGGATGATGCGATATTGCAGTATGAAAATTACCCAGTTGATAAAAAAATCTTAATCACTATCATATCGTAGTTGACTCACAAGAAGCCCACATTAGGCCTCAAGCCTCTTTACTAAGTCAGCACCCTAAGTGGAACATGACTGTATTTTGTGATTTGAACGGCAATAAGTCAACTTTCAGCTTGGACAGGACAGTCCAACTAGGCTTGATCAGATAAAATAAGGCTTATGCCTGAAATTGAACTTATCATATGTAAATTTCAAGATCCAAAAATGACAAGGAGGACAAGATGAAATTACTTGTTCTTTCCACTGTTTTAACCACCCCTGAAGTAATCCCACCTAAACCAACACAGTTGGTTTCAATTCTTCAAAGAAGTCGAGGTTGGCTGGAATTTACTGTCAATTTGACATTGGATGAGTTCCAGTTAAATGACTACCGCCTGAAAATTCAGAAAAATCTTAATTATTATCACATCTATCCAGCCATTTCACAATCCAATCATTACAAGCTCATAGCACCAATGGCTTCACAAATCATACGTCTATCTTATCCTCTCACTAAAAATGTCAATTTGTATCCAGAGCTCTATTATTCAAGGTAAAAGAACAGCAAGGTGATAACTGTCTTACATAAATAGTGTTCTCAATTGATAATCTACAGGGATTATATGATGAGCTATCTTGAGGCTTCATTTGGTTAACTTGCTTGTTTGCCTTTTGCAATTGTATTATGAGAGCAAAAGGCAAACAACCAGGTTAAGCAAACGAAACTTAACATGCTTTGTCACAAGGCAGAACTTAAGCATCACCTTATTTGTGGCAATTCATATATTAGAAAGTGACCTAGAGAATCACCATTTCCCTTATTGTGGTGTTTAAAGAATTTTGACCTGAAAATCCCAAATAGTATACAAAGTTGTAATATGTAATAATCAATAATGCTGAATACTTTGAACATCTAGAACAACTTATGAAAGAGCAGAAGATTATGTTGATAATAAGTTAATAGCAAGTAAAAGATCAGGTTATGTAACACAAGAAAATCTAAATATACCTCAAATTGACAAGCTAACTTGTATTGCATCACAGGATACACCACTTAGACATGCTCATTTCTAAGCCAAGGCATCAGATCAGTCAGAGAAATTAAAGTGTGCAGTCATCTAGAACATTTTCATGCACGGTACGCAGCTTGGAAATAAATATTTTCATCCCTCATTAGCCCAAAAAATATTCCTAAAATGCAATAAAGATCTCAAGCTTGAGGATGATATTTATCACTGGACACAAATGTGTGTATAGAACCACCAAGTTCCATCCAACTACAACCTGGAACTTTGTGATCACACCTATTCCTCATCAGTTTGCGTACTCTTGCCACATCATGCCACTGACCCTCAGAGGCATACATGTTAGATATAAGAGCATAATTTACAGGCGAGTTTGGCTCTAGTTCCAAAAGCTTTTCTGCAGCCCATTTAGCTAATCTCGCATCTCCATGGATCTCACATGCACCAACGAAGGCCCCCAAGGTGTCTGATCTGTGTTTAATTGGTATTGCAGTCAAGACATTAAAAGCCTCATCCAAAAGACCAGCTCGACCTAGGAGGTCAATGAGACAACCATAGTGCTCTAAGTCTGGCAAAATTTGATAATGTTGTATCATTAAACTAAAGTAGTGAAGCCCCTCCTTTATTAATCCTGCATGACTACAAGCAGAGAGAATCCCAAGAAAAGCAATTTTATCTGGTCTTACACCAGTAGACAGCATCTTCTCAAACATCTTGATACTATCTGTTGGAAGACTATTGAATGCATAAGCACCAATAAGTGAAGTCCATGTAACAATATTAGGCTCTGAAACTGAGTTAAAGCATTTACATGCACTATCAATTCTACCACACTTGGAGTACGCATTTATCATAGCATTCCCAATTGATAGGAAGGACTGAGATCCCATTTTTACCACATAGGCATGGACTTGCATAATTTCACAACTGCCTGATGCACTCCCACATGAGCTAAGGATGCTAGCAAGAGTTAGCTCATCTGGAGCAAAAACATCTTGCAACATTCCTTGTAGGAGCTTCATAGCCTCCTTCCCATCTCTATGCTGCCCATAAGCCACGACCATAGTGTTCCAGGACACCACATTTTTAGCAACCATACCATCAAAAACCTTGCGGGCATCTTCTGTATTTTCACTCTTTGCATACATATCAACAAGTCCACTAGCCACTAAAATTTCTGTGTCAAAAGACAATTTGATAATTAGACCATGAACTTGCCTTCCTAGATCACAAGAACCCAAAGTTGCACATGAGTTGAGCATACTAGAAAATGTAAAACCATCCACTAAAAAATTTTCCAGTTGCATTTGTTTAAAGACTCTGAAAGCCTCCTCTCCTAAGGAATTCAATGCATAACAAGAAATCATCACATTCCAGAACACCGCATCTTTGCATGCTACTTTATCAAAAATGTTCCTTACCTCCTTGACCAATCCACATTTCCCATACAAATCAACAAGAGAACTATTGACGAAACAACTCAACTCGAAACCTAATTTAACTATTAAACAATGCAATTGTTTACCAATCTCAACGTCATTTAGCTCAAGAGAGGCACGAAGCAAACCGTTCAACGTTATAGGATCCAAACCTACCTTTTCCAGCAACATTCTCTTAAAATAAGAAAAAACCACGTAGAGACTTGATTCAAAATTACTACCATAATTAACAAGCCCACAGATCACCGTATTCCAGGTCACCACATTCCTCACATTCATTTCATGGAACAATTTATGTGCATCATTGAATTCCTTGCATTTAACATAAACATTCAAAATCTGATTTTGCAAAGACAGTAAATTATACAATCCTAACTTTATTAAATGTGCCTGTACTTGTTTTCCTTCTTGAATAAATCCCAATTTAGCGGAGGCTTTAAGAGATTTTGACCAAAAAGAATGGACCGAGCGAGGATCGTTTAAATGGATTGACTCGGCAATGGTTGTTGAGGATCTGAGTTGGCCGGAAGGGAGAAGTGAGAGAGTTTTTGTGAGACGGGTAGCTGTTTTGGGAGTCATTGTCTGGGATGGTTGCAAAGAGAGTGGAGAAGGGATTGGAGGGAATGATATCTGAAGTTTCAAATGGACGGTGGGGATTGAGGGGCCGCGGCATTTTCAGAGCGTACGAGAAAAAGAGGATACGTGGGGTTGAGAGATTAATTTAAGTGTGAATAACAACAAATAAACAAATATATAAACAATAAATTTGGGGCCCTGGGCCAAAAAACTTCCATCTTATACAGTAATAACTAGTTTTTTTTTTTTCCACGATATTAGAATTATTATTAGACACGCAATTTTATTTATTTTTCATTTTTTAAGTAAATAGAATTAATTATATATAAAAAAAGAATTAATTGTATGAAATTAAAAAAAAAAAGTAAATGTAAATTTTTTCATAAAATTTTTAAATTTATTAATAAATAATAGGAAAAACAACACTTAAACAAAACGATAAAAAAAAATTAAAATTAAAAACTAAATAAAAGTTACGTAAACTCAACATTAACATCAAGAAATAAAGTAAATTAATATCAGTACACATCATTGCAATAATTAAATTATTTAAAATAATATTAGAATAATGATTTATTTTTAAATATTTAATATATCTTTTTAATAGATTATAAGATTTTATTTTTATCAATATTAAAGAGTACCTTTTTCAAAAGGTATAAACTCTAAAAGAAAATTGTAATTGCTAGAAATAGTGTATATCATTTGTAAAAAACCAAAACTAATTTAATTTAGAGACTTTTAAAATTCAGATAAATATATCAATTGCAAGAGTACAAATTTAGTTAGTTTAGATAAATATATCACTTGTCATTTAGATAGATAAATAGATATGTCTCTATTTTCTTTTATCAGCCAATTAGTTATTAGTTGATTGAGAAAAAAATTAATAAGAGTAAATCGGTCAATAAATAAAAAATTTATGCCCATTTGTATCCAAAAATATTTTCCATGAACTTTTATATGTAGTATAGATATAGATATATTATTTATAATGAGTTTTTTAAATAATTAATTTTATTTTTATATTAATAATACATAAATTAATGATATTTAAATTACACATTAATATTAGCCTATTAATTTGGATTTGGTTATAATTGACAGTCAAACCAAAGATATTTAGTTGGGTTCAATTTGATTATTTTATTAATTTTAGTCATTTCAATTATATTTTAGAGGTGTTTAAAATTTCAATCCGATTAATTAAATTCTCAATCTATAAAAAAAATTAAATAAAAATAAATTTCATACATCTAGAAAAATCATTTTCCTACCCCCTTTCCCCCACCTCCTTTTTATTCCTCACCTTTCCCCCTTTTTCCAATCATAGTGCAAATGTAATGAAAGTTTCTAGAGAGGTTTTATTCATAACTTACAAAAATTTTTCTAGCAACATATTAATCATTTTAATTACACTTTAATTTTTCAGTTTTAAAATAAATAATATTTCAATTTATATATTCTCATATATTATTATTTTATTATTAATTGAATTTACAATTTTAATTTTAGGAATAATTTTTATATATTATTAAATCAAAATTTATCGGTAGATATATACATTTTAGATTATTCTAAAGTGTACATTCAGAAAACTAGAGCTAAATTGCATAATATTTTAACATTAACAGCAAGAGTCTAAAAATGCAATGAATTTGCCAAAGTGAAAAAATCATAAACAAATGCATATACTACATATACCATGGATTTTGTTATTTTACTATTATGATAATAGTTTTTACTTGTTTTTATCTAAGTCCGATGGTCGGAATTCTGATTTTTCACAATATTATCAAATTTAAATATTTGCTACAACTTTTGGCCCAAACTTCAAATTTATTATAATACAGTATTAAAACAACTTAATATTTTTATTCAATCTAGTATTCATAAGTAGCGTGCTCAACCATAACTACACATACATTTGATTTGCCACATTTATTTTTTATACTTGTATATTTAATTCAATAGGCTCTTTTATAATAATTATTTGTGGAGACATTTAATGAAATCATTTAAAATACCCTTACTTCTTAATAATAATATATTGATTTTATGCATTAAGTTCAATAAACATTCATTAATCAAACATATAATCAATACATTCAGAAAGAAATATGAACTAAAATTTAGAATAAATGAAAAGAAAATAATGTACTATCGATTTGTAATGGAAAGCTTTTTTTTTTTGAATTTCCATATCTCATGTCACATAATGCCATATGATTTATTTATTTATTTTATTTTTTTATTGATCCACTGTCCATATCTAAAATTACATCAATGAAATATCCAATAAACATATAATTTATATCATAAAAATTAAATTTAAAAGTTATTTAAAAAATTTTAAATGCCAACTTATCAAAAATTAAAATTAAAACATAATCACTTTATCGATACATATAATTTTTTTTTTATTATATTTCAACTAGTTTATATATAACAAAATTCAGTATATATATTTTTATATTAATATTTAAAATTATAAAAAGGTAATATTTAAATTTGATAAAGATTAATAATAATAATTTAAATATATTAAAACATCTTAAAAATATAAATAAATCATAAAAAAAAATAGTATAATTAAAAATTGCACAAAAGGTCAGACTGATATTAGGAAAAATAAAATGAATGAAATCTATATATCCACACAAGCCAATGACTAGCAGCCATAATGAGTATTGTTTTTATTTAGCTAAAGGGTCCTCACATGCATATCTTCATTTTTATGGCAAATACGGATGTCGGTCCAAAATCGAGCGCAAGATTCTTCCAAATCTACTAATTTTGACATCATAGGTTCACTCATTTGACACTTCAACCCTTGATTTCCCTTGTATTTACATACATCCCCCAAAGTAATTAGTATCATTAATGGAACTGTATACTGAAAAATCAAATCTTATACAAGAGTATAAAGAACAAGTACAAAATTCCAAAAGCTCTCTTCCTTCGCTTTCTTTTCACCGATTGGAATTTCTTTTGCAGCCTTTCTCTATCTTCCTCTCCCAAATTAGGGTATATGCTCTTTCTTTGCCCAGTTCGGGACTGAATTTCGATCGATTTATAAAATCGATCGATGCTCTTGCTGTTATCGCCGGTATTATTTTCTGCGATCCTTCGACAGAATTCGTATTGTTTAGCTATAGCGAAATCTAACTCTGTTTCGTGCTTATTATTATTTTTTTCCAATTTATTTTCCATCTTATTTGTACTGTTTGATATTTGGATTCTTAGTAATTTTCTTATAGAGCCCCAAATTCTTTTGCTAGATTGTAATTTAAAGCATAGTTGAATTGAGTTGTGTCATTACTTTCCTTCGTTCATCGTTATAGACATTATAGAACTAGCAATTATCGTATCCTTAGTTTCCAGTTTCGAGCATAATTTCTAGGTGGACGTTGTACTTTAGTTATTCAAAGTTATGGTAATACTTGATGGTTGTTCACATGTTTTTCTGCTTGTGTTAATTATTATTATTATTATTATTATTTTTTAAAAAAGATGCTCGTGTTGATTAATTGACTCTGTAATATTTGACTGTCCCTTTAATGCCAGAGAACGGAAAGCTATGCACCAAAAGCTGGTAGCATTCACTGAATAGTAGATATAATTGCAGGGAATGGGAGGTTGCTGTTGTTCTTCCAGAAAACCTCATCTACACGGAACACCTGTATATTACTATGTTAGTAAAATCTGTCTTCTCTGTATATGCCTCTGCCTCCACGTTTACATGTATCTTCACTTTTGTAGTGATTGATAGCTATTTTGATAGTATAATATAGTACCTGGTGTTTATATTCTGTGATTATGGTCTTTTGCTTGCATTGAAGTGGATATGGAACTCAGGGAAGATTCAAAATTAGCATTAGTTTTAGGATGTCTTTTGGAGATTTCACAAGTGAGAAAAGTATCATGCCAGATAATGTTGGCCTATATTTTCTTTGCTTCAGAACCCAGATTTCTTTTATTTTCACACCAAATGCACTGGTAGATGGTTAACAGAATAACTTGTGTACTCTAACATTGAATCAGCCTCACTTGGTCTGGGAAAAGAAAATGCAGTGTGGCGAAGCAAGTACACTTTAGCTCTGACTAACTGTCTTCTGTATTGGAAAAAAGGAAAAAAAATATTTTTAAGTATATTCTTAATGATTCTGAGGTAACTATAAACTCTATGGATAGAGCCATATAGGGGGTTTGCATATTATGATTTTTGTATCTATGAAACTGTACTTGTACATCTGAAATTAAAGCTTTTCACCATCTATACCGTGTCAAAAAGTAATTAAAGTGATGGGAAAAAAAGAATTCATTTCGTTCTCTAGTTTTTGTTTTGCTTCTTTTCTTTTTCTTTGCTTCCTCTTACTTGTGTGCATGTGTTACCATGATGATTGATGATTGTGAATTGTATAATTAGAAATGGATGTAAAAATTATTTTAGATTTTAGTGGTATGACTTGAAAATGCTAAATTTTGTCCATGTGGAAATCTCTGGCCAAGCTAATTATGGTGGAATGGGAGTTCATAGGAATCTTTTTGGCGAACAAAATATTATTCTTGAAATTTGAAGAACACTTCTCTGCAGTGTCCACCAGCTTTGGAAGAGCATGAATCCTTAAGATCTCACAATGGAGCAGCCTCTGCATTCGCTGCAGGTCTCCTAGCTGAATTGAATCTGAATACATCAACACCTGATACCTTCCGGCCTCCTCCCGCCCCTTTGCCATATGATTTGGTTTTAGGAGGTCCAAGATCATCTGATTCTGAATCTGTTAGAGAAACAGTTAGTGGCGGTAGTTTTGAAACTTTACCAACATGCGAGGATCTCGAGGAACCAGACTGCAAAGCTCTAGCAAGTTCTTTGCCTGTCTCACCAAAGAAGCCAGAAATATCAAAATTAAACGAAACTGTTATCTCAGCAACAGAAGAGGAGGATTCATGCCCCATTTGTCTTGAAGGTGTGATGGTGTCAGTGTATTAGGAGATGAATTCTGTATTGTTTCTAATTATGCACAAACCCTGATAATTGCCTGTATAAATAATTGGATTATGTTTCTGCATTGAACTGATATTTAAGTAGATCATGAAAAATTGTTTAACCATTTCTGCCTATACTTGCAGAGTATGACACAGAGAATCCAAAATCTTTCACCAAATGCGAACATCATTTTCATCTGTCATGCATTCTGGAATGGATGGAAAGGAGTGACACCTGCCCCATATGTGATCAGGTTTGCCTGTTAGAAATTGACTCTGTCTGTGGACTGCAGTAGTTGGGTGAATTTTTATTAATATGAGTTCATTCACGTATCTTGCTTTCCTCAGGACACTTCTTGATCATAATCCTAGACCATATGATACTACATTTTCTTTTTTTGATAAATGAAAAAAAAAAAAGAAAAAAGAAAAAAAAAGGGTCATTTAGGATGGATGTGAACGAATACAAGTGAATACAAAGGAAAAATATCTTAGTTTTTTTCAAAAGGATTTTGGTACTTTCTGCATGGCGTTGCTGTTGGGGTGTGCACCATCTTGATTATATTTATTTGAGACTGTTAAAAAAATATTTCCAAGGTAAATTTGACATGTCCTAGGCATAAAATCTAGAAAAGAGTTGAATGTAGTTTCTAAATTGCTTTTTGCAACAGTAGTTTATATGAAGGAATTTTCAACCTATAGTTGTAATTGGTGACTGAATGAACTGATGAAGGAACTTCCTGTCTAACGAGAAACTATAGTTTTTGCAAGCTGCTGGTTGACATGCATCCACATGACTTTGTTATCACACACTTATATTCTGCTTCTTAAATGTTACAGGAAATGGTCTCTGACCACACATTCAATTAATAGCCCTTTAATGGTTTTCCAAGTTGGAAATTTTATTAGTGTTTCAACTGAAGGCTTGCCAACTTAGTGGGCTTCAGATTCATGTAAGTCTGTCTTGCAACTGGTCAGCAGAGGGCCCACAGACTCATTTTAAGTTTGGTCTTGGTTGGTTTGAAAGGTTCAAAATATCAGTGTTTTATTTGATTACTTCTGGGAAGGTCAAAAGTAAAGAAATGGAGTTTTAATTCAAAATGGAAAGAAGTTGCCTCTTCCTACCCCTTTTGTTAATACGTTGTTGGTTAGTTTTTAAATGGGCCTGCAGAAAGACAACCTGAGAGGAAGTTTTATGGGACCATTGCTTCACAAAGAAAGAAAAATCAAATGGTTAATTTTTACCTTCCATTTTGTGTTAATGAGTACGCTTCCATTTCTCTTGTATTTGCTTGTTGTATGCTGCCAATATTTTTGGATTTTCTTTTTCTGGCATCTGTTCTGTAAATTAGTCTGTTAGTTTTTCTATGGATTTAGCATTGGGAACCCAATTAGTGTATGGAAATTGTAATGATCAATGAAAAGGTATAGCATGTTTATATGAATCCAAATCAATGCAGCATTAAATTGTGTGCCTTTCTAATATTCAAAAAATTTATTTCATAGATCAAGTGCGTTAGAAAATTTCTCCTAATAGAATCCCTGCAACAGTTTGTTATTGTTTAATTTTGGCCAACCCTGCTGCTCTCTCTCTCTCTGTCCAAAGTCCGTTCTATTTCACTGGAAGATTGCACGGGCAACCCGGTCCGTGGCATACTACAGCTGTTGTTGTTTTCATTTTTCAACATTAAACCCGGCATTTTTCGTTATATGATAGAAGACCCTTTGTTTGGGTACGTCCTAAAGTCCGAAGAGCTGTTTAATATCATTGTCTATGCTTACTTGCGGCAAAGACAACAAATGCAGCTATCACACCACTAAATATTGGATTTGGAAGGACCAATAATGAGATAACGTAAACTTCTAAAGTCGCAGAATTCAAGTGGTTTTAACATTTTGGAAAAATGTCGGAGCTTTTCTTTTCTTGGTTGGAAAATCTCACCAGTCCAGCCAAAGACTAATATTTTGCAATTTGATAATTAAGAAAAAAAAAATCATATTGGCATTAAAAATTTTAGGAAAAAAAAAAGGATTTTTAAATTAGGCTAATAGCATCAAGTACTTGTGGTCAGAGAGTTGGAACAGGAATTAAATTCACAATTTGGCCAATTTTTCAAAAAAATAAAACTAATATTAGTCGTTTGTCGAAGGTGAAGTTAGGGAATACATTGTTGACTTGTGGTCTCTTTATACCAATAAGTTTTTGACACGTCTCTAGTCTGCAAATGCTTGGTAGCCGATTAGCCGTCCATCTCACTTAATTAATCCAGATCTCAGAACCTAAGCTCGTGGTATGTTTTTAGGATAATTCTAAATTATGCATTTAACGGTAATTATTTAAGTTTTTGAAATATATTTATTTTTATTATATAATGTGTTTAAATTTTATTAATTTGTGTTAAATTTTTATTACCATAGCTTATAGTGACTAGCATTATTATTATTATTATTTTTAACTACAACATAAAGATAATTACTAGTATATTGTTATTACAGGAGTTCTTTTTATTATTAAATTTTCAAATAATTTTATTGAAAAAAGATAAGCTTATAAGTGGACTTTGGCGCATTTGTCTGCCACGACGTCACTATCTCCTAGGACCTTTTCCAGCCTTTTTCACCTTCCGATTTTACTTAAATAACCTTCACCCAATTTCTTTAAGGGTTTCCAGTCCTTTTCCATTATATTTCTCCTTTTATAAAAAATGTTAGGTGAAAATCTTAAAATAATAATCAAATTAATCAAATTCGAATCTTTTATTTTTTCACACTAAAATATTAGGTGAAATCTTAAAATATAGTCAAATAATAATTTTTTATGCTAAATATAAATTCATATTTGATTTCTTCATTATTCAAAATTAAAAAAAATATTACAAAAAATATTTATACTCAACCAATATATATATACATACGAGACAAGATGATAGATATTTTTCAGCTAATATAACATGTTAATAACACATTAATGACTAGTAAATAATAAAGAATGTATCTAATAATTTTATTTCATTCACATATTATTATTATTATGTACTTATTATGTATCAAAATATTTGTTTTTTAAGAAAATATTTTTTGTTTTAATATATATGTCATTTTAGATCTCAATAATGATTTTATTATTTTTCAATTTTACTCTCTATTTAATTTTTATTAAATATTTATATTAATTATTTTTTTATTAAAATTTAAAAATAATACTTTAATCTTTTTAATTTATATATTTAAATTTTAAATGATTAATATTTAAAATAGACGTAGCAGCTTGCGTTATCATTTCACATGGTACAAGATTCTTGGTTAGAAGTTCATTTATAACACTTATAATCCAAGCAATTAGGTTTCATAATAGTAAATATTTTTAAGAAGAATTAGGACAAATATGACTCTGGAGGTCATTTCAGTAATATCACCTAATACTACCTTGGAACTTTTATAATGGCAGCTTTTTCGGATATCTATATACAAATACAAAATCAAAAAATGTCCATACTCTCTAGATCTCTCTCTCTCTAAAAAGTTGAATTGAAAAGTGAATCGCAGAGGACTGAAGCCATCAGCAAATTCCGTCATGTCCTCTGTCTTTTTCTTTCTCTTCGTTTCTCTGGCGAAGGAAACAGAAACAACTCTCAGACTTTAATGAAATGTCACCGCCAATCTTTACTGCCACTGCTACTTTCATGAGTTCTGTTTCTATCTTCCTCTTCCTTCTGTTAGTAACCTCTAATGCTTTGTTTGTTGCCAAAATTGGACCAAACGGTAGCTTCTCCAGACCTGAAATTACCCCAAGTCCTGGCAACAGATTGCCCATCTCCTCAAATTTCGGATTCACCGCCCATAAACTACCAGATTTTGCCGGACAGAAAAGAAGTGAGAAATTGGAGCTCAGCAGTGTTATAATTAGTGGAAACTTCACAATTTCAAGCGAAAATCACACTTTTCAGCTGGGCTTTTTCAGCCCAAATGGTGGTTCTAAGTGGTACTTGGGCATTTGGTATGCTTCGACTCCGACTCGAACATATGTCTGGGTCGCGAATCGCGAAACACCCATTACTAACCTCGCCTCTTTCACGCTAGAAATCACCGCAATGGGTAAGCTAGCAATAATGGAATCACCAAATTCAATGATTTGGCAGAGCACAAATACAGAGAGAGCATCGGAGTTCCGCTTTCTAGACAATGGAAATCTGGTTCTGTTATCGGCTACGAGGTCACTGCTATGGCAAAGCTTCGATTATCCGACCGACACGTGGCTACCAGGTATGAACATCACCAGACACCAATCTTTAAGTTCTTGGCGGAGCTTAGCCGACCCATCACCAGGGTTATACTCTCTCAGGCTTAGCCCACGAGGGTACAACGAATTCGAGCTCGTATATAACGGAAGTGTCAGGTATTGGAGCACAGGTAACTGGACAGGTACCGCATTCTCCGGTGTACCCGAAATGACAGTACCTTACATATACAAGTTCCACTTCACCGATCCTTTTACCTCCGCGGCCTCGTTTTGGTACACGGAAGTAGCATTAGATAGGTCGTTGATGCCGCCGCTGACTCGATTTCAAGTGGATGTCGACGGCCAGTTGAAACAGTACACGTGGTCGCCGCAGTCGGAGAATTGGAATAAGTTCTGGTCACAGCCGGAGAATCGGTGTAAGGTTTATCGATTATGTGGGGATTTGGGATTCTGTAAAAGCACTTACACAGCTCCAAAGCCTTGCATTTGCCTTTCAGGGTTTAAGCCTGTTAGTGATTACGATTGGGAGTTTGGGGATTATTCTGGCGGTTGTGGAAGGGAAAGTGGGATTTTCTGTGAAGTGACCGACGGGTTGATGGAGGTCGGTGTTGTGGAGTATGAGGGAGCCGTTACGATGTCGTTTCGGGGGAGTAAGAGCTCCTGCGAGAGGTCTTGTTTGGGTAATTGTTCGTGTATCGGTTTGGTCCATGATGAAAGGACTAATTTATGCAAGAATTTATATGGGTCTTTATTGAATTTGAGAAATATGAGCTCTGATAGCACATATCAAGATGTGCTGTTTGTTAGGGTGCCAAAAGAAGGAGCTATAGAGAAGAATGAGTCCAATTCTGTGCTTTTGATTGGTAGCATTCTTGGGTCAATTGCTTTTTTTGGTTTAGCCATAGGAATTTTGCTGATTCTGCAGATGAGAAGAAGGAAGACCACGGGTAAGAGGGAAGATGGTGGCTTTCCAATGTTGAATTTGAAGGTATTTTCTTACAAAGAGCTGTATGCTGCAACTCGGGGTTTCTCAGATAAACTTGGGCATGGTGGATTTGGTGCAGTGTTTCAGGGTGAGTTGTTGGATTCTACTCTTGTTGCCGTGAAACGCCTAGAAAGGCCAGGGAGCGGAGAGAAAGAATTCAGGGCGGAGGTATGTACCATTGGAAGTATTCAACATGTCAATCTTGTGAGACTTAGAGGGTTTTGTTCAGAGAATTCTCATAGGCTTTTAGTTTATGATTACATGCCAAATGGTTCTTTGAGTGTTTATTTGCGCCAAGGTGGTCCTAGTTTGTGCTGGGATATTAGATTTCGTATAGCAATTGGAACTGCTAGAGGCATTGCTTATTTACATGAGGAATGTAGAGATTGCATCATCCATTGTGATATTAAGCCAGACAACATCCTTTTGGATAGTGATTACATGCCTAAGGTATCGGATTTTGGCCTAGCAAAGCTCCTTGGTCGTGATTTCAGTCGTGTATTAGCCACCATGAGGGGCACCTGGGGCTATGTCGCACCAGAATGGATATCTGGAGTGGCAATTACCACAAAAGCAGATGTTTATAGCTATGGAATGACATTGTTGGAATTGCTTGGAGGTCGTAGAAACGTGGAAGCACCGCCTCCCTCTGCAGGTGGTGGTAATGGCGGCAGAGAAAGCGAAAAAGGGGAGAAATGGTTTTTCCCTCCATATGCTGCACAAAAAATAATTGAAGGCAATGTAGAAGCAGTGATGGATTACCGGCTTGGCAATGCATATAAAATTGAGGAAGCTAAACGTGTTGCATTAGTGGCAATTTGGTGCATACAAGATAATGAGGACATGAGACCTACAATGGGGACGGCAGTGAAGATGCTAGAGGGAGTAGTGGAAGTGCCCTCCCCTCCAGCGCCAAAATTGTTACAAGCACTGATTTCAGGCGAGTCTTACCATGGACTTCAGATTGATTCTTGCAATGGTGTGCCTATAAGTGGTGATTGTTCTGGTGATTATATGGGAGTATCTAGTTGTGGTTCACAATCTTCTCCTGTTAATCCCTCCTTCCCTGTGAAAGGGGAATGTTAATGTTTAACTATAGATAAGTGAATCACTGACCAAAGCTAATTACTTCACTGGTCAGTTGCCCTTCAATATTTTTAGCTTTCCTTCCTTCTCTCTCTCTCTCTCCCCCCTTCTAACAGTTGTAGAATATAATGTGTAAAGTGAGTTTGTTGTTGTAGGAAAGTTTTGCCTGTCTCAAAATTTAAAATGATTTCAAGATCTGAAAGATTAAAAATGCTGAATCATTGTAGTTCACAAGATTTATCGAGCATTGAAATGATTACGATCTGTACTATTGAAGGCCCAGATACGCCATTCTCATCATAACAAACAATCAAAGAGAATGATGGTCAATAATGCCCATATTAGCAATTGATTCTCATTACTTGATGAGTTTAAAGCTCTTAAATCCCAATTAAGGAGTCAATCAAGGCTTGCCTATCATTTTCAATTTGAAATTAAGCAATTGGTTAGGTTTGTAGTTCATATTCAACGACAATTTTCTCTTTTATTTTAATGGTTTAGTTGCAGGGAGGGGTCTCCTGTCACAAATCACATAATCAACACATGACTTTTCAATTTTGTCTGTCTTATTCCTTGTGTTTTTTTTTTTCCCCAAAGAAAGAAATAGGTTAATGTTAACGGGGCTAAAAGTCCAAAAGAGTATGGTTACACATAAGAAATGGAGAAGTCCAACAAACAATTAACAAAGATTTAGGTTCCAAATTTAACCTACCCACAATAGAGTTATTTGACTTGCTTAAAGTCCATTACAAGGAAAAGACATAAATTTATTCACCTTTCTCTTCACTAGTATCCTCCGCCAATGCACCTATTTCTGCCGTAAGAGCCCAGAAACTTGAAGGAAGAAGCCTCGTAGCCAAAGCCATAGAAATGACCCTCTGCTAGGGTCTTCGAACCTCAGCCATAAAACCAGAGCTAACCTTAGAACCTCCACTGAAGAAGTAAAGCCACAACTAGCCACTCTTTCCCTTACTCACCGACAATAAAATATAAACTTCACAGATTTTACATAGGCCGGACATCGTCCTAGTGGATAGCGGCATTGCTGACGAAGATGACTAATTTCATAAAGATAAAAACCCCAATTTGAACAAAAATCTAATAACACACAAAAGACAATAAACAGCTTAATTGAAAAGGGACAGCAGAAAAACTCGTAAAAAAAAAATGATAGGAAATGAGTATTCTCCTCGGTGGCTAGATCCATCAAAGATAGCTCTAGAGAGTAGGCCAATACCTCTCCTATTCCTTGTGTCAAGTAAATACTGGTACCCCACTTTCATATATTTGGCTTTTTTTTAGCTTTTTCTATCCTACAATATCATTAAAGTCTATTTGCCCATTTTGACAGCCTATTTATGGTATGATGCGAGTCGTGAGACTAATCATCATGAATGTTTTTTTTTTTTTTGGATAAATTGAGCCTATTATTTCAGTTATAAATTAATATAATAAAAAAATAAAGTATATTAATTGATTGATGATATTATACCATATAAATAATAATGTTATATTAGATAGATAATATGACATCGCTAATTAATTTATTTTATTTTTATTAAATTAATTGATAGATAATGTGACATTATAAATAAATATATTTTATTTTTATTGAATTAATCCATAATAAATATGGTAAATTTCATTTAGCTATGAATTTTTCATTTCCTTGCGGATTTTTTACGAGACTGGAAAGAATAAAAGAGTACTTTATGAACTGTGGCCCACAAAATGTGATCAATCAAAGGCTTCTGTGAATCTGTCTATGTCACGACTCACAACTTAATATAATGGCGCGCGGAGTACCAAATGCGGAAAGCCAGTAACTGTCTTAACTGTAGAAAAATAACTGAAACCAAGAGACTCAGTCAACCATCCCTCTCTTTCTCTCAATATTTATTTTTGCTACTTCAATGTTTCCATGGCTATCCTCATTTATAGCTGCCATTTTAGCAACAAACAAACACTAGGTGCAGCCACTCCATATATAATGTTTTTCTCATCAATTTAGAATTTTTCTTCTGCTCAAATTAAAAAAATAAAATAAAATAAAATAATCTAAATCTTGAAAACAAGAAAAGGGTTAGAATAAAAAACAAGCAAAAATTGCGAATAATAAAGAAAATGGCCCACTTAGAGCAGAGGAGAGCAGTAGTTCATCCTCTGCTAAATCTTCCCCCAGGCAAAAGTCATTAATTGATGGCATCATTCGCAGTGATACTCCTATGTCTGATCACATCTCCATTTTTGACACCACAGATCTTCACCCTGCACCTTCTACGTTGGTTAATAATGAAGAAGGAGATTATCCTCCAATACAATGCTTTGAAGATGCAAAATATATTTGCATTTTGGAGTCTTCAAAATTATGGTCCATTGCAGCTCCTATAGCATTTAACATCTTGTGCAATTATGGGGTTAATTCATTTACCAATATCTTTGTTGGTCACATTGGAGATATTGAGCTCTCTGCTGTTGCAATTTCTCTCTCTGTCATTGCAAACTTCTCTTTTGGCTTCTTGGTTTGATTATTCCCACCTGTATTCATTTTCTTGAATTTCTCTTTTTCTTTTTTATTTTTCCCTTTTAATTTTAGCTAGAGAGTAACCAATTTAATTGGCGAATTGCAGTTTGGTATGGGAAGTGCATTGGAAACACTATGTGGGCAAGCATTTGGAGCAGGGCAAATATATTTACTTGGAGTATATATGCAGCGATCTTGGATAATCTTATTTGCTGCTTGCTTCTTTATATTGCCAATTTATATATATGCAACTCCACTTCTAAAGTTCCTCGGAATCGAAGATGATATTGCAGAAATTGCAGGCAGATTTACAATTCAAGTTATACCTCAAATGTTTTCATTGGCTGTCAACTTCCCTACCCAAAAGTTCTTGCAGGCACAAAGCAAAGTTGGAGTTTTGGCTTGGATTGGTTTTGCTGCTCTAATCATACACATTGGGGTGCTTTATCTTTTCATTATTGTATTCAAATGGGGTTTGGCTGGTGCTGCTGCTGCCTATGATGTGTCAGCTTGGGGTATTGCTTTGGCTCAGGTGGTTTATGTTGTTGTTTGGTGCAAGGATGGATGGAGAGGACCTTCTTGGTTAGCTTTTAAGGATATTTGGGGCTTTGTTAAACTTTCTATAGCTTCTGCTGTGATGATTTGTCTAGAGATTTGGTATTTTATGACTATAATTGTTCTCACTGGACATCTTGAAGATCCTGTTATTGCTGTTGGCTCCCTTTCCATTTGGTCAGAAATTGAAGTAACTTTCTGCATTTACATTTTTCTTTGTGAATGCTTATGCATTAAATTTTTTCTTTTTAATTTTTTGTTACAGCATGAACATTAATGGCTGGGAAGGCATGCTATTTATTGGAATCAATGCAGCTATAAGGTCAACAGAAAATCATTTTCCTTTCTCATTGTTATGTTTTATAATTCCGTCTTTAGAGCATATCAAAATGCAAGAAGTCTCGTGTACTGGAGTTCTCTTTTTTAATTATAATTGCCCTCTCTTTTGCAGCGTTCGAGTTTCTAATGAGCTCGGATCAGCACATCCTAGAGCTGCAAAATATACAGTGATTGTGACATGCGTCGAGTCGCTGCTCATAGGGGTCATTTTTGCAGCCATTATTCTGATAACTAAGGATGATTTCGCCATCATTTTTACTGACAGCTTAGAGATGAGGAAAGCGGTGGCTAATTTGGCATACCTCTTGGGTATAACAATGATACTAAATAGTGTTCAACCAGTAATATCAGGTATAAATATATATTATATCAACAATTAATAATTTTTTTAGTGCTTATAAAGAAATACATGAAAAAACCTTGCCAATACTGTAGGTGTTGCTGTGGGAGGAGGCTGGCAAGCTTTGGTAGCTTATATAAACTTGTTTTGTTATTACTTAATTGGACTTCCTCTTGGGTTTCTTCTTGGCTACAGAACAAGTTTACATGTACAGGTACAACTGTCCATCACCATTATTAACTATACATTTCAAAACATTTTGCAGCATTAAAAAATAAATAAATAAATAAATAATACTCAGAGTGCTTATCTCAATGTGCAGAAGATTAGATTTCAAATCATAGCTTCTCCCTTTCTAGTCTTTAACTAATGTATCCATACATTTACATACTAATTTAGAATTAATTGTTGCAGGGAATTTGGATGGGCATGATTTTTGGGACTTTCCTGCAGACATTAATCCTCATTTACATTATTTATAAAACCAATTGGAACAAGGAGGTGAGTACCACTATATTAATTCTTCACTTTATATAACGTTATTGCTCGTCTTGTAAGCAGACAGATATTCGACCACTGAGCTACTCTCCTTATTACTCAATTTATTTTGTTTGATTATCACCCTTTTTAACCATGAAAATCATATCAATTTCAGGTGGAGGAGACATCTGAAAGAATGAAAAAATGGGGTGCACAAGATGATCCATTACCCACTACAGATATAAGATAAATTCCAACTTAAATTTCTTTGCTCCATGTGTGTAACCATTAATTCCTTAGATGACTGTGCAAGATCATAGTATTTTTTTTTTCCCCACATACTTGAGTTCCACATTTTAAGAAGGTAGAATTTGTTTGATCTCACTCAAACGTGTAAAAACTTTATATCAGCATTAATTACTTCCCAAGTATATATCCAAATCCAAGAGTGTAAATTTTCTTTGCCTTGCTTTTGTTTTTTCTCATCATATTTTTTTTTCGCTTTTTAATTAAAACTCAATTCAAGAATGTGAATCATAATTAGTGTTTGTTCAGGTTATAATTTTATCCATAATAATTTAACTTTTCACAGACTTCAATTTACATTAATAAATTCACTCAATTTTAACAAAATGTAATCATCATTATGATTTTTTTAGATAAATTTTCATTTTTCAACCAGAATTTTGACATGATAGCCAAACAAAATTTTGTTGATTTACACTATGCCCAACAACATAGGAATGGGAGGAGAAGTTATTTTAAAGGGAGGGGAGGGGAGGGGAGGAGAGGGAGAAAATTTCAATTTATGTTGTTTACCAAATTAAAATTTGATTAATAAAGAAAATGGAAGGGAAATAATGTTATTTTATTTATATGGAAGTGAAGGGATGATAATTATAATTGTAAAAAAATAAAAAAGCATCAACGAAATTATAAAGAGAATAAGGAGAATAAAAATAAATTTTTAATATAATAAAATTTACTAGTCATATTAAATTTTTAAAAATAATTTTCAAATAATAAAAACTTGAGATCATTATTAATAATTTTGAAATAAAATTAGATATATTAAAATGAATTCATTAAAAAAAAAAAGTCAAGTTAATTACATTCACATTAAAAGTGATTTTAGAAAAGTAATAGAAATCCCAACTAATATTATTGAAATATTCAAACATGAAAAATATATGTAAAGTAATATTAACATAAAAGATATATAAGAATTTATTTGGAATACGGTTAAATTAATAAAGGTAAAAAGGACTATACAAAAAAATTATAATATCCTACCAAGAGTTGAAATTTTTTAAACCCCAATTTAGAGTATAATCAATTTCAACTTATATAACGAGAATGGGGGTGAATTACTCCCTTTCCCTTTTTTCTAAAAAAAAAATAGATGTCAAACAAGATAATTACTAATTTCCCCTTTATTCCCCTCACTTCCCTTTAAATTCACCTCCACCCATGTATAGAGTTAGTTCTATAATTAAAAACAATGATAAATTATTATTTAGTCCCTCATATTTAACTTAATTAACTAACTCACCTTTATTTTTTTAGAAACTAATTAATTAGTCATTTAGTTTTGGTTCAGTCAAACTATTCAATCTTTCTGTCTAAATTTTATACTTTTCTCTTTTACATTTATGCAAAATGACTAAAATTACCTTGTATATAATAAATATAAATGTAATTGTATTATTTAAAAATAAAAATAAAAATTCAAATTAATAAAATTAAATAATAATTATATAATTGTATGATAGTCATTTAACTATTTAATTTTATTAATATAAATGTTTTTTATTTTTATTATATACAATAACTATATAATAATAAATAATTTGATAGTTTGATGATATTAAATAAAATTATTATATAAATATATAAATATTATTTACTTTTATTAATTTAAATTATTTTATTTCTTTTTTTTAAATAAAAATAAAATTATATTTATTATATATATAAAATGATATTTCTATCATTTTTTTTATCAAATTTAACAAAAAAAATATAAAAATTGAATGAAATAACTAAATAATTTAACGAAATCAAAACTGAAAAACTAATTAGTTAGTTTTTCAAAAAGAATTGATAAATTAGTTAATTAAGTTAAATTTCATATAACAAAAAATTATTTATCCTAAAAATAATGGTTAACATAAAAGAAGTTGAGTTAAATTTATAAAAAACATAAATTTAATAATTTTGCTAAAATAAACTAAAATTCACTGCAATTTTAGCGATTACATGTGAAATTAAGCTATTTATTTATTCAACTGTTGTGTTTGTGGTGACTTTTAGCATTTACAGAAAATGAAGCACTCTGTTGCAAATACTTGCGCCAAAACTTTTTTCTTTTAACAAGACTAACCCAAGTTTAAGGAACTGATATTACGATCCACCCCCAAAGCTATCTAATATTAAAACCAAGCTGCCATCTATTTGTAATTACATTAAGAGACCATACTCTTTTGTGTTTACCATCATTAAGATCGTGAGCAATGGACCAATTTCATTAAATCTGTGAGATTTTAGACTTGGACCATAAGATTTTTTTTTTCCTTCTAAGCCGAACGGGCCAATAACATATACTTTTTATGTATAAAATAATAGTTTTATATTCTAAAAAAGATATTTAGAATAATTATTTTAAATAATTTTTTAGAATAATTACTTTAGATAATTATAAAATAATTTTTTTTACTTATTTAAATATTTACTTTAATATATTTATAATTAATCACATTTTTTAAAATAATTATTATTGGTAGTATTTATACTAAGAGCAAAATATTAAAAAAATATATATAAATTCTTAATTTTTATGTCAAAACTAAAAATGAATATTAATTATTATTTATAATTTGAGAGATTCGTAAGTTATATTTAGTGGATGATTATTTTATAAAGTTATTATATCAAAATTAAAACTTGAACTAAAATTAAAAATAAATAATCAACATGAAAGAATTATCTTACTCTAATTTTATTTGATCAAATTTCACAAATCAAGTTGGGTTTCAATTTTTTTTTCCAACAAAAAAATTCTAAAGACTAAAAGAGGGTGGCATCTCATGTTCTATAAGAATATATTATAAATTATTATTTAAAAAATTCTAATCATAGCATATTCTTTACTTTGTTTACAATGGTGGAATGAGAAAAGTTGTTCGTCAATTTAGATAATTTTATATTTTTTTAAATATGTAATATGTTCAATCCATAATTTCTTCATTAATTGCGGCTTACAATCCAATTTGTGAATAGGTATAATGGCTGTAAGTTGAGTTTCACAAATCCCAAACTTAATTTGTCTAAAAATAATAACGCTCATCTCGCCATTAGGATAAAACAGGTGCTTATATCGTTTAATTTTTCTTTTTAAAAATTATATATATATATATATAATTGGACAATGTTTTAGTTAGATTATATCGTTATATGAATTTGAATTATATTTAAAATTTAGAACTCGATCCGTCTCATTTACAAAACAGTATGATAACATTTATCTCATTTAGATTAAATAAAATAAAAATATCTAACAAGTCAGATTAAATTATTATCCTCAAATAATACTCAAATTGAATTTGAAATTTTACCTAAAATTAAAATATATACTTTGTGGCAAACTAAATATCTGATTATCCAATTTTAAGAGAGTTGAATCACACTCCAACAATATTTCTTCCAATCCCAAAAAACTTATGAAAAAAGGAGTGTGGGAATAAGAGAGATACAAACTATTATATAAAACTTCATCCTCTTAGGTTTTGAGATGAGATTTCTTCGGAAGAAAGTAGGATTTGTGCCTGATTTAATATTGGCTTGAGATGGCATAAGACACAGGCATGGGTATAACCCTAAGTATAAGTATCATTTATTGTTATCATGTTATTATTTTTTTCCATGAATTATTTCCTACATTTTTTTCTTATTTTAATTTGTCACACTATATATTTGCCCTTTATCTCTTATTGAGTTCATAATTTATACTAAATTAATGTTTGAATACTTGAATTGTGCTAATCTTTAATTAGCTATGTACTTTTAAATATTTTATCTGTTTTAAAATATTTATCGTTTTAGATAAAAAAATTATTTTAATTTATTTATCATTTTAAAATTTTAAAAATATATTTATTATTTTTTAATTTTATCATCTATTTATTTTCTCATTAAATATTTATATTAATTATTTTTATTTCTCTATACCAAAAACAATAAAAGATATTTTAATTTTATTATTTTAAAATTATGATATTTTAGTAATTTTATAATTTATATATTGAAACTTTAAATAATAAATATTTTAATATGGAGAGAATAGTAAATAATTAATTAAGAGAATAAATTGTTGAATATTATAGGATATCATTAATTAATAGAATTGCGAATGTCGGCAAAAAAATTGAGACAAGTATTGACAGCTTCATAAGTTGGACTTTTCAAAAGATCATAAAAATTTTTATAAAATTGCAGTACCGCTATAAGTGAATACATAGTCAACCTAAGATCTATCATCATGAGATTAAGCAAATAGCTAATATTTGCATATAGACCAATTTCAAATATGAATTATAATATTAATAATATATTAAAGATAACTTTTTACACCACTCTAATATCTCTTAGTGAACGAAAAATAGTACATTATTATTGTAGAGATTTATGCTATAACATTGTCTCGTTAAAAACCTTACTAAGAAAATCCAATAGAACAAAATCTAGGCTAAAGAAAAAAGAGTACAGTGCACTAAAATCTCTCTCTTATGAAAACATGATTTTTATCAAATATCTCTTAGTCGACACATGCTAATTTAGTTGACTAACTTTTCAAATGTGGTTGTAGGAAGTGCCTTTATAAACAAATCTGCCAAGTTATCAAACTGTATACTTAATGATATTTAAGTAATATCCACATATAATAATTTATTTATAGTACTCCCTTAGGATATTACTTGCGCTATGAATATGTATCGTTAAAAATCTTGCTAGAAAATCCAATGGGAAAAAAAACATAGTTAAGGAAAAGAGTACATTTCATACGCTATTTTGTTATTGCACAGATTGCCTCATTAAAATATTTGTCCAAGAAAATCCTGTGAGATAAAAACTTGACTAAGAAAAAAAAGTACAATCATATGCTAATTTGCTCCCCTAACGAGGATAGATTTTAACACCACGTATATTAATTGATGAAACAATGCTGTTTAAATACCACATGAGGTAAAGACTTAGTACATAAGTCTGTTAAGTTGTCACTCAAGTGAATTTGGTAGATATCTCTTCTGGAACTTATGTATATATAAGAATTTGGGTGAAATTTATGTCTACTTCGTTACCCTTGATATAACCACTTTTAATTTGTGCAATGCAAATTGCAACATTTTCAAAATACAATAGGAGTATCTTTTAGCGAGATACTTCAAGATCATAAAAACCTTTATAAAATTGCAGTACCGCTATAAGTGAATATATAGTTAACCTAAGATCTATCATCATGAAATTAAGTAAATAGCCAATATTCGCATATAGACCAATTTCAAATATGAATTATAATATTAATAGTATATTGAAGATAACTTTTTACACCACTCTAATATCTCTTAATAGGTGCAGAGCTATACTTAGCTATGAATTTTTCTTACAAATGCAATTTCAAGCTTGATGCAATTTGCAATATACATGAGTGCCCTTATAGCACTTATATATGGTACTTCAAGATCAAATAGCTCTTTATTATCTTATTTAGGTCTAAAAGGGTATCTCTTCACTTCATATAAGAGGACCACCGTTGTTATATTTAAGGGAAAAGATTTATCCATATAAAGTTGCTTAAATACCTTTTCCACATAAGTAGACTGGTGTATTATGACTCATTGATAATCAGTCTGCAGGCCGATACAAAATTTCATTAAATTTTTCATTTCGAACTCACTTTTCAAATAGATACATACTTCTTTCAGTTATTTGGGAGTCACACTGATATTTAAATCATCAATATATACTGTGATAATCAGTCTGCAGGCTAATACAAAATTTCATTGAATTTTTCATTTCAAACTCACTTTTCAAATAGATACATACTTCTTTCAGTTATTTGGGAGTCACACTGATATTTAAATCATCAATATATACTGCAACAATAACATCTACTATTTTATGGTCTTTTATGAATACAAATGGACATAGTATATTATTCACATGTCTTTCTTTCAATAAGAATTTACTCAAATAATTACACCACATGTCCGTATTGCTTTAATCCATACAAAGACTTTTGCAATTTGATGAAATACATGTCACTTTTTTAATGTATATTCATTTCTGATATCTCTAGTCCTTCTGGGACTTTCATATAAATATCATTGTCATAAGACATATATCAAGCCTTTTTTTAACTGTCATACTAATTAAATAACGTAACATGATCATTTCATAATAAGAGAATTATTTTTTTCTCATAGTTAATAATAGAACGACTATAGCTTTACTTTAATTGCCTATTTCCAGGATGATTAATCATATTTGTGCTACTATTCAGTTATACTTATAGATTCTGAATCTAGATTTTCTCTTGAAACAGCAAGAGTTACTGTTGAGACAAATTTATCATCGACGATAATTAAATTTCTATAAACTCTTTCTCTTATATTACAAAAATAATTGAGATCTCATAGTTTTTATTTATATGATCATCAACTCCAGAAGCCATATCTGGAGGATCTAATTATTCCATTGTCTCAGTCTATGTCTCATAATTGGTTATAACTCTTTGACTGAAATTTTCCTCTTCAAGAAGTTTCTTTTTAGGATATTTTATGAGTGACACTGCTGTTCTTTTCCACGGATTTTTGTTTTTAGTTCCAATTTACTATCCATATTTCTAGCATGTAGTGAGATTGATTGATTTTCTATTTGTAATTTTAACCACAATCCTTATTGGGGTATTAGCAGCTGTAATATGAGACTTTGCCACTCTTTTAGTATCTATAAATGCATTTGGCAGTTAAATTGTAATTTATTGCAACTATGTTATTTTGTGAACTTCTGGTTCACTCTAACTTGTATGTGGATCAAATTATTTAAAGAGTTTTCATTTCAATAAATTTCTCGACATTTTTTAGTACTGCAAGTACTTTTCTCCCCTTAATATCGAGAAATGTACCTCATCAAAATAAATTCTTAGTCTTTTTTGTGGATCCATTATCGCACATTGAGATAGTGATATTAATATATTCATAGTGCAAAAAATTTGCGACTCATGTTCTTGTACAAGTTTCAAAGGAGAGTATGTATGATATATATATATATATATATATATATATATATATATATATATATATATATATATATATATATATATATATATATATATATATAAAATGGTATTCATGCCAAACCTTCAAGGTTTAATTATTGAACTATAAGTTCAATACTTGAACTACAGGTTCAACGTAATATGTTATGCATGTATATAGGGGATAAAATAATAATGAAATAACTCATTATAGTACACAACTTATAAAATCCTTGCAAATTACTCTTTCAGGGAGTTTACATAAAATCATCAATATTGAATTGAGTTTGTGTCCTCTATATGGGCGGTTCCTCTTTTAGAATCTCATGATCTACCAAATGATTTATAGCATTCACTTTAGGGAATACAATTGTATTAGTGGACATTGTTTGATGATTTCTTGTTAACAATTATTCTTTCAGAATTCTCATTATCTACCAAATGATTTATAACATTCACTTTAAGGAATGCAGTTGTACTAGTGGGCATTGTTTGATGATTTGTTATTAACAATTATTCTTTGCAACTACTAAAAAAATAATATTTGTAAATTTTTACTTTTTATACTACTGCTATAGGAGTATGTAACTTTATTACCACACAATTTCAGCTGTGAAACAATTTTAAATATGGTTGAATTATATTCTCAAATAGATTTCAAGTCTTATAGGCGTAGATTTAGCCAATCATATTGAGCTTGTGGTAGTACCACATCTTTCAAGTAATCATATCGATCTTTAAAACTCTTCTAATTAATACAAAAATCTTAAATAATGAAATATTCATCCATTAGACCCTTTTTACATATAGTATAAATATGATCAAAATCTTTGTGTTGGAAATAAAATAAAAATATTAAATTGATTTTCTTAAAAATCTAGAACTCAATCGATTTTGAGAAAAAATGAAGAAAGTTGAACTAATTTTATGTAAAAACTCCAATAATTTATAAATCAATCAAACTATTTACAATAAATTAATGTTTATAATGAAATAATAAATTTTTAATTATTTCAAATTTCATACTGAAACCAAACACATAAACAAAATGAATTTTATACTCAAAAGTCAAAATAAAGCAATTACTATAAAATATATTTGCATCAAGCCAAATTGAGGATAAATTAACCATTAATTATAAGGCACAACAATCTTTATACTAGAATTATAGTTAAAAATAAAAAAAAAATAATATGCAATAGCACAAGCAAATTATACTTGTTAATAAGAAAAACCAATATATATATACAATATATTTATCATGGCATATTTATAATTCCACTAAGGAACTTAGGATATAGATACTATGAGTATAAGTGAAGACCTCTCTTAAGTAAATTTGAGCTAATTATCAATTTCACGGGATTTTTAGAACTCTAAATGTATTAATTGGTCAAAAATTAGTAAATTACGTAGGTTCAGATTTTCAAAATACAAAGTGTACACTATAACCATTCTATACTTCTAGTATAAGTAGAGTTTACTATATAATATATAAACTAAATTCTTCATAAGCAATCATCTCAATCATGCCCAATAAAAATGTAAAAGAAAAACACAAGTTTTCTATTTATATGTCATATATATAATGCTGTTTATTCATTAAAATAAAATTATCAGGAGTACATATATAATAGATTAACTAATTAGATATTTTAAAAATCCATTGTAATTTGTAACACTATTGAAATTGTTAAAGGAAGATAAAATATGACAAACAAAAAGTTCACCCTATAAAGATTAACTAGAGTACCAAATATGTCAAACGGTTCTCCGAAAAATGAAAAATCTTTAGTAGTATTAGATTTTCAATATCGGAATGAGTGACACTAGTTAATCCAGATCTTGTTTGGCTTTATTTCATATTCAACAAAATCAAAATTAATGGGCAATATGCCATATTTGTTTGTTGCTCTCAATTTCACATCAACAAATTATACTATTACGACAACATGGCATTAGAATCCCATAAGATAAATAATTAATTAAAACTAATTCAAAAATTTCAGCATTTAATATTCATAATAAATAATTCTTACTTGTGATGTCGAGAATCATCAATTAACATTGTCTAATATAGGATCATAATAAAATTAGTTTTTAAAGACTCATAGACAATGCATTTAGTTATTCAGGAATATAAAATATTTTTTTAACAAATTAGGATACTTAGTTCTTCAAGAACTTAGGTCAAAATTCTTTAGAAATTTATACATTAGTTATTTATTTAATTAGTTTTTCAAGAACTATAAATAATACTAGTTTTTTCAAGAATTAGAATTTAGAATATGGTACTAATTCTTCAGGAATTATAAATAATATTAATTTCTTCAAGAATTAGAATTTACAATATGATAGTAGTTATTCAGGAACTATAATTTACTTAATGAAAATTAAATAACATCAAATAATATTTTTTTTTCATAAAAATGATAATCAAATTATTATTAAAGTAATAAAAATATATAATAAGAAACGAAAATATATATATATAACAAAATAAAAACGTTTTCATAATAATATAATATGATAACATTTGTTTTATATGGTTACAAAACAAAAACCGATTCATAATAATAATAAAAAAAAAAAAGTTTTGCATGTTACCAAAAAAAAGAAAAAATTCATATCAAATAATAAAAAAAAATTTGATTTCATTTTAGAGGAAAAAAAATATATGCAAAATTTTTTTTTATGCCCACATCAAAAAGCATAAAAAATATATATATTTAATTTAATTGACACAATAAGATAAATACATCTCAAACATATATGCATATTAAGTCATAGATATATGTCTTTTTGAGAACATATATGATTCATATATCATTCGGGATGAGAGAAAAAAAAATATCTTAGAAAAGTTTTAAAAAAAATGATAAAATAAATTCGTACTGATAACGTGTTATAAACATAATGGAGAAGAACTGAAATACTCTGAATTTTTATTTATTTTATAAAATTCTATTTTCATACGAAAACGTATTATTTTATTATTTTTCTTATTAAAGTAAGAATTAGAATTATATTTTATTAAGTTATAAATATTTATACTATTTAAATATGTATTATTAATGGTAATTTTATTTAAGTATTATATATGTATATTATTTAAGTATTATATATGTATATTATTATGAAAATGTTAATGTGGGTTTTGGAGAAATTGTATTTTGAGTATTAATAAAGGTATTAATTGAATTATTATTAATATGTAAATTATGAATTATTATTATTATTATTATTATTATCATTATTATTATGTTATTAGTGTTAATATTATTATTGTTATTATTATTATTATTATCATTGTTATTATTATTAGTATTGTTGTTGCCAATATTATCATTTTTATCATTATTATTATTATTATTATTATTATTATTATTAGTATTATTATTATTATTACTATCATTTTCATTATTATGATTATTATTATTATTATTATTATTACTATTGTTATTATTATTACTATTATTATTATTAGTATATATATATATATATAGAAAGTGGCAGTAGGCTGCCTGTAGAGGGAGAGGCAGCCGAGAGAGAGAGAGAGAGAGAGAGAGAAGAAGCAGAACTGCCTGCCATTGGACCGCCGTCCGATCACCGGAAGTCGACACGCGGCGCCCAAGGAGGTTTCTGAGGTGCTGAACAAGCCGTCCATCGAAGATCGCCGTCGTCAGTCATCGCCAGCTGCCGCACGCGCCGCCACAATGTTCGCCGGCAGAAACTTTCGAGCTAAATTTCAGTCAATTCTGACGTTCGTTTAAGGTGATTTTGGTACCATCGGACTCCTCTTTCTCTAAGCTTTATTTTGGTACATAAATTGCTAATTTTGGACGATGTTGATTTTGACCAAACTCCCATGATCGATCGGACTGCCGGCGCAGGTTTCGACTAACCATAAGAAACAAATTGTATTTTTGGATTCTTCGCGTTGAGACGAGTCCATTGATAGTGAGTTTGTGACGATTGGTTAACGTTCACATTTTTCGGTGAGTATTATTTATCGTAATTCGTGACAAAGGTTTATTCTAGTTAAGTGAGTCATTCTTATTCTAATCATATCGTTTGTTATTTAGAGTCAATGTATCTGACTTCTGTCGTCAAGGTCGCACTTTCGAGAGAAGTTAATCGGTCGTGTCATCAACTAGGTGAGTGATACTCACTAATATATTATCATATTTTCATTTCATATGCATTGTTGTGTGTATATATATGTATATTATGCACTACTACTCCATATATAAGCATGTAACATTTGACTGTGAATGATGAACTGATATTCTGTATTCTATGCTATATTGTGGTTGTCATTGACGAATGGAGATCGGGAGGATGCAGTACTACTTAGGGACTTTTGAGATGAATATGGATATGGATACTATTATGATTATGATTTTGTTGAGATTTAGAAAATGAGCTATGACTGATGGATGCTGGTCAGGCCTGCTTATCGCCAGGGCCGCTGTCAGTCGGATCAAGGCTGCGTGGTACAAACCAGTGACGGCCGGGCCCCTTGAATATAAGAGACAGGTTATTGGATTCAGAGGGCCAGAATAGGGGGATCGGCTCCCCATATTGAGATTAGAGTGGTACTGTGGACCGTATTTTCGTCCTTGTTTGATGATATGAATTTTTTGTCTCTATGACATAGGGCATAACATGTACATTAGAATTCTATCTCAAGGATACCAGTTTAATATATTAGCTGGTATCATTCACTGAGTCGAACGCTCATTCCTGTTCATCTTGTTGTTTTCAGATCAGGGAATGAGCTTGTAAAGGACTTGTAACTGAGTAAACTGTCAGTTTCTCTTAGGCAATAGTTTGTATTATTGGCTATTAAGAATATATGTAATAGATGTATATTTATAATTATAACTCTAGAACTCCGCAATGTTACACTTTGTATTTGTACATTGTTTATTATTCAGTTATGTACTTAAAGAGTTGAAATCTATTATTAAGCAGAACGTTATGTAATTTAATATATTTTTGAGATAAATGAAATAAATGAGTTGTTGACCCAATGAGATCTTTATTTTTATGTTGTGATTCTTTTAGATCTGCTTAACCTATTTGGGCCCATAGCCCTTTTCAGTTTGGGCTTTCAGTTGTGTGTTTTGGGTTAGGCTTACTACGGGTACTGGTAACCACGTATATTTCCCGTATCCTAGTGCCGGTCACGTGCTCTAGTGCCGGTCACGTGCCCTCGTGTTTGAGGTGTGACAAGAACAAAAATAAAAAATATAGAGAAGACAATAATTTTTTTAGATTTTCGATTCAATAGTATTAGGCCTTTTATATAGAGTACATAAGAGAAACAAATAGAAAATTTTTATAATAAGAAAAATACAATCAATACTAATATGGAAACTAAAATATTCATGTATATGAAAAGACATCAATCAAATCATATAATATATTATAGCATAAAACAAGTTTTAAAAAAATATAAAAATTTTTGTTAAAAAATATTTTCTTCAAATTCAATCCTAAACGGGCTTTAATATGCATAAGTGAAAGAAGTTTATTAGTAATTGTGAGAGTGGAGCTAGTGGCATAGATTTACTTTTCATTAATATAATTATAATAAATATTGTCAAACTTCTCATTTATTTATATTTTTTATTTTAATTATTTTATAATAATTTTTTATAATAATAAATTTATATATATTTATTATTTTATTTTTATTAAATATATAAATTTATTTTAAAAATAATTAAATCCATACTCTCTCTATTTTGAAAAAAGTGGCATTAAGGAAAAATCACTATTTTTAAGATAGTAATAACTTTATCATAATTTGTCAAAAAGACTGTTATTAATTGTAGTATAAATTAGAAAAATATCTCTCATACTTAGAAAATAGAAGGGTAAATTAACTATTTTATCATTTTTTTTATTGGGTTGTTAAATGGCCACTTATTTATGAATAAAATTAATTTTTTTAATCGGTATTTTTTTCAAAATGGAGGAAATATATTATAAGATAACCTTTAATATGTGAATTTTGTACTGAGCTTTAACAGAATAATTTAAAATGAGTTTGGATTGGCCTTCATCAAAATATTTTGAGTTGAGCTTGAATTTGCTTTTAGCCCAATCTAATAAAAACAAAGATATGCAATTATTGGTTAGCTTATTAAGAAACATATTTTAATTAAAATAATTAAGTGATGAAAATATTAATTTTAAAATGTTAACATAAATTAAAAAAAAATCTTAATCTTAGGTGGGACCATTACAATGTATGACCACTTGCAAATTTTTTTTTTCCCAAAAAGTCCTTTACTCCAATAACAAATACCAAATTCCAACCTACAAAAAAATCAAAAAAAGCCCTAAACCCAACCCTAGAGTTAAAAAATAACTAAGGTTAGTCAATCATTCTACACTATAAATAAGGGTTTTGTGTCCTTCACAAATTCCTTATTGCTCTATTGAAAGCTCTCTTTTTTCAATAGGGAGCTTTAGACACCCCAAAGAGGCCATAAAAATAATAGGGTGGGGTTTGGGATTTTGGAGAATAGAATAGAAAAGGAAAATTAGATAAGCAAAACAAACGCAAACAAAAAGCCAAAGAGAGGGAGAGGGGCAAGCCAGTCACAGAGGGTCATTCAAACCCCACTCTAAATTACCCACCAAGGGTCTCTGGTACGTCTCTTGTTTTTCTTTTTTGGTTTATTTTCTTTTTAACCCAAAGAAAAATAACTCTTTTAGACTTTGAAGAAGAGGGTCTGTATCTATTCAAAACTCGAATTGTAGCCCCTTTACTCTTATCTTTCTTTTTTCTCGGGCATGCCCCTTGTAAAATCTGCAATTTAACTCAGAACCAGCGCGCGGGGCCGGCCACAAAAAATTTTTCGTCAATGGCTTCAAAAACCCTAAATCTATTCATTTTTTTCCCGCCAAAACTATTATTCAACCGGTACATTCTAAGTCTGAATCTGAATTGAATTCAAATCTTTACTGTTAACATACCTGTTGCTTTCTTTATCTTTCGTTTTTTTTGAAATGGGTAGTCTTTGTCTTTGTTTTTGTTTTTGTTTTCTTTTTTTGAAGAAGAGAATGACTCGTTTTTAGGGTTTTTGAATTGAAAAAAAAAATTAATGGCAGGGTGGTCGATGATTGCTGATGATAATCGCGCTTTGGATTGCTCCAAAACCCCACAAAAGAAACTTCGGCCACAAGGTTTCTTGGACGGTCTCGACCCATTTTCACAAGTGTCCGAACTAGAAACAGATCCCGATGCCAGCGTTCGATTACGGTTTGATAAATGTTTGAAAATTTTCCGGAAAGAGATTTGTGCCCTAGATAGTGCTTTCCCTCCAATGCTTGGAGATGGGCAATCTGTGGATTTGTTTAAACTCTTTTTTCTTGTGAGGAAAAAGGGTGGATACGATGTTGTTTCTAAGAATGGTTTGTGGGATGAGGTGGCCAAAGAGGTTGGATTTGACATAAATATTGGATCATCTGTGAAATTAATTTACGTGAAATATTTGGATGCACTAGAGAAATGTTTGGAGAGTCTTGTTGATGATAAAGACTTACATACGAAATTGAGTGATAGTGGTCCAAGTATAAGTAGGTTTTTGATGGAATTAGAGTCTGATTGTAAGGGGTTGGTGTCAGAAATATCTGAATGTAAATCTGAACTTAACGTCAGTTCTGAGGTTGATTCAAATGGGTATGATAAGTGTATTGTTGATGATGAAGAATCCGTGCATATAGATGCTGGGAAGAGTGTTGTTGATTTTCTCTGTGTGTCAAAGAGATCGTTGATTGATTCTTTTTCTGATGGGGACAAGAAATGCAAAGATGTTCAAGAAAACCTACTATCCAATTTAACAAGTGGAAATGTGTGTGATGAGGATGAGGTGAAGAGTGTGGTGGTGGAAATGGAAGGAAGCAAGAAATGTGATAATGGCGATGAAAATGATGTTATGGCACTTGATTCAGATGCTGTTGCAGAATCCATTTCTTGCCGTAAGAGGAAAAGGGAGCCTGTGTGTAGAGTGCTAAACTGGATTACCGGGGTTGCAAGGAATCCATGTGATCCTGTTGTTGTTTCATTACCAGAGATGTCAAAGTGGGAGTCTTATGGGAATGATGAATTGTGGAAGCAGGTTTTGTTGGTTCGGGAAGCATTATTTCTGAAAAGACACGTTGATTCAGGCACTGAACAATCTATTGGGCAGGTATATTCCAGTTACTAAATGTGCCTGTCATCATTGCTAAACTTATCACGATATCTGCTTGTGTAAATAGGGATTTATGATTTAACATGATATATGTGTGCACACGAAGAACATTCCACCCTTCCCAGTGGCATCTTCTGCCCACTGGATAGCAATAACTTTTGCAGATTTTATCACATTATACACTAATGCAATTTCCTAAGCTCACAACAATCAGCCAGAGTTTATTTGTTTTTCTTCAGTTTTGTTGGCTTCATATCTATTTGCTTCATCATGTTCTGTATAGGGCCTTATGCAATTTTTGTATGGTATGTGTTTACTATTGGCAAGTGTCTTTTCTTACAATCAATTTGATGCTGATGCACATCTCATTGGTGCCAGATTCATAAAGACGCTTGTCTTTTACAACTAAAATAAAATCACAATTTCCACAATAATAGATATGAATCTAAGACATTGAAAATTTCTTTTCTTAAGAGGTGGTGTGGCCTGTGTGATACTGATAAAATGTATCTTTATCTTGTATTTCGTTTAAACTTTTTGGGTCTTTCTGTTTTATAATGCTTGTAAGTTTGGGTTGTTGTAGCATTAAAACAAATTTAATTATTTAGCTTCTCAAATCGTAACAAAATTAATAGTACTTTTGAAATGGTTAATAATATCAAAGTTTGTTTCATCAATATTTTTAATTAATCACATTATAAAATCTAACAAAATTAAAAATATCAAAACTATATGGTTTTATATCTGTATGGCATATGGCAGTTAGGTTCAGATTGAAGTATCAGTCTTGTGGTTTATAAATTATAGTTATAGGTCTTGTGGTTTATAAATTATCTAAACCAAATAGAATCGACACTTAATAAAATTCATGGTTCGATTTAACTTGGTTCAGGTCAATTGGGACTGTTTATGAACACCGTTAATGACGACCAAAGAAAAATTTTTGGAAAAAAAATATCACGTTGGTTGTAGCTAAAGCTCTTAAAAGGAAGCAATATTTATTGAAGATAGAAATTGGAAATACTTTCATTATTAAAAAGAACAATAATTTATTAATTCAAGCTGCTGGCTATGATATTTAGATGAGTTCTGAAGTATGTAAGCATAAAAAACTATTTCTCTACCTTAGCTTGATAGTTGAATGCAATTTGTTGCAA
This sequence comes from Reutealis trisperma, assembly GCA_947687605.1. Classification (NCBI taxonomy): domain Eukaryota; kingdom Viridiplantae; phylum Streptophyta; class Magnoliopsida; order Malpighiales; family Euphorbiaceae; genus Reutealis; species Reutealis trisperma. The sequence goes on along the minus strand of CANTUT010000033.1, from coordinate 3,191,305 downwards.
TTGCAGCCAAGGTGAAAATATATGGACCAAAATGATAAAATTTTAAGAAGTTCTTATTTTGTTTTTATTTTATTGAAAGCAGAATCAACTTTTTGGAGTCTCAAGTTGCATGCATACTGTCATTATTTTTTGCCTTTTCTTTTTTATCTATCATTAATTTAAGCTCAATCTGTGATTATTTACATCTGTATGAACTAGAATTTTGTGACTCGATCATTTACCTGTATATTGTGCATATGAGAAAATGCATACATCATATCATCTGCTTTATCCATTTAACTATAAAAATATTTCTTTGTATTGTACGATATATTGACCATTAGGCACCTGATGCAGTCTGCTCAAAATTTGCTTTCAGTGGTGGTTAGATGCTGTTAGGTGATTTTAGATCAATCTATATGCAATTATTCCAAGCTAAGTGTTACCGTGCACGATTGCTTATTTCACATGATAATGAAGCAATAACAGTGTAAACTTTCTTTCAATTGGCCACAAATTGTAAAGTTACATTATTTTCCTATTTTGTAGAAACATCGGAAGATGCACCCATGCATGTATGATGATCAAGTTGGATCTGCTTACAATTTCAGAGAGAGGTTAAAATGTGGCAAGAAGCTGCTACCTGGAAAAACGGCGTCTCAAGCACAGGCCTGCTTACAGTTGTCTTCCTCAACCGTTGAAAATGACTTGGACTCTTGCACAAAAGGGACTTGCAGTGATGATCACTCAACTAAATATTCAGTGCTTGACATTCCAGTTGAAAAGCCAATTCCTCTGGGCCCAGATTTTCAGGCTGAAGTACCTGAATGGACTGGTGTGGGTTCTGAAAGTGACTCAAAGTGGGTTGGGTCACGGGTTTGGCCACCAGAAAAAATAGATCGCAGATTAGTTATTGAACGGGAACCTATTGGTAAGGGAAGGCAAGATTCATGTGGGTGTGAAGTGCCACAATCTATAGAATGTGTCAGATTTCATTGTGCTGAGAAAAGGTTGAGAGTGAAGCGTGAGCTGGGGACGGCTTTCCATCATTGGAGGTTTGATGAGATGGGCGAAGAGGTAAAACTTTCCTGGACAAAAGATGAAGAGAAAAAGTTCAAGCATACAGTGCAGTTAAATCCTCCATCTCTTTATAAGGGTTTTTGGGATGAGATGTTCAAAAGTTTTCCTACCAAGAAAAGGGAAGATCTGGTGAGCTACTACTTCAATGTATTTCTTCCACAGCGCAGAGCACACCAGAATAGGTTTACTCCAAACAACATTGACAGTGATGATGATGATGAGTTCTGCAAAGAAGCCTCATAGAATGATGCCTGGTTATTGGTAGAAGTGTATTGCGTTGCTGAGATATGTGAAGTCTCGGCTGTTTTTGTCCTTTTATGGTTTTGATATCTGGCAATTTTCCATGGTAACACTTGGGAAAAAAAATATTCGCTGCCTCTGAAAAGCAGAAATTTTGTGATGAAAAGTATGCACTTTATGAGAATTTATTGGAGAGCATCCATGCCTTCTATTTTGGTGGGAGGAGCAAGCAAGCTCAAGCAGTTTTATGGCTCTTAACATGCTTTTGGTTCATTTGCTTTCAGTTTGAGACATACATCCTGTTGATTCATATATACGGTATGTTATAGATCAGGTTTTTTGGGACATGGTCGTCTTGAACTGAAAGCCTTAGGAATATAGTGAAGAATCAGTAGATTAGAGGATATTGATACAAGAGAAGTAGTTTTCTATGATTCAATTTGTGCTCTTTCATGACACATACAATTGATGTGATGATGCTTTTAAATGAATTGAGTAATGAAACTGATCATGCCATTTGCATTTTAATGTCTCTATGCATTCAGTGGTTGCTTGTTACTGTAGAAATGCATGCTGACGTGAATGTTGGGAGAATCGAAAGGTTGATCTTGGGCAAATGAATTCATATTTGTGTTGAAGATTTTCACATAGCTTAATCTGCTTTACATATCCTCCATTCCAATCATCATCACACATGGAAGAAAACAAAACATCAAGGCATATCATCTTATATGTATGCTATATTATTAACAATAACGAATTAACGATGTCATTCATAGATTTGAGATCACTTGACTCGAAGTAAATGTATTGAGGTGAAAAATGAAAATATATACACTATATGGTTGACAAGTTTCTCCACTTGACTAATTGTATTGAAAATAACCTAAAAAAAAATTAAATTAAATATACTCTCTCTGTCCCATTTTATTTAGGAAATATTTTTTTTCACAAAATTTAATAGTGTATTAAATAATATAATATTTTTCCTTTTATACATTTTATTAAATACAATATTTATATTTTTTTATAAATTTTACAAGAAAAGTTGGATTAATATTTAAGTATAAAATATGTATAAAAAGTAAAAATAAATGTTAAAAATAAAAAATAGGACGTACTTTTTGAAATATCCTGAAAAGAAAAATATCTTAAATAAAATGGAATGGAGAGAGTAATTATTGAGAGTAAATTAATATTACTAAATATTTCTATGTCATGATTCTAACTCCATTTTAGGATACTTTAATAGTTGAAACTCTATACTCTCAATGCATGCTGATTATGATCAACAGAAGAAGAAGAAAGATTATAAAAATTCATTCAGAATATATTAGTCATTAAAACCACATTATTATTCCATGACTGATGGCACTAATGATAATTCAAAGTCTAACTGTAGAATAGTTGTTACTAATTTTCATGGAGGTAAGATTTTTCATGTTTGGACAATCCAATATATATTATCTCCTGTTTCCTACTTTTTCCTGTTTGAATTTTAAATGCCGTAATGCCCTTAATTAGTTGATGGTTTGAAAATTCAATTTCAAAAATAATATTCTGCAGTTTATGGTTTATTCTGTAGCTTATAGCATTTTGAAGTTTGTTGGCCCGCAGATTTTGATTCTATTTTTGGTCTTTATTTCTGTCTGACTGTGTATATTAGAATTCTAACCAATTTTCATTTATATCAAATATGAAAATGTGAATTAATAAATACTCCTTGCTAGCCATAACTCAATATTAAAAACTAAGATATATCATATATTATTATATAAGCAATTCTTAGAATAAAATTTTAAATATTTTTTTTACTTCGATACACAAATAATTCAATTTTTTTTCTATTTTTTATATTTGGATAACTTCAATTTATATTAATATGATATATATTTTTAAATATAATTATTAATATAATCAATAAATTCTATTTAATTATTTAATAAAAAACATAGATGTCTAAAATTTTGGAATCCTATTCTACCTGAATTCTAATTTCTATGTGTACTAAACAAACTCTTATAGTCTGTTTAATTTACAGATTTTTAGAATTAGTTTGAATTCTAAATATAATTAAATCATATGATTACTTATTTTAATATATAATATTAAGTAATTATACTTTTGCAATTCTATATTTGGCATGATATATTAAAAAATGAAATAAAAAATATGCTATTTTAAAAAAATAAAATGTCATAAATAATAGAATTAGTTTCCATGAATTAACTAAATTTTTAAGTTTATTAAGCCTAACTCGAATTATATATACTAAATGTAATATTATTTATTAATACTGTGGTTAGTTAAGTAATTTCATGTACCAAATTGATTGGTAGGGTATAAAATTATGTAAAATGAGTTGAATGAGAGAAAAATTGAAATTTTTTAAAAGATTACTATTTTTTAATCTAATTTATTTTCAAATAAATTTATATAATTTTATCTATATTAATTATTTGTTCACCACTATCCTAAGGACATTCGTAACAAACCCATATGCACATGCATTAAAAATAAAATAAAAATATTAAGTTATACACACGCAGAATTCCATAACCTATTTATCATAGTTTATGAGAATACCGTAGGCAGGATATGGGTTAATAATGATTATGTTAAATGCAATGCATCTCCTTTTTCTTCTTCTTATTATTAGTAGTATTTTAGGAAATGATGCAATGCATATAACTAAAGGTGCGATGTGACAATTTTATTGAACTCTTTTGTGGTCAAAAAAGTCTGCTGTATGTTATATGTTTTATACCTTGCTTCATAAATTGGGTTCACTAATCCTAGCCGTAATCTTTAATTTAGATGTTGATTTAATTTACCATTTAAAGAAGAAAATGAAAAAAAATAAACAAACAAAAGCTCCAATCTATATTTTTTCAATTCCTTAAATGTTGAATTAATACATTAGTTGGGTTAACAAAATTATAGTTAAGTTGTGTGATGAAGTAATTAGTCAGCAATTTGACATATAAATTAAAATATTCAATTGAGCTAAACAGACCAATATAATAAAATTAAATCTGGCCTTTTAGTTTTGTTCGGTTTCATTTTAAATTGAATCAATTTGTGTGAGTAAATTATACTTCTTTGTCTCAAAAAATAGTTGGCATATTTTTATTAATATTGTTATTTTTTATTCTTCTTTATTTTTTATTAATTTTTATCTTTAATACACATTTAAGATATATTTAACAAACTATAATATAATATAATTAAATAATTTCTGATGTAATATTTATAATAAAAATATATTTGATTACATTATATAAAAATAAAATTGAGTGAATCAGCCATAAAAAAAAAATATATATTATTTTTATTTGTGTGCAAAATAAAAGTGCTATATCCTTTTTTTGGACGGAAGGACACCGATAGATGGGCGCAAGAGTACATGCCATTGTTCCAAGAGAAGACAAAGCAATTTTTTTTTTTTTAAGTTTGAGCTGTATATCCTGAAGAGAAGGAGCAAAACTAGCCATTGATAATAATTTTTTTAATTAATAAATAGCAATAATTTGTATTACATGACCATATAAATTACATAATAATTTTTTTAGTAATTGAAAATTAAATTTATTCATAAATTAAGTTATAAATCTATTTAGCTAATTTTTTTTTTATAAAATTTGATATTTTTTAAATTGAGAGGCAATCCATCACTATAAGGTTTTGATGAAGTATTTGAGCAATGGGAAAGGTTGATTACCATACATCAATATAATCTAAAAAACAATTGAAAGGTATGATATGGTAAAAGAACCTCTCAAGTCTCAAAGAAAGAAAACTGTGCTTCACCCACCCATCACCATTCTATATATATATATATATATATATACCTTTACATTTTTATTTTTATTTTTTTTTAAATATGTACCCCACATTACCCATTCGGCGGTTGTCCAAAAATCAACTTGTTACTTGTCTTTAACAAAATCTTGGCGCCCATTGATATTGATTAGGGATAAGACTCAATTAGTGATCCTAAAGTTCTGCTAGTTGCCCTAAAATTTTTAAAGCTCACCCTTTAATATTTCCACATTGGATGGTGTAGATTTTATTTCACGGTAATTTGGAGGATATGTAGTTTCCCTTTTTTTTTTTTTTTTTTTTATCAATGAAGTTCAATAGGCAAAAATAACATTACAAACTACAAAATAGAAGTGATCATCTCTTTTAATATGTCTTATCAAACTAATCATAACTCTTTGTGTAAAGTAAAACCAAACGAAACTGAAAAATCAAATTGAATTAATTAGTTTGATTTGATTTATTTTAAATACTTCGATTTGATTGGTTTTTAAATAGTAAACTAAATTAAATTTCAATTCGGTTCATTTTTATCAAATAAATTTCTTTTTGAACCTAATGGACCAACATATATATATATATATTACACAAAGTTCAATTTTGATTCAATTTAAATAAATAGAGGTTTAGTTTATTTGATTTTTCAGTTCAGTTTGATTTCATCTTTTGCTCACCTTTTTCTTTGTATTTCGGAAAACTCGAATATCAAATATCTCACTTTTTACACTCTTAAAGGGAATGAAAAGATCAACCAAATTATATCTGATTGGCTTTTGACATTTTATGTAATTTTTATTATTATTTAAATTTATTTTACCAAAGTTTAGATTCAAATATATTTTAAAAATGATTATAAAATCATTTTAAGAAAAAACTTGTTGATTGGTTTTTATAACTTATTATTAGAGCCTAGTTGGTCATATGTTAAATAATATATTAGATCATATGTTGTGAAAATAGATAAATAATAAGTATTTTAAAGAATAAATAAAAACTGGTACATCTGAAAAAAAAAATTTGAAAATTCAATTTCAAAAATAAGTAAATTAACTTTTTTTTTTTTTTAGAATAAAGTTAATTACACCTTGACCTAATGGTGAAATAAAAACACTTCAAAAAATGGATATTAATTCTAACACTCAATGCTTAAAGAAAAATATATTCTTTAAGTAAATATTCCATTAATGACTCTTAACAGATAAGATCAAATTTGGAAGGTTAAAATAATACAACCTCACGAAGAATGGAAAAAAAAAAAAAGAAAATACTATCATCTAATTATTGAATGGGGCCCATTAAGAGGGAATCTTCACATATATTTCACTAAATAATCAAGGATGTTGCATTTCTTAAATATTACTATCAGAAAAATTAACAATAATTAAATAGTATAAAAAAATTAATTATAAATTTAAAATTTAAACCGATAAATGCATAATTAAAATCCGTATTTATAAGTGTGATTTGAATTTATTTTTTTTAATTTAGACTTATTTGAATTTAATTTTTATTCAATTTGAATTGTATATGCAATTGTGCAGTAATTTATATTGCAAATAATATTTCTTTCTAGAAAAAAAGTGTATGATAAAAAAAAAAATTTCATCACATCTTTAATAATTTAATATTGAGTGCAAATTGAATTTTGATTTTAGGCATTGAAACTACGCCAAACAACTGACAAAACGGTATTATTGTGGATAAAACAGTTTTATTTTAATGCTAATTTACTTAACAAATTATCAAAAAAATTAAATAACTATATTTTCATTACTGAAAGTTGAATTTAAAAAATATTAAATTTTTTAATTTATTCTTAATTTTTTAAAAAATTCGATGAATTTGTAATTTTTTTATAAATTATTAAAAAATTTTTTTATCGCTCATAATGTACTTTTTTCTTATATACTTTAAATGCATAAATATTTAATTAACATAACACTTATGTCATTCTCTTTGTATATTTAATTAACAAAATGGACCATGTCGGTATTATATTTATATTGTCTTCTGCCAGTTTTAAAGAACTCCCAGATGTCCAGAGACAGTTTGCTTCTCGCAGTTGAACAAGCAAACCCCATTTTCTGTCTCAAAACTCTCTTTATCTTTGAAACGGCCAAGGAAGACAGCAAAAGGAAAAGGAAATCATGTCGTCTCCCAGCAAACGCAGAGAGATGGACTTGATGAAATTGTTAATCCTCTCATTTATCTCTTTATCAATTTCTTTACTTCTTTTCTTTTCTTTTTTCAAGTTTTTTTCTTCTTATTAGTTGTAAGTTTTAATTTTTCTTACTTGGGTTGTATTTGGAATTTTTGAAAGGATGATGAGTGACTACAAAGTTGATATAATCAATGATGACATGCAAGAGTTTTATGTTCATTTCCATGGACCCAAAGAAAGTAAATCTTTATTTCCCTTATCTTTCTCTTGTTTCCCTTTTTTTTTTTTTTTTCAGATTTTAGTTTAGTTTTCTTTTTCAATATTAGTTTCTTTTTAATGGGTAACCTGTAACCTTGAGTGAATCTAGGTGATTAATTTCTTCTCTTTTTTTTTTAGCCATGTAATTCTTAGATTCTAAATAATCATATGCTTTTTTTTATCTTAGAAAGAAGTTCAATTTAGGTAGTTCTTGATTTTCTTATTGCATTTGCTAGATCTTTTTAGCCAAATTAGTACAATTTTTGGTGCTCAAAAGTTTTTCTTGCTAAAATTACCTTTTGTTATGTACTTATTGTTCTTAGTGAATTTTTTAACAATTTTAATGCTGAATTGCAAATGGGTATGTTTAGTTCTAGGAAAAATAAGCATCTTATCTTCCATGTGATGGATTGTGGCAGGTCCTTATCATGGAGGTGTGTGGAGGATAAGAGTTGAGCTGCCAGATGCTTATCCATATAAATCTCCGTCAATAGGCTTTGTTAATAAGATCTACCACCCAAATGTTGATGAAATGTGAGTAAATTAGTTAATTTGAGCATCACACTTTTTCCGTTTAAGGAAGAATGGAAGCTGAACATTTTAATTGATACTAATTTCAGGTCTGGCTCAGTTTGTTTAGATGTTATCAATCAGACTTGGAGTCCCATGTTTGGTAAAAACTTTCACTACACATTTTTAAGATAAATATTGTAGCTGCTTCTAAGTTACTTTTTGATGCACATGTTCTCCAGATTTGGTAAATGTTTTTGAGGTATTTCTACCACAGCTTCTTTTGTATCCTAACCCATCAGACCCATTAAATGGAGAGGCTGCAGCTCTGATGATGCGTGACCGATCTGCTTATGAGCAAAGAGTTAAAGGTAGCAATCCTTTTTCCTGAGTTCTGGTTGCAAGTATGTATGATTGCATCTGTTTTTATTGCGTTACAAGTATAGAGGATTAATTGGTACTGGCATACAAGAATTTTACTGCTGCTATGGGTCTTAATTACTTTGGAACTTGACATTTGCATGGTAGTTGAGAAGAGACTGCACATCATTTAACATCTCTGGAAATTGTGAGTCTAATATTTAGCATCCAAATATAATTGCTGGCATTTTTTGAGTAATGAGGTGTAGATATATAACGTGATTTGCATGTCCTAAATCAAGTTCCTAGTCGAGTATTTCACTTCCTTCCCGCTCAAAATGGGTAAAATTACCCGTTGATCATGATATACACTGAGTCCTATCTATTAAGCTGGTATAAAAGTGGGGGGAAAAATTATCTCCTAGGTACTTGGCGCTTGGCATTAACCATTATCATTATTAATTAACCTTAATTATCATGCAGATAATATACTTGCTTGAGCTTTGTTTCCTTGTTTCGCTGCTATTTTCTTTCTCAATGAATTCAGTCACTTGTCTAAGAGTTGCAGCTGACTGAATTCTTTGAGCGACAACAATTAATTTTCGTTGCAATTTTATAATTTGAAAAACAAACAGATGGACCTTACATTCCTAAAACTAATGAAATTTACAATGCTCAAGGCAATGCATCATAGAAAAAGGAAGAGGGAAAAATTGGGAGCTCTAAAATTGTATGTCAACTTGTTGAAAGTTTTCTCTTAATGAAAGTCAATTAAAAAGAAACATAATTGTGAAAGAAGTATGGTGTTTTGCATGGATTCAAGACTGAAAGTGCTTGCCATGCAAGTGAAAGAGTACATCTTCATCAGGAAACGCAGGCCTATATTCTTGTGATAGACTCTAGCATTGATTCCTTGTGATAGACTCTAGCATGTCTCTCACGGGAAGTGTTGAAGTGCAGACTTGTTACTATCTTTAACTGGTTGAAGTACAGACTTGTTACTATCTTTAACTAAGATTTGTCTGAAATCTAAATGGCTCTGTCTGTGTGCGTATGCTAACTTTTCTGCTGTATAAATGGCAATTAATGATCTGATTGTGAATGAGGTAAGATAACAATTAATAGGGACTATTGATTATCATTCAAAGTCTATAATTGCAGTCAAATTAAAGAAATTCCCTGACCAATACCATTCAACCTTTACCTATGCTTGTTTAGGAAAAAGAGGTTTGTCAAAACAAGCCTATATAATTTGAAGGTATTTTGTTCCTTCATTTTGGTGTCTTTTGTCTTGCATTTAAAGATTGGTTTCTAACATAACATCACTCGGTGCTTCATTGTCTCATCAACCAGAATACTGTGAGAAATATGCCAAGCCAGAGGATATAGGGGCTGCCCCAGAAGAAAAATCTAGTGATGAGGAGATGAGTGAAGATGAATACGAGTCTTATGATGAGGAAATGGCAGGTGAAGCAGATCCATAGTAGTTCACCACCTATACTCTAAACTGTTGTAGTAATTGTACATGACGATGATGTTTTTAACTTCAGTCATGAACTTCCATATCCCAGAATGGAGTTATGTATTGGTTAGGAAAAGAATATTTCCTACCCTTTCTTTTATTTTCCTTTGTAAATAAATGTGTCATTGCTTCATGTTCCATTCCAGTTATTTGACAATATTAGGTGTTATTAAGTGTCAAGTCATGGTTTTGTAATTGCTTTGAAGATGAAAACTTGACTCTTCTTAGTCAATACTTGAAACTTACAATAATAAATCAGAATAACATAATCTTTTGTCACTCGGAAAAAGTTAGAATTTAACAGAACTCTTTTATCCCAATTTGATTTAAACTTCGGATGCCTGTATTCAACATTTAATTATCCTTCGAATGGAATTCAAATCGAACTCTTGTACCAGGTTAGGTACAACCAACTATAGTATTAGAATTAAAATTATCAAGCTAAACTAAACAGCCACAGAGCATAGTATAACTGCGGGACGCAGAGGTGAAACCATTGGATTTCTGAAATCATGGAGAGAGCAGTATACAATGGAGGATCAATGACCTACGCTATATTAACAGTATGGACTAATTTCACTTGTTACAGGCCACAAAGGACCACTAGTACACTCTGCAGCTCAAAACAACAATTTTTTTTTTCCATTATACACTATCCTTTAAAGAAAGTCATAAATGGCTTGGCCTCCTTTTACCAGCATCTGTCCTTAACCTCTTTACAGGATTTGCCCAACCAACACTTCCACCACCACCATTATTTGCTGGTTGAGCTTGGTTGGCCCAACCTTGCTGATGGGAATTCTGCTGAGTCATTCTCATGTCCTTTGAAACTGGACTCGTGATATTACGACCCATGCTAGGGGGAGATACAGGACCACTTGATCCAGTCCTTGTCTTTGCCGCTGACTTGTCCCGATCTTTCCTCTTCTTTTTGCAGATGACTAACTCCCCTGGATGCAGTGGAGAATCATCTTGCTGATATTGTTCCCTGCTGCTGCCACTTCCACTCGCATGCCTTGTTTCCTTTGGCAAGTGGACTTTGACCCTTGTGTCATCACCAGTAGGAATTGACCCTCGGATTGGCCTATGGGTAGTACTATTGTCTGGTTCTACATCATTTACCAACCTATGTCTCTTGCTTTGGCCTAAAGCTGCTGGTCTTGGAGATGGAGCTGAAGTGGAGCCAGAAAAAGAGAGTGCATTTCTAGCTTCTCGGAAATCTGTGTCTGGAAATGCAATCTTCAAGATGTCAAAAAAAAGATCATGCACTTTCCTTGCTTCAGATCTAACCTGCGTGATGTAATAATACCTTGAGATTCTGACCAGTAATAAAGTTTACGAATTGGATATGCCTTTGCACCATTACATCTGATCATTGGGATGACAAATCAAATAAGAGATGCAATTCTAAAGGAAAAATTTTGGAACTTGATTTGCAGTAAAAATCTGGAAGCTAAGAATGAAAGAAGGGTTTGCCAAAGACAATCAGTCTCTGGAAGGAACTAGGAAGAAATTGAGTTGGAAACAAATACAGAAAGTAATCTTAATACAATTCTGAATATCATTTAGTTTAATTTTTCATGAGACCGAATTGGCAAAATGTATCACAAATTCCAAATGTGACTGCTGCAAGTGCATGGCCTAACAAAATTCTTTAAATGTAATGCACATTTTATCAGACAGATGACTTAAAGAAGACCAACCGCCCTTATAAGAGGCTTAAAAAGGCTTAACTATGCTCCAGCATATAGCATTGTCCCAAATAAAATACGAATGAAGGAAGAAGTGAATGCATATGATCTGGCGGAAAGAATGAGATAAATGGACAATCATAATTCATACCTCATGTGAGAACCCATAGAATTGCATTGCACCTTTTAACATAAATTGCACATCAAACACAAGCTCCATGACTCCATTGTACTCTAATCTGTCAACGCGCATTTCAATCTTCCGCAAATCCAAAAGATTATTTCCAGCACCACTCGTATAACTAGAATTTTCGATCCTCTTCCATAAATCAGTTAGGAGAGGTACAATTTGTTGGCCTTCCTTATCTATTCTTTTTTGGAGCTTGCTTATTACATTCTTACACTGCACAAACGTAACCTTTCGGGTAAACAGATGAAAAATATATATAGCATAGCTGTCATTCAACATTCATGGAATTAAATGTTTACCTCAGTAATTCAACACACAAGGCATAAATTAATGAAATAACAAAACAAAAATGATATTAAATAAAAAGCTCCATTATGAATGTCACATTGATATTCTTCATACAAGAAATTCATTAGAAGATATTAAATGCAAGGGGGGAGAGAGAGAGAGAGATGAACGGAGAAGAGCAGCTGATGGTACAACACTACTATTTGATTTTCAACAAATCAACTCAAACCTTCCAGCAACTTTACCTTGCCTTAATGAGGAACCATAACCCACCCTGAACTTGATGGTGAATCCTCACCATGCCAATGGCAGCACAGAGGCATGGGTTCAAGCCACCTAGCCCTATGTTCCCCCACATTTTAGAATGTTTTTATATTATAATTTTGAGTTATATGATGAGTATATGAAAACTTGTTCATCTTTGAAATATACCCTTTATCCCTCAATATAATTTTTTTCTCCACTATTAACTAAAATTAATTATAAATTAATATATAAGCATATAGCATTTATTGATAATATATAATAGAATAATTTTTAATAATTTATAAAATTATACTAAAAAAGGAGGGGAACCACCCGAACTTTTTGGCTCTGCCTCTGTCCTACCACTACTGGAGCATGGATGGGAATGGCAAAACACCAAAACCCACCCCACCCCACCATGCCATCCTATTTCCCACCCATATGGTTTCAAAGTAATTAGAATGCAAGAATGTAAAACACACCAAAAATTATATGATATCAGGTCCTAAAACATGATAAGCAAATTCTAAACCGTATTTCAGTTGCTAAAACAGATAAGCAGATGAATCGCGCGAAGTATTTTATGATAAGTCACAGAAAATCAAAAGATGAACAATGCAAGTTGCCAAAATACAGTCAATAAAACAATGCATACCCTTCTTTGGATGACATCCGACATCTTCGAGCCCAACATTGAATTCCCACTTGTATTTGTAACTTTACCATCCCAACTCTCTTTCGAATGTTCAGCAGCATCTTCTGCAGGAGCAGACTGCAGATTCAGTCTGCTAGATTTTGGTGAAGCATGCAACTTTGATGTATTAGCGATTCTCCTTGAAGGTAAGTTTCTCCTGCATTTCGAGGAATCAATAATCTGATCATGCCTAGAATGATCCAACTGTGCTTGATATTTATGGTCCACTTGGAATGGCAGCAAGCATGAATCTCCACGTTGTGCCTCAATGCCAGACTTCTCCTCTGGCCTTTCCAACGTATGGCGGGGTCGCAACCGAATACTACGCTTTCGTTTTATCTTAGGTTGCACAACTTGTTCGTCTTCACCTTCATCACGTTCATGTATCCAACTTCCAGATTGCTGGTGATCCACGTGAGAATCTCCAGAAACTGCAATTTCCCCTTCCTCCAATTCATCTGGCTGGAAACATATTGACAAAAATTATGTGAATAGATGGCAATGCCAGACCAATCCAGTAACATAGCAATACAGAAAGAGAGCAGAAACATACCATCTTTTTAGAAATAGAACCTGGTTTAGCATCTAAAGCAGACAGGGATCCAAATTTCTGTGAAGAAACAGGAGATACCATTCTTGTCATTCTTCGGTTATCAGAGGAAGATCCAGAGGAACCAGCTTCTTCTAGTACAAGATTATTCCTAGTGAGTTCTGAAGCCCGGAGATAGTCATACCTACCATCACATGCAGGACCATCATCTTCTGATTGGTCCTTATTGATGGGAGGTGCCCCAACAGCACCACTAGATTCATCATCTTCAAATTCTCGAATTTCTCCCTCTTCTTCATGTGCAGAATATCCATTTCTCTCATCAGAACTTGCCTCAGAGTATTCCCCGTTATCATCATCAATTTCCTTGTAATTAGGAGACTTTTTCCCCCTGGGTCGCCCCCTTTTTCTCTCAGTTTCCATGTCATTGGATTCCACACCCGTACTGCTAGCAAACAAGATGTTTTTTGATGGCTTCTTTGACAAATTAGCTACTGCAGAATTCACATCTCTTGTACTGGCTCGAAGCCACTTAGGTACCTGGTCATAGCTTGTCATCTCCTCAGTCCAGTCCAGCTCTTCATCCATTTGATCAAATAAGTCAACTTCATCTTCGCTCCTTGCTATCATGCGATTCACTTCTTGCAGTGATGGAACATCGTGCACAGTTTCTTGATACCGCTCTTCATCATGTAATAATGTCTCCAAAGTCATGCGTCTCTCTTCATGTGTTGTTCTTTGGTCAAAACGTCCAGCATTGATAACCTCATCAGCCATGTCAATCTTATATTGTTGAATGTTATTCCTTATGAGGCTCTCAATAGATCCCATGTACCGATCCTTCCCTGCAAGGTCATCTTCTAGATCAATTGAACCCCCACTTCTTAATTCATCCTCTTTCTGATGGCTAGAAATTTTGTCTACAACTGCTTCCATATAAATGACTTTCACTTCTCTTGTTTGTCCAATTCGGTGGGCTCTAGCCACTGCCTGTTCCTCATTTTTTGGGTTTGGATCAGGATCATAAATGATAACTGTGTCGGCAGACTGAAGATTAAGACCCCTCCCAGCTGCACGGATACTAAGCAAGAAGATAAAACAGTCTGAATCAGGGCTGTTAAAGTCCACAATAGCTGATTCACGATCTTCCAGGCTAGTTGTTCCATCAATCCTTCTGTATAACAGCCGTCGCCATTGCAAGTATTCTTCCAATATATCAAGGAGTTTTGTCATGGTACTAAACAGTAGTACCCGATGCCCGGTCCTTTGAAGTTTTATAAGGATCCTATCCAGAATCCACAACTTCCCACAAGATCTAACGAGGAAGTCCTTCGAGAAGTCATTAAAATAAGGGTAATTAAGCAAAGGATGATTGCAAGCTTTTCGAAGTTCCATACATCTGTTATTTAAAGTTTTGTACACTTTAGGAGTGTATATAGGATTTTTTTGAACCCTGCGTTTCTCATCTTCAGGATCAACTCGAAGAGTACCAGTAGATTTTATCCAATCATAAATGGCACTCTGAATTGCAGACATCCTACATCTCAAAACAATAGAAACCTGCGATGCAATGCTAATATTAGAATTAAAAAGACTGAAAAAACAATAAATCGTAACTTAACAAAACCATACCTTTGGTGGAAGTGAACCTTCCACATCTTCAACACGACGTCTGAGCATAAAAGGCTCCAAAATCTGATGAAGTCGGTGAATAATGATAACCTTCTTTTCAGTTTCAAGCCAATCATCCTCTGCATCATGAGTAGGACCTTCCTTTTGAAAGGGTTTTGAGAACCAATCATGAAATGCTTTCCGATTATCAAAAACTTCAGGTAAAAGTAGATTTAGAAGCGACCAAAGCTCCTTCAAATCATTCTGCAAAATAATGTTGGGTCTATGTTTAACAAAATTTCACAGGTTGTGACTTATTCATTCCAAATCATATGATCATATGATTCAATGTTCAGGATGTTAAATCACCTGATGCTTCAATTTTTCATATTATAACAATCAATCTTTATAGACAGTAAATCAAAAACTATTCCATTTTATTCACATACTGCATCCATTTCATTCTATTGAACATATATTTGAGCCCTTTTGTGTGTCTTCTATAAGAAAAGCTGCAAACTAAGAACAGTATTTTGTGTAAACAGATAAAAAGACCATACGCCACAGCAACAATTTTGCAGCATTAAAAAAAAATTGTAGGAAATGCAAGAAGTATTAGATCCTGCATTGAAATCTCCTTGTGCAGCATGCAGCCAAGAATTTCAAATC
This sequence comes from Reutealis trisperma, assembly GCA_947687605.1. NCBI lineage: Eukaryota > Viridiplantae > Streptophyta > Magnoliopsida > Malpighiales > Euphorbiaceae > Reutealis > Reutealis trisperma. Next base: position 3,175,434 of record CANTUT010000033.1, on the reverse strand, counting down.
TTGCTCAGGCTCCATTTCAAATCTTGGCATCGGGTATGCTTATAGCATATAAAATTTCTAGCTTAACCAAGTACAAGATGTGGCAGGCTTTTCATTCAGGAGGAAAAAAAATGTTATTGTGTACCTCAGATATTCTTTGCTCATGCATATACTGCAATTGCTCATTCTTTATAATTTCAAAAAACGAAGTAGAAAACCCATGCTAAGAGTGATTAATAGACATCTTTTATAGAGCCAAAAAAGCCCAACATATATCCAAACATGTTTCATTAATTAACCTAAAGTTCAGTTTAACAAATAAAATTAACTTAGAAGGTAGACTTTCTGTGCATTGCTTGGCAGGTATGGCTGCAGGCAGACATAACAGACAGAAAGGTAGCCAAAAGCAGTCCAACAACAGAAAAAACCCAGCCAAGACAGGAAATTGTATAATTTAGCCTAGCTTTCACAAAATCAAAAGCATTTTTTAGTTTCAGGAAGAGCAAATTAATATCTACAAACAGACCTGCAATGGTGTCCCCGTAAGAAGCAAGCGCCTCTGGCAGCGATATCTGTCAAGATCACGAGCTAAAACTGATTCCCTGTCCTTCATTCTCTGTGCTTCATCAATTATGATATACTTCCAATCCACTTTAGAAAGTTTTGATCGATCATACATGATAAATTCATAAGTTGTCACAAGAACATTAAATTTCATGGCACAAACCTCCTACAGAGTAAAAGCAAAAGAAACTTCAAAATTCCATAAGAAACTTGAAAGATCAAATTACCAAGTAAACAAGTTTTCTTACCTGAGAAAATAATTTTGACCGTTGATCTTTTCCACCAACATAAAAAATGCATGATACAGATGGCAACCAGTTATGCAACTCACTCTGCAACATGAACTTAATTAGGCTAATTAGACAACAGCAAAAACAATAACATATCCTCAATATACAACTAAAAGTAACACACCTTCCAATTGACCAAAACAGCATTAGGAACAATTATAAGATGAGGGCCATAGTTTCCCTTAAATTCCATCAAATAAGCAATCAATGCCATCACCTGCACAGGAACGGAAGCATTTAAGAACAGCACAAGTGTGCTAAAAAATAATGCATTATCTGATCCATGAATTATGCTAATAAGATAAGAAACAGCAAAGTTCCTAGAAACAATACAACCACCTGTTTCTCAATGCATTTCATTTTCTAAAAGGAGGGTTTTAAAGGTTTAAGACAACAGAAAGTCACCTGTACAGTCTTTCCGAGACCCATCTCATCTGCCAGGATTCCATTCAATTTGTTATTATACAAAGAAAGCATCCACTGTAACCCTACCTGAAGGGAATAAACATAAGCAGCTTAAAGGAGTTATTTGCAACAGAATAATAATGGTATATAAAAGAAAATGAAATAAACTCAACATTAGAAACCCACAAGCTGATAGTCTCGTAAAGTTCCAGCTCGCAACATGGACGGCTGCCTGATGACCCTCTCGTTCACAGCATGAGCAAGATGATAATATCTAGTGACACGCACAAGGAACACCAAAAGTTAAAACTATTACAGTGTAACATTGATTTTGTAAGGAAGAAAATGCAGAAGTTAAGTCTGAGCAGAACAGTTGTTCCATATCCGAGGTATGGTTAGTATACATTAGATAGAAGAAACTTCCATCTGATTGAGCCAACTGCCACATCAACTTGTCAGGATCAAATGCAGAGTTCATTCATCCCCCAAATGCAGAAAAATGAGTAAGCTCAAATTAATAACTTACTTGCTAACTGATGAACCATCCTTGGGGGCATTCATTTCCGTAAATCTGTTTCTTATCATTACTTCCTCTCCAGCACACACTGCTGCAGCCCCTACTTCTTCTTCTGACAAACCCTTTATCAACAAATAGAAGATTAACTGGATTGGTAAATTTGAAACAATTGATCCCATGGAGATTATGAAAAATGAGGGAAAAATTTTTGGTTCAAGGATAAGTAACAAGGTGGTTATTCGTCAACTGTAGGACAAAAAACATCAATAACTAGCTGGTGTCACTGAGGACAAGAGCGGGAGGGAAGTTGGAAGGCAGAAGTGGAGTAGAACAAAGCATACCTGCAGTCGGGCAGCTGCTGCTGCAGCATTTGCTGCCTCCTCTACTTCCTGCTGATTCTTGGCTGCTGTTATTTTATTTCCCAGTTTATGAAGATATTCTTCTGTTTGAGTCAAGAATGATGATAGAACAGTATATCTCTCAGCAGCATCACCTTCGATGCTAGTCTGCTGCTCCAGCAACATTTCTCTATACCTTTCAACATCATTGTTCTTTAGCGCCTCCATCCTTTTATTCCGATCATCATCCTTTCTCTTAGAAAACTCTCTCAACATTCTCTCGTGGTATTTGGCAACTCCTCGGTTACGGGCAGTTCGTGCATCACGGATCGCCCAATGGGCCTCAAGAAGTTTCTTCCGCCACTGGAAGATGGACTTCAATTGTTTATCTCTCATGGCTTTTTGAGAGGCCTGTACTTGTCTTGCTTGCTCCATCCGCTGACGCTCACATAACCGAACAAACTTCCGATACGGCCTATCAGGCATTGCCATGATCTCCTGCTGTTGTTGATCTACTTCATCCCTTAAGCGTGCCTGTAGATCTAGAAGCCTAAGCTTTTTTTCTTCAATTTGTAACCGCAACACAAGATCTGGTCTAATCCTTTTCCTCTCTAAATTAACTGCCAGTAAACCATTAATTTTCTTCAGATTTTCTGACCTCTTCTTGTTAATAACTTCCAAGCCTTCCTCAAAAAGAAGATCTTTGACATCATATGCCAATGTTAGATTATTATTAGTGTTAATCATCCCTGATGACCCAATGGAATCATGCTTCCTAGTAAAAAAAGGAAAATCAAATAATGGTCCATGATACTTTCTGGCAGAGCCAACATCTTTTGGCTGGGGTGCAGTGCTTGCTTGTGCAGGTTTCTTAGCTTGAATTGTGTCAGCCACAGGAAACTGTGGTGCAACCGCTTTTCCCCTGTCTGCTGTAAGATCACTTCTAACAGGAGTTTTCTGAAGATTCCGTTCCGCCTCCTGGTCTGACTTAACAGAAAACATAGCAGTTTGCTGCTCTTCTTTTCCAGTAGCCACTGAGGTTGTAGGTTCCTTTATCACAGCTGCCGCACCTTGCATATTACTTGCTGAGACAGTTGCTTTCTCATCTCCTGCAAAAGCTTCCTCTTTTACAGCGCTCTGTGCACTAACAGATGGCATTGGCTGAGGGTTCTTCTCATTGGATTCCAAATGCCTTGCTTGATCCTCAGCAATTTTCCCACCAGACCTATCCTGATTACTTCCTCCGGCAGAAAGAAGTTGCTGCTGCAACTGCAACTCAAGGGGTGGTGGAGCAATAGCTCGAAGAAGCTCTTGCGGGAGTGTACCTTCTCCTTTCTGCCAAGTAACAAAAAAGGCATCAATGTCATCCACCTATAACTCATTAGTTAAATATTTTAGAATGTGCTTAACAAAAAAAACAATCGGATGGCATAAAAGAAAGCATTTGAGAGAGGAGAAGAGAGAGAGAGAGAACTTCAGACCTTCAGTCGCCTAAAAGCTAGTATTTGCGCTTTAAGAACATGTAGCTGTTGTTTAGTGAAGCCAGTACGCTGTTGTGCCAACTGGACAGCAGGCCCTCCTTGTGAAGGCACATGGTTGTTTGATCCTCCATCATTAGAAGGACCAGCCGACTGAGGAGAAGATCGATTCAATTGCTTAAGATGCTGCAATTGTAAAGTTTCTGGGGTACACAATGCATTTTTTGCAGGCAAAGCCTGATCAAGACCTTGACTCGAATTCACAGATGACTGAGGGGGGTGCATAGGAGGCATTCCATTTCCAAGCACAACCCCTGTCCTTGCAGGCACTTGGTTCTCTCTGCTGTGAAAAGCAAGTTGTTGGCCTGCAGGGTTGTTAGTGCTGTTGACCATCCCTGCATTTGAGCTTGGGCCAAAAGGACCAGTTGGAACATTCTGCCTCACTTTAGGAGGGCCAGACTGCCCAGATGCATCACTAGAGGAATTAGCATGTGGAGAGCTCTCACTAGCAACAGGTGGAGAAGCAACCTGATGCTTTGACGCAGATATAGGAACAGGTGATCCCTGGGCACCTGCACCACTTTCATTGGCTTTTTGCTGAGTAGCCATCCTCGACTGCATGAGTGGAATGAGCTGCGCCATCAAGTTTGCATTTGCAGGTAGTGACAGATCAATGTTACGCTCAAGTGCCCATGCCTGCATTGCTTGCAACTGTGCAGCCATTGCAAGCTGGTTGTTTGCTACATTTTGGATGCCTTGCTGAGTCTGTGGTGCCTGCATAGGCCTTATGACATTAGCAGCTGCTAATTGTCCAATAACAGGGGGTTGGGTTGGAGGCTTCTGCTCATTCCTCTGTTCAGGGGCCAGCTGAGGTGCTTGCTCCATCTGCTTTTCACCGCGTGGAAAAATCTCAGACAAGTTTTTGGAGGATGATGCCTGAGCATGATTGGCTGCCTGCATGGACATGAGTTCCTGCATTTTCAAATTCGCCATTCGCATATCCTGATCCTTGGTAGCGGCAGGGCCCAAAATTCCCATTTTAGCAGCTTGTTGTGACTGCATTGCTAAAGCTGACTTTTGTTGCTGGAAAGCAAACTGAAGATATGCCTGATGAACTGGATTCATAACTTGTTGCTCAACAGCTTGATTCCTATTCTGGCCATCTTGGGAGGAACCAAGCTGCTGAGCCAAGTCAAAGAATTTCCTGGACTGTTGAGGCATTTGCATTGAGCCTGGAGATGAAGCAAAATTGCTTCCTCCCATAACTCCTTGAAGAGCACCAGCTTGATAAGCTAGAAGAGCTTCATTTCCTTCAGGTTTTCTAAGTAATTGGTGTTGCAATGCCTGCACGTAGATCTCAAAATATATAAAACAAAATCACATATGCATAACAAAAGTTCAAAATCATCTTCCACTATTATTACGCTGTTATTCAATTCCTAAAAACACATGCTGAATAAATGAAAATTGCGTATACTCCTTGGTAAGTCTCCCTTAGAACACCAGAGTGCAATGAAAAACTCACCAGCTGCCCGCAACTGCATTAAGATTCAACCACATAAACAACAATTGAACTCCAAAAAAGTGGCTCTGATTGAGAATCTCCAAGAAAACAAAGGAAAAAAAAATAGAAAGCATCCTAATTCAATAAGATTTGTTGCTAGTCAACTTATTGTCATGATGATTACTCTGCACACCAGCTGAAGGAACTGAGAAAGATAATTCTTCTATCCAAAATAGCAAGTCAAACAAATATAATAAAGAATCCTTGGCACACAACCAAAAGCCAAAAATAAAATGTGGAATGGCATAAACAACACAACTGAGGAAAGTCAGAAAAATAGCTTAAGATCATTCCTGTTATAAGTCCTATTACAGATTAGTATTAATAAGCTTTGACATAAAAATTACTCCACAAAATTTTAACCATAATCAAACTGACAAACTCTATATTCATACTATAAATGAACCTTTAAGAAAAAAAAAATTACATGATAAATTCTAAGAAAGCAAAGCTGAACAACTTCACAAAACCCAACAAGGAATGCCTCTGATTTTATTACCAAGAACCTCCAAATAATTTCATCAACCAAAAAGTTGGAGATACAAAAGACAAAATCAGAAACGACAATAAAGGGTGCACCGCACATGGTACACAACAATGGTTGCCCATAACTTGGCATCAGATTCAATCCCAGATACAGAATACTAAAGAGCAGCAATCCCAAGCATGTTCCACGTAGCTGTAGTAATTAACCTTGCCCGACTCCAGAGAAATAGCAGAGTTGATTGCATAATTGTGGCTTAAAGAAGCCAAAAGTTTAAATATCAATCCCAATTTTATCCTAAATTAGTTCATGCTTAGTTGGCCCCCTTTCAGAAAACTAAAACTTACTGATTAACCAAAATTCAACTAGTCACTCGCATTAATTACTAAATTCACTGACCAAACATCAATGATATCTTATTTATCACACATTTTACACTTACTTATTTACAAAAAATGCCTCAAAATACTTATTGATCAAATTCTATGCAGAATCAAATTAAACTCATAACCCCTACCTGCCTGGACCCCAATTGCTGCTGCTGTTGTTGTTGCTGCTGTTGCTGTACTGAGTCGAACCCTAACTGTGGCGTCGATACTGCAGAGGAAGACGAAGATGGCGATGCTGCTGATGACGTGGACGCCGCCCGACCAGCCGGTCCCACCCGGGTGGGTCCACCACCACCACCACCACCAGCAGATTGCATGCAAAATTAATTCCAAAATTATACCAATTTATTTTTTTAAATATCCCCAAAGAAAACGAAAAATCAGAAAAAAAAAATAGAGTAGAAATAGAGGAAAAAGCCAAATCCCTCCAAATTTTAACAAAACCCCAATTTTACCCTCCCGATCCCAACGTTCAGAACATATACAACAACAACAGCTGTAGTATCTCTCTGTTCTCTCTTAGGTTTTTTTTTTTTTTTTTTTTTAAATATCGAATTTTCTCTGACTAAAAAAAAAAAACGATAATTGCGGAGTAAAAATGGAGATGGATCTGATACGAGAGAAAGAAATAGATAGATCGGCCGATTCCAGCAGTGACTCACTACGACTCTCTGAGCTGTTGTGGGCTTCACGCGATTGGAGGTGCCAAATTTTTTCTTTTTTCTATTTTTCTATTTTTTTTCCCCTCAGTCAAACCCTAGGATTTGTTGCCTTATTTTTTTTTTTTTTTAAATAAGAAGCATTTTTTTTTTTTTTTGGGGCGGGTTAATATTATCTCGGAGGTTCAGTAATGAATAAGCTTTATGGCGTTTTATGCAGGGATGAATGGGGTCCACGAAACCACAGTTAGTATTCAGGGTAGTATAGACATTTAACCATATGGTTGGTGATAATTACTATCTGTGTCCTTTTTCTATTGATTCAAAAATTCTCTCTAGTTGCTCACAGAAGTAATCCACCAAAAGAAAATTATTTATTCCATTTCATTGCTAATGCTAATATTATAATAATATTGTGTGAAATATACATAAATGGAATAAATCATTTTGGAAAAGTGCTGAAAATGGTCCCTCATTTGATTTTTTTTTTCTTTATATAAAGGAAAATAATTTATTCCATACAAGTTAAGTGTAAATCTGCAAGTGATAACATATGGCAATTATATAATTAAATAATGTATGATCTAATTGATTTTCTATCATTAATTTAATAGAAGATTTTTAGTCATCATTTTTTTATTTTTTGTGTGTGAATGAAATAATTAGAAGTTATTTTTTTGAAATGAATGAAAATAGTTATTTAATCAATAAAAACAAATTATCAATAAATCGGTATGTATTTTTTATATTAATTACAAACTTTTTTGTACGAAAGTGCTTTTAAATCAAACTATTATCATTATAAATATAATTTTAAAATATCACAATTTTATTAGCATATTTTATTTTAAATTTGTAGGATAATAAGGTTTATTTTTATCGAGTAAAATTGTTTATTCATCACTTAAAACTTTTTATTCATCGCATTTTATCTACAGCTCAATATTTATATTAGTATATGTTTATATTATTATATATTATAAAATTCATCCTTTTGTTATTATTTTGAAAATGTCAGTTTTTTCTTTTTTCAAAAAAGATAAATGTTGATATTAATAAGGTTCAAGGCCTAAAATAATACAATAATAAATAATACACATATGAGAGATTCAAGAACAATAAAACCAGGCTTTAATGATTTGTAGGCTTGTGCTATCAATTTTAGGGTTTGATAAACTAAGCTTCCAACTCAAACAACCAACACAAAGGCCTTTAGTAAATGTAGAATCACAAAAGAGCCCTCTAACCCTACTTTCTCTACAATATATTGCCTTCTTTGGCATCATCGTTGCCATTACTGCTAGTAACTAAAACAGACATCAAAACTTTGAGAATGAGGACTCTTTATATGAATCAATCAAGGAAAGATTGTAATATTTTGATGAGTTTGCCCTCCATCTACAATTGAATAGAGCAAAAATTCATATGGAACTAAGAGTATTCATATCCAAACAATCAAATATGACTAATTTAGTTTACTTAAAAGCTACCTCATAATAATTGAAATTAAATCCATCTACAAAATAAAAAACTCTAAGGCCAACCCCAACAAAAGCTTTCCCCTCCCCCACACAGTTATTTACCAATGAAAACTTGAAATATTGATTGATGGAGAGAGCCAAACATTGTCAAAATCTACCAGAGCAGTATCGCATAACCAAAGAGCTAAATGCCAAAAAAAAGAACAAGGAAATCATAACCCATATTTGTTGGGAGATAAAATTAACAGAAAAAAGTAGAAAATAGCTTATTCATCTTATAAATTCAAAGAAAATTAACATGAAGAAGAAAAAATGAAAATTTTCATTGGTGGCTGGAACTGCTAAGAGGTCCTTCATAAGGAATCCTAGAAAGGGACTAAGATTTTTTCTTTCCTGAAAACATCAATTCACGAGTTGAATCTCAAATCTTATTTATAAAATAAATTATGAGTCACATAGTACTAAAAATGGCTATGATTCAATATTATGTAAATAATGCCATCATATGTCATGCTTTTTGTAAACAGTACCATCATATGTCATGCTTTGATCCCATTTGGGGTTGAGTTTTATAAAATTATTTTTAATAAAATTTTTTATATTATTTTTAAAATTATTTTTCATATAAGTAATTAAATTGATATTTTTTCTAAAAATAAATTTGAAAAAACTACTTATAAAAATAATAAAAATCAATTAATTTAATAAAAAACTTTAAAAATGTTTTTTAATCTCTAATTATAATTTCAAACTCGCCCTTTATTTTGTTGTCTTTCAATGGATAGAAGCCCAAAATTCAAAATATAACAATGGAAAAGTATACCCAGCAATTCAATTTTGGCTTTTTCACCTTTTTTTTTTTTAATTTGCAATAAATTTTCCTTTTTATCCTGTTACCCTGCCATCATTTTTTCTTTACAAATTTAATATCAAGTTGAATTAATTGAACAAATATTTAGTAGTTAAATTTATAGAGATAGAATTCAGGTAAATTTATACACTAGACGTTAGATAAAAAATAATTAATCGCGGATATGTACAAAATATTAAATCAAAAAAATCCGACCTGCCGGATTCGAACCAGCGACCTAAGGATGACGGTTGTCTACAACTACAGTCCTCCGCTCTACCAACTGAGCTAAGGTCGGGTTTTAATAGCAAAGCCAACTCTTATCATTATATTCTATATATTAAAAAGGCATGGTCGCTGTCCGCTGACAATAACCCAGCATCCGTTTAAATAAGTTTTTTTTTTTTTAACTTTCAAATAGACTTCCTGAGTCATCCTTCCTTAAATAAATCAGAATTAAATAATTTTCATTAACTAAATAAATCAGAATTAAATATTAATCAAGTTGTCCTAACCGAAATAATCATAAAATCAAATTAATCGAATTGAGATATTAAATTTCAGTTAAATTGTATTTTTTGGTTAAAAAAAATATTATAAAATATTGTTCACTTCAAAATCAAAATATTATGAGTATTATCATTTATAACATTTGAATATTTTAATTTGTTTATATAAAAAATAATAAAAAAAAAGTAAATTATGACATGAAATAATAACATATATGTTACGATTTGATTCTCAAGGCACGTAACCGGCACTAAAGCATGAGACAATTTAAGACTTCCAATATCTGCAGTGAGCCTGACCATAATAGACAACAAATAAGACAATACACAATGATTTCATAAGCTCGTTACTCGAGGCCATAGGCCCGCATGCTAATAGAGTTATCAATTCGCACCACATCACATTAACAGTAAATCACAATAATAGCCCAAAAGTGGTTGTTAGCAAGAAATCTCATCATACATAATACATATAATAAGTATTAAATTCAAAATAATATCAAAATACATACCACATTACTATAATTGTAGAACTCTAAGTCATAATACAATCATCAAATAGGTTCATGTGAAATTCTCTACTAGAGAAGGAGGTAGAGAAGCCCATCACGCTACCTGGAAAAAAAATTAGAGAGACAAGGGTAGGCGTCTCAGCTTAGTGAATAATACTGCTAATATACATATCTGGTGATCTAATAAATCTAAACTACAATGTTTATGCAACATGTCATTCATACAACTAATCCATATAATCACACATGGATGGAATTAGTCTATAGAAGTCAACTAAACCTCAATATGGAGAGCAGATCCCTCGAACCTGGCTCTCTTAATCCAAATATCATCTTTTAAATCTAATAGGATTGTAGTCGTTACTAGCCTATGCCATGCAGTTCTGAAACAACTCTAAACGATAAGCAAGCCGAGCCATCATCCACCAGTCATAGTTCATCAATCAACATCATCATCATCAAAATTTCATATTCCTCAATGACTCATGTGTCATCCCTATTTCATCCGACATACACAAACAATATGCATCATCATCAAATAGTACAATCACACACAAATGCTAAATAGCTAATTTATGTTCAAAATTAATAATGCCTAGGTGTACTACAATAATATACATACAACAAATGCAATGTATGATTAACAAGAAAATATATTAGAAATATCATTTACAATAAAGAAAAAGCAGAATTTAGATATATCATTGACTCTGACTAGGAGCTGTAGAAGGCAGTCTTGGCGATCTATAAAATAAAATATTAAAGGGTCATCATGATAGGAATATAATGATAATTAAAGAATTAAATTTTCAGAAAAAACCTAATCCCCTTGAACTTAAGAACAACTTAAAATACTTTATAATTTACCAACCAATTAGTTAATTAAAATTTTATCTTATAAACTCTTCAACTATCATTCTTACAATCAATTTCACTAAAAAAATCAAATTATATGCTGAAATCTCGATATAAAATATGATAAATGACATTCACCGGAGTGTAGCTGGAAAAGTCATTGAAAAATTCAAACAGTGACTAATCGCAATGAATTCACTGCCAATGAACTTGTCTCAATGCGCAGAACAGCTGGAAATGGACTTGTAAAACTTTGCTGGTTGCCAATTGAACGGCACGTTCTACGGCCTGGAGCGACAGTTGGCGGTGCATTTCGACCGGTGGCTTCGTGGACACCTTGCATAGCTCCCTAGCAGAGTGAGTGTCAGATTTTGACAATTGGACGATGGTCCTCCAACTGGCAGCAACCCTCTCTCTCTCTCTCTCCCCCTATTGCCTGATTCAACAGTGTCTAATTGGTGTGTCTTCCACCAATCAAACCTATCACACACACACATATATATAATAATTTATTTAATTTAAATCCAAAAAATCTTAAATTAATATTTAATTGATTGATTTCATCCAAAAATTTTTAATTTAAAATTTTAAAAATTCAAGATATTACAATATAATATTAAAAAAATTATGTCCTAATATTTCATAAATTTAAATGTACAGACTAATTGTACATTAATTAAATTATAAATTTATAAAAGAAATAAAAAAATATAAGTATATAAATTATTTGGCACATTAAAATTTATAATTTATTTATCCTAAAATGAAAAAAAGTAAATCTATTAGTTCAATTAATTTGGTAAATCAAACTTATTAATCAAACTAAAATTCAAAATTTGATATTTTTATATTTTTAACCAAACCGAACTGATAATTTTATTTAACTAAACTAATTTAACCAAATTATATCGATTTAGTTTGATTAATCAATTTTTACCAATTAAAACTCATTCCTATATGGAACAATGACTTTTTAAGCTTTTGTTTTTTTTTTTTTATTTTAACTTTTAAATGGATTATGTTAGTTTAATTATCTTAAAATATAATTTAAAATAGACGTGTTATTTTGTTATTTGATTTTTTAATTGATTATTTTAATCAACTTAAAAATATTTTCATTTTACTAACTTGTTTTAAATTTTAATATATTTATTTGTTCTTCTATCACATTTTACTACTTTTTATATTTTTATTTACTCCTATTATTTTCAAGTAAATTTATAATTTTTGGGTAAAATACAGTAGAGATCACTAAATTTTTGCATGTTTTCTGTTTTGGTCATTAAACTTTAATTTTTCACAATTTAATCACTAAACTTTTTTTTTTTTCACCGGCAGGTCACTAAGATAATTCTAATGAATAACTCACTAAAAAACTGATGTGTTGTTTCAAGTAGAATGACATATCATCAAGGTTGATGACATAAGCATTTCACATCACACAAATAAATATATTTTAATTTTAATTTTTAATTTAAAAATATGATTTTTTAAATTTTAAATTTTAAAAACCTCTCAATATGATATGGCATGTTTATGTCATTAATTTTGATGAAGTGTCATCCTACCTGGAATGTAATGTTAACTTTCTAATAAGTTATTTCATCGGAATTATTTTAGTGACCTGCCAGTGAAAAAAATTAAAATTTAGTGATTAAATTGTAAGAAATTAAAGTTTAATGACTAAAACAGAAAACAGACAAAAATTTAGTAACTTTCAGTGCATTTTACCTTGTAATTTTTTATCTCTTCAAAAAAATTTAGCAACCAATAAATATTTATACTTCTTCTTTCATATTAAAATTACTAATCTCAATTATCTTTTCTAATTTTTTTCTTTTTTGTTGAAGCAATATAATGAAAAATTAGTCTTATATTTGTTCATTTGACCACAAGTTATTGAATTATTTTTAAAAATATCTCAATACATTAGAGATATCTTATTGTAATTTATAACAAGTAAATATTAAGATTTTTAATGCCATGTGCATTTATATGTATAATATCATATTTTGTATAATGTGAACTCTCAATTTTATACTCTCAGCATCCAATCGCAGCTTTGACACTTGCTAAATTTAACACGTTGTGCGGAACTATTACACACTGTTACCAGACATCCAAAATTTTCAAACTTTATACCAACAACCAATATCTAAAAAAAAAAAAAAGAACACCACCTCAGCAGTCGGCTGCACCGCCGCCCAGAGGCACGGTGGCGCTGCCTAGATTGCCAGCCTGCAGTCCCTAAAATATCCCCAATATGATTTTTTAGCTTTTTTCTAGCTTTACCCTTTTGGTCTTTTTGCTTTTCCACTTCCTAAACTACTCTCACCTATTCTTCTTATAAATACCCCATTCATCCTTTATTCCAACACACATCTCTTGAATTAGTATCGATAGTTATCTACTAATTTCTCTCTTTTTCTCCTTCTAACCACTCTCTAATTAATTAATTATCTTATCCTAATCAAGTTAATCTTTTTAATTAACTAAAACTCTTTTTTTTTAAATTAAAATTAATTAATTAATTAATCTTTTTAATTAATTAATTAATCACTTTTTTCTAAAATCAAATTTATCATTTTTCTTAATCCACTTTTCATCCAAATTAATTAATTAATCCTTTTAATTAATTAATCATTTTTTTCCAAAATCAAATTAGTCATTTTTCTTAATCCACTTTTCATCCAAATTAATTAATTAATTTTTTTAATTAATTAATCATTCTATCCTTTTTATCATATTAATCTTTTCATCCAAAAGCAAATCAATCAATTTGATCAACCCCTAAACCTTTCCACTTAATCGTGGAACGAACTATGTGGATTTTGATCTCCATTCAATGAGGTACGTAGGCACGCTTAAAATCTAAATCCAAATCTCTATCAATCTCTTTTCCCTTTTTTTAATTAATATGTGAATATTTTATTTTCACCATGCATTCATATTTTGCCACATTCATGCATTATATCATCTTATAAATGTCATTCATGAAATTCAATTTTTAAGTCAAATTAAACTTAAAAGTCAAATTTTGATTATTTAAAACTAAAAATATAGTTCTTGAGCTCAATATGGTTTAAGACTAGTGACTTTATCCATGGCAAATTAATTAAAAATTAATAAATTGAAGTCAACTGGATTTTTTCTTAATTTTTCCATTTAAAAATAAATTAGGATGGCGACTTTCAAAAATCATTTTTTAAAATCAAATAAATTCGAAGCCGAGAGTTCTATCGTGAGTCTAAACCTGAATGAGCATTCTGATTCTCTCTAGCGGACCAGACTGGTGCTCAGGCGAGGCATCACATATACTAATACATCAATACATTAATTTTTCTTATTTGAAAAAATATAAAATGTCGTAAACCGCAGCGAAGTTTTTTTTTTTTTGGCTTGTATAAATCTATTGGTCAAATCTTGGCTTATTTGCTATTTTACTCCTGCAGAAATGATTTGGGCATATAAAAATAGTCTCTCCGAAAAAGTTGGTATAGATTTCACACTATGTTTAGAAAATAGTGGTTTAAAAATAAGAAGAGATGGCGAAATAAAAGTGGGAAAAAAATGGAAAAGGTGGAAAAGTTTTTTTTCTCCACATTGTTTGGTAAGTGGTGAAAAGCGAGTGGATAAAAAATAGAAAAAAAAATTATTATTGTACCCTGTATTTCTTTGATTGAAAAATGAAAATAAAGTTAAAAATATAATTTTATTTATAAATATAATTAAAAAATTTCTTTTCCTAGTTTTCACTCAAAAAATGAGGGGAAGAATTTTTTGTGAATTCAAGAAAAATCCTTTCATTTATATGATATTACCCATATTCTCAAATAATAGGAAAACTCTTTTCTTACCTCATTTTCATTTCCCACCATTTTCTCTCTTTCTAAACATAGGATTAAAGTCCACTCACCACTTTATATAAAGTTTAAAAGATGTATGAATTTTTAATTTTATATACAAACGACAAAGTTATTGTCAAACCTCGACCCAACTTTAGAGTCGACTCTAGTTAATTAGAAGCATTAGGCGAATTTTTTTATTATGCATTTTGATATTAAACAGCATCAAATAGCTCAAAATCCAATCATTTAAAAAAAAAAAAAAAAACTCTTTTTGAGATTGGATTAATTTTTGTATTCTCCTTTTTTGCTTTAGTTGTTTTTTTATATCCTAATTCATATTTTATAGTTGACATTTTTTTCAAATCTAAATAACAAAGAAATAAACAAATACAATTTTTTTCTAGATTATTCAAACCAATAAATCAATAAAAAATAAAACATAAATTAAATTTTAAAAAAGATAAGAATAATAATAATTAAAAATAGAATAATTAGAATAATAGCACCTGAAAAGTTGACTAGTTGAGATAAATACGATGATGATAAATTTTATAGAGAAGATTTTTTTTTTTTTGAGAAGAGATCAAATTTTTTTTTTTTAAGAGTATTGTTTAGTTAATGTATATTAATTTTGAGAATAGGTTTTAGTAGGGTAAAGTCCAGACTTGTGCTCTCCACAATAACAATATATACTTGACTTAAAATATTTTTTTATAATTTTTAAAAATAATTAATTATAATAATTATTAAATAGATACCTAACGTTGGGGCATTCCAGAATATGGGGCCTTACGTGACGGTTTACCGAGTGCTAAAGCACTCACTGTCCAATTTATGATTTAATTTAATATTTTTAATATTTCTTAATTTTAAAATAATTTAATGACATAAAATAGTCATAACTTAAAATTTTTAATTAAGTCAAAATTACTTAAATGGTAAATTAAAATATTTGAAGTAAAATTTATACTGAATTTTTAAATAGCCATTGAATTTTTAAAATTTTTTTATTAAAATTACTTTTATACCTTTAACATATTTTTTTAAAATTTTATCGCCTTGATTTTTTTTTAAATTGACTTATATATAAATAACATATAAATTATAAATATATGATATTATTTTTAAAAACTTATGAAAAATATTATTTTAATACGATTGTTGCTTCTAAATTTTTTTATTTATGATTTTTATTTTTTTAATTTCAAAATTGTGTTTAATAATTAAAATTTAAATATCAATATCACAAGATTAAATATGTCCAATAAAAAATTTAATAACTTTTAATAATTACAGTAATCAAACAGATTGATTATATTCAGTGCTTAAAATTCAACACTTAATTTTTCAGTGTTTAATTTTTAATTTTGCCAAACGCCACCTTAGTGTCTATATTTAAAATCTTGATAGTATATTTCTTTTAAGAATTTTAAATTCAATTATTAGGAATTGATTATGCATGGTGATTGATATTATGAACATGCTTTGATCAGTTGATAACCGTCAATCCCTCTTTCATAAAACTTGAGAATTTTTTGTATTGAAATGACTCTTGTATAAGGTTTTCTGGAAAATTATATGAATTTGTGATGAGAGGCATAGCTTTACTGAGCCAGCATATCATGAAACACAAAGAAGATGCTTCTATCAGATGAATCAGCTTTATGACAGCCAACGTTCTGGATACATAATTTTCACTCAAGTAAAAATTACAAACATAAATTAATAGTTGCACAAGAGAAATTTAACATTTACTGGACCAATCCCTTCGAAATGCTTTAGTCAACTGAAACTGGTTGCATGTTTTCAGCCTCTTTCCTTAGTTCTTGAAACAGGACAGATGACAAGTACCGCTCACCAAAACTTGGATGAACAGTCTGAAATTCAAGCCAACAAATTACATCATCTGAGAATTTATACTCAAAAGCACTCAAGATATAACTTTCAAACTAGAAAATGCAGACTAGTAACTCCAAGAACAAAAAACTAGTTAAAAATTATGTGTGTTCTATACCTACTTCCCATTTTTCTGTAAATCCTATTATTTAAAGAAAAGAAGCTACATGCAACATGGCTTTTTTGTCTAAATCAGTGTGCACCACTATTGATTTTATCAAAGCATTTGAATAGTTTACATTCTCACGTAAATAATTGGAAAATGATTTGTTCTTACCACAATGAGTTTGCCTTTGTTCTCTGGCAATCTAGCAAGACTAAGTGCAGCAACTGTGTTGGCTCCAGATGAAATTCCCACCTACATGAAACAGAATGTTGAAACAAGGTTAACCAAGCAGTTCATAGAAACTAGAAAGTATCTTAGCTTGGTCTCAAAAGAAAACCCAACAAGAGCACATAACATTGGCCTGCTCAGCTCACTCAATAATTAGTGAAAAATTTTCAAAAACTGAGAACAATCTAACAGAAATAAAGTTGTTCGAGTCATTACCATAAGCCCCTCCTCCAATGCCAATCTCCTAGCCATATTTACTGCATCTTCACTGCTGACCTGCCATTTAAGCATTGCATTGTCATTTTTTTGTTTTAAGCAAGGGAAGCATTGCATTGTCAGTTAGGCATATAGATTTTGAACATTAAAGATTCCTTTCATTTCATTTCTTTACCCTCTTTAAGTCTTTTATCTTTCCTTCTACACATTGATACTCACCTCTAAAACTCTTTCCATTACATCCATGTCCAATATGTCCGGTTTGAATCCAACCCCATTTCCAGTAATATGATGAGGACCTGTTTCAATTGACAACATTAGGGACTGCAGCTCCTCCCACCAGGGCGGGGGATAGTTCACCAATTTAACACATCCATTGAATTCTTTCGTTGGTTACCAATTTGACAGACGACAATAATTTTAGCTTTGGAATTTCAAAACCCCTATTCCATTTGTATATAGCAGTTAAAAAAAATAGTTTTTTGGGAAAACTCTTTTCTTCATAGGGACCAAAAAAAGCATTAAGAAGGGGATTAAAAAGAAAGAACAAGATTATTACCTGGTTTACCACCATTTAACACATTACTTTCAGCAGGCTCCACTCCATATATCTACCACAACAATACATATGTTAAAACATTATGGAAGGAATAAAACCAAATAGTTGACAGAGCATGGTAGTGACACAATTAATCAACCATATACAGAAATTTAAATTAAATACCTTGACATTAGGATTTTGGGATTTAAGGTACTGTCCAACACCAGAGACTGTTCCTCCACTGCCTATTCCCATTACAAAGATGTCAACTTGTCCAAGCGTATCTTCCCATATTTCAGGACCAGTAGTTTCAAAATGGATCTGGTTTCTCCATATTAAGTCAGATATCAAATTCAATAGTTACTGACTTGGTGATTTGGTTTGATTAATGAACTATTAAAGCCATGTGATGATAATAGATTATATACCTTAGTATTTGCAGGATTTGAGAACTGTTGCAACATGAAAGCATTTGGTGTGGATTCCAAAAGATCATAGGCCTTCTTAACAGTTCCTCCCATTCCCTTGGTGGGATCAGTGAGAATTAGCTCAGCTCCAAAAGCTCTCATAGTCACCCTTCTCTCCAAGCTTGTATAAGAGGGCATAGTTAAAACCATCTTATATCCTTTCATGGCTGCCATAAATGCCATACTAATCCCCATATTACCAGATGTTGGCTCTATCAATGTAGTCTAACAAAACACACAGAATTTAAATAAAAAAAAAAAAGAATTTAAATTCTACAAATCTAGTTGATTTGGGGAAACTTTTGAGCAAACCTTCCCAGGACTGATTAAATTCTTCTTTTCCGCATCATCGAACATTGCAAATGCTGGTCTATAACAAAATTAAAATGATTTTATTTTAATAATTGGATTTTAACTATGCCAATGTTTTGATTTCTATAAGGGGGAGCTAGTAATTAACTAAATATACCTGTCTTTGATGCTGGCAGTTGGCTGCGTCATCTCTTGCTTGACAGCTATATAAGCTCCACATCCTTCAGCAACTTTGTTAAGATACACAAGGGGAGTTCTTCCAATTAGCTGAAATATTGAAAAAAAAAATTCAGTGAGAAAAAAGAAGAAGATGAGATTCAAGAAAGCCAAAATTTCACTAATTAATATGGATTTAAGCAAGATGGGAAGTATTGAACAAAGGGAAATACTAATAATGAATTCTGCAGAGCAGATTCTAGGCGAAATTGAGATAAAACTATTGTTCCTTGAAGTAGAAAACAAGAAGTACGAGAAGATTAATATAAAAAATTAAAGGTTAATCGGAAACAAACAACTGAAATGATAAAAAAGAAATTAGGAAAGCCAGAAAAGGCTAACAAGAACTGAAGTGAAATGATCAAGGAAGTAAAACTACTTGAGAAACTTCAGTCTTGATTTTAGTTCCAGGAAGTTTCTTGGGCAGATCCCTGACTCTTTGGGAAAAAGAAGAAGAATCAACAGCAGCTTCAGTGGTGAACAATCTTCTTATTGCAAGCTCGTGGCATGTTAAAGATTTTTTCTTCAAGAAATTCCTAAGAGCAGCCATTAATGGAGGATTAAGAAATCTTGACAGTTGTCCCACACTATTACAAGCACAGCAGCCCCTAGCAGTGTATAAAGAGAAAAACCAAGCGCAGATAGTTAGAGCATCTCCTGCTATTTATTATTTGAAAAAGTATATTTTATTAGCTAGAAAGGCTGAGCCGGTAAAAGGTGTAAAATTTTATTAAAATCTAATAAATATTAATTTTTTTAATTTTTCATTATTTAAATTTATTAAATAAAAAAATAATGTTAACATTATCTTAAATAAATATATAAAAACTCATATTGTATTAATTAATTAAAGTTATAATTAAATAAATATATAATATTTAACTCTCTAGACACGGAGAGTCAAATTAACGTTTTTTTTAATTTTTAAAAATAAAAAATGCATTTAAATTTTTGTTTTTGAAATGATTTTTTATAATAAAAAGTTTGACATATATAAAAAGTGTATTTAACATGCTTTTCTCTCTGTTTAAAATTGATTGGTATCTCAAATTATACGAATAATAAATAAATATTAAATTTTGTACACTTTATTTTAAAAAAAATAGAAAATACAATGAGTGACACTTGGTATAACAAAAATATACTTACTAATTCTGTTTAATTATAATTTTATTATTAATTAATTATATAAAAATAACTCACTAATTATATAATTTTGTCATTAATTATATTATTATACTATTTTTCATGACTTTCATATATTTATTTATATCTTTTTCCTTAATTGTTAATTACAACTACAAATTAACAATAATATTCACATTATTTTTTACTTAATTTTCTCTACTTAAATATAATTTTTCCATTAACTATATAGTTATATTGTATACCTTTTTTTTTTTTTCATAAACCTTTATGAATATATATTATCTTTCTAATACTAAAAAATATTAATTAATAAAAAAAAAATTATGAATAATAATAATCATATACTCTATTACGAACTACTATTACATTAAATAATCTTATAATATAATTATAGTTTTCTAGTAAAATCTTTTTAAATAAGTTTAAAAAATATTATTTTGAGAATATCATAAATTTTTCAATACATTATTTAAAATTATTTAATTAATATAAGAAATATAAAATAAAAATATTGTTATATAGATAATTAATGTTGTATATCTTATAAATTATAATCATAATATTGTTATGATTAATATTGAAACTGCAACAAAGTTAAATTTTTATTTTTTACAAAAAAGAAAATTGTATTTTATATTGATAATCATGAATATTGTTTTAGTAGTAAGATCATTTATATATTTAGTGTGTATATATTAATGTTTTAAAATTACCCATTTTAATCTTTTACAAATATAATTAATATTATATTATTCAAATTGCCTAGAGTAAATTAATCAAAATATATGAATATTTGTATGCGAAAATCAGGATTCTTTTTATTGATTAATTTTGTTTTATAATTTATCACAATTTAAGTGATACAAGAATTTTACACCCTTAAGTTTTCATTTTTTTTAAAAAATCAAAATGAAGATATTATTGCAAATCTTGAAATAAACCATTACAGATAATTAAGGGAGGACAAGACTCCTAACACTGAACATCATACAAAAAAACAAAGGCCAATGCTAATTCACGAGCTACATGATTAGCTGATTTTCAAACAAATAAGATCTTGTAGTTTATGATCTCTTGAATAAGCATTTTGCAATCCTCTAAAATTAAGCCAAATATAGAATTATCAATCACTCTTGAGCTCAAAGCTTGAATAACTCCAAACGCATCAAGCTCAAAAACAACATTTTGTATTTGCTTATCCTTTATCCAACTAAGAGCCTCTCTAAAGCTAATGCCTTCTGCAAGCTTAGGACACAGAAAAAGCCAGCAACATTGAACAAGCTCGAGCTCTTGAAAATTGACCTGCACTATCCCAAAAAACACATCATATATTTAGTAAAAAGTGAATATGAAAATTTCACATGTTTAATCTTTTCTTATTTAAATGTAAATAATGAAAATCATTATATCATTTGCAATGATATTTATTACAAAATTTTACATCATAAATAAAGATGACAAAATATGAATATACAATTAGCTATACAATACTAGAATATTTTAGTAATTATAACTTTATAATTTTTCAGGAACTTTATTTTTTCATAATTAAAAAAATAATTTTTTGTCACTTGCCAATAAATCACTATATAAATAAAAATAATCTACAAATTCAATAAACTTTTTATTCATAAATACATTTATAATAGTATTTTAATATTAATAAATTTATAACTATTAAAAATATGACAGAATTTAAAGTTGAATCGTTTGCAGAGCAGTCAAGGTCCAACCAATACTATTAAAAAAGTGGGAAATAAATATATCAAAATTATTAGTGGCATTGAAAATTGGAATTTAATTTAAAGAAAAAAAACCCTTAAAACTTGACTCCTGATACATAGTGTGCGTTTGGGATTGCTTATTTTAGTAAAAAAACAGAGTTTTTAATCAAAAATTGAGTTTTTGGACTTTTTGAAGTGTTTGGTAAAATATAAATCAGAATTTTTTGGGGAAGAAAATGCCGTTTCTAATAAGTTAAAATGAGCTGCTTTTTTTAGAATAAAACCCCGTTTTGGGGTCTGTAGTTGTTAGATTTAATTTTTTTGGATAAAGCTATCATTCTCTCAACAACTCTTAGTTTGTTGAAGGACAAATTATTTTCAACAACCGTTTTTAACAAGGAAGATCTCTGTAACTAAACTCAGCTTTCAAATATTTATATTTATGGAAATTTGTTGTTATTTTTATTAATATTTCATTATATTAATATTATTAAATTAAATTAATTAGTTTAATAATTAAAATCAGATATGAAATATTAATAATTAGGGATAAAATCCAGTTAATTTTTTTTATGGATTAAAATCTAAGCACCTAATTTTAATAAAAATATTTATACTGCTTAATTATCACTCATATAATAAGTATTTTTTTTTAAATATAAGAATATTTATCAATATTTACTCATCCATAATAAAAATTCATACACATTATCATTAACTAGAGTCAATTCTTTCATCATTTTAATTAAATATATCCTTTTTGATCTTTTTAGTTTTAACAACACTTTTAAACAGTAATTTTAACCAAACACGTATAAACTGCTTTTCTGCTTATTAGCAGTTTTTTTTATTTACCAAACACCTAAATAACTTTTTTTAAAACTCCGTTTTTTAAAACTCCATTTTTAAATCAGTAACAACAAATTCAAACAGCAATGCCAAACGGATCCATAGTATTATTTACTTGAGAAAACGTTAGACGGTCGTACGTAACCTGACAAATGGGGTGAGTACATTTATGCAACAGAAACTTATATTAATTTTTATGTTAATAATAAAATAGCTTATTTTGGCAAAAAATTAATAAAATAGCTTACAAAACTAAGGATAGGTACCTCTATTAAAGTAATTACTTTCTTTTTTGTTTTTACAACTGAAAACTCATAAATAAATATTGGTAGGAAAATTTGTAATCATACTGTGATGTATTTTTATTTCATACATGTAAATTAATGAATGCAATGATATTTAATTAATATAATTTATATATATATATATATATATTTATTTTTTAATATGATAAAATATCGATATTGTTTTTTAGCATGTATTATTATTATTTTGGATGAGTACGTATATGTAAATATTAAATAATATATCTTAGATTTTCCTGGTATGGGCATATGCCTGAGTTGATTGTTGATTCAAGTCAATAGACATAAGCCAGTGGCTGGCCCGCCTGGTTGATTCAGTGCATGTGATCATTTACGTGGGGAAAACAGGACCGAAAGGTAGATGGATGGAAGGATTCTTTTAATCCTTGATTGACAAAAACGTGAGAGAATTGGACACCTAGTCACCTACCACGCCAATTAATCCACAAAATTGATTCACGTGCGTGCGCCATACTAACACACACATACACATATATATATATATATATATAAACTTCAGCGTTAATTCCAAGGAATCCTTCAGTTTCTTTTTTTTGGGGGTAATGACTTCGTCCCTTTTGGCAAGACTGCCATGAGATCTATTAGCCAAATTATCGTCAATTAAAAAAAAAAAAAAAGGAGATTAATCAGGAGTTCATCCGAATTCTATAATAAATTAATTAACAAAATTGAAAATATATGGAGAGAAAATAAAAAATAATTTTTTTTTCATAATTTTTTAGCACATTCTAAATATTCAAAAAACACATTGAAAATATTTAAAAGCAAATAAATAGTTAGAATTTAAATCATTATAACTTTCTTTATATTATAAAATATATATTTAATTATTAAATCATATTGATTTAATCATAATGAATTACAATTGAAAAAATAATATTTTAAATAATTCTCAAAATATTTATATAAATGAAAATTCTTCCAATAAAGATCAAAGATCTCTGTCAATTAAATCCCCTCTAGTAGTAAGAGTAATGGCTTAAAAGGGAGGTAACCTGGTATCCATATTCCACACAAGGCAGTGGTCCCCTAACTCAGCCCTTAAGCAAAGGAGGAAGGCAAATTCTTATGTGGTTAAGAGTAAGTGTTCAATCTGATTTTTAAGTAAGGGCGTGTAATATTTGGTTTTTAATCAAAAAGTTGGATCGAATCAGTGAAATTTGGATCTTTCAATAATGAGATAATTGATTTTTTACTTTTGGTTCGATTACTTTAAAATTAGTAACTGCACTAATTAAATATGATTTTTTTAGCAATAATATATTATTTATAATAATTCTTTATTAATAATATTTTTTTATTTTTATTTTTATATTGATATATATAATTTAATAATATTTAAATTATTACTAATAATTATTTAATTATAACCAATAATGAAATCGAAAATAATTAATTTGGTTGAATTTTATTTTGATTAATTTTATTTTATTTTCAGTTTGGTTTTTTTATTATTTTAAAGATTTAATTAATTATAATTTTGGTTTGATTCAGTTGAGTTTAGTTAATTGAAAACTCACTCCTATTCCAAGAGGCAAACGACATGAACTTGAACAATTTATTACCCAACTAGCAAGAGACAACACTGGCAGATATAATATAACAGTAGCAGAGAAATACTAAATATTTTCTATTTTTTACCTTTTCTTATTATCTTTTATATTGTTATTTAGCACTTCTCGGTGGTAGTGCAACTAATTTGCACTGTCCTTCTCTCTCTCTCTCTCTGTATAAAATAATGTGGTGTTGATTTCAATTGTAAATATCAATTATTTTGTGTCTACTAATCCATATCCATTACCTATTAACTAATTTTAAATTTATTTTGATTTCATTTCTTTTTTTATCATTGGAACTATGGCTAGAGCTATTCAAATAATCGGTTCGGTTTAAAATTAAACCTAATTGAAAAATCAAAGTTATATTTTATAAAAATCAAATCGAAATCGAATTTCATATAAACCGAATTGAACTGAAAAGTTTAGTTTGATTTGGTTTGAATTAATAGATTTAGACTTTTTTATTTTATATATATTTATTATTTATAAAATAATTATATATACAATATTTATCAATAATATATATATATATATATATATATATATATATATATATATATATATAAACAGTATTTTATATTTTATATATAATATAAAATAATATATATATATATAATATTTACATAAATAGACTAAATTTTGGTAGGTTCGGTTCAAATTAATTTTTTTTTAGCTTAAATCGAACCAAACTGAAATTTAATTCGATTTTTTATTTTAAAATTTGAACCAAAATTATTAAAAAACCAAATCGAACCAAATTAAATCAGTCAGTTTAAATTGATTTTTCTATTTTGGTTCAATTTTGCTCACCCCTAACTATGTCATTATTCTAGTGGGATGCACGAATTATGATTGCTTTATATTATATTATTTTAAGATGTGTTAGTAAAATATAAATCTATTTTTTATATTTATATTTTATATTTAGACCTTATTAAGTAGAAGCTCTTTTATGGCGATTATTGATAGCCGACAACAGTCATTTCTTAAAAAATATTGTGTAAATTCTTTGGCAAAAATATATATATACATATTGTGTAAATTTGTAATTATTGTAAAAAAATATTGTCAAACATTAAAAAATATTATTAAATGCTTATCTTGGAAGATATTTTTGTTATTAATCCATATTTCTATGAAATGTTTTACTTCAAAAATTGTATCAACTTCTATTTTTTTTTCTATTTTTAAAATGAATAATATTTCAATTTCCAATTTAATTTCATCTTTTAACAAATTAATAGTTGTTATTTGAAATTTTTTCATTTATAATTTGATTGAATTATTACTTTGAATTGAGTGTTTGAAAGACAAAATAAATAAATAAATCAAGTTAATTTTTTTTTCTTTGAAAAAATTTAAAAATTAAGCTCTAACTATATAAATTGAAATTTATAATTTCATAATATTAAAAAATAGTTTTAATACCATTATAAAAACATTATTATAATGCATAACGGTTATGTGATTGTTATAATTTGCTATTTTAAGTTAAAAATTATTTATTTAAAATAAAATGAAAATAAGGTATTATTTTTGGTTTATTTAATAAAAGTCATTGTTAGAATTCTTAAAAAATTTAATATTAAAATAAGTAAATGGAAATTTAAAGTAATTAGATTTGTCATTCAATAGTCAAGTATTTTTCTAATAGCGCAGGAAGTTAGGGATTTGAATTCAAATAACTTCAACCTTTTGAAATATTCCAATGTATAAAAAAAATAAAGATTTAAATTAAAATAATTAATTTTATTTTTAATAAAATTTATTAATTATACTATACTTAAAAATGAATATAAATTTAATACATTCAAACAATTAAAATAACATAATAAGGGAATTTTCATTCATCTTAATAATTGCATTATGTTTTCAATTTCTCCTATAAAAAATATAAAAATATATATTTTTTTAGGTTAGAATAAGGGAGAAATAAATTCAAATTAAATAAATAAAATTACAAACTTGCTCCCAAATTAAATAAAAAAAAATCACGATTGAATAAAAAAGGAAATTACATGATATTGACGTTTAGAAAAAAGATGGAGACAAAATAAGTGTAGTGGATTTTATGATGTGGAAAATTGCCAAAAAATTATAAAAGTGATTATATATGTATATTTTTTAAATAAAGGTGACTATAATAGTAATAGTAATATAAAGTTAATGATATTAGTTTTTCTATATATATAAAAAAGTTTCAATATAATAAAAGTAAATTTTTTTTTATAATAAACTAATTTATATGCCATTCAGTCCATTTCTATGTTGAATCAATTGATTCTATGATTCTCTCTTTTGTCTCTTACTATCTGAACAGAGATGCTGAATTTGATTAGCGAATCCAACAAGCTTTGCCTCAAAATGATGAAATGTTGACATGACAAAAACAAAAAATGCTACTATTCAGTATAAAATGAAGGACGGCCAAATTTAGAGAAATTCATACAGTTTTGCAGCTTACTGTTCGGATTGGAGAATTCCGGGCAGGAAATTTATTGGGACTATCTCATTGTCTGTTCTTTGACTGCCGGTTCTTTCATTCTTTCTGTTTTGTTGTTGGCTGTTTCTTTAATGTTCATTAAATGCAAACTTTTCCGGAAACGACAGGTCGGTTCGTCTGTAGAGGCAATTCAAGAGAAAAACGATTTCGTTTGGGGAGAAAAAGACGTGGTAGGTGATTGACCGTAAATGGGCTTCCTGCCAAGGCCTAAACCCAAGACCAAGCCCGGTCCTCTGTGCCCTAGTTCTCTGGCTCTCTCCAAAGTCCAGTCTCCATAACTGTAGCAGCCATCGTCATTTCTGTAGCAAAACCTATATATACACAAACCAAACTAAAGCGACAGTGTTTGCCCAATTTCACAAATTTTACCATGACTAACCCTAACATTCTCATTCTCCTCCTTCTGCCCTTAATCTTCTCCTACAATGGCGAAATTTTCCGTTTTGCTGAGGGTGGGAAGCGAAGAATCCACATCTCGGACGATCTCGAAGACGTGGTCGACGACGAGGAGGACGAGACCTGGAAGCAATGGGGCAAGAAATCAACGCTTTCTTCGGATGAGCTTGATCCTTCGCCATCCGATTTGGACAAAATGGACATGTGGCAGATCCAGGACTTGATGATGAAGCAGCATTTCGGGCCGGTTTTTGGGTTCGTTAAGCTTCGATTGGGTGTGCGCCGTACTCCGGTAAATTGAATTTCTGTACGGTTTTAATCTGAATCTTTCGCTCTTCTGGTAGAGTAAATTGGCCCAACTAGGTTTCAGTATTCACTATGATTTTGATTTTTGACTAATTTGGGTATAGTAAGATAATTTGATTGCATTGATTGGATTTATGCAAATACATTTTGAAACATAAAGCTAAGCTGAAAATTTCTGTGTGTATATTTTGTTATTCAGGTTCTTTTATAGAATTGGATACATGAGTGATAGTCTTCTCTTTTCTTTCACTCATCAGAACTGCTCTGTTTATATGTATATTCATAATGTTGCGTGTAGATTTTAGGCATCAGATTTTGCAACAGTTTTTTATGCTCTTACTTTCAGGATATGGTAGCTGAGATTGCTATGAAATGGACGAAGGTTCTAAGAACTGGTGCAATTGGGGTGAAGTTCACGGGTGTTGATGCCAGCACAATCATGTTCAACATGGAAAAAGGCCGACACACAACAGAGGTGTGTTCAAAATATGATTATAGCTCCAATATTAAGTGGTTGCTTATTCAGTACTTTGAATCTTTTACTGGAGAATGACAGTTTATCTTTTTTTCAGTGTTCTTCGTTAGGTACATAATTGCATTGTTGCACTTGAATCTCTGATTTCATGTTCTTTTAGCACCTCATCTTTCTCTCATTTATCTCTGATCCAGTTGAAGGAATTCATATTAAATCAACCTGATGCATATGAGATCAAGATCGGGGATAAAGTCTTCCGTAGGCCCGGAGATCCTCCTTTGGAAGAAGTAATTGAGAAGCTGCAGAGTAAGAAGGAAAAGGCAGACGATACTGCTTCCTCAAAGGATGATGAACATCTGAAAGAGGAACTATAATTTACCAGGAACCCACCCTCCTTATATGAAATTTTTAACACTGTACATTTAACTTGTAGTTTCCAATTGTAGCAACTAGTCGTCAACCTTCCACTCCTTTCCTTTCATTTCCGTTTATGATTGTCCTTTTTTCCCCCCATATTTAGCCAAGTATGCACAGTAGTCCCGACGCGCCCTCATATATATATTTTACTTTTTCTTTTCTTTTTTGCTTTCCATATTAATTTAATATTTAAGTTCAAATATTCTCTTCCCCAAATCACCAAAGCAGTAATAAACTTTATTCAATAATAAAATTATTCATTCTTTTTCTTCAATTCATTTGCTATCCATTACCTGCGAGCGGTGGAACTCTCTCCGTAGGCCAAGTTGCTGGTCAAAAGACTAACAGCAGGAAGAAGTGCTGCTTATATCCAAACTCTTGTTCCCTTCCTAATAATATTGGCAGTTTGGCGCACATTAATGTGTTTATTGAGAACCTATTACTTTGGTTATTGGAAGCCACTTTTAACCCTAATTCAATTGAATTGCTACCCATAAACTTAAAACTATTTGTCATGTGATTTTACATACAAAAAATGTGCTAAGCGAGATGCGTTTTATTAATGAGAAAGTCTAGGTTGAATCTTTGTCGCCCAAATTTGAGAATAGGTAAACATATAAAACAGTAACATTTGCATCTGTAAATGAATAGGATCAGTCTGACACATGGTGAATCAATATCTATTTCAGTTTCTTACTAAAGTCAGAAAGCCGGAGAAGGTGAATCCTGGGAATGCTAGATGCTTCTTCTCTCTCTTTTGGCGTGTTGTAACCCCAATCCCCTGTTCCAATTGATCAATCTTAGCAACCAAATTGAGATATATATACCGCATGCACAATTGCCCATCATGCATCAAAACTAAAGGAGAAAAAGGAAAAAATATAGATACAATTGACAGGAGGTGAAGGAGTATACCTAAATACAAGTTCCATCCATCCAATTCAGGTTCTTTAATAACATTCTTTAGGGTTGCCAGTCGATCTTCCACAAAACTGAAATTTAGCAGAATCAGCATCACTTTTCAATTCAGGTTCAACAGAGAAAAAAAGTAAACTGAGATACCAGAAGGTTGGCAAAAGTCCATCAAGAGAGTAATTTAAAAACTAAAAGCAGGCATCAATGCATCTTACTGCAGTGTCAGCCCCTGGTGTTCTGGTTTCTGTTGAAGTTGCTTCAGCACTTCCACCTTGGGACTGAAAACAGAAATCAAGGTGAAGGTAGAAAAGAAGTAAAAGAACTTTTCATACTGGAAGTAAATCATGAACAGAAAAAATCCAAAAAAGCCAGCATAACAGCTTAGTTTTCCCAGTTACATCCAATCATTATATACTAACCCAGTTCCCAAGCCATATATTCTTTCTGGAGGAATTGTTACTCCAGCAAGCTCTCGTAATAAAGCATCTGCAAACCGGCTCTGGAACAAATGGAGAGATAAAAGAAGGGAAAGAGAGGTGAACAACTAAGATAATACAGAAGATTTAAAATACTAAAATGTTTTCAATATCTTCAATATCCCAAACTCATCTCTTCTTCCAACACATGACAAGGATTGAGCTAGAATGCTCTAGCACCACAATAAGCCAATTTTTGTCAGGGTAAAGATACAAAAGGTAATAGGTCACACCTGTTTTGTAGTGACAATATACACCCTAGAGCTGGCAAATTTTAATGCATCAGGAACACCTGGGTACAATCTGCAGAAGAAGCAATCTCAAGTCAGATATTTTGAGGGCTTATTATCAAGGTCCATTCAGTACAAATATTTTGAGGGCTGATTATAAGGTCCATTCAATAGTTCAGTGAATCTCTGGAAATATACAAATATTTTGTGAACAGGCCAGTAGAGCTCATTGAGAAAGATACGACAGTTGATTTACAACATAAAATGTTATTTGGAATGGGAACGTGCCAGCACAATCCTTGTAGGTACTGATAGAGACTAGAGAGAACATAACAACCATGATTACTCTGCAGAAAAATTGCACGCTAGTGGAATATCCCCTGAATGGAAGTGAAATTTGTTATGCATAATGCTAATTACATATCCTAAATGCAGAGGAATTGAACTCCAAAAAAATTCTGATGAAAATGGTATATTTCTGACCCATAACTTCTCCATCAGGTTTATTCATCGTGCATGTAATTCCATCTCTAAGAACTTGATTGAAATACCTGTTTGCTCCAATCCATGCTGCTAAATCCTTATCCATCCATTCATCCCTGACCTTTCCAAAGAGATTTATTAAATCATCTCTATTATTCTCACCCCATTCTTCCATAATGACAGGTTTTAGCTTCATCCAATTTTCCAATATCCCCTCAACTGTTAGTCCCTCTGCAACCTTGCAAATTGAAAAACAATCATCAGGTTCAGATCAATTCGAGTTCTAGATAACAACTATCCATATCAAGAACAGAGATAAAACGTTCAAAGTGAATTTATTTCTTCCATATCCAGCAGACAATTTTAAGCAAGAGCTCTGGTAATATATACACACCGAGGACTTCCTAATGGATGGGATTCTCATCTCAAGAAGCAACCTCACAAGTAACAGATTTTCATATCCAGTTTCTACCACAGGCCGCACCTGCCACAAAATAAGCCGTTAATAGCCCTCAAACATATTCTAGTTCTTTTCATTTTTCTGTCATTACAAATGAAAATGATAAACAAGAAAAAAAAAATGTCTTCGTAAGAGTCAAACAAAACTGCTTAATAGCATGCAAATGGGTGTTTCAGAATCAATAACTAGAAGTAATAGTGTTCCTATTGTCACTATATAGGAACCAATAAAAACATCTCCACAACACATCATAACCAATCACCCCATTATCACAAAAGTAAATATATTTAGATGTTCAGATCACATTTTTCTCTTATAAATTTCACATTAGTGCTCGGAGACAAACCTTCCCAAAATAGCTGAGGATGAAATGAACTGGTGAGAAATCAAAATAGCAGCTTTCAATATTAGGAAAATTAAGCACTAAAAAATATTTGTTTGTTCCTTAATCTGGAAAAATCAATATAGCTTCAAGTAAGTTAGATAAGGGCTTACAATGTACATCTGATCAACAATCCACCCCTCCACGGTCGAATCCACACCGTCAAACAAACTTGGCCATCTCACTTTAGCGGCCTATTAAATTATTATGATTCATAATAACCACAAATTAATTCAGTTCGAAAAATAGCATCATTCATTAAAAAAATGAAGAAACAAGTACAAATTCAAAATCCGGTTTTTCATTTCAAAAGTTGTGTGCCATTTTTCTCAGCAACTATTAAATAAAGTATAGGAGAGAAAGAGAGAAGACCTTGACAGCAGAGAGAGAGCTTTCTCCGCAGCTGTCACAGAGAACTCCATCGAAGTCCAAGGCGTAGAGATCCCCCATTTTCTTCTACCTTTCTCGGTCTCTCTTTTGCTGCTCTAAAAAGATAACATACTCCGATCGATTCTTCAGTACCCGCCACTCGACTTGCTATATACCTTCTTGACCCTTGCACAGCAGAAAATAGTGAATACGACGGCGTTTTTTTTTGACCTTTTTCGAACGACATACGTTTAGAGCTGTTGGCACGTGCTTTCTACCTAGTGCGTGAATTGAATAATAATTAACTTGCTTATTTTATAATTATATCATTTTTTTTATCAATTATATTTTAATTTATTTTAAAATTTTAATTATAATTATGTCTAAAACACGAAATTAAAAATAATAATATTAATATTTATATATTAGTTTTTGGAAAAAAATTAATATTAAAACATGTTATATTATACTATCAATTTAATCTTCAAATTTGAATAAAAATTAATTAGATTATGTAATATTGTGAATTTCGTAAACTAATACTAATAAAATTAATGACTTAATTAATCAAATTTACAAAATAAAAGTTTGATTAACTTAATTCGAAATTTAAAACATAAATAGATAATATAGTATAATAAATTTAGAAATTAATTTTTTTTGCATTATAATTAATAAATTTTTTTCTAATAACTATGATTAAAAATAAAATTATAATAAATTTCAAAATTAAAATGTGACTAACATAAAATATAAAACAAAATATAATTATAAAAATAGACAAAATAGAGGATAAATAAATTTTATCTATTATCCATATTCCTAAAATCTATTTAGGTGCATTTGGATTGTTGTTGGATTAAAAAAATATTTTTAGAATTTTTCTATTTAATTGACCAATTTTTATTATTTTTGATAATATATTTTTTCAAATATGCTTATAAAAAAAATATCAATTTACACATTTTTGCTTAAAAGTAGTTATATATATATATAATTTAATTGAAAATTGCCTTTTTCAAACTCAACTCCAAACGGACCTAACATCACATACTGATGGAAATGAATTTGTAGAGAAGAAAGAAGAATGAAGATTGAATTAATATCTATTTTATTTGGCATATATTTAAAACAAAAAAAAAAAAAAACGAAAAGGAGCAATTTACCTCAATGCTTTTTATATAAATTGAAATTGGTTATATCTCAAAACGAAGTGTAAGAAATTTTAACTTATAGTAGGGGATTATAATTTTTTTGTATGATTATTTTTACCATTATCAATTTAATAGTATTCCAAATAAATTTTTACATATATTTTACATATTTTTTTCACAATTTTCAAATTTCAAATAAATTTATTTCAATGTATCTAAATCTATTTGAAAATTATTAAAAATAATCTCAAATTTTTATTATTTGAAATTTATTTTAAAAAATTTAATATAACTACTATATTTTATTCTTATTAAAAACTCATGGGTGTTATTGATATTATCTTTATTATTTACTTGATATTTTTTTTATATTTTTAAAATTATAATCCTTACCCCTTCTATTTCATTTAAATAAAATAACATTATTTTTTCTTCCATTACTTTTTTTCTTTTTATGATTAAATTTTAATTTGTCTTCTCTCTTCTCATCTTCTCCTTTCTCCCTTTAACATAACTTTCCTTCCCCTCTTTGCGTTGTCGTCATGCATAGTGTAGTCGTTTACCCAAACCGTACCTTCTCCCTCCTCGCACGCAATCGTGCGCTTTAATAGTTATTTATTTATTTATTATTATTATTATTTTTTTTGCCAAATTCGCTTTAATAGCTTTAATTATACATGTTATTCTTTTGGAGAATTTTAATTTGTTTTTTAACTTATAAAACCGGTAGCGGTAACCACGATTGTCCCCACGTGTACGCCACTAATTAACCAGACAAGTTAGATATTATCCATAATACGACGTGTTTTACCCACCATAGCCAGTCAAACCTCTTTCTTCTATCGCTAAAACAACCGGTCCCACTATTACTAGTTACTCGTTTCCTTACCTGGAAATTCCAGTATAAATAGTATAAAGCTTATATCCATACGATTCTCTAGACAGTTTTCAATCTCATCGAAGCGTCATCGTCATCGTCTCCGATTATTGGTTCTCGCTGTAGATCTCTTTCATTTGCGATTTTGTGAGTATATGTCAAAAATGATCTGTACTTATCAAATATTATATTCTTTATCTGTAAGATCTCTGCCTTTGGATGGTTTTGATTATGGTCTGAATGATGATTGTTTAGGTTTGATGATTAATCTTTGTTTTTTTTAATTTATATTGGTGTTCTGTTTCGATTGATTGATTATTCTATGGTACACGCGCATGTTGGTTTACTTGATGATTAAACTAGGGTTTTCTTTTAATAAATTTATTGATCTTCTTATCGGTTATATGAGTTTTTCATGACCGCTAAAATGCAATTTGGTCATGAGTTAAATTGAACATGCATAACATATTTAATAAATGATTAATTATACTGGTTGTACACGCATAACTGATTTTTTTAATCGATTTTGTTTTTCTTTTAGCCGATATTTTTATTGAATTATTGTTTTTAGAAACAATGGAATAGAATCGGCAAATTTTGAAACGGGTTCTTGTTTTTAGGAATTGATTGAAATGAAGGAATATAAATTGTTAAGTGCAGTAACTTGCGTTCGCTTGTTTTTAGCTTTTGTTGTGTTTTGAAATTCATTTCATTTGCAAGTTAACTTTATGGCAGAATTCAGTTGTAAACAAGTTCACATTTAGTATCTTATGTATTAACACATTTAATTCATTTAGATGAAGTAAACTGTTGCAAAAATTTTCAAAAGTCTTGCTTTTCAAAATTTATTTTCAAATTCCACCCATTATGGCATATATCAGTTTAAATATAACTAATTCCATTGAATAAATTAAAAGAATTCCAAATGATTTTTTCGAGGTTCCAAATCTGTCAAGGGTGAACTAATTTGCAAATTGGTTCCATGAATTTAGTGGAATTCATTTGCTCCAAAAGAAACTTTTAAGGCTAGTATCAACTTTAAGAATTTTTGTGTAAAATTTCATTTGATACAATGTCATTTGGTGTGATTTCATATCTTAACGTTTTTTCCTCTGGTTGAGAAGCAAGTGGCAATAGGTGGAACAGAAGTATCCATTACTTTTTGCTTTGTACTCTGGTAAAAAAAAAAAAATCATTGTTTTCTCAATATTTTGAGTATGTATGTCGATTCAGGCAGATATAAGGCCTGGAGAATGGCAGATAATGAGGGAGGAGAGGAGAATATCTCTCGTGGAAATGAGTGGGAAGTTGTATCACTTACAGCATCAACATATGCTGCTGCTCCTGGTCCAAAAGAAGTTGAACTGAAAGATGAAAACAAGGACAATGCATCTGGAGAGGGCCAAGCTGAAACATCTCGTGCTTTGTTCATGTCTAGCCACTTTGTCTTTCCACCAAGCCAGCATGAGAATTTGCCATTGGAGCCTAATAACAGTGAGATTCTTGACGAACAAGCTGGGAAGAATGTCGCCTCTGAACTTGATGTGCAACAACAAGGGGATAAATATGGTGGAAAGGATGACCAAAATTGGCCACTTAAGGGGTTGAATGTATCTGAAGAGTTTCCTGAGATGCAAATTTTTGATGAAAAGGGTAACAGTCTATCCATCTCTAGGACAGAATTTGAAGAACGGACAACTCTGGAAGAGTTAAATCTAAATGAGAAAGAACAGAGTATATATAGTGCAGCAGCTTCATTTAGTTCTCTCCAAACCGGGCTTGGTGGTTCAGCCACATATGGGGAGAACCTGGCTATTACTGAAGTAAATGAACAGTCTGAACAGGGATCGGGTTTCTCTGCAGATATTTCTAGCTCTCCAAGGCCTGATAAAGATGGTAAATATGATGGGTCTGACCTTCCATGTGAAGCGTGGTGGAAGAGAAGGGCAGCTTCCTTGTATAGTCATGCAAAAGAGACAAATGCATTTTGGTCCATTTTTGTTGCAGCGGCTGTCATGGGCCTTGTAATTCTTGGGCAGCGTTGGCAACAGGAAAGGTGGCGGACTTCGCAACTCAAGTTGCAGGCTAGCCTTAATGAGGTACTTCTCCCCGTATTTCTTTTCCTCTTTCCTTCTGTAATTATGCTTTTTATTTGTAGCCTATTGTGCTATTTTGCCATCTGGTTGTAGAACTTTTTCCCTTCAATGCTACTGAGATTGGAATTAAGATTTTTCCATGTGATTTTAATTTTTATTTAGAACTTACAAGAGTATTCCCATATGTGACTAATATAATGGCAAAACATGTGCAGGAACCTGCATGTTTATATTTTACTAAACATTATATTTAATGACTTGGAAGGTTTCTGTGTGCTGATGAAAGAGATGTTGCTTGAGAGAGAGAGAGAGAGAGAGAGAGAGACAGGGAGAGAGAATGAGATACAATGCAATCAACTCATTCCAAAATCAGTTGAAATACATCAATTGATACAGTGAACTGGCTGACATATACCTCTTATCATATTTGAGAACATAAAACTATTGCTTGAATTTTGCTTGTTTCCCACTTTGGTATCCCAAGCTTCCAATCTGTGATGGCTGGAAGGACACTGGAAATGGAATTCCGTGAATTCTCCCAAATTTATTAATTGGTGCATGAATTTAGTCCATTTCATCATTTGAAAATTACAGCTTAGGTTAAGCTAACAATTTGGTTTGTTTCTTCCAGTCTGTCTAATTTCACTCTGGAGCGTGCAGCCATTATGCACATGTTGAAAATAATCTAGCAGCAATGAATACCAGGGAATTTATTTTTGTTTGACTTCGAATATATGTTTTGTTTTTTTGGAACTTGACTTGGAATATATGTTAGTTCCAAGTAATTCAGTCACTTTTTGTGATATGAGTCTGTATATAAGCATAGGGCTTTACTGATTCCTATCGTTGCTGAGTGATATCTTGGATGGCAAAGCCAGTGTTATGACAGTTGATGAATGAATTTCTCCTTCCCTACCTGAAATTCTACTACCGACATTGACATAATTGTTTTGCTTTTTTGCAGAAAAGTGGCAGGATGCTGGGACCTATATCACGACTGAAGGATGTGATTGTGGGTGGACATCGACGTGGGTCGTTTATCAGGGGAAGTTCCTCAAGTGAAAATTAAGATAATGATGAAAAAGTTAGGAGGGTGTTTCAGGGTGGTTATTATTGTATTTTGCTGTGTGGTTGACCTATTTTTCTGATGACAAAGCTCCATAATCGCATGTTAAAAAGTTTGTGGTGGATGTGCTATTGTAATTGTGGTGGCATGTTATTATGTGGCTTACTATTGGCAATTTATTTGTTTTTGGAGATTGATAGGTCACAACCGAGCATCTAAGTATTTCCGTACGGGTTTTGAGAGTCCATGCGGTCGTCACTGGCAATGCTTGCCTTTTCAGCCTAACATGCAGGTCTTGCCCTGGGCTTGTGAACAGGATGCTAAACAGTCCGAAAAGAGATGATTGACTGCATTTGGGATGAGAATCGTAAATCTCTTTTGGGTAGATTGAATAATATATTTGGCCGTTGATAATAAAATTAGTTACTCACGCAATTATATCAATAAAATTTATTACGTTTTGTGGTAAATGGTGAAGAATCGTTGGCATTTGTTTGATCTGAATTTTAAGAATGAAGAATTTGTGAATCTGAGGCGTGAATTGGAGATATCAATGGAGGATATTTTTGCTGCGTTCCTCCTCTTTGTCTTTTTGTTGTTGCATGGTATTTTTTCTTTTTCCGATTATCTTTTGGGTTGTCATTGATTTTTAATTTTTTGGTAAAAAAAAAATCCTCCGAAAATAATAAGCTTTTCTTGTAATTTGTTGCTATGCATGTGGATGTTGGTTAGAATCTTAGTTTGGTAAGGTGATTTTATGTTTTCTGTAATTCATGGCGTATTTATTTTTAGAGGATAAAGACAATGAAATAAAAGATGATTTAGTCACTTATAATTTATAAATATTAATTATTCTCTTAGTAATTTGTGTGCCTTAGGATTTCTAATTTTATCACCCATTGCTTATAATTCTCGCATAATAATTTTGAAAAATTTTAGATTAGATTAATTAATCTTTTAATACTTTTCGTGCCTTAATATATTAATATTTTCTACATAAATTTTATTCTAATTTTTCAATTATTATATATATATATATATATAGATATATATAGTATAACTTGTATATAAGATTACCCTGTATAAGGATAATCTCTCTATTGTTATAAAAAATTTTGATTTCAACATGAGCCAGTTGTAAATAAAAATAATCTCTAAATTATAATAAGTTATAATATTTTTAAATCATGTACTAATAAAGTATATCTCCATATAATAATAATTGTATATATATATATATATATATATATATATATATATATATATATATATATATATATATATATATATATATATATGAATGATAAGGCTATAATATATTATAGATTTTTTATTTCAATATATTATTCATTTTCCATTAATATGCCAATATTTTATTGTCTTTTAATCAGTGTTATTATTAAGAATATTGTTTTTGGGCATTTAATTTATACAAGAAAAAAATTTTGTATTATACATCTATTAAATTGTAACCTCTCACTAAATATACAATTAGTAAGGTCTCAAGGGTATTCATATATAGAGGTTCTACTGTATATATATATGTGTATACTAGCTTTTTTCAAATGTGTTTCGCGCGTTAATTTTTATTACAACTCATTATGATACATTTTAAAATATTATTTAATTTGCAAATATTTATATAAAAAATATTTGTATAAATGTTGTATGACATATAAATAATTTAACTGAATATTATGTGATACTATTTTTTAAATTATAGTACTCATTAGACAACAAAATTTTTTTATAAATTATATTTTCAGTGTAAATAACTTTTTTTTATTTGACTTCTTACTTTTGGCCAATGTTTTCATAATAGATACTCAAACACCTATTGATAATAAAATATATAATTATTAATGATAAATACACATCTATATTAAGTATTTTTTATCATTGTGCTTTATTAATAGTCATTGCAAAATAAAAATGCGTAAGAAACTTGTTTCATTTAAAATTAAAATAATACTTCTATTTCTTTTCTTCTTTGTGTTAATGCTCATTTTTTTAATTTTATATTTGCATTTTTTTTTTGTCTGACTCTTAACTAAATAAATATTTATATAATTCTAATTGATTCATTAATTAATAAATTACCAATCCTAAAATATATATAGGACATATAGCAAAACCTTAAAAATAAATATATCACTACTTAATTTACTGTCAGCAAAAAATGAATTATTGTACATACTTTGCTAAATGTAAAGATATATAGATTTTAGAATTTGAATAAATTTTTTATAATTATTCTAGATAACAATGGTTTTTTTTTTCTTAGAATAAATGGCTCTTTGCTATTATTATATTATATGATTTCAAATAAAAAGTTTTTAGAGGTGAATTACAAAAAAGAAAAGAAAAAGGAAGATAAATGTGTATATGAATTTTTCGCAAAGTTTATAAAAAGAGGGATTGTGATAATAATAATAATAATAATACCATTTATCATAATCTGTAAAAAATATTTAATATATAATATTGACTAATTTTTTATTTTTAAAATTTTATAACTAATTAGAAAATAAAATGGTAAGATAATATATATTATATTTAAAAATTAAATTGTATCTTCATGAATAAATTAATATATGAATTACTACTATATTTAAAGAATAATTTATCAAATAGCTATTATTTATGAACTAATAACTTAACTTTTTATTTTTCAGCATAATATTTGTCTTTTTTTTTTTTTTTTTGCCATTAGATAAAATTTTACGAATATGAAAATTAATTTTAAGACTTTTTAGAATAATCATTTTGTGTTGATACTCATTCTTTTTTTTTTTTTTTTTGTGTTTACATTTTTTTTAATTTCGTTGAAAATCAATTATGACTATTTAATGAAAATTTGAAAACATAATATATATGATTAACTAAATTAAAAGTTGAAAATATTTATTATATTATAAATGATTTTTAATTAACTTTTAATTTTGGGACAACTTGAATATTGAAATACCCTGAATTTTCAT
The DNA here is from genome assembly GCA_947687605.1 of Reutealis trisperma. Taxonomy (NCBI): domain Eukaryota; kingdom Viridiplantae; phylum Streptophyta; class Magnoliopsida; order Malpighiales; family Euphorbiaceae; genus Reutealis; species Reutealis trisperma. The sequence goes on along the minus strand of CANTUT010000033.1, from coordinate 3,135,537 downwards.
TTATTTTATAAAATTTTATTCTCGTACGAAACGTATTATTTTATTAATTTTTTTATTAAAGTAAGAATCAGAATTATATTTTATTAAATTATAAATATTCATATTATTTGAATATGTATTATTAATGGTAATTTTAGTATAATATTATATATGTATATTATTATGATAATGTTAATGTGGATTTTTGGAGAATTATATTTTGGATTGTATTTTGATATTTGAGTATTAATAAATGTATTAATTAATATTATAAGTTTGATTATAGTATTTTTATCGAATGTTTGGATTTCCGTTATAATTACTACTATTATTAGTATTATTATTATGATTATGATTATGATTATTATTATTATTATTATTATTATTATTATTATTATTATTATTATTATTATCACTATTATTATTATTATTATTATTATTATTGTTATTATCATTATTATTATTAGTATTATTATTTTGTATGTATATAAATGTGTAGTATTATGTTTATATAAACATATGTATATAGTATTATGTTTATATTATATGGTTTAGTATATATATATATATATAGCATAACTGTGTTTAAGTTAAGTAAAAGAAGAAGGAAAGTTAGCATGTGATTGGTCCAAAAGGCAAAACGGGGAGTTTTGAGAGAAAGCAAAATGGGACAACAAAGAAGAAAGAGAGGAAGGAGGAGAGAGAAAGGGAGAGGCCGAGAGAAAGAGAGAGGAGTTGGTGGCGTTCCGGCGGGCCGTGGTGAGCACCGCCACCACCGCTGGGTAGAGGATGGACCGGCGACCTCGAAGGAGGTGGCAGCTCGATGATTGGCAGCGGCACGGCGGCGTACTTGAGGAGAGAAGGACCGCCGGCCACCAAGACTTCAACTGCAGATTTCGGCCGACTCCGGCTGCTAAATCAAGCAAGGTCGGTCTCGTTCAACTCCTGAGGATGAGAGCTTCATTTTGGTACCTACCTTGCCCCTTAAGGATTGCCAGAGGAGGAGATCGAAAAACGCAAAATTGTAACTTTGGAGGCGTTTTCTGGCGACTGGAGGGCGAGTGACGGCGAGTGGTGATTCTTTTTGTGATCCTGGAGTCGAGGTGAACCTGCTAGTGTGGAGCTTCCCCAGATTCGCCACAGCAGCGGCGGCGCGTGGAGTAGTGCAGCACTTCTGTTTCGACGTTCCGGCGCGATCCTCGACGTCCGTATGATCGAATTTATGAAGATTAACCCATAATCCTTATATTTCAGTCGTTATATAAGTTATTTTATACTTAGTAGTCCTTAGAGTATTTGTTAGGTTATTGAGTCTGTCCTGGGGTTGCGTGTGATTTTTATCCTGATAATGTTCACTGTTGCGAGGTGTCGGTGTTTAGCATCTTTCTAGTTCCAAGGCTATTCTTCCAAGGGAAGCCAGTCGGAAAAGTTGACAGTTAGGTGAGTGATACTCACTAAGGTATTATTCTGTTTTCATTTCATATGCATTGCTGTGTGTATATATATGTATATTATGCACTATTACTGCATATATAAGCATGTAACATTTGACTGTGAATGGAATGATGAACTGATATTTTGTGCTATATTATGGTTATGATTGATGGATGGAGGTCGGGAGGATACAGTACCACCTAGGATTATGGATTTGTTATGGTTATGATTTGAATTATGATGGATTCAGAAGATGAGCTATGACTGATGGATGCCGGCCGGGCCTGCTCATCGCCAGGACTGCTGTCAGTCGGGTCAGGGTTGCGTGGTACAGACCAGTGACAACCGGGCCTCTTTGATATAAGAGACAGATTATTTAGATTCAGAGAGCCAGAGTAGGGGGATCGGCTCCCCATATTGAGTATTGAGTATCAGTGTGGTATTGTGCACTATATCCCATCCTTGCTTGATTGGATGATTTGTCTGATTCTGTGGCATAGTGCACAGCATGTGCATTAGAATTCTATCTGTAGGATACCAGTTTAATATATTAGCTAGTATCATTCTCTGAGTCGAACGCTCATTCCTGTTCATTTCGTTGTTTTCAGGTCAAGGAATGAGCTTGTGAAAGAATTGTAACTGGGTAAACTGCCAATCTTTTCGGCAGTAGTTTGTATTGTTGAGTATTAAAAAACGTATGTAATAGATGTACATTTGTAATTATAACTCTAGAACTCCGCAATGTTACCTTTGTACTTGTACACTGTTATTATTCAATTATGTATTTTGAAGGGCCGTAGTTTATTGTTAAGCAGAATCCTTATGTAAGTTATTTCATTTATGGAATAAATGGGTTGTTGGCCAGTGGATTTTTATTTTATGATGATATTATTTTGTATCTGCTTAACTTATTTAGGCCCATAGCCATTTTCAGTTGGGCTTTCAGTTGTGTGTGTTTTGGGTCAGGCTTACTACAGGCACTGGTAGCCACGTACAATTCCCGTGTTCTAATGCCGATCACGTGCCTCGGGTTTGCGGTGTGACAAATATCTTCCATAAAGAAATTTTTAAGTAAATTTAAGTATTTATAAAATTGTAAAAAAATAAATTTTTTTAAAATAACATACCATTATAAATATAAATAGAAATTTTGAAATTTGATAATAAAATAATAGGATTATACTTATTATTGTTAAATGAACTCTTAAATAGTGCATATTCTTTTTTTGTTAAATATTTTTATAGAATCAAAAGTAATTTTTCTAATTTATAATATAATTTTCTCAAAATCAAATTATAATTTCTCTAACTTGTTAATATTATAATAATCAAAATTAAAAAAATTTATCTAACTTCTTAATATTCAAAAAAAAAATTAAAAAACATAAATTATTCTAATTGAATTCTTTTTTAATTTAAAGTAAATATAATTAACTATATATTAATAATAATTATTTTATTTTTTCTCTTTTATTTAAAGTAAATATAATTAACTATATATTAATAATAATTGTTTTATTTTTTCTTATTATAGTTGAATTTGTTTTTTTTATTTAAATTAAATATGTTACAACATGCTCTAAAATTTTTTTATTAAACTTTTTTTATTAATCCTCTTCCAAAAAAATATGATATGTTCAGTTTTATTTTTAGTATTTCATGTAATATAATTATTTTGGTTTATTTTTTATGCATAATTATAAAGAAAATTTATGTATTTATTACAAAAATTATTTGTTATATACATATATTTCGTTTTGTAAAAGCACCTGTTTTATTCGTAGTATAGTAATGATTTTTTTTTTTTTTATAATCATACTTAAATAACTACAGACTTTTATTCATATATATTATGATAATAAAAAAATTATAATAAACTGAAAAGGAATTTTTTTTTAATGAAAATAATAAATTCTTATTATTCAAAATGAGAAAATATACTTAATTTTTAAGATTGCTAAATTTTTGATGATTATCTCAAGATACATATATATAGGCAATTAGCGATTTATTAATCAATAAATTGTCAATTCTAAAATAAAATATATTAATTATATTTTTTTAATTAAATAATGATTATGCTTTTCCTCTCCCTTAGCATATATATATATATATATATATATATATATATATATATATATATATATATATATATATATATACACACACACACTAATAATTTTTAATTTAAAAATATTAAAATTAGTTTAAACTTAATTAAAATATAAATTTTAAATTTTTATATATTAAATTTCACCATCTAAAAATTGAAAAGAAATAAAATAAAAAAAAATAAATGGGAAACGGCAATGGAGATCCCGCATAGACGGAAATAGAATTAAATAATTCACGTATATAAAGCAATAATAAGATGGAGATTCATTGCTAAGACAACGGGGATTGGAATTGGTAACCCACTCACTCCATTTCCATCTCTAAGTGGCTTGTAAAAATTTCGCCTATTTTTCCCTACAAGAAAAGGATTTACTTTATCATTCATATATTTGATTGAGAGAATTGGAGTTGGAAAAATAAAAGAAAAAGGCTTGTTTTGTTTGTTGAAAATGTTAAATTAATGTGTAAATGATAAATAAAATTGTAAGGTATAACAAACTGACCATTTCATATTGAATTTGGATGAATTTTCAGAGTTATCATTACTAGTATGATAAAAAGATATATTCTCATCAGTCAAGAATTTTATATTAATTGTTCCGATTATGGTTTTCATATTTTCAGATAATTTTTTTTTGAAACACATACATTCAGATAATTAAGTTAAAAGAGTATTGACAGTTTATAATTTAGGAAATTAAATATGAAATATCAATATTTTATTTTCAAGTATATATTCATGTTCGGCACTTATACATATGGAAAATGATAATAAGCAAAATTACTTAAAAGTCTTTCACTAAGTTTTTTTTTAATTATACATTTATAATTAATAATATTATCATTTATTAATTAAATAGTATAATTATCTAATTATGTTTAATTTAGATAATAAAAGATGAATTCAACTAGAATAAGAAAAAATAAGATAATTATTATTTAATATGTAATAAATTATATTTAATATTTAATTATATTTAATTTAAATAAGAAAATAATGAATTCAATTAGAATAAAAAAATAATCATTATTATTTAATATATACTTAATTATATGTAATTTAAATAAGATTAGTATATTATACTAATTTTAAATTTCGTTTAGTACTACTAAATGAAATTTAAGATAGGCAAATTAATTTATATATTTATGTAAATTTAACATGTTCTTTTTATATATTTATTTTAATATATTTTAATTATTTGTTAATTAATAAAATAATTTATACAAATAATATGCTATTTTTTAAGATAGATAATATTTATTATTATTTAATTAAAAAAATAAATATATAATTAATATGTTATATTTTAAGTTTGAGTATTACGCTAATGAGTTTATTAAATTTTAATAAATAATAGACATGTGTTTAAATTAATACATTATATTAATTTCAATTTTGTTTAGTACTACTAATTTAATAAATAGTGATAAGCATGTTTGTTAACAAGTTTACTAAATTTTAATAAATGATAGACACGTGTTTAAATTAATATATTATATTAATTTTCAATTTCGTATAGCATTACTAACTTAATAAACAATGATAAATATATTTGCTAACGAGTAATAATAATTTACTAGTAATTTATTGATTAATAAATTAATTTATACAAATAATATGCTATTTTTAAATATATGTAATCTTTTTTTTTTTTTTTTTTATCTAATTAGGAAAGTGTCACGACCCAAATTCAGAGATCGTGACCGGTGTATAATTAGACCGAAGTCTAGCCACACAAGTTTGACTATACTATAAAAACAAATATAACACTATAGGATTTAAAATAAAAATGATAGTAACTTATAGTTTATTAAAACTCCATAACTTTTACCCCAATAACTATTTAAAATAAGAAGATTTAAAAAAAAATTAATCGAATAAGTAACAAATGATTGTAAATTTAAACAATTACTAATTAACTTAAATAGCTCTATCAAATAAAAATAAATAAAGAAACTATCTAATTGCCCTAATAGCTCGAAAATCATCTAAATGAGAGTAACAATTGAATACTTTTAGACCTGACTCGGTATCAAGAGTGAAGGAAGAGATAAGCTTTGGCAACTATCTAAAATCTACAAAATAGAAGTTTGTAGAGGAATGAGCATACACCGCTTTGCTCAGTGAGAACATATATGGCAGTAAACTTCTTAATAAATTTTATTTATATCAAATTACATAAAACTAAACATCAAATAGTTTCCAAGCATTTCATATAACTATCAAGTCAATCACTATATTTCACATAATGGCTACAAGACCTTAAGTAATATATTCGAACTATAACTCATGTAGCACTTCCAACAATAACTTTAGAGTACACATATCAACTTTAGCATTTTCATCATCACATTTATATTTTTTAAGAGATTGCAAAATAAGGTATATTGGGAAATACCTTGTTAGACTTATTAATTAACATATAAGACATTATACCCAAGTACTATTAGAAAATGGAGCACTACAAACAAGTTTGATATACACATATAACATATAAGGCAGTTTTCCCAAATCATATAGTAACCAAATATACCCCAGGTGCACCATGGGAAGCCTAAGTCGTGATCTTATCCCAATACACAATAAATATTGTCTCAATACAATAACAATTCACATCGATAAACCACATATAAATTATTTCATACAATTACATCACATATAAAGGCATGCATTCTTTTGTTCCTCGACTTATAATATAAGCAATACAAACATCAATCATATTACCAAACAATTATTTAGTGCTAGTTACCGATTTAACACACGTGTCCTCACCTGAAGCAGATTAATTAAGCGATAACACCAAATTTATTGGTTATGTTGATTAGCCAATTCTCCACCTGAATATACACATATTTTACAACGATTACCTTTAAGTTTTGATGTAAATATAAATCAAATGCATCTAATTATCATAGGGTTCATAAAATGCAAGTGTTATGCAATACAACACCATAATCCAAATATTTTTCCTCTAGTTTTAATCATTGACAGCAGTAAATTTATTTGCTCTAAACTTGTCATAAGTATTCCAAATAAATCCAAATTTTAAATACAACCAGCCAACCCATATTTAAATCTATCAACCGGAAAATCATTTACTTTGGACTTAATTAAGGACTCAAGAAAGTATCCCAAGTTCTGCTGTCAAAAAACCGACTGAGCATTAATAGCAGAAAAATAAAAATTTTACAAACCTATATAAACATTCTCCAAAATTTATGAAATTTTAACATGATTTCCTCAACATACCTAATTAAATTTCATTAAATTTTCACACCAATCGGACATCATTTGGACTTCCAAATAATTATTTTTCTAAACTGACCTGTATAAATTTTCTTACCAAATAGTCATCACATTATTCTTAATTTTGTTCGATCCAACCATTGGATCATATTAAAACTTAAATATGTTAAAAATAACATCTAATTGAAAATGATATAAAAATTTCACCGTTAAATTTTGCCCCAATAATTTATTATCAATTTTTGAAATCACTAGTCATCTAATATATACATAGCTAATCCAATTTCAATTCATGAACCAACTTTAACATATTCTCCTACAATCTCCAATTAAATAAAAAACCAAATATACAAATTAATTCTAATAAAATAGATAGAAACAATGGCTTACCTCAAATAATCAAAATTTTAGAAAAAGATTTGAAAAACACTATTTACAAACTTCAAAGATCCTATTTACTTTTTTTTTTCCAGTTACCCACAATGCACTCTTGTTTCTTAAGCATTCAATCACTATCGTTCTTTTTTTCTTATTCTTTTCGCTCTATTTGGCAGCTGAAAATCTCATATCTCTAATGTTATTGATACTTATATAAAGTTTCACTAACCTTAAATCTCTACTAACCCTACACAACACCACACACATGTGCACACACAGTAACATATATTAATACACATATGATTATGTATTAAATATACAAATAAATAAACTTAATGTATGAATATATATATATATATATATATATATATATATATATATATATATATATATATATATATATATATATATATATATATATATATATATATATATATATATATATATATATTAAAGAACATATATATTTATAATTAAAATAAACTCTAATATGTATATATATAGAAATATAACAATTTTTTCTTATACTTATTCTCTACTTAATTAATCATAATATAAAATGTTCATAATACAAAAATTAAGTATTTCACATAAAGTAAATGTATAATTAATATGTTATATTTTAGGATTGGTGATTTTCTTATTGTAGTATTACACTAACAAACTTGGTAAATATTAATAAATGATAGACCTGTGTTTTTTAAATAAACAATGATAAATATATTTGTATAAAATATTTTCTAGCAAAATATTTATATTTAATTTTTTTTGATGAATTGTGGTTTATGTATTTATATAGAATATATAATTATTTTGTATCATCATTATAATTATATTAAATATGTATAACTATACAATTTAGATAATATTTATTGTATAATTGTATTTTTGTTAATTTTTTAGCTTTTCACATGAAAATTTAACTTAACTTTGATTCAATAATTAAAGTGAATTTAATAATTAAGGTATATAAATATTTTTTCTTGATTTTAAAAATCGATAAATAAAATTTTGGTTGCATGGTATTTATTTAAGAAATTTTATATCATTTTAATTTAAAATTTCACTTAATATAAAAGTATATAATTTTATATTTTATATTTAAATCACAAAAATTGGTCATTAAACTTTTGATAAGGAAAAAGTAAAAATCTAAAATAAATATAACAAGTGAGAATAACATGTAAAGTATATTAAAAAAAATTATATATATATATATATATATATATATATATATAACAAAAATATTTGCAAGTATGTATGTAGATGAACGTATTAAAAGTGTAATTCGATTGTGATTCCATACGTAATTATGTGCATATATGAGATGAGATTACGGGTCTGTACAATTATTTTAGTATACTTTGGCAAAAAAAAAAAAAAAAAAAAAAAAAAAATATTATTTTAGTGCATTTAGGCTATTTTGAAATGGGCTGAACTGATCTACGGGCCGGATATTGATGTCTAAGACAGGAGTTAAAGAAGAGACAGGGTTTTTCGTGCAAGTGCCCTCACGGGATTTGGCGGGAAAATTTTCTCACATCTCCATTTTCTTATTTTCCTTCTCAAATATCCACGGCAAATTATACCATGACCCAGCTACAACAAAATTAGGGTTTTGATTGCATAATTGCCGCAACAAAGCGCCTTTTTTCTCCTTTTCCGGTAATTTCTTTTGTCAATCTTCTATCAGGTAGCCGTCGATCTTCCATCTTCTTCTTTCAATTATTTTTCTGTTTTTCTGTTTGGTTGCCGAAAAAATGGATATAAGGTTTAATGCTTCTATTTCGTTTATAAATTCAAAAGTATTGATTAACTGGAAACTATACATATAGTGCAAATATTCCATCTATTAGGTTTCTTATTTAACCTTTCCGGATGATTCTGTGTTGTTTTATATGTAATTCATGCTGCCATCAGTAAGTTCTCAGATCTCTTTGATTTTTCCATATAGTTTAATTAATACTTCTAGCAATAAGTTCTCCTGTATCAGGAAATTCTCTTATTTCTTATTTTTCCCCCCACATTTGTTAACTTGTTATTTGATCTCAATTTCTGTTTCTAGATTTGATTCTCTTACATGTTGTTACAATGCATATTTGGTGCTTGCTAAAATTGTTCCATATTTATTGTCCAGAAAATATGACTCCTACACCATTTTGATGAAATGGGTAAAGAGGAAAGTCCACAGATTAGAAGAAGAACAACCAGGTCCTCTTCTTCAGCTGCTGCTACTGGCAATGAGGTTGAGAAAACAAAAATATGTGAATCTTACACCCCCACCCTCAATGATCTCATGTTTGGAGGGGAACGCCTTAGCTTTGATGATCTGTTATCTAGTTTTCCTGCTAGAGGGGTTCAGATTTCTGAGCTAATGCATCTTTTGGGTCCCTTGAACTCCCCCATGCTTCCTATATTTATATACGGGGGTGCTTCTACTGGAAAAACCAGTGTCATTCTCCAGATTTTTAGGCATCTCAATCGTCCGTTTGTTTATGCAAGCTTCCGGACTTGTTATAGTCCTCGCATTTTGTTTGAATCAATTTTAAATCAGCTGTTGTGTCATAGAAAGAATGCGATCAATGGTTATTCAAGTTCAAAACGCTGTGAAAAACCATCTGATTTTGTTAATTTTCTTCGTGAAGCTTTGGCAAATGTCATTAGTGATCTGAAGGGGAATTCAGGGAAATTGAGCTCAAACAAGTTGACTGGACGGCCTGATGGAAGTATGCTTTACTTGATTCTTGACAATTTGGAGCTAGTTCGTGATTGGGATAAAAGTTCCACTATGCTACCTTTTATGTTTAAGCTTTATGATATTTTGAAGATGCCTGAAGTGGGGCTTGTATATATTAGCAATACTTCATCCGATACATACTACTCCAATATGGGATATATAGAGCCTATTCCTGTTTATTTTCCTGAATACACAGAAGAAGATCTTCGTCAAATTTTCCTAAGGAACCAAGCAAATAGAAAGCTCTACACCTCCTTTCTTGAGTAAGAACATAATTCACTTTCTGTTTGTGCTTCCTGTTCATTCTTTGCTTTACATCATGCACTCATTAAGTATTCTTTTGCCTTTCGTCAACAGTGTTGTGCTCAGACCGTTTTGTAGAATTACCAGGCGAGTGGATGAGTTAGCTACTGCTTTTTCATTATTGTTCAGAAAATATTGTCAACCCTTAAGTGACCTGGAACATGTACCTAATGAAGAGATGAAGAGAAGGTTGTTCAGTCATTTCCAGCCACACATTGCCCCTTCATTGAATGAGATATTCTGGGTTCCCTCTCGTTCTTCTCTTGAAGTTGAAACTAACAAGGAAAAAAGGCGGAAAATCAGTGTAAGAAAGTCTATAGGCAGTGAAGATCTTGCTGAGGTTGATTTCCATATGTCTACTTCTGTGAAATATCTTCTAATTTCAGCGTTCCTTGCTTCAAGAAACCCAGCTACTCTTGATGCATCCCTCTTTGATTCAACTGGCGGTTCAGATGGCCGCAAACGTAAGAGGAAGTAAGTGCCTTGACAATTTGATAGACTACTTCCTAACTGATGCATCAATTTGACTTCTTTGTTGGTTCTGGAGTGATGTTCTACCAGAATTTTCTTATTCAAGGCTAGATTTGAAGGATAAACTCATCTCCTTGATTGTTTGATCAGCTTTCATTCTTTATAATATCATAAATTTCAATGCTGGGGTAGGAAATTTCTTCAAAATTAAAAAAATAGCCTGAACTTGCTCCATATTTCTTTAAAACCAAATGTGCATCCACCTGCCAATTTCTTATTTTGTGTCATCTGAACCCAGTGAAGGTGGAATGCGCTTAGTCTTAGCATTAAGACGACATGCTAGGTTCCAGTGTATGTCTGCTAGTCAGTATAATGCTAGGTTCCAGTGTATGTCTTCTAGTTAGTATAATGCTAGATTTCAGTATATGTCTTCTTGTTAGTACAACTGATCCTGTTATCTTTAGATATCCTGCTATATGCTTATGACTAATCCATTTATTAAATAGAGTGACAATCCAATTTTTTTTTGTTGAATTGCTAATGCAAAACCTCACTGTTCGTTACTATTTGCTAAGGTTATGGAAATGACTATCATTTTTTTTTTTTTTTTGTTTGTAATGGTACTATAGTAGAAATGAGTTCATCCTGAATGGAGCATTTATTTTGTTACTTTGAAGCCCAAAGAGCTAGTACCTCATTCCATCTTGCAAAACACATCTTGCTAACATTACATTTTCTGATTGAAAAATTTTCTGTTCAGGGCTTCTCAAAAATCAATGGAGCAGAAGGAAGCTGTAGAACAGGAATTACTTGTGAAAGGACCTGGAACTTTCCCATTGGAGAGGCTATTAGCTATTTTTCAATGTATATCATCTATAGTTGAAGGTCCATTTGATGAAGAAGAACATGGCAATGATGTGCTCAAAGTTGAAGGTGGGGATGGTGGACTCATGTCTGATGTTCTAATGCAATTATCTAGCCTTAGTGATGCCAATTTTATCATTAGAGGAGGAAGCTGCCCTTTGGAGGGTACAACTCGGTATCGATCTACAGTTTCAGAAGAATTAGCTTTGAAGGTAACTTTCTTGAGTTTCTCACATTGAACTTTATACAATATTATTCTAGGTATAACATCACGATTTTTCCCCATTTGCTTACATGTTATATCATTGTGTCATCTTTGTATGTAGTTTGTTCAAAATAGGTTGCAAATAGCAGAAGTTTGATGTTATCTCTTTTTACTTGAATGTATTCACTACTCATTATCCTTGAAATGGATTGTAGGTAGCTAGGAGCTTGAAGTTTCCTCTGACAAACTACTTGTACAGAAGATAATGTCGGATTAGGTCATCAAGTATTGCTTAAAGATCTGCCATCGGAAGCTCGAGAGGTAATGAGGTCTTATTGGCTACAATCTCTTTCAATTATCTCAAGTTTTGATGGACTGTAACTTGTGCATATTCAATTCTTCTTGAATAAATATTATTATTAAAGAATAAATATTATAATCTGCTGAATGAATTTTAATTCACTTATCTGAGAAGTGACAGTAGATTAGTTTCTAGAAAGGCAATGACTTACTGATCATTTTTCACTTCCTACAATGCATGCATTGACGATTATCCCTAATCCTCATGCTACCCTCCCTTCTTTCCTCCATTTTTATTTATTTTTTCATTTAAATTTTCTGATCCTATTTGAAATTTAAGAACAACTTGCTTTAGTGCATTTTTCTTGATTGTGGCAAATTGTAGAAAGTAATTTGGCATGTACTTACATGTCTGTAAGCCTGTTGTAGATGTGCTTCTTGCTTCTGGGTGTTCCCCTTCCCCCACCCCCACCCCTCTAATTAGCCATTGTAGCAAGTGTATAAGAGATAAGTGCAAGCTAGTTCTAGTTGATTTTGAGTGAGGGGGGGGGGGGGGGGGGGCGGGGGGGGGAGTATAGAAAGGGTCGGAGGTGTTATTTGTTTATCTCCCATTGGATACTCAGGCTCAATGCACCTCTCAATTGACTGAGAAAATAATATTTAGAGGTATCTAAAGGAAACCAAAGGTAGCCTATGTCAGTAGATCAAAGATAAAATAAATAATTAAGAACCCTATTCGTAAAGCAAAAGAGGGTTTTTCCGTTGCTTTTAAAATTACTTTAAATGATTGATTCATGTTTAAACTAGCCAAACATAATTTTAAAAAATAAAACAATTTGAGAATTAAAAATTAAAAAATTAGACTAAGTTGATTTTGATTTAGAGCCCATTTGGTATTGCGTTTGAAAAAAAAGCGTTTTTCAACAAAAATTTTTATATTTTTTTAAAAATTGTTTTTTAAAATTATTTTTAAATAGAAATAGTTAAATTAATATTTTTTTCAAAAGTAAATTTGAAAAAAACAGTTTATAAAAAATAATAAAAATTAAATAATAAAATAAAAAATTTTTAAAAGCATTTTTTAATTCTTAACAGTAATTCTAAATACACTTTTAATTGGTCTGACTATTTAGATATAATTTAGCTTTAGAAGCACTTGTTTTTTGTGTGTGAAGAAGATCTGTTCGGTTTTGAACTGAATTGAAGAAATCGAATTTCATTTTTTCTCAAATAGGACCAAATTAGTCTTAGTTGGTTCAATTTGATTGATTGGTTTGGGCTACTGAATTTTTTTTAGGCTAACTCAATCCAAGACCATAGGAAGACAATGCTAGATTAATTTTGTTCATGGGCCCAGGCCCGCCGGTAAAATTTTAAGTTTATATGGAGGGTAATCAACTAATCAACAAAAAATTATAGTTAAACATTTCATCACATGTGAATAAGTTTGGGCAGATTTTAATATTTGAAAAAAATTATCTCATCCATATTTGTTTTTTATTGAATGAGTACTAAAGTTACTCCATGTTTAGTCCAATTATGACTGGATATTATTAATATTTGCCTCTGTCAAGTAGATGAATAATTAAAATACACCTATCAAATATGAAATAAATACCATTTCATATTTAATTACTTATGTTTTTTATTTTCACAATGATGAAAAATTTAGCTAAATTGAAATTCACAATGCTACTACTTTCCATCTTTTGCAACTCCATATGTTTACTGACAAAAAATATTAAGGAATAAATATATATCCATTTTCTAAAAGTTAACAAATGAAATTAGATTCCACTATAAAAATATCTAATAGTGAAATTCTTTCTTGAAAAAATGGAATTAAGGAAACACAACCTTCTTAAGGACATCGAGATGGAGTGGGAAAATAACTCATAAAATTACACACACCCTTAATCAAACTACTTTAAAACCTCCAGATTATAGGTAATTTCACTCAAAACAGATCCTACTGTCTGAAATCTACTAATGTACTTTCATTCTATACATAATAAACTAATAATGCTAATAACAGTTATTATAATCTAGAATACCCATCCACCTATTGATGCGAATCCATCCGTACACCGAAGCAAGAGCCAGACAGAGAAAAAGGAGAGTGGCGGGTGAGGGTGAACAGAAGAATTTTGAGACGGAGGCGGTTAAAAATTTTAGGTTTACTGATAGTCTGTATATATATATATATATATATATATATATATATATATATATATATATATATATATGTGTGTGTGTGTGTGTGTGTGTTTGTGTGTGTGTGGACTGAATTTTTTAATAAAAATTAAATCGAATCAAAAAATTTAGTTTCATTTGATAAATTTTAAATCCAACATAATCGAATCGATTGAGTTTGGTTTTGCTTAACCTACTTGAATAAGCAAAGCAATTATGTAAAGATAACATAAGAAATGGGAAAGTGAAATAACAGTGGCCTTGTTTCTGTAGTTGGTTGGTCACCTAATTAACTTAATATAACTCTGAACTGTTTTGGATTTGACAGCAACAATCAAAATTTTTAACATTTACTAACCAAAATGAAGGAAATTGTTATAGTCACAAAGCCACAAAAATAATACAAGTGTTCTGCAAACTTTGGACACTCAAATATATTATTATTTTTCAATACAATCATTATAAGTTACATGTATTAATTACACAATTAATATTACAATCCGAATTGGAAAGAAATTAAATTCAAATAATGATATTAGGTGATACAAATTGTATAAAAATATTATATAATTTTTTATTTTATTAAATATAATTATGTCATTTAAAATTATTCAATTCAGAATTAGACATAAAATAAATTCTCTCTAATTTTAATTAATGAAATCAACGTCCATTCTACCATATAATATGATTGAAAACGACGAGTTCTCGACAATACTTTTTGTGTTATTGCTACATCTTAATTTTGATGCAGACACCTAAAAATTGTCAATTTTTTATAGCTTCTAGAATGGCTTTCGTGATTTTTGATGCTGACCCTAACTTCCATCATCCAACCACACAAGTTAAGCCAGTAGCCACCCATCTTCTCCTTCTTCTCTTTTTATTTTTTGATTTCTTTTCTTATATAATATATAGTTTACAAGAACAACAGCACCGAAGTTAAGATAAAATGAGTCAAATGTTCCAAATGGTTAGTGATTTTATGATACAACAAACAACAAACTATTGTATTTTTTTTTTTTTTTGAAAGGTGATTTATCATGACTCTGCAGTTGCGCCTTGTTTGAAGTGAGTAAAAAAAAAAAAAAGGTCAACTAGGATGATCGACTTCCAATGCCTCATATTTATTGATCTCAAGTCAACTTCATGACACAAACAAGTACGCTAGAATTGCATTGCATAAAAAACTTCCTCGTTATTTCATAAATTTCAGTTCCTATTTTACAATATTCAATGTATTTTGTGAATCTAATTATGTTAAACTCGGATGCTAAATTTTTGTTTATAATTCTTTTATTATATGAACTATATAATACTCCTGATATAACTCTTATCATTCATCTTGGTAGAAATCTAAGTTTATTTTATCGCATAATTTCTTTTTTTAACCAATATTTTCAAGCTTGGCTTGGCCTTAGAATCGGTGAAGGTAGAGAGTCACGGATCATAGGTCGAATCAGGGTCGAACCGAAATTTAAATAATATTATATATTTATTATTTATATGTCTAAAATAAATATAATATGCATATAAAAATGAATATTTTATATTTATATGTTAATATTTTATATTTATATGGTGATATATTATATTTTTATGTTAAAAATAAATATAATATATATGTAATTAAAATTAACAAACGTTACCTAAAAAATTAATGAATATTATTTATAAAAAATATGAATTTAAAACAATTTTAAGATCATTAACTAGAGAAAAAATATATTAAGTGGCTATTTTAAGAATCAAATTTGAATTGATCCCACTACTAGGTAGTGAAAGGTTTACTCAGATTTGCATTATCCTATATATATATATATATATATAATATTCATTTAATTAAAATAGTGAATGATAATTTAAAATTTAACATATGTAATTTTTTTTTAAAATTTGGCAGCAAATTTTTTTTTTTTAATTTTCAACCTGGTCCACCAGCAAAAATCCACCCAGGTCCAGGCATCTCAAATTTTTAAGTATTCTGGATTGGTCTAGCTTTTGATTCTCGATTTTTTTAGTCCGATTAGCTGGACTGATCTGGATCTAACAACACTGTTTTTAACATTAAGAGGGATAATTCATATATAAATTTATTATTGAAGTCATATAGTTATACGCTTTTAAACTATGTTTAACAATGTTCCGATTAACCGGTCAAAGAATTTTCTTTTTCCTTTCTTTATTTGCCTGTGATTTTCAATATTGTCAAAGGGGTAGCTTCATCGACCATTGTAAAACATCACCTACTTATGGTCCCCCAACCCCATTTATTTGCTTTATCTCATAACATCTGTAGTCTTGCAATTCGTATATCAATAGATGAGGATAGGTCAACTGTCCTCGAAAATGTTTTAATTTTGATGACCTTAGCTACTTCCATTATCTAATTTATCAAACTTGCAATTCTGTTTCATTTCTTTTTGCTCAATTCAAGTGCATGAATAATTTACAAAACTATATTGCATTTTCTGTTTTTTTCAAAACCTTACTCGAATTTAGAAATTTTTGCATCCATATTTTGTCTTGTATTTAAACTTCTGTACTACCTTCTCCTTAATTCAAGGGCATCTGTTACTTATTTTTTACGTTATACTTTTGATAATTCGATCGATTAATGGATAAATATGATGACTTCTTGTTGATAAAAAGTGAAATTATTTAGAGGTGACTGCTGAAATTTACATTCTTGGGCACAAAAAAAAAAAAAAAAAAAAGACGACTGAAATTTAAATTTCATTAATTTTAAAATATAAGATTTTTTTTTACATATATAAATATAGAAAAACACAGAAAAATTAGAATCTTTAAAAAAAAAAAAAAAAAACCTTATAATATCTCGTTAGTCCAGGTGCTGGAGCACTTGATAACCAAACTGTTCCTCTATGGAGCACTCATCTTTGTCAGAAAGTCAGCTCAGGAATTACTTTCACGCAATATATGAGCCAAGCGGCAATTCCAATTGCGCCGAAGCAAAACTTGAATATCCCAAATAGGGATGGCAATTTTTACTTGTACCTGCAAAACTTCATCCTAATGGAGCGGATAAAATCTATCTCATTTATAATAAACTGGAGTAGATATTAGTAAATTTTTTCTTTGGACGTTGTTCAGTGTTTGGTGTATACTAGTGTAAAATATGAAATTCTATCTATAAACAAACAAAGAAGATTATTTTTATCCATAGTTTTGCATAATTAAAAATAAATAAATAAATATATCATACTACAATGTAGATTTGACTTTTTTATCTTACAAATATACATGTTCATATACATATCCAACACCAGCCACCAGCCATCAGAAAACCAGGGGCATTACTAACTGGACACACCTTTATATATATATATATATATATATATCAGAAGAAACATTAATAGAGAAGGTCAAAATTGTGTGATAAATCTTAAGACTTCTTTCTTTTCTTTTCTTTTTCTAACTGATGTGATGATTTATTTTTTGTGAGATAAAAAGGTAAGAAAAGTGAATTCCATAAAAGACTATATAATTGTTGGCGGGTTGCTCACCGAACCATAACCAAAACCCTACACATGACAAATCCATTTTCATTTAAGACTCTTTATAAAGAAAAACTTTATATACTTAAAAATTTATTGTAACCCACCAAAAAAAAAAAAATAATAATAATTTCTATATGATCATTATCACAAACAAAGCAGCCATTACCGATCCTTAAGGTCCCAAAACAGAGTGGATTATGTTTGCGAAACCAAATTTATTTATTTGTTCCTTTCTTTTTTTTCTCTGCTATATTGTCCTAGTTTCTCAACTAATCTCATTAAATTCTTTCTTCATTCAATGCTTGAATTTAAGACCCTCCTCTCCTTGCCTGTAAAAGTAGGTGTGCTTTGCTCATATATGGAGAAAGATTGGTCAATTTTTTGAAGTTTTTGTTAGATTAGTCTCTTTTAAGGGATTTAAAAAAAAAAAAAAAAAAAAAAGATCATATCAAGTTTCATTTTTTCAGTTTTTACCTTCAGAGACTCAACAACCTCCTCCTCATAGCATTTATGGTGTTGCATCTGATTGTTAGAGAGAGATAGAGAGCAATGGTGCAATTTCAAGAAACAGTCTGGCCTTAATAATTGCTTTCTTTACATTTCACCTATAAATCTCCTTTTTCATTACACTCCATTTTGTACTACTACTGCTGCTGTTGCCTCGATTCTCTTCTCTAACTCTGCATTTCTCTTTTAAATAACCACACTAACAAATCCCAAATCCTCCATTTTCTTGTACAGTTTTTGTCAATTTCAAAAACCCATATCTACATTTCAAGAAAACAGATTCTGGGTTTTTGTTTCTTTGCACATTTTATTTTTCTAAGCTACATTTCTTTATAGTTTTAAGCTAAAGCAAAGTTGGGGCTATGCTATGGATATATCTACAGCTTTGATGCTTTTCTCGGCCGTCACTGCTTATCTTTTATGGTTCACCTTCATCTCACGGCCTTTGAAGGGTCCACGTGTCTGGGTCTTATTGGGCAGTCTTCCTGGTTTGATTGAAAATTGTGATCGTTTACATGATTGGATCTGCGACAACCTCCGCGCGTGTGGTGGCACTTACCAGACTTGCATTTGTGCAATTCCGTTTCTTGCTAAGAAGCAAGGTCTCGTGACTGTCACGTGTGACCCGAGAAATATTGAGCACATCTTGAAGACCCGCTTCGATAATTACCCCAAAGGCCCCACGTGGCAAGCTGTGTTCCATGATCTGCTCGGAGAAGGGATTTTTAACTCTGATGGTGAGACGTGGGTGTTCCAGCGCAAGACTGCTGCACTGGAATTCACCACCAGGACTCTTAGACAAGCCATGGGTCGATGGGTGAGCCGAGCCATAAAGTTGAGATTTTGCCCAATTCTTGAAACCGCTCAGCTCAATGGTGAGCCGGTCGATCTTCAAGACACGCTACTTCGGCTCACATTTGATAATATATGCGGCTTGGCTTTCGGAAGGGACCCACAAACTTGCGCGCCCGGGCTACCAGATAATAGCTTCGCTTCAGCTTTTGATCGAGCTACGGAAGCCTCTCTTCAACGCTTCATTTTGCCTGAAGTTTTGTGGAAGCTAAAGAAATGGTTTCGGCTTGGCATGGAAGTGAACTTGAGCCGAAGCCGTGCTCAGCTTGATGACTACTTAACGGCGGTTATTGAGGCACGGAAAAAAGAGTTATTAAACCAGCAAAAAGATGGAAACCCCCACGACGATTTGCTCTCAAGATTCATGAAGAAAAAAGAATCCTACTCAGACATATTCCTTCAACACGTGGCACTCAATTTCATCCTAGCTGGACGTGACACGTCATCAGTTGCACTGAGCTGGTTCTTTTGGTTGATCATCCAAAACCCATCAGTGGAAGAGAAAATATTAAGTGAAATATGTGCCGTCTTGATTGAGACACGTGGTGACGAAGTGTCAAAATGGGTTGACGAACCATTATGCTTTGAAGAAATTGATCGCTTGATTTACCTAAAAGCAGCATTATCAGAAACCTTAAGGCTTTACCCTTCAGTGCCTGAAGATTCAAAGCACGTGGTTGCCGACGATGTATTGCCAGACGGAACATTTGTGCCGGCGGGATCATCGGTGACGTATTCGATATATGCCGCCGGGAGGATGAGAACAACGTGGGGTGATGATTGCTTGGAATTCCGACCCGAGCGGTGGTTATCGCCAAATGGGGAAAAATTTATAATGCATGACTCATATAAATTCGTAGCATTTAATGCGGGTCCAAGAATATGTTTAGGGAAAGATTTAGCATATCTGCAAATGAAATCAGTGGTGGCAGCGGTGCTACTCCGGCACAGATTAACGGTGGTGCCAGGGCACAAGGTGGAGCAGAAAATGTCATTAACATTGTTTATGAAAGATGGGCTTAAAGTTAATGTGCATAAAAGAGATTTGGAGGGAAGCTTAGCAAAAGTAATTGGGAAGGTGAATAATAAGAATAATAGTAAGGAATAGGCGGCGTTACAAGTAATGTTAACGGTGGAGGAGGAGGATGTAACGGTGGCATTAGTGGTGGAAAAGAGGTAGTGGTAACTGGTATTGTTTAAGGTAATTGGGTGAGTTTGGTAATGGGTATTAAAGGAGGTAGATCGTATTCCATGTGAAACTGAGAAAAAAGAAAAGAGAAGATTGAATTACATGTGGGGAAGGCCCATTTGTGATTATGATTTGTGTTTAAGTTTCTCACGAGGATTTTGATTTTAAAACACAGAGACAATTCATATTCATATACATACTATGGTCATAAATCGTCGTATACCATTAGAAAGAGGGAGAGAGAGAGTGGGAGATGGAGAAGAGTAGAGCTTTTTGAAAACTCTTTCTTGCTTTTGTTAATTTACTATGGGAGAATCCTTTGTTGAAATTTCATAAATTCTTTATTTAGGTTATTGTTTATTTATAATTTGTGTTCCAAATTTTTTTTGTTCATCTTTGATTTGTAAGTGGTTTTTTATGTTGGATGGATATGATACGAAAATAATTAATTAATGTTCAAAACTGATTGCCAAATTGGAGATTGAATTTGTATATATATATATATATATATATATATATATATATATATATTGTGTAATTGATTACTCTGCTTTCTTTTCTTTTGAATTATGCTTTTGTTTTAGTAGAAAATTTTCTCTGTTATTCATTGATGATTGCTGTTTCTTTGAAACTTTTGTTCTCTTTTGGATTTTGGAAGCTTCTTACAGGATTTTTACCTTCTTTTTCATATATTAACATTTCTGTAATGAATAGAATCGTTTGTCGAAAAACCAAAAAAAGAAAAAGGGAAAATTTCCCAAGTTCATGCAACTTGCCTTGGTTCAGCTCTTACAACTTCAAAAGAATGCCTTGAAGCCAAACTTTTCCTATCAAAAACTTCAGGGTGATTTCATTTTCCACCTTTCAGTACTTCAGGATGATTCTTTTTCCACCTTTCAATTTGATTGATCGGACTACTGTCCTAATTCTATGAATAATCTTTATAAAGGTAAACTATCCCAAATTTTTGCATATACTGGAATAATCCTAAAACTTAATTCACAGTTCAACTACCATTATTACCATTGGCTCATCTCTTCTTTGCTTTGTCCACCAGTCTTGGTTTTTTCTTCTAAAACTAGGCGCTCAGACTAGGCCCAACAAATATACTCGGTTGAATAATTTTCATTTTCTAATCCTCTTTCTTTTAGTTTGAAAAAAAAAAAAATCCTCTTTCTTTTTAGATGGATGACGCCACACAAAGTATTGTTGGGGTGTAGACTTATTCATCGGTTGAGCCCAGGTCTGAAAAATTGTCCCAGATAACCAGCTTAACCGCCCCAATTCTTTCATAAATTGAGATTCAAGCCCGACCAATTAACAAGTTTATGATTGGCTGTAAAGTAATTGTCCATCTATATCAGAAAACATGCAAGTAAATAAAATGGAAGGACGATTTTCCTGTTAAGCAAAGGAAAGAAAAGGACATGTAACTGAAAATGAAAAAAGGTTCTTTAAAGCCAACCAAAAACGTGTCAGAGTAAATTACGGGCTTCAAAGGTGGCAGCAAAACTTCAACTGGGACATCATAGCCTTTAATCTTTTCAGCAAGGTTCTTAACCTTGCATATGGGTTTTTTCTCATCTTTTTCTCAGTAATCATTCAATTTCTTTATATTTCCATCTCCCTAGCTTATATATGTAGACTGCATCCTCCCTTTAGTTCCTTCCACTTTTTTCGATCTAGTCAAGAACTTTCTCTCCAGTTGAAAAGAAGTTCCAGACTAATGTTCCTATGATGTACAATGCAACAGCCACCTTAAACACATCATCCCAAGAACCTGTCAGGAACAGAGCGGAAGAAGTGAACAACAAATTTGAAAATTGATACGATTTTAATCACAGCGAATTAGGACTGCTTTAAAAATATATATATATTTTTTTTACCTCTTTGGAGAATGTAACCGGTTGCAGCAGTACCAAAGACACCAGCAAGCACTCCTGCAGTATTTGATAGTCCTAATAGAACTCCCTGTAATTGAAGTTCATCATTTGGCTTCTTTTAAACGTCAAATGTTTATGGTCATTGCTGAAATCAAATTAATAAATCATATGAGTTGCATCACAAAATTAACAACTCACAGAATAACGGGGGCCAATGTCTTGGTGATTGGAATAGAGACCAGATTGAGAGAATGCATCAGATCCCTACCACCAACAAAGTGTACCCAGGTTAATTTATTACAGATTTTAACAAACTGGAAAAGTCATCCAATTTTACAACATACATCTGTAGCCGGTTTCCTGCAGACAACACTTGCACATGGGTATTCATGGAAAATATGCCAACTTACCATAGCATTCAAGGTCCTAGCTAAGAAAATTCTATATTATTATTTCTTTACCATTTAAAGTATATTTGTAATGAATCATCTCATTGCAAGATGATAAAAATGCATAGATTTGCCTGCTTAGCCTGCCTTCACAAAGTGGAGCATTTTGGCCTCTGAAGATAGTTTTATGCTGAAATGTGTAATTCTTTGTCTCTTTTTAGGACCATGAAGATATCTAGACTTCCTAACAGAAAAAGGAAAGAAAAATAAAGTAAAATGAAAATTAAACAGGTCTCTTCCTCGGACAACATAACCCAATTCGATTTTCAGATGAAGTATAAAAGTAGCTGGCCTAAAGGATTTCCTTTTAAGTGTCCAAATCACTCATATAACATATATATTCTCATTTTATTAATCACATGTTCACAACATTTGTATTCTAGTCTAATTCTAGTCTATTTCTATATAGCTTCCAAGACATCAGGAGACAGGTCAAAAGAATGCCTGAACAACATTGTAATCATGCAAATAGAGGGAACCTTCATAACCAGTTATTTTTATAAAATATTAGAAATTGCCAAAGGATATTCTACCATTCCCACTGAAGCTACCAAGATACACTTGCACAGGTGTGTGTTTCATACTGAGAATTGCAAGATCTTAATATTCAGAATTCTTATACTTGATTTCAAATTCAATAAAATTTATCATGGACAATAACAGGAAAACAATGAATATTCAAATATTTGAAGAAAAAAGAAAAACAATTCAAGGAATTAAGGATTGGCAAAACTGACATCAATTTAGAGCAAACCTGACTGCAAGCCATGCATAGTACAGCCATGGCAGGAGTCCTAACATGGCTCAGCTGTGTAAGAAAGAAGGCTGGGCCTAAAAACCCGATTGATTGCATTATCTGCAATATTTAAAAGTTTTAAAGAACTATTAGTTGATTTAACAAAAAGAAAGACCTCATCAAAAGATTTAGAATTAAAAAAAAAAAAAAAAAAAAAAAAAAAAAAAAAAAAGCGACTGATCCATAGTTAACCAGCTGTCACATTGCTTAACATATATACTGATCCGTCATGAAAAACATACATTGAAAATCCAATACGTAATGACAAAATAAAACATCTAAGGAAAAGATCAATAGTTAATCCTTGCCTTTCGAACTGCAGTTATGGAAAGACCTTTGCTCACAAGGGTATCAGCAATCCACCCTCCTATATTTGCAAAAAATGCCATGGTCAACCATGGCAAAACACAGAATAATCCAGATTCAGTGAGGTTAAACTTCAAAACCTGAGAAAACAACCACAAACAAAAGGAAAATGTAAGTTCATTAATGAGATTGGCCATGTTATAAGATAACACTTATCTGAAACAAATCACTAAAAGCATCTCCTAAGAAATCCAGAAAAACTTATTCAAACTTGATCATAAAAATTGATGGAAAGCTAGTATTGGGGGCAATTCATGAAAGTGAACTAATGCACCTAGTGATGGGTCAATTCTAATGTGTGAGATTTTGTGTCCCTAGAAGTCATGATCATATACCATACTAATAAATTATCAAGCAGATTTTCACAAGTTCAGTTAAAATGCAACAGTTTCATTAGACAAATAACAGCCAAAAATTTAAATAAAAAAAAAATCTTGTTCTGAAATGGGATTGAACAACACTCAGAATTTGATTGGCCTGAAGTGAGGGAGAAAGAAAAGTTGGAAAGGGAAAAATGAATTGGATGTGCCATTTCTAATTAACTGAAATAACATTAAAAAAAATATCAATGTAATAATTGAACTTACATGCATTGATGAATATCAACAACCATGGAAAGCCTCAATTACCTGATTGTAGTATGTAGGCATCCATGTTAAAAGAATAAAGGTTCCCCAATTATGGCAGAAGTGAGAAATTATGAGAGCCCAAACAGGTGCTTTTGATAGTATTAATTTCCAAGGAATGACTGAAACAGGTTCCTTTGATGTGTTGCCACTGAAGATAAGTTTTTTTTCCTCTACGCTAAGCTCTGGGTCTTCCTTTGGTGAGCTATATGCCTGGGGAGAAACCAAAAAAGAGAGAAAAGTTTTGAAGTAAGTTGAGACTTGAGAGTTTATCTTTTCCCCCTTTTTTTTTATTTAAATATGTCAATATGTTTCTATAGATGGCTTCCTAGTATGTTGTTTTCTAGGATCATCAGCATGAGAACTAGGAATTTTCAGTGCATTTGGTCCTAATGCAAAAAATTATCCAACATAATCAAAAACTGACAAATAGTGCAGCATAAAACAAAAATATATAATTATGAGCTACTGTTGTAAAAACCTTCTTCAAATGATTTCCCTTGCAAACCAAGAGAAATGGATTCATTCAATTGAGAGTTCTGCACTGGAAAGCAGTTAATAGAAGCAGCAAGTTACCTTTTGTAGCCACAAAGCAAACCAGATACTTCCCAGGGAGCCAAATGAGTAGAAGACAGATGGCCACCCAAATTTATGGATTAGAATGGGAGAGACAGCCAATCCTGTGACAGAACCAAGATACATGCCGCTATAAACTAGGGCAAGTGACCTGCTTCTCTCTGACACTGGAATCCACTTAGAGAGGATGTTATTCATAGCAGGCATAGCAACACCCTATATACAAAAGAGCCATAATTAACAACAATAATCCTCTATCTACTTGTGGAAAAGAAACATCGCTCATTTAGAATACAAGATCCTCGTATTCTAGTCAAATTCTTAGTTGTTAAACATAAATGCACTTTTAAAATTTTCCTATTTCTTCTAAGGGGTGGCACAAGCAAATTGCTTTTCATGTTAGGCTGCATTTTTCATTGTCCTGAACTTCTGGACAGATAATTATTAAGACTTTTCTATCATATGTTAACCAAAAATATGTACTTAGGTGACTAAAGATTAATAAAACATGATAAAGCCAAAATAAAATAGAAAAGCATGAGACCAACCTCCCCAATCCCCATAAAAGCTCGCATCATCAGCAGAAAAGGGAGTCCAATTCTTGCAGCAACAGGAGTCAAAACTGTAGCTATCGACCACCAGACCACTCCAAAACCCAATACTAGCTTTCCACCAATTTTATCTGCCCAAATGCCTCCAACAATCTATGTTCCAGGAAATAAAGAATTACGATCACATTTTTAAGGAATAGGCTAAGAAATTTCTAACCACAGGTTTTTGATAGTTTGAACAAGAAAAACAAGAATTTACATTGAATCAAATTCAGTGCTAACTGTTGAAACTTCACTACTTGACTTGCTAATGCACTAAACACTCAAAGCAACTTTCTTTTCTGAAATATTCAGTCTGGGTAGAATCGTACCTGAGTCATAAGATAGCCCCAGAAAAAAGAGGACTGAATTAAACCTACTGTTGCACTGTTCCAGTTGAACTCTTGTGACATTGGAAGTATTGCAATGCTCATATTTACCTACAGTGAATGAAGAAGTTAGCATATCAATACAAAACAAAGTAAAATGGATGAAATATTGTGAATTGCTTAGTGCAGCTTGATTGAGACAACTTGCAAGCAATTGAATGTGAATCAGCCAAAATGAAAATTGCAGCACTATGAACTACACAAGTGAAACATCACAGGTTTGGACAAGATGCGAAAACTAAACTACTAAAGACATGAAGAGAGAAGAGAAATTCATATAAAAATACTCACACGGTCCATGTTGCATAATAAAAAAGCTGTAAAACAGAGCAGTACAATCACCCAGCGCTTTGGAAACTGCTCCCACCAAGAAGTTTCCTGCAGATTTCCTTCT
Source organism: Reutealis trisperma (assembly GCA_947687605.1). Taxonomy (NCBI): domain Eukaryota; kingdom Viridiplantae; phylum Streptophyta; class Magnoliopsida; order Malpighiales; family Euphorbiaceae; genus Reutealis; species Reutealis trisperma. Next base: position 3,109,170 of record CANTUT010000033.1, on the reverse strand, counting down.
ACTAACACCGCCTCACCGGACCCATCTGCTGACTTCAGTGAGTCCACAGCAGCTTCAGTTATGTCATACTCCTCAGATTTATAGCGAGCACGAGTTCTATTGACCTTGACATACTCAAAATGCTGACACTGCCCTTTGCTCAATTGAAGCCAATTACCAACAGATTGGTATGAACAACACTGACATCTTGTTAGACTTCTTTGCTGAGGATAAGTTGCTAAGTATTTCAAAGATTTTTCATCTGAATGATTGGTGACTTGAAGAAATGGGGAACATGAGAATCCAGAAGTAAAGCCAATGGGAAATGGGGAACATGAGAATCCAGAAGTAAAGCCAATGGCCATTCGGCTATGAAACTTTCGGTAAAAGATGCTCCCATTTACAAACCTTGTTGTATCAATGCCTGATCGCTCTCCCTTATGATGTGAAATGGCTTGTTCTGTTTGATAAATTTTGCCTGCATATATCATAAAGCAATTCTCCCTCAAAAACTACTTAAATGAAGATATAATTACAATTTTTCTTGGTTAAGTTAGTCAATTAAGCAACAGTAAACATAAATTTTTTTTAATGCTTGAACTCTACTTGATAAATTAATCTGCACATGCTACTATAAATCTTTCAAAAAATATTACCAAATGTTTAGCACTCGATTAAAAGTAACTCTGGTTTTGAAAAAACTGTGGGCCATGGAAGCACAAAGTAATGTTAGACAAAGACGGATTTTCCAAAGCTTATACCAAAAAAAAATCTAGACAGATAATTGAAAAATGCAAAATGAACCTCAAATCTCATTCACTAGGAGCAGCAAAGTTTATATACAGAGCGACTGAAAAATAAAGAGCTAACAAAATAAAAGAAACTAGCTAACCGAATGGATGACTCAGCCTTCTAGAAGACTAAAGAAAGAATTAAACTATTTACACTCCCCCTCAAGATAAGCATACAAATTATGTAAGCTCATCTTGCTCATTAGCTCTGTAAACTTTGAAGGATGCATAGCCTTTGTGAATATGTCTGCTGTCTGCTCATGTGTTTGAACATATTCAAGCTTTATCAATCTAGAAAGCACCTCCTCTCTTAGAAAATGGCAATCTATCTCAATATGTTTAGTACTCTCGTGAAATACTGGATTTTTAGAAATATGTATTGCTGACATATTATCACAAAACAACTGTACTGCCCCTTCATGTTTGAATCCAAAATCTTCAAGCAACTACAACAGCCACATTATTTCACAAGTTGTTACTGCCATCGCTCTATATTCAGCCTCAGCTGAACTTCTTGCCACCGTATTCTGCTTCTTAGACTTCCAACTTACCAAAGAATCACCAAGGAAAATACAATACCCTGATAATGATTTTCTAGTTTCTGCAAATCCAGCGCAATCACCATCTGTTTATCCCCTTATTTTCACCTTTGGATTTGCAGACATGAAGATTCCTTGCCCTGGTGTTGTCTTCAAATATCTCAACACTTTAAAAGCAGCTTGTAAATGAGTCTCTGCTGGCTTATCCATATACTGAGCAAGAATATGGACTGCACAACTTATAACAGGTCTAGTTAGAATCAAATACATTAACTTGCCAACTAGTTGCCTGAATTCAGTGGGATTCTTCAATAAATTAGTATCAGTGTGAGTCAATTATGATTGACTTCTCTAGGAATAGCAGAAGGTTTCACACCTAAGTGAGCATATTCTTCTAAGAGCTCCAAAACATATTTCCTTTCACAAATGAAAATTCCAAAATTTGATCTAGCTATTTCAAGCCCCAAGAAGTATTTTAGAATTCCTAAATCCTTCAGCTTAAAATGAGAACACGGTAACTCTTTTTAATGATGAAGTAAAGCTACATTATCACTTGCTATAATGATATCAACAACAGATACCAATGAAGCATGAAACAAGCTTGTACCTCCTTAGTAAACAAAGAGTAATCTGATTTTGATTGATGGAAACCATTAGACACCAAGCATTCTGTAAGTTTTGTTTTCCATTGCCTAGATGCCTGCTTCAACCCATTCAAGGACTTTTGCAATTTACAAACCGATTGGATACCAGATTCCTGAGCCTTAGCTAATTCCCCCTAAAGCTGATAGCCAGGTGTTAACTCCATATACACATCCTCATATAGATCTCCATTTAAGAATGCATTATTAATATCAAGTTGAGACAAATGCCAACCATGTATAGCAGCCAAACCCAGAAACATTCTCACAGTAGCATGCTTTGCCATCGGACTAAAAGTTTCTTGGTAATCAAAACCCTCCCTCTGTGTATAACCCTTGGCTACTAATCTAGCCTTGTACCTCTCTATGGAACCACCAGACTGAAACTTCACTTATAAACCCATTCACAGCCCACTTGTTTATGAGAAGCAGGTAGAGGAACAACTGTCCAGGGGCTTTTCAATTCCAAGGTGTCCAATTCATCTTTCATAGCACCTTTCCAATGATCATGTTGAATAGGTTCATGATTAAATGAAGGTTCATATACAGATGAGACTTTGACGTGAAGGAGAAATATTTTTATATGAGAAGTACTAGTGTAAAGGATGAGATGTGGAATGCGAAGAAGATGAAATGGAATGAGTGAGCAATGTTGTATGGTAGTCTTGTAAGTAAGATGGTGGTTTTCTGATACCCTACCAAAAAGAATCTTGACAGAGAATTGAAGAATGAAATATGATCCTCGAATCTCATTCACTAGGAGCAGCAAAGTTCATATACAGAGTGACTGAAAAATAAAGAGCTTACAAAATACAAATTAAAAAATTATATAAAAAAAAAACTAGCTAATAGAATGGATGACTCAGCCTTCTAGAAGACTAAAGAAAGAATTAAACTATTTACAGCTTCATATAAGTATAAAACCAAGAATGGTCTTACTCAGAATCAATTAATCATTAAATGCATGTTACATTTAACTCTGAACTAAATTTGGCTAATATACTCCAAAAGAGGTTAAAAAGAAGCTGCATAAAGCCAATTTATTAAAAATAAAAAAAAAATAAAAAAAGAGGAAAAATAGGAAGACGAATCCTCTATTTGTTTGAGAAAACAATTGATTACTCATTTAATTTTGCATCTAAAAGGAATACAATTCTTAATAGGGAAACCTGTTGAAATGAATATTAAGCAGAAATTAAGCAGCAGTAATCTAATAAATCTTTCGAAGCAACTGAATTATCAAGCTTAATTTCTCAATATATAGAATTTAATGCAACTGCACACAGCCTTATGTCTTCTGTTAGATAATCTTCAACAGTAAATTTAAAAAAAAAAAAACTAAAAACAAAAGAACAAATGCAGCTAAATTCATGCCAGTAATAAATTACAGATAGGAATCGACACCTGAGCCGATAAACGAACCGAAATTCCGGTTAGAAATCAAGCCGCCGATAGCCATTAATTGCTTAAACCAAAGTAGATTGAAGCTGAAAGCTAATTTATACCATTTGAGAGTACAGAACCGAAAGCTTAAATTTCAATAAGCCAGTGCCTTTATTGGTTGGCTCTCTGTGTATCTATCTCTGGTATCTTCGTCCAGAGAAGATAAACAAACTGAATATTATTATTATTATTATTATTTTAGTTTTCAAAAGCGGGAAAAATCCTAGTGGTGTTCATAGACCCAGGAAAGAGGTCGATCTATTGACACGTGGTATAGCATCCTCGTGAAGAAATGGTTCCTAATGAAATCGGACGAAATTCTTGAAATACCCCACCATGCAATGGAAATTTGTGGAGGTTTTTTGTCGGTTCAGTAAGTAAATAAAGGGTAATAGTAGGGGTATTGATGAAAATTAAGGTGGGAAAATCTCGGCCGTCATTGCAAGAGCATTTCTCCATCGCAAAAGTATCACCGGAAAAGGTTCGGAAAAATGAATTTTTTTTTTTTTTATTTATCAAAAGAACGAAAATGAACACAAAAAATAATTTGAAAATCACGTGGAATATAAGAATCGCGACACAGGGCAAATAGGGACAACAAAAAATAAAAAGCTCCACCTGCATTTTAATACTCTTAAAAATAAAAACGAAGTATTTATCCAAATTTAGTCCAAAATACTTGAATTTTATTTTCAACATTTGGACATAGTCATGGTAAATACATATACAATAAATTCATATTCTAATCTACAATTCTTAAAAACCTTGAATATTTTCCCCAAAAAAAAAAAAGAATATTTTTTCTTCTTTTCCATGTTAGGCAATGAAATTCTTACTATAATAAAATCTCTTTAAATTAATATCCCATTAATTAATAATATCTAATATTTAATAAAATTTCATTGAACCAACTGTTTTTTCATATACATAAATTAATGTTTCTATTATCTAATTAATTAATATAAAATATATCAAAAATTACTGAGAATATTAATTAGCATAATCATATTTTTTAAAAAATCATCTATCTAAAGTAACTTTTTTTTTTTTTAGGTTATCCTAATATCTAACTGTATATCTCATAATATCTCATAAACTATAATATGAGTAGAATTTAAAATATTTAAGTAAAAAAATACATGAATAAATAACACATAATTTTTTTTTATTAAATAAATAATAGTCATCATTATATCTTTTTTAATTTCTTATTCATTATCTTGTGATATTGTCATTGTTACGAGATATTTACCAGGTATTTTATGCGTAAGTTGTAGCTTATAAATAATAAATACTATTAGAATTAAAAATTTAGTTTTTATGTAGTAGAAATTTAATTTTTACCTTGGATGTTCTACAAATTAATAACTTTTATTAATTAATATAAAATTATGCCACGGATCATAATAATTTAGAGAGATTTTACCGTGATAATCAATACGGGGAATGACTGTTTTAATCGTCGTATATAAAGGAGAGGAAAAGCAACTAGATTGTCACATTTCAAATTCTGTAGCTTTCTAGAGAAAAATTCATTACGGTTGTACCCAATATGAGTGGACTGCCCTGCCCTGGGCTGCCCACACACATTTGTTCTCAATTTGCGGGCCAGAAGTGCAGAAATTTCAGACCACTGTGTAAGACAAGAAATGGGTTTGAACTTAAAAAATGGGCTTGAATTGGGCTAAATGTTAGATTTGTCCAATGATTCATTTAGTCCCAGCCACAAAACATCTCCATTCAGTTTTTTTTTTTTTTTTTGGCACGAAGAAGAAAGAATTGAACCTCCTCTATACGACTATACCATATATTTACTTACATAAAAAAAGAATTCAGTATTATTCAGCCAAAAGATCATCGGTACTAAATTACTGTGTTTAATACGTAGTAAGTTCTCCAAGTTATCGTACATATGATACATGAGTGTTTTTTATAGTTATTTTATTTTTAAATAAAATAATTTATTTTATTTGTAAAAAAAAATATTTTTTATAAAAATTAATTTTATTAATATTTTTTCGTAAATTAGACTATTTTTTTATTATTTTCTTAATTATGAAAAAATTTTTAATTTTACGAAAATTTAACTTATTTTTTGCAAAATAATAATTTTACGAAAAAAATAATTTCTTAATTAAATAAAAAATGGCTCTCTAATAAAAAAATCATAATTTTCTTATATTTTTTCATAAATTAGACTTTTTTTTATAGAGTTTATAGATATATAAATTTAAAATATTATCTTAATCATTGTAGTATTTCTTATTTTTAATTAATGAAATATAATAATAAATTGATTAAATTATAATATTTTAAATATTTTAATTATATTTATTATTTATAACTATCTTGTTGGCCATAAAAAAAAATTTATACTTTTTTTTAAAACAAAGTAATATAAAAAATTTGCCTATATGATATTTTTTATAAAAAGATTGTGATTTTTTTTTTAAAGAATCATGTTTTTTGGTAATTATAAAATTACTTTTTCTCATAAAATTATTATTTTATATAAAATAAATCATATTATAAAATAAATTATATTTTCGTTAATTTATAATTCTTTCGCAATTAAATAAAATCGTGAAAAAATAATTTAATTTAAGAAAAAATATAAATGAAATTATAATTTTTCATAAAAAAAATATTTTTTTCACAATAAAATAAATTATTTTATTTTAAAATAAAAAAACCTAAAAAACTTCCTGTATTACAAATATTACAGCAGCACATAGATGAAGCAAGCACCTACTCCAAATTTCCAATATTATTGCACTCCCAGTTAGATGTTTGCCAACAACAACTCATGCATATGCACAGAGTGTCACACTATTTTGCATCATGTTAGACGCAGTAATAAGTTTACACTAGCTAGTTTTAAACATCGATATAATGGATTCAATAATCAATCACATCGTGCAATCGTAAAAGATCAAAATTCGCAAATCCAAATAACGTTCCATTTAGCGGATACACAGCCAATTTCAGAAACATCCTTGTAAAAAAATTATCAGAATGTAGCAAATTAACCGGCTTTTTTGGTGTTGTACATTGACTCCACCTTGCCATCATTTCCGCCTAGCAACAAATACTTGTCCTTTCTAGTTAATCCAGTGCATTCGAATCCCAGCACATCACCCAACACCTTCTGCACATAATTAGCCACCTCGATCGACGATTTCCCTCCTGCCTTAACTGTCATCTCTTCTGGCAATCGATCAAGGAATGTCACCTCATAGGTTGGTCTTGGGTTCATGAAGTAGTAATAAGGATCCCAAAACTTGACACCACGTACGGTGGTACCATAGAACATATTTTGCTTACAGTTAACTGCCACCGGCACAATCCTATCGCTCATTTCTGCGAACAATGCACTGAATCGCAACAGGAATGGCTCCCGACACGTAGTCCCCTCTGGACACACAACAAGATCGCCCTTTTGGAGTAGCTCTGAGATGCGTGCTGCATCAGCGGCACGATCACGGGTCAAAGCGATTGCTGGAATCGGAGATAGGAACCTCGAGAGACGGCTTACGCTGTATGTTACACAAGAAACTTTGCGTCCGAGTGCTATTGCAATGACAATAGGATCCAAAGCTGAGCGGTGGTTGCAAACATAGAGATTCCCTGGGGTTCCGGGTGATGGGGCAGGAGGCGGGTTCCCACGAATTACAAGGTGGATGCCTAGCATCTCGTATGTGTATCGTACGATGCGTTCTGGGAGTGGCAGATTGAAGTATACGCGAATAATGGAGAGGATGAATCCAAATGGCAACCAAAAAAAGATCACAAGAGCGTTCAGTGGGTCGGGTCGCTGAACGAACCGGCCATCATGGAAAATTATACGACTTTTGAGACGATCCAGTGGTATTGGAGTAGCTGATTTGCTGCGATGAACCATGTAGCCCTCCTGTTTTCCAAATAAATATGTTACGAAATTTATGTTTTAATTTTATACGCAATTAAATAAATTTAGTTGATATGCCACCATAATTGCAAAAAATAAAAAAAGTATAAGTACAGACTATAACTCAACTATATTTCCTTTGTTTATATATATATATATTAACCAACTGATAATAATAATAAACTTATGAAATATTCTTAGCTATCCAAAAAACTAAAATTGCCAATTACCGGATGGACCAGTTTGGCAAACTGTTTTCAACTCTTTCCTTAAATGGACCACCTAATCCTTTCGTGGGCAGTTGAGGTTGGTTAATGCTATAGGGCCCACGGCCCATAGGATTAGAATCATCAGCTAAGATCAGCTTTCTTGCCCTTACAGTCTTACAATTTATTACTAGTTCTAGTATTTACACCGCAAACTTTCTACTACAACAATTTGGGCTCATGTACTAGGCTGCCAGGGTGTCAAAATTCGAAGGAACACTTCATGAGCAAATTTAATTAATGCAATTAATGAAATCAGACGAGACAATTTGCAACTCAACTTCTATCAATTGCAATAGATCCTCAATATAAAAATATTTTCAAAACCTTGCTAACTATATTTTTATTGAAAAATTATAATTTAATATAGACATAGTACAATTTTTTTAGTACAAATTAAATAGTTAAAAAAATATATCTTTAATAATAACACTGATTAAAAAATAATAAAATATTAACATATTAATGAAAAATGAATAATATATTGACATAAAAAAATATATATAATGTATTATAGCCTTATCATATATATATATATATATATATATATATATATATATATATATATATATATATATATATATATTCTTTCTTAATATGATACTTAAAAATATTATAACTTATTCTTATTTTCAACTGGTCTAAGTTGAGACCAAAATTTTTTATAATAATATAGAGATTATTATAACTCAACTCCTATCAATTGCAATAGATCCTCTATATAAGAATATTTTTTAAGACCCTACTAACTTTATTCTTATTGAAAGATTATAATTTAATATAGATATAGTACAAATTTTTTTTCTAGTACAAATTAAATATCTAAAATATATATCTTTAATAATAACACTAATTAAAAAATAATAAAATATTAACATATTAATGAAAAATGACTAATATATTGAAATAAAAAAAATATAATATATTATAGTCTGATCTCATATATATATATATATAGAGAGAGAGAGAGAGGGGTATACTTTCTTAATACGTGACTTAAAAATATTATAATTTATTCTTATTTATAGCTGGCCAAGTTGAGACCTAAAATTTTTTATAATAATATAAAGGTTATTTTTATATATTTATTCTTATACAAAGGTTCTACTCTAATTAGATAATTCATAATGGTAATCACAATTTACCCTTTGCTTATTTGAAGCACTTAATTAATTTAACTGTGATTAATTACTTATATTATACAAAATTTATTTCTGGTAAAATTAATTTGAAAAACAAACCTTGCAAATGGACATGAAATCATGATCCGTCTTGCGGTCTCCGATCCCAAGATCCGGTGATTCCTCTCCAAACTCTTTCAAAATGGACAATTTCTTCCATTTCCCCACTAACACGCCAGGATTCTTCACGAATCCGGTCGCCCTCTTAGTCTTTGGATTTACTTCAATCTCCGTACCTAACACCTTGTCTCCGCCAAGAAAATCCTTCACAAATGGCTCCACCATTATCGTCGGATTTGCCGTCACCACCACCTTCCTCTTGCATTTGTCAAAAACCTCAAAACTCTCCTTCCTCACATCCGCAGCATAAAACCTACCGCAATTAATCCAATAATCACCATTTAATAACAATACTCATTAGTAATTACAATCTCATTTAAAAAGTAGAACGGGACCCACTATGATCACATGAACCACAAGCTAGAGACGGTTACTAACACGAGAGAAGTGAGGATTCTGATTACCTAGGCAAAACAGCGCGGGAAACCAGCTCAATGTCGCGGATCTTGAGCCCAGCAAAGGAGATATAGATTAGGATTTGGATTCCGACGGCTTCAGATATGAAAAAATAGGAGATGATCACAAGAGGTAGAGACAGAAGCAACACCAGACCACGGAGGAGACTACCAGCTTCCACAGCCACCAACATGAAGTAAGGGAAGGAGCTACTGGATACGAGGAGCGTGCCATCAAGATCAGCCGCTATTGACTGATACGCCGAGCCGGTACATGATGTTATTGAAGGGAATTTTCGAGCCGGTTTCGTTGGAGACATGACTCGGCCGATATTCTTTTTCTCTCTATAGAAATTCTTTATCTTCAGATGTCTTCTTGTTTGCTCTCCCTCTGTAGAGACTGATAGACACATGGGGTAGGAGAGGGAACGTCCAGCTGGTTTTAAATGCTGGAAGTTAGAGCGTAAAATTACAAAATTGGGCCTAAAGGGTTTGGTCCAAATTTTTGTTGCACGTAAAGTGAAATTTAAAAAATTAGATGATTATTATTTCAAAAAAATTACTAATTATAAAACGCAAATTAGATTTTGCTAATTTTCGTATCATAAATGTCTTCCGATTTTGCTAATTTTCATATTATAAATGTCTTCAAGGGTAAAATGAAAACAAGAGCATTTAGCGATGATTAAAATTTTTATTAACTAAAAATATATTTGATAGATGATAATAAAATATAATATAATATAATCAAATATATTTTTAAATATATTTAATAGAGTGTAATGAAATATGAAATATAATATAATATAATTAAATATATTTTTAGTATAAATATTATATTTTAAATAATTTTTTATAATAAAAATAATGGCAATATTAGATATCACAAATTGTGCCAAAAAATTAACATAAATTAATATAATTTAAATACATTGTACAATAAAAAATAAATAAATTATTATTATTTTTATTTTATATTATAAATTATAGTAAAATATTACATAATATAATTGCATCTATTATTCCAAAAGCAATACAGTTCAACCCCTAATTAATTGCCTTCACCTGAAAATGACACGACCAAGACCGAAAGTTACTAATATTACATAATATAATTACATCTATTATTCCAAAAGCAATACAGTTCAACCCCTAATTAATTGCCTTCACCTGAAAATGACACGACCAAGACCGAAAGTTACTGCACTTATTGATACTAATGAAACTTTTTGATATATGGCGATTTTGTTGAAGTTTTATTGGTTATCTACAAGGAATGTATCAGAGTCTCGAGTTGTGAGGTGTTGGCATTGCGCGTATGCTTTTCTTTTTTATTCCATGACCATTTATTAGGAAATAAGAATATTTGAATATACTGAAATTATTTTCGAAGTTATATTATTATTAAATTTTTGAATATTAGTCTGCTATTAAATTTCTAAATAAAACTATTTTATCTATATGCGCTCTAATTAAAGTGTTTTATTAAAAAAAAAAAAAAAGTTATAGCATTTGAGTTCTCCAATTAAAGAATTTTTTAAGACAATCGTGTTCTATTTGATTAGAGTCGATTAATCATAAGAAATAATTGTTAAGAATTACATGTACATTAAACAATAAATACTTAATTAATAAATAGTTTTAAGAAAAAATTATTATCAAACCATTATCAATCAATGAAAACTTAAAAAAAAAAAAATATTAAACAACTAAAATAGGCCACGTCCCTCCCAAATATTACAAATTTTGTTTTATATATATAATTAAGTAATTAACATATGTTAATTGTTTAAAAAATAATAGATAGGACCCTCTCCAAAACCTAGAAATTTTCACATATATAATTTTATCACCAAGTTTATTTTTGGCCCCTGCAATTTTGAAGGTCTAGTTACGTCTTTTGACTAACTAGTTATAAGCATTGCTAATTACTTGCATACCTTCCCTCATCAATGGAATTGGTTATGGGTGTCTCATTGAAATGCACACCTAAAAGAGTGTCGGCTCTAAGGGGGAGGTTAGTTAGGTGGCTGCTCAGCACTCTCCAATAACCTTGTCTTACATTTTTTAATATTAAAATTTAAAATCTAAAAGCATATTAAATTACTAATTTAAATTCACTCCAACCAATTGAAATAAATTTATCTCAAAATTTTTTTGAACATGCACAACATATATTGTACAATCAATATCTTATTATGACGGTTAAAAAAAAATTCGAGTCAAAAAGTTCAAAGAAAAATAAAACTATTAATGTTATGAGTTAATGATAATTTACTTGTATTTATTAACTAATTATTATATTGTATTTTGAATTTATTAAATTTATTGAATTTGAAATTTATTAAAAAAAATTATATAGAAGATGGGGAGTTGAGGAATTTATTTTTTAAAATTATATAATGCGTTCAAAATATTGAAATCGGCCCTGACCTAAAATGTGAAATGAACTCCATATTAGTTGAGGAACTGTAGACCGTTTTGTGCTGTAGTATAAAACTATTTTAGAGGCTCCACCGTCAAATGGTTGGATGCTAGTTTGATGGCTTGACGAAAGAAAATTTATGTCTTCTTTTGACAAAATATGAAAGTTTTGGTGTTTGTTGCACTTAAACGTTTTCTTTGAAGATAAAGAATTCTCTGTATATTAGACACTATTATAGCATATATATATATATATATATATATATATTTTCTATTGTTATTTTGTTATTAAACAAAATAATCTACTTTATTATGAAAAAAATAGTTTTTTTTATTAAAAATCATAATTTTATTTATATTTTTTAGTAAATTAAATTTTTTTTTTGCAATTTTATTTAATTACGAAAAAAGTTATAATTTTACAAAAATATAATTTGTTTTATAATGTGATTTATTTTTATACAAAATAACAATTTTACTAGAAAAATAATTTTATAATTACAAAAAAATATTACTCTTTTTAAAAATCACAATCTTATTATAAAAGGCGTCCTATAGAAAAAATTTTAAATTAATTTATTTTAAAAAAAGTATAAAATTTTATTTTTTACAGCTAATAGGATATAGTACGATGCGTTATGGTAGTGGGAGATTGAAGTATACACAAATAAAACAATTAATTTGTTTTTTGGAAAATAACTTTTCTTAATTGGAATAAATAGAGGGTAAATTCCTACTTTTCATTTCAATTATTTATTTTTTAATAATTATAAATGGCGTAATTGTATTTTATAAGATAAAGGTAATTATATAATATTTTTTATAAAACTTATGATGTAAAATTAAAAGAATTATTGTTTATTTATATTTTATTTAGGCCAATTTTTTTTACAATTTTTATTTACTATTTAATAATAAATGCATTAAACTATTAATAATCTGTTTAATACATATGATTGCTTAATTAATCCGTAGTATTAGTATATAATATTATATTTAGCATATATGATTCAGGTTGGGCGTAATAATTCCAAAGATTTAGCTAATCGATAGGATATGTATTATTTAATACCTAACCCTCTATGCCAGTAATCTCTATTCAATAAGATTACTAATCCTATTATTTATGATATTTTATTTTTTTAAAATAATTTCACTTTATTTTCTTTATTAATTTATAATACTAAACATATGTTACAAAAGTAAGATTATTTAATATTATAAGTTAAATTTTTTATACTAAATAATATTTAAAATAAATAATTTTATAATTTAACTAAGTTTATAATTTTAATTAATTTCAAAAATTATAAATTCGTGTATTAAATATATTGTTAATTGTAAGCAATAAATTATGCAGAATAAAAATAAAAATATTTTAAAATTTTCACCTCAAAAAATTAAGAGGCGTAAAAGCCACATGGATGAAATTAATTCGGGACAGCGACATAGTACAGCATGACATGTCGGTGAACAGTAACTAAATTACTGTATCACCCTTGCATTTATTGGGAGTGCTGAGCAATTAATTGAGCATAATCCGATATTCTGCTGATATTAGCTTAGTCAATTTAGGTAATTTTCCCTATTAATTAATGTCTATAATTTCAAGTGAGAAAGACAAGCAAAGAGATTACAAAGATTCGCGAATCAATCAGGTTGAACTAGATAGGTTTGATATTTTAACATCTATTACATCATGCATGATTAAATTGATGCATATTCTAGCATTTATTTTTTACTTTATTAAATTATACTTTCTTTGTTTTAAAATATTTATTTTTTTAATTTTTTATTTCAATTTATATATATTTTTAAAATTTTAAGAATATATTTATTATTTTTTTAACTTTATTAACCATTTATTATTATACTAAATATTTACATTAATTACTTTTATTTATATATATAAAAATAAAAAAAATTAAACGACCAAATTTTAAGATGGATGTAGAAATCAAATTCTAAAAATTTTTGAATTCTAAAAATTAAGTAATACAAAACCATCTTTATACAAAATAATCTTTAAGTGCCACGGTAAGAAACGAATAAATTTTAAAAAAATTATATGAAATACATATCTCGGTCTTTTGTATTATTTGTTTGTTATTATTTGAAAGTATATGAGTTATTTTGCTTCGACTTGCACGCGTCGCCTTATATATATATGTATACGGCCTAGGCCCTTTGAGCTCGTCCCTAATCCATATATATCATTTAATGATATTACTCAATTAATTATAAAATCAATTATAATATATGAAAATATATTATTAAATAATCATAAATCAGAATCATCAATTACATGGATGGATTGTAATGTTTAGCATGAGTCATTGTTTGCCTAATTCCAACTATATTGTTTAGCAATTAGGAATATAGAATTATAAAAAATAAAAAATAAAAAAAGGAAATATACACTAAAATATCTTATAATTTGATTTTTATTTTAAGTGAAGACTGTGATTTCTTTTTTGTAATATTTTAGTATATATCTTGAATTTTAACATCATTTAACACATTAGTACTAAATATTATTTTATTGTTAAGCTAACGTATTAAACGGTATTAAATTCAAAATACTAAAATGTCATAAAAAATTATAATTTTGTGTTTAATATAAAAATCAAAACACATAATATTGTAGTGTTTTTTCAAAAAACAACAGTTTACCTGATTAAACTGTTGCTCTAACCTGTGTTCGAAGTAGATAAATATATTGACTTATTTGGAGAAATTTAAAATCAATTGAAAAAAATTGGCTGGTGGTGATGGGTGACTCTACTAAGAAACTACATGGCTTGTCTAGGGTACGACAGCAATGGAAAACAATTAAAAATACTGGTGAATTTTAATAAACGCATCAAGCAATTACAAGCTAGTTTCATTGTTGAGTGTTGAAAAAGTATATTATAAGATAAGGTTTTTAATTAATATTTGGCAAATTATTCATAAAAATTGTTTGAGTAGTTGAAGTCTTGATGAAGAAGTGAATTTGGGTTTTAATTATAGTAGTCTTTATTGGTTGGGTGTGGTGGCCAATTAGCCATGACTTTCCTCACATTTAGACCATTTATTATTATTATTATTATTATTATTGTGGTTTTTAATCATTTTCGTGCAGGACTATTGCATTCCTCGTTTTTGGTTTGTTTGGCTGCTTAAGTAGAAACTCCTTAATTAATTAGTCTTGTGGTTTGTTTATTATTGTTCATACTATTATTTTTCTATAATTAAAAATTATTTTACATTAAGGTATACTTATTTACTATTGTTTAATCATAAACATTTCTAAAATGATTAAAAAGTTATTATTTTACTCAAAATAGCGTAAATTAACTGGTAAATGATTGTTTTATTTTAACCAAAAGTCTTTGGTATACAGTTATTTTAAAAATATTAAGGGAGAATTTTACTATCATTGTAGTCCCATTTGATTAGAATTCAAATTAATTGGAGCTATTAAATAAAAAAAGGTAGTACATTTTTTTTTAAATAATTAATGAACAAAATAAACTTAAAGTGTCAAATGGAGACTAACAAAACTGGATTCTTCTTTTGTATATAAATAAATATTCCAACTTCTGCTATTCTGTATCATAAAATAAATATTCGATAATTAAAGTACACGAAATTGATTTTTCTTACATCTCTATTTATGAAGACTTTAATTTGAAGATCCATAAAATTAATTGATTCTTTTTATCTATATCTATACTATATATAAATGTATGATAAGGGAAGAAAAAACACATTTACTTATGTGCCCCTTATTATATTCTTACTAATTGTATATTTAATTTTTTATACTATATTATATATAAATGTAGGAAATGCACATTTATTTAGGTGCTCTTTATTATACTCTTACTAATTATATATTTAATTTTTTATACTATACTTATACCTACTATATATAAATATACAGGAGGAGGAGGAAAAACATATTTACCTATGTGTTTTTTATTATGCTCTTACTAATTGTATATTTAATTTAAGGGTAATATAGTTTTTGACTATTATTTATTAAAATTATTTTATTTTTAAAATTAAAATAAATCTAATATATAATAGATACTTATGTAATAAATTATAAATCTAATTTTATTTCATTTGAGTAAATAAATTATACCATTACAAATCTAATTTTATTTTTTAAAATTAATTGTTTATTTATCCATACTATATACAAATGTACAGTAAGAGGAGGAAAAATATATTTACTTATGTACCCCATATTATGCTCTTACTAATTATATATTTAATTTTCTATACTATACTTATTATATATACACATTTATCTATGTGTCCCTTATTATGCTCTTACTAATTATATATTTAATTTAACCGTAATATACTTTTTGACTATTATTTGTTAAACTTATTTTATTTTCAAGATTAAAATAAATCTAATATATAATATAATTTTATGTAATAAATTATAAATCTAACTTTATTTTATCCAGATGAATAAATTATACTATTATAAATTTTATTTTATTTTTTGAAGGAATCTAATTTTATTTTTTTAGATTAATTGTTTATTTATATTATTCGAACACTCAAATTTTAATTTTCTTTCATATTTTATTAGGTCAAGTTTTAATTTTTTTTCATATTTCGTTAAGTCATTAATTAGTTTTGGATATTAAAATTATTAATCCTATAAAACTCTGTTTTTTTAGGTGAATTATATGTTTTTCTCCTACTAATATTACATTAAATTTGCTCTATATAAATATACATAGTTATTATCATTATCAATTTAATTCATAAACTTTTATTTTCATTAGTTTTATTCTTATTAACTTTTTACCTTTACTGATATTTTAATTTTATTTTTTTAAATTAGTAATATATTTTGATTATTAAGTCATTACCTTTAAAAATATTTTATTTTTTAAAAATTTATTTTTTCATTAAAAATTAAAAATTGAAAATATTCATTATTTTCAATTTTGATACATTTTGAATAGCTTCTGTAATGAAAATTTTAAGTAAATCTAAATGTTTATAGAATTATAAATAAATTTTTTTTAAAAGAATATACCATTATAAATAAAAATTTTGATATTTGATAATAAAATTATAAGATTTTGCTCATTGTTATTAAATGAACTCTCAATTAGTGTATATAATTAATTATATTTAATATCTAACTATATTTAATTTAGCTAAGAAAATAATGAATTTAATTAGAATAAGAAAAGAATAAAATAATAATTATTTAATATATAATTAATTATATTAAAAATTTATAATTATATAATTATTATAATTTAATTAAAATAAAAAAGAATAAATTCAATTAGAATAAAATAAAATAAAATAATTATCATTTAATATATAGTTCATTATATTTATTTTAAATAAAAAAGAATTCAATTAAAATAATTTATATTTTTTATTTTTTTTGAATATTAAAAACTATAAAAATTCTTTGAATTTTAATTGTTCGAATATTAATAAGTTAGAGAAATTATAATTTAACTTTTATTGTGTAAATTATTACTTTATCTCATTATAAATTTAAAAATTAATTATTTTAACTATTAGTAATAATTTGTATATTTTCAAATAATAATAATAGTTTGTATAAATTAATTCAATTATAATAATTTATATTTTTTTTAATGTTATTTTGAATATTAAGAAGTTAAAAAAATTTCAATATAATTTTGATTATTTGAATATTAATAAATTAGAAAAATTATATTATAAATTTAAAAATCAGTTGCTTTAACCATTAGTAATAATTTGTATATTTAAAAAAAAATAATAGTTTATATAAATGAATTCAATTAGAATAATTTATTTCTTTTATGTTGTTTTGAATATTAACAAGTTAGAAAAATTCTAATGTAATTTTGATTATTTAAATATTAATAAATTAGAAAAATTCTAATTTGACTTTGAAAAAATTATATTGTAAATTTGAAAAATTATTTTTTGTTTTATAAAAAGGTGTAATAGAAAAAAAAAAAAGATGCACTAATTTAAAGTTTATTTAACAATAATGAGCAAAATCTTATTATTTTATTATCGAATGTCAAAATTTCTATTTATAATAGTAATATTATTCTAAAAAAATAATTTATTTTTGATTTTACAAACACTTAAATTTACTTAAAATTTTCAACGCGGAAGAGATTCAAAATGTATCAAAATTAAAAATCAATTAATAATCATTTATAATATAATAAATATTTTCAGTTTTTAATTTAGTTAATCATCTATATTATATTTTCAAATTTTAATTAGAAAAGTCATATATCAATTCATTTACTTTATTTTCTCTAACATATTTTTGAATATAAGTTTAAAATTATAAAAAATGATTTATTTATATATGTTTGATTCATCTTCCTTCAATATTGTATATATATTGCTTTTTAAAATATATTTATGTATTTTTATAGAATTTATAATTATTTTATGTTATCATTTTAATTATATTAAATATGCACGGTTATACAGTTTAGATAATATTATTTTGTATAATTATATTTTCGTTGAATTTTTAGATTTTATATGAAAATTTAATTTAACTTGAATTTAATAACTAAAGTGAATTTAATAATTAAGTTATATAAATATTTTTTATAATAATTTTAAAAGTCGACTAATACAATTTTGGCTTCATCATGTTTATTTGAAAGTTTTATATCATTTTAATTGAAAAATTCACTTAATATAAAAATATATAATTTTATACTAAGTAATAAAAAATTAGTCACTAAATCTTTAATAAGAAAAAATAAAAATCTAAAATAATTATTTATATCTCAAATGAGTTGTAATGGAAATTATAAAAAATCTACTGTTTATAAAAGAATAGAACTGTGTGCACATTCCTCTTAAAAAAAAAAAAGAGGAAAATATATATTTTAAGTGAAATTTAAATTGATAATTTTACTAGTTTATGTTAATATACTTAGGAATAAATTTTGATTTATTGGTATTACAATCATGTTGAAAAATATAAAATTACGGATTCAAATTTAAATTAGAGTTTAATGATAAAAAATGATTTTAATAAATTTCTTTTAAAAACTTCAATATTTTTAAGTTAAAATTGATTCATCGCTATTAAATGCTATTAAAACTCAAATCTCCTAAACTAGAAATGATAATTACTACTCTATCAGTTTTTTAAAAAATCAGTTTTTTAAGATTTCAACATACAAATTAAAAAAATTATTAAATTATTAAAATTTTAAAGTAAAAAAATTATTTTTTTTTAATTTTGATATAGAAAAATAAAAGTAATTAATTTAGGGGTAAAATTGAAAAAAATAATAAATACATTTTTAAAATTTTAAAATAATTAATATTTAAAAAAATACCATAAAATGATAAATATTTTAAAACAAAAAAAGTAATTTATATGATAATATTTGTCTTTTCTTATTTTCCTATAAAAATTAGGTGAATTTCATTGTTAAATTTTAATTTACTAAGGAAAGTGATGTTATTCTCTTTCTCTCTCACTGATGCCAACAGCACGAATCAGACCTTGAAATTAAGAGCTGTTTTGTTGGGTATGGATTGATTATGGTAGATGACTGATGAAAACATCCGATAATGAAGTCTATTATTGTCAACACTCCATCAATAACTCGATCATTATCACCGCCTTAATTTCTGGAACATTAATACCACATATACATATATATATATATATATGTATATTTATTTATAGAAAAAACACATACCCTTAAAAAAAAAAAAATCAGATTATCTAAAATTTGTGACCCAAAGCCATATCTTTGCAGTTTTAGTGTGTACAACTTAAGTTTTGAGTTTGTCAAATGGCGCTGCAGTTTGGAAGCATTAATTAACTGGCGAAATTAAGGGTCATCACATGCAATGAAATACTAGCTTTTTATTTAGGTGGATGCAGCCTCCACCAACTTTATCAGTTTTGCCTCCCATATTTATTTTTGCTTTAAATTTTAATAATGATTTAGTTATTGCGCTAGCAACTTGACATGAACGGCAAGAAGACGTCTACACTGTGCATATGTCCAGCCAATTTAATAAAAACACAATTATTGATTGAATGTATAAAAACTGAATATACATTCAGTATATTTTCCACCCAGCAGTTTAACTGCCGCTTAGATATAATCTAATGGTAAAATATACATGCAGCCTTAATAATTAACCTAGTTTAACTCCACTCCTAATGCTTAAAAAAAAAAAAGCATATATAACTGACTTGGCCAATTGACTAATCGCATTTCATTATAGAAATTAAATACCATCTGAGGCCCAATTGCCTGAACCGCATGAAGCCTAACCTCCTGAAAATCTGATTAATTAAGTCGGCCCATTAATTAACGCTAGTAAATAGATGTTATCCTAGGCTGATTGGCAGATATTCATTGTATAGATTGTACGCCCATGTTATATTAGATTGGCTTCAGAAAAGTAGAACACAGTTTTTGCATTAATAAAAGCTAATACAGAACTGACCAGACTAACGGTTAAACTGATAATAAGCGAAAATAGAAGAGATCAGGAAACAAGACATAGGCATAAACTGTACGAGAGTGTGAAAATTGACATTATCCATCAGGCTCTGGACTTGAATGGAATGGCTCTGATGACTATCTGGTGGTATAGTGCAGCCAGTGCAGCGCCGATAAAAGGTCCTACCCAGAAGATCCACTGAACAAAACCAAATATTAAATTATATTGATAATCATAATTAATCAATCTAAATTAAAGATGTACACCATTAATTACATTAATTAATTAGGTGGCACTCACATGATCGTCCCATGCATGGTCCTTGTTGTACACTATGGCAGCTCCAAGACTCCGAGCTGGGTTGATTCCAGCTCCTGTTATGGGGATGGTTGCCATGTTTACCAAAAAGACTGCAAACCCAATTGGGAGTGGTGCTAGTATCTGCCAGTTAAGTTAATTGTACACTCAAAAACAAATTAATAAAATATTGTCAATCTGTTATAAAATAAAATAAAATCCACTCAAATTTTGTAAGAATTTCAAATACTATATACATACAGGGACGTGGGAGTCTCTAGCGCTTCTCTTGGCATCCGTGGCAGAAAAAACAGTGTAAACAAGCACAAAAGTACCAACAATCTCAGCACCAAGGCCGTCGCCCTTGGAATATCCATCGTGCACCATGTTGGCTCCACCGCCCAGCGCTTCATATGGTGTTGGCTGGAAGCCTTTTACCACCCCTGCTCCACAGGTAGCCCCAAGACACTGCATCACCATGTAGAATATGGCTCTGGTAAGGGAAAGCTTCCTTGCTAGGAATAGACCAAAAGTCACGGCCGGATTTATGTGCCCACCTGCCCAAAATTAAACCATCGGTTTATAATTATTAAACAAGGACAAAGAATAAATTAATTAATTAATAAAAGAAATATAGAAGATAGAGAAATTAATTAATTAATTTTTAATGAGACCTGAGATCCCAGCAGTTGAGTAAACAAGGACAAAGATCATGCCCCCAACGGCCCAAGCAATGCCCTGTATACCCACAGAGGCACACTTATCGTGTGACCGGCTAAAGCCCATAATAGTCAAGATTGTGACGTAGAGAAACAAGAAACTGGCCATAAACTCAGCAATTCCAGCTCTCCAGAAAGACCATGACTTGAGCTCACCATGTTCGAACAGAGGTGCTGATGGTGGCTCCTTGTAGTCCTTGTCTGTCTGAGCTGAGGTTCCTATGGGTTGCTTCTCTGGGAACTTTGCCGCCCCTAACTTCACAGCATCTTCTTCTCTCCTCTCCATTCTCTCGACTATAGCGTTCCAGTTTCAGTGTTTAGTGTATCCTTACTTTTACTTCAAATAGTTATATAGAAAATTTTTACCCAGTCAGTACCATATCTTTGTTTGGTACGCTATTTTCACCACTATAATTTTATATCTATTTATTTTAGTAAAAACACCAATTTTTTTTTTCTCCATATATTTTTATCATATGTCCTGTGAACATATATACATTTAGTGTAATTGAAATTTAATTAAATATAGTAATATTATGATGTTAAGAACATATTACAAATCTGTTTTATTCTTTTGATTTTTTATAAATATTATTTTTTACTTATAATGTTTAAATATTGATTTTATTAATTTAATCGAAATTTGGCAACTATTATATTTACGGATGTATCTATATTTTCTAAATTGTTAATATTATACAATCTTACATTTTATTAAATATACTATTTCAAACTGATCACCACTAATTAAAAAAAGTTAGTCATATAAAAATAGCATATATTATTTCTATGACAAGATAGTAAATTAAATGGGAGAGGCACGCTAATTAAGACATTATTTAACTATTTTTTTTTAGATAATAAATCTAAAATTAATTTTTTTCTCTCAGTGCTCAAAAAAAAAAAATTATATGGAAAAGAATTATCTAAGTTGATGTATATATTACATCCAATGGCAGAGTAAATTACATATGATATTAATATCTTTATATTACCAAAATAATGCGCGTATTTTATAATTAATTTGATATATAAAACGGTAATTACACTGAAACAGAGTTAGTAAAAACTAAAAACTTTTCAAAATTTTCAAAATAGATTTGACTGAATTGAAATAAAGAGTGATCCTTAGGAGTAATTAGTCGTGGGGTTATATATAATGTTTTGTTTGTTGGCAAATTATTAAACGTATGGTTGAAATATATTTTAACATTTACGGGCCGGTTAAGAGCATGGTCGCACAAAAATTAACCAATATGATCAAATTGAATTAATTCAATTTAATTATAATAAAAAATTATGATTTAGATTATTTCATTCTTAGTTACAATTTTAAAATTTTTATAAATCAAATTTTTGATTCTTTAATTTAATAAAATAAAAATCTAATTAAATCAAAACAAACTGATAATATAATTAAACTATCTCATATTTTAAATATATATTTTACTGATATGCAAATTATGCTTTAAACTTTTTCGAAGTTAAAGATCTACTTAATTTCTATGCTTTAAAGGATTTTTATATTATTATTTTAATTTCTACTAATTTTTTGAAAACTATTTCAAATTACTTTTATTATTATTATGCTATAAAATTTTAAGTATATAATCTAAAATTTGTATTTTTTTTAATAGCATTGATAAAGTTAATTATTACGTGATAATATGATTTTATTTTGATATTTTTTAAATTTTTATGATATCTTCAATTTTTTTATTTTATTTTTTTATTACTTTTATCAAACTGATTATCTAAACTAAGTCTAAATAATTTTAGTTTGGATTTTTTTAATGTTATTTAAATTGATTAAGAGTCATAGTATTTAAAAATCAATTTTATTTATTTGATGAAAAATATAACTACATTTTCTCTCTCATTAATTCATCAAAACCAATTACAATTATTTATATACAAATTGATGGAAACTAATAGAAGTTAATAGAAACTGAAGTAACAAACTAGTAACAAACCTATAACAAACTAATAACAAATTTTATCCATCTATATACTCTAATAGCCCCCCTCAAACTAGAGCATACACAATGTGGATGCCCAGTTTGAAATAGTGCTTGATAAACCATCATTGAGACAACCAATGCTAACACAACCAAACTTTTCTAAATTTCTACCATATAATAGCAAGAGCATAATTGAATGATGATAAGTATAGCATTTCCATCACCAAGTTAACTAACAGTACCATACATTCCAGATAGCACATAAGCAACAGTCTCAACCAATATTAGTCTTTTTTCACTTGTAACAATTTCTCTGGCTGCACGAATTGTTCTATAAACAGCAAGAGCATCATTTCCATCAACTCGAATACTTTGGATTCCATAAGCTTGACCCTTAATAACAATGCCATCACTTTGAAATTGCTTTGATATATGATTACTAATTGCTTAACCATTATTGCAACAGATAAAAATGACTGGTGCTTCCATAACTGATGCAAAGTTTAAAGCAGCATGAAAATCTCCCTCACTAGTACCACCATCCCTAATATATGTGACCACACAAGCATCCTTTTTATCCATTTTAAAAGAATAAGCAACACCAATAGCTTGAGAAAGTTGAGTAGCTATTGGTTAGGAAAACCAACCCATAAGTCACAATTGGAATAATCCCAAGCTCCATAATAGTCCCACGATTTGATGCAAGAATAAAACGCATCCAATAAGATGGATTAAAGAACCAATTGGATGAAGATTATAAAATGAGAATCAAGTTTTGTATTAAATCGAAGCAAAGACTGAAATCCTAGAAAGAATGAGGAACAAAGCCTCAAGCAAGAATAAAAGAGAAACAAAGCCTCAATCAACAAAGATATCAAGGAAAAGAGGAACAAAACCTCAAAGAGGAACAAAGCCTCAATCAAATAAACTCCAAGCAAAGAGGAACAAAGCCTCAATCTCAAATCAAAGAGGAACAAAGCCTCTAAACAAACAGAGAACCATATCAATCTTAAAGTAAGGGAAGAACAAACCTCAATTCTAGAGAGAAAAATAGAACTCAAAGGACTGCAAAGATACACTGAGTTTCAATGTTTGGAAGTGTTAATGGGCGGTAAAGATTAGGGAAGAAATGAAAATGAATACTCAGCTCTATTTTAATTTGCCAAAATGGTAGAAAATGAAGGAGATTCTAGAGAAAGATGCAGGGAAATCAAGAGAAAGGTGAAAAGAAGTGAAATCTGCTAATTATACTAAAAATTGATTGGGTTTTTTATGTTTGGCTTCAACCAAATTGGTATCACCAATATCCAGAAACAAAACCATGAACAACCAAGAAAATATCACCAGAAAACGAGAATAAATCTAAACTGAATTTTGAGGCGATCAATAATGGAATGGCGAGGGTAAATGGCGAGTTTATTGAGATTGTAAAATGGTTGAATTTGGAGATTTAAGAAAGATTTAAAAGAAATGTTAAAACACAAAGAAGGGAAGGCTGAAATTTGATTAGGGCTTTAGTGTTTGGAGGCTAGGAAAATAAGTGAGAAAAGGAAAGAAAATTCAAGATACAATTGAGTAGAAGAATATAAACTGATGAGAAAATTTCAAGAAGAAATATGATATTCTAAATGAAAAGAATCCCAAAAGGGAGATGACAGACAAATATCACGAATCAATTTGTTTGAATAGATCTTGAAGGAAGATATTGAAACAATACAAAAAATCAATATGATTGAGAAACAACAATAATCAAAAGTAAAAGCAAGCTTTCAAGCTCATACAAATCAAACCTCGAAGTGAGGGAAAAACAAATCGAATCTCTAAAAACATATGATAGAAAAACAAAGAATTAATATGTAGAAATCAAGGACAAATGTTGGAATTTTCCAGATGAAAACAATGAAATCAAAGAATTAATATGTAGAAATCAAGGACAAATGTTTCTTTATTGCTCAATGTAAGACAATAGAAGTAATTAAAGTTTAAAATCAAATTCCATAAATTTTAGAATTTCGAAATTATTTGTTCTTTTTCATTATTTTCTATTTACCATTGTTCTTATCTAGCTGTGAGTACTTTTTTTAGATGAAAAAAAAAGTTAATCTATTGTTATGGAATGAGAGTAATTTTTTTATATGAAAAAAGATTTTCAACGTATGTTTCAAAGGTTCTTATCTATGAAATAAACTTTACCATGAAAGTGGTGGCCAGAATGATTAATTTTGTTCAAAGAAAATATAATGATCATCGAAAAGGCATAAAATTTAAATCAATATAAAAAATAGTCAAATTTCTAGGAGTAATCCGATTACAGGAGTAATAGTTGGACCTTAGAATCAAGAGAAATCTAACATTGCATTGGATTTTAAACAATGGACTTAAAACTCAACAAACACAAGAAACTAAGTCTATGTAACAGATGACCCACTAACTTACAACTAATTAGTAATTATAGTAATACTCTTATAAGTAACAATCCCGATTCAATACATGTTCTCTCTCCACTAATCTTGTCACTTCGGCTGTGATTCATCCATAAAAACTGGTATTGAAAAAGCTTTAAGCAAACCCATCGAAGGAAAGCAGAACAAAATCAACAGAGATCTCTTATTTTCAAACTAATCAATTATTGTTAAACTGGAAGAAAATATCTGCTTGTGGCTATCGGATTGATCATTGTAAGAAGCTCCAACTTTGTCAACTTCGATGCTAACTCCAACAATCCTTTCCTCCTCCCTCCAAACTATAGCTTGAAATAAAACCCTTGAAAGAGGAATTTAATGGGAAACCTATATAATATCAAACTCAGTCGAGATAACTAAAGCACTCCTAGTCCATATCCAAGCACAAAAGGCTCAAAACATCTTAACCTACCCACCAAAATGAGACCAATTAGGTAAAAGGCCATTTATTAAACCTACAAACTAAAGGTAAAACAAAGAAAAGAGGAGAAATAGGGTTTCCCTCTAATAACTGGAGCTATTAAAGATTAACTTTAATTTAATCTCTAATGGAGTGTGCAGATAAGATGAAAAGAGAGAAATCTAGCAGAGAGAAAAAATTAGTAAGAATATATTATTTCTTGCAAACTCTTTGGTTTTGTGATCTAGCCAAAATTATTAAGGCATACTAATTACTTATTTGATCACATATTCCATCTCTTAGAATTAATAACTTTAAATAAATTTTATCTCTTATCAAAACTCAAGTAGATAATAACTGCACGCACTTTTTTTTTTTTTTAACTAAGATATATACATAATATTTTTTATAAAATTATGACAATTTTATAAACATGTACTAATTTATATAATACATAGTTTTTCCAATGTGAGATTCCAAAAGGCAAACCCCACTCGCAAGAGCACACATTCCATTCAGACAATGTGTCGTTAATTCACGCTTCAAGAGATTTGCCATTCACGTCCAGCCCTAACCGTGTCTTGATCATCTAAGTGTTTTGAGTAATGACTTCTCATCTAAATTAAAGCAAAGAAAAAGAGGGAAAAAAAATAAAAGCGCACAAACTACCAGGTAATACAGTGGGACACGAAAGCGTAACTAATCCTAATTTTAAGTTCACGTGTGTGCGGCGACGTTTAATCGGACAGAGCTCTCCCTCGACAGCGACGCGGCGTGCACCTCACAGAGAGAGAAGCCGCAAGGTTTCGCCAGACACATAATTTTATCTTTTTCATTATTATTATTTTTTTAAAAACAACATTTCATTTCCATTTCTCTCTCTAAACCTAAAAATTCATATTTTCTCTCTCATTTATCCATTTCTTCTGGTTTCGCCGACAGCCGCCAAATATCCCTTCTAATTAAATCAATATCTTGGCCATTTTCATCTCTTATTTCTCTGTTTCAGGTACATTCATATTCCATTTTTCTTTGTTGGATCGATATTGTGATAGAAATGTCTATTATCATTATCAAGCCTTGTTATTGTTATTAAGCTTGCTTGTGTTCGTTTTAATCATAGTTATGGCTAGGTTATTGAAATGAA
The DNA here is from genome assembly GCA_947687605.1 of Reutealis trisperma. Classification (NCBI taxonomy): domain Eukaryota; kingdom Viridiplantae; phylum Streptophyta; class Magnoliopsida; order Malpighiales; family Euphorbiaceae; genus Reutealis; species Reutealis trisperma. The sequence goes on along the minus strand of CANTUT010000033.1, from coordinate 3,082,023 downwards.
ATTTCTCCAATTTTGTATGATTTTTCCTAATTTTGCTCAAGGTTTGTTCTATTTGTAATTTTATTTAATAACTAAATACTTAATTAAGCGTTCAGTTTGGTCGAGTTTTCAATCTATTTAGCTATTCACCTTTGTTTTATAATGTCCTCAATATTAGGATTAGCTTAGAGGTCTTGCTTCTTTGGTTGAATGTTAATAGTAACGGCATTTTTTGCATCTTCATAAGCTAAAATTACATGGGTAGACCCTTTATCCGCCTACTGGACTTTTTGGCAAGGGCGGCTCAGGCTCCATTTCTGTCATCGCACCTGAGTTAAAAAATCTAAATCGGAAGCTATATCTTTCCAAGCACCTTTACTATGTTGAGCTAGCGGGGAAGAAGTGGAGTAAATGCCATTGACCATTAGGAAACTTTAATAGTTTTAATTAGAATTTATTATTTCTTTTTATCCCCTTGGATTTATTCTAGTAAAGGTGAAATGAAAGTTCATGTGTTTCTTAATTCGAAAGATTTTGGTGTAGCTGTACCTGTATGCATATCTTCAGTAGATACTTCTTTTACCGTTATGTTATAGATGACTGGTTAGTTATTATGTTAGACATATGTAAAAGCAAAATATCTCTCTCTCTCTCTTTTTTTTTTTTTTATAAATTTTATGTACAAAACCTGAGCTCATGAACCTCTTAAAAAAGTTTGACGTCTTAAGAAGAAATAGAGAGGGCTCATTTTTTGTTTAGATGTGCGCATTGTCACCGTGCAAGAGCATGCACACTCATGTAGAGACTTATTTGGCCTGGAAGTTCATTCAAGTTTGACATATTTCTTTGTGATGTTTATAAAGAGATTGGCTGTTTTTTTTTGGGTTCTTCTTCGTTTTCCATTTTCTACCTTAGTTATATTTTTTATTTTCTTTAAATTTGTGGAACGCTGTCATTAAAACTGACAATTAATTTTCATTCGTATATAATTTCTTCAGTTGGAAGGTCCATAATTGCTTATGTGGTATTCTGTCTCTCGTACACCACTTTGACAGTAAAGTTGAAGACAATTTATTGAGAACTTTTATGGATTCATGGAATCGGAAGACTTTTATATTCTGGGGTTGATGTAGATTTACAGACTTCATAATTGACCTGACATCTGTTTGCTGGCTCAAGCTTTCAAACGCCAAACTTGGCATCATAAACTTCAATTACTGAAGTAGATATCTAGAGACACATTTCTTGGTTTTCGAAAATTGTTGCAAAATGTTAGAAGCTGATATGGCAGTCATTAAACCTGAGGTTTGCTTCTCTTTCTGTTGGCTGTTCTGTGAGGTGTTAACTGTTAATCCATTTTAACTTGCAATCTAGATTCTTGTATTACTACTTTGTTATTTGTATGATTGAAAATCTTTTTGGTGTTAATATGGTATTATTTAATCCTGGCCATGGGATGATTTGATCATTCTGTTCAAAGGTCAAAGTTTTGGATTAAATTGTAAATCAAGTTTGATTGGGGTGAGGTAGAACTCAGGAGAGACAATCACTGTGTATGTAGATCTTATATTTGATTGGAAGTGTGGTATACATGGTGTGTGGGCATAGCAATTTACAAATGATTTTGTTTGGTTGGAAGTAGAAGGGTCCTGACGGTGATAGGCAATTGTTTTCATGGGAGTTGACACTTGTTTGTTTCCTTGGTGTTTTGTATTTTAATATTAAGATTGATCTCTAGCTATGTTTGTTTTTACATGGATTTTCAGATGATGAAATCCTATATCTGGCTCCAAACTGCTGATGGTTCAATTCAGCAAGTGGAACAAGAGGTCGCCATGCTTTGCCCAATGATATGTCATGAAATAGTACAAAAAGGCCTGGGATCGTCAAAGAACTATGCTATATCTCTTCCACAACCAGTCAATCCTGCCATGTTAAGCCTAATTCTTGATTATTGCAGGTTCCATCATGTACCAGGTCACTCTAACAAGGTTTCTCTGCATTTCTGAATTTGCATTTGCTGTTTGTTGGTTTTTTGTGCTTTTCTTGCTTGTGCAAATTGACATGTTAAGTCTTGTCAACTAGAAAACTTTGAACTAGTTGTTTAGTTAACTTGAGCAAACTTTTTTGTTTCCTTCATAAAATTTTAAAAGATGCTATGTTGTGGTACAACCAACTCTGGTGTCAAAACCAGTGTTTAACATTGGGTTGTTGTATTACGTAGGAGCGCAAGTCTTTTGCTGAAAAGTTCATTCGAATGGACACAAAGAGGCTCTGTGAGTTGACGTCTGCTGCTGACAGCCTCCAGTTGAAGCCTTTGGTTGATCTTACTAGTCGTGGACTTGCAAGGATTATTGAAGGAAAAACTCCTGAGGAGATACGTGAGCTATTTCATTTACCTGATGATCTCACAGAGGTGTCTGGTGCTTGTGGGAACCTTTTTTAGATGCATTTTTCATCTTTTTTTTTGTTATTTTAACATAGATTCTGCTAATGCAGGAAGAGAAGTTGGAACCTTTGAAGAACACAACTGATGATCCACGAATCCGACTTTTGAATCGATTATATGCAAAGAAGAGGAAAGAACTAAAGGAGAGTCAAAAACTAAAGGTTAAACATGGCTTTTCCACTAAATCTTCATTCCTCAGTTTCTAGTTTTCTGCCCAATCAAGAATTCTGCAGTTTGAAGTGAACTTCTTCTAACCATGTGTTTTTTTGGTGTTCAATGGACCAACATGCCGTGTCCAATGCACCATAATATCAAGTGATAACCTTATGCGTGTGCTGAATGGTGATTATAACTAGACCTTTCATGTGTTATAGAATGTTGAGGCTGAAGAAGAACGTGTAGATGACCGCTCAGTTGATGACCTCTTATCATTTATTAATGGAGGAAATTCAGGTATGCATTTTTATTTGAGGTTTTGAGCTGTAGTCACTAATATCTCTCTCAATTAGGTGGTAAATTAACCAAAATCATTTAGTAAATTATCATTCTGTAGATTTTGTGTTATATAACCTAGAGTCCATATATAACTAAAAACTAAAATATCTGACAAAATATTGGAATTCAATTTTCAATGTCCAATCCCCTTTTCTGTCAATAAACAAGGCGAATTATTTATTTGTCTTTCTTGATGTTTGTTTTGTATCAAATCAAAATCTTTGATGTAAGCATATATGTTTGCACTGCCTCTTTGTCTTCTTTCCTCCATTTGACATACTTTTGAAGGTCTCGTTGGGGGTATGAAATTTTGTTTCACAGATTCCAAAGGAATTAAAACTTCTAAGAATAAAAAGAAGAACCGAAGAAGAAAAGATCAGCAGAAGAGCACTTCTTCAAATGAAGCTATTGAAACACATAAAAAGGTTGAACCAACCCTGTTGTCATGCCTTAGAATCTATATTGATCTCCTTAATATGTTTTTTACTAAAGTTTTCTTTTTCCACATTTTTGTAGGAGTCACATGGTCTCAATTCTTTATGTTATAGTGCAGAAGTTGGTAATGAATTCAGGTCAAGTGCCAGCCAAACGCCAAAGTTACAAGGTGTAGAGGATGACACTTTTGCACCTAAAGTTGAGCTTGATGAAGTTGATATTGATGATGAGATTGATCTAGCATTAAAAGAAAAAATTGATAGGTGAGCATGGACCTTTGAGTTACTGAATGTAACCATGTATATGTCTCTGTATATGTTTTCTTCTTAGATGGAAAAGTCATTTTGGGTAACTAAGAGAGTTGGAAAGATGCCTTGTGAACTTAGTACTTATAACATCTTTTGTTTTGGGGTGACTTACTATGTGCCAACATTTCCTTGTCCCACACTGCCACCAGCTTTCTAGTTTTTGCATCATTGAATATTTATATGCATAGAAGCAAGCAAGATGCTTCAGTTATAGATTCTGGTCAGTCAACCTCTAAAAGTTCTCAAAACCTCTCATCTATCTTTTGGATCTTTTGATTCAGGGAGGTGGAAGCTTTTGCTCGGAGACTGAATTCAGATTGGCCTGAAAGGATGCAGGAGATTCTAACTTTGGGTTAAGAGAAAAGGCCAGTATATTTTGCAATTGATGACAATGGTGCCTTGAGAGGATATGGAAGTATGTGTTCTTTTCCCTTGTGGTTTTGAAGTTGCTCTGACTTATGATATTTTTGATCTTTTGATTCAGGGAGGTGGAAGATTTTGCTCGGAGACTGAATTCAGATTGGCCTGAAAGGATGCAGGAGATTCTAACTTTGGGTCAAGAGAAAAGGCCAGTATATTTTGCAATTGATGACAACGGTGCCTTGAGAGGATATGGAAGTATGTATTCTTTTCCCCAGTGGTTTTGAAGTTGCTCTGACTTATGATAATTTTTTGTCCCTGAAGTATCCTAGATTTCCTCCCCACACCCTTTTCTTTAATGTACCAGTAGTTGCTTATGTTTGATAGTATAAGAAGGTTTCTTCCTACACATTATTTAGTAATTTGTGTTTTGTTTTTCCTTTGAACAGAGTAATTGAGTTGTGGGATTGAGGGTTGAAAATTTTTTACCAATGTTATCAGTTATTGACTTGCGTTTTATTAGTTATTTGCCACCATTCACATTGAGCATTATTTGTGCCGTGTAGTGTATGTCATATTCTATAGGAATCTTGCAATTCAAATTTTTTTGCACGACTGAGAATTATTGGCAGCACTGTTTATCCAGTGAGAATTTGTTGTATCAGTGTTCTATATTAATTTGAAGTCAAAATTCAGATCTGGCCAATAAGCTCCAAAAGATTTAACAGAATAGTGACTGTTGTATGAAAGACTAAAAGATGAGAGAAAAAGGTAATTTTTCTATGCATTTTGCCAAGGCACATTTCCCTTTTCTGTTGTGATATTAGCTTTTAAATGTTCCTTCCCAGACTCTTCTTTAGAGATGCAGTTGTGCAGGAAAACATATTTCAAGAATCTGATGAAATTTGTGTATTTGATTTACCAAATAGAGCCAGCTGAACTTGCTTCAGAACCTCAACCCATTGAGCCATCACTTTCATGTTCTTTAGTAACTCATGAAATGCTTTGTTTGGATGGAGAGAACCAGATTCGAAGCAGAAATGAATTTTGCAGTATGGACATTTCCTAAGACGGCCAATGGCTGGAACAATTTTGACCAGATGCTAAGAAGAGTTGATATTTTCACCGATGTGGACCCACGTGTAAGTTTTTTTTTTCACATTGTTTATTAAGAAGAAAAAGGGTTGGTTATTTCAGGAGGTAATTTTGATTGCGGGGGGAAATCTTGCGTACTTTATAACCAAACGACTGTGATTCTATGAAGGAAGATATGATTGCATAATTTGTATTAACCAATTTCCATTCAATTGTTATAAGTTTGTGGCAAGTTGCACTCGCACTGACATCTTCCAAGAAAAAAGGGCAATTGTATTTTATTAGTTGAATCTGTTCTTTATATATATATATATATATTGTTGTTCTGTCCTTGTGCATGCATTTAAAAATGTATGTTGATTCCATGAGAAATCGATAAATCCTGAAGAGATACGATGCCCTTAGACTTTGCAGTCTTACAGTAGTAATTACGAACGTTACCGGTTATTAAATTATATTAAAATGTAATTTTATTTTATTTTTATTTTTATTTGTTTTTTTTTTTAACTATTGTAACAAATATAAAATGTAACAATAAAAATTTGTGTTATAATAAACAAATTTTAACAAATTATATATGGAAATATTCTTAATTAGAAATTAATTGTTGAGTATATTAGAATTAAATATATTTTCTTTGAATATTGTATAAAAAGAAAATATCAAAATGACATTTGGAATTATATATATTTTCCTTCGATGCTATATTTTATGACAAGAAATTGTCAAAATGACAATAAATAATTTATAAAATTTATTATTATTTTTAAGTATTTTATTTTTCTATTTTTTATCTTTTTCTTATATGATTGTTTGTATATAAATAGATTAGATTAATATTTTTTTCCTCTTTTTTTGATCACAGTATGAAGGTAATTACTTATATTTAACTAATATTATATTAAATTTTTATTTTAAAAAATATAAAAACAAATTAATATTTTAAATTCTTGTGTTAAAATTTTAGATGATGTGTATTTAGAAATAGATAGAGAATACGAATATCTCCAACCTGCGCCAAATATGGGTTGTTGGAGATGCCCTTTTGGCGTTGGGAATTGCTCCTATCCAGCGCCAATTTCCATTCCATTACTAGTGTGGTCAACAGTACCACACCAATATTGGCATGATCCTCTGCAATGCCATTTCGCTTTTTTCATTTTTTTTTTAATTTTGCTTTAACAAAATTGTATATAAGTAATAAAAAAATATAAAATGAGAAATAAAAGAAAATATAATATACATGAAATATTCTTTTTGATATTAGAAATAGAATTCATGGTTAGTGATAAATTTTTGAAGTTACGAATTAGAGATGACCTAATCTTGGCATGGCATTTGGCTGTTCGGTCATTTACTTCCTTGCAGCGTCGAGCCATTAATTTGGAGCACTGAGATAGGATAATAGGAGTAACATACCTCAACCATAATGTCCTTTACAATTAGTCAAGCTAATTTTAAATTCACTTCAATTCCAAGTCGTAATTTTTTTTTTTTATACATACTAACGTGCAAATATCAGCTCTCCCTACCGCTTATACAGGTAAAGTCTCTGAACTCCTTTTGTGTAAATGAACAGCCTAAAATTAATACATCTAATAGAGTATGAGGGTGTGTGCATCGACCTTTTTTGTTAATGAGAATGAGAGGGTTGAAATTGAATGTGTGGGCAAGGCTGCTCCGGTGCTCCCCTTGTCCATAGGGCTTTGAGATCACCTCTCTTCTTTCCCAATGTCAAAAAAGTGCCTGCATCCAATACCAAAATAATTAAACTAATTGGTCAATTGATCAGTTACCAATGTTGACATCAAGCGTGCATATTTTAGCAGCGTACACATTTTCTGAAGCTATTATCACTTACCAAGCGTGAATGGAACAATGTAGAGCAATGCTGGCTGGCCATGTCCATCCATCATGTTCAAAGCCACGTAAGTGATTAGGAGACCTGCAGACGAATTATTATTAATGATAGATATACAAAATATCTATCAACTTAATGCTACGCTCAACATCAACTCTACCCAAAAATTTCTAGCCTCCAGTACATAACTTCTGTCTTTCTGTGGAGGGAGGTCAAAATTGTCCTGTTTGATAAAACTGAGACTGACTGCCATAAAACTGAAAAGTTACAGCTAACTAAATGCACCAATGTGAAAGGCAGCATTTACCAACTCTTACAAGTATCTCACAATTATCTGATCCTCTAACGTATGTATAAGACAAGCAATGACTAGGGGGCTATGGTAATCATTACAATTTTATAGCATCCCAGTTAAGGTCCTATATAGTAATTATTTGACTTCATTTATGCATCAGATTGATGGCTTCACTCATTGGCTGTTGATAGATAATTAATTATCTATCATCTTGCCAAGCACGCATGCAAGAACACAAGAATCTACCTATGGTTGTCACTTAGCTACAACACTGTGTCCCAGTTTATACATATTATCATTTCACTTACCTAAGCCGTAAGCAGTCATTGCCCACAGAAAATATCCTGCTCGAAGATTCTTCTTTGTCAGCCAATCATACCTGAAAAAAACGACGAGTAGAATTGTTATATAAATGTTGCAAATATCATAAACTTCAGTTTCTCAGCTTGTATGAAACATATCAAGGCAAAATAAATTGAGATTTATGACAGTGAGGCAGGCAAGCAAATGGTTAATTGAGCCAAGAATTTGTATGGCTTATAGTTTCAAACCTTAATGCAAAAGCTACAAGTAATCCTGGTAAGATGATATCACCAAACCCAATAATGCTGTAGCCACCCCAAGGATCAAACATCCGTGGGATTTTCAATAGCATTGGTATACCGTCTTCTCCACTCTTATCACCACGAGCTACCTGTAGAGAAGAGGCAAGATGAGTTCAAAATTTACTCATAATAAATGACATAAACACCAGAAGCCTTCCCACTACTTACCACTATCATCACACTCTCCTTGAACCACAACTTGGAGACAAATACCCAGAAGATGTCATACAAGAATGCACAACTGAGGAGAACTGTTCCAACCTGATTCCAGTATTTTAGACCAAAACAGAAGATTAAAAAAAATAAATAAATAAAAACTGTCAGTTACCAGCGTTGAAAAATTTCTAGTGCATTCAGTCCTTTCAGATCATGCCATGACCATTCTCAATTCAAAGCTGCTTATCCTAAAAACAAGGGGCTTAAAAGGCACAAAACCAATGCTATGTAATTGTATTGAGCCGAGCCTCGTTAATATTTCATGGTTCTAAACATTTTTTCAATAAAAAATTAGAACCTATTTAAAACTGATAGCTTCAAGCTGGAGTTGGATACTGTCAATGAAGATTTAAAAGGATAAATTTCACAAATAAGTCATCTCAAAGAATGCAAACAAAGGAGAAAACAATACAAGAACCATGCCATAGCAAAACATACTTTCAAACTAACAATAGAATGAATTTGAATAGTCACCTTGAGATTTGGTACATGAACTATCTGAAGAACTGTGATGATCAGTGCGATGCCCTGATTGATGGAGAGGAAAAACAAATCAGATGGCCTCCTTCAAACAATTAAATATTATGCATATATGTGAATAAATGCTATTTTGAAGAATGTAAACCTAAGAATTCCAAGAAAAGAATAGAAAATCCGTCTGATTAGTGATAAATTCTGGTAAAGATAAACTTATGAAAATTTTCCATTGCATGCAAAATTTTAGGATGCAAGAAAAGGGACACAGCTGAAAATTGTTCATTACAAACTACATTGTAGGATGGAACAAAAAAAGGGCATAAGTGTAACAGCAATTTGATTCAATGAAGCCTTGATGAGCCTTCAACTATGCAAGTAACTTTAATTCATTCTTATGATACAATTTCCTATGACTTGTTGAGGGCCAAGGTATTCCAATTTGTTTGAAATCATTTGTGCCTTTTAGTATGGTTGCATGAATTGGAGCCAGATTGAAAAAAAAAAAAATGGCAGTATCTTACAAGGATATCTTGACCTATCCAAGCAAAAGAGACACGACGATAAACTGCCCAAACAACAGCAAATGCTATGCAGAAGGGAGAGACAGCCAATGTCAAATATGAGACAGCTCCAAATAAAGGAACTTTAATAAATGATTCTCCAGCATGCTGAAACCATCTGAAACTATATAAGTTTAGTTGTCAGTTTCATATTCCACATAAACTCTGAAAATAAATTAAGAAAAAATTCAACATATAATATAAAATATTCTTTTACCATAGAAAAATGAGGACTGTATGGTTCTCAATCTACAGTTAATGAGTAAAGAAAAAAGTTATCATGCCACTGTTTTAGACAAATAAATTGTTGCACTAACTATGTAGAACAGGGCACTTGCCGTGTTTTTCATTTCTTTTGTTATCCACAAATTGCATCCATTCCAATACATGCTTATTAACAGTAGAAATTGGTCAAAGCATTATTCTTTTTTTTAACACTTGACTATGAAAACAAATGGGGAAAAACAAAAAAAGAAGAAGAAAAAACACCAAAATAATCAAGAAAAAGTATGTCCACTGAGAGTGTATGATATTGTCACACCTATCTTCTGCTCAAAATTTCCATCATTTTCATCAACAATAATTATGGTGACAAGGTAACAGTCATTGCAACCATTCATAGTCCATTAAATGAGCTGTTAAGAAAATAGTCCAATGTTTGAAGATTACATGTTTTCCTTTATATATATATATATATATATATATATATAGAAAAAAATTTTGCATAAAAAAAGAATATTATATCAAAGAGCCTATATCAGGATAAAATGGCTTTCCAACTAAATATAAACAAATAATTATTTGGAGAGACCGACCCGTGGGAAAGAATGACAAGACAGAAAATAAAGCATGCTTGACAAAAAAGAAGCATGCATTTCCCAGAGTGCCAATATAATCCAGTGATAGCAATAAATGGAAAGACAAAAAATGCCTTGCTCTCATCAAATAGATGCTTAAGTTCACGATGCAATAATGCAAGTTGGTTGGAGGGTCACCATGCAGAAAAGATGAAGAAACAACATACCATGATAACAACGCCACCAAGCAAGTTTGCAAGCCCTGTAAACATGAAGAATTTAGCAAATTCAAGCAATATTTAAAGATGTAAGACACTGAGGCCTCTGGGCCTTAGAGGTTTCACTAATAAATCAATTATCTAATGATGAAAAAGAAAATTAAATAACCAGAAAATCATTATTCACAGTCATTGAAACGTCTAAAGCTGCTAGATGGAAAAAAAATTTTGATGTTCTGTTTCTCACTTAAAAAAAATAATCCAAGCTACTGTTCTTCATTGAGTAATATGTAGTTTTTTAATCAAGAAAGTGTGGCAGTTTCAACACATTCTTCCTAGAAATTGAATTCTTACAAACTGGATGCTTGACTTGTATCAAATTGTTTTCTCAAAAAAGCACCAACCAGAAGACTCACAAACATGTCTGAATATACCGAATTTTGAAAGAACTGATATTTGTAAAAAGTTATGAAAGTTGAATGCAGTGCATCACAAGTGTATAGTTGGAAAAAATGGCACATAAAACTAATTAGGACCCAGCATTCTGAGACAAGCATAAATGGCAAAGTGAAACCATCAAGAATACCTAACTGAAGGTAATTACAAATTTTGGTTAGAGAATTGCATTAAATCTATGGATGGGAAAGTGCAAGTTTGTGGGGCAGAAACATAGATCTAGAAATGATGAATTGGAATAGTCAGGAAATAAATAAATAAATAAATATATATATATATATATATAATACCAAGTAACTTAAATCGAGAATTCCTCATACATTTTCATTCGAATATATGTTAAAATGATGCATGTAATTTAGTTTGAATGAGGACAAACACACCTCTATCCCACCAATGCAGAACAGAACCACCAAAACATCCATAAACCACAATGACATGAGTTTGTAAAGCATGATCAAGAAACACGAGGCAATCACAACAAAGAGTATGGCAGATGTTGTGTTGATATTAACAACACCACCAGATGGAACACCTTCTGTCGGCGTAAAGTCATCTGAACCATCCTGTAACCACAATATTATCTATTAATAAATAACTTAAAGAAATCAAGGACTCATTGTCCAAGGATCATGCTCCAAAGAGATTTATAAAATTTAGCTGTCAAATTAAAATGCCTATCTTGACCTTCAAAAGCTTGTCCTGCTCTATAGCCACTTCTCTGGCACTCCATGCAGACCAATAAGAAGCACCTAAGATGGTACCAACAGCCATGAGCCACAAAAACACTTCTGCAACATCAACAAGTGGACGCTGTGGAGAATATAGCTGCACAAAAACTGATGAAGGGGGGATCAAACACATGGAAGTGCAAAGAAATGAGTATCCCATTTAAAAAATGCACAATATTTCAGTTTAAGCATTAAAAAACAAATGAAAATATCTTGCACTTATTGCAACCTAAGCAATGAAAAGCAATATATAACTGTGATGCTGATTAAAAGTTACATATGGAGATTGAGAAAAACATACCTGTGGAGCTATGCTTCATATAATTTTCCAAGCTTGCACCAGCATCTTGCGGAAGCATGATAGCAGGAATGCCTATATTTACATCAGTTTCATTCGCTTCACATACCATCTTAAAAAGTTCTGCATCAAAGGTTCAAACTTCCAAATCAAGAAAATTAAAATTTAAATGTGATAAAATTTAATGTAGTTCAAATAAAACAATCACAACAATGATGAGGTCACGCAATACTTGGTAGCACATTTTTTTATCAATATTTATTGCTCACAAAACATTATAAAAACTAACTGATAATTTACATGATTACAGCCCTAACTTTTCATAGTGGAGTGCTACACATTGCAGGGATTAAATGAGAGATTAGAGAAGTTCAAGGCAATGCAAATACAAATGGAAATTCCTTAAAGAGAAGAAACTGTTCCATGTTTTAAATTACAGATCAAATAATAAGAACAAGAGTATTGAGAGGTAAAAGAATGAAAGTTGCAAGGAAATTGGGTACCAATTTCAGTGCACATGGAACACCAATCTCATAATTAAATGTGCTGGCCGATTTTTCAAACTAACAACCCAAGAAATTCTATGCATCACTAGCATATGGCTGTACATGCAACTATGCAAATGAAGCTTTGTTTGACACACTAAGACATTGTGAATATGTCATAGGCAAATAAGAAGAAGAAGAATAGATAACTAAATAAAAGACAAAAATTACAAACATACCCGTTCGGTTGTTTATTATAAGAATAGCTGAAGCATTAGCCTCTTCGGCAATATTTGACTTGGTTGTGAAGCTGCAGTTGCCTCGGTGCACCAGAATGACATCCATTTGAAGCTACCAAGAGGCAAGGAGGACTTAATTACAAGGACATCAAACAAATGACTAGGTTTTAAGCAAGTAATCAAAACCTAGGCAAGAAGATGTTATGAGAGTTGAAATGGATGACTATAGCGCAAACAGAACACGATATGAAACCTTATTTTTGGGTTGACTGCAAAGATCAGGAGGATCTGCCAAAACGAGTCTAGTTTTATTGGCATGTTTTTCCTTTGATTCCAAGGACCGACCAAAGCGAGCACCAACACCAACATACTCGATGTCTTCTACACCATCAATCCAAGTAGGAACTTTTACCTATTAAATAAAACAGGATCAAATCAAACATGATAGACCAAAGCCATAGATTTGGGCATAATTGACAGGACAAAGCAGCATGTGAGTGAAAGAACATAGGCCTAGAATTTAAACAGAATGAAGAAGGAGATCAGAGTCATACATTTGATTTGTGAAGAACTCTACAATAGCCTAATATAATATCAAAGTTTTAATTGTAATTTATCACTATTCAGTTCCCAGAAAAAAGAAATGAAATGCTCCATGTGACTGAACCTAATATAAATCCTGGTTGAGATTTTTTTATTTCCCAAACTTCATCCTAGTGGACATTGTTTATTTCCCAAACTTCTTTTTTCTGTCAGAACAAAGAATATTTCGTAAAACAACATAACCAGAATCTTGAAAATTTTTTTGCTACATTGACATTTCCCAAAATTTATCAACGCGCGCGCGCACACAGTGCATAGCTTACTATATCACTACTCAGGTGAAATTCAATTGAGCTCTTCATTTACCAGTCCTAAAGCAGCACAATAACAACAAAAAAAAATAAAAAAAATAAAAAAAAACTCCTCACCTTTCCATTGCTATTTCAATTTTTCTCTATTTTCTCAGCAAGCAAACAAAAATAGCGAAATAATAACAATAATAATAATAATAATAAGATACATCAATAAAATCGAAATAAACACTTCACTTAAGTGAACCAATTAAACGACAAAGCATCCAATCTAATCAAACAAATAAACCTATTAATCACGGAAAACAGCCAAGCCAGCATCTAAACCAAAATTTCGTTGCTCTTATGAAAATTTCTAGGCAACCAAACAGAAATGAACAGTAGCCACTAGAAAAATAAAATTATTTTTGAACAGAAGCTCAAAACAGGATAATAAAAAGAAAAAAGAGAAGTTAGGATGTACCAGAACGAAGTTATTATCGCAGCCAGGCCTCTTGGGAGCAATATCGTCGTGATGTACTATATCTCCAGCTGAACCGAAACATGGACTTAAAGCTAATACAGCTACAAATATAAGCAGAGGTCCATATATGCCCATTTTGAAAATAGATTATCAGGAGCTTATTAGGGTTTTAGAAAAAGAGAGAGAGAGGGAGAGATTGAAGAAGTGGCAGAGAGGAGATGTGAAATGGAGGGGGAAAGAGGAGAAAAATACCGTGGAGTTTTGCTTTTATCTTCTTGTCGTTTTAGCATGGTACATGAGAAAAACGCCGTCTGGTAACCGTCATCGAACTGGTTCTTTTAGTTTTTTCAATGTGTTTTTTGGCTGGTTCAAAGACGCGCTTTGTTATTGCGTGTTAGCCACAGGAGCCCAAGTGTACTTTACGGCTTTCTTTGATGCAGAGAGTGCACGAATACTTTTTTTTTTTTTCCCATTAAATCTCAATACATTCCTAATTTTTTTATTTGTATCAATGAGATTCAATTTATATTTTTGTGCGCAAATTTTAAAAATAAAATACAGATATGAGAAACTTTATTTTTTTAAAAAAAATTGACTTAAGATTTCTGTATAAAATTACACTACGGTGCTAAAAATACTTGAATTTTATAAATCATATACAATTGTTTAAATTAAATATTAAAAAAAATATCTGTAATTATTTAATAAAGTCAGTGGCTGTCGTGTTACTAAATGCATCTCAAAATCCTCACGTGTTAAAAAGATTTGTATTTCAATAATTTAGTCCATATTTTTCTTATTGTTTCAATAAGTAATTTCTTATCTTTTTGTATTCAAAATAAAAATCTCACGTTATCAAAAAAAAAAAAAAAAAAAAAACTACCAATTCATGGAAAGGACATGCCTAGTCAAGTCAATTACATGTTGTTTCTTTACATGTTGATAAACGGGAGGATTTATGGAAGCGACTTGCTAATGTAGGGTCTCTATGTTGTATTTTCTATTATTAATGAGAAGGTTGTAAGTAAACGCAAAATTAATGGTAAATTGAATGACATAAGTTGGTGATTAACCTTGATGAAATAGGTGGCAAGAAGCAAAGAAAATTTGTTGAATTAATTGACACTGAGGCCCAACTCTGTCAAGTGTTATGAATTATTTAAGTTGAAATGTTCAGGATTGAGTAATTTTTTAAATGTTATGAATATATTTTGAAAACCTAAGAATAAATGGAGTTTTTTATTGCAAAACTTAATAGAAAAATATATAAAAAACAAAAAATATAAATTATATTTTTTAAAAAGCAAAAAACTAATTTTAAATTTATTCTTAAAAATAATAAATTATAAATGATGAATTTTTAATGACTTATAACATAAGGGTTAACTGCCAACACTATTTATAATATGATTTTACTATTTATAATATGATTTTATAAGTAAGTGTGCCTAACCTGGTATATGTTGTGTTATATATATATATCTCTTGTTCGGAAAACTACTAATTATTCACTTTATTATAAAAAAAATGATCATTAAAAAAATTAATTTTATTTATAAATAAGTAAACATTTAATAACCTAATAAAAAATGATAAAATGGCTAATTTATCTTTTTTTTTTTTAAATATAAAAGATATTTTTTTAATTTATACTATAATTAATATGAATCTTTTTAATAATTTGTGATAAAATTATTATCATTTTAAAAATAATAATTATTTTTTAATATCTACTATTTTTATATAGTAGCAAGAGTATCTTATAATGTATTGTCATTATTATTATTGTTTGACTATTCTGCAACGCGGAAATGACTTTGGTTTTACCAACACACCGAAAGCAGTTGAAAAAAGGGGAAGCGCGTGGGATAGTATTTATTTTCTTTCAAAGGTTACCGGCTACGGTCTAACTAGGTTAAAATGTTCCGTATATGCCGTACGGATAAGACGGCGGAATAAATAGTTAGCTTAACTGATATCAGCTACGTTCAAATGCATAGGAACCTTTCATAAGTAAGAATTTCTATTGGCTACGCAGAAATTATCTAACATCAAAGTCAAAAGTTGAAACTCTGTACACTGTCACTATAAGATTTAAACCAATAGGAATCGGAAACGTTGCTTAAGTTCAGTGGAAGTGGTCTCAGTTGAGCAGTATACTTTCGTTGATGATACGGCACTAGACCAAGAAAATGGGGACCCCCACATGGATAAAATGTCTGGTCAGCTCTTCACACATGCTCCACCTGGAATCACACGTGTGGTTTGATTAAAAATTGAATGGTGGGACTCCAGTACCTTTGAAATTTTTTGCTGGGTGATTATCGGATGGCCTCCATCTCACGGAGCTTTATGAAGTGTTATCATGCAGACAGGTAAAGACGATTAAAGTCAAGTTGTTTTAGGTCAACTAGAAAATGGATTTTTAAAAAAAAAATAGGAGTTTTTTTTTTTATCTTTCGCCAAAAATAGGAGTTTATTGAGCACAGATAAAGCGAAATAAATTACATAATAAATTCAAATATAATACTTTTTGCCTTCTATATTTTTAAAAAAATATAAAAAATAATCAGATTATATTTGATTGATTATTTTTTTTTATTTTTAAATTTTTACCATAATAATAATACTAATAAATCTAATAAAGTGACAACAGGCCATAATCATATATAATAAATAAATAAATATAAATACATGAAATATTATACAAAGGTATTTCATCCTGCTTATCCGATATCTACATCTAACATGCATAGTACACTTTAGTTTATACCTCTTTGTCCAAAGGAAAATAGTTAAAAAATAGAAAGTAAAAAGAATCATTATGTTAAGGATAAATAAATAAATATTTAGTCCTTAAAATTTAATATAATTAATTAGTTTATTTTTAGTTTTTTAAAAATTAATTAATTAATTTTTCAGTGTTAATTATGTTAGATTATTTATTTATTCATTTGAGTTTTTGTACTTTTTCATATTAAATTTATGAAAATGATGAAAATACCATTAAATATATAATAAATATAAAATTTTCATTTTATTATTTAAAAATAAAATTTAAATTAATATAAGTAAATAATATTTATATGATTATGTAACATTATATTTAATATCATCAAATTATAAAATTATTTATTATTATATATAATAAAAAATAAAAATATTTATATTAATAAAATTAAATATTATTATATAATCAAATGATTATGTAATTTTATTAATATAAATTTTTTTATAGATGGCATTTGTCAATTCAAGAGTGGTTGTTTGTAAACGATAGGTCGTATGTTTTAAGAATGTCAGTCCCACTCGAAGTTTGATTCTGAAGCAAATCACAAGAAGGAAGGCATTTCAATGCTGTTGCAATTGCAGCCACTCTTGAATTGCAGAACGAAGAGAACGGTTGGGAACAAGATTCGAATGTTGAAGCTCTACATTTGTCATTGGCGATGTATTGCGGCCAGTTTCCAGCCAGCCAATCAAAGCCTCTGCTTCATAAGTAAACCCATCTGCCGCCACATGAGGATCTTGCATCACTTCCTGCAAGAAAATGGATGACAAGCAATGAGATTTGGTTCAGTACTACTAAAATGGTCTCGGAGGCTAATATTGAGAGTTGAAACCTAACCTGCAAAACGGGACATAAGAAATGTGAAGGAGGGTGTTGATGATACCCTTGAGAACCAAACTGTAACAAGAAGCTCTCATCAGTTCAAGTACCCTCCACGCGTCTGATGCAAGGTCTGGTCGGTTGCTCAAGTTAATATCACAGCACCGCAAACCCAGACATGCCAATTGCTTCGCCTTCACAAATGGCCAGTCCCCTGCTAATGGATCCAAGAAAGAACTCAAATTCCTGTTATCTATCATGTTTTTTGTTTCCGTTGCTATGCCACAGGCTGTTCTTCCTGTCAGCAATTGTAACAGTATAATTCCAAATGAATATGCGTCTGACTTAGGAGTTAATATTCCAATTGCTAGGAAATGAGGATCCAGGTAATAGAATGTGTCCCTTGGGTTTGTTTGGTGACGCAATGTCATATCCCTTGAAAGTGCTCGAGAGATTCCAAAGTCACCAAGTTTGCATCCGAGATTAGCATGCAGGAGAATGTTTGCAGGTTTTAAATCACCATGTACAATTCTTTCAGGATTACTAAAATGAAGAAAGATAAGAGCAGAACATAATTCAGTAGCTATGCGTATTCGAGCTTGCCATGGCAATGGAGGATTGTTGTTCTTGCAGCTTAGTCTGTCTTCAAGATTTCCATTTGGTAAATATTCATAGATTAGAGCACAAACTTCTGGGCAGGCTCCAATAAGATTTATCAAGTTTGGATGCCTCAATTTACTCAAGATATGAACCTGAAAAAAAAAAAAGAATAGTTTAGATCTTTTCACATTGACATGCTTAAACTCAAGTAAACTCTTACCTCATGTTTAAATTCTGAGGGTCCCTGCAAGCTATCTTGGTTCAGCACCTTTATGGCTACTGGGGTGTGATGAAGAAACCTTTTATAAATGTTTCCATACCCGCCTTCTCCTATCTTTAATGTTGGGTTGAAGTTTTGCGTTGCTTCTTGAATTTCTGACAGAGAGAAGACAGAGAAGAACTTGTGCATTTGTGAGGCCTCTTCTGCTGCTTGTCTTTTTTGAAAGCTCTTTAGCTAATTTGAGAGCAATATTGTTTTGATCTTCCTGCAACTCTTTTATTTGATTATCAAAATCTGAAACTTGTATCTGATGTAATAATCTCTGATCTGCAGCAATCAGTTGTGCTTCATCTCGCTGATTCTTCATTCTTTCAAGGTCTTGTTTATTTTTTGCTAGTGCTTCTTCTGACTCCTTCCTGTGCTTCAATTCTTTAGTGTACATGCTTTCTAATGCTTAGCCTGTAACAGTTGTGAAAATGCTGATTAAATTCCACGTACGAATAGTGTATTGCTTTTATAACAAAGACATGACTCTATGGTCAGTAAGCTGAATGGTAGTGGAATTGTGAAGTTATGAGTTTGAATTTCTGGTGGAGCCTAATTAACCAAAACAAAAGATATTACCCGACAACGAGCCTTAACGACAGTCTTTTCAGCTTCCCCCCCTTGAATGACTCTTCAAACACTTGTCGTTTAAGCTTTTCAGCCTCTACCAGGTCTTGCTTCAGTTGGGCATAAAGCAGAACAATGCCATTGTTGGAGATATGATCCAAAATCTGCTGCAACAAATTTCTTCAGAATTTGCTGCTGTATTTACTCAAAATTAGTTAGCAAAATCTTGAGATATTTTCTGTTTTATGTAACAGCTAGTTTCCTTAATTTTTTGAGTTTTAATTACTTGTAAGCCTATATAATGGCTGCTATGTTTTGCTACTTTATGCAATAAAAAAATCTCATATTCATAAGTCAAATACTCTATATCCTTTGTTCATATTCTATTAAAAAACCCAACATTTTGGTATCAGAGCCCCTTGTTCTTAAGGGACCTGTGAAATTTCCATACACAAACATGAATCAAGAAAACACTTTTCCTACATTTACACCTCCCATATTTGATGGAACAAATTATAAAATGTGAGCTATCAAAATAGAAGCATATCTTGATGCTCATGATTTGTGGGAAGCTGTTGAAGAAGAATATGAGGTTCCCCCACCACCAAACAATCCAACGGTGGTACAAATGAAAACTCATAAGAAAGCAAAGGAAATCAAAAGCAAGATCGAGTTTATTCATGGCTGTCTTATCCACTATTTTCAACAAAATTATGACACTAAAATCAGCAAGTGAAATTTAGGAATTTTTAAAGGAAGAATATGAAGGAAGTGATTGGATGAAAGGAATGCAAGTTTTGAATCTGATTCGTGAATTTGAGATGCAAAAAATGAAGGGTTTAGAAACAATCAAAGATTTTGCAGAAAAACTTCTCAACATTACGAATAAAATAAGAGTTCTAGGTACTGAATTTTCTAATTCTAGAATCATTCAAAAAATTCTTGTTACAATTACTGAAAAATGTGAGGCTATAATTTCCTTCTTTAGAAAATTCAAAAGATCTGTTAAACATTAGTTTGGCAGAAGTATTAAATGCATTACAGGCTCAAGAACAAATGATGCTTATGAGGAAAGAAGGTTTTGTTGCAAGTGCTTTATTGGCAAGAACTAAGCATTACAAAAGTGACAATTACAAGAACAAATCTTGCCCATATTGTAAAAAACCTAACCACCCCCAGAGCAAATGTTGGTGGAGGCCAAATGCAAATTGTAGTAAATGTGGTCAAACAGGTCATATAGAGAAGGTATGCAAAAATCAACAGCAAGAAGGCAAAGCAACAATGGTTATTCAACAGAAGGAGGAGTTATTCTAACTCTACTCAAAGCCATGTCGACAAAATAATAAAAATGACCATATCCATGCCCATGCCTATGATTATAAAATATGCTCCATAACTATATCTATGCCTATGACACAAAAATATGTCATGCCTATGTCCCATAACCATGCTTATGCCTCATAACCGTAAACCATAATATCTATTGCATATGCAGCCCCAAAAGCCAAGGAGTATGTGATTTTGAATCAAGGGGGAGTGTTGGAGATATGATCCAAAATCTGCTGCAACAAATTTCTTCAGAATTTGCTGCTGTATTTACTCAAGATTAGTTAGCAAAAGCTTGAGATGTTTTCTGTTTTATGTAACATTCCTTATTTTTCTGAGTTTTAGTTACTTGTAAACCAATATAATGACTGCTATGTTCTGCTACTTTATGCAATAAAAAAATCTCATATTCATAAACAAAACCAACAGGGATCTTAATGAGTTGTTTGATTCACTAAATTAACACAAAAACAAATTTGAAAGTACCATTGCATTATCCAGAGCTTCTTCCTCTGATTGAGTCACTTCACACAATTCCAGCTCACGTCCATTACTCTCCTCAGCTCTCTCCTCTGTAACAGAAGCTGATTCACCAACCGGTTCGGTATAAGAACAAAAAGACTCACCTTCCCTGAAAAGATTGCATTTTTGTTAGTGATCATAATAATAATCAGCATTAATTAAAATATTTCAAATAGTATTTATGATGAATACCTTGTGAGGATAAGGTGCTTCTCACATATATACCACACCTGACAGAAATTAGGCACTCTTTGATGGATATATTTGGACTTTTTGGATTTGAGGTCTATCATTCCCCTGCAATTTTACAGTAGTTGTATGAGCAATAAGATGTAGTAGCCCGGCAATCTAGTGCCTGTCGTAGTTTCAAACTCTCAATTTAAAAAAAAAAAAAAAAAAAAGAGTCAAGAGTAAAGTAGTTTGTACTCAGAATAGTGCTTATCTGCTGCTGCCCCCATAACAGGCTTCTTGATAGAATGGTCGTATGTGAGTTCCACAATTCCCTTTCCAATGTCATCCATTGCAATTATTAGCTACTAGTTGATTTCAGGACAAAATTTCGAGGCAATTTCTTAGTCAATTTTAACCCAAGTCAAGGTAAAGCCCAAAGGCATATAAAGGAAATGGTTGGTCGTTTACTTTTCAATTGTAGTTTTTTTTTTAAAAGACATTTTAATCATTAATGATATGCAGACTTTTCTTTTTTCTTGTTTTTTTTTTTTTCCTCTTTTCCTCTCCATTTCACAGAGTCGCTTGATCGGTGTTTACGTTTAACAAGTCCACATAATTTTCCGCTCGTGTCTCTCAATGTATTTATTTGTGTACACACATAGTAGAATTAATGGACAAATGACAAAAATATGTCATTTAAAAAATTTATTTACCCATATATGCTAGTTTCAAAAATATTTACCCATATATATCACTTTTGGAGTGACAACCATAAAACCGGAAGTCAAACTTCCGATTTTGTGGCCTAAAATCTGCAGGCCCTTCTGTGCAGAAAACCGGATGTTTGACATCCGGTTTTTTTGCACACGTGGCAACAAAACCGGATGTTAAACATCCGGTTTCTAAATTTCACCCGGATTAAGTAATTTTTTTTATATTTATTATATGTTTTTTAAGTAAATATAGTAAGTAATTTTTTTTAAATTTATTATAAATTTTTTAAAGCATATTTATTATGAGTTTATCATTTATAATGAATTATTTTTATGGTAAGTAATTTTTTTAATATTTTTTATAAATTTTTTAAAGCAAATATTTATTATAAGTTTATTTCTTATAATAAAAAGTGGTCATTTATAAATTTAATTGATAAATTTTTTATCAATAATATTTTGTTAATTAATAATTATTTGAAATTACAAATATGTGAACTAAATAATTAGGTGAAATAATTTTATTTTATAAATAATAATATATGTATATCATTTAGAATGAATTTTTATTTTTAATAGATTTGATGATTTTTGTGATATAAAATTTGTTATTATGAAATAACAATTATTAAGAAATAAGTGAAATAATAATTTAATTAGTTTTATATTTATTTAAATCACATTAGTGTATAATTTTTTTAAAATTTTTGTTTGGATTTCGGAAAAACTAAACAAATAAATGACATTAGTGTATAATATTTATGGTAAGGAAACAAATATAATTTTTCAATAATAAATTTTAAGGAATATTTATATAATTTTTCTGCTGCAGATGAGACTCTGCATGCAGGTAGCACAAAAATCAGATGTTTGACATCCGGTTTTTTGCCATGTGTGCAAAAAATCGGATGTCAAATATCCGGTTTTCTGCACACTTGCAGACGCCCAGCACTACGCATAAAACCGGAAGTTTGACTTCCGGTTTTGTGGTCTCCACCCCCTGAAAATTCAAAAAAGTAGCATATATAGGTAAATAAACTTAAAACTAGCATATATGGGTAAATAAAATTTCTAATTAGCATACTTTTGTCATTTTCCCATAATTAATATATTATCTATATGTATTTATATATAGTTTGGGATTAAGGTTTCAAAAGCGTTTTTAAATAATTTTTTTTTAAAACTGCTTTTAAATAAAAATTTATAAATTGATATTTTTCCTGAAAGTATCTTTGAAAAAATAATTTACAAAAAATAATAAAAATCAATTAATTAAGAGTGTGTTTGGGATTGCTGTAGGGGTTAAAAAAATATTTTTAGAATTTTTTTTTATTTTATTGTTTAATTTTTATTATTTTTTATAAATTATTTTTTTCAAACATGTTTTTGGAAATAATATCAATTTATCTGGTTCTAATTAAAAGCAATTTTAAAAAAAATATAAAAGTTTTTATTGAAAAACACTTTTTTTAAACGAATGCAAAACGGGCTCTAAATCAAAAAAATTATAAAAATATTTTTTTAACCCTAATTGCAATTCCAAACGCACCCATAATAAAAATTAAATTTAAGATAGTTATTTAAAAAGTATATATATATATATATATATATAGAGGTTAATATATATAATTTTTTTATTATTTTTCAACTGGCTCATATATAATAAAAAAAAAAAAAAAACTTGATCATATGTATTTTTTATACTAATATTTAAAAATTGCAAAGAATAATATTTAAATTTAATAACAAAATAATAATAATCATTTGTGTATGTTAAAAAAATTTAAGAAAATATATATTAAATGATTAAAATCCACGTAAAATACAAGAGATAAGCCGCGATTGTGAATTTTCTAACGGGGTCTTAAGGAAGTTTCTTCTCACCCTCGAACGTCCAATTCAATAATTTAGGTTTACATTTATTTATTTATAATTTGTAATAACATTAATTCCTCCATTATTACAATTTTAATTAGGCAGAATCGTCATTTACCAAAATTGACGACCGTGGTTTGATGACGAGGATAAACAACGACATCGTTTTATAATAACGTATTTTTAATGTAGCCCCGACTAGTCCCGCGACAACAGGCATTGTCGTTTTCCTTTTGTCGTTTAATAAATCACTTTACCCTGTGGCTATGGCAATTTTGCAGTTCCAGTTCTCCCAAGTATTTGTATAAACAAGCCAAGCTAACGTTGTAATAAAGAAATAAAATTTGAAAAACTAATAATATATACAACCAAGAAGAGAACTGCATATTTAAATGTTGATTGATTCAGTATTTTGGGAACATGACTAGCGACTACTAACCATAAGTACTGACTGCCAACTTGAGGTTAGCTGTAAATATAGAACAAGGCATTTCAATGTAATCCCTCCCACTGCTGAATTGCAGATCGAAGAGAACGGTTGGGAATAAGATTCAAGTTTTCCAGCTCAAGGTTTGTCATAGGCGAAGTATTGTGGCCGCTCTCCAGCCAGCCAGTCAAAGCCTCTGCTTCATATGTAAATCCATCTGCCGCTACATGAGGATCTTGCATCACCTCCTGCAAACACAAGCACACATAATATCAAATGAAAATGCAAGTTATAGTTTATTTTTGGCAGCTCAACAAAGAAATTTTTCCTCCAAAACTAACAATAATCCTAGAAAATTTTGATTACTTGGAACAATCAAGAAATTTAATAAGGAAAAGAACTGTAACTATGCAAGTCATTTAAAAAAACAAGTGAAAAAGAGAGCAACATCAACTTCAAATAAGGAATTGTGAGAATCAAGTTCCAGTGCATGACTTATTCCAAGGGAAATCAACCGATGGATAGACTCATAAAGGGCAATAGAATTACCTGTAAAATAGGACAAATGAAATACGATGGAGGCTGTTCACTCTCTTCACTAAACTGGCTTCGTATCGAGCAAGATAATCTCATTGGATCAAGCACCCTCCACACCTCAGATGCAAGGTCTGGTCGGCTGTTTTGGTTTGTTGCACAGCAATCCAAAGCCAGGCGAGTCAATTGTTGGGCTTGTTCGAATGGCCAGTCCCCCGCAAGGGGATCTAAAAATGAACTCAGGTTTCCCTCATCTATCACATCTCTGATTTCTGTTACTATATTTAAGGCTGATTTTCCTGTCAATAATTGTAACAATATAATTCCAAATGAGTAAGTGTCTGACTTGGGAGACAGTTCTCCAGTTCTACGGAAATAAGGATCCAGGTGGATGAAAGAGCCCCTTGAGTCAGACTCATCATTCAGTGAGTTTTCACGATGAGAGAGTACTCGACAGATTCCAAAACCAGTGAGTTTGCATATAAGATTAGCATCAAGGAGAACATTTCCTGACTTTAGATCGCCGTGCACAATGCTGTGAGGGCTACTGGAATGAAGAAATACAAGGACAGAGCACAACTCAGCAGCTAAGCATGTTCGAACTTGCCAAGGAAGGGGGGGAGTGTTGTCCTTGCAGCTAAGTCGGTCTTCAAGGCTTCCATTTGGTAAGTATTCATAGATCAGAGCACAATCTTCAGAACAGGCTCCAATGAGAAGGGCCAGGTTTGGATGCCTCAATTTACTCAATACATCAACCTGAAATGAAACTGGAAGCTATTACACCCTGAAAATATCATATTTTACTTAAGTAATGCAGTAGGAAAGTTTACGATACTGTTACATGTTTGTATTGCAAGTAATGAAGTACAATTGAATATACATATGCCTGATAGTTTCAGGAAGAATTCATTCAGGGAAAAAAAATACTGTGGATGTTTGGAAGAGAGATACATCTTGTTCAGCTTTTACTTTCTGAATATCCACAAGTCTGAACAAAAAAATTAGTCTCTATATAGAATTTTTACATCAAAGAAACAAGACACGACATTTTTGGCATCAATTCTTACCCGTTGCTAGTATGATGTGATTTTACAATGAAAATAAGAAAGCGTAACTGATAGAGCACGATGGCAACATGTTTACAAACGTCGTGCCAAAGAGGGTTCAAAAGCGCAAGCACTTGTTTGGAACATATGGGATGATGGGGAAGCTGAATGGGAAGTCTATTAGGTCTGATTAATGCAGGAATTCTGATTTATTAGGGCTGAGGGTATTTCTGTAATTTCCAGAATTGCTGGAACATTAGGGTTTTTTATTATTGTTATTTTGCAGTCTTTATTTAGGAGTTTTAGTGGATTTAGTATGGGTTTAGTATTTCCTAGTTAGTATTAATTTGTTTTTCTAGTTGGAAAACTAGTGTAGGATTCCTAATCCAAACATGCTTTGGATTAGTTTCAACTCTATAAATACTTAGGCTTGTAACCATTATTAGACAACTTTCAGATTCAATAAAATAAATCCTGCATTATTGCTAAGAATTGTGTGACTCAATTCAACCCTAGGTGTGACTCCTAGACCTTCTAAGTGTGACTCTTAGAAGTTTTTTCCCTTTTTTCCTTTCCTTAATCCTTGTCCAGATCTGATTTCTATAAAATCAGCCCTGGAATATTCAATTCTAACCTTTAATTTCTAAAAATTTCAAAGTAAAATAGATTATCTAAATCTGTCCTACATCAATTTGGTATCAGAGCTTCAAGATCCTTGAAGTTATTGATTAAAACCCCGCAATAATGGTGACTAATGCTGAGCTGAATTCAAGGGTTGAGGCTATGCAAGCAACTTATGAGACAACAACTGCAGAATTGCAAACTGAATTACGTCAGTTGACTGGTGGAATGAACACAACAAATAATAGGCTTGATGCATTGGAAGCTAGGATGGAGGAATTGGGGAGAATGTTTCAAGCTCACCAAAAGGCTGCTCAAGTCATTCCCCAAAGACCTGCTGCACTAATTAACCAGCCACTACCAGCCCCTCATAGGAATGGTGGAGAACAACGGCAAGCTAATCAAAACCTACAAAATCAGGGACAAGATACAGCTGGAGATATCACCAAGAAAGTCAAGGTAGATGTCCCGGATTTTGAAGGCAGTGTAAATCCCACAGTATTTTCAGATTGGTTGCGTAGTATCGAGTCATACTTTGATTGGTATGATATGGATGATAATCGAAGGGTGAGGTTTGCCAAGATGAAACTAACGGGATTGGCAAAATTATGGTGGTATGGTGTTGAGAATGAATGGCAAGGAACGGGACAGCCATTAATAATAACATGGGATGAGATGAAGACTAAATTAAAAGAAAAATATATGCCTTTTAACTATCTTCCAAAGATGAGGGAACAACTGTATGCATTAAGACAAGGCAGCATGTCTGTTGCTGAATATATGCAAAAATTTGAAGAATTAACACTTCGTAGCCAAATTGTGGAAGACTCTCTGCAAACTATGGCGCGGTTCAAAGCTGGTTTACGAATGGACATCAGGAAGGAATTGTTTAGGCAGCAACTAACATCTTTAGACCATATATATCATGTGGCCCTTGATGTAGAAGAAAGTTTGAACCAACCCACAACCAGGAAAATTGGATTTCAAGCAGCGGAAGCAGCAACTAAAAGAGGATTTGGGGTAAATCGCAGCAATAAACTTACTACTTCACAACCACCTAATCGCTTCATCAACTCAAAACCTGCTTCCTCCAATGTTACAAATGCAAAAGGCAAAGGTATTGAATGCTTTAAATGCGGGGAAATTGGACACATGGGATATCAATGTCCAAAGAAACAGAACTTGCACATAGGAGAAGAACTCATGGATGAAGACTTATCACAAGAAGATTATGAGGACAATTTGGGAGACTTTGGAAATTATGTGGATGATGATCTACAAGATGAAGGCATTGATTACACATTACTTTCAGTGGTGAGACGCATTTTAGCCACTCCAAAGGTGGAAGAAGAAGAAGATTGGCGGCGCACTTCAATATTTCAGACCTTGGTTCGTTGCGGTGATCAAGCAAAGAAGTTAATCATTGATGGTGGAAGTTGCATGAATGTGGTGTCAACCTCCACGGTCGAGCGTTTGAATCTCATAACCAAACCACATCCACATCCTTATAAAGTGGCTTGGATCAACAACTCCACTATCCCAGTAACTCGTCACTGTCTTGTTACTTTTAAATGTGGCGGTTATAGTGATTCTATACTTTGTGATGTTGTTCCAATGCAAGTGACTCATATTCTTCTTGGTCGACCATGGCTTTATGATCGAAATGTGAATCATAAAGGAAAAGAGAACACCTATTCTTTTTCCATTGGAAAGAAAGCCTTCGTCCTGAAGCCGATGAGCTCTCTTGATATTAGGAAGTATGCGCAAAGCTATCCATCCTCAACCAAATCTCAAAATGAAGGTCAGAAGAAACAACTCCATATTCTAACCAAGAGACGGTTTGAAGTGGAAAGTAAAGATACCAAAATTATGCTAGCTGTTATTGCAAGGGAAGTGAAAGAAGCAGCAGCTGAAACAGTCCCAAAATTGCACCCAGAAGTGACTAATTTATTGCAGGATTTTTCTGATGTAGCACCAGAAGAATTGCCTAACAAGCTTCCTCCTTTACGCACTATACAGCACGCAATTGATCTCGTTCCAGGGTCTCAATTGCCAAACCTACCAGCCTATCGTATGAGTCCTAGCGAGCACGAAGAGCTTAAAAGGCAAGTGGATGAGCTACTTTCAAAGGGGTTTGTTCGTGAAAGCTTAAGTCCGTGTGCTGTCCCTGCTTTACTCACACCAAAGAAAGATGGTAGTTGGCGCATGTGTATTGATAGCCGAGCCATTAATAAAATAACTGTGAAGTACAGGTTTCCTATTCCTCGTCTTGATGATATGCTTGATGTCATGGTTGGTTCTACTATCTTTTCAAAAATAGATCTAAGGAGTGGATATCATCAACTACGAATTAGGCCCGGTGACGAATGGAAGACTGCATTCAAGACCAAGGATGGCCTTTACGAATGGTTAGTCATGCCGTTTGGCCTCTCTAATGCACCAAGTACTTTCATGAGGTTTATGAATCAAGTCCTTCAACCTTTCATTGGTCGCTTTCTTGTTGTATATTTTGATGACATTCTCATATATAGCAAGACTAAAGAAGAACATCTCTCTCATCTACAACAAGTCTTGAGAGTCCTCCGGCGTGAGGAGCTCTATATTAATTTGAAGAAGTGTTCTTTTATGACCTCAAGTGTTGTGTTTTTGGGATTTGTGGTATCTTCAAGGGGCGTAGAAGTGGATGGTGATAAAGTTAAAGCTATTCAAGAATGGCCAATTCCTACTACTTTGCAAGAAGTTCGAGGGTTCCATGGTTTGGCAACATTCTATAGGCGATTCATAAGAAATTTCAGCACTATAATGGCGCCTATTACCAACTGTATGAAGAAGGGTCAATTTGAGTGGACCAAGGAAGCTTCTAAAGCCTTTGAAGAAATCAAGAAGAGGATGACTGAGGCTCCTGTTTTAAAGCTGCCTGATTTTTCTAAAGTGTTTGAAGTAGCTTGTGATGCTTCTCAAGTAGGCATTGGAGGAGTATTAAGTCAAGAAGGCCACCCTATTGCTTATTTTAGTGAGAAATTAAATGAGGCAAAGCAAAAATATTCAACTTATGACAAGGAATTCTATGCTGTTGTTCAGGCTCTTCGGCATTGGCGTTATTATTTAATTTCTAAGGAATTTGTTTTGTATTCTGACCATGAAGCCCTAAAGTATATCAACTCCCAAAAGAAGTTAAATTTTCGCCATGGCAAATGGGTTGCTTTCTTGCAGGAATATTCTTTTGTGATCAAGCATACAGCTGGAGTGGAGAACAAGGCAGCAGATGCACTTAGTCGAGTGATGCTAATTCTTACGTCAATGGCAATTCAAGTTGTGGGCTTTGAGTTACTTAAAGACAATTATCCAACTTGCAAGGATTTTAGCATTATATATGCAGATTTATTGACTGGACAGCATGTTAATTATCCAAATTTTTCACTGCATGATGGATATCTCTTTAGAGGGACACAACTATGTGTGCCTAATACTTCTCTACGTGAAGAGATGATTCAAGAATTGCATTCTGGTGGGGCAGCAGGCCATTTTGGACGAGATAAGACCATTGCTATGGTGGAAGATCGGTTTTATTGGCCTAGCATGAAGCGAGATGTTGCTAGGGTCATTGCTAGGTGTAGGATTTGTCAACTATACAAGGGCAAGAAGAAAAATACAGGTTTATATACCCCATTACCTATACCACATGCTCCTTGGCAAGATTTAAGTATGGATTTTGTACTTGGGTTGCCAAGAACTTTGAGGGGTCATGACTCCATATTTGTGGTGGTTGATCGCTACTCTAAAATGGCTCATTTCATTCCTTGTACGAAGACTGCTGATGCACTTCACATTGCTAAACTCTTCCTCAATGAAGTTGTTCGACTTCATGGATTACCAACAACAATTGTTTCAGATCGCGATTCCAAGTTTATGAGCTATTTTTGGAAATCTTTGTGGAGGAGGTTAAATACAAAACTGAAATTTTCTTCCTCATTTCATCCCCAAACAGATGGACAAACTGAGGTAATTAATAGGAGTTTGGGTGATCTCCTTCGTTGTTGTGTTGGTGACCATGTTCGTAATTGGGATCAGATTCTTCCTATTGCTGAATTTGCTTATAACAGCTCCGTCAATCGCAGCACAGGACGCAGTCCTTTTGAGATCGTTACTGGGGCTATTCCGCGAAAACCAATTGACTTGGTTTCTTTGCCTATTGACAGTCGTCCTAGTATTGAAGCCGAAGTTTTTAGTAGGCACATCAAAGATATACATGATGATGTTCGAAGGCGGATTGCCATAAGCAATGAGGGATACAAGGCACATGCTGATTTAAAACGCAGATTTGCTGAATTTCAAGAAGGTGACATGGTGATGGTTCGAATTAAGCCTGAACGGTTTCCTCAAGGTGTTTTCAAGAAGCTTCATTCAAGGAAGATGGGTC
Organism: Reutealis trisperma; assembly: GCA_947687605.1. Taxonomy (NCBI): domain Eukaryota; kingdom Viridiplantae; phylum Streptophyta; class Magnoliopsida; order Malpighiales; family Euphorbiaceae; genus Reutealis; species Reutealis trisperma. The sequence continues at coordinate 3,051,650 of CANTUT010000033.1, read as the reverse complement.
CTTTCAAGATTTTAAAGAGAATAAGCTCAAATGCTTATGTTCTTGAGCTTCCTCAAGACATGAATATCAGTAATATTTTCAATATTGAAGATCTTACTTCATATCATGGTCATGATGATAATGATTATGTGCATAATCAAGAAGTAGCTAGGCTCCCTCCATTACCTCGTCTAAAAGAAAAAATAGAAGATATTGTTGACTATCAAGTGGTTTCTACTAGAGGAGGTGGTTATCAAAAGTTTTTGGTCAAATGGGTGGGTCATCCACATTCTGATTGTACTTGGATAACCGAAGAAGAACTACAAAGGCTTGATCCAGACCTTTATGATCGTTTTCATGCTTTTAACTCGACAGGGTCGAGTTCTTTCAAGCCGGGGAGAAATGATAGAGCACGATGGCAACATGTTTACAAACGTCGTGCCAAAGAGGGTTCAAAAGCGCAAGCACTTGTTTGGAACATATGGGATGATGGGGAAGCTGAATGGGAAGTCTATTAGGTCTGATTAATGCAGGAATTCTGATTTATTAGGGCTGAGGGTATTTCTGTAATTTCCAGAATTGCTGGAACATTAGGGTTTTTTATTATTGTTATTTTGCAGTCTTTATTTAGGAGTTTTAGTGGATTTAGTATGGGTTTAGTATTTCCTAGTTAGTATTAATTTGTTTTTCTAGTTGGAAAACTAGTGTAGGATTCCTAATCCAAACATGCTTTGGATTAGTTTCAACTCTATAAATACTTAGGCTTGTAACCATTATTAGACAACTTTCAGATTCAATAAAATAAATCCTGCATTATTGCTAAGAATTGTGTGACTCAATTCAACCCTAGGTGTGACTCCTAGACCTTCTAAGTGTGACTCTTAGAAGTTTTTTCCCTTTTTTCCTTTCCTTAATCCTTGTCCAGATCTGATTTCTATAAAATCAGCCCTGGAATATTCAATTCTAACCTTTAATTTCTAAAAATTTCAAAGTAGAATAGATTATCTAAATCTGTCCTACATCAGTAACCCATGAGCCAATAGAAGAAACAATACACAGTGACCATAGTTTAACTAGATGCTCAGTCCTGGAAGAAACAATACAAACCAACCTAGTGACCATAGTTTAACTAGATGTTCAGGCCAGGAAGAAACAATGCAGCCCAGCATAGTGACTCAGGCCTAACAAAAGCACCATGCTCAAAATAATTTGTCAACATAATGACCAATGAGTCATATATCTGCAAAATAGGACGTAAATTCTACAACAAATGCAAAGAGTGTCAATGACCAAAAACAAAGGTGATTAGATGGAAAATAACCACGATTGAAAAGAAGGGGGAAAGAAAGAGTTGATTGAACATAACTAAACAAAAGTTCCTCCATGACAAAGTTACCATCGTAAGAAAACTATATATAAACCAACAAATTTGAAACATAATAGTATTTCAAGAAAAGTAACATGCACATAGCAACGATATTCTAGATATTTTAGATCTTTGTAAAGTAAATAACATACAGGTCATACTAGTGTATCAAACTTAATTCTCACCTCCTGTTGAAAATCCAAAGGCCCTTGCATACTATCTCGGTTCAGCACCTCTATAGCTACTGGGGTGCGATGAAGGATACCTTTGTAAATGTTCCCATATCTACCTTCCCCAATCCTTAATAATGGGTCACAGTTGCAAGTTGCTTCCTCAATTTCTAACAAAGAGAAGGCAGGGAGAAACTGATGTATTTGCAAGCAAGAGGCATCTTCTGCTTGCTTCTTTGAAAGCTCCTCAATTAATTTCAGAAGATTGTCTTGCTCTACTTGCAACTCATCTCGTTCTTTCTTATATTCTTTGCAGTGTTCCACAGCAGAAAGTATCTCATCATTCATCTCATTTATCCTGCTGTCCAAGTCAGCAACTCGCATCTGCTGAAACAATCTCTGGTCCATAGCAACCAGACGCTCCTCATCCAACTGTTTCTTTGTCCTATAATGGTCTTCTTTTTCTCTTGCCAGTGCTTCCTCGGTTTCTTTCCTATTCCTCAACTCCCCAGCATACAAGCTTTCTAATGATTTAGCCTGTAAAATGGGCAGCACACAAAATGATTAGCAATTTGTATTAAGACTATTGAGTTATTCAAGCTTCTGTTAGGAATACATAAAAAACTCACATGAGGTTGATGCCTATCTACTTCGTATATTCAAATAAACTGCTAATCTACAGACTACAAAGAATGCCCACCTTCAACACGGAGAGAACACAAGCTTTAGGAAACTTTACAGAATGAAATTTTTTCCAATACACAGTGGAAAGATGTCTTTCAGTACTAAGTATTGTGCACTAGTTTTTATCCACATTTTCCATCCAAAGCCCGTTAATCAGTGGCGCATTTGATGAAAAAGTATTTGGCATGATAAGAGGTTGACATCTCACACCTTTTTTCTTTTTTATGTGTTAATGTCTGTCTGCCTGAATTACAGGCATTGATCAATAAAATCTAATGAAGAACAAAAGAAGGATGACAATCCTCTTTATAGAAAGGAAAAGTGCCTCATACCAAAGATCTTACCCTGCAAGCAGCCTTGATGGCAGTCCTTTCAGCTTCCCCACGCCTTATCAACTCTTCATATGCTTCTCGTTTAAACTTTTCAGCTTCTAACATGGCTCGTTCCAGTTGTGCATAAAGTTGATCAATGCTACTTCCTTCCTGCCAAACTCACCATTTTAGACCATAATGAATCCGTTGATTCTCTTCATTAACTCATAATAATCAATATATGAAAGACAACGATTTGAATCAAGCATATCTTGTGTAATCGAACTTTTCATGTCTAATAAATAACAATTCTCAAAGTACCCATGCTTCAAGACTATGATTATCTTCCTCTAATTGCGATACTTCTAACTCAAGTCCACTCCCCTCAGTTCTCTGCTGCATAACAGAAGCCGAGTCTTCAAAACCATTGGAGGAGTGCATAGAATCACCTTCCCTATAAACAAGGTAATTGTTGTTAGTCACAATTCAGAATTAATTCTCCAGCAAAGAGAGAGTAAATATAGTAATTGTCGTTTGTCACTAAGCATTAACCAGCACTTGAGGCGATAAAGTCCATAACAAGGGAGCATAAGAAGCTACAACCTGCAAGTGTTCATTCACTTTGAGGAAGTAACACCATTTAAAGTATACTGAATCTATGTCCCCCAAAACATTTTCCCAATACATGATATAAAAGCATTATGAAAATGAAATATCATCAAGCATACCAAGTGTGTATGAAGTATCCCTTGCATATATACCAAATTTGACAGGAAAATGGCACACGGTGCTGGACATATTTAGCCTTCTTCGACTTGAGATCCGTCATTTCCCTAAAATGTGAAGGCAGCTATATGAGCAAACTAAGAGTAATAAACAGTATTTGGGGGGAAGAGAGAGAGAGAGAAAGAGAGTGAAAACCGGGTAGGAGATTTACTTAAAACCAATGACAAAAACAATGAATATCAATTAAATTAAAGCTGCAGTCTGTACTCTGAATAGTGTTTGTTAGCTGCTGCTCCCATAACAAGCTTCTTAATATTGTACTGGTAAATGAGTTCCACAATCCCCTTCCCAATATCATCCATCTCCACACATAGCTTTTCTGCATGGACCTTCAAAATACAATCAACAAATGCCAAGACGGATCAGCTGTAATGGTCCATTTGTACTGTGAACACATGTTAAAAACATCATAGGGATATTTCAAAGATACACCGGAATGGCATTGCTTTAAGTGAAAAATTTTTGAACTGAGGCTGTTCTCAAAATATACCAAGATAAGTAGTTTTATGTGTTTCCACAATTCAGGTCAATTGACTACTGAAAACGACATTAGAAGTAAATTAACATATTCTGCACTACATAAAGGTATGCAGAGAGGTATCCATCTTACAGTCATTGTAACTAAAATAAGTGAAAGAACAAGAAACATACGTCTACTTGGTGACATAAGAGTAGGTAATCATCCAGGATCTTGCGCATAATCTTCCTCTCAAGTTCTTGGAATTCACTCATCTCATTTTGCTTAAGTCTGCTAGCTGGAAATGTTCCACCAACTGCAAACGCATGATAAATGAAGAAACACATAACAAAACCATGGAAAAAGAATTCGTTTCCACCAACTAAGTACTAATCATGACACTTCCCCAGCAACAATTACATTTAAGCAAACAACAACACTTGAAAACCAGGTGCTGGACCCTGTAATTACAATAATCTCTCACCTCACTCTTCCCAAGTATTTAGAGGACTGAAGTCTCATTAAGTATTTAATAAAAGATCAAAGGCTGTACATTGAAGTTCATGAATAAAGATCACATCTTTAAAACCTAACAAAAATGAAATGCTGACCCCGGAAAAAAAAAATAAAAATAATCTTTTGTGAGAACAAGTTGGCAACACATAAAATACCCCAGGTACATTCTTCATGAAAGATGCTTAAAAAAGTAGAGCTTTTGCCAGCATGTACGCCAGGATCCACTCATCCACAGAAGCCAAGGTAAACAGTAATTAAGGAATGGACATGGACATGTACTTACCCAAGGGGATTATTTTAGCAGGCTGATGGACATGAAGAATGCAAAATCTTTTCCTGGGAAAATTCTCCAATGCCCATAACAAATTCAACTTATTTTCTTCAATATCTTTACCCACTGCAACATATACAGTATCATCATCCGCCACTCTTGACCTTGATGCCCTTGAAGAAGAGGCCTCAGCATCCCATATTGATGTTGCCATCAGATTCTCACCTAAGGGAACCCAGTTAGTGAAATTTCAAGAATCAACCACTTTTATAGTATTTAAGAACTAATTAGAAACGTTTAATTTCAGAGCCTTAGTCTATCCTAGTCAAAGGACCTTTAACTCCTCAATGAAGTTGTAAAGAAAAGCCACCGGGGCCAGTGGACCCATCCTCTTGTAGTTTTTTAATTGGAAAAGTCATTTATAGGGTATCTCAAACAGTCGTGTACAGACGCTGAGAGTGAGAAATCCATTACTTTTGGGAGATTTTTCATCACTGAGAGTGAGAAATCCATTACATTTGGGAGATTTTTCATTTTCCAAATAATTAAACCCCAAAATTAAGATTGTGTTTTTCCAAATAGTCCATCTGGAAAAGTCTTTTATGGGATGGGCTATGTAATAGCGAGTCATGACTAATGACTGTAGCTCTCTCTTATTTATAAGATTGGTTAATAAAAATTTCAGGCCTTTATGCTGAATGTAGAGGGGGAAAAAATTAATTTTATTTATTCAAATTGAAAATTTAGATGGCTAAATGAAAATAATGAGACATAAGACTGATATGAATTGACAGTTCAAAAAAAAAATTAGCAACTTTGTTCAAATTTTGTTCAATTTCTATGACAAAGACCTTCATACAAAGCCATATTATGGTTACCTACCAAGACTTCAGTTGTTATCTATCCACCGAAAAGCTCAAAACTCTGAAACAAGCCATTATTTAAAAACTTAACCAGAGAAAAATCCATGATGTAGCTTCTCTGCAACAACTGGATCACTGATTCGTCAACAATGGAGGAAGTGGGCTTAAGTGAAATGGCTAGCGCAGCTTCTAAGAAAAATCCACCCTTCTTCTACACCTCCATTCCACCTGAATGAATTAACCATTATCACCATCTCCTCACCATAATCTTTAATCTCATGGCTATTTACCCTTCTGAAATTAGGCTGCATGATTTTCAATTTGGAGGTTTAAGGTTGTTAGAATTGTCTTTTGGCAATGAATTCTCTCTAAACACATTTAACATGCATCACGTACTAGGGAAGCCCATTTAACAAAGGTTTTGAGTTTACAGGGAAGAGTTTTTGTCTTTTCTGGTATAAAAATGATGCGTGAAACGGCCATGTGAAATGTTAAATGATAGTACATGATGTGTCGTTTGATGCGAAACAACTTTCTTTGTTGTTTATCTAATTTATAGAATAATAAATTTTTGAAGAAGAGAATAAATTATTAATTAATGTTTGAAGTTCATATATATATATATATATATATATATATATATATATATATATATATATATATATATATATTTTGTATATTTTAAGGTTTAATCTAGTCAAATGTTTTCTCAGTTGTTCGATCTGAGTAAACTTGCTTATTGCTTTTCCTATTTTTATTTGTGAATGCTTGTATTCGATTCAAAAAAAATAAAGATTATCAGTTCACCATGCACAGCTTGTAAACCTTTCATTTCATAAACTACACAGAACATATAATGATACAGCGGCTGTCCTCTATACAATGACAGAAAATGGACGGTACTATACGTGAACTCTGGGCTATGGGTCCGTAATCTCACAACATAACAAGGGGAAGAAGGAAAAAAGTAATAATAATTCTTGTGGCCATAGAGATTCAACTATAAACAATGTGTCAAACTAAGAAACGAATTGATGCTAATTTTTACGGCTCTTGCAGCCATTCTTGGATTGCTGATCGAAGTGCATGGTTGGGGACGAGATTGCTGTGTGTAAGCTTATGGCTTGTCATGGGCGAAGTATCATGTCCGCTGTCCAGCCAACCTCTTAAAGCCTCTGCTTCATAAGTAAAACCATCGGCTGCTACATGCGGATCTTGCATCACTTCCTGCATGTTTTAAATGCCAAAAAGAGATCAGTTTATGACATTGAAAATGATAAGCCAGTGAAGTAAGGCTTGCGGCGAAGAATGTTCTCCAATCTCTCTCAGGAGACCTAAATGACATTATTTATCACAGGCACAATGCCCTGAAGGCACAACACATGCACACGCTAGTGGATGCGCATGTAAATATTCATCAAAATATTACAAGACGGAAAATTAGGTTGTTAAATCCACAATATAATTAAGAAAGTTAATTCTTCATTTTTCTCTCTGCCTCCCCTCCCCTCTCTGGTTTTGCAGGCTTAACATAAAGGAGGGAAATTTGTAAGCAAGTTTGTAGAAGCAGAACAAAGACATGTAGCATTAGAATAACACACCTACGTTAAGAATTCAGTAGTTAATTATCAAAATTATAGGAGATAAAAGTAGACTTCGTTTCTTAAGAAAGACCATACCATATGAATTAATTTCAAACACTGGAGATTTCAGATTTAACCTGCAAAAGCTACTATCTATAAATCCAAGAGATAAGATAGGAACACAGATGAGCTTGCCTGAAAAATTGGGCATATAAAATAGGGTGGAGGTAGGCAACGCTCTACTGAATCAAGTCGGAAACATGATGAGCCTCCACATGAAGCTTTCATCGGTTCAAGTACCCTCCATACTTCTGATGCAAGATCTGGCCGGCTCTTTCTATTCATCTCACAACACCTTAGCGCCAAGTGGGCCAACTGTTCTGCCTGCACAAATGGCCAATCTCCAGCCAAAGGATCCAAGAGGATTTTCAAGTTTCCTTTATCTAATGCATACTGCACCTCCTTAGTTATCCCCAAGGTTGGTCTTCCAGTCAACAGCCTTAACAATATAATCCCAAATGAATAAACATCTGACTTCGGAGTAAGCTCTCCTGAGGCAAGAAACTCAGGGTCCATGTATGCAAAAGTGCCTTTGGGATCAGTTCTGCAACATATTGTTGTGTTGTTGCTTGAGCCTTCACTTTGAGAAAGTAGATGACAGATTCCGAAGTCACTTAGCTTACTCACAAAATTAGCATCAAGGAGGATATTGGCAGGTTTTAGATCACCATGCACAATGCTGTGTTGTTTACTAGAGTGAAGAAAGATAAGGACGGAGCATAACTCAGTGGCGATGCGGATTCGAGTTTGCCAAGACAAAGGAGGAGAATTATCCCTGCAGCTGAGTCGGTCCTCAAGGCTTCCATTGGAAAGATACTCATAAACAAGAGTCCAAGCTTCTGGACAGGCTCCAATGAGAGTGACAAGATTTGGATGCCTCATCTTACTCAAAACATCAACCTGATATACAGCCAACAGACATCATCATGGAGCAAGAATTCAGATTAAATTCAAATGAATTTTCTATATTGCAGATGAGGATACTTTCCCTACTTTAATGAGCAGACCATTCTTGAAGAATGCAAGTGTGTTATTAACTTCTTAAGAAGTTCAGGTTCAAATTTTTCTTACCCAGTGAGTCCAAATCTTGTTGAATTTGGACAGAAACATAACAGTGTTACTGTTACACTGTATTGTTGTGCTAATGTTTAATCTAACAACCATAGTGAACTGTAGTTACAAAACTGAACCAAAGCAACAATGCTGAATCATACAGTAGAAGTTGTAAGAAGGCATACTTGCACTTGTATGCTTTTTACAATGATAGTTTAGAAATTGCTAAAACATCAGAAGATCAAGGGTACAAACTCCAATAAAATATACCTAGCTGAGCCATTGGCTGTGATAGAAAACATTGAAAAATTGTAAAGCAGCTTATAGTGCCACAAATTAGGTAGTCAAATGAGCAAATTATTACCAAATATGAAGACTAATTTGTAATAAAAATATTTTTGCTAGTTTTTATTTTCAACTCACTCTCGAGCCAAAAACCAATGCCTAATTTGGTGTAAATGTAGAAATAAAGGGATGAGAATCCTTAAATAGAATTCAAAACATTATTGAAGGTATACCTCCTGTTGAAATTCTGAGGGCCCTTGCAAGCTATGAGAGTGCAGCACTTTCACAGCCACTTGGGTGTAACGCAGGAGACCTTTATAAATGCTACCATATCCCCCTTCCCCAATCTTGAGAGAGGGACTAAAATTGTCAGTTGCTTCTTTAATCTCTGAGAAAGAGAAGTCGGAGAAGAACTGTGGCATATGCAAGCTTGAGGCCTCGGCTCTGCTTTTCCTCAGCTCCTCTGCTTCTTTGAGTGCATTGTCACGCTCCATCTGTAATTCATCTCGTTCTTTCTTGTAATTTTGCAACAGTTCCACAGCAGAGATAATTTTTTGTTCCAACTCCTTTACCATTTGATCGGCATCTGCAATTTGACTCTCCAGCAATTTTTTGTGATCAAGGGCAACACGGAGTTCTTCCATGACTTCATCTCTCTCACACTTTGATTTTTCAAGTTCTTCCTTTTCTTTTGCTAACTTTACCTCAATTTCTTTCCTTTGTCTTGACTCCTCAGCATACAAGCCTTCAGATGCTTTGGCCTATAAATTGGCAATTTGCATAGTTTAGATTTAGGGGGTGTTTGAAATACCAGAAACTGACCAGAAAATAAGGTCCAAGCATTATCCAATTAAATCTTGTCCTATCTTACCACCCCAAATATTAATTAGTAATGCGGATAATTTTATATCGCCTGTTGATCATCCTACTCCATATCTTCAACTTATCGTCTTCTATCTACTTTTGTTTGATATTTCAGGTTTTAAACACAGTCACCTTACCTTGAATCCAAGGGAACAAAGTGAAGAACAAGGAGGAAAAAGAAAGAGGAAGAAGGAAGGTGTTTGGTTTCTGTATATACCCTGCGTATGGCTTCAATGGTCTCCCTTTCAGCTTTCGCCCGCCTGACTGCCTCTTCAAACGCTTCACGCCTTAAATTTGCAGCCTCTGTCATTGCTTGTTCAAGTTGATCATAAAGGGGATCCTCTATACTTCCATCCTGCTAAAATCCACCAATTATTAAATACTTCCAAAATAATTATTCAATTGTCAGATTACAGCATCAACTTAGGTGTAAGGTGCTAAATAGATAGGTTTAGCAACTTTCATGCATCCCGAATACAAACATGGAAAATTGGAAAATGCATGTGCATGTTCATCAGATGATAATTTATACCAGTACGCTGGGAGGTGATGAATGACGGAGATCCTCCTTAGTGTGGGAGAGTGTACTTAATTCTGATCTAATTTCATTCCCTCCTGTTCTAACAAGTGGAGCTAAACCAACATTTACCATTCCACTGGAAAAGCATGTTGAGAGAAGTGGACCCTGAGAAGAACTCCTTGACAATGCATCGCATTCATCGGATGAAGCAGATGAAGCTCCTTCTGCATCTGACCTGTATTGTGAAGCTGATGTCCCATTGATGTTATTTGGGGAAGCAGAAGCTGATGATTTCCCTCCCCGTCGTCCAGTAGTCATGCTGCGGAATAAATCTTGAGCAGAATTGGTGAGCTTTGGGTGATTGTTCTGTCCTATGGTAATAGATTGTGACCTCAAATGATTTGATTGTCCATTTTCAGTGTTTGGGCTTGCTTGCTGAAGGGATGGTCTGAGCTCTGTATTGTTTACATCTGTAGTACCTTCCCTGCTTGGACATCGACATCCATTATGGCAAAGAAAAAAAAGAGGAAAAAGAGAAGGAGGGGGTGAAAATGGCGATAACAAACTTAGCAAGCATACTTTGTGTATATAAGGTGCTGCTTGCAAATAAACCATATATGACAAGAATCTGGTGCTTGTAACCGCACATATATTGCCTTCTTAGACTTGATGTCCATCATATTCCTGCAATTTTTAAGCAGCCAGGTAAACAAACCCAAAATTCACACTACAGGTGAAAAGGATTATTCATTTTGGTATTCCAAAGTGAAATCCCACAGAACTAAAGATGGAAATGACAAGTAATTTCTACAAGTTCTAGTAGCTCTACCTTGAATAGCGCTTGTCTGCTGCTGCTCCCATAACAAGCTTCCTGATACCATGTGAAGAGATAAGTTCCAAAATCCCCTTCTCAATACTCTCCATTTCAATACACAGTTTCTCAGCCCGTACCTATAATACAGACATTGACAAACGCCAAAATCAATCAAAAAGTATTCATGCCAATTCAAAATTAAATTCCAAAAAGGAACTTAAAATTCAAACTGGTGTTCTGCATCAAGTGAGGACATGAAGATAAATATTTGTAGCCCATTTTATATCTATTTCAAACAAATGAAATATAAAAAGTTCAGATAAAGTTTTTCAAAACTGTTATTCTTTATTAGAACATCTGATTTGCAAAGATGACACCAATTTCAATAACAAGACAACATATAAAGAGGATGAAACAGAAGAAGTTATACCCCCATTCGCCTACAAAATAGAAGGTATTCATCTAGCATTTTATGCATGTCTTGCCTTTCAATTTCCCGGTAAGCCCTGACTTCCTCTTCTTTAAGTGAGCTTGCGTGAAATTTTGTACCCACTGCAGAAAAGAGAAGAAAAATAAAACCAATTATGTATGAAAACTTGAAAAACCAAACAAAGATCAAAAGTTTTAACTGAAACAATTAACCCCATACGTCTTTTTAGCTCTATGTCACAGAACAAGTTAGCACTGCTACTGAATTTAACTATTGGGCATATTTTATAAGTTTGGGTTTGAATCCCAGATTCTGCCAAATTTGGTGAAGGAAGTAGACAATCAATAGGTATAACTAACAATACTCTTTAAAATTTATCCAATTTTCTATCATTTCCGAACGATTTTATATCCAATTCAGAATCATGAAAGATCGGAACCTGTTTAAAAAAGGAGGCAACAATTTGAACTTACTCAGAGGAATCATTTGTGCGAGTTGGTGAACATGAACTATGCAAATCTTCTTCCCACCTGAGTTCTGTAATGTCCACAGAAGATGCGATTTGTATTCCTTATTTCCCACTGCAACATATATCTTCTCTTCAATTACTCTCGCCACGGATACCCCTACTATCTCCCGAGTGGCTGCCATGCTTCCTGGAACTCTATATTGAGGAAAATTTATCGGACTTACTGGTTGGGTAATTGCAGGAGATGAACTCACCAAAGCCATTGGAACAGTAATTTAACACCTCAATCATCAAAATTTCAACCAATTTAAATAATTTCCACTTTCCTTTGTTTATAAAACTCAAAACAATTTCAATTTTTTTGTTTTCCTCTCAAAAAGTTTCAGTCTTTTACTCAAAAACATGCTTAATTTAAAAGAATTTCAATCTTCTTGATGCAAAACCCTAACTTCAAAGAGTCAGAGAGGGAAGAGATGGAAATGCAAGTCTATGTAGGTGTGATTAGGCTGGAAAAGAGGATGCTTGTCTTAAGCTATGGTAACTATACTGCAAAAACAATTAGTTCTGCGACAAAAAAACAAATAAATAAACAATTTCCTGGCGGGCTCCATTGCTTGGTAGTTATTTGTTATTTAAAATGAATTAAGTATTTCATTATTCATTGATGCCATAATAAAAAATTATTTTATGAAACTCATGAGTTATTGCGAAAATAAATTCCATAATAATTTATTAGTATATATTTTTTTAAATTTTATTATTAAAAATTTATCACATCAATAAAAGAAATAACATTAATTAATTGATAATGAAGCTTTTAACAATGACAACTGTAAAATACTAAAGTACCGCAAAAAATAATTTAACTCAAATGTAAAATAAGCATCAAACTAGTGCTACTTTCCAGTAACATTCCCCTCTTAATTTATTTACCTTCATATATTATAATATTTTAATGTATTTTTTATATATGTTAAATTTTTTATAATAAAAAACACATTAAAATATTATAATATATGAAGGTAAATAAATTAAGAGGGGAATGTTACTGGAAAGTAGCACTAGTTTGATGCTTATTTTACATTTGAGTTAAATTATTTTTTGCGATACTTTAGTATTTTACAGTTGTCATTGTTAAAAGCTTCATTATCAATTAATTAATGTTATTTCTTTTATTGATGTGATAAATTTTTAATAATAAAATTTAAAAAAATATATACTAATAAATTATTTAAATTTTTTATTATAAAAAATTTTTTTAAAAAAATAAATCTCTAATAAATTATTTATCTTTAAAAAATAAAGAAAATAATTAATTTCGTTTTCCATACCTAAAGAACTAAATATCACTCTGTATTTCTAATTTTAATTGCCGCAATACAAATTTTTATAAACTTTATTTAAGATAATTTTAAACATATTTTTTTATTGGATAAATTTAAAAAATAAAAAAATAAAAATAATTAATATTTATATAATAAAGTAAAATAAATAATAAAATATAAAATCTATTAGATTTAAATAAAATTTTTTATTTTTTTTAAATATTTTTTATTAAATAAAATATATTATTTAAAATAAAGAGCACGGTTGATAACGTGTTTATTATATTCTCTCCAGGCTTGGCCTGCACGTTGTTGTTTGCTTGCAGCTTTGCTTGCTTCCAGGGGAAGGTTCTGTGAAATTTTGGGTGGGCTCTACTCAGAAAATGGTTAAGGTTTCCTTTGATTGCAAATTATCATTGATTTTACTTCCTTACAATATCACGCTAATGCCTCCATGTATGCTACTTTCTGTATTAGATTTTCATTAGAAAAAACAATTTTGATTTTCTTTTAAATAATATTATATGTCATTAATATTAAAATTATTTTCAAACTTATAAAGTTTTTAAATTCGATTTAATTAAAAACCAAATAAAAAAATTAGCTTTTGAAAAAATAAAAATAATAAAATTGCCAATAATTAAAGATTTAAGAATAATAATAATAATATGTCAATATTAAACCATATTTGGATAAATAAAAATAGAGAATAAAATAAAATAAGGGTGAAATTTGATTTTCGCTTATTTGGTAATTATAAAAGGAGTAAGGAGGAAATGATATACTTATTTAAAAAAAAAAATTAATTTTCTCACTTTATTTATCTTTCATCCTCTTTTATGATCCACAAAAATCCTCTCCCAATAAAAAAAGCTATAATGTTAATATAATAATTAATTTTTTATTTCATAATTGTATGTCAAAATTAACTTATTTTTTTAATTACACCAAATTTTTTTATATTTCTCATAATTTATAGAAAAAAAAATACCATTACCATAGCCATCACTTGATTTATTAATTAAACATAATCATTTTTTTTCCTTTGTTTCTTGATTTTGACATTAAATATAATCACAATTTATAAGTGAAAGTTCATGGTAAGGATGGAAGGCAGTCTGCTTACGATCTTTTCCATATTTAACTGTTATCTATTGGCAACATGACATGGACAGATTTTATGTAGGCCACCCCCGCAGGGGAATATTCTCTATTCTCTCTCGACATGGCCGCCACCCGCCATGGAAAAGCCTTGCCCAGCCGAAACGGCTTTTCAGTTTCACTACCAATTTTAACTACGTGGCATCGTTTTAACCGACGATGTAACAGTTGAAACCATCGCACACAGCTGGATAGGTGGAGGAATTGGGACATTCCAGTATTTCTGCCTGCAGATGATAAGGTTGAAGATATGAAAATTTCTCACCTGTATTAAAATATATAGTTTTATTTTATATACTAAATTAATGATTAATAAAATTTTTAATTAATATAATTATTTTATTTTTTTAGTAAAAAAATAATAATATTTTTTTATTTAATATGTTTTTATTTTATTAAATTGATGTATATATCTAATAATATAATATACACACTTTCAAATTTAACTATAAATTTTTATTTTTTAAAATCATTCAACTGAAAACCATAATTTATAAAAATATATATATATAAATAATCAACAAATCACTTTCAAAAATTTTAATATTTTTTAAATTCAAATATGAATAATTAATAGATTTGGAGTCAAGTGTGGTATAAGACAATTAATCAATTTTTATTTTCAATCATAATTATTAGGTTGTGGCTGTTAATTTGGACTTTGGAATTTGTTAGTTAATGAATCTACTCAAACTATTGACTATATGAAGTTTTCTTCTTACTTTCCTTATTCTCTTTATATTTATTTTTATATTCAAATTAATTAATCAAATCGATAAATTATCATAATTTGAATGGTCTATATGAATAAGCTCTCTCATGTGATAGGGTAACATTTAAACCTGTCCCTTTATTCCGTCCCGTGTCTTTAGAAATTCTCATTGGTTGTATTAGACTAACTTAGAATCACTGTCGTTATTGCTAACTTTATAATATGTACAAATTAAAACTTTGTTTCTGATATTTATTAATTTTCAAATATTAATAAATAATCTTTAAAATATATTATTCTGTATCAAAAAAATTGTGACCAATTTTTTACATAATTTAAGAATACAATAAATAAAATGATTTTTTTTATATGCTGACTGTATTTAAATCACATTCACCACAAAAAATAAAAAAATAAAAAATATCCATGAAGATATATAGCAATTAAAGTAAACATAATTAAAGTTATACTTCTTTGGGATTAACTTCTTAATAAGTTTACTTTCGAAAAATATACTTTCTAAAAAATAATTAAACATAATTAATTCATTAATATATGACATTTTTAAAAGAATCTTTTTGAATAATATGTCATTTTAAAAAATTAATAACATTTTTTTTTTCTTTTCAATTTTATCCGTACTCATTAATTGTTATCAATTAAGTTTTACTTAAGAAATAAGGAACGGATGAAATAAGGAATGGACGAAGTATCTATTAAGAAAACTACTTGTATCGTTGGAGTGTAGAAAATGCTAAACAACGAATGTATATAGTTGGGTCAATTGATTTGTTAAGTTAACAACGAATCATTGATTTGGATATCATAATATAATATATTATATTTGAAGCTTATATATATATATATATATATATATCACCACCTAACTTAAACTTCAAGCTTATAAGGAAGAATTTAATGAGAGTTTTAACCTATACTTAATCCCAAATGAAACGCAGAATTAGTTAACAATAAATAAATGCACTCATTTGCACTTGATTTTCACTTGGACTAATTAGTTATGCAGATTTTAAATATAGAAAAATGTAGGCTTATTTGTAAATTTTACTAAATTCGTTAAAGCATCCCAATGTACTATTTATATATGTCAAACTATTTATTATAAAAATTTATTTAAAAAACTAAAATTACAATGAACTCTTTATCTTTAAAAATTAAAGAAAATAATTGGTTTGACTTTTCATATCTAAAAAGCCAAATACCATTCTCTATACTAATTTTAATTAATGCAATACAAATTTATATTCGTTTTATTTAAGATAATTTTAGGACTATTTTTTCTATTGGACATATTTAACAAATAAGTAATTAAAATAATTAATGTTTATGAGATAAAGTAAAATAAATAGTAAATATAGAGAATTTATTGAATTTAAATAAAATTTTATGCTATTTATCAATTAGATATACTTTCTATTGAACAAAATATATTATTTGAAATAAATAATACAATTGAAAATGCTCTTAGTATTGCTCTTCTAATTTGGTTGTTCTATCTCTTTTTTTTTTTTAACATCAAAATTTAATTTGATTATTACCTTTGTTCTCTTTCTTTTCTTTTTTTTTTTTTTTTCGCTTTATAAAACTTTTAAATTTTACAAATTACAATGTGATATAATTTAATTGTAAGTATTTTAACTTTTATTGTGTTATATATGAAAATAAAAAGTATTAATTAGAAAATTATAATTAATTTTTTAAAACATGAATAATAGTGTTTTCAAATATTATAAATAATATATTAATAATTATTTATTATTTTTAAAATTAATAAATAAAAAGATCAAATAAAAATTAATTTAAGAAAAACATAATTTTATTAAAAATAACTTTTGATTGCTGGAGCCAGATACGAGCGTACGGATGCTGTCCTGTGCCGCCAAGGAGGAACAAGGAATCTAATGGCAGGTGGAAATGAGGAAACCACAGATCGAAAGTGATGAACGGCTGTGATTTTGATTCTAGGGGAACGCGGTCGCAGTGTGGTCCATGCAACGCCTCTTATATATTAGATTTTTTTTTTTTTTTTAATTAGATTGGATTACAAGTAAATCATATACGGACAAAATAGGTAGAGAAATGTCCTTTTTCCAAAATAATTGGTTGAAGAAGACTAATTAGTCTTCTCCAATTGGCTTAAGTTACAATGTTACATGACCTGCATTGACTATTAACTATCGAGACGCGGTTTTGAATTTTTGATTAAAATTCTACAAGTAATGCACAAAATTCTGATTCAGCCCCGGCAAAAACAAATACTACAGCATTTCTTGTTTCCTGGCGTGCAGGCAAATCCAAAATCAATGAATTTTGAAATATCAATCTCCTGGCTTAGTTCACCGAGTATGATCGTGATATAATTTACATGGCTAAAAAATTAAACTATCACCTAATTAGTTTTTAAAAAAAAATGCACATGAAATATTAATATTCAACAAAAAACAGAATAACTAACTAAAAGCATCAAAACAAGAAAGATAGTATCTTAAATATTGTTTGTTAAACGATTTCTCATCAGAGTAATACTATACTTATCATTTTAATGTTATCACTAATCTTATCATTTCAATATCACACAGGTTACAACATAAGAAATTATTTTTTTTTAAAATTTTTATATAAACTCCATATAAATTATATTATCTATTATTATTTGTCTCTTTTCATATACTAAGAAAATAAATGAACAACATATAATAAATCTATGTATTCATGTATTTTATACTGGTAAAATTAAAGTAGAAAAATAAAACAAGTTAAATATTTTTGTAAAAAAGAAAAAATAGAGTTATGCACTTATTAAATTAATATTATTAAATTTACGTTGCGTCGTTATCAAAGCAAAATGATAAAAAATAAAATATGTGCTTGGCATTGGAGCAAAGCCCTAGAGTGGCACCTCGTCTCATCAAGAAGAGACGTCTGTAAAGCAAGGCCATAAAGGGAGCAACTCGCTCAACCCGTGCCTTAAAAACAGCCTCCACATGGCCTCCCAACATGTGAGGCCCTCTGGATCCACCATCATGATCCATATGATCATACCCATAATCAACCCAGCAAGAGATGAGAATGTTAAGACAGCTTCCTGGATACAACATGCACAAAAAGTTTGCATGACTGTGACATCGGACACTAAAGTGATTGTCAGACTCTTTAACAATAGCATAATCTCAGCACCTCCCACATGCTGCTCCATGTCCATCAACCCTATCGAATGGCTTGAAATTTGGGATATATATTTCATATTCTCAGCTACCAAATGTATATTCAGTCTATAACTTCTCGTATCTTTTTCTCACTGGAATAGTTTTTCTCTTGAAGTAGAAGAGCAGTCATATTTTGCTTTGATTTTTTTTTTTTTTTTTTTTTTGTTCTATAAGCTGATTTAGGCATTTAAGAGGTTTTGTGCCTTTTTATGCTTGTGTGTCCATCTTGCAAGTCCAAGAAGGCTTAATAAAGCTAAGTCTATATCAGAAGAGACTCATATTACTCATTGAAGATATATAGATCATTAATAAATATTTAAGTTTTGAGGAGAAATAGAGGAGAAAGAAATGTTAAGAATTGTATTAAGATTATAAATTACTTAACATTTAACATTTTAGTTTTAATTTTAAATAAAGGTGTTTAGTAATTAGAATACAATATTTGGAAAAAGTTTTTAGAATTTAATAATAAGTAATTTAAAATAGCAATTAAAAAATTAATTAATAGCTAACCATCAATCAAGTTGATAATTTAAGATAACTGTATGATGCATGTAACTAATAATATTTTTCAATAGCTCTTTAATGGTTTAAAAAAATAATTAATAAAAAATAAATTATTATTTAATTATTTAATTTTTTTAATTAATAAATGCATCTCTATATTTAAAAAAATAACTAATTAATTCATTAATTTTAATTTCGTTAAATATAATAGCCATCCCTTTTATCTTTCAACATTTTTCTGTCAATCAACTTAAAAAATGATTTTTTATTATATAATATATATTGCAAATCACTTTTTTTTTTTTTTCCCTTTTTTGAAAGGATATATCTTGTAAATCTTAAAATACTCTTACACACAAAATGACCTAAATATCATCACTTTCTCTTCTTCCTCTGCCCTTTCTCGTACTCCAAACCCAAATCCCGCAGCCACTTGTGCGAAATGAAAATACCCATTTGCTAATAGTGGTTCTCGAGGCCAATTTGCACTTACTGGATTGGCTTTATCGCATTTCTAGTCATGGATTATTTTTTATTTGGCAGATTTCATGTGTTTTTTTTTCACAGTCTTCAATTAGATTACACGAAGACGGAAATAAAAAATAAGAAAATGGAAAAATAATAATGTGAAAACTGTAATTTCCAAAATATAGGACACGAAATGTGAGAAAACATGTAAATATAAAAAATATATAAGGATATATTTATAAATATTAATTAATATAAATACACATACTAAAAATAATAATAATTTATTATTATTATTATTTAGGAGTTGATATAAGCTATCTTTTTTTTTTCCTTTTTTTTTTTTTTTTTTTTAACTTGGAAACGGATTTTGAGTTTGTAACTTTGCAAATTATAAAATTTGGGCCAAAACATTTAGGCAAGTCTCTATGAATTTCCGGTTAGAAAACATGTTCGAAGTGGTGAAAATGCAAACTCTGAGAATTTCTATGCTATATAGGTCTTCAATAGCTTGTAATAACAATTGTCATCTCTTTGCCTTATATTCTGGTATGTTTCTATTTTCTATTTATATTCTCACTTTTCCTTTTTTATTTTCTAGTACTTTCTTGTCGGAGAGAGAACTTTTTTTTTTTTCAAATTTTTGGAAATTCTGTGCTAGTGAATTGTCGGATCAACTTTCGTCTCCAACAAGACTGAATTTTCATTCTTTTATTCATCTGCCAAGATTAAATTTCCTGGCGCAAGACTGAATTTTCATTATTTTAGTTTATTATCTACTATTGATTTCTGAAAATGAATGAGATAACCAAGAGAGATTTCCAATTCTCTGAAAGATGGCCACGATGGTGGCAACGTAAAAGCTGGACTTTCATTAGGCAGTGGAGGTGATAAAACTTCCTTCGGGCCAATTTGGCATTGATATGCTTAGCAGTGCTGTTTATGAAAACTGATAAGTGTTTGATAAACATATTCATAAAAGTGCAGTTACCTTGCAAAGTATTCGGCAATATTACTTCTAAAGTCTACTTTATCATATAAAATAACAAATAAGGACATATAATATAATAAATATTATTACTTATTTTACAATTAACAAATATTAGTAACATAATTTTTTATTACTAAATTTAATGCATATTCACATTACATTCTTATCAATTAATTTTTATGGATATTTTTGTCAATAATAAAAAAAAATCTATCTACTACGCGCATAATTCAGAGGCCACTACTAAAAAGAAAATTTTATTTTTATGACTTTAGTTTAAAGTAAGTAAAAGCATATCATTAGACCAACTTTTTACTTTACCAAACATATTTTTATCAGTTTTTAGTATGAAAAATAATTGTGTAGGTGAAAGGCAGCAATGCTAAATAGGGTTTTTTTGATACTTGCAAAATAATTATCATATTAGGCCTTTTGTTTGATGACAATAAGCCAAGCCCATAATTAAAACCTAATATACCAAATTTCATTAATAAATTTCATTTGTTAATGAAAAATTATTCGATTCCATAACCTTAATTGGATTACTTGGTAAATCTGAAATTTTGGGCTTATTTGGTTGTTCATAAGTTGCAACAAGATCATGAAAAACAGTGTTGGTATCTTAATTTTGCTTGAGGAATATTTCATTTTTTTTTTCATTGCTTTTTTTGAGGGTGTAGCTGGAAATTTTAAATTAAAATGAGAGTTATTTTAGTTTTTTAATATGTTTTAGTAGAACTTTTGACTAAAAGACTATTATGTTTAATAAAATCAAAACTGAAAAACTAATTAATTAATTTCTTAAAATATAAAAATATATTCATTAATTAAGATAAATTTTAGGGGTTAAATTATAATATTTTAGGGGTTAAATTATAATTTATCCATTAATAAAAATATATATAATGCGTATAGAATTACACATTAGGCTGAATTCATCAAAGAATATCCTAGGAACCAAAATCCTATAATTACAATAATCAGCTAACAAGGGTTACTATAACATCATACGCTGATATTCCTCTCTCTCTCTCTATATATACATGTGTTTTATATGGTTAGTTTGTTTTCAAATAAAGTAATATATTTTATTTTTAAATAAAATAATTTATTTTATTTGTGAAAAAAATAATTTTAACAAAAAAAAATAATTTTTGTGAGGTTTCACTCGAGCATCGGCCTAGTCCGGTAGAGGGAACCAGAATGCTCATTCGGGTTTAGATTCACAATGTAACCCTTAGGTTCAGATTTTGTTGATTTTGAAAATGATTTTAGGAGTCGCCATTTTAATTTTATTTAGTTTGAAAAATATTAAAGAAAAAACTCAAATTGACTCAAATTCATTAATTTTTAATTAATTTACTCATTGATAAAAATCACTAGTCTCGAATCAGATTGAGTTCGGAAACTAATTCTTTAATTTTAAATAATCTAAATTTAACTCTTAAGTTAATTTGATTTTGAAAAATTGATTTCATAGATGACAAATATTATGCATGAGCATGACATGAGTGCAATGAGAAAATTAAAATGAAATATTTATAAATTACAAAAAAAAAAAAAGAAAAGAGATTGATTGGGATTTAAAGTTTATATTTAGATTTCAAACATGCCTACGTACCCTGTTAAATAGATATTAAAACCCACGTAATCCGTTCCATGATTAAGTGGAGGGGTTTAAGAGTTGATCAGATTGATTTTGGTTTTGGCGTTTTGAGAGTGAGGAAAAAAGGTTTATACCTTTGCTTTTGGTAAACGAAAAGTTTTACCGGACCAAAATTCCATTTTATGGGACCAGATGATTTGATTGATTTGAGGGATTAATTCATTAATTAAAATGCTTAATTGATTAATTAATGTGATGAAATTGATAAATGGATTAATTAATTAATTTGGATGAGAGGTGGATTAAAAAAAGGATTAATTTGATTTTAGAGAAAAAAAGTGATTAATTAATTAAAAACATTAATTAAATAATTATTTGAGTAATTAATTTTGAATAAAAAATGATTTTTAGTTAATTAAAAAGATTAATTAACTTGGTTAGCGTCACACCCAGAACCCGAGAGCACGTGACCAGCACTAGGACACGGGAAATACTCGTAGCTACCAGTGCCCGTAGTAAGTCTGACCTCACACTAAATGATAATATACCATATAATAGGGCTATGAGCCCACACATTAAGCAGATCTGAATAAACAATATTTTCAAATAAAGTCATACTGAGTTATCAGCTCAAATATCTCATATAAATCAATTTCAACATAGTATTGGATTATGCTTAACAAACAATGTCTCAACTCAAAATATAAATAGTAACTAATAATTACATAAAATACAAATAGTAGAGGTAACATTGCGGAGTTCTAAAATTATGATACAATTATGCATATTATTTACATAACTCCGTACTTGTATACAAAATACTCCCGAAAGGGTAATTGGCAGTTCTACTCAACTACAATCCCTTCACAAGCTCATTCTACCACCTAAAAAATATAATTTGAACAAGAATGAGTGTTCGACTCAGTGAATGATACTAGCTAATGTATTAAACTAGTGTCCTACACACAGATTCTAATGCTCGTTCTATGCAATATGTCATAAAGACAGACAAATCACACAATCAAATAAGGATGAGATACAGTTCATAGTACCACACTAATACTCAATATGGGGAGCCGATCCTCCTATCCTGACTCTCTGAATCCAATAATCTGTCTCTTATGTCCAATGAGCCCAGCCGTCACTAGTTTGTACCATGCAGCCCTGACCCAACTGATAGTGGCCCTGGTGATAAGCAGGCTCGGCCAGCATCCACCAGTTATAGCTCATCTTCTCAATCTCATCATAACCATAATTATAATCATGATCATACTCATACCCATGGTTCTTAGGTGGTACTGTATCCTCCCGATCTCCATCCATCAACCACAATTATTATGTAACATAGATTATCAATTCATCAATCATAATCAAATGTGAATATGCATCTATGCAATAATAATGCATATATATATATATATATATATATATATATATATATATATATATATATATATATATATGTGTGTGTGTGTGTGTGTGTGTGTGTGTGTGTGTGTGTATATACATTAAATGCAGATGCATATAAAGATACAATAACATATTAGGGAGTACCACTCACCTAATTGACGATACGTCTGATTAACTTCTCTCGGAAATGCAACCCTTAGAACCAGGAAGATGCCAGAATGTCGACGCTGGACAATAAAGGATATTATCATAAAAGGACGATTCATCTAACAAGACATAATTATACGACTCTTGAGATTCTTGTCAGGATCTATCAGAATCTCTCAAAGTCCATAGAAGACAACGCTTCTAAAATAATCTTAACAGTTAACATAAACCAAGATCACATCAAAGACCCCTCCTAGGTCCTCCCAACTCAATATCATCAACAGAACTCAACAATCAATTAACAATTATAAATTAGACCCCGCTAAACATAATGTAAATCAATTAACAACTGAGATATAGGAGTTTGGGTTTACCCTTATAATTTCCAATCGAACGGATGTTGCGAGTCGCACCGAAATGATGAGACAGAGCTACTAGTCTGGGTTCGCGCGTCGTCCCACGCGCCACTGCTGGAGTGTCACCGGCCGGCCACGCGCCGCCGTTGCCGGTGGCTGACAGGGGTGATCTTCACACTGCTGAACTCGCCTTGATGCCAGGATCTCAACGACAGCCACCACTCGTTGCCGTCTCACCGAAAAATGCCCTCAACTGTTCAGCTTCCACATCTATGATCTCCACTTCTAACGAGCCTCAGAGAACGAGACAGGTACCAATTGAAAGCTCTCAAGGTGAGGAGTTGACCGGCACTGGTCTTGCTCAATTTAGCCGCTAGACTCGGTCGAAATCTGGGTTAGAAGTTTCAGCTTTGGCGTGTCCTTCTCTCCTCACGTACATATCCATCTGTCTCCCGATCGGGGTGCTGCCGCCTCCTTTGAGATCGCCGAACGGTGGGCTAGCCACTGGAGGTGGTGGTGCAGCCCACTGCTGGCCGAAGGGTGGCTCTCCGGCACACCGCCCTCTCTCTCTCTCTCTCTCTCTCTCATTTCTGTTTCTTCTCCCGTTTTGCTTCAGCCATCTGATTGGCTGTTAGCCAATCAGATGGCCCCCGTTCCTCCTCTTCTTCATATTGCAACTTATATATATATATATATATATATATATATATATATATATATATATATATATATATATATATATATATATATATATATATATATATATATATATATATATATATATATATAACAATAATAATAATAATAATAAAAAAACCATAATTTAAATAATAATAATAATACATAATAAAATTCAATTAATATAAACCTTTCATAATAATAATAATTATAGCGAAATTTCAAATTTCCGGTAATTTATATAATTAACAATATAATTTAGATTAATTGAACATAATATTAATATTCAAATATCAAAATATAAATTCTCCAAACAACCATTATAATATTTTTATAACTAAATATATAATACTTCTTCAATTATATATACATATATAATATTTAAATAAGGTTACCATTAATAATACATATTCAAATACTTTGAATATATATAATTTAATAAAATATAGTTTCAATTCTTGCTTTAATAAGGAAAATACTAAAACAATACATTTTCCTACAAAAATAGGATTTTTAAAAAATAATTAAAAATTCAGGATATTACAGCTAGGGTGAGAAAATTAATTAATTAAAAAGATTAATTAATTAATTAGATAGTAGTTGGAGGGAGAAGAAAAAATAAATTAGTAGATAACCATCAATATTAATTCCAAATATGTAGAGAAATGAGAGGTGGAGGGAGGTATTTATAAGAAAAGTGGGTGAGGATAGTTTAGAAAGTGGAAAAGTGAAAAGACCAAAAGGGTAGAGTTAAAAAAAGTTGAAAAATTATATTGAGAATATTTTGGAGACTGCAGGTGGGCAGTGGGGCTCGCGCCACCCGAGGACCCGGAGGTGCCACCGCCAACGTGCTGTCAGAAGGGTCAACTGCGCCGCCTAGACCGGCTCAGGTGCCACTTGTGCCTCGACAGGCGTGCTGCTGGAATTTCACTTTTTCGCTCTATCAGGTTTTGGAACTTCTGAATAAGTTTTCGGGAGTTATAGAGTTCAGAAAAATTATCGGTCAGTGTTAATTGTTTCGAAATTAATTTTAGAACATTTTAACAGTCAGTTAAGGAGAAAATCTAGTCAGTTTCAGAAAAATACTGTCTAATATATAAGGTCCAGTCATAGTAGAAAAAGTGTCAGTGTTTAAAAATTAAACATCTTCTTACTAATGTGACTGAAAGTCTATTTTTAGCTCTAGGGGCGCTACCCCCTCTCCCCCTCAAGGGGCGCTGCCCTCTCGATTCTTGCCCACTGACGGGTTAACGGGGCTGCTGTTCTAACACTGCGTAATATACTAATTTTAGTAGGTGTTAAGCTGCGGCCAAATGATGAGGTGTAAAATTAAGGATTCATAATTTTATTTATATTTTTCTTAAATTAAACTACTTTTTCGCAATTATTTTTAGTTATGAAAAAACCTTTAATTTTATGAAAATACGACTTATTTTTTGTAAAATAACAATTTTATGAAAAAAATAATAATTTCGTAGTTGCAAAAGATTGTTATCTTACAAAAAATTCACAATTTTTTATATTTCGTAAATTATACTATTTTTTTATAAGGTTTATAGATATATAAATTTAAAATATTATCTTAATTATTATAGTAATTCTCATTTTTAATTAGTGAAATGTAATAGCAGATTAATTTAATTATAATACTTTAAATATTTTAATTATATTTATTATTTATAACTATTTTATCAACTGTAAAAAATAAAATTTTTTACTTTATATTAAAATAAAGTAATATAAAATTTTGTTTATACAATACTTTTTATCAGAATATTATGATTTTTTTAAAAAGAGTAACATTTTTTTGTAATTATAAAATTAAAATATTTTTCGCACTTAAATTGAATCGCGAAAAAATAATTTAATTTACGAAAAAATATAAATAAAATTATGATTTTTCATAAAAAAAATATTTTATTCACAACAAAGTATATTACTTTGTTTAAGAATAAAAAAACCATAAAACACATACAAGCGCATATATATATATATATATATATATATATATATATATATATATATATATATATATATATATATATATATATATATAAAATACCTAAATAGCATATAAATATGGTGGGAAATTATAGTCTAAAGCTATAGTGTATATGCTCAATTCATATCCCATCTGGACTATAAACCAGTGTGTGAATTGTGAAGTTAGGTAACCAGATAAGAGTCTAAAGCAAAGTTATTTCAGCGGAGATTTGAGAATCATATCCAACAAATTTATTGGGATTATTAGTCAAATGCTAATCTAATACAAATTTTGTTATTCGCTAATTATGGGCGATAGCGGAAGCAGGAATTTTAATTACCCTTGGATTAGGCTATCAGTATACTCTTATAATGATAAATTCAGTCAAATCACCCATTGCAAAAAGGGATTTCTACCGAAATATTTAAAAAAATATTTACTTTTATAAATATATCCTCACTATAAAATTTTTACTTTTATACGCTTCAGTTCTTTTTTTTTTTTTACATTTATACCCTCTTTTCATATAAATAAAAAAACTCTACAAAATCTCATAAAAAAAGGAAGAGTTTCGAAAATTCAAATTAAAAAAAAATTTAGGCAAAATTTTGGATAGTAAATCACCATAAATGATAATTAATTCATGCTAACATCTTTCCTTTCACCCTTATTTTTTTTCCTTCTACTTTCTTTGCTTCCTCCAGTTTTTTTCTCATGAAACTTATAGTAGTTAATTTATCATTATCATCATTAACCAATTTACATGGCTTTTTATAAGGGGGCATATGCAATGTAGGAAGGACATGCTTGCAACAAATGGTAAAGAAATACCATATTTGGGTTGTAGTTTTTAATTAATATTTTATTTAATTTGAATTTTATATATATGTTTCATTAAAATTTTGTGATCTTTTAATTATTATTACATTAAAAATTTTCAAAAATGAGGAGATTATGTGGTTTTTTTTAGAAACTTGAAAGCTTTAAAATATGAAAATTGAGTTTCATATCTGAAACTTATAGAAACCAATGAAACATAAATATTTTTCAGCAAACTCAGGAAACAGTATATCTAGAGTATATCATAGGTTTATCATAAGTATATATTTTACTAAATTTGATTAACTTGTATTTATTTGATATATATCTTCAAATATTTTTGGATATCGAGTATTACAAAAATATAAATATATAACAATAATACATAAACTATATATTAGATAAAAAAATTATATTCTTAAAAAAAAAATAAATGATTTTCACAATAAACAATATATCCTAAGTATATAACGATTATATTTTAGGTATATCAAGTATATAACGAGTATATTTTAGGTATATCTTAAGTATATAAATGCTTACGATATACTTAGACACTCAACACACTTAACTTTTTTCTTTGAAAAAATATCATCAAAACTTTTTTTTTTTTTTTAATGTGATTCATCATTAAGCATGGATGACAATATTAATTAGAATATATGAATATTTTTAAAGAATTTAATAGTTAAATTAAATTTTTAAGAGACTAAATAAAATTAACAAATGATTTTCAGTTTTCACAGTAAATAGTATATTTTAGGTTTATTTTAAGTATATCATGAGTATGTGTTAGTCATATTTTAGATATATCATAAGTATACATCAAAAATAAATTTTTTCATCTTCTTTGGAGACCAAACACCCTCAACCTTACTCTTTATTTAGTAAAAGAAACTCTAGCATGGAGCAAAATTTTTCTACACAAAATTCATAATTATTTAGTATATTAGTATATTAAATATTGCTTTAAATTAAAAAATAATTTCTTATTTTTATCATGCAAATATGTGATTATTATATTATTAATTAATAGCATAAATATAAAAAGTTTTGAATTACTAAACTAATTAACAACAGCATTCCATGAATGAGATATATAGAAAAAGAAAAAATAGAAAGAAAGAACCAAGTAAATAGGTAAAAAAAAAGCAAAAATATGGTACAAATAGGAAAAAATGTATACATATTAAAATTGAAATAAAAAAAGCGTAAAAACGCAAAAAGTAAAAAAATAAAAAGTCAAAACTGAAAGTTAAAAGTAAACAAAACAAAAAAAACGTATACTATATAATTTCCTCTTGCAAAAATCTCCCATAACTAAAGAAAGGCATAAAATTTAACACAATCCATTAGAAAATAGAATTGTGTTTAACTTAAACGTTCAGAATGATCATAATTAGAATCATATTTCTACTAAATCTTGGCAACCCATAATTGCAGAAAAAGTAACATTAATTTTTTGCTAAAGTTAGCATTACTTGAATTAACCAATTGCAAACAAAAGTAACTTAAAAGCTTTTATCAAATTCTATTTTTTCATACCGTTACTAGTTTTTTACAACAACTACGAATTTTTCTTTTAAAAAAAGAATCATTAGGAAAGTAATGAAACCAAGCAAAGTTAATTAAGATTAATTTTAATCACACTAAAAACAGCATTTTATTAATCCATGAACAAGCAAAGCACTAAATTTGCACTCAACTTTAAGTGTATAAGACATCGGGTATTTAAACTTAATAACCCTGTGATTCAAAAATTAGCCCATAAATTAAAGAAAAAAATGAATGGTATTAAATTATTAATTTATAGATATTGAGAATTTTTACCTCACAGTGTGCAAATTCAACCAATAAATTTGAACTTTATATGGTGAAAATTTAATCTTAATCTAATTTTTATATACACACAAATCGATATTTAAGAAACCCATTTAAGAAATGGAAAATTCATAATTTAATCTAATTCTAATTTTATTTTTTTTTAGAGAAACAAACAAAAATAAAAAAAAAAAAAGAGAGAGAAACCCATTTACAAACATAAAAATACAAAAAAATTGAGAAATAATGAATAACATATATTTTGAAATGGATAATTGATTGAATGAATGAGATTGCAACTAATTATTACTCAATAATAAATGGAGGATTAAAAAAGGGTATGCGAAATGGATAATTTTGTTCTTAAGATCATTATATTGGAAAATGATTTATGTAATGCACTTTAGAAAAAGAAAAGTTGTAAAAAATAATGTCACATCAATTAAGATAATAAATTAAAATAAAAATAATAAATTATATAATATTTTTCGTTAATTATATGCCTAAATATCTACAGTTCCTTAAATAGTGATGTTGCTGCGTGAATTTGTAAAATTTTTATTTTATTATTATTAATTATGTAAGATGTTTTCATGAATGAAAATTATCTATTTTCGTATAAAAAATAAGAGCATAGTTCTTAATTAATAAAAATAAAAACAATAAAAAAAAAAAAGGAAAGACAGCACTGTTGCCTACGCTTGGCTATCATTTTAATGAAGTTGAAAACAAGGAAAGGTAGAAACGCAAGCATCTATTTGTTTTTTCCTTGGAAGGAAAATATATAATATCTACCTGTTGGCTTTTGCTATCAGCCTATCATATAAATTGCAAAGTGCCTAATCACAAATGATGTGATTTGGGGTTATTTAAAAACGTCCTGACGTTTGGATATCAATGCATGATCAGCAGTGAACATGAGATAATATATGTATGAGTATAAGATAATATATGCATGATATGGGCTGAAATAGGGAAAAATTTATACGTGAATTGGATTGCCTATATTATATCATGAATTATTAATAATGATTTGATATATCGATATTTTAATTATAATATATATTTTATGATTCATATAATTAATTATTATATTTATCCAATATTATGTGATAAATTAGATCCACTTAATTATTTTTTTAAGAGAGGGGCTCAACAAGCAAAGGCTAAATATTGGTTTTCTACTAAAAGGATTTGCAACCTCATCATTTTTAGAGATGCTTTCCATATTATTAAACTTGCGACTCATTAATAAAGATGAATTATCTAATCAGACTTATTTACAATTTTAAATTATGTGCTGAATAATATAAAAGAATTAATTTATAAATTGTAAGATATTTAAAAATTTAATTGTTTATTCTATTTAATTTAAATTTTAAGTTAAAAATTTTAACTTATTATTTATTGAAATTTTTAAAATAATAGTTATCAAATTATTTAAAATGATTATATACTGAAAATCCAATTTTAAATTTTGAATTATATTATCAAAAATCACTATCATCCCTTTATAAAATTAGTAATTTATTAGAGATTGATAGGATATGGGTTCTGGCGTATTTCCAAACAAGAATAGTCAAATTTATGCATGCCCCATATACTTCTTATTCTTTTCATTTCATAGTCCAATATTAATTATCATTTTTTTTTTTTAAATTTTGTTAGTTATTATTAAATTATTTAATAAATTAAATTTAATAAAATTTTAAAAAAATATTTAATAAATGTAATCTCCCTTGGTCTCGTTAGTTTGACTTTGGGCTTGGGCTTGGAGAGAGAGAGAGAGAGAGAAAGAGAGAGAATGGAATGTAAAGAACTAAAAGGGCGTTGTAATTTCAGTCACTTGAGCCTGGCATTACCCAATTTGTGGCCCAGATGGAAAATGCCTTTCCCGCCATGCCTCGCTCATATTCCTCGCGATTCGTTCGAATTACTCGTGTTTGTGCTTATAACAGATCTCTCTCTCTCTCATTCGAAGAATTTCAAACGATTATATTGTTCAATTCAAAAATCGTTTTCTTCTCTGCTATCATAACACAGGGATTCAATTTTCAAACACAATTAGGGTTTCACTTTGCCTCTACAAGACCTCACAATCACTGATTCTATCAAATGAAGTTGAAGATCAACAGAGCCTGCGATCTCAACTCTATTTCTGTCTTTCCTCCTCAATCAAGGTTCGAATTCACTTCGCAACTCTCTCTCTCTCTGTTTGTTTTCCGAGACAATGCATGAAAACTCAAGAATCCCTGTGTTAATGATACCTGAAAAACCTAGACATATCTGACTTTCGCTTTTTTAATGTTCCTGAAGACTTAATGATTTCTAGTAGTGTGAATATATGAAGGATTTTGAGCTTTGTAAATTATAATTTTATTAATTCATTAGTTCTTTCGGCAATCTGCTGAGACAATAACAAGTTACCAATTAAGTGAGGTTTGATTTTAGTTTTCCAATGCAATATCTTTTTTCTTCTGTATAATTTCTCTGTAACCGAACAAAAGTAATGAAAAATGCATCTCTGTTTGTTTCAGATTCACTTGCGGTTTTTTGAGATCAAATACTCGTGTGTATGTTTAGATCAAATACATTTGCAATTTAGAACCTGATACGTATGGAACTTTGCTTGATATTATATTATAGTTACAGAAAGTTGCTTTTATTTTTTGAAGATCTTGTCCTTCTTTGTCACTTAAACTACTCGTTTTATTAATTATATGAAGGAGATTGAGTACTATACCAACTGGAATACAAACATCACAGCTTCGATCGCAACAATCACAGCAATCGTTTTCACAGGGGATGTCATCTCAGCATGGCATGTTTTCTCAGCTCTCTCAGGCCTCTTTTGATGAAGCTCTAACAAATGACCAGGTGAAATCTCATTTACGCTTTTGATTTATTGGTGTTTAAGGAGAAAAAATAGAATGGAAATTTACATTGTGTTGGAGTTGCCTCGGCTTTGTGAACTCCTTTTGTTATTAAGTTGCTTTCTAGAAATTGAAGGACTTAATTCAACTAAGTTTACCGGATCATTACTAGATCAGTTGTTTTGAGCATCTGATGACAAAAACTTAAGATATGATTTTTTTGTCATTTTTTTTTTCCAATCTAACTTTAACAATTACAACAGAAAACGGAATCTTAAATGCATCGTGGAAGCTTTGTGTCTGAACATGTATTTGGTCTCCCTTCCTCTCTTGTCTCATGTCTCAGAATATAAATAATAAAATTTATCATTATGGACTAGAAGCTTATTTTCACAAGCAGAGTTCTTCTTCTTCTTTCAGGTAGGTATAGTCATTATAAGGCGTGGGGATCTAGTTAACTTTCTCATATTGCAGTACTCATTAATTATTAATCATTCAAGCTACAAAATTATTCTTATTTTAGGGGTTTTCTGTTCCTTCTTTTTTTTTTTTTTTTTTTTTTTTTTTTTAAATAACAATAGAAGATGCATAGAGTATCTTTAGACTTTGGAGGAGAACAATTCCCTGGGATCTTTAGAACTTCTGTTAGGGTCCTTCTCCAGGACAATTTCCTAGTCTGAATTGTTTGCAATTTCATGTTGCCCAACCTTCAAAATAGACCAGTATTTCTCATAATGGCTTTGTATTTCTCATAATGGCTTTCATCTTCATTGACATTATTGATTTGAAACTGAAAGGAATTATCTTCACTGTATTGTTATTGACATATCAAATGTAAACCAAAATAAAATAAAATGTATTCTGTCGTCTCCTTACCCATTGTCTCTGTTCATTTACTTTTTACAGAGATTTAATTCTCAAGAACGAGAGAACTATGCAAAGAAAACATCTTGCTTGCCTCCAATTAGCTATGCACGTGAAGATAGTCAAATGCAAATCTCAAGATCTTCTACCAATTTAATGCGTAAATGGAATCCTGCATCTGTTCCAGACCATAAATGTAAGCTTTCACCTTGAGGTGAACAAATTAAGTTATTTTGAAAGCTTAATGGTTTCCTTTGCATGGAATACTAAGTTTCTATTTACTTGAGCAGGTCAAACAAATGAAGAACTTGAGCATCGGATAGGAATGATGGAAACTTCATTGAACAAATTTTCAATGATCTTGGATTCTGTCCAGAATGATGTCATGCAAGTAAACAAAGGAACAAAAGAAATATCATTGGAGAGTAAGCAATCGAAATCCTTTACACAAATTGTATGGTAGGAGCTCACGAGGAAAAGTTTAAAGTTTAAACCATATGGCAATAGTTGGTGATTTTGGGACAAAAAACTAATTTAAGGAATTTAAATGCGCTTCTGAAATTTTGAAAGGAGAATGCAGTTCAATAATCAGCTGAATGGTGCAAATTTCTTTTTTAGAAAAAAAATTGTAATCTGATTTCAACAAATAGAATGTTAAAAGCTCTATTTGTTAAAAGCTTTTTTCTAATAATTTCCAGTTTTATCTCGTGATATGTGATATGAATTCAAAAGGAAACATACAGTGACCTTTTGTTGAATGATAAACAATTTCAACTCGCTGCTGTAATGTAGAGTACTTTGAAAGCATAATTTGTTTATATAATATTGTTTCTGTGTAAATTGTCTTGCAGTGGAGGGCATACGGCAGAAGCTGATTGCCCTTGACAACTCACTCCAGCTAATGGTAACGGCAGCTTACTTGTGTCCCTTTTGACTTTCAAGATCAACTTTCCTTCCTTTCATTGTGTCAATGAAAACAATTTTTTTTTTTTTTTTAACATGGCTGAGGTATTGTAAACCAGATCAAGGGACAAGAAGATACCAAATCTAGCCTCGATGGAAACTTGAAATCTATATCTGAACGACTGAGTAAGGATATATATCAAGATAAATTACAGCAGATTTCCTTGGTGCTTTCTGTCTTACCAAAGCAGATGGAAGCCTCCCTACTGAAGTTACAACATGACCTCTGCTTGAACTTTGCTAAAGAAATACAGGCATGTATAATGTTTTGTGAACAATGCTGGTAACCCTTGCAAATACGTGAAGAACGTAGCATTAAATTATATTTCATTTCTAGATTAATATAAAAAGTTCTCAAATTTTCCATATCCCAAGATTTTAAATTAATTTGAACCTACTGTTTTAAGTATTGCTAGACTCTTCAAATTGTTAATAGCATCTGTATTGATCATTTCCATCCTTGCAGGCAACAGCTTGCAAGCAGAAAGCTCCCATTCAAAATAGTCCATCTATTACTGTGCTTTCAACAAAGGTTCTTTGTTCCTCTGAACAAATGATGTAAAAACGTTTCCAAGCAGTTAATCTTTATGAGCACAAATTCTTAGAAAACCTTTTACTATGCAAATTTTGCAGGTTACTGGCTGTCATGGCACTTCACAAAGAAAGCCAGAGTCCCTTAAGAAGTATGCAGAACTCTTTTTTTTATTTTTTTTATTAGTTAATCTCAATTAGAATGGTCTTAACTTACATCACTGTACAACCATATTGACGAGTCAATTTTGCAAAGCTCCAGTTGTTGGGTTCATCAGGCGACTCTGGTGGAATTGTTTTCCCTCCTGAGTCCTAGTAATTGAGAATTGTTCCAGATATGGACCTTGGAAAGAAATCAATGGGAAATTTATTTTTCATTGGTGGAAAACATGGTTGAGTATTGAGGACTAATATCTGCACCAATGGTTTTTCTAATATCAGAAGTTAAAAGGACAAGAAATATTTTTGGTGTGTTTCTGACTTTTGTAACTTGGTTTTTGTGCTATCTCAAATGCCTATAGTTATAGATATGTTTATCCCAATTTTGGGTTTGTGCAATGTGCTGAACAACCAAATCTAGAAACACAACAGAGGTGCATGTTCATCAGTTCAATACCATATTACTTGCATCCTTTGCTTGGCATTGATTAACTGCCTAGATTTCAGATCTTCTATTTCATACATGTTAGTTGTAGATTTCAAAACTCTTAAACATGGTAAATGTTTTTCCTTGATTTCAGTCCAGTCTTGCCTTCAAAGATCCATGGGCAAGCAACAGTGTGTCCAAAGATAGAAATGGGAGCTTGGAACACTGTAAGGCCAGAACAAATTATATTCACACAAAGGGCATCCTACAAGGAGCAGAAGGACAAAGGAGTTTCATCTGTTCAAAAGGTAGTTTATTTGGTGTTTGCATGCTCTAGTTATCCTTTAGTTGCTTGGTTATCATGCTTTGTATTCAAGATATGTTGCATCTTACAGAACCAAATCCTGGCATGAAAATTGAATTTCAACCGTATTAGTTTCAAAAAATTTTCTGCTTGCACATTTGAAAGAGATTTAAATTATTTTTCATTCTCTATTTGAAATAGCAGTCCATTTTGCAGGAAAAACAATGGAGTGTAATCATCGAATCAGATGAGGAGATTGATGGAGGTTTTTCCTGCTTGATTGATCAGAAGGAAACAGGTATCTAATGAAAGGCAATATTACAGGATTTATAATTATCCCTGGCATCACTTTTGTCTCTTCAATGTTCCAAAAAAAAAAAAAAAAACTAAACTTATGGGAGATATGCTTGGTACAACTTTCTTGGTAGTTATGCAATTTTATGGCACAATTAGATAGCATTTAAATGAGTTTGTTAATCCAGTGCTACATACACCTTGAAGATGCAAATTCTACATTTTTTTTTTTTTGCTAGCATTGCTTTAAATATTTACCTGTTTCCTTGGGTCAGTTATGGGAAATTACATGATCGATGAAGCAACAGAAGAATCTGAACGAATTCTGAGAAAAGCAAGGAGGCGAAAGAGAAAGTACTGTAATCCTATAATTATTAATTGAAGGTATACCTCCACCCTGTCGTATTCCTTTTTTTTGTGCTTGCCCTTCTGAAGTTTCTTACAAATCTTACCTTTGTAGAATTGTACCCCTTATGGTTGTACTAAAGTGCAAAATGCAGCCCCTCACTCCCCCTTCACCATGCTTTTCTTAAAGGACATAAGAGTCCTTTATTTTGTGCTTCCACTCTGAAGTTTCTTACAACTCTTTGCCTTAGTACTAAAATGCAAAATGCAGCCCCCCACCCCCACCAATTTCTTTTAAAGGACAAAAGAGTCGGAAATATTCTAGGTACGTGATGGTAGCCTAAATAAGGCCGTAATATGTCCAACTCTAGCTAGTTGCTAGAGATCCCATGGTTGCACGAAGTAGGGAATACAAAAGGCAAAGGCCTTCTGTGTTTCCAATGCCTGCTATAGACAAAGTTTTGATAGTTATAGGCTTCGATAGTGGTTTTTTTCCCTCAAGTCATTGGTACTGAATTTCAAGGTCAAATTAATTTGTGCTTTACTAGTTGTGTTTGTGCAGATGGAAGATATCTCCCCCTTGCCATGAAGTATCAAAGGTCTTGAAAGAATCCTTTCTAATGTCCCTCTTTCAGTTGCCACGTAGAAGCCATATTATAAACTTGATTCATATTGTTGTTTAACCACATTTTTTACAAGTCTCAGAATAGTCACAACTCATGAGTTCCAGGATGGCCTTCAATTAAAATCAGGATTTCGAAGTGGGAGAACAATCTTTAATCCGAAAAAATATCAACAAACAGTGTACAATATGAATAATTGCCTGCATTAGGCATGCATGCTTTAAAAAAGTTGAAAAGTGGGGACAGGGTAGACTTTGTCGTGGCAATTGCGAGCATCCTTGACATTTTTAGTTGGGTCTGTCTCAAAGGGGCTTGTCTTTGTCTCTTGAAAATGTTAAGAGTCTCGCCCATCATTCGGCAATTAAAGCTCAATTACTCCTCTCATGGGGTACTCGGTATGACAGCTTAGCAAATGCAACTCCTGTATGACTTATTACGGTAGATCACTTATGTCATAAAACAAGGTTAAAATTCTAAAACCCCATTTTTATATCTCACAGACATGTTGATGAATTGAGTTATAATTTTTAATTTATGACAAAAAAAATTATAAATTAAAAGGATGAAATTTTTTAAAAGTTTAATTAATATTTTTCAAATTTAAATTTGAATTAAACATAATTGAAAAAGGAAATGAACGATAGTCTTGTTCAGGTGTATTGTACAGAAATTTTGATATGTTCTTTGCCCTGAATTTTTTTTTTCACTCTTAAATTTATAACCATTATTTTTTAATTTGCATTTTTTTTTAATTTTTTTTTTCGAGACGAACAATTTGGGGATACTAAGTCAGTGTCGGCAAATATGTTTACGGACTTTCACATATCTAATTTAGTATACACACTGGACCATTAAAAATGTAACGCGTGCGGCTCAACCACAAGTTAATGCAAGTGCTTTTCCTTTATTCTATAAACAAATAAATCATCACTACCATCTAGAACAAAAAATAATAATAATAATAATAAAAAGATTTGGGCCCCTGATCACAATTTGCTAAAGCGACAATGTTTTTTGGGTGATTTTTTTTTCATTTGAAGAAGCAGCTAAACATCAATTTAATGTAAGTATTAATATTATATATAATTTTTTCTAGAGTTGCTTAAGAGGCAAGTTCCTCTAATAGAAATTGCTTATTTATATTTTCTCAACTTTAAACAAATGATTAGAGCTGTAGAGTGTTGCTAATTGATATCATTCCTTTGTTTATTTATTTCTAAAAGACGAAACCCATCTTGTCTTATATTAAGGAATCGAGACTTGAGAAATGTCTGTAATTTCAATGATTTAAATAACTCATTTTTCAATGATATTGATACCATAGGCGAAGCATCTTTAGCATATTTGCTAGTTAGTAAAATTGCGGTGACTTTTATGGGATAAGACAAGAAAGTTGTCTTATGCAAAATTGTCAGTGTCTACCATATGTACCCTCCTTTTTTTCTTTTTCTTTTTTCTTTTATATATATATATATATATATATATATATATTGACAATTTTTTCCTTAAGAAAATAATATTTTCTATTAATCAATTTTTCTGAAAAATATGTTATATTGAAAGACTATATGTTCCTTAAATATTTAATTTCTATTTGCAGCCTGTTGTTGATCGATATATAATAACTGATAAGGCAGCTTATTGTACCATTTGAAATTTTCATAATTCCGTTGATTTATAGGTTGGCCAACCCATAATCATTCGTTGTGTATTAAAGTAGGGTTTCATTTCTATAATTTCAGTTACTTTATCGAGTGTAATACAACTTATATGGCTTTCACTTTATTTTTTGGGGATTGGGGAAATGGGTTATGATTCCATATGGAGCATCCAATGCTTCAAAAGAGTGGTTGAGAGTGGAAACAGCCAAAATTCTTGTATTGGATAAAAATCAACCTACCGACCTACGTTAGTTGAAAGTTAACTTGCCATAGTCAGGAAAGTTGTAGCAATTAAATATAATTTGCTAACTAGCTGTATGACTATTATCACTAACTTAATAAACAAACAACAATTAGTTTCAAGGATGAAAGAATAGTGCAATAACTAGTTATACTACTTTTGTTTCTGAATCAACATCACAAACTCCTTTTAAATTAACCAATCTTTTTTTTTTTTCAATAATACTTCTTAGATTAATTTAATCTGAATCAATAGGGGTATATTAGATATTTTCATTATTGAATAAAGGATGATATTATTATCATTTTTATGTTGTAGTAAAAATATATTACCTATAATATTCTTAGATGAAAAATTAAGATTTTTATATTTCTTTAATTAAATTTTAGTCTATTTCTTTAATAAAAAACTTTAGAACTTATAATTTATGTTAATAAATAATTGTAATATCTTTATTCATTAAAATGTTTTGAAATTTACAAGTTATATAGATTAATTAAAAATAAAATCTCTTGACTTTAATTTAGCCCAACACTATTAAACAATCTACTAAGAATAATAATTTCTATTATAAATGGCGAACTATAGATAAAAAAATTTTACTTCATCTTAAATAAAAAATCAAGAAGAAGAGAAAAAATAATTATGTTATTTAATTTCAATTGGAAATCAAGAACAATAGCAAAAAATTTTACTTTATCAAAGTAAATAAAGTTAAAAAATGGTATGATTTAATAAAGATTATATAGTAGCACTATTGATATAAGTTCAATTTAATCAAAATATAATAAAAACTTAAATCATAGTTAGTATGGACCATAATGTAGCAAAATCAATATAAGTTTAGCTTAATCACAATTTATTTGATTAATAAAAGTTAGTCTTATTTAGTATAATCATAACGTAATGTCATTGATTTAAGTTTAATTTTAATCAAAGTTCAATTGATAAAAATATAATATTTGATAATAGCATGGAATATTAATCAAAATCTAATTAATGAAAAATTGTGATTTGATTAACATATAACGTATTGTGGCATTATTATTGTTAATTTTATTAAATCAAAATCTAATTGAACAAAAATTGAAACTTAATTTATATATAATATGGTATGACATTATTATTATTAGTTTAATTGAATCGAAATCTAATTGAAAAAAATTGTGAACTTGATTAACATTAAATTTAATGTAGCACTATTACTATTAGTTTAATTGAATCAAAATTTAATTAATGAAAAATGAATACTTGATTAATATAGAACATCATGTGGCATTATTGATGATATTTTGATATTAGTCAAAGTTCAATTAAATAATACTAAAATTTTGATGTATAATTTTTGAATTGTATAATAATTATATGACAAAGACACTATTGGTAATAGATTAATTAAAGTCCAATAAAACTTAAATTATAATTATCATATTATATTATATAATAATAATATAATAATTAAATAATTTTTCATCATTAAATTAATTAATAATTTAGTGAAATAGTTAATTTGATTGTATGGTATTGCAGTATCCCTTGCAATTAGTTTTGCAAATCTCTGAATTTTTTTCGCAACTACTTTTAATCAATGCATGTAGGCTATTAAAAGTTATTTTAATAGATAATTTAATTTAATTGCACATATATTAATATAAAAATCTAAAAATAATTAAAAAAAAATTCAAATTAGCTATGAAAAGGTTTATTTTATTTTCAATTTATTCTAATCTCTTTATTAGAGATATGAAGGTATAATCAGTCTCAAAAAATAATTTATCCTTAAGATTTTTTATTTTATAATAAAATAATTATTGTCTATATTAATTCATATCAAATTTTCATGTATTGGATTGAAAATTTATAAAATTAAATTTATTGTCTATTTTAACTAGATATAAAGGTTATATATGTCTTTTAATATATTCAATAAATGTATTAAATATATTTTATCTAAATCAAATTGATCCAAATAGCATTACTTTTTTTTTTTTTGGGTAAATTATAGCATTACTTTTTTTTTTTTAGGTAAATTAGATATATAGTTCAAATTTGCAATGTTGCAGCTCTAACAAAAAATATAGTGGTAATTAATAAGCAAAACTCATTTAATAAAAAAGAATCAATTTCAGGTTCAATTAACCACTATGTTCTAGGGTTTGCCTCCCTAACAAATTGGATAAGTTGGATGGCATCATTTGTTTGTTTAAGAGACCTTACATGACAACCACCAATCACCACACATAAATGTTGAATTAATTTATTTTTATATGTAATGACCTAATCTGATAATATAATCTCAACTAATTATTTGTCAAACAAATTGGGTTAGAACTTAGATCTGGTTTATGAGAACTGGGATAGATTGAATTCCACTAAAAAGGTACGAATACTTATGTAGTTCGGTCTCCAAACTCATATATACACACAAACAGAAACAGTCATGGTCATTTTCTAAGGTAGTTAACCGGAGTAATTATCATTGATATTTTTCATCCTCTGGATCTACAGAGATATGGTAGTAGTGGTATTGACACATTCACAAGTCCATTTGTCTCCATCTGCATGTAGATGTAAAGTTGGTGGAAAAATGATTGAATTAGAAATGAGTGCTTATTAATAATCTTCTGCTCCATCTTTTTTTTGGGTGACCCCTTGCCTTTAATAATCTTCAGTATCTTTAAGGGAAAGCAAGAAAAAAAAAAAAAGCTGCCTGCCTCAATGTTAGCATGCACAAAAAGCTTTATAAGGCTCCCCAAGTCCCCCCCTAGTCTCCTCCCTTTTTCTCTTTCAATAAAAATCATACCATTCAGCTCCACC
The DNA here is from genome assembly GCA_947687605.1 of Reutealis trisperma. NCBI lineage: Eukaryota > Viridiplantae > Streptophyta > Magnoliopsida > Malpighiales > Euphorbiaceae > Reutealis > Reutealis trisperma. Next base: position 3,010,855 of record CANTUT010000033.1, on the reverse strand, counting down.
CCATATGTATATTCTTTTTTCATTATTTTAGAAAATGATTCCTCAATGTTTTAATTAATTAACCAAAAAGGAAAAAAATTAATTTTTTTTAATTGTGTGTATAATAATAAGAGTATTTTCAATTTAATTTTATGAGTATATATTTAATGACATATGTATTTTACACGCTGGGCTTGCTACTTAATTAAGATTAATTTTAAGTAATTCGCTATAATAATGTAATGTATAAGAATAATAGGACTCAAAATTATATTCTCTCTTCTTTTTCTTGGTTTAACACTTTATTTTGTCAAGTTAATTAAATTGGAAATATAAAGGTGAGACAATTAATTGTATCTATCGCTATCCTTGCAGGCTGAACAAAAAAATTGTGCAATTTGTACAAAATTGTGTTTGTGTAATACTAGATTTTTCCAATTAGTGGTCCCCCATTATTGGGTAGCACCAATAACTCTTTATTCCCTTTTAAAAATATATATATATATTATTATCAATAGCTCTAATAGATTCCATATATTGGAATATAAAAACAATTTGCAAAACCCATTATAATGATAGAATCACACACTTGATTGTCTTATTATTAACCCTAATTATTATTATTATTAGGTTGGTTTAACTAATTAATCACATTCATGTGTGCAAAAAACATTAAAATTTAAATCATAAAAAAAGAAAAGAAAAGTTTGGATGATATTCTAAATTATAATCCTAATTCTGCTTCCAAATATCTCCTCTTTCTTTTGTTATTTGTCTTCCCCCCACCATTAAAAAGTACCAATTAAAAAGCATTAGTATGGTGTCAACATATGCAAATTGGAAGCCGAAGCACAGCAAAGTTGGGTAGCAATTGTCTCATATGGGCCTGCCTCTATTCAGTCACAATTAGAGTTGGCAAATCAGTGGACCCATTTCATTTTTTTTTAGTGGGGACCTTAACTTCATTAACTTTTTTTTTTTCTAGCCCAACTGCTCTATACTTCCGCCGTCACCATTCGGCCGAAACCTGCAATAACAGCCAGGTTTCCTGTCCGACTGATTAAATTTTGATTTATTTAATAAATAAATTTCAATAAATTCAAGGAAAAATTACTATTTAATCTATAAAATTGATTTAATTAATTAATTAATTTTTATTTTTTAAAAAAAATAAACTAATTAGTTTTTTAATTTTGATTTTATAATACTATTTAGTATTTCTGATTAGTTTTTATTTTTTTTTGTTAAATTTATAAAAAATGAATATCTTTACAAAAATAATAAATATAATTTTTATTTTATTATTTAAAAATAAAAATGAAAAACTTAAATTAATAAAATTATATAGTAATTATTTAATTTTATAAAAATAAATATTTTTTATATATAATAATAATTATATAAAAATAAATATAAATATGATAATGCATTTAATAAACAGTATGAAATATAATATAATTAAATATTTTTTAATTTAAATTTATATTAAAAATATATTTTATTATATTATATTATATATATCAGTACAAACCTATTAAATTAAATTGTACTTAAAATTCAATTCACTCAGCTTAAGTCGAGTCCAAAATCAAATTCGAATTGTATACGGATTTCATCCGTATCAATCCGACTCCATGGACAGAAGTATTTGGCATTACGACCAAACCACAGAATGTTCAACCAACTTCATTTAATTTTGGCTTTTTACAGATACACAATTACCATTAGCAACCAATTCCTTTCTAAATTTGAAGGTCTGTATCTCTCTGCCACTCTCAAGGCTGTACCTAATGTTTTCGTCAATAGTGGTACACTAATATTTTCGAGGGTCTCACATTCAGCGCCTGCAGATCTATTATTTATTCAATTGTATTGTTGTACAGTGGCAATGGAAACCAAACCAGGTAATTTTTTGCAGGGGGGTGTTTCGATATAACAGAGCATTACTTATGGGCACAATCATTTATATATATATATATTCATTCTGCTGTTGGATTAAAAATAAAATATTAATATTAAATAAGAGGTTCATAAATATAAAAGAAATAATATATTCAAAAAAAATTCTTCCTTGAGTGGTAACATATTTTAATAAATATAATTATTTTATATGTTTTATGTTTTTATATTTTTAAGTAACATGTGGTTTTATCTTTTCATATTTTTTTTTTTACAAAAAAGTATTTATAATTTGATTTTTTAACATTTTATGATTCACAGTTATAATAATATAGTATCATATGGACAAAAAAAGTGGAGACTATAAATGCTACGTTGGCACCACATTAATATTAATTATGTCACATTATCATTGATGGTAAAAATCTCTAACTACTAAATGAAATAAATCACGTAGCCCTAAATATAAAAAAGTCAAATCCACATGCTATATTTTATACTTTTTCTTTTTTATTTCGTTAAGTAGGTGCATTTCATTGGATTGCTAATATTAGAGTAAAATTTCTATTTATTAGTCAAATAATAATTTAGTGATAATTTTTTAAGTTGGTATGATAAGTAACTTACATTTTAAAACAGAAGTAGAAGTAGATGATTGATTAAATGAATCGAACAGCGCCAAGGAAATCTTAAGGCGATCAACAGTAACTATTCTTATGGCAAAATTCAGATTTGAATTCAAAAAGGAATTATCATTACTGCCATAATAGCATTTGATAAAAAGTGCTCAGAGTCAAATTCAAGCCACAATATTTTATCTCCAACCTCATTATCTTTATCCCTAACATTAGTATCAATTAACTTAATTTAGCTTCAAAAACAAAAAAGTAATAAAAGCATCGAAATAATTGGCTTCTACTACGAGACCGCTTTATATATATATATATATATATATGACTTTTTTTTTTTTTTTTAACTAAGTTACTATTTTTTAAAAAAACTAATTTTTCATTATTTGATTATAATATTAAAAATCAGTTAAAAAATATAAAAAATTTCAATTTATAAAACTATAAATATATTTAAATTTATGATAATTTCATATTTTTGAAATTTTATTATTAATATAAGAAAATATACATAAAAATAATAAATTTAATGATCGTTGATGATTAGTAATAGTTGTCGGAAGTCAACATTGATTATTGATGGCTATTGATAGTAAATATTGATGATCGACATATTAATAAATTTATATTTATATATTTTTCCATCGTGATAATAAAATTGTTAAAATATGGAAAATGATTTTCTGCTTTGAAAAATAAATAATTTTTCCTTAAAGCAGCTTAATTTTTAGTTGATCATAAAAATATTTTTATTAACTAGTTTTTTAAAATATTTCAAATGTTAAAAAATGAGAAAAATATTTTATGAAATAACCGGTACCACTTGGAAAACTCACTTCCAAAATCATTAAAAATAATTGCATAATGTATATATTTTTTTTGCCAAAAGCATAATGTATAATTAATATTTAAGGACACTATTTCTCTCATTTTTCTTTAATAATAAAATGGGTCCTATCTTGCTTTTGTTGTTGACTTTTATATTTTGAAATTCTAAATTTGTGTATCTGCAAATTTTCAATTGTTTTCATAATTCTTTTTTTAGCTAACAGGAAAAATCCAACTTTTTGTTGAAATAATTTTTTTTTAATTGAATATAAGAAATAAAATTATGATTGAAAAATAGATTTTTCAAATCCACAGCTTTCTTGATTCTATTATCTGTTTTCTTTCTATTTTTTATTTGTTGGATTTTTTTCAATTTTGCTTATTAGAAGTCAATTAATTTCCAATTAGATTTTAGCTAAATGCGATTTCAAAGTTTTACAGAACCGTTAAAAATTGTTAATTCTATTCCTAATTACAAAATTTATCGTTATAATTTACTTTTTCTTACAAATTCACCCCTAAAATTTGCTCACTGTTTTGCGTATGAGTCCCCATTCCCATTTCTCAGAGCCATGCCTCTCTCTCTCTCTCTCTAGAAAAAGGAAAAAGTGTTAGAGAGAGAGAGTGTGTGTGTGGGGGTTTGATGATGGTTGAACGTGGAATTGCAGAGGAGAAAATGGAGACAGAAAAAGCTTTTCTTGAATGCAAAGCTCTCTCTTTCTTCTGTTTGAAAATGGGCCCATCATCAATCTCACTCTCAATCCCAAACCCAACTGTCACGTATTCTTCTTCCACTACTCTCTTTTTCTCCTCCTCTTCTTGCCAACAGAAATTTTGTAAAGCCATCAACTTTCACTTTCATACTTGTCACCACCTCCCTTCCTCCACTTTTTCCAGTCTTTAATGCCTGCCCATACGAGAAGAATTTCCCCTAAAATAATGGGTCGGTGCTAGATAAGCATTTTAGTCTTCTCTCTTTCTCTCTTTTTGGTTGTCAAAAGATACATACTTACGAAACCTCCCCTAAAAAAGTCCTGTTTTTTATCATCTCATATATTAAAATTCGTTGAAAATTGTTTTTGTTTTTTCCCCTTCTTAGCTTTATATTTATATATATTTTGGGATTTTTTAATTGATGAAATGGAGACCATTCTGGTCTCTGTTTCGTGATCTCTACTACTGCTGGCAGATTTGACACTTTTTCTTTTTTCGCTGTTTCCTTGTAATTCTGTAATTCTTCTCTCTTTTGTTTTTTCTCTTGATTTATTTCTCTCAGAACTTGGTGAGTGTTGATTTGGGTGTTGAAGAAAAGGTTGGCTCAGAGTTGTTGATAGCTAATTTGAGATAATTGAGGTTGTAATTTGGGAGTTTCAGATGTCAAACATCGAAACACAGTTTTCAGTTGATAATGCCAGAACCCAAATATGGCTTTCTCTGGAATTGTAAATTAGTCCCTGCAAGCTTTGATACCAAGTCCGATTCACATATATATACATCTACACAGTTAGATTATTGGTTAATTTTGTTGATCGGTGAATTTTTGAAGGTGAATTCTTCATCCATTCGTGAGCTTGTGCCATAACTGTTCTTTTCCTTGAAGGGAAGATCAAAACATCTAAAGTGTACGTCAGTGAGGAACTTCAGGCGCTGTTTAAGGCTTGTGGAGGTAAAAAGAAGGTTTTCAGTACCTTACCATCCAAATAAAGCTTTTAGACTACCTTGAGTTTGACGCTTCTGAGGAAGCTTCAGTTGTTAATATTGGAATTTTTGTCCATTCTCCCTTGGTCTACTGTGCCCATCTACATTCCTTCTTGGCCTCATCGAATTCGAGGTATTTATTAGTTCAGTCCACTTCTTTATCATCAAAATCTATACACCAGTCTATGAACTATAGGTTTTCTTTTTATTAGCATATATTTTTACCTAAATTATTTGATGGTTGACGTGTTCTTGTATCTGAGTGTTTTGGTTGATTATGAAAGTAAAAGAATATGTGATGTTATTTGACAGAACTTTTGCTTCTGTGAGAACGAGAAAGAACTCTGCTTTGGCAAATTATTGTTGGGACTCTGGGGTCAGTGGTATCAGATCTTCTTTAGAGAGGCACTAGTAATTTGGGTTATATCACCCTTAATTGAATCTTCTCAATCTGCCTGTGAGTACGCATTATGCAGAGGCAATCTGTCTGATCCTATTTCATTCTAGCTGTTCACCAGTGAATTCCTTTTTAGCATTCTTGTTTGTAGAATCAGAATTCAGCTAAATGCTGAAGTCTCCGAAATGAGGATCTTTTGATACCCTCACACACAAGGCTGGTGAATTGTTTTTTCTCGATGTTTCTTTCTAGTTAAACTTGTCTTTATGAGGTCTAATTCTTTCTCTCTCTCTCTTTTTTTCTTCACTGGGGTGGAGGAGCAGGGGAACTAGGTATTTAGTGTCTGAAAACGTTTTAATTGGCTTTCCTATTGGTTTGTATGTCATGATTTATTCCATTTTCTCCTATTTTGTAGCCTGATACTGATATCTTGAAGAACATTAATTATAGTACCACCATTAATTTGTATCAGTAAGTATATCTGTATGTGGGTGAGTTAATATCTGGTCTTATTAGATGTGTAAGTTTATTCCTCTATGCTGCATGTGATCATGTCACATTCACTTCTTTTCTATTTTTTTTTTCAGACGTTTATTGATGAGAAAACCATTTTGTGTCTATTAGTCCATCTGTGAAGTTCTGAATTAAAGCATCTATGATTTATCCTTCAATTGCTGTTTCTTTACTTTTTGCTTCCTGTTTATCAGATTTCAAGTGGGCATTCTAGTTAGAAAATTTGGATGAACAAAGCATAATATAGTGAAAGAATCAAGTATTCATCATGGCAAAGAAATCTCAAAGACGCCCTGTGCGACATGAAAGAGACCAATCTGGATGTATGTGGGGCTTAATTAGTATGTTTGATTTCCGCCAAGGTCGATCAACTCAGAAACTGCTTTCAGATAGGAGACGTGGGACCAGGAATGTTGTTGGTAAGAACTCTCTTCTAGATCCAGATAAATCTGAAAAGTTAATTGCACTTGAGAGCATATAGATGCATATACACACACTGAGGGAATCCCTTTGGTGGAGAAGGGATGGGATGTTAAATGCGACATGCAGCATTCTTTTTGCAGTCTCTTTTTGCCAAAGTTCTTGAAGGAAGTGAATGTAGGAACTCATTGATGATATTGTGCCTATTATTGAATAATAGTGTCCTAGTTAACATGTTAGTCTAAATACTGCGCTTTTTATTTTTTTTTTACTACAGTTACTTTAAGTTCATAAAATTTTTTAATGTTTTGTATAATTGTTAAACTGTCTTTTCTTTTGCAGCTGCTGGAAATGCAATGAATAAGGCTGACATGTTGATCAATCTTGCTGAAAATTGTCAAGGCACTGCTGTAAGTGTTTTTAACTTGTGCAACCAAAACTGAGTGTTTCTTCCAAAATTCACTTATGATAATATTCCTTAGGATGAATGGACCTACATTTGCTGTGAACTTAAGCCATGAAATTGATAGGCTGCTCTCTCTGTACATTACTTGATATTCACACATTTGCAAATACATCAGGGTGGTGAAAAGAGCACAATTGCAGCAGTTGATACTGGTAAGCCAAGTGTGAAGAAACTCATGGAAGAAGAGATGTTCAGTGAGAAAGGCTCCAAGAAAGAGATAAGCAGTGCTGAAGTGGAATCAAAACAGTCTAATTCAGAGAGTGGAGGCCATAAAAGGAAAAACCGCAAAAGAACAAGCAGAAGTCGCACAAACAGTTGTGAGATATGCATAGAAGATCTGGATGCTTCTGAGAAATTGGAACCTGAAAAATCTTGCCTTCAGAACTCGGAAAAGCAATCTACTAATAGTCTCGATATGGATGATATGATGGAAGAGTTCTGCCGCCAGATCCATCACATCAGTTGTCTGAAGCATGAAAAGCATGATGACGTTCATGACCAGCCAAACCAGAAGAAGCCTGATCTCGAAGAGAAATTGAGTGAGGCAATCAAAATTTTTTTGAGTCAGAAGCTCATCAATGGGAAACATGCCCCAGGAGATGGGGACATCCACCCTTCCAAAGAGCTAAAGGATGCACTTAAGCTTCTAAGTTCTGATGAGGAATTATCTCTGAATCTCTTACAACATCAGAAGTCTGTAATGGTGAAATATTTTGAGAATTTGTGGAATGCTCAAATAGAGAAAGATAAAGTCTCCAAGCCACCTGTAGGATCGAACTTTTCAGAACAGGAGATTCATGACTTGAAACAATCTGATGAGGCTATTCATAGCAAACAGCGGAAATTTTTCAGGAGGAAAGCCAAATCTGTAGAGAAGAACCCATTAAAGGAAAATAAGGCTTCTGAAGCTTCAAATAGGATTGTTATTTTAAAGCCTGGACCTACAGCCTTGGCAAATCCTGAAACTGAAGGGAGCCTTAGGTCATCTTCCGAATCTCAATTTATCATCAGAAACAAGGGACCAAATGAAAGAGTTGGTTCCTACTTTTTTCTCTCTGAAATTAAAAGAAGATTAAAACAGGCTATGGGGAAAGAGCAACAAGAGATCTCTCCTGATGTTATTTCAAAGAGATTTCCACATGAGCATCGGGCTAGGGGAGAGAGTGACAAAAGATACAAGGAGAATGTTGGAAGAAATTCTCCAAGTAAAGACCACTTCTTTATTGAAAAAATTGCCAGGCCTACTATTGGTGCTAAAAAGGGGGAGAAGACTGACAAGTTAAAAGGATGTGAAATAACTATGGAAAATGAAATAGCTAACTATCCCAATCAAAGACTATCAAACATTTATGTCGAGGCCAAGAAACATCTCTCTGAGATGCTTACTGGTGAGACTGGAGATGTGGATTTTTCAAGCAGGCAGGTTCCGAAAACCCTTGGAAGGATTCTTTCTCTTCCGGAGTACAACTTTTCTCCTATTGGTAGTCCTGGAAGGGATTGGGGGCAAAACTTTACTACTGCACAGATGAGATTTTCTGCCAATGACAAATTTCAGAAGCAAGAAAACAATGTCAGCCATCTTGGTCGAATGGCACTAAATGCAGAAACTGAGTTGTGTGTTTCTGATGACAGCACTGATAATAAAGCAGAACCTTCTTCAAACCAAAATTCAAGTGCCTTGGATGAACTTGTCAATGATAATGAGATGGAGAAAACCTTGTGTTCTGCTGGAGATGGAAAGACTTCTGAAGGTATTATTTTCTCAGCTGTCCACTTAATGCGAGAATTAGATGGAAAATTATCATTCCTGAAATTTTCCCTAATATTCAGCCTTCCATAATCCATGCAGGTCATGTGGATTTTGCCAAAGAAGCTGAAATTGTAGTCCAGGAGGAGCGCAATGTCTGTGATATTCTCTCTGAACCAAGTGCCTCTTCTGTGACTAGAGATGCCAAAAATGCTGACACATCTGAAGTTTGTGATGCAAAGAGATATTCTGAATTCTTGCAACATGTAATTTTACTTTGCTAGTTTCTCTATACCTGCTAGTTCTTTCTCCTGTTTTGTAACATTTTAGCATGATGATCTCACTGTTCCTTTTCCAGGATTTACATGAAGAAAACCAACCTCCATCTTCTCCATTAACGTCTCCATCCACCTCTTCAATCATCAAGAAGGATGACGATTTAGAGGGTGCTATAGAGGTATTAGAGCGACCAAGTCCTGTATCTGTTCTTGAGCCACTTTTCACAGAGGACGATGTTAGTCCAGCAAGCACCAGATGTCAACCTGGTAAGCAATCATGCTACAATTTAGTGACTTCAGATATTGTTGTGGACTTGAACATCAGATGATGTTTGAGCTAATATCAGTTCATTCATGTATCTTCAGCTGAATTACAAGTGCAACCCCAAAGAATTCAGTTTGAAGAGCATGACCCTTCAGCTGCAGATCGTGTCACTCAATTGAAAGGCCTGCAGGATAAGGAATCACTATTTGAGTATGTAAAAGAAGTGTTGCAAGCCTCTGGAGAGAACTGGGATGAGTTCTATATCATGTCAAATTCTTCCGATCCACTTCTTGACCCATCAATGTTTGATGAGGTAGGGCTCTTTCCCAACCAGCTTTGTTATGACAAAAAACTTATTTTTGATTGTATTAATGAAGTTCTCATGGAGATATATGGGCGCTATTTTGGTTGCCCCCTTGGGTTATCATTTGCAAAACCTAACATCCGACCTGCTCCGGACATGACAAGCACTATTCATGAGGTATGGGAAGGAGTATATTGGTATCTCCTCCCATTGCCACTGCCTCGTACATTAGAGCAGATAGTAAAGAAAGACATGGCTAAAACTGGAATGTGGATGGACCTTCGATCTGATAGCGAAACTATGATCATTGAGATTGGTGAAGTCATTTTCAAAGATTTGATGGAAGAAACTACGTTAAGCTGTGTAAATGAGATTTCAGAAAATGGAAATCCTTGGATTCCAGCTGAGTTGAAGGATGAGAGCAGCATTGATTTGTAAATGACATTGAATTCTGTTTGTTCATACCAATAAATGACCCTCCCTTGTTTCTGGCTGGGAAGGAAAGTAAGCAAGTCATTGCTTGTGCAGCAAGAAGATGAGCAGAGTTACATCTTGGCATAAGGGCTTCATTCGGCCTTATCAGAGTATCCTGGACATGACTTGACACAGACTTTTTTCTAACTTTGCGATCATGTACATATCACATAGTTCCCACATTGTAAAACTATGAGAGCTCGGGAGCTCTACTAGGCGCAAATCCTATAATGAAGAACTCAGACTTCATGGACAGGAATCCGGAGCCCGGTCTGCAAGTACTTCTTGCTGTCAGACAGAGACTACTTGATTTCCATGGCAATTTTTCCAACCATGACTGGATCAGCACCTTAGACCTGGTTGACCATAGAAGCGTGCCTTTCGTAGAAATTGTAGATTATGGTGCGTTGATTGTGTATGTTAAAGCCTGCATGTGTTCTTATTTCTTGTTCAATTTTGTCTTTATTATGTGTCAAATTTTTTTGTTTCTTTTTCCTCTCTTCTTTATTTATGAAGTTGGGGTTTCTGTGAGTTTATGACTACTTGGATGTAATATATATAGCCAATAGGGGGTGATTTGCACGAGTGTGTTGTACTTGTACACAATTAACAAACTTATTATTGTTGTGCTCTGATTTATGAATAATCAAATCAATACGGGGAATTAATATATGAGATACTCATACATGTGATATGCTTCCCCTCAGTTGCTTTCACATTCTCTTTTTTTTTTATGCTAGTAAATTATTCTTGGCTAATTGTTCTTTATATAATCTTTTTTCAATTTTTTAGTCCCAAAATGTGCTGAGATGCACATGTTGGAGATAACAAGCATCTTCTTTAACCATTAAAGAAGCAATAGTGCCAGGTGGAAAGTTTTTCCATCAGTTTTGGCATTGTATCAACTTTCAAGATTGCTAGTTATTTTGGGGCTTGAAATTAGCCTGACATGACTCATTTTCTTGACTTAAAAAAAAAACCAACTGGCGTGCACTAAACATCCTGCTAATTTATTTATTTATATTCTAAACTCGCTGTCAAGTCTAAAACTAGACAGCAAACATAATAGTTTTTCCATGTAACAAGTAAAAAATCTATAGTATATTTTAAAATCTGATTCAAGTTATAACTAAGGTCACTTTGATGGAAATTTTGTCAATATCTGTCTTCTTTGTGTCGGCCATCAGTTCCATTTTTTTAATTGGTAGGGTAAGAGAAGTGTTAATGAATAATGATGCTCTAATACAAGAAGACAAAAAGAAAGGCAAAGGGGTCGCTAAAGTATCTCCCAATTACCATATGTCAAGTTTCATTATGATGGACGGATGGCTATCACATCGTAGAAAACAACGTTAAATGGTGCTCAGCTCAGCCACAACCACTGTTCAACAGCATTGCTCGAAAAAACTTAAAAAACAAAGCCAATTAAGAGCATCAACTCCTGGGTCATGCCCCTTACTTCACTCTCATTTCTCCCCATAATATTATGTGCACACTAATTCATTTACTCTATGAGTAGAGATGAGTTTATCAAAATTATTAATTAATAATCGAATATCTATTTTAATAATACAGAATCATACAATTTTCATCATGCATGACAATCAGATAGAGCGAAGAGGAAAAATTATTTTAAAGGGAGGAGACAAGAGAGGAGGGAAGAGAAGAAACAAATTTCAACTTATTTTATTGGATAAATTAAAATTTGATTAATAAAGAGAATGAAAAGGAAATAGTGTTATTTTATTTTAATTGAAGAGAATGATTGTAAATTATAATTGTAAAAAGGCTAAAAAAATACCAAGTAAATAATGAAGAGAATAAAAAAAACTTAAATTTTCAATGGAATAAAATTTACTAGTCACATTAAATTTTTTAAAATAATTTTCAAATAATAAAAACTTATATTATTATTAATAATTTTCGAATATAATTAAATACATTGAAATGAATTCATTCAAAACAAAAGAAAAATAAGTTTATTATATTCACGTTAGAGGTGATTTTAGAAAAATAATAAAAATCTTAGCTAATATTATTGAAATATTTGAACTTTTAAATTTGTAAAAAATATATGTATGATAATATTAAACATAATATATATATATATATATATATATATATATATATATATATATATATATATATATATATATATATATATATATATATATAATGATTTATTTGGAATATTGTTAAATTGATAAGGATAAAAAATATTATATAAAAAAAAATATAATCTCTCACTAGGATTCAAAATTTTTTATATTTCAATTTGGAGTATAACTAATTTTAATTTATATAAGGAGAATGTGGTGAATTGCCTTTTAGAAAAAAAAATAGATACCAAATAAGATAAAAGAGATATAAATATTAATTTATCCTTTATTCTCTTCTTTTCCTTTTAAATTTACTCTCATCGTGTTGAAAAAAATTGCCACATTTTATATTTAATGGACTGTAATAAAATATTATATAATATAATTAAATATATTTTTAATATAAATATTGAATTAAAAGAATCGCTAGAACCTTAAAAATTGCTTCTTGAGAAATGCGAAGGGCAATTAAACAAATTAAAGGGCAGGGCCACTCCATATTTGCCCTAAAAGCTGGGTCAGTTGGCCCAAATTGACTCGCAGTTGACGGCTAACCATTTACAAAAAGCAAGCCTTATCCAATCTGACAAATTGAGATCCAGTTGTTTGGAACAGCAAATTGTTGTTATTTTAGCCTTTGCAAAACCCTAATCAATGCCCACGTTGATGTTAAAAAATTGGACCTTTTTTTATTTACTAATATTCAGAATTTCAAATTTTGAAAATATTTTTCTGTTAAAAAATTTTGAAAATAATTTTAATATTATTTAAGTAAAAATATAGTAATTATGCTATTTTATAAATTTAAAAAATATTTATTTTATTAAATTGTGTGAATATAGTTTTCCTTTTCAAATAAAGCCAAGTGAGAATAATGTTGATTTATTTATTATTTTCTCTCTTTATTTTGTTTACCTTAGAGAAAAATATAGAAATTTTATTTTTTTAATTGAAAAAATGTAATTATCACTATACTAAATCTATGGTGTTTACTGATTTTTTTTTTTCAAAATTATTTTATTTTTATTATAATATATATAAAAGTAGCATTTTGTTTTATATTCTTTTAGATAAATTTTTAACTTCATATCTTCACAATATTGGTTGCATTGAGCATCAGAGTCTTACTCCACCAATCTTTTCTGAATTTTATGGTCCGATAATTTGGAGAAATTACACTTTTTTTTTTCACATTTTCCACTGTAATATAAGTGTGTGTATATATATATATATATATATATATTTATATATACACACTAGAGCCGCTGTTATATATTTAATAGCGGTGTCGCTGACTTATTATTTAATGCACAAATTACACAAAAGAAAAAAGGAAATTAATCAAGAGAAAAAAAATTTTCATTTTATTATTTGGATGTTTTAATTTTATATGAAAAAAATAAAGACAAATAAAGTACAAATTTACTTTTTTTTAAACTTATTTTTATAAGAAAACGATATTATTTTTGTAATTTTATATTTATTATATGATGTGAAATTTAATTTCTCTTTTTTTTTCTTTAAAATGTAGAGAAATATTTTTAATTGATAAAAATTAATGGAGAAATGTAATTTTCCTTATTTTTTTTCTTTTATTTTCCTTTTTTGCTACCCAAATAAGAAAATTTGTATTTATTTCTCTTGATTTCTTTTTTTTTTTTCTCTCTATTTCTCTTCAAATGAGCAAAGCATAATTGAAAATTATTTTTTTTGAACCGGTGAAAATTATTAAAAATAACTATTGTTTCATAATTAAAATCTTTAAAAATATACCAAGGAACTTTTTTATTTAATAATATTATTAGTGGTGAGGCTATGAGTTGTATGAATTTTGATCACATTTTTTATTTAATTTATATTTTTAAAATATTATAATGTATGTAAATTATTACTATTATTATTATCATTTTACTTTTAAATATTATCTTCTGATAATTTTAAATATTAATATAAAAAATATATATAAACCAATTGAAAAAAATATATATCATATGTATGAGTTTGTACAAATTTTGATTATAATCTACAATAACATAATAATATTGATAACGTAAGATTATAAGTTCACATCCAAACTAAATTAATAAAAAATTCCTTAAAAATATCATGAAATCTCAAACTGAAATTTAAAAAGTTGTGTCGACGCTCATCGTATCAAATTATGTGAATTATTTATATCTCATCTCTCATATTAAATATATTAAATTGTTCGAGCATGCAAAATAAAGAAGTAAAGCGTCCAAACAATCTAAATATAGGGCTATTATTATATTATTATTATTGTCTCCTAATTTTGTGGCTCTCCCTCAAGTGCCAATACTATGGCATGGAACGGGCTGGTCTGTTGACCCTCATCTAAATAAATTAAATTTAATTCTGCTAATAATTGGACCCTATAAGTTGGAACTTGGAACAGAGCATTTAGTCTCTATATTTTGAGTGTAAATGAGGTAAATCGAGTCAAATTTTAATTTATTTAGATTTAATTTATATTTTTTTTTAGTTTGAACTTAAGTTTAAGCTTTGAATTGAATTTAAAAATTATATTCAAATTTGACTTGTTTAAAATTATAGTCGAATTCGAGCTCGACTTATTAATAAATTATAATCAAACTAAACTTAAATTCGATTTATTATAAAACTTATTTATAATTTATCAAAATATTCAACTTTTTAGATATTTATTTTTAATAAAATAACTATAATGAAAATATTTATAACTAATATAAAAATAAAAATATCCAATTAGTGAAAAATGTAATCATAAAAATGAGCATTCCATATATTATAAAGATATTAATTAATAAAAAAAAATCATACATAACATAAAAATATTACGTTATGAGTTTAATAGAATCGAGTTTCACTTTACTATTCATGAGTTTATAATCAAATTGTTCATGAGTTAAATGAAATCGAATTTCACTTTACTCAAACTCGACTCATTTATTTATCGAACTTTAAAATGAGACTCAAGTTTTACTCGTTTATAAAGTAATTTGAACGCAAACGAGTTTTTATCTAACCGAACACTGAATTGCTCGCAAACAGCTAGACTTATTTATAAAAAAAAAAAATTGTGAATTTGTGATGTATTTACTATTTTCGCGGCTTAACTTTATATTTGCACTTTTTTTTGTACTTTTTTTTAATGTATTGTTTTTTTTTATAATTTTTTTGATATATTATTAAAAATAGCGTTTCATACTTTCATTCTATTAGATACACCTTTTTTTTTTTTTTTTAAAATCAGCAATATTAATTTGTATAAGCGCAAATAGCACCAGTTACTGTGAAAATTTTAAGCTTAATTTGTTAGATTATCAGGCAAAATTTTAATTTTCTGTTTGAGTTTAATTAACTATAATTAATTCCAACATAATTACTAACGTAATTAATTCTTTTAAATGTGTATTTTACTGGTAATTTATTAAAATAATTTAAACGAAATAAACTTTGTAATTTTCACGTCAAATGCGTGTGGCTTTTCTTCTTGAAGTGGCTTAATTTTCATCTTCTCCATTATTACTTTTATAAATTCCCATGTAAATAGTTGAATTCCTTCACCTTATTATTATTATTATTATTAAAAGATGTAATGTAATTTTGATCAAGTTTAGAATTTTTTGAACAAAGAACATACTATTTTTTTTTTTTTATCTCATTCACCCATTTATTTAAGCGTGCGTGATGAAATTATAACATAATGAATTAAAAATTTAAGTGTTAAAGAAAATAAATAATGTTATTTTTTAAATTATAAAAATATTTAAAAAAATATAATCACTTATTATTTTGACTTATTATTTTAAATGATTTTTTTTACTTAATTGAAACTTTTAAAATATGTACAAAAATTTTAATTTTAAATAGCGTTATCAAATACCACTTTACGTTCTTATATTAAAAACTTATTACATTTATTCATGGACAATGTTGACTATATTGTTCTATAATATTTTTAAAATTGAACCAAACAGTAAGCTGATCTCTTAATCAATTTATGGTTTGATCGGTCCAATTCATCAGTCTAATTGACTCTTTTTATTTTTATCTTTTTTTAGTTTTTTAAGTCAAAGCGATGTTATATTGACGTAATTAATTTTTTAGGCAATGGACCAGATCAATGGCCAGTTCTCGATTTAATTAGTCTAATTAATCGGTTCAATCTGATTTTTAAAATACTATTGTTCTACAAAAGCCCAAAATGGCAAACTTTCTACAATAACCTTGAACATTCTTTGAAGTTATGGTACACGGAAACTTTTAGAATCATACGTTTACACGTTTCATAAGTGTTTTTAAATTAAAAACTCACAAAAACTTGTTTGAAATATTTTGGGTACGTTTATGTAATTTAAAAAGTTGAAAACTCATTTTTATAAATGGAAACCCATTTCCTAGTTGGAAAAAAAAAAAAAAGGCATCTCATCCCGATCAATATTTAAATAAAAATATTCACTATCCATTTCATTTTTCCTCATATAATAATAATAATTATTATTATTATTATTATTACTATTATTATTATTATTTTTAGTATATATATATATATATATATATATATATAGATTAATGTTCATAAATATATTAGTAATATATAATTAAAATTAATAAATATATATTTACAAACTATTATTTTTTATATACATAAATTAATATTTATAAATATACCCCTATATTTTTTATATTTATATATTTTTCCTATGTTCTACGTCCTACATTTTTTAATTGTCATCTTAACGTTTTCTTTTCTTCTTTTTTCTCGTTTTCTGTTTTATTTTTGTGTAATCTAGTTTGGAAGGGAAACAACTTAGAAATTATATGATGAGAACGCATAAAAACATTCGACAAAAAATGTTTAGTACTTTGGTTATTGAGTCAATAAATTTTATTATCAATCAAAAGTTTTAGTGCAATCACATTTATCTTTATATTATTCAATTAATAATTAATAGTTGAGTTTTTATAGATTAGATATGCCGCGAGCACAGTTGAATTGATAAGCTGCAAGCGAATTATTATAATAATAATTGTGAAATTATATATAATGATAAAAAAAATTAAATATTGAAAATTTGTTTTAATAATAAAAATTGCCGTAGCATGCATACAATAATAATTTCTTAATTATAATAGTTTTGTTAATTTGTTTAGCAATTCAAATTAAAATGAAAGTCAAATATCATTTGTTGAATTCTCAGGGATGAAACCATTCATATTATCCTAATGGAATTTATATATAATATTTTCACACTGAGTATTTCAAATTCAAATGAAAGGCTATTAAATCAACAAATTTATCAAAGTGGGAATTATGTGAAATACAAACTTCTTGTTATTTTTGGGTTAAATTAGCCATACGAAGGTGGGATTATTTTGGATATTAAAAAAAAAAAAAAAGAAGGAATAACAATATTTTGGAAAAGACTTGTTTACATCATGTATACATCAATCAAATAAAATAATATTATATGTAGCAAAAAAAGATATCAACATATTTTTACTGTACAAAAAAATTTATAAAAAGTTATATTTATTAAAATATTTCATCACTTATTGGTTTGTATTTAACATATATAAAAAAATTTCCCAAAACTCTAACTTATCCGTGATAACCTGTGTGATCCATTTTCTTTTTTTTTTTTTTTGGCTTATTTTTTTTAATAAAAATATGCCTTGCATTTCCATACAAATCCAAAATAAAAAATAAAAGATAAATACTTTAAAATGACCAAAATAAAATTCATATTTTCCAATTTATTTCTCAAACAAACTTTGAAAAGTCAAGCAAGTTTCACTTCCACTATATTAGCTAAATTAGGTTAATCCATGTGCGTTGCATGAAATTTTATAATTTATTTATTTTTTAATTTTCTAAAATAAAATTATATTTTTAATTATTTAATTGTAATGTATAGAAAAAATAATAGTGATATTATAAATAATATTTATAAAAAATAGTAATTAAGGAACATTGCAATATATATGTAGCTAATAATAATTTTAAACTTTTATATAATTTTTACTCATTATATTATATAATTTCTACTTGTTATATTCTCAATTTTTTATAATTTATAAGAAAAATAATAATTTATTTTAAATTATTTTTATATTCTTATAAATAAATTTTAATTTCATGTTGTATTTTTTAATTAAAATAATTTAAATTATGATAATATATTAATTTTAAGTGATCATAAAATATATTACAAAACCATCAAATAAAATAAAAGTTTATATGAATTTACATTAAATAAGATTGACTATAAAATATTTGTAGTGAGTGGTAGATGGACTTATCCAATTTTATTTGTTAAAATTTTTAATCATTAAAAAAAATATAATTTTTTATTATCATAATAGATATATATATATATATATATATATATATATATATATATATATATATATATATATATATATATGCAATGAGAGAAATTGCTATGATAGTTTTTTTATGTAATTTTTCATTCACTATCTCTCACTATAATAAATAACTAAAATATTGATTATCCAATATTATATTATTAAAGAGAGATAAGATTTTTTTTACAAAACATACATGATTTATCCATCTTAAATACTCCATTTGAATGACTAAAATAAAGTAAAAAAGATATGCTAATTGAAATAGTAAAATCATAAATAATTTAATAATTGACTAATTGATATTTGACATGTCAATTATATGTGCCATAAACATATCATATTTTTTTTATCAAATTTGTACACAAATGAACTAAAAAATAATTACCTTAAATAATTACCAATTAAGTTTAGGTGGAGGGCAGATATAATCGGAGTTTCCTTAGGTAGCCACCGACCTATAATTATCTTTAAACTTTCGTACTTTGTGGAATTGAGACAATTAAATTTTACTAAAATAATTTTATTAGCACCTAAAGTATTATAAATAGTATTATCAGATAAAAAATTATAAGATGTAAAAATATAATATATAAATATAAGATATAAGATAAGACATAATATTTAAGTTAAGATAAGAGCATGATATACTTTATCTATTTCAGTTATTATAATTTATTTTATTATTATAATTTACTTTATTGTAATCAATTATAATTCTTTATTAAAAATTGTTATAAGTCTATATTATTTTATATTATAAACTTTTTATTGCATAACAAGTTAGAGGGAGAGATAGATAAATAATGTCAATATCATAATAAATTCTTAAACATATTGTCATATCTAATTTTTATTGCTCACCTATAACTTTACAAAGTAAATATAGTATTCACTATGGTTTACATAAAAAATTTTAAAAAAACTGGTTGGTTGTAAAAGAGTAACTTTAAATATATTGATTTAATATTTTATGAATTAATTTAATTTATAATGATCATAATTATACTCATTTCAATTTTAATATTAATTTATCATGATAAAGGCTAATTATTAATAAATATTAGTATCATTAATTGATTCATTCTTACCATGTGGACTAGTTGAATGCAAACTTAAAATTATAATAGCTAATAAAATTTTATTTAGGTTACAAATAATATTAAAACAATTAAATGTTTCCAAATAATTAATAACTTAAATATTTATATAATAACTAACAAGTTAATAAAAAAAAATTATGTGTTGCCTTAAATATATTAATTTAATATTTCATATATTAACCCAATTTATAATGATTATAATTATAGTAATTTAAGTTTTAATATGAATTTATCATAATAAAGATTAATTATTAATAAATGTAGATTAATATAATGTAAACACATGGAATGTGGACTAATAGAATGTAAATATATGGCAAACTTATACCATGTGGCAAATCTCAAATCATTATAAGCCTGCTTTATATATATATATATATATATATATATATTAGATTCATCACCTTCCTCATCTACTGGAAGGAGTCCAAACCCAAACCCTATCTCTCATATAAATAAAAATACTTCGCATTTTTCACCACATTCTAAAAATTTAAGTGTTGAAGAAAAGAAATAAAGTAATTTTTTTTTAAATTATAAAAATATTTAAAAATACAATCACTTATTATTTTGATTTATTATTTTAAGTGATTTTTTATTTAATTGAGACTTTTAAAACATGTCTAAAAATTTTAATTTTAAATAATGAATAGTGTTATCAAATACCACTTTACTTTCTTATATGAAAAACTTATTACATTTATTCATGGAAAATGTTGACCATATTGTTTTACAATATTTTTAAAATTGAACTGAATGGTAAACTAATCTTTTGACAAATTCATGGTTTGATTGGTTCAGTTCGTCAGTCTGATTTAGTTTTTTATGCCAAAACTATATCGTATTGATGTATTCAATTTTTAGGCAACGGATCGGATCAATGGTCAGTTCTCGATTTAATCGGTTTGATCAATTGATTCAATTTGATTTTTAAAACACTCTCATTCTATAAAAGCCTATAATGGCGAACTTCCTGCAATAACCTTGATCATTTTTTAAAGCTATATTACACGGAAACTCTCATAAGGTCATATTTTATAAATATTTTTTAACTGAAAATTCACAAAAACTTGTTCGAAACATTTTGAACATGTTTTTATAATTTGAAAAGTTGAAAACTCCTTCTCATAAACGGAAACCCATTTTTCAATTGAAAAAAAAAAACCACCTTGTTCAGATCAATACCTAAATAAAAATATTCAATATCCACTTCATTTTTCCTCATATAATAATAATAATAATTATTATTATTATTATTATTATTATAAAATATTATTATTTTTAGTGTGTATATATATATATATATATATATATATATATATATATATAGATTAATGTTCATAAATATATTAATAATATATACTTAAAATTATTAAATATATACTTATAAACTATTATTTTTTATATACATAAATTAATATTTATAAATATACCCTTATATTTTTTATATTTATATGTTTCCCCTATATTCTATGTCCTATATTTTTAAATTGCCGTTTTCATGTTTTTGTTTCTTCCTTTTTTCGTATTCTGTTTTATTTTTGTGCAACCTAGTTTGGAAGGCAAACAACTTAGAAAGTATATGATGGTAACGCACAAAAACATTAGACAAAAAATGTTTATTACTTTTGTTATTGAGTCAATAAATTTTATTATCAATCAAAAGTTTTAATGCAATCACATTTATCTTTATATTATTCAATTAATAATTTAATAGTTGAGTTTTTATCTCATAATATAAAAAGATTAGATAAGCGCAAATGGCTTGATAAGCTGTAAGTGACATATTAATGTAAAAATTATGAAATTATATATAATGATAAAAAAAGTAAATATTGGATATTTGTTTTAATAATAAAAATTGCCGTTGCATGCATACAATAATAATTTCTTAATTATAATAGCTTTGTTAATTTGTTTGGCAATTCAAATAACCAACAAATTAAAATGAAAGTCAAATATCATTTGTTGAATTCTCAAAGATGAAACCATTCACATTATCCTAATGGAATTTATATATAATATTTTCGTACTTTTTGTTGTTAAATTATCCATATGAAGGTGGGATTATTTTGGATATTAAAAAAAAAAAAGGAGGAATAGCAATATTTTGGAATAGACTTGTCTATATATTATACTATGTACTAAAAAAAGACAGTCATATTTATTAAAATATCTCATCATTAATTAATTTGCACTTAATATAAATAAGAATTTTCTCAAAACTAACCTATTCGTAATAACCTATGTGATCCTTTTTCTTATTTTGGCTTTAATTTTTTTAATAAAAGTACGCCTTGCATTTCCATATAAATCCTAAATAAAAAATAAAAGATAAATACCTTAAAATGCCCAAAATAAAATTTATATTTTTCAATTTCTGTCTCAAACAAACTTTGAAAAGTCAAGCAAGCTTCACTTCCACTATATTAGCCAAATTCGTCACCTTCCTCATCCACTAGAAGGAGTCCTAACCCAAACCCTATCTCCCATTTAAATAAAAATACTTCACATTTTTCACCCACATAACCTAAATTAAATATATTAACTAGAAAAAACACATTCACAGAACACACAAAAATAAAATTATACCATTAATGTTGATATCCTATCATTATTACCATTTTGCCCTTCATGGGTTCACTTGTCATGGATCATTTCATGATAAATAAATAAAGTTTTGGTGGGTAAGACAGGAAGAAAAACAAAACAAAAAAGTAATTAGCTATGATATGATAATATTAAAAAAAAAAAAAAAAAAGATCTTTCCACACCTTCTATTTTTTTTTTTTCTTCGACACAGGAAGTAACAGAGGCATCATCATCATCGTCATCATCATCGAAGCTAAAGAGTCAAAGCCCTCAAAGGCTGAAACCATTCTCATTCCCCCACTTTCTCTCTCTAAAAAAAACCCTTCTTTTCCTTTATCTCTCAACATAGAATTTTTCTTCATCTCTCTCTCTCTCTCTCTTCGAATCCCTTCAATTTCTTCAAGGTACGGCTTTCGGCTTGTTCTATCTCTCTTTTTTCTATCTAAAATCGCAATCTTTATTTTTTTTTCTACCGTTATCGACCTTTTTTTTTTTGTTCCTAATTTGCGAATTTGCATCAAAACCCTAGCTCCTCGTCCTGATTGGAACTCAATCGCGGGATTCTTAGCAGCTTGCTTATTGCGTTTGAGCTGGGAATCGGAGCTCTCTAAACCCTAGTTCTGATTTGTGATAAATTGTGGCGTTTTTGCTTTTTAGATTTGATGAATTTTTGGGTGGGAATGTTTATTTAGTTTGATATAGGATGCTGGGTGGGTATTGTTTGAATTGGACGTTTGTTTGATTCAGTAGATTTGGGGTATTGGCCAATCGATATCGAGCTATTTGCATTTGTTTTTGATTAAATTTTTTATCTTTTAAGTTTTAAGCCTTCTGGGTCCCTAGTTTTGGAGGGAAGAAGTGAAATTTTGAGCTCTCATTGACGGGCGTTTAAGCTTAGGTTTTGTAGATCAAAGTAATTGCATTAGTGTATTGTCTTGTTTACTATGAGGGCAGGTGGTCTAGTGTTTGATTGAAATTTGAATGACCATAACTCTTGTATAACGGGTTTTGCATTTTCTAGGTTCAGCATCATAACAATTTAACTTTTTTTCTTTGCAGCATTGATAATTGAAACCTCAGTTGTGCTCTCTCCAGCTGATATTAAATATTAGCAGCTTTAAACTTGTCCTCTCTCTCTCTCTCTCTCTCTCTCTCTTAAATAAAAGTTCACAATTTTACAAAACAACGTAGCTGCAATCAAAGTAAATGTTACTGCAGCTTCAAGATCCAAACTGTTAGTTGCTTGTAGGTATGCATGTTCATAATATATAACTTAGAAGATTACATACATTAAATTATTAGTTATTCTTTGTGCAAGTTTCAAGATTACATAATATTTTGAGGTGGGATGAGATACTTCAGATCTTCAGCATAGATGTTAATAGTTTCAAACTAACATAATCTAAACCATCTACAAAATAAATTTTGTTGCTGTTAGGGGAGGGGTTTGGGAAGGCTCAAATTAGTTCTATGTACAAGATGGTTTTTACTTCAACAATTGCTGAATTGCTGTCTTTCAAATTTTACCTCTGTGCGTGTACTTATATATTTAGCTTGCCACGCAGAAATTCTGGTTCATGCTCAAGTTTGACAGAAAATGAGAAGTATACCTTACTACTTGATCTTTAATTACAAGCAATTTAGAGTTCAAATATTGATTTTCATTCTAAAAGACCTTGAAATACTATCATAAAGTTGAGTTGGATTCATGAAAAATCATGTTAATTAGTGGAAAAAATTGAAAGCAGCTGCTTTTTAACTTGTCCCTATGGTTTATTTTGTTGTGGTTGTTTCTGCAAGCAACCACGTATTCCTCCTATATTCTCTTGTGCTTGATCATTTTTGGCACCATGATGTGCAGTTTCTTGTTTTCATTTTTTGTTGTCTGGCATGTCACATAGTTTGCTTGCAATGCCTCCATGGAACTGGTTTTCTAATCGTGGTTGGTGTCTAAGAATTTGGCACTTGAAATAGAGTTTTCAATTCACATTGTCCAGTAGTAGTTGATGGAAGCTTGTCGTCTTAGCTTCCATGTTTAATTTTGTGCTTTCATGCTTGGGTCAGGTGTCAGGCAATTGTAATTCCTGTTTGTGGATGACATTCTCATCTATATTTATTTTGATTTTCTTCTTGTAGTGGTTTGATGTTGGGAGCAGTATGCCGGTGATAGTTTGGAGAAATGCAAAGGTATCATGCTGGTAGCTGCACTGGTGCAGTTAATAATAATGTAATTGGTGGAGCATCAGTTAGGGATACTGGTCGAGCTGATTCATCTTCATTGTCAGCTAACTTCTCTATTAATTCTAGGTAAATATGGTGTCATCCCATGTGCTGTAATTTTCAGATGATGAATGCCAGCTTCCCAGTCAACTTTTGCTTTCATTTTAAAGTTGCTTGGCATGTGATCCTCTGTATAAATTCATCTCTTTGTTGCAGTAATTGTTAAGTGGGTCAAAATGCATGCATATTATGATTTCTGTATGTCTATGTGCTGAATTTGTGGATGCTATGGTAGTTCATTGTTATAGTTGTTCTATCATTTGAAATCATGTTGCAATGTTCAAAATTCCATGCATTTGCACTTTGTCCCTTCACATAGAAGAAGAGCCGGCAGGGCCTATTTCCTTAGCTTCTTTAAAGCTGCATAGTATTTGTTGGGGATGGAGGTTCTCTTTTGTTTCTTCTTTGTTCTGATATAATCAGGAGAGTTTTTTTTTTTTCTTTTATTATTATTTTTTTTTAAATAGATGCTTGTCGATATAGTTTTCTTGAACTAGTTATGGCATTCTCAACATTCTAGATGGCTAGTGTGTTGTTTAGAATGGTATAGCTTAGTAATTGCTCTGAATGGTGCAGGCGGCCTCCTCCACTGACCCCATACAAGTTGAAGTGCGATAAAGAGCCTCTGAACTCCCGGTAAAGTCAGCATTGGCATGGTTTTTGTTCATTTTGATTATTTCTTCATGTGCACAAAATGATTTGAATTAGGCGTTTACTAGAATACACAGTTTTAGTAAATATTTTCTTTGCTCTCACTATTTATCCATTGGCTGTGGTTCTTATTCATGTTACACACAATTACATTTTGAATCTCAGACTTGGACCCCCAGACTTTCATCCCCAGACTCCAAATTGCCCCGAGGAGACTCTTACCAAAGAATATGTTCAGTCTGGATACAAGGAGACAGTTGAAGGAGTTGAGGTATGTTTTTAGTCATTGTAGTTCATTTGTTTCCATGGATGTGTATATGTGAATGCCATACTGCACTTTAGCAGTTGGTGGTTACGATTATCGTATTTACCTATTGAAGAGAAATACTTCCTGTCATGATTCCTCAGTCTAATTTATTTAGGACCTGATGTTTTAACTTCCTTTGAGAAGAAAACACTTATTGGTTTGTTTGATTAATGTTGAGACCTTTGTTGGAGTTCTCCTTTTTTACTGGATGGCCTGTATTGTGCAAACTATATAGTAGTATTTGACAAGAACTTTTTTATTAATTATAAAAGTAGTATTTTTATGATTCCCCCCGTCAATTTTCATATATCAATAATATTGTTTAGCCAACTAAATGAAAGACTATTAACATTAATATCAAAATGTTGATTAATGTCTTATGAAAAAATAGAAAATCTTAAAGATATTATAAATTTCATCCATATTAAGTAATATTATAAGTTTCATCCATATTAAGTATATTTTCTCTGTTGATAACTTGATATATACTTTAAAATTCCAATCTTAATGTGCTAACAAATTTTTTTTTTTTTTTTTTTTTTTGGGGGGGGGGGGGGGGGGTGGGTGAGACTTCAGTATTTTTACCTGCATCTACAAATTTATTTATTTATTTATTTTTTATGATTGATAATCAAATGTCGTTTGTCTTTCTCAAATCAGTTTATATACTTAGTTTTGCTTCTTATTTTAGTGTATTGTTAAATATTGCATCCCGTGATCTTGTAATTTGATGAAAATATATATTATATTAGTGAAACCATATAAAATGGTAATAAAGAGTTATTATTATTAATTATTATAATTGTTATACACCAGTAATTCTAACTTATACTAAACCAAAGTTATTTCAATTTTTCTTTGTTAAATTTATTATTGTTATAATGATCTATTACTAATTGCAATAAAATAATAGCAAATACAGTGCTCATGCACAAACATACAACAAACAGGTTAACATTTTTATAACTTATTAATGATAACTGAATCTAAATTCACAATGAGTATAAATAATATTGTTAATTGGATTGCTGAAAAGAATACCATATATATTGGGAGGTAAATTAGAAGTGTTAATTAAAAACATTAAATTAAATAAAGTGCTAAAAATAGCAATAATAAATTATTCTGTTACTTATATTTGAAATAATATTAAAAATGATAGACTTATTTTATTTTAAAAATTTTCTTCCAATCAAATCCAGTTTTGAGCGATGGGATTATTCACACCTAATGATATAAACAACAACAAAATTAGAGAATCCTATAGCTGATCAAACTTTTATTATAAATAACATGGTCCACATTTTGCTAGTAATACAAATTACATTGGACTTAGGAATTGTATAATGGATCTAAATTCAATGTAAGTGACAGGAACCCTTTTCTCCTCTCAAATCACATAACCCATGGAAATATAAGGGCATTTAGTAATGTAAAATATTAAAAAAGGCTTTTTGTACATATTCTAATATTTATTGTATTTTTGTCTTTATAGAAGTTCCCCTCTATTCCTTCTTTTATAGATTGATCCCAATCTCACAAGAGTGAATTTTATTTGGTGAAACTTAATTTTCCATTGTTTAAATGATGTGAATTTTGGAATTTGTGATTTTTGGAATTGAGTGGTTGCTGCATAGTCCTTGTGAAAATGGTTTATTGATATTTTTCGCGCAAATGTATAAATGATTCTAGCAAATATTTTATCATAATCTTATGTTGGTTTACTTGTTGACTATTCAGGAAGCTCGAGAAATCTCTCAGACTCAGGTTCCAACCTTTACTAAGCCTGTTGTAATAAAATGCAGAGAGGTGAATGTCTTTATTTTTGAAGCTAGGATGCTCTTTCCTTGATTGTTGGCTCTGAATTAAAGAAATACGACATTAAAAAATGATTGGCAACTAATGATAGTTGAATCTTTGCTTCTCTCTGCAGGCAATCAGAAAATGTCTAAGGGCCATTAATAAGTCTCGTGCTCAAAAGCGCAAGGTGATGCATTTATCCTTTCTAGTTATAGGTGGTGTTCATGTTATTTCTTTTTCAGTAAATCTTCAACACAAGTTACTTGTTGTGTACTATTATGCTGATCCCTCTTGTCTTTGAACTTCTTTTCCCAAATCTGTCATTCTCATTAATGAATGAACATATACACTTTCTCAATATGACAGGCTGGTCAAGTCTATGGGGTGCCTCTTTCTGGGTCACTATTAACCAAGCCTGGTGTTTTTCCCGAGCAAAGGCCGTGTGGTGAAGACTTCAAAAAGAAATGGATTGAGGTATATATTCCTTCACTTCTCATTAAAACTGAAATTTGTTTTTCCAATTCTGAACTGATAGTGACATGTCTTTTTTTCTTTTCAAGTTCCACTAAAACAATATCTTGTACGTTGTGATGAATTGATAGTAATTTTATCTCCTTTTCTCTTCCTAGTACCCTGTAGTTCTGCCTGTCTCTCTCTGTGTGCGTGGTTGTTCTAAGTATGTTGGATTAGTTGAAAAGTGTCTGTGAGAGTTGTGCATTGTCATTTGTTTGGGGAAAAAAGGGTGCAATTGCATTTCTGCATAACTAGGGAAATTAACTGGTTTAATTGACTTCCAAGAAGCCCATACATCATTTACTAAATACATTCTGTTACATTACATTGAAATTTGAATTGGAGTTTCTTGGTCGAAAGTTAAATAATTTACTTATCATGGAAAGGTGAAAACTGTTACTCTTTCAGTGGTGTAATTGTTATATCAAGCTGAAATCCTTCCTAGTTGGCCACAGTGAAATAGTTACAACTGTTGGCAGGATAATTTTTCCAAATGCATCTTTGTGGTTATTTCCAGAAACTACATAGCTGTAGTGTCTTGATTCTTCTTGTGTGGCTATGCTTAAGAAATTGTGAAATCTAAGTTGTTCTATGAATATAGAATCAGGGGGGAGAGACAATCAGGACACTTTTAAGATCCATACATGCACACACACTCATCGAGTGCGTGTGATATTTTTAGTAGCACTAGTTCCCATAGAAATCAATTATATAAGCATAGTGCTTTTTGGTATTTTGTAATATCTTTTTATTAGCTAAACGATAAGGAAGGAACATGAAGTCTTGGAAAAGATATGCCGTCATGAGGTAATAGTTAATCATTTAACCTGATATAGGCTGGAGATTGATTGCTGTGCCATTCAACATAGTATTTTGATAATCTGCTGGAGGTATCTTTTGATGCAAGCCATTTGTTGTGCAGATTCTATCTTTTTACCAATACAAGTGTTATATCATTATTGCTGTTTGTCTTCAAATTGCACATATTATGTACTGTTTGGCTCTGATCATATGAAATGAGTTAGATATCACATAAATTCATGGATCCTAGAAAATAGGTACTGTTGATTGTTGAGACGAGAAACAAACTTAGGGAAGCAACGTATTAGAACATGTCTCCTTATGACCTTTGAATCACTTGCACTGTGCTTATTCTAACATATTTTAAGTCTTAGCTGATGAAAAATGTATTAAATGAAACATATGATGACTGAACAAGTACTTGCAGTCTGCCACTTCATCCTGTGCTTTAGGGTTTTATCCCTATAATTTTTTTTTTTCATGTACCAGGGTTTATCACAATCACATAAGCGATTGCGTTCGTTGGCTGATCATGTGCCTCATGGGTATAGGAGGAAATCTCTCCTTGAAGTTCTTATCAGGAATAATGTACCATTGCTTAGGGCAACTTGGTTTATCAAAGTAACTTATCTTAATCAGGTAGAGTTGCTTAAATACTACCATCTATGTGGGGATAGTATTAGTTATAGTCGACTACTTTCAATAGCAGGTAATGTTCGTCTTTTGCAGGTCCGTACTAATTCTGCTAGTATTTCATCTGGAACACCTGATAAAACTCAATTGTCACGGACAGAACTTTGGACAAAAGATGTTATTGAGTACTTGCAGTTTCTCCTGGATGAAATTTTCTCCAGAAATAATTCCCATTCTGCCCCACACACTAGGGAGAGATCACCTCAAATGCTTTATATGGGTTCAGTACAGCCCAGGAGTGATCCAGCACCTGTCTTTGTTGATGGTGAGGAGCCATCCTTGCATTTGAAGTGGTGGTATGTGGTACGGCTATTACATTGGCACCATGCTGAAGGGTTGCTTCTTCCTTCTGTAATAATTGATTGGGTTCTTAGTCAACTGCAGGTATTTTTCTAGTTGTACCTAGATATCTGTCTTCATATAAATTTTGTGCTGCACGGTATTGAATGTGAATTTGCCACTGGTTTTTACTTGTTCTTTTGCAGGAAAAGGACATGCTTGAGATTTTGCAGTTGCTGTTACCTATCATATATGGTGTTTTAGATACTGTTATTTTATCTCAAACGTATGTACGTACTCTTGTGGGAATAGCAGTTCGTTACATTAGAGAACCTTCTCCGGGTGGATCGGATCTGGTAGATAATTCTCGAAGGGCCTATACAACTTCTGCTCTAATTGAGATGCTTCGATACTTGATTTTGGCTGTACCAGATACATTTGTTGGTTTGGATTGCTTCCCTTTACCATCGAGTGTACTGTCTTATGCAGTAAATGATGGGGCTTTTGTGTTGAAGACATCCGAAGAGGCAAGAAAAACCATAGATAATTCATCTGGAGCCATCAGTGTGTTTAGAAATAAAGGGCTTGATGCTCAATATCAATCCTTTTCGTTAGATCAGGTTGTTTTCTCCATTCAGAAGCGGGCTGATAATCTTGCTAAGGCTGCTTGTCCTGGCTATCTGGCTCATGGTGTGGCAAAAGCTGTACAAGCATTGGATAAAGCTATTTTGCAGGGAGACATTAGAGAGGCTTACAGTTTTCTTTTTGAAAATTTTTGTGATGGGGCTGTTGATGAGGGTTGGATTGAAGAAGTCAGTCCATGTCTAAGGTCATCGTTGAAGTGGATAGGGACTGTTAACTTGTCATTTGTTTGTTCTGTCTTTTTCCTCTGTGAGTGGGCAACATGTGATTATAGGGATTTTCGGGCTGCCCCACCTCATGATCCTAAGTTCACTGGCAGAAAGGATTTTTCTCGGGTTTATATTGCAAGTCGGCTTCTAAGGCTAAAATTAAGAGATTTGCAAAGTAAACCTCGGCAGAAGAATGAGAGATCCATTGGAATCAATAGTATTGCCAAAGGCCTTGGTAAGAATAATTATATTGGCAGGGTTCCTGTAGGAAATGGATATGAAAGCAAAGGTAGCTCAAAAAATGGGAATAGAAAAAATGCTATATTTGAGAGCCCAGGTCCTCTACATGACATTATAGTGTGTTGGATTGATCAACATGAAGTTCAAAAAGGAGAAGGTTTGAAGCGGCTTCAGTTGCTCATAGTTGAACTTGTACGATCTGGGATTTTCTACCCCCATTCTTATGTTAGGCAGCTGATAATTAGTGGAATTATGGATACAAGTGGGCCTGTAGGTGATCTTGAGACACGGAAGAGACACTATCAAATTCTTAAACAATTGCCTGGGCTTTTCATCCATGATATTTTGGAAGAGGCAAGGATTGCAGAAGGGTCTGATCTCTTGGAGGCCATGCATGTTTACTCAAATGAACGTCGTCTTCTCCTGCGTGGTGTCCTTTGTGGGCAATATCAAAGTTCATCCAAATCAAATGTGTCAATGCGGAAGCAAAAGCATCATCTGACCTTGGTAAAGGACAGTGCTTCCCCAGCTTCTTTTGATCAGTGGAAACCTATTCAGTCCTTGCTCAATATGTCGACTTCTAAAAAGGCCAAGTCCAGTGTTGACATTGATGAACTGAAGGCCTCTATCTCATTGCTGTTACAGATTCCTATCTTGTCTCCATCTTCAGACATAGGACTGGATGAATCTCAAGGGAGTGTTAAGAGGGCTGCTGAGTCAATATGCAATAAAATTGATTTACTAGAAGGTACGCCAGGGTGTGAGGATTGTAGAAAGGCAAAGAGACAAAAGGTAAGTGAAGAAAAGAGCTCATGCCTTCAAGGTCAATCTCCGGTATCAGATGATGAAGATACCTGGTGGATGCGGAAGGGGTCCAGATCTTTAGATTTAACCAAAGTTGATCCACCTCTGAAGTCATCCAAACAGAACTCGAAGGGTAGGCAAAAGGTTGTGCGCAAAACTCAAAGTCTAGCTCAGTTAGCAGCTGCTAGGATTGAGGGTAGTCAGGGAGCTTCTACAAGTCATGTATGTGATAGTAAGGTTAACTGCCCTCACCACAGAAATGGAACAGAAGGAGAAGCTCTCAAGTCAGCAGATGGAATCAGAGCATTGCATGGTGGAGATATTGTTTCAATTGCAAAAGCTTTAAAGCAACTGCGTTTTGTAGAGAAGAGATCCATTACTGTTTGGCTGGTGACTGTCATTATGCAGCTTGTTGAAGAGAATGAAAGGAATGTTGCCAAGGCCAGCCAGTTTGCTCGGCCTTTTGTTCCTTCTGATGATAGAAACTCTTTACGGTGGAAGCTTGGAGAGGATGAGCTATCTGATATACTGTATTTGATGGATGTTTGTGATGATTTAGTTTTTGCAGCCAAGTTACTGCTTTGGCTGTTGCCAAAGGTTGTCAGCAATCCCAATCCTACAATCCATAGTGGGAGAAACATTATGATGCTGCAAAGGAATGTGGAAAACCATGCATGTGAAGTGGGAGAGGCATTTTTGTTATCTTGTATACGAAGGTGAGCTCTCAAATTTTGCTTAATTATGAAGTTTCTGCTGTTTTTATGTTGACAAAAAATATTTTATGCTTGTTATTTCCTGTTACCTTTGTTATGCTTATTGACTTGTTATGTGATAAAAAGTTTGAATTTGTTTACGGAATTTTTTTTTATTGCTGTTCTATGTGCTTAAAAAGAGGTATGTTGAGTAGTGCTAAATTGATGAACAATGAATACTTTTCAGGTATGAGAATATACTTGTTACAGCAGATCTTATTCCTGAAGTATTGACGGCTGCAATGCAACGTGTAGCAGCACTACTGGCTTCCAATGGAAGAGTTTCAGGTTCAGCAGTCTTAACTTATTCCCGGTATTTGTTGAGGAAATATGGCACTGTGCCGAGTGTCTTTGAATGGGAGAAGAGTTTTAAAGCAACTTGTGATAAGAGACTTCTTTCTGAGCTTGAACCTAGTCGATCCTTGGATGGGGAGTTTGGATTTCCACTTGGAGTTCCAGCAGGAGTTGAAGATCTTGATGATTTTTTGCGTCAAAAGATAACTGGTAATCGTATGAGCAGAGCTGGCCTCAGCATGAAAGATGTAGTGCAAAGGCAAATAGATGAAACTTTTCACTATTTCTTTGGTAAAGAGAGAAAATTCTTTGGTACTACCATGCAAAAAGGTCTGGGATTTGAAAAATCTGATGATGGGTACCAGATAGCTCAACAAATAATACGGGGATTATTGGACTGCTTTCGGCAGACTGGTGGTGCTGCTCAGGAAGGTGACCCTTCTTTGGTATCTTCTGCTGTTGCTGCTATAGTCAATAATGTTGGACCAACTATAGCCAAAATGCCTGATTTTACAGTGGTCTCTAATCATTCAAATTCTTCATCTGCTATGGCTTCATTGAGTTTTGCTAGGTGCATTTTGCGCATCCATATCAATTGCCTGTGCCTGCTTAAGGAAGCCCTTGGAGAGCGTCAGAGCCGTGTTTTTGAGATAGCTCTTGCAACAGAAGCCTCTTCAGCTCTTGCTACTGCTTTTGCTCCAGGAAAGGCTTCTCGAAGTCAGTTTCAAATGGCTCCAGATGATTCCAATGCTAGCATGTCTAACGAAGCATTGAACAATTCTTCGAGACCTGGAAGGGGAACAAAAATTGCTGCTGCAATCTCTGCACTTATTGTTGGGGCTGTTATTCATGGTGTTACAAGCTTGGAGAGATTGGTAACTGTCTTAAGATTAAAGGAAGGTTTGGATGTAATTCAATTTATAAGGAGTACAAAATCCAATTCAAATGGCAATGCCCGTTCAATTCCAGCTTTTAAGGTGGATAACTCAATTGAAGTTTATGTGCATTGGTTTAGGTTGCTTGTTGGGAATTGCAGAACTTTATCTGATGGTTTAATTGTGGAACTCTTGGGTGAACCATCTATAGTTGCACTTTCAAGGATGCAACGAATGCTTCCTCTTAGTTTGGTCTTTCCACCTACCTATTCTATATTTGCCTTTGTTATATGGAGACATATTATTCTCACCAAAGACCTTGCAAACCGTGAAGACTTAAATCAATTGTACCAATCTTTGACAATGGCCATAGTTGATGCCATAAAGCACCTGCCTTTTCGGGATGTGTGCCTCAGAGACACTCAAGGCTTTTATGATCTTGTAGCTGCAGATGCTAGTGATGCTGATTTTGCTGCCATGTTAAATGGTTTGGACATGCATTCTAAATCTGCAGCTTTTGTTCCTCTTCGTGGAAGGCTGTTTTTAAATGCCATCATTGATTGTAAAATGCCACATTCTGTATCCACACAGGATGACAGCAATCGAGTTTCTGGGCTTGGTGGATCTAAAGTTCAACATGCAGAGAAAGAAACGAAGCTTCTGGATAAGCTTGTCAATGTATTGGATACTGTTCAGCCTGCAAAATTCCATTGGCAGTGGGTTGAACTCAGGTTGCTTTTGAATGAACAATCCCTTGTTGAAAAGCTTGAGACCCATGACATGTCCCTAGCAGATGCTATCCGTTCTTCCTCGCCTGTTTCTGAGAAAGCTGCTGCTTCTGATAATGAGAATAATTTCATCGAGATCATCCTCACAAGATTGTTGGTCAGACCTGATGCTGCACCCCTTTACTCAGAACTGGTGCATCTTTTTGGAAGGTCACTAGAAGATTCAATGTTATTGCAGGCTAAGTGGTTTTTAGGAGGTCTTGATGTTCTTTTTGGTCGGAAAACCATTAGGCAACGTCTTACTAGTATTGCAGAGATTAAAAGTCTTTCAACTAAGGCTCAGTTTTGGAAGCCATGGGGCTGGTGTAGGTCAGGTTTTGATCCTGTGATGAACAGAGGAGACAAGAAGAAGTTTGAGGTCACCTCCCTTGAAGAAGGCGAGGTTGTTGAAGACAGCACAGACACAAAAAGGTCTGTAAAAGGGTCTAGTCAAATATTTGAGCCTGAGGCTCTCAGTATCAACCAGCCGTACATGACTGAAAGAGCTCTCATTGAACTAGTTCTTCCTTGCATAGATCAAGGTTCTGATGAGTCGCGTAACAGTTTTGCTAGTGATTTGATCAAGCAATTAAGTAAACTTGAGCAACATATAAATGCAGTTGCTCGTGGTGCAAGTAAGCCGGCAGGATCATCTTCTTCCGGATTGGAAGGTCCTGCAAATAAGGGTAATAATCGCAAAGTTATAAGAGGTGGCAGCCCAGGAATGAACAGACGGACAGCAGGATCTGCAGATTCTGCTCCGCCGTCCCCTGCTGCTTTACGAGCTTCTATGTCACTGCGATTGCAATTATTGCTTAGATTGCTTCCTATTATTTGCACTGATGGGTAATTATTCAAATATATTCTTAATTCATTATTGCTCTTTCAGTTAGCTTGCTTGCTGCTGTGCTGTTATGATTTTACCTTTTTTTCTATTTTTGTCAAATTTCTCCTTCATGTTAACTTCCCAAGTAGTCATTTCAGCAAAGAAAGTAGATCTCTAGGTCCATTTTTCCCTGGAAAGGTGTTTAAAGCTGCTCTTTTTCTGTGCTGGGTTGTGCATGGATTCTGTAGTTATAACTATATGGTGTGAGCATGTTAGGGGCTCAAATGACAATCGAGATCTAGGACCAGGTCAAACTCAAAACCACAGTTGCTCCATAGTGTTAAGTTCTTTCTGTAATCTGCTTTTAGTGTTCAGTGTTATTTCAGTTTTTTTTTTTTTTTTTTTCCAGTTCTAGGATTCCTTGTATTCCTATAAACGTTGGATAAGTTTCCTTTAATTCCTATTGGCAGTTTCCTTTTTGTTGTGGTAGGCAGTTTTTGAGTTGTAGTTATTTTCTTTTTTCATTTGCTTGTATTTAAACGGGAAGAAAAGGGAAATAGCAAGCAGCATTTCTTCAATGGTTTGAGTTCCTGAAACTCAGAGATTGAAGGGTTCTCTCACAATGAGCCCTTAATCCTCAGTAAACATAAGTAAAAGAGACAAAATCAAATAAATGCCAAATTCCCAATGACCCCATTGTTGATTTGACAGACACCTGCAACTCAATCCTACTATAGGGACCTTAACCTCTTTTCTGGAAATGACATGGCAAAAGGAAGTGTGAATACTATGTTCAAGAATGGAACCCGAGAATTTTAATTTGTTCTGCTGAGTGGCCCAGGGACTATATATGATCATTCTAAATCATTATGGGATCCCTCTGCATGGATTTGTCTTCATATTGAATTTTTTTCCCCATTATATGGGGGAGACAAAAGGCACATATTTATGTTAGTGATTTATCTATATTGCGCACAAATATCATTCTTACCTGTCCTTCATATTTGGTACAGCAGATATTGCATTCTTTGATGCCATTATTAAAAAATTCAAATATTCAGTTTTTTCTTATCTTTTCATTTCTGTACTTGTCAGTGAGCCATCTGGCCGGAACATGAGGCACATGCTTGCAACTGTTGTACTTCGTCTTCTAGGTAATCGAGTTGTGCATGAGGATGCAGACCTATCCTTCTCTCCTATACAAAGTTCTCAGTCCAAGGTGGAAGTAGAGTCATCATTGGAAGCTGCTGCTCCAGATTTGTCTGGTGAAAGTCTGTTTGATCGTTTACTGTTAGTCCTGCATGGATTGTTAAGCAATAGCCAGCCAAGTTGGTTGAAGTCGAGGAGTGCTTCGAAGTTAATGAATGAATTGTCAAAGGACTCAACTGGACTTGGTCGAGAGGTGGTGGAGAGTTTACAGGTTTGTTCTCTGATGTGCACTACTGTTTGACTTTTTTAATTTTACCGAACCTACCTTTTACTAGAAAGTGACTACTTTCAGTTACGTGTGCTTTGAATGTGACTTAACCATTAACCATTATTCATTTGCCTATCTCTGTCAGACTGATGTGTCAGCCAATAAGAGAAATTAGTTTGGGCATATCCGACTTGGAGAACCCTAAATGAGTTTTTTGATACCCTGCGAAAACTTTTTTAGGGACCAGTTTGGTAGGCTAAAATGAATTCATCAGCATAATCTCCAAGCTCAGAACAAAAGAGTTGGGACAATTCAAATTGCTAATGCCACCAACCATAGATATTTGATTTCATGTATTTTTCTTAATTTCAAGTATCCAAGTCAAAATGACTATAAAAATCAGTATGTTCGGAATTAAGAATGATCGACTCAAAATCTGTTGGTGTTGAATTTTAGTTAACATGTTCTTATAGTTATAATGGAATACTCCCTCCATCCCAAAAAGATTGTCCACTTTCTTTTCTCACAGTTTAAGGAAATATCATTAATTGATTGCCACTTCATAAATTTTGTCATATTTTCCACATATACCCTTACATATACTCATTTATTATTATTCTTTTATTATTTTTGAGAATACACTAGTACTATATTTTTTAATTAATAAGGATAAAATGAATAAATACCTATATATATTTTTAGAGTGGACAAACATTTTTGGACATCTTAAAAAGGAGTAGTGTACATCTTTTGGGATGGATGTAGTACTTCTTCACTGAGTATGCATATTATGATTGAAGAGAGGCTGAACTAGAAAAGTGGTACATTGTACTTGAGTTGGATTTACTTTGTATATTGTGCATGAGTGGTACACAAAATCTTTAGTGTGTAAAAGTGCATTACAAGGTTATAGGCTCCTATCCTCTTTGTCCCATTATCCTCGTGTTCATTTTGAATGTCAACTGAATGCTCATTTCCATACCATTAATAGATTCTTTTATGAATGCAGAATGACTTGGATCGCATGCAGCTGCCTGGCTCAATCCGGTGGCGCATCCAAGCTGCAATGCCAATTCTTCTTCCTTCTATACGATGGTCCATATCTTGCCAGTTACCATCTGTTCCTGTTGCTGCTGTTGCTTCACTTCAACCTAGTATCACAATTTCTGGGTTTTATGCTGGAAATCCACAGCAGAAAAACCCCCTTTCTTTGGGACGCACTACGGCAAACATGCCAGGGAAGCCCAAGTCATTGCCATTACAACAGGACACTGATATGGAAATTGACCCGTGGACACTCTTGGAAGATGGCACAGGATCAGGCCCATCTTCAAGTAACACGGCTGTGATTGGCAGTGGTGACCATGCTAATCTTCGAGCTGCCAGCTGGCTTAAAGGGGCTGTGAGGGTCAGACGCACAGACCTCACATACATTGGTGCTGTGGATGAGGACAGCTGATTTGAGTTAACTTCATTCTTGATTTGGCCTGCAGTGATAATCCCCTCAACAGGTAATGTTTTTTGTTTATCATGCACAAATGGTGCCAAGATTCTGCTTTGTTCTTGCCTTTCCTGCCTTTGATGGCAAAGGGAGCTGTTGAGAGGGACATTCTTAGGGGGGCTGAAGTGCTTGTGAAGAATACTGGAACAAAGATGCTTTTTTCAGCCTGCCCCCGCCAGGTCTCGGGCCCACCTGACTACTAACTTTTTGATCACCGCCCATCTGGACTGTGTGCTCCTGCTGCAGTTAGGAGGGTTGTATATATAGAGGGAATTTTTTTACTTTACCAATTCATCAGGGTAAAATATGTCGAGAATGATTTGTAGCTGTTTCATAGGCATCAATCTATTGTTGCATTCTCTCTCTCTTTCTCCAAAAAAAAAAAAAAAAAAAAAAAAGGCATGAATGCGTACTTCTACTTAAATTTACCGTGGCACTTGATATCCATTTTTTCTTTTGTTATCTTCTATTATAGGCTTTTGGAGTTCGCCATTTTATCAAATACCAGTCTCTCTAACCATATCGAGCAGATGCAATATCAAAGGGTGAACCAAGGATGACTTCACGAGTTCATCTTCTCGTTTAGAGTAAAGCCATTTCTCTTTCTAGTTTACCAACTAAGAAGAGACTTTCTCACTCTAGAAGTATATGAAGAAGACGGAAGTAGTAAGAAAAATGTGAAGCTTAGCTGTCTAATTTGCCACATCTTCCACTTATTTGGAAGATGGGGGAGAGTTAGGTGAACTTAATAAACACACCAGTGTTGTTTGTGGTGATTAAGGTAATGAGGACGCATGACTAAGCTGTCATTTTATCAAATACCACGCCTTTTCCTCTGAAAGTTACTTGATATCGGCTTATCTTGTAATTAATTAATACATGGAACTACAGTTCGTTGAATTAAAAATGAAATCTAAGTTACAAGAGGGTGATTAGTGTTGAGTGATATAATGCGTGCAATTTATTTACTTCGAGTGTGACGGTAGCTTCTATTGTTTTTGCTGATGATACAGCCACTGCTTCATATCCTTTGTTTTTCGGTTGGTGTCCATTTCTGTGTTAGAATGCACTTTGCACCGGTGACCGGAGTGCATGTCTTAATCATAAATTGGTTATGATTGTTGGCTTCTTATAAATCTAGGGAAGGATAATTTTTCCCTTGCTTTTGGTAGATGGCAATAATTTCATGGACCTGTTTATTTCTTTCTTTCTGGTGAATCCGAGTTTGACGTCATCAGATTTTGTTTTTGTGGATGTGGAGAAATATTGGTATGTGTGTAGTTATGCACTCTGCACCGGAATGGTTGCCTGTGGATTCTGAATTCAGTCGACATTTTATTTTATTAATATTATATTTGAAAAATAAAATTGATCATCTTATTACCGGATTAATTTAAATTTAACAAGATTATAAATTTGGCTGCTAGAATTGAAAATATATTTAAAAATAAATTTTATATTAGTTGAAAAAAAAAATTATACTACGAAAATTTGCATGTATAATAGATTTATTTATGAGTCAGATTTGAGTTTATTTATTATAAATCACTTTGATTTTGTTTATGGGTTAAATATGAGTTTGATATTATTTTTCAAACTCAATTCTGTTTGATTTGAAATTCGGGGTTGGACCTACAAAGAGTTATAGTGCTTATTAAAAATAGATTGCTAGGGGTGTTAATAATTGGTTTGGTTGGTTTATAACTCATGTATCAAATCAAACCAACACTATTGGTTTGTAAATAGTTAGAACCATATTCAAACTATACAAAGTTAAAAATTATCCAATTCAATACTATTAATTTTCAGTTTAAATAATTAATTTGGCCGATTTGATGAGTTAGTCTATAAAAATAAAAAATATTTAAATTCAAATTATATGAAATCAAGATGCTATAAGAACATGAATTTATATCAATTTCATAGATAAGCAAGCAAAATAGATGAAATTCAATTGCACTTATATATGAAACCAGAAGTCTTTAACTAAATTAACCAACCAATAAAGTTCTAAAAAAATTATCACGACTAAAGTAATTGGATAAAAACACTGAAAATATTCAACTTAAATCTCTTAAAACAATGTAAAGTAAAATCATATGATGTAGAATGAACTTACTAGATTGAGAAATTTGAGAGAAAATCGACAGTAGTTTTGTTTTGTTCTTAATGTGAATAGATCATAAATAACTTGCTCTCAAAACGACGTAATTTAACATATTTTATGATTTGATTCGGTCTGATTGTGGTTAATAATTTCTTTCAATCAAAATCAAACCAAAAATTTCCATTTGCGCATGTTTGGTAACCAAACAAATCAAATTATAAAAGTGTTTTTTGTTTTTCTTTATTGCTTTTTGTAATATGGGTTTAAGTTTGTTTTTCATTTATTTTATGAGTTTTATTATTTTTTTTTGTGGATTTAATAAATTTTTTATTTTATTTTTTTTACAGCAAGTAAATAAAATATAAAAATGGCAATGAGACGGGACAGAGCGAATTTTGAGATTTTTATCTCTGTTCCATAAATAATCGGGCAGAGACGGAGATCTCCATTTATAATTTTTTATAATTTTATTAATGTTAAAATTTCATAATTTAAATATTTTAATAAAATATTATACATATTAAATTTTATATATTATTAATTAATATTTAAAAATAATAATAAAATTAAATACTTAATTATATAATTTTAAAGAAAATTAATAAATTTATATATATATGAAATATAAAATTATATATATATATATATATATTATGCAATTGAGGTGAGACGGAGCAGAGGCAGGGAGACACAATCTCTTTTCCACCTTAGTTGGAGATTCCTTATCGAATTCGGGATGGAGATGAATTTCTCATCATAACAAATTAGATTTTGTCATTTTTAATAAAATGTTGTATGCAATTATTTTATTAACACGATTAATTAGCTAAAAAAATTTATATTTGTAATAAAATTTATATGTGTTTTTTAAATGTAATTAAATTTATTTTTTTATTTTAAATTGTATCTATTAATCGTTATAGTAAAAAAAAGAAAAATCAAATTATACAAGTGTCACAACCATTGTTTTTAGCTTGGATTAGATCGACTTAAAACTGATTGATTTGTCTGTTTGACAGCAATCGCCAGCCGGCCAAAACAACATTAATAATCCTATCATATCACAGTCTTTTCACTTTACCCTAAAACAACGAGAAAATAAAAAAAAAAAAAGGGAAAAATCGTTGGTTGACCCTTGTGTGCCAGTTGCCACTGCCAGTCTTCTTCTCCTTCAGAGGTAGGTTGATCAGCTTCTCTTTATGTTAATCATCTTGATCAGGCTTTTAGAAAAACAAATTAGGTTAAAAGTTTGATTTCTTCCTCGATTTTGAATTTGAAGCTTTTTGTGTGTAGAATTTTGGAGTATCATCGCCAACTGGATCACCATGGATAATGATAAGGGAGGGATTAATGGAACGCAGACTCAAAGGATAATTTCTCAAGAAGAAGCCAAAGCTCTAAACAAGTGTTTGGAGGAAAACAAAGGAGATTATAACAAATGCAAGTCCAAGATTGATTCTTTCCATTCATCTTCTTCTTCAAAATCTAAATCCAATTCTCGTTCAAAAATGCCTGTGCCTCCAGAATCTAAATCTAGTTCTCCTTCGACAAAAACTGTGCCTCCTCCTTTTCGAAGGCTCAGGACTGGTTCGTTGACTGATGTCTGAAAGTTATTTTTTGTTTAATTTAGTAATCATATAATAGTATTTATTGTATGAATGATTTATTTAACAATACCTCCGAAACAGAAGACTGATTTGCTAATACACAAAATCATTAAGTAATGCGTAATTGAATTAATAAATCTACTTCCTTTTTATGGGTACATTGAAAATTTTTAAAAGATTAGCTCTGAGTTTCTCTGTACCATGAGACAGGTAACTCCACAATTGAGCTGCTAGACAATGACTTAAACTGTAGAAAGAAGTGCATAAGATTTCTAGTTTCATCTGCCTGCTGCTTTTTTTTTTCCCCTCATAAATCTGCTTGCTTGTGTTCTACAAAAGCTGTTCGTTGGTGGATTAAGATTATCCTCTGTTGATTGTCTAAACTCACTTTAGCGTTGAGGTTCTATTGTTCTTGGTTTCTTAATGATTTATCTACAAAAAGAACATCTTCAATCCAAGCTACTATGTTGAATGCTAGGCCTTCTAATACTCTTGAGTAGCTCTCTAGGATTGCTTGTCCAACATCCTGCCATAAATGCCAATGTTTACTTTAATTTCTTGAAAAATTTAGATTCATTTCTTGCTGTATAGGAATGGATATATCAGTTCAAACTTACTCGATTGTACTGAATCTTGCAAGTGTCCAAGGATGTCTGTGCTAGTTCAGGATACCTCTGCTTTAAGCATAAGAGCAACATCTCAGCTCTTTCCGCTAAAACATGATTTTTGTCAGTCCGATCAGTGTCTGACATGAGTTCTTTTACCATTCCCCAAGATGATTTTGAATGACTCATGCACGCTTTACGCCTCCATGTGTAAATTGACGCTTCTACTCTGTCTGCTAGCTCTAGTGCTTCATGCTCTGATGCTATTTTCAGACAGTCAAGAACACGGTCTGGGGAGAATTTGTCTGTTGTACACATGTAGCGGTAAATTGTGTCCCCAAGACTAGCTCTTCCACTCTGAAAATTTGATATTGTCATAACCTACAGACTCAGAAATTCTGGTCAAGCAAATGTTTATGTTATGTTATCTGATTAGCAATGACGGCTAACCTTTGGAAGAGATGCCATGTATGTATCTGGAATATCCATCTCAGCAAGAATGCTGCTATTAATTGCCATCGCTGCTTTGTGAATTTGATTAGCACAGTCACGTTTGTGTCTCAAGTGCTTCCTTGACTTTTCACTAAGACCCCCTGGAGGAATACATGGAAGTGGCACCCACCATTTTTCCTCTCTGCGCTGAACAATGACTCTTCGAAAGGAACCTGAACGAGTTGAATTTGATGACATGCTGCCTTGTTCTGCATACCAGAATTCTGTATCTTGGAAACTATCCAGTATTTCCTGTCAAATGAGAAATTCATGCTCTGGTGAGCTATGATCTTTGAAAGAATCAGAATTGCTTCATTTAGAGCAGGAGAATGTTTATCTTACAATAAGCATAGCATCTAGCTTTCTTAATGCAGGAAGATTGATATAAATATCAGATCGAGGTCTGCTTTC
Source organism: Reutealis trisperma (assembly GCA_947687605.1). Lineage (NCBI taxonomy): Eukaryota > Viridiplantae > Streptophyta > Magnoliopsida > Malpighiales > Euphorbiaceae > Reutealis > Reutealis trisperma. The sequence goes on along the minus strand of CANTUT010000033.1, from coordinate 2,967,919 downwards.
CATGACCTGGAAAGCAAATGAATCATGTTAGAAACAGCATAATATAATAAATCCCAGTTCGAAAAATCTTGGTTATGGATTGGAAAACAAATACCTCGAAAGCCGTTCCATCTTTTAAATTCTGTGACTTGGGAATAAATTCTACAATGTAATCACATACAGACAGGAGACAATCCATTTCTCTCTTCCACATGGCCGCCTTCTCAGATTTCAATGGCTCTAACCTCAAATTCTGCCCAAACACAGTGGCTGCACAAAGCAACACAGATGAGCGATAGTCAATAACTTTCTCTTCAACTTATTCACTGGTGTTCCGTTGTGTGAAATACATACCGTAAAGATTTGTTATGGCATTTGAGATTGTGACTGCCGTGCAAACACCTTTGCCACTTCCTGACATGTCTTCCCCAAGCAAAAGCTTTGCAAATCTTTCTTTCATCATATCAAGTTCTGCAAGAAATTTTCGCTACATTTAAATCTAACTCATTTATCTATAGAACAATTTGTCATAAAAAAGAAACTCCGCAGTAGATATAAAGCTGCTCACCTGAATCTACTGATTCTTGATCGTCGATAATCTGCTTGCGTTGTTTCATATTCATTCCCAGCCTTCCAAGAATGGGCTGATTATGATCTGCAGATTTGTTTGCTGGCCAATGAGAAGGAGAAGGTTCACTTGAATAGCTGTGGTCATCTATGGGGTCAGAGAAGGCAGAGGTTTCCGAATAAGTCCGGCGAAACAAGAAAGAATCGCCACTCGTGGTTGAAAACCCAGGAGTTTCAGTTGAAGAAGGTGAAGGTTGATAACCCAGATCAGAACCATCATCGTAATTTGAACAACTTTCCATTTGAGAGAGGCTTATTATCTGTAGAGACCTACTTGTTCAACTCTGTTATCTCTGAAAAGGAAAATCATGAAAGTTCAACAAATTTGGTTAGTGGAACCTCTTTTTGATATCATTAGCAAAACGAAAATATAAATGGTGGGAATCTAGTTCTAATAGTAGTAGAAGAAGAAGAAGAATCTGATACTTTGACCCGGGAATTGGGTTGAATTGCAGAATCTTTATTCATTACTGGGATGTAAGGAAGAAATATATCATAAATCAAAGGAAAGAAGAGAAAAAGAAAAAGAAGTGTTTGTTCATCTTTGTTGCTACAAAAAAGCAGAAGGGGTTACTCATAGGTCGTTATTACTATCGGAAATGGAAATAATTCACTGAAAACACTGAAAGGTTTATAAACAAACAAAAAAAGCAGTCTTTGATGAAAATTATTAAACTCTTTTTTGAAGTATAAGCAAAACAGAAATTTGAAAATCTAAAGACAACGGTTAACAAAAGCCAACGGTCTAACATTTCTTTCTTTTTAACTCACCTTTAATTAGCTGGACAAGAAGATTTGAATTTGAGCAATTGATGCTTGTATGCAGGTGATTACCGTTTGAAACACTTCCCTCCTATTTTATGCTTTTCTTTCTCCCCTATAACCTTTTCTTTGCAAAAGAAACACCTTCTTTGAACAAAACCCATATCGCCATTTTCATAGAAATGGAAAATTATAAGCCGTTTGATTATGGATATCAGATCAAGAAACAGAGAAATACCCAGTTGCAGAATTGGCAGTGTTTAATCAATACAACATGTGAAAGTGCATTTTAGTTGGACGTGAACATTAATGGGTTAGTGAGTGGGGTTACATATGAAAACGTGAGAAATGGTTTATTTTTATAGAGGAAATTCAACTAATTAATCATTTCAGTTATTTTAATGGGAAATCAAACTTCTGAAATACAATATTTAATCATTTTCTTTTTCTTTTTATTTCACATTAGCAGTGGTAGTCAACTATAGCCATCTAATGATCGAAGTAGTAACAAATGGCAAATATGCATTGAACCAGGGAATGTACTATGTGGGGTGCCGAATAATAACAAGTTAAAAAATCATATTCGTGATTATCTAAGTCAATAAAATTTCTTATCTATTAAATAGTAATTAAGTGTTAGTATGTTTTGTTAATCTAAAATTAGCATTTTAAAATACTGTTCATATAATTTTGGTTATTTCAAAATAAAAATTATTTTGAAAAATAAAGTTATTTATTTATTTTTGTCACAAATAAAGTAGTTTATTTTAAGTATTTTTAGACATATTTATGAGTCAGGTCTGAATCTAAAAAATATTTAATTTTTTAAAATTTCAATTTGTTAGATCGATAATTTTTTTCACTAATTATAATATGTGATAAAATTTAAATATTTTGAATAAAAGAAAATCACGTGATAATCTAAGACAACTTGTTGATTGTAATTTAGGATGCAGTGGGTCATAATCTGCATGTGAACCAAAAGTGATTAAGATGCTACTGACAAAGAGTTTTATGCACTAAAATTATCTATAAATTCCCCAAAAAAAAACTTGTCTTTATGTCGCCAAGTTGGCAGTCGCAGTGCAGTGAATTTAATTATCAGCACCTAAAAGGCTAAAATCCATTTAATTATATTAGTTGTATAAAATTAAAACAAAAAGGAAGAAATTAATTTGCTTTTAAAAAAAAAAATAAAATAAAATTGTAAGAGCAAGTAAATATTGGTTGCATGTTATAAAAGTTTAATTAATAAGATAAGAAGCAGTAGTTAGCTTGGTCGGGGGTTGGCTTACAAGTCAAGAAATATACTAATAGAATTTTAATTATCCATTTTACAGAAATAAATTTACAAAGAAATTAAAATATTAATTAACCTGAAAATAAAGTCAATTGCTGAATCGTCTCCTCAAGACTGAGAATGGGTCGTGAGAGAGACGTGCATCCCATTTCCCAAATTCGAGTTTCATGCTCATTTCATTAGGTCTATGGAATTATGATAGGGTGGGAGAAAATATAGAAATACCATACAAAATAAGTCTTGAAGTCAAGTTTTTCTTTAATGAAGTAAATTAAATGCATGAACAAACTCTTTTTTTTTTTTTAACCACTTCCAAGTACACAAAAGGTCTACTCACCCATAGCCACCACTAAAATGTTAATTTTATATGAAAGTCTCTACAATATCTTTTACTAGTTATAGTAATTAATTGTATAATTAACGCATATATATTTAATAAAGTAATTATTTGATAATACTATTTAATATTTAAAATTAAAATTTTTAGTATTTAATCCTTTTAACTTATTTGATAATACTCGCCTAAAAAATATTAATTAAATTTAGAATCAGTTAAATTGGTAAGTTAAAATTTTTAATTGAATATAAATAAGTAATCAAACTTTTTAAATATTTTTATAATTTAAAAATTATATTTTTTTATTTTATTCAGCACTTAATTTTTAAATTGAGTAAATATTATCTTAATGTGTGTGTATAAAAGTAAAGTATATCATTTCGGATAAGCTAAAATCTGAAATTTATATATAAATTAAAAGATTTATAAATAAAAATAACTTATTTATAATTTAGAGTTAGTCTTGCAAATTCTAGAAGTCTTGCAAATTCTGGACCCTAATCAATAAAAACAGTAGCAAATTCTCTTGCCATCTGAATTAACTGTGCCCATCTCAGTACCAAAAAGGATTGGACAGATCTTAGGCCCCACATTTCAAGTATAGTTTGTTTTTCGTAAGTTGCCAAACAAGGATCAACAAAAATAAATTATTGAAAAGTTTCATGGTAGGCTAATATTACATGGGAAGTGAAAGAAGGTCTTAATATCTATTAAATTTTTAATATAGATTTAAGAGAATCAAATTGAAAATTAGCTATTAAAATTAAAGAGTCTATTTATATATTAATCAATTATTTATAATTAATCAATATGAGATTATATTTTTAATAGTTCTCCTCAAGTGTCAACAAAGTGAAAATAATTTTTTATTAAATCCAATTAATACTTATAATTTATGACACGAACTAATTTATTTGAAAGGAAACCTCCACAGGTAAAATAAGAAACTCTCCTAAAAGAAATCTTCCACAAGTAATAAATTGAAAAAAATCCTTAACAGGCAAGAAATTAAAGTTTCAGTCCGAATTATGATAAAACATGAGGTGGTACAAGAATCAATTAAAATTTGATACCATATTAAATTCTTAATATAGATTTGGGAGATCCAACCATAAAAGCTAGTTATTAAGTTGGAGAATTTATTTTTATATTAATTATTTATTTATAATTAATCAATATGCGATTGTATTCTTAATAATATATAAAATATGTTGTTCCAAACACATGAGCAAATGAAATGATCTTAATATAGTATAATATAAAATACATTTAGAATTATGAAAAAGTTAATTATTTATTTAGATTGGCAAATGATTTAAGTAAAATCTTAATACACATTTCACTTTATTAGTTGAATTACTCAAATTCGAACTTAATTCAATTAAAATAAATTAATTTTATCTTAAAATTTAAATTCGAGTGACACATCAATAATTTAACTATTACAAAGGGCACAAAACTAAATTAGGGAGCAAAAAGTAATAATGAAAAAAAAAAGATTATGTAGGGTATATAAATGATTTTCAAAATTTGAAAGGTGAAAAGAATGCTTTTAAAAATGAATATAAAATACAAAAGAGAATGATAAATATAAATCTAGTGAATTTAAGGCTATATAAATATTTTTAAATAAAAATATAAAATAAGTGAGGTATATAAGGTAAAAACAAATACATTAAAATATTTGGAGGGTCAAATCCAGTTGTAGGCTTGAATTGTATGAAGCCTAGAAACTATGAAAGGCCTAAGTTGGGTATATTGGGCTCCAACTGTACAACGCCCACACATATAAACCCTAAATAGATGAAACAAATTGAAGAATGCGTGACTCTTTAAAGTTGCATGATTTCAAATTGAAGTAGTAGAAGAATTAGAGAGAGAGAGAGAGAGCTATGATTAAGTAAAATAGGTGCTTATTGATCTTATTACAAAGTAAAAATCATGATTAAGACAATTGATTGTACTACCAAAGCTTCAACCAAGAGGATTTGAAGAGATTGATAATGGATCTGCAGAATGATTGTTTAGGTACATTCACTGGGGCAACAAACGTCCTGCTCTCCATATGCTCTTCTTTCTGCAAAATCATCTTTCTCTCAGCTAATGGATAAAAAAATAGAAATTGAAAGAAATGGATTTCATAGACATGATAAAGTTATGTTTGATACACCATAATATAATTTAATGTAATATTATTAAATAAATTTTAAACGTAATATTATATTAGAAACGTATTTAATTATATTAAATTACGGACTAATAAACATAGTCTAAAAAACTTACATGGATGATGAATTTGAGTCCAATTTTAATCTCTCCTTTGTAGGTGTCATTTTCAAGAACCACATTATATGGAGTTGGTCTTACTTCAAGAATTCCTTTATCTATTCCCTCCGCTATTATTCCTCCAACATAAATTCTAAATCACAGTAAAAACAAAATTATAATAATATCAGATTTCCTGAGTCGGTTTTACTAATAATTAAATTATATAATATATAAGAAAGATTTTAGTAATATTACATGGTTTCACCGACAAATCCACCATCTGTAAAGAATTCCTCATCCATGATTCTGAATTTTAGATGTGTCAAGTGTTTCCAATCAATTATTGGAAATTCAAACCTGAATTTTTCATTCCACCATGCCTCTTCATCTTTACCTGCATCATGAAACTCAAAATGCTACGATTCTTCAACAACTTTATATGCTAATGCTAGGAGTTTATTAATGGTAAACAAATCAAAAATGAAAACCAGGAACTAAACCTGACGATACTTTGCTTTTATGCACTTTATTTCCACATTGTGTGATGACATAATAAGATGGTGTTCCTACAACCAAATGATAAAAAAATCAAGAACCATATTAATAAATAAATAAATCACTTGAGATGGTTTATAGCTAGGAGCAAGGAGTAAGAGTTACCAACAAGATTAGTGTGTACAATGCCTTGAGCATGAACAAGAAGTACTTCAAGGGTTCCTCTTTTCATCTCTGAACAGACAAATTGTATGCACAAGAGAGAAAATCCCCATTCTGCTATATTGTTTGAGATAAGAAACAAATTAATTATTGTAAGGTAAGTTTCAAAAGTTCAAATTTAATTCAACAATTACTCCTTGCTTGGATTTAAGAATTCAGAGCTCTCATATGAAATGAAAAGAGATTTAAATCATTAATTAAACCCAATTAAAACATCTCAAAATTAATTCAATAAAAGTTCCTTGCGTTACTTTCTTCATTTGCCACATAAATTGATAGACAAAAGAAACGGTGACGTTAGAGAAGCGGAAGAGGACTCAACGCATAACGTTCGAAGAAGAAACAACGTCGTTTTGGCAGACAAACAAATAAATTATTTTTTATTTTTTCAAAAAAAACAAAATTTTTATGTAATTCAGTTTTAAATCAATATTTAACATATTGTAAATAGTTGTTTTAGCTTAACCAAAGTCTTGAGTACGAAACATATTGGAATTAAAAAAAAAAAAGGTTGATTTGAAAATGAAATTTGTATAAAGTTATTAGTAGTATGCGAAATGGTCCCAAATTTATATTGTGCATGTTATGTGATGTGCTTTGTCATTAGGAAACTTCACTCTCCATCTTTTTTGGGTTATAAATAACTAGTAGTTTTCTTTATTTTCTGCTAGAAAATGAGGATTAATTAATTATGGTCGGATGAATTAAGATTATTTTTAGCATTATATCTATATATGCTTTGAGACCAAACATATACTAGGCTGTAATAGACTTTCTGAACACGAATTCTATCTCTAGAATCAAATAATTATTAATTAATAAGGATAGAGTGTTTTCTATGATTATTTTGTTTAAAAACAAATTAACATATTTTGTTTAGGAATTTTTTTTTTTTTTACAAAAAATCATAATTTTATTTATATTTTTTTATAAATTAAACTAATTTTTTGCAATTCTACTTAATTGTGAAAAAAAATAATTTTACAAAAATATAATTTATTTTATACAAAATAACAATTTTATGAGAAAAATAATTTTATAACTACAAAAAAAGATACTTTTTTAAAAAAAAATCACAAACTTTCGAGGCATCATATATGCAAATCTTTATATTATTTTATAAAACAAAGTACAAAATTGATTTTCTATGACCAATATGATAGTGACAAATAATAAATATATATAATTAATATATTTAAAGTATTATAATTAAGTTAACTAGCTACTACATTTCATTAATTAAAAATAAAAAATGCCAGAATAATTAAGATAGTATTTTAAATTTATATACCTGTAAACTTTATAAAAAAATAGTATAATTTATGAAAAAATATAAGAAGATTGTGAATTTTCGTAAGAGAGCCATTTTTTTCGTAATTACAAAATTATTTTTCTTTTTCAAAAAATTATTATTTTCTAAAAAATAAATTATATTTTCACAAAAATAAAAAAATTCTCACAGCTAAGAAAAATTATGAAAAAATATAAATAACATTATGATTTTTCATAAAAAAATTTTATTTTTTTCATCAATAAAATGAATAAAATAACCATAGAAACTACTATAAGCTTAAGCATGTATACAACAAAATTTAACAAATCCCATTTGCCCATGGGATAGAGAGAACCTTCTCTTAAGCGCATGCATGCTAGCTTCAAGTTGTATATTAATGATAAACTAAGGCGCCCTTTTCTAATGAAATTGTTCATCAGTAATCATGCAAGCCAAGCCAGTTGTCGTGTATTCAACTTATGCTACACATGCAGCATGGTCTTGGCAGCTCTTTAAAGTTTTTGACCAGCATTACATAAACGATCAACACAACATTATTTTATGTATAATTTATTTATTTGTTTATTTACATTTTCTCAAATATAATTTTTTTTATAATATGAATAATTCGAGTATTCTGTTGTTTATTTGCTCATAAAGTGCACTTTAATTAATAATGCATCTAAGTATCTAAACAATTACTATATATTTGTGTAATACCTTAATACAAGTGGAATGGACAGATCAAAACTTAATTCTGTTTCTGTAGCAATGCCAAATTGCCAAACTTCTGTACATCTTCCCATCATAGACATCTCCAAGCCAATAAATCCATCCTCTGTATCCTCTCTGGCTCAAGCCTGCAAAAAATGGGGTTTCTTCCATATCAAAAACCATGGAATCTCCAAAAATCTTTACAACAAAATCTTTTTGCTTTCACAACACTTTTTTAGCCTCCCTTCTGAGACAAAACTTCAACTTGGTCCATCATCTTCTTTGAGAACTTAAACTCCTCATTTCATAGCTTCCCATTTCTTTGAAAGTATTCGAGTTTCAGGACCAAATTTCTTTACATCTGCTCAGAATTGCACTCACATCCTTTTTAACCAACAAACTACTTGTGAATTCAGGTGAAATTAAATTCAATTTTCAATTTCAATTCCATTGTCTTTTGTGGCCTATTTTTATCCGTAGATTTACCTTTTTCCGTTTCTTAATGTTTAGTCAGGTACTTGAGGAATATGGGAGCAAGATGACAGAATTATCAAAAAGAATCATAGAGATTCTATTGCTGATCTTGGGAAAGGGTATTCTCGATCACAAGAAATACTATGAATCTGAATTCAAGAATTGCCATGGATATTTGAGGATTATAAACTACACAACTCCAAAATTTCTTGAAAATGAAGGTGAAGGTCTTGGGATGCATACAGACATGAGTTGTGTAACAATTGTATACCAAGACCAAATTGGTGGGCTGCAGGTGAAATCTAAGGAAGGGAAATGGATGGATATAACCCCTTGCGAGGAAATTTTGGTGGTGAATATAGGAGATATGTTGCAAGCTTGGAGCAATGAGAATTTTAGATCATCAGAACACCGTGTCGTTTTGAAGCAAACAGTTAACCGTTTCTCTCCTGCTTTCTTCTGGTGCTTTGAGGATGAGAAAGTTACCTTGGCACCAGATCATTTAGTTGTGGCAGGAGAATATCATGAAAGAATTTATAAGCCTTTTGTTTGTTCAGATTATTTGAAATTCAGAGAGAATAGTGAGAGAGGGAAGTTTGAAAAGGTTGGCTTCACTGTTAGAGATTTTGCTGGAAAATAAATCCAAATTACATTTGGTAATTATTAATTTAATTATGTTAAGCTGATGAAGTTGTGGTTTGTTTTATTTCGAAGTGTACATAACCTGAATATAATTTGATGATAGGAGATGAATTGCGTAATTAAGGATTTGGCTCTCCATTACTCTAGATTGGACAAGTCAATAATAGTCTAAGCTAATTGGATAATAGTACTAATGTTAAACAGTTGCAAAAGAAAGCTACAAAGTATTACATAACAATCTATAAACCAACATTAAGACTTGGGAAATCCTGCAATTATCAACCGATGATTAGTTGAAATTTTACACCCTTCAACTCTTACGGCTAATCTTCACAAGTGCATGCTTGATCATCCTTGCAGGTGCCACTGCTGCTCCTTTAAACTGAAACCAAACACTCATTAGAGTTAAGCATTTTGTGAAATGGCAACATGTATAATGGTAAGAAAGAAAAAGGAAGATTGTCCTTTAATACAAACCTTAGATTTTAGAGTCACTGTGAGAATGCCATCAATAGTATATGACTGAATTGACTGCACATCCAAGTGAAGATTGCTGATTTCATCCATAATGTCAAGTAAAATATATTCTCTATAAACACAGCTCATCTCAACTAGAACTTCCTTATCTCTCATGCTAACTTTGATCACATCTGAGGGCAGCTCATCCTCATATACTTCCTCATTAAGCTTTGCGATGTCACTGGCCTTCCTCTTGTTCATCCAAAGCTTCTTGCTACTTTCAATCTTCTTGTTTCCATAATTATCTGAGGTCTGCTCTGCTACATCTAAACAATTCCTTCTTGGTCTTGCTGTATAATCTACAGAGTCCATGCAAGATTCCAATTCTTCTACCCTTGCTTCGAGCTCTCTCAAGTATCTAATCATGTCATCCAAGATCAATACTTTGTCCATCTGTACAAAAATGATTATTACGCAGGTCAATTAACTGAGCAACAAGACATTCAGAGATCAAAACATTGAAAATTTCCTATAGAGGCAGTTTAATTAATTACCTCACTGACAGAAGGAATCATTGACTTGAGTATCAGAAATTTTTCATTCTCTATTTGTTTATCTGATAAACTATTATTGCATATTTCTTTGCCGTTCAGCTTGGTAAGGCTATCTTTTCCTCCATTTTCTTTGTCAGACCTAAAAGAGTTTTCACCATGCATCAAAGGGACAGCAAATAAAATTCTTTTTAACATATTTTGCTGCACTTGTGGTCTATGACCATTGAACACTCCTCCTTTTTGCCAAGTAACAAAACTGGATTTGTGATTATCACTAAAAAAACATGAATTCTGTCCAATTAAATGAGGTGAACTTCTCAGAACTGCAGATAGAGTCCTTTTGTAGTGCAACTCATCATTGGATCCAAGATCCAAGGACCTAAATTTGGTGCGGTTGCCTTCTTGCAGTGCCTTCAACTGATGGTGACTTGCACTTTTGTCACCTTCACCCAAAGAAGCCTTTGATATACATTCAGTGGAATTTATAGTATCTAGAATACCATTGCTTAATTCACCATCCATGAAATGCCAACTTTGAACTTGAGAGATCCCACCATTTAAACCATCAAGGATGGAGTCTTGTGTTTGGTGATTGTGCTCGCAGCCATTTGAACAATCATCAGGAGAATCCATGTTTAATTCTTCACGCAATTCATGAATTCCCTCTTGGTCAAATGTGACATCTTTTGTGGGAGTGTAAATGTGCTCCAAAGCTGCTGATGAATCAACTGTCTCAACACATACGGGGTCTTTATCATAATCAGCACTATGAGAAGTAGAGGAAGAGTTTTCAAAGCAAACAGGCTTTGAGAATTCTAATAAGGAAGCCTTGATGTGTTGAATGAGATTGGGATCCTCTGCAACCTTCAGATGAGTAAAAAATAAATAAATAAATAAAAATAAAATTTAATGCATTGATAAGTTGTTCCATGGCTGTAATCATATATTGTGAAATAAAATAAAATAAATAAAAAGGTGATGGTTCTTGAAAAATTCCAGAAAGGAAATTACCAATTCAGTTACACCCAGCTCAATTACTCCATCAAGATGGGGAAAACATACTACAGTCTGCAAAATTAAATTCCCAAGAATATATGAAGTTATGAACATCAATGTCAAAGAAAAATTTGTCCAAAACACATATAATTGATGATATGTGAATCAAGTTATAGGTGTTGAAACTTAAAATCAGGTAAAATGGCATTTGAAAAAAGGCTGTTCTCTTCAACTCATAATTTACTAGTAAATATCTTAGCGCTTTCCCTAAATGTTCAGAAACACGTTAAGGAACAATGAGGTGAAAGCAGGAGCATGCATGTGTGAATGTGCATTATCTATTTGTAATACAAAGAGATGTTTCTTACCTGAATAGATGCACTCTAAGGGCAGTGAAGTTGTTCAGTCACAGAGAAAAAAAATCACCAAAAAAAAAAGAGTCAGTTTTTTTTTTTTTTTTTTAAGTGCATATTACATCAACTGAAATTTGCATCAATTGAAAGAAATCCATCTTATCTTGCTCGAGAAGAACCAACCTTTGCGAGCAAAGAGCGAGAGAATACTTTACAATCTGCACAGTGAGCATTGCACAACCAGATGGTTTCTTTATTTGCTAATGCTCTTCCTGGCAAACTGTCCAAAAATTTGATACAAGAATTATAATCTTGATATCACAGTGCATAATAACAGAATTACAAAGAAAGGTTTTCGATTAGTACCCTTCGCCAGGATTGAATGCAAATGACATACAAACCAAGTAGTACCACTCGGCATCGGAGAGATCCTCAGGAGACAATGCAGCAGAAGGTCGCTTAGCCTGTTGTTCAATTTCACCTTCAAGAAGAGACTTATAAAGTTCCCTCAATTGTTCACTTCTCTGCAAGCCTATTTTGTCATGTTTAGGTTCCGTAGCTTGCACTGTCTTCCTAGTCTTGATGTCTCCATTGTAATACCCATCTAACCACTCCAGTACCCTTAAGAATATCAATAAATTGCATTAAAATTTTCCCAAACAAGCACATAGATTTAAAGGGAAAGTATGCTAGTTAAGTCTTTCAAAACTCCTAATTCCTGCATAATCATTTGTTTTCATAGTAAAAAACTTTGCACAACCCATTAGAATCTTTTGTAGGAAGAAATTTCTCATGCAACCTGGTTACAGATTTAATGAGATGCTAACAACAATGAATGACACTATATAGGTGCATCCATTAAATTAACAAAATATGAGAAAAAAAAAAAAGAAAAAAGAAAAATCAACCCAGTTAATTCTAGTAGTTGGCTGTACAGTTTTCTAGTATAAAAAAGAAATTCATAATTTTGTAGGAGTAACATTTCAATGGAATTGTATTATAGGTACACTTATTTCATTATTAAGACACGGTACAAACAAAAAAAAGTCAAAAAAAAATTGTTTTTGGAAAAAAAGAACCGAAGGATTGCGTTGTGCATTATTAATTAATATGAAGATAGAAATGCAAGTGAAGGAGATAACCAAAATGCAAGTGAAGGAGATAATTAAGTACCCTTGTTGTCTAGTTGAAAGAGACCAGAAAATTGCATAGCTCCATTGAATACTCCTCACAGCAACCGCAAGCTTTTTCCTCAAATTCTCTGGTCCTGTCTCATGGCTATGGAGGGTATCACCCATTTCGGAACCCATATGATAAAACGTGAATTCAACTCAACCTACAAGTGAAAAAGGCATAAACTCGGACTTTTAAGGAGACCCAGATGAAAATATCGGCCAAGTTCAGATTTTCAGTACCCAATCAAAAGTGGCTTATATCATACATAACACATCATCTTAGTAATTTTGGTATTTAGCCTCGACACTTGAGCAGACAGTACGGATTGGGTAATTTCTTTTTGAGCCAGAAAAACCAGTAAAAAGTCTACAAGACAAAGGTGGGAGCTTAAAAATGGAAGGTTTGGACCTGCTCACTGTTGTTTTTTAATTTTACCATCAAGCAAGAAAAAAGCAGCAGTGTATCCTCTGTTAAATTAAGTACAGGTAAATTACTATTTATTTTTTAAAATTTGTATCATTTAGAAAATAATTTTTTTAATTCTTGATATTTTATTCTGTTGAATAAAATAATTTTTTCATTCAAATTTTATTGAAAATTTAATTAAAAAATTAAAAATAAAATGATAAATAACACCTACAGTACCCTACCATCACCTCTTTCTTCTTATTTCCGGTCTTGAACTTTGTAAGATACCCTAGCGTAATCTCCTTTCATCTTTAGATAAAACTTTTTTTTTTTTTTTTTTTTTGCCAACACAGATAAAACATCTTGACTCATCTAAAAGTGTTCGGAAATTCTTAAAAACCTTTACATGCTGAGCAAAATCATCCATCGAAAATGGAGAGGCTTCTTACCTAAAATCAAAGTCCAGAGGCTTATGCAAATAAGGTGAATTCTACGATGCCCCAACTTCCATTACAATCCCCCTAAGCAATTATTTTTTTCTTCTGAAATGATTGAATATCATTGATGAGGAGGATAAAACATATTTAAGTGTACAAGAATTTGCAAATCACTAGGCAGATTACATATCCAATTAGAATTATAACAAAGACTTCAATTTTTAGATATCCAATATGTAAGTTTAGTTTTGATTAATTTGAGAATTGATTTGTTGATTATTTTTTTGGGTTTAGTTAGAGAGAGAAATGTATGAATAAGTAAGATGAAATGAAACAGAAAATTCAATTGTAAATAAAAAATGTTTTAAAATTTTTATAAATTTTTAGCAAAAAAATTTACAAAATGTCTATATAGTGTAATGGAATAAAATTTCAATGAATAAATAGTTTATTCCTCAAACTGCATGACCCAGGCCATTAATTTAAACAAATCTCAAAAACTAAATAATTTTTATCATAAAATGAATGATATAATCTTTAAATTATAAAAAATTAAAAAATTAATTAATTATTTTATTTTAATATAATTTTTAGTAATTAATAATTTTAACTTATTTTTTAAATAATTTTTAAAATAAATATTATAAAATAATTAATTATTAAAAATTTTAATTTTAAATATCCAATAAATTTATCAAAATTTGCGAGTCTCCTTGGAACCCTTAATAGGTTTTTCTTACTATATTGAATTTACATGCCAGAATTTGGACCGCATTTGCTTTGTACATTTTGATTTTTAGGACCGATGTGATTTGAATTTTTTGTCTTTTTAATTTAACAGTTGTCAGCGGTACAAGGTAAAATAAAATAAAATAGTTGTTAGTGGTGCGTTATCTGAAATTTTAAAGAATAACATAAAAAATAGTTATTAGTGGATTTTAATTTTTATAAATGCACAAAACTAATCAGAATGTAAATCTAATCATTACCAATAAAATAAATAAATAAACAATTGTGGCGCATAATAAATATGGTTTTCTTTCTTTTAATTCTTACCATAAAATTTAAATTTTTTTTTTTTTTTCTAAATGTTTGAGAATGTAAAGTTTTATAATGCAATTATACATATTCTAAAAAAAATCTATGTGAATTTTTTCATTTCTCACATCTTATTCTTCTGCCTGTGGTATGATGAAAAATAACTATTTAAATGTAAAACAAATATAACTTAATAGAGAAGATTAAGGATTTTGAAAATTTTTGAGCATGGTAGCTATATAATAAAAATATTTATATGTAAATTATAATGAAATATATATATAATAAATAAAATTTTAAAAAGTTGGGAGGCTAAATATATATTATTAAAATTATGTAGGAAATATTTAGTTAAAAAATAAAATTTTAAAAATTTTGGAAACTGATATATATATTTTTTCAAAAAATACATAAAATATGTAAGATAAAAAATAAATTTGAGAGACTTGAAATATACATAAATGTAGGAAATATTTAGTTAAAAAGTAAAATTTGAGAAATTTGAGATACTATTAAAATTAAAAATTTTATTTTTATATTAATTATTTAATATATTTATATTTAATTAATAATTTTTTAAATATTATATTTTTACTAATTTTTTGCTCATTATATTAAGTCCATCTTTTATTCAGTAAAAAAAAATCAACATTTATGGAATTTATAAATAAAAAAAAAATTTCCCATTTATAATATTATGTAATTCAACTTAATTAAAAAGGAATATTGGTTAAGCATTAAAAAAAATAACAAAAGTCCTTATTTATTTATTGTCTTGTGCTTGCTTGGACGCAACGTTGCCGTGTACAGTGGTCAACTCAACCCAAAAAGATAATTGGCATATTGCAAAATAATTTTAATTTTAAATTACTTAGTCTCCAATGGAAGGGCCCGTGACGGCGTGACGTGACATAGACTGGAGCTTTCAGCTTTTTTACAATTACAATCACTTCTTTTGTTTGACATTCATCAACCACAAGAGGCCACTAATTAAAAAGTTTTGCTTGTTTTTCTCACTCTCTCTCTCTCTCTCTCTTTTTCTTTTTTTTTTTTTTTTTCGGTTTTTTATCACGTGTTGTGCTGCAGCTTAAAATTATTAGCTAGCGATATTTAAAAAAAAAAAACACACACACACATGTTATATAAGTTTGCTGGAGGAAAGCCAATAAAAAAAACAAAAGCTTACGGAGGAAAGTGTTATTATTATTATAAAATACTATTTTTAATTCTTTAAATTTATTTTAAATAATAATTTGATTCCAACAATTTGTGACTATGATAATGACCTATTGATCGAATCAATTACACGATACACCATTCAGGCCACTAAATCGTGTTTTGTTTATTTATTCACGAGAATTTTCTCTTGTAATCTTTTGTTTTTGTCCTTTAAAAAAATTATTTAAAAAATGTAAAATTCATCTCGTTAACTTTATTCAAATGTAAAGCTTTTTACATAAGCGTGAGTGAACAATTTAGAATACTAATGAGATTGATAGGGTGTTGGAATATGATGAATTGTTTGATTTTTATTCAAGCAAATTAACTAATAAGTTTTTTTTTTTTTTTATCATTTTAAAAGTAAAAAAAATAAGAAAAATGATTAATTTAATTTAATATGTAAATTTATTTTTTATTACTTTGTTGATTGAGTTCAATTTGCATAAAGAGAAATAACGATTTTTGAATTTGATTTAAATTGAATATGAGAGATTGTTGAAATAAAAAATTTAATTACAAATAAAGTATAGTTTAGGCTTTTCGCAAAATTTAAACTGAAAAAAGTAATAGAAGTCTATTTAGTGTAATTGAATCAAATCTTATGCACTAAATAGTGATTTTTCAAATTGTATGAACAAAATCATTATTTAAGATAAATCTATTTGATTAATTAGTACTATATAATTTATTATTATTATTATTATTTATAGAGGTCAAAAACTATATAATATGGTGGGTTATTCAAGAAAATAATAATCTATCTTTTTATTCTCAACTATTTAATTAATTTCTCAAAATAGAAAAATTATTTCATTAATTATGTTAAATTTTAGAGATGAAATGATATTTTAACTATAAATTATTTTCAAAACATTTTTCTCATATTAAAATAATAATAGCTTCTTAATTATTTTTAAAAATCATTTCATTAATTATATTAAATTTTAAAGATAAATTATATTTTAACCATAAAGAATGAATACATATATATTTTAAAATCATGACAATTTTTAAAAAGATATTCTAATTCTTATATTTTATACACATCGATTGTCAATATATATAGCTAAAGTCTCAGCCTAATGTCCATTATTATTAACTTAAAAGAAAAAAGGGGATTGATATGATTTAAATTTAGGACTATCATGCAATATAAATAATTTCACATACGTAATTAATTATGTGCTTTGACTAATATTTATGTTTAGAATAAATGAATATTAAAAACTCATTAGGTTTTTTTTTTCCTTCTTCATATGTATAATACATGTCACTGAATTTAGAAGTTGATAATAATATATTTATTTTTATAAATAGTGATCGATGGAGGTATTTGAAAATGTTTTTAAATTAATTTTTGTTTTCTAAAAAATATTATTATAATTAAAAAATTATGATTAATATCATATTATTAAAATGGTTCACCAAGCCAGTTAAATAATGATAATAATTAAAAAAAAAAAAAACTATGATTTGAATGCATAAGAAATTTCCTAGTACGATCAATGCCACCAAGATTGGGCGCATCCGGCGTTACGTGGCGTTATGAGGAGAAAGCCCAGGCGGGTAGGGGCCAGCAAATGGAAGATGATGCCCCTTCCATGCTTTTTGGAATATTTAATCATGTTGCTTGTATCTAATAATTTACATCAAAAGAGTTAAAATTTTAAAATAAATCAATTCAAACAAAAAACTTAAATAAATATTTATCTAATTTATAATTAGTCAAATTTAAAAATAAATATATATTTAATTGAAATTAAATTTTCAAACTTAAATGAGACTATTATTTGTGGTTTAAAAATAGACTATTATACATGCTTTTGTGTGTATAAATGAATTAATTATCAAACATACTATTAGACTTAATATAATTTGCAAAATTTAAATTACTATTATTAAACTTCTTATTAATTGAACTTTGTAATTCATTAAGTTAATAATTAATAATTTTGTGTGTCTTTAATTTTTCAAGTTCATGATCTTTACTTATAACTTTTGATTTTGTTCATAATTATTCAAAATGAGTTTTTTCATTCGAAGGATTTGATTCATCTACATCTTCTATTTTTCTTTTTAATTTGTTTGGCCTCTGTATCTGATTATCTGTATATTTTAATCAAAAAATATAAATAAATCTTTGACCTAATGAAATACTAATAATAGACTTTATTTATAATTTTTTAATTAAATTTTGAATTAGTTTTTGTTTATATGTTGCTGAAGTATGGTTAATTTAAAATTCATAATTTTTTTTCTAGTATTAACTTTACCAATAGTTTTCCTGTTTGCATTAGTAATTCTATCTTATTGAGCTCGTTACTATGTTCCTTGGCATTTTTAGTTTGTTTTGTTGAACTTGATGATCAAACATTTATTTTTCAATAAAAATTCTTTGAAAAAAAAAATACCATTAACCAAATAATTCTTTTTTTTTTTTAAGCATGTATAACACATTCAATTTATTTGGTATATGAGATTATTTAATTAAGTCGAAGTATTGATAAATAAAATTATATTTGATACATATGATTTAAATTAGTTTTAATAATTTTAAAAATTTAATTAACACATAAAACATGTATTATTTAAAATATAATTTTCTATATTTTTAATAATTCATGTTTAATGAAATAACTAATCTCATTATCTATCACATTTTATTTATTAAAATAATCTAATTTTTTATTTCTTATAAAAATATAATTATTTAATATTGTATATTAAAATTTATATATCAAATAAATATTAAAATAAATAATCACATAATTTAATTAAATATAATATTTAAACAATTTTAAGAATTATAAATACATAAACCAAACGGGGTATTCTACCCTCATTTGAAGTAAATTGGCTATTAAATGAGGCATACATATTAAATTAATCCAAAATGTCATTTCAGACTTATTAATTGAACATCAATAATAATTTTGAAGACATTTGTAATGTACGTGAACAAAGTCATGGGACCCATTTCCGTTTTATTGTCCTTTCACTGGAATACAGGAATTGACAAATCGTACTCAGGTCTGTCTTTATATATATATTCAAAACTTCATTTCCACTTGCAAAACTTCAAATGCATAAATAAAGTATTATATATTGACATTTGACAGTGTACATTAAGTATTATAAAATATTTTGCAACCCATCAAAAATAAAAATTTGACAAAAAAAAATGTATTATAAAATTTCTAGCCGTACATTACGAAAACATTGGACTTGGATTAAAGAAATAAAACAAAAAACATTTTTTCCATCTGTTTACAGGTATTTACTCCATTTTTTTTTATATATTTCATGCCCTAGTAAATTCATTATGATCATCATATGGAAAATTTTATTTTTATCTTATTTAGTATGAGAAATTTTATAAAATTTATAAATTTATGTTAGATTAACTGTTTGACAATATAAAATATAATCAAAATTTATAAATTTTTAAAAATTTCTTATTTTTCAAAATATTTCTTTCTTAGAGATTTTAATTTCTTACCTCATAAATGAAAAAATTTAAAATTATACCTACTAATTTATTAATTTTATAATATATTTAAATGGTAAAATTTTTAAAATTTATAAATTCCATAATTCTTAAATTTAAAATTTATAAATTTAAAAGTATCTAAAGCCAAACGAATTCTTTTGAACTAGGGTTGGAAAATTCCCCCTCCATAAAACAGTGGAAATAAGTGCATGCACCTAATTAAGATTGGCGCCGAAATAAAAACAGCACCATGTATTTATAATGATTGTGACACGCATTAGCTATTGTCGTGATAGTAACTATTATGATGAAACAAGCGTCTTAAATAAAGCACTGTGACGCTGCTGTTGAAGAGTTGAATACATAAAATATTTTGAAAATTTTATTTAAAATAATTAAATTCAATTAAATTTTTACATAAAAATTACTTTAAATATTTATTTTATTTTATAAAAATAACTAATAATCATGAAAATTTATGAATTATGTTATATATATTTATATAATTTAATAATAAATTGCAAAATAATATAATCTTTGTTGAGTTAGAAATATATAATTTTTTATATGAAAAAAATTGAATTTTTAAAATTATTTTTTTATCAAGAAATTTTTATCGACAAAACATATTACAAATATCAAGTCAATATGAACAGGTGTCAAACAGTATAATTCAATACGGACGAAAATAAATACAAATAAATTAAAACTTTCCATTATTTTATATCAAATATAAAAATTGTTAAAATAAGATTTTATTTTAATTGAATTTTTAATATAGGTAATATTTATATACATATGAACAAAATTAATTTACTATTAGCTTATTTTTATTTATTGGTCGAAACATTTTCATGGTACAGAATCAGCGTGCATTAATTAGGACGATTCCAAGAAATTATTATGTTGATTTGTTTATTGCAGTTGTACCTGAGAGTCACAGGTTTCACATGCCATTGGCAGTAATATTTCTAGTGACTAGCGTCTATCAATTTCACGTCGGTTCTTCCGGGGGAAGGACGAAGGATTTTTGGTTTTTTTTTTTTTTTTTTTTTAATTTTATTTTGGGCCTACTTATATAAGAATATATGTGATTATACAAGGACGATCCGAAATAAAAAATAAAAAAAAAATTCAATGGGCAACATATTACACATAATGTAAATAATAATAAATACAATTACATATTTATATGTAAGCCAAATCTAAAGTGAATATTATAACATAATTTTAGAATAATTTGTTTTCATACAATAAAAAAACAGCAAATTGAAAAAAATAATAAAAACGTGTTCTTTCTTTAAATAAATATAAAGAAAGATCAGCCCATTAAAAGGATAAAAGAAATAAAACTGAAATTATTAAAATTAAAAAAAAAGAAGAAGTATAATTTATACTAACCTACATGAATGGAAGAGGAGGAAGAACTAAGATATTTGTGATTTAAATTAAGTTTTTTGTGGAGCACATCCAACAAATGGGAGTGAAGGGCATACAAAAAAATATTGTGCTAACTTTAAATCTTGAATAGGAGAGGAATAACAAGGAACTTGTGGCTTGAATAAGTGTTTTTTATGGAGTAGATCTAAATTGATGAAGGGAAAGGAGAATAAATGAAAGCAAAAAATTTAGAGTGAGGGAAAAATTATAGAATAGCTATTAAGTTCAAGATCTTAGAATTTCTTTCATTAGATTATTCAATAATAACAATAATAATAATAATAATAATAATGATAATGATAATATTAAGGAATCAAGATAGACTAAACAGTTAAATCGATTAAATCGAAAATCAATTAAAGCTTCGATTCAATTTCTTATTAGATTATAAAAATAAGCTTATTATCTTCTTTTTCTTATAATTGTTTTTTATTTTGATTTTATAAAATAGCAAAAAATTAAAAAAAAAAAGTAATACAAGATATGGAAATATGAAAGACTAATTTTTAATGCCAATAAAAAATCTAATATTTTATTTAAATTAGAACATACCACAACTAAAAAGCTTTGCTTCAATTTTAAGTGAGAGTACACTATTGTAATCTAAATTTTATTTAAATTACAAGTATATCATAACTACAAAGTTTAGCTTTAATTTTAAGTGGAAACATATTTGTAATTTTGTGGAGCAAAAGATAAAATTTTCCTGTAAGAGAAGTTTACAATACACTATCCTCAAGGTGCATCCACCCCTGGGATTATATTATTATACAAATAATTACATTTAAAAAAAAAACTTATTTTGAGATTTTTTTTTAATATATGCATTTTAACTCTCTCCTAATTTTATGAAAATCAACATTAGTAATTTTTTTATTATGTCATAAGATGCTATTTTGAGTTATTTTCATGAATTATATTGAATTTATCATCAAAATTTGATTAAAAGAAGAGATCATTTGTATTAAAACTAATCATAAGACATTTACAAATAAAAAGAAAAAACATTTATATGTGTTTTAATCTCAAAATTGAACATTAATAAACAAAATGAGGAACAAATTAGTTTTTTTTTTTAAATGATACATAAATTCTAATATATTTTTAGCTTATAATTAAAGTTTTGATTTTAATTTGGGGATAAAAACTATTAGAGTATCTTAAAGAATTTCTATAATAAGTGAATCTCAAAGAGTTTATCCTTTTTCTTAAAAAAATTGATAATATGCTATAGATAAAAAAAAAAAAAAAAAACTAAAACAATGGAAATGTGTTATGAATGGAATCCGTAACTATAATTTTTTTTTTTTTTTAAATAACAGCAAGCTTTATTAAACTCAATTATTCAGATCAAATATATAAGTCTACTATAAAATGTCCGACAAAGAAAAGGACATAAATGGGCAATATAAATAATATACTATATTCGCTATCGAATGAGCGAGCATGTTAGATTGTCTCTTAACATCAAAAATAGGATAATCACCATTACTTTATAACTATAAATTTAATATAACGAATAATTATTATTCCAATAAAAAAAAATAAATAAAAGACATAGAGAGAATAAAACACTAATTAAACACGTATATAACTAGATTGAAAACAATTATTAGCAAAAGTATAGAACTACCTTGATTATCTGCAGCCCTGCCTGCCTTGGGTGGGTGGGAAAAAAACAGAACAAAATCTTCTAATCAATCCCTTGGGCATATACACGTAAAGAAACTAGCACAACCAAAAATTGCCAATAATTTCATGAGCCAAGTTGGTGTTTTGGGCTCTAGAGTAACATAGTAATCTTCCTTTAGAGCTAGAGCAAATTCTTGGCTTGAACATTCTTCTAGTTCTACTTCTTTTTCTGTATTTCCCATTTCTCTTGATTATAATTTAGAAATAATTATTATTATTATTAGTGTTTTGGTTAAACTACTGCTAGTTTTGTTAACTAGATAAGTCAATCTCAGGATCCATAACCAGAAAATTAGATTTGAGGATATATAGGGATTCGACCTATTCAAATTTCAAAATTAAAGATAATTTTTTTTAAATAGGAAAGGAAAAGACATAATTTACCAAAAATTAAATAGTAGTTTTAAATTATTATTATAAAAATAATAATATTTAAAATAAAATTTAGTTAAAAAAAAATACTAATTTTCAGTCTCAAAAATGGAGGTATTTTAAAGGTGGGTGGGTTTACTTTGAAATGGATGCCTCTTTCTTTAACCTAAGGAAAAGCCCATAAGATGATCATCCAAACCCCAGTAACAAGAAAACCCAAGTCGAAGTCCACGTGTATGTCTTTGAATAGTCAATTAATTCCACGTCTCATCACTCCTAAAAGTAACCAGATAGATTTTGCGTGAGCGTGAGCGTGATCCGTCCAACGGTATCTCGGATCCATAAACCATCTGTAAACAGAGTTCCCGTACCCGCCACTCTCTCGAAAGAGTTACTTCTCTTCTCTATCTCTTCAACTTTCCGAGAAAACAAAAAGAGAAAATCTCTCATGTATGATGAATCTCTCTGAAAGCCTCTCTCATTTCTAATTTCTACACATTTTTTTAAGAGATTTTAAAATGGCGGTTTCATCAATTCCGCTTTTACACTGTTTGAAGCCTTGTAATGTGGCCTCTAATGCAATCATGGATTCTCCATTATCACAGACACAATCCCTTATAGCTTCTACGACTAGATTTCCCGGATTCTCGTCGGAGTTTAATTTGTGTCGTTTTAGAGGTAGTCTCGTGCCGTATGGTGTTCAGTCTGGAAATTTAGCTTTAGCGAGAGACAGAGGGCAAAGAACCGACGCTGATCCTCTTCTCGGTGGTTCAATGGATGATGCTGAAGACAATAAGGTAGGATTAATCACATTCTTCAATTAATAATTTACACTCGAATAAATTCGAGTTTATATGATAATCCGTTAGAAATTGTTGATATGAGATTAGAGAGAAATGAACATGTATAATTGCATAACTATTTGCTTTTTTTTTTTTTTTTTTTTTGGTAGGTTGCGGAGATACATCCAAAGGTGGAAGAGCGAGATTTTACTGGCACGGCTTATGTTCCTGTATATGTGATGTTACCTGTGAGTTTACTTGTTTTGTTACTGTTCTTTCATCTTCCAAATGAACTGAGCTCTGGTCCCTGAAACATACAATTCAAGTGATTCAGTTTTATTTTTATTCATTGAGTACCGTTATTTCAGAAGGTGTAGAATCATTTGCTGCATTTCAACACTTGCCTGACTATTAATTGCATGTTTGTTTTTCTATCTTATTACGGGAGGATGGCAGCTGGGTGCCATCAACATGAATTGTGAGTTGGTTGATCCTGAAGGTCTTCAAAATGAGCTAAATATCTTGAAATCAGCTAATGTTGATGGTGTTATGATTGATTGCTGGTGGGGAATAGCAGAGCGTCATGCTCCACAGGTATATAACTGGAGTGGCTACAAGAGGCTTTTTCAGATTGTGCGTAAACTTAAGCTTAAATTGCAGGTAAATTTATATCCAATATTGATATTCTTGGTCTAGTATGGAATACCTGTAACCTTAGAGCTGTGCTCTCAGAGTTGTGTTTGATGTTTCCGTTCTTTTTCCTTTTGTCTGAACTTTTCTATTGAAAGGACACCAATAATTTCTCTGGCCTTCTTTATGCTATAACTTCCTACCTGTGTGTTCATTTTTTTAATATGACTTCTGTGTAACATAAGCTTTGAAGAGGTAGAAGTGGTAGTTTTTCTACAAAGTTCCCAGTGTTCCCTGGAAAAAGAAATTGCCTTTTGCTTAGTAGCAGCTGCAGGAAAATGCCATTACACATCCATTTATGTATAGCTCTTTTTTTTTTTACATGATTATTGTGTAAAATTCTTTCACCATACATGTGCTTATTTATTCAAAGTTCTCTGTGTGTCACACAAACAGGTTAAATTTTGTGATGTTTCCCCATGTATCATTGTCAATGATGTATTGAATTTATATCCTAGACATAGATGCATGCCTCTGACAATGGAAAACAGCTTCAGCTGGGAGATAGGAATGACTGGCTTTTTTTGTGGTATAGACTATAGAGACCAAAACTAAAACCCTTTATCATTGGTTATAAATAAAACGCTAAAAGGCTTGGCAATTACACACAACATACAAATCATAGAATCTTGATGTTATATAAAAGTTGACCTCGTATTGTTTTCAGAGCAATATCATTACTGTTTGATTCCATATTTCGAATTAACATTTTTTTCATGAAGATCATTGCTGCTATTGATCTATAGAACTCCTTTTTAGTTGTGTTATTGTTTCCTCACTCTTATGTGGGTTCAGGTTGTTATGTCATTCCATGAATGTGGAGGCAATGTTGGTGATGATACACATATTCCACTTCCTCGATGGGTGACAGAAATTGGTCGAAACAATCCTGACATATATTTCACAGATAGAGAAGGAAGACACAATACAGAGTGCCTCACATGGGGAATTGATAAAGAACGTGTTTTGAGAGGCCGGACTGCTGTTGAGGTATTGCTTTTACAGTAATATTTTCTCTGTGATTCATGTTGGCCATATCTAAGATGAAAACATGTGTAATCATGCTTTTCCTGTATTTTCTTGTGTAATTTGATTTTCTCCTCCTATGCCTTGAAGTATGAATTACTTTTAAGCATATTGTTAAATTCATTGTAATCTATTAAAATGTATTGATATTTTTACACTCAGAGACAGCTTCCTGATTCCATCTGATAGTGTCTTTATTATACAGAGCAACTTTTTTTTTTCTATGGTGCTTGTTAAGTTATGGCTGAGGTTTGAAATTCATGCTATCAACAATTGTCTACAAATCTCTGTTAGCTTATATTATCTTTCGTCCTGAGTTCCTGATATGTGTTGTTAGTAATGAAATTGGATTATTTTTAATTTGAAGTTTCTTGTTATGACATGCTGCTTGATTGTCACATATCAATGTCATCTGTTTCATTTCCCCACATTTCATCTCTTGAAGAAGTTGCTTGAGCCAAATAAGTTCACAAGTGGCTAAAGCCATGGCTCGATATTCTGCTTCTGCGCTTGACCTTGCTACAACATCCTGCTTTTTACTCTTCCATGATATTAAATTCCCTCCAATCATGACACAATAACCAGAAGTGGACCGTCTATCGGAGGGAGAACCTGCTCAGTCTGCATCTGAATAGCCAACCACTTGTGTATGACCTTTGTTTTCATATAACAAACCTTGCGCAGGAGTTCCTTTGATATATCTCAAAATGCGAACAACAGCATCCCAATGACTATCACATGGAGACTGAAGAAATTGACTAACCACACTTACCGCAAAAGAAATATCCGGTCGTGTAATAGTAAGATAGTTTAACTTTCCAACAAGCCTCCAATATCTGCCAGGATCTTTGAAAGGCTCCCCCTGTCTTGGAATAAGTTTCACATTAGGATCCATAGGAGTATCCACAGGTTTGCAATCCATCATACCTGTTTCTTCTAGTATATCAAGGGCATATTTCCTTTGTGAAATTGCAACTCCACTCTTGGACTGTGCTACCTCTATCCCAAGAAAGTATTTTAGCTTTCCCAAGTCTTTAGTTTGAAAGTTGCTAAACAAATATTGTTTTAGTTGAGAAATCCCTTCATGATCATTGCCAGTTATGACAATATCATCAACATAAACAACTAGATAAGTGCACTTTCCATGATTTCCACGCCGATAGAAAACTAAATGATCAACATCACTTCGACGCATGCCAAATTTTTGGACAACAGCACTAAATTGTCCAAACCATGCTCGTGGAGATTGTTTCAAGCCATAGAGAGATCGACGTAGTCGACATACCAAACCAGACTCCCCCTGAGCAACAAAACCAGGGGGTTGCTCCATATACACTTCCTCGGTCAACTCCCCATGCAAGAAAGCATTTTTGATGTCAAGTTGATGGAGAGGCCATTGATAGATAGCTGCCAAAGAAAGAAGAAGACGAACAGAAGCTATTTTGGCGACAGGGGAAAAAGTATCGCTATAATCAAGACCATAAACCTGTGTGTACCCCTTTGCCACAAGTCGAGCTTTCAACCTATCAATTTTACCATCTGGTCCAACTTTAACCGTGTACACCCATCAACAGCCAACAGTGCGCTTCCCAGGAGGCAAAGAAACAAGCTCCCATGTACCATTATTATGCAAAGCAGTCATCTCCTCAGTCATAGCAGCGGACCAACCAGGATGGGTAAGTGCTTCACTGACAGTTTTAGGAATTGAAACAGTAGACAGTGTGGAAACAAAGGCATAATATGAAGGAGATAACCGGTGATAGCTCATAAAATTATAAATAGGATGAGGATTATGAGTGGAGCGAATACCTTTGCGAAGAGCAATGGGAGCATCTTCTCTCTCTATGTTTGACAAGACCGGTGTAGGAGGAGAGATCGGAATGGGAAGTGAGTCACTAGGCTGTATATCTGCATTCAAATCAGGGTTAGTAGTGGGACGACGAGCATAGACCTGAAGAGGATGAGATGGAGCTGGAGGAGGAAGAACAAGAAAGGGAAGAACATTGGAGACAGATTGCTGAAGCTCTGGCTGTTTAGGAAAATAAGGAGTAGTTTCAAAGAAGGTAACATCAGCAGAGATAAAAAAACTTAGAAGATACGGGGTCATAACATTTGTACCCTTTTTGAAGACGAGGATAGCCTAAGAAAACACACTTAATGGACTTTGGCTGAAGCTTATCCCTGCCAGGAGTATGATCATAGACAAAACAAGTACTCCCAAAAACACGAAGAGGAAGACGAAATGCATCCTGTTTCGGAAACAAAACAGAGTGAGGACTTTGATTATTTAAGACAGAAGAAGGCATCCTGTTAATAAGAAAACAAGCGGTAAGAACCGCATCCCCCCAGAAATGAAGTGGAACGTGATTATGAAGAAGTAAAGTTTGTGCTGTTTCAATGAGATGTCGGTTTTTTCTTTCGGCAATTCCATTCTGTTGGGGTGTATAAGCACAAGAGGATTGATGAAGAATACCCTGAGAAGACATAAATTCGTTAAATTGTTGAGAGAAATATTCTCGGGCATTATCACTACGTAATGTCTTAATGGAAACGCCAAATTGAGTTTGAATTTCAGTACAGAATTTTTGAAAAACAGAAAACAATTCGGAACGATTTTTCATCAGAAATACCCATGTACAACGAGAATAGTCATCAATAAAAGTAACAAAATAATTAAATCCCAAAGTTGTACTGACACGACTAGGACCCCAAATATCTGAATGAACAATGTCAAACACAGCCAAAGCTTTATTATTAATAATCTTAGGGAACGAAACACGAGATTGTTTCCCAAGTTGACAAGACTCACATTCTAAAACACTTAATGAAGATAAATTAGGAGCTAAATGTTTAAGGTTAAGAAGACTAGGATGACCAAAACGACTGTGAAGAAGCTCAGCGGAAGTAATAGAAGCTAAGGCAGCAATGGCTCTTGGAGTGGACATGTAATACAAGCCCTGTGACTCATATCCTATTCCAATCATCTTCCCCGTACGCCGATCCTGCACAAACACATAATCAGAAATGAAAGAGACAATGCAATTAAGTTGTTTAGTGATTTTGCTAATGGAAACTAAATTATATGGACATCCAGGAGTGAACAGGACAGATTGTAAAGTTATTGATGGAATGGGTTGAGCTGTCCCAATGCCCTTAACTTTAGTTTGGGATCCATTAGCTAAGGTAACTGTCGATGAATTTGGAGTAGGAGTGAGATTAGAGAACAGTGTTTCATTACCAGAAATGTGATCAGAAGCACCAGAATCAAGTATCCAGGGATCAGGAGTTGAGGACTGAGTCAAACAGGCAATTGAAGTGCTAGTCAGACTGGATGATTGTTGTTGGGCTTGTTGCTTGGCTTCCTGGAATTGAACATATTCTTCATATTCTGATCTTGTCAAAGTGATGCAGCTGCTGGATGTAGTAGGCAAAGGAAGAATTCCAATGCCATTACTCTGAACCATATGAGCGACAGGACGTCCAGTACTAGTAGGTTGGTTTTGAGGTGGTTTACCATGTAACTTCCAACAAGTTTCACGAGTATGACCTGGTTTATCACAATAAGTGCAATGAACCTTGGACTTGTTACCTCTCCATTTTCGATCACCATGTTGAACAGCAAAAGCAGAAGCTTCAATAGTAGGAGGGGTAGCTGGAGTGGTAGAAATACGAAGGAGTTGAGCAGAAATATCTTCCAAGGTAGGAACAATAGAACCAGTCAGAATTTGATCTCGAACAGAACTAAGATCTTGTCGAAGGCCTATTAGAGCCAAGACCATAAAAAACTTGTCTCTTTGTTTTTCCTGTTCAGCAACATCCTCTGAGAAAGGCATAACTGAATTAAACTCATCTTTCAATGTTTCAACCTGCCCAAGATAACTAGCCATATCCAATTGATTTTGCTGCAAATGGACAATATTAGAAACCATATTGGAAATCCGTTGTATATCATTAGTATACAATATTTTGGCTTTTGTCCAGACCTTACAACAGGTTTTACAGGACTGAAATAGAGAAAGCAATTTGGGATCAAGAGTATGCCATAACAAGCTACATAACTGAGCATCAACTTTAACCCATGCCGTCCTATCAGTTGCAACGATATCAGTAGCATTTTTAATAAGGTGATCATCATATCCTTGGCCTAAGAACCACAGCTCAACATAATTGATCCAAGAAGTATAATTGCTACTGCCTTGAAGTTTAACAGTAGTAATAACAGAAGGGTTAGGGAAAAGAGACTTAACCAAATTAGATTCAGCCATATTTAACAGCAGGACAGTGAAGAGGAAAGTCGCCTGGAGAAGGGCGAGCTTGGCCGGAGAAGATTGCAGGTGGTGGTGTCGCCGGCGAAGATTCCAGTGACGCGACTTGGTGTTTGAGGTCGCCGGTCACTGGGTAAACTCTGGACAGGGGCGGTGACAATAGAAGAAAAGGAATAGAAACCTTAGAAAATAAAAAGAGATCCAGAACAGAAAAGAAAAGAATAGAAACGTATTCAGGCCCTTTGTTGGCTCTGATACCATGTGACGAAAGAAGAATTGGGGTAAAGAATTACTTTTTATTATTCCCTCAAATGTTAGAGATTTAAATAGTACAATAAGGGTACAGTTTTAGGAAACTAATAAAGAGGAATCCCTAATAATCAGCTAGCTAACTATGCTCCTAATCAAAGTAATTATAGCAGCAAATCATAGCTAATTACAGTTAATTACAGCTAATTACAGCAGCATGTCATAACATTTCTGATTTTGCTAAAACAAATGCAGGTTTACTTTGACTATATGAGAAGCTTTCGGGTGGAATTTGATGAGTTTTTTGAGGATGGAATTATCTCCGAGATTGAAATTGGATTAGGTCCATGTGGAGAGTTGCGCTATCCCTCATATCCTGCAAAGCATGGGTGGAGATATCCTGGCATTGGTGAATTCCAGGTATCTTTTGAATAACTTGTAAATAAATTGGTTTTCATCTCCTTAAACAATGATTGTTATCACGACATGATTTAGTTATTAATCGTGTCAGGTAATCTAATAGTTATGATGTTGTCTCATTATCACCTTTCGTGGTCAATTTAGTTACAATCATGGTATTGTTCTGTGAATTGATGCAACACTTTTCAGCTCAGTGTTATGATAAGTACCTGATGAAGAGTCTGAGCAAGGCAGCAGAAGTGAGGGGGCACTCGTTTTGGGCTCGAGGTCCAGATAATGCAGGTTCTTATAATTCTCCACCACATGAGACTGGGTTTTTCCGTGATGGAGGTGATTATGATAGCTACTATGGAAGATTCTTTCTGAATTGGTATTCTCGAGTTTTGATTGATCATGGTGATCGTGTACTTGCTCTGGCCAATTTAGCTTTTGAAGGCACTTGCATTTCTGCAAAGGTGGGCTATCTTTGCAAAGGAGAAACATATTTTCATTTATGGAATGAAGAATGCGAGCAAATTTTCTTTTTTATTTTTTTATATCATTTTTATGCTGAGGATTCTTTGTTATATTTGCAATTGATAAGCAGGTATCAGGTATTCATTGGTGGTATAAAACAGCTAGTCATGCTGCTGAACTGACTGCTGGGTTTTACAACCCTGCAAATCGTGATGGCTATGCTCCAATTGCAGCAATGTTAAGTAAGTATGGGGTTGGTCTCAACTTCACATGTGTTGAGATGCGCACGGTGGATCAGCATGAGGGATTTCCAGAGGCACTGGCAGATCCTGAGGGATTAGTTTGGCAGGTAACAAATGCAGAAGGATCTATTTGGCTATTTTGCTTCCTAGCCTAAAACGTTTTAACCAAGCTGATAAAGGATACAAGGATATGCCTATTCAGTTAAAGGCAGAGAAATATAGGCTATTAATGGAATCTCTTTCATGAAAATTCAATGTAATTTTGCAAATTTCTTGGATATGTCCATGAAATAAGGTTGGAATTGAAAGTTATTTTTCAGAAACTTGGTTAAAATCTCTACTACTGAAGTATTACTTTGGACCATATTAGAGCCATTTGTAGTTTTTCTCTCATCTTTTTGAATATCCAGGTGCTGAATGCTGCATGGGATGCTTGCATACCAGTGGCCAGTGAGAATGCTCTCCCTTGCTATGATAGAGAGGGTTATAACAAGATATTAGAAAATGCCAAACCCCTGCATGATCCAGATGGTAGACATTTATCAGTTTTTACATATCTTAGGCTTAGCCCAGTGCTCATGGAGAAACATAAATTCATGGAGTTTGAACGATTTGTCAAGAGAATGCACGGTAAACTCTCTCTCTCTCTCTCTCTTCCTTAATTTATACACCCTTGTATTTGGTTTCTAGTGTAATTGATGATGGGAATGATATGTTGGTGCGCATGGTGCATGGTAACTACTTTTGGAGGTATTGAGTAGTTCATTTATTTTCCGTGCGTGGTTATAGTCAAGGTTTCATCTCATAACCACAACCTCCTGTCATAAGTAAATATGACTTTGTGTTAGATTGTAGAAAGATATTATCTGGAGGACATGGTTGTTTCTGTGAGGGCATGAATTATTCTAGACTTGTGCTTACTGCTTAGCAAGTGGTTATGATAATTTTTCCTTCTCTTTCTGTATGCCAAAATATGTAAAATATCAAACAAATAAAGAATTGGTGAACAAAATGGTTATATTGTTTCTCTCTCTCTCTCTCTCTCCCCTTTTTTTTTTTTTGACTCTTATCTTAAAAAAATTAGGACTTCTTCGAATTTAGAGCGCATATACAATTTTGAACTTGCCTTTATGAGTTAATTATTTTTGTTACATACAATTTCAGGGGAACCAGTTTGAGTATCCGATCTAATTTGGATGGGAGCCATGCAAAACCACCTTTCATGAAGAGGTGGCTGCCTGTGAGTCAAACATCCTACCACAATAAGATATTGTTAACATATTTTTTTTGCCAGGGAAGATATTGTTAACTTCACTTGTATTTAACTGCAAAATCTAATGAAATATTAATCTATAGATATAATAAGGAAACTGCTCTCAATATCTACAGCTGCAAATGTTTTTTCTTTGTATTTTTTATTTTTTGGAAAGATATTCAATGCGATGTATAATGTTTGACCCGCAGAAATCGATGGATGCAAATGATAAAGGAAGCTGTGAGATTCAGAAAATAAATAAATGTATATTACAATCAGTTCTCTGTTGATGGATTGAGAGAAGGGAAAGAAGTTGAGAAAAAGTGATTTTTTCCATTTCTGTAAATGGTATAACAAAGTACCCTATCCTCTTCATTAAGTTTGGTCTGAACTGGCTACGAACACGTCAAAACATAATGAAGCAAAACAGCAAAGGCTAGGCTACATTGGCAATGAGAGGCTGTGATGATTAAGCCAAAAATTAGCAAGACATTATTAATCCTATTGTTTACACTTGAAGTTGAATTTTTGAATTTTTTATGCTAAAAATATTTCTTTTAAAAAAAATATATTTTGTTCACGAAATAATGAAGGAAATGAATAACATGCTTTGTGAAGTTCTTTTACTATTTTTTTTTTAATTAAAGCTTTAGAAATCGAAGCTTTGCTGTTTAAAACTCTCTATTTTCTATCTTATGAGAGGAATGGATTAAAAATATAAAACAAGAGGAGAGAAATGGTCATCCGTTTCTACACTGATGACATGGCGAGTAGTGATTGGATAATTGCTTTCGTTAGTCATAATCTAAATGCCTTGAAACGGTTATGGTAACTGCTTAGCATGAATCTAGGTCACGTGATCGTGGCCTTAGAGGGCAAAAACTAATATCTCGTGCCCGGCCTACCCAAGCAAGCAAGTGCAACTGCAACGCCCTCGGCACGTGCTACGCGTGTCTCCCTTCCCCCTCGCTCACTTAATACACACGCATCGTCCGTGCCAATCCAAAAAAAAAAAAAAAAAAAACCACACATACGCAAACACGCTCGACCCTTCACACACGAGCGAAACCCTAGCTTTCGCACGCAAACACATAATCTCGCACGCGCCTCCGCCCTCCTACTGGCCGGGCCCGCCTGGTCCTTGCCGGAAAAGCTAAAATTTCTCATCTTCTGTCGGCTTTCTTTCGTCCGTGAGGCTACGGTGACTGGCCGTGAAAATACGCCGGAGTTGTTCTCGTCACCGGGATGTTTTGGTATTGTTGTGGCGAAGTTAGTGTTTTGTAAAAGGGAAGATGGATCTATTGGTTCTTGTGGAGATGCGAGGTTAGAGAGTTTGTTTTTTGTGAGGCAAGAAAGTTAAATTGAAGTCTTGATTCTTCGAAAGTATAGCTTTTGCGTGAAAATTTGCTCGAGAAATTGCTGATATGATAAGGTAATTTTCAGTTTGTGATATTTGTTTATCTGTTATTTGTTCTGTAGAAAAACCTTTAAATCTCAAATGTTAAGATAGAATTTTTCTTCCTTTTATAATGGTTTGTATGCTCGATTTATTTATTTGAAATGGAAGAGAAAAAACTTAGATATTGAGACCATATGGTTTGTTAGGGGCACTGAAATGGCAACTTTTTGTCTTCTTGGACAATAACAGTTAAATATAATATAGAAGATTCAATTAGAAGCTTAACTTCTGTTAGAACTTTCTTTGTTTTTCACCCCTTAACATCTATTTTTTTTTTTTTTTGTTTTTCCGTTGTATGCCAGGCTTAATGTCTTCGAAGGCAAAATCTGAATGGTAGCTGTAGAATCAGTTTGTTGCAGAATTTTTTAGGACATGCTGCTTGATTTTTTTTGGAAAATCTTAGGTTTTCATCTACGCACATACTTTCGTTGCAATGGTGGTACTTGTCTTGCACATATTCAACTACTACTAAGTCTTTGTTGAGTTAAGGAGTTTGGGTTGACAGAGACAACTAGATATAGAGATAATGGCAACAGACATGCAAAAATTGGTAGGAACAAGTGAAGAGGATGATGAGGAAGAAATGGATATGGATGTTAAAGAGGAAGATGATGAAGATGAGGAAAACCGAGAGAAGCTCATTGCCACACAAGTGATGGCAGGCATTGATGCAGGGATGGCATCAAACAGTAGTAATAGTCAGTTTCTACATCATCAGCATATTCAAGAACAAGTTAGCACTCCAGGAGGAGGAGCTCGGAGGAGCAGACCACTTGAAGAAAAGGAGAGAACAAAGCTAAGAGAGCGGCATCGGAGGGCAATCACTGCAAGGATCTTGGCAGGGTTAAGAAGACATGGGAACTATAATCTTAGGGTTAGAGCTGATATTAATGATGTGATTGCTGCTTTGGCCAGGGAAGCTGGCTGGGTTGTTCTCCCAGATGGAACCACCTTTCCTTCAAAATCTCAGGTTCTTTTCTCTCAAGCACTAAGCCTTTTGTTGACTCATTATCAAAGTGATATTGATAAAGATATACATTGATTCTTTGTTGATGTGATATGAAAACTTGTGTGTCCTTAAGTGTACTTTTCAAATATTCCTTTGATCCCTCACATATAATGCATCTCAGAAAGGGGTTTAGATCTTTTAAACTTTTTGCAGGGCTCAAGGCCTGCAGGTGGTTCTTCTGCACAGGCAACATCGTCGTCTTCTCATATGGTGTCACAGCAGACTCCATCTGCTTCCCTTAGGGCAGTGTCTTCTGGTTATCGGACCTCAGTTGAATACAATTCATGTCGACTGAAAGGTGTTTTTATTCCAACTCCATCACCTTTTGATCTATCCCCAAGCACTCAGTCTCAAACTTCAGCAATGATGGGGGATGGAATAGAACAAACTGAGAGTCATCCTCTTATTGGTGGCTCTTTGGATAGTATCAATGACAAGCAGGTATTTTGATGGAAGTTTTTTGGAGATTATATGTACCACCACATCCATCTCTTCGTGTTCTGTTGCTGACACGGAAACGTTGCTCTAAAAAATTGAATATGTATAAGATCCCTATTGAGAATAGACATTTGAAAAGCAGTCAAATGCACGATTTCTTTATCTGTAGGCTGCATATTTCACTTTAAACATAGTCAATTCAACTAACCTTTGAAAGGAGGACTATGTGAAGGATGCTGCAAACAACACCTTTTCTCAGACAAGAAGAAATATGTATATATATATATATATATATATATATATATATATATATATATAATGTGGTGCATAAGCTCATTCTCATAAATATTTTCTGTACTCTTTATTAAAGCTTGATGCTTTTCAGATTTCAATAGTTTATGTCTCAGCCTTCTTCTGTTCCTTTTTTTAGATAGTTGACATATCCCCAAAGTTATCTGAGCGAGATTTTGCTGGCACTCCATATGTACCGGTTTATGTGATGCTACCAGTAAGTTTCTTTGTCAGTTCTCAATTTTGATCTATCTCTTTCAGCACCTTATATTTTCCTTACTGGGGCCTACTTATAGAAGCAGGAATCACAATTTTATTTTTGGTATCCTGCTTAAAGGTCTTTTGGTAATGCTGACTTAAGTGCTGAATGTGATGTCTATCAATACTTTGCAAGGTTTTGTTTTATTTCATACTTTCTTGGTTGCAGTTGGGTGTCATAAATATGAAGTGTGAGCTGGCCGATCCAGATGGCCTATTAAAGCAGCTGAGGGTATTGAAATCTGCAAATGTAGACGGTGTCATGGTTGACTGCTGGTGGGGAATAGTGGAGGCACATGCTCCACAGGAGTATAACTGGAATGGTTACAAGAGGCTCTTCCAGATGGTGCGTGAGCTTAAACTAAAGTTACAGGTGAGTTTTGTCAAATTTTTTTTTTGCTAGATGGTATAACAAACACTGATTGTTGGCTATTCTATGTTAAATGTTAGTCCAACAATTTATAAGCCCAATTATTGAATGAATATTGAATTGAATTGATTAATGACACTTGGCTAGATTAATTAAATGTTTCATCATAGCATGCTATTACATCTGGTTATTTAGATGAAGTTGCTTTGTTATTGTTTTTGTAGTTTCATTCTGCATCTGATCTCCACCTGTTTTATTGACATCAGGTTGTGATGTCATTTCATGAATGCGGAGGCAATGTTCGTGATGACGTTTGTATCCCTCTGCCACATTGGGTTGCAGAAATTGGTCGAACTAATCCTGACATATTTTTCACTGATAGAGAGGGAAGACGCAACCCAGAATGTCTCTCATGGGGAATTGACAAAGAGCGAGTGCTAAGAGGCCGAACTGCTCTTGAGGTATTACATTCTATTAGGCTAACTGTACATCAGTTTGTGGTAGTGCAATTGCTTGTTTGCATGCTATTTGCAATTAAACATGTTGTATAATTGTTTCACCGTACAGAAAAATTTCAAGTTTTATAATTAATTTTTTTCTTCAGTGACAAAAAGGCAAAATATGCTGACAATTGAATATTTAGAACACATTTTAGCAAACATTGTGAATGTAATGGCAAATCTGGAACTGAATTTTATTTATGCTCACATCTGCATTCTGCAATAATGAAAAATGGTGCTTAAATTTGTTAGCCTGTTGTCTCTATGTCATTGGGAATTTTCTATGAAATAGTTTGAAATTAGTAGATTGGGTCTTTGATCTTCTTTTTATACTAATGTAGGTATACTTTGACTACATGAGAAGCTTTCGGGTAGAATTTGATGAGTTCTTTGAGGATGATCTCATTGCCATGGTTGAAGTCGGACTCGGTCCTTGTGGGGAGCTACGATATCCATCTTGTCCTGTAAAGCATGGTTGGAGATATCCTGGCATTGGTGAATTTCAGGTTAGCTATATAATTTGATATTTTCCTTTCTTAATGATGTAAGGTTCTCTTTTTCAAGTTCAAGCTATATATTCATTGATATTGAGGAAGTTGAGGCAGATCAAATCTGTGCCATCAACTTACATGAAATTTTCTTTGGTACTTTGCAAACTTGCTTTCTTTGCTCATTGGTGTACATGCACACATGCACATATAAGTATACAACTATTGTTGCTGTTGCAGTGCTTTGGGTCACCCATCAACTGCTTCTAGCTAGCCTATTTACTCAGCTCCTTGTCACCCTTAGTTTTATCTCCTCTAAAAGTGCAGTGTGTTTTAGGGTTTATTAGGTTCTTCAGAAAACATAATTCCTTGAGAAAGAATTTATGTGCCTGATCATACATTTTATCTCAATCAATGCACACCTTCCTAATTTTTGGATTCCTATTCATCATATCTGACTAATACTATAAAAGGTGAAGTTACAAAGGAGAATTTTCTAGAGTATGTGAAAAAGGTCACTGTATACATTATACTGGTTGCTTCCTATTTCTTTTATTTTCCAAGCTATCAGTAGCTATTGTTGTCATTTGTTTATTTGTGGTGATGAAGTTCTCTATTTTGTAGTGTTATGATCAATATTTGTTAAAAAGTCTAAAGAAGACAGCAGAAGCAAGGCGACACCCATTTTGGCCTACAGGACCAGAAAATGCTGGTTCCTATAATAATCAGCCACATGAGACTGGATTCTTCTGTGATGGAGGGGACTATGATGGCTACTATGGCAGGTTCTTCCTTAATTGGTATTCTCGGGTTTTAGTTGAACACGGTGATAAAGTTCTTTCTTTAGCGAAGTTGGCTTTTGAAGGCACCCAAATTGCTGCAAAGGTGAGTCAGCTTTTCAGGGTTTTTTTAAACTTGAAATGATATTTTCGTATAATTTTTAAAATCAAAATTGCAACTGAAGCTTGTTTCTCCATTGTTTTTGTTTAATCACTTTGATCTTATTTTCAATCAGATCTTGTATGATTGATTCATTCTTTTCACAACTGATTTTAGAAGCATTTTTTCTTTTCTTCTTTCAAGTAACTGGTTATGGTTTGATCCAGTCTGTTTGCTACATTTTAATTGTTGAGCAGCTATCAGGTATTCACTGGTGGTACAAAACAGCCAGTCATGCTGCTGAGTTAACTGCTGGATTCTACAACCCAAGCAATCGTGATGGTTATGCTGCAATTGCAACAATGCTGAAGAAGCACGGAGCTGCTTTAAACTTCTCTTGTTCTGAATTGTGGATGTTAGACCAGCAAGTGGATTTTGCTGAGGCACTTGCTGATCCTGATGGTTTATTGTGGCAAGTAAGTACATCCATTTCAGTTTCAATATTTACTTAATAATACATTTTATCCAGGAAAAAATGTTTCCTCTATGGAAGCTTTATTTTGTTCGTCTCTGGGAAATTAGGCAAAACATTTTGCAATATCTTTCTGTGATTCACTCTCTGAATGGTACATTTATAATTAAAAGTTTTTGGCAATGAGCATTGTAATTGTTTACTTTCAGGTTCTGAATGCTGCATGGGATGTTGACATACCAATTACCAGTGAGAATGCACTGCCTTGCCATGATAGGGTTGCCTATAACAAGATTTTGGATAATGCCAAGCCCTTGAATAATCCAGATGGAAGGCATTTTTTGTCTTTTACATACCTTAGGCTCAGTCCACTTCTTATGGAGAGACAGAATTTTATGGAATTTGAACGTTTTGTCAAGAGAATGCATGGTAAAGCACTAGAGAATTCTACTATTACTTCTAAATTTTTGTCTCTTTGCAAGCTGTTTAATTTACATAATTACCTAGTTCAAGCACATTTTTGGTGGGAAGGGAGCTAATTTCTCATCAATGAGGGTGAAAAAAGAGGCTGATTAATTTTTTTTGAGCATTGGGAGAGGGAAATTTAAACTTAAGTCTATTGTCCAGGTTGTATATGTACTCACCAGTAGGTTATGCCAAGGTGTGCAGAGAGGGTGATTAACTGCTTTGCCCAAAAAGGCCTTTCTGGTTCTTGAGGTATGACACTTTCCAGAATTAGAACTATAATTCTTGGAAGTGGATTTTACTGATTTTCTATTATCTGCTATTGCCTTTTGCTATATAAACCTTAAGATCATTGCTAGGTAGTGGTCTTTTAAGAAAAATGTTAAATTCCAGACTTAAAAGAAATGTTAAACCAAAGAACATCATTTTCATGCATGGCCTTTTAGCTGAAGCAGTGGAATGAACTTATAATTCTGCGCCAGGTGTATTTTGTCGCATAAAATAGAATGCAAGCCTTTTTAAGTGACTGAGCGTTTTAGTTGGTAATTTATTCTTTCTGGTTGATGCATCAGCACCAAAGCGAGAAAAGGGTTAGAATGGTAAATATCATTAGTATGCATGGGTTTTGTTTTGGATCACTGTGATTGATGTGCTTCATTTTCTTTGCAGGGGAAGCAGTTCTTGATCTCCAAGTATAGCTGCAGGAGGAAGCCCATCCAAATTGTGTAGTATTTATTTTTCCCCACCAAAAAGGATGGGGTAACATATTGCAAATTAGGGGATAGTCTTCACTTCGACTTGATTCAACTCGATCTTGAACCATTCAGGATTCAGGATTAACAAAAATCCTTTTCTATTAGTTTAAGTAACACCTCTGTAAATGAAATCACAAGCTCACAGCAGTCAGTCTCCTAGATCCTAGCTTCTCGATATGCTTGTTAGTTAACTTAGATTAAACAACCTAAGTGGTTAAGAATCAAATTATTTATGTACGATCGAGAAATTAGAGATTATCAATGAGAGCATAAGTTTCCATTGTGGCATCTGCTGGACTTAAAACCTTTTAACTCTTTTCTACAAGTACACTCTATTTTTCTCTAAGCTGCTTGCAAATGCTTTCGTTTCAGCTAAGATCAAAATGACGTTTTTGCTGGAGAGTGTAGATCACTCGTGCCAGTGACGAAGGTACCACTGCCGGTCATGGGTTCCCCTTCTTTTGATTTGAATTATTCAATTGTAAAATTCAAATTAAATCTCTGTAAAGTGGGAGATAAATGAAAGAATGATACTTGCTGGCTAACCAAAGAATGATACATGCAGGCTTAAATGGTGAAATATTTTGGAGGTTCTATGAGACTGGTTTCTTAAACACCAGTCGACCAGACTCATCCACGTCAAAAAGACGGTCTATAAACTTATCCCAGTGTTCCCTAATTTTCTTAAATGACAATGATGAAATTCCTCCGTTGGACCTGCTAGAAGTCTCCCCCTCTTCCACTTCATGAAAAGTGCCATATGGAGAAGATGAGTAAGCTTGTGGAATGTCCAAAGCAACGGCCCTCTGAAGAGCTGCCTGATACTCTTCATTATGTTCTCGTGCAATATACTCTTCACGCTCCATCCGCTGCCTTTCTGGAATCCCCATGATCTGATCTTTCTCAACCAGCAACTAAACAAGCAAAAGTAATTTCAATTCTTCTGGAAAAGTAAAAAGTCTCAATTTTTAACCATCAAAATTTACTAGTCTAGTTTAGCCATAATAGCACCCACATACATTATCACCATTTCATTTCCTTTTCATTTAGTATGGAGACAATGAGATGATAAGGAAACAAAAAGATGTGAACCTATTTCTTTTGATAGTTGAAGGATTCTAAATAAAACAGGACAACACAATAAGTGAATTAAAGCAGCAGTAGCAATCACTGCTAGAACTTAATGTCTTTTGCTCAAATCCCTTGGAAATGTTTCCTCCCCATAAAATCACTAACGAAAATAAAGTGAAGAAAATGTCTTCTGGAGGTTCCACAGCCAAGAGCTCGAATATCTGAGAACTTGACAATCAAATGTCAACAGAAAAGGAAATGCTACTATGAATATTGGCAACACCTAAAAGTTGACAACACTAGGAAATCACATGCCTGCAGCGTCAAGGATTTTATCAGAAACATGATTCTTAACTTGTGCAAGAAATTTTATCAGAAACTTGCCAGAAATTGGCATCATGTATCTGCATGCTGCTATTTAAACTTTCCCAAAAGCCCCAAATAAGCTGATCTAGACTTTTTCGACTCATGAACAAGAAGTTAATTAACATTTCAATAAATCTTCAAAACTAGATCAGTTATCCAAAATAACTCAAAACTCAGACCCCAGAATTATCAGGTCTGATTGATGCCAAGGTAGAGCCAGAAACTTACATCAAAAGCCCTTTGAGATTCCCTCAGTATCCAAAGAATGGCATGGTCAGAGGTCGCATTGCATGAAAGAACTATGTGCTCAAACCTCCCATCCACAGGGACTGCAGTCCTGACAACTGGGGGAAATCTTCCTATCCTGCAGCCAAAGTAAAAAAGGTAAGGTGAGAACGACAGACATCATAGACTCCTTAATAACTCAATAAATAAATAAGTTTATTATCATTAAAAATAAAACCTAAGAGTGACTGACGATATATATATATATATATATATATATATATATATATATATATATATATATATATATATATATATATATATATATATATATATATATATGTATGTATGTATGTATGTATGTATATGTATATGTATCTATCAGCCAAAGTAAAAAAGGTAAGGTGAGAACGGCAAACATCATAGACTCCTTAATAACTCAATAAATAAATAAGTTTATTATCATTAAAAATAAAACCTAAGAATATATATATATATATATATATATATATATATATATATATATGATGTGTGACCCTGTGTTGAAGGTTCTAAGAGAAGGATGGAATACATATATATATATGTATTCCATCCTTCTCTTAGAACCTTCAACACAGGGTCACACATCATGCTGCTGCTGCACAGGAGTAAGCTGCTCCCAATCTGTGGAAAAAGACAGATGCCACATGGACAACCAGGACCTTCAGTGACACAGTTACACCATAACTGGTGCAAGACTTGGTTCTCAGGCTGGCACAATTTATTTCAGGTTGCTGCAGCAGTATGAAATCTTCAGTCACACTAGGGCAAGCCTTAGTGTTATGAATAAATTGTATTATATGTCTTGCCTGAGCATCACCTTTAAAATTCAAAATCCATTCCCTTGGGGCATGATTGGACTCGTTATTTCCCTCATGTTGATTCTTTTGTTGCTAGTTATTACTATTCCACTTTGCACCAAGCAACTTATTCACTATCCCCAAATAATAATGGAGTTCAATAAATGACAAAATGATCAAGTGAGCTAACTTTCCTTGTCTAGTAAATGTTAGAAGACAATGTACAAATAACATATTTTAATTTACCTGAGGGGCTTTCTCTCAACAATATGGTATAGCCGGCCCGGTGCATAAAGCCGTCTCGGGTCCCTAAGCATTTTCTCCTCAAGAGTGCAAGTGTCTTTCAAGCACATTAAGCATAGTAGACAAGGCAAACTGTTCCAAATAAACAAAACCAGCTTAGATAGAGATTTCAGATCACAATTAAAAAGTAGGGTCCTTATGCATGCTGGAGCCACACTTGCTCTTACGAACATTAAAATATTATAGGAAAGAATAATATTCTACAATCAAACTTTCCTATAAACAACAAAAACTATCTTTATGTTTTTTTTTTTTTTTTGGGCATATTAAAAAAAAAATTAAGTTGTTTGGAAAAACTAAGTGTTTGTTTAGCATTGCCATAGTGGTTATTACCAAGAAAAAAGCACCCTCTAAAACTAAAATATGTTGGTTACAACTTGATTTTATTTTGTAAATTTGAACCATGAAAACTCCAAAACAGCTCAGCGGTCAGAAACTATCTCAAAGGACCTTTTTTTTCCCCAGAAAATAGCAGTTTTGAATAACGCCAAATGGACAATAAGGCTTTCACATTTCTAAAATAGCACATTGAATTATGTTAGCTGCAGAAGGATATATTAGTAACTGAACATTAAAAGGTGACTAAGACATACTATATTTTACCATAAAAGTGATTTGAAAACATCTTCCAAAGCAGTGGTTGTTCGAGGTAAGAAATCATCCTGGCTCATGAAACAACTCATATTAGATAAAAGAAATTAAATAATCCTAAGAAAAGAGAAAATATATAATCAGAGAAATTGAAAGACATTGTGAGTTTATAGAAATTGAGGAATCAATCTTATATGCACTAATCAACACAATATTGTGGAAATAAAATTCTTTGCTCATTCCATGATAAGTGAAGTTTAGACAGAAATCAATTGTAAAAAAAATAAAAATATGGCAAGTTAGGTATATAATGATGGCATCTTATTATAAATACTCCCAGGCAACCACAAGAAGTTCTTTCGTTCTCAAATGCATAACAGTCAATGATTTTGACATGCTTAGGTTGCCTATAAAAATCAATTTGCCAGAGCTGCATCCAGTGAGCAGTTAATGTTTAAAGATGATTAAAATGCTATTTAATTTACATATGCCATTTTGGATCATATCAATCCTTGTATATTTGAATAATGGCAGTGTGTGCACATGCAACATAAATAAATATAATGAAATGTGATGATCATACCTGTAGTACGACAGAATTGATAACATCAGCATATCTCACAGCCAAATTCAGTGATGTGCACCTAGCAGGAGCAATGGAAAAGCACCTGATCCTCTTCCTATCAATGTTCCCCAGTCTATCTCGATTCTGAATTGCATACATCACCATCAAGGCTGCCACCCCTGCCCCTAAAGAATGCCCTGCAAAGGTCAATTTATAATCTGGATTCATCTCAATCAAATCCCTCAAAACCCCACACTCTGTATCAAAAACCCATTTTGCAGCCTTCAATAGCCCATTGTGCACATAACCTCCATCAAACTTAGTCTGGCCAAGTTTATTATCAAGCAAAACAGCA
Source organism: Reutealis trisperma (assembly GCA_947687605.1). NCBI lineage: Eukaryota > Viridiplantae > Streptophyta > Magnoliopsida > Malpighiales > Euphorbiaceae > Reutealis > Reutealis trisperma. The sequence continues at coordinate 2,924,106 of CANTUT010000033.1, read as the reverse complement.
TAGTCACTTTCCTTTGCCAAATTAAGTCCTCTAAGAGCCAATACTACATCAGAATTGTCATGATCAAGGTAAATAAAATAAGGAGTAGCACAACCCCCTGTTTCCTCATGATTTTTCCTCAAAATAACCCAATCCAGATTGATGGCATAACCTCCTGGGGGTGCCCAGAGTGGATTTTGAAGATCATCTTCATAGACAGCCAGAATTAGACGACAAAGGCGGGGAACAGGCTCAAACTCTTCAGCTGTGGCTAGGCCCCAGTTCTCACTTTCATGGCCTGCATTATACAAGCATTTTCGCCATACCCAGCGAGCACATGCCAGGCAGTACACGCATTCAAGGATTGGAAGGCCACAAACGATTGACATAGAGGCCTATGATTCAAGCATGTTTAGATGTATATCAAGAAACATTGGCTTGAATGAGAAAATACAAAGGGAGAAAAATACATGAATAAAGGTTAAGCTTGAAGCTAGTGTGAAAATTCCAAGAAAAATATTGTAATGCTCAATGCAAAATTGGGACAAGCTTTTTCAGAGTTGGAAATCCATCTAACAAGGTTCAGGGTTCATGAGAAAGTGAAATTTTAGAGTAAATAATACAAATTTTCAAAAATATAATCTATCAATAATTTTCTCAACGTAAAGAACCCAGGTTCTGGAATTTTACAAGTACGAAGAAAAAGGGTTTATTACATACCTGCAGGGCTTTTAGGAAGTAAAAGCTGTGAAGATAATAAGCTCAAAGTGTTCACAAAAAAGAAAAAAAAAATGATTACTTGAACCAATTAACATAAACAATATACAGTATTTGGTATTTATTTGGAAAGGTGGCTTCTTTAATCTTACTAGTTAAAGATGAGACTTGAATTAATAAAAAAAAAAAAAAAAAAAAAAACACAATTATAGGACCAACTTAAAACTAAATTGACGAAAGATAAAGAAAAAGAATTGAGTAGCCTAACCTACTGGTCAAACCCATTTCACTTCTGAGAATCTTCTGCCAACACTTCCTCAGATTCCCTGTCCTGTGTAACTGTGTTCAATTATTAGAGTGATCATTTGTATATGGGCCTAAGTTTGAGTCGAGCTCCTGGGCCACTAGACTAGTCCAGCACCAGTAAAAGCTCGAGCCCAGTTTTTAGGCCCAATAGAAATTTTAATCAAGAAAGAAAAATATAAAATACTTTCAAAAACACATATGGAGAGGGCAAATTTTATCATGGATATGAGAGCATAGTGTATTATAGTCCTAAAGTACATATTAAATATAATATATATAGTAAAAAAAATCAAAAAACCTATTTAGTATAAATGATTAACATGCTAACTTTAAAATCTTTCAAAGTTTCTTGAGTTTGAATTCCATGCATGAGTTTTTTTTTTTAGTTAATCTTTTTTTTTTCCTTTTCAGTTAATATTTATTTTTTTTTCAATTATTTTTTTCTTTTTCAGTTTTTTTTTCTTTTTTAGTTATTTTTTATTTCTTTTCTTTTTTTTTTGCCTTTTTTATTTGTTTGTAATATTTACAATTAAATTTATATTTATTTTATTTCACTAAGAAAAAATTAAATTAATGTTTGAGTTTTTTTATTTATTTAATTATTCTAATTAAATTGATATTAATTTTTATAAGAAAAAGATTATATTGATGGTTGGATTTTTTTTACTTGATTGTTATAATGATAATTAATTCTAATATCATTAATTTTTCAACGTAATTTTTAATTATAAATTTTAATATTTTTGTGGGTAATTTTTTTACATAGTTTTTAAAGATAATTTAACAAAAAGATAAATATCATATATTATCTTTTTATGATAATAAATTTTCAAAAATCAAATCTTTTTTTAATAATAATAAATTCATTGAAAATTCACTGTCAAATATAATTTATATGATAATCGTGTTCACCACTTATAAGTAACATATTAATTAAGTATTACTTATAAATTTATTAAATATATAGTATAGATTTATCATTTGTAAACTGTAAATTCATATTAAACTTTAAATTATCAGGTTTATTGATTTAAAATTTAGGTTCATTACATATAACTATCAAATTTATTAGATATAATGTTTAGATTCATTATATATTACATGCAGATTCATTATCTTTTACTGTCGGATTAATGGTTTAATTATTCTAAAATTTAATTTTATTCATTCCTCATATTTATAATTTTTATTATTTAATATTTTATATATAATTATGAGATTTATTAGATTTAAAGTTTAGGTTCATCATATATAATTATTAGTTTCATTAGATATAACGTTTAAGTTCATTATATATCATATGCAGATTTATTATCATTTACTGTCAGATTTATAATTATAAATCAATACTAAATTATCCTTTTTTTATTTGTTAATCAACAACTAATTTTATTATCTCAATCGAATATAATTCAAAGTAATATAAGTAACTAGTTTATTAAGTATTACTTATCAATAAATCAAATATACAGTGTTGGTTCATCATTTGTAAACTGCAGATTAATAAGTTATATTAATAAATGAAAAAATATATTTTTTAAAATTGATGAATTTATGTTTTATATTTTATGAATATATACTTTATAACTAATGAACTTATCATTTATAATTTATAAACTTTGATTGATTAGTTTCTAACTATAAAAAAATTTTAGATATTATTTTAATAACATAAATATTACAAAAAAAAATTAATATCATAAAAAATTATTATTTTATAATTAATTTAAATAAATAATATATATATATATTATTAATTTTATATAAATTTATAGAAAATGAATTTTATTTGACGTATTAAATAATTTACCTAAATAAATATAAAATAATATTTAATAACTCTATTAGTTTTTTCAAATTTAACATAAATAAAAAATTAAACTAATAATTTCATAGAAATAAATAAATATTTATAAAAAATTCAACCATTGGTATAATTTTTTTCTTATAGAAATAAATATAAATTTAATTAGAATAATTAAACAAATGAAAAAATTCAACATTTAATCTAATTTTAATTGCAAATATTATAAAGAAAAAAGAAAAAAAAACAAAGAATAACTAAAAAAATAAAATAAAAAAAGAAATCTTCTGCTAAAATTTGAACCCACAACCTCAAAGGAAATGAGTGAAATTAATATGTTAACTACTTATACCAACCAGCATTTTTGTTCATTTTATTATATATATAATAATTCAAGCTTTAGATCTAAGTCTATAATGCAAGGTAGATTTAGATCCATTATATAAGAACTGCATGAAGAAGATAATAATAAATCAAAATATTAGCAAAATACTTCCTCAAACTACAAGCCACTGTCAAACTAAGGGGAATGAAAAATACAAAAAAAAAAAAAAATCACTCGATAGTTTCTTACCCAAGAGCAGGAAATTGACACATATCAGCCGTTTTATATGAGTTTTTGAAAAGTCTGATATGTTATTTACCCGTTACAGCTATGCTAATGAGAATTAGTTATGAATAGATAATAAATCATCTGATACACACTGATATAACTATTATTTAACAATACAGGTATGACGTATAAATAAAAAAATAACTTTTATATTTTTTATTTTATTAATATAAATTATAAATATATTGTTTAAAATATTATTATTTTATATTTATTATATTTTATTAATGTAAATTATCAGTATATTATTTTTTACATTATTTATATTTTAATATATTTAGAACATTATTGATAATTTTTACAAATTTTTTTTTTGTATATATGTTTTATCTGTGAGTGTAAATTATTGATTGAATTTTACAATTTGACTATATTTTGTCTTTATATGTTTATTTTGAAAAATTTGAATAATGGTTTTGTATAGAATATAAATGAGTTTAATAGCATATAAGATAATTCAAATCATTCTCGACACTCATTTTGATAATTGTGATGGTGATTAATTAATATTATGGCATATTTATTTTTTTAATTTTGTTTTATTTACTTGGAATAAGAAAGATTTTTTTTATCACTTTATTTATTTTGAATAAGGTGGTTTTTCATCTCATGAATTAATAAAATAAGATTGATTTATTATTATTAGTTATATAATTTGAATTTAATTTATTATTATTATTATTTATACAATTTGAATTTCTTAAGCATAATTATATTTATTTAAGTGTTAATTAATTTAATATATTACATTTTGTACGTTACATTTCATTTCTTATTAAATTATATTAGTTTGTTAATAATTTTTGAAAATTTATGATGGATCAATTTCATTACACTAATTTTAAAACTGATACGATATATAAAACTGTTATTTAAAATCATGAATCTCTCACCCTAAAATCCACTACGGCCACTGCCATTACCATATCTACGTGGTGGTGGTCTTAGGAACTGATCAATGTTCATTGACTTGGAGGCTTTATCTCTATTGCCGACTCTAAGTCCATATTTCTTCTTCAGATTGTCCTAAGAAATTGTAGGCTTGACTACTTTGCTTGCCTTTGTATTAGGGTATGAAATAATGGTTTTATGTATCGTATCGATATCAAAATCAATGTAATAAAATTATATTAAATCGGTCATTACTATCATGAATTTTAAAAAATAATTAGCAAACTGATATAGTTTAATAAAAAATGAAATGTAATATTAAAAATGTAATATATTAAATTAATTAACACTTAAATAAATATAATCGTGCTTATAAAAATTTAAACTATATAAATAATAACAATAAATTAAATTCAAATTACATAATTAATAATAATAAATCAGTCTTATTTTATTAAGTTATGAGACAAAAAAAAAACCACCTTATTCGAGATGAATAATGAAACAACCCGAATTTTCATTTATTTTATAAAATTATATTTTCGTACGGAAACATATTATTTTATTATTTTTCTTATTAAAGTAAGAATTGGAATTATATTTTATTAAATTATAAATATTCATATTATTTGAATATGTATTATTAATGGCAATTTTGATATAATATTACAATATTATATTATTATGATAATGTTAATGTGGATTTTTGGAGAATTGTATTTTTTTGATTCTATTTTGATATTTTGAGTATTAATAAAGGTATTAATTATATTATAAGTTGATTATAGTATTTTATCGGATATTTGGATTTCCGTTATAATTATTATAATTATCGTTAATAATGTTATTGATATATATTCATGAGTATATGTTGTAAATTATTATTAATATGTAAATTATGAATTATTGTTAATTATTATTATTATTGCTATCATTTGCATTATTATGATTATTAGTGGTATTATTATTATTATTATTATTATTATTATTATTATTATTATTATCATCATTATTATTATTGTTATTATCATTATTATTATTAGTATTATTATTATGATTATTCTTGGTAATTTATGTATATGTGTAGTATTATATGTATATATTATATGGTTTAGTGTATATATATATATATATAACAAATATGTGTTTTAAGTTAAGAAAAAAGAAGAAGGAAAGAAAGCTTATTGGTCAGTTTGGGGAAGCAAAACGGTGAGTTTTGGAAAGGAAGCAGGAACGGAAAAGGGCAGGAGAGAGGAGAGAGGAAGGGAGAGGCCGAGAGAGAGAGAGAGAGTGTTGATGGCTTTCCGGCGGCCACCGCTGGGTAGTAGGAGCACCAGCGACCTCGAGGGAGGTAGCAGCTTGACGATCGGCGGCGGCACGGCGGCGTACGCGAGGAGAGAAGTACCGCCGGCCACCGCAACTTCAAATCCATTTTCAGGCCGATTCAGGCAGCGAAATCCGGTATCTTGGTGCCGTTTTACTCATGGAGATGAGAGCTTCATTTTGGTACCTGCCTTGCCCCTTGAGGACCACCGGAGGAGGAGATCGAAAAATACCAAACCGTGACTTTGGAGGTATTTTCCAGTGACTGGAGAGCGAGTGCCGGCGAGTGGTGACTGTTTTTGTGCTCCTGGGGTTGAGGTGAACCTGCTGGTGTGGAGTTTCCCCTGATCCGCCACCACCGGCGGTGGCGCGTGGCCGGCTGGCAGTGGCGCGTGGTGCTGGCGCGTGGGGAGGTGTAGTAATTCTGTTTCGACGTTCTGGCACGATCCTTGACGTTCGTATGTTCAAAATTTGTGAAGGTGAACCCGAAACCCTTATATTTCAGTCGTTATATGAGTTAATCTATGTTTAGTGGTTCTTAGAGGATTTGTTAGGTTGTCGAGTCTGTTCTGGGGTTGAGTGTAAATCTTATCATGTTCATGTTCTCTGTTGCGAGGTGTCGGTGTCTGGCGCCTTCCAGGTTCCAAGGCTACTCTTCTGAGGGAAGCCGGTCGGCAGCGTCGACAGTTAGGTGAGTGTTATTCACTGATGTATTATCCTGTTTTCATTTCATATGCATTTTTGTGTGTATATATATGTATATTATGCACTACTACTGCATATATAAGCATGTAACATTTGACTGTGAATGATTAATTGATATTTTGTATTCTGTGCCATACTGTGGTTGTGATTGATGGATGGAGGTTGGGAGGATACAGTATCACCTAGGGTTACGGATTTATTATGGTTATGATTTGGATTATTATGAGATTCAGAAGATGAGCTATGACTGATGGATGCCGGTCGGGCCTGCTCATCGCCAGGGCTGCTGTCAGTCGGGTCAGGGCTGCGTGGTACAGACTAGTGACGGCCGAGCCCCTTGGATATAAGAGACAGATTATTTAGATTCAGAGAGTCAGAGTAGGGGGATCGGCTCCCCATATTGAGTACTGAGTATCAGTGTGGTACTGTGGACCATACCCTATCCTTGCTTGATTGGATGATTTGTCTGTCTCTATGACACGGTGTATATCATATGCATTAGACTCTATCTGTTAGATACCAGTTTAATATATTAGCTGGTATCATTCACTGAGTCGAACGCTCATTCCTGTTCATCTTGTTGCTTTCAGGTCAGAGAATGAGCTGATGAAGGAATTGTAATTGAGTAGACTACCAGTCTCTCTTCGGCAGTAGTTTGTATTGTTGAGTATTCAGAAATGTATATAATAGAAGTACATTTGTAATTGTAACTCTAGAACTCCGCAATGTTACACTTTGTAATTGAGTTTTATGTATTTATTTCAGTTATGTAATCTTTGGGATTAAGCAGAACTTTTCTGTAATTTATTATCTTTCTGGAATATATGGAATAAATGAGGTTGGGCCAACTTGATAAGTGTGTTATGTTGTGAATCTTTTGATTCTGCTTACCTTATTTGGGCCCATAACCCTTTTCAGTTGGGCTTTTCAGTTGTGTGTTTTGGACTTTTTGTCTTGTGATTTGGGTTAGGCTTACTACGGGCACTGGTAGCCACGTGCATGTCTCGTGTCCTAGTGCCAGTCACGTGCCCTCGGGTTCAGGGCGTGACAAATAAGATGATAAAAAAAAATCCTCTCTATTCAAAGTAAATAAAGTAAAATTAAAAAAATAAATACACCATAATATTAATTAATCACCAACAAAAAGAGTGTTGGGGAGGATCTAGATTTTCTTGTCTACTATTAGACTCATTTAGAATTTATATAAAACTATTATTTAAATTTTTGAAAATAAATATATAAAGAGAAAATAGTAAAATTCAATTAATAATTTACACTCACAAATAAAAAATCTATACAAAAAAATAAATTTTATAAAAAATTATCAATAATATTCTAAATATATTGAAATATAAATAATGTAAAAAACAATATCCTAATAATTTACATTAATAAAATAGAACAAATATAAAATAATATTTTTTAAATAATATATTTATAATTTATATTAATAAAATAAAAAATATAATAATAATATTTTTTTATTGATATGTCACGCCCGTACTACTAAATAACAATCGTATTAATATATATTGAGTGATTTATTATCGATTCAATATTAATTTTTATTAATATAAATATTACGGATAAATAACGTAATAAATTCTTTAAAAATTCACACAAAACTGTGGAAATGTTGCTTAAAACCATGCTCTGTACTTTTGCCGACTGGTTGCATGAAGTCAAAATCGGCATGAAGTCAAAATTATTCTTATTGTTAAGATTGGTAGCTTCTAGCCTCTTAGAACTCGTTAGTACTACTAACAATGCCTTTTTCTTCTCGGCTAGCACCTACTTCTCATATTCTTTGAGAGTCATTATATCTGCAGGATTTTTCACTTCCACTTGTGGTTTCTTCTTGTTGTTTTTCTTCTTCTCTTTCCCCTTCTTAGATCTGCACCAGCAGCTTCCTCCCCTTATCACCGTTGACAGGCTGCTGCTCTGTTTCTGTTTTTATGCCATCGATCTCTGTTTTTGTATCATGATATTGAACTTGAACCACCCCATTCCCAGTTCCATTATTATCACCGGAATTCATGTTCCCATTATTCTCACTCCATTCACATCTATAGCCATCATTATAATTTTCATTGAACCCTCTTCCTCAACCACGGCCTCTCCCTCTCCAATTAACATGATAAGCCATATAAGAATAGCCTTCTTCTCCACCATTATTATGGTCTTGATTCTTCCCAACACCTTCCCCCCTCATCATTATTATTATGAAGATTGCCCCTTTCATAATTCCTTTTATAAAAGTCACGCCCTTGATAATTTCTCTGATACCCATTATCCCCATTATTATTCTTATAATGATTCTTCACTCAATGATTACCCGCTTCTTGGGGATGGCCACTCGCCGATCCACTGTCTTAATCTTCTGTTTTCTTCATATCTTTATCTCCTTTTCTATCTTATTCTCTATTCTTCGGTGGTTTGGGTTTCCTGAACATGATATGGCTCCTTTCCAACCATTCATGAATAATAGGACACTTTGCTTTCATATAAGGCTTCGGATTCAACAGCTTATCCTCTTCTTGTTATTGCTACTGCTTAGCTCCAGCCTTGAGTTATTGGCACCTCTTCTTCTATACCTCCTCATAAATCTTGCCCTATGCAGCAACAACACCGATAAACTCATCAATGTCTCCGCTGCTGTCATCGGGCAAGAGAACAAAGGCATTCGCTACTTGAGCCATTACAAATCTCAATCAAATTTTGTCTTCTTTACGATACACAAGTGAATTAGAGAAGAAGCATAATCCCCTATTTAGAGAGTTTTAAAACAACGCTAAAGCCCTGATCCTTGTTAATCAAGTAATCATTATTATCACGTGGCTTTATTTTATTGCTTTCATTTTATAAAATATGATATGAATCATTCTTGTTCACCTTTATTGTGAAGCTCCATACGTCACCGTTTCATTATGACCCGGATCCGTATAATAGAGTATTAAATAATAATTTTATATATCATATCGGTATCAGAGTTGGTGTAACGAAATCAAACTGAATCATCCGTTACTACTGTGAATTCTAAAAAATTATTAGAAAAATGATATAATTCAATAAGAAATAAAATGCAATGTTCAAAATGTAATATATTAAATTAATTAACATTAAAATAAGTATAATCGCGCCTAGAAAAATTTAAATTACATAAATAATAACAATAAATTAAATTCAAATTACATAATTAATAATAATAAATCAGTCTTATTTTATTAAGTTATGAGAGAAAAAAATCACCTTATTCAAAATGAATTAGGTGATAAAAAAATCCTCCCTATTCCAAGTAAATAAAGTAAAATTAAAAAAATACACTATAATATTAATTAATCACCGAAAAAAAAAGTGTTGAAGAGGATATGTGTAATACGCAGGATTTCTTTAACCGACTATAAACAGTAAAGATGACATGATAATGTCCATATACCGTATCATATAAGGTTCTCTTAGTATACTAAAAACCTTAAGAACATTACTATAAGTGAATGTAATGAATAACATGATAATAAGTAAGGAAATAAGTCAACATTTGATACGTGCTTTCATGACAAAATGAAAGTCAAATTGAGTTTGACCTAATAGGACTGTGTTAGCTAGTTATATGAAATATGAATCTAAAGTGCTAGTAAATGAGTGTTCATATCTCCTAAGATATTGGGAGGTAATGATAGTGATATGAAAAATTTAATTCAATCAAATTCCAATAGTATAATGGAGGTCAAACTTAGTTTAACCCAATGAGCTTATGTGATGCACATATTTGATTAATACTAGTAAAGAGTTAGTAAATGGACATTATGATATGTATGGAATTTATCTAATAATGTTTAGAGTGTGTGGTGATATTAAAATATAGAGATATGCATACTATAGTGAAAGAAATAAAATGGAAAATGCATGAAGTGACCAAGTTGAAATGTGCATATATGGGTTTATTATTTGAGCTCTTGAACCCAAGTCCCAAGCCCAGTATGGATGGCCCATTAGAGTTCACAAATTGGTGGAGCTTAACTCTACTAGGGTTAGAATAGATGAACTATGGTTAGAATAGTGAGTAATTGGGTTAGACATCAAAATTGATTATAAAGCCACCATATTTGACTAAGTCCACTTCTTAATAATGGTGGAAATCTCATCTCACCATCATCATTGTCCAAGTTCATTATTCTTCATCATTATTTATGCTAAGTCACCATCCACCTAAGAGTAATCTTAGCCATCCACCTTGATTTATCATAGCCATTCATCTTGATTGAATCATAGCCATTGAAGTTGTGAGATTAATTCACAACCATCTATTTCCTTTCATATATATAAGTAAAAAGATGTCAATTTCTTCTCATTTGGCAAACTCACCACCAAAAATACAACTCCCACCAAAAGAAAAACCTCTCAACTTATTCATCACTCAAGGATACCAATTATGGCTTTCCAAGGTGAGAATTTGTGCTTATTTCTTTTATTGTTTCTAACTTGTGCCTTTGGTATTGATTGAATTGGTTTCTCTCCTTTTCCATCTTTATGGTTCGGCCAATTTAAAGAAATTCAAGGGGAAATTAATTTTACATGTCCCATATTGAAAGATGAGTATTAGAATTGAAAATTTGAAGGGTTAGATAAGTGAAAATTTGCAAGGACAGCAAAAAGTACATAAAGAGGGAATTGGGAATCTAGGTTTAGCCTAAATAGGAATTGTTGAAGGGAGGGTATAAAAATTTATTTGGAAATTTTCTAGGTTATTTTGGATATGGAATAATGATTTGGAAGTGTCAAATTAGATTAAAGAGACTTGGTTCACTCTAAACAATTCATGGAAGCATAAAGCTAGCTAAAAAGGAGAACTATGTATTATAATGTTAGTTTTGATGTTTGATTGATCATATGAGTTTTATATTATGCTAGTTTTATATTTCTATGATTAATTTGAGGATTTGAAATGGAATTATAAGTTTTCCCTAAATTCTAGGGTTTATGGAAAATTTAGGATTTTGGGAATTTGACTTGGATTTGTAAAATTAAAGGGAAAATCAAGATTTAGAATGGTGTCATATGAATTGTATAATGTCAATTTTGAAATCCAATAGATAGAAATGATTTACTCTAAGATTAATGAATTAGATTCATTTATGAAATTAATGATGGGAATAGTATTGACTCTAGTGAATATTGAAAATTTCTTAGTTGATTGGAATTGACTAGCATGAAAGTGGAAAAGTAAAATTGAGAGGAAAGGAATTATCTTTTCTGAAATTAATAGCTTTGAGAAGAAAATGTTAAGTTGATGATGAGTATATGTATAGTATATTATGTCTTGACTTAAAGTGATAAGTTGTGAATAAAATAAAAGTATTAGTAAAATAAGCTAAATTAAGTAATGTGATAATGAGGAAGTAATTGACATGTGATTGGAATGCAATGTGTAGAGTCTAATAACAAGGTCAAGGATAATTTCTAAGAGTACAAGAAGCACAATTTGTACCAAAGTCAATGTTAATGGGAGCAAAGGAGTCCAAGGTGAGTACTTAATAATATAATATGTCTTGTTTCATATACTTGAACCTTTATTGTTCTAACCTTAATGGTTGAATTGTTTCTATGCCTTAATAAGTTTAATGGCTCATTGATATTGCACATTTTTAATTTCTTGATAAGCTTAACTTGCTTATTGAATATTAAACTGTTGATATGATACTTTCTTGATTATTGAGCCAAAGTGAATCAAATATTTCTTTATGGCACTTGGCCAAATGAACCTCATTGCTTAATCTCATAATATGATCAATGATGGGAACTTGACTATTTATTGATATATTATCCATTGAAGCATTTCATGGATAGAAAAAGTAAAATGTTACAATGATACCGTGATAAGCAGAATATCCCTCTGATGTGGGACAATACATCAAACATTGTGCACAAAGGTAATGGATCCGCAGATAGGGTAAAGATTATCCGAATCTTAGCTGGGAAGGGTTTAAGATCCCCAGTACGTATGGTCTGATCAGTTGTACGTGTGACGAGGTATATAGGAGTGAGCAAGGCGTATGCCGCCACTCGATTGATTATGGGGGAAACACACTGTTTCTATAAAAGGAATTATTCTGCTAAATATATAATATTTGTAATATATATATATATATATATATATATATATGGGAAAATTGTTCCATAAGAATATTTTATGACCAAATTTACTTTATTGCTATGAGGAATCACCATTAAATTTCACATCATTTGTTTAACCTGTATTGTATTATTATATACTCACTAAGCTCTGTCTCATATTGTAGTGGTTTAAACTTTTCAGGTACAGTTAATGAGTTAGCAAAGTAAAAGTCCCAAGCCTATCCTTCGCTTGGAAACTGTTCCGTTAAGTTTCGGTGTTATAAGTTAGAGCTCCATGGTTATTGAAAGTTATAGGGTCTATATGTAACATGAATGGTTATTAAAGGGTTTAGCATTAATATGTTATAGGATGTTTGTATAATATGATTTGTATCATAACCGTTATTGTAATGATGTATGAACTATTGAACATTGAGTCAATGACATGAAATGAAATTTTAAAGGTTTTACAAGTTATGTGTGTAAATGATATTGTAAGTGGAAATGATAATAGGTAATGGGTACAAAGGAAATGTGATTAGGTTACGGTATTAGGACATGGTTCAATGTGATGAATGTCAATTGATTATGAGTGAAATTGGTTCTACGGGTTTTCAGTGCCCTTATAGCTACTCATGCTCTAGGACCGTCGCGGCTTAAAAAAGTGGGTCGTGACAATATGGATTGTCTTGTTTGATATTAAACTCATTTAGAATTTATATAAAGCCACTATTTAAATTTTTAAAAATAAATATATAAAAAAAATATAGTCAAATTGTAAAATTCAATTAATAATTTATACCCACAAATAAAAAATTTATTCAAAAAAAAATCTTGTTAAAATTTTTTAATAATATTCTAAATATATTGAAATATAAATAATGTAAAAAACAATATCCCAATAATTTACATTAATAAAATAGGATAAATATAAAATAATGTCTTTTAAACAATATATTTATAATTTACATTAATAAAATAAAAAATATAATAATGATATTTTTTTATTGATATATCACACCCGTATCGCTAAATAACCGTCAATTCAGTATGTATTAAGTGATTTATTACCGATTACGTACTAATTCCCATTAACATAAGTATAACGGATCCCTTAAAAACTCAGACGACATGGTCAATATGTTATATTTAAAAAAGAAAATTATATCACATGTGTCCTTTTTTTTATTTTTTAATATTTATGTCCTCTTAATTTTTTATTTACATATTTAAACTCTTAGAGTACTTTTTTACTTTGTAATTATTAACTTTTATCTTTTACCGCTTTAACTCATCACCATTTGTGTTTCCATTTCTTCTCTCTTTAAGTTTACTTTATTTCTTTTTAGCTTTCTAAGAAAAATATCCTTCACTGTAAATGTTCTCCACGTGAAAGATATAAATAATTATAATAATTTCCTATTATTTCTTTTTTATACTTTTTTTTTGGCCTAAGAAAAACAAAGCTGTCATTAATAGAGGCTAAAAGGCCAAATAAAACACAAAAGAATTATTTACTAATTATTTTGTCACCAATTATTTACTAAAAACATACATTTTTATTTAATATAAACTATTTGCTATCATTTTTTATTTTATTCAAAATTTATAATTTTATAAATATATTAAATTTGTATTAAATATTATTTACTAAAAGTATACTGTTTTTAATTAGTGTATACTATTTGCTATGATTTTATAGTATTAGATACTAATTATTTACTAGAAATATATTTTTTTATTTAATGTATACTATTTTTTGTGACTTTTTATTTTCTTATTTTAAGAATTTTTTTAAAATCTCAAGTAAAATATAATTTTAAAAGTATTTCATTTTATAAATATAAATTTAATTTTTATACAAAATAAATAATATTATACAAATTTATGAAAACCTAACACATAAATTTAGATAAATTATATAGTTTTCAATTTAAATATAGGTTAGTAGTTAATTTACTTTGAATTTTTATAAATAAAATTTAATATGATTAAATTAATTTTGTAATTTTGAATAAAAGTAAAACTAATACATAATAATAAATAGAAAAAAATGGACTTTGATAGAAAAAAGGGAGGCTAAATTTATAAATGATAGGAAAAATTGGGGATTTTTTTGTAAAATTAAAAATTAAGAGATAAAAAAGTTATTTATTTTTAATATTTGGATGTTTGTGTAAAAGTTCTCATTTAAAACTATGGGTAGAATATTACTGAATTATCGACCCTTCTGTGAGACCCGACCCGAACTTTGATCTTTATATAGTCACCAGCACAACCCTAAACCCTAGGGTTCGTTTGGCCGCAGTCTCTTACTACTGCTGCAGGTGAGATGTGATGTTTAGAAACGCTAAAATAAAGTATTTCTTCCCAATGGTTTCACTTGATTTTCGATTTCTTTACTTTCATGTTATTTCTTGCAGTGTTGCTTGGAGATTTTCTTGGAAAATCTTCTACTGAGCTGTTTGGTGAGTGCCAAAATTCCTTCTCTGTTACTTAGAGCTTTGCACAGCTCGCTAAATTTTAATTGTCTATTTATATTGAGCTTAGAAAGTCTATTTGCACCGTTAGATTATAAGAAAGAATATCATATACTCTCTGCTATAATGTCTGCAAAATGGACCAAAACGATTTTTCTGTTTAACTTGCTAAATGGTTGCTGTAGTACAATATTGAATTAGTTATTGTTTTTATTTCCTGTTCTACCTCTTTTTTTTTTTTTTTAATTGTTGATAATGAAATTCTTCATATCTGTTCACATCTGTATACATGAGTTCTCTAGTATCATAGGTTCTTTCTTCCTTCCCATTTAAATTTACAGTTGGAAATGGTGGGGAAGAATTGTAGGGACTGGTTGATTCCAAATGTTGATGGTTTACAAGTCATTGATTTTTCTTTGAGAATATCCTGAGTACGGATCCCTAAGTTTCTTTTGATGGTTTAAGCCATATTTTATTATCCTTTCTTTTTAACCCCTATGGTGTTTAAAAGTTGCTCTTTTCTGCATTGTCTGTATTTGCTAGATGGTAAATTGACAAGTCATTATCCTAATAATTGTTTGATTGTTTGGGTTATCTGTTACACATAGTGTTCTATGGTTTAATGTTTATTTATTTTTCTATTGATAAATTTGGAAAATTGATCTTTATTGTCCTAATTATGTCCTAAACTTAGTTCCTAATTGGACATCTTGGAATAATACATGGAAATTCAAATTTGACCTTTGTCCATAAAAATAAATAATCTTGTTCATATGTTTTATGACTCTCATATGTTTATCTTTTCTATGCTAGAAATATAGGAAAGTTGGGTTTGGTTAAGAAAACCTCAGTGGCTTATTGGATCTTCTTTATGTAACGCATTCCAATTTTTTTTTATATGATAATGAGTGCATGTCTTTTGTCTGTAGTATTTGCTAAACTTCAAATGCTTATTCGTTTGAGTCATATACTATGGCACTTGAGTTTCTTTGGCCATATATATGTATATATATCTGTGTTAAACTATAGTTGTTTGGTCTGATACAGAAATTATTTCTCTCTCATATCAGTTAAATTTTTAGAAATCTAGATGGATTGCTTCTAGACCAATATTAATATGTTGTTGCTGTTGTTGTTATGTTCAGGTGATGGCTCCAAAACAGCCTAATACTGGCCTTTTTATTGGTCTGAATAAAGGACATGTAGTGACTAAGAAGGAATTGGCTCCGCGTCCTTCTGATAGAAAGGGGGTGAGTTAATTTGCTATGGTACATGCATGAAGTTTTCGGGTGTCAACTTAGGCATTCTTTTCTTGCTTTTTAACTTTAGTGTTTTGTGATATGATTGCTACTTGATGCCATCTGTTTTAAACTAGCTAATCATATTTGTCTTGTTGTTTCAATGCCATAATCTTCATGTTTATTCTTTGTATTTAGAAATGTTATCGTAGGATTTACATAACTGGTTTAAGATATTTTCTGAATTTTGTTTTAGAGGACTAGCAAGAGGGTCAGTTTTGTGAGGAGTCTTATAAGAGAGGTGGCTGGTTTTGCTCCTTATGAGAAGAGGATTACTGAGCTTCTCAAGGTTGGGAAAGATAAGCGTGCATTAAAGGTGGCAAAGAGAAAGCTGGGTACTCATAAGAGGGCCAAGAAGAAGCGTGAGGAGATGTCTGCTGTTCTTCGGAAAATGAGGTAATTGGCTGTATATTACTTCCATGTTTATTGACTGTTGAAAATGCATTCTGCTAACAAAAATTT
Organism: Reutealis trisperma; assembly: GCA_947687605.1. Classification (NCBI taxonomy): domain Eukaryota; kingdom Viridiplantae; phylum Streptophyta; class Magnoliopsida; order Malpighiales; family Euphorbiaceae; genus Reutealis; species Reutealis trisperma. The sequence goes on along the minus strand of CANTUT010000033.1, from coordinate 2,907,414 downwards.
TTTGTGTTCTACTCTTTTTTTTTTTTTTTTCTCTTTTTGCATTTTTTTAACATTTTGTTGAGCTTCTTATTTTATGTTCAGAGCTGGTGGAGCTGCAGAGAAAAAGAAATGAGTGCTGCACCCAGATGCCAGGTCTATTTGTTGAGTTTCGGCGCAGCTTGTAGTGATGTTTATTTTATTTGGCGGGGACTGTTTTCATTTTGAAATTTTGCTCAAGTTTTGATTTACTTTGTAATCTTAACCTCTATTTACTTATATAGAGTTAAATTAACTAGTTACGTTACTGAATTGAATGTTTTTTGCATTGTTGTCAAGTATGTCATTTCTTTATGATAATTATCTTAGTAATTTGTCCGTGTTGATTGTTGAAGAAGTTGCATTTACTAGTTTACCAACTTCTTGTCTACGGGTTAATTTCTGCTTGCCTTAGCAAATATCCTTTCACCATTTCCTCATCTTGTTTTATTTAGTATTTATTTTTTGCAGTTTTGTCCCATTTATTGCTTCTGCCAAGTAGGCCAAAGTATCTGATCTAAATAATAAAGTGAAGGGTTGTGATTCCGTCACCAAGCTTGAATTTTGGTGCTTCCATCTATATAAATAATTAATTAATTAACTAAACAAATAATTAATTAATTTTTTGAGTGGAGATAATTAAACTTCAGTCTTTATATATAATCTCAACAGTTTACACCCAATTTTCTTGTCAAAATATATACTTTTACAGATGAAACTATAGAGCTCTCATGATTAGGCTTTTTCTAGGGCATTTCCAAAGTCTCTTCAGAACTTTTTTTCTTTCCCTAACTTGTATTAAACTATAAGTAAAAGATTTAAAATAAAAACAAAAAAAAAATGAAAAAGCAGGAATATTAACTATCAATCGCATTGGAACTAGAATAAATCAAAAATTGGCAGAATTTAAAAAATGGGAGCAACCAAAAATTGAAAGATAAGAAATTCGAGGTGTAAATATCAACTTGCAAGGTATAAATAAAAATTAAAAACAAATACAAAAAATATAAAAGGTACAAGCATTACCCATCAAGTTCCTCCATCACCTGCAAATAAAAAATTCAAAGATGCACAAAACCTCTATTCGAAGTACTGTGAACTAAAAAAGAACAAAAAAAATCCCAAATTAAAATCCAAGAATCCTAACGAACAAAAGAGGCAAATAACTTCAAAGGAACTCCAATCCACATACAAAACAACCGACGGCCAAAAGAGCCAAACAGAAAAATCAAATCATACATAACAAACTCAATCCCTCTACAGACAAAAAAGGCGAATTCCATGAGAAAAAGGAAGCAAGAGAGAAGGCTAGGGTTTCTTTCGATCCAGATGGAGATTAGAAAAGGCTAGGAAGTAAATGCACATAAGACTAAATTACACTTAGTAGGCCTCAAAATAACACTATCTTTTTTGAAAATAAGCAGCAATGCAAGAGGCATGAAAGTAAAATGATAGGTGATAATACTAACAGCCCAAACAATGCTGCTTTAAGAAGATGTGCAATTACACTTATATCCCTTTAAAATGGTGTTGTTTTGCCTAGCTAGGAGTAGCAAGGACCAAGATATTTTGGTAAATCTGTTGTTCAAAATCAATTACATTTTACTGTGCAAAATCATTGTTCATATGAGCAGTTAAATATGCCAAGCGCTTTAATATATTAATATAAATTTGTTGATAGAAATTCAAAATGTTTTTGTTGATTTTTTTTTTTAGCATTGGGAAGGGAAATCAATATTAAATTTATCTAGTTATATATATTTACTGTTAGATTCTGTTTCAGTGTACAATTAAATGATTTTTTAATGAACATAATGTTATTATTTAATTATTCTAAAAAAAAATTTCAATGAAAGTTAGTTTTATTTTAAAATTTATTACAATCGTAAATTATATCATTAATTGAATTAAATTTTATTAATAGGAATCAATTGAATTTAATTCTTATATGTATTAATTCAATTAATTTTATTTATAACATTAATTATCATTCATTTCATCTAAATTGTATCATTTTTAATTACTTGTGGTTTTATATATATATATATATATATTCTCAACGTAGTGGGAAAGAATAGTAACTGTTGCATGTCACATCATCTAATTTTATAACTCAATTTAACGGCTTTTAAAGGCTAATTTTGTAATTTGAATGGTTTAATAATTTTGAATTAGAAGCCTAATTAATTTGTTAATTTAAGATTATTAATTATTAAATTAATTGAATTATGGAGTTCAATTAATAAGAAGTTTATAATGGTAGATAAATTTTTGTAAATTATATTAGTATAAATTTTAATTGTATGTTTAATAATTAATTCATTTATATACTCATAAAAGTACATATAATATCTCTTTTTAAATCTCAAATAATAGTCTCATTTAAATTTGAAAATTTAATCTCAATTAAAAATATAATGTAAATTATTATTTAATCCTTATATTTTAGCAAAAGTAATACTAAAGTTCTTGTATTTTGAGAACTTAATTATTATATCCTCATATTTTTATTTCATCAAATCTTTTGATCATTCAATTCAATTTTTTTTTTTATAAATTCTCTTAAAAAAATAAAAAATAAAATAAATTTAAATACCAAATTACCATTTTTATTATCTCACACAGCCTTACCATCAATCTATGCTACTCACCTTAGCATCAAATTCACATATATCAAAGATTTGAAATTGAAATTTGTAATTCAACAAAATCTAATGGCATCAACAATGCATCAACGCTTAAACCACTATTATAAAATCACAATCAAACTAAACACCCAACAATGATTTAAAGTCAACCAATTTTGACCATCATCGACAAATCACATGCAAAGAGAGACATGAAATGGGTTTGTGAGAAGATCAAATGTGTTTGAATCGGTTTCACCAGAACTTGATCGGAAAAAATGGTTGCTTTAGCTCTATTTGATTGGGATTTTCAATTTTGAAGTTAATTCACAAAGTTACAAATATATAATTAGGCAAAATGGAGAAGCAATGAAGAAAAGCTTACCAACGACACGGTTGGAGCTCGAGTTTTGGGTGTTGGAGCCATTCAACTCTCCCTATCGGTGTCGAAAATAGACGGTAAAAATATATTTTAGTAAATAATTTTAGGTAAATGTATTTTAGTCTTTTCATTATATTTAATGGTAAAAATAAATAAAATAATTAAAAGATGCGGCAGAATATAAATATAAGAATATAATTATTAGTGTCTCAAAATATAGGCATCTTAGTGTTATTTTGATTAAAATTTAGGAACTAAATAGTAATTTATTTAAAAATATATTTATTTTCATGTTTGATTAATTATATAAGAGAAAAATATTAATCTAATTTTTTTTGAATTGATTTATTTTAAAATTTTAATTTTAATTTTGTTCATGAAAATTATTAAATGCATGCAAACAATATAATAAAAAAAAAGAGACTAAAATTTAACTTAGATATGTATATATATTCCATCTAAAAAAATGTATGTATATATATATTTTTTACATGAAACATATATAATTTATAGAGTAAAAAATATAAAATAAATAAATAAATAATTATAATTTAATATCACATACATGATCGTTTTGTATTTAATAAATAGTAATACTGTTTTACATGTATGTTATATATATATTTTTAACTAAATCGCTAATATTTCGTACTAATGTGAAAATAGTGCTTTAGTTTCAATTAATTAATTACTCAAAATAGTGCTTTTGTTTCAAGTACTCCATTAATTATGAAATGGAAAAACTAAAAAAAAAAAAAAAAAGAAAATTAATTATGAAATCACGTTTTTTTTTTTTTTAAGAAAAATTGGTCAAACGTGACCTGAAAAACGAGCGGCAAAGTTAATGTGACTCAGCGGTTTCATATTTATCAATTCCGCGTTACTGTTACATGTCAAATACAAACGGCTCTTCTCTTTAAATCACTGCAGCCATACCATGCGCTTTGGATCACCAGATCTTTACCATTATCCATCTGCCAATTGTTGTCCTTCATTAACAGAACGGAACCATCCACTCCACTATTAACAGAAAAAGATCAGCCCCTATTTTTTACATATTTCTTTTTTGTCACAATTCCGCGACTCCACGATGGACCCTGAATCAGGTTAGTTTACAAAATCTAAATTAATAAATAGAAGTTTTCAAAGAGGATTTTTGATTCCATTTCTTTTTTTGGCTTGCAGTGATCGAGTTTCTAAGTGGCGTTCCATTGTTACAGAGGCTCCCTAGCTCGTCTCTCAAGAAAATTTCTCAACTCGTTATTGTTAAAAACTACGGTAATTCCAGAATTTTTATTTTTATTTTTCAAATTGGTTTGTTTTGAATCGAATCGCAATTTTATTTTAATGTTCTGCTTTGCAGAAAAAGGGCAGTATGTTATTCGGGAGGGAGAGGTTGCTGAAGGAATCTATTTTATCTGGGAAGGCGAGGTTGGTTTTTTTTTTTTTTTTTTTTTCATTTTAATTGATTTTTTATTTTATATATTATGGCAGCTGAAATGTGATATCTGATTTATGTATAGGCTGAAGTATCTGGATCAGTTCATGCCGAGGAACACACTCGCCCTGAGTTCCAATTGCAACGCTATGATTACTTTGGCGATGGTTAGAAGCTTATTTTCTTTTTGGTTTGCTCATTTTCTTTATATCTAAGTATTTATAAATCATATGTATATTAGACGATCAAATCAAGTGGCCAGCAAGAATGATAAGAACTTGCTTTTTTGCAGGTGTCGTAGCTTCCATTCAGCAGACAGATGTCATTGCTTTGACTAAGGTTTTAAATTATCAAGATTTTCTTTTTGGTGTCTATTTTTGGTTTTCTATGATTGTATAAATTATGTAAACTGCTCGACTGATAGTCATTTCATTTGTTGTCTATGTTTTTACAGCTTACCTGCTTAGTGCTGCCCCATGAACATTGTAGTTTGCTTCGGCCAAAATCGATGTGGAGTGCTGATAAGACTCCAGACTCATGCTCCCTTGTTGAGAGTATATTGCATTTGGAGCCAATAGAAGTATACATTTATTTTTTTATTTTTTACTTATGTTGCTCCACAAGTTTTCTTCTTTTAATAACTCTACTTGTTTTCTTTTGCTCTTATATATTGTTCTTGTATGGTTTTAGGGTTTAGATATTTGTTGACCATGGCTCAGCAATCTTTCTGGAAAATTGTTTAAATTTAGTCAGAATCGTATACCTAATTTGACCAAAACATGAACTATTAAAATAATTGCAAGTTCTTAAATTGTTTTTTAGTTTTGTGTGTTGTCTTGGGGTGGGGGAGGCAAGGGATGTGGTGGTAGACTTCATTCAATTTCTCTTTTGCAAGGATCCAAAATGAGGTGAAATCAGGACGTACATGACTACTAGTTTAGTTTCCTGATTGTGTTATAAGCATATGACTCTCTCTGCTATGATAACTTTGCTAACGTATATTCCCCTCTCCTTTCCTCTCTTTCTACTGTTTTACGTGATAGGCCAAGGAAGAATTTATATTTTTGTTACACTAAGATTCATTCCTTTTGTTTTGAAGGTGAATATATTCCAAGGAATTACCTTGCCAGATGCCCCAAAATTTGGAAAGGTCTTTGGAGGACAGTTTCTTGGGCAGGTCTAAATCACCTTCTCTCCCTCTCCTTCCACTATATGTTGCATGGTGAATAGGACAAATTGATTTTGGGTTCCTTGTAGACACAGACAGAATGATATCATCTAATATACTGCCATGCTTATAGCTTCAAAATTTCAATATGCCTTTAAGGCTTAAAATATGCTTCTTGGAACGTCTTGGTAAATATATATTTTTATCTTCTTTTAAGAGAAGCATGGCGTAGTAGTGCAACAAGTATTTTCATGAGTAGGTCATAAACGGTAAAGTCCTTTTGGTTTATCAATTGTAGGTCTGAAAATGCCTTTTTAAATTTGAAGAATTAGGTTTGAAGTAGACTATTTTATTTTTGAATTTTCTCAACATTACCACTGTGTGACAATAGTTTCAGAATTAAAGAGGTCTTTTGTTTTAGTAGCAGCCTTAAGTCCTTTTCTTTTTTCATGTTGCTTAGGAGGAAGCTTTTTGTCTTTCATGTACTTTGATTCCTTCTCTCTTTTAATTCAGTTTTCTCTTTAATTTTTGGAAATGATGTGTCTATAAGCTATTCAGCCCACAATTATATAAACTGGGTTCTTTCCTTCTTCTTGTCTAAACACTTGAATGGCTTTGGTTTTGTTTTCCTCCATGATAATGACATGCCAAGTATTCAATTTGGCAACTAGCAATAGATAATATCCGGGTTTTCACTTCTTTACTCTGTGATCTTATTTGCAGGCACTGGCTGCAGCATCAAAAACTGTTGATTGCCTTAAATTTGTTCATAGTTTGCATGCCTATTTTCTTCTTGTTGGAGATTTTAACAGTGAGTATATGAGCTCAAGCCTGTATTAATCATCCATAGTTGATTTTGACATCCTGTTCTACTCCTCTGTAAACTATTTGGCATTAATGCTTTTTGTACATACCTTGAAATGAGAGCATCTCCTAATAAAATTAATTGTCATGTTTATCCAATCTCTCTAGAATTGTTATTGCTTATAATCTATGCTCTTATTCACCTTAGAGCTCTTTGCTATGAAAATGAAGATAGTGATTTGGGATGATTGGACTTCCTATGGAATAATTGATACAAATAGATGTGTTTAAAATATAGTGAAGATAGTGATGGAAAATTTACCTATTTTGTTAGAAAGTGTAATAGAGGGTTGTATTGGAGCCAAAATAAGAAATTTTGTGCTCCATTTGTTGTTTAAGATGTATTGGCATCCTGCCCAATGCATTATTTTGTTAAAGGATTATTGTTGTATGGACTGTTTTATTAATGCTTTACATTCTTTCTTGCTAAAAGTAGAAATTTCAAAATTTTCTTTAAATTGAGATAATTTGTATGTTAATTGTTCATTTGATCTTGGATAATCTGTTGTATGGTCCATGCATAAACATATGATGCTATTTGAAGGAATATACTGTCTTCTTTGTTTCAATTTATTACTAAATCTGTGCTATAAATACCTATGTAGCATGGAAACGGGAAACATGGAAATGGGAAACAGGAAAATGGCATTTTTGAAAAATATAGGAAACAAAACGTGAGGGAAACGTATAAATATAAAAAATATGGAGGTATATATATATATATATATATATATATACACAAAAAAAAATGTAGGAAATAGGAAATGAAATATGGGGGAAACGCGTAAATATAAAAAATATGGAGTATATATATATATATATATATACACAAAAAAAAAATACTAAAAATAATAATTTATAAATAAATATATAACAATAATAATAATAATAATAATAATAATAATAATTATTATTATTATTATTAAGGAAAAATTAAGTCGAGAGTGAATAATTTTGTCTAGGGGTTGACCTGGGTAAACTGATTTTTTTTTTTTTTTAAAATTTGGAAACGGGTTTTTGTTTATGGATATGAGTTTCTAATTTTTTCAAATTATGGAAATGTACTGGAAACTTTTCAATCAAGTTTCTATGAGTTTTCAGACATGAAATGTTTCTGAAACGTGGAAACGTGATCTCCTAAGAGTTTCCGTGCAACATAGATAAATACTATTGGGCTCAATATACTGTTTATAGAGCATAATAAAGTAGTGATATTACATATGGTGTACATGTAAATGTACCATTGCAGTGCCAATTTTATATGAAGTGCATCGTGTACGTGATGGGAAAAGCTTTGCCACCTGAAGAGTTAATGCAGTGCAGAAAGGAAATGTTGTGTTCACATTGATGGCTTCATTTCAGGTATGCTGTTTTACATTCTTTTGCATACAATCAAACACTCTTAAGAAACATTTCCCAGTACCTTAGTTCTTAGTATCAGGTAACTCTTGGTCTGAACTGCTTTGAAGGAATTTACCTTAAGCTGGAGAGAATCTTCATTTTCTTTGAAAGGAGTTGTATTTGGTTAGCATGTTAAGCCTTGACCTATACCTAAGCAAATTTAATTTATATCTAGTTACAATGCCAGTTTTGTGGCATATAAAATTTGATGCTTAAGATGCTTCTAGTCTATCAATATCCTGCCAAGATTTATTTGTTCAAATTCTTTAACTTACGAGAACCATGATATTCCTCTTTATCTGAAGGATCTGATTTGATTTTGTAGGCTTTACTCTCTCTGTTATGTTATGTTACGTGCTAATGTCAGATCAGCTGTAGCTGATTCTTTTACATTTTGTAGCTCATTCTTTTACATTTCTTTTAATAAATAGACCTAATATTCTGCTCTCTTCAAATATGTATTGACATGGTGGCTATTTATGATTTGCTTGCAACATCTCAAAAATACCTGTAATTTTATGTTAATTTTGCAGAAAGAACAACAAGGGTTTAACCACCAAGAAGCGACAATGCCAAATGTTCCAGAACCAGAGATGGTAAATGGAATTTGCTTAAAAGCCTCTTTATATTCCAAGTCCAGTGCTGCAATGGATATTGATCTCTAAAATCTTTTGCAGCTTCTATCAATGGAGGAGCTGCGAGAGAAACGTCTAATTGATCCTCGTCTTCCAAGGTATGATGCCTTGAAATATGGTTAACTTTACATAAAGCATTCAACTTCTTACATTTTCATTGGATTAAAAGGTTCAGTTTATCTGCCTCTTTTATGGAACCATCATGGCTCTCAATTTCTTCTTTAGGCATATAAACTAAATTCTTAAATGTCATGTATAGTCATGTGCCCACGTCTAGATGTTCCGCACATGGGGGGGAGCACATTGAAACATTACTCTTGAGACATACCTGAAAGAATATAGATTATAACAGGTATTGGAGGGTCAATTAGTTTTCAAAGAAATATGTTGATGATTTCTTAGTGAAGATGTTCATTAAATTCAAAAGATGATAATAAAAGCCATTTCTCCATCATATGTTTGGTAGGGAGGAAAGGAAGTAGGAAAGAAAATGAATCTGGTCAATAATATAGGCTAAATTCATTGAAGGGATGAAGTGAATGTTCATTTCTTTCCACTCTTCCTTCCTCATACAAATAAGGCCTTAGAGAGTTGGTATAAAAAAATTTTCTTTCTGAAGTGTAATAATTTTAGGATTTCAAAGAGTTGGTTCACATACAAGGCTTCTAAGTTAGAACAACCTATTGTGGGATGTCATAATAATCTGCAATTTGGAGTTATTCATTCCATATGGTCTGAAGTTATTGAAGGGATTTGCTCAAGGACGGTGGGATTGTCGGCCTTAGTACATGTAATATTTGTGGTCTCAACTGCAGGCACCTTATATAATAACTTAAATGTCCACTATATATATGTCAGACTCACTGTAGAGTTATTTGATATGTTGGTTCTAGTGTGGGTTTTTCGTTCGGCTTTTAAAAAAAACTTGTTTTATACAAAGCTATAACGAAATGGATAGCATGCACTTGTGCCCCACAGATAGCTACATTGTTATAGTTTGCTGCTCATGACTGAAGGAGTTCATAAGATGATCTTTGTTCTTGCTGCTTGCCTGCTCGTATATCATAATTATCTAACACATGATATTTCTGGTCGAAGTTCAATGGAGTAGTGAGTATCTGTCGATTATTACCTTCTCTATAATTTGCAGTTTTCTTATGGTCTAGCAAATAGCTGTTATGAAACCTAGGATACTAACATCCTTCCTAGCTATGCTTTTCTTATACTGGTTGAAGTACAACTTCTGCTAGCGACAAGATTCAGAAACTCTGCCCCATTATAGCTCTAGCAAAAAACCTGAGTTAGTAACATAAAGCTAGAATGTCGGGTAAATGATAGCAGGTTGGTTTGAGGCACCTCCACTGCAGTTTGGTGGGGTCCCTCTTTAATAGCTTAAAACTACTGTTTGTTTGGACTTACCTGGACTGGCCTTTTGCACCATTTAACTTTTGGCAGCGGTTAACCTAATTATATTGTATACCTGATTTTCTCTGAAATAGAAGAATGCAATAAAGTTCTGTTTTCATATGGAAGTGGTAATCCTTGATGGACATATATGACAATGATCCTGATAATAATTATGTAAACTTGTATTCACAGCCATTTTGGCTGTTGAATCCTTTTTTCTTCTCCATGAGCAGAAAAATTTGTTGCATCAAAGAGGTTTCTCTTTTAATTCTAATAGATTATTGTGCTTGGAACGTTTATTTGAATAACAATTACTTGCATTGGTTGTTTCAGGACGTATAGGAACAAGGTGGCCTCAAAAGATTTTGTCCCTTGGCCTATAGAGATAAGGTTTTGTGAGCCGAACAATAACACAAACCAGACAAAATCTCCTCCAAGGTAGTATTATACTATTATAATTCATTATCTTATTCTTATTTGCAGTAGCAGCCTGTATATGCTTGATGGCAATGGAAATATGAACTTCTGTTTACATCCTATGGTGCATTAACTTCTTTGCCTGCTCTTCTTTTCAAATTTTATCACAGTTTGAGGTATTGGTTTAGAGCAAGGGGAAAACTTTCTGATGACCAGGCTTTACATAGGTAAGTAACTTGTTTAAAACTCAATTTTTTTTTTCTTTTTTGGATTGATACATCGACAATAACATATTTTTGGCGGTTTCTTACGCTTGCTATATAAATTGAGAATCTGCTGGTAGGCTTGTTATATTCGTTTCATAATTGAATATAATCTTTCTTTTTTTCAAAAAATTGAATATAATCACCTGTGATAATATGTGATGGACAAGATGCAAGTTTTCTTAGATCATTTGTAATCCAATGGTCTTTGCAGGTGTGTAGCAGCATATGCCTCAGATCTTATATTTCTTCAAGTTAGCATGAATCCCCACCGCAATAAGGGTTTGAAGACAGCTTCTGTTAGTCTTGACCACTCGTAAGTTTCTGCATCCCATATGGACGTCATTACTTGACAGTTGCATTATTTGAGGGAGATTATTTTGCATCAGTTGGCTGAATGTGATATATGAACTTGTAAAATTTGCCTTATAAACTAATCAATCTACTGAGCATAAAATGTTTGTCCACTTGTTTGATTTGAGATATTTAAAGCTGAAAACTAGGTGACTATCTGGGTTTAAGATGGATAGTTTCCAATTGGCACGGTTATAATTGCTCTTTTAGATTGATTTGAATACTTCGAAGCATATGATGTTACAGTGGGTATCTATAGCATGCCTCAAATTTGTTTAAAAATAGATTTTCTCCGCTTGGCATTGCTCTTGCAAATCATGCATGCATCAACTGCTGTTTATAGTTGTGATTTTGGATACTTGAATCTTTATTTTTATCATAAACAGGTGCCTCTCTTGAACCCATATGAATGACACATGATAGTGCTTAGCTAAGGAGTGCTCATTTTTCCTTTATGCCTATAGTTAAATCTTTTCTTTTTGGTGCTTTTTTCCCTTCAGGATTTGGTTCCACCGACCTTTTAGAGCTGATGACTGGTTATTATTTGTGGTAAGTGTCCAATGGTATATCTAATCTTTGAATTTTGGTCAGAATGTTCACATTTCCATTGCCTTACAGATTACGAGTCCAGCTGCCTCCCATGCACGTGGGTTTGTATGTGGCCAAATGTTCAATAGAAAGGGAGAGGTAAATGACTTCATCACACGTTAAACTTGTTGGTGTAAGCACAAATGTTATGCCTTACCTTTGAACTGAAATATTCATGTATTGATGGGGTATGGACAGCATGTTGTGTCATTGACTCAAGAGGGACTTCTCAGGAAGGCCTGGACGCCAAACCCAGCCAGTGCCTCAAAGCTGTGAATGAGCATGTATTGGGATGCAGGCAGAAAGTTGTTGCTCTAAAGCCTGGTTGAAAGTATTGCTATAAAATCTTGGTTACTGAATTTTTGCTCTCTTTTTGTTTTTAAGTTTTTTATAGCAGCCAAATATTGTATTTGCTTTGTAACAAAATGAAATAAGCTTATAGCTTTGAGGATTGCCTCATGATTTAATGAAGTTAGATTCTAGAGCAGCCTATCACCTTGTATTCTGCCCTCCCGCCTCCGCTTCCCCTTCTCTTTTTTTGTTGTCATATAAAGTTGAGGTATAAGTGTTCTCTTTGCCAACAAATTTATTAACTGGTCATGGATTTTATCTAGAAGGCCGGGAACATTAGATTGAACTCTATTTAAAGAAGAATAAAGCTGAGTGCTATTTTGCATGGGCTCACTTGTTGCAAATACTAAAGTGAGTTTGTGTAGCTCTTGGAGGCTGCAATTGTGCAAGTCATTGATCAAGAAAGAGGGATGTTACACAGATAATCACTCAATAGTGCAAGGATTGGCCCTGGAATACAGATATGCCAATTTGAAGGGCAAGAGCTTAACCTAAAGGCTTTAGCTAACTATTAAGAAGCAGCCATATGGGCTGACCTTCTAATGCAAGATATAAGATATACGAGGGCTAGTGGTCTAGCTTTCAAAGTAGATCTAATCTCTTCAACAATAACATCTAATTGCCAATCCATTAATCGAAAAATGATGCACTTGCCAATCAACCTGTGTTATAACTAAGAGACAAGTACGCAGGGGAAGACAGTCTGAACCAACAGAGAGATTCCTCCAATCCCTAAATAAGTTTGGCTACTTTCCAAACCCAATTCCTCAAAAATTGCCCCAGTGCAAGTAGAGGCACGACTTGACGTGGATTAATGATACAAATCAAACTAGTTATGGTTGATGAGGAATTGTACAACTCAACCCTCCATCTCCATGAACAATAAACTCCACCACGACAAACTAATTCCTCTGGTTATCTATCGGTGATGTGAGATTGAAAAATATAATCGCAAAACTAGATTTTCCTGCATCAGACAAAATCACAAGCTATCCAAATCTCTTTCTCTGCCTTTGTTTCATTAGTTTTCTTGGCTTCTGTCACATTAAAACTCATCTATGATCTGAATTCGATTTTCAAGTTCTACACGCTTACAAGAAACGGTAGAACCCTAGAACATTCCAAATTGTTTCAACTTTGGAATGTGCAAACTATTAAAAAAAAAAAATTTCCATGAACCTTCACCAATCTACATGCAACATGCAAGCAAATTGATGTCACATGGTTCAAGGTCTGTAAACAAGTAATCCACATCATCAAAGATTTGCCACGTGGTAGTGTGTCGCATCATTTGGATTTCCAATTAGATGACATGCCATTATATCTTGCTATGTGGCAATAAAATATGTCAACAAAATTCGTCACATGATATTATGCCAAGTAATCAGCAAATTAAGTTACCAAGTACATGTCATCAGAAGACGATATATCATTATTTTTTTTGTCATGTGTTTGAATGACATGTTAATAATTTTTGCCAAGTGTATCAAGCCACAAAGCTCCATGTCATTGAGGATTTTCATTTGTGATAGCAAGCTATGTCATCAGCTTGTCTAGTAAACAAGTATACATCATCAAAAATTTGTCATGCTATTAGATATTTACACGATAATCTCATATGTCTGCGCATTTTGCTACATATATCAAGTCATGTAAACTCCTGATTATTATTTAAGATTTCTTACGTGGTAACTTGTCATTTCATTAATATATTCAATTAGTATATATACTCATTAAAAATGTTAACTTCTCATGACTTTTGTCATATTAAAACAAGACACGTTAATAAATTTTGCCAAAAGGACGGAAACTCAAGCCAATAGTCCACATCATCATGGACTTTGACCACATTAACACATCATCATATTATCCAATAAATAAGTAAAAAACCTCACAGGTCATCATTTTCTGCCACATTATAAGAGCACACGTCAGCAAATTGTTACCACATGAATAAAGCCACATGGGCAAATCATCCACATCATCAAATGTTTGCTACGTCATTTGCATATCTAGTCAGCAAGTACATATCATTTAAACTGATGGCATGTCAGCGATGCTTCGTCATGCTGAGCATGCCAAGTGATGCGTAACAATCTGCCACGTGTCAATCTTCTGCCACACTTCAGCAGAATCTGCCGTGTCAGTACATGACTAGTGAGTGGGTACGTGTCACACGTTTGTGGTATTATTAAGGTAATTCCAATCCAAATTTTATAATCCCAATTTAGTCCTCGTGAAAAAATGTTAATTACCAAAAGCCACCAAACTTGCAGACATATTTTATTTTGCTCCCGGCCATTATTGTTGTTGAGACTTGAGACTTGAAAGTAGAGATACATTTGTTGTGAGTTTTGAAGCCAAGCAACAGAGAAAACATACAGCTGCGATCAAATTCTCAAAGGTCAGTTATTATTATTCATATTATTTTGATTTTGATTTTGTTTTATCACGCATTGCTAAATTTCATTTAACTCTGTCAAGTCTTGAAATTTTGAGTTGTTGACGTAAAATCTGAATTCTACTTGGGGATATTTCAAATGTAATTAGGGTTTCAATCAATTATTTTTATTTTGTTAGGTTTTCCTTTGGTTTCTTCTCTATACTTTTCCTTTAGAATTGGAATTCAACCAAATGGGGAAATAATGACTGAATTACTTGTAGTTTAGTTATATGGGCGATCTGTTTATTGGATCTGCAAATAACAGGTGGGCCTTCATTATTTTCACGAAAGTGTGAAGAAAATATGCGTGTTATGAAATCTGTATAATCGTTCAAGCTGTATTCGGAAATTAACATCTGAAATTCTGCGATTAAACCAATTTAAAGCCTAAAACCAGAAATCCTGAATATAGGTATCTGAATTGACCGTTTAAGCTTAGTTGCTCAAGATGGCATTATTTTAAGATGCAAGCTTTGTTATTTTTTTAAAAAAAATATATATATATGTTCTAGGACTTGATCTGGCTGTGGGATTCAACTGAAGCTTATGGAAAGTGGATTTGAGAGAATCAGTCAAATAGAAGAGAGTCAAGGGCAATTGATATATGGTCTTCCAGATGACATTGCTCTTTTGTGCTTGGCAAGAGTGCCTCGGAAATATCATACAGTGGTGAAATGTGTTTGTAGGAGATGGAGAGACTTAGTGTGCAGTGAAGAGTGGTATGCTTATCGTAGAAAGCACAATTTGAGTGAAACTTGGATATATGCTTTGTGTCGTGACAAGTTTGAACAAATATGTTGTTATGTATTGGATCCTAATTCATCCAGAAAAAGTTGGAAGCTCATTCGAGGGCTTCCACCTCGATGTTTGAAGAGAAAAGGTATAGGTTTTGAAGCACTAGGGAAGAAGCTTTACCTGTTTGGTGGCTGTGGTTGGTTGGAAGATGCCACTGATGAAGCCTACTGCTATGATATTTCTAGGAACTCATGGACTGAAGCTGCTGCATTGTCTACTGCAAGGTACTTATCCTTTTCGCTCATGCCTCTATTCATCATTGTTCAATTTGCGGTTCTCATAATATGAGTCCACTATTGAATAAATTTTTGGTGCTTAAATGATTTTTCGCTTTTGTGAAATGCAATTTCTAGCAATTGGTTGGTAATACATGTTCCATTCTTTTACTGGGAAGTACTTATTTCTATTACCAATTATGATAAATTGCTGCTAGTTGGTTCTGCATTCATCTTGTAGTCACATACACACATTAAAAAAAAAAAAAAACAAAGGCTTGCTTTTTATATTATCTGGCTTTTGTTTCCCCTTTACTGGACGTTTTCTAACTTATAGAAAACTCCTTAGTTGCTTGTTAATGGAGTATGCATCCCTAAGTTTCTATGCTAGGCTATACATGCTTGTGAACTAGGTCAGTTAACTAGAGTTCTTTTGTTATTTTTGTGGTTTTAATTCTTTCCTTCAAATAAATTTAAGAACAGTTATGTTAATTTGAAATTACCTGAGACTTCACTCAGGTGCTATTTTGCTTGTGAAGTTTTGGATGGGAAAATCTATGCCATTGGTGGGCTAGGTTCGAAACTTAGTGATCCACATTCTTGGGACACTTTTGATCCTCTCAAGAATAGCTGGGAATCAAATTCTGATGGTAATGTCATTCCTGATGTTGAAGATTCCATAGTATTGGATGGGAAGATCTATATTCGTTGTGGTGCTTCTTCTGTGTCTTCTCATGTATATGCTGTTCTTTATGAACCATTAAATGGCACATGGCAGCATGCAGATGATGATATGGTGTCAGGCTGGCGTGGTCCAGCGGTTGTCGTGGATGGTGCCCTTTACGTGTTGGATCAGAGTTCAGGAACCAGGCTAATGATGTGGCAGAAGGATAAAAGGGAATGGATGGCAGTTGGAAGGTTGTCAGCATTACTTACAAGACCACCTTGTCAGCTTGTAGCAACTGGGAAGAGGATATTCATCATAGGTAAGGGACTTAGCACAGTGGTATTTGACATCGACAAAACTGGAAATATGGGAGGGGTGATGGTCAGTTCTTCTATTCCCAGAATAAATTCTGAGGATGAAGTAATCAGCTGTAAATGTCTAGCATTATGAATTATTGGCATTTGATTCATTTATTGATCATTTAGTTCAATACCATTGTTGCGGGATACTAGCTGTGCCAACTTTCCATGTATATTAATCAATACCTCTCGGAAATGATATCATGTATATTACAGTGGGAATGCAAGGAAATCAAAGAACACTGTGTTTTAAATATTTAACATTTTGGCCTTCAGGCAGCCAACTGGAGAGAATATACAAGCATGTATATCAGTGAAGTGTTTGCACTGTGAAAATTTAGCGTAAGTCGAGGTTTTATAGACCTCATGCATGGTCGCGGGATATAGCACCAATATCAGAGAACCATGATTGAATTGATCATCAAAATCGCGGCAAAAATTTGGTATCTGCTCCTTGTCTATAAAATATCAGTCTTTCCTAAATGCCTCAAAATCAAATGTTTGCAATTCGCTTCGGTGATCCTTTTGCAAGCGCATGGTCCGACCAGTGCAATTATGTACAGAATTTTTAGTTTCTCACCATAACATTCTTCATGCACTCTTCCTTGTAAGGAGAAATTAGACAATGTTAGTTTAAAAAACAAAAAAAACATAAAAAAAAAAGGTTACACAACGTGGATTATGTGCTCAAAAACCGAAAATAGTCAACAAATATTGAATTTTTGCTCGGTAAAGAAGAAATTTACAATGTAGGGGACTAATTAAGAAAAATGGAGAGAGAATTAAAAGGATGCTACAGCGCAAACAAGGAAAACTATGTTATTCAGCTTCAATACTTGCTTCCATGCAGGTGCAGTCAAGCAGTTGAAAGATTGATGAGACACTGTGGATAGGATCCAGCTTTGATAAACTTATATATAACTAGCTTCGTGCTCGTGCTTTGCATAATTTATTTTATATTTTTATTTAATTATTAATTTGTTATAATATTATATTATTTAATATAATTTTTTATCAATTTTACTAATATATATATATATATATATATATAATTTAGGTTACAAATCTCATTAATTAATAGTAGTTGTATTAATTGAAAAATAAAAATTTAAATTTTATAGATTACAACTCATAATTATATATGTTTTTTGATATATTTAGTAGTCATAATGATCATTAAAATTATTTATGAGTTACAACTTTTTTCATTATAATTACTCGTAACAATTTTATATTGATTAATAAAAAATTATATATATATATAATCATAAATATATGTTTTAAATTAATAATTTATACAACACATTATTTTAAATTATGCTAAAATTAAAAATTTTCAATTTTATTTAGGTTACATATCATAATTATATTTATAATATATTTAATTATCGTAATGATTTAAGTTACAAATTTTATTAAGTAATATTAATTATTTTTAAGGCTTGTTTTATATATAAATAAAAAGAAAAAATATTACATTTGGATCAATAGAAAATAAACACATAGCAAATATATGCTACGTGGCAAATCCTAAATAATTCTAAGCATGCTTTATATATATATATATATATATATATATATATATATATATATATATATATATATATATATTAGATTAGAAAATTAGATTAAAGGGTATGAAATTGAAATTAGTACCTCAAACAAGTGCAGGCATCACTTTAAAATAAGCTTTACTTTAAAATAAGTACTAACACTCAATACAAAAGAAAAGAATGCCACATTATGCTCAAATTATTTCATTTATCTTTATGGTTATGTTTGGTTCATGAAATAGTTAAAAAATAGAATAGCTATTTCATATGGAATATTTATTCTAAATTTTAGTTTAAATTTTAGATAAGAATACTAATTCCATAAAATATCAATTTTACAATTTTTATAAAATACATATTTCACAAAAAATTAAAAAATTGATATTTTTTAAGTTATGAAATAGAGTATTTTTATTTTTACCTTTTAAAAAATATTAGTAAGCTCAAATTTACTACTATTACTTTATCTTTTTTTATTTTCAGATTTTTATTTTTATTTTTTAAATTTTAAGTCAAATAAAAATTTTATTTATTATGCATTTAAATTATTTCTTAAATAAAATTTAGTAAAATTATATTTAGTTTATTATTAACACTGAAATTAATTTATAAGAACATTATAATCATTTATGTAAATAGAATAATTATTCTATACTATGAAGCAAATTATAAAATTAAAATAATTATTCTATTTATATCCTATTCTATTTCTTAATAATAATTATTTTATTTTTTGTGCATTCGATTCCGTGAACTAAACATAGCCTATGTTTTAAAACGTTATTCAGCCGAATAAGGAAGCAACAGAGACAAAATGACTAGATCCTATGCAATGGCATCTTTCTCTTCATCATAATGAATAATTAAATCGGCGCAAGAATTGTTTTCAGAATATTATCAACACATTATAATACACATCAAAACTGATGCTTGAGCAATTACAATACAACAGGAACTCCCAATCCAGGATTGGTGAGACATATTTGGTCAGTGGATTCCTCCTTTTCAACAGCTGGATACGTGGATCCATTGTACAAATCTACATTAGTCATGGCGAATACCCAGGTCATTCCTCTTCAACCTAACTCCAAAACCTAAAGGTCAAGCACACGTGAACTGAACTTGTTCAGCTAGTCTTTTTCTTTTTAAAAGCTGGATGTATGATTCCATCACAAGAATCTAGATGGTCAATCTTAGACATACATTCTTTCATTCTCTCAAGTACAGTAGGCATGGTTGAGACATTGCTGGAAATTTTATCTTTGAGCAAACGTACTTTCTCAGTGATCTTTTGGTCCTCTTCCGTTAGTAATACTGATTTAATGGATTTAACCTGCTCTCCTAAACCTGCATGATAAGACATGGTCAATGCTGCAATTACAATTTAAAGGAATTACACATTCGGAAAAAAAAAAAAAAAAAGCCATCAAAGTTTTTGAAGAACATCATCAAACCATCAAAGCTTTTGAAAACATCATCAAATACAATCACGCATGTTGATATTAATTGAAAGTACATTAAAAGGCCGCACAAAGTGAAACTAGTCTACTAAAAGAATGAGCAACTAAACTTATATATCACCGTGTCATTGCCATTATTATCTTCAATAGTTGATCGATGTCACCAACCATGTGACTATCTTTACTGTCAAAGACAGCAGTACTAAAACATATTCCTTACGTGTATTTCTATGCCTATCAGTGGCTATGCATCAACATTATTGTAATACAAGTATAAAATCTTACAAACAGAAGGAAAGTTTGTAGAGTGGCATATAGTAATACAACTCAAATGAGTACAGCAGCTGCCTTGAGCGAATTAACTAGTATGTATGTTCCTTCCTATATTGAGTCAATACCGCAGCTCTTTAAAAGTCTTTTCCTTCAGCCATGGAGAAGAAAGCAGAAATACAAGAACAACAGGACATTGTCTTTAATTTTCAAAAGTAAATTTCAGGAAACGAAAAAAAAAGTGACGGGAAATAATCAAAGTGCATCAAATGTGAGCTCATTCCCAACTTGCTAAATACAACAATTACATATACGCAATATAACTATTTTCTTTGAATGCCAAACTGGTCCATAATCCATACTCCATCATAGAATTAAAATTGCATTATCACATAGTATGCTTCATTCAATGCAAACGCATAAAAATCTGAGTTTGAGTATTCATAACTATACAAAAACAATTACTTTGCTGAACCCAACCATTTTCCCAATCACCAAATCCTGAATTTCGGAACCCAAAACAACAAAAAACCAGAAATCTTCAAATTTGTATTTTCATCCTTCTGAACAAAAAAATAAAATAAAATAAAATAAAATCCAAAACCCTAGAAATGAACTGACCTGGATTAGACTCGCCAGCGTGACCCAAATCCGACCTAAACTCAATGTCAGGAAGAAGAGGACGCTGGACAGAAAGAACTGAAGCTAACGTAGCTCTGAGCTGATCTGGAAGAGTGGCTCTATATTCTAGAATCTTCTTCGCCATTTCTTCCGCTTCTGACTCCAGCCTTTCCAACTCTTCCGCTTCTACTTCTTCTTCTTCGGATACGGATTCGGATTCTCCGGAGCTCCGAGTAGCATCAACAGCTGAATCTAGGGTTTTTTTGGGTGGATTATTCAAGGCCATGTTTGGATCTGCAAATGCAGAGAAGATCCAGAGTCGATTGCTGTTGAGTTTCTGAGTGCTATTTTGGAGGGTATTTTGGGTTTTTGAATTTGAAATTTGTTTTTAACCTTTTTAGAGCTCCTGCGGGTCCCGTTACAACATTTTGTCCTTGTGTACCAGCAAGGATTGCGTTTACCTGAACGCCTTGACCATTGGACCATCAGGAGAAGGAAGGTCATCCAACGGTTCACGTTTAACGATATCTCCGCCCATTAAAGAATGGTAATTGAAACGCTGTCGTTTAATTAGCAAAATAGATCCCGCCAAAACCAGTCTCTCTCTTTATTGTATACTGCTGTATATATCCAGAAGTAGAGAGAAATTCGAAGAAAAATGAAAATGGAGAAAGGTGTTTGGTTGTTGAGAAAATTTAACATCAGCACCCAAAAGAGAATTCGAAACCGCTAACCCAATCTCTGGAGACGAAGATATCTAAGTTAATGATATTTGTAGGGGAAATCTCCTGGAAAAGACAGACAATGAATAACATTGGTAAATCCGAATGGAAAAAGACACATTTTGGATCTTTTTATCGTAAAATAATTATTGTAATCCAAACGTAATTAACTGTCAACGCATCCAATACAGGCTGTATTGTTTTTTACACTTCACTGTTTCGTCAACTAGAACAGAAGATAATACTATCTTTTCATATTAATCTTCTTCTTTTTAGGATTAATCTGATACAATTTGCTTATTTAATTTATTTATCTGGTTAGAGATTGCTCTCTCTGATTCATGGAAGGTTGCACAAGCCCATCTCCTCATAAGGTACTTAATTTCTCCTTCCCTGATTTTGTTTAGGTTTTATATCTTTGTCTTAGGTTTGTAATTGGGAAAGAAATTGATTTTTTATTTGAAGAGTGAGATCTGATGTAACTTAAAGGTTCTTTTTTTTTGGGTTCTCAAATTTCTGCACAAAGGGTTTAATCTAAAGAATTAAAAGCATTTTGTAGGTTTGATTATCAATAACTCAATTTACTAAATGAACATAACTCTTTTTTGTTCTTTTCTTTCTTCATAATTGAATTAGCTGAGCTCAGTCTTGTGTGCCTCGTTATTTTTGTAGTATATGGCTTTTTTTTGAACTCGAGTTTGTTTGTGAGGTCTATATTACTAAGAGCTAATGGTTAATTAAACATGTTGAATTTGAAATGCAAGCAGATTATACTCTTCACATTATTCATTTGGCTGCTTTACAAATTGGTATCACAAAAGAGTGTACATGTAAACACTGGGAAGACATTCTTATATTTGGTGGCATTAGCTTAGGCTGATTCATTAGTTCTTCCAGTCATAACAACCCATTGAGTGGTTTTCCTTGTTAAGAATGTACAATTTCCATGAAAGCTGGATTTTGAACATGTATTTTGTATGTTAATTGAATTTTGATGTTGAAAATTCAATACGCGCCCAAATGACAAACTTATATATCTAGTTGACTCTTTATGCTTTTATGCACAAATTAAGTTCAAAGTCAAGTGTAGAATAAGGTGTGCAAATATGAATATTTTCTGCAGAAGGATCTTGTAGTTCGTAAATGATTCCTATGCTTTTTTACATTATAAGCAGATAAATGAATTTAAATTATTGGACATGTGACAGAGTTTGCATCGCCAAACAATTGATTTTGAAGGCCCATACAGACTACTTCATTGTTCATGCAAGGGTGACAAAACAGGGGTGATGCAGGAGTTAGAAAAAGGTGTGGAACCCAATTTGGCTGATTATGATAAGAGAACGGCTCTTCATTTAGCCTCTTGTGAAGGCTGCACTGAAATCGTGGTCCTACTTCTTGAGAAAGGTGCAGATGTGAATTCTGTAGATCGTTGGGGTCGCACTGTGAGTTCATTCATCCTTGGATTTCATCCATTTAGTTAGCATCTACTGCAATAGACGTTTTGTGGTACGTGGAACTAATGTGAGGTTTGTGCCAAATATGATAATGGTGACCAGTTTATAAGCAAAGAAAATCTAGGGTAGAGATTAGGAAGCTAACACTATATAACATTATTGTGTTATGTTCTTGATAATTTATGCTACTTTTGGCATTTTTCCTGGGATTTGTTAGTTACCACATCCACATCAAGGCCAAGAGTTAAATATCATAATTTGATTTTTGATTTTAGATAGTCTAAATGGAAAATTCTGAGGTAAGATATAATAACCAGCAACATTGCTGCCTTACTGTCAAAAGGATGGGAAAAGAGAACCTACAGGTTAACAACTATTGGTCTTCAAAATGTACATATTGCAGCCAACCCTTTGAGTGTTCGTATATCATATTTCTTGTCCTTGTATTGCCCTTATCATATCTGTAGTGAGAAGATTTCCCTACTTGCTTAGCAGATTATTATTATTTTCTTATTCAACACATGCTTGTTAGCTTTTCCTTTCTCCTCATTTAAACTACAATATTTGATATAAGACGCACGTTGATATTAGAAATTTTGCAGCCGCTGTCAGATGCTCGTAGCTTTGGTCACGAGGATACTTGCAAGATACTGGAAAGTCGGGGTGGAATAGATCCGGTAATGCACTTTCTTGATTAACATAGATCTGGTATCAATATGACTAATCAAATGCAATGGTGGCGGTCAATAATATATTTTGCATACACCTTTGCTATTTGTACTACCTCTTAGATATGCAGATTATTGATATCTAGCCAAAAAGAGTTCATTTACTATTCCCTTAAGAATATCATTTTATCTGTAACTTAAAAGAAACTTTTCGGAGAAAAAAAAATTAAAAAAAAAAAAATGCAAGACAGATTCTCAAACTCTCACATGTATACTGAGTGAGTTATTCTGGTTGGGACAGGTACAACTTGATTCCCAGACACCATGCTATGAGATTGATTACTCTGAAGTGGACATGGATTGCGCAGCACTTATTGGAGAAGTAATTTCTGATAAACTGTATTTCTACAGGCAAACTTAGGACATTAGGAATCCACTTCATTAGTCTCCATTCAGATATTTAACCTTCTCTACTGGTAGTTGCCTTCGCATAATTATGTTATTGGTGATGATTCCCTGCACCTAAATCATGAAGTCTTGCAGGGAGCATATGGTGAAGTATATTTAGTGAGATGGCGTGGTACAGAAGTAGCAGCAAAGACTATCCGCTCCTCTATTGCATCAAATCAGAGAGTGAAGTGAGTCTCATTATTTGAATTCTGGAGCTGTGTAACAAGTTCCTCCCACCTTTCTCAAAGAATCTTTCATTGCATGCTCATACACAGAAAAGATATTAATTTGAAAGTTCTAACAATTATAGATCTTAGAGTTATGCACTTTTTGGAAAATTTAATTGTCCAAAGATCATCTGGCTGGCTGTCTGGAATTTATCTTGTTCAGTTACATTATAAAACCATTGCACTAACAGGGAAAAAAAAAAAAAAAAAAAGAGAACTGGGAAAGAACAGCAAAAACTAAAGTACCAATTGAATGCACACTTGAGGCCTAGCTCAAGTGACAAGAGCACTTGCTCTTGGGAGTGAGAGGTCTTGGATTCGAGTTCTCTCCTTCGCACTAGATAAGATTTCGTCTTTATGGCGAATGTTAGGGGATGACTAACCTCTATTGTATATCCACTGCCCAATGGGCCCTCCCATGAATAAAAAAAAAAGCAATGCTATCAAAAACTAAAGTACCAAAAATGCAATGCTACTTACTATTCAAGGATCTGCTGGGTTTGGAGATGTCTGGTAGAATAATACTGGCTGCTTTAACTATTATGAGCTTATGTTCTATTTGCCATGTGTGATCCTTGTATAGGATTGCTTTTTTGAAGGAATTGGGCTTGTGGCAAAAGTTGCGCCACCCAAATATAGTGCAGTTCCTTGGTGTTCTAAAGCACTCTGACCGCTTAATCTTTCTCACAGAGTATCTTCGCAATGTAAGTTTTCTCATATTAAGTCATGACTTAGGAATCTTTCTCACAGAGCATCTTTGCAATGTAAGTTTTCTCATATCAAGTCATAATTAGGAGTTAACAAGGATTTCATTGCTGATTTTTCCTCCAATGTAAATTCGCTAGGGAAGTTTGTATGACATACTGAAAAAGAAGGGAAGACTTGACCAGCAAACAGCAGTTTCCTATGCTTTAGATATTGCAAGGTAGATAATTTATTCACTTGAAGTTTGCAAATGAGAACTTTTGGTTCAGCATTAAGTTAGTTTTTGTCATCTGCCTATGTAAGAATAAAGGGCTTTGTGGTGTTATTCTGTCCTTTGTGTTCTGCAAATTGTTCTTATACAATTGTTATATGTATCTAGATGAGACTTACAAACGTGCTTTGGATCCCGAAAACTGTTCCTTTTGCTTTCAAGCTTTTGCATCATTCAGCAGACATGCCTTTGTGCTTCCTAGAGACCTGAATTTTCATGTAGAACTCAAACAATTAGAATTTGAGCATATATGAGTTCATTGTAACGGATGTTTGTTTCTTTTTGAATTAGTATCTTTTGCATTTTAACATAGAACACTTTTCATATTTTGTAGACATTACATAATCTTCTAAAATAATTAGATATGCTTTACATGGTTCTAAATTTTGTCATAGAATATACTGCAACTAGCTGAAACATAGTCTTAATTGAGTTCAGTTGATTTGGTATTTTAGAACCATTCTGATAACATTGACATTTCTTGCCTCTAACGTAGCCTTTTTGAATTTGCCAGTGATACCACAGGTAATTAAGCAGACTTCAATTTCCTGCTGTGCATCACATTAATAATTACTGCCACTTCTACTTTGTTGTTATAGTTATATGTCTCACTTGTTAAATGTTGCTTTGTTGATTGTGGAACCTTGCAGAGGCATGAATTATCTGCATCAACACAAACCACATGCTATCATACATCGTGATTTGACGCCAAGGTATTGTTTTCTGAATCTCCTGTTAATGCTCACATTCATTTTGTTACTTTGTAGATCAAACCATAAGAATTTTCTGGCTGACATTTGATAATTAATGCCCTTGCATTTGTATCCCTCATGTAAGCAAGAAGCAGCAAGTTATTCAAGGGATAAGAAAAAATCTCACCATTCTCCATTTATGTTAATACACCTAGGAATGTGCTGCAAGATGAATCAGGACACCTTAAGGTTACAGACTTTGGCTTAAGCAAAATTGCACAGGAAAAGGATACCCAAGGATACAAGATGACTGGTGGAACAGGCTCATGTAAAGATCTTCTCTCTTGTTGAAGTAAAGATCCCTCTTGTAAAGGTCATCTTTCTTAATGTAGAGAACTCTTGCGACATTTTCAGATCGTTACATGGCACCTGAGGTCTATCGTCGAGAATCCTATGGGAAGAGTGTTGATGTCTTCTCCTTTGCTCTTATAGTTTATGAGGTAATGAATGCGAAATTCCAGATTTTCCTGTACTGGAAATCTGTTTGTAGTGTTGAACTAAATACCATATGTTTATGGACTAATTAAGATTACATAGTTTTATATTCATGTTTAACATTTTTCTTTTGGATAGGCTGATACCTAATGAAGTCGTTTTGTTATTTGCAATCTCATTCATTATGTTGAGTTGAATGTGTTTATAGATGTTCCAAGGGAGGCCGTCAAACAGGGCAGAACTCCCAGAACAAGTTGCAGACAAGAGGGCTTATGAAGATTCCCGACCATCCCTATCCTCATTTGTGTACCCTGAACCAATCAAGATGTGAGTTTTATAAGTAGGAATAGTGGTACTTTGGGTCTTTTATTCACAAATTCCATTTGGATAGAGCTAAATAAGATTGTTAAGCGATAAAATCGTAAGCTTGGTATAGCAGTAAAGTTGCTTCATTATGGCATAGAGATTGGAGGTTCAAATGATAGAAATAGCTTTCTTATAGTGCAAGGCAAAGTTCCATAAGCAGTCTTCTGTATCTTCTTCAAGGCTTCCATTATTGTTAAGCTATAAGCCTTTCTTGAGTATGATAGGCTTAATCAGCAATTAGTTCCAAGAGCATCAATTGGAACGCCGGTGCCATTGTTTTCTGAATCAAGAAGTAACCATTTACCTGCAGCTTCGATACTCAAAACTTGAAAAACTACATAATTTGTAATTTACATTGACGTCTTTTATCTGAAATTTGGTATTGAATTTGACTGATTGGCTCATGACTCTGCTTTGTCTCTCTTCATTAAGGCTTCTTCGAGACTGCTGGCATAAGAATCCTGAATGCAGACCTACATTTGAAGAGATAATTTCACAGCTAGAGACAATTGAAGACAATTTACGACACAAGAGATCCAAAGATAACTTCTGCAGCAGCTGTATTATCTTATGACTGTTAGATCAATATATAGTACACACTCAACATACAGTGATAACTATATTTGGTGCAAGTTTTTTTTTTTTAAACAATGGACTTATCTTGTTGTAATCTATATCTATGTCTTCCCTTTTCTTCTGTATTTTTATTATAACTTGTAATGGTGAGTGCTGCATATCCTGGGAGAAGTTCCATCTCTCAGATACCTTGTACAAAACCCATACCATATGGGGAATTTGTGATGGGATGCAATTGTCACCAATAACTATTGTTTCTGTTGGCTTTCTTATTTGAAATGAAAAAGCTGCGCATCACTTGTTTATATCTGTCTGAGATCGCATCAATTAAGCAGTGCTCCTGAAAAGCAACTGTTTAAGACTTGTTATGTAATATAACAACTCAGCAATTTAATTTGCTAAACGACTGTAAATATAAGAAAATCCTTTTAGTTCTTTTTTTTTTTAATTTTATAAAAAAGGGTGGAATGTCCATCAAATCGTCTGGGTGGTGTAGTTGGTTATCACGCTAGTCTCACACACTAGAGGTCCCCGGTTCGAACCCGGGCTCAGACATATTACGTGAAAAATATTAGTTGTTGTCATTTTTTATTTTTCATATACAAAAATAATTTTTCTTTGATCTTTTATTTTCTGATATATTTTCATGTTTTTCTACCAAGATTTTTCGTACTCTGCCTTGAAAAAATGCAACTTGAAGCATCCGCAATCTCAAATCACTCTTTCGCACCGCTCAGTTTCTCAAATTCCTCTCATATTCGCTCGTCTATTTCACAGATTCATTTGTGCAGAGTTAATTCCAAATCTGGGTTTTGCAACTTAGCCAAATGGGTATCCAAGTCACTGAGTGGTTTGAGAAGACACGGTGGGCCGATTATGGTTAGTTGTGGAGTGTTGGCAAAAGATGTTAGTGAAGAAGGGAAAGACGATGGATTTTACATTAGGAGATGTGTGGAGCTGGCGAGGAAGGGAATTGGGTATACAAGTCCTAATCCTTTAGTGGGCTGTATCATCGTCAAGGATGGCAAGATTGTTGGTCAAGGGTTCCACCCTAAAGCAGGTCAGCCTCACGCAGAGGTAATCCCCACATTTCCTTCTTATTTTGTTTACTATAAAATTAGAATCATTTCAGCTAGTTATAGCCTTAACAAATTGCATGTTAGAAAAATTTGTAACTTTAGTTTATATTCTGTTAATTCATGTGGTTAACGACCCGAGCTGAAATTATCCCTGATTTCTTTTACTTTTGCACATCTGCTGTTTTTAAATGAATTCTTGATACCGTTTGATTTGAAAAATCTTTAGCATTCTTTGAGCAAATAAATGATCAGTTTTTGCTTTGCTTGAAGATGAAAAGAAAAGACTTCCAAAATTTTTAAGAGGGTATGTTTCCAGTATTTTCAACCACTATGCAATTAACTGACTTCTTTCTTATTCATTTACAATGGGGCGCATATTTTTCAAATCATTGCCTTTGCTTGACCAATTTTTGCCTGATAATTTTATTCAGGTATTTGCTTTGAGAGATGCTGGAGATTTGGCTGAGAATGCTACAGCTTATGTGAGCTTAGAGCCATGTAATCACCATGGGAGGACTCCACCATGCACTGAAGCCCTCATTAAAGCAAAAGTTAAGAAGGTGGTGGTTGGAATGGTCGATCCAAATCCAATTGTGGCTTCAAGTGGATTAGATAGACTGAGAGATGCAGGAATCGATGTAATTTTTGGTGTGGAAGAAGAAATGTGCAAGAGGCTCAATGAGGCCTACATCCATCAAATGCTGACAGGGAAGCCTTTTCTTACAATTAGGTAATAACGGACATCCCTTTTTACTATTTGATAGTAGTAAACAAATAATCAAACCAGAATGTAAAATACTGATGAGACTACTGGTCTGCTAATGCTTGGATTTGAGGATCTGATATGATATTAATTTTGTTCTTAGCTAATACAGCTGTTAAACTGTTAAAGTATTTTTAACTTGAGGTATCTGCCTAAGACAGGTACTCTATCTCAGTCAATGGCCACCTTTTAAACCAACTCGGGGAAGGAGCCACAGTTTGTGGTGGATACTACTCAAAATTGTTGCAGGAATATGATGTGATTATTGTCTCCGCCTCTTTAGTTTACAAGTTCTCAGTTCCTACATCACAAGAACCAGGTGCTAATCAACCGCTTTGTGTGATAACTGCAACAGCTCATTCTCCTCCAATCCAAATCCCTTCTCTGGCAGAAGAAACATCTTCAAAAATGATAATATTTGCAGACAAAGAGACAACCATCAAGCCAGAAACAGCTCAAAAAGGAATTGAAACTGTGGTTTCTGATCAGATAAGTTTGAATGAA
Organism: Reutealis trisperma; assembly: GCA_947687605.1. Lineage (NCBI taxonomy): Eukaryota > Viridiplantae > Streptophyta > Magnoliopsida > Malpighiales > Euphorbiaceae > Reutealis > Reutealis trisperma. The sequence continues at coordinate 2,878,146 of CANTUT010000033.1, read as the reverse complement.
ATTTTGGAATATTGTAAGCGTCAGGGACTATGCAGTGTTTTGCTGGATTTGAGGGGAAATTTTGGTGAGCTTGAAGGGCTACTTAATGATGGTATTGAGAAAAACATGTTTCAAAAAGTCATGGTGGAAGTATTGCCATTGTGGAATGGAAGTGGCGTCAAGAACTCCTTTGAGGCTTTGAACAATGTTGGGAGAAGGCTTGAAGTGAATAATCTACAGCCCAGGATCTCAGATCAGAGCATTATCTTAGAGGGTTATCTTTAATGCAAGTTGTCAGAACATAAGGAGACAAAACACAATTTTTCAATAAGGCTCGTACTGAACTTACTAGGTACTCCATTTCTCTCTAAGCTTGAGGAACAGAACAGAAAAGTTCTCTGTGCAGCCCTTACTGATCCTTGAAGTTCCTGTTCTGACATTTTTACCTCCCATATATTCATGGTTCTGTGTGCAGCTTTTATCTGTAATTTTGGATAAACTTTTCAGAAGCTTGAATACACATTTTGCGAGTTGAGAATAGAAGACGTTACTGATTGTTCTTAGTCTGTAATGAGAGCCAGTTCCTTCTATAATGAGAGCCAGTTCCTTCTAAGCCCTTTTTCTTTTTTTCTTTTTTGCTAGAAACTTACCTGTAGAGAATGTAAGATCATTATACCTTTTTTTTTTTTTCGGCCAAACCTGGTACAGAATATGCTTTTTGCTGCTTTGATTTGACAAAATTGAAAGGGAGAGAGAGACTTCAAATTTAAGTTAATTGAACAACTCATAATGTATTTTGCTTGAGGGATTTATAGAATGGTTATTATTTTCTTCACTGGTCTTATTTTCTATGTCTGATTTGCTCAAAACTTCAAATTATCAGCTAGGCCTGAGTTATGGTATGTTCTTATAAAAGTAGAGAGGTGTATCCCCCACTCCAGTATTCTACAATGATTTAGTTTTCAATATCTTCTTCTTTAATTATATTTTCAAAGTATACAAGAAAAAGGAGAAATTTCTTTGAAAATAAAGTAAGATGGTATAAATGTTATTTTTCCATGCTATTTTTATTCCAGATTTTATAATTCGAGATGGAATTAAATATTTTAATGGAATAAGCAGTTTAAAGTGTTTAGTTGTTTTAAATTTTTTTTATTATTAATATACTTTAAATTTATATTTTAAAACATCACCAAAAGCCTTTTTAAATACATTATTACTCAAAATAAAGAATCATATCATAATATTTTTCTTCCAACAAATTCTCTATTTATTTTCATTCTCTAAATATTTTTAAGAGTATATATCTCTCATTAAATTTGAGGAGAGAGATTGGCTCTCTAAACCAATATTTTAATTCCTAAATTAATATTTTAATATTTTTTCTTTTTGTTTCATTTCTTTTATTTTTTAAATTATTATTATTATTAATCAAAATTTATTATTAAATTACTATATTATTATTAAAATATTATTTTATTAATAGTTTAAATTAGATTATTCTTTATTTTTAATGTAAAGTAGAAAAATAAAATTATAGTATAATAATAATAATAATAATAATAATAATAATAATTTGTTATAATATTTTACATTAAGTTGTATTTTTTAGTAGTAAAAATTTTATATAGAGTAAAAGAAATAATATTGCTATAATAATAATAATAATAATAAGTTGTTTTAATATCTTTTTAGCAGCAAAAATTTTATATAAAGTTAAGGAAATGAAATTATAAATTTATGCATAAAGAAATGGAATTATAGATTTATAAATAAAAAAATAAAATATAGAGCAAAATAAAAAGTATTATTAGAGTATGTATATTTTTAAGATAAGTTAAAATAAAGAATTAAATTATTTATAATATAACATGAGATGAAATAGGGATGATTGCTGGAGATGTTCTTAAACATAATGAAAATTGTGGTATTTAACCATTTGTTGAAATTACTATATGTATATTGACCAATCAGAAATCCGAACATGTGTAAAAATCTCCTTCACAAACAACTGTTTCTAACTAACCCATCCACTCTCTCTTGTTCGCACCAGCTGCTGCTTTCCACTTTCACTCTGCTTTTGCTCACCATGTTCATGTTCATGTCCATGCCCATCACTTTTCCTTCCCTTCTTTCCCCCCAAACTCCAACCCTAACCATAATTCCCACCACAAATGTCACCACCCACAACCCGCTTCGATTTACCACTCCCCAAAATTTCAATTTCTTCCAACTTTATCCCCAAAAGTCTCCTCAAATTACACCTAAATAACTTACCCTCCAAACCCCGAAAGCCCACTTTCTCCTTCAAAATCCTATGTTCTCACTTCTCAACCCCACCAGAGCCCCCTAAAAGCCTAACCCTTATTTCCCTTCTCCGTGCAATCCCCGATTGGGCTGACCGTGTAAAAGAGAGAGGGATGCAACAGAAGCGCTCTCTGTACAACCACAAGAAATGGATCGAACACAGAAGTTCACTTCGGCACATCCGCCACTTACTCTCAAGTCTACAATCGCGGGTGATATTGTCATTAATACCTCCAGTAATTGCCTTTACATCAGTGGCTGCGGTCGTAGCTAGCTATAATTCTGCGGTGGAGATGCATTTCTTGCCTGGGTTTTTCCCTGTTTTGAGGGCTTCTTCTCTCCCTTATCAATTGACGGCTCCGGCACTGGCGTTGTTACTGGTTTTTAGGACAGAGGCTTCTTATTCAAGATTTGAAGAGGGAAAGAAAGCTTGGACTAAAGTGATTTCAGGTACTAATGATTTCGCCAGGCAAGTGATGGCTACAGTTGACAGTTCTAGTGATGGAGTCCTTAAAAATGTTCTTTTGCATTATATTATAGCGTTTCCGATAGCACTCAAGGTCAGTTTTTTTTCCCCGTAGCAACGGGATAATTCATGGGATTGAGTGAATTTGGTTCAATAGTTCAATTACTCTAAATTTTTGTGTTTGCAGTGCCATGTGATTTATGGTTCAGATATTGAGAGAGACCTCACGAATTTGCTTGAAGTAGATGATCTAGCAGTGGTACTCAATTCCAGACATAGGCCTCGCTGCATTATTGAGTTCATTTCTCAAAGTCTTCAGTTGCTCAACTTAGAGGAATCAAAGAAAAATCTGCTGGTATTTTCCTTGCCAGATTATTTGGCTAGTTAAGGCTTTGCGTTAAATTGTTGGATTATGTTATTGAGAAAATTTGAAAATAATGTCAAAATTACAGATAACTAGTGGGTTCTTGAATCTTGATTCTTTTCATTTTGCAACTTTTGTCCTGGAGGGTGCATAAATTGATTCAAATAATACAGGTTAAAAACTGAATGCTGGTATATCTTCCATAATAATTACCCGTAAGGCAATAAATAATCTTAACCTCGATATCTTCATCACGGTGCAGGACTCAAAGGTCTCATGTTTGCATGAAGGAATTGGTGTTTGTGAACAACTAATGGGAATTCCTATTCCACTCTCATATACTCGCTTGACATCAAGGTTTCTGGTCCTCTGGCATCTAACTCTTCCTGTAATACTATGGGATGATTGCCACTGGATTGTAGTCCCTGCAACTTTTGTCAGTGCTGCTTCCTTGTTCTGCATAGAAGAAGTAAGTTTCTCTGTCTTTGCTGGGAATTATCTAATACATTTGGTTTCTGTTTACTTGCATGTGTGTGTGTGTGTGTGTGTGAAGCAAACATGCTATACAAGAGACTATTGCCAAGCTCTGATCTATGCGAACGTTGGAATATTCCAATGTTTATGGCATGTTTGCTTCATACGCGCCCCATAGATCTGGCTCATCTTGCAATCTCTTTATTAGTTCCTTTATTGAATTATTTTAACGTTTTCCTTTATCTTTCTGGTACTTAATTTATTTCCATAGGTTGGTGTTCTGATTGAGGAGCCATTTCCAATGTTAGCCCTTGATGAGCTTTGCAATCTAGTTTACAGCAACATTCAGGAAGCAATTGCAGCTGAGAAAACCATTCAAACTCAACTTATTGCTAAAAGGAAGAGCCATGCTTGTGAACCTTCAACAAATGGTTGGCCCAACTCAGGAGTCTAAGCTTAAAAACCTGATTCTTGAACAAAGTGCCTGTAACCTTCAGAGATATTGTTGGGCTTGCAGTTTTCTCCTCCTCTTTCATTCAAGGATCACATTATATTTGCCTAGTTGGGCTGAAGGGTTCATATATATACTTGAGAAGCATCCCTTGGGAAATCTTCCATCTAATGTCTGCATATAAAGTAATATCACTGTAAACAGTAAGACTTGTATATATTTTATTTCTTTTTGAATTTACTCAAAAACGATTAATACTATGAGTCTGTAGCCCAGGTGATGATAGTTTTGGCGGAATATGGATCTGTAACTAACAAACTGAGATATGAGAATGGCAGCAAGTAATTGCATTTTTATATAGGGTACCAAACTTTAGATATGAGCCAACGCTGTTCCGGTTTATTCATTTAAAATTGGATTAAGGATAATAAACTTAATGCAGTCCATTTATTTTTCTTGGAATGGGAAGCAAATCAGAAATCACAAGAGTTTACAACGACACTTCAAATCACTTTTATCCGAGGTTTCAAATCAGTTCAACAATGACACTTCAAATCAGTTTTATCCAAGGCTTCTGTGGTCCTCGGCCTTTAGCAGAGAAATATTCAAGACTTATTCATGAGCTGTGGCTGGGTTTGATTTTCCAATGGGCCGACCTATTTGAACCGCACATTGTCGTTATAAATTGATGATCTTAATCCAGTCCACAAACAAGTAGCAAATAAGTACTAACTAATACTATTAGATTTTGATTCTCGAGGAAACACTATCTCATGTTAGTAATTTTCATGTAGTAAAGCCTACTTGCTGGTCTGATATCTTTAACAATCGCAACAGGTCAGGCATTGCCTGCCAAGTTTTGGTGGCCTGAAAGGAATGCTTAACATCACAATCACAAGCATTAATATAGTGAAGTATTCATGGTAAGGCCGTAAGGGGCAAATGCCAACAGTTCCAAGATAAAACTTCCATGGAGTTGTTAACATATAAGTTACTAAACCTAATTTCACTATAGTTGTGCAGTGCTTACATCACAGATTAAGAACAATCAGTAAATGTCTTCTATTCTCAACTCGCAAAATGTGTATTCAAGCTTCTGAAAAGTTTATCGAAAATTACATATAAAAGCAGCATACACAACCATGAATGTAAGGGAGGTAAAAATGTCAGTCCAGGGACTTCAAGGATCAGTAAGGATTGCACAGTCAACTTTTCTGCTCTGTTCCTAAAGCTTAGAGAGAAATGAAGTACCTAGTGAGTTCAGTACGAGCCTTCTTGAAAAATTGTGTGTTGTCTCCTTATGTTCTGACAACTTGCATTAAAGATAACCATCCAGTATAATGCTCTGATCTGATATCCTGGGCTGTAGATTACTCACTTTAAGTCTTCTCCCAACATTGTTCAAAGCCTCAACAGAGTTCATAGCCTCAAAGGAGTTCTTGACGCTACTTTCATTCCACAATGGCAATACTTCCACAATGACTTTTTGAAACATGTTCTTCTCAACACCATCAAGCTCACCAAAATTTCCCCTCAAATCCAGCAAAACACTGCATAGTCCCTGACGCTTAAATATTCCAAAATTTCATTCAAACTTATCCAATCAGAAACCACAGTTTCAATTCCTTTTTGAGCCATTTCTGGCTTGATAGTTGCCTCTTTGTCTGCAAATATTGTCATTTTTTGAAGATGTTTCTTCTGCCAGAGAAGGGATTTGGACTGGAGGAGAATGAGCTGTTGCAGTTATCACACAAAGCGGTTGGTTAGCACCTGGTTCTTGCGATGTAGGAACTGAGAACTTGTCAACTAAAGAGGCGGAGACAATAATTGCATCATATTCCTGCAACAATTTTGAGCAGTATCCACCACAAACTGACGCCCCTTCCCTGAGTTGGTTTAAAAGGTGGCCATTGGCTGAGATAGAGTACCTGTCTTAGGCAGATACCTCAAATTAAAAATACTTTAACAGTCTAACAGCTGTATTAGCAAAGAACAAAATTAATATCATATCAGATCCTCAAATCCATGCATTAGCAAACCAATAGTCTCATCAGTATTTTACATTCTGGTTTGGTGATTTGTTTACTGCTATCAAATAGTAAAAAGGGATGTCTGTCAATACCCAACTGTAAGAAAAGGGTTCCCTGTCAGCTTTTGGTGGATGTAAGCCTCATTGAGCCTCTTGCACATTTCTTCTTCCACACCAAAAATTACATCAATTCCTGCATCTGTCAGTCCATCTAATCCACTTGAAGCCGCAATTGGATTTGGATCGAGCATTCCAACCACTTCAACCCACTTGAAGCCACAATTGTCCTAACTTGTACCATATTACTTTATTTTCAAAAGAAATTTCCCCTTTTTGTTGTGTACCTTGAAAATATAATTAAAGAAGGAAAGAATTATAAATGAGATATTGAAAACTAAATCATTGTGGAATTCTGGAGTGGGGATCCACCTCTCTACTCTTATAGGAGCATATAAAATAATTTGAAGTTTTGAACAAATCAGACATGGAGAATAGGATCATTGAAGGAAATAATAAACCATTCTATAAATCTCTCAAGCAAAATACATAAGTTGTTCAATAAACTTAAATTTGAAGTCTCTCTGTCCCCTTCAATTTTGTCAAGGCAAAACAGCAAAGAGCATCTTCTGTACTATATTTGGCCCAAAAAAAAAAGAAGTATAAAGATCTTACATTCTTCAGAAGTAAGTTTCTAGCGAAGAAAGCCTTAGAAGGAACTGGCTCTCATAAGACTACTGCTTAATCTAAACTCATGATGATCCTATGCAAACTTGAGTTGAATACCCTACTAATGCTCTTTTGCACTGTTGGAGCTCAGCTTCTCTATTTGGCCACCTTGAGGTTCTTGCTTTGATCCAAAAATATACTCTTTCACCGAACTCTCTGCTGATCGTATTGCTTTCTTTATCTGTCAACGCAAAGAGTGAAAGAGAGATTAGATTTAAAGTTGTTTGAGAAAACTAAGCCAGAATTAAACATGCTTCAAACCAAGAATTTCAAAATGTCAATGATGCTAAGACAAGCAGTGCTGATATCATAAGAATATTACCTGAAGCAAAAGTATGCCTCTCCCAGCACCGTACACAAGAATAAATAAATAATAATACAATCATTCTATTTTTCATTTCCATGTATTAAAGCCACAACATGGAGATTAGCCTCACAATGACACTTTCAAAAGGAATTGTGCAGAAGGCAGACAAAATTCATGCCTAAACTACCTACAACTAATAAGAAAAAACTTACAAGAGAGAGCAAAGGCTGAAAAGACATGGAAACAATTACCTAAGCAACAGGTAGCAAACCCAAAAGTTAAACTACAATAGAACCGAGGAAAAAAAAAAAAGGTCATCAGTACACACATAGGATTTGATGCTTTCCCTTGTCCTTGAAGTGGCTAACATTCACAGCTAATTAAACTTGTTACTCAAATTCTACTCCATGTCCAACACTCAATGAAAGCACACAATATGTAATCAATGCTTTCCACAATAATTCTACTTCTACTTCTCACTATCCTGTCTTGGTTGGATTCTACTTTTTTTGATAAATGTAGCTTCAGTTAGGGTGGGGTTCCATCTTGGATTTTACTAGAACTTGCTATTCTACTCAATTTAAGCCATGAGCGTATAGACAATAACAAGAATATCTTTAAAATGATTAAATTTACGCAAAACAAAATAAATTAAAATTCCAGCTGCTGATCTCTAAAATTGGGCTAAACAAATAACATAAAGAAAGTAAGTTAATTCAAAATCATAAATTGCAAGTATTATCATTTGAAGGAATTCGATATTCAATATACACAAAAACAACAATATGGAAAATTTTGTTTGGGAAATCAGAAAGAAAATTGTTATCAAATATGATTAGCAATTCAAATAATGAACAAAGAAAACTGAAAGAAGAAAATAAGAAATAGGTAAATTACAGGGTCGAAAGCATTGGGTTCGGGGCCATAATCAGCAGTTAAGAGGAAATAAGAAGCAACAGCAGTGCCGACCATCGTCGTCCTCCTCACTATCTTGTCTGTTTTAGGATTCATCTCCCAATTTCTTTTTTTTTTTTTTTTTGGTGGTTTACACTTTGCAAACAGCAAGAGATTTGAGATTTGGGCTTTGAAATACAAACTACTAAAATTATTTGGAAGAAAGTTCTAGTTTTGAAGACTGGTTTATAAATAGGTAGATAGTAAAGCCCTTTGATTCGATCAGAGCCGGGACGAATTGAACGCAGTCGTTTAATGCCTGTACTTTCAAGGAAACGCGGTCGTTTAACATCATGGATAGCATATATATTGCATATTATCCCCAAAAGTCATTAACATATATTAAATAATTGAAATAACGTAAATTGTGCTTTATTATTATTTTTTTTTTCAAAATATCAATTTTAAAAAAGCACACTCTTATATCTCCACACTCACTATATTAATAAATATTTTATTATTATGTCATATATTAATTAGTTTTTAATTTGATGATATTAAAATTATTTTTAAATTATAAAATTTTAAATTTGAACTATAATTAAAATTGAATTTATCTAAAAAAATTAAATCGTAGATATACTTAAAAAATAATTATGTTTAGGAAAATCGAGTTCTTTTATTAAAAAAAAAAGGAAAAAAGAAAAGAAAAGAAAAGAGAGAGAAAGAGAACACTATATATTCTAAGCAATATACTTTTTCTATCCCGAAAAAAGTGAACATTAAAAAAGTTAGTTTTATTTATAAATAAGTGGTCATTTAGTAACTCAATAAAAAAAAATGATAAAATGACTAATTTATCCTTTTATTTTCCAAGTATAAGAGATGTTTTATTAAATTATAATATAATTAATAAGAGTTTTTTTGACAATTTATGATAAAGTTATTACCACCTTAAAAATAATGATTTTTTCTTAATGGGCACTTTTTTCAAAAAGGAGGGAGCAATCAAGAAGAATCAATATGTAGTTTGAAGTTTCAACATTCAATGATAGTGATTTAATAATTTAAATAACAGAAATTAATAAATACGTTTACTTGTAAATAACATTAACTCTTTTTTTATTTGATATAATTATAGAAATTAAATATATTATAAAAAAAAATCTAAAACACACCACAAAAGGGAGAAAAAAAGAATAAAAACCAATGGACTTTAATATGTATTATTGTTAATGGTTGATTATTTTTTCCTCAATAAAATCGAATAAGTTTTAAAATTTTGAGAAACTTAAATACACAATCTCTACATATTTAGACTACTCACATAGTCTGTTGTAAAATGATCTACTGTAGCTTTGCAAAGGACAACTGGGATGCACTAAAAATCTCAGTAAGTAGCTTTTTGCATTCAAATTTTATGGACTAGATTTATCATAAGTTTTCTTCAAGTAACGTATAGAAAACATGGCAATGGGTTGTATGCTTCTTTGGTGTTTATGGCGGAATCAAAATGATATTGTTTATAACAACAAACGTCAAAGAGCAGCCCAATTACTTAACCTTGCTAGCTTCTTTCTATTTCAATGGCAGAGATGAAGGGTTGCTTTGCTGGAAAAAACCAAATCCTGGATGGCTTAAATGCAATGTGGATAGTGCTCTCTTTCAGTCACAGCAACATCTGGCTGCGAGATAGCGAAGGTCACTCAAAATAGAGCTTTGGCAGGTCCGCCGGATGCTGGTATTGTAGAAACTATTAGTTTTCCTAAAGCCTTAAGTTGGTTGAAGGCTAGCTCTGTTTTGGAGTTATTATGGAGAGAGATGCTATGGCCCTTGTTCAAGCCATTCGATCATCATCACTTGATAATTTATATTTAGGCTTGATTGTTTCTGGTTGATCTTTGATTAAGGGTATTGTAGAATGTGAAGTCGATTTTGTTAGGAGGTTAGCAAATAAGGTTGCACATTTGCTAGTCTATGCAGTGTGTTCTATGTTTGATGTCCATCAATTAGCTCTATCCCTTAAATTTTATCTATAATGCCTTGCATTTTGATGATGGTAAGTGAAGTCCTTGATATTTTATTTCAAAAAAAAAAAAAAAAAGAAAGAAAGAAAGAATACTCACATACAATAAATAAATTTTCCTTGAGATTTTACTTGAATATATAAACAATATATAATATCATATTTTAAGATAAACTCAAGCATTTTGAGATTTTTAAATAATAGTATCAACATTTAAATTAATAATGACTATATATACATGTCAATTTCATTAAACGAAAATAATGATTATTTTATACATGATAGTGTACTATCCATTAGAGTTTAAATAAAAAAAATTTAATAATTCATTTTACTTGATTCAAAGGATTTTTTAATTTTTAAAAATAATATCGTATAAGTATTTTTAATTATTTTTTAATGATTGAAGTGTTAATTGCAACTATAACATATCTAAGGTTTGAAAGAAAACAAAAAGAAAAATAATGGATTATTAAATACTAAAATAAGATTTTGAATGGAATTTGATGAATTGCAAATTAAGAGAGTTGGAAATTGCAAATACACACTCCACGAACAGGTCTACCCATAACCAAACAACTCCCTACCGCTGGGTATTGGGCCTGCATCTTTATTACATTCCTTAATATGAGTTAATATCCAATCCAATTCTCACTTGCAGGCACAGAAACACAGTCATGGAAGAAGCAAAACCGCCCCAGGATCCACCAACCCAAAACCCGAACCCACACCCACACCCACCAGACAAAGCCCCAGCTCCTCCTTCACAACCACCACCACCAGCCCCCCCGTCGGCGACGGCAGCTGCAGCATCACCACCACCATTACCACCTGCTTCAGTAGCTGCTCCTCTTCCTCCCAGAGGCAAGAAAAGACAGCTTGAGAGTTATGTCCAAATCCAAGACTGTAGTTACTTCAAGATGCGTGCTGTTCTCAAAGATATTCGTCCCCATTTACTCGAGGTACGCTTCGCAGCAGCAGAATCCATTTCAAATTTTTTCCTATTTGGTGGGCTTTTTTTTTTTTTATAGAGATTTAAGTTTTTAGCTTTTTGTCTTTGAATGAATTCATTTTAGGGTTTAAGGTACAATTCATCAATTAATCTATTTTCATTTCTGCGGTAATTTGAATTGGTTCACCGGTCGCGATCTTAGTTTCCTTTCCCGAATTTATTGTGTTTGGGATAATTTTGGTCTACTTCAGAGCTAGTGATCCATTTGTGGCTTGTAAATTTATGATCTTGTGATGTAATTTTTACCAATCAATGATCTTTTAGAGCAATTGCTCGTTGAAGATGCCCATTAAAAAAACTTGTTTAAGGATTTCCTCCATGAGCAAATTTCAGGCCTAATTTCTATCAATTGTTATTTTGGAAACCTTTTCTCAGCATCCAGCATGGAGAGTATAAAATGGCACAGTAGACAATAGTGTTTTGTCTCACAATCTGGACTTTTAGCCAGTCTCAGTAAGATTGCCCCTCATCTCCCTAATTTTTAGTGCATCCATCTTCAATCACGCCTAGTGTTTTTATATGTAAAGTCTGAAGGCCTAAATTGTTTCTTTGTTTCTGAAGGTGCTTCGAACAGTGGACTTTCGGAGTTGCAAGGGAGCAGATGAACTTCGAGAAAGTAAGCTCATTGATCTGTAGTTTATTCTATCAAATTTTTCCACAGTTGAATGAGTATAGATGTCGTGAATGCAAATGTTATCTCAGGATTGACATGCTTTATCAAATCCTAATTTTGAGCCATCATAGAATCTTAGTGACAATTACCTTGAACTCTCTCCGTTTTAGATTGTGATACTTGAGATTTGTGATATAGTATTTAAAAAATGGGCAGCTGAAACAGGATGTAACTTGCTTGATCCGCTTGTTTAATCATTAGAAGAACTTGGAGCGTAAATTAAGACAACATCTATGTGATAAAGCCTGTGATCACGTGTACCTCTAAAACATTTTCTATGCTGCTTATAGTGGAAGTGATTTTAGTATAATTTGTTGGCATCGATAATTAGGATTTTTATTTTTCAGGACATGAACCTGTCTTCTGGTTTCATATGCTGATTGCTCATTGCTATCATCAGTATCACTTTTTTTTTTTTTTTTTAATAAATTCCTATTCTAAATGGGTGGGTAGGAAGTGCACAATCTGTGTCTTGGTTCATGGGCCCTGCTTTTGACAATGTTACCTATGGTTTGCAGGATTGAAGCTACTAATGGAACTATACAAACAGATGACTGCTGAAGTAGTCCCCACAACAAAGTCTAAGAATGCACTTGAAGGTCAGCATTTGGCAAGTGAAAATGGGGCTGGGCAGAAACCCCAGGAGCAACTTCAAGATGTTAAGCCAGCAGATCAGCCTCAATCAGACCAGGTTCTTGCAAAACCATCTGAAACTAAGGAGGCTATAGATCTTGAGGAGCAATCACGCTATATAGGGGGATCTGCTTTTGGCTGGAATTTTATCACATTTCCAGGCAATAAACCAGTGTACTATGGGAAAACGAAGGAATCATTCCGAACTGCTCAAGAGGCTTCATAGGGTACCAGAGTTTTCTCTCTTTATTTATCTCTTGTTACTATTTTAAAGGAAATAATGCATAAATGTAATGTTCCGAGCCTCACCAATTGTAGCTGTTAGTAGTTGTAGCTGCGTAGGTCTTGTTGACATAGTTGTGCAATATGTAAGCTTTCAAAAGAAATTTGTTGTCTCTGTCTTATGAACCATTTGAATAATTAAGTAGTTTGAAGTCAGGATCCATGATCTCTGTCTTGTCCTGTTGTGATGAGTTTTGGGTTTTTTCTTTTTCACTATCTTTGCTTTCAGTTTTCAGTTGCTTCTAGTCTTCAAAATCTTGTCTTCCTAGTTCTTATTCTCTTGTTTTGTGTGAGTGGATAACATGGCTTCCTCGAGTTCGTCTGTTGCTGGGCTAGAAGGTTTATATGCCAAGTTCTCATTAGAGGAAGAGGAGGATGGTTTGATTTTTGGAGGGGGAGAAAGGGTGACAACAACTCCAAATTTATAGTGGTGCGTGGTGGGTCATTTCCTGACGGATCGTTCAATTAATTTCATGGCATTGAAGAATACTCTTGCATCGATTTGGAGACTTGTTAAAGGGGTCTGTATTAAGGATCTAAGCCTTAATTTTTTCTTGTTTCAGTTCTTTCACGAACTGGATTTTGTACGTGTTGTGAATCAAGGGCCATGGACATTTGACCATCATAACCTAGTGACTGGTAAGGTGGAGAATGGTGTTCATCCTGCCAAGGTACCTTTGTTCTACTCCGAAATTTCGGTACAACCGTACAAGTGTTTGATTTGCCTTGTGGTTTTATGTTTGAGCATGTAAGTGAAGACATTGGTAATTATATTGGCACATTCATAAGAGCAGAAGATACTAACAATTTTAGTGGTACTTGGAAGTCTTATATGCGGATTCATGTGGCACTTCATGTCAGAAAAGCATTGAAAAGGTGTATGAAGATTAAAAGAGCAGGTAGTGATTGGTTGCGGGTGACTTTTAAGTATGAATATCTTCCAATGTTTTGTTTCTATTGCGGATTGTTGGGACATTCAAACAAATTCAATGAAAAGTACTTTGATAGTCAGACTAGATCCAATGAGAAGCCTTATGGGATCTGGTTAAAAGCTTACAACTGTAGAGCCATGAATTAGACTAGGGAAGCTAGTTACGATACAATCCATCAGGCTCTTCCAGTGACAGAGAGGTGCAACAAGGGGACAACATGGTGGTTGATATAGTAGCTCCTACAAATCAGGAGAGTATAGAGGATATAATAGGAGGCAATTGTGGCACAAATTCTAGTAACGACGTAATAAAGGGTGATGTGTATGGGAAGGGTGAGAAAAATGGGAAGTTAGATTTTGAACTAGGTGCCAATATGTAAAGTAGTTCAAAAATTGGGGACCAACTAGATGGAATTGTTATTATGGATTCAAAACGTTGTCGTATGGAGGGAGTAGTGGAAGTTGGTGAAGTTTGGATAATGGGTTGGAGAGAGTATGTAGAATTGTTCCAACACAATTCAAAAAACTCTGACGGGGCGAGTTCTGTCAAAGAAATTAATGCACAGATTCTATGCTTTGTACAGCTGTAATTATTATTGTAAATTCTCTATGTTTTCCTTATTTAGAATATACTAGCTGTAGGACAGATCTGTATATGGTAGTTTTTTAGAACTAAACTTCAGCTTGTATTCATGATATATAATGGGCATTCTTCTCCAAGAAGAACACACCAGTTTTGCTCAAAACTTTCTAAGATTGTCATGGTATCAGAGCTTCAGCTCTGAATTCTCCTTTGTGTCTCTTCTTCCAACACACTCCTAGTTCAGTTCCTTGCTCTTAGTTATTTTAATCAAGTTATCTTAGCCTCATGTCTTCAGATAAGCATGATGTCTTCTTGATTCGTTTCAATGGCAAAAACTACTCAGCCTGGGCATTTCACTTCAAGATATTCGTCAAAGGTAAAGATCTATGGGGTCATGTGGATGGCAGCAAACCTGCACCTGACAAAGACAAAGACAAGGATGAGCACTCCAAATGGGAAGTCAAGGATGCTCAAATCATGGCATGGATTCTAGGATCTGTGGAATCCAACATCATCTTGAATCTTCGACCCTTCAAAACTGCAGCTGAAATGTGGAATTATCTGAGAAAACTCTATAGTCAACACAACACTGCTTGTCGATTTCAGCTTGAACATGAGCTAGCAAGTCTCCAACAGGGCAGTCTCTCTATCTCTGATTTTTATTCTAGCTTCATGAATCTTTGGACTGAATATACTGATATTATATACGCTGCCTTACCTCCCGAAGGCCTTAATTCTGTTCAATCTGTACATGAAACTACTATGAGGGATCAATTTCTTATGAAATTGAGATCTGAATTTGAAAGCACCAGGTCTAATCTTATGAATCGAGAATCTGTCCCATCCTTGGATGCATGCCTTAATGATTTATTTCGCGAGGAGCAAAGACTTCTTACTCAAGCTACCATGGAACAACTTAAATCCACTTCTGTTCCTATGGCTTATGCAGCTCAAGGCAAGCCAAAAGGTAGGGACATGAGTACTATTCAGTGTTTTTGTTGCAAAGGATTTGGCCATTATGCTGCAAATTGTTCAAAAAAATTCTGCAACTATTGCAAAAAGGATGGACATATCATCAAGGAATGTCCTATTCGACCCCCCAAGAGATCTGGAACAGCATATACTGCGTCAGTTGTTTCTTCTAGTGCTGGTAGTTTTGTGGATACAACACATCTGACACAAAGTGCTCCTACTCCTGCTCCTGCTCAATCCGTGACACCTGAAATGATTCAACAAATGATCATTTCTGCATTTTCTATATTAGGACTCTTAGGTAAACCCTTTTCTAAACCTTCTCCTTGGCACTTTGATTCCGGGGCCTCCCATCACATGACAAACAATGTTAAATTCCTCACCAATGTAAATAAATATACTAGAAATCTCAAGATTTATACAGCTGATGGCAACTCTTTGCCTATCACTGCCACTGGTGATGAAGGGGAACTTCTTGAGGATCCTACTTTATATCGAAAGCTGGTAGGTAGTCTTATCTATCTAACTATCACCCGCCCAGACATCTCATATGCTGTCCATATTGTTAGCAAGTTCATGCAAGCCCCTCGACATCTCCATCTATCAGCAGTCTGCTGCATCATTAGATATATTCTTGGCACACCTAGCCGTGGCTTATTCTTCCCTACTGGTTCTTCCCTCAAACTACAAGCCTACAGTGATGCAGATTGGGCTGGCTGCCCGGACACAAGAAAATCAACTACAGGATGGTGTATGTTTCTCGGTGATGCTCTTATCTCTTGGAAATACAAGAAGCAAGACTCAGTCTCCAAATCATCTACTGAGGCAGAGTACCGCGCCATGTCTACTGCATGTTCCGAGATCATTTGGTTGCGTGGTCTTCTAACAGAGCTTGGTTTCTCCCAATATCAACCTACTCCCTTACATGCTGACAACACTAGTGCCATCCAAATAGCTGCCAATCCTGTATACCATGAATGCACGAAGCACATAGAGGTTGACTGCCACTCTATCTGAGAGGCCTATGATCGCCAAATTATCACTCTCCCACATATCTCCATCACTTTACAGCTTGCCGATATTTTCACCAAATCCATGACACGTCAGCGACATAATTTTCTTGTTAGCAAATTGATGCTTGTTGACTTACCAGCATCAATTTGAGGGGGGATGTCAAAGGAATTAATGCACAGATTCTATGTTTTGTACAGCTGTAATTATTATTATAAATTCTCTATGTTTTCCTTATTTAAAATATACTACTTGTAGGACAGATTTGTTTTCCTTATTTAGAATATACTAGCTGTAGGACAGATCTGTATATGGTAGTTTAGCTATATTTTAAAACTAAACTTCAGCTTGTATTCATGATATATAATGGGCATTCTTCTCCAAGAAGAACACACCAGTTTTGCTCAAAACTTTCTAAGATTTTCAGGTTCTAGGATCCAGACCTGCTAGACCTATTGAGTACATTAAGCTGGAACTATCGTGGGTTGGTTAGCCCATAGACAGTTCAAGAGCTTATGGACTTTTTGTCTAGTAAAAGGCCAAAATTCATCTTTCTTATGGAAATTAAAGTGGGTTGGGCCATTTGGAAAGAGAGAGACTAAAATTGGGTTATGAAGGTATTTTCTTTGTGGACAGAGTTGGTGTCAATGGAGGTATAGGTTTTGTTGTGGAGAGTAGGGCATGGGCACGTTTCTCAGTTTCTCCAATAATTTTGTTGATGTGGTTGTTCATGTAGAAGGGATGGTTCCTTAGCGTCTGATAGGGTTTTATGATCTCCCAGAGAGACGGAGATGGCAAGAATCTTGTGAGAGCTTGAAATAATTTGGCAACAAGTCTCTGTTGTCGTGGTGTGTAATTGGAGATTTTAATGATCTCTTGTTGCAATATGAAAAAAGAGGTAACAAGGCATCCTAATTACTTGATTATGGGTTTTAGACAAGTAGTGGAAGATAGTGGATTATTGGATTTGGGCATGGAAGGGCATCCATTTTACTTGGGAGAAAAATACAAAGTCTATGAATTGGGTGGAAAAGAGGCTTGATCGTGCTATGGCATTCGCAATATTGGATGAGCTTATTCAATATTGCGGTGGTTATCAACCTGAATACTATTGCTTATGACCATTTTGTCCTTTTGCTCGATTTTATGGTTAATAATATTGGGGTGAGGCAAAGATTCAAGTTTGAAAATTCATGGTCGAGAGAGGAGGATTGTAAGCAGGTTGTTCGAGATGGTTGGCTTGATAGTGTGACTCTAGGTATCCAAGATCGTATTGCTAAGTGTGGGGTGGAACTTTAGAAGTGGAAGATGAAATCAATACTCTTAAGGTCGCCAAAGATGTTCGTTCTTTTTGAGCATTTAGGAGTTGTTCAAAATGAGCTGGGTAAGCTTTTACACTAGCAAGAGGTTTATTAGAAGTAGAGAGCTAAACAATTTTGGTTGAAGGATGACGATGCTAACACTCACTATTTTCACTAGTCTACCTTTTTGTGTCATAAGAAAAATTTAGTAGTAAAGCTGCGGGATGACCAAAGGCAGTGGAGGAATTGGAATAATGGTCTTCGAGAATTGATTCATGACTTTTTGCAAATTTATTCTCAACTAAAGGCTATGATTGTGTGGATATTCTTCAATTTGTTGAGTGTAAGGTGATTGAAACTCATAACCAAGAGCTAATATGTCAGTTTAAAGGTTGGGAGACAAAAGATGTATTCTCTATGCATTCTAATAAAGGTCTGGGTTCGGATGGCATGAACTCAAGTTTTTATCATAATTTTTGGGATATTTGTGGTGTTCATGTTACAACAACATGTCTTGAATTCTTGAACAATGGGTATTTGCTGCATGGTTTTAATTCTACTTCTGTGGTTTTAATTCAAAAAGTCAAGAAGCCAGAGGAGGTTATTGAGTTACGGCATATTTCTCTTTGTAATATCATTTCCAAAATTTTGTCTTAGGCCATAGCGAATCGTTTTAAGCTCGTGCTTGCAAATGTGATATTTGAATCTGAATGTTCTTAAGCAGTTGATAATTGACAATATGATGGTGGCTTGTAAGTTCAGGCACTATTTGAAGCATAATAAGGCAAGGGAATTATGGAATGGCTACTATGAAGATTGATATGCATAAAGCGTAATTGTACGGAGTGGGAATTTTTAAGAAGAATGATGATTCGCTTGGGTTTTCATGAATAGTGGGTTAGGCTTATTATGATATATGTGACTTCAGTGGAGTATAACATAGTGCCGAGTGAGCATGAGATTGATCCTATTGTTCCCCAAAAGAGGTTTGCATCAAGGTGACTAGATTGGTCCTTATTTATTTAGAAGGGGAAGAGAATGGTTGATGCCCATATGGCGAGTAACACTCTTTCTCTATTATCCTAATGGAAGGTTGCTCAAAGTAAGCCCTTTAATTCCTCTAGCATTAATGTGCCTTTAGACATGGAAAAATAGCATAAATCGTCTGTGGGTCACTTCAAGTGTAACATTGTTGTTGCGCTCTTTTCTAACTTGGGTAAAATTGGCTTTGGTTGTGTGATTAGAGATGATCATGGTTTGATGATTACTGTCAAGAAAGGTATTTTGCCGGCTTTTATGGATCTAACCCTTGCAGAGGCAATGAGCTGTCGTAAGCCGGTTAGTTGGCTCAAAGACTTGGATTTGGCTAATGCGGTTGTAGAATGTGATTGTCAAGTGTTGATTAATGCTTAAATAGCAATCTCTTGGACCTTTCTTATCTTGGTTTGATTTCTAATGATTGTAAAGTCCTAGCTAGGGACTTAGTAATCTGTAGCTTTATGTTTGCTCCCAGGTCAGCAAACCAAGTTGCCCACATTCTTGCTACGGCTATTGGCTCTATGTCTAATTATGGGTGTTAGGGTTATTTGCCCCCACCTTTTCTTCTTGATGTATTGATTATTGATTTGGCTTAATGAATATTTCTATCTTATTTAAAAAAAATTGTTGATGAGATCTCCTTATTGATTTGATGGCTAAATTGCAATCGTTGTTTCTAAACTTATCACCATATTGCTTTGTTGTCTCTTGACTTCAATTTATTACTTTAAAATCTCCTAGCATCAATTCACTGCAATGATTGTCCCTAGAACCTTTTTCCGGTCATCACTTTATTGAAAATTTAACATGGCATCTTAATCATACTTTTAAATATTTTTTACGTAAATCAAGAATGTCACATTAGATTCTTCTTTTTACTTTCTCCACACCATACAGTTTCCAAATTATAACGAAAACTTTATCCCACATTTTCTATCTAAATATCTAATCTACAACCTCCACTTTTTTTCTTTAATCTCACTAAATCTAATTTTCCAAACATTTGAAAATCAAAGTGAAAGAGATGAAGTTCTTGCTTTAATCCCCATGTCGTTCATGTTTCTATTTTATCAACTAGTGGGCAAACTCTAGGTTTTCGTAGTGTTGAATTTTGAAACTTGTAAAACCTCTTGGATTTGGTTGTGATGATTGAGAATTGAAACAAGAAAAAAATTTCGTATTTCTATTGAAATATATTAAAGGATGTAGAGAGAAAATGAGAAAATTGCATTTGGAGATATAGAGAGGAGAAGAGAGAAATGAGAGTGTTAGGTTGGGTGAGAGAAAGTCATTGTCATACTTTGAAAAATGTTATAAGAATATGATGTAAATTCTTGATTTGCGCAAAAAAAGATTTAAAAATATGATCAGGATGTCACGTTAAATTTTCGATAAAGTGATGACCGGAAAATGGTTTTAGGGACAATCATTACAACGAAATTGATGTTAGGAGATTTAAAGCAATAAATTGAAGCCGAGGGACAATAAAGCAATATAGTGATAAGTTTAAGGATAATGATTGCAATTTAGCCTTGATTTGATATTATTATTGTTTTACCTAAATACCATATTGACTAAATAAAAGTTGTTCCTTTTTGAGTTTTGACCAATGATTATTAATAAATAACAAATTATAATGAGCAATTATGGTGTGAGTGAGTTGAGCCAACTCAAGTTATTTGATATTAACTGAAAAATTACTCAAAATTGATATGATATAAGTCAAAATCGAGTTTGAACTCTGTATTACTCGGCTCGACAGGCTTGTGAGCTTAATCGAACTTTTATATACTTACTATTTTACCGTTTGTATATTACTATATTTATATCTAAATTAATCGAGCCCAGTTGAACTAACGTTTGGTATTACGTCGACTCGATTCGACTCTATTAACCCTTTACTTATTTAGGGTTGAGCTTAACTTGATTAAGTTCGAGCTCGTTAATTTCAAGTTTGAGCTCATTAGTTTTGAGCTGTTCAAAATTTAGGTCAAACTCAAGTTTTTAAAATTAAATTTGAATTCAAGTACTCTAAAATTAAACTCGACTCGGCTCATATACAACCTTACGAGCAATGCTCTCTCTTGTGGAGCCTTAGAAAAGTTCAATTGCGCCAATTGACAGTAACAATAATAATGGAGTTGGCGTAATTGAAATGATAATAATGGACTCGGGCCGATCAATCTCTTCATGCTAAAATTTCATCCGAACACTTTATAAAGCTATGTGACTAACTGAAAAAAAAAAAAAAAGGGAACAAAGCGGCAAATCGTGACAGTAACCAATTTAGGGAAAGTCTATACACAAGTTACAAGCTTGCTGATATTCTGCGTCTCCCATCAATTCACTTGTGAAAAATAAACAAATAAATAAATAGAAATTCCGCCTGCTTAAAATGGAATGGCAGGAAAATATTTTCAAACCTGAAGTACACAATTTGATCAATCCTCACAAGAAATAGCAGTCTCCCAGGCTTTTGTATTGTTTGTTTCCAAACATTTCAATCCCAAGACACCACCATTGGAATTCATCAGTGAAAAAGAATTTGCTTTCTTTAACTAAAATTATGGAAATGACTGAAAGCTACCGATGCCCCACAATCCGTGCCAGGTTTTTTCATCTTATAAAGAAAGAGTCAAGCAGATCCAGAGATCACCATAGGCATTTTATGTTTTTTACTTCTGTTCAGAAGTTGTATTCTTTTCTGCTTCAAGATTTGTACCCTCCTTGAGTGCTATTTGTGCTTCATTCTCCATTCCTAGTGTGGTAAGGGCAACAGCCTGGAGATAAGAAGCAACATGCCATACAGGGGAAATCACTTGGGCTTGCATTGCATCATTTAGAGCTTCTTGAGGCATTTCGCTCATGAGAAACGACAGGCTCCGCCGTGCATAAACAGTTGGAGAAACCATAGTTCCAGCATCAATGAACTGCAAGTAAATGAACAAAATCTGTCTCTGTCAAATCAAATAATATTTTGAAGCAATGCTAATTTAAGTTTCTTTCTCTGAATCGAAGTTATTGGTAATTTAAGTTTTATTAGTAAGAACTAAGAAAGCATATCATAATCAAGGGAAAACCTGTGTGTAACACTCAATTGCATCTCTGAAATCTCTCTGCTTGAAAGCAGAATCACCCTTTTTCTTGAAATTCAAAGTTTCCTGCATTTCGTCAGTCCACATTTGGAATGAGAGCTGCAGAGTAACAGAGCAAAAATCAAATGTTAAACATGTAAATTAAAAATATTAAGAGACTGTTTACTACTATTTGAAGAGAATAAATAAAGAACCTCATTTGTTACTCCTTCATCGTCTTTATAGCCAATACTGTCTAAAATTTCATGTATAGCAGTGAGGTCCTTTCTGGTGCAAGCCTCACCAAATGGGGACAAAGGAGAGAGTGAAGTACTATTTGGGATACCCATCAACACATGGGAAGGAACCTGCATAAAGTGAAGGAAATAGAAACATAAAAATTACAGCAGACAAATATGATTCAATTTTGAGAGTCTATATAATAAGCAACTAAAACTAACATCAGTTTCCTTCTGAAGAGGAGTCAAAGCAGCAACTAATGTTTTCGAACTTGGCCGTTCCCGGAGTTCATACTGTAAACACCTAGAAGCCAAGCGTACTAACTCAGTTCCCTCATCATTAGAAAACTGCCCTTCCAAGCAAGAATCTGTCAACATCTGAAGATTTCTGTCTCGAATCAAGTCAAGGGCCTGTACAATATTATTCGAGCATTAACACTACTTATTGCTAATTAATAGATCCATTTTACGAATAAATTTTGCTTTAATGGTACTGGAGTCGTATCCAGGAATGCGAGATTGCAAGTTCCAATAAAAAAAAGAAGATACATGGTAGAACTTAACAATATAAACGCTTACATGGCTGGGAGGTATATGCTTTCCACTGAGAAGGTCAACCAAAAGAGTGCCAAAACTATATATTACACTTTCTGGAGTTACTCTCCCTATGTAACAAAGACAGATAAAAAGGAAGCAAAGTTTAGGATCAAGTTATACTCCAAGTTATTATATATACCAGTTTATTATTAAGAGGAAGCATGTAATATATATACCAGTTCTCAAATATTCAGGAGGAGTAAAAGCTAGATTAGTACTATAACTTTTCCCATCCCTGCTATTTTTCATCAGACCAAAGCTTGAGAGTCTCGGATTACCATCCTGCAAAATTCTAATATATAAATAAAGTAATGCCTATAGAATCTAAATTCAGATAATGGTTTCCACAAATATTGGAGCGAGAAAAGTACTTACCTCATCAAATAAAATCCTGTAAGCATTAAGGTCATGGTAGAGGACCCGTCCTTTACTCGTGCAGTATTCTAGAGCTTCTGCGAGATGTAGGGCAACCCTTAATCGCATTGCCCATTTCATAGGTTGGGTTTCCCCTGAATCAAGTAACAGTTTTCGGATCATCTTCTATAAATTGGTTGCTTTAACTACTTGTTTGCTATGATTTCAGAATGAAAAAGTGCAGGCTAATCTAAATTAAGTAGAAGGTTTAAAAAAAAATGCAAATCAACAGAAGTTATAGCCAAAATCCTTAGAACATTGGAAAATAGAGAAGCCTTACAATGAAAAAGTTGTTTTGCAAGTGTCTCGTTGGGCAAGTACTCTGCCACAAGTAGCCTCTCATCATCTTCAAAACAACAACCGAGTAAATTTGCCAATCGATGATTGCGGAGCTGACCAACAGATCTTGCTTCCTCCTATAGTTGTACAAGAAAAATTGTTCTTGAATTAAACCAAGATAGGCATAACAAAAGAAATGAAAATCCTTCTCCATTGATTTAATGAAATAAAAACAAACAACACAATTGCATTTCATTAATCCAATCAATACAAAAATCATATGTACTTCCATGTAATTTAAAAAACTGATAAAACCGAATCCAATCTCTCCATTCCAAATTCATGAAACCAAAGGGAAAATAACAAAACAAAAAGAGAATTGGATTCAGTACCAAACTGGGGCATCATCATTTTATATACAATTGATTCTAAAATCCACAAATCTAAACAAAGAAGAATGCTTTAAGTTAAGTGCAGGAAGTCCAGACGAATTTTCATGCCAAATTGTTCATGTTGGCTGTTGAAAGCAGAGACATTATTTGGTGAAGAATGTTAATAGTGATAAAAAAAGTTGGCTACCAAAAATTGACGAGCATCAGGCCAAGCCATTCTATTAAACCGCTTAACAGCTATTCTCCTCTGGTTTTCAAGCTTCCCCTTATAAACAACATTTGGAGCCTTCTCTCCATGCTCAGACACTATGTTTTCTACTGCAAAACCTGAAGTTGCATTCTTTAGCTGCTCGAATGTGAATTCCCGGAATTCAGGCAAGTAATCAGTCTCACTTTTCCCTCCATTTCCTGCACCCAATCACGAACATCAAAAAAAATAAAAATGAAAATGAAAATGAAAAAAAGATATTTATAAACACATCAATCCAAAACACTCCGTTTCTCGTATTCTAGCTGAAAATAACAACTAACCCACCAATAGCATCAGGAACTTCGACAACTGCTGCTGCCTTGAACTGTGAATCCGAGCAACACCGGGTGAACTTAGAGCAGTGACTCCCCATCACAATTATCAAAAAAAAATCTTTAATTAACAAACAAACAAACCCAGTAGAGATATGAATTGAATAATCTCAAAGGTGGGCTGTTGATAGAGAAGAGATCTGATCAGGCATAGAAATATTCTTGAAACAGAGATCAAAACAGAACAGAACAGAGCAGGTCACATGTCGATTACAATTACATGTAATACTTATAAATGATTTGAGACACAGTGCATCTACTGGGTTGTCTGAACATCGTATTAGTTGAGGGAAAAGGAGCAAACCGAATTATTAATACCGACATGGACATGCCAAGAAAAATTTTTATTCAAAGACAGAGAATCTGTATATTAATTAAAGGATCTCGTTTGTTTCCTTTTCCTTGTAGACTAGCGATGGCTATGATTATTTAAAAAAGGAGAGAAGTAGTAATTTTATTTATTTATTATTCAATTCAATTTTGCACCGCTGGGTGAGTTTGGATTGGCATGGATGATTAGACTTGAAGTGGTCTTTGTTCAGAGAATGGAAACAGAGAGGGCCAACCGCCAAAAGCCGACTTAAAGCGAGAGATCCCCTTTCCATTATCATCATTCTCATGCTCCCGCCGTAATCATTTCAATTAGCTTGCTTTAATCATGCTTAATTACTTGCAAAATTTATAATTCCAACCTTTTCAATTTTTATTTTTATAATCATACTCCATATGTATATATATATGATCATGTACCTTAATTTAAGATTTTAATTTTAAATTTTAATTGTATTTCAATTTAAAATTGAAAATAAATTAATAGTATTTTGTATTAATTAAAAGATAAAATATCAAATATGTCTTCAAACTCTATCAATTTAATTTAGTTTTTAAATTTAGATGTTGATTTATTTATTTATTTTAGTGAGGAGGCTATTGAAGTTAATTGGACAATTAAACATTGAAAATTTAGTAAATTATCATTAATGACCATAGTTATTAAATCCGGACCGGATATCAATCCTATATATAAGTTAAGTCAACGAGTTAGCGGTACAACCATTTGATCAGTGATTAAACCAATAAATCAATATAATTAATTAAATATATAATTTATAATTTTATATAATAAAATCAATATAACATATTAAAAAATTTAGGAGTACATATACTTCGACTCAAAAATAAAAATTAAAAAACTAAATATTTTAATTTACAAACATAAAAATATATATATATAAATAAGTCTATTAAATATTTTATGTATTTTTAAACTTTTATATTAATGAATTATACTATAAACTAAAAAAAAGAGAAATTGATATTTAATAATTTTAATTCTTATATTTTCATAAAAATATGTAAATAAGTTCAAATATTTCATTATTTATTGATTTAAGAATTAAATATAATTAATTATTAAATTTTAGGGATCAAAATTAATTTAACATTAAGAATTAAAATATAATAAAAATTTTATAACTTTTACTCTATAGAATGAAAATGCAAAATAATTAAAGAACACTTTAGAAATGAAAAAAAAATACATATCATAATAATTTATCCAAAATAACAGTAAGTTATAGTGAAAAAAAAATTAAAATTGTGAAACCACCGGTTCAACTGTTTAGGTCGCATAATTTTTTATGAGTCAATTACAAATCCGAACTAATAACAAACTCGGACCGGTACAGTATTCGGATCATTAGGTCGATCCATTAGTTCAATCTGGATTTAATAACTATGTCAATAACTAATGCATGACTCAATTATTTAAATTTATATTCTCTCAATCCCAAAAAAATTGTTCACGTTTCCTTTTTTAAAATATTTCAAAATACTTGCCCACTCTAAAAATAAATATAGATATTTATCAATTTTATCGTTATTAATTGAATAGTGTGTATTTTCAAAATTAATAATAAATTTAGTAATAAATGAGTATATGTAAAGGTATAAGTGAAAAAAAAAAAAATTTATGAATTGGCAAGTAATTAATAATATTTTCTTAAAATATATGAGAAAATAAAGTGAACAATATTTTTTGGATGGAATGAGTATTAAATTACAGTTGAGTGTAATAAATTAAAGAGTCAAGTTGAGTTTTTAACTTCTAATTAATATTAAAATTTCATTTGGATTCAGAAATTTTTAAATCTATAAATTTAATAAAATTCATATATTTTAAATTCATAAATTATAAAATTCATGTGTTTTAAGAATTCCAATGTTTAAATCGATTATAAAATCAATGGATTGATTAGGTAAGAAATTAAAACCTTCAAAATAAAAAATTTTGAAAAATTAGAAATTTTTCAAAATTTATTAATTTTGACCATTTTTATATTGCCAAACAAAATATTTAATCTAAATTTAGATATATTATAAAATCTTTCATTTTTTTGAAACATAAAATCTCTTATTTAAAAATTCCCTATATCATCTAATTAATTTTCTTCTATTTTTGAGTTAGGATATAAGAATTGATACTAATTTTGCTGAGAACAATAATTGATATTAATTTTTGAAATTAGAGTACAATGATAACAATTGCAAAAAATATTATAAAAAATTTTAAGATAAATTTATTAATTACTAAACCTTTTTTTTTTTCCCCTCGCTTTTCACAGTTGTTTGATAAGCGGCGCCGCTTTTTGTACTCGTTCCAATTTGGCAATTTGTAACGGTCGGGTCGGGTAGATTATATTCTTCATTCAATCTGCCACATCAGCAGTTACTCAAAACGAAAATACATAAACTTTGGGGTGAAATAAAATAAAAATGCGAAATATGGTGGTTCAATAGTGAAAAAAGAAAAAAAGAAGTTTTGTTCTCTAGGGTTAGGGTTTAAGCGGCCCAAAACGTAAACAGAATCAATTTTTGACGGTACAGCAATCGAAATGTCGAAGAAGAACGATTTAGGTCGCAGAAAGAGACTGCACGAATTCGAGCTTCAAAGTAATTTCTTTCTGTATTTCTGCATAATCATGAATCGTCTTTCGTTTAACTCTTTAATCATTGTTGTGTTTTCTGGTTAATCATAGGAGAAAAGGAACAGAAAGAAAAGAGAGAGAAGAAGCTTCAAGCAAAGAAGAATAAGATGAAAGTGAGTGTCTTTTCACTTTAAATTACTGCTTTTTATTACTGATATTTTAATTTTTCTTTTTCTTACGAATTCCAATGATGAAAATTGAGTGCTGGTGATTAGTTTCAAATGGGTGATTGTTTGCTTGATGATGATTCTTATGAAATTATATTTGTTGTCTCATTGTCTGGCATGCTTGTATTTAGCTTGACGGTAGTAACAAAATAAAGAAGAAAGCTGCAAATGGGTTTTCTGTAAAGAAGAAAAAGGTTAAGACCAAATTGACTGCATTGACAAAAGCTAAAGCTGCCCAGGCAATGGAGGTTGACAATTGATAAATAGAGTTTAAATTTCATGTCTTAGGCTTATGTTGATATGTTGGCAAGTTCTTCATTGCTGTTGAATTTGCAGCTTTTCTTTAAGTTGTAAGTTGTAACTTAGGGAGGGGAAATTATATCTTGCATTGCCTTTGTTATTCACATGGTTGTTTCTTAATCTGCTTGTTTATGAGGATAAACTTCTGTTTTGGCTGGAAATTTTGAACTTTATGATGCTACAATGTTGTTATAGTTATAGATTTGACTAGGGCAACTAGACTTTGTAGTATGTGAAAATATTATTAATCTTTTGTGCATACATGCAGTGTATGTGTGTTTGCATCAATAGGATATCGGATGAAAATGTAGCGTATGCAGTGTATGTGTTACTGCCTGTGGGCTGTGGCTAATAGATTTCATTCCCACAGTTTCCCACAGAAGAATAAGTTAACTGCACAGTTCATATATTGTGGTTCAGTTACCGGATTGCAACTAACTTGGGTCTCAACTTTTCATTGCAAGAATGTAACATTCCATAAAAAGTTGTTGGTGACATAATTCAGCAATAATCAGTATTGAAAGGTCTTGGTAGAAGAACATTTGCACCGCTAAAACTCTATGGTTGGAGCAAGGATTAGTGCACTATTGTGATTATTGACATTGAAAAAATTGTTCTAATTTAGAGGGATATTCTACTGATCTTTCTTTTTCAGTAGAGTCCATGTCAAACTATAATAAGATGTAGCGGGCATTTGAGAAACTTAAAGAAATATCTCATGTCCTTGACAGATCTTGAGAGCTAACAATAACTTTTGCTGATGAATGATGATATGCCCAGATTATGTTTAAGATGAGTTCGGGTGAGATTGTGAAGTCTGGATTGTAGTTAACTGGTCGATTATGATAGTTCAAGGCTTCTTAATAGGGAACAAAAATAGCAACATAAGTTAACGAGTAAAGGAAGTAATATACTAATATCAGTTTTATGTAAACGTTATCATAGTCGATTATCAAAATCAGTTTTGTGTGTGCATTATGTATTTTGGTAGGAGATTCATCAGTTGAGGTGTACTGAGACAGAGCTATTGAAGAACTTGAGAAGCATCAGTGTAATGACAGTAGGCTGGAAAATGATAAATATGCAGGACAGATGGAAAGGGCATTGCCCAAGCTAATTATGATTATGTCAAAACCCAGCAAGTTGTTTATTGGTGATGTTGAAACATAAACTTCATAACATGCTAATTCAAACAGCTCATTGTATACCATCTGTCATGATTGACATTGTAAGCTCTTGGCAGGAAAGGTCATCTGTTCACTATTCTTTCTATTATAGATGAGTCCCAATATTCAGCCATTTCCACCATGTGCTAAGTTTGTGTAAACTTCTGTGATTCAGCTGGATTAAGTCACAACTGGGCCGAAAGAGGCCCATAAGATTAGAAAACGTAGTAATGGCCTAATAAGTTGTGCAAACTTGTGTGATTCAGCTGGATTAAGTCATAACTGGGCCGAAAGAGGCCCAGAAGATTAGAAAAGGTAGTAATGGGCCAATAAGGTCAGCTGTTATGAAACCCATCTTTTCCCAAGTTTGTCACTTTCAACAAGTTGATGACAACGCTGTAGGGCTGGCTTGTGGTGTTTAATTATGATAATTTGCAATTGGCAGATTTTATTGATGGGGACCATTATATCCCAAATCCATTTATCCATATATATAAATTTGTTTTCCTTCAGAAGAAAATAAAACATTATTTGAATTTTTCAAAAAAGAATTTTTCTTAATAAAAAGTATTTTATTAAAATGTAATTCAGCAACCAACCCTTAATTAAATTAAATTAAATTAGACATGATTTCCTAATCCATTCAAATATCAAATGATTTGTTGATATTAAAAATGGTGACTTCACAGCTTGCTTTAGGGAAAGTGGAAAGACATGGAAAGAGTTCCAAACATAGAAACAAGTAGAGTTTCTTAGTCAAAGCAACACTTGTTTTATTCTTTAAAACACAGTTACACCTCAACAAATATAGGTTGAGGGTTGTTCCAACAACCAACACCATCTTTGCTTTTCAACTCTTACGTCTTTTTTTTTTTTTTTTTTTAATAAACGAAATAAAAAAAAAATTCCTTATATTCCTTTCCCATTTTCTCAATATAAATGTCAAAATTAAAGCCAGCAAAAAAAAAAAAAAAAAAATCAACTCAATTGATAGACTTTTCTTAACCCTAACTTAATCAAGACCTTAGTTACATTCTATCTATTTTAGGCTTTTGGTTAGAGGTTTTTCCATTAGGTTTGAATTCTCGTACAATTGTCAATTCTTGTTTTTTTTTTTTTTTTTGCTTGTTTAACAAAGAAACTCACAAAATCTAGCACTGTAATATATTGTTCATATTTGAATTTCTTTGGGTGGGTTCCATGTATGACAATTATTTGCAGCCCCAGTCAAATTTTCCTGCTCTCTCTGCCTTTTGGGAATCTCAACATGTCCACTCTAAATTATTAAACAATATGGTATAAATTTCACTGGTGCTAGATAATTATTCTACCATTACGTTAATAGCTATGTGTTTAAAAATTCTTTATTTTTTATAAACTCGTTGTAATTTTGTAAATATCTTATTCTTCGTGTATATATTTTGTTTTAAAAAAAAATCATTTTACAAAATCTTGAAATATGACATCGCATTAATAGTTTAATAATGAAAACCCCGTTTGATACAAAAAATTTCAAATAAAAAATTTTATAAAATTCATAAATTTATGTTAAATATACTATTTAGCAATCCAAAAAATTTTAAAATCCATAGATTTTGAAAAGCATCTTGCCCTCTAAAATCTTTTATTTTAATTTTCTATTTAAAATCCACTATTTTTAAAGTACGAAGGATCGTAATAATTTTTTTATTTTAAAATTATTTTTAATAATTCATTGATTTTATAAAATTAATTCAAATAGTGAAATTTTTAAAATTTATGAATTTTATTAAATTTATATATTTAAAAATCTCTAAACTCAAAAGAAGTCTACGTGCTTATTTTTTATTATAAAAAATAAAAATTTAAATCCTGAAATAATGTAAATGTGATAATTTGTCTTCATTTTGCAAATTTAAGTGCACTTTTTTTTTTTTTCAACTCACATTTTTAACATTTACAATGTAAAGCTTGTGCTAGTTAAGTATTTGGTACCCTATCAATTTTCATTAATTACATGTCAAGGTTTAGTTAAGTTTTCATTTATCCAATCAGATGGGAACTTGTTCTATACTACAGTGATGTTCTATGTATAATTAGTCCCAGCAAGATTTTGCTTTACTCATAAAACAAACAGCTCATATAACACTCTAATCATATCACAATTCAAAATTAGCTAATTGATTGATCACTTATTATTATTATTATATATATATTTTTGGGTTAAGATTGATCACTTATTAATGTCAAGCAAGTAGGAGAAGCTCTTCCATACTTAATTCTTTCTGGTCATCATTAATGACATGTACTTGTCTTTCCTTTTCTTTGAATACATTGATCCATAAAGTTGATGTGTATTGTAATTTAAGTGTAATAAT
Organism: Reutealis trisperma; assembly: GCA_947687605.1. Lineage (NCBI taxonomy): Eukaryota > Viridiplantae > Streptophyta > Magnoliopsida > Malpighiales > Euphorbiaceae > Reutealis > Reutealis trisperma. The sequence continues at coordinate 2,847,133 of CANTUT010000033.1, read as the reverse complement.
AATAAGTAGTAATCTTATCTCAATCAATCAACTAATTTTATAATTCTTACAAATAAGAGTTGAATTTTTGTTGCTTATAAATTATTAATTAATTTTTTGTTATTTTTAAATTTTTTAGTATCTACCTTAATCAAGACTAAAAAGATGATTTTAATATTCCGTGCGAAAATTGACTTGTAATATTATTTTATTGCTAAATAAATAAATTAAAAAAAATATGTTAATAAATTTTTTATACACCAACATTAATAATAGATATGAAAATGAGTATAATAATTAATAGGATTATTTTTATGACAATTTAGATTGAAAAAAAAAAAAAAGAAGAAAGGACAGGTAGATAAAATTTAAAATTTAAAATTTAAAATCAAAGCAGGAACTCAGTTCTGGTAACAGTGTCATCTGGTTGAAAGTAGGAAACCAACTGGGTGGTCATAACTATTGTCAGGCTCCATTTTTATGTAAAGTCAACATCATAGAAAACATGTGCTTGATGATAAATTGCATGTGGTAGGGTTATTAGTAGCATACCATCATGCTCATTAACCTTCTTGTCCTGTTTGGCCTTTTAACCCAATCATTCACATTGTTTATATTATAATATAATCTCGTAATCAAAATATTTTGTATATAATTGATTAATTTTGCATAGACCAAACCACAAGCTAGTTCAAAATCAGATCCAACCAGCTAAAAATCATATTGAAATCGAAAATCAATTCAGTTTTAATTTTTTTTGTTTTGAAATTAAAATTGGAATTATCGGTTCGATTTCTATTCAAATCTTGATTTTAATTGAATTTGCTCAATTATTATAAACTTGAATCGATTTCGAACGATTCAAAATCGAAAATAAACCATTTATCTATGGTTTAATTCTGATTTTATAAAATACTAAATTAAAAATATCGATTCACTCATAATTTTGATACGGCTTAAAACCGTGACAAATACTAATTTTGTAGAAACTTGGATGCTAAATAATAATTTAATTATCAAGTAGTTATTTCTCGTCTACTAAAATTTTTTATATCCTTTTTTTTCAGTATTTAATTTTTTAAACTAAAAGTGCTTTATTTTCAATCATTTATGACAAGGGTTTATAAAGAAGAATAATTGTTTTGCCTTTTAATCAACTATGGCTAGACTCTCTGAAGACGTATATAAATATATATTTTGAAGTCCAAACTTAATTAATAAATAAATATGAAAATTGCATATAGTATTTTGGCCCAATATTTTTTGAAAATGACGTGAAGTCTTCTATGTAGCAGTGAAATAATCTTATAAAAGCCAGACCAAGATTTGTTGCATTGGCTTTGTTGTCAAGTGTCACAAGAAACATGGACAAGAATAATAATAATATTAATAATAATAATATAAATATTTCAATTATAGAGAGATTCAAAAGCACTTCCTTTTTTTTTTAATTTTATTTTATTTTTAGAGTTGAGGATCCAATGTCTGGCCCAGGGAAATAAAATTCCAAAATCTAATACTAAAATCTATTAAAATAATAATCAGTTCAAAAAAAAAATCTATTAAAATAATAACTACACAGTATTTTATAAAATCAACCTTTTTAAAAAATAAATATTTTTTAAAGATATAGACCTTAAACAACATTCCGTGCTATAATAATTTATTGCTTCTTTGAAGGTTTGGGTGTCTATTATGTCAAAGTCAACCTTGACCCATCCAAAATAAATAAATAATTTTTTAATTATTTTTATATGATTGGTTACCATTCACATCTAGTTTTACTTCAATTGACACATCTAGTTTTATTATATAAAATGCATAACCCCTTTTTTTTTTTTTTGGGACAAACAATATCTTCAACTCAAACTAACTTAATGGATAAGAGAATTTATTTATTTTTTTATTTATCTAAATTCGATTTTCATTACTAACATTCAGAAGATATAATTTTGAATGTATAAACCATATAAATTAAAATGTAAAATATGAAATTATAGAAAATGATAAATTACTTTAACACTCTTAAAATTTGAGATAATTAGCATTTTAATTCCTATTATTTCATAATTAATATTTTTTGTTATTGAAATTTATTAATGCTCAAAACTTTAATTCTTTATTTATAAAATTAAAAAAAAAAGATTACCATATCTTAATTTATGACATATTAATTTATATAATCCTTCCAAAATTCTAAAATATAACTTATTTTAATATTTTAATTATTGTACTGAAATATACTTTAATTTCTCAATATCTAACATTTTTTCATTGAAACTAACCTAAATATTAGAAATATTGATTTTAAAACAACTAAAATATTTTTTATATTAAACCGATGAGTGTTGTAATAATTTATTCAAATAAAATTTCAATAAAATCAGCAAATTAATTAACAATGAGACCTAATTCAAGTAGTAAGAATATTCACTTTTAAGAGTGATAAATTTTGAGTTCAAATCATGCTCTCTGTATTATGTGAAATTTCGCTTTTACATTGAATATAAGAGAATGTTTATTCTAATTGTGTAGCACATGATCCAATGGATTATATTATAAATAAAAAAAAATTATTAAAATAAATGAACCCATTATGCAGGATTTCATAATTGAAATAAACGCTTGATTGAGGAAAAATTAATAATGTCCGTAACAAAGAATTGGTCTAAATAACAAAAGAATTTACCAGTTTAGAAACAGATTGAAGGTGGGTGACGGAAATAAGAAATAGAAAAGGGGGAAAGTCGGGTGAGGTTATCAGTGCAGGAAATAGATATTTTTTAGGGAGGATAGGGCCTACCACAGGGCAGGGTTTAGTGGTAACAGAGAAAAGTCACATGCAAACAAAGTTTACCCTCCCTTCGCCCTCAGGATGGGGCCCCTTTCCCTTTTCATCATGCCACGCTTCTTACGTTCTCTATTGGAGCGTGGCCCGTATTATTTTCATATTTATTTCTCCATTAGACTTAATTTTAAAAAATTTAGAATTATTCATTGAAATTCGCAACCCGATCCACAAATATGTATAATGACTATATCACCACTAGTGAAAAATATTAAAAGTTTCTGATTAATTTAAAATTTTATGTACTATGGTGTAATTTAAATCACATAATGAGAACTAAAAATGTAACAAAAAAATTTACAATAATTAATTAAAGAAACGCTAAGATTAAACAAACTAAAATATTGAATAATTAATTAAAACAGGCTAAAATTAATAATTTTGAAATCATAACAATTAAAATATAATATTAAAATAAATTTCATAAAATATTTTATAATTAATTGTGTAACATATAAAATATTTTGTAATTAATTAAATTTAAAAAAATTCTTATTTACACTAAATACATAATATTATCTCATAAATTAAATTAATGAGTAATAAGATATTTTAGTAAATATTAATATTTTATATATTTTTTATCAAGTGAAAAGGTATTACTACCATTTTTTTATTGTATGTATTTTTATACAATTGAATTGATACATATATATTATGTAAATAAGTTTTTTTTATTAACTTCAAAATCTTTTAGAAAAAATAAAATATATGTGGCGCATACACAAAACGAGGAAAAATAATTTGATATTAATATTATATAAAAACCTTTAATTTCAAATTAAATATTTAAAATTATCCCACAATTCGATATAAATATCATATTAAACTTTAATTTATATATAGCAAATTTTGAATGAGTTATATAACATCAATAGCTATCTCCTCTCCCAATAAATCTCTCTTGTCCTACTTGAAATTCTAATTCAATACCTGCTATGAGAATTTCAAGTTTTAATCATTAAAATGGCTTTTTGGAAACAATTTTCTATTATTTAGTTGAGGCACTAATCCGAAAAGTTCTTTAAGCAATATATAATTACATTTGCCAATAAAAAAAAAAAAAAACGCTAACTGACTCTTTAGATAAAATACAATACTAAATAATTGAAAATAAAATTTTGATCTTCGATTTATCCTTCTTCTCTTTTGAAAGAAAAAAAATCATTAATTATGAAACACATTTTCAAATAATTCTTATAACAAAATCACTTTTTAATAAAATGAGTAAATTCGATAAAATGTTAAGGTATATTTAGCAAATTATATGAAATGTAATATAATAAAATTAAATATATGAAAAAATATATAAAAATAATAAATTTGATGATCGTCAATGACTAATAGTGATTATTGACGATCACTATAAGTCGATGGTAATAATTATCAGTGATATTCAGTATTAAAATTTTTTATTAAGATAGTTGCATTTAAAATTTACACCATTAATCTCCAACTCCACAAATTATTTCAATAAAAAAAAATCACGGAAAATTATTACATTTTATTTTATATCATACTAGAGTAATACTATAGTAATATCAAATGATTCGAGTCATCACTTTCTAAAAGCGTGAGCTAATAACTTTTGATTTTTAGTTAATTAAATTCACACAAAACAAGGTAAAATTCAGCAAATTTTGTCAACTGTGATTGTGAGAAATTCACATGAAGCCACACCCTTTTTTTTTTAAACTAAAAGGGGACTTAAAGGGTAGTTAGGAGGTACAGTCTGTTATCATAGTTAGATTAATACAACTGTAATACCTATCATTATTTAACTTCTAAGTATAAATATTATTATCTGAAATCAAATTATAAAAAATGCAAGAAGTGCACACACTCACCCACTATTGCTGACTAGACATAAAACTAAGTATTCGAGTTAAATTATGAGTAACTTTATTTGCTGATCATTGAATAAAATAAATCTCATACAAATTAAAAAAAGATAATTGAGATTTAATATCTGTAACTATAATACCAAATGGACTTCTGTTTTCATTATCCTTCCAAATTGCTTGCACCATATTAAGAGAGTCGGTTTCAATTATAACACGATCTTCACCTGTAGCTTGTAACCATGAAAGAGCATCACGAAACATAGAGCTTCAAGCAACTATGGTTCTATAATTCCCACAAAATGTGATCCAATGGTACCTAAAAAATCACTTTGTAAATTTTGCAGGATACAAACACTAGTTCATAAATTTTTATCAGCAAATATTGCCTATTTGAATTGCATTTTACCCAACCATTGTGTGGAGGAGACCACATAGCTGCACCTATTGCCGTGCTCAAAGCCATATTGTTGCTTCATATGGTTTGTGTGTTGATCCATTGAGATAAAAAAAATGGTGGTTACATAAACAATTTGGGCGTCAATAGAGTATTTCTGTGCCCAAAGGACTTCATTTCTATGATTCCAAACTGCCCAAGCTAATATACATGCATCAGATAATTGCCTCAAAGATCTCGTGAGGAGCACATATAATAACCAATCTATTCATGTTGTAAAACCCGAAGAAGACAGATTGAGAGATAACAAAGTTTCACATTCTTTTACAAAATTACAAGAAAAGAGAATAGGAGAAACAATTTCGAAATCAACACTACAAATAGAACACAAATGATCAATAACAACATGTATCGTCAATAAAACGACACATTTTGCTTTGATTTGCATATTAATATTATATTGGCAAAGATATAGAAAATGAGGAAAATGACGTAAATGATTTTTTAAAATTTATGAAACTTAAATTTTTTAATAATTTATAGAAATTTCAAGAAATTTTCTATCTATTTTTTTGTCAATTTAAAAAAAATATATGTGAAAAATATTAAATTATTAAAAAAATTAATTTTTACAAATTAAAAAAAAAAATTTGCGTATTTTCTCTATTTTCATTTTCCATATTCTTTTCCAAACATAGCGTAAAGTAGTTACAGTACTTGGGGACTGCCAAAGGAAGGGGAAGTATCCGTCACGCTCCATAGCTGATCGTAGGAAAGAATGTTACTGGCATAACTCAGCAGATACAGATACAGAGCTGGCCGTATTTCATTAATTTTAAAAAAGAAAAAAAAAAGAAATTCAGCATTATCCACCAAGAAAGAAGCGCTTATTTTCTGTTCAAGTTTTTGTTTGTTTCCATAGAAAATCTCTCTCTTAAAAATCCAGTAAAGCAAACATCATCAGTCACAGCAGGGGAGGATAAAGCTTTCGACTTTTTAATATATAGCATAATACAGAGAGAGAGAAGAGAGAGAGAGAGAGAGAGAGAGCAATATAAACAGCTTTATCGTGATACATAGAGAGATAAAAAAAAACAAGAAAAAAAAAAAAAAGGAGAAATATGCATACCGATAAGTACTTGTGCCAAAGAGCTTTTTAGGAAGTAATTACTTCACTTGGCTGGCCCTCTTCTTTCTTTTTCTCTACCCTTCTCAGTTTTTGCCTTAATTCCCAACAGAACTGTTCGACCTTTATTTATCTCTTCAGAGCTCATTTCAATTCTCTTTCTTCCTTCCTCTGGCTTTAGAGAGAGAAAGAGAAAGTTGAAAAGTGTTCGACTTTTAACCCTTCCCTCTTCATTACTGTAGGTTTATTACTTTTACCTTTCTCACTTTCAAACTTGTTACTTGTCTCTGAGAGAGAGAGAGAGAGAAAGGGGGTTGCTTTTCTAGTTTGAACTCGTTTTCAGAACTGGGTTTGTGTTCTTTAGTGGCATTGACTCCAAATTTCTGTTTGAATTTTGTGCTGGTCTTCAAAGGGTTGCCGTTGGCTTAGAAGATGCTTGGTGTTTAAGGTTCATGAGTTATGGGTTGGTGAGATTGTGGACCTGTTTCAGTTCTTTATCTTCAATATCAAGCCTTTCTTCTTGTTTCTTGCGATCTTGGTTTGGTAAGCTGTAAAAATAGGTTGCATTTTTGTCTTTTCTTTTAACTTCCTAGCTTTTTAGATTTCGACTCTTTTATTCTCTTGCTTTCTCGCTTCCTTAAGATTTCTGAGGTTTTCTTTTATTCTGTTGCATCTGTTTATCTTTGTAATCCATATAATGTTTTTTAATCTACTTAGTTTTGGTCTCTAGTGGCACTCCCTCTGGAACTTTGAAGTTTCTTTTGAATCGAGGTGTGGTTTTGTTTTGTTTTTTTCTTTTTGCATATCTAGATTTCAAGATCCTCGCATGCAACTTTGAATGTGCCCTTGAGGGTTTTTTATGCCCCATTCTTGAAACAATGTCTTGTGGAGCTTTACTTATCTTCTTGAAGCCAGCTTTTTGAAGCACATTTTTCATGTTTAGAATATGATCTCTGTTCTAAACTTCTAAGTGTTTTACATGCCTTTTCATGTTTCATTCGAGAATTTTGAGAGATATATCTTGTAGAAAAGGATCGTTCTTTATTTGTCATAGACGAGTCTCAGGGTTTTATTGTTTTAAATTCGTGCATTTTGGTGAAGTTTGCCTCTGGGCTGAACTGTAGAAAAGATAGGAGGAACCTAATTATTGTAATTAATTGAAAATTGGGTTCAATTTTGCTGAAGAGAGACCGTTGAGTATAGTAAATGCATGGATCGAAGGGATGCTATGGCGATATCTGGCTCTGCTTCATTCTACATGCAAAGAGGGATGTCTGGGTCTGGAGCACAGTCTGGTTTAAATGTATCATCAGGCATCAATCCTTTAACTAATACAAATGTATCATTTCAATCTAATGTTGGAGCCAATTCAATTGGATCTACATTACCAATAGAAACTTCAATTCCTCCTCATGGTGTTAATGTTGGTGCACCATCTCCAATGCCACTGCCCGGTGAACCTGTGAAAAGGAAAAGGGGAAGGCCCAGGAAATATGGACCAGATGGAACTGTATCACTAGCATTATCTCCCTCATTGTCTACTCATCCTGGCACAATGACCCCAACTCAGAAGCGTGGTCGAGGGCGGCCTCCTGGGACTGGGAGGAAGCAACAATTAGCTTCCCTTGGTAAGATTTCTTTGGCAAAATTACCTGTTGTGTTGTATTTAGATACATGAATTGTAGTGAATTGGACTGACCTCGGTAAAACTTGGTGGAAATCTTATTGCATTGTGTTGGATATTTTCCTGTGTACAGATTTTTAACTATTTTTAATGCATTATGATGCATCTTTTCTATTGTCAAATGATCTGGTTTCTAATCTTAGCTAAATGGTTTATTTGTCTGTTAATCCTTTAAAAATTGTCATTGGGACCCACATCAGGTGAGGAAGAATACATTATATTGCAATTGAAACATGCCAGTAATATAAAATCCCCTCGCTTCGTGGTTTTTTAAGAGCACAACTCTGCCTTGTGGAATGAGAATGTGTATTGGTAAATGTATCTTGGACATGTAATTGTTTAAGCGCACGACACTGGCATTAGTTAAATGGTTTATTTGTCTGTTAATCCTTTAAAAATTGTCATTGGGACCCATATCAGGTGAGGACAAATACATTATATTGCAATTGAAACATGCCAGTAATATAAAATCCCCTCGCTTCATGATATTTTAAGTGCACAACTCTGCCTTGTGAAATGAGAATGTGTACTGGTAAATGTATCTTGGACATGTAATTGTTTAAGCACACGACACAGCCTTGTGACATGAAACCATGTGTTGGCGGACTTAATTTATACATGTAACTTGAGTAAAAATTTTTCTGTATGCATTTGTACTTGTTTGAATGATGCAAATTGTAATTGTTTTGCTAGGTGAATGGCTGTCTGGTTCAGCTGGGATGGGTTTTACTCCACATATCATCACGATTGCAGTAGGAGAAGTATGCTGTTTTTCCTTAATAATGTGTCAGTGTACCATATAAGCTAAATGCAAATATATATATATTAAAAAAAATTATAGCCTAATTTGATCCTTTTGTCAATTTGTTATGCTGGGCAAGATATGACATAATCCAGCAGCGCTGAGTGGGTGCAGTATCTTCTTTAATTTTGTGTTTAAACTATTCTGATACATGGGATGTGCTAGATTTTCTAATGATGATGTAGTTAAAAACCCATTTCTTTGAACTTTAGTGCGTGAATTCATGCACCATTACTATATTGTACTAACATTTAATAATAGGAACAAGAGTACCCGGGACTTGAACTTTAGGACCACTTGCTTGAAGGGGTTTTCTATCCAAATTAAAAAAATTACTAACTTTAAAAGTTTAACCTTGTAGGTAAGGCCATAGTAATATGACATATCTCTAAATCTAAGTTTAGTATTTTAAGGGAGAAGATTTGAGAAGAAAGTCTGAAGGGAAAAAAATAATAGGATCTTCACTTGGCTGGTGCTGTTATCATTTGATCTTACCAAATGAGCCAGAGCATTGTCCAGGATAAAAAATTGTAGTACCATCAGTAGAAAATAGGCAGTCAGTTTAAGAAAAGAACTGACCAACAAAACCAGTACTTGGTTTGCCCCTGATTGCGCTGACCCTGTTATGGTTCTGCAATTGTCATCAATTTGTATTGCCTCATGGTTTGCTGGTCGTATTTTTCTTTTGTATTGAAAATGCTCAACTTCTTCTGTAGGACATTGCAACAAAAATAATGGCATTCGCACAGCAAGGACCAAGAGCTATATGCATCTTGTCAGCAAATGGTGCTGTCTCTACTGTGACTCTTCGTCAGCCATCAACTTCCGGAGGCACTGTAACATATGAGGTCACTTGGATCTTTTTTTCCTTTTTCTTTTATCTTTGTCTTTGTTGTCAGTTTTTGATGTTTCTAATATTACTGGGTTGATCTTCTAAATGTCAAAATGTTTGTCTGACATTTTGAAAAGTGCTATGATGTGTGTAGTATGAACTCCAAAGATATGTTCAAATTCTCAGATGTTCATATCTAAAGTATTATCCTAATTAATATTTTTCTTCTGTTTGAGTTGCATGCTGTGGTGATCAACCAATCTGTTTTTTCTCAGTTGTTAAACTTACTGTGTTTTATCCACCATTTAATAGTAACAGCAGGCAAGCAGATCTGCACAAATGCTTTTCCCGTATATCATTTTTTAAAATAGAGCTATCCTCCTTATTTACTGAGTGAGATGTTTGAAATTAGCCCTCTGATTTTAAGCCCTCTTGGCTTTAAACATTCAATTTTTATTCTCTAGCTTTTGTGCATATATATCAGTTGAGATCAAAACTATTTTTGCTTGTTCTATAGGGGCGCTTCGAGATATTATGCTTGTCGGGATCCTACTTGGTCACTAGCAACGGTGGCTCCCGCAATCGAACTGGTGGGTTGAGTGTCTCTCTTGCTAGTCCTGATGGTCGTGTTATTGGTGGTGGAGTAGGGGGGTTGCTCATTGCAGCAAGCCCTGTTCAGGTAACTTTTTGCTTTTACCACCCAGTATGGTGTTTATGCTTTACATTGATGATCATAATCTGTCGTGTTATTTGAATCTTAATATTGTCAACTAAGATGTTAATTGGAAAGAGGTATACCTAACTAGCTCTGTGCTTGGTAATTGCATATCTAATATTTAATTGGACATGATTTAGTTATCTTCTACTGTGATTCTTATTGATGCCTTGATTCAGGTGATAGTGGGAAGTTTCTTATGGGGTGGTTCAAAGACAAAGAACAAGAAAGGGGAAGGTCCAGAAGGTGCTAGAGACTTGGACCATCAGACAGTTGAGAATCCTGTAACTCCAACTGGTGTTCCACCGAGTCAGAATCTGCCTCCAGCATCTTCAGTTGGTTTATGGCATGGTTCACAGCCTATGGATATGCGCAACACGCATGTTGACATTGACTTGATGCGCGGATGATAATTTCTATTAATTGTTTCAAGGGCAATGTATATATTCCGCTGTTTCAGCACCACTTGAATCTCGTCTTCTGAAGTCCAGTGATGAGGATTGAAGTCAAGCTGATTCTGGGTGGGACATTTCTCACATCATTTAACCTTGACAGACCATGGATTGTACGCATTTTGCAGCTTAAGGACACGTAGTTGGAAATTTTAGTGTCATGAATTTAACTAAAATCAGTTTTTCAGAGGAAGACATTGAATGTCAGTTTGAAATTATTATTAGGCAGAAATTATTGTTTCCAGTCTTCTCTTTCGCAAAACTTTGGTTTGTAGTTACCTTATCTGGTCATTGAAAGGGAGATTGAAAAATTACGAACTTTTAGTGTTAAAGCTAAATGTTGCATTTTTGTTTGTTGTTAAGAATTCATGCCACTGTAAATTGATCAACAATATTAGTACCTATGTAACACATTTAAGCATCAGACCAAGCAATAATTAGGCCACCCCAGTCATCTTCTCGCACACTTTCCAGACAGCCTTTGAGGCATCAACTTATTTTTATTACATGAAGGTTGATAATCATGGGGTTCGTTGCAACCTATTGCTGAGACACTCATCCTTGACAGCCACGCTGCGTCCATTGCCTCTAATGGTGATATTGTGGGAGCACCTACCCTTTTTGTTGAACCAACCAGTTGATGATGCTAAATTGGTATGTCATTAATGGTATTTTTTGCCACACTCTGATGAACCTCCACCATCTCCTCACTTCTCAAAGCTATTGAGAGTGACAAATGCCTTGGTATGGCTAGTGACTGCTGAACAATTTTCCCTCTAATTTTGCCACCAGGCTTACAAGGTTTAGCTTCAATCTTTAAAGAATATGTAACAAGAAGAGTAAGTGACATTAAAATAGACAAAATCAAGCTGAAATTCCTCATTTTATTCTTCTCTTTGAATCTTGTTAGCGAAGAGAGGGTTCTGTACGTAGGATGTATTTAAAGAGCTTTTCTGAAATAAAATCCATGCACAAGTAAAACAATGTTACAATGTGCTTCGGTAATAACAATTTTTTTTTCCTTGCCAAATCAAATCAGAATTTCATTCAACTAAAAGATCAAAGGATAACAAGTTCTCCAACTGTCTAGGAGGAATTATAGACCAATTAAAAAACTAGTTTCAACGGTCTTAGCAACCTAATCAGCTGATTTGTTTGCCTCTCTACTTATGCAACAAAAACAAAAATCCGAAAATGAGTACATAATTCTCTAGCTAAAGAAATATAAGACTAGATATCTACTGGACATGTTTCCACTAGAACAGAGAATGCCTCCGCAAGCACTTTACAATCTGACTCAATTATAACTTTAGAAAAACCAGATCTTCTTGCATACTTGATGGCCAAAATGAAAGCTTCAGATTCAACAGTGAGAGCAGATCTAGTTTGCTTTTTCATTTCAATATCATCTTTCCTTGATCATTTCTAAATATGGCTGCAATAGAAGCTACCCCCGTTCCTGAGTCAAAACATGCATCAATATTAGCTTTAATAATACCCAGATCTGGAGGAAACCAATGAACCAAAGGCGCTAATTGAGCTTGCTATCTTGAAGGTGTCACACTCTGAACAGAATAATATTCTTCAAAATAAGATTAAGCCAACTCAATTGTTTTAGGGGACAGATTTACTTTTGATTGAAAACAAAGGCATTCCTTTGTTTCCATAAAGCCCAACAGAAGCAAGCCAAATGCTGGATAGCAGAAAAGTCTCCAGCAGCAAAAAAATGCCGTATGACACCACCAAGCTGCAAATGAAAGATTATTATTAGACATAAATTAAATCCCCATGGAGATCTCAACCAAGCTGCTCCTGAGTGATGGCAATAGAAGAATAAATGCTCTACATTTTCCTTATCTTGTTAACACAAAAACCACGTAGAACTATCAAATAATTTCTTGCGAAACAGAAGCATTTTTTTAGCAATTAAAATGTCTGCAAATTCCGCAAATGAAATTTGTAAATTTTGGATGGAGATCAGATTTCCAAATTGATTTCTATAAATTAGAAGAAGAATTATACAATCACTAGACGAAGGATCCATCCTCTCCTTTTCTTGGATCAATCTCCTATAAGCTGATTTAACAGAAAAAGAGCTATTCTAAAACCAATTTCAGACCCACTGGTAAGGAACTGAGGATGTTCTTTGGAATTTTTTGAATCAATTCAGCAGCTGTAAAGCATTGTTTCAACAAATTTATATCCATTCTCCCTGGTCATTAATTAAATCAGAAACAACAAACGGATGAAAAGAATGAGGCCTAGGAGAACAGACTTTGAAGGAAGGGGAGTCTGAGATCCAAGAATCCTGCCAAATGTATGTATTTGCACCTGTATGTATAACTTGTCTAGCACCTGATTTTACTAAATCCATGGCTATCATAAGACTTTTCCAACTCCAAGATGATTTTTGGTTTGACTTATCTTGCGAAAAATCATCATTAGGAAAATCATAAAACAAATAAAATTGATGACCCCCTTTAAATTTTGATTTTGCCATTGATGACCTCTAGAGAGAGCTAAACCTTTCTTTTCTTGATCAGATCCCCACCACAATCAGGAAATAACACCATTAATCTGTTGGCAAACCCCTCTAGGAAGCTTATAACAGGACATAATGCAAGTGACAAGGGAAATGATCAGGATCCTTGCTTTGGTAATAACAATAACTTACTGTTAATATTTTCTTTTAATTGGGCCGAGACACTATCACACTTAAACTAGGGGAAAGTAAAAAAAAAAAAAGCATATTGATATTTTACCCTTTTATATTTTGGGTGTTAGTGATTTTTTATTTTTTTGACAAAATAGAATCTAAAACTTTTTCTATTAGCGTTATTTTGCTATTATTGCCACATAAATGTCTCGTCATCAAACACTAGTGTTAGAGCTAAATTACTAAATTATTAACGGTGCAAACCACAAATATATTTTATAAAAGAATTATTTCACATATTTTAAAGTGTAAAAAGATGAAATTATAAGCTACTTTTTTATATTTTCTCATTAAACTATTAAAAACACTGTTAATTAGATTTAAATGAAGAAGTTTTAAAATAAATAACAAAAACAAAAATTGGAGAAGAGGATACCTAGTTGATTGATTCTTCTAATGAACGTAGTCAGCACGATCCTTGAATGTGAAACATTTACAGCTTGCTCATTTGATTTTTATCACCGCATTACCCTTGGTAAATAGTACTGATGATTAGCTGTCTTCTGTGCTTTTGACAGAAGCCTTGTTGCAGAATTAGATTTTGAGTTTTGACACGAAAGGAAGCTTCGTAAATTCTGTACAGGCTGACTGATGAAAAATTTATTTTCGATTTCAGATTTAATCTCGATTAATATATAAAATTAATTTTAAAATATTCTTTAATATAAAATTTATGATTAAATGATCACAAAACAAATGAAATTATCAGAATTAGCAAATCGTGATTTGGATTGCTACTTATCTGAAATGAAATCATTGGGCTCTACAATAATTTCAGAACCGACCTCAGATTTAATAAAATTATTATGCGCTAAGGCTTTCCACACAGCACTTGAGGCATCAACGACGTCGTTTGCACATGGAGGCTGATAATAATCCTGCTCCTTATCGCATCCCATGGTTGAATCCACTCATCAGCAAACGTCGCCCCCCACACACTGCCCATTTCCGCTTCTTACGATCTGCTTCTTCTGTTGAACCAACTCGCGGATAGTGCAACCACCGGCGTCTCATTTAAGTGATACTTGTTGTCGCATTTGAATGGGCCGCCGCCATATCCATCTCTTTCAAAGCTGTTGAGAGTGAGGCGAGCTCTGGTTTGATCTGAAAATGGCTGCGAACATTGGTAAGTTGTGTACATATTGCCTTATTTCCAACTCTCAAAGTTATTTTCTTGGTTACATTGGCCTGAATGTTGAAAATATAAACTCGTTTTAAAACCAAATTTAATTAAAACTCAATTCAAATGTTAAAGCCCAACTCAAAAAATCTTCTAATATTTTTCACATGATGAATTATAGGTCAAGAGTTAATTAAAGTGTTAAAAATTATGTTTGTACGTGTATGATTATTATGTGTGTTAGGTGTAAGTTTGGTATAAATTAGGTTAAAATTAGATATGTTTATGTGGTTTGTATTGAGTTAGAATTAGTATAAATACCCATTTCTTTTTTGCATTGTATCATCAAGTAAAAAAGAAAAAATTAGAAGCAAAACTTATGAGTGTTTTTGAGAGTTTGTTGTAAAAGAAAGAGTGTTGTGATTTAATGTAATAAATTTTTCTTCAAAGTGAGTTTTAGTGTTAACAAAGTGGTATAAGAGTCAAATATAAGCATATAAGATATCAAATTGAAGCTATTGGAGAGACAAATCCAATGCCACCAGAATTAGCCCAAATAGACGTTGGACGCATCGCTAATCGTTGCTGGAAGTTTGCTGCCTAGATAACTGAGTTGACTCACTGAGTTGATTTGAGTCAAGATACTGAGTTGAGCTGAGTCAGACCGAGTTAAGCCGTCAAGCCATTTGACCAAGCCGTTTGACCAAGCCGCCAAGCCAGTGATTGAGCCATTGACTGTTGACCATTTCAACAGTTGACTTTGACCTTTGACCAAAATTTAACTTTTCGGGACTAAGTCCATCTTAAGGGTTTTCGGCATTCTGGAGCCATCCGTGTGATTGAATTTTGCAAATTCTTTCCAGATTTGGAGACATGGCAAATAATGTGGCATCATTTCAAGTACCAACACTCAACAACAACAACTAAGACAATTGGAGTATCAAGATGAAGGCTCTCCTTGGTGCACACGATGTTTTGGATATCATAGAGAAAGGTTATAATGAGCCAGAAAATGAAGATGATCTTACACAAGATCAAAAGACAATTTTGAAAGATTCAAGAAAGAGGGACAAGAAAGCTCTCTACCTAATCTATCAAGTCTTAGATGATGATGGCTTTGAGAAGATTTCAAATGCAAAATCTACTAAACAAGCATGGGAAAAGCTTCAAACATCCTACAAAGGAGAAGAGAAAGTGAAGAAGGTGCGTCTTCAAACTTTAAGAGGAGAGTTTGAATCCTTGCACATGAAAGGAGGTGAGTCAGTTTCTGATTACTTTTCTCGAGTTTTGGCCGTTTCAAATCAATTAAAAAGAAATGGTGAAAAGTTAGAAAATGTGAGAATCATGGAAAAGATACTCCGCTCACTTGATCCAAAGTTTGAGCATATTGTTGTGACAATAGAAGAGACAAAAGACTTGGAGGAGATGAAGATTGAAGAACTTCTACGTTCATTACAAGCCTATGAAGAAAAGCACAAGAAAAAATATGGGATCACCGAACAACTCCTCAAGATGCAACTTAAGGAGGAGAAAAATCAAAGCCAAGTCAATCAACGTAGCCGAGGTAGAGGTAGAGCCCGAGGACAAGGAGGAAATCGTGGTCATGGACGAGGTTGGAATTATAACAACAATTCCAACAACTATGAAAGAGGAGAAAGTTCTACAAGAGTTCGTGGAAGAGGAAATCCTAATTTGAGGTATGACAAATCGCAAATTCAATGCTCAATTGTCATAAGCATAGTCATTATGCTTCAGAATGTAAAAGTTAAAAAGTTGAAGAAAAGTCCAACTACGTGGAAGAGAAGATTGAAGAAAAGGCAACTCTTTTCCTAGCAAAGAACGAGAACGATGGTGGCTAAGAGAATTCTTGGTATCTTGACACTGGTGCAAGCAATCACATGTGTGGAAAGAGAAGCATGTTCATGGAACTTGATGAATCTATAAGTGGCAATGTCTCATTTGCAGATGATTCTAAAATTGAAGTAAAAGGGAGAGGTAACATTCTCATCCGTTTAAAAGATGGGAGACATCAATTTATTTCAAATATTTACTATGTGCCTAACATGAGGAGTAACATCTTGAGTCTTGGACAATTATTGAAAAAAGGCTATGATATTCATATCAAAAATGACAATCTTTCTATAAAAGATGACAAGAATAATCTAATAGCTAAAGTGCCAATAACAAAGAATAGAATGTTCGTGATCAACATACAAAATAATGTTGCAAAATGCTTGAAAGCTTGCTACAAGGATGCATCATGGCTATGGCATCTTCAATTTGGGCATCTCAATTTTAGAGGATTGGAGCTTCTATCCAAGAAGAACATGGTGAGAGGACTACCAAGCATCAATCAACCTGAACAACTTTGTGAAGGGTGCTTACTTGGGAAGCAATTCAGAAAAAGCTTTCTAAAGTTGTCAGACTCAAGAGCGAAAAAGCTATTGGAGCTTATACATGCAGATGTTTGTGGACCAATCAACCCAAGCTCATTCGGTAAAAATAACTATTTCCTTCTCTTTATTGATGATTTTTCAAGGAAAACTTAGGTATATTTTTTGAAGCAAAAATCAGAGGTTTTCGAAATATTCAACAAATTTAAAGCTATGGTGGAGAATGAAAGTGGCCAAAAGATTAAAGCGATGAGATCTGATCGAGGAGGAGAATTCACTTCTAAGGAGTTTCAAGAATTCTGTGAAGAAAATGGAATTTGAAGACCATTGACAGTCCCAAGATCCCCCCAATAAAATGGAGTCATAGAAAGGAAAAATAAAACTGTCCTTGACATGGCACGAAGCATGCTTAAATGCAAGAAATTACCGAAAGAGTTTTTGGGCTGAAGTAGTGGCTACAGCAGTCTACCTATCCAACCGATCTCCAACAAAAAATGTATGGGGAAAGACACCACAACAAGCCTGGAGCATAAGAAAGGTCGAAATTTTTCACCTCAGAGTATTCGGAAGCATAGCTCATGCTCATGTACTGGATGAAAGAAGAACCAAGCTTGATGATAAAAGTGAAAAATTCATCTTCATTGGCTATGATGCAAGTTCAAAAGGCTACAAGTTGTACAATCCAAATAATGGGAAGATCGTAATCAGCCGAGATGTCATATTTGATGAAGAAGGTGAATGGGAATTCAACTCTCCCACAGATGACTTCAATTTCCTTCCGTTTGATGAAAATGAGCAATCACTAGTTGAGCAAACAGAAGAAGTTCAGCAAGAGACTGCTACACCATCGACTTTGCCAACATCAACTACCCATGGAGATGGTTCACCTTTATCAAGTGATAGTCTTGAAGAAAGAGCTGTGGAACGTATAAAGAGTCTTCGAGATCTTTACGAAAAAACTGAACGACAAGATAATCTTACATTATTTTGTCTATTTGTTGATTGTGAACCAGTAAGCTATCAAGAAGCTGCAAAGGAGAAGAAGTGGAGAGATGCAATGGACGAAGAAATCAAGGTGATCGAGAAGAATGAAACATGGGAGCTTGTTCCACTTTCCAAAGGTCACAAGGCAATTGGTGTAAAGTGGGTGTTCAAAACAAAGAAGAATGCCAAAGGAGAGGTTGAAAGGCACAAGGCGAGGCTACTTGTAAAAGGATACAGTCAGAAAGCTGAAATTGACTACGATGAGGTATTTGCTCCTATTGCACGACTAGAAATAATTAGACTAATCATTTCTCTAGCAGCTCAAAACAAATGGAGAATACATCAAATGGATGTAAAATCTGCATTTCTAAATGGAGTCCTTGAAGAAGAAGTCTACATTCAGCAACCATCAGATTACGAAATCAAAGGCCAGGAGGACAAGGTGTTAAAATTGAAAAAGGCTCTCTATGGGCTAAAACAAGCACCAAGAGCTTGGAATAGCTGAATAGACATGTAATACCAAAGGCCTCCATAGCTCATCAGAGTTATAATATTACCATAGATTATAAATTTTATGAGTATAGTACCAATGACATAGTGATAGAACGACAGAAACTCTTGTCGGTGTTAAGTGCTTGAGTGTGTATTTTTATGAGATAGGAATACTTATTGTATGTTTGATTGAATTAATTTTAGGCAATATGGCTTAGTTTAAGCTTATTATGATATGAGAAGGTACGATTTAAAATGCCAAGTGAAAAGGGAAAGAAAAAAGTTACAAAAAATTTTTAAGTTCGGGAAACGTTTTCGGGTGGGCTTGTTGATGGGCTTTTGGACTCAAAGCCCAAGCCCATGGAGTGGCCAGCCCTAAGGCCTCAAATTTTGGTGGAACTTGACTAAAGAATGGTTAGAACAAGTTAATTAGGGGATAGGATGAGAAAGGAAGTAGGTTAGACATATTTGTTGACTTATGTCAACTTTATACCTAAGCCTCCTACTTTTCCATCACCATGATTATGTTCACTTTGGTGATGATGGTATTCATTATTTTGATGCTTAGTCACCATACACCTAAGGACCATCTCAACCATCCATCTTGATCAATCTTAGCCCTCCATTTCAAGTAAAAATATGACCATTGATCTTGTGTGATTAAATCACCACCATTGATTTTATTTGTATATAAAATGAAATTGTGTTAAACCATTTCATTTGTAACCTACACCAAAAAAATTCACCCTCACCAAAGACTCAAAACCTCCCAACTTATTCTTCAACTTAGAGCTAAATTTGGAGCATTTCAAGGTGAGATTTATTGCTTAAGTAATTTCTTTCTTTCCTTAGCTTAAGTATGATAAATTGTTAGCAATTATCCTTTTTCTTTTAATCTCTATGATTGGATTTTGGTGGAATGATTTGAAGGAGAGTTAGTTTGGCATGTTAAGTGATGAAATATGAGAATTGGGGTTGAGGATTTGGGGTTTAATAGGTGAATAATAACAAGGGAAGCATGAAAGATCAATAAGGAAGAATGTTACATAAGGTTCGGCCAAATTAGGATTTTTAGGGGAAGTGTCCAAAATTTTTTTTTAACAATATCTAAAGTTATTTGGGATGTTGAAAAGTGGTTTAAAAATGTAAAATTTAAATTTAGAGATTTTATTCAAAAATTGAAATTCTTGAAGGCATAATGCATGATATAAGGAAAGTATGTAATATGAAGTGTAGTTTGATGTTTGATTGTTGTGGTAGGCTTTGCATGGCATTAATTTCATCTTGGCAAGATCAATTTGAGATTTGATTGAGAAATTTTGGGTTTTCCCCAAATCATCACAATTTGGTAAAGTTAGGGTTTATGAGAATTGAAAAAGATTAATTTCAATGGGTGAATGAATGTTAATTGTTTGAGTATTAGTTTGATAAACATGGAATTTAATTAAGGAATTAGGAAGGAAAAAGGGACCTAATTATTTTAATGAAAGGATTTGGACAACATGAGATTTTGAAATAAAGTGATTAAATAATTAATGTGTTTATGTGTGTTATTGTTTAATATATTGGAATGTGTTTTGGTGATTAGTAGTAGGAAGTTGATATTAAGTTGAGTTAGAATGAGATTAGCAAGTTAAAGGAGTAGGAATTAATGTGTGATTATTTGGGGTGTATTTGTATAATCGAAAGGCAAAGGCATTGCTCGGCATACCGAGGAGCCTCGTTATAATCTACGTTAGAACTATCAGTATAGGAGCAAAGGAGCAAAAGGTGAGTACTTAATAATATAATATGCCTTGTTTCATATACTTGAACCTTTATTGTTCCAACCTTATTGGTTGAATTGTTTCTATGCCTTGAAAAGTTGAATGGCTCATTGACATTCCACAATCTTGATTTCTTGATAAGCTTAATCTGCTTATTGAATATTGAACCGTTAATATGATACTTCCTTAATTATTGAGCTAAAGTGAATCAAACATTTTTTTATGGCACTTGGCCAAATGAGCCTTATTGCTTCATCTCATAATATGATCAATGATGGAAATTTTGATTATTTATTGATATATTATCCATTGAATTATTTCATGGATGGAAAGGAAAAATATTTTAATGATACTGTGGTAAGCAGAATACCCTTCTGATGTGGGGCAATACATAAGCCTTGTGCACAATGGTAATGAACCCACAGATAAGGTAAAGAGTATCCGAACCCTAGCTGGGAAGGGTTTATGGTCCCTAGTACGTACGATCTGATCAGTTGTACGTATGACTGATATGAGAGTGAGCAAGGTGCAAGCCGCCACTCGAATGATTATGGGGGAAACACACCGTTTCCATAAGGAAAATATTCCGCTAAAAATGCAATATTTACTGTATATGGAAAACTATTCTATAAGAATAACTCTGGCTCCGTTTTTCTTCTTTACTATAAGAAATTATCATTACACCACCCACCATTTGTTTATTTTATCCAGTATTATTTTGTACTCACTGAGCTTTGTCTCACCCCATAATTGTTATTTATTTTCAGGATCAGTTAACGGTTTGGCAAGGTAAATTCCAAGTTCTACATCTTCGCTTAGAAATTGCGTTGCTGATTTTGGTATCATCATGTACATATTTTATTATAATTTTGGAGGTTTCACTCTAGAGCTCCATGTTTTGTTAATAGTCTGTAATAATGATATAACTTAGAGTATCATTAATATGTGTGGTTGGGTATTATCTTACTATAGTCCAGATGTATAATTAATACTCACTTAAGTTGCAATTAGTATACTGGAAAATGGAGTTCAAAAGTGATAAGTATGAAAATGAATTTAGATATTGAATAACTATTACATGGGAATTATGGCTACGATCTTGGGTTAAGGATAACGTAATGGCAATAGCTTATGAGTTATAGATTGTTTTACGGGTTTAGGTGACCTTATATCTCCCTATGCCCTAGGACAGTCGCGGCTCAAAGATGGGTCGTGACAAGACAAATATTTTCAAGAGAATGGGTTCAGAAAATGTCCCTATGAGCACGTCTTGTATGTCAAAATCAAAGATGAAGATATTTTGATAGTGTGCCTTTATGTTGATGATTTGATCTTCACCGGAAACAACCCAAGCATGTTTGATGAATTCAAGAAAGTGATGATGAAAGAATTCGAGATGACAAACATTAGGCTCATGGCATATTACCTTGGTATTGAAGTCAAGCAAAAGGATGAAGGTATATTCATCTCCTAACAAAGTTATGCACAAGAAATACTCAAGAAATTCAAAATGGGAGATTGCCAGCCAATCACCACTCCAGTAGAATGTGGAGTCAAATTGACCAAGCATGAAGAAGGTGAAAGCGTAGATCCAACACTTTTTAAAAGTCTAGTTAGAAGTCTACGTTACTTGACTTGCACGAGGCCTGACATACTCTATGCAGTTGGACTTGTTAGTCGCTATATGGAGTCTCCAACAACCACTCATTTCAAAGCTGCAAAGAGAATTCTTCGCTATCTGAAAGGTACAATTGATTATGGCTTATTATATTCAATTTCTAATGATCACAAGATTGTTGGATATAGCGATAGCGATTGGGGTGGAGATATAGATAATCGAAGAAGTACTACTGGATTTGTATTCTTTATAGGAGATACTGCTTTCACATGGTTGTCAAAGAAACAACCAATCGTCACGCTCTCAACTTGTGAAGCTGAGTATGTAGCCGCAACTTCAGCTGTTTGTCATGCAGTCTGGTTAAGAAACTTATTGAAGGAGCTGAACTTGGCACAAGAAGAACCAACAAAGATTAGTGTTGATAATAAATCAGCAATTGCTCTGGCAAAGAATCCAGTGTTTCATGATTGATCAAAGCACATAGATACTTGATTCCATTACATTAGAGAATGCATTGCAAGAAAATATGTACAAATCGAGTATGTTAAGTCACATGATCAAATTGCTGATATTTTCATCAAGCCACTGAAATATGAAGACTTTGCGAGGATAAGGAATTTGCTTGGTCTCATAAAACAAGTTTAAGGGGGAGTGTTGAAAATATAAACTTGTTTTAAAACCCAAGTTTAATTAAAACTCAATCCAAATATTAAAGCCCAGCTTAAAAAACCTTCTAATATTTTTCACATGATGAATTACAGGTCAAGAGTTGGTTAGAATGTTGAAAATTGTGTTTGTACGTGTATGGTTATTATGTGTGTTAGGTGTAATTTTGGTATAAGTTAGGTGAAAGTTAAACATGTTTATGTGGTGTGTATTGAGTTAGAATTAGTATAAATACCCCCTCCCTCTTTGCATTGTATCATCAAGTAAAAAAGAAAAAATCAGAAGCAAAACTTGTGAGTGTTTTTGAGAGTTTATTGTAGAAGAAAGAGTGTTGTGATTTAATGTAATAAATTTTTCTTCAACTTGAGTTTTAGTGTTAACACTGAAGGGAACCCTTTCCCCTAATTTCTTTACTTGGCCCACATTGTTGAGCTTCAATATACCAAATATGTGTTACAGTGACAATGACTAGAACAAAGATGCAAACTTTCATACTTAGATTTTCATTATTTTTCTTTCTGTGAATTTGAGCTGTTAGCTGATAGTTTTAGCTTGTTGATTACTGTTCTGGGATGCATGTTATTTAAACGCAAAAAAGCATAATGGGTTTAGCATTAATTATATGAATAATTTTGAGAAATGGGTGAGATTGAAATCATTATTTAGAGCCTAATTAATAATAATAATAAAAAAAAAAGATAAAACAAAATAATGGGACAAGAAGTATATAAAGGGATGCTTTCCCTATTATGGGGTTGTATAGCTTTTTCTACTATTTTGTATTTGTGTAAAATGTTGGCCATAATTTTATATTTCTATGTATTAAAGCATGCAAGAAGTTACAAACTTAGTGGCTTAATTGCAAGCATTGTACACAAGACATATTTTTTAAAACAACATAGATAATACATAGCATATATACAAGTATAAAGCCAAGTATATGATGGAAAATACATGTCCACTAGTAATCGTATTGTATTCAGGACAGCCATGAAACTAATTGGCATCAGACCAGGTAATGTCAAGACCACCCCAATCCTCTATGGGCACCCCCAACGCTTTCCAGACAGCCTTTGAGGCATCAACAATATTGTTCTGACATGGAGGTTGATAATCATGGTCATCATCACATCCCATTGTTGAGTCACACTCATCCACCACCGTAGCCACCACACTCCGCCCGTTAGCACTAATGGTTATATTACGGAAGCATCTCTCCTTATTCTTAAACCATCCAGTTGATAGAGCAACAATTGGTATATCATCAGAGTGGTATTGGTTGTCGCATTCAGAGGGGCTGCCGCCATCACCGCCTTTCTGAAAGCTATTGATAGTGAGGTAGGCTTTGGTGGCACTAGTCACTGGGGGTGAACATTTGTAAGTTGTATAGAGCTTGCCTTGTCTACAACAATCTGAATCATTCTCTGTATTGCAATGCCCAGGAGGAGGCTTCTTTCCCCTAATTGTGCCACTTGGACGACACTGCAGCGCTTCAATTTGTAAAGAGAATGCAAGGAGGAGAATGGCTACTAGGGAAACACAAGTTCTCATGCTAAAGGTCTTCATACTCTTTGCTGTTCTTGTATTTGTTTTTGTGTGCTGGAAAGTGTTTATTTATAGCCATTGGCTTATCTAATTGTCCCTGTTCTGCTTGTAATTACAAATGAGTTTGACCGTCTATGCTTGTTGACTCTATCTTGTGATAACTTAGAAACAAAACTGAGTAGTTTTGCCATTTGGATTTGCCAAGTAAAACAAATGGAGGCATCAGACTAGTCGACCTACATACACCTTCTGCTTACTGCTACAAAAATGTCTGGGGTGAAATGGATATTTACTGGCCTGATGCTTGACTAGAACGTATCATTGTTGTTATTATTATCATCTTTAATCTTCTTATGTGTCGTTTGTTTTAGGACCTATTAGACTTGAAATGTTGGAAGGTGGTTGTGTGTTTGTATCTGTATGGGATTTTCCTTTTCTTGGTTTATTTATTTTTAATATTTTTGCATTATACAATTAGTTCATTTTATGCAATTAAGAGCTTGAATATTAATTTTCCTCAAAAAAAAAAAAAAAAAAAAAACTTGAATATTAATTCATGTGAATGAAGATAGAATAATTTTACCTTACTAAAAGGAGATATAATAAGTCTATATAAATATGGAAAATATATTTTGCAAGAGCTGCCTATAAAATGCTTTTTATTGGGATAATTATATTTCAGTAATATTAATCTGATAATGACTAATTATTTAATTATATAAATATATTAGCCATAATGATAAGAAGATTGAAAAACGAAAAAATTTGTGATATTCTTCTTTTCATGTTCTTTGAAAAGAATAAAGCTTTGCCTTCTTAAAAAAAAAAAAAATTACTCTGTTTGCAGACAAAGATTTTTTTTTTTGCCAAATCAGTCAGAAAGATGTTAAATCAGCCAATTTTGAACCATGTAATTAAGTTTCTGAAGGAGAATTGTGGTATTAATTATAGTAAATGTAGTGCATATTTTGATAATTTTCTCAATGTGATATAATAAAAACATGTCATACAGCATAAACTAAGAAACTTAGTTAATATTTAGTATACCGTAATAAAATGTATTGTAATGTAATTAAATATATTTTAATTTAAATATTATATTAAAAAAGACATTTAATTACATTATATTACATTTTATTAATGTAGTCTTTTTTTTTAGAGTCTAACAAACGTCTTTATTACATTATCATTTTAAAAATTTATATTTATTAGAGTTTGTAGTATAATTTCTTTTTAGCTGGTGCAATTTGGGTTAAGCTTATTTTTGCCTTAGCCTAGCTCTACAGTTAGGTATACCTAATTTGCATGTAAAATTGTTATTATTATTATTACTGTTTATTGTAGAAAGTACTTTCATATATATATATATATATAAACAACGGTTGTTTAATGACCAATTAAGGTAGTCTAACAAAAACAAAAATACAAGAAATCAACGTTGTATTGAGCAATGTTGTTAAAATCGAATTGAACCAGCTAGTCAGACCGATTAAATAAAAAACCATGCACTGGTCTAGTTTTTAAATTACAAAAGCAAATGATTTATGAATTGGAAAAAATCAGTCCAAACTGAAAAAATATTTAACCAGTTAGACTGGAGTATTCCTAAAACTACGTCGTTTTGAGTTTAATAAAGTTAAAAAAATAAAAAATAAAAAATAAAAAGAGAAAAGGGCAAAGCGACTAGTTGAACCGATCAGATTAATCAAACCGCAAACTAGTAAAAAAAAAGCGTTCAACCTTCAGTCTGGTTTTAAAAACATTAGTATTGAGGTTTTAACTTTTTTTGTTTTATATTAGTGGAAGCTTTAGCTTTTTTTTTTTTTTTTCCTTTTTTATATTTAACACATACAAATTTATATAAGGCTTTGATACTCGTTATTGTTTGCTAATATTAATGATAATTATTAAATTGATATGATCATAAATTTGTCTTTATTACAAATTAAAGGATTGTAATTTGAGTAGCTTATGTCCCTATATAAAGTCCTAAACCAATTTATCTTTTTCACACCAAAACATACAGCAGAAGAAAAAAAAAATGAAGCGGCAAAATTGCTCTAGCATCCTAATTATTTGCTTTCTCTTTCTTGTGATAAATGGTGCAGAGTTTCAAACTTGTAAGCCTAGTAGGAAGATAAGGGGCAGAAAACCACCTCCAAATCAATGCAATCAAGAAAATATTGCTGTGCAGATGGCAAGTTTTATACTACTTATAAATGTTCACCCCTGCTGACTGGTGTGGAGGTGGTCCATCTGAATGTGATAATCAGTACCATTCGCATAGTGAGGTGGTTGTAGCACTTTCTACAGGATGGTTTGCAAACAAAAAAAGTTGCTTGAATTATATTACTATTCATGGTAATGGAAAAAGTGTTAAGGCTAAGGTAGTTGATGAATGTGATTCTACTATGGGATGTGATTGGGAACATGATTATCAACCTCCTTGTCCTAACAATATTGTTGATGCTTCAAAAGCAGTTTGGAAGGCTTTAGGAATTTCTGACCCTGACAATGTCGGAGAAATGGATATATATTGGTTAGATGCTTACTTATATATTTCTATAATTTTCTGATGTAATTTATGGCAATATATGTTTCTGTTAAGTTCCATATAAATAATAAAAGCTTTTGAAACACCACCATTCTTCTTTTCTTTTAATTTCTTTTTAACATTTTTCTATCATGCAAATAATTAAACTGTTCAATTGAATATTTATGCAATGAAGTATTACCTTTTTTTTTATTTTTTTTCATAACCTTCATATCCAAAATTTATCTCCATTCTGTCCTAAAACAGTATCGTTAATCATTATGGATATGGAGTAACACCTCTTTAAGTTTTGAATTTTAAAGCCATTCAGGTTATTATTATTATTTAATGTTGATCAAATTCCATGACATGTTATTTGTTTAGTTATAATATATTCCACTCAAACGTGAATGTCTGCTAAAGTAAATGATATTATGCTTCTGTGAAGGACTATGAAATAAACATACACTAGTAATTCTCATGTTGCAATGACGTGAGATATGCTAGTTTGTCAAATATCAACCAAAATACCAGATTCCTACTATTAACTATTAATTTACCAGTAAGTATACATTTCAATGGACGAACACATCAGACAGAAAACATGAAGAAGTAGACACAGCAAATCTTTAGAAGCATCATCACCAAACAGAACCAGAATCTGACACACTGGTGAGACAGGCTTTGCTAGAAGCCTAGAAAACTCATTCACCTATTTACAACATGCTATCTGTCCTAGCTGGCAGACGGCGGAAGAAATTAATTGGGGCTGATGGTGTCCTACTCCTGAACCTGGGATGCCTCATAAAGTAAAACCCTCCCACAAGAGCGAGCACTTGGAAAGGTGTTGCATACAATACAAAGGCAGCGACTAGACAAAATGTCACAAATATAGCTGTGGCGCGAGGATCCCGCCAGCTTAGAAGTGATTGAATCCTCTCCCCTTGGGTAGCCAAATCGCCCACCACAGTCTGGATCCTCCCAGCCACACTCCTTAGCCGATCATACCTCATTCGGACTATTTCTGGGCTCCGTGTTGTTGGAAATGTATCAAACTCCTCATCAAGCTCATCAGGATGCACAGCATCTGCACATGAAATTCTTGTATTCATGTGTGGAGGGTATCTTGGTCGAAAACGATAATTCCAAAGCCCTATTAGAAACATATATAGAAACACAGTCGGTAGAATCAGTTCCGGAAAACACACAAGCATCACGAAGAGGAGGTGCACTAGCACTGTAGTTATTGGGGTT
Source organism: Reutealis trisperma (assembly GCA_947687605.1). Classification (NCBI taxonomy): domain Eukaryota; kingdom Viridiplantae; phylum Streptophyta; class Magnoliopsida; order Malpighiales; family Euphorbiaceae; genus Reutealis; species Reutealis trisperma. The sequence goes on along the minus strand of CANTUT010000033.1, from coordinate 2,819,370 downwards.
TTCCACATGCAAACCTCCCCAAACCACTTTCCAACAGAAAATAATCCAGCGAAAACTGACATTAGCCTGAAGAAGTTTGCTTTGCTGCGCCTCATGCTCCAGAGATGAGAGTCTGCATCAGACATGTATTCAACAACTTCTTTCCTAAGAGGCGGCTCTGCCCGACTAAGCCGAGCTGCCACTATGTTGACAGCTTGGTGCCGCAGCTGGTCCTGCTGCATCACAGTCAATGGCCTGACATAATGCATTTTTGGCAGAAGGGGCCGTGAGTACAGAAACATCATATTCACCATCGATGTGTAAGAAAATCTTATTGCAAGATGTAATTCGCCCATCTTCTTGACACCAGAAGAGTGAAGCACTAGCAGAGGATAAGAGTGTGTATAAACACGCCCGGTTTCAAGAGTAGAGAGTCGTATCCGAACCTTACCAATTTTTGCATCTCTGGTACCATTTGAACCACCAATATGGCTGTTATCAAAAACTCCCACGGTAAGAACTGTTGCAGTATCGTGCACCTCCCAAGTGTACTGTTCATTGTATTTTGGGCTAAGGCTGTCGATTATGGTTCGAGTCCGAATCCATTTATGACCATATTTAGCAACACAGTATGTATCTGATGTACCCTTCCCATCCCTTGTTTTCATTGGGTGGAGCCCATCTGCATTTAGAACTCCAAGCTCCAAGACACCTATTGATGGCTTCCACAGCTGCTTTGCTGTCGGGCGAAGATCACTACTGTAGTGAGTTGATTCATCGAGAACATGGTAACCTCCATCAAGTACAACACGAAGATGAAGTCTACTAGAGAACTTATCTTTTTTAGCCTGATGCTCATCCATGGCAGCTGAAATTGATTTTTCAAGGTTGAACCACCGGCTGCGAATAAAGCGATCATCAGCACGCTTCTCAACAGAGTTCAATGGTATAACAACCTTGCCAATGCTCTCATCCTTATTAGGGCCAACACGATCCTCTACTGAAAGGATCAGATGATCTTCAAAGGGCTCAGCAGCAACAAACATTAGATCCTCATTCCATACTGGATTCATTGTTCGAGTTTGGACCACCTTTGTCTTCAAGATCTGGTTACCAATCTGTACCTTAACATAAGCATCTGGGAACCGATTCCTGTCAGGAAGAACCAGATCTTGTGCCTCAATCACATTAACTCGGACATACCACAACCTTGGAGCATGGTAAACTTTTGAGCGTATCTGTGCAGAGATAGCGGAGGATTTATCAGTGGGAGTAACTGCATCAGAGTGCCAAGCTTCAGGAAATGCCTCATCAGCTTGAGTACCATACCAGACAGCAAGCATCAGCTCCCCTTTTGTTTTCTCTCCTTTCTTGTCTTCAAGCCGATACCATTCTGGCGCCAATGGACTATCAGGTGGAAGCCGTGTTGGGATATCATTCATGTCAAATCTAACAAACCCAACAAAGTCATCTTTCACCAGATCCTTATCCTTAACCACTACTTCCAGCACAGACGACTGCATCCTGTCCCTTGCAAAGGCAAACACTTCATTCCACTCAGGATTTTGCTTCTTCTCAAAATGTTTTGTAATTCCTTTGTAGTTACCAACTCTTACTTCAACATATGGGTCAAGGCTCCCTGTCACATCCATAGTGGGAAGATCACGAGCTTTTACAACTCTTACAAAAAGGTATCTCATCTGTTCAACAAGATCATAAGTACTGGCCATCCTATCCCCACGTATGACTCGCCCCCCAACAATTTGGCCCCCACCGAGAAAAGGACTAGTCTCTTTAAGTGCATAATCAGGAGGCTGTGAAGACGAATCAGAGAACATGCGAACAATTCTTGGACCTTGAGGTTCAGATCTCATCTCATGGGTCCCATAATTCATCGTGGCAGCTGCCGCTGCCGCTGCCGCAGGGACATATTGCTGTGGCATTGGTTGTGGTTTTGGTTGTGGCTGACTGGTGTTTGGAAGGTGATGAAATGTATGCCTCTCATTCTTGTCACTAGAAAACATTTTTGAGACCGAGCTTGGAATCTGCTGTTCTGGTGCTTGAGTTTGGGTTGAACGTGAATCTTTATACAGAGAGGAGTCCATGGCAGGAAGCGGGTTTGAGGATTTTATTGAAGGATTATCAGTAACAAACACTTTCATACCAAGCTCTCCTTTGACACGAGAAAAAACCCCTTTTCTTTCCAGAGGGTAATGCAAAACAACAGCATCAGAATATGGGACAAATGATGTCCCAGTGAGGCGAACCCTGCCCAGGAAAGATTTGGAGTTGTTTTCTTTACTATGGTTGTATACATGTGCTTCAAGAGTGAGATTGGATAGGTTGTTTGGATCAGATATGTTGAAGTAGAAGTTCTCATTCCAAACAGGATTCAGATCTTTCTCTTTAGTAGTAGTGCGGAATTTCTGATGGTCAAAATAAAGCTCCACAAATGCACTGGCTGAGCCCTGCCCATCTTTAGGCATAAGGTCATGGGCACTCACAACCTCCACTCCTAGCTTGAGATTATTCATCGAAATATTTTACCAGATAAACAGAGGACTATTGCTTAAGGCAATAAGTAGCTGCTTGCAGAAATTGGTAGGAAAAAAGCAATATCTGAAAATGGAAAAAGTTTAACAGTTCAACAATAACGAATGATACAGCAAACACAAACAAATGATACAGCAAACACAAACTAAGATCTCAATCCTCATATACCATTTCATAGATTTAATTACCTGCAAACCTTCTTGCCACAGAACAAAAGGGAAAAGGAGAAAGCAAAAGACTTTGAATTCAAAACAAGAGACTAGAAGTGAACATTTGCAATGTTTGAATCTATGTGAAGACAAATTGAACCCAATATATCACAACCAACACAATCAATTTATTTCAATGAAAACTGAAATGAAACATTTATATAGCACATAGGATAGTCAAGCTCCAACTACAAGCAGATGATCAGCGCTTGGAATTTCTAAAGTTACAATCCACAAAAAAATGAATTTCCCAGATAGTAAAAGATTAAAATTAAAAGAAGAAATTAAATTTTGAAAGGGAGATTCTCTAGAAAGCTTTAAGCTTTAGATTCCTATTATCCAAAACAAAGAATCAGAAAATAAAGGAAATGATAAAAGGCAAGAAAAAAGGGATACAGTTCTTTGCTCATCTAGATTCCAGAGATGATGTAATATTCGAATTTTTAATTTCTTTTCCCATATTCTCAATAACCAAAAAAAAAAAAAAAAGAAGAACATGAATATTTCGGAATCAACAAACTACCTTAAAATTTTGGTGGCCACCAAACAGAAAATCAAAACGAATTTCCACAATCTGGACCATAATTTATTTTTATTTTAAACGGAAAATTAATTTCACCAAAAAAAAAAAAAAAAACTAAAGAGGTTTCATTTAATGGACTAACTTACTTCGTATTAAATTTATGTCAAAGCCAAGCAATGTTACCACTTGCTCTTCTCTCTCTCTCTCTTTGTTTGCTTTTTTTTCCCCTGTGATAACAGAATTAATTTAAAGCCGATTAAACTCAAGAAGAACATCAAGAGAAAAGAAAAATGGAAAAAATAAAGTCGAAAAGAAAACCAAACTCAGTAAGTGACTCACCTCTTTCTAAGGTTGAAAAGTTGAGTTGAGGAGGTGAAGAAAAGTAAACGGTCAGCTAATTGAGCTCTCCTAAAACAGAGTCTTAAAGAAGAAGAAGAAAGAGATAGGAAATGGAAGTTGAGAAGTACGGATGGTTCCTGCGATGATTCGCAGAAAGAGAACGAAAACGAGTTAAATGTTTTGTTTTTCTTTATTTTTGCATTGACGAATTAAAACGAAAATATAAAAATAGTCTATGCTGTACTCTGTTTTGTTCCCTTTTGCATTCTTGTTCCAGCACCCAGATATGATAATACCAAAATTTTGAAATTTTTTTTTTTAAAACACGGCGTCAGCGTCTGTATTCGGAACAAAACATTACGAGCCGTCAGATGATTGACACGTGTCTTACCGGTTGTTATAGACTTCAAACTTCAAAGTCTTTATTTTATTATCTTAATTGCCATTGGCAATTAAATACTTATTTTTTTTTGGCCAAATAATGGCTATTTGTTCAAACAATTAAAACCCCGTCTACATTTGGTTGATTAAAATTAATTCGAAAGTAAATAGTTATTATATAAAAATTAGTTATTATTTACTTTAATTTCAATTTTTGATAAAAAATTATTAATTTTATAAAATAATAATTTTAAAATTTTTATGAAATATATATTCTATAAAAAAATAATTAATATTCTTTAAATTATAAAATAAAATATTTTTATTTTTACCTCTAAAAATACTAGTAAGTCTATTATTTTTTTTTATTTTTTAATATATATATATATATAATAAATTAATAATTTTATTATTTAATAATTAATAAAATTTGAAAAAAAATCTTTGTACTTATAAATTATTAGAGAGAATATTTAAAAGTAAAATAGTATAATATTGAATATATGTTATTTTTAATGTTTGATAAATTTAAAATTTTATACTTAAAATATGAAAATATAAAATAATATTTAAATTATTTTAAAAGTGAATGAGTATAATAATAATAATAATATTTATTAATATTATTTGTATTATCATAATTACGAAGTGATTAATTTATTTTAAATATAAATAATAAGATTAATAAAAAAAAAAGGTTAAAAAAATCTGAATATATCCATATTTAAACATTCTATAACATTTTTCATAATTTTAATATTAATAATTTTTTAATCGACTAAATATATTAATTATAAAAAAAATTATATACATATATATATATATACAAAATAAAATTATCATCACTGTAAGTAATTAATGATCGAAGTAAATATTAGAACTAAATCATTAAATCTTTCATTTCCATTTTTTAAGAATTTGTTTCTAAAATTAAAAAAAAAATAATTGGCAAAAGTGGAGCCCTGTATATATAGGTGAAAACTCCGAAAATTATTGGTAAATGAAAATTAAAAATTGAAATGAAATGACAGATTTTGGCAAAATTAGTGGAAGTTGACAAGCTCCAATCGGTGGGAATTGTGAACCATCAAGACAATGACATAATTGGTCCCACTCCACGTAGATAGTGAGGTTACTATCCAATCCCACAATTTTCTCTTTCACTCATTTTCCTTCTTTTATTTTATTATTATTAGAAGACCTCGGTCGCATTTTTCATATATTTTAAATTCTTTATTATAAAAATTAATTTAAAAAAATAAATTTTTAATAGACTCTTTATTTTTAAAAAATAAGAAAAAAAATTAGTTTGACTCTCCACATCTATAAACTTAAATATCACTCTCTGTTTTTAACTTTAATTAATATAATATATAAAATACTCTGAATTTTTAATTATTTTTCTAAAATCCTATTTTTGTTCGTAAATGTATTATTCTATTATTTTATTTATTTAAGCAAATATTAAAGTTATATTTTATTAAAATATATATATTTATACCATTTGAATATGTATTATTAATAGTAATTTTATTACAATATTATATTTGTATATTATTATGAAATATTATTATGGTTATTAGAGAAATTGTATTTTGATATTTGAATATTAATATTATGTTTGATTAATCTAAATTATATTGTTGTTGCTAATTACATATATATTACCAGAAGTTCAGAAATTTATTATTATTATTATTATTATTATTAGTGTTATATATATATATATATATATATATATATATATATATATATATTAGTATATATGTTGGTGTTTGTTGCGCGATTTCTGCAAGTGCACAGATCGTTTACAAGTAATAAAGTGATAAGTGAGTATCGTTCCCACGAGGAAGGGTTTGTCAAGTACCAATTTTAAAATTACTCTATTATTTAGAAAATCAATTATGAGATTTTATATTCTAAGTTAAAATAAAATTCAAGTAAATAAATAATGATAAATATGAAATAAGATTAAAGGTTTAGGATTTAGAATTCATCAATTGATCATATATGATTTCTTTATAATCTTTACATGGATTATTTTTACTGGAATTAATGATTAGATTTCCCTAAATTATATGATGTTCTCTCTCAACATACAATATGTGTGTTCATATTAATTTTACGTTTACTCTCGTGATCATAAGCAATTAATACAAACCCATTAAATTTTGTGGAAATCCTTTTAAAAATCACAAAAGAGTATTCTTATCTCTAAGCAATACATTCCCTAGGTCAATTATCCTAATGAACTAATATTGTGCTTCCACTCTCGCTATTTCACACAATATTTTAAATCATGCAATTAATGGCCAGTTAATTACAAGCATTAAGTTTTAAGATAAAAGATTAATTCCAACAATCAACCTAATCAATTAAATATAAATAATCATATGCAAATCAAAAGATTACATCTAAATCCTAGAAAAATAAATTTAGCTATTCATAATTAAAAGAGAAGAAACAATTAAATCAATAATAAAAATAATAAACATAATAATAATTTATAATTAAATTCAAGAATAGAGTTTAGAGAGAACTTGTTTTGGGATACAATATTTGATGAACTCAAGCTTTCAAAAACTCCTCTTCTTGATCAAAATAAAAAAAAAAAACTAATCTACTCTAAGAAAACATATGAAAATCTCTCTACATATTTTTTTTTATGGATTTTCTTTAATGCTATTTCCTTTTGCCAAGCATGGTATTTATAGACATGTTTGGTGGAAGAATTCAAGCTCTATTAAAATTCTTACATCAAAAATTCAACATTGATGGTTAGGTTGACCACTAACTATTGAATTCCTTCATCAATATTAAAAAATGGTTAGGTTGGCTACTAACCATTGAATTTTGGCCACCAACCATTTAATTTATTTCTCATGGATTGAAAACTTGAATCATTGCTTGCATCATTATTTTTATGACATCACCGTTTGCATCATTTATTTTATTGCATCATTGTGACATCATTTTGATCTGCAAAAATAAAATAAAAATACTTAAAATATATTATAATTTATTTATAAATTGTAGAACTATTTATTTCTAAAAATATGTAATAATATTATTGCATTTTCGAGAACTGAGCTAAAATTTAAGTTTAAACAAATAAAATAACTCTAAAAATATAGAGTTATCAGTGTTAAGAAAAGAGAATAAAAGAAGGGAACAGAAAAGAAAAAGGAAAAGAAATGAAGGTGGTTGATTGGCTAAAAAGGAAGAAGAAACAGAAAGAGAGAGAGAGAGGCAAAGACGGGTGGGAGAGAGAGAGAGAAAGTGTGCTGGGTGGTGGCTCACCACCACCTGTCCGGCGGTGGGCTGCACCGCCACCATCAGTGGCTAGCCCACCGTCCGGCGACCTCAAGGAAGGCAACGACTCTCCGATCGACCGACGGACGGTGGAGCACTTGCGCGAGGAAGAGTTCCAGCCGCCGAAGCTTCAAGTCGATTTTTCAGCAGATTTCGGCTACAGAATTCAGTGATTCTAGTGTTGTTCAACTCCTGAGGATGAGGGCTTTAATTTGATACCAACCAGGCTCCTGAGGATCACCAGAGGAAGAGATTGAAAAATGCAAAACCGAGACTTTGAAGACATTTTCCGGTGAAACGGTGGCGACTGGGGGCGAGTGGCTACGGTTTTCATGATTCTGGCGTCGAGGTGAATTTGCTGGTATGGAGATCACGTAGATCTGCCATTGGCAGCGGCAGAGCATTGCGGCGGCATGTGGGGCAGTCCAATAGCTCCATTTCGTTGTTCTGACGCGACTCTCGACATTCGTATAATCATAATTCGTGAAGGTTAACCTGAAACTCTTGTATCTCAGTTGTTAAATAAGTTATATTATGTTTAGCAGACTCTAGAGTAGTTGCTATGAGTTGTCGAGTTTGTTGTTGAGTTCAGTATGGTTCTATCGAGATCTCGATCAAAATTTTAATAGTTTTTAAGTTGTGTCTAGTTATGTGAGTTATTCTTATCCTGATGATATCTTTTGTTGTGAGATATCGGTATTCTGGCGTCTTCTTGATTCCAAAGACTGCACTTCCGAGGGAAGCCAATCGGACGAGTCGTCAGTTAGGTGAGTGATGCTCCCTAATATGTTATTCTGTTTTCATATACATCTGCATTTCTGTGTGTATATATATATGTATATTATGCACTACTATAGCATATATGCATGTAACATTTGATTGTGAATGATGAATTGATATTTCTTATTATGTGTTGTATTGTGATTATGATTGACGGATGGAGGTTGGGAGGAAGCAATACCACCTAGGAACTTTTGATATGAATATGGATATGGTTACTATTATGATTATGATTCTGTTGAGATTTAGAAGATGAGCTATGACTGATGGATGCTGGCCGGGCCTGCTTATCGCCAAGGCCGCTATCAGTCGGGTCAGGGCCGCATGGTACAGACTAGTGGTAGCCAGGCCTATCGGACATAAGAGATAGATTATTAAACTCAGAGAGTCAGTATAAGGGGATCAGCTGCCTTTATTGAGTATTAGTATGGTACTGTGGACCATATCCCATCCTTATTTGATTGTATGATTTGTCTGTGTCTATGACATAGTGCATAGCATAAACATTAGAAATCTGTTTATAGGACACTAGTTTAATGTATTGGCTGGTATCATTCACTAAGTCGAACGTTCATTCCTATTTATTTTATTATTTTTAGGTCAAGGAATAAGCCTGCGAATGAGTTGTAAAATGAGTAAACTGTCAATTTTCCTTTGGGAGTAGTTTGTATTATTGAGTATTAAGAAATGTATATAATGTATGTATAATTGTAATTATAGTTTTAGAACTCCGTAATGTTACACCTTATATCTGTACATTGTTTAATATTCAGTTATGTATTTAAAGAGTTGAGATACTGTTGTTAAGCAGAATCCTTATATAATTTATTACATTTATGAGATAAGCGAGTGATAACTCTATATTTTTAGAGTTATTTTAATTGTTTAAACTTAAATTTTAGCTCAATTCTCAAGAATGCAATAATATTATTACTTATTTTTAGAAATAAATAGTTCTACAATTTATAAATAAATTATAACATATTTTAAGTATTTTTATTTTATTTTTGCAAATCAAAATGATGCAATAAAAATAATGATGCAAGCAATAATTCAAGTTTTCAATCCATGAGAAATAAATTCAATGGTTGGTGGCCAAAATTCAATGGTTGGTAGCCAACCTAACCATTTTTGAATATTGATGAAGGAATTCAATGGTTGGTGGCCAACCTAACCATTTTTGAATATTGATGAAGGAATTCAATGGTTGGTGGCCAACCTAACCATCAATGTTGAATTTTTGATGTAAGAATTTTAATGGAACTTGAATTCTTTCACCAAACATGTCTATAAATACCATGCTTGGCAAAGGGAAATAGCATCAAAGAAAATCCATAAAAAAAATATGTAGAGAGATTTTTATATGTTTTCTTAGAGTAGATTAGTTTTATTTTTTATTTTGATCAAGAAGAGGAGTTTTTGGAAGCTTGAGTTCATCAAAGATTGTATCCCAAAACAAGTTCTCTCTAAACTCTATTCTTGAATTTAATTATAAGTTATTATTATGTTTATTATGTTTATTGTTAATTTAATTCTTTCTTTCTTTTTAATTATGAATAGCTAATTTTATTTTCTAGGATTTAGATGTAATCTTTTGATTTGCATATGATTATTTATATTTAATTGATTGGATTTGATTGTTGGAATTAATCTTTTATCTTATAACTTAATGCTTGTAATTAACTGGCCATTAATTGCATGATTTAAGATATTGTGTGAAGTAGCGAGAGTGGAAACACAATATTAGTTCATTAGGATAATTGACCTAGGGAATGTATTGCTTAGAGATAAGAATACTCCTTTGTGATTTTTAAAAGGATTTCTATAAAACTTAATGGGTTTGTGTTAATTGCTTATGATCACGAGAGTAGACGTAAGGTTAATATGAACACACATGTTGTATCTTGAGAGAGAACATCATATAATTTAGGGAAATCTAATCATTAATTCTAGCAAAAATAATCCATCTAAAAATTATAAAGAAATCATATGTGATCAATTGATGAATTCTAAATCCTAAACCTTTAATTTTATTTCATATTTATCATCATTTATTTACTTAAATTTCACTTTAGCTTAAAATATAAATTCTCATAGTTGATTTTCTAAATAATAGAGTAATCTTAATTTTGGTACTTGTCAACCCTTCCTCGTGGGATCGACACTTATTTCACTACTATATTACTTGTTCACGACCTGTGCACTTGCAGAAATCGCGCAACAAGTTTTTGGCGCCGTTGCCGGGGAAGGCAATTTTTGACAATATCAATAGATTGATATACTCTATTACTTTAGATTTTGTTTTTCTTTTATATTTTTTTTATTATTTTGCAGGACTTTTATAAAAAATTAAAAAAAAAAAAAAAAAAAAAAAAGAGAAGGTTTTCCACAACTTTTAATGGTGTGATGGAGGAATGATACTAAATAGAGCAGCAAACATGTATGGTGAGGATAGTTTTAGTAAGTTAAATGCTAAAATCGATACATTGGTTAATTTAATTGATAAACTTGATGCAAATAGTTTATTTAATTCATGTTTGAGTTGTGATCTGTGTGGAGGTAATCACTTGAATTTTGAATGCCAATATGCAGAGCAGGTACAATTTTTTCCAAATTATAATAGGCATGAGCATTATCCATATTCTAACATAAACAACTCAGGATGGAGTGACTATTCAAGCTTTTCATGGGAAAACCAATGCGATCAAGGTAACAATTCATGGTATCCTTATCAATATGATTTTCAAGATCATGCACCATTTGAAGAGCATAAACCATCTTATGAAGTGGCATTGGAAAGATTCATAAATGCTACTTATGAACGATGTGAAAGATTGGAAGATAGGATGGATCAATGGGCTAGCCACAATACAACTGATGATGTACAAATGGAACAGTTCTCTAGTCCATTAGATACTAAAAGCCATGAAAACTTGACAAGCCAAATTGAAGAACATTCTAGAGAACAATGCTTGGCAATTTCTTTGAGTAATGATGTAGAAGAGATGATTGATCAACCAGATACTTCATGCAAGCAAGATAAAAAGGAAGAGGTTGAGCCCAATTTGCCTAAAAATTTCAAATATCCTTTTCTAATGGATGATATCTACGGAGTGGTTGCAATTGATAGGGAAATTGAAGAGATATTTGAAAAAGAGAACTCAAAGGAAACTCTTTCAGTTTGTTTGGTGAAAACAACACCAAATATGCCAAACCATACAGAATATCAATTTGATGACTTGGAAGAAAATAAGAAGCATTCACCATCATCAACTGAGCACTCACCGACTCTTGATTCAACTCCACTACCTTCCTATCTCAATTTCTTGAGAAAATTCAGAGCAAGAAAAAGAGTTCGTTTGAAAGCTTTTGGAAATTATGAGCCTATTTGTGAAATATTAAATAATTCTTGTCTTAACCTTTTTCCATGCAGGCTCAAATTAAGCTGGCTGGACTCATTAAAATTGGCAAAAGTCTATCTTTCCACAATTATCAAGATGATATACTTTGTGTATTATCCTCCATGATGAAGATCTAGCTATAGTCAAGCTAAAGACTATAAATTAAGCGCTTTTGGGAGGCAATCCAAATTTCTAACTTTTTTACTTCTTTTTAATTTCTTTTGTTCTTTTGTTTGTTTTGTTCTATTTTAATTTTACTTTAGTGTTGTTATTAAATAGCTTATTAGGAGGAAATCTGAGTTTTCTCTTTATTAGGTTTCTTTTATTTCTGTTTAGTTATTTCGTTGTAAGTTTTCTCTTTCATTTTCTTAACTAAGTTAATCAGATATGGAAGCATCTCTTGCAGCACTAAAAAACAGGTTTCCAACTCTTCCCCAAGATGTACTCAGGAAAATTGATGAACGCAGACTAGAAAGAATGAAGACATTTAGGCGTCTGAATCTTCCTGAGGATATTCGCTGGATCATAGAAGCCAAAGTACGATTGGCAGGTGAGATTGATGACTCATTTATTAAATATTTGCCAGGTACGGGGAGAAGTTCTTACTCAAAGAAGAGGAGAGCTAAAAGAATGGGAGTCTGCTACAAGTGTGCAAGATGGAATTGCAACACACGCTGTAGAAATATTGGATTTGCATCCATAAATCGAGAAGACAAAATTAAATTCATAAAGGATGGACTGAGTAAGGAGTCTATGGATAATATCTTACAGACTCTTGAGATGCATCCTTGTGGACAAGTTCAACGCACTCTTTTAGATTTATGGGAACTATTTAAAGAAGAGAAGCAGCGTTACAGTCTAGGGAATCTGACGATAAAAGACCCTGTTTGCCAGTTAATAAGAAAACTGGATGGGAAGCCTATTCTCGACTCATAGAAAGCGTGTAAGCGGTTACTGGACGTAAAACCAGAGGAAAATGTGAGCCAAAATCACAACTACTGTTTATAATCAGGTGTATCACTAACTTTTTTATTTTTTATTACATTATTTTTTTTCTACATCTTGCAGTACTTTTTGACTTTTTAGCACCTAAATTTTATTTTCCTGCAGATTTTTTCTACTGTCGACAACTTTTTAGTCTTTCAATGTCTACTTTTAGCTTTTCAATATTTTCTTTTTGACTTTTGTACACATGCTGCAGATTTTTCTACTTTCGTTAGCTTTTTAGTTTTTCAATGTCTGTTTCTTTTTAGTTTTTCAAATATTTCTTTTGACATTTGTACACACAGCATTGATTATTTTTATTATCATTTTTGTTTTTATACTTTTTCTGTCAATAATTATTTTATCCCATTGAACTATTCTTTTACTCTTCTAGTTTCTTTATATGCACATTCATTATTGTCAATATGCACACAATCCTTTCGAGAAATCTGTGAGAGAAAATGGCAGAATCCTCAACACGCAAATTCAAAACTATTTGTGTCTTTTGTAGTCCAAACTCTGGCAAGAAAAGAGAGTACTTGATAGCAGCTAATGAACTTGGTAGGATTTTAGCTGAACGAAAAATTGATTTGGTGTTTGAGGGAGGTAGTTTAGGGTTAAGGGGTTGTGTCGCAAGTTCTGCATATATTAGAGGTAGTAAAGTCTTAGGAGTAGTTCTAAAGGCTTTGGCTCGAAATAAACAAATCACTGGTGGAACTATAGGTAATGAGTTACAGGTCAATAGCATGTACGAACGAATGGCATACATGAATCTCAATGCTGATGCTTTTATCGCATTACCTGGTGGTTTAGAAACATTTGAAGATATTTTCACCATTGCATCTTGGACCCAATTAACTGTTCTTCAAAAGCCATTGGGATTACTTAATGTTGATGGTTTTTATAATGGTTTGTTATCTTTTCTCGATCATGCTGTGGAACAGAGTTTTATGACACCGGCGAGTCGACGCATCTTAGTCTCTGCTTCAACTATTGAACAATTGATTGATCAACTGCAAAACTTTAAATCTGAACCTGATCCATTGATGGCGTAGGTAGTTTGGCACCCTAGGACTAGTAGCAGTAAAAAGCGAGGACTAGATCTGAATCTCCGATTATAACTTCCCTAACTTTTGTAGTTTTTTTTTTATCGCATTTTTTTTTGTTTTGTGTGTGTTTTTTTTTTGTTGCACTTGATCAAGCGAAATTTTAGGTTCAATTCACTAAATGTAAGATGGCTGAGTAAAGAGTTACTTTTGTACTCTTGATACGCATCTTAAATTTATGTGATTTTCCTTTTCAAAAAAAAAAAAAAAAACTAACTAGCTAGCTAACTAACTAACTAACTCAAGAATTATTCATACAAGATGGCTGAGTAAAGAGTACTTTTTGTGCTCTTGATACGCATCTGTATTTTTTTTCTTTCTTCTTTCTTTTTTTTTTTAGTTTCCAAAATAAAAAATTAAAAAAATAATAAAAATAAACAAAAATAAAAAAATTGATATTTTCTTTTTGTGTGATTAATTTCTCATGCTTGCTTTTAGTGTTGTTTCAAGATGTTTTACAGGAAACAAGGAAGTAAAATGCATATCCTGCTTATAATTTGGAATCCACTTTTCTACAAGAGGGAGTATTTTCTTTCTTTTGGTTTGTTTATTTGACATTGAGGACAATGTCTATTGCAAGTTTGGGGGAGATTTAGTTTGTTTTTTTTTTTTCAGTAATTTCTTTCATGATTTGATGAATAAATTTAAAATTTTTTACTCTTTTATTAATAAAATATGCTTGTGTTAAATAAATTGATGAAAGGTTAATGATAGATTATAATTGATATTTATGGATAATTTATTAAAGTATTTCAGGTTGAGCAACTATTTTGGGTAAGAAATTAACTTTTATTAAAATTATGTTTTGTTTTGCTTTGCATTATATTGATTGCATTGAATTTGTGTATGCTTACTTAGAGAGAGCTTCTACACATTTTTATCTTCATTTGCCTCACCTATCTTAGAACATGTTTTTGCAAACTTTTGAGGCGAAATTTTGAATTCATTTTGAAAGAGAGATATGATTTAGGCATTGTTTGTTTAGCCTGTTACTTGTATCTACCCTTATTTTAATTTTTTTTCCTAGTTTACCCCTTTGTGCCTTGATAATTTTAGCTTTCTTTTCTTTGTTAATTAACCTTAATTGTTATCTTTCACCTTGTTTGTGAGATAATTTGTCAAGTTTACATTTTAATGAAGAAAAGGGAATTATTGAAGTTTTAAAAGAAAATAAGGATTTCTAATAACTGAGAGTATTATTCATTATAAAAGACCACCTTCTGCTTAAAATAAGTTTGGGGGAAAGCAAGAAAATTGAACCAATAAAAGTTAGTAATTCTTGCTTGTCTTTAGAATAATGTTGTTGGCGAAAAAAAAAAAAAAGAATAAGAAGAAGAAGAGGTAGGCTTAAAAGAAGAAAACATTGAAAAAGAATAGTGCTTAAGATGAAAAGGATCATTCATTAATATAATTCCTTTATTTGAGCTATTGATTTTGTAAACTTGGTATAATTATTTTACTTTTATTCATTTAGCCTGTTCTTTGTTTAGCCAAAAATACCTTGTGTTAGCCCCATTACAACCCTAGTCAAGACCTATTGATCTCTTTTGATTTGTGAATTCCATTAGTGGAGACTGTTTGCTTTAATATGCTTATGAGATTTGTACATCTATTTTATATCATTTGATAGAGGCATTTAAAGATATTAGTGTATATATGCCTATCTGAAGTGCAACAATTTCTTTGTAGTTGATTTAATACATAGTTATTCAAGGCATGATTAAGATGAGGATTGTTTTGAACTTGAGATAGAAGCTTGACTTGCAATACTATTGATATGTTGTTTGTAAATATTAATTTCTTAAGACCTTAAAAAAAAAAAAATTCAACATAAGCATGAAGGGATTAAGTCTCTTTTTTGTGATATTTTATTTTTCTTTGAAAATTTTTTTTAAAGGTGTTTGTGGGTATCACCACTGGAAGCCCTCATGAGACTATAACTCGTCCTCTATGGGACACTAGGGGTTTAAAGGCTTGTTGCATACGCTAAATACAATCGTAATTTCCTACGAAAGTGGACTAGTTTAGATTTTAAATTTTCTTTTGCTTGAGGACAAGCAAAAACTTAAGTTTGGGGGTATGATAACTCTATATTTTTAGAGTTATTTTAATTGTTTAAACTTAAATTTTAGCTCAATTCTCAAGAATGCAATAATATTATTACTTATTTTTAGAAATAAATAGTTCTACAATTTATAAATAAATTATAACATATTTTAAGTATTTTTATTTTATTTTTGCAGATCAAAATGATGCAATAAAAATAATGATGCAAGCAATAATTCAAGTTTTCAATCCATGAGAAATAAATTCAATGGTTGGTGGCCAAAATTCAATGGTTGGTAGCCAACCTAACCATTTTTGAATATTGATGAAGGAATTCAATGATTGGTGGCCAACCTAACCATTTTTGAATATTGATGAAGGAATTCAATGGTTGGTGGCCAACCTAACCATCAATGTTGAATTTTTGATGTAAGAATTTTAATAGAACTTGAATTCTTCCACCAAACATGTCTATAAATACCATGCTTGGCAAAGGGAAATAGCATCAAAAAAAATCCATAAAAAAAATATGTAGAGAGATTTTTATATGTTTTCTTAGAGTAGATTAGTTTTATTTTTTATTTTGATCAAGAGGAGGAGTTTTTGGAAACTTGAGTTCATCAAAGATTGTATCCCAAAACAAATTCTCTCTAAACTCTATTCTTGAATTTAATTATAAGTTATTATTATGTTTATTATGTTTATTGTTAATTTAATTCTTTCTTTCTTTTTAATTATGAATAGCTAATTTTATTTTCTAGGATTTAGATGTAATCTTTTGATTTGCATATGATTATTTATATTTAATTGATTGGATTTGATTGTTGGAATTAATCTTTTATCTTAGAACTTAATGCTTGTAATTAACTGGCCATTAATTGCATGATTTAAGATATTGTGTGAAGTAGCGAGAGTGGAAGCACAATATTAGTTCATTAGGATAATTGACCTAGGGAATGTATTGCTTAGAGATAAGAATACTCCTTTGTGATTTTTAAAAGGATTTCCATAAAACTTAATGGGTTTGTGTTAATTGCTTATGATCACAAGAGTAGACGTAAGGTTAATATGAACACAAATATTGTATCTTGAGAGAGAATATCATATAATTTAGGGAAATCTAATCATTAATTCTAGCAAAAATAATCCATCTAAAAATTATAAAGAAATCATATGTGATCAATTGATGAATTCTAAATCCTAAACCTTTAATTTTATTTCATATTTATCATCATTTATTTACTTAAATTTCACTTTAGCTTAAAATATAAATTCTCATAGTTGATTTTCTAAATAATAGAGTAATCTTAATTTTGGTACTTGTCAACCCTTTTTCGTGGGATCGACACTTATTTCACTACTATATTACTTGTTCACGACCTGTACACTTGCAGAAATCGCGCAACAGCGAGTTGTTGGCCCAACGAGATTTTATTTTTATTGAGATTTGATTCGATCTGCTTAACTTATTTGGACTCATAGCCCTTTGCAGTTT
This sequence comes from Reutealis trisperma, assembly GCA_947687605.1. Lineage (NCBI taxonomy): Eukaryota > Viridiplantae > Streptophyta > Magnoliopsida > Malpighiales > Euphorbiaceae > Reutealis > Reutealis trisperma. Next base: position 2,802,262 of record CANTUT010000033.1, on the reverse strand, counting down.
TGAGTTTTCTATTGTATATTTCGGTTAGGCTTACTACAGGCACTGATTGCCATGTGCATTTCCCGTGTTCTAGTACCGGTCACGTGCCCTCGGGTTCGGAGCGTGACAATATAAATTTCAATTGATTTTATTTAAGATAATTTTAATCTCATTTTTTTTATTGGACAAAGTTAAAGAATGAAAAATTAAAATAATTAATAATTATAGGATGAAGTAAAATATAAAGTCTATTATATTTAAATAAAATTTTTTACTTTTTATCAACTAGATGTTTTATATTAAATAAAATATATTTTTTAAAATAAAAAGTATCATTAAGAATGCTATTATCATTTTTTAACTTTGTCTTTTATCATTTTTTAACTTTGTCTAATTTTCCAACTCAATTTTCTGTTTTCTCTTTAATAGAACAATATCATCCACTGACTAGGGATGGCAGAGGTCGAGTATGGGACAGATTTTGCATTATCCGCCCCATCCCATTGCTAGTAATTTACTATCCACCTTGCCATGTATCTGCAGCAGAGTGGACGCGGGGCGAGATAGGAGTCAGGGCGGGTAAACGAGTACAAAATTATATATACCCTCCTTGTCTCGTTTACTTTGTATTAACTTTAAATATCAATTTTTTTTGACAATTTAAGATTAATTTAATATGATTAAAATCTAAAAAATAAATAAAACAACCACAATTTGTATTTATCGATACAACACAACCATAATATATATTTATCTAATATAACACAAACACAATATTAATCAAGAGAATTAATATCAAACTATAATAATAATAATAATAATAATAATAATCGAGTAAGGTACGGAGCAGGTATACTCTTAACCTACACCCAACTGGTACCCGTAATAATCCATACTCTTAACCCACCACTGATTATTACACCAATTATTGGTTCAATTTATGGAATCTTTAAAATTTAATATTTTTAAAATTAAATTCATACCATAAACAAGTTTATTGAACACTATCCACTAAAAAATTTGATTTTTTTTTTATTTATCAAATACTTTTTTCATTTAAAAATATTTATCATTTAAAAAAATTCTAATTTATTTGTCATTTTAGAAGTTCAAAAAAATATTTATTATTTTTTAACTTTACCTTCTATTTATTATTAAATATTTGTATTAATTATTTTTATTTTTCTATATCAAAATCAATAAAGGATATTTTAATTTTTTTATTTTTAAATTATGATAATTTAATAATTTTTTAATTCATGTATCAAAATTTTAAATGATAAATATTTTGAAATAAGTGAAGTAAAATATTACTAATAAACCTGTAATGTGGTACTCAAACTATCATTTTAAAGGTTATGATATTTCGAGTTTGAACTCTAGAGTTAAATTTATAAATATATATTTAACATGTATGATGTAAATACAATGTTAATATTTGAAAAAAAATTTAAATTTTGATTAGATTGATGCCTTAATAGTTAAATTTATATAATAAAAATGTAAAAAATTATTAAGTAGAATATATATATATATATATATGATCATATTTATTTTTTATTTATAGAATTTTTTAATTTTAATTTAAGTTAATTATTTTTAATCAGATTGGAAAAGTGACTTAACATATTGATGAAAAACTAATATGTGATATTAACTGATTTAAAAAAAAAAAGAAAAAAGGTTAAAGAGATCTAAATCATTTTAAAAAATTTGTAAAAAAGTCTCAAATAATAAAAAAATTCAAAGTCAAATAGTTATTAAATTTTTATACGTCTTGAATATCACAATTTTCTTTGTTTTTGAGTTAACTAATGTATTAAGTAATTTTATTTGTTAGAAAGGGAAACATATTTTCCACTCACGCCCAAAAGGTAAAGAAGAAAAGGAAATAAACGTGTTGTATCATATGAGAAAGTAAAAAAAAAAATAAAAAAAATTACGTGGTTTCATTCTTTTATATTTTTAGATCCATAGAATTTTTTTTTGCAAAACAAAATTTGCGAGCAAATTAGAACGTTGAGGGTCTGATATAGAATTTATATGACATAAATATTATTATTATTATTATATAAACATTACATTAATATGTATTACCGATATGAAAATGATAAATTCTAAATTGTTAAAAGTGTAAATCACAAATTTTATTTTATAAAAAAATTAAACAAATTTCAAAATATTAAAGGATCCAACAATAAGATATATACCCAACAAAAGTCCCCCTTTGAAAAAAAAAAAAAAACCCCAAATATAAAATTCTTGTTGCTAACGGCAACCGCGGAATTTTAATTTTTTTTTTAAAACTCCTTTTTATCATTCAAAGTATATACTTTTCTCCCAAAAGCATCTTATAATGCCCCCACATGGTGGACCAAAGTAAATGTTAGATTCATATTTAGTTATTTACAGCAAGCTAAAAACATTGGGTTTGGTATGATATTTTCCTGATAAGGCAGATAATACTACAAGCAAAGTTATTAATTATCTTGATATATGTGCAATACATGATCTGAACTTATATATATATACCTTATAAAAAAAAAAACTGCGATATTAAATTTATAAAATAATTGATTGTTAAGCAAAACATCATTCTCTGTGACGTATTAATGATTGCATACAGCTGGGGGGGAACTCCATTAACCTTTATGATAGCTTAGCCAAATTATTACAATTCTTCCAACTAACCCCTGTTTGGATAATAAAAAGAAAAAGGAAGGAAAATAAAGAGGGAAGAAAAAAAATTTCAAATTGAATTATTTTCCTCTTTTTGTTAGGATAGAAGAGGAGGAAGAAAAAATAAATTTTCCATTCTCATTCTTCTCTTCTTTATTTTAAAAAGAAAATAATGGTATTTTCCTTCCTTTTTTTTTTTTTTTTTTATTTTTTTCCCTTTTCCCAAATAAAAAAAAAATTACATTCCATCCCTATTTTCCTTTTTTTTTTTTTTTTTTTTCTTTCCTCCCTTATATTTCCTTATCCAAACAAAGGATGTAAAGCTTCACCCTTCCATCTACAGAAATTCAATTAATATTTTATTCAATTGTAGAACATGTGGTTCCAACTTTCAAACAAACAAATATAAAATCCTAAACAAATCAACAATGCTTAATTCTAATTGCTATTTAAAGATTTCAACCAAAATTAAAAAAATTTCTAATTATCCACTGAAAACCCTTTCTCCACCTAAATAATAATTAGTGACAACTAAAAAAGTGTCAAAAGAAATGCTTTAATTAATTATGAGAAAATGAGTGCTTTCACTTTTCTCCCTGTACAAATTTAATAAGTTATACTAACATACATTGTTTTCTGATACGAGGAAGAAAAATCGAAAAATCCCTAACTTAAATTCTAGCAAATCAGTATTTTCTTATATGCAAAGGACATATATATACATATGCTAGGACTTGAGACTCATTAGCTTCATAATAAAAATCAATTAAATTTAGTTTGATTAATTAATTTATTCATCATTTTATGGATATGAAGAAAAAAAAATTAACATTATATATATTCATCATTTATAGATATGAGAAATAGAAAAATAAAAATAATCTTATTCATTATATAGTAAAAATTATTGTTTTAAAAAAATATGGTAAAAATTATTATTATTATTATTATTACTTTGAGAGTTATGATAAACAAAAATGACTAGTCTTTATATACATGTATCCATAAAATAATGAATAGATTATTAATTATATATATTATTAAGAATGAAAAAGAATCAAAAAGAAAAATTTGATATAGGGATAAATCACATATTAATTAAATATAAAATGTTAAACGAGTTTATATAATTGAATTCTTTAATTTCAATAGCTAACTTTTGATATTGACACTCATACAATTATATAAATTTTCAATATTTCTATATAATATCAGAGCATATTTGATTTAAGAGAATCAGATTAAAAAACTATGATCGAAAGAAGAATTAATGAAGAAGAAATGAAATATTATGGACTATATGCCAAGTGATTCAGGTAGTGGTTACTATATTATTATCAGGTGTTTATTTAGACCCAATTAATATTTAAGGATGAAGTATTAAAAATGAAAAAGAATAAATAAAAAAGAAATTGATGTATATATAACCAATTCTAAATTCCCTTAAATTTTATTAAATAATAATCAACAATACATTCATGTAAACATGACTTCCAAGCTGATGAGTCTGATCCCATATTGATGATGAAGGGCTAGTGAAGATTAGAATTTGTAGATAAAGAGAAATGGGTTAGGAGCTATTTTGAACTGATATGACAGGGAATTTTTGACATCCAAATCAGTAGACTGGAAAAAAAATAGAGAGAAGTTTTAAAAGATGAGAATTTTTTGGAGAGAGATTATAACTTTTTTTACTCTTTCTTTTACTTATATATAGAGAAAAGTACACTCTTTTATATATATATGTCATCTGTTTATTGAAAGTCATTTTTGGTTCTCATTACGAATTAAAATTTATGTAAAATGAAGTGTGCTTTAATTTATTATATATATTAATTTGCATTTTCCACTCGAGCTGCAGATTAGCATAAAGTCTAGTCACTATATAAAAAAAATAAAAACAGATAATTTACGTGTCCATGTATATATTTAAATTTATTTAGGCGATGACAATACTAACATCATCCACAACTACTTTGTTACTATTATATATGAAGGTAAGGTTTGGAGGTGGGGATATAAGCCGACCTAGACCATTATACATATATCCATGTCAATATAATGTAATTAATTAACTTTATTATTATAACTTTAAGCATGTGGACAATTGGACATGGCTAACACAAATTAAAATATTGCAAGTTTTATAGGTACGTGTCAGCTAATTGAGTTACTGTTTTATTACAGGCATATTTATAGCTTCAAAGTGATGACTTTTCACAAAGATATTGAGATATATTATGGAATTAATGGTCCCAATTTCACAAAGAATAATTTAATTGCTAAACTAAGATAAGATTTTAAAAGAAAATTATTGGTATAGCTCAAGAAAAAATAAATAAATATCTATGTAACATCTAAATATATAAATGGACAAAATATATGCTCGAATTCAAGAGGTGAGAATGAATGTTAATCTATGTTTTTAAATTTGGCTGGATATTAAAATTATTGAAAATAGAGGGTCATAGATCAAATATTCTTGAATCAAATTGAAATTTTAAATAATAACATGTATTTATTATTATACTAAGTTTTTGCTAATATATATAGGTAATGCACGTTACATATAAACGAACATTACAATTAAATTAAGAGCGAAGTAATATTTATTATATATTATGAATATTCGTTATAGAAAGCATTTAGTTTATAAATAGTCTGATCGATTTGTGAACTGATCCTAATTTTTTCAATTGAATTGACCTAGTGGATTCAAGTTCTATAATATAGGGTTAATATATATGTATATATATATATATATATATATATATATATATATATATATATAAACTTGGGTTCACTTAAAAAACTATATAAAAAAAATTAAAAAGTTAAGGTTTGCTTGTCCTCCCTTTGCAGATCCGGTCAGTAATCACCTAACAAACAATCGAAGCAAGGGGGAAGACTGAGGGATTATAGAAATCCTAAATTGGGAAAAAAGGTCAAACTGTGAAAAATGTATTTTAAGCTAAAATTTCTTCAACAGCCTAATAAAAATTCTAACCATTAAAATGGCCTAAAACGTGATCAGCCTAAGCCTTATATTTTTCCCCCCACAAAAATCTCTCCCTAATTCTTCTCTTTCTTTACTCTATGCCTTTTCAAAACTAAACTTGTACCCATCTCTATCTCTCTTCTCTTTTCTTTCACATTTCTCTTTTGATTTTCCTTTTATCATTGCAACTGGTCTGTTTCTAATTGGAGGACAACATGGTAATGCTCTCAATTCTTATTTTGCATTTGTCTGTTCCCTGGAAAATGCATGAAGGGGAGTAAAGAATTAATCAAACTTATATCATTTTTTTCTTAATTCGACTCAACTCAGTTTTAATTTCAAATTGAATTAGGTTCAGCTAAATATTTTTTTTCTTAAGAAAATAAAAAAAAAAATTGTACATATAGCGTTGATGGCTAGCAGTCCAATGGTTTTTATAAGGCAAACGATCAAGAGTTTCAATTATGCGGATTCAATTTTGATCCTTTTTTTAAAAAAATTATAATAATATTTTTTTTGAACATTAGAAAAAGAAAATTTGAACTTAAATATGCACTTCTCGTTAAATTAATTTTGCTAAGACTGTAAGGATGAAATTTAATTTGTAAATGTAGAATTTACTTGTATTTATATTTTTTGTGATTTAATCCAATGTAAATGGGTATATGCCTTACAACATGTGGTGGTAGGCGAATTCGGCATCTGGAATGGCAGTGAATGACGAGTGCAAGATGACGTTTTGGGAGCTAAAAGCGAAGAGGAATCACCGGTTCATTGTGTTCAAGATTGATGAGAAAAACCAACAGGTTATGGTAGAAAAGGTTGGCGGTCCCCAAGAATCGTACGAGGATTTCACCAACTCTCTGCCCGCTGATGAGTGCCGTTACGCTGTTTATGATTTTGATTTTACAACTGATGAGAATTGCCAGAAAAGCAAGATTTTCTTCATTGCATGGTACGTCATCAACTATTTTAGTCATCTGTAAATTTGTAATACATTAAACTTTGGTCCGGATACAAATGTAACAAAACCTCCTTTTGATGCACAACAAGGCATGGCTTAATAGTAAGTATATATACAGACTTGATAGTAAATTCAAATTTAATTATCATTTTCCTGCTAAAATAAAGACCTCCTTTTGATGTATGAGTAGTATAAATATAAAATATTCTATCTATCTTTCATTTTGCATGATCAAAAAATGTAGTTAATGTCAAAATCCGATCCTTCTTTTTCTGTGTAGTATCAGAAGGGATACTCTAACTTGAATCTATTGAAGAGATTTTATACGTATTTATCACTAAATTATATTAAGGTGTCACTTGAAATCGCAATTTGTTTCAATACATTGACATTGTTTTAAATGTTTTGACCAGCGAGGGATTTCAATTTCTTAATTCACTAGCTATACATACATGCTCTTCTCTAATTGTGTATGCAGGGCACCCGACACATCAAGGGTGAGGAGTAAGATGCTTTATGCTAGCTCCAAGGATAGATTCAAGAGGGAATTGGATGGCATTCAAGTTGAGTTGCAAGCAACTGATCCTAGTGAGATGAGTTTGGATATTGTCAAAGGCCGAGCTCTCTGAAACAAATCAAAATCAATTTATCTGCTTACTTGATCATCTATGGCCATTCTTTACTGTTATTGATGATTGTGTCAATTTGAGTTTTTAGTTATTAATGGAACCTAATTGTTGTATTGATGATGCATATTTAGGGTATTATTGCCCTTTTTTTTTTCCTCTATTGATTCAGCTATGTATGTAGTCAATTCTTCATTTTCAAACAAATTAAGCCTTTTCAAATCATTTTACTATTAGTCCACTTTTCTTTATAAAGAATGTTATACAATGTTATTTTAACAATTTTTTTTTATGTATATATAAAGAAAAAATCATGAATTCATTCTAACAATATACTAAATCAAATAACAAAAATTATTGAGGATGATAAATACACTAACATAATATATAGAATTATGCAAAAGCTTAACACACTTTTTTATAAAAACAAGCACACATTGTTACACATATCTTTACATCATGCATTAGGGCATTGTATTTAAAACATATAATCAAAATTTAAATTCCAACCACACTGAGGCATAATTTAGCGGTAAGTACATATTCCTAAATTTCAAAATAAAAACTTTAATTATATGCTGCTGTCAAGAGAGGGCATAGCATATTGAGTCATATTTAGCGTTTCCCAATATTTATCCACCCAAGTTTCCACTGACTTGTAAATGCTCTCTGTTTTCTGAAAATTGGTTTCAAGTGTGTGAAAGTCATAAGGAGGAGGCACTGTGCAGGGAAGTGTTTCACTCGGAGATTTCACCATAGACTCCATCATGAACTTTTTCCATAAACCCTGCTGAGAACATGCCATTATCTCTGGGCAAACTTCAGTTGCTCCTTCAGGTATAATTGGTTTCAATTTCAACAATTTTGCATATTCACTCAGCACATGAAACATGTAATCATATACATACTTCAATTTCAGATTTTCCTGAATAAATCTGCTTCCAGCTTTCCCAATAGCTTGTGCCTGGAAAAAATGGAAAAAAAAAAAAGAAAAGAAAACAAAGGAAATTTTACCAAACAAAGTCTTAATTAGATAGGAAAAATTGTTAGGTATATTTGGTTAGCAACACCGGTTGTGAATTAATCTTATCAGAATGAGACATGCTGTTAAATGATAGAGGATATTAAATTTTAATGTTAAATAATAAAAATTTATTGAGATTTAATAACGTGATTCATTTTAATGAGATTCATCTACAATAGTTGTGATATTTTATTTTAATAAGATACATAAATCTACAACTGTACTGAATTAACTTAAAATTTTCACCAACTTAGTACATCAGAGAGAATTACCTAGCTAGAAAGATATAATCAATTGTACCTTATCAGTATGATTGTTACCCCATTGGACAGCTAACTTAATGTCTCTGCACTGCCGCTCTTTTTTGCGCCGAATGGGCCAGTAGTGTTTCAATGGCACCATGCTTCTTGTGAAGAAATCATAGAACTTCGGCTTTACAAACAACGCCATTGAATCACAGGCCATAATGTATTTTTCACTCACTGACCATCCCCACCCTTCTATAAAGATTTTATATCTTCATGTGGGTTGTAGAGTAGGAAATTTCAAATCTTGATCAGTGAATATTACCAAAAGGACATGGAAAGAAAAAATTTCAGAAATATGTATATATAAAGAATGTTCAAAGATTTACCTGTGGGTGCATTGATCTTCTAAATTTGAATGTTTGAATCCTTGATTAGCTTCTTTTGTCCAATTCTGAATGTGGATCATGTAAAGGCCATTACCCAAGCTTAAAAAATTTAGTCTTGGCCAATTTCTCTTTTTTAGTATAATAAAATGCACTATGAATTTATGAGAATTATTCTTGCCTAAACAATTGCATAAGTTTCTCTAATACATCAAACTAATATATTTCTTTATTTTTTTTTAATAAAAAAACACCGATACTCTTTTTGTTTCATATATTCATATCTCATTAGATTAATATATGCATTAGTATAAGTTAGGTGTAATTTTGAATTTTTAAACTATTAATTTCCTTTTCTTCTACTATAAGGCGTATACTTAACTATTGAGCTATTAAATTACCGACTAATTTTAATTTTATTTTCATTTTAAAATAGAATTCATCATATAAAAGTAATTAGCCAAGAAGCAAGCACGCACATCTAATTTTCTAAGTGTAGATAAAAGTAAGATAATAGAGAACTTACCAGATCATATAGTCTGGCATTCCAGTCATGTTTATTAGAGACATTGCATTTCATAAGAAAGTACCTAATTATATTAACATTGGGATTCCCTCTCCAGTAAGCATAAGGTACCCTATCTTTCCACTTCTTCCTTTTGCTGCCTTCTATTATGCCCTGTAGGATACTCTCCCATGGTTTTATATTCGATTCAGCCCTGCAACCAGCGGATAATAACAAATTGAATATTATTAAATCTTTATTGTTTATATTCTTTTTTTTTTTTTTAAATAAAACGCTATGATAGTTTGAGAGTTGAAGGTTCTAATAACGATTCCACTACTATTTATTGGCATTTTATTGGAATAAATATATAAAATTATACATTTTTTATTTTATTCATAGAATACAAAGGAATAAATATGTAAAATTAAACAATTAAACCTTTTTATTGCTTATCCCAAATGGAGTTAAAAATTTATTAAATAACAAAGTAGGTATGACCTATTAAAATAACCATAACAATTACTTAAAAAATATTTAAGGTATATTTATTAGACCATAATGCAATGCAATATAATATAATATAATTAAATGCATTTTTAGTGTAAATATTATTTTAGAAAAGCATTTAAGTACATTATATTATATTGTATTATATGACCTACCAAACATACATTTAATGTATTTCAATTTTTTTTTTAAATTTCTAAAGTTGTGTCATATGTAGAATTTTAAAATGAATGCTTTAAATATTTGATAATTATTACAAATATATTCTAATTTTTTTACTCCTAATCTTTTTTTTAAGGAAAAAATTTATTTAATGTATTAAATTTTGCCATAAATTTATAGATTGAGTCAAGTTAAAAAATAAATAAATAAATAATGACAAATTAGGAATGGAAATTGCTAAATAAGGGTATGTACTTGAAGACATTACCAACCCCAGAAAGTCCAGTCAGGAAAAAGAACGCCTAATGAACCTTGAGTCGCACAGTATTGAAACGTTACTGGAAGCAACGTGGCATTAGATCCTTGGCTGTCATTTTTGTAGATCCGCGGTCTGTCATCACAACTAAACATGAGCTCTAAGTCTGGTACCCTGCCAGGGTACAACCTGAGAAGTTGCAAAATGCCCCATATAGTGAACAAATCCCTTGTCTGATATGCATTCTTATATTTCTCCACATAAGCTTTGCCTTCCACAATAACCAATCTAAAATCTGCAAATTCTTTAGCTTTTTCTAGCATCTCCCTCGATATTCCAGAACTCTTCCATGGCCGTAGATCTTCGTGGATCCACCGGAAGTGCTCTGGACATGTTGCAGTAGATAATTCCTTGGCAACAAATGTCTTGGGATAATTGGGCATACATTTTTGTGAATTGCTTTCACTGGGGCACTTGGCTAGAAGCGGGTTTATTTTAACTGGCTCAGGCTGAGGAGTTGTAGTTCCATTGACAATAAAATTTGTCTCAACTGAGGTAGTTGTTGTCATGAACTGACAAGAAAACCAAGATAAAATTAAAAATCTTACAAAATTACATTTAATTATTATTAGAAGGAGATTTCTAAGGTTACTTTATTTTAAAATAAAATAATTTATTTTATTGCTAAAAAAATAATTTTTTTACAAAAAATTATAATTTTATTTATATTTTTTTGTAAATCAAACTATTTTTTTGCAATTTTACTTAATTGTGAAAAAAGTTCTAATTTTATGAAAAAATAATTTATTTTGTAATATGATTTATTTTATATAAAACAATAATTTTATAATAAAATAATTTTATAATTATGAAAAAATATTACTTTTTTTTAAAAAATATAATTTTTTTTTATAAAAAGTATCGTATAGGTAAATTTTTTATATCACTTTGTTTTAAAAAAAGTATAAATTTTATTTTTTATAGTCAATATGATAGTTATAAATAATAAATATAATTAAAATATTTGAAGTATTATAATTAAATTGATATGTTATTATATTTCACTAATTAAAAATGAAAAACACTATAATGATTAAAATTGTATTTTAAATTTATATATCTATAAACTTTATAAAAAAAAGTCTAATTTAAGAAAAAATATAAGAAGATTATGATTTTTTTTATTAGAGAGCCATTTTTTTTTTGTAATTAAGAAATTATTTTTCTTATTTGTAAAATTATTGTTTTGCAAAAAATAAGTCATATTTTCATAAAATTAAAAATTTTTTGTAATTAAAAAAATTAGAAAAAAATAGTTTAATTTACGAAAAAATATGAATAAAATTAATATTTTTCATAAAAAATAATCTATTTTTCACAAATAAAATAAATTATTTTATTTAAAAATAAAATAACCATAAAAAATATCCTTATTAGAATAATAAATTGTCACTAGGCTAATAATTACTCAATAGTAGTTTCATAGCATTTATAAATTCTAATCTCGCCCTAAGTTCACATTTTAATATGCGTAGAGTCTCAAATTTAAATTTTTCTCCTCTCATTATTTGAATATATTTATTTCAATAATCGAATATCTGTTTAGCATTAAAAAATATAAGATTAAAATTCTTTAATATATATATATATATATATATATATATATATATATATATATATATATATATATATAAAGAGATTAGAGAGAGAAACTTACGAGGTGTAGAAAACAAAGGAAAACGCCACTAGATATGATGATAAAGATCAAGGGAAAAACAGTTGAAACCGATTTGGTTGCAAGTTGGCGACTACTACCCTTTGAAGAATGACTGAAAGATTTATCTACTTGTCTTGCAGCCATTGATATCTGACTCTAATACAATTAGCTTCGCGGATTAGATTTATGGAAAACCAATATTTATTCATCTGGTTCCACCCTCCATATTTGTGTCCTTTTGTTGAAGAGGACTGTGGATATTAATTCAATGATGAATTTATGCTTTCTAACCAAAAAAAAAAAAAAAGAAATAAATATTCTGATCATTGATTAATTATACAAATATAGATGGAGACAATTATGGTAAAAAATCTCATTTGTTCTGCTACAAAATCATATTTCTTTGGTTGGACTTGCCTTTTTTAGTCTTCACCATCATATATTTTCATTTATTTCACCTTTTAATCTTAATTTTATCTTGTGATAAGTTTCCAAAAATCAGTAGTGTGAAGAGCAAAATTAGGCCCAGACACTTTGTACTCATCAAATACAGTTTTAATCACTCAAAAAATTAAGAACAAAATTCAAAGAAAAAGGCGACTGAAACTGACCTGCTGTTAGAAATTCCATATTGCTAAAAAATAAAAAATGTAAACAACTTATAAGTGTTAAAATTCAACTAACTAATTGACTAGTATTAGTTATTTTAATATTAGTTAGATCTAAACCAATTTTATTAGTGAACTCTATACTTTATCTATTCATTTCACTTTCTTTTTCATCAATTCAATTTCTAATATTGCTTCTGTGTAACTTTCTCAATATGCCAATGCATGTTCAAATTCTTTAAACCGACACTAGTGCTAAGTACGTGAAATCAATTCATTTAGTGTTAGAATTACCAATTTGATTACATGACAAAATATGATTATATTTTTTCATTTTTTAAATTACTTGTAATATAGTATATAATTATGATCTGATGGGTTGAGAGCTCTAAATAACTGCACGAAAGTCAGCACTGGATAGCCTTGGCCATTTAACAATTTAGTTTGCCTCCTCTGTCTATTAAGATATAAATTATACCTAAACCAATGTGATGAAAGTGTAAGGTGGTGTTGAAAATTTAAATATTGAATTTTAAGTATTGAATAAAAAAATTGATATAATTTTTAAATTGTAAAAATATTTAGAAATTTAATCACTTGTGATATTCAGTCCATATTTTAAGTTAAAAATTTTGACTTACTATTTTATATTTCAAGTGCTGAATAAAACAACTGATATAATTTTTAAATTATAAAAATATTTAGAAATTTAATCACTTATTATATTTACTCTATATTTTAAATTAGAAATTTTGACTTACTATTTTAAGTTATTTTTAATTTAATTGAAACTTTTAAAATGTATATTACTAAAAAATTTAAAATAATTAAATATTAAAAATTTTAAGCGTTGAATAGTGTTATTAAATACCATTTATGTAATGATAATTAATTAGTTGACATAACAGAAAAGTCTTATATATTACATGTAATTGGTTTGCATAGAAATGTCACACACACGATACATTATATATATATATATATACATATATATATATATATATATATATATATATATATATATATATATATATATATATATATATATAAGGGACCATATATAACAGAATTACAGAAGTGAAAACTGTGGGAAATGTATGCCAAATGACAATTAAGCTATTGAGCAAGTCTAGCTGCATTTGAGAGTAGTGCTGGTGTTAGGATTTCAAGCATGTAGAATCTTACATTAAAAAGAGATGGTATTAAGAAGAAATATATAAGTAGAAATGATTTATAAACTCAATACCTTAAAATTTTTTGTTGAAATATGGTTTCAAATTCATGAGTATGTCCCTCACCAAAACCTATTATGAATATCTTCCAACTATGTGGGTGAGTTAAAGACTTAATCAACTCGTTACTCATAGCCAAAGCTTATTATGCATTCATCGTAACTAATTAATTCATTCAATTCACACTGTTGGTTAATTAGTAGTTGGCGGGCGTGTTCATAGGTTTGGATATTCGTCCAACCTGCTCAAGTCTATTCTAAAAAAATGCAAGTTTAGAGAGATTTTTTTTTCTTAAGCCTGTCTGAGCTTGAGTCTAAAAAAGCCATACTATTTTTTTTTAGGCACGTCTGACAATTCCGGTTTCCCCAAAAAATTTACATGTAAAATATTATATATTTTTTATAAACTGTTTTCTCAAATTTGTTTTTAAGAAAAATATTAATTTACCTGCTTCTGCTTAAAAGTAATTTTAAAAAAAGTATAAAAAATTTTGTTAAAATTTTTGGGAAACTTAATTTCAAACAGGTTCTTAAGCTCCATTTAGTATTGCATTTGAAAAAAAAATACTTTTCAACAAAATTTTTTTATATTTTTTTAAAAACTACTTTTAAGTAGACGTATGTAAATTAATACTTTATGTAAATTAATACTTTTTTTTTTCAGAAGTAGGTTTAAAAAAATAGTTTATAAAAAATAATAAAAATCAATTAATAAAATAAAAAAAATTTTAAAAGCGCTTTTTTAACTGTACTAATAATCCCAAACACACCTTGAATGATTTAGGTTGTTAATTAATAAAGTGTGATCAATGAAAAATTTTGGGTATCTCTTCTAGAATAATTTTTTACTTATAATTAGTATATATATTTGTTTAATGTGATAATAAAATCAAGAAAATTCTTGCACATAGTAAGTGCATAGGCTTATCTTATATGCTAAAATCAATAAGTGATGAAAATTTTAGCTAATATAATTTTTTTATCTATTTTTACTAAGTAAAAAAGAAATTGATGCCTTTTTTTTTATTTTATATATTTTTATTTTATTCGATTGATATATACAATAGTGTAGATAAGCAGTTTTTATTTAATTGAAATAAAAAAAGGATATATTGATATTTTAATCGTAATTACAGATATTCAGGTGAAAAATCTTAATGTATTTTGAAGTGAAAAAATTTAAGAATTTCTAAGAGAGGAGGAAGAAATTTGATCTCCTATAAAAGAATTGTTATGACAAGTTATTGAGGATATTTTAGCGGAAGCGAGTTCAACAAAATCAAATTAAGGGCCAAGTTGCAGGTGTTGGAGGCCCAATAATGTGAAAGCCTAATACTCCCAAGACGCAAGAAGCCCGTTTGCACATAAAAACCCAAATTTTTTATTCCTCTCGCCCTTCACTCACCTGATTTTAACATGCGAGGAAACTCCTTGTCAACGACGAATATATAAATTTATCTCATATATTAAATTAATAAATAATAAAATATTTTAATAAATATAATTTTTTAAAATATTTTTTATTTATTAAAAAAACACAGTTAATATAAGCGAATTTAATTTCTTACTTAATTAGCATTATATGCACAATACAGACAAGTACATAATGATTAATTAAATACTATTTAATTTGTATTTTATAATTTTACATTCCATAAATTACAAGTTTAATTAGATCCCTATATTTGAGAGAATTAAAAAGTAAATGGAAATTTACACATTTAGAAAAAAATAATAATAAAACATACCCTCTACCCCTGGTATCTTATTAGCTTCAAGATCAATAGAGAGGCATTGATTGAGTGTTAAGCAGATTTTGCCAATATTCATTTTCCCACATCACTACTTGTTTTGCGATATTTTCTTTCCTGTCAAAAATGGCATGAAGAGTAGGATGATCATAAGGTGGAGGAATCCTGCATGGAAGTGCATCACTTGGTGAGTTTACCATTGACTCCTCTATGAACTTTCTCCTTATTATACCTTTCTCTAAGCATGCCATTGATTCTAAGCAAACCTCTACCCCTCCTTTTGGTATTTCTGGTTTAAATTTCAACAGTTTTGCATACTCTTTCAATGTATGGAACATGTATGCATAAACGTATTCCATTTTCAGATTTTCTTGTACAAATTTGCTTCCTGTCTTCCCAATCACCTTTGCCTGTATAATTAAAAATACAACAGAGATGAACCAATGAACTTCTCTAAAATATGGGGTTTGGGTTCTTGTAAATTTACCTTGTGAGGGTGATTATTGCCCCATTCTACAGCAAATTTGATATCTCTGCACTTCTCTGTGGTCCTAATGGGCCAATAATGCTCCATTGGTACCATGCTTCTCATGAAGAAATCATAGTACTCAGGATTTATAAGCAAGGTCATGGAATCACATGCTAATATGTACTTGCCACTCACTGACCATCCCCTTCCTTCTACATAAATTTTGTATCTTCACCATGATTTTACACAAAAACAGAAATTTAAAATTTCACTATAGCAATAAGCCAAAAATTAATAAAAAGAAAAGTAATACTTAAAATGGGTTTGGATATATATATTTACCTGTGGGTGCATTGGTCTTCTAGTTTTGAATGTTTATAACCTTGCTCTATTTCTTGATGCCAGTCCTACAGACATGGATAACAGTGTCTCAAATTTTAGAAAAAATGGCCAAGATAAAGAATTATGTAGTATCTATCTACTATAATATATTCAATTACTAGCCTGCATATAGAGGCGAGCATTCCAGTCATGGCTGTCTGAGACATTGCACATCATAAGTTCTCTCCTATTTGGTGATACTTTTGGGTTCCCTTTCCAGTAAGCGTAGGGTACCCTATTCTTCCACTTCATCTTCTTACTGCCTTTTATTATTTTCTTTACCATACTTTCCCATGGTCTGATATTGATCTCAGCCCTACCGCAAATATAATTTAGAAAAAAAAAAAAAAAAGAATAGAATGTTCGTCCTTTATATATATATATATAAAATTTAAACAATGAGAAAATTAAAAAATTTAATTAGACTCGACCAAATTCAGGGTTATTTTTTACTTCAACAATTAACATTACAATTAGATAAAATCTAATTAGTAAATTGTTAATTATTTCAAACAAAAATTGATCAGAAAATAATTTTTTAAGATAAAAATAATTAAGTTAATTCAAAAAATTAATTAATTGAGAAAAACTAAAGATTTTGATAAAATTATATTTAGTTATAAACACTACCAATATAAATGATAGACCAAGATATCTATTTTCAATTATTTAATTTATTTAAATTATTATTTTATAACTTAAATAGAAATAGAAAGAAAATAAAGCATTACCAACCCCAAAAGGACCAATCAGGAAAGACAATGGCAAATGCGTTGTGATGTCCACAATATTGAAACACTGGTGGAGGCGACGTGGCATTCGGTCCTTGGTAGACATGTTTTTGTATTAATGGTATGTCACCACACCCAAACATAAGCTCTAAGTCTGGTACCCTGCCAGGGTACAACCTTAAAAGCTGCAAAATACCCCAAATTGTAAACAAATCTCTTGTTTGAAACGATTTCTGATATTTTTCCACATAAGCTTTCCCTTCAACGATCACTAGCCTAAAATTTGAGAAATTTTTAGCCCTTTCCAGCATGTCCCTCGAGATTCCCGTACTCTTCCATGGCCGTAGATCTTCGTGGATCCACCAGAAGTACTCTGGACATGCAGCATCTGATAATTGAGGAGTAGTTTCAAATGCTACTCTATAATTAATGGCTTTGCAAGTTTTTGCTAGGCCTTTATTGGAGCACTTCAGTTGATATCCAATTGAATTTTTGGCTCTTCTGGTAATAATATACTGTAATTTAATAAAAAAATAAACAAGATTTTAAGTAAAAAAAAAAGAAATTGACTAATACAGCCCATAAAAATTGAATTTTTATATTTTGTATAAGCAAATCAAATAGGATAAATGTTAATTATTAATTACGATATTGAAATAAAATAGCATAAAAAGACACTTGAAAATGCTCTTATCTTATCTAACTAATTGAGATATTAATATAAAATAGTCAAGATTAATTAGTAATGGTGTTTAATTAAGCAGATTTGGATAAGTATTAATTTGAAGAGGAAAATTAAAGAAGACAATAATAATAATAATAAAAGGTTGGTAAATTGCACATGAGGCAGCTTCCCATTCCAAATGGCATTAAATAACGAGGCATAGGTTGAATATTATTTGAACTAGTTACCCTAAGAATGGAGTTTGGATCCTACTTTATAGCATCGGAGGTTAAGATTTACTATTTGGATTAGAAGTCCAATCGGAGATTAGGGTTAAAACTAGGCAGCTCAATTATTTCTAATGTACTGTAATATTGAAAAAAAGATTATGATTATGATTATTATTATTATTTTGAAGGAAAAAGAAGCAATAATATTATCCACAACAGAATATGGGAATGAACTCAAACTCTTGAAAGATCTAAATGGAAATGTTTGTTTATGAGATGTAAATAAATCACAAAAAAGAACCTTACAAAGTCAATCCTGATAATGAAGGCACCGACAAGAAGGAGGATGAAGAAAAGGAAGATAGTGGCTGTAGCCCATCTCTTCAAAGCTCGACAACCACTGTATATTCGATTGTATGGTTGAAATCCATGCAATTTTTGAAAACTTTCATCAAGTCTATCGGCCATTGACATTAACATGGAGAGTTTCATTTGGCTTTTGTGGGTTTTCTGAGTTTTATAGAGAATCAAATGCGAATTAAAATAATATATGCAAACACAGAGACTTTTTGTGATGGTTGGTGTTGGGTTTATGGGGAATCACAACTCTACCGCACACAAATTTTATCAAGATTTGAACACATAAGATTTTTAATTTCTATTTATAGCTATAAAATATTCAATATCAAGAATTTTATTTTATTTTTTGGAACCCTTAGCAAGAATTTTATTATAACTCTTCCATTGAAGCAAAATTATTTGGAGATAAATAATCATAAAAGCCATCACATGACTATTATTTACCATTGGCAATCCAATCTTTTTTAATTAATGAATATTTATTTTCATATAAAAAAAACCAAATATGTCACATAAAAAATCTTCTATGTTCAAATCTTGCCCATAATCGTTTGGAGAGCCATACTTTAATATTTTAATAATCTGTTTAAATTTTTATTTCCTAAAAAAATTTAAGAGCAGAGATTTCTTAATTCAATATTTCAAATTTCAGTTTCAAAAAAAAAATTCCAATTCCAATTTCAAATATTTCTTTTGCTTGATAGAATTTGAATAACTAATGCCATCCTCTATCCCTTTATTTGTATATATATCTCCTCCAAATAAAAGATTATATATATTAAAATACTGATCACCTAAAAAATTATATAAGTTATAATTGGATTTGATTCATTCATTTCACACTTTCGGTTTCTTGATTCATTCACTTCACACTTTCAATTTCTTAAGTGAAATTAGATTAAAGATAGGAAGTTGGTTAATAGTAGGCAAAATTACAAGAGAACCATCAATAAATTCAAATAACAAAATGAGATCATGAGAAAGTTATGATTAATATTCTTAATTAATAAAGTCGAATTTAATGACAAAATTTGGTTAATAATTTCTTACATATATAATAAGGCATGTACATTTATCCAATGTGATAATAAAATTGAAAATTAATATCTTAAAACACAAACTAAACGATATTGATATCTTTAATTTTAATTAGGGGCATGGAGGTGAAAAATCTTAATGTATTTTGAAGGAAAAAAATTTAAGAATTTTTAAAAGAAAAGGAAGAAATTTGATCTCTTATAAAGAAATTATTATGATAACTTATACTTTTAGAGTACGTTTAATAAGTCATAATAGTATGTAATATAATATAATTAAATATATTTTTAATATAAATTTATATTAAAAATATATTTAATTATATTATATTACATGTCATTATAACTGGCCAAATAATACCTTAGTATAAGCAAATATTATAGTATTGTTTTTTTAATATTTATCCAATCTGCTTAATTAACGACCATTATTAATTAGTATTTTTTTACTATTCTATTGCAATATCGCACTTAGATTTGGAAAGAATGGTACACAAATATTTCAAGTGTGTATCTAATAGGATGAGAGCATTTTTATGGGGTTTTTATATGCCAAATTTTCTATAATAAAAGTTAATACAAGAAAATAAAATTTCAATAAACTCTTGCTTGTTCAAATTTAAAATAGAGAATAAATTTGTTTCTCCACATTTAGAGATTAATTTCACTTTTTATTTTAAATTTTATAATTTGCTATGAATGCTATTTAATTCTCTTAAAATTAAAAAAAAATTAAAATTTAAAGATTTCATTGGATTTAAAACAAAAAAATTCACTTTTTTATATTTAAAAATTTGACAAAGCCTGAAAATGTCTTCCCATAAGGGACGAACATTCTATTTTTTTTTTCTAAATTATATTTGCGGTAGGGCTGAGATCAATATATATAAGACCATGGGAAACTATGGTAAAGAGAATGATAAAAAAATAATATTATATTATAAAAATTTTGGTCATTTTAAAACAGAATTTTCATTCACCCATATAATAATAAGCTCAAAACTTTGGCAAAAAAATATAATAAGGTCAAAACAATTTTTTTTTATTTATGATAATTAAATTTTATATTGTACACTATATTACATTTTGGAAAATAAAAAAATAATATTATATTATAAAAATTTGGGTCATCTCCAAACAAAATTCTCATTCACCCATATAGTAAGCTCAAATTAAAATGCTCTAATTTTTTTTTTTCAGATATATATGCATTTATTTTTATATTATTATTTGTGAGTTTTTTTTTTAAGAGTTATAAGGGTATTTTTTATACTTTTATTACTTACCTTTCTATTAATTACCTTATCTTCTCTACTCTTTTCTCAAACAAGAAAAAATATTATTCTATTTGTCCAAAAAAATTGTCGATTATTTTTTTTAGGATATCCCAAAATACTTGTCTACTTTAAAAATAATTATAGATATTTGTCTATTTTATATTTATTAATTGAAATGTGTGTATTTTCAAAATTAATAGTAAAGATAATAATAAATGAGTATATTCTATTTTATCTAGCGTGTCCTATAACTAAAAATAGGCAAATCTAGCATTTTCCTATCATTTCTCTTACTATGCATCTTATGTATTTCAGGCTCTCAATACCTTTGCCAAGCAGAATAAGCAATCCTACATTAAGGAGTTGTGGCAAAAAATCGACATTAATCCATCACTATGCATCCAATATCTCTCCATTCTTCCAAACGCCACAATAAGAAACCCGAGAAAACTGACTGAAGCTATGTTCATGATGAGCCTATACAGAGCCCAATACACAAAATCATACCTCATGAGAATAGTCAAAGACCTCGAAGCAAAGAAAGTCAAACAATTTTGGTACATGGAAGATTGTTTATTTTATATGACTTCAGTGACGGATGCAATTAGCAAAACAATTGTAATGCTTCGTAACTTGGGATGCCGCCCAAAGGACAAAGATTGCAGCTTCACTGATCAGCTAGTTGCTGTTAATGTGTATTTGTCTGCTGCCATTGCTGCCGCTTCCTCTTGTGTGGATGATTTCCCACACCCAAGCAAGAAGACGAGCAAGTTAAGGGCTACAATTATGACCAAGTCTTTGAATGTGCTCCAAGAAACTAGTATTGCATTAGAATGCTTTTGCATTGTTATTCCCTATAATATTTGTTGATCAAACAATAAATAGTTATAAAAGCACCAATGTTAAATTTCTGTATGCACTAGCTAGCTAAGAATATAAAATAATAACAATAATAATAAATGAACATAAGTGGGAATCTTGTGCCAGAGGACAAGTTAGAGAAGGCACTTGAACCTATATCTGACACTTGCTGGGATGGTGACATTGAAACTGCGAAGCATCAAACGTTAGAATTGTATCAAATTGCAGGTCTGGATTTGGGACCTGTCAAGGGGCCAATGGCTAGCGATAAAAATGCATCATATTCCTCACTTGTTGAATCAACTGGGCTTTGAGTTCTGACTGATCAAAATGAATATTTTATCCTGTGGTGCATAATAAGATGTCTCCTTCTGTTCTCTAGTGTTTATGAATTTGATTGAGGTCACATGCCAATGGTGTGCCCTATTTCGTGCATGTGGAGGTAGTTGGTTTGCGCGGTGAAGAGTAAAGACCATATCAAGTGTATGTTGGGAACCAAATAATAGTCATTGTATCATTTTCTCCTGTAAACTGTTAAAGAAGTTGGTCGAAGGGCTTTCTGCCATTTTAGGTTTTTTTGGAAATTATTTTTCATTTTATGTTTTTTTTTTTTAAACTATTTCTCATTTTAGATATTTTTGAAATTTAATTTTAAATTTTAAGTGATTTTAAATTGATATGACAAGAAAACTCTATCCACTGGATGAACCAGCGAACAGAAACTGTCCGCCAAATTAATTATAGCAAATAACAACTTAATTTTTTCCTGTTATACAACTATTTTATTGAGAATTAATTATTTTATCAATAATGAGATATTTTATAGGCTGCCAGACTTGGATGCAATTTTGAAAAGGTTAGTACTAAAGTTGCATCCAAGTCATAAACTTAATAAAACAAACAATATACATATATATATATATATATATATATATATATATATATATGTGTGTGTGTGTTATCTGCCATTTGAATTGGCAGACAGCCAAAAACAAAAAAAATAATAATAAGGTATCCACTAGTCCAATAAACGGATATATCATATTCACTGGTTAGATCAATGGATATATATCCTTTTGATCACTATCCCGGTAAAAAAAAAAACCTAAATTTGAAATTAATTTTAAAAAATTTAAAATGGGAAATAGTTTTAAAAAAAATCTAAAATGATAAATATTTTTCATAAATCACCTAAAATGGTAAAAAGCCCTTCCTTGAAGCTATATT
This sequence comes from Reutealis trisperma, assembly GCA_947687605.1. Lineage (NCBI taxonomy): Eukaryota > Viridiplantae > Streptophyta > Magnoliopsida > Malpighiales > Euphorbiaceae > Reutealis > Reutealis trisperma. The sequence continues at coordinate 2,779,384 of CANTUT010000033.1, read as the reverse complement.
TATGGTGAGCTATACAAAGTTCAGAAGACAACTTCATACATCACCGAAATAGACGAAAGAGCTCAAAGCAAAGAGTGTATGTAGGAAATTGCTTATTTTACAGGTTTAGTTGCCAATCCAATAAATTCCAGTTAGCGATAAAATTATAAACAATCAAAGTCCTATTCAGAACCAAATAATTATGGAGTGCTAAATAACTTAGAGGATCAATGAGATCATCAACGTTTGAATTCATAAATTATATTTATTTGTTGTATATAATTTTGAAAGTCAGCTCAAAAAAGTTCTAAACAAATTAACTATAAATGAATATTCTGATGATAGATGATCTTGACAAAAACTATAAAGGAAAGAAAAAAGAAAGTACGTAAATATACATAATATCTTTATTTCTATTGAGTAAAAAATCAAATTGCACAAATCATTCAGCCTGTTTTAATATTGATCCTAATTGAGCAACTTATTTTACTACAATGTCCACGGCCGCTTGATTCTTCCTCAGACAAATGTACCGTTTGTTCCATGTATTCTTATTTTATTAAATCAATGTATGCATTGAGAGTGTAGGTAAGACTTAGCCCTCTCCACCAAAATCTCATCTTCGTTCTGTCCAACCTATAGGATGAATGAAACCATCAATATATGACTCCATAATTATTGCTGTTGAGTATGCTTTCCAAGATTGACCCAAAAAAGTGTCTTAAACAAATTAACTATAGGAGAATCCGGTGATGGTAAAATGCAAGATCTTTGTATAGTAAATCCCGATTGTTGATTTAAGTGATAATTTGCTTGTATGCAGTCATGAGTTATGACATTATATTGAATATTTAGTGGTGTTCTTATGAAGATATCACAATTTTGGAACACTACTGCAACATGACCATATACAATCTACAGTCTGTAGCAACACGCATCTATAGTATCTTGAAAGCCCTTCATGCTACTCTACAGTTTTTTTTTTTATTTTTTATTTTCCCTTTTTTCTCAGGACCGGCAGTATTCTCGAATGTCATATCTTTTATCCAAAATCCTGCTGCATATATCCCTAAAAAACATATATACATATATTGAAGAGAAGTATGAATGACTGTAATTAATACTGATTAATACTAATTTCAGTTTGACTTACCAAACGTAGCACAGTTACCAAGTGATTTAAAATCATCCATATTTAGGCTGCCACAAATAATGGTTTCATCAATTCCATCTCCAACAAACATAAAATTCTCCATGTTGTGCGGAATTGTCACAATCTCATTGTGGATCCTTTTTTTAGTATACACTATTATTGTGTCGGGTCTCTCTTTATCCATATCTTGAATTTTAGTCAAAATCGTGCCATATGTCCCATATTTATTTTGTGGCACTATAAAATGTGCTTTTGAAAATTTTTTATTCCATAATTTCAAAAGGCTATGATAAGAGTCGTCCATTGGTTTTTGTGTAACACCTGAACAACCAAATTAAATTGAGTGAAAAAAATAATAATGTTTAGAAATTTTTAATAATAATAATTATATTAATAATAATAATAATGTTTGCCAACATTTAGAAAAATTAATGGGCACTAATCAATAAAGAAACCGACATATAATTACTATTAAAAAAAAAAAAAAAAAAAAAGAAAAATGGTGAGCCATGTCAAATGTTGGAAAAGATCTCCACCACATATTTTAGTAATTAAAGCTTGCAGTGTTCAATTAATAAAAGAAGGCAATCAGAATATTAAAAGTGTAGGCATCCTTAATAACTTAATATACTACTATTATGTGAAAACATATTGTTGAAAAAAACATTTATAAAAAAATTATTGAAAAATATAAACTTTTTTTAGACAAAAATAATAATATAATAAAAGAACAATAGCTTACCATTTCTTGTACCACTATCTGTTTTATATAAATTTATTGCTCCCTGAGTAGATTTGTCAATTTCTTTAGAATTGGCTGAATTTCAGCCAATCCTTTATCACTAATTAAATCATCTACGCATCTCATATGATTGATTAGCACGCTACTGAAGAATGTCCAAGAATCATCATTGGTGTAAATTGTATGATCAAACGAGTAACTTTGATAGTATAAAGTTACTTCCTTTATAATCTAATTTGCAGTCTCTTAGAAGCATACCGCTATAGTGAGAATATACCCAGTTCTTAAATTTCTGAATTTGTATTTGAACTATGTGAACCGTTTCTTGCAAACAACAAAAAGTAGCAGTGATTGTATGGTCAGGAAAAAGAAGAAAATATCAGAGAAGTAGATATTCTGTGATGGAAACAATGAGTGATTATTAATACTATGATTACTCCTCTTAACTGCCTCTTTATTAATTTGGTATATCATGCACAAGCTCATGCTAATATTTTGGTAGGGGTAAGTTTGGCCAACACCATTTTGTTTTCAGCAATACGTACGTGCTTTCCACTTCTAAAACCTATTGATTAGATACCCAATATGTTTCTTTAATTAAATGGCATGATGAGGTCATATATACATTATTCAATTAAAAAATTATTTTTTATCTAACAGTTAGACAATTGGGATAGTGCTAATTAAGCTAATGCTGTCTTATGAGTTGGATTAACAGTGAAATAATCTTATGTCTATCTTATAATGCAATAAATTAAATTAAAATTTAATAAATTTCTCTATTTATAAAATTTTCCATGTTAAAAAAAAAATTTGTTTTATGACAGAAATGCTAATTAAAAAGCTTGAGTAGCTTAATTGTTATATATTTTTCAAATAATTTAATGGGAAGTTTGTACTCCATTGTATGGTATGGGTTTAAACTCTCTACTAAAAAAAAAAAGTATAATAATAACTTATCACAATAAGAAAAATTCTTGCCTACACCAAAAAATATTAATTTTTTTCCCTCAAATACATTAAGATTTTTCACCTCCTTGCCCCTAATTAAAATTAAAGACATTAATATAGTTTAGTTTGTGTTTTAAGATATTAATTTTCAATTTCATTATCATATTAGATAAATGTATATGCATGATTATATATGTAAGAAATTATTCTTGAAGAAATAGCCAAATTTTGTCATTAAAATCGACTTTATTAATTAAGAATGTTAATCATAAATTTCTTATGATCTCGTTCCGTTATTTAAATTTATCTACGGTTCTCTTAGACTTTTACCCACTAACAACCAACCTTAGACTTTTACCTACTACTAACCTATTTCCTAACTTTTATCTAATTTCATTTAAGAAATAAAAAATGTGAAGTGAATGAATCAAATACAATTATAAGTTTTCAGCAAATCAGTATCAAAAATGTGCAAGAATTTTGATTCTCCATAAACCCAATAGTCCAACACCAACCATCATACACAGTCTCTGCGTTTGCATAATAAAATATGTGTGCAAGAATTGTGATTCTCCATAAACCCGACAGTTCAACACCAAACATCACACGCAGTCTCTGTGTTTGCATATTAAAATATGTGTGCAGGAATTGTGATTCTCTATAAAACTCAGAAAACCCACAAAAGCCAAATGAAACTCTCCATGTTAATGTCAATGGCAGATAGACTTGATGAAAGTTTTCAAAAATTGCATGGATTTCAGCCATACAATCGAATATACAGTGGTTATCGAGCTTTGAAGAGATGGGCTACAGCCACTTTCTTCCTTTTCTTCATCATCCTTCTTGTTGGTGTCTTCACTATCAGGATTGACTTTGTAAGTTTCTTTTTTGTGATTCCATATATATATATATATATATATATATATATATACATCTCATAAATAAACATTTGCATTTAGATCTTTCAAGAGTTTGAGTTCATTCCCATATTCTGTTGTGGATAATATTACTGCTTCTTTTTCTTCAAAATAATGATAATAATAATCTTTTTTTCAATATTACAGGACATTAGAAATAATTGAGCTGCCCATTTTTAACCCTAATTTCCGATTGGACTTCCAATCCAAATGGTAAATCTTAACCTCCGATGCTATAAAGTAGGATCCAAACTCCATTCTTAGGGTAACTAGTTAAAATAATATTCAACCTATGCCTCGTTATTTAATGCCATTTGGAATGGGAAGCTGCCTCATGTGCAATTTACCAACCTTTTATTATTATTATTATTATTATCACCATCATCATCATCTTCTTTAATTTTCCTCTTCAAATTAATACTTATTCAATCTGCTTAATTAAACGCCATTATTAATTAGTCTTGACTATTTTATTTTATTAATATCGCAATTAATTAGATTTTTTTGAAAGAATGGTAAACAAATATTTGAAATGTGTGTATTTAACAGGATAAGAGCATTTTCAAGCGGCTCTTTATACTAAAATAATTAAAGGAACTTGTGCATAATATACCAAATTAATGAAGCGGCAGTTGAGAGGAGTAATCATAATATTAATTATCACTCATTGTTTCCATCACAAAATGTCTACTTCTGGGATTATTTACTTCTTTTTTCCTAACTACAATCACTGCTACTTTTTGTTTGCAAGGAACAGTCCATATAGTTCAAATAGAAATTCAAGAAGTTAAGAGCTGGGTCTACTCTCTGCGAATGACATTATGAAGAAAGTAACTTTGTACAAAGAAAGTTACTCGTTGATAAATTATAGCAATGATAATGCTTGGACATTCTTCAATGGCATGCTAATCAACCATACGACTTGCGTAAATGGTTTAATTAGTAATAAGGAATTGGCTAAAATTCAATCAATACCAAAGAAATTTACAAATCTACTTGAAGAGCAATAAATTTATATAAAACATATAGCAGTACATGGAATGATAGTACATTATCGTTCTTTTATTATATTTTTTTTTTGGTCCAGAGAAAAAATTATATTTTTTAATAATTTTTGTGATAAATATTTTTTTCATCGATATGTCTATACATTAATAGTAGTACATTCCAAAATAAGAAGTTATTAAGGATGCCTATACTTTTATTCTTATTGCCATCTTTTATTAATTAATTGAACATTGCAAGTTTCAATTACTAAAATATGTGGTACAGATCTTTTATTACATATGACATGGTTAACCATTATTTTCTTTTTCTGTTAGTAATTATCTATCAATTTATTGATTGATTAGTTGCTATTAATTTTTCCAAATGTTGGCGAACATTATTATTATTTTAATTGTTAGAAATTTCTAAACACCACTACTTTCTTTTTCACCTAATTTAATTTAGTTGTTCTGCTGATACACGCAGACCAATGGAGGATTCATACAATGGCCTTTTAAAATCATGGAATAAACAAACTTCAAAAGTATATTTTATAGTGGCACAAGATAAATTCAGAACATATGACACAATTAATCAAGTTTTAACTAAAATTCAAGACACAGATGAAGAGAGACATGAAAGAATAATAGTGTATATTGAAAAATAGATCTACAATGAGATTGAGATAATTCCATAAAATATGGAGAATCTTATGTTTGTTAACCCATGGGTTAACAAACATAAGATTCTCCATGTTTTATGGAATTATCAAAATCTTATTATAGATCTCTTTTTCAACTTACATTATTATTCTTTCGAGTCTCTCTATTCAATTATATTTTGAATTTTAAAACTTAATTAATTATATCATCTGTCTCAGATTTATTTCGTGTCACTACAAAATGTGCTTTTGAAATTTTTTTATTTCATGATTTCAAAAAGCCATTGAAATAGTCATTCATTCGTCTCAGTGTATCACTTGAACCATCAAATTAAATTGGGTGAAAAAGAAAATAATAATGTTTAGAAATTTTTAATAATAATAATAATATGATGTTGTTGTTTGCCAATTTAGAAAAATTAATAGGCACTAATAGATAATTACTAATAGAAAAAGAAAATAATGGTTAATCATGTTATGTGTTAGAAAAGTTCTCTACTACATACTTTAGTAATGGAAGGTTGCATTTTTCAATTAATTAATAAAAGATGGCAATAAGAACGCTGAAGTATAGGCAGACTTAATAACTTCTTATTTTTGAATATACTACTATTATGTGAAAATATATTGATGCAAAAAATATTTATTACAAAAGATTATTGACAAATATAATTTTTTTTTAACAAAAATAATAATATAATAAAAGAATGATGGCTTAGCATCCCTTATGCCTATTTGTTTTATACAAATTTATTGCTCTATCCAGTAGATTTGTCGATTTCTTCGGTGTTAACCTAAAAGGATACAATGCTCCGTGATTTTCTCCTCTTGATCACTATCGACCTCTTCTTGTGCTCCGTTGCTCTTTAAGGAATTAAGGTTGGGCCACTGGCTTATGACAAAATAAACATGTAGCGATGAATTGATGATGAAAATGGAAGAAATACAACAGAGCACATTTCTAAGGAAAACGGAGAGAAAATAATGAACATGGTGGAAGAAAGGATTTAGATTTATTAGCGTGTACTATGTACTGTGTAATTGCTAGTTTCTAAGCACACTTTTGTAAGGTTTGAATTCCTTCATAGTAAAGAGAAAGAAAGTCGTTGCAGGATATAAATTGTTAGACGGATATTACACTTTTTAAATACTTATTCCAAAAACATTATCCACTATTTTTTTTAAAATATCTTAAAATATTTATCTATTTTAAAAATAAATATAAATATTTGTCTATTTTATTTTTATTAATTGAAAGGCATGGTATCAGTGTGCTCTTAAAATTAATAAAAAAAAATGTAGTAATAGATGAATATAAATGAAAAAATATAATAAAATTTATGAGTAACAAGCAATTAATGATATTTTTTAAATTGTGTGAAAAAATGACAATTTTTTTTGGGATAAAAGTAGTATTTAGGTTGTTGTCAAAATTACACCGGATTAGAGCAAGACCGTAACTAATAATTTGAGACAATAAAAATAATGAAGATAATTAGACACACAGATTTTATGTGGAAAACCCCCAAATAAATCAGGGTAAAAACCACGGGCAAAAATAGAAAAATTTCACTATAAGAAAATAATAAGAGTTACAATACTATAACCTGTCTCTATTTTCTAAGGAGAAAATAAATTTTATTCTCTCTTAAAAATAGGAGAAAAATACACTTTAAAAGAAAACTCTCTATTTTCTCTCTATGAGTTCTCTCTATTAATGAGAATTTGGGATGCAAATGAAGTTGAAGAGCTTGCCCTTTTATAGGCAAAATGTGTGTTGCAAAAACCAAGTAAACAAGCTGGCCTCCAATTCATTTTTCGGTGTGCTATTCTATTTCAAAATTCGGTGCCTCTTTTGTTGACAATTAACTAAATTTGGTGCCTCTTTTGTTGACAATCTCCCACTTGAAGATTTGATTGAGGATCAATCAATTTTCACACCGTTCTCTCTATCTTGCCATTTCCATGTTGCTTACGTTTCTGCTAGGTCACTGGAGGATCGACACCAAATAAACTTATCAGTATTGACTGCCTTTGTCATGAAATCTGCTAGGTTATCTTTAGTATGAACTTTCTGCATATCTACAGTTCCTTCTTCCACTTTTTCACAAACGAAGTGGTACTGGACTCTTATGTGTTTGGTCTTTGAATGAAATGCTGGATTTCTTGAGAGATGCAAAGCACTTTGACTGTCACAAAATAGAGACATTTTCTCTTGTTTGTGCCCGAGTTCTTCCAACACCATTTTTAACCATACTGCCTCTTTACTGGCTTGTGTAGTTGCTACATATTCTGCTTCTATTATTGATGTAGCCACAACTGACTGCAGTTTTGAAACCCAGCTTACTGCTCTGTTAGTAAGAATAAACACATAACCTGTAGTGGATTTGCTTTTGTCCACATCACCTGCATAATCTGAGTCAACATATCCTCTGATAGTAAATTCTGATCCTCCATAATATAATGCAACATTTGAGGTCCCCTTGATATATCTTAGGATCCTCTTCACAGCATTCCGATGCTCTCTACCAGGATTTGCCATGTATCGACTAACCACTCCCACTGCATGTGTAATATCTGGTCTTGTACAAATCATAGCGAACATGAGGCTCCCCACTGCTGATGCATATGGTACTCGAGACATCTCCATCCTCTTTGCTTCACTGCTAGGACTCATACTGGAGGATAACTTGAAATTAGTAGGAAGTGGGGCAGAAATTGGCTTACAATCTTGCATGTTGAAGCGCTGCAAGATTTTCTTCAAATAATTTTTCTGACAAAGCCAAATCTTCCTATTATTTCTATCTCGATGATTTTGCATCCCTAGAATCTTGTTTGCCGGTCCCAAGTCCTTCATTTCAAACTCCCTAGCCAACTGTGCCTTTAGTTATCTGATATGATCTTTGTTGAGGCCTGCTACCAATATGTCATCAACATACAACAGTAGAATGATGAAATCATTATCTCCAAACCTCTTAAAATAGGCACAAGGGTCTGCATTTAATCTACTGTATCCAAGGCTCATGATGAAGGAATAAAATCTCTTATACCAACACCTCGGCGCCTGTTTGAGACCATATAGAGATTTGTTCAACCTACAAACCAAGTTCTCCTTTTGATGTTCTTCAAATCCTTCTGGTTGGAGCATATAAATTTCTTTTTCAAGATCTCCATGAAGAAAAGCAGTTTTCACATCTAACTGCTCTAGGTGTAGGTCGAAAGTAGCACACATAGCCAGAACTACTCGGACTGTATTAAGTCGAACCACAAGTGAAAATATCTCATTAAAGTCTATGCCTTCTTTCTGAGCATACCCTTTTACCACCAGTCTTGCACGATAGCGTTCCACTTGGTCATCACTATTTTGTTTGATCTTAAAGACCCATTTATTGCCAGTAGGCCTTCTTCCTTGTGGTAACTGCACAAGCTCCTAAGTCTTGTTCTTATGAAGAGCTTCCATTTCCTCCTGCATTGCTGCCATCCACAAAGATGCATCTGAACTATTCATTGCTTCTTGGAGAGTTGATGGCTCCCCTTTTTCTGTTAGAAGACAGTATGCAACATTACTCTTCATAAAATAATCAGACTGCCAGGCTGATGTTTTTCTTTCACGAGTTGACCGTCGAACTTTTGTAGTTTCAAACTCAACTGGTTCTCATTCCTCAATTTCTAGTATTACTTTAGAAGAATCTTCTGAATCAAACTCTTTTTTCGTCTGTACCATTGTAGTTTCTGGTCCTTCGTTTGAACTGCTACTATCACCTTTCTCTTATAGCTTCCCTTCTGCAAATATCACATCCTTGCTGATGACAACCTTATGGGTAGTGGGATCCCATAGGCGATACCCTTTTACTCCATCAGCATAACCCAGAAATATGCATTTTCTGGATTTTAGATCTAACTTTATAGTTTCTTGAGTGTTGTACATCACTTACACAAAACTTCCAAATACATGGAGGTTTGAATAATCAGCAGGTTTTCCCGTCCACATCTCCATCGGTGTTTTCAACTCAATTGCAGTTGATGGTGACTGATTGATCACATAACAGGTGGTGTTGACTGCTTCTGCCCAAAATATTTTTTCTAGACCAGCGACTCCAAACATTGCCCTTGTTCTTTCTAACAGGGTTCTGTTCATCCGCTCTGCCACTCTATTTTGTTGAGGAGTGTATGCCGTAGTAAACTATCTTTTAATGCCTTCTTAATTACAAAGCTCAGCAAACTCATTGCTAGTATATTCTCCTTCATTATCTGTCCTCAAACACTTGATCTTTTTCCCAGATTCAAGTTCTACATGCGCTTTGAATGCTTTGAAAATTGAAAACACATCTTCTTTCCCCTTAATAGGAAATACCCAATATCTCCTGGAATAATCATTTATGAAGGACACAAAGTACTTCGCTCCCCCAGGGATGTAACTGGTGCTTACCATACATCAGAGTGAACTAATTCTAGAACCTTTTTGCTTCTAGAATTTGACGTGTTGAATTTTAACCTGTGCTGCTTACTTGTCACACAATACTCACAAAAAGGTAAGGACACCTTAGTGAGTCCCAGAAGTAGATTCTGTCCCACAAGAATTTTCATTCCCTGCTTAGACATATGCCCAAGTTTCTAATGCCACACTGTTGTAAATCTTTCAATTGAACTACTTGAAGCAACAGATGCTTCTCCTTCTTGTAGAGTCTCTCCCATCAGTATATACAAATTTGCAGCCATTTTTTATCCTTTCATAAGTACAAGCGCGTCACGGATTATTTTCTTAATCCCATTTTGGGTTTCAATCTTGCACCCAAGATCATCCAGCTATCCTTCAGACAATAGATTCTTCTGCGAGCCCTCCACATGTCGCACGTTTTGAATAATGCGAATTGTACCATCATACATCTTCAGTTTGGTGGTTTCAATACCGACAATCTTCAAGGCATGATTATTAACCGTGTACACAGATCCTCTTGAGATTGGTTCATAATGATGGAACCACTCTCTCCGAGAGGTCATATGAAATGAGGCTCCAGAGTCAATGAGCCATACATCAGCAAATGTTTTTCTGCCTTTCGAAGTCGTTGCTGCTTCACAACACAAAGCTTATCCTTCATATGAGGTAGATGCTACATTTCCATGAGGACTAAAATTTTGATTTAAACTCCAACAATCCTTCTTCAGGTGACCTTTCTTACCATAATGGTAACACTTCATGTTCTTCTTACATCTTGATTTGGACCTACCATGATTTTGGCTCCCACTTGAGCCACGTTCCATTGATCTCCCTCTCATCACTGTCAACGCCTCTGCTTTCTGTGAACTGACTAATTTGTCTTCCTTGTTTTTGCGCCAATTTTCTTCTTCAAGAATAACAGCTGCAATATCATCGAAAACTAGATAGTCCGCAAGAATATTATTTGTTAAATTAATGATGAGTTGATCATATGAATCTGGTAGACTTTGAAACAGAAGTTCAGCACGTTCTTGTGAATTTATTGTATATCTCAACGATGTGAGTTGAGAAAATAGTATATTCATCATATTGATGTGCTCCGTCACTGAAGTAGATTCTGACATCCGAAGAGTGTACAATTTCCTCTTAAGGAAAATTTTGTTATGGAGTGACTTGGCCTCGTACAATTTTGTGAGATGATTCCAAATCTCTTTTGCTGTTTTCTTCTCCTCTATGCTAGACAATATCTCATCTACAACTGCCAGATGAAGATTTGCAACAACATTCCCATCCATCTCATTCCATTTGTTGTCATTTGTGATTTCCGCCGGCCTATCGCAGATGGCCGCCAGGCAATTATCTTTTATCAAGATAGCCTTCATTTTTAATTTTCACAGTGAGAAATTTCTCCCCTTAAATTTTTCAATCTCAAATTTTGTCGGCATTGCTTCTATCACGAACTTTTGAGCAAATCTAGCTCCCACTGTTTCACGTAAATAGTAATTGTATACTGGAATAGTGACCGTAGTCCATGAACAATACACCAGGTAAGTTCCCAGGAAAGAGAGGTGGATCATAATGGACACACTTAAATACCAAGTCTTTTCTTAGCTAGAATTTTTCTTAGACATGTATTTTCACACTACCACACTTATTTCCAACGTGCCCGTGAATAGTGCCAATTTGTATAGTACCTCAGAGTACTATTCGCAATAATAATTTTCAAAGAAAAATTTTTCTGATGTGAAAAATCAGTTAAAACTGCAACCACAGAGCATACTCTTACTTTTCAAGAAAAATTAAAACCAATAGCTCTGATACCACTTGTTGTGAAAATTACATCGGATTAGAGCAAGACCGTAGCTAATAATTTGAGACAATAAAAATAATGAAGATAATTAGACACATAGATTTTACGTGAAAAACCTCCAAACAAATCAGGGTAAAAACCACGGGCAATAATAGAAGAATTTCACTATAAGAAAATAATAGGAGTTACAATAATATAACCTCTCTCTATTTTCTAAGGAGAAAATAATTTTCTTCTCTCTTAAAAATAGGAGAAAAATACACTTTAAAAGAAAACTCTCTATTTTCTCTCTATGAATTCTCTCTATTAATGAGAATTTTGGGATGCAAATGAAGTTGAAGAGCTTGCTCTTTTATAGGCAAAATGTGTGTTGCAAAAACCAAGTAAACAAGCTGGCCTCCAATTCATTTTTCGGTGTGTTATTCTATTTCAAAATTCGGTGCTTCTTTTGTTGACAATTAACTAAATTTGGTGTCTCTTTTGTTGACATAGGTATCTGAAACACAGTGTTTTAAAATATTATTAGGGTTTTGCATTTATTGACTTAAAACTGAGTCATTAACTCGTTACTCATAGCCATAGTTTATCATTCTTTGTAACTGTCGGCTTAGAGTTTCAGGTTTTAAATTAATTAGCAAGAAAAATAACTAATTCATTCACTTCACTTTCGGTTCCATAAACAAAATTAGTTTAAAGATAGTAAGTTGGTTAGTAGTAGGTAAAAGAGTCCAATAAGAGAACCATCAGATAAAGTATCAGAATCAAATCATGAGAAATTAATAATTTAGCTTCTTAATTAATAAAGTGTGATCAATGAGAACATTTGTGTATCTCTTCTAGAATAATTTTTTATTTATATAATTGAGTACATATATTCGTCTAATGTGATAATAAAAATGAATAAAAAAAATGATATATTGATATCTTAATCTTAATTAGGAATATCGAGTGAAAAATGTTAATGTATTTTAAAGGGAAAATTTATGTTCATTTATTCAAATACTATGAAAATGATATTAGTAAACAAAACAACATAGAATATTCTTAGCTAGTTAGTGTATATAGAAATTTAACACTGGTGTTTTTGAAACTATTTTTGGTTTAATTGACAAATATTATAGGGAATAACAATACAAAAGCATTCTAATGCAATTCCAGTTACTTGGACCACATTCACAGACTTGGTTATAATTGTAGCCTTTAGCTTGCTCATGTTCTTGCTTGGGTGTGGGAAATCATCCACACAAGAGGAGGCAGCAGACAAATACACATTAATAGTAGGTAGCAGATCAGTGAGGCTGCAATCTTTGTCCTTTGGGCATCATCCCAAGTACGAAGCATTACAATTGTTTGCTTAATTGCATCCACCACTGAATTCATATAAAATAAACAACCTTCCACATACCAAAATTGTTTGACTTTCTTTGCTTCGAGTTATTTGACTATTTTCATGAGGTATGATTTTGTGCATTGGGCTCTGTATAGGCTCATCATGAACATAGCTTCAGTCAGTTTTCTCGGGTTTCTTCTTATTGTGGCGTTTGGAAGAATGGAGAGATATTGGATGCATAGTGATGGATTAATGTCCATTTTTTGGCACAACTCCTTAATGTAGGATTGCTCATTCTGCTTGGCAAAGGTATATTGAAAGCCTAAAATGCATAAGATGCATAGTAAGAGAAATGATGGGAAAATGCTAGATTTGCTCATTTTTAGTTACAGGACACAACACAAGGTGTGTGTATATATTGTTAAGAATAAATATCCCACATTGGAAAAATATATCAAAAATAGATAGGTATATAATAATTTGAACTTAATTATTTAATTGGTTAGGTCTAATCTTTTAACAATTCATTTATGGACTTAATCTACTCCTATTCAAATTACCTCTACTCTTTCAATTCAATTTTTACGATGATATTAGAGCCCACCAATACTTTAACAAGCCAAGAAAAGATCCTGAGATCCGTGTGAAGAAATTGAATGGTGAAACCCAAGTGAACAATCCACCACCCACATGAAGGTTGAAAGAGGTTGGATTTGGAGAAAAAATGAAATTGATGGAAGTACCATGGAGCAAAAATTAGAACAAGACTAAAGACCAGCCCTTTGAGTCCGAAGAAGAAGGAAAAAGAAAGAAAAAAAAATTAGAATAAGACTGGAGATCAATCCTCCTTTTGAGTCCAAGAAAGCAACTGACAACTGGGCTCTTAATAGAAAAAGCCCAAGCCTAATAACAGTTGAGAGGGAGTGTTGGAGAATGGAGGAAATCTCACATTAAAAAAGTAAGGAAAAAGAAAATGGTTTATAAGTTGATGACTCCAAAAAATAAAATGGCCTAAGAATGTGCCCATTGATGAAAAAAGCCCAAATTTAATGAAGCCCATGGTGCTGTAAAATTCTAACATACACATATAGAGAACGGAATTAATTTGTCACTTCTCACAGAACTTAGTCCTACAAGATAACCTAAAAAGAATGGGAGTGAAGGTTGTTCGGAAGAAATGGCACTAAATCATCATCTAGGAAAGAAAACTAGAAATTATTTAGCACTCAATCTGCTTTAATTAATGGCTAGAAATTTACCCCTGCATTTGGAGGGGATTTTCTTTTTCTTTTTTTTCCTAAATTATGTAGAGGTATTTATAAAATTTTCTTTTATGGGACTCGGTAACATGCATGCTCATTCTATAGGATATAATTCAATATCTTTATTAAACTCTCTTAATAATTTGTATCTTAATTAATTTATTTTTGTCTTATCTAATAATTTTTAAAGAAATGAACTTTTCAAACTAAATTATGAATTATATTTTGACCAACTTATTAACATCTTCCAATTTCACTGTATTAATAATAATTAGTTATATTTTCCAAAAAAAAGCTTACTGTAATTATATTTATCAAAGAAATTATTAAATTATATTTTGCTGGCAATTCACATATACTTTTATGGTTGAAAGCTATGGATAACAACTTTCGTTTTGCTGGTCAAGAGGCCTAGTGCCCCTATTTGACCAATGTCTCTTTGGACTGAGGAATCTTAATGGTGCTTCTCTAGAGGCAGACGAAGCTGTGGTACTAGGAATATGAAATGTCGTTGCCCTTTCTCGACTGGAACCTCTATTTTCCCCTCAAACTTCTTCACTGAATCGGATTCTTTAAATGCTGTCAATGTGTCTTTAGTTCAGATGGCTGCAGACCTCGGAAATTACAAAATTCCTTTAAGTCCTTCGAAGTGCTTGGCAATGTTTCCTTTAGGCTCATTCTCCGAGAATGAAGTTCTGTTGCAGACTCCTGGCAAAGCAAGGCGTTCACAAAAGCTCATCGGAGTTCACTGCGTGGGTTTAGTCCAGTTTTAAGGCCTCTCCAGGTTTTGGTTGTATGCTGCACATTTTCTGTGCTCTGTTTTTTACGGGTAACTTTGTTATTGTTAATTTTTGTTTTGGCTGTTCCAACTGTTACTTTTGGCTTTTGCCTTATTAATAAAATGCCTCTTGCTTGATTATCAAAATAATAATAATAATAACCATCAACATTAAAAATAGATTTAAATTAAATTGAAACACCAGAATTTGATACATATAACTGTAGGAGAAAAAAGTAGTGTTTGAGAAAAATGATGATTATGTTTTGCTATTAAATAGGGAAAAATATGATTGAAAATAAGACATTGGCTAAAATGAGAATAGACAATATTTTGTGGAAGCAAAGTTGAATCACTTAACTCTAATAACATGATAAAGTTTAAAATAAGGTGAAAAATAAACAGATGATATGAGGAAGATTTATGTAATTTGGCTTGAGAGTTTACATCATGGACACAAAAGTCTAATGATTACATTTGTTTTTATTCACATATGCATAATACATATAAAGTCCCATTTGGTTCAAATTCTTGAATCGGAATCGGACAAAATCAAAAACAGAGTAATTAATTTTCTAAAATGTTTAGTTTAATGAGAAAAATGGGAGAATAAGAATTGATTTCTTATAAAGTTGTTTATTTTTTAAATATGTGAATCTGAATGAATGCAAAACTTTCTATAAAATTTCTATTTTTAATGTATATGCATATTGTTAATAATATTTTTATAAATATTATGATGATCATATTTAAATTTTTATTTGTTTTAAATAGTGAAAAATATTGTAAATAAGTGTTTAGCTTTAATTTTTTAATTTGAAAATGTCTGTTAATTTTTAATTCTATATTTTGGTAGATATTTATTTGAGATAATAAATTATTATTTTTTTATTTTTATCATTATTTTGATATTATTTTAATTTTTATTAATTTTAAATATTTATATATTTTTATTTAAATTTATTTAGTTAATATTTAATTTTATATTTTTATTATATTTAATATTAATATTGTAAATAATACATGACAAATAATTAGTTATTTGACCCAAATAAAATATTTGACTTGATTTCTCATTGAAAATGGAAATTTGATTCCATGGAGAAAACAGATTGAGTGATTCTCCCGAATAGGGAAACTTATTTCAATTTCCGGAATTTTTTCGGTGAACCAATCAAATTTCTCAGTCTATCAATCCATTAGTTTTGTCAATCAATTACATATATATTTTTCTCTTCATCGTGAGGTTATCTACCACTATTTTATATGTCAGGCAATAGACCTATAATACTCATTTTCCCACATTTCTACTTGCTTAATTGACTTAGCTTTTGTATCAAGGAAATGTTTAAGAGCCGTTGGATCATAAGGAGGAGGCAAAGTGCATGGATTTGTATCACTAGGAAGCATCACCATAGACTCCATCATGAATTTCCTGTGGATGCCATTAGCTGAGCAACCCATTGTTTCTGAACATACTTCAACTGCTTCTGGAGGTATTGCTGGTTTGTATTTCAACATTTTCGCATATTCATTTAGCAGATGAAACATGTAATCATATATATTTTGCATCTTCAGATCCTCTTGTACAAAGTTGCTAGCGCCTTTCCCTATGGCTTGTGCCTGAAATATATATGTCATTTGGTAATAGATTTTTTAAAAGGGGAGAAGCTATCAGGATTTGAGTTTCTAACCTTAAACATTACTAGGCAGACACACAATTAACTAGATTATTAATTTAATGGCAAGATGAAAATACATAAAAATAGGTGTACCTCTTCAGTGTGATTGTTGCCCCATTCTACAGCAAATTTGAGAGATGTGCACTTAGAATTGTCCCTAATAGGCCAATAGTGTTGCAATGGAACCATTCCTCTTATGTAGAAATCATAGTAACGGGGCCTTACGTATAAAGTCATTGAATCACATGCTAAAATGTATTTCTCACTTACAGACCAGGCCCATCCTTCTATATAGATCTTATATCTGCAATTTTTTTTTAATTATTATTACTTTTTTAACAAATAATTAATATATAGATACTTACTGGAAATTTTTTTTTTTCTTACCTGTGAGTGCATTGATCTGCTAAATTTGATTGTTTATACCCTTGTTTAGATTCTTGTTCCCAATCCTGAAATAAAATTTTATTAGAAAAATTATAATAAGATAAAAGAAAATAAAATTTATTTTTTAAAAAAATTAGGAATAAAAAATAAAAAAAAAAAAAAAGTTTTTTTGCCTGAATGTACAAGCGAGTGTTCCAATCGTTTTTGTCGGAGACATTGCATTTGAGAAGGTCTTGTCTAGTTTTATCCACATATGGGTTCCCTCTCCAATAAGCAAAGGGCACTCTGTCCTTCCATTCGGTTCTTTTGTTGCCTTCTTTAATGTCCTTCAACACATTTTTCCATGGCCTAATGTTGGTCTCAGCCCTGCCATACACAAATCACAATCATAATTCAATTACATCTCCAATTTGTAAATAGTGAAAGATTTTGTTAACCTGTTGAAATAATTAATGCAAATAAAATTATATCAATTTATCTAAAAATGAGTAAAATAAGAAAAAAAATAAAGAGATTTTAAGAAACTAAAATTTACTCTAATTAATTGCAAATCGCTATGATTTAAAGTGATAAAATCAAATTTTCTATTTTTTTTCTTGTGTTATTGATTTATAGGTAAATTTGCACTAATTATTCCTTAACCAATATGCTATTGCTTACAACATTCATTAAGGAAAACCCATTAGAGCAAAAGAAAAGGGATAAAAAAAATTAAAAGTAAAAAAACAAAAGAAGAAGAAGTGAGAATTGGTTAGCATTTACGACTTACCAGCCCCAAAATGACCAATCAGGGAACACCATATCTAAACTATGCTCATCCCCACAATATCTAAACAGTGGCGGTGGAGCAGCACTATTTGCATCCTGAAAGTCCTTTGACTTGACAACAGGTCTATCATCACAATCAAACACGAGTTCTAAATCAGGCAATTTTCCAGGGTACAACCTTAGAAGCTGCAATATACCCCATAATGTGAACAAATCTCTAGTTTGTATTGACTGCCTATACTTTTCTACATACGCCTTTCCCTCCACAATCACAAGTCTAAAATGCGCCGTCCTCCGTGCTCGTTCAATCATGCCCCTTGTAATTCCGGTCTCTCTCCAGGGCCGTAGATCTTCATGAATCCATCGGAAGTATTGTGGACAAGTATCATTTGATGGATGGTCAGGATTGTGTTTTGTTGGGTAGTAGTGTTGTGGACAAGTTTGTGCCAAGTTTCCAGTAACGCATTTGAGTGGGAATTCTTGTTTCTTTGGTATTTTAATGGCTGTTTTTGGGATTGTTTTATGAAAATAAAGTCCTCCAAACTGATGAGATTATAAACGTTAGTTGCATTATTAATAATAGTTACTAATGAAAGATCAGGGGAAAAAAAAAACACTATGTATGTATACTTACAGTAGTGTCAAACCAACCCACACAAATCAAGATGCCAAGGAAGAGAAATAAAAAGAAGAGAACTAAAACAGCTGTTGCATGATGTCTCTTGTTTAAAAGTCTCAAAGGTGTCTTTAGGAGTTGTCTCAAGCTGTATAGAGTTTTCTCATCAATGCTCTTCTTCATGCTTCGGTATTAATGTTCCAATGCAAGTTCAGTTCCATGACAGTACTATTATTATAGATCTTAGCACATATATAACTTCTAGTTTACGTCTGCCTTTTGGATACGGTTAATATAATGCTACAAGTAAAGTCAATTTTACGGATTAGTGAGTTATTAGTCAAGGTCTTTCCTGAATGAATTAAATGGCTCAAGTCCTCCCTTATATATATAGTACAACTAGCTAAAGTGGTGTTGAGAAAGTTCAAACTTTAATTTGGT
Source organism: Reutealis trisperma (assembly GCA_947687605.1). Lineage (NCBI taxonomy): Eukaryota > Viridiplantae > Streptophyta > Magnoliopsida > Malpighiales > Euphorbiaceae > Reutealis > Reutealis trisperma. The sequence continues at coordinate 2,760,482 of CANTUT010000033.1, read as the reverse complement.
GGAAAATTCTTACGTATACTGGATATATACATAAATCTAGTAAGATAATAACATATAGAGAAAAAAAAAAAAGATATTGATATTTTTTTATTGAATAAAAAATAGATAAAAAAACTATATTTACTAAAATCTCTCATCATTTATTAAATTGGTATATGAGATAAGTTTATATACTCAGCGTAGATAAGAATTTTTCTTAATTTGATTTCGTTGTCATATAGATAAGTAACCCACATGCATGGCTTGTTCGTTCTTGACCAAGACGAATGCAAAATAATGTTTTCAACGAAGGATACCCTTTATTCTTCTGGAAATTATTAGTGCACCTTTTATTTACAAATGCCTAGGATCTATAAGCATTATTTATATTGGCCATATACTATATTAAAAAAAATCTTATTTACACTGGTTATATATGTTTATACCTCAATATATTGAACAAACATGTTGAAAATTATCTTTAAAAAAAAATATTATTAATTAGAAGTAGTTATTTATGGACAAGTAAATGCGCCCCATGTGTATTTATTTTGCATTGATGACTTGAATAATGATATACAAGCTTTAGCTATTTTTTTAATTACAATTTGCAAGAAATTATACGCAAAGCCTACTGTTTTGGATGGTGTTTCAAATCTTAATTTAATCTCATAAAAAGATAAAGTCCCAGCTTACGAATAAGTGTTTATCTTATGGTGTAATAGTTTTTTTTTTTTTTTTTATCCAAATAGATGTAATAGTTCAATGGGCTCAAAAGTACCAAGTAAATTGATATGCTGTAAACTAACCGTTATACAATTTGAGAGTTATAAGGACCACAATTAAAAAAAAAGAAAAAAAGCAACACAAATAAATTTTATGCAGTTAAATTTGTTAATATATTTACATTTACCGTCACTCGTAATGATAATTTACTAAATTATTATAGTTTTAGATAGACAAAATTTCAAACTCTCGCACAACATCATTTCTCGTCACAAATACATTCTAACTATACACACTTCATTAATATGCAAAAGTCGCAACTATTGAATAAAACCCCAAATTCAACTATTAAGCAAGAGCCGAAAAATCTCTCATATGATATTCACATTTATAATGTTATTAACTATCAATCCTAACTCAATAAAAATTTGCACTCAATTAAGAATAATATATGCTTTACAAAAAATTCTCACACTCAATAAAAAAAATTCTTCCAAGTTCTATTAACATTTTGAGTTATAATCTTTAATAATCTTTTTCTTAACTCAAAATCTCACAATTGTGCAATATTCAACAATCCCAACACTAATAGGGAAAACATAGGGCCTTTTACATAATTATGTAAAAAAAAAAAAATATTTTCCAATATGAGTTAGGTGGAAAAATATTTCCCCACTTACACTCTTTTATGCCATGTGGCATAAAAAAGAGTCAAAATCACCAGTATAACTGGCGATTTTGGTAAAATAAAGTTTATTTGGACATCGCCACTGCCCTCTTTTTCTTTTTCTTTTTTTTTTTTTTTTTTTGCATGGTTGCCACTTGGCAACCATGTTTTTTTAATTTTTAATTTTATAATTTATATTTATTTTATAAAAATTTTAACTAAATAAAATTATAAATGTTTATATATTATATAAATTTAATATTTTTAATTATTAAAAATTAGAAAAAAATATTTTTTAATTTTCACAATTATAAAAATTTTTACATAAATATTATTATTAAAATTTTTTTATTAATTTTTGTACATAAAAATAATTAAAAAAATAATTTTTATATATAAAATTTTCATACATAAAAAACACTTACTGATCATATATGAAAATTATTTTTAACAATTTCTTATTTAATTTTTCAACATTATTCACTTTTTAATATTTCATAAAAAAATTTATTTAATTTATATTTCTTTTAGTATATCAAATTTATTTTTACTATAAAATTCAAAAATTATTTTTATAATTGTGAAAATTAAAAAATATTTTTTTTAATTTTTAATAATTAAAAATATTAAATTTATATAATATATAAAAATTTATAATTTTATTTAGTTAAAATTTTTATAAAATAAATATAAATTATAAAATTAAAAATTAAAAAAACATGGTTGCCAAGTGGCAACCATACAAAAAAAAAAAAAAAAGAAGAAGAGGGACATCGCCACTTGCAGTGGCGATGTCCAAATAAATTTTATATTAACAAAATCGCCAGTATAATTGGTGATTTTGACTATTTTTTATGCCACTTGACATAAAAGAGTATAGGTGAGGAAATATTTTCTTACCTAACTCATATTGAAAAATATATATTTTTTTTACATAATTATATAAAAGGCCCGAAAACATATTTGCTCTGCGAATTGTTCTATCTAGCCTAAAGACAAAGCAAAAAGAATATTAATTAGAAAAAAATAGTAATTTTTTAAATATTTATAAGTTAATTTGACAGTTTTAATGATTATTTAGTTCTTACTTTAATTTTTTATAAGGTCTCAATTCAAGATTTTCCAATTTTGTACGTGATCTAATACTACTATACTGATATTTTTAATTTCTACAAAATACTAATATTTCAAAATTTGTAAGAACACCCACCATACACACCCCCCACCCCCAACAAAGCAACCAATCTTACGCGATTGACGGCGTTCTTAATTGCCTTAGCCCGCCCGTCAAGCTCAATTGTCTTAAATCAAAGTCAAAGTCAATCCCCTAAATTTTTTTTCACGTCATCTGCACTACAGCCTCATAACTCAATGGTCCATACCATTTGTTGATTGGATTGTAGTGCTTGTAATTTACGATTTAGGATTTGTGCCAGTAATCATAATTTTTTTTCACGTCATCTGCACTACAGCCTCATAACTCAATGGTCCATACCATTTATTGATTGGATTGTAATGCTTGTAATTTAGTATTTAGGATTTGTGCCAGTAGTCATTTTCCCAAATCTCCACTTGCCTAATTAATTTAGTTTTTCTATTTAAAATTTTGCAATCCATATTGATAGTGTATAGTATTTGAGATATAAAAATTAGCGTATTTTGAAATGTATATTATTTCTATGTGTTTTATACATTTTGAAAAAAAAAAAATGTGTGAAAATTCTCCAAGAGCCGTTGGATCAAAAGGAGGAGGCATAATATACGGACCAGAATCACTAGGAGACATCACCATAGACCCGATCATGAACTTCTTGTGTCCCATTGCAGGGCATGCATGCCATTGTCTCTGAACATATCTCCAGTGGTCTTTGAGGTATAGCTGGCTTGAATTTCAAGAATTTTGCATATCCATTTATTTAATAGATGAAACATATAATTATGTACACATGATCCATCTTTAATTCTTCATGTATGAAGTTGCTAACAGCCTCCCTTATTGCGTGTGCCTGAAAAAGATATATATATTTTATTCAAAATAAAAGGGTAGACACTACCAATTAAGATTCGAACTTCCATTCCAAGACTTAGTCCAATTCAGTCTATAGCATCCACAAACTTTATCGTATCTCCTTTTTTGTTTTAAGTTTCATGGCAATCTTTCTAAACTTTGATAGGATCAAAAAGAATAATGAACACAAATAAAAACTCCATGCTTTTTACAATATTTTTTTTTATGATAGTGAACGGTATAAATTTAGAAACGTTTTTCTCCCAGTTGCAAGAAAAAGACAATATGAAATTTTGAATTGTCAATTATGTTTTTTATGGAAATAATAAACTAAGTCCGGTAATTTATGATACAAGTGTTCAATTAGTTGCTATACAAATAATTAATTGCAAGTCCCTTGTGATCACAAAACGTGGCCATTAAAGAAAAATCACTATTTTTAAATTAGTAATAATTTTATCATAATTTGTCAAAAAAATTCATATTAATTACAATATAAATTAGAAAAACATCTCTCATACTTAAAAAATGAAATGATAAATTAGTCATTTTACTATTTTTTTATTGAATTATTAAATGATCACTTATTTATGAATAAAACTAACTTTTTTAATGGTCTTTTTTTTCAGAATGGAGAGAATAAGTGACAATTAAAGTTTAAGTATAATTCTTAAAATAATCACAACTTTATTTTAAATAGACAAAATTATCCCTATTAAAACTCTCATTTACTACTCACAATTTCTCTCTTTTTATGAGCTGCAATAAATGAACAAAATGAATATTAAAGGTAAATTTAGAGTTTTACCATTTTTTTTTATTGATTTACTAAATTGACACTTATTTATAAATAAAAGTCAAAAACTTATTTGGCCAATTCGCATTTTCCCATATCTCCACTTGCCTAATTAATTTAGTTTTCATATCTGAAAATACTACAAGAGCCGTTAGATCAAATGGAGGGGCGTAATACATGGATCAGAATCACTAGGAGACATCACCCTAGACTCGATCATAAACTTCCTTTGCGCCCCGTTTGTAGGGCATGCCATTGTCTCTGAGCATATATCCAGTGCTCCTTCAGGTATTGTGGGCTTGAATTTCAAGAGTTGCATATTCATTTAATAGATGAAACATGTAATCATGTACAAAATCCATCCACCACAAATATATATATATATATATATATATATATATATATATATATATATATATATATATATATATATATATATATATATATATATATATATAATTTCTTGACTAAAAATTTTGTCGGTAAATTATTTTTTTTAGTCAATAATATATTAAGAGAGAAAATAATAAGAGTAAAAAAAATAAGATAAGATAAATAATTTATTAAATTTATTTTTTTGTTTACTAAATTTATATAAAAAATTTAATCAAAGAGTACATGAGTATTAAAAAGTATGAAAATATTAAGCGATGAAAAAGAAAATGAAAAAATAATTAAAAGAAAAAGAAAGAAAAAGAAAATTTATTTGAGAAAAATAGAGAGAAGTGTGGGAAAAAATGATGAGGATGAGTCCTTTTATATTTTTTTTACGCCATTTACCGACTGAATTTCAGTCGATAAATTTTTTAAATGAAAATTTGAAGAGAAATTTCACTCTAAAATTTTTATTTACTGACATATTAACGACTAAATTTTTGTAGGTAATTTATTTTTTATTTTTTAAAAATTAAATGAAAATTTTGGAAGAAAATTTCCCTCCAAAATTTTCATTTACCAATTAATTACCAACTAAATTTTTGTTGATAATTTATTTTTTACATTAAATGAAAATTTGGAGGATAATTTTCCTCCAAAATTTTTATTTGCCGACGGAATAATGTCGGTAAATTAGAAAGTTTTTGTAATTAAATTAAAGAAAATTTTATCTTTTGATTTACCAACTAAAAGTTTTATCGGTAAATTTGCTGATGAAAATTTTAGTAGGTAATTTTAAATTTTTTTGTCGATAAATTAAAAAAATATTTTGTTCTCTAATTTACAGACTGAAACTTTTTTCAGTAAATTTACCGACGGAATACTTTTGTCGGTAAATTAGAAATCTTTTGTATTTGAATTAAAGAAAATTTTACTTTTTGATTTACTAACTAAAATTTTTGTCAGTAAATTTACCGACGAAAATTTTAGTCGATAAATTAAAAAAAATATTTTGTTCTCTAATTTACCGACTGAAACTTTTGTCGGTAAATTTACAGACAGAATACTTTTGTCAGTAAATTAGAAAACTTTTGTACTTAAATTAAAGAAAATTTTACTTTTTTTTCGGTAAATTTACCGACGAAAATTTTAGTCGGTAATTTCAAATTTTTTGTTAGTAAATTAGAAAAATATTTTGTTCTCTAATTTACCAACTGAAACTTTTGTCGATAAATTAAAAAGCTTTTATACTTGAATTAAAGAAAATTTTATTTTTTAATTTACCAGCTAAAATTTTTATCAGTAAATTTACCGACGAAAATTTTAGTTGGTAATTTTAAAATTTTTTGTCAGTAAATTAAAAAAGAATTGTTTTCTAATTTACCGACTACAATTTTTGTCGGTAAATTTACCGACAGAATATTTTTGTTTATAAATTAGAAAGCTTTTGTAATTAAATTAAATAAAATTTTGCTTTTTAATTTACCGACTAAAATTTTTGTCGATAAATTTAGCGATAAAAATTTTAGTCAGTAAATCAAAAAGCAAAATTTTCTTTAATTCAATTACAAAATTAATCTGTAAATTATTGCTAATTTTTTACACCATTTTTTTGCATATTATTTAGCGATGAAATTTTATAGTCGGTAATTTTTTGTTAGAAAATCATCAGTAGTTTGTAAGTAATTAAATAAAAAAGAAAATTTTCATTTATCGTCGATATTCTGTCGTTAATTTAATAAATTTACAAATAAAATCATTTTTGTCTGTAAATTTAATCGTTAAACTGTGATTTTCTTTTAATAATCTTTACTTCCTCATTGTATAAAGTTGCCACCAGTCTCCCCTATGGCTTGTGCCTGAAAAAATTAAGTATTACACATATATTTCTTACAAAGTTAAAAGTAAATCATTGAGTATTTGATTTAACCGTATTGGAACCGTCTCCAAAACCATAAGGTTTTAAGTTAAAGTCCTCAATCAAAGTTAAATTTGATCGAATTATAATCAAGTCAAATCAATTAAAACAATATTTATGAATATGATTAGGCATAAAGAAGTAGAAAAAATTGATGTACCTTCTGAGTGTGATTGTTACCCCATTCCGCTGCAAACTTAAGAGAAGTGCACTTGGTATCATCTCTGATAGGCCAATAATGTTGTAATAGAACCATACCTCTTACAGAGAAATCGTAATAACGAAGCTTCACATTCGATGTCATGGAATTGCATGCTAAAATGTATTTATCACTTAACAGACCAAGCCCATCCTTCTATATAGAACTTGTATCTGTTATATTTTTCTTATTTACCATTAAATATTATTCCATAAACAAAAATTGCAAGGAGGGAAATATGCATTTCTTTTTATTTACCCATAATTACCTATGGGTGCATTGATCTTGAAGATCTGATTGTTTGTACCCTTGTTTACATTCTTGTTCCCAATCCCGAAACAAAATTATACTAAAAAATTGAAACTATACATCATTGGTATTGAAAGATTAAGAGAAGTGAAAACATTTTGTTAATTTAATTACCTGAATATATAAGCGAGTGTGCCAATCATTTTGGTCAGAGACATTGCATTCAAGGAGGTCTTGCTGGCCTGGATCCACATGTGGGTTCCCTCTCCAAAATGCATAGGGTACCTGTCTTTCCATTTAGTTCTGTTGTTACCTAGATGACACAGAAATGAGAAAAGTGGAATCGAGAAATAGGAAAATGGCATTTTTAAAAAATATAGAAAATGAAATGTGAAAAAAACACGTTAATATAAAAAATATAGAGGTGTATATATATATATATATATATATATATATATATATATATATATATATATATATATATATATATATATATACACACTAAAGATAATAATTTATAGATATATAATAATAATAATAATTATTATTATTATTATTATAAGGAAAAATTAGGTTGGGGGTTGATATGAGCATGCTGATTTTTTATTTTTTAAATTTAGAAACAGGTTTCTATTTAAGAAAATGAGTTTCTAATTTTTTCTAATTACGGAAACATGCTCAAAACATTTCAATCAAGTTTTCACGAATTTTCAGACAAAAAATATTTTCAAAACGTGATCTCTCAAGAGTTTCTGTGCAACGTAAATTGTTACCTTCTTTTATGTCCATCAACACATATTTCCATGGCCTGATAGTGATCTCAGCCCGACAATAACAATGTCGATTGGCAAGTTTAGTCCATTTAAAGAAGTTAAGCAATTAGCACAACTTCTTGTTTAACGCTTGGATTAATATTTAATAGGGGTTTTATATGCAACCCACACTCAATTGCATTATTATTATACTATGGCACAAATTCATAATATTATGCATTATGTATCATTTAATTTAACATTATTTCTATTCTAATATTGTTCACGTTGAAATGTTCAGAAAAGACAAACGAGAAGTCCGCTTTTTTTTTTTTTTTTTATCTAATATAAGATAATTATTTACATTATATTTAATTAGACATGTTGGTGAACGCTTCTAATCCACTACCACATCAGGCATATAATTTTTTTTTTAAAAAATCCTTTTTTTTTTTTGTTAAAACAAATTAAAACCATTATTTGTATTGTTTTAATGATATAAAAAAATATTTTAAAAAATTAACAGAATTTTCAAGCTAATCGTATAAAGAAGAGAAAAATATCATTTTAAATTATGAAAAGAAGATAATAAGAATTCATTACCAACCCGAAGATGACCAATCAGGAAATACAATATACAAGCTCCGGTCATCTGCACAGCATCTAAACAAAGGCGGTGGGCTAGCATTTGGACTTTGGAAGTCCTCAGATGGAACGATTGGCCTATCATCACAATCAAACATGAGATCCAAATCAGGCAGGCAATCTTCTAGGGTATAGCCTTATAAGCTGCAATATACCCCACAAAGTGAACTATAGATTGCCTATACTTTTTAACATAGGCCTTTCCATTTACAATCACAAGCCTAAAATGTGCTGCTCTACGACCCGTTGGATCATATCTCTTGTTACTCCTTTCTCTCTCCTAGATCTTCATGGATCCATCAGAAGTATGATGGGCAGGTCTCATTTGGACATTCAAGATTTGTGGACTTGTGTACCATTGGGTAGTATTTTGGACGGGCAATGTTGACCATAATTTTTCTAGGTTTAGACTTTTAAGACCTACGGCAACAAAACAACCCACGACCACTATTGCGACATGGAAGAGGATGATATAAAGAAGATTAGTAAAATAGTAGTTGCATTTTTGTGACTCATGCTAATCCGACGTCTCCTTGTTGTGGCTTGCGAATTGTTATTCTTCATGTTTCACTCTAGCTAGCTGGTTTTCTTTTCAGGTTCAGTTCTATAAATGGCCTTGCATGCAGTTCTGTCTATGTATCTTCTACATTACCCTTTAGTTAATATCCATGAGGAGTGGACTTTTCCAAGTCTTGCTCAAGCGTAGAACGAGGGAGGGTGAGATGGATACATCATAGAGACTAGCTAATAGCTTAACTATCTAGTGTTCTAGTCCTGACCACAGCTTTCCCTATACAATTATGTTCATCATTATTAATGTCATTCTGTATTGTTGTAATATTAGCAAGGCGCGATTAAACCAACAATGATTTGTTTACATTAATTATTATTGGTAATAAGAACCCATGAAATTCGTGTTTCAAGGGTTATTTTAATTGAATTTATAATATCATATGTTATATGCCACAGATCGAGTTAACTGTATTGAATTGTACAAACATAATTCGTTATATTTACAACACAATATAGCACTTGACCATTATCCTCTGTAATTTTCTATAGATTTTTTTTTTAAAAAAAAAAAAGAGAGAGAGAGAGAGGGAGGGAGGGAGAGAGATTTCATTCAGTTCATTGACCCAGTATGTTAAAGTCCACAAAAGACTCTGAATAACACTCACAAATGAATCACGCAGAACGATAATCTTCACCTATGTTACTAACAAAGAATATTAACAATATATTATATATAATATTTATTCCGGCACAAGCGTAACAGAGCATCTAATCCAATCAAGATGCAAAATGACCAAATTTGAATAAGTTCCTGCCTAACTGCATGAATTATAAATTGTAATTATGCAAGGTCATAGTTCCTATGCTAGGACTATAGCCTATTAAGCGTATAATTTAATGTAGTCAGCTCGCCAACTACAAGCCTACAAGTCTAATATGGTTAAACCACCACAATGGTGAAGCTGTATTGAAAACACCCAAGGTTTAATATCACATACCTTGCTACCTCAAAATGGAGAAGGCCTCCAAGTCCATTGGTTTTGATGGCCAATTGTTAAAAGGTAATCTTCCTTTAAAAATTTTTGAATTTAGACTGTATGCCTCAGCATTGTTCTGCAAAGAAATTTACCATATAATACAAGTAAGAAAACAATTTTATATGTATTCACAGCTAGCATTAAGTCATTTCACATCATTAATACATATAAAGATTGAAAATTAAAATTTCCTGTTCATGCAAATATCCTCAAAAGGATGCAACCAGCCCAAAAGCCTAAACTGGCAATGACTAAAAGTGTCAATCTTACTGTACCAGGAACAAGAATCAGATTTTTAGATTATTGTTTGCAACAGAAACTAGATTCAGCAGCACACATTTTCCAAATGCAATTATTAGTAAAACCAGAACACCACATTATACCGCCTAATTTTGTAAAACCATTAGGAGATAGTCCATAGTTGACTAAGGTGAAATGAAGAAATTGGCATATGTGTATGAAGTACCATGCAACAACTCTGGTAATGGCAGTTAAACAACACGTGCACCACATGGCATAAAGACAACATCAAAAAATCAAAGAAAAAGATAAGGAAATAAATACTTCTATTCCTTAATTTATCTTCTTATTAGAATAATGAAAGAATCCATAATTACTCAATAAATAATAACCTTGAGTTCTCGATAAGAAGTCTCCTTGGTTGGACTTTTATGTTGGAAGTCCTTCCCCAGTGTCAAGAAAATGTCCAATAATCGCTTTCTGAGACAAAAAGATGAATTATCTGACAATAATAATGATACAACTAAATTTTTTGGAGCATATTTATCAGCTTACTTGCACAGAGATGACTCAGTAGATGCAGAAAATGCTCCTTTAGCAGAGGTGCCTTGTTTTCTTCCTGTAGTCCCAAGAACGACTTCATGCAAGCCAAATTTGTTCCAACATAGAGAATACCTATGGATAAAAGCACACAGAATATTGTGGCAAACAAACAGGAATTAAATAATATATGCAACTAGAACAGGAAAAATTTATTTACCCGCATGTTAGAGTAGCTAGAGCAGAATCAGCATGCTGAAATTCCTCAGGTGGTATAGGAGCTGCACAAAAGAGTGGCTGCAAGTGGCATTAAAAAATGCCATCAAAATCCTATGCACATCCCATATTAATGAAGATGCTATTTCACAGACCTTGTTTACTTGAAAGGGAGCCATCAATTTATTTGACAATGGTAAGATCCGATCATACAAAGACCTTTGCAAGTGGTCCTCCAAAGGAAAATGTTCAAAACTGTTAGGGGATTGTCCAACAGTAATCGAGGAAAGATAAATAGGTTGAAGAAAGTACGAAAGCAGAGCTCCTGAAATAAGAGAAACAGAGATCAGATGAACAAGCACATCAGCAGTTCCTTTTAGTTTATAGAGTATATTCAGCAAAGTCAAAAAGACTTCAAAATGCTGCATTGTAATACGTCATCAGACATGCATGTCTATGCAAGTTTAGCACAAGTAAAAGATTAGCAGATGCCATGCACATGGTGATGGACTACACACACAAAATCGAAGTATTCCATGATTACACCTTGCATGGTAAGAGCAAGCCATATCAACAAAAGAAACATATATACATATATAACAGTAATATATGATTGGTATAAAATTCAGTTCAGTAACTTCACAAATTAGCATAAATTATTTATCCTAGGCAAAGAAAAACCTATTTTGGATAATATTTATATTTTATAGAAAACCTTGAACTCCAAGGACATTCCAACGAGCAATCTTATCAGAGCAGCTAACTGATAAGGTTGTATCACCACGACCAGGCTTCCTTTGGACCATGCCACTGAGTTGTAAGCCATTAGCTGTGAAAGTACCCATCTAGATTAAAATTCAAAAGATTGCAGATGCTAAGACTATGGCTTCTATTAAAAGAATTTAAAGAATAAAATGATACAACTAAATTAGTAACTGATGAATGATAAGAAAAAATGGCAGCTGGCAGGCCTAACAATAATGAGGGGAAAGCTTAAAAGAAGCTTCCTGGTTAGGCCAACTATTCAACACAGAGGTCACAAATGTTATTTAGGATGGAAACGGATGGAAATGTTGGTCTGAATACATGAAAATCATTTTGGAGTTATAACGAGTCAATGGCTAAAGAACTGAGAATCAAAACAAGGCAGAAAGGAATCAAAAGGAAAGCCAGTGAACTAACCATAAGCTACAGAAGTACAAACATTACTTAGGACAAGAAAGGAAAACTGGGAAAGGAGGTAAAATCCATTTAAGATCCTTGTGTACCATTATTCTCTTCTGAAGTCTCAAAAATTTCATCTGTGGAACCATTAGGCTTGCCTCGAGGCAATAGCGAATCCCCTCCTTCTCTTAGGAAGGTGTTTCTCATAGACAATAAGGGTGAACTCATAGAAGCATCTCCACCTACAAAAACCAATTAATAGATATAAAGCCACAAAACGTGTACATATATGAAGATATAAACTAACATCTAACTAATGCAAAAAACAAAGAAGATTTATATATATTAGATAAAACAGGAGAATATCACCAAGAATTACATGGCATCTGCGATATGTACAGATGTAATTGCCAACCCGCTCTCATTTTTAATATTCCCCAATCAGAACCGTCTTGCTCTAAATGGAAAATGCAGTTTTTGACACCATCACTTTGCAACTGTTGGCTTCCATTGTCATTTCCATCCTTACTTAAAATATCAAAGAGGCATTGAACCTCTGAATAGAAGAACCTAGTTTAATTTCAAAAACACCATGCATATGCAGCCAGTTAGAGAGATGAAGCAACAACAGTTTCATCTAAAACATTACAAGGACATATCAGCATCAGCTCGATTCCAACAATAAACATGCAAATCAAATTATAATGATATCATAAATCATGAACATGTCAACAAGCAAATCAAAGCATGATAGATAAGCAGCAAAATTTTCAAGGAAACAATTATTTAACCTTATTAATGCTCTTCGTGCAATAATTTCAGCGTGTGAATCGTTAACAATATCACCTTGCATGCTCAAGTGCGAACGCCCAGTGCATTTTGTCCCCGTTCCTAAGGAAACAACTTCTAAATCTGAAATGAATGCAACAATAATCCAAATTATACCTTAAAAACACTTTGAATTTGATCATTTGAATCCAAAATGAATGAAAAATTGGAAAATAACAAAATAAAAATTGAAAGTTGAAATTTCAGTTTTTCAATTCCATAAATTCAGAACCTAAAAGAGAGACAAATAGTTTAGGGTTTAGATAGAGACCTTGAGAAGGAGAAGAAATGAGAAAAGAGGCCAAGACAGTTACTTCGCGTCCCTGAGGCTTTCCTTTCTTAGGAAGAGAGTTGTACAGCGAAATCACTTTCTCTGATACCTTCTCTCCCCATCTTTTCTCTGCCCAACTACTTGTTTCCATTGCTTCGTTTCAAGAAACGATCAGTAAACTATACCATAGTAACACCACTCTCTGACTCTTTAAACTGCACATTGGACTTCACCGTTCTTTTTTTTTTTTTTTTAAGTTTTGGCTCGACTCAGATTCTATCACCAGACTTTTCCAACGACTGAACTTCACCGTTCTCGCTTCCGTCAACGGCGCGCCGCTTTCTTTTTCTTACTATATTACGACGTCGCTTAGAGGATAAACGCCGGCGTTTCATTTCTAACTGTCTTTGTACCAACTCACGGAACTTGCCAATAATTTTAAGAGGTTAAATTAGTTGAAAAATCCTAAACTATACAGTATTTAACAGTTTTATCATATCCTTTCAAATTTTTCACACACATTTTATAGTTTAAATTTTTTAATAATTTTATCTCATTCTTTTATATTTTTCACACAAAATCTTATACTTCAATTTTTTTCTAAATTACAATTCAATGATAGAAAATAAAAACCGTAATAAGTGTTTCTGAAGTCTAATATTTATTTTTTGTATTAAATAAAAAAATGAGCAAGTAATATCTAACTCGCTCAAAATGGTGCATTTAAGATCTCAAATCTTTACCATAATATCTCCAGGATTTAATTAGAACAAAACTTTGATTTTGTTATTTTTAATGCCCAAAATTGTGTGCTGTCATGGCATATTAAATTATTAATGTCTTGCAATTTAAAGAAGTAAAAAAACTTAGGTAAAACATTTTCTCAATGTCGATTGAGGTAGTATGCGATATTATTTGTGTGAAATTATCTCGTTTTTGTATTTTTTGTCATTAAATTGTATTTTGGAAAAAATAAATGTATAAACATTTGTGTGAAAAATTTGAAAGAATAGGATAAAATTATTAAATATTGCATAATTTGTGATTTTTTAAATAATCAAACCTAAAAATACAACCACCGAGTTTTAGTTCGTATTAGTTATAATAATTAAAAAAAAGAAAAAAAGCTAGTGATTTTATGAATATATATATATATATAAATTAAAATTAAGGGACATAAGTATTATTAATGATGAAAATTATGAGGTTTGATGTTCTATTCAAATCAAATTAAATTAAATAAAAGCTCAATTTGCCCATAAACATTATTTTTATATCCAAATAAATTTAAAATAGATAAAAATTTTATTTCACACTCAATTAGGCCTAATTTTAGGAGTGTATTCAATTAGAATTTTTAAGAATATTTATAAATTTTTTTTTAAGTGAATGGCTTTTATAGAATTTATAAATTTTTAATGACTTTTATAGAGTTCATGAATTTATTAATGACTTTTATAGATTTTATTTTAAAAAATTTTTATAAATTTTTATAGACATTGATTAATTTTTATTAATTTTAATTTAATTAATAAATTCATATGTTGATATATGATAAAATTAATAAAAGCCCCTAACCAGCATCTAGTGCGTGTGTCTCACATTTAAACTTAGAGAGAGTGAAGAGCTACTGATCCAAAAAAAAACAAAAAAACAAAAAAAATCTACAAGAAAATTGAAAAATATTCTCATTGATTAAAATAGCACCCAAAAATTCTAACAAATAAATTAAAAAAATTATTATCAATAAACACTTTGAGAAGACGATGATAATAATATGGAACTCCGATTGCTGTGAAATGGATTGAGAAAGAAGAGCTAAGTTTTTTATCGATGAAGAGAAAAAGAATTTTAACTAATCTTGATCAGGCAAAAGGTTTGAAATTTAAAATTGGCTAGAACCGGCCAGACCTATACCCAGAACCAGCCTGGATGCTAATTTTTATTCAATTCATACTTTTGATGAACCCCAGTCTGCTGAGTATCCAAATACAGAAACACCCCTATATACATATAAAACTATATCTTCTTATATTTTACATATCAAATAGTTAAATTATACAATGTGATTAATAATATTCTTAATCAATGTAATTTAAACAAACATTATACAATGAGAAATAAATAAATAATAATGCAATGTTGATGCTATTACTGTCAATGTAATGTTGATGCTATTATGCTAACCAATGCAATGTTGCAGTTGTATATTTTATGCAATTTGGCGCCAACGAAATGATCAAACCTGGTTTGGTTCGCATCAAGCTCTTGCGATGGCGGTCTCCAGCGTGCTTTCCTTTGTCCGGCGATGGCAGGAACTTCGAGTTTCATCTACCAGCAATCGTGCCTTAGCTGCGCTCTTAAGTGGCGATAAATGGATTCCTCCCCAATCTGGTTTTATCAAATGTAATCTTGATGCTGCAACTTTTCCTAATGAGTAATCCATTAGCATAGGCTGTCTTCTTGGCAACTCTATTGGTACGTTCTTGCATGGCTGTGCTAAGAGGATCTCGGATTGTGTAACTACTCCAGAGACCAAAGCTATTGCATTAAGGGAGGCAATTGTGTGGGTTAAATCTCTCGGCTATAGGAAAGTGATTTTTGAAATGGACTGTTTTCAAGTGGTTCAAGTTCTTAACTCTACAAGGCATGATCTTTTTGAATTTGATTATCTGATTGAGGACTGCAAATTTTTATTACAATCTGAACAACTTTATTCTATTTTTTATCATTACAGGACAGCAAACACCATGGCTCATTTCTTCGTAAGAGCTTCAGTTAATTATGCTACCTGTATTATTTGGCGAGTGGCTCCTTCATTCATAGAGCCTTTGCTAATTTTTTATTTTGAGTAATAATATCTCACCATTTTGCCTAAAAAATAATTATTTTTATTAATAAACTTATATGCGCCAAATAAAATGGGATAGACAACGTATTGTAAAATGAGAGGTGTACACCAATAATGAAGAGAAAGAGGCAACGAATTATTATGAATCTATTTTTTAGTCTGCTTCGTTGATTACTTTCACAAGCATGTTTGATGAATTGAAGGTTGGATGAGGCTGGTTTGAAAAAGCAGAAGATATTAAGAACTCGATTTGGTCGGGGATGGAATTTCAACTTTCATTATTAATGATCGATGATATAGAATACAACAAGAAAAGGAAGTTTAGATTAATAAATGAGCAAGAAAAGGACTGGGGGCACCTTCATAAAGCATAATCACTATTTAAGTTATCAATTTGCCCAACTGGCAATTAGCTCAGATCAGCTCACTCGAATAATCTTCCACATGACGTGACAGCCAGACACAGCTAGAGCTCGCACGTATCACTCCATCACTTCCCGCAAATGATTTTTATGGAAACAATAAATAATCTGTCCATGATGAGTAAACGTATAATAGTAACGAAATACAGAACAGCACAAGAGGACGGATACATGGAATCCAAATCATAAAAATCTCCACTGCAATTAAAAAATCTAAATGAATATAACACATTATTAAATTTTTTAATCTTAAGAAATTTCAATTACAATTACAATTACACAAATAACTTTTGTGAAAAATAAATAATCTAACTTCAATTTCAGTTAAAAATAAATAAAAGCGAATTGAAACTGAAAAATTAAATTGAATTAACTAGTTTGATTTGATTTTTAAATACTTTAATTCAATTTAATTTTTAAATAATAAATTAAATTAAATTTGATTCAATTTAATTTTTATTAAAAAAATTAGTTTAAACCAAATCAATCGAAATTTTAATATATATATATAAATTAATTCAAAACTCTTAATCGAACTAAATTTTTTCAATTTGATTCGGCTTGATTTTACATAAAAATTTTAATTCAGTTTGAATAAAATAAAATTTTAATTTTTTTATTATATTTAATTTCAAATTAAATCAACAATTTGTTCACCTCTAATTTCAATAAATATAAACGTAAATAATAATTTTCATCATCAAAATCTCATATTACAAATTCAATGTGGTTTACTCATTTTTCAAATTAATTTGACCCTCAAATCTATTTCTCCAATCGGAAAAAACAAAACATGAATTTCAAATCCATTTTGTAATCTTAATTTCCAAAAATTGTATATAGGCTACAGCTTCAAAATCCAAACTCTAATTATGAACAGTGTTTTTAGCAAAAGATCACGACGCAAGCGTCCCCACTAATGCCTAACAGTTTGTCAAGGCAATCTTTCACTGGGCCCATTTACACAGGCACCATTTTTGTAAGTTTTATCTCTACGTCGTCGTATTAGGGATGCCGACACTACCGACTCATTAACGGCTTCTACGCCGTACTCCTTGTCCATTTTACCTGTAAGCGGTAGCCCAATTATGCTGGGCAAGCATCGTAATCGCATCATTTCTCCAAAATCACCGCTAAGTTTAACCGTTGGATCAACCACTCTCTGACGACGAGTAATTAAAATAAACTTTTTTTGTCGACAACCAGGAACCCGATTTTTCAAAAGTTGGTCCATACTTACGCGACACACGTTACTTGGCGCTATAAAGAGCGCCCACCGAATTTTGTGACTCGCTAAATTTAGATATTACTGAGTTTAGATATTACTCGCTAAATTCAGTGCAAAAAAAAACAGGATTTTGTGACTGGCTAAATTTAGATATTACTGAGTTTTTCTTATTGAGCCGTTGGTATTTGGAGTCAAGCTATGGCAGAGCAGGAAGCCAAAAAGCTGGAAGCAGAATCGCCTGTGACCCCACCGCCTTCTGCACCGGCGCCGACTGAAACTAAAAACGTCGGACAGGAGAAACCTATGGTTCCATCACCTGAAGAGAAGCATGATGAATCTAAAGCTCTCGCTGTAGTCGAAAGTAAGCTCTCTCTCTCTCTCTCTCTCTCTCTGAAACTATTTTTTGCGATGGTTTGTTATTGGAAATTGAATTTAATTCTTAGCTTTGATGATTCTATTATTTTTGGAAACTAAATAAACGGATAATATTTGGCCATGATTATGTGTTTTTCAATTCCTCTGTTTCTTCGTTTATAAATACAAGGATTGAATGATGACAATTATTTTTTTTTGGGTTAAATTTCATATAACAGACAAATGCATATCAATGAAATTTGATTAACAATATTCACAATCCATTTCTACTGAAAAAAAAAAAACAAGGGAAAAGTTATTGAAGCTGAGTATTATATTGTCCTTTAAAATATTTCCATTTTTTGATGTCGTGATTTCAGTTTTTCTATGATTACTTCATTATAAATATATGCCAAATTAATGAGCTGCAATTTTGGTATGGAACTGTGACAGGCTGACAGCTAATCTTTTATTTTTCAGCATTTTGAAAAAAAAAATTAAGAGAATCTTTCCTTTTCTTTTTAATTCCAATATAATTATGAAAAATTCTTTACTGCATCAAATTATTTATTTTTTATTCAATAAATAAAAATATATCAATATTATTTTTTAAGTCATATATTTTTATCTTATTTAATTTGTATATGCATCAAGTGTAAAAAACATTTACTTATTAAATATATTGAGTTAAATTGAGTTAAGCTCTCATATTGCATGGAATATATTTTCAATTATATATCATTTTTATAATTTGTAAATCAAATTCTGGATACAATTTATATACAGTTAAACAACAATATATATCAATTCTTTACCTCAAAAAACAAAACAATATACATCAATTCTGGAAAAATAAAAATAAAAAAAAAAACAACAAAACAATATATATCAAATAATTCCAATTAGGCTTTGTAAGGATGGTGACTCAAATGTTTTTGCGTTGTTTTTGAGTGGAAATATTGTCCCTACTTATTAGAGTAATATCATCCAAAGGGCTTCGATGTTTGTGTGGAAACTGTCCCTACTTTGCATAATGGCATCCAAAGCAGGAGTTTTGGGCCCAATGCCTATGCCATTCATATCCCCAAGTTGGGTCAAGCTTGATGAAGACATGCCATAATTTTGTTTTGTTTTCTTTTTGTCAAATTACCATTTCGCTCCTGAGTTTTTTCTTAATTATTGAATATATCTTTATTTTTTGAAAATTTAATTTAATTATTCCTATATTTTCATTTCGTTCTGCATAATTTTTTATCCTTTTTTCCATTAAAAAAATTAAAATTTTAATTTTAAAAAATAATTTTTTAATACTTAAAATACCTTCTCCCTCTCTCTCTCCAACCAACACTCACCAAAAAATATTAACTGTACTACACTTACGAAAGAAAAAAAAAATTAACTAATTAATAAAAGTTAATTACACATGGGAGAAGTATGCTCGACCGATTTTGAGTAGTACTAACATGACAATCATCAAATCAACTTTCTTTTCTTTTATTTTCTTTTCTTTTCCTAAAAAATAATAATTTTTTATTCTTATTCTTCTTTTTTTTTTTTCTTTTTAACTTGCACAATGATTTTAAAAACTTGGCATCACATTTAATTTGCTTGATAAAAGACATAGCAATCTTTTATCGCTTCTCTATTTTTGTTTCTTTTCTTTTTTCTTTGTATAAAAATATAAAAATAAAAAATTTAATTGTAAATAATGAGTATTTTAATATTTATATGGATATTTAAAAGTAAAAATAGAGAGAATAATTACTATGTATGGAGGAGTTAGTTTGAAAGATTATTTTATTTGTTTTTGAAGTACCGGTCAATATATTAATTAAGATAAATTTTAAAAATGAAATAATAATTTATTTTTTTCATTTTGGATTCCATAAAAATGTGTATTATGGTTAATTTATTTTATTTTATCTGATAAAGAAAAAAAAGTAAAGAAAAGAATTAGCTCAGAAAAAAAAAATCTAAACCAACACACATCTGAATATGCTAGAAATAACTATTACAGTATTACATAAAAGATCTTCTCTCTACAATGGGGCTATGGTTGCTTTATGTAAACTGAAATGTAGGTGTTATTTAATTAGACCCTGTTTGAGGCAGGAGACATTAATTGGAGTGCAGTAGTATTTCAATTGATGGGTTATGTCATATAGGCCATGATTTGACATCCAATTACTTTCATTTGAATTATTTCGATTATACAATTAACTTTAAAATTGTCCTTTATTAGTGTTTTAGGAATTTGATTATTTTACATGCTTAAAATATTTATAATGGTATTTTTTATTTTAAAAAATATTTTTTTTAATAAAAAGTATTTAGTTGATAAAAAATGAAAATTTTTATTTAAATTTAATAAATTATTATATTTTATTTTATTCTATAAATATTAATTATTTTAAGTTTTTATTTTTTAAATTTATCTAATAAAAAAAATAGTATTAAAATTATTTTAAATAAAATATATAAAAATCTGTATTGCATTAAAGTTAAAATAGAGATAACTCTCTTTTTTATTTTTTAAAGTTAAAGAGTTTATTAAAATTTTATTTTTGAGATGATTTTTTATAATAAAAAATTTGACATATATTAAGAAGGCATTAAAAATGATCCTGCAGTGGAACTAAAAGAGAAAATTGATGCTAACTGAACCACATTTCATTTGTAGATGCATCACATCCTTAATGGATCTTAGGTTATTTTTTCTTGTTTTGACAGAGGTTCCAGAATCTGCTTCCGAGAAGATTTCAGGGGGCTCACTTGAGAGGGGTAAATGCTGCAAATACTTTTTAGTTCTTATTTTGCATCTAAAATTTAGGAAGACTAGAAAATGAAATTTGTTAATTTCCCATGGAATTGCAAAACGTTATGTTCCCTAGGAAATGACATATGATAAAACGTTGAATTGTTATGTTTCCCGGAATAACATATGCTCTCATGCTGTGTTTTCCAGATGTCGCTCTGGCTGAGTTCGAAAAGGAAAAGAGAAATTCCTTTATCAAGGCATGGGAAGATAGTGAGAAAAGTAAAGCAGAGAATAAGTGAGGAATTCTCTAATCTACCTTCTTCTTTTTTCCCCTTTCTTTTAATTCAATATGTGGTTTGTTATATGTATCTAAATTACACAAATGAAATGACATCTTAATCATCTGAAAAAATAAACCTATTTTTGAGCAAATTTTGGTGTTTTATTTGTTACTGATTGCCAATTAACACCATCCATTTTCTAATCACCTCCAGCTTGCATACTTTGGATGTTTACTGGTTAACATTGAACTGAACGGTTTTCCGGACAAGTTTTTCTAATATTGATGTTGAAATAGGCATCCAATTAACCTAAAAAGAAAAAACTGTGTTTGCATAATTTCGACCACAAATACACATTAATTATGACAGTTTGTCTGTCTATATATATATATATATATATATAAAATAAGAAGTTGGATTGTTAAAACCCTAGTAATTATGCTGATACTACTGAACAGGGCTCAGAAAAAGCAATCTGCGGTTGATGCTTGGGAGAACACCAAAAAGGCAGCATTAGAAGCCAAGTTGAAAAAGATTGAGGTAATTAAACCTTTGCGATTTAGGTTCGATATACGAATTTTTAATTTTTTTTTTGTTTTTTGGACATTATGGATATTGGATTGGGTTATACATGTCTTGTGCAACACGACTAGTGGAAAGGGATGTTATTGTACTGATATGTTTGGTAGTTCTTTATCAATTTTAGATTCAACCCTAATAAATTCAAGAATTGGCAGGAACAATTGGAGAAGCAAAAGGCAGAATATGCAGAGAAAATGAAAAACAAAATAGCTTTGATTCACAAACAGGCTGAAGAAAAGAGAGCAATTGTTGAAGCCCAAAGAGGAGAACAACTACTAAAGGCAGAAGAAATGGCTGCAAAATACCGCGCGACTGGGCAAATTCCAAAGAAGGTCCTTGGTTGCTTCTAATGTTGTAAGTTCTGAGCCTGGTGTGTGGAATCAGTAAATGGCATAACCATTCGTCGTCTGTTATAGTTTTCGTTGTTATTATTTTATTTTATTTTATTTTTTTTAACTCTACTTTCACGTGTGTACTGTTCTTATTGTATCTTTAAAGTTTGTGTGTGTCTGAAAAATAATTAAATTTCCATTGCATAGTGTGTTTGTATAGAAATACGATATTATGTCTGAGAGAATTCAACTTTATTTTATAAATTGCTGAAATTGCAAACATTTGGATACAAATTACAATTTGTTAAAGAGTACCAAAGAAACTTCTTCAACAAATTGTTGCTATAGAAATTCACTATAATCAAATATCAAAGGTAATTTATGTAGTCTAATGAATTCCATTCAACAAATACTGTGAGTCCCCAAGAGGACGGTCCGGTCAGTAAGGAGTTGGCCTGAAACCAATGGGTCCCAGAATCATTTCCCAATTACATGGGAGATTTAATGAATTTATTGTGTATTGTTATGTATCTGCTCATATTGAATTGTTATACTGCTTAATCTTTGTAATCAGTATCTGTATTATATATTCTATAATATCTCTCGACATAAAAACAAAAAAAGAACAAATACTATGCAGGCTGAAGCAATAGGGCATTCAGACAGAATTCTAATGAACAAATAGTATCATCCAATCGACCAAGCAAATATAGCATTCCATAGCATATTTGCGAAATAAAATCTGAAAAGACTATAATCGTAAAGAATATATTATCTTCTATTAATAATTAGGACACCAGTAGACTAAACGAGGAAACGTTAACATCGCCGCACCCTCTCACTGTACCCAGCCCAAAGTAACTAACCACTTCATAAGCTTCTGTTTGCTTTTACATTGCTTCACAGCTTTTACTACTCTCAAAAGAGTAGCTCAAAAATCAAGCAAAAGAAGCCTCAAAAGTTCAAACTACACTGCAAGCTCTCAAAACTGCATTGCTGAAGAAGTGGCATAGATATCAATGTTTCCTTCCAAGAAGCTCATATCATTGTTAATTGGGAAATCTAATAGAAGTTGTAGTGTTGAGTCTGATGAATCCTCTAACTCAATAGAGCTTGATGAATCTGACCCAGCATTCATATCTTCAGCGTAAGATTTGCAGCTCTTGCATTCCACATCTTCATTTTGATTGCTTGCTGTGGTAGAAGAACCTGCTAAATTTGGGCTGATATCAGCGGTAAGAGCTGAAACTGATCCACATTTGGTTGAAGAAGACGCCTGAGAAACTGAAGCAGGGCTTTGGCAGGTAGTTTTGGCTTCCCGATCAAACTTTCGAAATGATTCTCCAACTTCAGAATTCCATATTCGCAGGAAATAATCACTATCAGTTTTCCCTGGAGTTGATGGATTGAAGAGTGAGGATTCCCTGGAAAGTCGTGCTTCTGCTTCAAGCCTAGCGCTCTCCCATTGTGCCATATGGCGAGTAGCAGGGGATGCAGGTGTCTTTATGACAGGTCCACAAGAAATAAAGGGCTCATGAGTTTGGGGGTCAAGTCCCATGCAAACAAGGCGTTTCTTCAGGTGTGTGTTCCACAAATTCTTTATCTCATTGTCTGTTCTACCAGGTAGTTGAGAGGCAATGGCAGCCCACCTTAATAGCATAGAAATATCAGTCCATAGGAGTTAACCAAGGCTCTATATCACATATAGACAGTTCAACAATCACATTTAAATCAAATGTACAAATAAAAAAAAAAAAAAAAAAAAAAACAAAATCGTATTGATTTAATGTGCTGGAAAAGTATGCAATTGAACAAGAACACAAGACAAATTCAGTTTCAAATAATCACTGTGACTGAGCATGACCTGCTCTAGAATTCCACTTCAATTATCGGTGGAATATTCCATTAAATAGTTGAAACAAATGATTTCCACTTGTTGATTAGGGATCACAATGGGCCAAAACACACATTGTATCATACTATGTGTTTCAAATCTTGAACAATTAATCTTCCGTAGTACTTCTAACTTAAAAAAAAATCATAATAATAATTAATCAATCAAGAACTGTATATAATTAATTCGCCATGATTATATTTGTGTTGCAGTTTCTCTGTGCTCCTCTTTACCTGTTTCCAAGAATACCATGAAGTTGAATAACAAGTTTCTCTTCTTCAAGAGTAAAGGGACCCCTTTTTATATCTGGCCTGAGATAATTTGTCCATCTAAGCCTGCAACTCTTTCCACAGCGAAGAAGACCTGTAAAAAAAATTGCTAGGAAATAGTATATAACTTGCTTGTGCAAAATACAGCAAAAACTGCAGTAGGCATATCTACATGACCCAAACTCTAAAAACAGGTGAAAATTTAAAACCCATAAAAAAGGTTTCTTCAATTTAAGTCTTAAATCAAGGGAGTTGATAGTGAAAATGACTAAACAATGATGGTAATTAAAGATTATTAACAAGTTTGAAGCTTAACACGCACACCCACCCCAAAAAAAAAAAAAAAAAAAAAAAGTCAGGAGTAAGTAGCAATTGACAAGTAAAGAAATACAAATGGAACATAGTTATAGCATCCAATATAGTTGAAACTCGATCCCTAAAGTCCAAACACCACAAGATAACTCAATAAGCATCATAAAAGTTGGTTTCCAAAACCAAAATAATGTTACTTCTAAACATACAAGCTGTAAATTAGTTTGCTGGTTCTCTAAGAAAGAAAGAAACAAACAAACGAATGGAAGGGTAGCTGTTAATTAATTAAGTTTACCAGCTAGCTTAGGGAGAGAGCGCCAGCTGCCATGACCATTCTTGTTGATATAATCTACAAGAATCTCATCCTCTTCAGGTGTCCATGGCCCTTTCTTCAAACCTTTCTTGTCACAACAAGGTGTTCTTCCCATTTTTGTTCTCAAGTTAAAAACACCCAGAAACAGCTATAATGACATTTGCAATGAAGAAGAACAATGGATTATAATAAGTACAGGTATAGAATGAGAGTTTTGAGCTGTGAAGTGTAATCATGTAAGAACAAAGAGAAACAGGGAAACTTCAAATTAAATGCTAGTTTGATCTTATCTAGGGAAATCGAAAGTGCGTATTTATTGCGAGTAGAAGAAAGGACGATCAGCGAGTTTCAAGCTGGCATGGCAATAAATATGGGTTAATTATACATGCATGAATATTGAAAAGTAAAGGCATTGAGAAAATTTAAATATATATGATGATTGAAGAGAAGAAACCTGTACAAATAGTGATGAGAATTTATTTTTGGATGTTTTCTTTTACTCACAACTAGCAACAGTGAAAAAATATAGAGAGAGAAAGTGCATTGAAGATGAAAGCGAGAGCATTAATGGTGGATTCTTGTGGAGTGTACAGAGCAAAAAATTTATTGGGAAAGAGAAAGAGTAATGACTCTCGACAATGACTTGCGATGTACGTATACTCATGATGTTACTTATCCTTTTTTTTTTTTTTTTTTAATTGTTTGACTGTTTGCTAAGCCAATAAACCAAATGTTTTTTTTTTCTTCATTATTTTTCCTTTATTTTGATTTCTTCATGATAAAAATATAAAGAATGTATGAATGGAGAGAAATAATATAGAATAATTTACAGAAATAAAATTGAATCATTCCATTAATTTTAAATAATGATGCCACATTAGTAAAAAAATAATAGAATTAAAGATTTTGATTTGGCAGTATTACCGGATAAATAATATGCACTAAAAATAATATCTAATATATTTCAAAAAAATATAATATAATATAATTAAATAAAATTTTAATTTAAATATTATATTAAAAATTATGTGATTGTATTATATTTATTTAAAAATATAATATATAATTAAATATGGGAATTCTCATTTTATATATTTTTTAAAAAGGTTGAAAAGATGTGACGAAACAAGCTGCAGAATAAATTGAGGTGATTCAATTAATTAAATTTTATGACTTGATGAGGTGAGTTCAGAGCAGAGAAAGTAGAACATGATTTATGGATTTCAGGTTACTGTGTTGTGTTTGCAGGAAATTTTATGGGGTCCTGGCAATCACTTGTTGACACGTAAGTGCCTGTTGTAATCCAGATAAAATTAAAAAAATGAATAAAGAATCAAGCAATTAATGTTTTTTTTTTTTTTTAGGATATGCAGAAATGAAAGAGAGATTCTTTAGGTACATGCGATGTGAGGCGTTTAATGCCTGTTACAAATAATAGGAGCAGTAGTAATTGTAATAATAATAATGGTGAAAAAAAGAGTCAAAAAGAAAATGTGGGAGTACAAAGGTGTATAATTCAGCCTCATAAATGTAGTCAAAATAATTAAAAAAAAATTCAAATTAAAAGAAGCTTCTCTTTTGGAGTTTAAAGACACAGAAGAAGAAGAAGAAGAAGAAGAAAGGATAATATTTAATTTAAATATTATTCACTATTTTTTTTAAAACATTTGAGAATATTTATTTATTTTAAAAATAAATATAAATATTTATCTATTTTATTTTTATTAACTGAAAATATATTCTTAAAATTAATAACAAAAATTATAATAAATAAATATATATAATGGTATAAGTGAAAATATAATAAAATTTATGAGTTGGTAAATAATTAATAATATTTTATTAAATTATACGATAAAAAGGAGCAGATAATTTTTTTTAGGATAGAAGAGATAAATATATATATACAAGTAATTGGTTTAGAGAAAAATTTAAAAAAAATGACAATTTAAAATATTATAATTTGTTATAATATCTTTTTATTTGTTTTTATTAATTTTTATGAAGATAATATTATCTAATTAAAAATTATCATCATCATTAAGAAGGCTGTTGCATGAACATACAAATACGCATCAATACTTGAATATTTATTCATTTAACGTACCTTAATGTGTCCTTTTGTTATTATTATTATTATTATTATTATTATTATTATTAAATCAAATAATTATGTAAATCCTCAATTAGTTGAAATTAACCCTTTTATTAGTTATATAAGCGAGTCTAGTTAGAGTTGAAGGATTATTTCTAAATCTTTTACAAAATAATTTTAGATAATTTAACATGCTGTAATGAAAGAGATTTATATTTCTACCTTTGACCAAAAAAAAAAAAAAAAGTAAGAAAAAATCACTTGAAATGAAATGAAATATCAGAAATAATAATTCTCACCAATATGAAAATCCCCTATTTAAGGCTCAAAATGAAATTATATGAGATTTTTTTGTACATTTTTTTTATCAAAGAATAAATTTATTATCATAGTAATTTTGCACTATCATTTTACTTTTTTAAATATTTTTAAAATTTAAAATAAATATTCTCTTCGTTTTAAAATAATTATCTCTTTAAAAATTTTATTTTATTTCAAA
Source organism: Reutealis trisperma (assembly GCA_947687605.1). NCBI lineage: Eukaryota > Viridiplantae > Streptophyta > Magnoliopsida > Malpighiales > Euphorbiaceae > Reutealis > Reutealis trisperma. The sequence goes on along the minus strand of CANTUT010000033.1, from coordinate 2,733,169 downwards.
ATATTTATCATTTTAAAATTTTAAAAAAATATTTATTTTTTTTAAACTTTATCCTCTCTTTATCTCTGTATTAAATATTCGCATTAATTATTTTTTTCTTTACATTATAATTAAAAAGAGATATTTTAATTTTTTTAATTTATAATTATAATAATTAAATAATTTTTTTAATATATATGTATTTTTTTTAAAATAATTATTAATTTAAAATGAATGAAGTATTTAATAAGATAAATAAAAAAATAAAAATAAGAGAATGATTGGTCAAGGATTTCGAGTGAGTGATCAATGTTACATTAATGATGTCGGCAACATGTAAGAAGGCAGGCTTCCAACCCCACATGTCCTTCACATTCAATATGGCTGTATCCTCTTTCACCTCGAGTATTAACAAGGATTTTATCATCATCATCATCAACCCATTAGTTATATGAACTAGATGATCATCATCATCATCATCATCACACAAAAACTCTAAAAATCAAAACCAAACATAAATTAAAGTTGAATCAACCATTCACATTTTCTTTGACGTCTTCAACAAAAAGAAAATGCATTAATTATAAAAATCACTAGATTATTGTTTCTAATCATCAGAGAATAAACCCAATTCAATTGAAATAATATCAAATTGATATAAAATTCACAGATGGTATAAAACGAAAAATTGATAACCATGAATTTCTATAATGTAGAGAGGATTTTTCTCAAAAAAAAGCAATTGAGCAAGCTTTATTGATACAAACCTTGAACAAATTTACTTTCAGTACACAATTTGAAAATCGTAACACTGGTTGAGAAATTAAAGCAAAGTAAAATGCAATTTTTGTTTTGATTAGGAACACTCATTCTTTACCACTTGAGCTAAAGCTAGAATAATGAAGAAGGTTGAAATCCAAATACCTATAATTGAGAATTTGCCTGAGATGATACTTATGAATCTATACTTGTGATTAAGGTAGATATAAAATATAAGGAGCAGTGGATGAAAGTGGAGAGAAGAAAATCGTTAATATGAGTTTTAAAAATTTGCAAAATAGCAAAAAGACAGCTTCTTATTATGCTTCTCTAATGTCTAGAATCTTATTGCAATTTATTGCTGTCGATATTTTCCGAACCTACACTTTTATTTTTGTTTTTCGTTGCTTTGTTGGTATTATTGAAAATGTCAAAGATAATCAATTAGATTGATATTTGTTCCATCCTTCATCAATAGCTAAGAGTAGCAATAGTACCAACATACATCACTGGATTTTGGCAAAGAAGAAATAATCAGCCAAAAAAAAAAAAGAGATTGGATTTTGATTTAATTGATGAAGTTGGGTTAGTTTCAAAAATTAGATATTATGTTTTCGTGAAAAATAAAAGAGATGAGGAAGGGAAAAGTCAAAAAGTTGTCAAAAAAATTTCCACATCAACATGAAAAAACAAAGATTTTGAGAATATTTTCCACATCATCACGTGTGAAAGCAACGGCCTTTGATCGGCAAAAATGAATAGTCAATAGGTCTAATTTGTCAATTTTAAATGGTAAATTAGTTAATTTAAATATTAAAATAGTAAAATGACTAATAGTCACGAGTTTAAAGAAAAAAATATGCATTAAGTTTTTTATACTTTTAGGTTTTAAAAATCCATATGAGATGTAGATTTAATAAAAAACAAATAATAAATTTTACTAAAAAATTTATATTTCAAAATTATTCATATTATATTTTAATATTTTAAAATTAACCTTTACTCTAAAACTAAAATAATAAAAGCCTCTATCTTTCTATATATTTTTGTTTTTGCAAATTTTTTAGATATTAACTCGTAAATTTAACTTAAATTAAATAAATTAGTGTTTACAACTGATTATGAGCGATTCAATAAATATGTTAACGCTTTATAATATATATACTTAGGAAAAAAATATACTATCAGTTTTAATTTTTATAACAATGACTATATTATATAATATAACATCTTAATATTATCTATTAGATGTTAAAAATAGACTTAAGATTTACACACAAAATCTATAAATATAAATCTTATGAATTTCAATCATAAATTCTGAGATTTTATTCTTGCGATATGACATGTATTAAAATTATATGGAAATGTTTTTTACTCCATGGATTTATTTGCACCTATAAATTTAAAATTCACTGTCTCAAACGTGGTCCTAGTCTTTTTTTATTTTGGGTAAATATAAAGCTTGTACGGAAATATCAAGCACAAAAAAGAAGGCAGGCGGCGCAAGAAAATGAGACCCCATGAAACTTTAAAAAAAACCCATTGGAAGAAACTCAGCAGTTGAACCCAGTCGTGTAGATCAGCATCCCCAAATTTTCAGTCACTTTCCCCCTTCTTTTTTTTTTTTTTTTTCAACCGAGAGCTTTTCACTTTAAACCTTAAATTCTATACCTTAAGCTTAGAACATCGTTAAAAAATATACAAATAGTAACGACCAGACCAGAAATTGATTTTGCGAAGGACCGTCCTCTTAAATTCTAAAGAGTTTGTTCTAGTCTCATGATTTTACACTATAATAGAAATATCTTGATGCCATTCAGAGGTAGTTGATAGATAAGAAAATCAAAATGGAATAGGTATCTTCCAAAAATTCAATCACTTTCCTGCAAAGCTCAATTTCATGGAAAGCAATCACATTCATGCATTAAATTTGCGGCTCCAGACAGACCAATTATCAGAGCAACGCATCCACATCTCCTTGACTTTTAATGGGAAAGGCCTCCTAAATCTTCAACACATGATACTTGTTAACGATTTATCACTACAAAACAGAGACCCAACAGAGGAAAATTCTCCTGCTTGACCAGAAATATGTCGCCAAACAAATTGGAAAACACAACCAAAATTAAGACCATAAAATCGCAGACAATTAGAGATTTTTTCAGGTCACATATCGCCTTTATTAATGGATCCAAAGGAGAAGAAGGGGAGGGAAAGAGAGGAGATGCTTTTCTTCCACAAAGTACAACCTTCAATCCAACACTAATAACACTAAGCTGATAGTACCAAACCAGTCTGTCATCGAAATCAAACACAACACAGAACTGGACCCAGCATCCATCTGGGGTTTTATAGACCATTAAACTCTAACCTATAGTCCTGTTAATGTTTCAGAATATGAAAATCCAGAAACAAACAAAAGCATTCCAGGGTTAAATGCATACAGCAATCAAAGTCTTCCACCAACAATACTTGATTCTTAGAAGTTGCTCTCAGATACAAGAGCTAGATACCATCTTCAATCGACAGCTTGACCCTGTTAAACAAAGTAAATAACAGGCCATTAACAGCCATGTCATAACATTCTTAGACATGAGATTATGTTATGCAATAAAGAACAGTAACTATTTTTATGATTTCTGTACAAAATTAACTAATTTACTTGTTATTCAAAGATCCTAACTATAATCACTAAATTGTGTGAAAATGAGCTATGAAAAGATGAAATGTTCAAAAGTAAAATAAAGAACTCGTTAAATGACAATCAAATCTACCCCTAAAATGCCAGGATTACTCGGGACCAATCATCAAAACATATTTTACTAACCATGTTCCCCTAGAGGTTATGCTTCAATATAGTGTTTCAAGTCAAATTTATTAATTTAATTCTGATTGATCTTCCCCTGGGTTACTTTTTCAAAATCGACATTACATGATTGCAATATGATCTCATGCATTGTTCCTGACAGGTGTTAGCACAACCTAACAATCAAAGACATGCAAAGAAAATAGAAATGATATAACACCAAGCACTCCAATGACAATTTGCAACTTAGGCACTCGAGTGCAATTACTCACCATTGCTACCCCTTGGTGCTACTCACCATTGTTGAAGAAAAGGCAAGATATCAACCACAAGTTACCGGCAATAAATTGCCTGATCAATATGTGGAGGAATTTGCTTAATTTCAGTTCCAAGTTCTTGCTCAATCCTATACCTGTTGGGAAATAATATGAAATTACAGAAGAAAATTCAGAAACCTCATTGTTAGAAGAAAAGTTCACACATAAAGGTAGTAGAGAAGGGATGATGAAAAAAGCATACAAATTAAAGCGGTCCTCATAGGTGATCAAATTCACAGCTAAACCAAGGTGCCCAAACCTTCCTGATCGACCAACCTGCATGTCAAACGAACATCAATAAAGATACTACTTATGTTGATAAAATGAGAGATGGAAGACAGTGTCTGGCATACCCTGTGAAGATATGTTTCAGAGTTCTTGGGAAAATCAAAATTAATAACTACGTTCACAGCTTGGATGTCTATACCCCTGGTAAACAAATCTGTAACAGGCATTGGTAAAATTAGGATATCATATGCCAAGCATTTCGTGGAAATTTCATTCATCATTCTTGTATATTGACACAACTTTTTTAACAAAATAAATGCCACCCAATCATATAACAGAAATCAAACTTAAAAAAGATTCTAGTAAATTATGAACCTCTAACATGCAATTCTGTTTTCTAGCACCCCCGCCACCCCCCCCCCCCTTCACTTATTTTCCCCCCGCTTTGCAACTCAACTATAATAACCCATAGGATACATTTGCATCATTATTTCTCTCTCTCTCTTGGAACATCCATCAATACATCTAAATAAAGTATTAAAAAAGAAAAACTTAGAGCCTATATTTCCTGATCTCTGAAATCCATTGCATAGACAATATTGCCTTTTCTCCAAATTCTTACTTCTAACTTGCATGTTATAACATATATAATAAAAAGCAACCTGGATTCACAGTTCCAGTAACTGTAATCTGACATTCTTCCCCTTAATATCCCTAAATAAACCATGAGATATGCTACCATTATCCAAAGATATTTGCATAGGCTAACTAATAACTATGTTCTCCAATCCAAACGCAGCCACACAACCGTATATACCCTTACAATACCGTGTTAATAACAATACTTGCTGTGTTAAACAAATATATACCTTGAGGACCAACATAAGACACATGTACCTTGTAATATTAAGATACATTATTTACAGCAAGCATTAAGAAAAATTTAAATACATCCAAAAAGGAGATATATTTATTTATTTATTTAAAATAAAATTCAAATTAATTGAAATAATATAATTCAATTTATGAACATCAAAATATATATTGCATAATAAACCCACCCAATTCTTTTTATAAATAATGCAGATATAATTTTTAAATTCATCAACAAAAAAGGTAATTATGATCTTAAGTTTTTTAAAACCCTTTTATATTTTTCCTGATATGTTAATATCGCGAGTCTTGAACTTCATACAATAAACAAGATGATTATAATTGTCGTGTAGAAGCAAAGTTGATGAGAACTCTGTGCTCACAAGATTTATGTGCATAAATGAAAGTAATGGGCAACAAGAAGAATAAAAAGCACATATACAAAGACAACAACAGAAGCATACCAGTGCAGACAAGATTCCTGCATGCACCATTGCGGAAGTCATGAAACACTCTGTTGCGATGATCTTGCAACATTTTTGCATGGATATAAAAACAAGAATAGCCAAGCTCTGTGATCTTCTTGGCCAACAGTTCTACCCGATTTACTGAGTTGCAGAAAATGATTGATTGGTTTATTTGAAGCTGCCCAAATCACAAACTTGAGTCATATCCACAAAGGAAAAAGGACAACATACATCAGCATTGAGCAGTGAAGTTGAGATCAAACCTTAGAGAAAAGTGTGTTTAGACAGTGGACTTTCTGTCGCTCTTCAACAAACGCATAAAACTGCGTAATACCCTTCAGAGTAAGCTCATCCATAAGATTGATAACATATGGCTTTTGTAAATATCTATCCTTAAAGTCCTTAACAGTAACAGGAAATGTGGCAGAAAACATCAAAATCTGACGAGTAGGAGGAAGAAAACGAATCAGCTGCTCTACAGAAGGTTGAAATTCTGGAGACAAGAGTTTATCAGCCTGAAAGACAAAGCATGCAACATCAGCAGCTGGTTGCAGCTCAGAAAGTTAAATTTAAGTAATCATAACAATATCACTACATTCAAAAGAAGATAGAAATCTACATGAACAAACAATAAAAGAAAGCATGGAAACAAGTAATGAGGTTAGCAAACTACATTCAATTTAAGTTGCATAGCTCTTTCAAGTGGAAGGACAAAACAGAACAACCTTCTGTGAGAAATTGCTTGACTAAAAAATTGAGAGAGAAAAGAAAGCTAGAAAAAATCATAAAAAATCACGGCAGAAATTATCTAACCAAACATCATAGCACAGTACTCGCCTACAAAATATGAAAACAGTAAACTCTAGTCACATTAGAACTTGCCTCATCCATAACTAGCATTGAACAGTCCTTCAAAATGCAAACACCTTTTTTTGCAAGATCTAATATTCTTCCAGGAGTCCCAACAAGCAAATGGACAGGTTGGTATAAACGCATGATGTCATCTTTAAGACTTGTACCACCTGTGGTGACCATCACTTGAATTTTCAAATGCTTCCCAAGCTCCTTACAAACCTGTGATGTCTGAAGAGCCAACTCCCTAGTTGGAACAAGTATAACAACTGCAGGCAAATGTAGTGCTCAAGTCAGTTAGAGCGTGCACATAAACAGGAGAAGAGAAGCTTGGTACAGTAACCAGAGGTTACAGAGCAAATTATATGTTAATATCATTATGCAAAATCAAGAATCATAACAGCTCTACTTGATGCACTCATTGCCTGAAGAGATCAGTGCCCATCAGGCACACAAAAATACCGGCCAAACTCACAAAAGCATTTAGCCCCACCCAAGCAGTATGCATCCATGCTACAGTCTATTTCAATCCTTGTTCCAAAATTACATGATGGCATTCGACAGTAATTCCCCAAGCAAAAGAAATTCATGTAATCATATTCTAAAATGAGCAAGACTGGCAAATTATACATGCCCAAAAAACACAACGAACTGATCAGGCAAGTAATTTACTAAATGAAAAAGCTAATCTAGCTGGATTGTGCACATAAGCTCCAAAGTTAGTTATAAAAAGTCAAATATGTACACAAATACATAATAAAATAAGCAGAAGCTCCAGGTCGAAAATGATCAAACCTTGAATAACATTGTTATCTTGGTCAATTTTTTCCAATGCAGGAATGCAAAAGGCTGCTGTTTTCCCAGTCCCATTTTTTGCTCTAGCTAGAATGTCACTACCAGTAAGAGCAATTGGTATACTTTCTTCCTGAATGGGAGATGGTCTTTCAAAGCCCTTCTCATATATTCCCATAAGCAGCTCCCGTTTCAGAAAATAGTCCTCAAATTCGTTTCCTTTTGTTGCCGTCACATCCTGAACAATGGACAGTTAGACAAACATAACACGACTCATTAATATTTAAAAAAAAAAAATTGTCCAGGTACAGTTGAAATCACCATCCCATTTAACAGATTGTACTCATAGTTACTTTCATGAGACTACACCGTGAACTATTTCCATGTCAAGCATACAATCTTTATGCAGAATAGCGCAGACTTGGCTAAGCAAATCACGAAAAAATTCATCCATTAATTAATTAACCTGATCCTAGGAACCAATTAGGATAAGCAAACAAATATTCTCAGTAATTCAGTAAGCCAATTACGATCAAGTAAATGCATAATCCAGCTGCTGTTTGAAGTTGGAAGTGAACACAGGCAATGTAGGATGCATGAGCAATCTTATAAAACTGGCAGTTTCTGTTTAAAGGTAATCAATCTCATTATCACATATAACTATATATCATTTGGTATCACATGGCCTATTTCATGGAAAGTATACTTCCCGGAAAGTTATTTCCCATGAAGTATAACTAATTGTGCGTTTGGTTTCAAATAACTTCTTGTAAAGTAGGTTTTTTTGTTTGACTTTAATAATGTAAAAGACAACAATACCTAGCCCCCATTTACTTAGTCTTCTTTAATGGAGGGTAGATGGGTAGATATGTCAATTATATTTATCTCAACTAAGAAAGTCCAACTTCCTTAGCCTCCTATGGAAGTGTTTCCCCAAACTCAGAAAATAAACATACTACTTACCTAGAACTTTTTCCAATAATGGTTACCGAACAAGCCAATTTTTTTCACTTTCTAGGGAATTCTAGTTTCTTAACTTACTTACCTAATAACAAAAAATACCTAAGAATTCCCTGCAGCCAAGTGTTAATCATAGCTCAAACTCCATCCAATGGAGAAACAGGAAGGAAAAAGAGTGATCAGGATCCAAGAATTGAGGAAGGGCATAAGCTTCTAAAAAGTCCTAATGAAGTAAAGAGAATGGCATAATCACAATTCACAAGCACATAAATATATAGTTATGACTTAAATCCGCACCTCTGTTTTGTAACGTGTATCAGCAGGTGGAATCTTTAGCCTGGCCTTCCAATCTTGTGAACTGAAGAGGGAAAAAAGGAAAAAAAAAAGATGAAAAATAATACCTCAGCAAACTTCTAGAACAAAAGAAACTAGTTTGCAAAAGCACAGATATAATAAGAACTATCAAGTTCAGCAATCAAAATAATACAGCACTTGTTAAAATAAAAACACAAGTTAATAAAGAACACGATCAATAAAAACATACTCCCAATAAGAAATGGCATTTATTAAAACATAAACTAGTAAAAAAACCAGCTACATGTATAAGAAGCAACAAAGAACACCATGACCAAGATGCAAAGGTGGCAATCTAATGTAAATAATCCCAATAGTAGACTTGAGGGCCAAAGAGAAATACTTTGAGCACATCAGTTTTCTAAATCTCCATATACGCAATTAAATCAAACAGAAAAAAGGAGACAACACCAAATGCTTCACATCAATCATGAATCATGAGCTTCCATTAAAAACTTTTAGGGAATGAGAGAGGGAGAGAAAGAAAGAGAGGGAAGGAAGAGAGAGAGAGAGAGAGAGAGAGAGAGAGAGAAGAGAGAGAGAGAGAGGAAGAAGAAAAAGAAGAAAGCAATTTGATTCTCTAGATATCTAAATCGCTCTTAACATGCCATAAACAATTCCTTCTCAAATAATATGCCTGATGTTCTTAACATACCCAACAATTCAACAGAACTGGCTAGCAATTGGTGAGATCATTAGACAACTAGATATTAAGTGATAAGTAATAAATCATTGTATAAACTATAAATCACTCTTTCTTCACCAATTATGTCAAAGACCGAAAAAATGCATTATCGGTATTTTGATGTCATAGAAGATCTTAGCCACTAATAGGACAACCTCAACCTTACCCAAAGATTAAAAATATTAAACCCAACCACATGTTGAAAACCCTAACATCATGTGCAAAGGGTTGTGCATCACGGAAGATCGACTACCATGTCCACAAATTCATACAACTAGGCGAACTTCTAAAACAAAACCTACAATTTAAGATCCCTATCCACAAGGGGGGAAAAAGCATACACTTCAATGCGATAACATCTCCTCCTTCCTACCAAGTTGTAGTAAGCAATTAGCTTCAATACCCCACACCTCCTTATATTTCCCAGAATATAATTGCAATATTCCTGTGAATTCAAAGAAACTCTCATTTTCCATCGCAAGTAAACACAATTTTACCCAACAAAATGGCATGCACATAAAGACAGGCATGCATTACCACAAGCAACGATAGAAGGAGTAAAGGACAAATGACATAAGAATACAAGAATGTGTATTTGAAATATACAAAGATATATGAGTATATACATGAGCAGACCTGGAGTCAACGGCCTCAGACTGAACGGTCTTCTCGACCTCGTCAACGCTTGAATCTGCAGCGGGTAACTGGTTCCTCCTCAACCACTGCTGTTGCTGCTGCTGCTGCTGTTGATGATGCTGATGCTGTTGATGTTGAAACTGCTGGTGATTCTGCAACATATTCCTCTGCACATACTGCTGTTGTGGAACCCTCGACTGAAAACTAGGGTTTGCGTTCATTCCTGCGCCTCTACCGGCGCCAATCCCTGGCGGATACCGCCCTCTATTATTATTATTCATCACCAACAAACCTAGCCCTGCCTAATTATCCGATTCAAACCCAAAATTTGTGCAAACACTACCAAAAGAAAAGCAAGAAAAGAACTATAACTGTCAATAATTACAAAAACAATGGGACTAACTAAAAGCTCTAGTGTTAGGTAAAAGAATGGAAGCGACGAAAATTTTATACAAAACGAGTACCAAAAAAAAAATTTAGGGTTTCTGAAATGGGTAGAACCGTAAATAGAAAGAAAGCTCGGCTAACTGAGAAAGATAGCGTCGATTTTTGTTCAGAAGTCTTGTGTTAGGGTTTTGTTGTTTTGGTTCAGATCGAAAAATTTCAAGCAAAATCAAGGTGAAAAATTGAGTGGATCTGGAGTGAAAAATGATAAATGTTGCGATTCTGGGCGGTCCGGCGAGCGAATTAGAAGAAATTTGTAGCTAAGAGAAGATAGAAAGGCATTTGCGTTGATTCGTATCGTTTGGGCTGTGAGAATTGTGAGCGTGGGGGGTTACTGGGTTGTGTTTGTAGAAACGCGGAGAGTGAGAAAAAACCGTCCTAGGGCATCAAGAAATTGTTTGTTATTTGCATTTTTACCCCTTCTTTTAACTATATTGCATTAATCACCGACCTTTCTAGCAATTGCGAAGTACTGTGCCAATGAAAATTATAAAAAAAAAAAAGGTATTTTCTCCATCTTTTAATGACCAATAATTTCTCATTTCCTATTACTTTTTTTTGGGGGTGATGTGATTAGATAGCAATAACAAACTAATCAAATCATTCCCATTATTTTTTTATTATATTTGTTTAGTTTTATTGGAGGCATAACTTTTATTTTGTCTTTTGTGTTTAGTTTCTTGTAACTTTTTTCTTTTTTAAAAATTGTGATTGTGCACCACGAATTTTAAGATATTTTCACTTTTCTATTCAAAGGGAGGGAAGAACCCAGAAAACCTCATCTAGGATATTCAAATTAAAATTTATCCCACAAATGTATATATGCTATAAATTTTTAACTAAATGATAATTAACAAATCATTGAAACATATACATATATATAATTTATTGTTGAAAGCAAATAATAAAAAACAATGAAATTATATTTACATCTGTTTATAACACTATAAATTATTAGCCTACTACTATCAAATATTAAAATATATATTTTTGAGAGAAACATATTAGTAAAAGCATATTACAATAAAAGAAAAACACAATTAAATTATATTTATCACTATTTTTTAAGTATCTAAAACAGCAAAATATAAATTTTAAAATTCAAAAATATGTCTTATAATATTCTATCGACTATCATATTATAAAAAACTAGAACTACAACACATACATATATATATATATACACACACACATACATTAAAAAATTATATCACATACTTACCTCGAGTAAACAAATTAGAAATTTCTCTATTATTATTTAACTTTGACCACAATTCAAAACTATAACAGAATCGATAATTCCAATTCAATAATTCATAAAACCATAGATAGACGATTTGGTTATGTTTTTAGTTTGCATGGTTCCTATTTTAGTTGTGAACTAGATCTAAACCTTTTTTTTTTTTTTTACAAAAATTATTCTTAAAATCTAAATACTTGGCTATTGAACTGGTAGTTTCGATTATGGTTTAAGATTTTATAGAGCTTGAACTGAGATCATAAACAATTTTGATTTGGGACCAAATTGAAATTGCAGTTGCAATTTGGGTTTAGTATAGTTTAATTTAAATTTCAAATTATATCGTGGCTAGGGCTATTATTATCATATAAATTTTGTACATCTAAATAAAAATTTCGAGTATTTTCATATTATTGAATTGATTAAAAAATTATCAAAATTCTTATAAAATAAGTCATGTTATTTTCATTATTTATAAAAGAAAAACTAAAATGATATATATGATTACTATATTATATTATTATAAATCATGAAAAAAAAAATCTTATAGATGTTTACAAGTAATATGTGATTTATAATATAATAATAGTAAATAAAAACAATTCAAAACTATAGCGAGTAATAAGAACAATTTAAATCAATCGATTCAATTTTTTATATTTATTTTTTTATCATTATTATGCAAAGGTGCTTTACAAATTACAATTAATATGTAGGATAAACAAACTTAGTATGAAACTCAATGTTTGAAGTACCAATATTTAAAATTAATTATATCTACTATTAATATTCATATAATAAATAAAATATATAAAAAATAATAAAATATAATAGTAAGATTTTTAATATGAATATATTAATTAGTGAGAATTTTATTATTAATTAAATAATACGTAGTTAGAACTTTATGCACTGTGGATTAAAAATCATATTTTTCTTATGTGAAGTAATAAATGGGTTAACAATTGAAATTACTGGAGACTTTTTAAAAAATATATATATATATCATCCATTCTTTTTTTTTTTTTTTATAGTAAAGCAATAATTTTTGAATTACATAAAATCTCATCATAATTATTATTCAATCTCAAAATTAAATAGTAGATTATTGTAAAAAAAAAAAAAAATCAATTATTATATTTTCCAATGAAAACGACAGTTGATTTAGTAAATTGAGGGTCTACTCATAACTTTTTAATTACTTTGAGATGATAAATTGTTTGATCATTGATAATTCAGCCAAATAGCGTGAATGAGAATTAGTTAGTTTGTGAGAAATATGAAATTGACTAATTCTAAAGGGAGTTCCATAGAATTTTCCAAACTTTTCTGGCAAGTTTTTATGAATACGCCAAACGCAACAAAGAACGAAAAATTGGATATAATTCAATTTGTTTAAAACCGTTTGTGGGACCCGTCAAAACTAAAGAATAATAATTATTTTTTATTTTTTATTAAAAGAGAAGGAAGAAAAGCAGCGAATATACGCTAACGCCATGCTTTTCTAGTATCTTTTTAGGATCTGGTTTTTAAAAAATTGTTTAAATTTATTATTAAAAAAATAAAATAAATAAATAATTTTTATAGCTTTCTAAAGAAGTTTTTTCTGGGGTTTTTGTTTTGATCGGGGAACTTGATTACCAAGTCAATTTTGGATTTCATTTCTAAAATAAAATGAGCTAAAATTTTTTCTCACAAAATTAGGTTTTTCAACATAGTTCATTTCCACTGTGATTGAAAAGGGTATAGAAAATAAAAAAAAAGAAAATGGGTGAATTATTTTTTGCGGTTTGTGCAAATTATTAAAAAATTTATTTTTCACAAATTAAAAAAAAAAAAATTTCCTCTCATTTTTCTTCTTCTTTCTCAACATACCCTTAAGGATTCTCTCAATGGATTGAAGCCAGAAACAGCAAGAGGCATCCTGATAAAATTAATTACTCGACATCCTACCCCAACACTCAAAAATCGAGAGTGATGTTAAACATTGCTGGAATTAGAAGATACATAAAATAGGTACAAAAATGCAAATCATCACGTGTCATAACATACATTCATAACTTACTCTCTCAATCACCCAAATTTTGACACATACACAGAGTCTGTTTATTTTTCCAAACATCAAATTGGCAAAATAGATAAGCCTATACTGCAACTATGACGATGATAGCAATTTCTTTGGACCAAAAATTTAAAAAATAAAATACAAACTTCTATCTCAATATAAAGGAAGACGTATGATGCATGTCACAATCTGCCATTTTCAGCACCAACTTTATCTTCAGCTGTTTCTGAGTCAGATGCCAACTCCACCCTCAGATTCTCGAACTTCTCCTTCAATGTATCGACATCTAAAGCAGAAAGAATTCTCTCCTTGATCTCAGATTCCATATTTTCTACTGTTCCTGAACTCGAGCCTTTCATTGCCTCGGACTTTAACTCCTCAACTTTGCCACTAAGACCTGCTGCATTTATCACACTTTCAATTTCCTCTGAAATCTCTTTATTAATCCCCTCTATTTTCTCTCGCAAAGCAGGTGGTGGAGTTGCCACATTTCTCTTAGCTACCCCAACAATCTCCAAGCCAGATGATTTTAGAACCTTCATCAGTTCTTTCCTAGCTCTTTCTGCTTCCTCCACTAAATTCTTATCTAGTGGATCCCCTTTCAATAACTTTCCTTCAGCATTCATTAAAAGTTCCATCTTTCCTTTCACATCATCCGGAACTTTTTGGTTAATCTCTGATTTTAGTTTCTCACTTCTGTCTTTAAGCTCAATGAGCCGATGAACAAGGTTTAATTGTTCAAGCTTCTGCTTTAGCCTTAGATAAGCTCCTGGCCTTGACAAATTATGCTTAACTTCTTCCATTATCTTGTCTGCTTTCTCCTTCAAGTTACGATTGAGGGGCTGATTAGGTAGATGATTTGGGGCTTTTGATAACTCCAACTTGACTGCTTCAAGCTTTTCCTGCAAACCCATTGAAATGAATGCGTTGGTAATCTCATGGTCTACATCCTGCTTGAGCTTCTCAATTGCTTCATTCGAAATGGGTTCAGATGATCTTTTGGACTCTAGAATCTTCTTCTTCAAATTTTCAAGCTCCAACTCTATATCAGCTGTCATTGGGTTGTTGGCCTCAGACGGTTTCATGTTGCGTTTCCCCTCCGGTTCCACAGGCATGCCCTCCTGGAAACCTCCAATATACCTAAATTTGAGCATCCGGTGCTGGATCAACGCTTCCTTATCCATATTTGTTAGTTCCTGAATTCATTGCAGCAATTCTATGAGTGGTGGATGACTAGGAAATCAACAAAACAAAATTTTAAGAAGTATAATTGCAAAATCAAAAACAAATTGGAAGTTTCTTGCTCTATTGGCATGAAAGAAATCTGAAAAATAGAAGTTTAAAGCGCTTTCATGTAGATATTATTCTTTGGAAGTTTTCATGCAAAACTTACAATAGACCACTTGTACACACACAAAATCCATCTTATAACAGATTTTATGTTGCCAGTCCAAGTTTCTGTATATGTAAACTTACCTCCATGGCTTGGGTGATTGCAAGCTTAATTTGTTGTGAAGTCCACATAGGATCTGCATGTGCACCACGTAGAGGCTCCTGCGTGTTAAATTGCAACAACACGATAAGAACAGCATGGAGCTGAAGGGAGTGTCGGTTGAACATGTATTATCAGTGATTTTGCACATCTCAATCGGAAAAAATGTATAAGGAATCAGATTGCATACCGGAATGATGCCGTCAGCAATTTTGAGCCTGTAATGCTCTTGAGCTGTTATCCTTAGTTTCTCAGCTGCCTACACAAATTACAACAAAACTGTAAATTAATAAAAATTACAGAAACCAAATAATCTTAACTGTCAAACAATTCAAGCACCTTTGGAGCTGCTTGGGAAGACTTCCACAATATTGCAGCACATGCTTCAGGACTGGTCCAATCAGCAATGCCATAGATAAAAATTTTCAGATATCATGGCATGAAAGAGTAGAAGAATGAAGAACTTCAACAGTTTAGAAGCCATAATTAAACAACAGGGAAGGGAAAAGTTAATGATGTGTTTGAGAAGATTCCAAGGTGGAGGTAATCTGAGGATGAAGCTCTAATATATGCAATAATGCAGACAAAAATTTGTTTTTTCAAACAGGGCTCCCAGCATACTATGATCTGCTCCTAGTAATTACAGATGCTACTGTAAATTACCTGCTTCAAGAACATAATTGTTCAATGATAAATGTTTCAGGAGGAAGCCATTAACAGAAGCAGTACATTTTAAAGTAGAAAAGTCTTCAATTTTTCATGCCTCAACGACTTAAACAGCAAAAATGAATTCATCTTCAAATACCAAATTAAAGTTGGAAATTCTATGAAATTCAAGGACTGGTACCTACTAATGCAACGCAAGAAAAACAGATCATCACCTTGCAACATAGAAAGCGGAATTCTCCAGCATGAACAGTTTATTGGCACAAGCAATAGCAAGAGCTCCACCTGAACCACCTTCACCGGTTACAACTGTTATAATTGGCACTTTCAGGCCAAACATTGCCCTCAGATTATGGGCTATTGCTTCACCCTACATAAAGTAAAACTGATTTAACTTATCAATGATGATGTATGAACTACATGAATTGTGATAGACAATTGGCGGGGAAAGGAAAAAAAAAAAGTCATTTGCGGACCTGACCAAGTTCCTCTGATTTGAGATCAGCAAAGGCCCCGGGAGTGTCAACAAAAGTAACAATGGGAAAACCATGATGATCAGCATATTTCATCATACGCAAGGCCTTCCGATAGCTGTTTACAGATGATGCTATTCAGTGTAATGGAAAGTCCTCACAGAAAACAAACATGATGCTCAAAAAACTAATAATAATTGAGGCATTTTTTTCTTGCAATTAGTAGTATAAAGTTTACATTTCAATCATGCACTCTCAGATAATGACATAAATAGAGTAATAGTGAAATGCTAATGCAAAGCAAAATATTGAATAAATTAAGAAATTTTCAGTATCAGGCTCAATCATCAAATTTGTTTGTTAGCTGTAATTTTGAAAAGTTAAAATTGAAATGGTTAAAAAAAAAAATTCCTTTGCCCTAAGAAATCTCCCGATTATCCATTTACCATAAGAATATTGAACATACCCATGAGGAGTTGGCATTGCGAAGTTACGAGCAATATTCTCCTTGGTGTTCCGACCTTTTTGATGGCCTATGAACATATAGCTTTTACCATCTATAGTTCCAATACCAGTTACAATAGCTGGATCATCATAGCCTGCACGGTCCCCATGAAGTTCCACCCACTAAATAATTAAGAACAAGTCAATCAGATATTGTACTTCATCTATAGTGCTACAAATTGATATACAAAACAAAAGTGACATAAATTACAAACAACCTTCTCAGTGATATTTAGTACATGATCAAGAACTGTTGGTCTATTGGGATGTCTAGCAATAGTCAGGCGTTGAATGGGTGTCAAATGTTTGTATAAATCTTTCAGAGCCTGAAACAGAAATAGAAGATAACAGCAATAATTCAAAGATTCTATTCATGCCATTGTTTTCATCCTGAATGAGAATTAGCGTACATTAACATACTAATATAGAAGAGAAATGAGTTATAAACTTTACCTGTTGGTACTTGCTTTCTAAAGCTTCAATTTGATCACTAAAATCTAGCCCGGTTTCATCAGCAATTCTACGCACCTGTAAGAAAGACAATGCACGAAACAGCAACTAAATATCAAGGTTTAAATTTCAATTTAACTCTGTGAGAAGATAAAAGCATGAATGCCTGCAATGCCCAATGCCAAATACCAAAAAAAACAAACGCACTGACCTCAATAATTCTCTTTTCAAGATCAATCAATGGCTTCTCAAAAGGAAGCGTCACCGGTTTTGGTTTCTCCTCTAGTGGCTTGAAATTAGAGAGGTAAGTCAAGTGGCCACTGCTAATATTGGGATCAATATCATCTGGCCAAGGATAATCATGCTTCTTCCACTTCTTAACTCTTGCAATGACACGAAATCCACTTCCAATTCCCGTTCTATAAGCATTTACTTTTCTGAAGGAACTTCTGAGACAACCGGTAGCGAAAAATTCCGGTAGTGATAAGGTCGCCATCACAACAATTCCTACAAATTCAAGAACTGAATTTCCTCATCCATGGAGGGTTTAAGCAAAAGTACCTGACAAATTAGAAATTTCCAGCAGAGGGCTTTCTTGGATGAGCAAATGTAAATGCTCTGCTTCAACAACTAAAGGTTCAGAATGTCATGAAAGAACAACTAAGGGTGCCCAATTGTAGAAGGGTGATTGGAATGTAGTTTTCACGCGCTAAATTTGCAGATTGGATTGACACTGCGTAATCTAGAAGATGAACAGGTCATCACATATTATCAATTGGATAACTGTACAATGCAACGAGCTTAACGGGACCCACCTGCGTCCTACGATGCAGGCCTGAATTTCTAGCCCATAATAGTAATTGAAGTTGGGCTCAGGAATTGCTCTCGCCAACTCCTCTTCTACCTTTAATTTCGAAGCACGGGGAACGAGGAGATAAAACATTCACTTCCGGCGTACGATAGCACCTACCAGTCCAGTTCTTCTATTCTTGAGGATTTGATGGAAGATCAAGATGGGGACGATATTAACAATTGTGTTATCAAACTGGTAGTTCAATGTTGTGTTATTGTTATGATTACTAATATTGTCGAGAAGGAAAGAGCAAGCTGAGTGTTTTTATTTTGAATTGCAGAGAGTGAATCCTCAAAGGCGAAGAAAGAAGGTCCACATAGGCTGTGGGGCTGGGTTTGGAGGTGACAGGCCATTGGCGGCACTTAAGTTGCTTCAGAGAGTTAAGGAGCTTAATTATCTAGTGCTTGAATGCTTAGCTGAGCGCACCCTTGCTGATCGTTATCAGATTATGTTGTCTGGTGGTGAAGGCTATGATTCTCGCAGTATATTCTCTTATTTTGGATTGTTAATGATCTTTTATTGTACTGCGTGCTTTTCCTTAGGTTTGATTGGATTTTGATAAGAATTGACTGGATGCTTTATGTTTTCAATAATTGTGCAGTTTCAGAGTGGATGCTTTTGCTTCTTCCCCTGGCTGTGGAAAGAGGAACTTGCATAATTACCAACATGGGCGCAAGTAAGAATCTGCAAATTGAATTATGATGCAATATTGCATTTTGCAATTTTCTTTGTGTGATCATCCCTTTGAAGTGGGTGTTCTAATTTTATCTTAACTTTTTTCTTATCTCTTCTGGTAAGTGGATCCGCTTGGCGCTCAGGAGAGTGTTCTAGAAATCGCTAGCAGTCTGGGGCTTAGTGTTTCTGTGGCTGTGGCTCATGAGGTTTATTCCAATAAATCAGGTATTATTCCTTGCTATAAAAGTGACTCACGTGATTTTTATGGGGCTTGAGGACACCAATTTACTTCTCTTCATTAAAGGCTATTAATATGCTTGATAAAGGATTATGGGTGTGCTAAATACCTTCTCTTTGATACAGCTCATGTGTCATCATGAGAAGGAAAAAGGAATAAGAAAAGGTAAAAAAGAGAAGGTATTTAACAAAATAATTTTCACATTGAGGTTCAGGATCTCCACCTAGGAACTTAAATATTGCAGAAGGTATAAATATCTGGTTCTCTTGCCCGCACTTCCTCCTTTTTTTTTTTTCTTTTCAGCTTTCACAACTGCAGTTGCTTTTTCTTTTTTTGTTTTAATTTCATGTTGACTTTGCATCTACTTTCATAAAATTTATTGATGACTGTTTCAGCAACCTTTTTAGTACCTGTGCATGCAGCCCCTCATGAAAATTTGCCAAGTATTTAAACTTGTCAGAGGATACGATTTCAATTTGTTAGTCTAGCAAGTATGAAATTTAATCCAAAGCACTTTACTTCAACTGTTTTTACTTTCAATGCTAACCTGATTTTTCTTTTTTTTCCTAATCTCTGAAGGGTGTACTAGCACATATCTGGGAGCAGCTCCTATTGTTGAATGTCTGGAAAAGTATCAACCAAATGTCATAATTACCTCACGGCTTGCTGATGCTGCCTTGTTCTTGGCGCCAATGGTATGCACTTCTTTTTCTTTCTTCTCACATCTCTTCTTTCTTCTGCCCTTCCCATGATCTTTGGTAACTTATTTTTTGGACCTTTTCTAATTTAGCATATGCATCTGATCTTCTGTTTGCCATGGTGTTGTCTCATTCATGTTATATGGTGTTGTCTCATTCATGTTGTATGGAATCTGATATCAGGTAATGAAATCTGATAAAATAAAAATAATAGTCTTTCATTTGTTAGATAAAAGGATATTATCACATGTTCACATGCATTTTGAAATTTTACCAAAATGTTCAAATATCATTAATGTCCAACATTATGCAGTCCGCTCTTGTTTTGTCATTAACACTACTGGCTAACTTCCTTTGAGAAAAAAATTTGATTCATTGCATTGGTATATTAGGTTTATGAACTGGGTTGGAATTGGGATGACTTAAAGGAGCTAGCTCAGGGATCCTTGGCTGGGCATCTCTTAGAGTGTGGTTGTCAACTCACAGGAGGATACTTCATGCATCCAGGTCAGCTTGTTCTATTTCATTCTACTGTAAATGCCAGAAGGTCATAGATAGGGCTGTCAAAAAAATCTTTTACCTGACAAACTGACCAATCCATCCAAACCAAACTGAAAATCATGGTATGCAAATATATAGCGTTGATCATAGTTCAAAAAATAAGCAAACTGAATTTTCACTTTGGTTTGTGGTTTAGTAGAATGTTAAATCATTATAACCTGAACCAATCCGAAGTATTAAGTATATATAAAAATATATTATAAATTATTAACTTATAATAATATAAAAAGGGATCATTAATTGAATAATCCATTAAAATATTTAATGATATTTTAGGGGATAATTTCATAGTAATTTCAGTTAATAATATCTTATTTTTATTAAAATATTTCATTATTTTTTTATTTTCATTTTAATGGTTATAACTTTAATTTAAATAGGATCAATGTTAATTTCTTTTTATTTCTTAATTTATTTTTTCTTTTTTCTTTTTCATATGTGTGTGTGTGTATAAATATTTTTTCATCTTTTACATGTTTAGAAGTTAAAATAAGCGTTTAATGAAAACTAATCAAATTTAAAATTGATATAAAATTTAATTCAGTCTGAACTGAACCTAATATAATTTTTAATAAACCAAACCAATCCGAAATTATTGGTTTCACGTCATTTTGATTTGGTTTCAGTTTGATTTGATTTGGTTTTGGTTTGAAGATTTGTCAAACAGAAGATATCGATTTGGTCCGAAATATTGCTCACAAACCGCCTAAACCAACCTATGTACAACCCTAGTCATAGACATAGAACTACATTAATAATTGTAATGCTTTACATTTTCTATATCACAGGTGACAAATATAGAGACATGTCTTTCTCGTCTCTTCTGGATTTGTCACTCCCTTATGCTGAAATAAGTTTTGATGGACAAGTTTGTGTGTCAAAGGCAGAGGGTACTGGTGGGGTATTAAATTTCAGTACTTGTGCCCAACAACTTCTTTATGAGGTTGGAGATCCAGGTGCTTATATCACGCCTGATGTGGTGAGCTTTATGTGTGTATTCAAGGCCTCACAATAAATGACAATGCTAAAGAGATAAAAATTGAAATCCTGTCTTGAAATGCAGGTAATTGATTTTCATGATGTTTCATTTCACCCATTGTCAAGTTGTCGTGTTCTATGTGCTGGAGGAAAACCATCTCTTGGATCCAGGCCTGATAAACTCTTGCGCTTGGTTCCAAAGGTAATTCTCTATGTATTATGATCTAACTTATGCACAACATAAACTAAAATTTAAGAATATATTCTTTTTTCTCTTTGTTATTTCATTCCTCATCAATTGCACCTAGTTACTCCAGCTGGCATTCAACTGAGTAATAAGATGTCAATTTGGGATATAACCCTAACAACACACTGTTGTATAAATTTTTTGTTATATTTTAATCTTTATATTATTAATATAAATTTTGTTGTTTATATGTTTGTGCTATGTTAATGTCGTGTGGCCAAGCTCTGTTTCCAACCCCTGACCCTTTTTCCCCCCTGATTCAATGACTGCTTAAATTTTTTTTTTTGCCAAAGAAAAAAAAATTGACTGCTTAAATTCATAACCAAGCACGGTAACTTATATTTGCATTTGATCATTTCTTAACTGGAAGTTTTTGTAAGTTGTTGCCATGGTTCTTGACTCTTTATTTTTTTTGGTATCTGATTACTTTTTTCTAGGATTGTGGTTGGAAAGGTTGGGGAGAGATATCCTATGGAGGGTATGAATGTGTGAAGCGTGCTAAAGCTGCTGAATATCTAGTAAGGTTAGCATTTACAACAGTGTAATAAACTGGTCACTTTTCCAAAGATGGTTGTTATGTTGTTTTTTCTTTTGTGAGGACACTTCTATGGTGTATAAGGTTTACTCTTCTATTTTATTTTATTTTATTTTAAACAATTTTTTGAAGTAATGTGTTCCTGCAATATTTTATTAGGTCAGGTCATGGATGGAAGAAGTATGTCCTGGTGCTAATGCTAATGTGGTGTCATATGTTATTGGACTTGATAGCCTGAAGGCAAGTAATACTGATGATAACACTTCGTCATGGACCACTATTGAAGACATAAGGTTACGCATGGATGGATTGTTCGAGTTGAAGGAGCATGCAGTCTTATTTACTAGGGAGTTTACAGCTTTGTATACAAGTGGACCAGCTGGTGGTGGTGGTATCAGGTTAATTTCTCAGCTGCTTCTGTCTCTTTAATCATTAAAACTAGCAGCATGCTTCTCAAGAAATTTTCCCATGGGGCTGTTTACTGTAACAGTTGTAGATCCATTATGGTAAATTACCCAGTAGAACAAAATTTTGCAAGACTGCACCCACAAGTTTTTTATGGCTGACATTTGTTTAGGTTCATTTTATTATGATTGTCTGGGCCCAAGTTGGATTTTTGGTGTGATTTGATGGTCAACATTTTTCAAATCAGAAGATTTCAGACAATGAAGTCAATTTCAAATACCTCAGAGCAATTAAACAAACTATGAATATGTATGCACTGGTACAATGTGCTTTACATAAAGAAAGAACTACTATTTTAATGAACTTTTATTAGTCGTACAACTAATCACAGCATTTTTTATTTAAAGAACTTGTAGCCAAGCATCCTTTTCGATTTATTTGAACATTATTATTCTTTTTGCTGATGCAGCACTGGATGTAAGAAAGAAATGCTTCTCGAAAAACAGTTGGTAGATTCTCAATCTCTCTCTCATTTTTGTGAATTTTATCTGCAACTAGGGTGGCATATATAGAATCATTACTTGTTAGAATGTATTGCATCACCAATACATTTCTGCTCTACGAAGCATTATAAAAGTTTCACCATAATTAAGCTGTAATTTTGATTTTAGTTTACAAATTTGGTATTATAACTATTTTCTATTCCCATTGCTTCCTATATCTGTTAAATTTTCCTTTTTTGCACCCTAGAAATAACTTTTATCCACCACAAATTTGTTAATCTTTTTCAGTCAGATGGATTTTGTGAAGTTGACTAGTTGATCTTGCATTTTTGTTACATTATTAGAATTACTTGTTGCAAAAGGAAAAGTTTCTGACAGAAAAATTTATTATTTGGAGTAGGTTGGGCGTGGACATGTCTTCTGGCGGACTGGAGTAAAATACACAAAAGGAATGAATTTAGACAAGGAAGAAATTGGCCATGGGAATGTGGTGAATCATGATGCTCTATTACCACCATTTACAACTATTGTAGATGATTCTTGTGTAGAATATTCTTCACCTTTACCTAAGATCTCTCCTGTTCCATCTGGCCATAAGATTCCACTTTATGCTGTAGCACATAGCAGGGCTGGAGATAAAGGAAATGATTTGAATTTTTCAATAATCCCACACTTCCCTCCAGATATCGAGAGATTGAAGCTGGTAGTTACACCCCAGTGGGTAAAACAAGTTGTCTCAACTCTTCTAAATAGCTCTTCATTTCCCGACTTAGATTCTATCATGAAGAGAGACAAATGGATCAATGAACATGTTAATGTGGAAATTTACGAAGTCAGGGGAATCCATTCTTTGAATATTGTTGTCCAAAACATTCTAGATGGTGGTGTCAACTGCTCTCGGAGGATTGACCGGCATGGAAAGACCATCTCTGATGTTATACTGTGTCAGCAAGTCATGTTGCCTCCATGAAGAGTGTTCATCAGCTTCTGCTTTGCTTGCCCTTGTGGGGTAAACTCTATAGAATTTGTACTATTGCTATTTCCCTCTTTTTATTTTGCAGGTTTCATGTGAAGATGTAATGTTACCTTTGGGGCAAAAAAGAATTGTAATTTTAAGACTCAAGTTATTGGATGAGTTAATAAAAGCAGGTTTATGTTATCAGATGGCTCTGTTTCTTTACAAATTACTGAGATGGTAATTTCAAATTCACATTTTAATAACAGCTGAATTTTAACCATAGTCATTAATTTTTTTTTTTTTATACTTAATTCTTTTCGTGATTGCTAAATTTGATTTTGTCCCATAAACAATTAATCTTCAGGTTTTGTAGCTGTATTTTATTTTGGTGGTGTATCTGCTGGAATTCTGACTTCATAATGGGTGATAGAATAATACTTAGGCCCAGTATAGTATTATGCATACCCCAAAGTTAGAATTCTGATGAATTACATGAGCAAGTAAAATGCATTGTTAAAATGTTGCTTTTCTGATTTTATTAGTATCAAAATTCAACATTGATTTCTTTTAGGATGAATTAAATTTAATAATCACAACGAAATTAAGTGAAAAATAACCATGCCCATAGATGAACTTGTCCTGCCAATTGTCTTTGTTCTTTTGTAGATAATAAGGATAACTTTCTGAAAAATGAAAAATTTTAGTTTGTTTAGTAGTCATTATTTAAAAAATTTTTCGGAAAATAAAATATCTATTTCTTGAATGGGGGAATTAAGAAAATTAGATTTCTTTAATTGAAATATATATAAATTGACATATCTACCCTCCATTAAATATAATTGAATAAATGAGATAAGACAATATATTGTTTTTTAAATTATTAAGTCAAGCAAAAAAAATTATACTTGTAAAAAAGTTATATACAAACCAAACAGACATTTACTTTTCGAAAAGTTTATTTTTAAAAAATAATTTCCCAAAAAAATACCAAATGTTACCTAAAAAGTGTAATGTTCATCTTTTTTGCCTTTTTGAATTATTTAGAAAGAAATAAAGCCTTTTTTTTTCCCTCTTTTCTTTTTTCTTTTCTTTTTTTTTTTTTTTCAATACTATAGTAATGTGCCTGTGAATAAGTAACATACTCTCTGATTGGACCTGTTTCAATTAGGCCCACCTAACCAAATTCTAATCTAGCCCACAAGTCCAATAATAATAACAATAATAGAAACAGATTCAATGATAGGAAGAAAAAAATTATCATAAAAAATGGGTTAAAGTTTCAATATGCAAGTCCGTCAGAATGCCCTACAATCTGAAATTACTACAATTTAGTTCTGCCTTTTGAAGTATAATTTAATTAAAAAAAAAAAAAAAAAGCAATCCCAGAGCATAATCAATAATTAATAATTAATATTTAATGATTAATGATTAATATAAATCAAGTAAATAGAATTTTTTTTTTCAGTGGTTGTGTTGGCAGCTAAAAAGGCTTAATCTGAACTACTAAATGACACAATGCCTCATTACTAATCATATATATGGTTGGCATTCACCTAACTTAACAACCACCAAAACAGCAAATAGCAAAGAAAAACAGTTGGTTTTTCATTTTAACCTCTATAAAAATTTTCCCGAGAAAAAGTCAGAGCACCAACCTTTATTTACTCCAATCCAATCCAAATTTAGAGCATTAACATTCCAAATTTACCTCATCTCCAATCACGTGTCCATCTCTAATACAATTCACAAGAAAAGCCAAATAAATCTGTTATAATCTGATATAAAAAAAAAATTAGTTTTTTTAGTTTTGACACAGCAAAGACTTTGTTTAATATTTCCATGTGTCTGAGATAACCAACAAATAGCCACAATTGTTGTTGAATATAACACATCTTGATCATCTGCTATATACTTCTTTTCTTTGCAATCTTCTGAAAAGTTCTTTCTTTTTCTTTTTTTTTTTTTTTTACCAAGTTTCTTGATTTTTGAAAACCAAGAATGGCGTTCACTGGAACTCTTGACAAATGCAAGGCTTGTGACAAGACTGTTTATGTTGTTGATATGTTGTCTCTTGAAGGAGTGCCTTATCATAAATCTTGCTTCAAATGCAGCCACTGCAAAGGAACTCTCGTGGTATGATGTTTGTGTTTTTGTAAAGCCCCCTTTTTTTGGTTAATAAGAATCTTACATAAATTCGAACTCCCAGTCTTAGATGATTTCAGTACCACTGAGCCAAATCTATTTGGCTACTATTAATCCTTTTCTTTTTCTTCATGAATTGATAAATGGTCTAATTCAAGAAATGATTCAAAAAATTTTGTTGGTAGATGAGCAACTACTCCTCCATGGATGGAGTCCTGTACTGCAAGACCCATTTTGAGCAACTCTTCAAAGAATCTGGCAATTTCAGCAAGAATTTTCAAGCAGCAGGCGAGAGTTCTCTTACAGTATTTTCTTACGGTCTTACTTATTGCAACTGCTTTTTTAATAAAAGGTTCCTCTAATAACAATATTTTATTCTTTTTTATGGCATGTTCTTTCAGGAAAAGCTGAGAAGCAAAATGACCCAGTACACTCATTGTCCCTTTCATTTTTATATATGCCTAGAGTTTGGGGTGGATTTTTGACCAATTTTTGGGACATTGAAATCTATCTTTGATTTTTTTTATTTTTCTTATTATTTTTCTTATCTCAATTTATGTTTCATTACTTATAAAACAAGAATCTGGGAATATCTGTTGCAGTCTAGGGCCCCCAGCAAAGTCTCCTCCATGTTCTCTGGAACCCAGGACAAATGTTCTGCCTGTAGCAAAACAGTGTACCCGCTGGAGAAGGTTGGTTTAATTTGTTTGCAGCTCTAAATCTTAATTAATCATTATCTCTTCTATTTCAAGAATCTTTGATCAAAATATGCATGTTATGGTCAAAGTTAAAAAAAAAAAAAGAAAGAATAGTTATTAGGGTTGATTCGTTTGTTAATACGGAATGAGAGTTATAGAAACGCAAGAATAAGTGATTTTAATTTATTAAGATTGTTATTGGGTATAATGTAAAGGGTTAATTAGATTTTTTTGTAGCCAATTCAAGCAATATGTGGTCTAATTAATTAGGCAAGAAATGAAAGGCTTAAATATTGATGGGTTGATAATGTAACGCAGGTGACTATGGAGGGAGAATGTTTTCACAAGTCATGCTTCAGGTGTGCCCATGGTGGGTGTCCACTCACACACTCATCATATGCTGCCCTTGATGGAGTCCTCTACTGCAAGCACCACTTTGCTCAGCTGTTCATGGAGAAAGGAAGCTATAGCCATGTCCTCCAGGCAGCTTCCCACAAGAGAACTGCCTCTTCCACCCCACCTCCAGAGTTGGCTGAGCCAAATTCAGAGGAGGCAGCTGCTGCTGCAGATAACTAGATCAAGAAGCACTCTCTTCTCTTTTAAACATGCAAACTATTGTTTCTTGAATACTTTTTTTTTTTTTTCATCAAGAAGTTGTCTAAAGTGTTTGATTTTTTCCTTGCCAAATGGCGCCACCATGTTGAAGATTGTTGTCTAATTGTTCACAATTTTGTTCTTGAATTTCCTTATAATTATATGTTATTGGTACAATATTGATTTTTTGTACTAGTTTTATTTTGCCAAATTCATGTTCAATATCATTTCTATAACCAAGGAATTTATCATTACTTGTGTAATTTAAAAACTTGAAAGAAAGCCTTTGCAATTGGAAATTCGAACTCATATATATCAAATTCAATTCAAATTCGATATACAAATTCAATCTAAGGTTTTATTATTAATTTGCAGCAGGCTTAGCTCAATACTAAATGCATTGTTTAACTAATCTTTTATTGTCATTTCTTGTTTAAACTTATTAGATTCCCAAACAACGAAAAACTTTTATTCTATCTTATTTTTCCTTTCTTTTTATTTTCTGTTGCATCTCCAAATTTAAGTTAAGCCAAAGTCAGTTATAGATTTCATAAAGAAAATTCTTAGTGCATAGTCTTATTATACACCATACTAATGAGTAATGAAATATTTTAGCAAATAAAATTATTTTATTTATTTTTTATCCAATGAAAATACATTGGTATCCTTTTTTATTCTATATATTTTTATTTCATTATATTGGTGTATATATTGAGTGTAGGCAAGTCTTTTCCTTACTTTAAATACTCTATATATAGGGAGTGAGTTGTCTATATGCAGGGAATGAGTATGTTTTCTTATGGATTTCCCATACCCTTAAATTTAGAATGACTTATTGTAGCATAAATATTACAAAGATGTTTTAATTAGTATTTTTTATGTCTCAAAAAGATTGTCCATTTTTTTATCACATAATTAAAAAAAATTATTAATTACTTGCTAACTCATATATTTTATTACTAGATTTTTTCATTTATGCTCTTGTGTATACTAATTTTATTACTATTTTTTTATTAATTTTGAGAATATATAAGTACTACATCTTTCAATTAATAAAAATACTAAAAAAATAATAAACAATTTTTTTGACACCAAGGAAATGTTAAACATAAGTTAGTATGAAAAATTTACTATTATGAATAATGAGAGTTCTTGTATTTTTCGTTTTTAGGGCAATAGATGATATTAAATATAAAAATTCAACTCCCCTGAAAAAGCTATTCCTGTGATTTCTTTTGAGCTATAAAGATTCAATAGCAATAGTTAATGTTAAGGCTCTGTTTGTTCTTCGAAAAAGAATTTTTTGAGAAATATTTTTTGTATTTTTAACATTTGAAATATTTTAAAAAATTAGTCAATAAAAAATATTTTTATAATTAATAAAAAATTAAGCATTTAAAAAAAAAATGACTTTTTCTTTTCAATACAAAAATTTATTTTTTTGAATTTTAAAAAATTTATTATAATGAAAAAAATATGTAAAATATAAATTTATTAATTTATGTGATATTCAATTATAGACATTCATAATGACCATTATTAATCATGAATAACTATTTAGACACTGATGATTACTAAATTTATCATTTTTTATTTTTTTCTTATACTTAATAATAAAATTTTAAAATATGAAATTTAAATATTTTTATAATTTTATAAATTGAAAATTTTTAATACTTTTTAAATAATTTTAATAATATAATCAAATAATAGAAAATTAATTGTTAAAAAAATATTTTTGAGGAAATATTTATTTTTAGCTAAACAATCGGATGTAATTTTTTTTATTCTCGCGGTGTATATTGAGTCTGGACTCCACGTATGTCCTGTGTGATTGGAGAGTATGTCCCACGTGCCCAAATTGTACACCGGAGGAGAAAATGCCGATCGAATATCCATTTTCGCCCGAATCCTGACGTCATCATCGAAGGGTGCTATTGTAAAATCACAAACAAAACTCTGCCAATTCCAGCCCAGCGAAGTCAGAGTAATAGAATTTCCTATTTTCTCAGTTTCCAAACAGAAAAGAAAAAGTTAAAAAAAGAGAAAAGGGAGAAAATTTGGATGTTGGCGATATTTATTAGTACATCCTCTCTCTTCCACTTGGCTCTGTGTTTCATTTCAATTTTTTAGAAAAAAAAAATATATATATATACATACATATATATATATATATATATATATTTAAAAAAAGAGCACATGTACACGTTGATCGTTGGTTTGTTATCAGTAGTGTCATTTTCTGCCCTAACGACTCTGCTTCTCAAACTCCGCCATTGATTCATCTCTCAGCTGTCTCTAACTTTGCTCCCTCCTCTTGATCGGTCAGTCTATTCTCTCTCCTCGTTTTACTCGGATTGATTATTATTTGCATGTATATGTTTTTATATATATCTATATATAATTATATTTTAACTTCTCCCAGTCAAACAAGTCCAGCCACTGATTCATTTGAGTCATATATGTCTGCTTCTCTTATTTTACCAGGTGTTTGATTAAATGCCGATGAGAGTTTGGGAATAGTGTGTTCCAGTGTTTCTATTGATACACTCCTTTTGGATTGATTGGCTTATAGTTATAGATATGGATTTCGCGTGTAGTATCCAGCAACCTAATGTCTTTCGCAGCAGTGAAGGCAAAGTTTATTGGGTATCGAATCGGTTACAGTCGAGGTTGAGATACAGAAGTTTTCGTCATAATGTTGTTGACCCGAGTTGTGTTTTGAAAGACAGGTCCCCAAAGAAATTAATGAAAAGTTTTGCTTATAGTGGTTGTTTGAATTCGAGTTTGGTTTTGAGAGGAGGATTTCGTAGTCATTTATCAGGCGCACATTTGAGCAGCTCATTGTTTTGTAGTTTTGCTCATGATTTTAAGGTGTCAAGGGGATTTAAATCATGGTGTCAAGGTAATGATTCTCTAGCATACATTGATGGGAATGATCGAAAAGTAGGGTTTGTTGAGAGTAATACTGAGAGCTCGGAAGTGGGTTCTGATGACGGTGCGGAGTTGGGTGGTTTGGGAGAGGAAGGAAGAGAACAGAAAGAAGGGGAGGCGGAAGCACCTGGTTTGGATGAATTGAGGGAACTGTTGCAGAATGCAATGAGAGAATTGGAAGTTGCGCGGCTTAACAGTACAATGTTTGAGGAAAAGGCTCAAAGAATATCAGAAGCTGCAATAGCCTTGAAGGACGAGGCAGCGAATGCTTGGGGTGATGTTAACTCAACTCTTGATATTATTCAAGGGATTGTGAATGAGGAGGCTGTTGCCAAAGAAGCTGTTCAAAATGCAACAATGGCCCTTTCTTTAGCTGAGGCCAGGTTTAAGGTGGCATTAGAATCAATTCAAGAAGCAAAAGGAGATGCTGATTCCTTTGATGGTTCTAGTGAGAGTGATTTGGAAAAGGATGCTAGGAGAGAGGATGAAGCAATTTTGGCTGCTCAAAATGATATTAGAGAATGTCAAATGAATTTGTCCAGTTGTGAGGCAGAGTTAAGGAATTTGCAAAGTAAAAAAGAAGAATTGCAGAAGGAAGTAGACAGATTGAATGAGGCTGCAGAGAAAGCGCAGATGAATGCTTTGAAAGCAGAAGAGGATGTTGCAAATATTATGCTTTTAGCAGAGCAGGCTGTTGCTTTTGAACTAGAGGCTACTCAACGGGTGAATGATGCAGAGATTGCATTACAGAGAGCAGAAAAGGTTTTCTCTAGTTCTTCTGTTGACACCCTGGAAACAACCCAGGGGTATGTATCTGGTGATGAGACTGTTGTTGAGGAGGAGAAGGCAATTGAAGGAAGGACTGTTGACGACCCAAAAGAAAGGGATGTGCCAATTGATGGTGATGTTTTACTTGGTGGGCATTCAATTGATAGGCTTTCTGATAAAGCCAGCGAGAGTTCCAAAGAGTTGTACCAATCTGATGATTCTAGTGATCACGAGAATGGAAAAATGAATTTAGATTCTCCTAAGGAAGCTGAAGTAGAAGCTGAAAAGTCAAAGCTTGGGGTTCAAGCAAAAAAGTTGGAAATGCAGAAGGATATGACTAGAGAAAGTTCACCTTCACCTCTTAATTCTCCAAAGGCATTGTTGAAGAAATCTTCACGGTTCTTTTCTGCGTCTTTCTTCTCTTTCACTGAAGATGGGACAGAGTTCACGCCAGCAACAGTTTTTCAAGGTCTCGTGGAGTCTGTAAGGAAGCAATTGCCTAAGCTGGTTCTTGGAATATTGCTGTTTGGGGCAGGGTATGTATCTCTTTTAATATTTTTTTTTTCATTTATTACGATCATTGACATTTGGAAATTGCTTTGTAGAGGATATGTCATGCACTTTTGTGTGCTGAATAATGTCAGTTTGTGCTGCTCGAGTCATCTAATATGCTGACATTTCTCATTTTTCTGCAGAAATTCCATGTGTCCACTTGGATGTTTGAGATACTAAAAAATATGTTAAACATGACAACTGGATGAAGTTCCTGAGTTGCCAAACCTCTTCATTCCATAATTGTGCATCAGCAAGTTTAATCTCAGAATGCCTTGAAAATGTGATTCATATTGAGGCCTTGTTTAAGATCTATATAACATTTCTATTGCATTGCAATATTTAAAAGAGAAGTTAAATTAATACTTGGTTATGGTAACGCTGATGCCTGTGAAGTGCTAGTTTAATTAGTTCATGTCATATCATCTGCTTCTATTACTGGTTTTACATCTACCATAAGCTTTGCCTTCTTATGATCTCAATTACTGAATTGTATGCAGGGTGGCCTTCTATTCAAATCGAGGTGAGAAGAGTACTCAGATGCTTCAACAAACTGACGTTGTCACTAGTATTGAAGAAGTTTCCTCAAATGCCAAGCCTTTGATCAGACACAT
Source organism: Reutealis trisperma (assembly GCA_947687605.1). NCBI lineage: Eukaryota > Viridiplantae > Streptophyta > Magnoliopsida > Malpighiales > Euphorbiaceae > Reutealis > Reutealis trisperma. Next base: position 2,701,171 of record CANTUT010000033.1, on the reverse strand, counting down.
ACAGAAACTCCCTAAGAGAATGAAAAAGCTAATTGCAATGCTTCCTTATCAAGAGGCATACTTTCCTATTGCCTCTGTTTGTACTTTTGATCTTGTATACATTAATTTCTTATCTGATTGTTAACTCTGTTCTTCACAGATGAATGAGGAGGAAGCATCTCTCTTTGATGTGTTATGGTTACTGCTTGCTAGTGTTATATTCGTACCCATATTTCAGAAAATTCCTGGAGGTAACTTAAATTTCAGAATTTAGATTGTAAATTTCAGAATTTAGATTGCTATCTTGAAATGTTCTTGGATTTTCAGTGCAAAATGGCTTAAATAGATCTTTTTGGTTCATTAATATTTGGTTCCCTCATGTTAGCTTTTGTTTCAGTTTCCTATTATGTGATCTATTTGCTTTATTGATAATTCAAACTGTTGTTTATTGATTTTATGTTGTTGAAAATATTATTCCTTGCCTTTCGCCATATATTCTCTCTCTCTAAATTTCAAATTTCTATTATATTGTTTAACTGATTGTCTTTGTATCTGTAATTTTAGGCAGTCCTGTCCTCGGATACTTGGCTGCTGGCATCTTAATTGGTCCCTATGGTCTATCTATTATTCGTCATGTGCATGGGACAAAGGCAATTGCTGAATTTGGAGTTGTTTTCTTGTTATTTAATATTGGTCTAGAGGTGGAGTCTCCATACCGAAACTTTATATGTTGAATTTAGTCATCATAATAATAGAAAGAACCACTGCTGAAGCTGTCTTCTATCTTCTATAGCTCTCTGTTGAAAGGCTTAGTTCCATGAAGAAATATGTTTTTGGATTAGGCTCTGCTCAGGTACTAGGGGAGTTATTTTTTCCATAACTGATATTGTTCAAGCTCACCACTATGTCTGTTTTCTTAAAAATTTGTTTACTTTGATTCTTAATCTGCATAATACAGGTCTTGGTTACAGCAGTTGCTGTTGGCTTGGCTGCTCATTTTGTATCTGGGCTGCCTGGTCCTGCTGCCATAGTAATTGGGAATGGGCTTGCACTGTCTTCCACTGCTGTTGTCCTCCAGGTACCAGATTTATCTGGATTTCCATTTAATTCCAAAATTTCTTCAAACTAATAGTTTTCTTACTTAAAGAATGGAATGAACTAAATAAATTCTCTGAGTTGGAGACAAGCTTCCTAAACCAAAATGTTTGGAAAAAATTTCATGATACGGGGAACTGGTCCATACTAAATTGATATTTTGTGTTCTTTAACAAATCCAAATTCGTGGCAAATTAATTGCTTGGTAAATCTTTATAATTAAAATAGCCAGTACTTGTTGTAATCTGTCCAGAGCATGATCCTCTAGGTTAAGTTTCTTTTACAGCACAATTGTTCTTTTTGTTCTTTTGTGTTCTTTAAAAGTACAGCATATTATTCAAGACTGCAGAAATGTAATAGTCAAGGTCCTTTGATAGACAAGAGCATTGAAATTTATAGATTTATCTTGTAGGTGTTGCAGGAGCGTGGTGAGAGCACTTCACGCCATGGGCGTGCTACATTCTCTGTCTTACTGTTCCAGGTGAATCTACAATTTTAGCCAAAAAAAAAAACTGAAAGTACTCATGATTTTATGTTCAGGGGATTATGGTTCTTTATGCGGTCAATTTACCTAACTGAACATTTAATGCATCCTTGCTTCTGTATTTTTGCTGTTCCATAGTCGCGTCTCTATCCTTGGAATAATTGAGGATGAAGATGAACTAAAAATATACTACTGCAAAATATGGTTATTAATTGTGCATATGGTCATGTAAGCAGCCTTGCTCCACATGTATCTTTCAAGTATAACATCCTGCCAAGTACCAAGTACATATCAATGTGATTTCTTAGTTTTTCAAAAATTTCAAACGTTGGTTCTCTTCAAATTGCATAAGGAATAAGGATACTCACATGCCTCGTCCTTTGTAAATATTAATGATGTGTAGAAATTTCTGTTCTTTACTTCAGGCTTCTATTTGAATCCTTAGTCATTTCATTTGATAATTTTTTCTCCTTTTTTCATCTAAACCCCCCCTCCTCTTCTCTTTACTTTCCAGGATTTGGCTGTTGTGGTGCTGCTAATACTCATACCTCTTATTTCACCAAATTCATCCAAAGGAGGGGTAACTTTCTATATTAGTTTCAATAAATATTTACGCACTTGTGAAGGTTTGATTTTTATTTTCGATAATTGTATAATAAAGATATATGTGTTTTCTGATACTATATTATGGCTATAATTAGTCATTTTCCTTAGGCAACATATCATTCTGTTTGCTCAAAGCTATTATCTTATTCAGTTCACTGATGGTTTTAAATTGACATGAATCTTTGTTCCTTGTAGCTTGCAGTTTTGCCCCAAATGGCATGTAGTATCAAAATGATGTCTTTTTGTCTTTGGATAGATTTATAAGTGTGTGTGTATATATATATATATATATATATATATATATATATATATATATATATATATATATATATATATATATATATATATATATATATATATATATATATATACACACACACTTATAAATATATATATATATATAAATCCATGTGGGAAAGAAACTTGATTGATACAGGTAAGTTCATAGCATGAATAAATAATCCCAAGGCTATGTATTCCAATAAGAACTGAGGTTTTCCCTTTCCGTATTTTGGGGAGGGTGGTGGGGGTTGGGCAGGGTTAGGAGATGTCAAGAAGTTCCTAGAACTATTACAAGCAAAGGTATAGATAGAGATAATATATTTACTTTATAAGAGAAGGGTGATTGAAAGGATATCATCAAAATTCCATATCTCTCTCGGAGGACTTTTTGTGATGCAGAATATTGAAATGCAATTAATGCAGGCTTTATATGCTTCCTTTAATAGCTTAATTTTTTCAATAGCACTTTGTGTTGAACAATCAACCTAAGATACAAGATCCATTCTCTGTTTCTAGTAGAATGCATGTAAAATTGGAATAACTAGAGTAATATGATTTTTTAAAATTGTTCTGAGACTCAACTCTAGTCTTTGGCAGCTTTGACTGTTGTACAGTTGTTCTCATTGCTTGTGCTGATGTCAGCAGTATGAGTTATATAATCTTCTTCTTTCTCAGGTTGGTTTTCAAGCCATTGCTGAAGCTCTTGGGTTGGCTGCTGTTAAGGCAGCTCTTGCCATTACTGCTATAATTGCTGGTGGACGCTTGGTAAATCCTTTATTCAACTGAATTATGACATTTAAGTGGTTGAGGTGCATTAATGTTTGCAGTGCAATTTATATCTCAATACCTGTTTTTTGGATCTTGAGATAATGGGCTAGGTTATGAATCCATCAACCCCCCTAGATGTGTGCCATAAAGCACCAACTTCTTCGCATAACCCACTTAGATGGGTTATAAATCTCTTTTACAATGCTACTGTCTTGATTGGTATTTCTGACAAAGTTATTGGCATAAGATTGCATCAACTCTCGGTGGCAAAGCATAGTCTGATCTGAAAGCTTTTGTAATTCTGAAACCTGAACAATGCATACTTACTGAAGATTAACTATGGTCATTGACTGATATTTCTTAAATTTTTTACATATAACTTACCACCAAGTTAAATTATGATCGCTGCCATGCACTTAGTAGCTGAAGATGCATATCTACCCTTAGAAGATCATTTTAGTTCACATATTATCAGTTGTTGCCTTTGGGTTAATTTTCCTTTAGAATTAATTTAAGCTATCTTGCAATAAGCTTCTGTTTTTACATATTACATAGTTCTAATCAATGGTTGATCAGTTCCATTGAATTTAGATGAGACTAATGAGATGTGCATTCTAGGGGCAAGTTATTTGCATATTGAATTTGCATCCGAACCTGATGCTGAGATAATTTAAATTTTCCCATAGCTATAATTAAAAGAGGAACATTTTGTCTTCATTCTATGACTTTGTGTGTCTTTTGATTGGCCATGTTTGCAGAATTTCTCTCTTTATTGGGACTTAGTTTCTACCTTTCTTCCTTATTTCATGAATATACATCTAACCCTGACCCTAATTAGGTTGTTGAGAAAATAAGAGAATATTGAAAAGAGGGAACAAAGAGTCTGAAAGCTAAACCAAACAGACTGAATTTTCTGGTTGCGCAACCAGGACAGAACTACTGATAAACTGGTTTTTAATCATGTCAGATTTGTGCTTCCAAAACTGATTATTAAAGTCCTTTTTATAGCACCAATATCATACTAGAAATAAGGTCTTGAACATAAAGTCCTAACGAAGTAGGTTTTGACTCTTCGTAATAAAGATTAACATAATCAAAGGAGTGAGGGAAGACATTAATAACCCTAATTTGAAAACTGCTACAGTAGCATAAACAATAACTTTAAAAAATTCTAAACTTATGCTGCTCCTGTATCCACTGTGCTGACTCTTATGTTTTTTTGTGGTTTTTGCAGCTGCTTCGACCAATTTATAAGCAAATTGCAGAAAATCAAAATGCAGAAATTTTCTCAGCCAATACACTTCTTGTTATTCTTGGCACCAGTCTACTCACAGCCAGGGTATTAAAATCTATATTCTAAATTTTTTGAAACATATGCATTTTAGTGTTACTAAACTGGGGTTTTATCTTTTTCCTAAAACAGGCTGGACTTTCTATGGCCCTGGGGGCATTTCTGGCTGGTTTGCTCCTTGCAGAAACTGAATTTTCCTTGCAGGTTGAATCAGATATAGCTCCATACCGTGGCCTTCTATTGGGTCTCTTCTTCATGACGGTAGATACTTGGCACTGAAGTTTTATGTGAGATGTGTATATATATCTATTTTGTTACTGCTTGTAATATTGGTAATTCAGGTAAAAAGCCATTTGCTTGTCTAGTTTATTCTTCGAAGACCATGCGAATTGTTGTTTTATTATTATGCTTTTCAGGTCAGCTGTGGGAATAAGCTTCCATCTGGCTATTTCTTGGCCAATTACTATATTTCTTAAATGAGAAGACATACTACTGCTTGAGTGATTGAATTTTTAGCATCTTTCATAACGGAGGATCTTCCAGTGTTAGCAGTTAACAACGATCCTTCTGTGCATTCTCAGGTTGGAATGTCTATTGATCCAAAGCTTCTTATTTCAAATTTTCCAGTCATTATGGGGACACTGGGACTCTTAATTGCTGGCAAGACAATGCTGGTTGCTGTCGTTGGTAAACTTTTTGGTATTTCAATCATATCTGCTATAAGAGTTGGTCTTCTTCTTGCTCCGGGTGGAGAATTCGCATTTGTGGCTTTCGGTGAAGCTGTTAATCAGGTGTCCTTTCCTGTTAACTGCATTTTTTGCCATAAGATACTGGACTGTGTTGAATGTCTTGTAGCACAATCTTTGTATTTTTCTTTGTTCATGGGCATAAACTTTAACATGATATTTTACTGTTTCATAGCAAGTCTATTTCTAATGTTTTGGAACCGCTTCAGTATTAAAATCACCCATATGTTTGATATTTTTTAAAATTCAAAATAAATTTGTTAAACAGAAGTATTCGAACATAAATTTATCTTTGTAATATGTCCAGTCATGTTTTCCAAAAAGCACAGTATCAGGAAAATTTCATGTTGCTGAATTAGATATTGAAAATGGAAATCTGATTGTTTCTGTTCTCATAATCCTTTTTAGTGCAAGTACTAAAATTAAAATGGCTTATTTCTTGTATTGCTTTAATGAGTATTATAATTTGCAGGGTATAATGTCTCCTCAGCTATCATCTTTGTTGTTTCTTGTGGTGGGGATCTCGATGGCTCTTACGCCATGGCTAGCTGCTGGAGGCCAGTTAATTGCCTCACGCTTTGAGCAGCACGATGTTCGAAGCCTCTTACCAGTTGAGAGCGAGGTAAGAAGCCTTACATCAGAGTCAGTGGCCACTGTTGTTCTGACTGCCTTTTTAATGGATTAAAAAAAAAAAAAAAACCTTGAGTATGGCATTTTGACTCTTCAAATAAACATAAAACTTTGGAGGATCTTTGATTCATCCTGCAGACATGTATCCATATTCCGTACTCAAATCCAACTAATATAAATCTATTGATAGGTCCGGTGTTGTTTAGGTCACAACTAGTAGTTTACCGGACTTCATATTTTGTCCCATGGAGATGAATTACAACTATATGACTGTGACTCTGGGCATCTATAACCAGTTGATGTGTGTTGCTATAATTTTTAGCAAATATAATGCTACTTGGGTCACATTGGTTTCCTCGAGGAATTGTGTCCTCATCCTAATCTTGTCATCCTAATCATGTTAAAATAAACAAGCTGACCATTGAATGCTTGGCTGCAATGTGTTTGAATTTTTAAGCTAAGTGTTCTGCTTTTTTATCTTGTACTTCATTGACACCCGAGTATCATTATCCAGTTCTTTGCTTTCTGTTATCTCGGAGGTGTTGTTGAATTTGTTCATCCTTTTTATGACTGTACTTATTTACCATATTTTAGTATTTGTTTGTGATTCTTTTGTTGACACGGTAATTTCACCTACGTTTCCCTAACCAATCATTCTCTTGCTCAATTGTGTTTGCAGACCGATGATCTGCAAGATCATATTATTCTCTGTGGATTTGGACGTGTTGGCCAGGTTGTGGCACAAATTGTATCTTATTTGATTTGATAAATAGATCGAATTCTAATATGTTCATTACATTTTTCCTTGGGTTTTCCAGATTATTGCACAGCTTCTTTCAGAACGATTAATTCCTTTTGTTGCTCTTGATGTGAGGAGGTAAGCTAAGTGTTTGAGAAATACTAACTTTTGTATTTTATGTTTGAGTCATTGCCTGCTAATTATTTATGCTAGCATAATATTAACATATATTTTCTTTCCATGTTTTATTTTTCGCGTGCAAAGTGTGACTTTATATCTTTCAGGTCTTCAAACCTTTATCAAATACTTAAATAAAAGTTTAAGTATTCTTAGGTATTTTAAGTGAGGCTATACTTGATTATGGTCACTTCAAAGTGGAGTCCTAGGAGGGAGAATTTGGAGGCTGTTCTATCCTTCAGCATTTTTGCATAAAATGGCTGTGCTTAAGACTGCACATGTTGTGAGCGCAACACTTTTTGAGTTTCCAAAACAATGGCCCCTTCCTAATTTTCAAGTCTGTTGGCCAATTAACTCGATAAGAGAGGAAATATAATTGAAATTTTAGACTGATTATTTTACGATGATGATTTTGTTTCTTTAGTGATAGAAGTCACCATGTTGAAATACTCGATACTGTGAGGGGAAAAAAAAAAAAAAAAGGAAAAAAAGCAATGGAAAGCAACAACTATAATTTTCACCTGTTCTATGCCGAGATATGGCCATAAGACCATAATATTACTTCAATGGATTAAGAGCTTGTATGTTGGAAGTTCCTGTATATTTACTTCAAAGTTTCTGCTTTTTAGTGATAGAGTGGCAGTTGGGCGTGCCCTTGACCTTCCTGTCTATTTTGGAGATGCTGGTAGTCGAGAGGTAAAGCTAAATATATCATGAGTATATACATAAGTGCAGTTCCAGTATTTACTGGTTTTATTTTTATGGTTAGGTCCTCCATAAAGTTGGTGCTGAAAGAGCATGTGCTGCAGCAATAACTTTGGATACTCCTGGTGCAAATTATAGAACTGTCTGGGCACTAAGCAAGTACTTTCCCAATGTAAAGACATTTGTCCGAGCTCATGATGTTGATCATGGCCTTAATTTGGAAAAGGCAGGGGCTACGGCGGTAATATTCTGATCTCTTTTATTAAGTTTGTTTCTTTTATGAGGGAAATGTATGAATAAATAATTATTGCATTAAAGGATGTCTCCACTGCACAAAGCTCCTGCTTTGTGAGGGTTAGGAGAGGATCTGCCCCATAATTATTTCATTATTAATGTGAAATTTGCAGGTACAAAAATGATAGCCAACATGATTAACTCTTATAGGTTTATTTATCCTTCCTTGTATACACATTTACTTGGCTATTTTATGATGTTGAAAATAAATATCTACAGGTTGTCCCTGAGACATTAGAGCCAAGCCTACAATTGGCAGCCGCAGTTCTTGCACAGGTAAAACAAATGATTTTGGCCAAGTTTTATGTCACTGGTTATTGCAACAATGAAATGAAAATTGCCATGGTTATCTTGAAGTGATGGATACGATGAACTTAATCAGGTTTTGTGTTAAAACTGATTATATGTGAGGCTAAAATGCTGAAAATATTTTCATCAACCCTGAAATGAGTCCTGTATTGGCCATGTTGATTTCGAGTTTCAAGTTTTATGGTGGAATACTCAAAGCAAGTTTATGTTGATCCAACTGCTTAAATCACCGAGAGGAAAAGAATTTTGGTTTTGATATGTACTGAGTTGACAACATAATAAGCCAATGCTAATTTTGAAGATGAATCATATGGTTGCCACTCTTAGCATTCTTAGCATTTGCTTTTTATTGTTTTTCTTTTCCATTTAGGCTAAACTACCCGCTTCAGAGATTGCATCAACCATAAATGAATTTAGGTCTCGCCACTTGTCTGAGCTTACTGAGGTATTTCTGCTCTCTCTCATCTTTCATATGCTTGCAATTTCACCATTCTACAATTTCCAAGTGTAGATTTGAGTACTTAATTTTCACTGATAAATACACATGATTTCTGAAAGTTTATTTACTGTTGCAGCTATGCCAAGCGAGTGGAAGTTCTCTTGGTTATGGCTTTTCACGTATCATGAGTAAACCTAAAACTCAGCTTGCGGACTCTTCAGACGAAAACCAAGTCACTGAAGGAACATTAGCAATATGAGAACTGCTTAAAAGCCCCTAAAGAAAGGGAAATAAATATTACAGGAAAATGTATAGTGCAATTGCATGTTCCATTGGCCTAATTGTACAGAAAATATACTGAAAGAAGAGAGAATGGCATACTCACCATCGGTCGAATTTTTTTTTTTGGGATAAAATTTTGATAGATCTTCATAAAGACATGCAGAAATGGATATTTTCTGCTTTATTAGTGTTCTGTACAAAGGTGAGTGGGAACACTGGAAAAAGTAATCGCACTGTTCTCCAAGTAAATATGTTGATTTGCAGATTTCTTTCTTCTACCTCATTCTATGCTTCTCAATTGAGACGGGTTCGCCTTATGAATCTCAAGAACACTATGGGTTGAATTTGAACGTGTGGTAGATCGCTAACCTTATGTAGGACTTCATCGTACGACTGCTTCTTCCACGATAAAAAATTATAGGAGCAATGATCTTATATATCTTCGATTTTTCTCATTTTTTCTATTCTATCCAATTTCTAAAATTTTATTAGTTTATATCATATATTTTCACGTTGATTGCAATTGTATCCAATAATTTTTGTACATGTGCAATTATTTTCAACTATTAATTTAAAATAGTTTATTTTATTGTAATATTTCAAAATTTGTCCCAAAATCACAACATAGATATATTATGAAATTATTATTAGTTTAACACAAAATTTTCCTCGAATTTTTGTTCTTGCATTTTCCAGGGTATTACTTTCTTTTTAGAGTTTTTATTTCAATCAATATAATCTTTTACGATAAAAATTTTATTTTGATTTCTATGTCATTAATTGCACATAATTAAAGATAGCAGGATAATCAATGTGGAAAATTTCTAAAATTAGATAAAATCGAAGAATTCTGAAAAAAATCATTAAACCTAAATTATAAATGTGGGAAAGACATTTATTATTGGAATCATATTTTGCAAGTTTACCGCAATTACATTTATCTATCGCTGCCCTTTCTCTAGGTTCATAATGGACCTGAAAATCAAAATCAGTAAAGAAAAATTCTAGTTGAGAAGAATTTAGGCAGAGAGATCAATTCGTGCTTCAAAATGGTCTATTCCAGTTCTGCTTTGCTGTTTCGTACTACGGAGGAGAGACACCTGAAAGATAATAACAAGGAAATATTACTTTTATTTATACAACGAGTAAAAACAAAGATTGATAACATTATCCATGAAATATCTAGTGAACAGGTAGCAAGCTAGAACTTCAAATATTATGATTAATTGGATAATGGAGATGAAGCGCACATCATAGTCACATAAATAATGCTGCCACCATCTCCTACTAGTAATTCAAGACATGGTTCTAACATTAAAAACAACTACAAAAACATAACAATGGACCAAGATGCAAGCAGAGTCTCACTTCATAATACAATCAAATTGCTCCATACTGTATGGACAAAAGTTTGAAGTCAGCCCAGTCTATAACTTCCACCTCAAAATAAGACAATTGCAAAAACAATCAAAAGATTACGCCCAAGCCAGAAAGGCGCACACTATCTATGAACATTCCTTTAAATTTCCCATTTGCTAAGCTTCAGATTGACGTTAGCCATTGTGAATAGATCATCAATCAAAATAATTAAATAACCAATGAGTTGAGTAAATAAATAAATAAATGTCAAGTCTCAAAGCAGATTTTGATACCTTGGGTCGTTCCATATAACTCCCAAAGTATCCTATACCAAAGGACAGGGAAGTGTATGCAGCTGCAATCTCTATGGCCTTAAGCTTTGGTGAATTTCCTGGAGCCTAAACACAAAAAAAAAATTAAAAAAAAATAAAAAAAAAATAAAAAAAAAAATCATGTGAAAAAATAACGATTTTGAATGAATTTGGAACCAGGGTTTTTAAGAGCTAACCAATACAGGTGCTTCGGCTTGCACAAGTAAAATTCCTGCACTTTTATCGCTAACATTTTGACTGCTGTCTGTAATTATAGAACGTAAAACTTTCATGCTAGCCGAGGCAGGACCAGCCTGAGAACTAAGCAATAAAGTAACCTTGTCAATCTAACATACCGGGTCATCAATAGCAATGGGACATTTAGCTACATCAGCAAATTGAAAGTACTCCGTAAAGCAGCAAATGCATCTCTAAAAGTCCAATATATAAGCTGACAAAGGAGTCCATGTAATCAAACAGTAGTCTTTTTTTGGACTCAGTTAAGGACTAAGCTGAAATGAATTCAACTCTCAGAGGCTATAATTAAAGCAATCACAGTAACCCAGACACATATATATATATATATATATATATATATATATATATATATATATATATATACATTCCCTCCTTTTTGGGCATAGGAGTGGTGGGGTTGGGGATTCTTAGTAAAAAGACATGACATACATGGATGATGAAACACAGCACTCTCGAGCTGCAAATCCTTTCATTAGACATTCTCCTGCGCCAGAAACACAGCAACCAACAATGCACGGAGCCCCAGACAGATCTTTTGAAGAAGCCCAGCAACCAGAACCATACATTGCTGCCAACCCAACACGCCCACTGACCTGCTACAATTTTTTTTATAAAAAAAAAAAAAAAAGGAAGGAAAAGCCTACTATAACTTGTCTACACTTCCAATAGATGTTCATTAGGACAAGGCAAATTATAACAATTCATTACCTTCAATGCTATACCACCACTGGAGGAACCAGAAGCTATATGTCCTTCAGTGTCAACACAGATCACTCCAACAGTGTCCATGATGTCGTCCTCTTCCAATTCACTTGGCACAGATGATCGACTGTCAGCATTATCTTTTAAACAGTTGCCAGATTGAGCTTCTAATTCTGAAATATAAATGTACTTTTTATTCATAAAACATTGTAATGTGGAAAACAGACAAAGTCCGTGTCAAAGTGAAACAAACAACAATACCAGACACATCTAGAAAATTCTTATTGATTAATTCATAAACACAAGTACATAACAATAGCCTGATAATAAAGTTGCCAGTTTTGGCAAACCAAATGCTCAGACTAATCAAAATATGATTTCTGATAGTGGGACAACAACTAAACAAAGTTCAATTTATCATGGGAAAACTGCAAGATAGATGGAGATTGGTGTATGTCACAATCTGGTAAGGTAGATAAGCAAAAAACTTAACATCAAGTATGTTCTTCAAATGGAAGAAATTGATTTATTAAATGTGAAAGACCAATAGGATACCTGGTATTTTAGTGGTCTCTTGAGAATTACAACTCAATCTCCCATCAGAAATATCAATCTCGGCAGTGGCATTCACAAGCATTGCTTTGTACTTTTTCCACTGTGCTCTTGCCCTTTCTGTCACTAGCCACTGTTTCAAAATACACACAAGTTAAATTGATCCATCCCAAAATATTAGAAGAATGATCTAACTACGAATTATCCGCCAAGAGCTTTTAATTAGATAATATTCAAAAAGTTCAAAAACTGATAACCTTATCAGCCTCTGCTGTAGTTGCTGGCAAATTAATGCCTTTGGATTTTGCCCAAACATGAGCACCTTCACCTACCAAGAACCTAGGGGACACAAAATGTTCCATAAGAAAACTATGAGAGAGAAAAAGAAGGAATAAAGAGGAAGATGAAAAAGAAATATGAAAATGTGTATATAAACTTTTGAGTATTTTAAAGGTTTCTAAATTTTCCCCAAATCCTAGAATGATCATATAGGTGATGGTGCATCTTACATATTTTACAATGCAAGTCCACTTTGAATAGAAAAAAGGGGGAAAAAGTATACAAGGATATTTTGTTTTTTGAAATACACATCTAAATTTTGATTCATCAGAACAAGGTTGAGATCATTACATAGGAGGTAATCGACCCAACAACGAAGAACCTATCATTTGCTTCTTGGCCAATAAGGCAGCAATCTGGATGGCATTTCGGACACCTGGTCTACAACTAATCAAATATATACTCAGTAACCTCATGGAAATTATAGAGAACAAATAAAACTGAAAGCTAAAAAGAAATTCACATAAAAAATAAATAAATAAATAACTAATGAGTACCTCGCACTGCTCCCACAGCTCCGAATGTCCCAGAGTCACCATCCATAATGCTTGCATCACACTCCACACTCCCATCTTCTGTCAAATTAGAACCTCGGCCTGCATTTGTGGAGGGATCGTCCTGTAATAAAAGTGATACTTGCAACATTTCATCCTTCAGTCATATGCATATGCAAGTATGCACAAAACTATCTAGTATAGATTTAGGGCTGTTCCCTGGGACTAAAACATGAGTAAGAACATGTAAAACCTTGAGGCAGGCCCCATTAATCAAATCTAGGCCGGGTGAAATAGAACTCCCGCAACTTCATTTCAGGCGAGAACCCAGTGGATCGGCCCACTCTCTCTCTCTCTCTCTCTCTCTCTCTCTCGCTTTTAAGAAAAAAGAGGCAAGTACATGAATTACAAGATTGGTGACGAGTACAGTATCTATCAGAAAACACCAGTTTGCACCTTAACTAAATTTACAATCGGCAAGATGTTTATGGATTAATATCAAACACAAATATAAATTATATACCTCCAACACTTGAATAGCGGCTGTAACAGCATCTAGGCATCCACCGGAACCCTATATCAGCGGAACAAAAAAAAAAAAAATACAAAACATTAAAACACTAATGCACATGAGAAGCAATTTTTAAATTGGGAACGGAAAAGGGAAAAAAATTGAAAATAGTGAGAAAGGGATGAGAAGAAAGCACCTGGCGAAGAATAGAAGCAGCAGCGAGGCAAGCGCGTTTCATGGCAGACCTCAAGGCTTTCTCGCTGGATGGCGCGTGATAGCCAGCGCCGACGTGAACAGCAATGAAGAATCTAGGGTTTTCATCCTCTGCCTTGCAAGCCATTGGAGGGTTTTTCTTAATGGAGCTCTACCAGTGTCGTCCTGAGCTTGCGTTAAAACATAAAACTATGCGCGGATTTTGTTAACGAAAGAACAAAATACAAATTAAAAAAAAAAATAATAAATGGTGTTTATCTAGAAAGGAGGAGTCGATCAACTGGCGAGGATTGTTTTAATTTTTTTTTTGACCTTTAACTTTAAAGTAAAGTAGTAAACATAAATTTTTTTATGACATTAATTATATCTTTTTTTTTTTCTCTGCCTGAGGACTTTAATTATGTCAACTGCCTATATGGTGTTTCTTTAATATTTTTCTGTTTATAAATTATAATTAATTTTTATTTTACCCATATTATGATAAAAAATTATATTAATTATTTTAAAATAATGTGATTAATTATAATTATATTAAATGACATATTTTAAAAATGTAATAATAAATTTAATTTGAAAAAAAAAAAAGAATTATTTATTTCGCACATCACAGAAAGAAAATGTGGTTTCTGTAGAAAATTTTAACCATAAACACTCCAACCATACAAAACCAGTTTGTTTGCTATTCAAGTTTTGGATATCATTCATCCATTTTTCTATTTTTGGTTCTTGAGAATGCATAAGATAAAATTGTGAATGAAATGAAGTAATCCTTCCACGCATCAATATTTGTTTTGACATCAATTGTGTTGAGCTGCCATAAAAATATTGATTATTGATATTTATTCACATGATAGAATTAGAAGGCTAACACTTTCCCTAGTCCACAACCCAAAGCAAGAGGTCACATGGAAAATAGCAACATTGAAGTATTTCTGTAATCCCAATTATAATATGCAAGTTCTACAAGGATATGTCTTTATCCCCAAATGAGAATTGGGGTTCAAAAAATTACAAGGAAGATTTCTTCATCCCATCTGAATTGTTCATAAAAATTGCATAACCAAAAATTCTACTCGACACTTATTCTTAAATGTGTAAACTATAAATGGAATCCAATTGAAAAGGAACAAAAAAAAAAAGTCATAATTTCATGGATTTGCTAGGAAGAGAGCTCTACATTGCTCCATTGTATCATCAGGGCTGGTAACTGCAAAAAAGTGGCGGAGTTGAATTGATTTCATACACCATATAAACAACCAGAAGCACAGAGATACACATGGACAAACAAATAATGGTACATTTTAATTACACGTAATCTGGAAGCAATTGCAACACCATCTTATCTTATCATAATGCAGTAGTGCATGGTAAGAGCAAAAGAACTTGGATCTCAAACCATTATGGGGGCAAAAATGAAGAAGGAATGTGGAATCAAATATTAAAGTCCTTATTGTGAAATTTCCAACTAGCTATTTATGGAGTCTGTGTCTGTCTATATGTGCATGCATGATTAGGAGGAGATGGTCTGGAATTGACTGTCTGCATAGTTTAAATGTTGATATCAGGCTCATTAAGAGCCATTGGTCTTTAGCTGGTGAGTGAGTCCCAAACCACACATAGTTGAGTCCCTAGGCAAACCATAAGGTTAAAGTAGACCACCTTTTGAGGACTGAGTCCCAGCACTTGGTAGCCTAAGACAGACCCTTTTTATTGTCTAGTCCAAATATTTGCCTTTCCTTTAATATGAATAAAATTAACCTTTAGACTTTTGACCAGTTTTTCCAAATTTTTTTTCTTTTGTTCGGGAAATTTGTTTTTGACTGCATCATATTGAAAATAAGATGAGATGGTTCAAATTCCATATGGGATTCATATGCAGTATGCCAATGGATAGGTTGAAGATTAAATTTTTGCTAACCTCTGTGACCCACAGTTAGTTCTGATTCATAAATTTCATGATCATTTCCTCCCTGAGAAAAAAAATAAAAATAAGAAGAAGAAGAAGCAGCAAGTGCAAGGTTAGGCAACAATGAGTAGCAAAGCATAGAAGTAGAGAAACATCTCAATATGTATATCAACAGTGGAATGCCAATGGAACAGTGATGATAACATAACCAAAACAAATGCAGTGCTGTGGACAAAGCCTGAATTTGGACGGTGAATTTGACTTGAAGAATAGGGGGTTCATTTTATGTGTAAAATTGAAACACATTTTGGCTCCAGGATATAACTAAAGATTAGAAATATGAAGGATCAACTCCAATGTTGATAAGAATCTTGTTACTCTTTGAATTCCTCAGATTTTATCAAAATTGATGTGAAACACTTGAATACTTTAATGAAGAATAAACTCCAGAGTGATTGTACCAGAATTTCAAGTTAATGAAATATCAGTAGTAACACTAGATTGCCATCAATGAATCAAAAACCCTATTATCAGTTAAAAAGTGGAACTTAAACTTCCTTTGCACCAATCTAAGCTTTTTACCTGAAATTTAAGATGTTTAAGTTTCCCTTATGATCCATTCTTAAAAATGCCATCAGTACTAGCATGCTAATATCAGAAATATTATGGGAAATTCATAATTATTAGGTCCTTTGGTAGTTGGAATAATACTCATAAATAATTCACATTAGAGAAGACACAATACATGTAACACATGGGACTAAGAAATTTCAAGCACATGATTTTGTGACTGCAAATATATGAGGAGAGGTTAAAAAAAAATGAGGTGATGAGCAGCAATGTTATAAGCAAGCAATGGGTGGAAACACAAGGTCAAAGAATGACCAAGGAGGCAAGCAATGAATGAAGACTAACCTTGTAAGTTTTGTCACCAAAGAAGTGGATTTCATTAAACTGATCAAGGTATCTCAAGCAGTATGTCTTGTCCCAACCTTGAGGGAAAACCTGTTACCAGCATTAATGAATAAGATTGCACTCAGCCAATCTGCCTTTTATTTAACAAGTTCAAGATCATTATAGAGAAGATAATTCACTTACATCAAAACTTATCTGTCCACCTATTGAAAATGTGAGGTTAAGGTGAGCAAACTTCTCACGTAGCACAGACACCATTTTTGGGCGTATGTTATGGACCTGAACTCAATTATCTATGTAGCATAAGCATGAACCAGATACAATATCCAGACAATGAGAGAACAAGGGCTTCCAATATAATCAGTTAGTAAAGCAGAAGCAGTATTTTTCTAACCTTGTCATACTTTTCAAATTTCTCCCTTTCTTCTTGGCTGCAGTTCCGCCCAATTGGTGATACATTAATCATCCCACTCCGGAATTCTATGAATGTTCCCCTGTACGAATTATTGAAAAAAGGTATTATTCAATCCCCCCCCACTTTTTTTTTTTTTTTCCTTTTATCACATTGACATGTGCGAAAGTGGACTTTCAGACTTCCAATACGCTCACCTTTTTATTGGAATATCCAAGTCAGCAATATAATGAAGTGTAAAATTTATAAATTCCTGCACGATCATTCACAACCTATCAGATTAACATATTGATATATTCATATGCTGCTACATATTTTGTGCATCTAGTGATCAAGCTACTACTTAATTACCATTTCCAAAAATATCCTGCCAAATCTAATTCAGTTTTTGGTATGCCATCGGCCTTTTGTTTCAGATGCTTCTAAATAATTATTAACCACTCTTTTGTTATGCAGGCAACCACAAACAATCATTGTCACATGTGTCGAGCACATAAGAGCTGCATGTCAGAATCTTCAGTGGCCTCCTTAAAAAAAAAAAATCCTTCCTAATAATATTCTATTCATTCTAGTTATCCTTTTTTCACTTGCTTTTCTGGCATATAATTTAAAATCTTTAACAGGGAAGTATAAGTAACTTGCCTTGAGTTTTTCCTCCCCAAGAAATGTCTTCAAGCTCTGGAAAACAAAAAATATTCCACCCATCATGGAATCACATATCAATTCAAAGAAAAAGGTTAGATTCACACACCCATTGCCCATCAGGAATTTTGAGGAAACAAATAGAATGTTGAGCTTAAGTATTTTGGTTTTTGGTTATGATTACCTGGGTACCAATAAGTTTCCCATCTTTATGAGCCACAAGACCATTCTCAGAAAATACGAAATCATAGTCATTAATAACTGCATCACCAAAATTACAATTAAGAGCTCCTTATTACTTTCTTGTACAATCATAAAGTGAAAAGCTACTTAGGAAACCTGTCTTGCCAAGTTGCTCTGATATCTTAGAGAGGTCAGATCCACCCACCACTCCCACAGTAACAACCTTCAATTGAGTGAAGATACTATCATGTATATCACAAACACGAACAAAAGCCATACTCAGATAAATTTGTTATTATGCTATATCAATGCATACCTTTCGGAGTTCCTGCAAAAACTCTAACATCTTTGGAGCGGATAACTGGAATTTGAGCAGAGAACATTGAACAAGAAGAAATCAATTGCTAATTTGCTCAAATCTTACTAGTTACTGCAGCTATAAAAAAGAGAATTGAAAATCCAACTGAAGGAAAAGGATCATAGAAGAATCCAATACCTTTCTTGGAGCTGTGAGAGTCCCATCAACATCAAACAAGGCAATTAAACCAGGCTTTCTCCCAGCCATTGGAGTTTGTTAAATATTATTTATTTCCCTGTCATGAAGTTCATAAAATGGTAATGCTTTCCGATAGGGCCAAAAAAAGGAAATGAAATGGGAATTCCAGACTCCAGACCCTCTCAATTTCTCAATAAACATGGGATTTAACACAGTATAAAATCAAATTACCCAAATTAATTAGCAAAAATTTGCCTTAACACATAATTGAAATATCGATAGATTTATGCTTAACTTCGGGTTCAACTCAACACAATTGCAAACAAAATTATATTGGAGAAATCATAAAATTAGAAATAGACGCAACAGCAGAAGTACAGTAAATTCCTGTCAGTCAAACGCAGGACAAGAACTAGAGAAGCACAATAAGCGAACAATGCAAATCAGGAAATTGACTCGTTCAATTAAAAAAGATTATTCACCTTACCACTGAGTAGTGTACAGGCTTGTCTATATCGGATTCGGAACAAGAATTTGGGCAAGGATTTTAAACAGATCTTAAATGGCGGATCCTAGGGAGTTCCTGGGTATTAAATGAATTGTTAAGGCGTAGACTTGAATGTGAACGCTGAACAAGTTTGGATCTGGAGCAATGTCGTAGAGTTGTTAAATTTGGACCGGACCGAACCAGTCGGTTGAACCGTAAACCGGCCACTTGTTAGTCTGAAAAACAACTAAAACCATAAATTATTAAATCCAAAATAAAAAACCAGTCGGTAAATTAAAAAATAAAAAAGGTTTTATTGATTGAATAAAGTAAATCAGCAAATTAAAAGAAAAAAATTTGAAATAATAACTATTATATTAAAAAAAAAAAAAGTAAAGCATGTAATATTATGAAATCCTGAGTAGAAGAGGAAGAACAAGGAATTTGTAACTTGAATAAAGTTTTTTGTGGATTAAATCTAACAAATAGATAAAAGAGTAACTAAACGAAAGGGAGACTGGAAGTGAGTGGAAAAAAATTGCCCCATGACCGGCCGGTCGGATTGAAAACTGGCCAGACCGGAATAATTTTAGGTCCGGTTTCAAAACATTTTTTTAATATTAGGGGGAGATGGTCTGTGGAGTTCCTTGCTGCAGCAACTGCTTTCAATATCCAATGAATAACTGCCGTTATGTGTTATTTGCCTGTTTTTAAATTACACTTAAGAATTCTTCTTTTTTAGTATCCATGGAGAGATTATAATATAAAAGTTTCGTTATCTGTTATATATTATATAAATTTATTTACTATTTTGAAGCAACGAATTAAAATTTCATTTGATTAAATTTTATATTACATCAATTTGTATTATATTAAATATATTTTTAAATAAAAAACAAAAAATAAATTATAATTTTATTTTATTATCTTTATTATATTATACCATTTAAAAATTAATTTTGGAAGATTCAATTATGCTTTTTTCTTTTCTTTTTTTTTTTTTTTTTTTGTATTGAAGAGATCAAATTTAATATGATTTCTTTACATTTATTAAGAGTATCACAAATGATACTCTTTATTTTATATGAGGAGTATCTAATTGATAAAAAGTATAAAATTTTATTTAAATCTTATAGTTGTCTTAAAAAATAAAACTTTAATAAACTTTTTATTTTTAAAAAATAAAGAAGAGAGTTTGTTTGCTCTTCACATATAGAGAGTAAAATATTACTTTTTATTATAATTTTAATTAATACAATACAAATTTTTATACATTTTATTTAAAATAATTTTAATATACTATTTTTTTCTATTAAACAAACTTAAAGAATGAAAATTAAAATAATTAATACAATAATACTTATGAAATAAAATAAAATAAAGAGTAAAAAATAAAGAATCTATTAGATTTAAATAAAATTTTTTCTATTGAATTTAAATAAAATTTTTTACTATTTATCAATTAGATACTTTCTATTTAATAAAATATATTCTTTATTATCAATTGATGTGGGAATAGATACCACATTAATTAAATATAAGACGTTAAATAAACTTATACTTTTGAGATTGATATTTTTATAACTATATAAACTCTTAATATTTTTACAATATTCACTCTTAAAATATTCTAATTTTGCCATTAAACAAATCCAATTTTTTGTTGATTTAAATATTTTTTAGAATGCACATGCATGTTGCTTTGTTTTCAAGAAAAGAATTGGACCTGCACCGAAATTTTTTACCAGATTTTAAGTTGCACCTAAACTAAAACGTCTTTGTGATTTTTTATGTTAAATATTACTGATGGATGCACCCAAACCTCAAAGATTTTTTTTTTTTTCCAAAGAATATTCGCATATATATATATATATATTAGATTGAACTTGAATATACCAAAAATTTCAAAGATCTATCAAATTTTTTTATACTAGATTATACATAATCCTTTCTGATTATATATAAATAAATAAATTTATTCCAATTCTTCTGTTCTTTTTTTTTTTTTTTTCTTTTTTCACCTCTTGCTGTGAATAGCTAGATATAGTCAACAGCGGATCTAGAATTTAGGTAGAATGTAGGTTAAATTTCAATAAAAGGATGGGCTAGACTTTAATAATTTTGGACTTTATATAAAAAAATTTCATAATTCTTTTTTTTTTTTTTTTTTGGGGGGGTTGACCTAGGCTGAAGCCTAGATTAGTCCCCGTTTGGGGCCGTCCTTGGATACAGTTATAAAGAAATTTATTAAGGAAATTGAATTGCATCATTTTAATATGTCGATATTTATTTATCATATATATATATATAGAGAGAGAGAGAGAGAGAGAGACACAGAGGAAAAACATGTTGATTTACAAAAACTTTTTTACTAATTTTTTTTTATTCTTTATGTTAGAGATCTATTATTACTATTCTTATTTTAAAGATTTGTTAGATTTTTCATGTATCATTTTCATTTAAATTTAATCTTAATATGTTTTTCATAATTTATGTTAAGGGAAGCATATTGGTATACAAAATCATTTTTACTATTTTTTTATTATTAATTTAAAGGTTCGTTTAATAAGACATAATATAATATAATGTAATATAATCAAATACATTTAAAATGTATTTGATATGCTGTAATGAGATGTAATGTAATATAATCAACTTAATTTTTAGTATAATTTTATATTAAAAATTCATTTGATTATATTACATTACATCTCATTATAGTGTACTGAACACATTCTTACAATATAATGTTCATATTAAAAATATTTGATTATATTATATTATACTCCACCAAATATATAGCATTATTTCATAACTAATTTAATGTTATGGAATATATATAAAAATTTTAATATTTTTCTTCTTCGGTTTGCCTTACTTAAAAAAAAATGACAAATATAATTCGTTGCTTATATATATATATATATATATATATTATAAAACATTTATAAATTAAAAAAAAAAAAAAAGCTGCGACATAAAACTAATGTCTATATGTGTGTGTGTGGAAAATTGAGAATTAATTGATGAAATCAATCAAGACTGCTCCTTTCTTCAAATTTAGAAAATTTTCTCATAAACTTGTGAGCAATAAAGTTAGGTGGGGCTTTGATTGGATGGTTGCTAAAAACTTTTCATCTACATGAGTTGATGCCTCCTAATTTACTCGTGGATTTGGTAATGGGTAATTGCCTAAAATTGACCACCAGCATGGACATTTTGATTAACCTCTGCCCATATTTAGTTCACAAATCGCAACCAAATTAGGAATTTAATACGATTCTTTTTTAAGTAAGATTTCATAATTTCTTGTATTGATTCATAAAGAATCCATTTTTTTTTTAAATTTTTTATGCTTGAATACATCTAATTTTTATTAAAATGATTTTAAGTGTAATTCTTAATTTAATCAATATAGTTTATTTAGTTGTTTAAAAATTAAATTTGAAATAATAAGATCTCTTGATCTTAAACACCTATTACTGTTCCAAGGTGAAACAAATAAGCTTTCAAAATTAAAATCACTTGTAATATAAAATCTCTAAACTTCTAATTTATGGTTTTTTTTTTATTTCTAATTTTTTATATTAAAAGTTGTAGTCTGAAAACAAAAAAATAAAAATAAGAATACAAATAAAAAAACCAACAATATCAATCGGGTAATTTTTAATTTTTGTTTTTTTGCTAATTATTTGTTCTAGGGAAATATATATATATATATATATATATATATATATATATATATATATATATATATATATATATATATATATATATATCTATATTTTTGTTATATATATTCTTTTCCTCCCTGTCCAATTAATTTTGCTCTGTTTTTCTTTTTTAACTATTATTTTTATTTAAATGCATAAAATTTTTAATTATTCCTTATAAAAAAAATTTAATTATTTAAAATATGAAAAATAAATTTTGAACTTATTAAAATTGTAAATGTACCAAAACTCAGAATTTGAAGGGAAAAAAAAAAAAAAAAAAAAAACCCTTCTCCAAATCCATGTATTTCAAACTCCAGGCTGGGAGATATGTACCTAACCAATAAAAGAAGTGACAAGCTTGTTGTTGAATTCCACAGATGAGTGATAGTGGCTTTCTCAAGATTTCTTGATACAGCTAGTGCCTGAACTTATTCATGAACTACACCACTGAAAAAGCATAGAAATTCCTAGCATGCTATGCTCAATCAAAAAGGTGACTTCTCCTCCTTATAAAAGAAGCAACCAGAAGGACCGTCACCAGGCAACAATGCTAATCTCACTGGACTTTCAGCCCCTTCTGCTGCAGATAATTTTCCCAGATTGAAGGTTAGATCCGTCCTGACAATACCAGGGCAGACACAATTTATGCGAAAAGTTGGGAAATTCTTGGCTAGGATCCGTGTGTAGGCATTCATAGCTGCTTTCGAGAGTCTATAAGCAGAATGAGCTTTAGGCCAACCTTTGGTTTCTGGTGAGCCTTCTTTCAAATCTTTTAGATACTTGCTCAACACCTCATCAATTCTCTCTTCTGAAAGGTTGTCGGCATCACCTAACACCTCTATAGCCCATTCATGTTCTAGATCCTGAAACAAATTGCAATCAAAGAGCATAACATTTGTAGCAATTATTCCATATTTTCAATTCCAATTCCTCACTTTTTATCAAGGAAAAACTGCGTAATATAATAATGGCAAAATAAATAGTAGCTCAGGAGGTTCTTCCTTCATGATGATGAATAATCTCTGGCAAAATGTAACAATTGTATTACCTCCAACTTCCCACCAGAAGATGAAACGTTAACAATCCTTGGTGAATCAGACAACTGGAATAGGGGAATAAGTGCCTCAGCCGTTCTTTTGGCACCATAATAGTTTGTTGTCAGGCATTCTTCTGCTAACTCGTATGTTTGAGTTATTATTTTATCCCAATCGATGTTTTTGATGTTTGCACCTTCCTGCATCAAAGAATGAAACTTATTCTCACGATAGTCATATCCATCATATCCAAACGTATAATGAATGGAATTTTGTTGCTAGTTTTCTCTGCCTATCTAACAATCCAAACCGCATTTCAAATCACAGAAAAATTCTTTATCGCCAAAATATGAAGAATCCTACTGTAACCTAAATTGTCCACAACCCAGTGGCAGCATACATTGACAAATACTTCAATATTTAATTAGCTAAATGCCATGTCTTGATATGGGTTATCTTTACAATAATGAGGAAGACATGGTGTGCTCTAGAAATTCTCAGGAAATGTTTATTACTAGTCGAAAAGAAATTTTCGGTCCCCATGCAACTATTAAGTTAGGCAAAAACCCGAGGCATCAACTTTTCCAGTAGCTTTGATCTCTTTGCAAATAACAAGTCCACCAGTGAACATCAATCAAATTATCTCCAACAATGAACATCAATCAAATTATCTTTCCTTTAAGTGTCATTGAATATGTACATTTAATAGGAACTTACCTTACCAAAATCAGAAGCTCTTAAAGCATCACCATCACATATAGCTCCACGAATACCTGCATTGTTCACCTACAAAGAGGTATAACACTCATCATTTCAAATTATAAGAGCTAACTAATAAGAAGAGGAAAAAAAAAAAAAGAGAAAGCACATAAAAGTTTCAGTCTCTTTAAAGTAAAATTCTGAATAGAAAACCGATTAAAATCTCAAAAATCAGCACAAAGAAATCAATGCGATATTTGAACAGACAATGTTTTGATGTATGCTACCAAGATATCAAGCTTTCCTATTTGGGTTTTGATGAAATCAGCAAGAGCAGAAATACTGGCAGTATCAGCCACATCAAGTTGATGAAACACTAAATAATCTGAAAGACCAGAGTCTTTGAGTTTTTGAACAGCTTCAAGCCCTTTTTTCTCATCTCTGGCTGTTAACACTACCACGATCCCAAGTGAAGCCAACTGCCTACAAATTTCAAACCCAATCCCCTTGTTTGCTCCTGTAACCACTGCATACCTGCAAAAAGAAAATAACAAATTGTTACCAACAAGAAGAAGTAGCAGAAGCAAAGATAGAGATATAGTGAAGAAGGAAAAATTGCCTCCTAGTTGCTTCTTCTGCCATTGAAGATCAAACGAGCTTCAAGCGTTTTTGGCAGTTTTTTTTTTCCTTGCCTTGTCTGCAGAATTTTCCTTCGATTATCCATATGAATATCTGGAAAAATCTATCAGAGCTGGGACCGGAGGCAACGACATGACAACCACATAGATAATGAATGAATGAATGAGTTTTTAAGAGGCAAAATCTATCATATCTGGGACCAGAAGCATCGACCGGACAACCAGTGAAATTGTCTAAGCCATATAGGTTAACTTCCTTATTATAAGACATTTATAGTTCTTGTAATTAAGCAACGTAACCATTTCACTTTTCTCCATTCTATTATTTTATATGGTTTAACAAAAACCACTTTGGCCGCTTAGTTGTTGCAATTCCTTCTTTTTTTTTTTACGCCAAATATAGCTTTATTTAATACAAATATGCATATAATTAATATTTTTTGAAAATAATCATTTTTTAATCTTTAATTACTGCAATTAACATTGCCAAGTTGATTGTTGTAAAAAAAATATTTCCAAGTTTAACTATAAAATCACCAAACCAGGTAGCCATAAAAAATTTTGCTCCAAATATTGCATGTTTAATTGCCAAATCCTGAGTATTTACCAAAGACGAATTATAGTTGACCTTTCATTTATTGTTTAACAATATTAAATAATAGTGATTTTAGTAATTTCATTTCAAAATATATACCGTTTTAGAGATTTTTTTTTTATTTCAAAATATTTATTATTTTATAATTTCAATAAAGTATTAATTTTTTTTTCAACTTTATTCTTTTATTAAATATTTATATTAATTTTTTTATTTCTCTACATCAAAATTAAAAAAAAAAAATCTTTTTACTTTAAAATTATGATAATATAATAATTTTCAAAATCCATGTATTGAAATTTTAATTGACAAATATTTTAAACGGAAAGAGTATATATTTGTTGATAACAATTAATATTACAAAGAGATATATTAGGAAATTAATAAATTAACTATATAAGAAACTGAATTATAATAATTAAGAACAAATGAAAAAGGAAAGTAGGATTATCTTTTAGGAATAGACATATCAGTTATTATTATTATTATTAAAATTTTCATACCATTAATTATTATTCGATAAAATTAAAAGATGTTATTGTGATAAATAAACACAAAATATTAAATGACATAACATCAACATATCTTCCTTAACTTGATAGTCAACAATGGCTAAATACTAGTTTTCCCGACACTTCTAATATTTGAGATTATTCACGCACATATATATAACTATTAATACTTCTTACTATATAAATGTATTTTGTTCGACTAAAAAGGTGATTTCTCCTTACGATCAAAAAAGCAACCAGAAGGGCCGTCATTAGGCAACAGTGCTAATCTCACTGGACTTTCAGCTCCTTCTTCCACAGATAATGTTCCCAAATTGAGGTTTATATCTGTTTTCACAAAGCCAGGGCACACACAATTGATGCGAAAACTTGGAAATTTCTTAGCCAGGATCTGTGTATGGGCATTCATGGCTGCCTTTGATAGCTTATAGGCAGACATAAAAGAAGGCCAGCCTTTGCTTTCTAGTGTACCCTCTTTAAAATCTTGCAGATACTTGTTCAAAACTTCATCAATTCTCTCTTCTGAAAGGTTTTCAGCATCACCTAACATCTCTTTAGCCCACTCATTTTTTACATTCTGAAAAAAAAAAAAAAAAGGGGGCAAGGGAACATATATCTTATACCAATTAAATTTTCTTAAAATTTAGAAAATTTCCTTATGACAATGATGAATTACCTTCAACCTTCCCATGGAAGATGAAACATTAACAATCCTTGGTGAATCAGACAATTGGAGTAGAGGAATAAGTGCCTCAATCATTGTTTTGGAACCATAATAGTTTACTTTCAGGCATTCTTGAGATGATTCGTAAGTTTGAGTTGCACTGTCAACCACATAATTGACATTTACACCTTCCTACATCAATCAAAGAAATTTACTTATCACAATTACAGTCAAATGTGTAGTAGAAGAAAGTTGTATCATTTGCCCTGCCCAATATATCTAGCAATCCAACAATCAGGAGCTCAGTAAATATGTTTGTAATTTATAGAAACTCACCTTATTTCCAAAATCAGAAGCTCTTAAAACGCAATCACGATCAAATTCAACTCCTGAAACACCTGAATTGTTCACCTGGAAAAATCGTGCAAAATTTTTCATCATTCAATTTATAAAAGCTGCCATAAAACAATATAATCACTTGATAAATTTAAGCAGTAAACAGATTAAAATCTACTGAATTAATTGAGAAACAACAATAAAGAAGAAGATGCAGTTGCCAAGTGTTGTCAACTGTTGTGGAATTCTGGTTAATTTCCAACAATAACAACAATATTCACCTTGAGAACTATTATCCAGGTGACTAGAGTGTGAACGATTGAACTAAAAATCACCCAAAGGAAAAATTCCCAGGTAAGTGGTGAGGTCACAACGGTCCAACTTAAAAACCACTTTCCTAGACAGAATTTAACCAATACAAGTAATTTTAATAGCACAATAATTCACTACAACTATACCCGGCAATAGCTATTAAATAGACACAAAATAACATAAAGAGAACACCAGAAATTTAACGAGGTTCGGCCAATTTTGCCTACGTTCTCGGACACTATCAAAATAATATTTCACTAATTGAAAAAATATTACAAAAGAGAGAGAAAGAATAAAATTGCCTAAATATAAGAAAGAGCAATTTTGGGATGAGAAAAACTAAAGGGAGGAGGAGTCTATTTATAACTAAAGACTCCTCCCATTTTTCTTCAAATTCCCGATGTGGGAATTTTACAAAACCAACAAATCTCCATCTTGGAAAATTCCAAACAATTCTCTCACAAATTCAAATTTTAGTAGTGTCATCTAATGCGCTTTGAAGCGCCAATCTTCAAATTCTGATAACATTAATCAAGTCCAAACAGTGTTGGAACTTGATAGCTATAACTACTTTTGTCAACATATCAGCAAGATTCTCAGTGATCCGAATCTTCTGGATTATGACTCCACCTTCTTCTAGGATCTCTCGTACAAAGTGATATCGAACATCAATGTGCTTCATCCTTGCATGATAAACTTGATTCTTTGCTAAGTGAATAGCACTCTGACTATCATAATGCACTTTGATGTGCTTCTGTTCAATTCCCAGTTCACCAAGCAACCCTTGAAGCCAAATTGCCTCCTTCATAGCTTCTGTAACTACCATATACTCTGCCTCTGTAGTAGACAAAGCCACTGTTGACTGTAAAGTGGACTTCCAACTAACTGGTGCCTTTGTAAAAGTAAACACATAACTAGTAGTTGATCGACGTTTGTCCAAATCACCTGCGTAGTCAGAATCACAATACCCAACTACGTACTGACCTTCTTGCTTGTCTTGCTGAAATACCAAACCAACATCTACGGTGTTCAGAATATACCGTAGAATCCATTTCACAACTTGCCAATGCTCCTTTCCAGGATCATGCATATACCTGCTTACAACCCTAACTGCTTGAGAAATATCGGGCGTCATACACACCATTGCATACATCAAACTACCAACAGCACTTGCATACGGTACTTTTGACATGTATTCTTGTTCTGCATCATTCTTTGGTGACATGGATGCACTAAGCTTGAAATGAGGAGCAAGTGGTGTACTAACTGGTTTTGACTTCTCATTCATGCCAAAACGTTTTAGTACCTTCCTTAAATATTCCTTTTGAGACAAACAAAGCCTCCCCAATTTCCTATCTCTCGAAATTTCCATGCCGAGAATCTTCTTTGCTTCACCAAGATCCTTCATCTCAAACTCCCTATTCAATTGAGTCTTTAATTTCTCAATTTCTGTCTGACTCTTGGAAGCTATCAACATATCATCAACATAAAGAAGAAGATATATATAGGATCCGTCTTGTAGCTTGCGTAAATACATACAATGATCATATTTGCTTCTCGTATAATTCTGCCCTATCATAAACTTATCAAATCGCTTGTACCACTGCCTTGGAGATTGCTTCAATCCATACAGCGATTTTTCCAATTTGCATACCATCTTTTCCTTTCCAGCAACTTTGAATCCATCTGGCTGAGTCATGTAGATTTCCTCATCCAAGTCTCCATGTAAAAATGCAGTTTTTATATCCATCTGAACTAGTTCCAAATCCAACTGTGCTACCAAAGCCAACAAGATTCTGATGGAGGAATGCTTTACAACTGGAGAAAATACTTCATTATAATCAACTCCATCCATCTGAGCGTAGCATTTAGCCACCAATCTTGCTTTGTAGTGAACATTATTCTTGTCAGGAAATCCATCTTTCTTTGCATACACCCATTTGCACCCAATTGCCTTCTTTCCCTTCGGAAGACTAGCTAGTTTCCATGTTTGATTCTTTTGAAGAGACTGCATTTCTTCATTCATGGCGATCCTCCACTTTTTATGTTCTGAACTTTGAACTGCTTCATTAAAAGTGGTAGGAACATCATCGATTGCAATTGGTGATGCAGAAGAGACCATATCAGCATAACGAGCATGTTGTCTAATGGTCCTCTTTCCTTTTCTTAGTGCAATTGATTCATGTTGCTATGGAGGTTCTTGGGTCTGAACCTCTTCTTCATTTGACTCTTCTTCTACCATAGGAGAGTCAACATCAGTTTCTTTATTGGCTGGGATAATTCTGTTACTATCAAACTCCACCTGTTTGGAAGTACCCTTCACCTGCTGTGGAGTACCATCTGCCTGTTCATCAGTTACCTTTCTCAACATGGTAGATTCATCAAAGGTAACATCCCTGCTGAAGATTACTTTCTTTGTCTCTGGACACCAAAGATGATAGCCTTTTGCCAGATGTGATCCCCATAAATATTGCCTTCTTTGCTCTTGGATCCAGCTTTGACTCCTTAACATGATAATATGCAGTGGAACCAAATACATGTAAGGAATCATAATCTGTAGCAGGTTTTCCAAACAATTTCTCTAATGGTGTCTTACCACCAATAGCAGTCGATGGTAAACGGTTAACAAGGTGACAAGCATATACCAAAGCCTCAGCTCAAAATTCTTTGCCTAACCCAGCATTGGACAACATACACCGAACCTTCTCCAGCAATGTCCGGTTCATACGCTCAGCCACCCCATTCTGTTGTGGTGTATTTCTGATGGTGAAGTGCCTGACAATACCTTCATCTTCACAGATTTTCAAAAAAGGATCATTTTTGAACTCTCCACCATTGTCTGTTCGTAGACATTTGACTTTTCTACCTGTTTGAGTCTCTATCATCTTTTTCCATTTAAGAAAAATTCCCAACACCTCATCCTTCGTCTTCATCGTATACACCCAAACTCTTCGGGAAAAATCATCAACAAAGGTAACATAATAGTGTTTTCCTCCCAAAGAAGTTGTCTTGGAAGGCCCCTATACATCTGAATGAACATAATCCAAAATACCCTCAATATCATGGATTGTTGTTCCAAATTTCACCCTTGTCTTCTTCCCTTTGATGCAATGCTCACAAAAATTCAATTTGCAAGCTCGTGCTCCTTTCAATAATCCTTGATCTGTTAGTAATTTCAAGGATTTTTCTCCAGCATGCCCCAAACGCATATGCCATAACCTTATTGCTTCTGACTCCTGATCATTAGTAGAAGCTGTTACTGCTGCTGTCCCAACAATTGTACTACCCAGAAAGTAATACACGTTGTTTCTTTTTCGAATTCCCTTCATTATCACAAGTGCTCCAGAGATAATCCTCATTATCCCATCCTTAGCTCTTACTTCTAAACCTTTTGACTCTAAGGTTCCCACAGAGATGAGATTTCTCATTAAATCCGGCACATAATGAACACCTGTTAAGGTTCTGATTGATCCATCTTGATTTCTCAAGCGAATTGAACCAATCCCATGTGTGTCAAGAGGAAAATTATTTGCTGTGTAGACAACTCCACCTTTTAGTTCTTTAAAATCAAAGAACCATTCTCTATTTGGGGTCATATGGTGGCTACAAGCTAAATCTAGCAACCATGAGCTAGAACTACTGGTTGATGGTGTAGCAGCAAATGAGAAGTCTGAATCTGCTTCATTATACTCAGCTACATTTGACTCTGAGACAGCCTTTCCCTTTTCAGGTTTGCCTTTATTCTTTAGCTTAGGACAATCTTTCTTCCAGTGCCCCTTTCCTCG
Organism: Reutealis trisperma; assembly: GCA_947687605.1. Lineage (NCBI taxonomy): Eukaryota > Viridiplantae > Streptophyta > Magnoliopsida > Malpighiales > Euphorbiaceae > Reutealis > Reutealis trisperma. The sequence goes on along the minus strand of CANTUT010000033.1, from coordinate 2,670,274 downwards.
ACAAAAGGCACATTCATCTTTACTCAGTTTGGATTTTGACTTTGATCTCCCTCTCCTTCCTTTATTTTGGCTCTGCAAACGGCCTCTAACAACAAGAACTTCATCTTCTACACTTGTATTTTCTTGCTTTTCTTTCTTTCTCAATTCATAACTATACAAGGCAGCAGTTACTTCACTGAGAGACACAACAACCTTCCCATGAAGTAGAGTAGTTTCAAGGTACTCAAACTCATCAGGAAGCGATCCCACCAACATCAGAGCTAGATCTTCATCATTAAAAGTCACATCCATATTCATCAAATTAGTCACCAGCTGATTAAAGCTGATAATGTGATCATTCATAGTGGTACCGGGTACATAATTAAAGCGGAACAATCTCTTCTTTATATAGAGCTTGTTCTGACTACTTTTCTTCAATAACTTCTCCTCCAGTGCCTTCCACAATTTATTTGCAGAAATTTCCTTTGAAAATGTATACTTCTGCTCTTTAGAAAGACATGATCGAATTGTACCACATGCCAATCTATTAATAGTCTTCCATTCTTTCTCCTCAACTTCCTCTGGTTTCTCTTCTTCAATGGCAATATCTAGACCTTGCTGAAAAAGAGCATTTAGAACCTCACTTTACCACATGCCGAAATGATCGGTGCCATCAAAAATCTCCACTGCAAATCTGGCATTTGTTACAGTAGTTCTTGCTAAAATTGACGATGATGAAGATGTGGATGCTTTTGTACTATCTGTCATTTCTGCTGCAAATTCTATTTAATAGCTGTTAATGCGGAATACCAATTAACTCAAGGAAATTTTTTCTGATGTGGAAGATCAGCCTAAGCCGCAACCACAGAGCATACTAAAATAAACCAAGAGCTCTGATATCAATTATTGTGGAATTCGGGTTAATTTCCACCAATAACAACAATATTCACCTTGAGAACTATTATACAGGTGACTAGAGTGTGAACGATTGAACTAAAAATCACCCAAAAGAAAAATTCCCAGGTAAGTGGTGAGGTCACTACGGTCCAACTTAAAAATCACTTTTCTAAACAGAATTTAACTAATATAAGTAATTTTAATAGCACAATATCAACTATATTGTACTGCTTTGAAAAGAAAGCAATTATTTTTTTCTAAAAAAAAAAAAAAAAGAGCAAAAGAAAATGGTTTGAATAGTACGAGGATATCAAGCTTTCCAAATTGGGTTTTGATAAAATCAGCCAAGGAAGAAATACTGGTAGTGTCGACTACATCAACTCGATGAAAAAGTACATAATCAGAGAGACCAGAGTCTTTGAGTTTCTGAACAGCTTCAAGGCCTCTTTTCTCATCTCTAGCTGTTAACACAACCACAATTCCAACTGAAGCCAACTGCCTACAAATTTCAAATCCAATCCCCTTGTTTGCTCCTGTAACCACTGCATATCTGAAATAATAATAAATTGTCACCAACAAGAAGTAGCAGAAGCAGAGAGAAGAGGACTGTGTTTATTATGAAGAAGGAAAGAATTGCCTCTTGGTTGCTTCTTCTGCCATTGACGCTGAAACGAGCTTCAATTGTTTAGGGGAAATTCTCGCTTGCACCTTGTCTGTAGAATATCGGCTCATTTTGTGATGCAAGGATATTAATCTTGAATTTGGACAGATCAAAGACAACACAACCGCACGTATGATGAATGGATATAAAATATGCAACGACTCTTAGAAAATGATGCATTCCATTGCGGGCTTTTTTCCCAATTTAGGGATTTTTTTAAAAATTATTTTCCTTTTTGGGCCGAAAATTAAAAGTAATTTTCATTTTCGGGTAAAATTAAAAGTATATGTAAATTTTGAGTGAAATTGGGCGTAGGTGACATAAGAGAGATCGTTCGCTAATTGGAAAAATGGATTGAAATTGCCGACCGACTTTTTATCAAGTTAGAACATTTTTAGTAGATTATAATGAAATGTAATATAATGTAATTAAATAAATTTTTAATATAAATTTACATTAAAAATTTATTTGATAATTTTCATTTTAAGGTAAAATGTAAAATATTTTCGTTTTTAGAGTAGAATATGTTAATCAATTTAATTGGCGGACAACATATTTTATATATATATATATATATATATATATATATATATATATATATATATATTAAATGAAAAATAATAATAATAATAATAATACTGAACAAACCCTTAAAATATTTATTTATCATAAAATAAATATTTATAAATATCTATTTATTTTATAATCTAAGAACTTTGATTTAAAGTTCCATAATCTAATAACTTCTTATTATATTATATTTATTTATTTTTCTTATAATGATTCTTTTTTTACTTAATTTATTTAAATATAATTACTATATGAAAAAATTCAAATTATCTCACCTTTTTTTAACCATTTTGAACATCTAAAATTGCATAAAAAAGTAAATAATGATTAAATATCATTTTTTTTTTCCAAATGATTAAATATCATTTATGAAGTAGACTATTAGTTAGTTGATTGGATTCTTGGCCCATCAGATGCTTATTGAACAAATTATAAACTAAAGGGCCGTCCGCCCGTTCCATAAGCAGACAGCTTGCTGTCCACCAAATTGGCAATAAAGTAAATTTTTTGATCTAAAAAAGATAAATAATTTAAATAAAATCTCTAAAAATGGAAAAAGGCTAAAACGATCTACCAATTCAAAAAGCTTTTTGAATTGGTAAACAAATTACCTCTCCGCCTATTTAAATAGTGAATACAAAATTGTTTGCTGCCTGAAAAGACGAATAAATTCATATAATATTTTTTTTATATTATTTTAGTTTATATTACTTTTAAAATTCTTTTAAAATTCTAAAATTAGCTAATAATTGAGACATTCTTGACAATGATAGGAAACAAATTTCTCAAACAAACTCAAATCATAAACTTGAAATCATTACAATGTTTACTAATTTTAATTTTGGTACAAATTGTAATAATAATATCAAAAGGAATGAACTTGATCTAGAAGGAAGAAGAAACCAGAAGGTCCTATTGAGTGGAGCCCTCCAACATGGAGGGTCCACCATTTGAAAATAAAGAAAAAAAAAGTCGGTTTTTTGGGTGCCAATAATTGGTAGTGGAGAATACAACCTGTTGCAAGCTGTATCTCACTATTTTGAAGCCTATATAAAGGTTTGCTTGTAATCATTGTAAGATACACCAAAAACACGTAGAGAAAGAGAGTTTGTGTGAGGAAAGAATTCTAGAGAAAAAAATAGAGAAAATTCCTCTAAGAGAGAAAAAAATTAAGAGTATTCTTACAATTGATTTGTAGAGAAAAAAAAATACTGTGAGTTCCATAAAATTATGAGAGTGTAATTTTGTGAGTGTATACCTCAAGTTTAAGTTGATAAAACTTGAGAGACTGTGTGAGAAAAGAATTCCAGAGAAAAAATAGAGAGAATTCCTCTAAGAGAGAAAAAAATTAAGATTATTCCTACAATTGATTTGTAGAGAGAAAAAAAATACTGTGAGTTCCACAAAATTATGAGAGTGTAATTTTGTGAGTGTATACCTCAAGTTTAAGTTGATAAAACTTGAGAGATTAATTTCTTTGTATTCTCATTATTTTATAGTGAAAATTTTTTGGAGTTTTTCTCATGGTTTTTCCCTTAAGATTTAAAGAGGGTTTACCACGTAAATATCTGTATCCATTTTATTTCGCTGCGCTTATATTTTTCTTAGCAAGTGGTATTAGAGCTGCTTGCTTGATGATCCCAGCCCATTAATATTCTTAGTATGCTATGTGGTTGCAGTATAGGCTGATCTTCCACATCAGAAAAGATTTTATTAGGACTGAGTAAATTTGCTGTTTCGGACACTGTTATATTTTAAAAAGAAAAATATACTGCATGGAAGAGAAAAATACAACGAGTATTTTGATGTGATTAGTTTAAAAAACGGACGTCAACTCGATAATTATTTTTTGAAGTAAAGTTTTTTGCATGGTACTGTTCATGCAAAATTTCAGAATTTGTTGACGTTTGCTGACGTCAGTGGCACTGTAGTAGTCCAGCCCATCAACAAAATAGATCCAGTACTGTAGCAATCTATTACTATAGCAATCCAATACTGTAGCAGAGATCCAGTACTGTAGCGATTCAACCCGTCACTATAGCAGTACAGCTCGTCACTGTAGCAGAGATACTGTTCATACAATACTATTCACAGAGAAATTTGATATCTATGTTTTTAAGTGCAGCATTGTGTGATTAAGTGTATGTCTAGGAAAGTTTTGGCATAAAGGCTATAATTGCCTAAGGAGACTGGATTTTAAGTGGGACCACTTGTGACCCCTCCAGTCTTTTCTGGAGACTTTCCTGGTGCATTTTTCACAATTATTGTGCATTGAGATAGCATACAGTTACTGTAGCAAAATATAGTTACTGTAGTAAATTGAAGAAATGTCGGGTCATAAGGTAGAAATTGAGAAGTTTGACGGCATCAACAATTTTTCTCTATGGTAGAGAAGAATGAAGGATATTCTTATTCAAAAAAAGGTTCATAAGACATTGTTAGGTAAAGAAAGTAAGACTGCAACAGTCACAGATGATCAATGGGAGGAGCTAGATGAGATTGCAGCAAGTACAATTCATCTAAATCTCTCAGATAGTGTCTTACAGAATATTGAGTTAAAAGATTATAAGACTGCCAAAGAAACATAGGAGACTTTAGAGAATTTGTATATGTCAAAAAATCTTGCAAACAAATTCTACTTATGGAGAGAATTGTATCAAATACAGAAGGCTGAAAATGTGAGCATGATGCAACACATAAGCAACTTCAACAGCAAGCTTTCTCAACTGTTAAAGTTCAATGTGAAATTCAGTGATGAAGAAAGAGCTGTGATGCTTACGGCAACTCTCCCTTCGTCGTATAATCATCTTACCACAACTTTGACTTATGCAAAAGATAAGATAGAGTTTGAAGTGGTTGCTGAAGCTTTGTTGTCTTATGAAAAGCAAAATAAGGAAAGAGATCCAGAAGCATAAGTCCTTGTTACAGAAAGTAGGGGCAGAAATAAATCTCGAGGAAGAAGAAATCAAAATGACAAGTCCAGAGGGAGGTCAAAGTCGAGAAATAAAAGTTTCTCATGCTATCATTGTGGCAAACTAGGCCACATTAACAAGAATTGTCGATTGTTGAAACGAGGTGAGCCAGAGAGTAGTAAGCAAAAGAATCAGGAAGAAAACACCACTGCAGTCATCACAACAGAAGAAGTAGCAGTAGTAACAGATGAGTGTTTACATGTTGGTGATGATATGACTGAGTGGGTAGTTGATTTAGCCACTTCTTTCCACATCACTCTAAACAAAAAAATGTTTACCACGTACAAAATTGGCCATTTTGGAACTGTAAGGATGGGAAATTCAACACATTCTCCAGTTGTTGGAATTGGAGATGTTTGTATACGGACAAATATTGGCTGCCAATTGACATTAAAAGATGTGAGGCATGTTCCAGAATTACGCTTCAATCTTATATCCATGAAAGCCTTGGCAATAGCAAATGGAAACTTTGTAAAGGATCATTGGTTGTGGCAAAAGGAAAGAGCTGTTGCACACTGTACAAAACCGATGGAGAAGCATGTGAAAATAAGGTTAATGTAGTAGCTGAATCTTCATCAAATTTATGGCATAAAAGACTTGGCCATATGAGTGAAAAGGGACTTCAGATTCTTGCTAAGAAGAAGATTATTCTTATGGAGAAAGGCATTGGATCAGATCCTTGTGACTATTGCTTATTTGGAAAGCAGCATAGAGTTTCCTTTAAAAGCTCCTCTGTCAGACAAAAGAATGCATTAGAATGTGTATATTTTGATGTTTGTGGTCCTATTGAAGTTGAATCTTTAGGGGGAGCCAAATTCTTTGTAACTTTTATAGATGACTCATCTACAAAAGTCTGGGTGTATCTGTTGAAGATAAAAGATCAAGTGTTTATGATTTTTCAAAAATTTCATGCCATGGTAGAAAGAGAAACAGGGAAGCAATTGAAGTGTCTCTGTTCAGACAATGGAGGTGAATATACTTCCTATGAATTTAGAGATTATTGTTCTAAATATGGAATTCGGCATGAGAAGACAGTCCCCGAAACTCCTCAACATAATGGTGTAGCTAAAAGGATGAATCGTACTATTATGGAGAGAGTTAGATGTATTTTGAGAACAAGCAATCTTTCGAAGTCATTCTAGGGAGCAGCTATTCAAACTGCATGCTATCTGATCAACAGATCGCCTTCTGCTCTATTAAACTTTGATATTCCAGAAAGAGTATGGACCAACAAAGATGTCTCCTACTCTCAGCTGAAGGTATTTGGATGTAAGGCATTTGTACATGTGCCAAAGGAGCAGAGACAGCAGCTTGACGATAAAGCCATACTGTGTATTTTCATTAGATACAATGATGCAGAATTTGAGTATAAATTTTGGGATCCAGTAAAGAAGAGAATCATGAGGAGTAGAGATGTGGTCTTTCATGAGGACCAAACTTTTAAAGATTTAAATAAAGAAGAGCAGCAAGCTGATAAAGATAGTATTAAACTGATTCCTTCTCAAACTAAAAGAGAAGTGGAAGTTCAAGATATTACTGATGGCATTGAGGTGCCTCATGATGATGATGATGATGCTGAGGTTGATGCACCAGCACAAGAGCATGGTAATCAGGGGGAGCAAATTCAACAACCTGAGATTGATGTACAATATCTCAGAAGGTCAAACAGGCCACACAAGCCATCTACAAGATACCCAAGATCAGAATATGTTAATCTTACTAAGAAAGGGGAGCCAGAATCTTTTCAGGAAGTCTTAGATCATAAAGACAAAAATAGATGGATGGAATCCATGAAAGAAGAGATGAACTCTTTGATGAAAAACAACACCTATGAATTGGTGAAGCCTCCAAAAGACAGAAAAACTTTGACAAACAAATGAGTGTTCAGATTAAAAGATGATGGGCATGACAATCTAGTAAGATACAAAGCTCGACTAGTCGTTAAGGGCTTTGGACAGAAGAAAGGGATTAATTTTGATGAAATCTTCTCACATGTGGTAAAGATGTCATCAATCAGAATAATCTTAGGACTAGCAGCAAGTCTAGATCTTGAGATTGAACAGATGGATATGAAGATTGCATTTCTTCATGGTGATCTAGAAGAGGAAATTTACATGCAGCAACCTAAAGGTTTTGAAGTCAAAGGGAAGGAACATCTAGTTTGCAAATTGAAGAAAAGTTTGTACGGATTAAAACAGGCTCCAAGGCAATGGTACAAGAAGTTTGATTCATTTATGATGAATCATAAGTATAAAAGAACAATAGCTGACTCATGTGTCTACGTCAAGCAGTTTCCTAATGGAAATTTTGTCATTTTACTATTGTATGTTGATGACATGTTAATAGTTGGTCAAAATGCTCAATTGATCAACCAACTGAAGAAAAAATTATCAGAAGTCTTTGACATGAAAGACTTGGGTGCAGCTAAACAAATTTTAGGTATGGAGATTGTTCGAGATAGAAAATCCAGAAAATTGTGGCTATCACAAGAAAACTATGTTGAACGGATTCTTGAAAGATTCAACATGAAAGGAGTAAAGCCAGTATCTTCACCTCTTGGTGGACAGTTCAAACTCACCAAGAAAATGTGTCCTTCTTCACATGAAGAAAGAGAGAAGATGTCGACCATTCCATATTCTTCAGCTGTTGGAAGCTTGATGTATGCAATGGTATGTACAAGACCGGATATTGCTCAAGCTGTTGGGGTTGTGAGCCGTTTCTTACCAAATCCTGGTAATGATCATTGGAAAGCTGTCAAGTGGATTTTCAGATATTTGAGAGGGACATCCAAACCATATCTAAGCTTCGGGAATGGAAAACCAATCTTGGAAGGATATGCAGATGCAGACATGGCAGGTGATCTTGATGGTTGAAGGTCTACATCTGGGTATCTGTTTACTTTTGCAGGGGGAGTTGTATCATGACAGTCTAAATTGCAAAAATGTGTTGCTTTATCCACAACAGAAGCTGAATACATTGTTGCCACAGAGGCAGAAAAAGAAATGTTATGGATGAAGAAATTCCTTCAAGATTTGGGATTGAAGCATGAGAAGTATGTAGTTCATTTTGACAGTCAGAGTGCAATTGATTTAAGCAAAAACTCTACATATCACTACAGAACGAAACACATTGATATCAGATATCACTGGATTTGAGAAGCACTTGAAAATAAATTATTTCTAGTGCAAAAGATTCACACAGACAAAAATATAGCAGATATGTTGACAAAGGTGATCCCTTGGCAAAAGCTTGAGCTGTGCTCCAAGCTAGCTGGAATGAATTTATGGTATGAATATACGAGGATAATTCTTCCCGTCCATGATGGAGTCCTCCATGTTATCGTGCAGGAGAGATTTGTTGAGTAGAGCCCTCCAACATGGAGGGCCCACCATTTGAAAATAAAGAAAAAAAGTCGATTTTTTCGGTGCCAACAATTGGTAGGTGGAGAATACAACCTGTTGCAAACTGTATCTCACTATTTTGAAGCCTATATAAAGGCTTGCTTATAACCATTGTAAAATACACCAAAAACATACAGAGAAAGAGAATTTGTTTGAGGAAAGAATTCCAGAGAGAAAATAGAGAGAATTCCTTTGAGAGAGAAAAAAATTGAGAGTATTCCTATAATTAATTTGTAGAAAGAAAAAAAATACTATGAGTTTTATAAAATTATGAGAGTGTAATTTTGTGAGTGTATACCTCAAGTTTAAGTTAATAAAACTTGAGAGATTAATTTCTTTATATTCTCATTATTTTATAATGAAGATTTTTTGGAGTTTGTCCTGTGGTTTTTCTCTCAAGATTTAAAGAGAGTTTTCCACGTAAATATCTGTATCCATTTTATTTCGCTGCGCTCGTATTTTTCTTAACAGGTCCACCATGAGGCAACAGAGCAAGCTTCACAGGATACACAGCTGCTTCTTCAACAGTAAAGACGCCAATATAATGATGTCAGGTCTAGATGCCATAAGATAAAGAAGTAAGCTAATCATAGCCTGATACTTTTTTTTTTCATTTATAGGCTTACATTTTTCATCTTTGTCAAACTTTATTAATGTGTTCATTACATTCTTCTGCTAACTCGTTTGTTTGAGTTATTATTTATCCCAATCAATGTTTTTGATGTTTGTACCTTCCGCATCAAAGAATGAAACTTACTCTCATGATAATTATATCCATCACATCCAAATGAATAATGAATAATGAATGGAATTTTGTAGCTTGTTTGCTCTGCCCATCTAACAATCCAACCCCCATTTCAAATCACAGAACAATTCTTTATCGCCAAAATATGAAGAATCATACTGTAACCTGAATTGTCCACAGCGCAATGTCAGCATACATTGACAAATACTTCAATACTTAATTAGCTGAATGCCATGTCTCGATATGGGTTATCTTTACAATAATGAGGAAGACATAGTGTGCTCTAGAAATTCTCAGGACATGTTTATTACTAGTCGAAAAGAAACTTTCAGTCCCCATGCAACTATTGAGTCAGGCAAAAACCCGAGGCATCAACTTTTCCAGTAGTTTTGATATCTTTGCAAATAACAAGTCCAAAAATGAACATCAATCAAATTATCTCCAACAATGAACATCAATCAAATTATCTTTCTTTTAAGCTTCATTGAACATGTACATTTAATAGAAACTTACCTTACCAAAATCAGAAGCATCACCATTACATATAGCTCCACCAATACCTGCATTGTTCACCCACAAAGAGGTATAACACTCATCATTCAAATTATAAGAGCTAACTAATAAGAAGATAGAAAAAAAAAAAAATTGAGAAAGCACATAAAAGTTTCAGTCTCTTTAAACTAAAATTCTGACTAGAAAACATATTAAAATCTCAAAAATTAGCACAGAGAAATCAATGCGATATTTGAACAGACAATGTTTTGATGTATGCTACCAAGCTTTCCTATTTGGGTTTTGATGAAATCAGCAAGAGCAGAAATACTGGCAGTATCAGCCACATCAAGTTGATGAAACACTGAATAATCTGAAAGACCAGAGTCTTTTGAGTTTTTGAACAGCTTCAAGGCCTTTTTTCTCATCTCTAGCTGTTAACACTACCACAATCCCAAGTGAAGCCAACTGCCTACAAATTTCAAACCCAATCCCCTTGTTTGCTCCTTTAACCACTGCATACTTGAAAAAAGAAAATAACAAATTGTCACCTTCAAGAAGAAGCAGCAGAAGCAAAGATAGAGATATAGTGAAGAAGGAAAAATTGCCTCCTAGCTGCTTCTTCTGCCATTGAAGATCAAACGAGCTTCAAGCGTTTACTTTGGCAGTTTTTTTTTCCTTGCCTTGTCTGCAGAATTTTCCTTCGATTATCCATATGAATATCTGGAAAAATCTATCAGAGCTGGGACCGGTGGCAACGACATGACAACCACATAGATAATGAATGAATGAATGAGTTTTTAAGAGGCAAAATCTATCATGTCTGGGACCAGAAGCGTCGACCGGACAACCAGTGAAATTGTCTAAGCCATATAGGTTAACTTCCTTATTATAAGACATTTATAGTTCTTGTAATTAATCAACGTAACCATTTCACTTTTCTCCATTCTATTATTTTATATGGTTTAACAATAACCACTTTGGCCGCTTAGCTGTTGCAATTCGTTTTTTTTTTTTTTTTTTCTCTGTCACCACTGTAATGAACTAATTTTTCATTCCAGAGGTAGAAGAAGTAGAAAGCCACGAATGGATTATCAGAAAGGCAGTGATGGAGTTGTAATTTTGGGTTGGTGATAGAGAAAATTTCTCTGGTTTTTTTTTTATCAATTTTCTTATCCAGTTAGGTAAGTCAATTTTCCAATTCCAATTATGAAATTTCTCCAAACACTCCAATACAGTCAGGTAATATGTAGTTCACCTAACAAAAGCAAGGATCAATTCTTTTGTAAACGATCGGGCTGGCGTTTGCCGTTTAGTACGGCAGCGTTGGCCATCTGGTAGTGGGAAGATACGCAAAAAGATTGGGGTCGTCAATCTTTCTGCGAATGTTACGTTCACCAACAGTCACTTGGCAGTTATCACCAAGGTATAAAAACGATGCCGTTTATGAAACATTTCAGTAATGCCGTACGTCCACCTCAAGTTTCGTCTCTCAATGAAGCCTTCTTGGACGTCTTGGGCCTTTGATAAATAATTAGTTAATCAGTTTGATGCGTTATTATATATAATACATCGATCAAACTAATTAACTAATTATTGATTGATATTTTAAAATTTTATTATTAATATACTTATTGTTTTATAAAATATACATGTAATTATTCTATTAGATTTAATGTATACACTAGTGTGTAACTAATACTATGAGCTAAATAATCCTTCTTTCTTATTATATCACCCACAAGCATAATGAGAATATGTATCAGGCTTTATTTTTCTTTTCAATGGAAGAATAGTTGGAGTTTAATTTCATAAATAAAATTTTATATTCTCTTCATCCTTGAAAGATAATTCTATTGGATAGATAGTAGTTCTATTTATTTTTTCAGACAGATTAAGAAAAATTTGTTAATTTAGTTAAAGTAGTAAATTTTATTTAGATTTTGCCTAACATAGCTTTGTTAAATACAAATATGCATATAACTAATATTTTTTGAAAATAATCATTTTTTAATCTTTAATTAATGCAATTAACATTTCCAAGTTGATTGTTTTAAAAAAACAAATTATTTCTAAGTTGACTAACTATAAAATTACCAAACCAGATAGCCAATAAAAAAAAAATTTACTCCAAATATTCCATGCTTAATTGCCAAATCCCGACTATTCACCAAAGACGAATTATAGTTGACCTTTCATTAATTGTTTAATAATATTACCTAATCGTCATTTTAGTAATTTCATTTCAAAATATATATCGTTTTAAAAATTATTTTTTATTTTAAAATATTTATCATTTTAAAATTTCAATAAAACATTAATTAGTTTTTTCAACTTTATTATCTTTTTATTCTTTCATTAAATATTTGTATTAATTTCTTTTATTTCTCTACATTAAAATAAAAAAAAATTAATCATTTTACTTTAAAATAATGATAATATAATAATTTTCTTAATCCATGTATTGAAATCTAAACAAAAGTATATTAGAAAATTAACAAATTAACTATATTCTCAAATAAGAAACTGAATTATAATAATTAAGAACAAATGAAAAAGGAAAGTGGGATTATCTTTTAGGAATGGAAAGATCAATTATTATTATTATTATTAAAATTTTCATACCATTAATTATTATTCAATAAAATTAAAAGATGTTATTGTGATGAATAAACACAAAATGTTAAATGACATAACATCAACATATCTTCCTTAACATGATAGTCAACAATGGCTAAATACCAGTTTTCCCGACACTTCTAATATTTGAGATTATTCACGCACATATATATAACTATTATATTAATACCTTCTTTCTATATAAATGTATTTTGTTCGACTAAAAAGGCAATTCCTCCTTACGATCAAAAAAGCAACCAGAAGGACCGTCATTAGGCAACAGTGCTAATCTCACTGGACTTTCAGCTCCTTCTTCCACAGATAATGTTCCCAAATGGAGGTTCATATCTGTTTCGGCAGGGCCAGGGCACACACAATTGATGCGAAAACTTGGAAATTTCTTAGCCAGGATCCGTGTATGGGCATTCATGGCTGCCTTTGATAGTTTATAGGCAGACATAAAAGAAGGCCAGCCTTTGCTTTCTAGTGTACCCTCTTTAAAATCTTGCAGATACTTGTTCAAAACTTCATCAATTCTCTCTTCTGAAAGGTTTTCAGCATCACCTAACATCTCTTTAGCCCACTCATTTTTTACGTTCTGAAAAAAAAAAAAAAAAAAAAAACAAACAAACAAAGGGCAGAGGAACATATATCTTATACCAATTAAATTTTCTTAAAATTTAGAAAATTTCCTTATGACAATGATGAATTACCTTCAACCTTCCATTGGAAGATGAAACATTAACAATCCTTGGTGAATTAGACAATTGGAGTAGAGGAATAAGTGCCTCAACCATTGCTTTGGAACCATAATAGTTTACTTTCAGGCATTCTTGAGATAATTCGTAAGTTTGAGTTGCACTTTCAATCACATAATTGACATTTACACCTTCCTACATCAATCAAAGAAATTAAATCATCACAATTACAGTCAAATGTGTAGTAGAAGAAAGTTTTATCATTTGCCCTGCCCTATATATCTAGCAATCCAACAATCAGGAACTCATTAAATATGTTTGTAATTTATAGAAACTCACCTTATTTCCAAAACCAGAAGCTCTTAAAACGTAATCACGATCAAATTCAACTCCTGGAACACCTGCATTGTTCACCTGCAAAAATTGTGCAAAATTTTTCATCATTCAATTTAAAAAAGCTGCCATAAAACAGTATAATCACTTGATAAATTTAAGCAGTAAGCAGATTATAATCTACTAAATTAATTGAGAAACAACAATAAAGAAGAAGATGCAGTTGCCAAGTGTTGTCAACTATATTGTACTGCTTTGAAAAGAACGCAATTATTTTTTTTCAAAAATAAAAAATAAAAAGAGCAAAAGAAAATGGTTTGAATAGTACGAGGATATCAAGCTTTCCAAACTGGGTTTTGATAAAATCAGCCAAGGAAGCAATACTGGTAGTGTCAACTACATCAACTTGATGAAAAAGTACATAATCAGAGAGACCAGAGTCTTTGAGTTTCTGAACAGCTTCAAGGCCTCTTTTCTCATCTCTAGCTGTTAACACAACCACAATTCCAACTGAAGCCAACTGCCTACAAATTTCAAATCCAATCCCCTTGTTTGCTCCTGTAACCACTGCATACCTGAAATAATAACAAAATGTCACCAACAAGTAGCAGCAGAAACAGAGATAAAAGACGACTGTGTTTATTATGAATTGCCTCTTGGTTGCTTCTTCTGCCATTGACGCTGCGATGAGCTTCAATTGTTTAAGAAAAATTCTTGCTTGCACCTGTTGAATACAACGCTGTTGGGCATATAATAAAAATATTATTAAGACCACTCAAGAAGAAATTACGCACTCAAATATTACACCTCACAAGAGATTACACTTACAACTCTCAATACTACTCACGACACTCAAGACTACTCAAGGCCTTTGCCTTGTATTTGTTTCTTGCTTCTTTTCCATGATACAACCATCACACCTAAGGGGTATTTTTAGTAATGAGAACCCAATACAAACCACACAAATAAAAGAACTAAAAAACTCATAACCACACACATAGGCCATTTTTATCACCACACAAAGTGCTTTCTAGCTAACCCACTCACTAATAATTTGCACCTAGAAGTTTCCATGTATTGGACTTTACTAACGGGCTGGTGTTGTATTCATCAACACTCCCCCTCAACACCAGCTCTAACTCTTCGAATCATCCCTAGTTGATGATGAAAGTTTTTGAACTTGTTGGCACTCAGTCCTTTGGTAAGCAAATCTGCAATTTGTTCATCTGTCTTGACATATTTCATTTCAACTTCTTCTTGAAGGACCTTCTCTCTGATAAAGTGGTAGTGTACTTCCACATGCTTAGTTCTTGCATGGAATTCCAGATTTTCTGCTAAACGTATAGCTGATTGATTATCACAATAAAGTAGTATTGCATAATCAACTTGTTGGTGTAGATCTTCCATCAGCTGTACTAACCGTGAGCTTTCCTGAGCTGCCATCGCTGCCGCTCTATAATCTGCTTCTGTTGTTGATAGAGACACCATTGGTTGCCTTTTGCTACACCAGGAAATCACTCCATAACCTAATCGAAGACATATCCAGTTGTCAACCGACGCGTGTCATGATCTCCCACATAAACAACATCACAGTACCTGATCAGATTGCAGTCTTCACCTTTCTTGTACAAAACACTATAGTCAATCGTATTTTTGATCTATCTCAAAATTCGACGAACAGCTTCCAAGTGGGACTTCTTTGGATTTTGCATGTACCAACTTACAACACCAACTGCAAAAGAAATGTCAGGTCAAGTCAAAATAAGACAAATGAGACTTCCTACAAGTTGTCGATACATCGTCCAGTCTTCCAGGTCTTTGCCTTCATGTGTGCAAACCTTGATATTTGCTTCCATTGGCATTGAGATAGGCTTGCAGTCAAGCATCCCAAATTTCTCTAGTAGGTCTCTTGCGTATTTCTGTTGACAGAGAAACAACCCTTCTGTTGTACAATCGACCTCTAGTCCAAGAAAATGTTTGAGCTCTCCAAGCTCCTTCATCTGGAAGCGTACTGATAAATTTCTTTTGTTCAACGAATTTCTAACTCATCATCTCCTGTGATGATCAAGACATCCACATACACTAGCACTATTGCCAATTTCCCTTCTCTAGCTTTCACAAATAAACTAGAATCTGCATGTGCCACAACATAGCCACATTGTATTAAAAATTCAGCAATTTTACTGTGCCATGCTCTCGGTGCTTGCTTCAGCCCATAGAGAGCCTTTTTCAACTTGCAGACAAATTCAGGATGATCTCCACTCTCAAACCCCCTTGGTTGATTCATGTAGATCTCTCTATCCAATTCTCCATGTAGGAATGCATTTTTCACATCCATCTGACACAATTTCCAATCTTTACTGGCTGCAAGTGCTAGAAGAACTCGTACGGTTGTTATCTTTGCCAAAGGACTAAACGTCTGTGAAAAGGAAATTGAAACACGTGATAGTGGAGCTTCAAATTAGTTAGAGTGATCAGTTATTTATTATATGTTTCTTGTAACTAATTCTGTTAGTTTTAGCCTTGTACAGTTGTCTTCATTTCATTGGTTTCTATTTTTTTTAGTAGCTTGTATATAAGCTGTGAGCTTAGCTTTCCGTAATTAATTTTTCATTAATCAAAATCATTTTTTTTCTTCTCTCATAACATGGTATCGGAGCTCTAGGCTAAGATCTTGAGGTTTCTCTCAGATATTTTAACTTCTCTCTCTAGAATCACGTGAATCTTCTTCTGTTTCTTCCCAAAAAAGCTTCCTTTCATCTTTCTTAAGCTTTCACTATGGCAGAATCATCTTCAACTAATCAAAATCCTAATTTAGTGACCTTGAATCCTGCAAATAATCCTTTATCTCCATATTTTCTTCATCATTCAGAGAATCATAGCTCTGTTATTGTTTCTCCTGAGTTAACTTCAATTAATTTTGCTTCATGGAAGTGTTCCTTTCTTCTTGCTGTTTCAATTAGAAACAAGCAAGGTTTTCTAGATGGATCTGTTCCTAAACCAGCTCTAAAGAGTAATTTGTTCTTGCCTTGGACTCGATGTAATAATCTTGTTGTTTCATGGCTTTTATGATCTATCTCGGCACCAATTACATCTATAGTCTTTTATATGGAAGTTGCGAGCTAGATTTGGGAGAAATTGAATCAAAGGCTCTCTCAGCCCAATGATTCAAGGATTTGTCACCTTCAGCACTTGTTATCGTCAATTTCTCAAGGCACTAAAACTGTAGATGCATACTTCACTGAGTTGAATGGTGTTTGGGAAGAACTGAGGAGTTTTAGGCCATTGCCACATTGCCTGTGTGGAGAGTGCAATCAAGACTGTTTTCAAGTCTATGCCGAGCTGCAACAGAAGGACCAAGTTTTTAGGTTCCTAAATGGTCTTAATGAATCCTATTCAGCCTTGAGATCACAGATTATACTTGTCAAGCCCTTTCCTACTTTGGATCAAGCTTATAATATGGTGATCAAAGAAGAGAATCAAAGATCTTTAAACTTGCAAACTTTGTCTCTTAATGATACAACTATAATGGTTGTAAGGAAAGGCAAGACTGATATGGTTTGTACCGACTGTGGTAAACCTGGACATTTGAGAGCGCAGTGTTACAAGTTGATTGGTTATCCTGCTCATTTAAAATTTAATAAGCCTAGGCCTTCTATGCTTGGTTCTCAATCAGCTATTGCTTACCAGGTTTCAATTCAGAATGTTGAGAATACTAACTCTTCTGTTTCTAACTCACTGCCACAGCTCAATTTGTCACAAGAACAGATACAAAAACTTATGGCTTTAATTGATGCACAAAATACAAGCTCTATAAGATCTATTCTTGGTACTCCACCAAGTTTTGATGCTTCTGCTATGCATTTGCCTAATGCAGCAGGTATTACTTCTTCTGTTTTCTTTGCTTCACACTCACATATGCTCTATAATCCTTTACCTCAAAATCTTTCAACATCTGTATCAACTCCATGGATAGTTGATACAGGTGCTACAGACCACATAGTTAACTCTGTCACCTCATTTCTTCATTGTTATCCTGTTACTGGATGTTTTGTTAAACTACCTAATGGCACTAAAGTACAAGTGACTCATATAGGTAGTGTCATTCTCAATTCAATGTTGATCTTACATCATGTCTTGGGCATTCCAACCTTTTCTTTTAATCTCTTCTCAGTTAGCAAGTTAACTGCAAATAAAGATATTTGTCTCATTTTGCTCTTTGATCACTGCTTTATTCAGGTCCTCTCACAATGGATCATGCTTGGACTGGCTAGACTCCATCAAGGACTTTATTTTCTAGACATGTCTTTTGATTCTAATAAGTCTACTTCCAAATGTAATTTTTCAACTGAGTCTTGCCCAATTGTAAATAGTGTTTCCAGTGATGTGTGGCATCATAGGTTAGGCCACATATCTGTTTCCATTTTTCCTACTTTACAATATTTAGTTTCTAGTGAAAATAAAAGTTCAAGTGTACCTTGTATGACTTGTCCTAAAGCTATAATGAAAAGACTTACTTTTCCTGAATCTACTGCTTCTGTTACTGGTTTATTTGACCTTGTGCACATGGATATCTAGGGACCATATTCTCAGGCAGAAATGAACAAAAACTATTATTTCTTATCCATTGTAGATGAATTTTCTAAATGTACTTGGGTGTTTCTTATGAAAAACAAGTCAGAGGTACCTCAATGGATTCAATTCTTTTATAACCTCATTTTCAACCAATTTCACATTTCCATCAAAACCATTAGAACAGATCAAGGCACTGAATTTCTCATGTCTGATTTTTATGCTTCCAAAGGTATCATCCACCAAAGAACTTGTGCCTATACCCCTCAACAGAATGACACTGTTGAGAGGAAACACCAACACATACTCAATGTTGCCAGATCCCTTATTTTTCATGCTTCCTTGCCGCTGAAATTCTAGGGAGATGCTATCCTCACTGTTGTGTACCTCATTAACAGAACTCCCTCTTCTTTACTTTCTAACAAAACACCTTATGAAATCCTATATCATAAACCTCCTTCATATTAACATTTGAAGTCTTTTGGTTGTCTGTGTGTTGGAGCTAACATCACTGGTCACAAAACCAATTTTGATGTTAGAGCTAAACATTGTATTTTTTTTGGGTTACCCTACTGGAATTAAAGGCTATAAGCTATATGATCTTACTTCTCATTCTTGTTTTATATCTAGAGATGTTAAGTTCTTTGAAACTATTTTTCCTTATCATTCAACTTTCCTTCTACTTCTACTTCTCCTTCATTAGTTTCGCCTATTGCTCCAGATTTTATTTCTGATTCTTTTTTTCCAGTTCCATTTCAGTCAACTTCTATTTCTGTTCCTTGCTTAACAGATGATATTCCTTCTTCTTCATCTATTGGTTCACCCATTATTGAGAATGACACTGATTTGTTGCCAGTCACATTACCTTCCCCTCCTGAACTTGTTATTGCACCTTTAACTAATCTCATTCCTCTACCTTCCTCACCTCCCATTGTTAGAAAAAGTACTTCACTTACCAAAATACCATCTTACCTTACAGATTACCATCATAATTTGCATAAACCTGTTCATTCTGAACCTCAAGCTTCACAAGTTACATATCCCATTTCCCAATATCTTTCTTATGATCACTTAAACCCAACTTACTCCAAATTTGCTCTCTCTATTTCTTCTATACAAGATCCTGAGACTTATGAGCAGGTTGTTAAGCATCCTCATTGGATTAAAGCTATGGAGAATGAGTTAGAAGCTTTATTTCAAAACAATACATGGCAGGTTGTATCTTTGCTTCTTCATAAGGTTCCCATTGGTTGTAAATGGGTTTATAAAACCAAATTTTTGTCAGATGGGACTATAGACAAACACAAAGCCACGTTGGTGGCTAAAGGCTATACACAAAAGCCTGGTTTTGACTATCACAAAACCTTTAGCCCTGTAGTGAAATATACAACTGTCAGAGTTTTCCTTGCATTGGCAGCTATAAATGGCTGGTATTTGGCACAGTTAGATGTTAATAATGCATTTCTCAATGGAGACTTGCTTGAGGAAGTATATATGGAATTACCTAAGGGTTACCATATTGAGGGGGAGACAGCAGTTATGCAATCTGGTAACCATGGCACTAAAAGGCTCGTATGCAGGGTGACAAAGTCATTGTATGGACTTAAACAAGCCTCTAGGCAGTGTAATACTAAGTTTACTAAGTGTTTGGTTAGTAATGGATTCACTCAGTCCAAATCTGATTATTCTTTGTTCTTTAAGAAGTCTTCAACTGGTTAGATTGTGCTCCTGGTGTATGTAGATGATATAGTGATTGCTAGTAATAACAGTTCATTGATTGCAGAGTTAAAGGAAGTTCTGAGTTCACATTTCAAACTTAAAGATCTTGGTCAACTCAGATACTTTCTAGGCCTTGAAGTAGCTAGATCAAAAGATGGTATATCTCTATGTCAAAGGAAATATGCTTTGGAATTAATAGAAGAATATGATCTCCTGGCAGCTGTCACAACGTTTTTTGGACACTGCAACGCAAATGGCAAAAGAAATAAAAAAGAAATTTAAAATTAAAAATGGAGTCGCCACTTACCAAATTATTTTAAAAGGTGCAAAAGAAATAAAAAAGAAATTTAAAATTAAAAATGGAGTCGCCACTTACCAAATTATTTTAAAAGGTTCAATTGGATAGCTTTGAAAATTGGTCTGTTAAACCAAAATTTAGATTCAGGAATCGCAGATGTACAAGAAAGGTGTTAAGCACCCTACACATTAATTTTCAAAATATTAAATTAGCCTTGAAATATTTATCTTTTACTATTTATTTAGTGCAAAAACATTATTACTTAATGAAAAATGAATATTATTAATTTATCTATTTATTTTGAGAAATTGAATCATAAATGAGTTTAATTTAAGAAAATGAAATTTAATTTAATTTGGGCTTAAAGTGATTATCAATTTATTGTATTAATAAATTAAAATAAATACAAGATAATTGGAAAGGAATATTAATCTTTATTTAATAATATTAATTAATACAAGGTATTGAAGAATTTATTACATACTTAATAATTACAAAAGAAAATAAAATTTATTAATACATATAGATACAAACTTAACAGTTACAAACTTTTATTTCAAATTTTCCAAAAATAATCTTGAAACTTGTCTCCTCTATATTGTCTTCAAATCGGAAATAAATCCTACAATGGCAAAACCACCAAAGAAGTTTTCTAATACAAAATGTAAATTTTTACAAAAAAATAAAAATAGATATTAAAAAGGATGATATATATATATATATATATATATATAAAATAATGGGCTTAGGTTATTAAAATTTTCAAGGAGCAACTTAAATCTTTGGTACATCCAAATTAGGAAACAAATAAAATGACTTGAAGTTCGAAATTAGAATAATTTGAGTTCAAAATTTAATTTTAAATATTATCTTAATTTTAAATCTTTTACAAAAAAAAGTGATAACCATTTCAAATCCAACTGAATCAAACTATTCAGATCTAATTCAACGCGTCTAAATTTATGTTGCTTCAACCTAAAAAATTCTGTTTTGGCGAGTCTAGCTTCATTATTGCTCAAAACATAAGAAAGAAAATTTAGAAAAATTCAACTAAAAATTTTGTTAAGAATAAGAAAAGCTATTATTATTTTTTAAAAATAAGGCTCAGGATATTATTTTTCAAAAATTATTGAGAAGCAGTGTTTCATTGTGGCAATATAATCATTAAATTGAAATTAAATTTTGTCAAAATACAAATTGTGGAATAGGATTAAGTTTATTGTTGTCTTTTTAAAAGAAAAGCTATTTTTCATCTTTTTATTTCATCTATTAAAAAAATGCACAATTTTTAGAAGAATTGCTTCAACTTAATTTATTCTTTATTTAATATATTTGTATCATCATATCCATTTATTTAAAACATCATTTTTATTCTATTACATTTCTTATATATATTTATTTTTTAAAAAAAATAAAAAAATGGTGATTAAAATTTAAGCCCAAATCAAAAAGAAAATTTCAATTTTTTCAAATTAAATATCAAATTGAATTCAATTTCATTTTAGAAAAATAATTTTAATGGGTCATTCCCTTTTTTGCACAACATTCCATTCCAAAAAGGAAAAATTTCTTCTATTGAGAGGAATCCATGATAGAACACGGCACTCCGTTCCCCCTAGCATTTAACAGACCCCACCCAATGAAACAAACACCCGAAATATATATATATATATATATATACTAATAAAAAATCCTTTAATTTTTATTTCTTTTCACAATATCTAAACCATCATGTAATTACACATTTCAAGGAAAAGCAAAGGAAAGAAGCTAAAATTATTCCCGTACAAATCATTAAAAAAAAAAGAATTGAACATTAAATTAAGAACAAAGAAACTAAACATATTTAAAATTATCAAAATTGAATAACACTGACTCAAATGATCAAAATGCTATAAAACAATTAAAAGTGATAGCAAACCATTAAAATTCAAGATTTTTCAAAATCTTAAGAGAAACAAAACCATCAAATATATATATATATATATATATATATATTAGTAACCAAACCCAACAATGTGAACATTAATAATTTCAGAAAACATCAAAACCATTCTTTAACCGATTAAATCATATTGAAATTGAAAACTCAGTAAAAAAATTCCATATACTTGGAGTACAGTACGAATCTAAGAAATCATCAAACAACTATTTTGCAAATCTAAGTCGCAGGAACATATGAATATCAGGATCATAAACAAACAATATAAGCTTCAAAAATTTCCAGAAAATGTCAATAATAATCCCAGACCCGATTAAGGACATAGGGAACAAAAGAAATCACGAGAAAGCCATATGCAAGGCCAACAAATTGAGAATACCAAACTGTTTCTCAAACCCAAATCAATAAACACCAACGCAAATCAAAACCCAAACCCAAACACAAATCAAGACTACCATTAATCCTTAAAGGGTAAACGTATATTACATAACCAGACCCATGAAAATTAAAACCATTCCCATATTTATACAGACCCGGAGGAAGAGCAACATAGCAGCATATTCAATCAAAATCCTCGAAATCTCACTACCAAATCCATTAATCAGATTTAAATGATAATCGCTTCAAAGTGAGGCATAATTTTTCTAACAAAATGAATTCAAAATAGATAACTAGACCCGTTTATATTCAGTTATTTTCAGAAATTTTGTCAAAAGAATCATAGATCAAAAGAGATAGAGAAGAATTACCTACCAACAAACAAGGATAACCAAAATTCCAATAGAAGATAACCAGACTGACCAACAGACGAGAAATTCTAATGAAAGAGAACCAGACCTGCAAGCTTTTCGAACACCAATGAGATGAGAACCCCTTCGTGAAACTGACCCAGACTCAAAATTGGAACCACAATCGAGCATCAAAAGAACAGACCCAATGAGATTGATTTCAAATCAATCGATTTAAACTAACCAAAGCAAAATAAGTGAAAAAAAATGCGATGAAGAGAACCGAGATGATGGTTCTGTGGCTTGAGTCTGTTTTCTGAAGAGGGAATGGGAAAGGAGAGAGCAGACGTGCGTCTGTGTTCCGTCCCTAGAGGATGAGAGGGAGACGAGGCAATGTTAGCGTGAGAGAGAGAGGCGATGAGCTGTGCTGTGTGAGAATCAGAGTTGAGGAGAGGGAGACGTGAGTTTGTTTATGTGCAGAGAATATGAGAGGGGGAGAGAGGTGTCGGAGAGAGTGTATAGGAAAAAAGGTAAGCAGAGCTGTCCCTTTTTTTTTTTAAATATATAATCCTTTTTCTTTTCTTTCAAAAACAAAAATTAAAATTAAAATTAAGATGATGAAAATAAAACTAACACTATCTAAGGAATTAAAATTAAAATGATATTTTCTTTTCTTTTTTTTTTGAGATTTCATATATATATATATATATATATATATATATTAAAATAAAATATAAAGACTGGACAAAATATGGTATCTGCAGCCGCCAAACCTTTGAGTGTTCCAATAGAAGTGAACCATCATCTTGTACATGATGATGAGCATTTAACTTAAGATCCATTTGTTTACAGGAAACTTGTTGGAAAACTTATGTATTTGACTTTAGGGCTTACACAATTGTTGCAGGATTTTAATAAAATACATAACAAGCCTGCAATCCTTTACTGTGATAATGTTTCAGCCATGCACATTGCCAAAAATCCTGTTTTTTATGAAAGGACAAAGTATAAAGAGATGGATTGCCATTTTGTAAGAGAGAAAGTGACCTCTGGGTTTATTTAGCTTGAACATGTGAAGACAATAGAGCAAGTGGCAAGTATGCTTGCCAAGGCATTACATCCAGGGCAATTCAATTTCCTTCTTAGCAAGATGAACACAAGTAATATATATATTCATCTTGAGGGTGAGTGTGAAAAGGAAATTGAAACACGTGATAGTGGAGCTTCAAATTAGTTAGAGTGATTAGTTATTTATTATATGCTTATTTGAACTAATTCTGTTAGTTAATTTTAGCCTTGTACGGTTGTCTTCATTTCACTGGTTTCTAGTTTTTTAGTAGCTTGTATATAAGCTGTGAGCTTAGCTTTCTATAATTAATTTTTCATTAATCAAAATCATTTTTTTTCTTTTCTCTCATAACAACGTCTCATTATAGTCTAATCCATACTCTTGAGAGAATCCTCAAGCCACCAACCGAGCTTTGTATCTGTTTAAAAAGACGAATAAATTCATATAATATTTTCCTCACATTATTTTCTTTTAAAATTCTAAAATTAGCTAATAATTGAGACATTCTTGACAATGATAGGAAACAATTTCTCAAACAAACTCAAATCACAAACTTGAAATCATTACAATGTTTACTAATTTTAATTTTGGTACAAATTGTAATAATAATATCAAAAGGAATGAACTTGATCCAGAAGGAAGAAGAGACCAGAAGGTCCACCATGAGGCAACAGAGCAAATTTCACAGGATACACAGCTGCTTCTTCAACAGTAAAGACGCCAATATTGTTGGTGTTATCTGTTTTGACAGAGCCAGGACAGACACTATTGATGGAGAAATTGGGGTACTTTTTCGCCAGAATTCTTGTGTGAGCATTTATGGCTAATTTTGAGATTGTATATGCTGATAGAAAAGTAGGCCACCCTTTGGATTCTAAAGAATCCTCCTTGAAATCTCTTAGGAAAACACTTAAAACCTCATCTATTCTCTCTTCTGAAAGCTTTTCAACATTGCTCAACACTTCTCTGACCCATTCATTGCCTGTAAACTGAAACATTCATATACAAGGCAAAAAACTAGTGTTAAATTATATCTACTAATCTAATTTACCATTAAGCTTTGTTTTTTTGGTAATGTAGCAGGTATATAGCTCAGTTGTGATTTCAAGGTAAATTAATTAGTATTATTACCTTGAACGTTCCCATGGTGGAAGAAATATTTATAATCCTTGGAGAATTGGATAGCTGAAGCAGGGGAATAAGAGCTTCAGCTGTTCGTTTAGCTCCATAGTAGTTTGTGTTGAGGCATTCTTCTGCTAACTCATAATTTTGAATTAATACTTTACTCCAAACGTTTTGCAGATCTTCCTACATAAATGGCAAGCAAGAGAGTTTTTCATGAACAATCAATCATACTTAGCACAGAGTTTCAAAGGGAGGAATAAACACTATGAAAAGGACTTACCTCAGTACCAGAAATGCTCAAACCTGCTAATTTGTTTGGGTCTAGAATGGTTCCTCCGACTCCTGCATTGTTCACCTGCACAGAGATTCAGTATTCATCTAAGATGTATATGTTATTTTTTGTTTTCTAATTTGAACAATTTCAAGCAACAATGACTAGAAGTTATTTACTTTCCTCCCAATTTAAGATTTGATAACAGCCAGAAAAAACAAGATGAAGAGCCACTCTCAAAAAGCTAAATATAGATATTTATTAGACTAGCAGCAAAGCTTTCGAGCATCTTCCTTATTGTGCAGGAGATCAGAAGTTCAAATCCTGATAGCATCTCCTCGTTTAAGAATTTCAAAATTTACTCGAAGAAAACAATGTGTTTGGCAGCCAAGTAGTAAGATTAACTAGAGCTTTTTCAATGAGAATTTCAGGACCAAATAGTGAAGGAAAAAGAACAAAAAGTAGCTGAACATCCATATACTCAAGGATTTAAAGAAATTTGCTATTAAAATGATACCAAAATATCAAGTTTTCCAAATTGGGTTTTGATGAATTCAGCCAGGGATGCAATGCTAGCAGGATCCAACACATCAAGCTGATGGAAAACTACATGATCAGAAAGACCAGACTCTTTCAGTTTTTCAACAGGTTGAAGGCCTCTGTTTTCGTCTCTGGATGTCAGTGCCACCATAACCCCATGTGATGCTAACAGTTTTACTATTCCCCATCCAAGCCCTTTGTTTGCTCCTGTAACAACTGCATACCTGACAAAACAGTAGTTCCCCAAAAACTGTAATCAGAGGGAACATGGAAAGTGCTGCAATTAAACTAAAAAGTAAAAGACATCTAATTGGTACCTCCTTGTTGATTCTACCATAATCGATGATAAATTGATGAGCACTAAGACTGTATGATCTGTTTTTAAATTACCTGCTAATCCAAGGACAACATCGAATTAACTCCTCATAAAATTTCTCGTCCCAAACAAAATATAAAAATAAAATAACTGTTTGTTTTACTATACCAAATGTTTGGCTATTGCGTTTTAAGATTCTTAATGTAAATTACTCCAACAACTACCTGACATCCTCCAGCAAGTGTCCACACAACCTTTAATGTTGTCAATGGAAATTCTTAGGATACTTCGGCAATTGAACCCTACTGTTGGTTTAAAAGAAATTGCAAAATGATTCCAATAATTCAACATTTTATTGGTATAAACTCCACTCAAGTTTAATTTTTGCTGGAAGGAGGTTCAGCTTTTATCAATTCTTCCAGCAATTTAATTATCTGCATATGCTTTAAGCGAAAACAGAGTAGCAAATGCAAGTATCTATTGTTTAGGGGATATATTAAATATTTAGTACATTTAAAGAGTAAACAAATTTGGGTCTGGCAACAAAGGCTTAAAATAATTAAAGATTCCAATTAAAATTTTTAGTTGATCTTTCCAAATTTTAGTAAAGTGGCATTGTACCTGTCACACTTCAGATTCAAAAACTCTATAGAGTTTTATTTTGTGACATATGCATACAATGAGCTCACACTTCAATTTATTTTGACCAGATGAACCCTGGATAAAAACTTAACAATGTCCTATATTTTTAGGGAAAATACATGAAAGATTAAAAATTCAACAACACAATAGTAGTTTCTTCTCGCTGCGATTACAGTGATTCACTTTCATTCAAAAACATGAAATTTCTTTCCTAGAAAAGAAAGAACCAGAAGGACCATCTTTAGGCAGCAGTGCTAAATCTCACACAACTTTCAGCTCCTTCAGCTGCAGATAGGCGGCCCATATTTGTGGTTATGTCAGTCTTGCAAAATCCAGGGCAGACACATTTACAAGGAAACTTGGGTACTTTTTGGCCAAAATCCTTGTGTAGGCATTTGTAGAAGCTTTTGCAACAATATAGGCTGAGGAAAGACGAGGCCCAGCTTTTGATTTCTAGCAAAACATCCTTGAAATCTTTCAGAAACTGGTTCGCAACCCCATCCACTCTGTCTTCATTAAGATTTTCAGTATCACTGAACAATCCTTGTGCCCATTCACTGGATATGTTCTACACCACATGACGATAAAATTTCGATAAAACTGTTTGCAATATACAATGCCAAATGATAGGCAGCAATAGCAACATATAATTCAACTAAATTTCAAGATTGCATGATAGACAAATTAGATCACCAAAAAGTTATTCTTGAAAGAGATTTCAGTACCTTCAATGATCCTAACTCTGAAGAAACATTTACAATATTTGCGGTGTCAGACAACTGTAAGAGGGAACAAGTGCTTCCACCATAAGTTTTGCACCATAGTAATGCAATTGTTCTGCCAAGTCGAGGGTTTGAGTTTGAATTTTATCCCAAGGGACTTGCTTTCCAACTGGTTGTATTAGAACACAGAATGAGTGTCTCTATAACCATTCACCAAAAAAATTTCCACATCCAATGGGGTAAAGTAAATGCCCGTTCTTAGACGAGTTGCTGTCCACCACATCTAATTAAGCCTAGATGGATGAAATCACATCCTAATTACAATAATTAGTTAAACGAAAGGATTACAGAAGACTTCACCCAAACACCATTAAGCTCAGTAGCTCTTTGTAAGGCATCATGGTGTTCCAGCATTGTTCACCTGCGCAAGGTTTCAAAATTTCTCTATTTAGTTTATGGCTGTAAACGAGCAAAGGAAAGAGCATACATATTCCAAAGTGTTCCGAAAACTAAGAAAAATTAGAATTTAATAATGCGATTTTTCCAAAATGTCAAGTTCTCCAAACTGGGTTTTGACAAAATCTGCTAGAGAAGCAACAATGTCAGGGTCTGCAACCAATGGCAGAACCAGAAATTTTAATTACCCTGTACTAGACTATAAATTTTAATTATCTCTCCATAAAATTATTTATATAGTTTGATTAAATTTTACCAAAAATTAAGAATTTACAAATAAATTTTGAATTTAACATGTGAATATAATACAAGTCAATAAAATTAATGAATTCAAACTACAATCTAATTAAATTTCATTTGCAATTATTCCAAATATTATATAATTTTTTTCTTTTTTTTTTTCTATGTACCATAATTACAAATAAAATATTTTTTATATAAAAATTATACTCTCATAATCACAATTGAAAAAGACTAATTATATACATAAGTAAAATTTTCATATATCAGCACTCAGAAAGAGCTGAGCATATATTATTTAAAATTTTTATGGATTAGTACTACTAAAATTTATAAATTTTTAATTTTATTTTGAACCAAATTTATAAAAAAAAAATTATAATAAAAAAAATTTCGAATAACAAAACAAAAGTGTAGATTTAAGTATGAAATTTTATATCCGGAAAATAAACTCACCTATATTGGATTGTCTTTGAATGTAACTTTTACTAAGAGAGAGATAAACAAAGAAAAAAAGAAAGAGAGACAAGGTTTGAGAGAAAGAGGAAGGCTCATAGTAAAATTAACACATTGATCAACACCAATTTTTTTTTCCAAAAATAATCCTGGGTTAGAATAGTGTCAAAGGCAATGCAGCCAAGTAAAAAAAAAAAAATTGTTTTTCCCTAAATACTCCGGGCTACAGCCAACTGCAGCCCCTAAATGCTTCCACCCTCGTCTGCAACATCAAGCCAATGAAAAATCAGCTAGTCATCAGAGACTAGAGTCTTGAAGCTTTTTGACAACTTCAAGGCCTCTGCTTTCATCTCTTGTTGTTAACATCACCATAACCCATTGGAGCATCCCAATGAAATTTTCATATGTATCAAATTTTTTACTATAAAAATCATCTCAAAAAATTAAATTTAATCATCTTTTATTTTTTAAAAATAAAAAGAGAATTGATTTACTTTTTTACGTTAAAAAATTAAATGACTCTTTATTCTAATTATAATTAATGTCGTATAAGTTTTCATGTAATTTATTATAATTTTTGTACTTTTTTTTTGACAAACTTAAAAAAGGGAAAATTAAAAAATTAAAATCATTATTTATTTTTTTTTTGCCAAAATCGTTAATGTTTAAGGGATAAAAATAAAATGAATAGTAAAATATAAATTCTACTATATTTGAGTAAGTTTTTCAGAAGCTAACTACCTATAAATTTTAGACTATATCCTCTTATCTCGATTGGCACTATTTATTTGAAAAAATATTTAATAAAAAACATTTTAGTTAATAAAAAGTGGTAAATTTTACTCAAATCTAATAAAATCTATATTTTATTATTTATTTTATTTTATTTTATAAATATTAATGCTTTTAATTTTTTAATTTTTTTTTTAACTTTGTTCGATAAAAAATATAGTACTAAAATTATATATAATAAAGAAAAAATGCTGAGTTTAGGACATGTACTATTGTGAAAAATGCAGTTAAGAGTTCATACTTTATTTTGCTTTAATTAGCTCATTGAACTCTAATTTTGGTCAATTTAGGGCGTTCTCCGACAAGTACAATGACACTATTAAATAAATTTGAAAAGTAAAAAATGAGACCCACTATATATTTTTAAATAATAAAAAATTTTAAAAAATTGAGATTTTTAAATAATTAGAAAATATTTAAAATAAAAATTCAAAAGCAAAAACAATCAATATAAAAGGAAAAAAATCAAAACTTAAAAAAACAAAAAAAAAAAAACAGATATGGAACCCAAATCTGGGTTTCATTATATATATATATATATATATATATTGGTGTGGTTTGCAGCAATTTAGGCAAGAAGTTAAGGTTATATATATATTGCCTAAATTGCTGCAAACCACACCAATATATATATATATATTGGTGTGGTTTGCAGCAATTTAGGCAATATATATATAACCTTAACTTCTTGCCTAAATTGCTGCAAACCACACCACTGCTCACTTCCGACCAACCCAGCCCCCGTCATTCGCTGTCAAAGCCAGCCTCTCCAACTCATATTAAGGACAACAACCACGATCAATCCTTCTTCTTGTTGCTGCCTCTTGGCCATTTCAACACTGGCATGTTAAGTTTTAGTCATTTCTTAAAATTGCAGGAGAAAGCTATAATGAAAGCATTGATAAGAATAGGGATGCTAGCAGTAACTTGAATCTAGATGATTCTCATCCTCCTGATCCTGTTCCAAGATCAAAAACTTCTAGTATGGGACTCCTCTAAACCTATTTATTCTCAAGCCTTCTTCTTTCCTCCTACTCCCATTCGTCCTAAGAAAATTGGTTAATTTAAGTAGAGAAATGGATGTATGTATGCTATTTAAATTAGTTTCTTGAATATGGTTCGAATTGTGTTCGGAATCTTTCATGTGAACGTTTGCTATCCATAAAGAAATAACAAGCATAAAAAAAATCATCCCAGATTTATTTTTTTGGTTTTTATTTTTATTTTTTTCCTTTTATTGGTTTTTATTTTTTGAAGATTTTTATTTTAAATATTTTCTAATATTTAAAAATTTGATTTTTAAAATTTTTTATCATTTAAAAATATGTAGGTCTCATTTTTCTACCTTGCCAACAGGTGTTAATATAATGTGACCGGACACACGTCATTAAGATTTAAATTAACTAAAATTAATAATTCAAGAAACTAATTTGAGCGAAATAAAATATGAATCCTTTATTGCATTTTTTGCAATAATACAAGCCCTAAATTGAGAAATTCCCCTATAGTAAAGTGTATGAAAACACATACTGCATTAAAGTTGGAATAAAGTGCCAGAGAGCCAAACAAATTCAGATCTTAACCTTATTAACAAATAAAAAATTAGGTGAAGAAATTTCTAATCAAAACCACACACACAGTCACATGCTAATAGCGCACAGAGAATATGCACCAGACAGAAACTTCTCGCTCCTGCAGCCTTAACATGGCATCATATAACCAGTAGAAAACATTCGCTTAGATTAAAGAATGGGACTGCCTCAAGTGCCTAAATTTTTGTCCGGTATTTGTGAATTCACATAGAAGACACCAAGATAAAACTTGTGATGAATACAGCATTCAGATTCAGGATGTTCCTTGAGATTCAACAGTGCCATAAATCACTGTAGAATAGTGTACCTATAAATCTTCCAAGTTAAACACAGTTCTAATATTCAAATTCATGCCAACCCATCAATTTGATTTGATTGCATCACACTATCTTACAATAAATCGATAAAATAATAGTAGAAGAGATAGCTAGCAATAATTTGATCTACCGTTTCAGCTCATAAAAACAAAATTCGAAGAAACAGTTGGCTATGAGTATCTCCCGAAGATAATAGAACATGTACATGAATCAATTTTGTTACTAATAGATTTTTTTTTTTTTTTTTTTGCCAAATATCTTGTTATTAATAGAAAATAGTTCAAGCAAATAAACTACAACAGAAATGAGAGGGTTTGTTCCTGCTTTCATTACTTGCCTTTCTACTTCTTCAAGTTAGCAAATTATGAAATCAGGAAAAACATGAAAAGAATATTATGGCTGCCGACAGAGCTTCAGGCCCAGGTTGCAGAAAAATAGCCCCAAATTTAAGAAAATAAAAGGTCAAACAAGCCTTATTTCTCCTGAACAAGTGGGCTGTAAACTGGGAACCACATATTGCGTGTGATGTATTCCACAGTCTCCTCCTGCATCCACAATCACAATAAAAATAAAATTAGATGTCCTTCAAAACATGAGATATGTTTCACATAGGTGCTACACATGTAAAGGCTTCTAAACAACAAACTATATACTGTTTCAAATAATAGTAATTTCTGTGTAATTTTAATTGTTCTTAAGTTGCAATCATAGGAAAAAAATGACGAGCATTTTTCTCCATTTTAATGCTTGCTTATAGAATTTATAGATATGTCAATCATTTAAGCTCCCTTGACCCTTGCGTAGGAATAGTCCCTTGGGTATATGCAATGTTATTTGCCCTTTTTCCCCCCTTATCGATAATGAAGGAGATGACACATTTTTTCCATAAGGTAACATGATGCATTTTTCCCGTAAGGTAACATACTTTAGACATGTGCTTGAGCTCTCTGGAGCCCACATCACCGTGTCCTTCTGCCAAATCTTCTTCAACGGCTGCTCGCAGAACAGCTGCACCAACCTCTGCCGTAATGTGTCGAATACTGCATCATGCACAAACATGGTATCAATGTACAGAAGGCAAAATCATCATAGAGAGAGATCTCAGATGGAATCCACGCTAAACCTTTTGTGATGATGACAATTGCCAACAAGCCAAGATAAAATATACTATATATAGTTATTCACACTCATTTTCCTGCTACATAATTTTTTATTTTTTATTTATTTATTATTTTTTTTTTTTTACTTCTACCTGCTACATATTTTTTTCCTTCACATGCTTAGAAATCATGATCTACGTCCAAATATTGCTGTCAGGGGGAATTATCAAACCCAACTATCACGAACCAAAATGTAATCTCATTTGACACCAAATGAAGAATAAAAGGCGAAGAATGATTTGTTTCAACATAAAGCTGACAACCAGTTACTCAAAATCGATAACCCAGAAGCAGGTCCTCATGTAATTTTGCATTTCTATTTTTCCTTTCTCAAATAGTTTGATTCAGACTAAATTAAAAACTGAAACTGGCAAACCACAAACTATTATTTTTAAATATTATAGAGATAAGTTGTGAATATTTTAGCAGGTATGGTACCAGCATTCCTGCTGGTGATGGTGGAAGTAGCAGTAGGTAATAATGGTAGTTTTCACGGTGGTGGTTGAACAATCCTGACAAACTTATATGCATGTGTTACCAGTGTTGCTGGAAGTGTCAAATTGTCAATTTTGTTGGTAATGGTAATGATGATAGTTGTATCATGAAAAAATCAGACTAAATTTGGTATGGTGCAAGGGTAATAGTGGTAGTAATGGTAGTATACATATAAGTGGTGGCAGTAATCTAAAGGGAAAAAAAAATATATGCACTGTAAGGAAAAACAAAAGGAGACTTTTTTTTTTTTCAGGGAAACAGGAGACAGTCTTGAACATCTGTATAAATTTTGAAGGCTCAAGACTAGAAAACAAAGGATTATTTGATAGAAAATAAGGACTTGTTTAGTTATGGAAAATATTTTCTATTTTCCTTTCCTAATTTTCTTTTTCATTTCCCAATTTTCTATATTTTCATTTTCCAAATGGAAAATAAAAAATTAAAATAAAAGATGTTAAGATTCCTATCCATTTAAAAGGTTCTCTATTACTTCATTTCCATTTTCATTTCTAAGATTCTTTTTTTGTATCAAATATATAACTATTATTTTTCATAACTCTCTATTTTAAAGGAGAGTAGAAAACATCATAAAATAGTTTTCCATAATATAGTGTAGTTTTGGAAAACCTGGAAAATTGTTTTCAAATTTTTCATTTAGAAAATTTTGATAACTAAACACCAAATTCTGATATTCCATTTTCTTAGAATAATTTTTTGGAAAACAGATTTTGTTTTCCATAACTAGACAAGGCATAAGGCTCTCTAATTTTCAATCTGGAAATCATTATGTTTGAAAATAGAAATCTAATTGAATCTATATAAAATATTTTCTAAAAAAACGGCCCCAACCTTCCACGAGTATAGAAATTGATAGCTCCATGGACTGTATGAAGAGAAAAAGAAATCATAACCAGTAAGAGCTGGAAATATCACCTATCAATAGATGGATATAGTATGCCCTTCTGGATTTCCTCCTCTGTCATGTAAGAAGCAAGGCTGTAAAAATAAAATCATATCAGTACTTCATGCCTCAAAAAAAATAAAATAAAATAAAAAAAGAAAAAGTTCTGGCTGTATGATCTCATAAAAACAGAGAGCACAGTTTGCTTTTAAATTATCAAGGTAAGGCTGTAAAAATAAAATCATGTCAGTTATTCATGCCTTAAAAATAAAAATAAAAAAAAAAAAAAGGCTTCTGGCTGTATGATCTCATAAAAACAGGGAGCACAATTTGCTTTTAAATTATCAAGGTGATGTATTCACCAGATAGAATGTGTGTTAATATGATAGAAAACAACATGCTACTACCCAAGTTGCCATGAATTCCTACCAAACATTTCACTAAATTGATCAAGTTACAAATATCATAATGCACAAGAATACAAGACTGAAACCTTGAATATTCATAACCAACTTCTAGAACATCTGCCAATCCAAAATTATAAGAAGTCCACTAAAACAAAAAAGAAAAGAGGACCATATGAAAAACAGAACCCAACTCTTACAGTGGAATTCCATTTATTCCACCCAATTTCTAGGCAGGAAGGCTATAATTCTATCACAGGATGGGATATACACACTAACTTCCATTATAACCAGTCAATGTCCACTAACTCCAGAATTTTTCTAAGCTTCTAGTTCTTTCAATTAAAAATAAGAGAGGTTTAGGGAAAGGAAACAAGCAGCAAGCTATTAATGTGAATACCATTCAGCAGCTGCTTGCAACATTCCATCTGTTATAAAACGTGCACCTGAGAGAAGAGCTCCCAAACCAATCCTGACAACAGCCAACAGATACATAAAATATCAGTATTTAGACGGTAGATAAAATTTCAGAAAAATAAATAATAAGGGAAGACTAACCCAGGAAACAGGTACATGTTATTTGCTTGATTTACATGCCCTACTTTCCCATTTCCTGCAAACAAATGCATGATTCTTGAGCCAATAAAAACTAGACCATCGAAGTAAGAACTTTACACAATAATTTAGACACACTACCTATTAAATTTATGAAGGAAAAACAAGCAACCTTCCCCCCTCCCCCGTCACTATATATATATATATATATATATATATATATCATTTTAAAAGTTATCATTTCAAATCTTTTTACATTTCAAAATGATATACTTCTGACAAACCACTTAGTTTTGCATGTTTATCCAATGGAGCGAAGTGTCAAGTTTTATAAAAACTCAACGTCTATATTGCAGATTTAAAGGGAAGATCAATGCATAAATACGCCACAACTTAGGGTTCCTTTTGTAATTTCCCAATAAAGAAGCCTAATAATTACTTGCAGCATATGGTGTCAAAATAGTTCCAACAAGATAAACATCAATGAGATCATAAAATACCAAGATCAATATTTTGAAATGGACTTCCACTTGCAAAAACTATATTTTCTCCAGCATGTTTGAAAGCATCAGCAGCAGTGCATTCAGCTGTTCCAGAAAACACAGAGATAGTATCAACGGAAGAACTAGTTGCCCACATAAATTGTTGAAGCTTGTGACTTGCCAAAACAAACCATTCATGGTGGGGTTTGACATAGCAAAAATGGCAGGTTTAGTTGAATCAGATTCCTGCATGGCTCTGAGCACCTGATTCATATTCCAAGCAAAATTGATATAAAAGAAAGTCAGGAAAACTTTTCCATCTAGACAACATATATATGATGACAATAAAAGTAAAAAGTTATCTGACTAATGCATCTGTTTTCTGTCATAGCAACAAATTTAGTGCATTTTCAATGAATGTGCACTTCTGTCTCAACATAGAAATTTACTACAATTCTGAAGCAAAATTTTGGGTAATACATCAATGGCATGAATGAAAGGGGGAAAAAAAAAAGGGACACCTGGAGAGTACTAAAAGTTCCTTTCATATAAAAAAACCTGGAGCCAAAACATTTTTAAGCAGTTGATATAGCATGGAAAATGGTAGCTATTTGCGCATCCAAAATATTAGATAAAAAGGAACTGAAAAATGATGCAGAGCCACAACTTGACATAGCAATATACATTTTTGAGACACCTTTACTGATTTATCAGTTTCCTCTCTCATAACTACTTATGAAGAAGAACAAAATCACAAAGCACGAATAAGGATTTCACCTCCTCATTAAAGATCCCACCAACTCCAGACAAACCAAGAAGCACATGGGGCTTTACCTTTTTAACCTGAACAAAATTTAGCTCTCAGCAAGCAGGACTATTATGACAACAAAAATGAGCATGCATATCATTATAAGTGAGAATATCAAAACTAAGTGGTTAAACACTAATGCATTTCATGTCATTAAAAATCAGCCTTGTACTCATAAGGCTGTCTAAAGCAGCCGAGGGAAATTTACCACTTCAACTAGACTAGCTCCCTCCCTAAGCCCCTCAACATCTTTTAAGTCTTTAGCAAATGGTACTGCTGCTGGATCAATATTTTCCCTCTCTTTTGTGATGAGACCCTTCAAGAGAGCAAATAATAATAATAAGATAAAAATGAAAAACAAAAAATTCAAACAAGAGGAAATAAATGATAGAAAAAGATAATCCCATGAAATGTTAATGATACTTTAATGAGGTAAAAATTGATAATAAAGCTTCCCTCTAATAACTTCTTCAGAATTCCAACTATTGAATACAAACATACATGCATACATACATATATACATTTAATTCATATGTTATCCACTACTACCATATTAGAAAATATAGAAAAGAGATACAGTTATGCATTACTATAAGATGGCTGTAAAGGAAGTGAAAGTGTAAAACCTTACATCTTTATCAATGAGGAAAAACTGATTCTTCAAAGCTGCATCCTTGTTCTCTGACATCCTTGAAACAGCCTGTATAGCCATAGTCAGGACGCCAAGCCCTGCACTGCAAGCAGTAAAACAAACATAGAGAATTAGCACATGCAAGTAACAGAAAATTTATTTGCAAGCCCATTATTTAAATCATCAAAATTGATTTCTAGCAACTACCTCCCAGCACCCACTACAACTATTTTTTGGTTCACAAAGTCAGACAATGATCGGCCTTGGGCTCTCACAGTTCCCAGCAATCCCGCAAGTGCAACACCAGCAGTTCCCTATTAGTTACAAAGTAAGTGCAACTGCCATAACTGAAGAGGCACTGAAGATAGTTTGTGGCCTAATGCATTATAATATGGATAATGTAACAACGATAAGCAGCTGTACTCACCTGTATATCATCATTAAACATGCAAAACCTTTTACGATATCTCTGCAGCGTTTCAAATGCCCACTTCATTTGAAAATCCTCAAACTGATAGGATTATCCAAACAACCAAGTTATGGCATGACCAAGACTCACATAACAAAAACAAAATGCAAGGCATTTTTCTTGTAGAAGAAACGAACCTGTACAATAGCCTTGGGCCAGCGTCTGAAAACAGCTTCCATGAACTCATCAACAATTGACAGATACTCTTCTCCTTCTAGCCTAGGTTGTCGAAGTCCTAAATCTATCATATTAAAACAAATAACCTCATAATTTGCCATAAAGAAAAGTTGAGTTTTGCAAGCATTTAGCACAATCTACTTATTCTCTAAGGAAATAAGAAATTACTAGAGAAAAAACAAATTAGTGTAGAAAATTTTACTTACAAAGACTATCCTCAAGTAGCTTTTGATTGTTTGTGCCGACATCCAACATAATTGGGAGTATCTATTACACAGACATGGGTTGAATAATAGAAGTGATGACATAATCAGTAACTGAACCAAGAATATATTAAACAGAGAAAATAGCAGGAGAGTTAAATATGATATCCTAAGTTAAATAGACTCCAGACCTAAGGTACGTTGTCAGGTCATTTTTAATACATATTTATGCATGTAGATGATACATAAGCACAAATAACAGCCAAAATTTGCTTCCAGAATTTCAGGTTTAGATAATTAGCAATCACAGGAAACCATCCTCATGAATCATAGCCATAAGCCATTGCCACATGTTTCATAAACCATAGTGAACTCCTTGCGTTAGCCATGCTAAATGTGTGCATGTAACATAATAGTATGAGAAGTACAATGCGATATATTGATATGGAAGAAGTAATGAAAGAGCATTGACAATACATAAGATTCAAAGAGATAACAGGTGCAGTCGAGGGTCAGACAATGAGCATATGAAAGGGAATGGCACTACATCTGCATACCTACACTACAACAAAGAGAGAAGAAAGAGAGAGCAAGAGGCATACTCTCTGTGGGTTGATACCAGCAGCAGCAACATACATATCAAGCTTTCCAATGGGTATGCCTATTCCTTGAACACCAAGATCACCTAAGCCAAGAATACGACTACCATCTGTCAGGACTATCATGTCCACCTGCGACATAAAGAAGAGTTTAACCCATGGCATCAAAAGGAGCAAGAAATCATCTTTACTACATTGAGAATAATAAAGCACCTAAATAATAACATGACAAACTATCCATAGAATCACTCAAAGTGCTCCTTAGCAACGCCTACAGTATCAAGTTTTTATACCAATATGCATAATATAATTCAACTTATAGCCCACCCAGGGCAAAAAATAATGAACATTTTCATATGGAAGAAAGATGTGCATGTTAATAGATAGACATCTGTAAATATCTCTATATGGTAATAATTTGATTAGAATAGCTGTATATCTGTGTAATTATGGTGTAAATAATTTACCATAATTAGAGCTATATTATAGGTAGGAAATAGCAGATTTTCAGGGATGTAAATCAAATTTATCTCTATTTAATGAAAGCACTGTGAAGAGGAAGATCATTCAGCAAAATTGTCATGGTATCAGAGCCTACTCTTGAGTATTTTGGCTTTGCAATTTTGAGATTTCTTTGAGCTTTGCTTTCTTTACTCGTCTTTTGGTTATTCTGGTCTTGAATCTTGGTTATTCTCTGTATCTTGGTTAATCTTGATTGTTGTTTTCCTGGTTTTCTTGGTTGTTTACGATAATGACTTCAACTCAGTTTGAGACCTTTAATGTTAAATTTACTGGAAAGAATTATTTTGCTTGGGAGTTTCAGTTTCAACTATTTGTCACAGGGAAGGAATTATGGGGCCATATCGATGGAAGCGATCCAGCCCCGAGTGATGCTACACAATTATCTCAGTGGAAGATCAAGGATGCTCGGGTGATGACATGGATTTTAGGGTCCATTGATCCTCTTATTGTTCTTAATCTCAGGCCATATAAGACTGCAAAGGACATGTGGGACTACTTAAAAAAGGTCTACAATCAGGACAACAGTGCACAACGTTTCCAGTTGGAACATGAGATTGCTAGTTACTCTCAAGGCAGTCTTTCTATTCAAGATTACTTTTCTAGATTTCAAAGTCTATGGGCTGAATTCACAGATATTGTGTATGCTAAAATACCTGCCGAATCTCTTTCCATAGTTCAAGCAATTCATGAGCAAAGCAAGCGAGATCAATTTTTGATGAAATTGCGATCTGACTTCGAGATTGTTCGATCCACTTTGATGAATCATGATCCACCTCCTTCTTTAGATGTTTGTTTCAGGGAATTACTTCGTGAAGAGCAGCGTCTTCTTACACAAAACTCTTTCCAGCAAGAGAATACTGTCTCTGTTGCATTTGCTGCCCATGGAAAAGGAAAGAGCAGGGATATTACTAAAATACAATGTTATAGTTGTAAGGAATATGGTCATATTGCTAATCATTGTGGTAAGAAGTTCTGCAATTATTGTAAACAAGGCCACATTATCAAGGAGTGTCCTACACGTCCTCAGAACCGTCGGAATAACTCATCTTCCACAAGCACTATTCACACTGAGTTCGCTGCCCCAGCAGTGTCAACACATTCTACTACAGCAATTGAATCAGTTCTTACTCCTGAAATGGTACAACAAATAATTGTTTCGGCCTTTTCAGCCATGGGCTTACAAGGTAAGGATGTTCCATCTTCTCTTTGGCTTGTCGACTCTGCTGCTTCAAATCATATGACCAACTCTACTAGTATGCTTAAAAATGTTCGAGAATATCTTGGTTCATCAGAAATTCAGATAGCCGATGGACGTAATTTATCTATCTCTAAGACTGGGGATATTAATTCCAATTTCAAGAATGTTCTTGTATCACCAAAGCTCTCTACTAGTCTTATTTCCGTTGGTCAATTAGTGGATGACAATTGTGATGTGCATTTTTCTCGTAATGGTTGTCTTGTGCAGGATCAGGTGTCGGGGACAATAATCGCGAAGGGACCTAAAGTTGGACGGCTGTTTCCTATACACTTTTCCATTCCTCGTTTTCTATCTTTTGTTTGTACCACTACAGATAGTAAGAGTGAGATTTGGCATAAACGTTTAGGACATCCAAATTACTCTATTTTGTCTCATTTATCAAATTCTGGTTTATTGGGAAATAAAAGTCCTTTTTCAAATGTTGCGTTTGATTGTTCTTCATGTAAATTGGGCAAAAGTAAAATGCTTCCTTTTCCTAAGTTTGGTAGTCATGCAACGAAGTGTTTTGATGTCATTCATAGTGATGTTTGGGGTATCTCACCGGTTATTTCTCATGCTAATTACAAATACTTTGTGACATTCATAGATGATTTTAGTCTATTCACTTGGGTATATTTTCTTCGTTCCAAATCTGAGGTGTTTTCTGTGTTCACGACATTTTTAGCTTATATTGAGACTCAATTTTCTACAGGTATTAAAGTATTAAGATCTGATTCTGATGGGGAATATATGTCTCATGAATTTCATGATTTCTTGCGTACGAAAGGAATTTGTTGTTAGCTGTAAAATATTATTAGCTGCATAATTTTAGGACTTGAAGATTACATTAGCTGTCCATATTCCTATTTTAGGTAGACTTCTATATTAGTGCCTATTTTATAGGTATTATTACTGCAATAATTATTTTCCTACTTTAGAATTCTTGTATATATAGGCAAGGCTGTAAATCACAGTAAAATAATAAGAAAGTTTTTATTCTCCTGTTCTTTTCTTATTCACAACATGGTATCAGAGCAAACGCTCTAGGTTGCTGCCCTTTTTTTCAGATACAAACAGTTATTTATT
This sequence comes from Reutealis trisperma, assembly GCA_947687605.1. Classification (NCBI taxonomy): domain Eukaryota; kingdom Viridiplantae; phylum Streptophyta; class Magnoliopsida; order Malpighiales; family Euphorbiaceae; genus Reutealis; species Reutealis trisperma. The sequence continues at coordinate 2,629,381 of CANTUT010000033.1, read as the reverse complement.
TCTCTATTCTAATTCCCGATGACAGAAGAGGAAAACTCTAAGGCTGCTCATGGAAATAATAGAGTTAAGGTTGGATCGCTGGCAGAAAATCCTTCACTGCAAATTAGTCCAGTGAAGCTAGATGGAACAAATTACCTTGCGTGGTCAAGGTCATGTTTATTGTACATCCAAGCTCGAGGTTTGCAGGGTTACGTTATAGGAGATAAACCAAAACCAGCATCTACTGATCCAATGCTAGATAAATGGGAATCTGAAAATTCCCTGGTGATGTCATGGCTTATCAACTCCATGCAACCGCAGATTTCTCGAGGATATTTATTACTCAATACTGCCCAGAAAATTTGGAGTGCAGTATCTCAAACCTATTCCCAGGTAGGCAACGATGCTCAGGTCTACGAGCTACGAAATAAGGTGCATGGTACTAGACAAGGAGAGATGACTATAGCACAGTACTTTGCTGAATTGAGTGGTCTATGGCAAGAATTAGACTATTATCAAGATTTTCAGGCTGCATGTTCTGAAGATGCATCCAAATTTCAGAAGTTGATAGAGAAGGAGCGTGTCTATGATTTTCCGGCTGGTTTAAATATAGAATATGACCAGATTCGGGTTCAAGTACTCGGTAGGGACCCTTTACCTTCCTTGAGACAGGCTTATTCTTCCGCCCAACAGGAGGAAAGCCGAAGAAGTGCAATGATACACACAGTTGCCATGGATAGATCAGGGCTGAGTGCTAATACAGTTCGTGAACAAAGCAACCAGGGTTAATCAGAGAAGGATCACTTAAAATGTGATTATTGTGGTAAACCAAGGCACACTAAAGAGAGTTGTTGGAAACTTCATGGCCGACCAACTAGGGGTCGTGGAGGTAAACGAATGGGATCTACAAGGCCACAAGCAAATTTATCCAAGGCTGTTGAAACACCTGTGTCTAGAGAAACAACAAACACTGGGGTTTTTTCTAATGAAGAGATACAAACCTTAAGGCATCTTTTGTCTCAGCTTGATTTGAGTTCAACTACAATTGCTTCGTCCAATTTTGTCAAATCAGGTATTGCGTTTCTTGCCAATCTTAAAACTCATAATGATACATGGATTATAGATTCTGGAGCATCAAACCATATGACAGGCTCTTCCAATGATTTTTTGACCTACACTCCATGTTCAGCTAAAGATAAAGTCCGTATTGCAGACAGTTCTTTATCTGCCATAGCTGGAACAGGTTCTATTAATTGTACTCCCTCCATTAAATTGTCATCAGTTCTTCATATTCCTGATTTTCCAAATAATCTTTTGTCGATTAGTACTCTCACAAATGAACTCAATTGTAAAGCAGTATTTTATCCTACCTATTGTGTCCTGCAAGAACTGAAAACAGGGAAAACGATTGGCAATGGTAGAATGCAAGATGGTTTATATGTGGTTGAGAAGAGCAGCAGCTGTTTGGTTCCTTACAAAACCCAAGCTATGTTAGGAGATTCTATGGCTGTTAACCAACAATTGATTCAGTTGCATAGAAGACTAGGTCACCCATCCTTTCATATTTTAGAAAAGTTATATCCATGTTTGTTTAAACGATGCAATTCAGATTTACTGTTTTGTGATGCTTGTGAGTTTGCAAAACATACAAGAAATTCTTATCCTTTAATTAATAATAAGAGTTCTATTCCTTTTATGACTATTCATTCTGATGTGTGGGGACCCACTCAAACTGTTTCTTTATCTGGTTATAGATGGTTTGTCACTTTCATTGATTGTTGTACTAGGATGACATGGGTGTATTTACTGCGAGCAAAGAATGAGGTTTTTTCATGTTTCAAGTCATTCCACAAAATGATTTGTACACAATTTGATGCTAAGGTTAAGATTTTTAGGACTGATAATGGCACAGAATACATGGAAGGTGTTTTTTGCGAATACCTTAACTCACGTGGAATATTGCACCAAACTAGCTGTGTAAATACCAGTGCCCAAAATGGAGTCTCGGAAAGGAAAAATAGGCATTTATTAGAAGTAGTCCGAGCTCTTATGTTTACTATGAATGTCCCGAAAGCCTATTGGGGGGATGCAATACTTTCAGCTGCATATCTTATTAATAGAATGCCTTTAAGAACATTAGGTTTCAAAAGTCCTTTGGAAATCTTGCATGGTACTAATTCTTATACTGTTCCTCCGAAAGTGTTTGGCTGTGTATGTTTTGTCCATAGGAGTGTAGGAAAATTAGATCCTCGAGCGCTCAAATGTGTATTTGTTGGGTATTCTGCAACTCAAAAGGGTTACAAGTGTTATCATCCCCCTACTAGAAAATTCTTTGTTAGTATGGATGTCACATTTCGAGAGTTAGAACCTTATTTCTCTCCATATTAGTCACCTCTTCAAGGGGAGAATAAGGAAGAAGAGGCAACTCCATCAACTTATTGTGCACCTATACAAGTTTGTAATCCTGTTACTAGTGACGAGGGTGAAACACATCAAAGTGGGAGACTTGACAGGTTGGATTTTAAAACATACACTCGCAGGAATAAAGCAGATAAAACCATTTAGCATGTTCTACCTAGTCAAGCGCCCAACCTGAATTCAGTTCCTGTGGATCAATCTGGTGAGTCTTCTTCAACTCTTGATTCTTCTAACTCTGATTCTAGTAATAATGACCTTGATGTTCCTATTGCTATTAGAAAAGGAGTTAGAACTTGTACTACTAAACACCCAATATCTAACTTTGTTTCATATGATTCATTGTCCTATAGAGCCTTTGTATCGTCTTTGTCTTCAGTTTCTGTTCCTCAAGGTTGGCAAGAAGCTCTTCGTGATAAAAAATGGAAAGAAGCCATGGTTGATGAGATGAAAGCCTTGATGAAAAATGAGACATGGGAGTTTGTTACTCTTCCATTAGGAAAGAAACCAGTTGGATGCAAATGGGTGTTTACCATTAAACACAAGGCTGATGGATCGGTTGACAAGTTTAAGGCCTGGTTGGTGGCGAAGGGGTTCACTCAAACCTATGGTATTGATTACCAAGACACATTTGCTCCGGTTGCAAAAATGAATACTATAAGAATTCTTTTGTCATGTGCAGCTAATCTTGATTGGGATCTACAACAACTTGACATCAAAAATGCAGTTTTGCATGGAGATTTAGAAGAAGAGGTCTATATGGAGATTCCTCCAGGATTTAATAGTGAGAAAACTGAAGGAAAGATCTGTAGATTGAAGAAGGCTTTATACGGCTTGAAACAATTACCGAGGGCATGGTTCGACAGGTTTAGTAAAGCCATGATCAACTATGGGTATCACCAAAGCAATGTTGATCATACCTTGTTTATCAAATACCACAATGGTAAGACCACAATACTCATTGTCCATGTTGATGATATAGTGATGACAGGGGATGATACGGAGGAAATGGTCAAATTGAAAAAATATTTAGCTCAAGAATTTGAGATCAAGGATTTGAGTAAATTAAAATATTTTCTTGGGATTGAAGTTGCTAGATCTGATAAGGGTATTTTTATTTCCCAACGTAAATATATCCTAGACCTTCTTGAGAAACTGGCATGTTGGGTTGCAAGCCAGCAGATTCTCCTATTGAAGCCAATCATAAGCTACAAAGAAGGGCTGGTAAATCTGTTGACATTGGTCGATATCAAAGATTAGTTGGAAGGTTGATTTATCTCTCACACACCAGACCTGATATAGCCTATGCTGTAAGTGTGGTGAGTCAATATATGCATGATCCTCGAGAACCACATCTAGATGTTGTCCTTCGTATCTTAAGGTATTTAAAATCCGCTCCTGGTAAAGGATTACTCTTCTCTAAACATGGTCACCTAAAGATAGAAGGCTTTACAGATGCAGATTGGGCTGAATCCCCTGATGATAGGAGGTCTACATCTGGTTATTGCACATTTGTAGGTGGTAATTTGGTTACTTGGAGGAGTAAAAGACAGACAGTAGTAGCACGATCTAGTGCGGAGGCTGAATATAGAGCCATGACACAGGGCGTGTGTGAGTTACTATGGCTTCAGAAATTAATGCATGAATTAATGTTACTAGAAGGGAAAAATCTGTCTTTATACTGTGATAACCAAGCTGCTATTCGCATTGCTCATAATCCAGTCCAATATGACAGAACAAAGCACATTGAGATTGATCGGCATTTCATAAAGGAAAAAGATAAATTGTGGAATCTTGGATATTTCTCATATATCTTCAGCAAAACAGCTGGCTGATATTTTCACTAAAGGACTTGGAAGTAAATCTTTTCATGTTTTGGTTTGCAAGATGGGCATGCGTGATATTTATGCACCATCTTGAGGGGGAGTGTTGTTAGCTGTAAAATATTATTAGCTGCATAATTTTAGGACTTGAAGATTACATTAGCTGTCCATATTCCTATTTTTGGTAGACTTCTATATTAGTGCCTATTTTATAGGTATTATTACTGCAATAATTATTTTCCTACTTTAGAATTCTTGTATATATAGGCAAGGCTGTACACAGTAAAATAATAAGAAAGTTTTTATTCTCTTTCATTCTTTTCTTATTCACAACAGAATTATTTCACAATGCTCTTGTCCCTATATGCCACAGCAAAATGGGGTTGCTAAGCGTAAAAATCGTCATCTTTTGGATGTCACTCGAACTTTATTAATTGAGTCATCTATCCCATCTAAATATTAGGTTGAAGCTCTGTCTACTGCTGTATATTTAATTAACAAATTGCCAACTCCTGTGTTAAATCTTGACTCACCTTATTATCGTCTTTATCATCAATCTCCTAGCTATCATGAATTACATACATTTGGTTGTGTTTGTTTTGTACATTTACCACCTCCTAAACGTAATAAATTATCTATTCAGTCAGCTAAATGTGCTTTTATGGGTTACAGTACATCACAAAAGGGCTTTATTTGTTATGATCCAAGTTCTAACAAATTCCGTATATCAAGACATGTTGTTTTCTTTGAGAATCAGTATTTCTTTCCCACTCATGTGGAGCCCTCTTCTGTTGCATCTCTTCTTCCTATTTTTGAAGATTTGCCATCTTCTTCTAGGCGGTTCAAACCTGGAATTGTGTATCAACGACGTCAACCAACTTTACTCCCTTCTGAGACTGATCCGCCACTTGAGACTGCTTCTCAACCAGAGTCTGATATACTTGTCAATTCTGCTCCAATTTTCCGATCTAGCAGAGTATCTAAACCTCCTAATTGGTATGGTTTTTCTTCTATTTTATCTCATGTCTCTGTTCCAACATGTTACTCACAAGCTTCCAAGCATGAATGTTGGCAGAAAGCAATGAAGGAAGAACTTCAAGCTCTTCAAGAGAATCACACATGGGACATTGTTCCTTGTCCTTCAAATGTTCAACCAATTGGCTGTAAATGGGTTTATTCCATTAAACTCCACTCTGATGGTACTCTAAATCGGTACAAAGCTCGATTGGTTGCTCTTGGTAACAAAAAGGAGTATGGTGTGAACTATGAAGAGACCTTTGCACCTGTTGCAAAAATGACTACGGTGGGAATTATTATTGCCATAGCTGCTTCACAAGGCTGGTCTCTTCACCAAATGGATGTAAAAAATGCTTTTCTCCATGGTGATCTCAAAGAGGATATTTATATGAAGGCTCCACCTGGTTTGTTCTCCTCACCTATTTCAGATGTATGTAAGTTGAAGCGATCTTTGTATGGATTAAAGCAAGCTCCTAGAGCTTGGTTTGAAAAGTTTCGGTCCACTTTGCAAAAATTCTCTTTTGTGCAAAGCAAATATGACTCATCTTTGTTTCATTGTAAAGCATCTGCTGGTTGTGTTCTTCTCTTAGTGTATGTCGACGACATTGTTATCACAGGAACTGATTATGTATTAATCACTCAACTCCAACAACATCTCAAGGATTCTTTTCATATGAAAGATCTTGGTTCTTTAACATACTTCTTGGGATTGCAGATTGATTATGAAGCTTCAGGTGTGTTTTTACATCAACACAAATATACTCAAGATTTGATTGCTTTAGCAGGTCTCCAACAGTCCAAATCTGTAGACACTCCGTTGGAATTGAATGTTAAATATCGCAGTGCGGAAGGCGATCTTCTTCCTGATCCCACTCTGTTTCGGCAATTAGTGCGGAGCTTAAATTATCTAACTATTACTCGGCCGGATATATCTTTTGCAATCCAACAAGTTAGTCAATTCATGCAAGCTCCTCGTCATTTACACTTGGTTGCAGTTCATCGCATCATTCGGTATCTTCTCGGGACATCTACTCGAGGATTGTTCTTTCCAGCTGGTTCATCGATTAAACTTAATGCTTTTATGATTCTGATTGGGCTGGCTGTCTAGACACTCGTCGGTCCGTCACAGGTTGGTGTATGTTTCTTGGTGACTCCTTAATATCTTGGAAGAGTAAGAAACAAGACCGTGTTTCCAAATCTTCAACCGAGTCTGAATATCGAGCTATGTCTGCAGCTTGCTCTGAGATTGTTTGGCTTCGTGGGTTACTAGCTAAGATTGGATTTCCTCAACATAATCCTACTCCTCTACACGCTGACAACACTAGTGCCATTCACATTGCTACCAACCCGGTTTACCACGAGCGGACTAAACACATCGAGGTGGATTGTCATTCTATAAGGGAAGCTGTAGATACAAGAGTCATCACTCTTCCTCATGTATCTAGTGATTTACAAATAGCTAATGTGTTCGCCAAAACCATGACCCGACACCGTCATCAGTTTCTTGTTGGCAAATTGATGCTTCTTGATCCACCAGCATCAATTTGAGGGGGGATGTTAATAGATAGACATCTGTAAATATCTCTATATGGTAATAATTTGATTAGAATAGTTGTATATCTGTGTAATTACGGTGTAAATAATTTACCATAATTAGAGCTATATTATAGGTAGGAAATAGCAGATTTTCAGGGATGTAAATCAAATTTATCTCTATTTAATGAAAGCACTGTGAAGAGGAAGATCATTCAGCAAAATTGTCAATGCAAACTGGAAGTGGGGTCACAACTTCTAGCAACAAATCTAGAAGGAAAAATCAAATCCCTGTATTCCCATTGAAACAGAATTTTGATTTATCAAAGCACAGATATGTTCAAACCTGCTTTCTGATGAACATGAACAGTAATAATATAAGATTAACATAATACCTGTTCACCTGGCCAGTTATAGATCATCGACATCATCTCTCCTTTATCCTTTGCACTAAAGTACATTCCACGTGGACGTCTAAATAGGCCAGAATAATTTTGGCATACCAACCCTACTGTTGGTGTGTATATTATCGGAGCAAAATCCTTGATGTTATCAATAAGGACCTGGAGAGGAAATGTACCAAATTCACTTTGGATTACAATAAATTTCACAAATACCTTTATATATTCAGACCAGAATTTGTCATAGAACTTACCCGGTAGTACAATGTCTCATTCCTGTCATGAAGTCTATTTAAGATCCTCCATTTTGCTAATGATACAACACTGTCCGGCTGTCCTTGAGTATTTTTCTCCAATGATCGATATGACTCCACTAACAATTCAAGTTAAAGAATATAATAATGTCATTTGAATACCAGATAGCTAAACACAGACAAAAACAACAATAACTAGTTAAAAATATTAAACAAAGCAAAAAGAGGTAACTGAGGCAAAGTCTAATCATTAGCAACACTTATATAAATATTAGAAATTTTTGCATCAAATGTATCAACATGACCATTGCAGCGATATTCTGATGCTCCATCATTCATAGTGCTCTAACTTATGCCTAAACAGAGGAGGGGAAAAAAAAAAAAAAAAAAAACCCACCAACACAAAGCATACTAGCATTTATCAATGGGCCATACATCAAAACATGTGATCAAATACCCAAACCACAATATCTCCCCATGCTAATGGATCCTTTCAACCCATATTTTCTAAGCATCGACATGTTCCCTAACTTAGTCAGCACGAAAGATTTAGCTCATTGCAAACAAGAGGTATGCTTCAATAATTAATTACTTAAGTTGTTCTATATATACACAATAAGACTTAAAATATTGCCACAATGCTGAAATTTGATCTATAGCTAAGACAATACTCAGGAGCAAGAAGAAAATAATAGCACCTTCAAGGAAGCAAGAATTAACTTACTAAAACGAGCATATTGCTGCTCAAACGATATAACACGAGGTGGAAGGAGACCACGAAGCCCTAATCGATCTCTTTCAGTCAAAGGAAACCCAGTATCCTGAGAAAGAATGAGAGATATAGGGAGCAGACAAAAGATTTTACAAGATCAGCACATATACATATGTTTTACACGTATGACCATCATTTCCCTGGGTAAAAAAAAAAAAAAAAGTAGCGACCCAGAAGACGCGTATAGTTCAATCAACTAGTGCAAACCAAGCTTCTACCATCAAACCTCAAAATCGGAGATCAATAAGCGTAAAATCTATGCAAGAAGCTGCCACTTAATTGAAAAAGTAAGATTTCAAATTAGCTGTCGTTTAACTTCCGTAATAGTGCTTACATATATCACAATATTATAGAATTTCACACTAAGGTGAATCTCCAATTCACAGAACGTCATCATCAATAACTAATCAAAACTACGTTTATCTTGGCATAAAAAAGTATCAATATAAAAACCAAATGAAGTGACATAATAGTTGTTGACCTTATTGAACCAAGGATCGTGAAGAATATCAGCGCCACGCTTGTGAACAATACAAGGACCAGGTATCACCGTCGAGAACCGCCGTGATCGGCGGAAATTAGAAGTGGCAAATCTAGTAAGTCTCCACATTCTGTGCCCAAAAAATCCAAGATCTAACCAAATGCAAACGCTAATAAAAACCAGTCAACAAAGTCCGATTTCAAAGCATCTTAAAACTACACTCCCTCCCTTCAGAACAGAGATCAAAGAGTGTGGAGTGATGTAAAAACTAGTCGACGCCTGGGTTTTTTATATATAGTGAGTGAAAATATTTTCTTTTTTTTTTTAAATTTTCTATTCAGTAAAATTATAATATTGACGATTTTTTCTTGTAATAGTCTGTCAGTGAAAGTAGAAACAGTTGAAGCTGTTGTGAGTTGAGAGTCGATAGGAACTGCCCGCAGTTCCCGGTCAATTAGAGAAGGTACCAAAGTGCATACCGCCTAACGGTCACAGATAAAAGGATAGGTTGCCCGATGACGGGCAGAGAGGGTATGTATGGGAATATATGTGAAGAGAATATGACTCGGTTAATTGCACGAGCACGTGGATGGCCAAAAATTAAAAAAATTAAAACTAAAAATAATTTGAAGTCTACCTATTATAATTAAAAAAAAATGCAATTGGAAAATTTACCTAGTCTAATTAATTTATGAAAAAATCGTTATAAATTATTTAAATAAATATTTTTTTTTAATTAGACTATCCAATATTGAAATTCACAAACATTCTAAAAAAATATTGAAACAAATATTACATTTAATTGGCATTCGGGAACTAGATATGACAGCACTAAAATATCTAGTCTAGTATTTAATAATTTTTTAGTATCACAAAAAGTGAATAAAAATTAAATTTTATCCAGTCTCATCGCTTAATTTGAGTTCTCCTCATATACCAAATATAAGCTTATTCCACATTAAAAATTGAAATTTAATACTTTATTTTAAAATTACCCTCAAATAAATACAAATTTATTTTTTTTTAGTTTTATTTTTTAACTTATTTTTTTAGTTTTATTTCCTTTTTAATATTTTTTATGAATTTTTTTTATTATAGTTATATAGAATTAATAATTTTTCCCTCTAAATAACTTTTCGTAATACTCAGTTAATAAATATAAAATGAAAAAAAATTAATGGGCTTGCAAAATTCATTTTTTTAAAATATCTTAAACCAAATTATAGAATAAATATGTGTATTTCATTTTTAATTTTTTATTTAATGAGTAGTAAACAATTTTTTATTTTTATTTTTATTTCTAATTTCTTATAATTATTTATATTTTATTTAGAAATATTATGTTTGATAATAAATATTTGATATTTTTTATAATTTAATGTGTTTATTCATTAAATAGTATGTATAAATATTTAATACATTAAAATATTTTGATTTTTTGTATTTTTAAATATTTACTATACTGATATTTTTTAAAAAATTTAAATAATTAGTTCATAAGAATATCATTGTCATTTTTATCACATGTTTAGTCACAGTTTCAATTATTTTAAATATTATATAAGATAAAATTTTATTCTATCTTATATTATGATATTCTATCTTGTCCAATTATTAATTGTTCCGTCCTGTCAACTAATCGCAACTTAAAAGAACTATTGAAAGTCTACCATGAGTTTTGATTTAAAACTCTAATTAATGTCAATTTTCCAAGAAATATATTATATTTAATTTTCTCGTTTAAAATTAATTGATTGTAATCTTTAACTATAGTATAAATATCAAAAATATCCTTATATATCAAATATGTGATTTGGAATAAGGCAATTATTAAATGTATAAGCCAAACATAAAAGTGCACTCTTTAACTTATCTAAATAAAAAATTTAAATTCTATTTGATTTGGCCGTTCATAGCAATTATTAGCTGTTAGTTGTTATTGATAATTATTAGCTAATAGCTAATAACTGATAATTGATTATTGTTAAATGATTAGTAAAATTATTATTTGTTATTATTGTTAATATGTTTAATGTCTATTAAGGATAAATATTAATATTTATCTTTTTATTTAAATATTATTTTTTAATATTATAGTTTAGTCTTTTTTTTTTTTTTTAAGGCAAAATTGAGAAAATTATTATTGCAAATCAAAACTTAAGCAGTTACAAATGAAGGAGGGAGGATTAGATTCCCAAGCATGAACTATTAAATAAGTAATTATTTGGCGAAGTTGTTTGATGTCCGTACACTTAACAATAATAGTTACAAACTAACTGTTGCCGGCTATAAGCAGCAACTAATCGTTGGTACAAATAACTAAATTAAATGAGTCATAATAACATTGACAAAAAAATAAATGAATTTAATGCAACTGTTATGAGTCAAAAGGTTAATAATTGCATTATTAAATTTTATCAAATATCTATAGTCTTAATTATCGTGTAAATTGACACGAAGGATACTCTTAATTGACTAAAAAGAGTTAAATTTTATCATATTTGTTACCCTTATCTTCAAAATTCATACAACATTTGTGGGAGGATTTTGAGAATATATGATAATATTTTTTACTTTTTTATTGCAGATAACAATTAAAATCACCCAATTTTAGATAAAAAAAATAAATAGTTTAATTTTTTAATTTAAAAAAAATTAAATAATATATTTTAAAAAATATAAAATGATTAGTATAGTAAAACCTCTATATAAAAATATTTTATATAAGAATAATCTCTATATTATTATAAAAAATTTTGATCTCAATTTAAACTAGTTATCAATAAAAATAACTTTTAAATTGTAATAAGTTATAATATTTTTAAATCTCGTACTAAGAAAGTATATCTCTATCTAATAATAGTAATATATATATATAAAAGATAAGGCTATAATATATTAATATTTTTTTATTTCAATATAATTTAATATAATTAATTATTAAAACATATAAAATGGATAAAGAGATAAAATAAAGTCAAAAGACTTACATCTACCTAAAAATACTTATACACTTATCTTTATAAATAAGAAATAGACAAATTTCATCTTAAAAGTCTATTTTATGCTCTTTAATTTTTTTCCATTGAAAATTTCATTCATTATATAGTAGACATAACTTACAATCTCAAACTAATTTCAAGTGATACATTTTCCTTCTTCCTCTAGTAAATTAACCATACCTCCTAAAGCTTATAAATGAGTCCATCTCACATAAAGTATAGCTTTGATATTTGACAATTTTTTTTAATATAATCTTATTTATTTTTCATTAATATGTCAATATTTTATTTTTTTTAATCAGTGTTATTATTAAAAATATTATTTTTAAATATTTAATTCATACTATAAAAAAATTTTGTACTATAGTTTTATTAAATTATAATATTTCAATAAGAAAATAATTAATAAGGTCTCAAAAATATTTCTATGTAGAGATTACACTGTATATTAAATGAAAAATAATAAACCAATAGCAATTTATCATACCAAAAATCACTTTCTTAGCATAATAATTAAAGATAAGGAAAACAGCACAAGAATGATAAATGCAGCAAGGATAACTTTCAAGTTTTAATTTTTAATGTTTGCTCGAGTGTCAATGTGTTGGAATAAAGGCTTAACTACCAAAATTTAATTTTAGGTCCAAATACGATGGTGCTCAAGGTTCAAACGAGAGGTTGACAATGTTCGAAGAATAGTAAGTCAAATAAAATCAGAGAAATCCCTAAGTTTCTCGGCAGGCACACTTGGGGTAGGTTACCGTGTGGATCCCACTATAAATACTTTGTCGGAAATAGAGGTTTTTTCCCAAGTAAATAAAGTTTTCATTGATGAGCATAATGTCACGACCCGCAAGGACGTGACCAAATAGCTTGTGCGAGATGCCCGCTGGTATGTTTAATGTGGGGTTGTGGGACAGCTCGAAGGGCTGAATACGTATCGTAGATGCCCGCTTATCTTGAGTTAGACATGCCGACCCAATTTAGTTTTGAGAGCTTGTCGCTAGTCAAGAACTTGACTATGACGGATGAGCGTGCCATCTAAGCACCAAACTGGTCGGGAGCTGTTCCCGCTTCCCTGATGAGCACAAGGGAGGGCGAAACCAGTTGGCATTGGAAATTTCATAAGGCTTAACCTCGGATTTGCGGGGGACCGGGGTGTCGCACGGGTAGTGCCGATGCGCGTCAACTCTGACCCCGTGACAAATGGTATCAGAGCCGGTCATGTGCAACATTGCATTGCTTGCCAAGCGCTCTTTACCACGCTGGCGGTCCAATGTAAATGGATGAGCACAGGTTAATGCTCGCACCCTATGGCTTGGGGGTGTCGCAAGTGGATCCTCCAATGGATAATGAGGATGAGTAGGCAGGAAGCAGCAGTGATGTTCGCCAAGCGCTACTTATAAATGAATTGGTAGTAGGTAGGGAGCACGCACACGGATCCAGCCAAAATTGAGGAAGGGGTTCCAAAACTAAGACACGGTTCTCCACATGCACGAGGACGTGCATGAATTTGGTGGGGGAGAATGTCACGACCCGCAAGGATGTGACCAAGTGGCTTGTGCGAGATGCCCGCTGGTATGCTTAATGTGGAGTTGTGGGACAGCTCGAAGGGCTGAGTACGTGTCGTAGATACCCGCTTATCTTGAATTAGACATGCCGATCCAATTTAGTTTGGGAAGCTTGTCGCCAGTCAATGACTTGACAATGACGGATGAGCGTGCCATCTAGGCACCAAACTGGTTGAGAGCTATTCCCGCTTCCCTGATGAGCCCAAGGGAGGACGAAACTAGTTGGCATTGGAAATTTCATAAGGCTTAACCTCGGATTTACGAGAGACCGGGGTGCCGCACGGGTAGTGCCGCTGTGCGTCAACTCTGACCCCGTGACAATAAGCCCTAAATCAGTAAATAATAATAATAATAAAGGTAGTCTATTTTTTTTTACACACATATTAAAAAAATATTATTTATATAATTAAATTAGTTGATTTTATATATATTTTACCAATATATCTTTATATTATTATTAAATAGATGATCATGAATATTGTAAAGTATTTTCTTTGAATTGAATTAATCACTCTTTAATAAATTTTAAAACAATTAATGGAATATTTTTAGAAAAAAGAAAAGAAAGTGAACGGTTTTCTGCATCCTTATTTATGATGTGAGAAGATGACAATAATAGATATTTTTTGACTTTTTGAATATTTAATATATTAGTATTCTACTAAATAAACATTAATGTTTATTTAATATTTTAAGAATAATTAAATTGTTGCACCTTTTTAAGTAGTTAATGATAAAAAAAAATAAATAAGGGTATAATAAGAACTAAATAATTTAACATATTCTAAAAAGAAAAAGTGTAATTTATGGGATAGTTAAAAAAGGAATAATAGATTATTTTTATGGAATAGAGAGAGTATAATTAAAGTATAAGGCCAGTTGATGAAAAAATATATGGATATAAGATTTAATATAAACATACTTAAAATGGAATTTTTGACACTGGGCTTAAAGCCCATGAAATTTATAAATACCTTAGAGCCATTCATTTCAGATATTCATTTTTTTTCATATTCAATTTCAAGTTATCAACCTAACCTCTCATAAGAAACTAATACTGAATGACCCAGCACCTAACTCATCGCATGATTTCAACTTTGCACAAGTATATTTAGGCCAAAAAGATCTTAGATCTATGATTCCTGGCTTGAGTTGTCCATGCCGGCAGATCAATACCATGAAGCTTCTTATCATCAAGCAACAATTGCTCCACAAAGCTCTGTGCTAGCAATAATAGATTTAAGTTTCTCCGACCTCCATCCAACCAAACATAAATCTCTTAAAAAAGGATGAAAGTGACCAAAAATAATGTTTCATTGGATTCATTGATAACTACTATATAAAATGAAGATAAAAAATCCCAAAAAAAAAAAAAAAAGATAGCCTGATAAACATGGAAGAAAAAAGAGATTCAGGAAAAAATCTAATATGAAACCTTATTCATACTAAAAACAAGAAACAAAATGGGAAACAAAGAAAAAAACTAGTTTTCCTTCGTATGGTCGAAGCCACCTAAAGATCCCTAAATGGAAATCATAATATGAGAGGTAGAGGCAAGGGGAAGAAAGATAGAGGTTAATAGTTAATTATTTTTTAACCATGTTGACTATGCTAAAGCTAGGGAGTTAAGAGGGTCATGACCCTCCTTATCTTTCAAAATATAAAAATTTTTAAGTATAAAATAATAAAAAATTTGATTATATATTATATTTACTTCTTTTATTTCAAGCGAAAATTTTCTTTGAATATATAAAAATTAATTTAATAAATTATATTTATTATATTAATGTAAATTATGATTTAAAAAATTTATTTCTTACAAAAAAAATTTATGAATCTATCATTACCTATTAAATCTTTTAAACTTAATTAAGATGATTATTAAAGTCCATTGCATTATTAGATTTTATTCTGAATAAGTCAAGCATATTCTTTCCATGGTTCCTTTTATATGATACGCCTTTCTATTTCAATTTCTCTTTTTAAACAGTGAATTATTATTGTACACTCAATTAATAAATTAAAAAATCAATTATGAACGAACAGTATAATTATATATAGATATCATTTATTTGATTACTATAAGTCAATTATTATAGTATAAGTTCAATTATTAATATAATCACAAATATTTTAATAAATCTTTAATATATATTAAAAAGTGACTTAAATTTTTTAAAAAATAATTTTTACTCCCAAAAAGTGATCTCTTAATTTTAGGGAGTGACAAAAAAAATTTTTCAAAATTTTTTTTGTCACTCCCTAAAATTAAGAGATCACTTCCTAAAATTAAGAGGCTACCTTCGTCATTGTATTGGATTATTAACCTTATATAGCATGATTGTAGAGATTATTTATTGTGCCAATTTTTTCCCTTTTTCTAAAATAGTTTCATGCTTCATTGTATAAATAAGTCATTGCAGTAATATAAAGTTTCTATTTGCACATAAAAATATAATATAATGATAAGTGTATTTATGATTTAGACAATAGATTTATTTATTATTTGGTATGAAATAAATAAGTTAAATAAGTAAAACTTTATAAACAGTAGAAAATTTTAACTTATTTAGTAGTTATTATTAAAAAAAAGTTAATGAAAAATGGGATGTTTACTTTTTTGAATTTGGAGGCAATACACTTGCTTAGGGATTAAAAAAATTTAACTTTTTAGTTGAGATAAATATAATTGATATATTTATCCTTTATTAAAGGAGACTAGATAATGGAAATTAGGTATTATCATATGTTATTTTAGTATAGTCAAATAAAACGCTTATATTTCATAAAGTTATTTGCAGACAATTATTTATACCATTTGAAAAATAAATTTCCGGAAAGTGAACTTTTCAAAAAGTATATTTTTCATAAAGTTGACAGTATGATACCAAACACATTATATTTGATTTCCTCTTCTCATGCTAAAAATATATATATATATATATATATATATATATATATATATATATATATATATATATATATAAAGTTTTTCTTATGATAATGTCAATGAATTTTAAATTTTAATTAATACCTATACTTCCTATTTGTATTATTAAAATCTTTAATGCAAATGTTATTAGCATGCAAAATTTAAAGAGAAAAACTATTTTTCAGAGAATAATATGGAGTGAGACTTTGGCCAAAAAAAAAAAAAAAACGAATAATATGGAGTGAGGAGTGTTCAAGTTGCTTGAAGAATTTGAATTCAATGAGACAATGAGTATAAGAAATTATTTTAAACCATAAATCTCGAATTTTTATTTCAACGGTCTGAATTCAAGACTTTAAAATTCTCGAATTTTTATTTCAATGGTCTGAATTTAAGAGTCAAGACTTTAAAATTTACACAATTTTATCCCTTCGATGGAGGATTTATTTTTATTTTTTATCTTAATAGTTCAGACACAAACTTTTAAACAATGAAGTGTCACAGTAGTGTATAGCTCAAGTTCCTCTTCTGTCACCCAAAGAATAACCTTAGGAAAAAAGC
Source organism: Reutealis trisperma (assembly GCA_947687605.1). Classification (NCBI taxonomy): domain Eukaryota; kingdom Viridiplantae; phylum Streptophyta; class Magnoliopsida; order Malpighiales; family Euphorbiaceae; genus Reutealis; species Reutealis trisperma. Next base: position 2,612,640 of record CANTUT010000033.1, on the reverse strand, counting down.
CTGTTATCCAACTAACCCCAGCGAATAGTGAATTCCTCATCGAAAAGAATAAAGAAGACACTGGTGTTGTTCTTTTTTTTTTTTTTTTTTTTTTTTTTTTTTCCATTTATTGTTTAAAGTATTTTTCTTTTATAAAATTTTACCAAACAATAGATTTCACAAATTTTGCCCCCTGAGAAACGCAATAGACAATTTAAAAATAAAATTTAAATTTTCTTAAAAAGCTTTTTTTTTTAAGTAATTAAACATTTTTTTTTTTGCGATTCATTTTTAAATTATAAAATACAGTTTAAAAAAACAAAGAAATAGAAAAACTTCAACAAGCTAATGAAAATTCGCACTAATAAACTTGATACCAGGGCAATAATACACTCGCCTTTAAACGTTCTAGAGTGGTGTGTTCTAATTAAGATCAATGATGCCTAACGCAAATAGTTAGATCTGAGACAAAGAGGTTCTTGAATCGATTCCTAAACAAATTGCGACTTATTTTGAATTTATTTCTGCTCGATATGGATTACTAAAAATTTATATATATTTGTAATTGATAACTGATTTGTATATAATATCTCTTGGTAAGGGGGAAAAAAAAAAAAAAGGAATTTGATTCCATTCGAGTACGAGTGAAGCAAGGAACCAACTCCGCCACTGCCTCCCCGCTTCAGGACCAGAATGTTGAAAACACTCTTTGCTTTTGCGGCAAATCTTCAATCCTCTTTGCCCTTTGTCTTTAGTTAAAGGATTCTCTCTTTTTCACATTTTGCTCCTCTTGCCCCTGTACTCATTCAAGTTATCCCTGCTGATTCTCTGAGTCGATTTTATACCACTAAAAATATTAGGCTACAGCAACTAATACTGATGGAAACAGCGTCAATAATAATTCGGACTCAGTTCAATTTCTTGGTAATAAAAAGCAAGACAGAAAGCAACTTATTAACAATATAATCAAGATGATAACCCACTCCTTAAGTTGTAGATTTAAATCTTATTCCAGCATTATGGAACCAAGTCTAGCTCAAAATCTGCAAACAAATTATATAATAAAGGTTTTGCCACACTGCAAGATACAGCAATGTAACTTCTACAGTCACTTCACTTCATTGTAATCTTTAGTCCCAAAATTCTTGCACCAAAGCTGTGATGGAATTGGGCGAACTGGATGATGTGGCCGTTGCTGCAAGAATGATATACTTTTTTAGCTGTCACCATCATTTCACGAGTACAATAATGATGCATGCACATAAATATTGTGGCAAGGCAATTCAAATCGAATGAACTAGTCTTCCATTATCTGAGACAAACCTCAACCACAAGAGATAATACAGAGTAATTGGCAAAGGGGCTTGGTATCCAATTCCCACTATAAAAATTCCCAAAAACCATTCTACATGCAAAACAAGAGTAGAGTAGAGCATATAATTCTTTTGACTAGTAAAAGGGGGTTTATACATGTCCACCCAATAACCAAATCCTATCCATATCTCATCTAAGTTTCTAGGGCGTTGAAATATCTAAACAGAACAAAATAGAATTTATCTTCTTATGCTCCATCACCACCATTAACTTCAAATAAGGTATAGAAAACAAGTAACTAGAAATGAAAACCAAACATCAAACTTGCGGTTTGAACATAAACTAAAGTTTTGATTTTCAAGGAAGATGCTAGTTAGATGACATTCTCTCTCATCTTAATTTCCTCCTCTGCTTTGTAACTAGTCAAGATTTTGATTTATCATAAAAATTAGCTAATATTTACATGGGTATGGTATTAGACTACAGCATGCATCAATCATAAGCATCCACCTGACTAGATACCCTGAGAACATATTACATTGATTTATCTAGCCTGACACCACATAGAACATATTATATTGATTTATCTAGCCTGACCCCACATCTCATATGCATCCATGCAACATATAGTTACATATTGAATTTACACCATAATGTGTATGTCCATATTCATGTCTATTTGATGGCTGGAAATCATTTTAACTCTTGTAGCACAGTTTCTCATAAGCATCCATAAAAGAACCAACCATTTCATTTTCATATCAGCCTACAGTATCAACCTCTATATCAAATAGATTTTTTGCCTCCTTGAGGGGGAGGGCCAAGGTGTGACCCATCAGGGAAAATAAATAAACAAACATTTATATCCCATCAATCTATCTTTGACACTGCACAAATAACCAAAACATACAAAGAAAATATCAAGATATCCTGTAAACAACTTGTTGCGATCTCTTTTGAAAGTTAGGTAATGAGCACATCCAGTGTAAAGGAGGATAAGCATCTTCAATAACTAACATTTCACAATCAAGCACATAGCTTGATATGGGCTATTCTTACCTTGAAAGAGCAACTTCCCTAAGAACACAGATTCATTTGATTTTAGGTTAAATTACAAACAATGAGAAGCCTAACACTGACTATTTAGGCTATCTTGGCTTTAAACCATTGAAAAGAGACAACGAGATAGGTAAAGTTGGGATATTATCAGACTGTTGGACTAAAGTCAAGATGACAATAAGCAAATACATTCCCCTTGTCTAGGAAATATTTAAGTACATAGCAATTCATATGTGTTATTAAATTAGAATCTCCCAACCAAATAGCTGAAATTTCTGAAATCATAATTTAAATTGCTCAAGCAAGAAATGAACGTGTTATTATAAATATGAGGATTGATCATTGATTATTATAAACTTGTGGTTTGAACATAAATTAAAGTTTTGTGATCCATTGTTAATTGAAGTAGTGTTTAATATTTCCCTCATGACTCCAACAAAGTGAAAGATCGAAGATCCATAACTTTAAACATCATGTTGATTTACTCCATTTTCTAGGCAATTAGAAAGAAAATGAAAATAATTACTGGCTAAAAGAGGAAGAGGAGATACCTCGAGCTCGGCCGATTTCATAGCGATGGGAATGCAGATAAGGACAACGCCGACCATGGCAATGGCGGTGTTGCGACGCCAATGCTTGGGCCTGCAGTATGGACCTCCAGACATGCTCCACACTTTCCCCCTAAAGTCCCCATGGGCGCCCTCAGCTCCGTGTCCATGCTCTGCTCCTCCTCCCATGTTAGATTTGATTTGATTAATTTGGTTTACTCTTCGTTTTCTCTGTCTCCAACTGCTCGAGAAATGGATCACAAAATTTATAAAGAATGAAAAACCCTAAATCACCTAATTAGTAATTAGAGTATAAATCAAATGATAAAACTTTTTAGGTCCTGTAATTGAAAAAACAAAAAAGAGAGAGATTTAATTTAACCATTAATTACCTGAGAGATGCTGATTAGAGTAGGATTCACTCGTCCAGCGGAGAGATTTGGATCATTTGGTATTTCATTGCATTCTCCGGAGAGAGACCGCGATAGGACAGTTTTGTCTTTTCATATCTCTACATATGGCAAGTTTTTTATTTTTATTTTTATTTTTTAATAATTTTTTGATCTTGAAATGGGCTTCAAGAGGAAGGCCTTTTGTGTTTTCTGGATTTTCATTGCCCGCACAGTGCTAGGCAGATATGAGATAACTAAAGCAAAAGCCCGTTAAAATAGTTGGATTTTAATAAGCTGTGTATTAAATCGAAAGTGACTGTTAAAAAAACGCTTTTTCTTTTTTTTTTTTTTTTATATAATTGATTGATTTTTATTATTTTTTATGATCTCTTATTTCAATCTTGTTTTTAAAAAAAATATTAATTTATCTATTTCTACGTAAAAGCAATTTTAAAAAAATATATAAATTTTTTTTTTGGGTTGAAAAATGCCCTTTTTCAAACTCAATCCCGTACGGCCCTCTAGTGGCATAGTGTATAAAGGTGGAGGTGGTTAACTGTTAAATTTCCGAACAGGATAAATTTTGATTCAATCAGGAATCAACAAATAATAGATGCCTAGTGAGAATATGCCAACCAACGAGATTTTATTTAGTAGCAGTGGAGCTGTGTTCAGCTTTGAAGTCTCCAATTCAAGTTCTAGGCATCCCAAACCAAGTTGCACAGACTGCAATTTAAAACAAAAAGGCATTCCATAAGAAAAGCAATTCCCTTTCATGGATCTTCTGCTCCTCAATAAACTGTCATAAAAGAAAATATCTTGTATAGAAAATGAAAATTGATATCCATGCTATAACCTTGGCAATAGCTGTTACACAAGAATAAGAAAGGAATTCAGTACGTCGTCATGCATTTAAGCAATTTCGAGTGTTAATTTGACACCATCCCTATATGGAGTAGGCAATATGCCTAGCCTTTGAACCAGTTTTGAGATATCCATGGATATGTCAGCCGGGGATGCTACACCACGATCAACCTGAAAAATCAGCATCACAGATACAACTACTCAGTATGCACAGCAAAAACTAACCTTGAAGAACTGCCAAAAAGAAAAGGCAAATAATGAACATGGACTGCATACTTTCCAACAAAATGTTTTGAAAGGAATAAATAAATAGAAGGCTAAAGAAAGTCAGATACGGTTGAACAATAGAAATGCAGTTTCTAATATATTGAATTTGAAGGCAAGATGAGGTGTATTGTATACTGACTAAATTCAACCCAGAGAACAACTATATAATAAAATGGAAAATCCAAACTAAAGTATGATGAACCTCTAGGGGTAGCACAGAAGTGGAAACTACCCCTCATGTAGTGTATAACATTTATATGAATCTTCTCTCACCCTGCGGGTTGTGGCCAGTGGCCAATTATCCAACCATTAAAAAAAAAAAAAGGAAGCCTATATATGATATGGCCACAACCACAAGGACCAGGAACAGCTGGTGGTTTGACTCATTGATATCTCAGAAATAGTTAAAATTTTGAACAGTATCCATAAAAAAGTCCACTGACCGATGATGCAGATACTGGCTTAATCAAGGCAGTGTTGTATCCTCTAATATCTGCCACAGTTTCAGCCATTTGAACACGGGATACCCTGTCTGGTCCACCAACATTTAGAAGCAGCTGCATTTGCTTATGCTCTAAGTCAAGCATCACAAATATCACAATGATCAAGTCAGATGCAAAATGACAGAGTCAGAAGCACTGAGAATAAACAAAAAGCACACTGGAGCTGCAGGCACAAGTCAATATAGAAAAGAATAATTCCCTTTTGTTATAAAAAAAAAAAAAAAGAAAAGAAAGCATAATTACTATTTTACCATAAATGAAATAAGTATATCAAGTTAACTAATTTCATCACCATTTTTTTTCTTTACTAGGACAACCTTCCTCAAATGACTAGAATTTTGTGATGACAAAATATAGTCTTTATCACAAGTATACAGGGTGGCTGTGGGCCTTTTCTTCACAAAACAGATATTAATATTTGATAAATAATTTTGCTTTAAAAAAAATTGTTGTATGTTTCAACTAACTACAAGCTTATCAAAAGCTAAAGTTAAGGAGCCTTTCGTTGTTTGTTAACAATATGCAAGGGTAAATGCCAGTATCTACGCACCCAGTATCCATCTGCCTGTCAAAGACAGTATGGTCATTACGACATCCTTGACGTACACAGGGCAGCGGAACTCATCATGGAAAAACTCTAACTGTTCTCCTTTGGACAGGACGCTATCAATCCACTGTATCATTAAGCACTATGTGTCAGAGATCAGGTCATAATGGAGTCTAACCCACCAAGTTCGGACCTTTTCCAGGACAGAAAATAAGAAATAGCAAAATTAGAACATTATACTACTCTCTTTGCACCTGAATTGGAAGAGATTTTGGAATTGGTGAGATAGTCTGTGGCCCAAAGATGATACTGCTTCTCAGAATTGCAAAGTTTGTGCATTTCTCAGAAATAAATTGCTCTGCTGCCACTTTTGATTTTCCATACACATTCACAGGAACAGTTTCATCTTCTTCCTTGTAGAAGGATTTCACTCCTTCATAAACTAATGGGAAAAAGTAATAACAAAAGCATAAACAATTCAAAAGGAGAATAAGCTACATAAGAGATGTGGTTCAAACAGAAACAGATATTCAAAAAAACAAAAAAAAAAATGATCGACTATGACTATTCAACATACAGCAATTAAAGGTCAAACTGATAACTTATATGTAACATAAATGTTAGTATAAAACTATATGGAACTGAAGGCCTGGAAAGGTGATTAATCAATAGTACTTCTTTACCAGCTGTTCAAATCAAAATTACTTAATTCATCACTTATGTTATGCCACTCCTGAAATCTATATCTTAGAACACAAATCCATCAAGAGTCAAGTGATACAACGACACATTTTCAAATCGTCTACAACAAACCATTTATTTTCTGCCACAAAATCTCACCACAACTAACTAAAGAATGTTTATTATCAATTTACTCTGTGAATTTATCTAAAGCTAGCAAGCAATCCTACTATCTCTTCCCCACATTTTTGTCCTCCTTTAGCCTGACTATGCACGATTGGCACAATAAAAGGATCAAACTTGACTGACCTTGATCAGTTGATAGATGGATAAGAAGAGTATCTCTCTCTTTAAAGCTGGATAACCAATTCACAAGCGAGAAAGGTATATTTACAGACATAGCAGCGATAGGATCCTTTTCACAGGCGCGAGGCACAGAGATTGCAGCACAGTTCACAACAACATCAGGCTGCCATTCCAAACAAAAGGGGAAAAAAACGTCATGGGTTATTCGAGAAACGCATAAATGTGGCTGATAGCTAATTCAAATTACCAAAAAACACAGTGCTCCTGCTAATCGAATTCGTGAATCCTATGGAAAAATGAAAAAAATATACGAAGTAAAGAAATTTGAATGCGGACCTGGCCAAATTCATCTGAGATTGCTCGAAATCCCTCCCCAGTTTGCAAATCGACGCGGTAAGCGAGAGAGTGAGGAATAGCATCGAGCAAAATCTGAGGAGGAGAGGAACTGGAGTGGTAGGTGAAAGCAATACGGTAACGTCTGTCTTTGATCTCTGAAACTGAAAGGCCTTGTAGTAGGTGTTGCCCTAAGTAGCCTGTCCCTCCAATTACCAAAACTCTATTCTTCTTGTCCATGTGTGTCTTGCAAAGGAAAATGCTGTTGATTGCCCTGTAATGGCGTGGGGTTCAAAGGGCTTTCAGTTTTGGGAGTAGTACCAGCCTCGCATTCATTCCTTTTTCACTAATGGATATGTGCTAAATTCTGGAAACGAAATATTGAGACTTTACAGGTGGTAGGGAAATAGAGATTCACCTTGCAATGGAGTTGGTTTATGGTAGATTAGAAGTTGGCAAAACAGAAATTGGGGTTGGCTCTGTGTAAGAAAAATACCACTGCACTGCTTAAAATTTACGACAAGTCGTTTTCTTGTCACCCAAAAGCCAAGCGGCTCATCAATAGCCATTCATTGAAACGTGGTGAATCAAGTTTCTAAGCCCCATGGAACAAGCAATGGATAGATCCTGCACCTGCTTTAATCCATTCCTTTTGGGCCATCACTATTGAAGTTCTGTTCTTTTCTCTCATCCCACTGAAACGGATCATTTTGAGAGGAATTGGAGGTAAATTTTAAAAAATTTTCACCCATTTTTTTCTCCTATAATTTTCAGATTGTGCAATTTTGGTTCTTTTTTTTTTTTTTTTAATCAGTTGCGCTTATAATTCTTGAAATTCAAAAATCCAATGTTTAATAATTCTTAAAGCTTTTTTTAATGAACTGGGTCTGTGTAAATTTTTCTCGAAGTTAAGAAATCACAAAAAAAGGAGTACAGAAATGGAGGCACAATCTATTGCTGGAAGTACAAGTACACTCTGCCTTTTAGGGTCTATCAAAAAGAAAAGGGCTCGTTTCAGGGTTTTCTTTAACCAAAAAGACCCAATAAATCGAGCGTTAGCAGGCAAGGTATTGCTTTCATCATCAAAATCTCTCTATATCACAATAGAAATGCTTCTACTCATCTCCTTTGAATAAATATTTTTTTAAAATATTCCGTTTGATATTATTCTGTGCTCTACTGGTTGGTTTTTGCCCCAGAATTTAAGGCTTTTGCACTATCTGGAAATATGCCAATCATGATTAATGGATATAATTTAATTGCTTTCTGAGGTGACTTTGTTGTTTCTTGCTTATTTGGGATTAATATGTTTGTTAGATTGATTTGCTGCTAGGCTTTCTATTGCCAGTACAACTTTCTTTCTTTCTTTCTTTCTTCTTCTTCTTTAATGGTAATACTAAACTTGTGTTCAAAGCAGATAATATTGCAATGGAAGCAAGATCAAGGTGTCTATGGCAAGAAAACCCCTGTAGATTGTGAGTCATCAACAAAAACATTAGGTAGGAAAAGAATGCTTCATTTAGCGGATGAACTTTTACAAGAGATGAAATCCCAAGGCTTTCTACCCAGCAGCTTTCCCCTTTCAGCTGTGATGCTTTTTTATGCAAATAATGGTCTTTTCCCTCAAGCTCAAGTACTATGGGAGGAAATGCTGAATACTTCTTTTGTGCCTAATATTCAAGTAGTTTCCGAATTAATTGATGCATATGGGAAGTGGGGACTTTTTAGTGAAGTAATGAAAATTCTTGACCAATTAAGTTATAGTAATTTCAGCTTGTTGCATGAGGCTTATTCGCTGGCCATCTTTTGTCTTGGAAAGGGAGGACAGCTTCAGTTGATGGAAAAAACATTGAAGGAGATGGTCTTGAGGGGCTTCCCCATAGACTCTGTTACTGGTAATGCCTTCATCAGATATTCTAGTATTCATGGTTCTTTGACTGAGATGGAAACCGCTTATGGTCGCCTTAAAAGGTCTAGACATCTTATAGACATCGAAGGAATCAGAGCAATGTCATTTGCATATGTAAGAGAGAGAAAATTTTATAGGCTAGGTGAATTCTTGAGGGATGTGGGCCTTGGTAGGAAAGATGTGGGAAACCTTATATGGAACTTTCTGCTGTTGTCTTATGCTGCCAATTTCAAAATGAAAAGTTTGCAAAGGGAATTTCTGAAAATGTTGGAAGCTGGTTTCCATCCTGATCTCACTACGTTTAATATCCGAGCTCTGGCATTTTCAAGAATGTCCTTGTTGTGGGATCTTCATCTTAGCCTTGAACACATGAAACATGAAAAGGTTTCTCCCGATCTTGTGACTTATGGTTGTTTCGTCGATGCATACTTGGATAAAAGACGAGGTAAAAACTTGGAGTTTGCCCTTAACAAAATGAATTTGGATGAGTCTCCAGTACTATCAACGGATCCTTTTGTGTTTGAGGTTTTGGGTAAAGGAGATTTCCATTCAAGTGCGGAGGCATTTCTAGAGTTCAAGAGGAATAGGAAATGGACTTACAAGGAACTTGTTTCACTATATCTTAGGAAACAGTACCGAAGCAACCAGATCTTCTGGAACTACTGACTACTGACATCACGTTTGCGCATGGGAATTTTGCTGGTTGGTTGATCAAGCTGAAACATGCTCGTGGTACTGGGTTCTGCATGGTATGTGCCCATTTGATGGGTTTTCCATTGTGAGGCTGAAAATAAACTGTAAATAGGTCGAGATAAGAGTGACAATGGCAGTGGCAGAAAATCCAGTAACCTGAATTTTTGGATTCAATATCTACGAATTGGGTTAAACAAATTCATAATAGAAAACAATATCAATTTTAACTTCCGACAACCTTATTGTGTCTTGTGGCTATGAATATGCTTTTTCCTATATTCTTTCTCTCAGAAAAGAGGTTACCTGATTTTGGTGTCTTTTTGATGTGAAATCAATGAATTATTGAAGCATAAAGTTATGTTTGAAACAAATCAACTTACATTGTGGAATTCATTTGCAAAAGTCTGCCTTTGCTTTAAGATTAAAAAAGGAAGGCGAAGTCAACTTTGTACAAACAAATGAATCCCAATCTGCCTTTGCTTTAAGATTAAAAAAGGAAGGCGAAGTTAACTTTATACAAACAAATGAATGCCAATCACATGGTGGAACTTCTCTATAACATCAAACTGCAAGAATAATATTGCAGAATTCATAAGAGAATCTGTCTCCCACAAAAAGAAGCAAATCATTAGCCAAGGTTTAACAGGTGTAAGGGGGAAAATTCCAACTTCTAATCTATACAGTAATTAATGAACCAATTCTACAGATTTTTAGCTGCTTACAGCAATTTCTTCACCCAGGATCCTGGGGAACTTCTACCCTGGTTAATAACCAGATATCCTTCTACCTTGCTGATTCGAATCGGGAAAGCCCTTATATATCTACTCAATTCTGACTGCTTTCAGGGGCAGTTTGGGACTTCTCAATGAGTGACTCAATTCTCTGGTCATGAAGATTATAAAGGCACATTATTTACGCTTGAAAAGCAAATGAAAACAAATTGAATGATTTCTGAATCAATAAGAAACTAATGTCAACAAGAGCATGCTTTTTGTTATTGACAAAAGTTACTGTTGTGTAACAACAATACGTCTGACATAAAAGCATTTGGATTGAAAATGAAAATGAACCAGATGCAAGAAAGTGTTAAAAGAATGTCGACCACTATAGTTAGGAATGAAATTAAAATATTTTCAAAACAGGTGAAAGTTAAAATAACGTCTCCACTATCTTTAAGGCATGAAAACACTTTTAGACAGAAATATGTTCTTAAGCCTCAACTCCTTTGTTTCTATGCATTTACCAGACATCCCATATAGATATATTAATAAACTCCACACCTTTACTGATTTACTGAATTCTTCAATCTTATTTAGCACCACTTCGCCAAGTAATGAACTTCTAGGCTCCATATATGCATAGCGTGGAGAACTTGTCATCTGCATAACATATATAATAACAACTGCATAATTAAATATCCTGCCACCAGCTTTCGAAAAAAAAAGAGCCATGCATCACAAATAGAATAAAACTAGCTGTATTTATGAATGACATCATTGTGTTCCAGGAATATTTCTTTTATGGAATCGCAAGCATTCAAGAAGTTGCATGTTGAGTTGGCTACCTAGAAATCTCAGAAGTGGGGGAAAGACGTCAAATATTACTCCAAAATATGTTTTCCAAGTAAAAGAAGAGATTTATTCATTCAAGTTGACCATCCCAGCAAGGATGACTAAACTACTTGAGTGTTCTTTTTATTTATTCTTTTCACTACTAAGCACACAATTGCATGCTGCTCTGTGTGTAAAGAGTGGTGGCGGCCTGAGTATATTCATCTGTTCCCTCCTACAAATATAACAACAAATGAAAAGTGAAGAGCCACAATTTGATTGTCAATTCAAAACACCAAAGACTGAACTGTTCTCAAATGAAGCTCTATAGAATACCCTCTTGTTGATAACTGAACCTTGTACCTTAACCCCACCCTACAAAAGACCTCTCCCTCTCTCTCCAAGTGAATCCTGGAATTGAATCTTTGAGCGAATTCAACAGGAATAAGAAAATCGATATTCTGTGCAACATATTCATGATGATAAACATTCTTAACCAAATTCCAAGAAAATATACTGACGCCTTAATATGATGACAAATTGTGGGATCAATAGATCTTTCAATACCTCGAAATCCCCAAAGAAACAGCCTAGTGATTAAGGCTTCAGAAATCTGACAGCAGAATGAGGGAGTTTAAAGATTGTGGAGAATATTAACCACCCCATTATTGAAATGATACTAGGTCCAAGATAAATAAGCCTGAATTCCAAAACTGGAATGCTGAAACCACAATATTCTGTGTACCAGGGGAACTTACACCAAAAACTATGATGAGCAAATAGCAGCATGTTTTATTTATCCCAACAAACTTTTGAGAAAGTTAATGTTTCTCAATTTCAGGTTCATCAATGTGTCAAGTAAGAACTGTTTCTCTATGTTTCTAAAATAGAGAAAGGAGTTTGCCATCTTCCATAGGATACATGAAGTCAGAAATATATATACACTGACTTGCACCACAAAGTGTAGTAGAATCATAGTGTATCATGAGTACTAGTGATATTGAGATGAGCAATGTAAACTAGAGTAGAAACAACTAAATTCATAAGTAAGGCAGGCCATCAAGAAGCAAAGAAATTAACCATTGCAAAGAAATAAAACCTAACTCATGCCACAAAAGTGAAAAGATTGTGTCACACTGCCATTCATCTCTGGATCAGGTGGAAAAAAAATTTCCAGAGAACATAGAAAAGATTGTCACAGTTACCTTCCAGCTTCTGGTAGGTGATCTAAACACAGCTGGTCCCTCACCCAGTGATCCCATCCTAGACACACTTTCTCCTTCCCCTGTGAGAACAGCGGGTTTCCAACTTTGTCCAACATCCTGTATATTCTTTGCAGCTTCTGTTATTATTACCTGCAATTAATGCTGACACTCATTTAAGTGTAGCTAATATACACTGTTCACCTCATTTCAACAATAGCCAAATCAAAAAGAACAAGATAAACTGAACAAAGAACCAACTTTGTCACCTTCCTCAAAGTCGCTGGGTTAACAACACCTTGAATTTGTAGTTCATCAACTGGTGCAGCTTTTCCACGTGCAATACTTTCAACTCTAACTGTATGGATTCCGTAGATAGATTGTAAACAACCTATAAACATCAGCAATATTTAAGCATCCATGTAAAATAGCATTCATTTGGGACGAGTTTTGCATCAAATAAAACAATCACATCATTTACACAATTAAGAAGCTTAAAACATCCATATCATTTGGCCAGAAAACAAAATATGCAATTTAGTGCCGTTGGATAAGGTGGATGCCTTTCACCACCCCTATCCCTGCCCCTACAACCAACAAACAAAAAGTTTCTACTCTACCAGCCCAAAAACCTAGGGCAAAGCAGTAGCAACAATATAATTTATCCTATTCTGGGCTATCTCCTTAGTTTAAAACACTGAAAAACACAATCAACTTGTCTTCTTTTGGACCTTATGCCTGGGCAATGGGCACCAAGGAATGGGGAGGAAACACAAGCATCTATTTAACCAATAAAATATATCTGCTTCGCAGAATGATAAGAGATATAGCCAATGGAAACAGGCCATTACAAAATCAAATTGCATCAATACCTTGTTCAATGATGATATCAATCACCCAAGAAAGAGGAACACGCTTCTCAATGGCTGTTACTCCCCAAAACGGTATGAATGAAGGTCTCAACACCTTGACATGAGTAAAATAATGATAACAATAATAATTACATCTGAATTGCTATCTTTCTTATTATTTCTTATGAATAACAAGAGAAAAGAATTCAAAACGTCACCCCAAAAGGAAAGGTAGAGACAGAGAGAGAAGCCTACACATATATACCTTATAGACTATTTCATTGGGTGTAACATAGAGTTTGCGCGAAGAAATTTCCTTTTGAAGTACGTATCTTCTAATGGGCAAATAAAGCAACATAAGGATACCAACTCCCCATGCTAAAACCAGCAGTAAAGATATGGAAAGCCACATAACTGTGTCATACTTGATGGTATTTTTTCCAAGTTCCTCAAATGAAGCTGTGTATAGTATCTGTTCAGAATTAAATTCATCATCATCGTCATCCAGCTCTGGCTCAGGACCTGAAAGTATGCGATCCTTCGATCCATATTCTGATAAGCCTTCTGTGTGTCCTATCAACATTCTCCAAGTTCAGAACTGAAATTGAATGTGAAAAACGTCAACATACATTATCTGTGAATCAATTGCTTCAAGCACAAAACTCAAGGGGCAAAATTTCATAACTAACAAGTTAACGCTTATCAATTGAAACGAATAAGGAAACAAATGAAAATGAAAATTTACCAGAAACAAAAACGCATTGATTTTTCACGAAATAATCAGTATTACAAGAATCATTCTTCCAGATCAAACACGCACTTATACTCTCACTAGCTTAAAACACAAAGTTTTGCCTTTTGGTTCCGGAAAATCAAAGACACGTCATTTCGAAACAAAGTCAGCTCAATAATGAATTCTCGGAAAACAAACAGATTGTTAAACTTAAAAAATGGAAAGAAAGTGAGTGAATTCAAGTTTTGTTACCTAATTACAGAAAAAAGCTTAACGTTGAAGTTAGGGTTTTGAGAGTGAAATTTTGGGGGTTTATGGTTAACAAGAACAACCTACCAGTCTATATGCACTTTCGTTCTAGGTTCGCGGTGGCAACCATACATGAAAAACCAAACAAGAGAATATTTCAATCCAAAAGGAGAGAATATCCAAGATATATTAGCTCAGACGATATTGATTCATGCAATATATGCGAACAACCGTCAGATCAATTTGGATATTATAGGAAGGGGCCCACTTAAGGACCTGTTTTTAAAAAAAAAAAAAAAAAAAAAAAAAAGAAAACCAGAGACAGGGAGGGTATATTCTTCCTACTTAAACTAACCATTTGATTACGTCTTCTCTAATTCCACGCTACTATTCTCTGTTTCTCTTGTGTTCGAATCTATTCCTTTTTCTTGGAACAGCGTATTGTACTCGAGTCTAAGATAACAGAGGAGGGACTATTTTCAAGGAAATTAAAGGTAATGTTTTTCTTAGTAATTTTTATCTGCTTCTTCTCCTATTTAATGTTTAGTTTGAGAATTTTTTTTTTAAAGAAGAGGAATAATGGGTTCTGTTGCATTTTAGTTCTTGAATTTTTGTTTGATTTTCAGTTTTCTTTAGTTTGTAGTTTGTTTTATTGAATTGATGATCAATCCTGTTTGAACCCTTACCCTTTTATAGAAGCTAAATTCTAGCTTGAAAATTGAAATGCACGCTTAAATGATTTGGAGTTCTTTAATTTTACTTGGGATGTTTGAATTGATAAGAATTATATGGGGAAAATGAGATGTTTATTGGGGAATTGCTGGGATAGTAAACTGGGACTATCTTCTTGTTGTCCCTGGCAAGAGAAAATTGACATTTTCAGTTTGTTACCTTTGCAATATTTAATTGAGATAATGATCACACAGCTAGTATGCATGGTTTTGTCGAATGAACCTTAGCATTATCAAACTTCAAGTAATTGGGAACTTTCAAAAATGTGGACTCATACTTTTGGTTTTGGAGTGCATGTGAGTGTATATGCTGAAAACATTAGGTGAAAAAATGAATTCCATTTGGATGATTTGATCAGAGGATGGTTTTTGGACTTTTTTTCTTTTTTTTTTATGTCCTATTTGCAGTACCCAAAAATGACAGAAAGTCTGAAACTTCCCTTCTGAAGTGACCCATTTATAGCTTATATGATTCGTGATCCAGCTCCATCTCCCTTTATCTTCTCAAAACACCCCCAGCATCCCCATTCTCTCTTCTCATTGGTTGCTTTACAGAAGTCTGACTTGTAGAGGCATTAAACTTCTCGAATAGAGTCTTACTTTTATTTTTCTATTGCAGTTCAAGACATTTATCATCTTGTAAACACCTAGTTCTCCAACTTGAATTATAACGTTACACACTGGTTGTCCATCTTTAGCACTTAGACTTGATGACTGAATGGATAAAAAACAGCACATTGCAATTTTTACCACTGCAAGCCTTCCATGGTTGACTGGAACTGCTGTCAACCCTTTGTTTCGTGCTGCATATCTTGCAAAGGATGGAGATAGAAAAGTCACTTTGGTTATTCCTTGGTTGTCTTTGAAACATCAAAAGCTAGTATATCCCAATAACATCACATTCAGTTCACCTTCAGATCAAGAAGCATATGTCCGCCAGTGGCTTGAGGAGAGAATTGCATTTATTCCTGGTTTCAATATATGCTTTTATCCTGGGAAGGTAATCCTACACAAAATATCAATTGTACATGGTAGTGATATTTGATGGTCATTCTTGACATTATTGATGGTGCAGTTTGCTGTAGATAAAAGAAGCATTCTTGCTGTGGGAGATATTTCTGAAGTCATCCCTGATGAAGAGGCAGATGTTGCCATCCTTGAAGAGCCCGAGCATTTAACATGGTTTCATCATGGGAAGAGGTGGAAAGCTAAATTTCGCCATGTGATAGGAATTATACACACCAATTATTTGGAATATGTAAAGAGAGAGAAGAACGGGCAAATGAAAGCATTTATGCTTAAATATGTTAATAGCTGGCTTGTTGGCATATACTGTCACAAGGTATGTTTCTTCCTTTTTTCGGTTTCTTTTTGGAACAATATTTTGTGTTTGGATGGTTACATATTGTTTCTTCTAAATAACCTAATTGAGCGATCTTGTATGTGGAAATCCTTTTGCATGTTGGCAACAAGCAAGGCCTCTAGGCTTTTCATAATTGTAGTAGCCTTTTGAGTGTGATTTATGATTGATAGTGGTAACTTGTCAGAAGTTAGTTGAGGGATTAACTTGGGATTGTAAGTTGTAAATCTCAGGTACAACACATTGGATGGGGATTGGGTCCTTATACAAGGGGAGATGGTTACCTTTTTCGTATAAGTCAACCTACGCATATAATACAACAACTATAACTACAACTAAGCCTTAATCCCAAGCTAGTTGGGACTATGCATGAAATAATAATAATAGAAAATTCAGATAAGTTTTAATCCAAAATAATTGGGGTATGTTATATGGATACTTTTTCTTTTATCTGTCTGGATCCATATCGTGAGATGTAGTAACATTTTATGCTGGTTGTCAGTTATTGCAATTCTCCTTCTTTATCCAAGCCTGGGACCAAATACATACAGTCCAACTAGGCTATTCCCATTCCTAGATGGAGTTAATAATAAGAGAAATCTATCAGCTTTGTCCTTTCCCAAAACCTCAGTGCCATATTGTTCAAAGATTTTATTGCTGACCAGATTACACTTGGGATATAACTGCAGGTAATTAGATTATCTGCTGCCACCCAGGATTATCCACAATCCATTATCTGCAATGTTCATGGAGTTAATCCTAGGTTCCTTGAGATTGGCAAGAAAAAGTCAGAGCAACAGAAAAATGGGTGCGAAGCCTTAACTAAAGGTGCTTACTACATTGGGAAAATGGTGTGGAGCAAAGGTTATGAGGAGCTTCTTAATCTTCTTCGTGATCACCAAAAGGAGCTGGATGGGCTTGAGGTAGATTTGTACGGCAGCGGAGAAGACTCTGATCAAGTTCAGCAAGCTGCTAAAGAACTGGAACTAGTAGTTAGAGTGAACCCTGGATGTGATCATGCTGATCCTGTGTTCCATGAGTAAGCTTCCTACTGTGTATTTCCTTCCTTCATGGTATGAAATTGATTAATTCATCTTAGAAAGGTTACTCTGATACCTGAACGACAGTACAGGTCACAAACTTAAGAAAGAAACTAGGGTTAGCTGGTTGTATCCAAAAACAAATCCATAAATATGCAACCACAGCAAGAATGAGTTTTGATTAGGCCCAATGTTTTTTTCCGTAATTCCAGTTTCTCTCTCTCTTTCTCCCTACGCCTCAATTATCACGCAGAATATCAGTAAAACTCTTTTTGATGCCACAAGAAGTTGATCTCTGCTCACTCAAGGCAACACTTCAAAGGCGATAGTAGCATCTAGCTGTTGAACTGAACCCATTATTTAATAATTTGGCAATTTGAGATTGAAAGTCTGGCATAACGTGGGAATTTTTTTCCTTTCTCCTTCCCGCCCCTCTTTAACCTCTAATTGGGAGTTCTCATCAAATTTTCATTTTCTTGTTCTTGATCCAGTTATAAAGTGTTCCTGAATCCAAGCACTACTGATGTAGTTTGCACGACCACAGCTGAAGCATTAGCAATGGGAAAAATTGTAGTGTGTGCCAACCACTCCTCAAATGACTTCTTCACACAGTTTCCAAATTGCCGAACTTATGATAATGGCAATGAATTTGTGGAGGCTACTCGTAAGGCTTTGACTGAACAACCAGCTGAGTTGACTGATGCGCAGAGGTATGCACTGTCATGGGACGCTGCCACTGAACGATTTCTGAGAGTCGCTATGTTGGACCGAGCATCTGCAAGGGAACTAGCAAAAATCCCTACAAAGAATTTTGCTTCTACATCATTCAATTTAAGAAGGAATATGGAGGATGCGTCTGCATATCTGCATCAGGTGGCTTCTGGGTTTGAAGCATCAAGAAGAGCATTTGGTGCAATTCCAGGGAGCCTGCAACCAGATGAAGAGCAATGTAAGGAGCTTGGGCTGGCTATCCCTTCAAGAAAATGAGGCTTAAGAAATTGAACTTATTATCAAGGCATTAAAAAAGGGTAAAGGGGTACATATAAAAGGATTTTGAACTTATTATCAGGGCATTAAAAAAGGGTAAAGGGGTACATATAAAAGGATGTGTTCCTTTCTATTTTCTTGTCTGATCGAAATTAAATATGGAAAAATGTATTAGAAGCAAGTTTCTAGGAGGTGGGGGCAGCATAAGTATTCTTATTTGTTCATGAACTGTTCAGTGTAGATGAATTTATAATTTTCTGTAATGTTGCTTGTTTTAACCTTGATATGGCAAGGGACTGGTTTGGGGATCTGTGGGATTTGGGTTAGGATAGCTTTCTGTTCTCTGGGATCCGTCTGGTCTGCACGCATCTACGAAACTTGTCCTTTATTAGTTAATAACGGCCCGTTGTGCAGGCTAAATGACTTGCGTAAAGGGTGCACCTTCACGCGAGGAACGTACGATATGGGACGGAACCCCTTCTATTCTCAAAGCGATCGTCGTCTCGTCTAACGGGCCACGCAAACTGACTAATACTACTTGCGGTATAAGTTAAATTGACTTGCACAAACGCTGGACAGTTTTGTGTGCCGTATTTGTCATGCTCTCAGGGAATGAATGACAAACGACAAATCGCTTGCGATGCCATGAAAGTGGAGGCTATTATGGTGTGTGATCGATTAATGGATGAAAGTGAATTACAGGTATAATTAACATTTTTGTCTAATATTTTTTATAATATATGAAAAATTCTCAAAAGAAAAAAGGATTGCCATAAACTTTTTTTTTTTTTTATATATTCAAAAGTTTAAAAAAAAATTACGTGTACCGCACTGAAAAAAAAAAATTCATGTATAAAGATAATATAAATAAATTTTTTAGATAAGGAAACCAAACCAAACTAAGAATTATTAAATATAATTTATTTAAATTTTAATTACAAATTGTTTGTCACCAAATCTTTTTAACTATTTTATTAATCTCTTTGATTCTGTATTTTTCTTTTATTTAATTATAGTAAATTTCACCAATGTTTAATATTAAATTTGCATGGTAATGGATAACATAGTTAACCTAACATGTATATATATTAATTGTGGACTAGCGGAAATTAATTTAATTATTTTTTAAATGATTTATATTTAAAAAAATTTGAATTTTTTAAAACTTATATATATAATTTTATATAATTAATATTAAAATGATTGATAATTGAATTTTTGGCTGTAGAATACAAAAATCAAAATATTGTCATTTTGATTTTCAAAAGCCTTTATCAGAAAATATAATGTTGCTTACATAAAATATGTTTTTTACCAAAATTTAGTGTAATTTTAATTTCAATGCAAAATTATAATTTTGAGAAGTATTGTTGGCTAGCTAAATATAATAACAAATAATCTTTAGATTATTTGAATATGAGTTTCTATTACAGTGGTATCAAATATGAATATCAATATCTGTTGCAACTGTTTTTCACACTATTTCTGAACTTATAACAACAACAATTATTTTTTAGTACTTTTTCTAAAATTTGGTATTATTCTATTATTTTTGTGTTTTTTATACTTATATAAATAGTAAAATAAATATAGATTTACTGTATATAAACATCAAATCAATATAAACATCAAATTTGAAAATTTGTGCATAGAAATGATAACCTAAAAAATCACTAAAGTCATTAACATCATTTGTCATAAATCCGATATTTAGATTTCTATAAACCGTCAATTAAAAAAAAAATTCAATCATATAGGCTGAATTTGCCATCAGCTCATATCTCAAAAATTAATTTCAGAGAATTTATATTGTAGTAAAGTTGGTGATAATTTCACATTAGCATTTATAAAAATTTTTATAGAGATCAATAAAATCTAAAATTCCTATTTTATATCAATTGTAAACTACTACGCTCGTGGGTTTTTACTCAAAATGGATTTCATAACAACTTGATGAATTTGAATAAAGACTTACACAAATAAGTCTTCAATCTATACGTGTGATTCGCACATACTTTATTTCCAATTTTATCCTTAAATTTTATGGATCAACGTAAACAAGTATATATACTATTTTCATTAGACAAAAATTATAATTTTGATAAGTATAAATTGTTTGAAAATGCATTATTTATCTTAATTATATTTAAATTGTACAATTAAGTAAAAATTTTGACTGGAGAGGGTATTTATTTATTGAATTATAATACTATATAATTAAAAATCACTTAAATTATTAAGATTATTTACAATTTTTTTTTGATAATAAGATTATTTACAGTTATATCAATTAAATATATGCTTATGCAAAACATTACTAGATTATTCTACTTAAAAATAATTTAATAACATAAAAAATTTAAAATGGTAAGAGCAAGGTTAATCACTAGAATTAAGCACAATAAATCTTAAAATAATATTAATAGAATATTATTATTTTTTCATTATTTTTTGTTTGCAAATTTGATTTTTCACCTAGATATGAATTTTAAACATTTTTACTACATCCCTAATTTCAGTAACACCCAATAAGATTTATTGATTTTATTTTTTAAGTTTCGTAGAATAAAAAGTTTGCTAATAAATATTTTTTAAGGAGTAATGTACAAGTGATAATAAAAAATATTAAATCAAATAATTTTGACTCTAACTCTATGTTAGTCCCTGAACAAAATCCACCAATATGAACACTAAACACCGAATTGGCTAAATGCGACATTAATGAAATATTATAACATAGTTTGAAAAATTAAGATTTTTTTTTTATTTATATGAAATAGGTCACCAATAAGTTGCCCTGCAAAAATATATTTAATAAGATTTATATTTTCAAAACTAATAAATTGTCATAAATATTATTAAAAGAATACCAAATTAATTAGAACCATATGATTTAAATCTAATGGTTAAAAATTTAATATCTATTGATAAATAAATATTATAGTAATCATTAAAACCACACACATATATATATATATGTTAAAAATTAAAATTAAAACTAGAGTATACGTAAAGTTAGAAACTGTCTTTATACTTACCATTTAATTTATTTTTTTTTATAAATTTTTGAAATTTTTATATAATTTTATGTATTTAAAAAAAATATTAAAAATAAATGTTAGATAATTAAAAAGGCATTTAATATGAAACTTAAGAGTTTCTTTTTTAATTTTTTTATTTTTACATATAATAAATTTATTTGAACAAATTAAATAAAAAATTAACATTGTAAGAGAAATAAATAGAATAAGTAAGATAATATAATATTTTTGATACATTTTAATTGCTTTTATTTTTATATTCTCTTATATCTTTTTTATATTCTCTTGTATTTCTCTTTTTTATTGAATTTTGTGATTAATAGTTTAAATTTTTACATTATTATGAAAACATTGACAGCGAAACTGATTTAAAATCTATTAAAATAATAATAGTTATTTATACAAAGTAGGCAATAATTTTATATTTACTAGTTCATCCTGTTAGGATTTGACTCAAATTTAAGTCCATTCATAAAATTAAAAAGAGAAAGAAAATTATTTTGTTTTTCAAAAGATATTATATACAACGATTATAAGTCTGATAAATGCTACAATTTAAATCGGACAAAAATTAAACTCATACAATTTAAATTAAACATAATACACTTATGAAGATGGAGTTCGAGACTTGATCATAGAGTTTCAGCCTTAATCATTTAGGTTAGATGTGATTTGCATAAATTAGTTATTTTAAACTATGGAATCATAGAGTAATATGGTTATATAAAATTATATTTATGGGAAGCCCTTGTGTCGGTGAAAGCAATAAAAACAATAGTAACGGAACACTCCTAGTTGTTTATACCTCCTGGTTATCAAATCTAACTCAATATTATTTAAATGGTACGGTCCAGATCCAAATCCTTTAATTTGTCTTCCATTTTATCAATTAACTTCAAATTTTGCCTTATCATATTTTGAATTTCATTCTACAGCAAATTGCAAATTATAATTAAAAGGATTAAGCTTTTTTTTTTTTTTTTAAATAAAAAATAAAAAAATGCTTAAATTAGGTATTCGGATCTTGACATGACCGACCCGACTCATATTTTTCATTCCTTCTAGGACACGTTGCTATAAAAAAGAGTCGTCAAATAAGGAAACTCTAATGTTTAAGCTGACATATGCACAAAAATTACCTTTTGGACTCTCTCCCTCTGTTTTATACAATAATAAGACATAACACTCAACTCTCTTTTTCCCGCGAAACTTTCTCTCTCCTCTCTCTCTCTCTCTGTGGAAAACCTAATCTTCTCATCATTCATATCAATCGCTTCTCTAATCTCTTAATTACATACACTCTCTCTCTCTCTGGTTAGCTTTTTTTTTTTTTTTTTTTTGACGTTTGTCCGTTACGGTTTTGTTCTGACCCTAGCAAGAAAACGTTTTCTTGAGAAGAAAGAGGAGTGTCTTTTGGATTAACGTTTCCATTGATTTTTGCTTAATTTCGTCGTACTGCGTTGTTCTTGTTGACCGTTATAGTAGAGTAAACATTGAATTTGGATCGAATTTCTTTTACTACTGGGACTGTGATCGAGTGGATTTATTTAATTATTTAATTTATTTTCAAAAGATGCGGATTTGTTGTTTTAATATTTAGCTTAAAAACTTCATTAACACACTGTTAGAGAGTGAAAAATCCTTTTGGGTATTTATTTATTTTTTATTTTGGAGTGAGAGATCATGGGAGAGCTGGAAGTTGAGGAGGTCAATTCTGATTCAAAAGGTGGTAGTTTAATTTCTATTTTCTCTACTGATAATGCAATTACAAATCCAAATTCAATCTCCATTCAAGGGTTTGTTAACTTCTTCTTCTTCTTCTTTTTTTTTTTTTTTTTCATTATCAGAGTTTTATTCATAATATCTTTTTTTTCACAGTTAGCAGTTCACAAAATAATGTTTGTTTTTATTTTGTTGTAGGACGACAGGTCCCACCAGACGATCAACAAAGGGAGGCTGGACAGAGGAGGAGGTCAGTAGCCAGTGGCTTCTAATAGACTATCAATTTAGGGATTATATTTATGGCTTTTTTTTTCGCATTAATGATTTACAAATTTTATTATCTCTTTAATAGGATAAAATTTTAGTGGCTGCAGTCAAAAAGTTCAATTGCAGAAACTGGAAGAAGATTGGTATGTAATTGTTACTATTGCTAGCTGGTAGGCTTTACCTTTCTTTATTTGCGATCCCATCAATGTTTTTTTATTTATTTTTTATTTAAAAAAAAAAAAAAAAAAGCGGTTTGAATATATATGCTTTTGTCTTTGAAATTGTGATTAGCCATTTTGGTTCAGTTTTGTGGCCGAAATTGCTATTTGTAGGTAAAAGTTGTTCTTATTAATTTGTGATGTTTTGCAGCTGAATGTGTTCCTGATAGAACAGATGTTCAATGTCTTCATCGATGGCAGAAGGTTCTCAACCCTGATCTTGTTAAAGGACCATGGAAAAAGGAGGTGCAAATCAATAGCATATTTTTACTTCATTAGTTTTTGGTGGTGGTTTTTATATAGTAATGCGACTATGACTCGCATTGTCATTTAAATGGACCTGCAGGAAGATGATCTAATTCGCGAGCTTGTTGGAAAGCAGGGGAATAAGAAATGGTCTGAAATAGCAAAACACTTGCCAGGCCGAATAGGGAAGCAATGTCGAGAAAGGTACTTGATGAAATTTTGAAGTTTTTAATTATGCAGTCTTTTTTCTTTAAAGATTTCAAATGAATGAAATCTGAATCTAATAGTTGAGTTTGTTCAGGTGGCACAACCATTTGAACCCAGAGATAAAAAGAACTGCATGGACCAAAGACGAAGAATTGACTCTCATCAAGGTTCATGAAATATATGGGAATAAATGGGCTGAGATTGCAAAGTTTCTGCATGGAAGGTACTACTGAACCTCTAATAAATATTTCAATTTCATTGGGAATTCTCCCTCTTTGTTCTCAGAGGAACTTATGATTGTACTTATTGAAAATTTCCAGGACTGAGAATTCAATAAAGAATCACTGGAACTGCTCAGTGAAGAAGAGATTAGAATCATATTCAGCTTGTAATTTTGATCTTTACGGTTATAACACAAAAACAGAAAGCAGGAAATCTGAAGTGGACAATCAAAGCTTTGATCAAAGGATGAACTTAGAGAGAAATATGCACACTCGTGCATTGGATTTGGCTCTTGGAAATTATAGTACAATGGAGAGCCACATATCAACTTCAGATAAAGGAAGTTATAAATTTTCAGGAAAAGAAATCACATTTGGAGCCATGGATGCCAGACCTTCAGCTGCATCCACTCTAGCTAATGTAGACTGCAGAAAAAATGACAATAATACCAACATAAATGAGCACATAAACTGTATCTCTGCTCACTGGACCAGTAAATTGAATAATACTTCTTTTGGTCGTGTTACAAGGCCTCAATCTTCATGTCAAAGAACTTGCGAGCTTTCACATACTAAAAATTGCTTGAATTCCAGAGCTCTTTCTGTACCTTTGAGTCTCTCTTTGAGTACTCCTACCAGTGTTCCTGGTCGTGACAGAAAAACAGGTAACTTTATGAGGCAGCTCTTCCGGTCACTCCCAAGTATTTGGTGCCATTTCGAAGTTAGTAATAGTAATCTATGAGTTCTCTATATGCTTATTGTTAATTTTAATGAAACTTTCCGAGAATCTCAATTGCCTATTTTTAGATTAGATAAAAGGGTATTATATATTTTATAGAGTACTATGCAACCAAAGATAGACAATGGAGCTACTAATATAACTGTTTCTTTTTGTCTATGATGACAGGTGAATTTCATGATGAAAGTATTGGATGCCTTGAAAATTTGGGGAAACTGAATCGTGGTTTCTTGCGCTATGAATCACTCCAGCTAAAAGAATTGGATATTCTTGTTGAAGCCGGTAGTTTTTCAAGTACAGATAGCTACATCAGGACAAAAGTAAGTCCATTTTCCCCTTCCACTCCAGTAAGCCATAATAGAGAAATTTCTCATAATTGCAGCAGTCCTGAATCCATCTTGAGGAGTGCTGCAAAGAGCTTTAAAAACCCGCCATCGATCATAAGAAAGAGAGGTTTCCAAAATTCAAGGCAATCTTGCAAGGCGATTCAATGTAATGACGTTTGCTTTTCAGAAGACAACCTAGAGGTCCCTTGCAATAGCCACCCCGCTCTACATTTATGTGCATGTGACAAAGATGGTGACCATAACATGGAACCATCAAATGAGAAGCAGCTTTTTGTTTCTCCTGCAAAGTCTCAGAGGCTTGAAACTTCAGGGGCTATAAAATCTGTAGAAAAACGCTTGGATTATGCATTTAATTTAGAATGTGATTCAGCCAGAACCAGATCTAGAGAACCAACTTTTCATGATTCTTCAATTGGCAACTAAGGTTCATCATATGTCATATTATAGGCTTTGAAAGTCTGATCAGAAAGGATTTTGTCAAGAGTTGATGCCGTTTATTCAGGAGGCAGAGTTTTAACCCATCCATTGATGTAAACGAGTAACCTTTTTTACCAATCTTTTGAGCAGGTGCATATCTATTAATCCATTTTCAGTCATTACCTTTCCCTTAGGATTGTAACAGATATGATATATTAATGTGTGCGACGAATTGCATTAGAATTGCTTCTGTTTTATCTGCATTTCTTCACCTCTTACAAGTAAATTGCAGGCCAGCAGAGGCTTGTGCTTTGCAGAAGTAGGAATCAAAGGATTTTGATTCTAATTATGACTATATTTGGCTGTTTGCCTTTCTATATAAAAATGGCATTTATGGTTTGGTCTTTTTGCTAATTTTCTTCTTTTCTCTACTTGCAGATTGACTATTATCTTTTTTTTAGATGTACAATTTTGGCATAGCTCAAAAGTTTTTGTGGGTTCAGTTGTTAACAGCAACCTGGAGGATGGATATGGCTTCTGGCTTGTATGGTGTGTCAATGGTAAGTTGACAGCCCATACCTGTTATTGACACACCATACGTCCCAATGTAGAATTTAATCAATATGGGAAAGTTATTTATCTTAAAGCTTAGAGTTATGTTGAGTTCGGGTGAAAATAATGATTTTTTTTTTCTTATTGATTATACTATATAATAATATCAATTTTTTCTACAAATGCAATTTTTTGGCTCCCAATGGGAATTTTTTTTATTTTATTACATCATACTATTTTTTTTTTGGTTGAGTGGATCATATGTGAATGACAATATGTCATTTTTATTTATTTGTCAGTGATTTAATCTTCTTTTTACAATTGAGAGATATTTTAATAATTATTCTTGTCTTTTTAAGTATAATGTAATGGTAAATATATAAACTATTTAAAAAAATTAATAATATTACTCAATTTTATTCAATAGGTGAAAATTTTATAATATTGATTATTCATTTGGTTTTTAAGTTAGTAGTGCAATGGGCACAGTATACAAAAACTTTTTTTATTAAGCATTATAAATGATGATAATATATTTCTGAATTTAAAAATAAATTAAAATAAAAAATTTTTTAAGGAAAAATTAAAATATCCTTTAAATATTTCTAAAAACTAAAAAAAAAATGTAAATTATATTATTATATTATTAATACTGGTGAGGTGTTTTATCGTTTCCCATGATTCTCGAAACAAACTATTAGTATTGTGCTATTAAAGACAATTTTAAAATAATTAATTAATCTTTCCTAAAAGAAATAGTTAAAAAATGGAATTTTATGAGCATTCTATCCGATCAAAGGCCGAAACGTTGACCAATTGCCAGACAAAAAAAATAATAAAAAAATAAACTTTTTTGGTTTTTTTTTTTTTGACTCTACATGCGGTAATCCTACGAAAGAAAAGCAGAGAGGAATGAGAGGGGAAAATAAGGGTATTTTTTTTTTTTATTTGAAAAGGAGGAAAGTAAAGAAAAGAAAAAAATAAAATTTATTTTTTTTCTTTATTTTTAAAGAAAAATAAAAATAACGTCTAAGAAAAAAGAATAAAAATAAAATTTATTTATTTTTTTTATTTTTTATCCATCCAAATAAAAGAAAGAAAAATTATGAAGTTTCATTTTTTTTTTCCCCCTTAAGAAAAGTTCCCAAATAAAGTATAAAATTCATTTCACTTTGGCATAATAAATTTTTAGTTTATGAAAATAGTAAAATATTTATAAATTTTAATAAAATTCATGAAATTAAAACCCACATATGATATATAAATTTTCAAATTTTTTATTTTTAAAAATTTTGAAATATAATAAATTTTAATAAATTTATGGAACGTAACTCGATTTCTTAAATTAAATAAAGAATTGAATTAAAATTCACAGATTTTACAAAATCAACCATTGAAATCCTTCAAAACAAACAAGCCCTTAAAAAATAAATTTTAATAAAAGACTTTATTTATAATAAATTTTTATTTGTAAAGTATAGTACAATAAATTATTGATTGATTTTTGTCCCATATAACATGTGGTGTTCTGATCTGAGCCTTCTGGCTCCGCAAAAGATTCCGGTAGTAAACTTTTTGGTACAGATGGCGAAGACCTCCACCAACACCACTGCTACTTCGGTATCAAAAGAAGGATCATCTGCTTCGACAGCAGTCTCCAAAGCCACGGCCTCCAAGGTTGAAGGCTTTTTCATCAAGATGGGAATTTCGGCTTTTATACCTGAGAACAACCAATCCAAGGATTTCTATTCGGATCTCTTGAGCGATCTCTTTAAGGTCGACTCTGTTCAACGTGGCCGCATCTCCTGCGTCTTCTCCGTCCTACCATTTATTGCCGTAATCTTTCTCTCCTTTTATTCTTTTGTTAGTTTGCTATTATATAGTATTTTATTAGTTTAATGTCCTGTAAAAACTCCTCTGTTTTATTGGGAAACAAATGGAATTATTAAGGATTTTGTTTACCATATGTGGGCTGTAGAATTATTATGGTGGACTGCATGGAGGGGCTCTTTCAGCTATAGCAGAAAGAGTGGCGATTGCGTGTGTTAGAACTGTTGTATCTGAGCATAAAGAAATTTTTCTTGGTGAACTGAGTATCTCTTATCTCTCTGCCGCACCGCAAAATGTGAGTTTCTCGTTTGGTTTTATTTTAATTGTTGTCTTATTTGTTCCACAAGAATAAATGGGATTTTTGCCATTGCAAATGCGATGCACTAAATTGAAGTTTGGTTGATGGGTGAATTGGTGGATCTAATTTCCTTTCACTCACTCTATTACCTTGTCTGGTTTCAGGAAGTATTGGTGGTCGATGGGTCAGTTGTGAGAAGTGGAAGAAATTTAAGTGTAGTTGCAATGGAATTCAGAATAAAGAAAACTGGGAAGTTGGTCTTCACAGCTCGTGCTACCTTCTACCACATGCCTATTCTTGCCAAATTATGAACTCATCTTGGTTTGTAACTATATCCTAATTCCAAGTATGGCTGGAAACTGTTTTCTTCATTTCTTCAATAATAGATAAAATACTTTTTTATGGAAATGTGGAGTTAAAATTCCTTCAACTGATGATCATAGCCATTAGTTTGTTTTCTTTTTTGTGGAATTCCACTTCTATTATGTCTGTGTAGGCTGCATTCAATTTCAGATTCAAGAGACTTATTGGAATGTGCTAGCAAATTTTCATAGTTTAGTGATCGAATTTATAATGGGATGAATGAAAAAAATTCATTCAAAAGACAAGCCCTTTCAATTACATATCGTACAATTTAAGTTTAGACTATAAGGGTGCGGTTGTTTCACATTTATGATTGGATGAATAAATTTAACTTTTATGGTATTTATGCAAACAAGACGGGACAAAGCCTACCTATTTTCCAGTCATCTCATTCATGTAAGATTCACTTATTCAATCTTTAAAGCCAATTACTGAAATATTTATTTTTGAATTACCCCACAATAAATATAAAATCATATGTTATATGTTTGACGTAGCTCTCACAACTGCTGATTTTTTATTGGGTCTTTTGACTGTAAATTCTTACCTTTTAGTTTTTTTTTATTTTTTTATTTTACCTCTGCACTACTATTTTAAATTTTTTTATTTTCTTTGGATTTAATCTAAATCTCTCTGCAAATAAATTAGATGACATCCACTCTGTAAAAGAGAGAATTTCATGATTTTCGTTCTTCTAAATTTTTTGGGATCCATTAAAATACATTCTATTTTATTTTATTTATTAAATAATTATATTACTCATATCATTTAAATTATAACATCATTTGTCACTATTGGTTATAAGTTATTTTTAAAATAAAAAATATATTTTTTCTTTTATTTGTGTATAAATTTAAACAAATGTAATTTTAATATTTATAGTATCGTACATTAAAATTTTTAAAATTATTTAATAATATAAAATTATATATCTAGAAAATTTTAAACTTTTAGTGTGTATATATATATATATATATATATATATATATATATATATATATATATATATATATATATATATATATATATATATATATATATATGTCATTTCATTAATCAAAAAAAAAAAAAAGAAGGATAAAGTGCATTCATCCATTCCCTTGTTTTTTTTTTTAATTCTATAAATCAATTGAATTTATGTGGCCATGCAATTTTTTTAATTTGTGAATATAATATATGATTTTCTTTATTCTAGTTAAATTTAATTTAAAAATATATGATATTCAAAAATATTAAAGTCATTTTTACAAAATATTCAATTTTATTCCATTATAATTAAATGCCTAACAAAACAAAATTCTAATTCTTATAACCAAACACAAAACGGGAAAAATGTTTTAGTATAATTTCAAATATAATAAATGCAAAAAAGACAAATATTTTTTGCATCATATTTTATTATTTTGTCTTATCTTGTTTTGTCTATGCAATCACTAATGGGCTTCAAGATTGAGGCTAGACTATAATGGGCTTGATTTTTGTCCATGGTTAATCCATCTTAATAAATAATCGCTTTCCAAATGATTAAGGGGCTATTTTCGTGACAAATGGCGAAGAATTCTTCTGTATCCACTGCCACTATTCCACCGCTAGAAGCATCGTCGTCGTCATCTTCAACAATGGTGGTGTCCAAAGCCTTGCCTACGCAGTATGTAGATGAGGTTAAAAGTTTTCTCATCCGCAAAGGATCATCGGATCCCCTAGCTGATAACTATAAATCCAAAGATTTCTATTCCGATCTCTTTCGCTGTCTCCTCAAGGTCAATCATGTCCACCGTGGCCGCGTCTCCTGCTGCTTCTCCGTCCTACCGGCTTTCTCCGTAATCTTTCCACTAGTCTCCTTCTCCTTTTTTCTCTTCCTGAAATTTAATATTTAAGGCTTTGTTTTGGAATCCTTGGTTATAGAATGTTTTCGATAGATTACATGGAGGAGTTGTTGGATCTATAGCAGAAAGAATCGCAATTGCTTGTGCTAAAACGGCGGTAGGCGAGGACAAGGAAGTCTTTCTTGGCGAATTGAGCATTTCTTATCTCTCTGCCGTTCCACTAAATGTGAGTTCCTCTGTTGTCTGCCCTGCCTTTTGTTTTCAAAGAAATTATTTGTCTGATTTATTTCATCTAAATCATGGTTAAGTCAACTTTTCAAATCAATGAGCGATCAGGATTTTCTTTTCCTTTTGTCATGCATATTTAATTACTAATTAAAGAGTAGAATTTTTTCTTAATTTGAATAAATTTTCAAATTTAAATCTATCTTCTTCTTGTAAGGAAAGAAAATAAGTCGACAGATCCCTAATAAAAGATGTCAAATTCTATGAAGTAGTAACAAATAATTTATGTTTTACTTTGCTAGAGGATTGTGGTCTAATTTGCGGCAATTTACACTATTAACTTAATTTTAATCTTCTCAGGATGAGTGTGTAGTTGATGGTTCCATTGTAAGGAGTGGGAGAAACTTAACTGTAGTTGCAATGGAGTTCATAATCAAGAAAACTGGGAAACTGGTCTACACTGCCCGTGCTACCTTCTATCACTTGCCTATTTCCAAGCTATGAAAATTTCTGTTTTGACAAAAGTATCAACCGTTTCTAATTAATTCAATGTATGGGAAAACGCATAGAGCCATACTTGTTTTTCTTTTCGGTTCTTGTAGGGCTTGATAATTGAGCTCTTTATATGTTTTGGTCCAAGTGTCTTTCTAAGCTAAATTGTAGCATAAATTTGTAATTATTTATAAGGAAAAAATACATTACGATGTACTTTATAAAAATACATTAGAATAAATTGTGAAAAGTAATACTATATATTCAAATAAATTTTTTTTTGAAGCAATATTCAAATAAAATTATAAAAGCTAGTTGTTTTTTAATTAAATTAAAATAAATTAATTGGCACAATATTACAAATTTTAATAAATATTGAGAAAAGTTGAATCAATTATTTTCACAATTACAAAAAAATGAATCTTTTTGTAATTTTATTTATTTTAACTTTAATAAGTTGAAACTGACGAAACAAAGAAAAATTCTGGACTAAAGAATGAAGAAAGCAAATGAAATATCGTGCACATGGGAAAATTTTAATAAAATTGAGTTGGAGTTGTAACAGAGAGGATTTTTTTTTTTGGGTAATAAGATATAAAATTAATGGTATTAAAGAAATTATAATTTTTATCTTTCTAATAAATTTTATAATTTAATATAAAGATGAAAGGTAAGGAGGCTAATTTATTATTAATAAAGGAGGTTAATATATATATATATATATATATATATATATATATTTTTTTTTTTTTTTTTTTTCTGTCAAAATAATATATTTAAGATGTTTACAAAATAGAAAGTGGCCCACCATTTGATGAATGTGGTGTGGGTTCGCCACTGATTGTAGCGAGTTATATAGAGAATTTATTGAATGAAAGATGCTTAAAGAGCATCCTTGAGCAGCGTTGGAAAAGGCATGGATAATTTGGGCAATTCAAATGATTATTTTGTAATTTTTTGTTTTTTATTTATTGAAGATTTTTTTGCTACTTTGTTCAGAATTGAAATTTAGCACGGTACGTAACTTCACAAAAAAAGCACGGTACCTGCTTTGGGGTAATTTACTCCAGGCTACAAAAAAGGGTCGCTGAAAATTTCGAGTTGACTGAAAAAACAGATATGGCGAAAATCTCCACTTCCTCAGCAACAGTCTCCAAAGATTTATCTCCAGATCATGCAGTTGCGGTGGAAGGTTTTTTGGTCGAGTGTGGAATCTCCGACTCTTTCTCTGGCAAATATGATTCCAAGGATCTCTGTTCTGATCTCATCCGTGATCTCTTAAAGGTTGATATCGTCCAACGCGGCCGCGTCTCCTGCGTCTTCTCTGTCCAACCCGCTGTCACCGTAATCCTCCGACCACTCTCCTTTTCCATTTTGTTTTGTACCTGAAAAATTACTAAAAAGAAAATGAACTCCTGGATTAAAGTTGTTGTCTATTGCTGTCTCTGTAGAATATTTATAATGGACTATTTGGAGGAGCAATTGGAGCAATATCAGAGAGAGTGGCGATCGCTTGTGCTAGAACCATGGTGGCCGAGGATAAGGAACTCTTTTTGGGTGAATTGAGCATGTCTTTTCTCTCCGCAGCACCACAAAATGTGAGTTTATCCTTTTTCTTTTAGTACTTTATTAATGTGAATTTGCTGTTGATCAACTTTTTCCCCCCTTCTCAGGAGGTGCTGGTAGTTGACGGATATGCAGTGAGGAGTGGAAGAAACTTAACTGTAGTGGCAATGGAGTTCAGAATCAAGAAAAGCTCTAAGCTAGTATTTACTGCTCGTTCTACCTTATATCACATGCCCGTTGCCAAGTTATGAAATTTGTGTGGTTTAGTAATATTATCATATTTGCTCTATTAACTGAAATGATAATAATCATTCATGTCTTATGTGGATTTAAGACAATTTTTTTAGTCATCTTTCCATTTCAATAAAGGAGATTGGGAAAAAAAAAATATTGGAGGTAGCTCTTGGAATGACAGCATTTTTTTTTTCCCCTCTTCCGGTGACTTAGGTAATGACCTAAATATATCCGATTTTCAAGAAATCAGACATCACACTTTCGATAAACACCACACTGTCTTGCATTTTAAGAGTATCAATATCAATTTCATTGAGATCAACATATTAATAGCCTTTTGATTTCAGTGAAGCATAGACAACCCTTTCCACATCTAATTGCGATTATCTGTTAGGTCAAAATGGTAGAAGAATGGCATTTTGAATCTAAACAACAGCTTCTAACACGCAAATGAATCCACTTTGCAGATCTGCCATCCCAATTGTTGGCCTCATAGAAAAAGAGCCATTTTAAGTTTCTGAATCTCCCTGTTATATCTGGCTGTTCAGCTAAGAACTGTTGGCCACTTGCAAGACAAATCACCCTACAGAATCAAAGACAAATGAAGGTCCACTTTAGAAATGATCACATGATCAACCATCCTTGAGTTTCAGATAATTTGAGTTCAATTTAAACAAAACTGCGCAAGTTTCTCGTGCTTCATCAACCATTAGTACCCAAGCAATTGTCCGATAAAACCAATTAAGGATAGGTCTATTGGTGTAACAGATTCCAAGATATTGCCAAAAAAGGCCATGTCTTTATACAGAGAGTTGTTGGATAGCTACAATCAACAGTGTTAAAGTGCAAGCAGTAGTTTAATTATTTCAGGCATCTTCGCTTAAGAACAGCACTAGGGGTGGAAAAGACTAAAGAAGGGAGAAAGAACAGAGAAGTAATTTAACAAAAACTACTCCCACTATTTTTCAACAAAAGGATCAACACCATTAAGAAACATCTCTCGGTAGATAGAACCATACCTAATTCATTAGCATGTACATCAGCCACATTGGAGCCTCATGAAAATATAGCATCAACAAAAGCCTCTGCATCAAAAGGTTGGAGGTCTTCAACACCTTCTCCAACACCCACAAACTTTACAGGGATGCCAAGCTCATCTACAACGCTGACCTGCAAGACAAAATTAGAGTCTCACTGATTGCTAAACCAGAAAACAAGAATACATCAAGAAAACTAGAGCATACCACACAGCCACCTCTAGCAGAACCATCAAGTTTTGTCAAAATCAAACCAGTTATTCCAACCACCTGTCATAAAAGTTGCAAGTCAAGAACTTCCGCAAGCACAGATTCACAAATCTCACAAGCTTAAATTACAGAAATTCAATGTGGGAAAATAAAATGTTCTCCAAACAAAAAGTACATAGCAAGATATATTACTTCATTAAACTCTCTTGCTTGTGGAAGCATATTCAGACCAGTATTCCCATCAAGCACTAGAAGGATCTCCTGCAAATCTTGAGAAATGAGATTACAAATAAACAAAAATTTTTGCTGCAAATCAAACAAGATATTTGGGAAAATAAAATAGAGAATTTCAAAATATTCAAATTATTCAAACGCATTCTTCCAACCAAAGATCAGAACCATATTTTCTTTCTCAACAATCAAGATCAAAGTAGCATTGCTAAACAACAGAATATTCTTGGGGAGATTAAGATTTCACAAAAAACTTCATCACTT
Organism: Reutealis trisperma; assembly: GCA_947687605.1. NCBI lineage: Eukaryota > Viridiplantae > Streptophyta > Magnoliopsida > Malpighiales > Euphorbiaceae > Reutealis > Reutealis trisperma. The sequence goes on along the minus strand of CANTUT010000033.1, from coordinate 2,577,989 downwards.
GGCAACTTGTATATTACCTGCAAAAGATGCTAGCGGAGACAGAAGTCGACAATACACAAGAAGCAGAAGAAAATTGGAATATAAATGCTACAGTATCATCAAATGTATTGAATTGGACAAGGGATGTTCAAATGCTTTGACATTCATAAAGAAGTAGAAGGTTTCAAAAGATTGAGCTTACATTAGGTGCACCAGGAACAACTTTTCCTACAGCTTTTTTACATGCTATCAACTCTTCCATAAGACTGTAGTTGGTGTGAAGACCTGAACAAATAGATAGAGATTCTAGCTAGAAAACACATAAAAACTAATAATGGACGAACAATGAAGTTTCATATACTTACGTCCTGACGTGTCACACAAAACAACATCAAAGCCTTGTTCTTTCCCCCTTTTTACAGCCTGTGAAAGAACTATTTGAAAGCGCTTTATGATCATATGTTAGTACTTATATGAAGTCAGTTAAAGTTTCACAGATTGATAAAAGCTAAAAGCAAAAAATCATCCACTATATATCTTAGTCATCTACCTGATGATGCTTTGGTTTTCTCCTCTACAGCCACAACAATCTCACATCCAGTCCTTTCAGCCCATATCTCCAGCTGATCACTGGCAGCTGCCCTAAATGTATCGCCTGCTGCCATCAGTATCTGGAAAAGTGTCAAAACCATAAGAAAAATGAAGATGGATGACTTGACATGGACACATCAGTACGCACAGGACAAATAATCTTCACCATACTAACTTAAGGTTGCATTTGGATAGATAGTCAACAAAATGAAGGGATTTGAATTTGATATATGTGCACTTGCACATATCACATTTCTAACACTTTTTTGGTATTTTAAAAATTTTAACTGGTTTTCCTAAAATTTAATCTCAATACCCTTTTCCTAAACACCAGCATTAGGCGTAACACTTTGAACAGTAGACTATTCCAGTTTTCCTGAATTAAATCCAAGATACAACCATGATGCACAATTGATTCTATAATTAGATCTTTGAAGAAAGATAATAGCCTACATTTTGAAGACAATCATAGTTTATATCTGTACTACACAATTCATTCAACAGAAGATGGTTAAACTACACTTGAACAGAAAAGGTCATTGAAGCAACTTGTGGAAAAGAACTCTTAGCCATGTAAAATTTGAATCAAGATTTCAGTAGGATGAGAGTCCTGCAAGTTTTAAACTGTGAAAAATAAATTTAAAATTAACCTCAAATTTTTAGAAACATCAGTTGGTGTTGACAGCACACTAATGCTATGGAATATTAATACCAAAATTTGGCAATATATTCTCTGAAATTGAACATTCGCATCCTCATTTCAATGAAATTTTTCTAAAGAATCAAATACAATTCTCAAAATATTGGAGTCCTAATATCTTCTGCAATGTATGACAAGAAAAAGCAAAAGGAATTTCACCTTCGCTCCATCATTCTTCAATCTATATGCCAGCTTTCCTGCAAAAGCCGATAATGAAATTGTCATTTTCTTCTTATGAAAGAAACAACACATGTAAATGTTTGTTTGCACTTTAAACAGAAAATTTTGTGAAGAACATATTCATAAGAACACATGACCATAACAGTATACGTAGGTATATCCCATGCTACACAAAGAAGCTTCATAAATCTTATCAAATTTAAAGATATAAATCTAGGGAAATAACGATAGCTTAGATCCTCCATTTTTTTAAACCATTTTTTCCACTGCCATTAGCCCATTGCTGTCAATTTTAATAAAATGATGTAAGAGAGTGGCATGCCGTTAAACCTTATACATGAAAGTGTAAGGTTCTTATAGTTAGTAACCTTAGGATTTTTTTTTTAAACATTTTCTTAACATTGACATTGGGACACGTTACCTTTGAAGTTGTTAAAACCTGAATGTCTTTACTTACCAAGAGACGTTGTCTTCCCACCTCCATTGACACCAACTATCATAATAACAGCCGGCTTCCTGATGCATAATATGTACCAAATATCAATACCAACTCCAAAATTAAAAGACTAGCCTTGTTATTTGTTAATAATAAAAAATAGAAATATACACTAAGGAGTGCTAAATATATTTTCTTTTTTATTTTATCTTATTGTCTTTTCTGTTCTCGTGATGACACGTAAACTATATTAAATTTTATAGATATACAATAACCATAAATCAATTTAACTTATGTGTCATAGTGAGAATAAAGAAAACAATAAAAAAGAGATAAAAAAGAGAAAGTATTTAACAATCCTCATATATAGATACCCAGAACCTGTATCCAAGCTGAAGCTCATTCTTATTCCCTTTCTTAATTAACAATTCAAGTACACTCTTCTTCAAAGCATCCTACAGAAAAGTAGGAATCAAAATGCAAATGCCAAACTAAAAATGAAGCTCTTAATTTAGGCAAGCATCCATTTCTGGATACTAATGATACCTTTATTTCGCTGCCTGATTTGAGCTTCCCTGCTAGTATATCCTCCCGCAAGCTCTCCACAATCTTAATTGTGATTTTAGGCCCAAAATCGGATACTAACAAAACCTATAATCAAAGTTTAATCACAATTTAACACCTTAATAATATCGATCTGTTTACATATTAATTTTACTGTAAAATTGAAACCTCTTCGAGTTCGTCGAGGACTCGGTCGGTATCGGCGAGATTCCAGTAGAGGAGAAGCTCGTCAATTACGGCGAGGTTGTCTCTGGTTTTGGAGAATCCTGAAAAAATTTTCTCCACATCACTCTTGGCCTTCTCTTTTATCAATCTACCTAGACGTGTGAAGAACCCGCTCTGGCTGGCCAGACATTTAAACCGGGCAGTTTTGTGTGGACTGAATCCGGTTTGAGGGAAGGCGAGGACCAGCTGCGGAGGTGAAGGTTTGGAGAGGAGCGAGAGATGAGTTGGAGCAGCCATTTCTCAGCTCTGAACAGAGGCTTCCCTCTTCTGGATAAATTTCACTTCTACGATGTCGTTTCATCTTAAATGGGCTGGGCCTTGCTGCCTCCCAACTAAAAGGCCCATTCATTTCCGTATGATGATTGATAAGTATATTTTATTCAAATTGTTGCTTTTTGAAAAATATTACTACATAGAAATGCGAGTAAAAACAATGGGAAAAATCATAGAAATTATACATAAAATTAATCCACAGTGCTCAAAGATAAAATATCTATTAATAAGGTTAATTAAGTATATATTCTCTAATATTTTTTTTTGGAGACCGAAACTTTAAAAAATAATAATAATAATTAAGCTGGATTTGTTGTATAAATTAAGCTTGACAAGTGTTGACCTCAAGTTTTTCAAAGTTTTTTTTTTTTTTTTTTTTATATATTGGCAATTTGTCATCAATATCTAAAACCGAATGTGTTTCTATCACTGTTTTTACTAAAATATAATTATTTAATTTAAAATTTAAAAATTATGATTTAGAAATGTTATATTTTTTAAAATCATGATTGACAAAAAGTTAATTAAAAAAATTTAAAAACTAAAAGTTAATTAAAAAAATTTAAAAACTAAGTAAATTATTAAAATATAATTTTGAAAAGTATATTGAAACTCAATTCTAGACTGATCTTAAAAAATGGATAATGTACATTTAAAATAATTGATGATTCATTTAGATCAAAGGACTTTTAAATCCATACATTTAATAAAATTTATAGATTTTAAATACATAAATTAATTATAAAATTTATAGATTTTAAAAATTCATTATTTGAATTAATTATAAAATTAATAGATTATTATGAATAATTTTGAAATAAAAAAAATTATCACAATTTCTCATATACAAAAATAATGAATTTTGAACATTTTTTATCTAGGAGTTAGGAAATTAAAATTTTCAAAAATAAAAAATTTTAAAATATGAAAATTTTTCAAAATTTATAAATTTTAATCATTTTTAAAATTATAAAACATTAAATTGAGTCTAAATCTATAAATTTTATACAATTTTCCATTTAAATTTCCTAGTATTAAATAAGGTCTAAAAAAAAAAGTTAGGTCAATTTCTACTACTGTTAGCTACAATTACAAATCGAATGTACTCGGCAATGGAAATTACCAATGCATGAACATTTTCGAGGCCGAGGAAATTGTCTGACGAATTACTGCCAAGTCTTATAGTTGACGACGACCTAGTCAAAATACTTTCCACCCTGCTTCCTTTTCGGGTAACACGTGTATCTTTACTCTTCTTTTTTTTGATATTTTCCTTGCTTTTCTTATTTCTTTTAACTTAGACATATTTTATAATTGACGTCTTAATTTCGTGGTAAGTAGATCTATTCATCAAATCCGTCAGTGTTTACTTAAAAAAATTGGATTTGGGCATAAATTTGAACATGTCCAAAATGGTTTATAATGTAAAAAAGATGAACAAAATGGAATCATTTGAAATTTTATATTGGCCATATTAATCATGTCTTAGTCTCCAAAACCTCGAATGCTCCCTCCAAATCCATTCATTATTATAAATTAAAGTAACTTCAAAAATAATTTAAGTTTTTTAAAATAAATTTATTTTTTTACTTATTATTTTATTTATATTTTTATTAGGTAAAATTTTACTTATACTACATATAAATATACATATCAATTGAATAAGATAAAAATAAAAATAAATAAATATTTTTTAATTAAAATAAATAAAATATTTTATTTTTAATTAATTTAATATATAAAATAAACTTATTCATAAATTTTCTTTTTATCATATATATATATTGTCCGTGACGGACGGCTGTTTGAAATGCAATTTCCTTTTCCAATACAATACAGAAACTAACTCCACAATTTAATTTTAGTAGCCTCCTCCCACGTCAGAAAATCAAATCAGCTACATATTCTTGGGGAAATCGTCCAATCAAATTAGCTCGAGTAATTAGTCAAACGTATTAATCGGCTCTACTCTAGCCAAGTATAATTGGCGTGGTGGGATAATATTCAAACCGAAAGCTGTCACGGTCAGAATAATAATTCGTCGCGATTGAACGAAACTCAACACGAATGAACAACCTGACTCAACAGAAGCATCGTTTCTCTTTCTATCTTCTTTCTCCGAATGTCTTCTTATCGCAGATCATTGTCCCTATATATAAGACCTCTAAATTCCCTTAGTTTTTTCACAAATCAAACATTTATTTTCCCAATAACAAAAAATCTTATATATACTTGTTTTGGATTTTTTGGTGTTTGCTTATGTTGTCCTAACTGTGAGGTTGTTTTGAGCTTCTGCCCTGTGTTCCTTTGTCTTGCTTGTATATAGCTTCCTTTGGAAGTAATATAATTCTTTCCAAAAAAAAAAAAAAATTACTTTTCTTGAATTTTTTCATCATTGATTATGATTTCTGCATCTCGCTGTTTAGAAATCACTGTTTTATCGGCGGAAAACTTGCGGTTGGCTGGGAAATCCGTGAAGAAAGATACTTTCGTCGTGGTTAAAGTTGATCCTTATCTGAATTTGAAATCGACAAGGGCAGATCATGAAGGGGGAAGCAATCCTTCTTGGAATCAAAAACTCGAAATCGACATGCCAACGCAAGCTCCGTTTATTTACCTGGAAGTACAATGCAAGGTTGGCTCAGGAAATAGAGTAATTGGGACAGCTAGTGTTCCCGTTTCTGATTTCCTAGGAGGTTATTTTCCAGAAAATTATTTGCATTTTTTGAGTTATCGGCTCAGGGATTCGAAGGGTGAAAAGAACGGCATTATTAATGTTTCTTTAAAAGTCAAATCGGTATCTGATTATGCAACTCCGGCTGTAAGAAAGAACTTTCCGGGTTACCCAAGTTCTTCCTCGTCATTATCATCGTCGTCACAGCCAACATGGGGAGTGCCAGTAGGGCAGAAGGATTATCATGGTCATCGAGGAGGAGCAGTGACAGGTGTTCCTGTTTGGTGTGCATCTCGTGCTTAATTTGGCATTTCCAAAATATGTATATATATTTTTTAGTCAATGGTAATAATAATTATCATTTGGTTACAAATAGCGGCCCCCTGACAGCAATCGTCTCTTTGATGACAGGCCGCAACCTGATAAACAAAACAGTGTCCTCTCTTGGATGACGTAAAAACGCTTTCTACAATACCAATAGTTAGGTTCGGTGATAAATATAATTTTTATTTTATTTAAGAGAGTTGAATTTTCAGAGTCAACATTTAGAAAATGATAATTTAAAAATGCACAACAGAAGTCATCTGAAAGCATATTTAATTTTAATACAGATGTACAAAATAACTTGTAGTCCATAAATGCGTGTTTCTCTTTAAAAACTTTCTGATAAAAAAAAAAAAAAAAAGTGGTTTATTTATAAAAATTTTAAGAAAAATTAACAAATTACAAGATTTCCCTCAAAGGGAAACCTCTACTGCTATTTAAACAAAAGTCATTGAGTATATCCTAAATTTCTTAAAAATTAATCAATTATTATAAGTCACTTGTATAGGAATATATATATATATATATATCATCCTTTTTAGGTAAGATTGAGTGATCAATGTAAGTAACGTGTATATTCTTTTCATAGAAAATGGAATTTTCCTAACTGTTGATGAATTGGTTGAACAAGAAATTTGCTTATTTTCAAATTAAAACAATATAAAATGAGGAGTGCTAAAAAATATTTTTATATTATATTTTTATATATATTTAATTATTTATCAAAATTTTTTAAAAATGAAAAGAAAAGAAGCAAACGATTAATTATAACATATTCGAATATATAAATTTTGTCTCATAATATTAATCATAAAACAAAAGTTATGCATGAAAAAAATATACTTAGAGCGAATGAATATTAGATGTTTTATACATTAAAAAATAAGAATGAAAAAATTAAGAAAAGACAAAATTATTGGAATAAATATAATATGAGTTTTGAAGAGTATAACAATAGAGCCACTTAAATTTATTTGCACCATTGTATTTATATTGATTTTAAAATATACCAGATATCTCACTAAAAGAGATCAGAATGTAAAAGAATAATAATGTAGGAAAAGTTGTTAGCACTGATCGCATAAAATTCTTTCTCACTCTTCTCAATACTCCAAAATAAATAAATAAATAAATTCTTCCTCACTGCTTACGAACTTAGGATTGCGTAATTATATGACCAGCAAATCCACCGGAAGTTGGGGAGAAATAAGGAGAAAATTTTCTAACAAATCCACATGCTACCGCTGATTATTTGCAAATTTTCTAACAAATCCACATGCTACCACTGATTATTTGCAGTTTATATCTCTTTTTTCTTCTTAATTAGCTTCGATTAGGATTGAAAATTATTATAACTTCTCTTAATTCATTGTTTATATTATATTTGTTTTAAAATATTAATCATTTAAGTTTTTGGCACATAGATTAAAAATATTATTAGATTGTCATAGATTAAAAAAATATATCTTTTTTTTTATATAGAAAAGTAAAAATAATTAATGCAAATATTTAGTGGAATAATAAATAGAGATTAAAGTTAGAAAAAATAATAAATATATTATTGAAATTCTAAAATGACAAATAAATTGAAATAAATTTTTTTTCTAAAAATGCAAATATTTTGAAATAAAGAGAATATATAGTTTGTCAATATAAGCATAGTGTTATAAAAATATAAAGAAAAGAAATTGAAAAATAAGTTGAGAGAATTGTATTTTTGTATATGTTTGTGTTACAAATGGGTTACAACCTATTTATAATAAATTAAAAAAAAAATACTAAAGAAAATAGGTTTAGTGATTTTTGTTAGAATTAAAGATTCCACATAAAAAAAAAAAAAAAAAGATCTCAAGATTTAATATAATGTTCAAGTCTCACTATCTAATAGCTTAATTTTTTAGATTGGATTTCAAGTTCTCACAACCAGTATTTAAAAAAAATGAATCGATAATCGAAATGGTTAGGTCACCGTATTAAACCAGTGGTCTAACCGGTTAAATAAAATTCCTTCATTTCTCCTCTTTTATTTTTTTAAATTTTTGATTGATTTTCATTGATAAAAGTTTAACCGGTTAAAAACAGGTCAAACAATGGTTAAACCAAAAATTTCGGTTTTTTAATTGAACTGAACCAAATTGGTTGACAATTTTCGATTCAATCAGTCGAATTGGCTAGTCCGGTCTAATTTTTAAAACACTACTCACAACTTTAATTAAGGATTGACATATAAAGAAAAATATATCACCTGTAAGGAAAAAATTAAATATAAATAAATAATTAAATAACATCCCTTCAAAATCAAGATGATAATATAGTCATTTAGTAAACAGTTTAACAAATAGATTCTCTAATAATGCATATTGCATTACACATATTTGGAACGACTATACATATATACATAATGAAGTTATTAAAATTTAGACTATCTTCATGAATAATGTTATTAAATATAGATATTCGTCTAAGGAAGTATATAATTGGACAACTATTTTTTAGGTTTCAATTTTTTTTTTTTAGTTCACAAGGAATTGAAGTTTTTATGATGATAATTCTTAATTTTTATATTTGAATAATTTAAATTTACTTGAAAATGTATATTATATATTTTAAATATAGTTTTTGAATTATATTTTGGATTTTTTTTTTCTTTTCCATTTCACTTCCAAGATATACCAAGCCGAGGGCTCAAAATGAAATGAAAAGCAAAGAATTGCATGGGGAAAGATAATTTAATTTAAAGTAGTCAATTTGACCCTGCATATTATTAGTCTCTCATCTTTAGTTCCTCTTGATTTTCCAACCCTTTTTTTTTTATAAAGGTTGGATTTCAAAGATCAATGACCGCATCAGGACATCTCAACTAGGTTGGCACCCCCTTAACGACCTTTTCATATTAAAGAAATCCAAAATCTAATTAAAACTAAAAGAAAATCCAAACAAATCAATTCAACCCTGAGACGGGCAAAACAAACCAAATGAAAAAATAGAAATTAATGTAAATTAACAAATCTAAAATTCTCCTTTCGGCTAATGTCTTCATAAATGAATCTTCCGCAGAAATCATGATAGGAGTTCCACCACTTTTCTTCAGAGCAATCACGGCCAAAATTTGCTAGCTTATTAGCAATAACATTACCCTCCCTGTAAGTATGAGACACAACAAAACTCATGTGCGATAAGTGTTGTAAACATCTACTCCAAGCTGTGCGGAGATGCCACGGAACTTGCATACAACGAGATTTTAAAAGATTAACCACGTACATAGAATCCGATTCTAACCACAAGGAATGCCAATCTAAAGACCATGCTTTATGATTGCAAAAATAGCCGCATGTAGCTCGGCTATATAGGCCAAATAATTGCCCGTGGGTAATGCAAAAGCACCAAGAGAATAGCCTCGATAATTCTGGAAAATCCCACCTCCACCTGATTGACCCGTAGACTCCAAATAAGAACCATCGGTGTTGACCTTCACCCATCCTAAAGGTGGATGCTGCCACCCTATAGATAAGACAACTGGGGCTTTGCTCGGAATGGGATTAATACACAATTGCCTTAATAATCTGAGATCACTATAAGTGTTCGACATTGATCCAACTCTAAAATAATCGGCTTCTCTAATAAGGCACCATATTTTGCGTAAAGAGATGAGAATATTTGGCTGAATGTCATCAAAAATGGCTGCATTTCGTGCTCCCCAAATTACCCAAACACAAGAAACAATTGCAACTTGCCAAAGAGCTCTAACTTGTGTGCTGAACTGTTTATTATAAGCTAGCACAATCAGATTATACAAATCCGTGGCTGGAAATATCGAAGACCCAAAGAGATCACCAATGCTATGCCATAAGGTCGTTGAGAAATTGCAGTCGAGTAACAGGTGATTTAATTTAAAGTAGTCAACGTGATCCTACATACTATTATTCTCTCATCTTTAGCTCCTCTTAATTTTCCAACCCTTTAAATGCTACTTTTCCTTTAAAATATTATTTCTCTGAATGATGAATAGTTGGCTTGATACTCTGTATAGTTAATTTTTCCAATTAAAGATGTGGAAATTCTAATGACTAGACAATTCACAATTGCAAATGTGAATCTTTATATATAAACCGTGATCTGCTTTATTTTGAAGACACTTTCAAGATAGGAAGATGCAACACTTACACAACAGACAATATTATTTAATTAAACAACCTCTTTTTTTTTTTTTTTTAAGTATTGAGTAAGGAACTTGATTTTGAATATTTTTGTCAAGCCGTGTAAAACAATTGGTGGCTTAATCTAGTAATCAAATTACCTAAGATAAGTTTAATATTTAAATTTCACTAACAGCACAAAATTTTAAAAGAGAAGAAATTTTATATTCTATCCATCTGTTGCATAACTTATGGAATTCATCCTACCCAAAGAACCCCTAACATGCACGTGAATTGGAATTCTATTAATGTACAAATTAATAGTATTCTCAGATAATATTGAAACAAAGGAATATTAAATATTAATGAAAATCTTAATTTTAATTTTAATAGTAATTTGAAAATTAATAGATAAATTAATTTTGGTTTTCATTTAGTTTATTTGATTAAACTAATATTAATATTAATTTAATTATTAAACTAATATATATTAGACTAATTGGGATGAGTAGACAATTCTTGGCATCACTAGTTATATTTGGTTCGCTTAATAGAATATACAAAAAATAAAATAATTATTATTGAGAAATAAAATATGATAAGAATAGAATAATTATTTCAATTTCATAATTTAGTTTATAATATATAATAATTATTCCATTCACATAAATGATCATAATATTCTTATAAATTAATTTCATTATTAATATTAAAATTAAATATAATTTTACCAAATTCTGTTCTATTTGGTTTAAAATTTAAAAAATAAAAATAAAAATATAAAAAAAAAAATAAGGCAATTGTGGTGAGTTTGGACTTGTCAATTTTTTTTAAGGGTAAAATAGAATTACTTTATTCTATAATTTAAAAAATACTAATTCTTTACTTTTTTATGAAATATATATTCTATAAAATTGTGAAATTATTATTTCATAAAATTAATATTTTTTATCTAAAATTTGAATTAAAGTATAGAATAAATATTCTAATATATAATAATTATTATATTTCTTGACTATTTCATAAACTAAACATAGCTTATATCTATATATAGATTCAACTCAAAAAGATGCTTAATTTGGCTCTTTCAATACCAAAAAAAGTGCAGTTTTAAGTTGATGGGTTCCTTGTGAGAATAATTGTAATAAAATTTTCTAAAAATTGAATATTCTTGATTAATATATATATTTTTTTCATATATTGAGCTTTGCTATAATTTTAAAGTTAGTGGTTTCGTGTCAATCTTTCTTAGTTTTATTTTTTTTTCAAACCAATATTTAAAAGAAAAAGGTTTATTTTTTCCTTCTTTTCTTAAAGAAAAGGGAAGGAAACTCTGGCATGCATATCACATAGGATTCAATTAAATTCTTTTTCCTTTGGTTATTAATCCAATCTTAAGTATTATTTAGTATAAGATATGTGAGCTAAGAAAGTAAAACTATTTGGAAAGCAAAACAAATTCATTTGCTTAGTATACATAATTGAACAAACTTCTTGTAAAAATATAAATAAGGATCTTTACTTTATAAGTTTGAGAAAAATAACTCTCTAGAGCCTAGTAAGTTGGATTTCCTGAGTTGATGGGCGAATTATTGCTCTTGCCTATATCGCATCAGCGTTTTGATCTTATTCAATTTGAATTTATATTTTCTCCATCATAATTATCACCATAATTTTTGTAAAAAAATATTTACAATAATTAGTTTGTGACACTTTATTTGTGAAAATGCATATATGGTCGAGATATATATAAATTAATATATTTAATTTCCATTAAATAAAATTGAGTAAGTAGGGTTAAGTATATTATCATCTTTTATATTATCAAGTCAAATAAAATAAAAAAGTGACTTTCTAGTAAGTTCATGCACCTTCATGAAAAATAACTTTCTCCAAAATTTACTTTACTTCCTAAAAAGTATATAGTCATGTCATACCAAAACCTTATTTACAACATCCGTCTAGGAAAAATAAAATCTTATTTAGTATTTATCCCGTCAATTTTGTACAAATAGCTGAAACTTTTCTCTTTGCTATTTAATTTCCTTCTAATTTCTAAACTAATTCTCCCTGTATATAAGGCTCTTAATACCTTATATGTCCATGATACTAGCGGTGTTATTTAAATATGGGAAGCATGTCCCAAACTTTGGAAATTGTAGTGTTATCCTATAAACACTTGCGTATCGATCAAAAATTTGTGAAGAAAAACACTTACATCATCATTAAAATTGACCATTTAAACTATTGCGCTACAAAAATTGATAAAGATGGAGAAAGGTACCCTTTTGGAAACCAAAAGCTCATAATTGACATGCCATTGCACGAACGCCTTATAGCCTAAAGGTTCACTGTAAGTTGAATTCTATGGACAAAATTATTGGAACGGCAAGAATTCCAGTAATAGATTTTATGGGAGGTTATTTACCGGATAATTATTTGAATTTCTTGAGTTATAGGTTAAGAGAAGATAGAGGTGAAAAAAATGGTACTATTAACCTTTCAATAAAGTTAAAATTGCCAAAATATTCCTTATCAAATAATAGGATGGTGCTTGAAAATAAAGCAGTTTCTACTGCGTCCAAGCTACCATTGGTAATTGGTAGCGAAAAGAATTTTGGCATTGGAATTGATTTTCCTACTTAAAGTTCCTGCAACAATGTGTAACTGATTATGTTTTTTAAAAATTAAATTTTAGAATTACTTTAAAGTGAAAATTGGTAAATTGATATTTTTTTCAAAAATATATTTAGAAAAAACACTTTATAAAAAATAATAAAAATAAAATAATAAAATCAAAAAAATTTAAAAAATAATTTTTTAGCCTCGAACAGAAATTCCAAACATCCTCAACGTCTCCTAGATGGCGCGCTGCAATCTTATAAACAAAACAATGTCCTCTCTTGCATGACGTAAAAGCGCTTTCTATAATACCAATAGCTAGTAAATATATTTTTTATTTTATTTAAGAGAGTTGAATTTTCGCAGTCAACATTAGAAAAGCGTAAATTCAAAATGCACTAGTTGTATAAAGTAACCTGTAGTCCATAAATGCGTGTTTCTCACTAAAAATTTTCTGATAAAAAAAAAAAAGTTTTACTCATAAAAATTTTAAGAAAAATTAACAAATTACAAGATTTCATCTTTGAGGGAAATCTTGTAATTTGTTAGGGAAAACTCTACTGCTATTTAAACAAAAGTCATTGAGCATATCCTAAATTTGTTAAAAATTAATCAATTATTATTGAAAGCTATAGGAATATATATATCATCCTTTTTAGGTAAGGTTGGGTGATCAATGTAAGAATGTAATGTGTATATTCTTTTCATATAACATGGAATTTTCCTAACAGTTGATGAGTTGGTTCAACGAGAAATTTGCTTATTTTTAAATTAAAGCAATATAAAATGAGCAGCGCTAAAAATCTTTTTTTTATATATATATTTAATTATTTGTCAAAATTTTTTAAAAATAAAAATACAAGAAGCAAAAGACTAGTCATAACATATTTAGATATATAAATTTTGTCTTGTAATATTAATTATAAAAAAAAAAAGTTGTGCATGAAAAAAAATACTTAGAACGAATGAATAGTAGATGTTTTATGCATTAAAAGATATGAATGAAAAAATTAAAGAAGGACAAAATGGAGTTTAAAGTATTGACATAAATATAATATGACATTTGAAGCTTTGGAAAAAAAAAAAAAAAAAAAAGACATTTGAAGAGTATAATTTGACCAATACTCCAACATAATTTGCACTGTTGTATTTATATTAATTTTATCACATAATGTCTCAATCAGAATGTAAAAAAATAATACAAAAAAAGTTCTTAGCACTCATCATATAAAATTCTTTCTGACTCTTCTCAATACTCCAACATAAATAAATGAATAAATAAATTCTTCCTCGCTGCCTGCGAAGTTAGGATTGCGTAATTATTTGACCAACAATTCCGCCGGAAGTTGGGGAGAAGTAAGGAGAAATTTTCCTAACAAATCCACATGCTACCACTGATTATTTGCAGTTTATATCTCTTTTTTCTTCTTAATTAGCTTCGATTAGGATTGAAAATTATTATAACTTCTCTTAATTCATTGATTATATTATATTTATTTTAAGATATCAGTCATTTAAATTTTCGACACATAAATTAAAAATATTATTAGATTGTCATAGGTTAAAAAATATATCTTTTTTTAATATAGAAAAATAAAAGTAATTAATACAAATGTTTAGTGGGATAATATATGGATGGTAAAGTTAGAAAAAATAAATATATTCTTAAAATTATAAAATGACACATAGATTGAAATAAAAAAAATTTCTAAAAATATAAATATTTTGAAATAGAGACAATATATGATTTGTCAGTATAAGCATAGCATTATCGAAATATAAAGAAAATAAATTGAATAAATAAATTGAGAGAATTGTATTTTTGTATATATTTGTGTTATAAATGGGTTACAACCTATTTATAATAAATTTAAAAATATAATAAAAATAAGGTTGGTGATCTTTGTTAGAGTTAAAGATTTCACATAAAAAATTAATATTAGATGTTAAGATTTAATATAATGTTAAAATCTTGCCACCACCACCTAATAACTTAATCTTTTGAATTGGATTTCAAGTTTTCACAACTTTAATTAAGGATCAACATATATATATATATATATCACCTGTAAAGAAAAAATTAAATAAATACGAATAATTAGATAACATCCCTTCAAATTAAAGATGGCAACGTAGTCATTTGGCAGACAGTTTAAGAAAGAGAATATCTAATAACGCAAATTGCATTACACATATTTGCAACGACTATACATAAATACATACTGAAGTTTTTAAAATTTAGACTATCTTCATGAATAATGTTATTAAATATAGATATTAAGGAAGTATATTATTGGACAACTATTTTTTAGGTTTCAATTTTTTTTTTTTTTTTGGTTCACAAGGAATTGAAGTTTCTATGATGATAATTCTTAATTTTTATATTTAAGTAATTTAACTTTTACTTGAAAAGTTTTTATGATGACAATTCTTAATTTTCATATTTGAATAATTTAAATTTACTTGAAAATGTATATTATATATTTTAAATATGGTTTTTGAATTATATTTTGGATTTTCCTTTTTCCATTTCACTTCCAAGATATGCCAAATGGGGGCGTCAAAATGAAATAAAAAGGAAAGAGTTGCATGGAAAAAGATAACTTAATTCAAAGTAGTCAACTTAATCCTGCAGACTATTATTCTCTCATCTTTAGTTCCTCTAAATGCTACTTTCCAACCCTTTAAATGCTACTTTTCCTTTAAAATGTTATTTCTCTGAATGATGAATAGTTAGTGATACTCAGTATAGTTAATTTTTCCAATTAAAGATGTGGAAATTCTAATGACTAGACAATTTACAATTGCAAATCTGAATCTTTATACAATGACTTTATAATTTATGATTATGGAGCAGCTATACCATCTATATATAAACCATGATCTGCTTTATTTTAAAGACACGTTCAAGATAGGAAGACGCAACACTTACACAACAGACAATATTATTTAATTAAACAACCATTTTTTTTAAGTATTGAGTAAGGAACTTGATTTTGAATATTTTTGTCAAGTCGTGTAAAACAATTGGTTGCTTAATCCTATGATAAGCTTAATATTCAAATTTCACTAACAGGACAAAATTTAAAAAGGAAAGAAATTTTATATTCTATCCATTTGTTGCATAACTTATGGAATTTATCTTACCGAAAGAGCCTCTAACATGCACATGAATTGGAATTCCATGAATGTACAAATTAATGGTATTCTCAGATAATATTGGAACAAAGAAATATTAAATATTAATGAAAATCTTAATGTCAATTTTTGATAGTAATTTGAAAAATAATAGATAAATTAATTTTGGTTTTCATTTAGTTTATTTGATTAAACTAATATTAATATTAATTTATTAAACCAATGAAAATCTCCTATGCATGGGTCAATGGAAAGTGAGATGGGGTTTTAATTTCTTATATCGGTAATATAATATACATGGGAAATATAAAAATTAACATGCTTCTTGAAAATTGTTATAGTTTTGAGATGTGTATATATTTATTCATTGTCTTTGTGTGTTTATATATTTCAAAAAATATTATATATGTTTTATTTAATAAAATTTGAATTCAAATTATTTTTAAAGAAATTAAAATTTATCATTCTCGATAACTTTTAATATTCTTTTATATCAAATATTATCATCGGTGGTGAGTCAAATTTCAATAAAAAAAATTGGTTTGTTTGGTATACATAATTGAATGAACTTCTACTAAAATTGTAAATAAGGATTTTTACTTCACAAGTTTGGGGGAAATAACTCTCTAAAGACTTGTAAGTTGGATTTCCTGAGTTGACGAACGAATTCTTGATTCTGATTATGCTGTAACAGTGTTTTGATACCATTCAATTTGAATTGATATTTTCTTCATCATAATTATCCCTATAATTTTTATAAAGAAAGATTTACAATAATTAGTTTGGGATGCTTTATTTATGAAGATGCATGTATGGCCAAGATATATATAAATTAAAATATTTAATTTCCATTAAATAAAATTGAGTAAATAGGGTTAGGTATGTTATCATCTTTTATATTATCAAGTCAAATAAAAAAAAAGTGACTTTCCAAGAAATTTTATGCAACTTCACAAAAAATAACTTCCTCCAAAATTTACTTTATTTCCTTAAAAGTATATAGTTATGTGATTCCAAATGATATAATAATCTTACTTACAACGTCCATTTAGGAAAAATAAAATCTTATGTAGTATTTACCCCATCAATTATGTACAATAGTTGAAACTTCTCTCTCCTTGCTATGTAACTTCCTTCTAATTTCTAAACTAATTCTCTATGTATATAAGGCTCTTAATGCCTTATACATCCATGATACTAGCAGTGTTATTCAGATATGGGAAGCAAGTCCCATACTTTAGAAATTACAATATTATCTTGTGAAGACTTGCGTATTCATCGAAAATCTGTGAAGAAAAACACTTACGTCATTGTTAAAATTGACCATTTAAACTATCATGCTACAAAGATTGATACAGATGGAGGAAGCTACCCGTCTTGGAACCAGAAGCTCATAATTGACATGCCATTGCACGAACGCCATATATCCTTAGAGGTTCATTGTAAGTTGAATTCCAGGGACAGAATTATTGGAACGGCGAAAATTCTGGTAACAGATTTTATGGGAGGTTATTTACCGGCGAATTATTTGAATTTCTTGAGTTACAGGTTAAGAGACGATAGAGGTGAAAGAAATGGTATTATTAATCTTTCAGTAATGGTGAAATTGCCGGAATATTTTTTATCAAATAACAAGATGGTGCATGAAAATAAAGTAGTTTCTACTACGTCCAAGCTGCCATTGGCAACTGGTAGCGAAAAGAATTTTGGCA
Source organism: Reutealis trisperma (assembly GCA_947687605.1). Taxonomy (NCBI): domain Eukaryota; kingdom Viridiplantae; phylum Streptophyta; class Magnoliopsida; order Malpighiales; family Euphorbiaceae; genus Reutealis; species Reutealis trisperma. The sequence continues at coordinate 2,560,435 of CANTUT010000033.1, read as the reverse complement.
TTGTAACTGGTTTTCCTATTTGGAGTGCCGGCAATAATGTGTAACTGATTAAGAAAAATAGAAAACTATTGCATGTATAACTATTGAAATTTTTATTCATTTGGTGCTGGTTTAATTTACTTTGCTCTGATGTTTCAGTAGATATTATTTTGATAAAAACTCTAATATATGAATTTATATTTACACATAATGTAACTGTTGAAGTTTTTTTTTTTAGTTTAATTTTTCTCTTATATATGTTGATGAACATTATTAATTACTTTCCATTATTTATTATCATCAAAATCTAGATTATCCTGATATAAAAATTAATTCTATTAATGTATAAATTTGTTTAAATACATTATATATTAAATTTAATTATTAAAATATAAGGTCAATCTTTTTTATTTTTAATATTAGATGAGTGGATAATCGAATTTGAATCAATTACTGAGAAGAACATACACTTTATCATTACGTTGATGTTCAATATTAGATCAATTTGGGTAACTAATTTATGTTGTGATTTTGGAATTGGAACTTAAAAAATTAACCAGATGGTTTTGGTTTGCTAGAACTGTGGATTGTTAAACACCCACCTACAGTAGACTTTTTTTTGGAAATAAAATAACCCCTTTACAGTAGACTTTAGTCGCACTGGCGGTGCGTCTAAAATTCAAATTCAGATGATCCGCTACCAATTCCAACATGGAAAGGAATACGAATGGCAACTAAAAAACGGATATTCAACTTTTGACCTCAGCTATGATTATTAGGTTGGAGCTGTCTATACAGATTGACTTTTCAATTAAAATTTTTTGGCCTGACAGAAAAACAACGTTATAAACTAAATCGGAAACCAGGGCACCGCAAAAGAAAATTCACACGTCAGATTCGCCAAAATTGAATTGTTGGCGATTGCAAAACTATATAAAGTCTTAAAAGACAGTTCTAGGAATCTACAGATAAAAAGCAGCCGTCTTTTTCACTTAATATTATTTTCTTGATTAATTTTTCTCATAGCAATAAATATCTAAAATTTTTATTATTAAATTATAATTTTATTATTAGTCATAAATAATTTTTATCATTGAATATTGATTCACGATTTTTATATATAAAAATAAATTAATCAACATTGATTTTAACATTAATCATTTATTTATTTACTTTTACATAAAATTCAAAGCATGTAAAAAATAAAATATATTAAAATTATTTATTATATAAATAATGTAAGGAGGCAACAATAGAAGAAAATACTCCAGCACCGATAGAGATAGCATTAGTAATAAACGATCTCCATCATTGAATATTGATTCACGACATGTTGTTAAGACTATGTATAAAAATAGATTAATCAACATTGATTTTAACTATAATTTCAAGTAATTGTTGTCGTTACTGAATATTAATTGAAATTGAATTTTTTTAAATATTCTTGTTTTATTATATGAGAAATATAAAATTATTACATCAATATATATATTTATTAATTAAATCAAAATTAATAAAAATTGATTAATGTTTATAAAATTCTATAAAAGTTTATGAAAGTCTTTTAAAATAAAATTTATAAAAGTTATTGACAAATTCATAAACTTTATAAAAGTTATTAAAAGTTTACAAACTTTACAAAAGTCATTCATTTAAAAAAAAATTATAAATATTTTTAAAAATCTTAATTGACTGCATCCCTGTAAATATAATTATAGATTAGAGAAATAATTAAATACTCCAAAATAAATAAATAAATAAATTCTTCCTCACTGCTTACGAACTTAGGATTGCGTAATTATATGACCAGCAAATCCACCGGAAGTTGGGGAGAAATAAGGAGAAAATTTTCTAACAAATCCACATGCTACCGCTGATTATTTGCAAATTTTCTAACAAATCCACATGCTACCACTGATTATTTGCAGTTTATATCTCTTTTTTCTTCTTAATTAGCTTCGATTAGGATTGAAAATTATTATAACTTCTCTTAATTCATTGTTTATATTATATTTGTTTTAAAATATTAATCATTTAAGTTTTTGGCACATAGATTAAAAATATTATTAGATTGTCATAGATTAAAAAAATATATCTTTTTTTTTATATAGAAAAGTAAAAATAATTAATGCAAATATTTAGTGGAATAATAAATAGAGATTAAAGTTAGAAAAAATAATAAATATATTATTGAAATTCTAAAATGACAAATAAATTGAAATAAATTTTTTTTTCTAAAAATATAAATATTTTGAAATAGAGAGAGTATATAGTTTGTCAATATAAGCATAACGTTATAAAAATATAAAGAAAAAAAATTGAAAAATAAATTGAGAGAATTGTATTTTTGTATATGTTTGTGTTACAAATGGGTTACAACCTATTTATAATAAATTTAAAAAGATACTAAAGAAAATAAGGTTAGTGATCTTTATTAGAGTTAAAGATCTCACATAAAATAATAATAAAATATATCAAGATTTAATATAATATTCAAGTCTCACCGCCTAACAGCTTAATCTTTTAGATTGAATTTCAAGTTCTCACAACCAATGTTTTAAAAAAATGAACTGATGATCGAACTGGTTAAGTCACCGTGTTGAACCAATGATCTAACCGGTTAAATAAAATCTTTTCATTTTTCCTCTTTTTTTTTTTTTTTTTTAACTTTTGGTTGATTTTCATTGATAAATATTCAACCGTTTAAAAACAGGTCAAACAATGGTTAAACCAAAAATTTCAGTTTTTTAATTGAACCGAACCGGATTGGTTGACAGTTTTTGATTCAACAGGTCGAACTAATTAATCCGGTCTAATTTTTAAAATACTGCTTACAACTTTAATTAAGGATCGACATATAAAGAAAAATATATGACCTGTAAGAAAAAAAATTAAATATAAATAAATAATTAGATAGCATCCCTTTAAAATCAAGATGACAATATAGTCATTTAGTAGACAGTTTAACAAAGAGATTCTTTAATAATGCATATTGCATTGCATATATTTGGAACGACTATACATATATACATACTGAAGTTATTAAAATTTAGACTATCTTTATTGTTGACTTAAGTTATTTCAAAACTTAGTCAATCTCTATTTTGATATTGTCAATCAAATTGAAAGTTATCTAATGTTTGTTCAAGTGTTTGTTTTGCAGAATATATCATATTTATTAATTGAGATTGAAAGAAAATCAAAATCTCTCAAAGTTATATAAATTGACTTATGAGTCGCGTCAAAGACAAAGAAGTTGCGACCGCGACCATGATTTTACGACCAAGACAATAAGAAGGCAAATTGTTCATTTTTCAGCCTCGAGACTCAGAGAGAATCGCGACCTCAATTGCGACCACAACCAAGGGCGCGATACCTTATTTGCGACCGCGAATTATAAGTCACGACTGCAAAATTCATACAGCATTCGGAAGAACGACTGCAAAATTCATACAGCATTCAGAGCTTCCAACAGATAGTTGAAAAACTAACGAGAAGATGCCATATGTGATCTAATTATAGTGGATTATGAAGATTACGACCGTGAAATACTAGTTGCGACCGCGAAAAGGAAGTAGAGACTACAAAAAAGGCTTAGCTATCGCGAACTAGCTCTGATAGTGCATTTAATGCAAGATATTGTGGCTATTGTGAGAATCCTTTTTGGTATCTCTTTGTAACGGAAATTTGGAGGTAATAAGTTATAAATAACCCTTCCAAAGACCCTCATTAAGAATCTAACAACTTTCATTTAAGCCAAATTCTTGTAATTTTAATTCTCAAAGTCTTACCTCTTAATTGTTATCATTTGGTTGTTGTAAGAACATTAATAGCCCAAAGGGTTAAGTGTTAGTCTTGAAAACACATATTGTTGGGTTGAAAGTGAGCCATTAGAAAATACTTGTATAAGTTTTAGTGTGAGTCGAAGAGAAACACTTGTAAAGGTTGTGTGTGAGCCATTGAAAATATATTGTAAGTTTGGAGTGAGTTTGAAACTCCTTATAAGTATTATCTAGTAGTAGAATATCCAATTGAAATTGGAGAGTAGATATAGGGTTCGTTAATACCCGAACCACTATAAAATTGATTGAATTCATTTTCCTTCCCTATCTCTTTCTATCTATTTTTTAATTTTCCACTAATTCAACCCCCTTCATAGTGCATAAGGGCAAGCATTCATGAATAATGTTATTAAATATAGATATTCTAAGGAAGTATATTATTGGACAACTATTTTTCAGGTTTCAATTTTTTTTTTTTTAGTTCACAAGGAATTGAAGTTTTTATGATGATAATTCTTAATTTTTATATTTGAATAATTTAAATTTACTTGAAAATGTATATTATATATTTTAAATATAGTTTTTGAATTATATTTTGGATTTTTTTTTTCTTTTACATTTTACTTCCAAGATATATCAAGCCGCGGTCTCAAAATGAAATGAAAAGGAAAGAGTTGCATGGGAAAAGATAATTTAATTTAAAGTAGTCAACTTGATCTTACATACTATTATTCTCTAATCTTTAGTTCCTCTTCATTTTCCAACCCTTTAAATGCTAGTTTTCCTTTAAAATATTATTTCTCTTAATGATGAATAGTTAGCTGATACTCTGTATAGTTAATTTTTCCAATTAAAGATGTGGAAATTCTAATGACTAGACAATTCACAATTGCAAATCTGAATCTTTATGCAATTACTTTATAATTTATGATTATGGAACATCTATACCATCTATATATAAACCATGATCTGCTTTATTTTAAAGACCCGTTCAACACTTACACAACAGACTATATTACTTAATTAAACAACCTTTTTTTTTTTTTTTTTTTTAAGTATTGAGTAAGGAACTTGATTTTGAATATTCTTATCAAGCCGTGTAAAACAATTGGTAGCTTAATCTGGTAATCAAATTATCTAAGATAAGCTTAATATTCAAATTTCACTAACAGGACAAAATTTTAAAAGGGAAGAAATTTCGTATTCTATCCATCTGTTGCATAAACTATGGAATTCATCCTGCCGAAAGACCCTCTAACATGCACATGAATTGGAATTCTATGAATGTACAAATTAATGGTATTCTCAGATAATATTGAAACAAAGGAATATTAAATATTAATGAAAATCTTAATTTCAATTTTAATAGTAATTTGAAAAATAATAGATAAATTAATTTTGGTTTTCATTTAGTTTATTTGATTAAACTAATATTAATATTAATTTATTAAACTAATATTAGTTTATTTGATAAATTAAACTTAATGAAAATCTCCTATGGATGGGCCAATGGAAAGTGAGACAGGGTTTTAATCTCTTATATCGGTAATGTAATGTACGTGGGAAATATAAGAATTAGCATACTTCTTGAAAATTGTTATAGTTTTGAGATGTGTATATATTTATTTATTGTCTTTGTGTGTATTTATATATTTCGAAAAATATTATATATGTTTTATTTAATAAAATTTGAATTCAAATTATTTTTAAAGAAATTAAAATTTATTATTCTCGAGAAATTTTAATATTCTTTTATATCAAATATTATCATCGGTGGTGAGTCAAATTTCAATAAAAAAAAATAATTATAATATATGGGTGCGTGACAATTAACTCAAAGAAAAGAAAATTCCAATAATAATTTCAATCCATTTTATGATGGATAGTTAGGCTGTTGTGCAAAAATTAGACTAATTGGGATGAGTAGACAATTCTTGGCATCGCTTTCGATTAAACTATGACTATATTTGGTTTGTAGAATAGAATATATAAATAATAAAATAATTATTCTTAAAAAATAAAATATGATAGGAATAAAATAATTATTTTAATTTCATAATTTAGTTCATCGCATAAAATAATTATTCGATTCATATAAATGAATATAATATTCTTATAAATTAATTTTATTATTAATTTTAAAATTAAATATAATTTTACCAAATTTTATTATATTTGACTTAAAATTTAAAAAATATAAATCTAAAAATAAAAATAAATAACGCAATAGTGATGAGTTTTGATTTGCCAATATTTTTTAAGGATAAAATAAAATTACTCTATTCTATAGTTTAAAGAATACTTATTTTTTAATTTTTTATGAAATATGTATTCCATAAAATTATGAAATTATTATTTCATAAAATTAGTATCTTTTATCTAAAATTTGAATTAAAACTTAAAATAAATATTCCATATAGAATAGCTATTATATTTTTACATTATTTCATAAACTAAATATAGCGTTTATCTGTATATAGATTCAACTCAAAAAGATGCTTAATTTGGCTCTTTCGATACCGGTAACAAATTTTATGGGATATTATTTACTGAAGAATTATTTAAATTTCTTGAGTTATAGGTTAAGAGATGGTAGAAGTGAAAGAAAAGGTATTATTAACCTTTCAATAAATGTGAAATTACTGGAATATTTCTTGTCAAATAACAAGATAGTGCCTGAAAATAAAGCTGTTTCTAGCGCTTCCAAGCTACCATTGGCAATTGGTAGCGAAAAGAATTTTGGTGTTGTAACTGGTTTTCCTATTTAGAGTTCCTGCAACAATGTGTAACTGATTAAGTTTTTTAAAAATTGCTTTTAGAATTGCTTTTAAGTGAAAATAGATAAATTAATATTTTTTTCAAAAACATATTTGAAAAAAATAATTTATAAAAAATAATAAAAATAAAATAATAAAAATTTTAAAATTTTAAAAATATTTTTTTAATTTTTAATATCAATCCCAAACACACCCATCGTCTCATAGATGATAAGCCACAGCCTTATAAACAAAACAGTGTCCTCTCTTGGATGACGTAAAAACACTTTCTACAATACCAACAGGTAGTAAATATATTTTTTATTTTATTTAAGAGAGTTGATTTTTCAGAGTCAACATTTAGAAAAGGGTCAATTCAAAATGCAACTAGATGTATAAAGTAACTTGTAGTCCATAAATGTGTGTTTCTCTTTAAAAATGTTCTGATAAAATAAAAAGTTTTATTTATAAAAATTTTAAGAAAAATTAACAAATTACAATATTAAATCTTTGAGGGAAATCTTGCAACTTGTTAGCGAAAACTCTAGTGCTATTAAAACACAAGTCACTGAGCATATCCTAAATTTGTTAAAAATTAATCAATTATTAATGAAAGCTACACATCACCCGTATTAGGAATTTATATATCATCCTTTTTAGGTAGAGTTGGGTGATCAATGTAAGTATGTAACGTGCATATTCTTTTCATATAACATGGAATTTTCCTAACAATTGATGAGTTGGTTCAACAAGAAATTTGCTTATTTTTAAATTAAAGAAATATAAAATGGGTAGCGCTAAAAATCTTTTTTTATATTATATTCTTATATATATTTAATTATTTATCAATTTTTTTTAAAAATAAAAAGATAAAAAGCAAACGATTAGTTATAACATATTTGGATATATAAATTTTGTCTCATAATATTAATTATAAAAAAAAAATTTGTATGAAAAAAAATACTTAGAACGAATGAATATTATATGTTTTATGCATTAAAAAATATGAATGAAAAAAATTAGAAAATACAAAATAGAGTTTAAAGTATTGAAATAAATATAATATGACATTTGAAGCTTTGGAAAAAAAAAAAAAAAAAAAAGACATTTGAAGAATATATCAATAGTGCCACTTAAATTTATTTGCACTACTGTATTTATATTAATTTTAAAAAATACCAGATGTATCAATAATAGAGATCATAATGTAAAAAAAAAATAATACAAAAAAATTTCTTAGCACACATCACATAAAATTCTTTCTGACTCTTCTCAATACTCCAACATAAATAAATAAATAAATTCTTCCTTACTGCTTACGAACTTAGGATTGCGTAATTATATGACCAACAAATCCACAGGAAGTTGGGGAGAAATAAGGAGAAAATTTTCTAGCAAATCCACATGCTACCACTGATTATTTGCAGTTTTCTTCTTAATTATCTTGGATTGGGATTGAAAATTATTATAACCTCTCTTAATTCAATGTTTATACTATATTTGTTTAGAATATTAGATATTTAAGTTTTCGACACATAGATTAAAAAGGTTATTAGATTGTCATAGCTTGAAAAATATATTCTTTTTTTAATGTAGAAAAGTAAAAGTAATTAATATAAATATTTAGTGGAATAATAAATGAAGGGTAAAGTTAAAAAAAAAAATATATTATTAAAATTTTAAAATGACACATAAATTAAAATAAAAAACTTTCTCTGAAAATAAAAATATTTTGAAATAGAAAAAGTATATAGTTTGTCAATATAAGCATAGTGTTATAAAAACATAAAGAAAATAAATTGAGAGAATTGTATTTTTGTATATATTTTGTGTTACAAATGGGTTACAACCTATTTATAATGAATTTAAAATTTTACTAAAGAAAATAAGGTTGGTGACCTTTGTTAGAATTAAAAATCTCATATAAAAAAATAATAAAAAATCAAGATTTAATATAATATTTAAGTCTCGTTACCTAACAGCTTAATATTTTATATTGGATTTCAAATTCTCACAACCAGTGTTTTAAAAAATCGGACCAATGATCGAATCGGTCAGGTCATCGATTGAACCAGTAATCCAACTAGTTAAATAAAATTCATTCATTTCTCCTTTTTTTTATTTTAATTTTTGATTGATTTTCATTGATAAATATTTAACTGGTTAAAAACATATCAAAATCGGTCAAATAATAGTTAAACCGAAAAAAAATCTTGGTTTTTTAATTAAACCAAACTGAACTGGCTAGCGGTTCTCGATTCAACCGATCATACCGTCCTGTACGGTTTAATTTTTAAAATACTGCTCACAACTTTAATTAAGGATCGACATATAAAGAAAGATATATATCATCACTTGTAAAGAAAAAAATTAAATATATATAAATAATTAGATAACATTCCTTCAAACCCAAGATCGCAATGTAATCATTTAGTAGAGAGTTTAATAAAGAGATTCTCTAATCATGAATATTGCATTACACATATTTGGAACGGCTATACCTATATAAATACTGAAGTTACTAAAATTTAGACTATCTTCATGAATACTGTTATTAAATATAGATATTCTAAGGAAGTATATTATTGGACAACTATTTTTTAGGTTTCAATTGTTTTTTTTTTTAGTTCACAAGGAATTGAAGTTTTTATGATGATAATTCTTAATTTTTATATTTGAATAATTTAACTTTTACCTGAAAAGTTTTTTTGATGACAATTCTTTATTTTTACATTTGAATAATTGAAATATACTTGAAAAATGTATATTATATATTTTAGATATAGTTTTTGAATTATATTTTGAATTTTTTTTCCATTTCACTTTCAGGATAGACCAAACCGCGGGCTCAAAATGAAATGAAAATAAAAAAATTGCATTGGGAAAGATGATTTAATTTAAAGTAATCAACTTGATCCTACATACTATTAGTCTCTCATCCTTAGCTCTTCTTAATTTTTCAACCCTTTAAATGCTACTTTTCCTTTAAAATATTATTTCTTTGAATGATGAATAGTTAGCTGATATTCAGTATAGTTAATTTTTCCAATTAAAGATGTGGAAATTCTAATGACTAGACAATTTACAATTGCAAATGTGAATCTTTATGCGATTACTTTATAATTTATGATTATGAAGCAGCTATACCATCTATATATAAACCATGATCTGCTTTATTTTAAAGACACGTTCAAGATATAGGAAGATGCAACACTTACACAACTGACGATATTAATTAATTAAACAACCATTTTTTTTTTTTTTTTTAAGTATTGAGTAAGGAACTTGATCTTGAACTTAATCTAATAATTGGTAGCTTAATCTAGTAATTCCTTGTGAACTAAAAAAAGGTCACCAACCTTAATCTAGTAATCTAGTAATTCCTTGTCAAGTCGTGTAAAACAATTGGTAGCTTAATCTAGTAATCAAATTACCTAAGATAAGCTTAATATTCAAATTTCACTAACAGGACAAAATGTTAAAAAGGAAGAAATTTCATATTCTATCCATCTGTTGCATAATTTATGGAATTTATCCTACCGAAGGAACCTCTAACATGCACATAAATTGGAATTCTATGAATGTACAAATTAATGGTATTCTCAGATAATATTGGAACAAAGGAATATTAAATATTAATGAAAATCTTAATTTCAATTTTTGATAGTAATTTGAAAAATAATAGATAAATTAATTTTGGTTTTCATTTAGTTTATTTGATTAAACTAATATTAATATTAATTTATTAAACTGATATTAGTTTATTTGATAAATTAAACTTAATGAAAATCTCCTATGGATGGGCTAATGGAACGTGAGATAGGGTTTTAATCTCTTATAATATCGGTAATGTAATGTACGTGAGAAATATAAGAATTAGTATGCTTCTTGAAAATTATTATAGTTTTAAGATGTATATATATTTATTCATTGTCTTTGTGTGTATTTATATATTTTAAAAAATATTATATATGTTTTATTTAATAAAATTTGAATTCAAATTATTTTTAAAGAAATTAAATTTTATTATTCTCAAGAACTTTTAATATTCTTTTATATCAAATATTATCATCGGTGGTGAGTCAAATTTCAATAAAAAAAATAATTGTAATATATGGGTGCGTGACAATTAACTCGAAGAAAAGAAAATTCCAATAATAATTTCAATCCAATTTATGATGGATAGTTAGGCTTTTGTGCAAAAATTAGACTAATTGGGATGAGTAGACCATTCTTGGCATCACTTTCGATTAAACTATGCATATATTTGATTTGTAGAATAAAATATATAAATAATAAAATGACTATTCTTGAAAAATAAAATATGATAGAAATAGAATAATTATTCCAATTTTATAATTTAGTTTATAGTATATAATAACTATTCTATTTATATAAATGATCATAATATTATATAAATTAATCTTGTTATTAATATTAAAATTAAATATAATTTTACTAAATTTTATTCAATAAATAATTTAAATGCATAATAAATAAAATTTTTATTTGACTTAAAATTTAAAAAATAAAAATAAAAATCTGAAAATAAAAAAAAATAAGGTAATAGTGGTGAGCTTGGACTTGTCAATATTTTTTTAAGAGTAAAAATAAAATTGCTCTATTATATAGTCTAAAGAATATAAATTCTATACTTTTTTTTTTGTGGAATATGTATTCCACAAAATTATAAAATTATTATTCCATAAAATTAGTATTTTTTATCTAAAATTTGAATCAAAATTTAGAATAACTATTTTATATAGAATAACTATTATATTTTTTTTAACTATTCCATAAACTAAACATAGCATATATATATATATATATATATATTCCACTCATAAAGATGCTTAATTTGGCTCTTTCGATACCAAAAAAAGGTGCAGTTTTATTTTTAAGTTGATGGTTTCCTTGTGAGAAATTATAAATTGTAATAAAATTTTCTAAAAATTGAATATTCTTGATTAATATATATATTTTTTTCATACATTGAGTTTTGCTATAATTTTAAAGTTAGTGGTTTCGTGTCAATCTTTCTTAGTTTTATTTTTTTATTCAAAAGCAACATTTAAAAAAAAAAAAAGTTTATTTTTTCCTTCTTTTCTTAAAGAAAAAGGAAGGAAACTCTGTCATCATACCGCATAGTATTCAATTAAATTCTTTTTCCTTTCGTAATTAATTCAATCTTAAATATTATTTGTTATAAGACAAGTGAGTTAAGAAAGTAAACTATTTAGAAAATAAAAAAAAAATGGTTTATTTAATATACATAATTGAATGAATTTCTCCTAAAAGTGGAAGTAAGGATCTTTACTTCATGAGTTTTGGAGAAATAACTCTTTAAAGGCTAATAAATTGGACTTCTTGAGTTGATAGGCAAATTGTTGATCCTGATTAAAACATAACAACGTTTTAATTCCATTCAATTTGAATTGATATTTTCTCCATCTTAATTATCATCATAATTTTTGTAAAAAAAAGATTTTACAATAATTAATTTGACACGCTTTATTTGTGAAAATACATGTATGGCCAAGATATATATAAATTAATATATTTAATTTCCATTAAATAAAATTGAGTAGATAGGGATAGGTATATTATCATCTTTTATACTATCAAGTCAAATAAAAAAAAAAGTGACTTTTCAGAAAATTATATGCAACTTCACGAAAATAACTTTATCCAAAATTTACTTTATTTCCTAAAAAGTATATAGTCATGTGATACTAAATGATATAATAATCTTATTTACAATGTTCATGTAGGAAAAGTAAAATCTTATTTAGTATATACCCCATCAATTCTGTACAATAGTTGAAACTTCTCTCTCCTTGCTATTTAATTTCCTTCTAATTTCTAAACTAATTCTCTCTATATATAAGGCTCTTAATGCCTTATACATCCATGATACTAGCAGTGTTATTCAAATATGGGAAGCACGTCCCATACTTTGGAAATTACAGTATTATCCTGTGAAGACTTGCGTATTGATCGAAAATCTGTGAAAAAAAACACTTACGTCAATGTTAAAATTGACCATTTAAATTATCGTGCTATAAAGATTGATATAAATGGGGGAAGCTACCCGTCTTGGAACCAGAAGTTCATAATTAACATGCCATTGCATGAACGCCTTATATCCTTAGAGGTTCACTGTAAGTTGAATTCTAGGGACAGAATTATTGGAACGGCGGGAATTCCAGTAACAGATTTTATGGGAGGTTATTTACCGGCAAATTATTTGAATTTCTTGAGTTACAGATTAAGAGACGGTAGAGGTAAAAGAAATGGTATTATTAATCTTTCAGGAAAGGTGAAATTGCCGAAATATTTTTTGTTTAATAACAAGATAGTGCCTGAAAATAAAGCAGTTTCTACTACGTCCAAGCTGTCATTGGCAATTGGTAGCGAAAAGAATTTTGGCATTGCAACTGGTTTTCCTATTTGGAGTGCCGGCAACAATGTTTAATTGATTAAGAAAAATAGAAAACTATTGCGTGTATAACTGTTGAAATTTTTATTCATTTGGTGCTGGTTTAATTAACTTTGCTTTGATGTTTCAGTAGATATTATTTTGATAAAAACTCTAATATATGAATTTATATTAACATATAACGTGACTGTTGATTTTTTTTTTTAGTTTAATTTTTCTCTTATATATTTTGATGAACATTATTAATTACTTTCCATTATTTATGATCATCAAAATCTAGATTATCCTGATATAAAAATTAATTCTATTAATGTATAAATTTGTTTAAATACATTATATATTAAATTTAAATATTAAAATATAAGGTCAATCTTTTTTATTTTCAACATTAGATGAGCGGATAATCGAATTTAAATCAATTACCGAGAAGAACATACACTTTACCATCACGTTGATGTTCAATATTAGATCAATTTGGGTAACTAATTTATGTTGTGATTTTGGAATTGGAACTTAAAAAATTAACCAAATGGTTTTGGTTTGCTAGAATTGTGGATTGTTAAACACCCACTACAGTAGACTTTTTTTTTTTTTAAAAAAAATAAAATAACCCCTTTACAGTAGACTTTAGTCGCACTGGTGGTGCGTCTAAAATTCAAATTCAGATGATCCGCTACCAATTCCAACATGAAAAGGAATACGCAATGGCAACTAAAAAAGGGGTATTCAACTTTTGACCTCAGCTATGATTCTTAGGCTGGAGCTGTATATACGGATTGACTTTTCAATTAAAATTGCCTGGCCAGATAGAAAAACAACGTTATAATCTAAATCGGATGCAAAAGAAAATTCAGACGTCAGATTCGCCAAAATTGAATTGTTGGCGATTACAAAACTATATGAAGCTTTAAAAGACAGTTCTAGGAATCTACAGATAAAAGGAGCTGTCTTTATCACCATTTACCTCTGATCATTTTGTTTCAACTATATGTTGGTGGAGTGCTTTTGACTTGGAAAAGTAATTTGGCCGCGTAATTAAGTATAATTATAGGTTAGAGAAATAATTAAATACTCCATCTATGTTGGAGAGAGGGATGATTTTTCTTTTTTCTTCTTTAAAAAAATAAAAAAAAGGAATAAGGAATGATTTGTAAATTGACAATTGCGAATTAGGTTGAGTATATATATATAAAAAAGCAAGGATATGTTTTTCACTGTATTGAATTTTGAATTTATCCTAAATTTTGATTAATAATTAAGGAAATGCTACTTGCCAATAACTTTCCTATAGCCAATAAATCATGATAATTTATAAGCCTTGGTAAAGTCAGAAATTTCATCTAGTGGCGTCACTGTAACACTAAATTCATTTTAATATTAATGATTATAAGTTACAATTTTACATTTATTTTATAGGAATAAAAATTTATTTAAAAATTCATATTATTAATAGAATAAATTTAGTTATATTTAAATTAAATTATGCTAAGATTTATAGAATTTATAACTAAATTATAAATTAAAAATATTAAATATAAATTCATATTCAATATATAAAATGATATTAGAATTCATTCATAAATTAATTTTTTGAAAACTTTATTTACATATATATATATCATCAAATGACTTTCATATTCCTTTATTCTAAATATAATATAGTATTTTTATTTAAAAGAAATTTAATATTTTTCATATTTGATTCAGAGTAATGTATAAAATAAAATAAAGATAAAAATTTAAAAATATATTTTTTATTTTTTAAAATGGTCTTTAAAATTATTTTATAAATTTATTAATTGTGCCTCTTAAACAAATATATCTTTACTCAAAAATTAAAAACATGTGAATTAACAATTCAAATGAGATAACGGCATAATTTCGAGAATAAAATTTAAAATATACATAACTTTTAGAAATTCTTAAATATTAAAAAAGTTTAGATTCAAAAATCAAAAATCAAATAAAGTTGAATGACATTAATAATTTGAATGAGTCAAAATATATATTTTTATGAGAAGAAAAAATAAAATTTATAAAAATTTTAAGAATTCAAAATATTTTAGTGGAGTCATGTTATATTTTACCAATTTCAACGAGAATACTTTAAAAATTTTAGGATAATTCTAAATGACGCTATTACAATAATTATATAATTTTTTGACATAACTTATGATGTATTTAAGAGTAATTATAATATTTTTTATTTTTTATTGTATAATGCGTTCAAATTTTATTAGTTTGCATCAATTTTTTTTTTACACAACTTTTGTTACTTATATTATTTAAAATTTTAATAAAATCATTATTTAAAAGACATATAAATTAGCAAAATTACTAAAAATTTCAGTGGAATCACATCACCCCCGCTCAACACCACATGCCTCTGCCCTTGTTTACAAGGTACAGCCAAAGAAGGTTGGCGCTTGGTGCGCACTTTATGATAACATTTACTCTTGTTCTTACTTTCTTCAACACAAGGGAAGCTGCCGTTGGGCCCTTATCTTTGAAGCCATTTAAATTCTCAATCAATTGCTTTGTTGTTTTGCGGTGGTTGTCATCAATATACAATTACAATGCCTTTTTTTTTTACACGGTTTCACATCATAGGAGAATTACTTAGTATACATTTTTCTTTTTCAATTTGCTTGGTACTATTTTAATTTCTAGCTCTTTCAAGGTGTTGTCTTTAGGTGTTTCTTTTGCAGTGGTTTGGCTTTTGTTTTGGTTTATTTTCAGTTTGCATCAATGTTATTTTTGCATATTTCCACATTTAATATTATCCCTCTACTTATAAAAAAATATATTTAATTAGTATTATTTATTTTTGTTATTAAT
This sequence comes from Reutealis trisperma, assembly GCA_947687605.1. Classification (NCBI taxonomy): domain Eukaryota; kingdom Viridiplantae; phylum Streptophyta; class Magnoliopsida; order Malpighiales; family Euphorbiaceae; genus Reutealis; species Reutealis trisperma. The sequence continues at coordinate 2,544,641 of CANTUT010000033.1, read as the reverse complement.
ATATAGTACTAAGTAATACATGATGTAAATTTTGAATTTTCATAAATTAAAAAGATTTTTTATTCATATTAATATTATATTAATTATAGACGAAAGATGTCAACTAGCACCAGTGGTCTAGTGGTAGAATAGTACCCTGCCACGGTACAGACCCGGGTTCGATTCCCGGCTGGTGCAACGAAAGTGTTAGAACTGTGATGACATTTGTGCCCTTGTGATAGTTGGGTCTGTCACGATCTTCTGAATTTGAAGATGATACCGGGCACGCCTGAGCTCTAACTGGTTTTATTTTTTTCTCCAATATATAATAATAATTTTTTTTTTAATTTTTCCAACATATCAAATTAAATATTTTTATAATCATTCATTATTATTTTTATTTTTTTTCCAATATATAATAATAATTTTTTCTATCTTTCCAATATATCAAATATTTTTTAAAATGATTCATTATTACTTTTAGAAAATTTTTAAAAAATATTGATGTTTTGTATGAAAAATAATTTAGGCCTCATTTTTTAAAAATACACCTTCACTAAATTTATAAATTGAGAAATATACTATATGGTATTAAAATTGAATAACTAATGTGTAATTAACTGATATTGTAGTTTAGTGATAAAATGAAATTATTTTAGAAGAGGACGTTAGAATTCAAATCTTACCGATATTAATTTTTTCCTATTAATGTTAAAAAAAATTAACTTATAATTAAATTTAATATTTAAAAAACTATGGACTTAAGTGTAAATATTTTAAAATGTTTGAGGGCGGAAATTTTTTTTAAAAGTTTGGGAATTAAAATAAAAATAATTTTTAAATGGGGGATAAAGCAGTATATAAGAAATTAAAATTGTTTGGAAATCAGGGACACCCAAATTGTATATATGATTTTTAGGGAAATTATTGCGCAAATTTTTTTTTATTGAAAAAAAAAAAAAAAAGGAATGAGCACAAAGAGGTAGTTTTACGACCAAATTAAAATATACACTTATTATTATAAATTGAATTTTATGGGTACATTAATATATCTAATGTTCACAACACTTTTAAATTAATACGTATGATTATTGTGGCAATTTGTTTCATCAATTATAAATTTTAATTTCTTTTGAAAATTATATCTTTCATTTTATTTTTCCTCGATAATTCAACACTTGGAGCTACACAATAATTTTTCTCTCTTATTTTACTTCACCAGTAGCGTATATTTATATAAATTGAATACTGATTGTATTAGTATAATATTCTTTTTTATTATAATCAATAATAGTGTTATATTGTATTTTTTATTTATTTATTGTATAACTAACAATAGGTAGTATTTAAAAAAATAATAATAATAATACTTACTTTATATAAGGTGGAAAAGCTGCTTATGAATCATTTTATAAAAAACAAACGGACCTTTGAGCTGTGAAGCACCAGTGGTCTCGTGGTAGAATAGTACCTGCCACGGTATAGATCCGAGTTCGATTCCTGGATGGTGCATCTAATTTGAGCAATGATGACAATTGCATGCTTGTGATGGTCGGGTCTCTCACTGTCGTCTGATCTTAAGATGAATAGCGGTGCTACTGAGCTCATTATAATGTATTTTAAAAAAAAAAAAAATTTTTAGTTGCCGGTTACCTTTGAGCTGCAACAACTACTGCCTAATTTATAAAGGAAACCGTAACTGATTTCTATCCGTTCATATTTTCATTCTGTTTCTATAATGGGTGACAATAATATCATCATAAGTATTAAGCACGAGGACTAGTAGAAACTACATATAGTTATACGATGAGATGGTTACTATTGTTAAACGGGGACAGCATCTAAAGCCATCCTCAGATCCAATAAAGATGGTCATATGCACATGATAACACAAATAAGGAAGAAGCTTTATCCCATTCTTATAGAAAACGTAGTTTCCATACTTCTTCACCTCCAATTTGGTTGCCTACCTTTAGAATGTTAAACTTGCTGAGAGGGCAGGTTGCATTGATGTAAAGCCATTTATCTATGCATGAGCAGTGGAAATGGTGGTGGCAAAGAAATTCATACAGCTCAGTTCCACCTTCATAGGGAGCGAGGCAATGCAGCATTCCTGCAATTTATAATAACAAAGGCATGTTAAAAGTATGTTGAAAATAAAGAACAATAGGAGCTGCAACACCACACATGCAAGATATAAAATCAGGGTTCACTTCATGACGATTCTTAAATGATAGATTTTATCATATAATTTTGTATAGCAGTTAGAGATGTCAAAATAATGGGGTGGCAAATCGGAGGTTGGCTGGTGCATCAATCTACTAACAAATCGGAGGACCCATAAAAATTAAACCACCTATGCATTTTCACCATGCATGGAGTGAAGTAACAAATAAATGCCAAGTACAATTTATCGTGGTGTCCCTCTCACACGAAGGACCCGCACAAAATTTAAAAAAAAAAAAAGAAGAATAAGAAGATTGTCAAAATGTGAGGCATTCGGTGTCTACAAAATTTGTCAAAAAGATAGTCATATTATTTGTCAAAATTGGAAAATGTAAATTATTGTACAGCATTTTGGATGATTATAAAAAGGCATGTAATAGAAGGCCTAATACACAGATTTGCATAGAAATGCAATAAACACCAAAGAAAAGTTTTTTCTGAAAGAAAAATAATTTAAAGAGAGTTCTAGAGTTTTTAGGAAATAATTCCTAAAAAGTGAGTGACAAAATAGTGAAAAAATATTTTAAGTTATTTTTTAAAAACAATGTGAATGTTCTATTTTGGTAAGATCTCATTTTAATATTGTATTACCTATAAAATTGATATAAAGAAGTCTATCTTTGTACCTACTATTTCTAATAATAAAAGTTTTATTCGGAATTTGTTCCGTGGACGTAATCTACAATTTAGAGTGAATCACATTAAATTGTTGGTGTCATTTTTGTTGATTACTATTATTCTGCATTTATTTTGTTAATTATACCCGCTATGCCCAACACAATTGACATATCTACATGATTAAAATTAGAAAATGAAAAGAGCATCTACTGGCATAAGAAAACATCAATGCACCCTTGATGAGTTTTTGGCCATGAGGTCTTTCATGGAATTTGATCTTAAAATTTATCCAAGACGACAATTGAATATTTATTATTTTTAATTTCAAAATTTCAAAAGTTACAGACAATTGAGTGGTGAAATCAAGTAATGATGGGTCAAAGAAAGAAGCAAAGAAAGTAAGCAGTAATGTATCTAGTCTGAGATAATCTGTGCAGATTTCAGATTATCTCAATCATAATCATCCAATCACCAGTGTTGAACTAGGAATTGCTTCCAGCTGAACCATTTACAACATTTAGTTTGCTTTCAAAGAACAATCTCTATGAGAGGAGGGAAGGGTTCATATGATAACTTTCAACAGTAACTTCGCATCCACAAAAATAACTCTTAGCAGGATACTATATGATAAATGTGCTTTTCAGCTAAGAGATTCACCTACTTTCTCTCAATTTACTGTTAACTACGTTGCCTCCTAAAATTGGTGTATGCATATACGTAATGTTGCGCACGTGTAGACAATAAATAAATAAAACAAATATACTGAACTGCAGAAAAAGAGGGATCTGAGAAAATACCCGATCAATCATGGCATATAGGATTCCAATAATACATGGAAGGCAGCGGCATATAGCAATATTAATGAGAAATGCAACAGCAACACAGATAATTACAAAAATTACATCGATTCGAAAGCAAGACATGAAATACAAAGCCCGCATAACAAACAAATAAATGAGTCAATAAACATGCAAAATATATCATGACATAATCTAAACCACATCATAGGAAAATTTAGTTGAAACAAACAAATATAGCTGAGGTGAATCACGTGTCACATTCTAGAATACCCAATAGAATCCAACTATCCACCAGATAAATGAAAACATTGTATTTGCAAACATGATAGGATTCTCATATCCATAATAAATTCATAAAATTATAGGCTTAAAAAGTTAGAAGGTTGAACTCAAAAACTTAACCGAGCAAGCATAATCAAATTCACAACATTTGAGCAACTCATTACTTTTATTCCCATGAGAGATAATAAAAGTTGAAAGGATAAGATGATAATATATTATCTATTTAAAGAAAAATAAAGACTTGTCGTATTTCCTATTGAGGTAAACATGTCTTCAAGCCAAGAAATAAGAAAACAAAATCCTACATAGTTTCATCATCATTGCCATGCTGTTCTGCCCCATAGCCTATAGAATCTCCCCCGTCACTTCCCAATCCCGAACTGGAATCCCGGTTTCTCTAATGACCACTCGGTCCCAATCTCGTATCCATTCCATCAAGCCGCTTTCTGTACTTGAAGATCACACGTGCAATATGAAACACGCACTGCAAAGCATATTCAATTATCCACAGCCTCAACGGCACCCCAGGGTCCTCCTTCACGCTCAACCCAAACACTATAACAGCAATCCCCATGAACACCAAATTCCATAACACATCGAGCACAATAATCGGCTTCGAGTAAGCCCAGTCGATCTAGCGCTCTTCGAGCTGCTCCGCTGCATTTTCACTGCAACATCATGCTATAGCTGTTGGCTGGCCGGAGGAGCTGAACAGCCGCACCAAGAAGAGGCTGCGGAGGACGCCATAATAGACATCGACTTGGGAGGAGGGCGTCTGCAATTGAGTGGGTTAGGAGCAGCGAGGAGTCGAGGGAGTCAGATGGTGGAAACGACACTGAAGGAAACAAACACTGTTATAGTGACGAGGATTTGAAAAATAGCGTTTTTATTGGTCCTTGTTTCATTATATTATTATTATTATTATTATAGTACCAAATATATATATATCTATCATTGCATGAATTGCTAGCCTAATCCGATGCGAAGTCAATTTATATCATTGATCCCAAATTACGTAATATCATAGTTTCTGGTCAAAATACGTCGTTCTATTTAAAAATATATATATATATATATCACAACAATATTTGAATCACAATGAAATTTCTTCTAATGAGAGCTAGATCTTCTTGTTTTTCTTGTTTTTCTTCACTTTTCTTTTTCGAAATAATAAAGCCCGATCTTCTTCTTTGAAATTGTTTTTATTTTTTTATTTTATTCTTTTTTTGAACCAATCTTCTTCTTCCTCATTTTTTTTCATAATCTTTATTTTTTTATGAGTTTTTATACTATTTGTTTAAATATTTTGAGTTTTTTTTTTATTTGGAGTTCGATTACTTGGTATCTTCATTATTTAATATTAAACTTTAAATTATCAAATTCATTAGATTTAAAGTTTAAATTCATCATATATAACTGCCATATTTATTAGATATAAAATTGAGATTCATCATACATCACATGCAGATTTATTATCTTTTTATTACTAGATTCATGATTTAATTATTTTATAATTTAATTTCATCCATTGCTCATATTTAAAATTTTCATTTTTTAATATTTCACATATAATTATGAGGTTTATTATATTTAAAATTTAAATTTATCACATATAACTATCAGGTTCATTAGATATAAAGTTTAAATTCATTATATATCACATAAAGATACATTATCTTTTATTGTCAGATTCATTATTTAATTATTCTATAATTTAATTTCATTCATTCCTCATATTTAAAGTTTTTATTATTTAATATTTCATATATAATTATAAGGTTCATTAGATTTAAAATTTAAATTCATCACATATAACTATCAGATTTATTAAATATAAAATTTAGGTTTGTTAAATAACACATAGGATTCATTATATTTTTACTTTTAGATTTATGATTATAAATTAATATTAAATTATGTATTTTATTTTTTATTAATCAACAACCAGCTTTTTGACCTAATCGAGTAAAATTCAAAGCAAAATGATTGATTAAAAGACAGTTTCCAATAATATCATGTTGGACTACTCAACAAATGATATAAAAAATACAAAAAATAAATGAAAGAAAATGTTTAGGCAAAGGAAGAGTAATAGAAGGTTTATATGACCTAACATTAATAGAAAAAAGAAGAAGAAGAACGGGAGCAAGAGTATGAGAGATTAAGGTTCAAGGGAAATCGGTTGCACCAAAAGGATGACAGTGGAAGAATAGTTTTGATTTTTGAAATTTTATCTTTTAATTAAAAAAAAAAAAAAAAAGGCAACGTGTTTTTAGTTTAATGAAAATGTGCGTTTTGGACTCAGGTTTATAGTACAAGGTGGATCTGAATTTATGATATAAGAATTCTATGTGATGTGCATGCTTACTGAAGAATTATTTTATTTAAATTTTTCTAAATATAAATGGTGCTTTAACTTAATATTTTTATAATTTATTCATTTTCTAAATATAAATAAAATTTAAAATTGTACGAATATATATATAACAATGTTGTTTGTCTTGTAAATTTTTATTATTGCCTAATGCAGCCAAACTCACAAATCGTAAAAAAAAAAAAAACCTACTATGAACGAAAAATAAATAAATTGATGTCATATCCAAAGGTGGAACTAAAGGTGCTAAATAAACATAGGATGAGAATATAAGTGGAAGTAAAGATGAGATAAGGGAATTGCACTTATAAATATAAAGAATTTGGAGAGCATTGCTATATTTTTAAAGTATTAAAATAAAATTTTAAGAGTAATTTTTTAATATTTGAGTTTTGGGCCTGATTGTTTAATCGGATTTATTCAATGGGCCTGGGCCTTGCTTTTATTTTGAGCCTCCTTTTGATCAGACAGGTGTTTGTTGAGCTTGGGCCTCTTGTGGACTTGGTCATATCATTATTTCAACGATATCGAAAAGACCAGTAGGCTCTATTTTTGTTTGTTTACGCTCTAGTCCAATTCCTCAACGACTGGTCGTTTAAATCTATTTTATAGCACTGGTTGTTTTAACCTGTTAAGATCTTCCTTCTCTGCGACATAATCGCAATTTTCAGAGATTAAAGCAAATGAAACTGTGGCGTTGTGAGTTTATTTAGATTTTATAAAGACGAATACGAGATGAAAGTTGATAAAAAGCCACAGTGAAAACAGGTATGCGCAAAGTGCGAATTTTGAACTTGTACAGGGGACTATTTGAGCAAATAGACCTGACCCATCACTTACACAGCATTGCAAAACCAGCAGGATTTTCTTATTCCAGAATTGAATCAAACAGACTTTTGAATAATTTGTCAAAATGGGGTCGGATCAACGAAGCACGCCACATGTTCGACAAAATGCTCGATAAGGATGAATTTGCGTGGAACACAATAATTGCTGCTTATGCCAATTCTGGGAGGTTATTTGAAGCTAAACAACTTTTTGATGAAACCCCTTTGAAGAGTTCGATCACGTGGTCTAGTCTTATATCTGGCTACTGTAAATATGGCTGCGAAATTGAGGCTTTTGAGTTGTATAGGCAAATGCAATTCCAAGGACAGAGACCTAATCCATACACATTAGGGAGTGTCCTTAGGCTCTGCTCGACAATGGGCTTTCTTCAAAGAGGGGAACAGATTCATGGTTATGCGATAAAGACTCGACTTGATGGTAATGTGTTTGTTGTTACTAGTCTAGTTGACATGTATGCCAAGTGCGAATGCATTTTGGAAGCTGAGTATCTTTTTGAAATAGTGACTGATAACAAAAATCATGCAACATGGACAGCTATGCTTACTGGGTATTCTCGCAATGGGGATGGGTTCAAAGCAATACAGTGTTTTCGGAGCATGAGAGCGAAAGGTGTGGAGTCAAATCAGTTTACTTTTCCTGGTATTTTGACAGCTTGTGGATCAGTTTTGGCTCATGATTTTGGGGTCCAATTGCATGGTTGCATAGTTAGGAGTGGTTTTGGTGCCAATATTTTTGTTCAAAGTGCTTTGGTTGATATGTATGCAAAATGTCGAGACCTGAATAATGCAATGAGGGCATTGGAGAATATGGAGGTTAATGATGCAGTTTCTTGGAACTCTATGATCGTAGCGTGTGTGAGGGAGGGATTTGAAGAGGAAGCTTTGTTTTTGTTTCGTGAAATGCATTCAAGAGATATGATAATTGATGATTACACATACCCATCTGTGTTAAATGCTTTTGCTTCCATGAAAAATATTCATAACGCATACTCTGTCCACTGTTCAATTATCAAAACTGGATTTGGAGCATACAAGCTCGTGAACAATGCTCTTATTGATATGTATGCTAAACAGGGAAAATTAGATTATGCATTCATGGTATTTGACCAGATGCCAGACAAGGATGTTATCTCATGGACCTCCCTGGTTACTGGATATTCATATAATGGCTCTTATGAAGACTCGATCAAGTTGTTTTGTGACATGAGAATTGCAGATGTATCTCCTGACCAGTTTGTCCTGGCCAGTATTCTGAGTGCTTGTGCAGAACTGACAATCATGGAATTTGGTCAGCAAGTACATGCAATCATTATTAGATCTGGTCTTAGATCATCGTTATCTGTAGATAACTCTCTTGTGACAATGTATGCAAAGTGTGGGAGCATAGACGATGCCAATTGTGTTTTTGACTCCATGCAAACTCGGGATGTCATCAGCTGGACAGCGTTAATAGTTGGATATGCACAGAATGGTAGGGGAAAGGATTCTCTACATTTTTATGATCAAATGATTGCTGCCGGTACAAAACCAGACTTCATTACCTTTATCGGTTTACTATTTGCTTGTAGCCATACTGGTCTCGTGGAAGATGGTTGCCACTACTTTGAATTAATGCAGAACAAATATAGGATCAAGCCTGTCCCTGAACACTATGCCTGTATGATTGATCTTTTTGGACGCTTGGGAAGACTTGTTGAGGCCAAAGAATTACTTAATCAAATGGCTGTAGAACCAGATGCAACTGTCTGGAAATCACTGCTTGCTGCATGCAGAGTGCATGGGGAACTGGAATTGGGAGAGAGGGCAGCGAAAAACCTCTTTGAATTGGAACCCACGAATTCTATGCCTTATGTACTTTTATCTAATATGTACTCCCTTGCTGGTCGATGGGAAGATGCTGCAAGAATCAGAAAATTAATGAAATCAAAGGGTGTCAACAAGGAACCAGGGTACAGTTGGATCGAGTTAAACAGCAAAGTGCACACCTTTATGTCAGAAGACAGAAGTCATCCAATGATGACTGAAATTTATTCGAAGATTGATGAGATAATTATGTTGATCAAGGTAGTCGGTTATGTGCCTGACATGAATTATGCACTTCACGACATGGATAAAGAAGGTAAGGAGCTTGGTCTAGCTTATCACAGTGAGAAGTTGGCAGTTGCTTTTGGACTTCTTTCTGCACCTCAGGGAGCACCGATTCGTATTTTCAAGAATCTCCGGGTTTGTGGAGATTGCCATACTGCTATGAAATATATCTCAAGGGTATATCTTCGCCATATTATTTTGAGGGATTCAAATTGTTTCCATCATTTCAGAGAAGGAAAATGTTCTTGTGGAGATTACTGGTAGGAGATTGAAGTTGATCCTTCTCAGCCTGCCTTTTTATGGACTTGAAATAGAACAGATGGTTCCTGGTACTGTTTTTGCCAGTTTAGTACTGCAGCTTCAGTGTATTCAAGTTGCTATTTCCAAGTTCATTTGTCATATCGTGTATAATTTTGAAAGAGATGTATACCATTTAAACGGTCAAAATGCAGATTTTTCCACACAGATTTCAATATGATAGAGCTGGAATCACAATTCAGAAACAATGAAATCTAACACAAACTTCTATAGAACAAGTGTTAGGGTAGATTATCTGATTGGATAAAACGGTGATTACCTTGGATGCTGCTGCATAAAGGATCTTCCTGTCTGATGACCAGGAATTCTAGCAGTTGCTTGTACAAAAGGGAAACAATATTGTCGGATTCTCATTCTTACTGAGAAAACTCTCATCTTCTTTAAACATGTTGCCAGTTGGTAAATAATAATTGCAATAATATTTATATTGAAAATAGTGATATCATTGAACAACTGCATCTTCTCGTCACTTGCATGAGAACTGAGATTGAACTACCCTTTCAATTTCCAAGTCGTGCTCATAAATTACAGAAATTTACTTCTGGAGGACAATGGAATGCATGAAGTGCTCATAAATTACAGAAATTTACTTCTGTAGGACAATGGAATGCATGAAATCGAAATGGTAAATGTCAGATTTTTCCGGCCACTGCAAGTTTATCATGCAGCACAGTTGAGCCATATGCACAAAATGATCCCACTTAAGCCTGGTGAGACAATAAAGAAACTGGGGGAGATCAACTACGAGGCAAGAATGGAAACTTCACATAAAGGTGCCATGTAGAAAACCTATGTGAAGTTCCCTTTGATTGGTGGCACCTGCAACCATTTAGGTTGAAAGAGATAAACTGATGCTCTTGACCTCTTATCGCTGCCTTCAACTCAAGAAATGCGGTCTCATTTTCCTACAAATGCTAGACCCCAACAGCGCCATATAAATGCTTCGTTCCATTTTTTTTTTTTTTGAGGGGGGGGGGGTGGGGGGGGGGGGGGGGGAGAAGGGGATGGGGGAGAAGAGATTAATATCAAAGAAAGTGCAAGTAAAATTGGGCATAAAACCCAAAATATGAACTTCGGTTACAACACATTATGGAAACTGGTAAAAGATGTACAGACATCACAATTCATCTAAAACGATCTGTTTAATTGATTTTCTCAACGAATGCCCATACACTATGTATGAGAAACATGACAACATAACTGGAACAACTCATTCTACACTCACTGAGCCAATATAACACACCACATTCTAAATTAAATCTTGGAAATTGGAACCTCAAGGCCAATTACCCCACTCATGAACCAGACACTTCAATCTGCAGCTCCACAAAGTCTTTCAAACAGCATGTACATCAGTCATTAACTTGTCAAAACTCTCCTATTATCTATCTTAAACATCCATATGAAGGTCAAAAGATGGTTGAGCCTCAACGAATGGAGCAGGCAGGATGGCTTGCGTGGGTGTTTCAAAGCATCCAAAAATTAGGTTGCATTGTCTACACATTTGACCATCTCAGGTTAGCAATCTTCTTTTCTTGCATGCTCTGGAATGAGACGTTGGCGCAGTTCAGCAGATGCACCAGCCAGCTCTGCAATGGTATGTAGAATGAGCAATGCAAAGAAAAAATCCTTGGCAAAAATGATGGATAAGAATGGCATAGTAGCCTACCTTGAGCTGTAAAATCGAACAAGGGCGGTAGTGCTCGTCCATTAGGCAAGCATGCATTGGGATTTCTCAAATCATCAAAGAAAGGGTGAGCACATGCCTCCAGCTGAAGGTCAGGAAACATAAAAATTGTTTATTAGATTTCCCACGAAATGCAGATTCAAAAAGTAAACAAAATTGCTACAAGGCATAAACATACAAATAATGCAGGAAAGATGGGGATAAATTAAACGGAATCCATTTAGGGTTATATAATGTTCTTACAGCACTGCAGCGTAGACGTGGTGAATACTGCAGCAGCCTTGATACAAGATCCACTGCTTCATGGGGCATTCGCTTGTGAAATATCTGCATATTATGAAATTAATAAGGGATCCACCATATATACAACTACATGCTAATTTTATCAGGTAAGAAGATCCTGATAAAATTGTCGAATACCTTGTGCCATGGGTGAGCTTTAATCTGAGGGAACTTAAATTCGGTGTAATTTGGATTCATGCACTTAATTTCTTCCCTGGTTGGTGTTCCCAGAACCTAATTTTAGAAAGCCAATTGGGGGTGAAACTGATAAATTTGCTAAAAGTATAATCAATATAACTGGGAAAGGAAAAGCTACTAGATAGTACACCTTAATAATTTCCACCAGTTGATCAACACCACTTTCCCCGGGAAATAGAGGCTGCAAAAAAATTAAAAAAAAAAAAAGAAAGGTAAAAACAGAGTGGAAATTAGGAAGTTGCATGGATTCTTACCATTAGAGGCAAGGAGACTAAAATAATAATGTATGGACCAAAAACAGTTGAAAACTATAAAATGATGGATAACTCCACTCTCTGCACCCCATGGCCAGGAAGAGAAATGAAATCCAAATTATAGAGTTCCATTTAGAGGGATGAAGTAAAAGAACTCTACTTGATAAACAGTGCAGTATATAGTACCAAACTACATGTGCACCCAATGGCATTAGAATGAGAAAATAGAAATTTTTGGCATAGACAATTTGCCATAAACATTCAGTCAAACTCCTCAGGAAAAAACAAAAATGAATGGATGAGAGAAACCCACCTGACCAAGAAGTAGTTCAGCCAAGACACAACCAACAGACCACATATCAATTGCATTTGTATATGCTGTAGCTCCAAATATAAGCTCTGGTGCCCTATAATATCGTGAGCAAATATAAGATATGTTGGGTTCACCTGGCACCTAAAGATAGGATGGTAAACGGTCATTAGTTCACTGCACAAATAGAATACATCAACTCCAACCGGGAAAAAAATTAAATAAAAATAACTTACCAGCATCTTTGCACTTCCAAAATCACATATCTTTAGCTGATGTGTATGGGGATTGACCTGCAGAATGTACCATAACTTCAGAACAATGATGTTTTGAAATAAATATATATAAGAATCAAACTTCAAGAAGGCAAGAAGTTGTCGTTACACTGCTAACTCTATCATAGAACTTCCATGATATAAATAGCAATTATCATTAGTAACAGAAATAAAAGTAAGAACGACAAGTAGCTTTCAACCATTTCCCATTTAAAAAGAAATCATTTCAAGTGTAACAGCATCTAACATCTATAGGCCCAAGAGTAGTAGTAATTCCCCAACAATAAGATGCACAAATCCACAATTAAAAGAAATGAGTAGAACTTTCAGCAGTGAGCAGTAAATAGAAATTTGTGCAAGTATCAATGCTTCCAGGTATTGAACTGATGGCAGAAATATCATAAGCAAATCTTACCAGTAAATTCTGTGGCTTAATATCACGGTGACACACACCAACTACGTGATGCAAGTAATTTAGACCTCGACAAATCTACAAGAAAAAACAAAGAACAAGAATATTTATTTTGCACAAAACTACACCCAAATTAGCTAAATCACTTCTATAATACATAAGAATCTGATCAGCACTGAAAAATGGGACAAAGCAAGGCACTTTACAAATTACCTGGTATGCATACAGTTGTACGTATATAAAAGGCATGTGTTGGTGGTTCATCTTATTATAGTGCCTAGACACGCGGTGGACAGTCTCAGGTATATACTCCAGGACAAGGTTAAGATATAGTTCCTCTTTTTCAGTAGTTGAAAAGAAACAATGCTTCAGTTCGACAACATTGGGATGGTTAAGTAAGCGCATGATCTGAAGTTCTCTATTCTTGTATCTCCTATCCTGCAGCACCTTCTTTATTGCAACTGCTTCACCAGTTTCCAGGCACTTAGCCTACAAAATATACATGAAATGTGAATTGAAAAGGAAAAAAAGGAAATCATTATCTATTAACATAAAACCACAAATATATCTGAATGTGTGCCTTATTAATTCCACATACCTGATAGACAACACCAAATGAACCAGTGCCAACCACACGCTCTGCCATGAATGAGATTGTCTGGGACAAAAGAAATACAAAATTTTTAGCAGTATTATTAACAAAATTTTTAGCAGTATTATTATGGTATATAAACCAAAATATAGGTCTGAGGTTCTGAAGTAAATATAGTGAACAGAGCTTAAGGATAATTAGCCTTCAATCTTGTTATCTCATCATCTAAACTGGGACCAGAATGAAAAATTACAATGCCGAACACATCAACAAATAATACAACCTAAAACATCATGCCCGTAGGCAAGGTACCAAGAATAAACATTACAGCTCGAACATGTCCCAACATGTGAAAACCCATTAATATGAGGGCTACTAGAATTTGAGCTCTGACCATTTGGGTTAAAGAGACTTTGATACCACGCCAGACAAAGCACTTAGCCTAAAACTTAAGCTTGTAAATAAGGATCTAAGAATATGTTTTACAATTCTAGCGTAACTACACGAACACACACAGAGAGAAGTTTATAATATGAATATTTGATTAAAGTGCACCATGTAAAGGAATCAAAACATTTTAAATAAATAAGATCTGACGAGCAAAGTATCTGCTCTTCAGTCTTCACTATTTTGAAGTGAAGTTCAATATAAAAATATGCACAATAAGGAAATAGTAATTTAAGAACAAGTCAAGGAAAACATGCAATGCAACAGCAACTTGGGAACAACAGTTAAACAGAAAATGTAACCAACCTGTTTTGGTTGTCCATTCCGACCACCCACTGTAGTCGCAATTATCTGTCCAGTTTCTGTTCCATTACCACTCACGATGGCAGCCTCCACATCCTTCATAGTGCACAATTAGATAGGTAATGACTATTAAATATCAAATCGAAATTATTTTGTGAATTCATTGTTAGTGAATCTAACATCTTAAAGAATCCATTTATGTAATCTCCTCAGTCATGCTGAAGGTTAGTCGTTATTGCAGTTAGACTAAAAAAAAATTTTACCTTTTCATCATGGTTGGTGGTTTTTTCATCCCTGATCCTCATTTCATGCATTTCTTTGGGAAGCTGATCATAACCTGATTTTTCTGTTCTAGCTATTGAAGATGGGTTGGATGTGCTCGCAGCATTTTCTACTGATGTAGAAGCCATATGCTGCTCCAGACCAGTGGCACTTCTCTCATCTTGATACAATTCCCCATCGATCTTCTGCTCAGTGTTTTGCTCGACTTTCACCCTTTTCGTTAGGGAGTCCCCACCCTAAAGGGAAAAGAAAGGAAAAGAAAAAAAAAATCACATATCTCACTATGCATTTCATCACATGTTCTTTCACCATGATACAATACAAGTACAAAATGCTACGTAAATTAGCACACATATCTAGCCTGTACTGAATTGATAGGCTCAGGCCTACATGCAATTTGATCATGTGAACATGAATATGAAGTTATTACATGGAATCTTCCATCAGTGTTGGACCAATAATAATGGAGCAAAAGCTGACTTATACGCTGATTCCAGAAACCCATAATGACAAGGATGCAATTTAATTTGCACTGTGAGCCGCACTTCCTTCAGTAAGCAGTGAGAACCACAGATGATTTTATAAAGATTAAATGTGACTATTTTGGCACTTAGAAAAAACAGCTGATATACAAGATTAAATATGATTCCCTTGTGTCACTTGATACTCCTCTTAAGTGCAAATCAATCATAAGATTTCATGGTCAAAATCACATAATGACACACCACCTAAAATGGATGAGTTATCCAGCACTTTTCTCCATCCTGAAGCTAGCATCACACACACACACACCCTACCATACACACTCTCACCTTCAGCTTTATTTAAAAAATAGGAAAAAGATAATAAAGATACATATTAACCATTCCCAGGAAAGAACTAGCAATTGATATTTGACCCATCAACAAACGCAACAACAATACTCTTCCAAAAAGCCAACCACTAATCTATAATTTCCACATCCATTACCAAGTAAACTAATAATCCAAGAGAGATATTACATCATTTTAGAAAATTACGAGTAAAATATAACCAATATAAATAGCACCAATGATAATATAAGTACACGTTACACCTGAGATACAATGTCACATACAAAAATTGCTCGGCCAACCAATAAAAACTCCTAAAGGCAGAAAGAAACACACACCGAGAATGCCAAAAAAACTATAGCAAATAACGCCACAAAGCAAAAACTGAACAGAATGGCTGATTCCAAGGAACAATTATTATGTTTTCGCCTCTAAATAAAAGTAAGCATTAGTTATGCCCATTGCCTCCCACGATCCAGAAAAACTAAGAAACGAAAAACTTGATCCCCATCGATCAAAAACCCATAAAAGAAGGGAAAAAGAGAGGATCAAATCGCTCAACAACATTGATCAAATCCATCCGAATCTTAACATAATATATACATACATAAGAAGAGGAAAAAATCAAGAAACAAAATGTGGAAACCCCCACAGAGCTTCCCGATCACGAATACATGAGCCCCAACAAACGCGATTAACTCAACCATAAAATTTTAACCTTCTATTTTCCTTCACCCCATTTTGTCAGCTACCAAACACACATTTATCCTAAACAAAGATAATAAAAAATATATATATATAAATATGAACTTACAGGCTCAGAGGATATAGAAGTGCGACCAGAAGCAATGCTCTTTAATCGACGCATCACATTCATGGTTTCTGTCTCGACCAAAACCAAACCCTAATCTCCTTTGCAATCCTCAAACTAACCAAATAAAATTCAAAAAAAAAATCCCAAAAAAATCAATCACCTCACATGCAGAGAGGAGAGATACTCAACC
This sequence comes from Reutealis trisperma, assembly GCA_947687605.1. Lineage (NCBI taxonomy): Eukaryota > Viridiplantae > Streptophyta > Magnoliopsida > Malpighiales > Euphorbiaceae > Reutealis > Reutealis trisperma. The sequence goes on along the minus strand of CANTUT010000033.1, from coordinate 2,528,250 downwards.
TTCTCTCTCCTACTCCGCTTTCAACAGAGTGAGAGAGAAGGAATTTTGAGATTTTCAAAAAAAAAAATTTATAGAAAAAAAATAACCAAACACCAACTCTCAACAAAATCTCTAATTTTATTTCCTCTCAAATCGTTCCCTCCCTGCAAAAAAAAAAAATCTCTTTCCTCTGTGAACCTCCATGTGTCCCCTTTTTTTTTTTTTTTTTTTTCCTGGTTTTGATTTTTCCGTGGTCAAAGCTCCACCAAAGGCCAAAGGCCAATCATTCCAAGCTTCGATTTTTTTATGTACTTCAGTCAAACAGAGATTTCTAGCCGTTGATTGGTAATTATAGTGATCCAACGGTTAGAGATTGAAGCTATTTTAGCAGTTATGGTATAGTGTTATGGAAATGCCCTTGAATTCCTCCGAGTATTTACGGGAAAGGGATTCTTAAGACAAAGATCGATGCGAGCGGAATATTCGGCTGCTTTGCCTTTGACTGGCCTTTGACGGTTCTTTTGGCGGTTAGATTATTAATTTATTAGGCTCTAATTTGGGTTCAGCTCTTCACTGGTCGACTATGTTACTTTTGCCTTGCTTGGGAAAAAGCCATTATAAGAAATTAAGGATCAAATTACAATAAACAGTTAATTAAAGTGGGCTGAATGAGAAGTGAGCCTCATCCATCAGGCCCAGAACTTCCCACGATTTATTATTTATTTTTCTATTTTATCTTTTTTTTTTTTTTTTTTTTTTCAATCTAATGAAGGAATTTTTTTTTTTTTTAATAATGGGTATAGTGAATCCAATAAATTATATTTTACAGTAAGATCGTTTATAAAATTTATTTCTTTTAATATAAAAGATGATTTCAAAATAAATACAAGCTATGCTATTTTAAATTTGATTTTATAAAAATTTATTTTAATTAAACTTAACTCATAGTCAAATTACACAAATATTCTAATAATTTATGTTTTAATTACTTAAAATTATAATATTATTAGGAAAAAAATTGAATTCATTATTTATTTACATCATATTTAGAACAATTCTTTATAAAAAAATCAATTCAATTAAAATTTTCACATGAATTTTTCAAAAAAATAAATAATAAATAAAAGAAAAAAGTAAGAAGACTAATAGGATACTCTGATGAAATTGAAATGCTAAAATTTATGAATTCAATAATTTAAGTAATGAAAATTTTAAATTATAAAATTGTTTAAAAGTTTAATTATTTATTGTAATTAGAGCAAATTTTAAATTAAAATTTTAATTTGTCATCTTAAATGAATTTCAACTCAGTTAAAATATGATACGTTATTAAACAATTTTAAATTATAAAAATGTAAGTTCAGAATTCCTTCATTTTCTCAAATTTTTTAAATTAACGGAGAAGGCCAAACATATTGTGAAATTGATTCTCTTACCAATTTATCTCTAATTAAAACTAGATTTAAGAGCGTGTGCGTCGCAGGTGTATATATTTTCATATTTTTATTATAATATTTTAATTTTTTTAATTGAAGGTTGAATATATTATATTCTTATTACAGATATTTATAAAAGACTATACTAAATATCATAAAAAATCGCCCTTTTACTAATATATATATATATATATATATTTGAAATCACTAAAGTCTATATTTTTATATTCGTATACATTTTTTTTTGCCAAAGTATATTCATATACGTTGTGGATAATAATATTTAAGTTATCAATATACAAAATTTTAAATTTTTATTTTTTTATTCTATATGATATATTTGTTCTATTTACTTATATAAATCTTATATTAAATTAATTTGATGAATAATATTGTGGGCCTTTAAGCCCATTATTTCCCTATATAAATGTTAGAGATCTCAAGGCCTACTGCTCTATAACATATTAAAAATTAGAAGGCGCCATTGTAACGCTGCTCCGTCTGTTTTTGGCAAAAGTTATTGGAAAAGCTCTCGCACTCGGCAACTCTTCTACGTTCCCACTTGTCCAATTCGAAACTAGAAATTCATTAGTGGTGTCCGTTACTGTGGAGTTCTTGCGGTTTTTATAATTTATAGCATTAGCAAGCAAGCAAACAAAGTATTATTGATTGTGTTTTGTTGTTTTTAGGTGCAACATGAGGAAGAAGGTTGATAATCGCATTAGGACTTTGATTGACAATGAAGTAAAGGATAGGCATCGTTCTATGTATGTTATTGTTGGTGACGAGTATCGTGATCAGGTCTAATTTGATACTTTCTATTTGCTTTAGATATTTGAAAAAAAAAATTATGTTTGTCGCCTTCAATTTTGTCGTTTGTTGCAGATAGTGAATCTGAGCAAGGCTGTCATCAAAGCCAGGCCAACTATTTTACAAAGAAAAATTGGAACTCAGCAGGTAATTTTGCATTCCCTTGATTTATGGAATTATTACTTAGTATGGTTATGAAGTTGTTGCTGAGTTTTTGTATGTGTGTTTGATTGTAATGCTCGTGTGATTTAGCCACAAGAAAAAACTTGCAAAGCAGGTTAAGAAGTTAAAGCAAAAAGGCCTTCTTGATCCTGGAAAGGCCGACTCTTTTTCTTCGTTTGTTGAAAGTGGAGCAGTGCCTCAATCCTTATACAAGGATTCGGAAAGAATACTTGGGAATACATATGGCATGTGTCTTGTTGGTTTGTAACATTTTGAAAGGCTGTTATCTTATATAATATAAAAGAAAATTATTCCTTTACCCTTTCATATACGAAGTTGGATAATTTCCTGTTGTGACAACAAAGCTCCTTCTCACTGGAAAGGATAGTGATGGCATGATTCCATTTCTCTCTGTTTAACCATTCTATTTGTTTACTGTTTTGGGCGTATGGGGCAGGGGGAGGAGTTTGGTTTGCTGCATCTTATTGCCTAGTCTGGATCCTGTTGTGATTGACACTCAGACATAATGCTAATGATTGTACTTGCAGGTCTCATTTTTAGAAGAAAAAATTGCTCCTAGAAAAAAACCTTCCACCTTTGCTGATGCATCCTCGAGAAAGATTACCTGAGTGTAGGTGCTTCTTTTGGGCTTAACAGGGATCTTTTTCATTTCTGGAACAAACATAAATTTACCCCTTTTTATATATGTGATAATCCAGTTAAGATGTTTATGCCATTTTCAGAATTTTCTCAGTTTCCTAATCTACAGGGGTGATTCAACTGATGAATTTTATCTTTTGATGCATCAGAATAACACAACTGGTGAGCGCAGTTGCATGGTTTTGAAGCCATTGGGGACTGATGACATTGAACACGGTGGTTTAGGTTCTATCGACTTTCTTACTCCATTCTATCAGTGTTAGCTTCTTTGTCAGACGTGCTGGATGGCAAATTTCACTCTTCCAACTTGGTATCTGATAAATCATGGCCTGCCACAGGTTTCAAAAGAAAGTTTGTGAAACGCCTTCCTTTATGCTTTCACGAGTTGGATTACAAGCTTTCCACGAGGTAAAATTGTATACGAAGATTTCTAATAGGAACAAAGAAGTTTTCCTGCAAAACTAATTTTCTAATTTCTTTGCAGCATCTTGGCTCCAACAATCAACTTCTCAGAAAATGAGTCTTCATTATGTTCAGAAAAGGAATCTTCTGTTTTGGTAAAATTGATTTGGACTCCAGTTGAAGTAAAATTATATTGCTGGACTCTTATGCTAATAGCCGTAAAGATTATGGGAAGGTGAGTGATAGAATGGCTGTTATCAGATGTTATGTGCATCAATAGGATAAGCCATCCACTTCTAGCTGCATTGTTAAATTTCACCATATCATTTATGGTACTGGTGAATCTTAGCATTCATTAATAGATGAACTGGCATTAAAAGTACATGACAGGCTTTTTACATCTCCTCTCCTCTAATGTAGAACATCTGAAAGATAAAATCGAGAGAGTAAAGGATAAAAGTATGAAAGTCTACCATGTTAAATAAACTCTAAATCTATTATACCCTAATTACGAGCAAATATATCTATCGTTCAGGTAATATAACACAAAAAAGGTCAATCCCACTAAAAAATTATATAAGTATTAGCTCAAACGTTTACTATTATTTAACGGATCAAATTCCAAGGAAACTAGAATTAAAGTAAATTAAAAATTAAACTATATTAACTAAATGCAGTAAATAAATAAAATCAATTGGAAAAAAATCAATGAATAAATTATGTAGATAGAAACTCCTCTTAACTCCTCATGTGTATTTCATGGAATGTGGGATCAATCAAATTAAATAATGAATCAAGTTGGCAATCCTAAAAAATAAAATTAAATATTTCTCAAGTGAATTAATCACATTTTCCCTAAACAAATTAAATAGAATCTCTTCTTATTCAATGGGTTAGGCAAAGCATTAAGATTAAGGAATTAAAAGCTAAAAGATTTTGTAAACTTATCTCTAGTGTTCCAAATAATCTCCAATACTCTAATCAAATCAAATCAAGAGTATCTCTACTCCTTAATAAGAAATCAATTATCAAATCAACAAGTTAGCAATTGTCAATCAGATTTTATCAATATAAAACAATCTCCAATACTCTAATCAAATCAAATCAAGAGTATCTCTACTCCTTAATAAGAAATCAATTATCAAATCAACAAGCTAGCAATTGTCAATCAGATTTTATCAATATAAATCATGAATATAACCTAATCCAAAGTTTATTTGATTGAAAACACAATCATTCAATTCATACAATCAGAACTAAGGTTTATCCCATCTAGATAAAAAGATTTTAGTTTATGGTAAATTGGAAGAATAATGAACAAAAAAAAAAAGATAATGACAAATCAAACAATTTATAGAAAAGTTCTTAAAAATCTTCTCTTTGCTCTTGAATTGCCCACTTCAAATCCACTCCAATCTCATTCTTCCCCTTGATTTTGGCTATAAACTCTTCATTTCTTCTCAAAAACTTCTCCAGAAGTAAAACTCTCTGAAAAGATAAGACTCCCTCTCTTTTTCTCTTTGAATCGTCTTTTAAAGGTGTAATTTTTTGTCTACATGGTCTGAGACACGCCCATGTTGCTAGGCGTGTAGGCATTTGTCTCTTTACGAAAATCAGCTCTTCTACATGGGCTGCAACACACCTAAGCACACAAGCAAAATAGCTCAACACGTCCTGACTTTAAGTCCTTGCCCAAAATTTTCCGAATTCGCTCCTTAGCTTTGCAATTTCCTGACAAATTGATTCGTGACTTCCAAATCAACTAAAACACTCAAAATGCTCTGATAAACCACTTAACAAATTAATTTAACTCAATTTAATGATAAGACAAAGTAAGAACAAGAGATAAAATATAGTCAAATATATGCTTATCACGTGGGTTTGCAGCTTCGGGAGATAACTTACATTGAGGTTTGAAAATTTGAATATCGAATTCTTTACATTGAGGTTTGAAGCTTTGAACATGGAATTCTGAGCATTTTTCCCCTTTTGCAACAATTTACATTGATGATATACATAGTTCTGCTGGATGTTCAAATTTCATTGCTTATGCCTTAGGTTTTTCACATTGGGTTGATATCTATATGAGCCTATATCTAATAACTCCTGCCATGTGCACTTGTGTTTGTGGGTATTTATGGGGAAACAGGAGCAAATTTAGAAAGGCAGCAAATCCTGCATCTGTTCCATAAGGTTATGGTGAGTTACAAGTATTCCTATGAAATTTTACATAAAGCAAAGAACTCTGTAGACTGCTTTCTTGAAGAAGTCTCATAATCGAAAGGATTTTTCACTTCCAAAACTGCCCTAACCTATCTAGCACACTAGCATGTACGATTTGGATTTTCTCCTTCTTTTTTTCTTTGTTTTCCTGCCATTTCTAACGGCAAGTGGTCTTAATTTGTCATGGAATTAGGTTGCAGCATTGGAGCCTCATAATGTGTCCGTCGGTGAAGATCTAACCTATGATGCAAGGCAAGTGGTGGTAAGCGTTTAAATTGTTTCAGGTAAACTTTCCTACCATTACCATTGGACTCAGAACTTTTAGGATGAATGCAGGCGAAGATGAGAATGGAGAAACTGGAGCAATACTCCATTAATGATAGAGAAGGTGAATTTACGCAAGCTTTTCAAAAAAGTACTAATATATCTGCTAGTGGTTTTCTTAGTGCGAAGTCCAGCAGAGATGCATCAGAGAAACGCAAGAGGCCTGAAAGCGTTCTTAGAAGTCGAAAGAGAAAAAAAGTAAAAGACTTTTCTCCTCTTATCTACAAGTAAGCGTAAAAAGAAATCATGGAGGGCCATTTTACCTGAGAAGAGCTGTATTTCTTATATCCTCTGATATAAATTGTTGTTCTTTTTTTTTTTTTTGTATGGTAAATTGGGAAGAAAATAGAAGATACATTCCTGAGCCAGTTGGTTCATTTAGAACTGGATCAAAGGGTTATGGGATTTATACGTAATCAGGAGATAATTTAATTAGTTTATAGCTTGCTATTATTTTTCTCCTCAATAATAATAATTAGATTGCTATTATTTTGCCTTGTAAAAATTGTCCACCCTTTTCCAAACAAACTTATTATATAATTATTAGAATAACAAAACTAACACATGCGACGACTATTAATATGTACTCCATGACACTGAATAGTAACAGAGAATTATTGTGATTATGATATTTGATATAATTAATATTACCCCTTTTTTTAATAAATAGTAATAACGAATAATCGTGATTGTGTCATGACATGGTTAATATTGTTATTTTTAAATGAAAATCTTACATCAATTATGCCTATTAAATATACTATTCCTGCAACGTATTAATACGGCAATACTATTATCCGATTGTGACCTCCAATTTAAAGCCTTGATTTAAAAAATGGCGTACACGTGCATTTCCGTATTTCCTTGGAAGAAAGAAAGTAACCATTGTTTTTTGCAGTCATCAAATGAATGTGTTGCAACTGCAAAATAGAAGAGCCCACCATTCACATGTTGTGTCTGCTACCCTGCTTTCTCAATGCATTCTTTCAGGCGGATGCTATATGCTTGATTACTTTAGCCCTTCATAAGGAAAAAGATTGGAGGAAAACAATCTCATTTGTCAATCGTAATACTTGGATGTATAATAATGTGCTGATCAAGATTGAAGAAATGCATTGCTTTTAATATTATTTGTATCAGGTTCACTTCTATATTAGTTGATAGCATCGAATTGATTTTCTCAGTATATCAAGTGTAATGTGTTATTATTATTATTATTATTTTTTTTTTTTGATACATTGGAGGGCTAATGAGCCTTAGGCTAGAAAGCAGAAGATAGCCATTCTTCTAAAATCTCTTACTTTCAAAATAAATGTTCTTATCACTTAAATTAACTATTTTTATTTTTATTTTTTTAACTGGTAATGTATTTTTATTTAAATACACATGAAATTTACTTTTTATAATTTCACAGGAATTACGTGTTATGTGGCATTATGTTTTAGAGTACCAAATACAATTAATAATTCCTCCAATGTCATGTCGCATTGGCTTTAGGGTTTTATGAGTAAGTGATTAGTACAACTGTACAAGATGACTGTATGTTGCAGATGAAAAAGTTATGTTTTTTTATGAAATTGGGCTCACGTAAAAGGCTTTAAAGAATCAGCTGGGCCTAGTACTCGTACTTCCATCGCGTAGTTATCAAAATCAGAAGGCAAACATAAGCCCAACAATTATCAGATCTTAAGTAAAATATTTACTTCGGTTCTAAATAATGTTAGTCCCATGAAATTAATTTGAATAATCAGGAAATTCTCTGCTATATTCCATTATACATTATTTTAATGAACTTGTTTAAAATAAAATTATGACGCAGAAACTGAATAGAAGTATAATGAAGAGCGAATGTATGTATGTATGAATATACGTTATTGGGTGAGGTATGGATATGATAAATTGAAAGGTGGGAATGGTACACCAATTAAAAGAATATCCATCCAAAAGCGTATGGCAGTGTGGCAGTTGTTTATATGAGATTTTTGAAAAACTCTCGATCAAAAACGAGCCTAAATATTTTAAAAATAATTGCCTCTCGAAATATTTTTACGCACTGGTTATTGCTCAACTTATCAATAAACTCACTATTGTCCTTAAAATTCAATTTATCAAAAAAAAAAATTATAATTTGAATTCGATTGCAATAATAGTTCTTCATATCGTTTTCCACACAGTATATAATTCATCATTTTTTTAATATTAATTCACTCCAATTAAGATGCCACGTAGCATTATATAAATATATAGTCATGCTGGCGTGGTAAAGTCCTTCTCTAAGCTAAGGTAAGAGGTTATATAGGTATTGTAATTAATGGTCCTACTCATTAATTGCACCGAAGTACGTAGATATAACATTTGTATATCGTCTTCTTCTTCTTCTTCTTCGTCTCCCGTTCTATCTTCTGCTTCTTTAATTGTCTCATAACAACAGAACCGTCCCTTTCTTTTCTCATCTTCACTATTGAAATCAAAGGCAATAAATTCTCGTACACGTTTCACCACCTTAACTTCAGAACTTTTTTTTTTTTTTTTTTTTCCAATTCACACCCTCTTCTTGATGCAGAGAGATTTGATTTGATTTTACACTTGATCATCTACTCGCAAAGATAAATCATTCGTACATACTGAATGAAATGATCGCAAATAATTAAAAAAAATATTTCCATTATTATGAAATTCTGCTTCATTAAAAGTTTAATTTGATGAAAAAGCCTTTGATTTAAATAAATTTACGGACGGAAGCACAGAAGCAAACATACAGTAAATATATGTGATTCATGTCTTCTTGAGAAAAAAATATACAATATATAACTCTTAAATAATCATTCAAAATTTTTAACTTTCTAGCATTTTTTTTATAAGAAAAAAAGTCTAGCCAGTGAGTTTTGATTAAAGTCTTGCATGATGCACATGAGTATATGTTAAACGATAAATAAATAAATAATTAGATTAGTCCTATTTAATTTATATGTTGACCGACAAATAGTAGTTATTAGCTTATAAGTAATTATTATTAAGTATTTGATAAAATTATTACCAATTATTCATGTTAACATGTTTAATGGCTATTAAATATAAATATAAATACTTATTTTTTATTTAAATATTATTTTTAAGATGATAATTTTGTTTTTTTATGCTTATTTATATAGGAACTATTTAAAAAAAAGGTTTCAAATTAAAGATTTTGCAAATAACAATTGTTTGATAATCTAACAACTAGCAACTACTATCATCAAGGGAAAAAAAAAATAAACATATTTAATCCAACTGTTAAAAATCTGCAATAAAAATTTGCCAAATTCCTAATTATTTTTAACTCAAAACAATAAATAATAATATCCCCAAACTCTCATCATTAAATTCTTTACAATTTGCATATAATTAGCAGAAATAAGGTTGTTTAGAGTGTAAATTGGGATTTATATTTCACAAATGACAGTACTATTTTCTCTGATTTTTTTTTTTAAAGAAAAATCTTAGGATGTCCTTCATTTCAATGAAAGGTATTATTGACAAAACATGCAACTTGGAAAATCAAATCAATACTTTTAATGGCCCACCATTATATTTATTTCTGCTGGATTGTTGATGAAATGGCTTTGGTTTAGCTAAATAGAGGAAGCTTTTTCTTTTCAACCTATCAAAAAAACTGTATTTTTCCTAAAGTCAATAGTTGGGTCCCTTACAAAAGTTTATAATTCAAGGAAAAAAGGTGTTTCTTTGGCATTTTTAACTTATAAGCCACAAAATCACATCAAGTCATGGCATGCTACACACACACACACATAACTTTTCTCCCTTCAAGCAATTATCACCTTCATTCATTGATTTTTTTTTTTTTTCAATGTGAACATTAAAACACCTCAAAAGAGGGTATTTTATTTTGACAATTTAATTATTTCTTCGTTTATATTATGGCCTTTTGATAATACACGTCATGCACATATCCTCAAATACAAAAATTTGATGAAATATTTGTATATATATGATTTCGTCTAGGAAAAGTTGAACTAAGGCTTTTCATAATAATTGTAATGGTTAGACTTTGTACATTTCATGATATTGTAATCATCAAGAAATTATTTTTTTTTTTTTAAATTTCTAATTTCAATACAAGACAAATACAAGAAATTATATTTGATTGCAGCTAAACAGTAATTAAAAAATAAATTTTAGCCCTATTTATTTTGCAAAAAATATTTTTTTAAAAAATATTTTTCGTATTTTTTGATATTTGGAATATTTTAAAAAATTAGTTTGTTTGGTTAATAGAAAACTAAATTTCTTTTTTAAAGAAAAATGACTTAATCTTTTCAAAACCAGAATTCATTTTTCATATTTTAAAAAACTCATTATATAAAAGAAAAATAAATATAAATTCAATAATTTATTTATCATTGATACTCAATGTAGATGACTATTGATGAACACCAAAGGCTGTTGTCAACTTGTGATATCATTTTATGAATTTTTCTCATATTTAATAATAAAATTTTAAAAATATGAATTATTATAAATTTAAATATGTTTATAGTCTTATAAATTAAAATTTTTAATATTTTTAAATAATTTTCAATATTATAACCAAACAATAGAAAATTAATTATTGAAGAAATATTTTTTCATAAAATATTTTTCTTGAAAAATATAATTATTTTTTTAAGTAATTTTAGTTATGAATATGAACTTAAATTTAAAATTTTTTAATTTTAAAAATAATTTTAATAGTATAAAATAAAAAATTCATTGATTAATTTAGTACAATTATTGATATACAAAAGAATTGAGGAAACCATCTAATCAGAAATTGAAGGGGGGAGAGAGGGGTAAAGAAGACGAACGAATTAGAAAGAAAAAGCCAAGTAGCTCCCAAATTTTCTTGAAAAGACATGATCCATATAATCCAGACACCATAGCTTACTGTATGGACCCCACGAATAATAATGCAATAATAAGAAAGTAAAAAGAGAGTTGAGAAAGGAAATTAATTAATAAAAGGGCTTAAAAGGAAGTATTTAAAATTAAAAATAATTTTGATTAGGTAGGAAGGAATTGATAGAGTGGAACCCACTCACATGCAGGTTATGGGCAGAGGATGGAGATGAGGTACTGTACAAAGGGGATGTGTCGCAGGAGAGCGATGACTTTTTCTACTCTAAAAAAATAAGCCCACTGCCCACTGCCCTCATGAGTCCCAAAACAATGTCCCAAAAACTTCTTTAGGGGACCATTCCCACTTCCGGATACCCTTTCATTTTCTTGACTTTATCGCCTTCGTCTACACCTACTCTATATATGCACACCATCTCTTTCTCACGTGCGTTCATCTCCCTTCTTTTTTTCTTTTTATATATATTATAATATGGAGAGTATATATATACGTAGATTTTATGCAAGGAAGATAAAATATATATAAATGGTCTTATATAGAATTTAATAACACCATTTAATATTTATAATTAAAATTTCTAGTACTTAATCAAAATTTTTAATTTAAAATTTATACTGAATATAATAAGTGATTAAATTTTTAAATATTTTTATAATTTAAAAATTATATTACATATTTTATTTTATACTTAAAATTAAACATTTAAATTTTCAGTACTTACTTTTCAGCTTTACGAAAAACTACTTTATTCTCTCTAAGATCTACTCGCTTTTCAATTTTATTTTTAAAAGTATATTCTCTGTATGAAATTTTGTACTTTTTAATTATTTTTTTTGTCAATATGAGTTTAATCATAACTTTTCCTTTTTTATCGGAGGATCTCTCTTCGTATTTTTTTCCTTCCTTCTTTAATTCTTGTACAATTTTTCCACCTCAAATAAAAAACCCTTCATGTCACAAATCACAACAAACATTTTTGATACTGCTTGTTACGTCTCAAGTAAGAAATAATAATTTTCTACAAGTTTGGATTAATTAATCCAAACTAACAAAAAAATATTTAAGGTACAAAAAAAATAAATCAAGCCAAATACACACCAATTTTATTTGGAAAACCTTTCTAAGTCTCTAATTTTTATAATTTTATACTTCAGTTTACTTGAACTCTAAACACTGCACTCTTGCAAATTTTTCACGCTCTCTCGTGTTTTGTATTGTGCGCTCTCTCGCTCTCGCATATACAATTTTCTGCGCTTGTTTTTAATTACAACTGCTCGTGCACCTGTAAATGAGTTAATCTCCTTCTCCTTTTGTAATGTTTTGCCCACCAAAGTCCAAATCCATCATGGACTTTAATTCCACAAATCCTAAGTCACTTTTAATTGGCCTTCAAGCCAAGTTACACATCAAGTCAATCATTTTTTTTTTTATATTTTTATTTTGTTAATTTCTTATTTAATTCTAATTAATGGATTGGATTTGGATTTTTTTTCAACGATCTTCCCCTCAGACCTAGGAAGAGATGTTGGTTGTCTCAATTCTTCGTTAATTTCAAAGCCCCATGCCATACTTAGACTATAAGAGATCAAATACAAAAAGTCTTGTTGTATTAGGATTAACACTCTGAATGTCAATTAATTATAACGGCAACTATGAAATAATTACAAATGACAAATAAAAAATATTAAAATAAGAGCGAAAAAATTTATATCATTAAATATCTTGATGAGAGTATAAAAAATTTAGCCACCTTAATAGTGCCAAAATGCTTATCAATTGAAGCCTTAATGCACTAATAATAAACACAATATAACAAGAGAAAATTTATATTTATTATTCACTAGTTTTGTGACTCTCTACAATACTCTCAAATGCTTATCAAAAACAATAAAACTATTATTTTAACTTTTGTTTTTCTATATATCTCTATTCTTTTCATTCGAATGAACCATGTTATATATATGTGATTACAATTCTTAAAATAGGAAAAGACAATGCTTAAAAATTGGAGAAAACAATGGCTAAAAAATTCTAATTTTAAGGAGTTGGTTTGGTGGTTTAAACAAATTAATTTTAGCCATCAATTTTTAACAATCTCCGCCTTGGCGAAAATTAATTTGTCGATGACTTCTCAGAATATCCATTTCAAAACATGCTTTGGAAACTAAGCATCATAGGGAACAAGACCAACCATGTCGAGGCAAGCTTTAAACTTCGATAATGGTAATGGTTTTGTCAGCATATCTGCAGGATTCTTAGAAGAAGCAATTTTGTTGACCAAAACTCAACCATCCTCAACAAGATCATGAACAAAGTGATAGCGCACATTAATGTGCTTGGTCCTCTCATGGAACATCTACTCATGAGTCAGATGAATAGCACTCTGACTATCACAATAGACCATTGTAGTTTCATGATTATCTGTGAGTTCACTAACCAAATTTCGCAACCATAAAGCTTCCTTGACTGCATCAACCACTGCCATATATTCAGCTTTAGTCGTCGATAAAGCAACAGTTGACTGAAGTGAAGCTTTCCAACTAATAAAGGTACCACCCAAAGTAAAACAATAGCCTATAAGTGATCTTCTTCAATCAAGATCTCCAGCATAATCAGAATCACAGTAGCTAACAAGTTTTTTTGTGGATTTGCCAAACTCAAGACAAAAATCAGATGTACCTCTCAAATACTTGAGTATCCACTTTACTGCTTCCCAGTGAGCCTTTCCAGGACATGACACATATCAGCTTACAACACTAACAGCCTGAGCAATATCTGGGCGAGAACATACCATAGCATACATAATGCTACCAACAGCACTAGAGTAAGGCACACGAGCCATATAGGACTTCTCTTTATCAAAGTTTGGTGACTGATTCACTAATAACTTAAAATGTACTGCAAGTGGTGTGGAGACTGGTATGGCATCTGACATCCCAAAACGATCAAGGACTTTCTCAATATATTTCTGCTGACTGAGATACAATTTACCAATTTTATGATCACAAATAATCTCTATACCCAGAATTTTCTTTGCTGGACCCAGATTCTTCATCTCAAATTCATTATTCAAAAGAGACTTCAATTTCACAATTTCAGACTTGTTGTCATGACCCATCTTTGAGTCGCGAATGTCCTAGGGCATAGGGAGACGTAAGGTCACCTAAACCCATAGAACAACCTATAACTCATAAGTCATTACCATTACGTTATCCTTAACCCAAGATCGTAGCCATAATTCCCATGTAATAGTCATTCAACATCTAAATTCATTTTCATACTTATCGCTTTTGAACTCCATTTTCTAGTATTCTAATTGCGACTCAAGTGAATATTAATTAAGTATCTGAATTGTATTAAGATAATACCCAATCACACATACTAATAATACTCTAAGTTATATCATTATTATACACTTTTCACAAAACATGGAGCTCTAGAGTGAAACCTCCAAAATTATAACAAAATATGTACATGATGATACCCAAAATCAGCAACGCAATTTCCAAGCGGAGATGTAGACTTGGAATTTACCTTGCCAAACCATCAATTGGTCCTGAAAATAAATAACAACTACGGGGTGAGACAAAACTCAGTGAGTACATAATAATACTGTATAAAATAAGCAAGTGATAGGTGGTTTAGTGATAATTTCTTATAACAATAAAGTGAAACGGATCAAGAATCATTCTTATTGAATAGTTTTCCATATACAGTAATTATTGCATTTTTAGCAAAATATTTTCTTTATTGGAAATAGTGTGTTTCCCACATTATCATTCGAGTGGCGGCTTACGCCTTACTAACTCCCATTTCAGTCACACGTACAACTGATCGGGTCACACGTACTGAGGGCCATAAACCCTTCCCAACTAGGGTTCATATACTATTTACCCTATCCGTGGGTTCATTACCATTGTGCACAAGGCTGATGTATTGCCCCACATTAGAGGGGTATTCTGCTTATCACAGTATCATTAAAACATTTTTCCTTTCCATCTATGAAATAATTCAATGGATAATATATCAATAAATAATAAAAATTCCCATCATTGATCATATTATGAGATGAAGCAATAGGACTCATTTGGCCAAGTGCCATAAGGGATATTTAATTCAATAATTGGTAAAGCATATCATGCATGCCAAAGAATTGCAATGCATTTTAATTAGGAAAGTGGTCCAACATTTAGGCTTATATTTAAAGCACAAGAAATATAATATTACAATGGATAATATATAATATCAATTGGGTTCTCATTATTGATCATATTATAAGATCAAACAATATAGACTCATTTGGCCAACTGCCATAAAGAAATGTTTGGTTCACTTTGGCTCAATAATCAAGAAAGTATTATATCAATGGTTCAATATTCAATAAGCAGATTAAGCTTATCAAGAAATCAAGATTGTGGAATATCAATGAGCCATTCAACTTTTCAAGGCATAGAAACAATTCAACCATTAAGGTTGGAACAATAAAGGTTCAAGTATATGAAATAAGGCATATTATATTATTAAATACTCACCTTTTGCTCATTTGCTCCTATATCGATAGTTCTAATGTAGATTATAACGAGGCTCCTCGTTATCCCGAGCAATGCCTTTGCCTTTCGATTCTACAAATACACCCCAAATGATCACACATTAATTCCTACTCCTTTAACTTGCTAATCTCATTCTAACTCAACTTAACATTAACTTCCTACTACTAATCACCACAACACATTCCAGTACATTAAACAATAACATACATAAACACATTAATTATTTAATCACTTTATTTCAAAATCCCATATTGTCCAAATCCTTTCATTAAAACAATTAGGTTCCTTTTCCTTTCTAATTCCTTAATTAAATTCCATGTTTATCAAACTAATACTCAAACAATTAACATTCATTCACCAATTGAAATTAATCTTTTTCAATTCCCATAAACCCTAACTTTACCAAATTGGGATGATTTGGGGAAAAACCAAAATTTCTCAATCAAATCTCAAATTGATCTTGCCAAGATGAAATTAATGTCATGCAAAGTCTACCACAACAATCAAACATCAAACTACACTTCACATTACATATTTTCCTTATATCATGCATTATGCCTTCAAGAATTTCAATTTTTGAATAAAATCTCTAAATTCAAATTTTACATTTTTAAATCACTTTTCAACATCCCAAATAACCTTAGATATTGTTAAAAAAAAATTTGAACACTTCCCGTAAAAACCCTAATTTGGCCGAACCTTATGTAAGTTTCTTCTCATTGGTCTTTCATGCTTCCCTTGTTATTATTCACCTATTAAACCCCAATTCTCATATTTTATCACTTAACATGCCAAACTAACTCTCCTTCAAATCATTCCACCAAAATCCAATCATAGAGATTAAAAGAAAAGGGATAATTGCTAACAATTTATCACACTTAAGCTAAAGAAAGAAAGGAATTACTTAAGCAATAAATCTCACATTGAAATGCTTCAAATTTAGCTCTAAGTTGAAGAATGAGTTGAGAGGTTTTGAGTCTTTGGTGAGGGTGAATTTTTTTGGTGTAGGATACAAATGAAATGGTTTAACACAATTTTATTTTATATACAAATAAAATCAATGGTGGTGATTTAATCACACAAGATCAATGGTCACATTTTTACATGAAATGGAGGGCTAAGATTGATCAAGATGGATGGTTGAGATGGTCCTTAGGTGTATGGTGACTAAGCATCAAAATAATGAATACCATCATCACCAAAGTGAACATAATCATGGTGATGGAAAAGTAGGAGGCTTAGGTGTAAAGTTGACATAAGTCAACAAATATGGCTAACCTAATTCCTTTCTCATCCTAACCCCTAATTAACTTATTCTAACCATTCTTTAGTCAAGCTCCACCAAAATTTGAGGCCTTAGGGCCGGCCACTCCATGGGCTTGGGCTTTGAGTCCAAAAGCCCATTAACAAGCCCTAATAAGCCCACCCGAAAACGTTTCCCGAACTTAAAATTTTTTCGTAACTTTTTCCTTTCCCTTTCACTTGGCATTTTAAATCTTACCTTCCCATATCATAATATCTTAAACTAAGCCATATTGCTTAAAATTAATTCAATAAAACATACAATAAATATTCTTATCTCATAAAAGTACACACTCAAGCACTTGGCACCAACAAGAGTTTCTGTCATCCTATCACTATGTCATTGATACTATACCCATAAAATTTATATTTTATGGTATTATTATAACTCTGATGAGCTATGGAGACCTTGGGTATTACACTTGTCTTTAGAAGCAATAAGCATGTCATCAACATATAACAATAAATAAATGAAAAAATCATCAGAGAGCTTTCTCCAATAAACACAGCTATCGAAAGCACTCCTAGAGTAACCACTTGAAGTCATGAAAGCATCAAAGCGCTTGTAACATTGTCTGGGAGATTGTTTAAGGCCATACATTGACTTCTTTAACATGCAAACATGGTCCTCTTTTCCTTCCACAATAAAACCATCTAGTTGTTTCATATAAATTTGCTCTTTCAAATCACCATGCAAGAATGCAGTTTTAACATCTAACTGCTCCAATTCCATATCTTGCATGGCTACCAAAGCAAGCAAAGTACAAATAGAAGAATGTTTAACAATAGGGGAGAAACTTCATTATAGTCAATACCTGCAACTTGACTAAAACCCTGTGCAACTAACCTTGCTTTATGCCGAGCATCCTCAACACTAGGAATCCCTTCTTTAATCTTATAGATCCACTTATTCCCAATAATTTTCTTATTTGGTGGTGGTTTCATAAGCTCTCACGTACCATTCTTTTCAAGGGAAGCAACTTCTTCTTCCATGGCTGTTAACCACTTACTATTATCTTGACTAGATATGGCTTCATTGTAAGTGGCTGGATCATTATTGCCATTACTTCACAAGCGACTGTTAATGCATAAGACACACAATCATTATATATGTTTGGTGGTCTTATCTGTCGCCTTGGTCTATCCTTAGCAATAGTGTGCTGCTCCTGGATGGGCTGAACATCATCAAATCTAACTGGCTCATCTGAAATAGATTGAGAAGGTTGTGAAGATGAACTGGGCTCTACCTCCACTTGCAACTGAACATTCTCTAATGTACTTAAATCACTAGTAACAAAATTCTCCTTAAGTGGAGACAACATATGTGATTCATCAAATGCAACATCATAACTGAGAATAATTTTCCTGCTTGATGGGCAATAAAGTTTATAGCCCTTCACACCAGAAACATAGCCCACAAGATACATTTCTTGGCTCTGGGCTCTAACTTTCCATCATTGACATGAGGATAAGCAGGACAACCAAGAATTCTCAAAGATGAATAATCAGCAGGAGTACCAGGCCAAATCTCAAATGGAGTCTTAGCCTCAAG
The DNA here is from genome assembly GCA_947687605.1 of Reutealis trisperma. Taxonomy (NCBI): domain Eukaryota; kingdom Viridiplantae; phylum Streptophyta; class Magnoliopsida; order Malpighiales; family Euphorbiaceae; genus Reutealis; species Reutealis trisperma. The sequence goes on along the minus strand of CANTUT010000033.1, from coordinate 2,509,956 downwards.
AGCTGAATGCGGAGACTGATTCAACAAGTAGGCTATCATAGAAATTGCCTCAGCCCAGAAAGACTTGTCTAAACCAACATTAGATAACATGCAATGAGCTTTCTCCAAAAGTGTGCGGTTCATTCGTTCTGCCACACCATTTTGCTGTGGTCATCCAACAGACGTACGATGTTTGACAATACTTTCCTTCAAACAATAATTTGTAAAGTTAGACTCGCAAAACTGAAGCCCATTGTCAGTTCGCAGCCTTTTAATTTGTCTTTCTGTCTGCTTCTGAATCATAGTTTTCCACTGCATGAAGACTCCAAACACATCATTTTTATTTTTTAGAAAATATACCCATACCATTATAGAGTAATTATCAATAAAAGTTAACAAATGATTTGCTCTGCCTTTTGAAGAAACATGAGACGGGCCCCATAAATCTGAATGGATATAATCAAGTGTACCTTTGGTTCTTTGTACACCCTTCAAAAAGCTAACCTTTTTATGCTTACCAAACACACAGTATTCACAAAATTGAAGAGTACCCATGACATGTCCACAAAGTAAGCCCCGCTTGCTCAAAGAAGCCATCCCTTTCTTGCTCATGTGTCTAAGCCTCATGTGCCAGATCTTTGTAAGATCTTCCTCAGACGTGGATGGTAAAGCCAAAGCAAAAGATTTTGTCACAACACTTCCTTGCAATATATATAATCTGCCAACCTTACTAGCTTTCATAAGTACCAAAGCACTTTTAGACACCTTAAGAACTCCACCTTCACCTGAGCATCTGAGGCCATTGGAGTCTAATGTACCCAATGAAATTAGGTTCTTCTTTAGGTCAGGAACATAATGAACATCATATAAGATCCTCATAATGCCATCGTGCATACGCACTCGAACAGTCCCCTTACTGATAACTTTGTAAGCTGCATTGTTGCCCATCAAAACAACTCCACCATTAAATTTTTCGTATGTGGAGAATGCATTTATATCGAGACACATATGGTAAGAGCACCCTGAGTCCATGATCCATTTCGAACCATTCCTTGTAATGGTATCTGCAATTAACAAAAGATCATTCTCTGACTCGTCAGCTGCTACACTTGCTTTGGCTTGAGAATCTTTTTTTGTGTCACCATTTGCTAGATGTTTTTGCTTGTTTTGCAATTTGAAACATTTAGCCTTAATGTGACCTTTTTCTTGCAATAGTTATAAGTCAAATTGCGATGCTTTGATTTAGACCGGCCTCTTGATTTGTTGCTCTACCTCTTTCAAAAGTCCTACCTTGAATAATAAGACTCTCAGTGGTGGAGATACTTGAGCTATCAGCTAGTTGATTTTCAATTAGGTCGCATTGTAACAACGCATTTTTTACATCTTCAACCGTTATCTCCTCTCGCCCATACAACGAGATCTCTCTAAAATTCTTATAAGATGGGGGTAAAGAACATAAAAGAGTGATGGCTAAATCTTCATCATCATTAATGACATCAGTATTTTGCAAATCCATAACAATCGAAGAAAACTCGTCAAGGTGAGTCTTAATTGATTGACCTTCTCGAAGTCGAAGATCCTTAAGTTTGCTTTTCAAAAGAAGTCGATTAGTCACACTCTTAGTCATATAAAGTGACTCTAATTTTAACCACAATGCTGCTGTGGAGGTTTCTTTGGCAACTTCATGAAGAACCTCATTTGATAAACATAAATGAATAGTAGACATGGCTTTCATATCAATCTCTTGCCATTTCTCGTCTGAGACTGTTTCAGGCTTTTTCTCCTTTCCATCTAAAGCCTTCTGCAAGCCATTTTGAATCATAATGGCTCTCATTTTGAGTTTCCACAAACCAAAATTCACTGATCTATCAAATTTCTCAATATCAAACTTCATTGATGCCATTTGTAACAAAAATTAGTTGGCAAGCTAATCCAAACAATGCTCTAATACTAATTTGTTAGGATTAACACTCTAAATGCCAATTAATTATAACGGCAACTATAAAATAATCACAAATAACAAATGAGAAATATCAAAATAAGAGCAAAAGAATTTATATAATTAAATATCTTGATGAGAGTATAAAAAATCTAGCCACCTTAATAGTGCCAAAATGCTTATCAATTGAAGCCTTAATGCACTAATAATAAACACAATATAACAAGAGAAAATTTATATTTATTATTCACTAGTTTTGTGACTCTCTACAATACTCTCAAATGCTTATCAAAAACAACAAAACTATTATTTTAACTTTTGTTTTTCTATATATCTCTATTCTTTTCATTCGAATGAACCATGCTATATATATGTGATTACAATTCTTAAAATAGGAAAAGACAATGCTTAAAAACTAGAGAAAACAATGACTAATAACTTCTAATTTTAAGGAGTTGGTTTTGGTGGTTCAAACAAATTAATTTTAGCCATCAATTTTTAACATGTTTTCTTCTTGGAACTTCTCATTCTTAATTTTCAAGGGTATGTTCTTTCCATAAAACTTTCTATTCTTGATTATCTATTATTAAGAAATTCTTAGATAAATTAAATTTATCACGTCACTTATAAGAGATCAAATACAAAAAGTCTTGTTTTCTTCTTGGAACTTCTCATTCTTAATCTTCAAGAATATGTTCTTTCCATAAAACTTTCTATTCTTGATTATCTCTTGTCAAGAAATTCTTAAGTAGATTAAATTTATCGCGTCACTTATAGACTAAATTAATAGAAATATGACACGTCAATTAATGATATAAAATCACTCAAAAACTAATATGTAAAATCACCCAAAAACTAATCGAATAAAAATAAATCACATATTTATTAACTAAATACTTTTTATTAAACAAAATATACTATTTGAAATTAAAAAAAAAAAACACCCTTAACAAGTAAAAAACTTAATACCAATTCGCTATTAAAATGAAATTCTTTTCTGACTAAGAATTTGGGACATTATCCTCCATCCCCTTTGGTAACTATTAACTTTTTTTTTTTTTTTTTATAAAACAGTAAAACATTCATTAATTCAAATCACTACTAGACAAATCATTAGTTATCACTAAAACATTATCATTATTCTGTAAAACATTCATTAAAACGGTAAAACATTAATTATTTATTAACTTAATTACTGGTACATATCTTGTAAAAAAATAATAATAAACACTACTAGACTTAATAACTACTGTTTTTGTATCAATGTAGATAGTTATATATATAAAAGTTAATAGCAGTTGTGTGATGGCTAGATCCACTACTTAGTAATATTATATTAGAGAATTTTCCTTAGAGAAGAAAAAAAATGAAGAGAAAAAATAAATATTATTTTCCTCGCTCTTATTTATACGAGTAGAAAATAAAAAAAAAGAAAATAAATTTTATTTTTCACTTTATTTTTTTTATTCTTTATTTTCATTTTTTTAAAATGAAGAGAAAATTTAAAATAAAAAATAAAATTTATTTTTTCTCATAATCTTTTTTTAAGAAGAAAATATAATTTACTCCTTTTATTTTTCTCACTTATTTTTCTTCCTCTATCATTTTCTCTCGTTTCAAGCATAAGCTAACAGATGATTTGTGCAGGACAGAGAAGATAATCTCTTTTTGGCTTTATTTTTCTCCCTCGGATTCAGCGATATGATATAATAGTTGTTATTATTATTTATTTTATCTCTAGATCGACGTCGGCCCACCATCTATTCAAAGTGTTTTATTTATTATTTCTTATGAAATATCATTGCATTATCTGTGTTCTTTGTCGAATTTTGGCAAATTACGTAAACAGTATTAAAACTACATTCAATATAATGCTGTGAAATTCACTTGTTTTTGGCCTCTTATTATTTAATAATATTCTTCAAATAATCTTTTTTCACTTAATTTACTTGATTATGTGGATACACTCCTTTTTCTAACCCCCACTAATTACAGCCAACTTTTGTTTTTCCAATAATAACTCTAATGTCACCACGATTATTTAAATTCAAGATATCTATTTTTTATTTTGAGCATGGAGATTAATTTTTCAATAAATGAAAGAAAAAGAATTGAAAGTTAGAATTCAATAAATAAATTCTCTGAATCCACAAAGACAAATTCTGTTCCCCTCCCAGTCTTATCTTGTGAATTGGATCAAATGGCAAATCTCATCTCCTCTCTCCATCACAAGGATTTTTAGCTCCTACTCGCAATCCATAAACAGACTCCACAAATCAACGTAACAACAGACCAAATACCGTTACTATCACCACCACCCCTTTCACTCTGTTGTCTGTCAGCTAAAAACCTCTTCCTTAATACGTGGCATCTTTTCATTGGTTTGTCCACGTAGCCCTGAACACGGCCAAACCCTTCGCATTAAATGATAGCAACGCCTTCGCCCAACAACTACTGCCCCCTCATTAATTGCTCTCACCACCGCCACCAACACAACGCTCTCGCATTCACCTCAATCGCATCTGGTGGCGCGTGTAATACAGTCAAAATAACCTATTTCAAAGAGCTGTGATGTAACCAACAATCAATGGGAAAAAGAAAAGGTCATTTTTAGTAAAACTTAAAATATTAGATTAATACAAAACCCGGACATAATTAAGTTAATAATATTAATTAGGAAAAAAGGACAATAACAGGAAAAAAATAATAATAATAATAATCAACCCAATAAAAATTAAGAAACGGAGATTGGATTAATAATTAAAAATAAGTCCCTGTTCTTCTTTACTAATAATAATTGAGCCAATTCAAGGGTCGATCTGAGTCAATACCCGAACCACCACCCTTGCCTCTGTGCTCTGCATGTACCCGAGTCACCGACACAATCCCACCGATTTTAAACGCCATGCAAGGAGTCTCCACGCGCGGTTCGTTCTTGACTCAACACCCACACAACTCAACTGATTTTTGTTTTTGTTTTTGTTTTTTTCTTTTTCTTTTTTACTCACTCAACAAAGATCTCTTTTTTCACACGCTTGATCACCGTGAACCACACAAACACTACCAATACATAAATAGAGAAACACTCATGTTATAAAAGAGATTAAAAACTCAGACGACTACTAGTTGACTGATGATCATCATCAGCTTAGCTTTCACATTGAAGAGCAGCTTTGATCTTTTGGACGGTGCATGAGATGAGATTGTTGACTGTCTCCACGGATTCTACTGTGAGCTTGGCAGTAGGGAGACTATTCACCAAGATTTGGAATGCCACCGTAAGAAGGGACCCACTCACTCTGTGTTGGGCTTGGCCACTGTTGTTATTACCACCAGCTGGGCCATTAGGGGTAATAGTAGAAAGGAACCCACGAGAACCAGGACCGTCAGGGACAATAGCGAATCCGGAAGGAAGAAGAGCTACGTAAGCAGAATCTCCACCGTTCATTACGACGTGCATGGCTGGAATGTCAACGGGAGCGTAAACTACAAGCGACCCCGCTGCGTCTATGCATGTCTCTTGTAGGATGAGCATGCTGCTCTGGTTGGCGTTCATGGCCTGCACAAAAATCATAAAATTTTCTCATAATGAAATAACCCTTAGATTTTATCCGAAATTACGAAGGAGGGGGTGCCATGTTATGTTTGTCAGTTGCAAGGGGAGTCAAACCCTGTGAAATGTGATATAACATAAAAAAAAAAAAAAACTTTATAATCATAACAATGAATCAGGAAAAAGATGAGATCAGATTGATATGAGAAAGGTGACAGGTGTTTTTATATTTTGACTTTTTTAAAGCTTACAAAACAAACAACTGTCCCCCTAAAATCTGCTCCTGCCTATGTCTGTCCATTTAGATACTTCCAAATTCCCAACTCGTCCTTTCTAATTCACTTTTCTGTCATCAATTTGACCTTACAACCAGGGACACATCAGACATTGTGAAAGTTTTCATTCATAATCCATGTGACCATTTTTATTTTTGTTTTTATTTCTATAATAATCATTAAAAAGAGAGAGAGAGAGAGAGGGATAAAAAATTACACTGGCACGTAAGAGGGATACGCAGTTGCCGTGATCCTGGCCTTTGGCAATGTGAGCCATCTCCTGCATGGGTCCACCATTAGATAGAATATCCCATTCGCTTCTTAGCCGTTCATCACGTAGAAAATCAAAGAGCCTTTGAGGAGAAACAGGCAGCCAAACTGAAGTTGCAGCACTCAATACAATACCCGGTGGCTCGCCGGGATCGTCAACGCTCTTTCTAGTCATAACCCTAACATCTTCATCCACATTTCCTGCATTTAGCTTATTCCATTTATGCACCGTCGAAGCACAAACCCCAGCACAGAAATTATCAGTCATTCGCTGGGCAAGCTTTAGCATACTTCGCCGCCCACTTGCAGTAATCGCTGTGCATTAATAAACACTTCATTGAAGAGTACAAGAAATTCATTAACAAATGTAATGAATTATAGGGTTTATAGTTATATTAACCTGTGTGGTCTCTAGTAGGCACAGTGGAAGACATGAGAATAGCGAGACATTCGCACTGCCGCTGAAGGGTGGCTACCCACCTTTGAGCACCGAAGCCCATGCCGGAACTTATTAAAGGGCGGTAGAGCTGGTGGATTTGACTTTCATCATATTCTGCATGTTCAACCCAAGTAACCTGGATTTTATTTAGCACCAAATGGTAAATAATTACTTAGTCAGTTGTTGAAGAATAGAAGAAAATCATTATTGATTATTGATAGCTACATGTGAATAATTTTCTTTTATTTATTTATTTATTTTTTTTTAAGGGCTAAAGATTACGTTTTCCGCATTTTGTCAGCTAATGATTAGAAATTAAAGATGAAATATTGCCCGATTCCATGGAAGGAATGGAAGCTGTTAGTCAAACTCTAAAAACATAAACAACTCTTAAAATGAGTGTGTGAGAGATTCTCTTCCTTATTATTATAATAAATCTTCAAAATTTATATTTATTTTAAAGAGGGGTCAATATACAGTGTCTCTCATTGAAGAAAAAAAAAATACAAAAATGGAGGAAAGCAAATCACGGAAATGGCTGGAGGTTGGGCTCAATGAAAAGATTGGCATCAAATATAGAAAAGGTCTTTACAAGACTTGAACGAGCAAGGTACAACGTAAAGGGTGACATCGAGATGTGTACTGCTGTCAGACAAATCTTATATAAAAAAAAAAAATCGCATACTCATGTGGAAACAAAATTGCCAGTCTTGGAGTTTGACTATAAGGTCTCTATAAAGTTGAAAAAAAAAAGCACATAACAAGATTGAAACTAGATGTCCAAATGCAATACATTTTAATATAAATATTATATTAAAAATATATTTTATTTTATTAATAACAATATAAGTAACCAAGACAGCATCAAAGATTGGAATAGAAACATCAAATGTATTGTTTATGCAGCCCAAAGAGTTGAAGATAACTAGGCATTTACTTGTAAAGGATATGAAATCAATGTGTTCAAGCCAAGGTACCAAAATATGAGCAATGGAGGCTTCTATTCATTAAATAATAATAATAATAATAATAATAATAATAATAATGTAGTATTGTCGATTTGCTAGCGTACAATGGCAATATTTTAAAAGATTATGCAACCCTAGTTGTTGAAACTTGAAATGTAAACAAATAATTTGAGACCAGAAGATCAAGGAGGCATCATCCAAGTGAACTTATAAATTTTATAATAAATTGAATACTCTAGGAACGTTCAGATGACAGTGTGGGTGTTCAGTGAGTAATCACTAGACAAAACAAAACAAACGAAAAAATTATTATACTATTTCTCTTAGATGGATGAGCCCTAAGTTTAGGCTTGGGAATGGAAAAGTGCTAATGATTTTTGACCTTATGTCAAATTAAATGCTATCAACTAAAGCTCCAATGTTGCAATTAATTCAACAAACTCATTAATGGATAAAGAAGAACACCACCCACCTGGAGAAAATGCAATAAATGTAAAACTCAAAACAAACCCAAACTGATTTTTCAACTGAACAAAATGTAGATAAAGTCAGATCATCATTTACCCTTGAGTAACCATTAGGCATGTCTTGAACCACACAGCCAGAAGGAAGCCTCCTGCAATTAACAAAAGTTGGTGCACCGGAAGTTTCTCGGATACTGTCAATGGACACATCAACAACAGCCCAAACACCCTCTGCGTGCTGCTTGCAAAAGCGAAGGAAATTGACCTCACGAACGGGGACCAAAGGAGATAGAACTTGCAGTTCAGCATGCATCTGATGACGGTTATGATTAATTAATAATGTTTAATCTAATTGGTGTTAATTGTTAAACAATGGGCTTAATTCATCATTTGACAGCTACCATATTAATCATATTCCAAATATAGCACCAAAGAACTAAAACAGTAGATTACCAACTGGAGTGAACCATTTCTAGTTCCGCCCATTCCACTGGATATCACATCAGTGGTAGAGGTCCGCGCAATCATACAAGGAAACATTTCTGCCCATCGATTCTACCAAAAGATACCAAACTCAAAATTAGTTTTCCATAAAATACTCCAAATTAAATTATAATAAAAAAAATTATAGTTCAAGAATCGAATGAAAAAAAAAATAACTTCGTTAGATTAATCAACTTACCGAGTCCATCAAAGTCTCGACAAGAGCTAAACTGTTGATGATTACCATGCCAGCCTCCCTGGAAGCTTCAGAAACAAACCCATTTGGTTTGATCCCAATACAAGGAGTGAAAGTTTTCATATATTCTTCATGATTTAATATTTCCCTACCACCCTCCAGACTCCTAATCCAAAGAGGTTCATCAGTTTGTGCCATCTTAACCAACTCATCCATGGCAGCTAATGCCAGCTCTAAGAACATAGATCTCTCGAGTGATCTATCAAGACCAGTAACGCATGCTGATCTAGTTTGAGTCACTACAGGTAAAGCACTTGAAATTCCACCTCCAAAATCAGGCCCCAAAGGCAATGTGGTAGCTACAGTACTTAAACCACCAAAACCATTGCTACCAACACCAAGCTCCAAGCTAGAATTTGGCATTGGAGGGCCAATCGAACCAGCCAATGAAGAAATGGGGCGACCCAAAAACTTTCCAGCAAGGGCACAAACTCGATCTAACTCATCTTTTAATCGAGCATTCTCAATCCTTAAATGTTGCTCTTCAAGTGAAATATCACCAATAATTGCAGGACCGCCACAGTTTGAACAAATTGGGTTTCTCATAGCATCTCTGATGGACATGTTTTCTGCCCGAAGCTTGTCGTTCTCTTGCCTGAGTAATGAGTTCTCATGGCGTTCCAATTGGGTCTGGTGCCAACAATCACACATAAAACAAAAAATCAGTGCTGAAAGCCAGAAAGGGAAAACAAAATAACCATATCGGTAGCTGTTAGTCAATGTCTCTACCTTCATTTGGGTTCGGCGATTTTGAAACCAGAACTTGACTTGCCTAGTCTCCAAGCAAAGCCTTCTGCTAAGCTCCAATCTTTGTTTTTCGTCAGGATGAGGGCACTCCTTGAACAGACTGTCAAAATTTTTTTTTTTTTTTTAAATTGCAACAAGAAAAATCCCGTGCAATAATTCACAGGGAAATTAAATTAAATCTTGCAAAAAGATAAAACAAAATAAAATCGTACGCTTCCAGTTCTTGAATTTGCTGTGGAGTGTGTCGGTGATATCTCTTTTTCCTCGGAGGATTGTCGGCTGCATCTTGATCATCACCAGAAGCTCCATCCATATTATCACTACCAGATCTGCTCTCATGTTCTTCTTCTCTGCTTCTTCTACCACCGCCGCTTGGCTCAAAATTTTCAGCCATTCTACCTACATCACCTTGCCCATCTATGCTGGGTTGTTGCTGGAAAAAAAAAAAAGAAAAGAAAAAGAAATCATGAAAACTAGGTGTTTAGATATCAGAAGAAACAAAGAGAGAAAAAAGGAGGTCGTACAAGAGCAAGGGAGAGTCCAGGAGAGTTAAACATGGATTTGGTGAGAGAAGGAGAGACAAGGCGTGGCTGAGCTATTGCACCAGTGGGCATATTGCTACTGCTGTATGGTATATCTGCCACGATTCTTGCACCTCCACCACCAGGGCTACCGTTTTCAAGGAAACCCCCAAAACTCATGAACCTTGATTATAGCCTGTTTTTTATCCTCTATCTTCTCCTAAACTATATATCACTTCCCCCAAGATTTGCTTCTTATTCTCTCTTACAAATTTACAAGCACTTCTCTCACTCGGTATTCATCAATAGATTTGGTCCATTTCGCAACTAGACCCATGAAATTATCTTTTTATCCCAAAAAAAAAGAAATCTTTCAAAAAAAACAAAGCAAACCCAAAATTGCAAATCAAACAAATATATAGTGAACCAAATAAAATATCTCTAAACTTTGAGAAACAGTATTTCGACAGACAAAAACCAAATAAAAAAAAAAAAGAAGAAAAGAAAAGAAAGGTAAAGAGGTAGAGGAGACAGAAGGATAATGTCCAAATGTCTCCAACTTCCTCTTTACAGAAATCAATTGTTTTTAGAGAGAAAGAAAGAGAAAGAAGGCAAGCAAAAACCCTTTTTAAGTACTCCTGCTTAGCACTTCGTTCTCTATCCCTCTCTCTCTTTCTTATTGTTTTGTCTCTCTAAAAGATTATCACTCTACTGCTTATAGAAAGAGCACAAAAAGAAGAAAGAAGGAAGGAAAAGCAGTGAACAGCGTTGAAACAAGAAGGGGGGAGGGGGGGGGTTAACCCTAGCTCTGTGCTAAAGAAACATAATAACTTGTTCTCTGCATGCTTGTGACTATACTGAACTTCAAAAGAGTATCAAGAAAATATGATATAAAAAAAAAAAAAAAAAGAAGAAGAAGAAAACGAAAGATTTTCAGAGACAAGAAAGTGTGAAAAAAAAAAAAAAGGAAAAAGTAGGAACGAGGTGGGAAGATGAAAAAAATATTAATAAAAAAGGTGAAGATAAAACGCAATGTGTGGTGGACTCTTCGAAGCCTTACAAATACATAGCTCCAAAAAGGATCGGTTGACTCTCTCTCTCTCTCTCTCTCTTAAAGTCTGTGAATTTAACTATCAAAAACCTGAATTGGCTTTTTTGACCCTTTTATTTTGTCATTAGAATTCAGAAAAGAAGAAGAGAAGAAGAAGGAAGAAAGCTATGTGCGAATGGAAAAACAAGTTACTTTTAACAGAGAGCTTTCAGATCCGTTCCCTCTTTTCTTGTCAATCCAAACAGACCTCTGCACTCATTGGATCACTTCTATTTTTAGTTTTTTTTTTTTTTATTTACCAATTCTTCCAAAATCAATAATTTTTTAAATTATTATTATATTTTTAATGAACCATTATTATTTTTTTTAAGTTTAATAATGCAATTAGTAAATTTCATTTTAACAGCTACTCATACTCGAAATTTTTAAATTTTGAAAACAATTATAATATTATTGGACAAAAAATTTTGCAAATATATTATTATTTTCTATGTTCTTTTAATTTTTTTTTATTTTACTATCTTTGGAAGTATTATCAAATTATTTTATGAATTCATTAAATTAAAATTTTCCCCCTTTGATGAGTTTAAATATATATTACGTATTACAAGTTAATGTTGATAATAAAAATATATTTAAGTACAATTTAATGGTAATGTATATAACTTGATCTGAGTAATAAATTTCTTTTTTTTTTTTTTATGCTAATAAATAAATAAAATCTTCATGAAAAAAAAAAAAGCAATAATCACCTGTCAACTCAATGAGCCCATGAATTTTTGAAATGATGCAATTGACAAATCTCTGCAAGTGTTTAGCAGTATATGGCAAATTATGCATTGATATGCAAATAAAACTTTCTTTCTACTCTTAATGTTTCCAATATTATAAATTTAAAATACACGCAGAGACCTTATCAAAAAAATATAATTAGTGGAAGAGTGCGCATACACACACATATATATAGATATGGTAATAGGGTGGAAAATTTTCATTTTCATGGAGATTTGTCCTGAATAGGGCGAAAAATTTTTTTTTTTTTTTATGGGGACAGGGATGGGGGATATTTCTTCCCCATTAGTGAGAATGAGGAGTATATTTCCCACTCCACATGGATCCCTGTCCCCATAGAGATCCGATATTATGTTTACATAATTATTCTTAATATTAAAATATATATTACTTGATTAATTTTATACATATATATTAGAGTTTCTAATTTTGTCACTCATTCTTTATAATTCTTTCACATCATGATAATTTTAAAAAAATTTATATTGGATTGATTCATCTTTTCATATTTTGTATGTCTAAATTTATTAATATTCTTACATTAATTTATTCTTATTTTTCAGCATTTATCAATTATATATATATATATATATATATATATATATATATATATATATATATATATATATATATATATATATATATATATATATATATATATACTAATAAGTTTTAATTTAAATATATTAAAATCAGTTTAAGCATAATTAAAATCTAAATTTTAAATTTCTATACATTATATTTCATTATCTAAAAGTATATAAAATTTAAAAGAGATAAAATAAAATAAAATTTTCAAGTGGGAATGGGGATCCCGGTGAGGACGGGGATCCTCACAGAGACGGAGATGGGAAGTAAATAGTCCCCGCATGTGAGATGGGGATGGGGATGGAGATTCCCTGCTGAGATAGGGATGGGAATGGGGGATAGTACCCCACCCCCGCCCCACCCCAGTGCCATCCCTATATATATATATATATATATATATATATATATATATATATATATATATATATATATATATATATATTAGATTTTTTTTTATAATGTGCTTCACACATTGATTTTTGTTATAACTCGTTAATATAAATATTTATTTTAAACTTTTACTTTTTCCTTATTAAAATTTTAATAACTAGTGTTTTATCGTTTAAATATAAAATGATATAAAACTTTTCAAATAAATACCATAAAGTTTAAATCTTGTTGATCAATTTTTAAAATTATTATGGAGCAATATTTATATAACTTGATTATTAAATTCACTTTAATTGTTAAATTAAATTTTCATATGAAAAACATAAAAATTTAACGAAAATTTAGTTATACATAATAAATATTATCTAAGTTGTATAATCATGAATGCTTAATATAATTATAATGATAATATAAAATAATTATAGATTCCATATAAATATATGAATGTACTTTAAAAAATAATACATAAATAATATTGAAAAAATATTCAAACACGTCTAAATAAATTATTTCTTCTAATTTTGAATAATATTTTTATATTCAACAATATGTTAAGAAAAAAAAAGTAAATGAATTGATAGATACGTTTTATTATAATTTTTTAATATATTTTGTTATTATGTTGATTAATTATTAATTATAAATTGATTTTCACGTTAATATTTATCATTTATTGTTTTCTCATAATTTTAATATAGATTGTATGTTTTTATTAATTTTGATCTCTTTTATACATTATAACTTAATTTCTATTTTTTCAGAAAATCAATAATAATCTTTCTAATGTACATAGTAATTTTTCTAATTTACAAAATTATTATTAATGGTTAAAACAATTAATTTTAAAATTTATAATAGAATAAAGTAATAATTTATAAAATAAAAGTCAAATTATAATTTTTTTATTTTATTAATATTTGAATAATTAAAGTCAAAAGAATTTTTTTAACTTTTAGATATTTGAAAAAATGATTTTGCTTATTGTTATTAAATGAACTCTCAATTAGTACATATTTTTCTTTTTTGCTGCGTCTTTTTATAAAACCAAAAGCATTTTTGTTTTTAACTTACTAATTATTATTAATGGTTAAAATAACTAATTTTAAAATTTATAATGGGACAAAATTATAATTTACAAAATGAAAATCAAATTGAAATTCTTTTAATTTGTTAATATTTGAATAATCAAAGTCAAAATAATTTTTCTAACTTATGAATATTTGAAAAAACATTAAAAAATATAGATTATTCTAATTAATTTTTTATTTAAATTAAATATAATTAACTAAATATTAAATAAAATTATTTTATTCTTTCCTCATTCTAATTAAATTCATTGTTTCTTTTTTTAAATTAAATTAGATAATTAAATTATAATAACTATATCATTATAAATTTGTAATATAATTAATTATATATTAAATAATAATTATTTTATTTTTTTTTATTCTAATTGACTTCATTATTTTTCTTATTTAAATTAAATATAATTAGATATTAAATATAATTAATTATATATTAAATAATAATCATTTTATTATTTTCTTATTATAATTGAAATCATCTTTTCTTATTTAAATTAATTATAATTAAATATTAAATATAATTATTTTATTTTTTTTATTCTAATTAAATTTAATAATTATTTTGTTCTTTTCCTTATTCTAAATCAAACTTTAGCATCTTTTCCATTCCAATTTAATAATTTATTTTTTCTTTTTTATAGGTTAATAAATATTCTTAATATGGTAATACTTATTCTTTTATATTTTATAATATTTATTGTATATATATTTCAGTTCATTTTTATTATTAAACACACAAAATAATATACTTAAATTCATATATGTTATCATTAATTGTCGGTTAGCATTGTAACGTCGTTATTATTTGCAATATTATCATACGATCATATATATATTTTGACCAATTGAAAAATTAAAAATATGTTAATGTAATAGTTTTAACTATTAATTAAAAGAAAGTTCAGTTAGTAACAAAAAAATTTGACTAATACATGAATTTTTTGGTTTTCAACAAACTTATTACAACCCATTTGGAAAACAATGTGGAATAAGATGCACAAAAAATATTCTCTCTCTATTTCATAATATTTATCATTTTAGAAAAAAAAAAATTCTAATTTATATGCTATTTTAAAATTTTAAGAAAATATTTATTATTTTTTTTAATTTTACCCTTTATTTATTATTCACTAAACATTTTGCATTAATTATTTTTATTTCTCTATATCAAAATTAGTAAATAATATTTTAATTTTTTTATTTTAAAATTATGATAATTTAATAATTTTATTAATCTTTGCATTAAATTTTAAACGACAAATATTATGTAATTGAGGGAGTAATAATTATTATTGGAGAATAAAATAAAGTAGGAATAGAATAACTATTTCAATTCCATAATTTAATTCATAGTATAAAATAATTATTATATTCACATAAATGATCATAATATCCTTATAAATTAATTTCACTATTAATATTAAAATTAAATATAATTTTACCAAATTTTATTCAATAAATAATTTAAATGCACAATAAATAAAATTTAAAAAATAAAAATAAAAAAAAACAATAGTAGTGAATTTGGACTTGCCAATATTTTTTATGGATAAAAATGAAAATACTCTATTTCATAGCTTAAAAAATATAAATTTTTTAATTTTTTGTGAAATATATATTATAAAAAAATTATGGAATTGCTATTTTACAGAATTAATATTATTTATTTAAAATTTGAATAAAAACTTAAAACAATTATTCCATATAGAATAATTATTTTATTTTTTAATTATTTTATGAACCAAATATTGCCATAGAGATTATAAATCTATATATCTATTTATGTTAAATAACAATTCATTCACACTTTTCTCTTCTCCTACCGCTCCATGAAGTAACGTTATGTATGCCTTAAAAAAAGCATATTGTTTTGTATGCTAATTACTTAACAACAATTATCTTTTGATTAATTAAATTTTTATTGGAATTTGAACTTACATAGCCTGTTTGGGATTGTTGTTTGGCTAAAACAACACTCTGTAAATTTTTTATTTAATTGATTAATTTTTTTAGTTTTTTAACATTGTTTTTTTTAAACATATTTTTTGAAAAGCATTTAGACCTCATTTGATATGAGAAATTTCAAATAAAATATTTTATAAAATTTATGAATTTAAACTAAATTTATCGTTTGGCAATTTAAAAGATTATTAAAATCCATGAATTTTAAAAAATCCATCATCCTCCAAAATCATTCTTTTTTTAATATTTTAATTTCTCACATTCTAAGTCAAAAAGTCCAAAATTTACCTCTTTTGTGTATGAGGAATTGTGATTTTTTTTTATTTTAAAATTATCACTAATAATACATTGATTTTATAATTAATTTAAATAGTAAAATTCTTAAAATTTATGAATTTCGCGATCAATGGATTTTATTAAATTCGTAGATCTAAAAATCTCTCAACTCAAATGAAATATTATTTATTTACTTTTTTCAAACAATAGTTGACCAAGAATCCATAATAACAAATTTAATGTGGGAGAAAATTTTCTTTTCTTTTAAAATTTTTTTAACTATATTAGGTGTATATATTAATCTAATGAGATAAAAATACATATAATAAAAAAATTGATACTAATATCCTGTTACTAAATATAAAATAGATAAAATATTCATATTTACTTATTTATTTAATATATAAGATAGTCGGTGCTCGTGGTGTGTGTGTTTTTTTTTTTACGAGAACAATTATTTTTTGCCAAAATTTTTATGAGAACAAATAATTTAAGTTTTTAACTGAGAACAAATCATTGGCTTTTTATTCAAAAGCGTAATCACAACAAATTAAATCCCAAGTACAAGACTTACGGTACAAATGGCTATGGCTATAATTATATTTACGTTACTAACAATCACGCCGTTTATTAACGGCGACCGTACAATTAGACTAACCCTCATAAAAAGTGCATAAAAATACAAAAATCTTTTGAGGAATACAGAGAGCGACTGATCTGCCAAAAAAAAAAAAAAACAGAGCGAGAGAGAGAGAGAGAGAGAGAGGGAGCGACTGCAGCATTTTTGGGACAATCTTTTCTGCTCCAAGGTCCATGATCAATTTTTTTTTGGTAAATTATTACTTAGTTATGAAATCTTATCTAGTTATTTTTTTTTAATTTTAATTTTATCAAACTATTTAATTTTTATGTTCAGTTTTTATATTTTTTTCTTAAATTAATAAAAAATAACTAAAATTTCCTTATATATGTAAATACAATTTTGATTTTATTATTTAAAAATAAATAATATTTATATAATTATATAATAATTATATTTGATATCATCAAATTATAAAATTATTTATTATTATATATAATAATAAATAAAAAAATATTTATATTAATAAAGTTAAATAATTATTATATAATTAAATGATTATTATATAATTACACAATTATTATTTAGTTTTATTATTTTTATTTTTATTTTTAAATAATAAAATTAAAATTATATTTATTATATATAAGAATATTATAGTTATTTTGCATAAATTTAATAGAAAAAATTATAAAAATTAGATGAAAAAATTAAATAGTTTGATAGATAGTGTTTTGAATAATGGTCAGTATATTACGTATCGTCCATTTCGTCTATGTTTTTAAGAAATCTAATAAGTTATTTACATGTTACATATATGCTAATAAGAATTAGTCTTTATTTAATACTAAATTATCAAATATACATTAATATAATCGCTATTTAGTGATACAGACGTGATGTATCAGTAAAAAAAAATTATTATTATTATTATATTTAAAATTTTTTATTTTATTAATGTAAATTATAAATATATTATTCAAAAATATTATTATTTTATATTTTTTATATTTTACTAGTGTAAATTATTGATATATTATTTTTTATATTTCAATGTATTTAGAACACTATTGATAACTTTGCAAAAATTTCTTTGTATAATTTTTTTTATTTATGTAAATTATTGATTGAATTTTATATTTAGGCATATATTTTGTCTTTATATATTTGTTAATTCATGAGGCACTTTTTTATCACAGTATTCATATTGAATAATGTGTTTTTTTCCCTTATAAATTAATAAATTGATTTATTGTTATTAGTTATATAACAATTTCTCTATGTTAAACTATATTTATTTAAATATTTATTAATTTAATATATTATATTTTGGATTTATATATATTTCTTATTGATTTAGTTTAGTTTAGTAATCATATTTGAAAATTTATGATAAAGGTAGCCGATTCAATCCGATTTTAATACATTGATATCTGTAATGATATAGTACACTATATCATTATTTAAAATTCATGTTGATATAATTAAAATTAAAAGACTAATTAAAAAATAAAATAAATTAAGTCAAATATCAAAAATTAAATAACAATTTATTATTTCCATTATATACAATGTATTAATTTGGAAATGATCCTACAAAAAAAAAAAATTGCTGGAATGCAAAACAGCAATTTACTTTTGAAACCCTACACATTTACTGATTTTACGAAATTATCTTGGGACAAACGGTGAATATTCTTTTTGTAATGATGGAAGATGAGTGAAAAATGATGACCATTTCCTTTTTCCAATTAAATGATGATGACCAATTTGATTTTTTGAAGATTTCATGATTTACTCCTAATTATCATAAATAAATAAACAAATAAAAATAAATTATTATTTAATTTATGAAATATGATGTAATTAAAGGAGTCATATATTTTTTTTTATTTAACCAATTAAATAAATTTTAAAATTTCATTCCATCTAATAAAATAATTATTTCATCCATTTTTAAATTTAAAAATTTATAAAATAAAATAAAATATCTCTCATTTTCATTTAAATTTTCGGTCAGACAAAGGGAAACCTCGCTAACTATCATCAAATTTTCATATCTTATAATTCATTTACCTAAATAATCAAAAACTACAATAAAAACAAATAAGAAAAAAGAAAAAATAAATAAATATCCAAAATGAATAAAAAAGGAAAAAAATTGACCAAGGAGTTTTATGTAAAAATAAAACTTGTAAATAAACATGGAATATTTCAGATGCAACAAGAGAACAATAATCTATGTTTCAGATATTACAGATGGGTTTTTTGGATTTCTCTCTCTTTATTTCTGTAGTTCTTACTTCACCAGCAACAAACCCAATTCTTTTTTAAATCTAACGTTGCTTCTCGTGCCCTTTTTGAATCCACCCACTCTACATTTCTTCAACAAACCAAGAATTATCAAGGTATATATATATATATATATATATATATATATATATATATATATATATAATCATTTTACAAGAACAATCCACGATCTGTAATTTTTAATTCTCTCTTTGTTCTCTTTCTCATTGTTCTTTGGCACCCATTATCTATGACTGTCTTTAGCCTAGTTGTGAATTGAATTAGATTTGTTATCCTTTTCGAGTTCAATTTTTTGATGATGATCTATTTCGGACTTTGCAGAGAATTTGCAGGATGATGGTGGATAAGAGTATTACGTTTTTAATATAAATTTGAAAGAGTCAATTTTAAAAGTTAATTAAGATCAAAGAGTTTATATCTACATTAATCACTTAATATATTTGTATTTAATCAATAAGATATTTTCTCATATTATATTTTTAACAGCTCTCTCAAATGACAATTAAATATAATTTATACTTGCAAATTTATGATATGGACTGGATTGATACAATTAAGGGTCCAACATAGCCAAATAAATAAATTTGAAAGGCCATCACAGAGTAAAAACAATTGAATGAAACTCTCAACTGATTGAGAATTGAAAAAAACTCACTATAGGACAAGAATTGAAATTAGATTAAACTTGTAATATACCAAAAATTAAAATCTCAATATAAATTATGATAAAATAGTATATGGTGTAATAATGGTGCAATAATTGATTAAGTTCTAATATCATATTAAGTTTTTAATATAGATTTAATAGAACAAACCTTAAAAATTTATTTATTAAGATTGAATTAGTCGATTTTTATATTAATCATTTAATATATTTGTATTTAATCAACATGAAACATTTTTTCATATTATATTATTAACAATTTGGTTAGATAATGAATCTCGAATTGATATAAATTTTTTCCTTTGATTTTTTGGTTTTGATTTTGAGGCTACAGAAAAGGGTATTTTTGGAATAAAATTTTATTTTCTTTTTATTTTTAATTTTTTTTAGAAATAGTGAAAACATGCAGAATAATTATTTTATTGTATGGAATGAAATATTAAGAACTATTTAATTAGTTTGATAAAAAAGAAAAATTATTTTATTAATTCAGTTAAATTTAAAAAATGAACTAATAATTTATCAATAAATAAATCAAAAGCCATAATTGTTATTGATGTTCCTCTATGATTTTTTTCTCTTAAAGACGCTGTAATTACTATCTTCCATGGATAAAGAATTATTATTGTTATTAAAGAAGCTTAATTATTGTTATACTAATTACTAGTAACTTATCGAGTTATTATGCAATGCAGGTTGATTAAATATGGTTTAATATTTCCTATCACTAGCATAATATTAAATGTGTTTTAATGAATTTTTTAATGAGACATATATTGTAGTAAAATTAAAGTTGAAGTTGAAACTTTTAATATACAAAGGTGAAAATCATGAGCAGTTGATGAGAAATAAATATGAAGGTAGAAGATTAGACCTCTCACTTCTTAAGCTAACTTTAGATGGATGAGCTATATAGATTTAGATTGTAATAATAAAGATGTAAAGAAGTTGTAGCTTGAGGACAACATCTTCAGATCCAAAATTGAAGATATTATGCATGCAAAACACTCATGAGCTCTAGTTCGTTGACAAACGATTCAAGCTCAATCTATCGTCTTATGCTGGTAACAACTCAAGTATTATTAAGAGGTTAAATCTCACAGTTCTCCTTGCTTTTTAGTTGACTAGTAGGACACATCGGGATAAAACTTGTCTTAACTATTGCCAATTAAGAGGTATTGTTTAGAGTTTTACAATCCCTAATATTATGCCGCATGGCAGTGGCAATGCTTTTCTTATATAATAGTCAATGTGACAGAAAGAACTTAACATTACTAAAGGCTGGTCTATCCCTCCTGGCTATACACGATTTCATTCACTTCTATGATGAGGGCACATGCCCACCTCACCCCACCAAAAAAAAAATTTAATGAATCTAATTGGGAGTATAACCTAAAATTTTCAACTACCAATAAGTTTAGATTGTCTTTACAACTTCTCACATTTTTCTCTCACTAAAATATTATCTTAAGGTTGATCTTTTTCTCTTTTAAGAATTCTAAATGTTCAAGTCATCGACTTAGGTATTAGAGAAGCCTTGCTAAATCTAAACTCAGTATTTTGATGCTATTCATTTAATCTTATAGGTCCATCAAATCATTCTCAGCTCATATCCATATAAAAAAAACCCATCATCCTTTTTTTAAGATCTCCGAATCATCAAATGACGTCATTTATGAAAAATGTCTATTCTAATTATTGGAAATTTTTATTTTTATTTTATTTTTTTTGCATTCTTTGAACTGCATGCTGGTTTAAAAGGGGTTCTAATCCATGATCTTGCTTCAATTTGATTAATGAAGTTAGTTTTCTCTTTTTTTTTTTTTTTAAATAAAAAAAAAACTAAAATTTGTTCCAACAACGAATTTCCAAATGAAATTGCACTGGAGAGAATACATGATGATTCATGGAATCTTTTATTTTGTAATATGAAGAAAATCGAACACTCCAATTAATTTTTATCAGGATGCAAATAAAATTTTTCTTGGCAACTGAATACAATTTATTATAATACAAGGAATTCAGATTTGATAGCTAACTAGAATCGAATTGAATGCACAGAAGAACGTAACTTATTACGCAACAATTGGTAAGTAGTCTTGACTTATTGAAATTAATAATAGAACATGAATGAATTGCCCTTTTCCATCCTCTACAATCCCATCATCTTTAAGCAGTAGAAAAACTAGAAAACTGTCACCATTAATGGGAAAAAACTACTAATATTAGAAAACATGGAGGGGTAGTTGCTAGCTGTAATAGTCACTTTTATGAGAAGTTTATTATACTAGATGAAGTATAATAAACTCTCTGTCTTTGCCCTTTTGACACCCTGGTTTTGTTGCCAAATGCCAATTTTATCAATTTAGTTAGCATGCATCTATATACTTTAAATTCCAAATTAACTTATTGTATTACTAAATTCTCAATTTTCTTTTTGAAATATTGAAAATTTTTAATGAAGATCCTTACTATTATCATACATTATCATATGAATACTTGATCAATTACTAAATAATATTCACTATTACAAATAATCCTTTTTAAGAGTTTAAAAGTTGAATAATTTAATGTTAATGAGAATTAGCTAGCAGTACTACCACCTATTATATAAAATATCGTAATTTTAAAATTTATTATAAACATTTGACAGTACCATTAACATGCTGTTAATATATATTGACATTTAGTAACACTATCAACTTAGTATATTAAGCGTGTATATATATATATATAAAACGCCATTAAACTATTGGTAATTTCTGTATTTGTTATAGTGATTACACTATTAAAATATTAGAAAATGAATCTAATGTTAATGAATTAAAATTGATTAATTAGTTTCCTAACTTGCATTAGGAAATATGCATTTGACTACCGACTAAATGGCAGTTTTGTAGTGGACGGTGGACAAAAGAAAAGGCATGTTTGAGAAAAGGGGAAAATACGAAGAAGATTCAAAGATGATAATGTAAAAGAAAGACGAAAAGTGTCAACTTAAAGGAAGTGGAAATTGTAATCTCAGATAAAAACAAGACTAAATGTCAAGGTTTTAAGTATGAAAAATGCAGAAGGAGTCTAGACTGGAGAATTTGGGTAAGAGGATGGTGATGGTGAGGGTGGAATCTAAAGGCCCACAACCCACATGACCTTTCACTCTCATTAGGTTGTAATCTGAACATAAGCCCGTAATTCCTTTAATTTTGCTGTCCATACTATGCCAAGCCTTAATTAAATTCCATGACTCCAGGTAGAGAATTGAAATTGATAAATATATAAAAGAACTTTTTTTTTTTTAATATATATTTTTTATCATTATCTGGCACTATTTCAACACGTAGACATTAGCCGCACAACCACCTTTCCTTTTCTTTTGCTGCTTCATTCATTAATGCCATTGTTGCTATTTTTCCAGCCCATTACCTCCGTCATTGCATTAAAGGTTGACCGCTAGCCGCCGCTCTCTCTCTCTCTCTCTCTCTTTCTTCCTATACATTGCATGCCTCCTTCTCTCTCTAAATTATACTATTTAAACTCTGATTAAAATTTAAACTCAATATAAATGACTTGTATCAAAGCTCGTTAGTCACTTTAAAACATGACTTCTTCAAAATTAGTATACGTGGGTAACTCTCTAGGCCACACTTGACTAATTTCAATTTCTGTGTTTCCAGCACATTCAAATGGAGCTGGTAGAGACCTGGCCACTCCTTGAAATTAATGGCATCCTTTTGGGTCGCAGATGGGCCAGGCAGGGCCACTCTGGGCTACGAACTAGTCTACAGACCTTTCTAAACTGCAAATTGCACATATTAATTGTTTCCATCCCCTAATTTTCATTTTAATTTTTTAGTTTGTAATTTTTTTTAAACAAGATATACACAAAGATTAGAGATAGAATACACTCATTTATAAAATCATAGCGATTTTGTAATTTGCAGTTTTATATATAATATTACAAATTAGTTTTTATGATATTAAAAAAAGAAAAATAAACTATGTTTAAATTTAATGGTAAGTTGTTTGTTTCATAACACATAAGATCAGCAGTTCATATCTTCATAATCTCATCCCATGGGATAAAAAAAAAAAAAAATCAAATTCAATGGCTCTGATTTCTACTGAATTACTTGTTAGATTTTTAATCTTTATTATGTGGGTTTATATATTTATTAGAACAATTATATTAATAAATTATTTTATAAGTGGATTTAGTTTAAGTGATTCATTTATGTGAAATCCATATACTATACAATTTGGTATGGATTAATGGGTGGATATCTATTCCTAATCCAAATAGATTTAATAGGAACCTAATGGGTTAGTATATAAAAAACTTTAGGATTATGATATCTAATACGTCAAATCATTCAATCGCTTTCTATTATCTTATTATTAGAGACAGAGAGTTGAGTAACTTTAAGAAATTAGAGACTTGATTGAAAAAGGCTATACCTGCTGTTCAAGCATTAGTTCATCGTTTATTCTGCGAAAGTTTGACTGCTATAATGGATACATGTATTATTTTTAATTTTTTTAATAATTATGGCATGATAGATTTTGGGGCATCAAAATATATAAATAATTATGTGATTCTAACATTACTTCCACATATAAATTCTATCAACATTGAGTAATGATCTTTTATTAAAATCTCATCTTAAAAAAAAAAAAAAAGAAAAAAAAAAGGAGGAAAGCCTCTATTCTTTCATACATTTAGCATTATTCACTATTGAATAAATCCTTACTATCTGTATATATTATGAAAGTGAAACAAAGGATCATTCAATTAATAGATTCTTAAAATGAAAAAAATTTGAAATAAAAAACGAAATGCGACGAAAATGTTCTGACAGATTCATAACTTGGCAGGTTGGTCCTTAGAACTCATCAACCTCTACTCTTTAGTCTTTTCAAATTGTCAACTCCCCAGTTGCGGGTCCAATTTAAGTGTTTACATTTTCATTTTTTTGTGACAGATGAGGATAATCTGGGTGCCAAAAATGACTGGCTTCACTTGCCATTTGCCAGCCTTCTGGTCTTGATAAAGTTTTTTCAATATGAAAAGTTAGAAACCACGTTTCATTGACCGAACCCAACTTCACTATCATAATTCATAACCTCTTTTATTTCTTTTCCATTTTTTATTATCTTTAATTAAATTTCAACTCTTTTTTAAATTCACTATACTCATGCATTACTAAATGAAAATTCATTAATTGTTTTTTATAACTTCAATTTTTTACATGCTCCGTAGTGTATATACACACACAATTATATTATTACTCATTTATTTTTCTAATTAAAAAAAATCATCTCTTTTTTTTTCAGATTAATTTTCACTATTCACCTTTCTTTAAAATAATATTTTCACACGTCAAGAGATAGCATAATCATAAGTGCATATACGACTTAAATAATAGACTTAAATTTGATTTTTTCTCCCCTACTAATAAAAATGATATTTCCTTTCACTGTTAGTCTAAAAGTACACTTTCTATTTTGTGATATATATTTAAAAATTATTTTTTGAGTACTAATTTGAAAAAGTAAATTATAATTAGTAAAGTGAAAAATAAACTCTCTTATTAGTCAAATTAATTCTCAAAACTATTTAATTAATTTTTTTTTTATGTACAGAGAGTATTAAAAGTTTCATATTTAAATTTTTCAATTATTATTTTGATTTTTTTTTAAATTGATAAAAATTATTAAAAAAGAGAGGATTACCACTATTGTATAATTTATAATATTATTTCTACTTAAAATAAAAAATATAATGTATTTAAAATTATAAAAATAATATATTTGTAATATACCATTTAATTTAAATAAATAAATTTTAATATCCATTGGTGTATTAATTAAGGCATTAAGAATGAAACCGAATTGGAAGTGAGGACATGTCGGAGTTAATAAGGTAGGGCTGTTGTATAGAGTCACACGTGAAAACTCCATTGCAATTTGCAAAGGTCCACCTTACCCAATCAAATTGATTGTGTCTCACTGTCTCTCTATCTCCCCGCCCGCGCTTCTAACACGGGCATTTGCATTTGCCTAGCCTCTCTCCAACTACTAGGCCTTTGTTATTCACCTAACATTTGGCGTGGCAATGTGTTAGTAAGTCGTATCTATATCATGTTGATTTATATTTATGATATACTGAGACTTAATATAAATATAATATAATTAATTTATCATTTTAAAAATTTAAATTTGAATATAATTCACTTAATTAAAAAATAATATGACACAACACATATATTTGTGTGTATATATATAAAATAAGTCATAAATATATTATGTCAAATGTGTTAACACAACATGACCAGTGATTATTAATAAATTAAGCGTGTCAACGAATTAGTTCATGATTCGATTGATTATCATCATATCATAATTAAATTAATATGAATATCATCGTATCATAATTAGGTCAATATGAATACGATAACTCTAATATAAATTTACTAATTTCGTATTAGATTCGTATTGTATTTAATATTGCTACGACTACCTAATACCATATATTTAATGACACACAAGACACTACTAATCCAAAACATTAGACTTTGAATTTTGAAAATTTCTTATATATACTTGAATGATGCGATATACTCTCTTGTATGACATACCTAACTAATTACAAATATTTAGTTAAAAAAGGTAAGTTTTGATTTATTTTTTCCTCATTATAAAATTACTTTTTATTACACAATTTTAGTATATAAAAGGTGGAAGATCATAGTATGTGTTAGCCTATAATTTGAGAAGGTAGGTGAAATTTATCATAGATTATATGTAATATGTAAGTAATACAATTTTTTATACTAAAAATATGAGAACTTATTTACCTTTCATTTTATGTTAAGAGAAAAAAGAAGAAAAAGAACTGCAGTTTGCCAAGCATCAAAATCAAACTTCTGTTTTTTTCCTTTTTTTTATTTGTTCAGAATGAATCAAAATTTTACTTTCCAGTCATAAAGAAAAAGGAAAATCAGCTACAATTGGCAAAAATATCTCGCGTGTACGTTACCCGTGAAAAGAGTGGTTCCTGAAACAGCCAAAAACATAGTTATCAGACAGCCTAACTTTCAATTAGAAGAAAAACTTTAATGGTGTGTTGACACGGAAGTGACTCAATAGTCAGAATGAAAGCATTTTCCTTTCAAACAGTGAGTTTAGATGCCTTCCATTTCAAATGGTAAAGTTCTGCTTTTATCTTCCAAATTTAGGGGTCAAAACATCTCTGTATGCTACACGCTAACATTCGAATTTTACAATGCAATTACATATAATCTAATCGGTATCAGCGGCAGTAATAGTTACAAATTTACAATATGTATAAAGTTATTTTCCCAGATAAAAACAGCAAACAGAAGACAAAAAGATGCTGGTTATAAACAAAGGTTCGAATGTGCATGAAACTACCATCAAATTGATTGTGATAAATAGAATCAAAGCACAATCTGAAATTATCGTTGCTGCAAGTAATTAAGTATACCTATTCTAAACATAAAAGCTGTACGTCTTTCCATCTGTATACTTGCCTAACATCTTTTATATAAATAAACCAGATAAAGAGCATGAAACGAATCTGCAACCATTTTATGCATGCAGATTATACATTGGCTTGATGAGAGAATTAACAAAGGGACAAAAAATGCTACATTACAAAGAACAAATGTGTCAGTGAGAGGCTGAAGGAAGCTTCCAAAAGCTTTTCCTTGCAACTAGAATTTGTTCCCTCCCGTGTGACTCGGGTTCTTTCTGATGTATAGTAGCCCTCCACCTTACAGCTTGTACTATGTGAGCCACCTTGTCAATGACTTCAGGAAAATCACGAATTATAACAGTTCCTTCAGGACGTAATATTCGATCCATCTCCACTATCAAATCCACCAGGTTACACCTGCAGTAGAATCAGTTGTAAATTTATGCAGGACACAAATATTATTTTTTTTTTTTTGCTGAAATAGTACATGTATTTATGGGTTGAATATACAGCAAAAATGGTAAAAAATAAATGAAGTAACCTCCACCACACTATGACAACCAACACACACACACACACACACACACACACCCCCAACCCAAAAAAAAAACCCAAAAAAAAAAAAAAAAAAAGAGAATCCAAGGGGGAAAGTATGAATTTCTTGCCAGTTCAAGTGAATAAAAAACACTAGATCCCGCAGGTCTTATGAACAAAGATCTATTGAATTTTGTATGGCTGAACACACAAAGTATCAACCTCAGAGAATCATAACTAACAAATCTGAAGTTCGAACACAGATTAGAACAACAAGTTAAGCACTCTTGAGAGTTAGTTTATGCAAGCTTGGAAATCATAAACCAACAGCCTTACTTCACCATTTTTATTTTTTGCATGATGTAAATCATATATGCATTTACATTGGAAACTCATCTTCTACCACAATTGGCAAATTTTATCTATAGATCACCTTATGCAACTCAATTTCCAGGGAGTAATACAGGTCAATCTACTAAGTGAAGCATGTATACCTAAGGTAATCAGACAAACTATGGTAGATTGTACTTCACAATGGACAGCAGCAACACATGGCAGTAGAGGCAGCAAGTGCTGCTAAGAGGAATGAAGACAAAGCAAGGAGCAACACTTAAGATAGAAGTCCAGCAGATATGAGGTCAAGTGGCATCAATTGCCTAGGGTTTCACTTGGATGTGGGCAGACTCAGGTGTTCATTTGATGCAATTGGATATGATCAAAATATCATTTCAAATCAATCATTAGTTACAAGCCACTGAGGAAATTTTTGGACC
Source organism: Reutealis trisperma (assembly GCA_947687605.1). Classification (NCBI taxonomy): domain Eukaryota; kingdom Viridiplantae; phylum Streptophyta; class Magnoliopsida; order Malpighiales; family Euphorbiaceae; genus Reutealis; species Reutealis trisperma. Next base: position 2,481,559 of record CANTUT010000033.1, on the reverse strand, counting down.
TCTTTTTCCTTTTGTTAAGTTATGATGTGAGGAATTTTGAAGCTTTGGGTGGAGAGCATTGAATAGGGAATGCAAGATGAAGATCAGGCTCATGAGAAAGGAGTGTTACTCTGTTGCTAGCTTGACTGTTAGTATCAGCGTGTGTGTGAAACCAGGGAAACAGAAGAAGAGTCTGCTAACCTCCCTCTCATGGAATTGTGACGATATGAAGAACAGCTATCATGAATGTGGTAATCTCTAACTCTCTGCTTGCAGTCAGAAACTTGAGGTATCATAAACGGCAATCAAATCAAAAGGAAAGTGCTATCCCATGTAGTATTATTAGTGGGTATTCATTTCCTTAAGAGAATGTTTGGTACACCCTAGGATTCGAAATAGAATCCAACACTTGGAATAGGATTCCATTTTTTGCTAACATACACATATAATCTAAAAATTTTTCTATCTTTTTACATTTAAATAACTCGAATAACTACAATTTCTACTAAAATGAAATATATTTTGAAGCAAAATTATTAATCTAATCAATAATTCTATTTAAGCCTCATACCAAGCTGCTCAAACTAGAACCATGAGCTGATGATTTCAATCTGAAAATTTTACAAGTTATCCCTCTCCTTCATTTTTATTACTTTCTTACCTGTGTTTGAATTGGCCTTATCTCCCAATTTTGCATGTGGTAATATTTTGGAGATGGAGCTGAAGCCTACAACTTGCACTCAAGTAAGAATTCCTGTTTTAGTTTCTCTTTGATGTTCACTATTTTTAACTCTCTTTATTTGTGGAAAATTGATGATTTTTCTGGGCCTTTAATTCTGATTTGTTTGCTTATTTTATTTTTTCCCCTTGAATGAATGTAGAATATAAATTTTTCTTATTGCTACTTCAATAAGAAATGAATTGTCTTTTGTCTTGATTAGGTAATGAAAATAAAAAACAAAGCAAAGGTTAGTTCAATAGAATAATAAATAAATAAATCAAGTCAAAAACCTTAAACACGCAAACACCAAAAAGACACTAAATCTAAGAGAAGCAGGCAATTTTCTCTGTATGATTAAGAAAAAGATAATACTACTAATAAAATGACAAAAGTGCAGCAAATGTAGATTGACTGTACCTGTTCTTGCTTGAAGCTGGACTTTTTATCAGGGACTCAATGCTGGTTACATGGATGAGATCATAAGTACGGGGATATGTTGAGAAAGGCTCGCACCTATCACCACCAATCACCAAGTATAAATCTAATCAATGATATTCCCATGAAGCCACCATAATTAAAGGAGTACAATTAAGTGCATTAACTAACTTGGTCTAATCACAAGGAAAAGTTCACTTCTGTCAACAGTTTCTATAAGTGGGCAACTATGTATGGTATGAACAAAGTAATTAACAAATACTCAGTTCATATCAACTTAGCCTAATACCAAAGAAAAGTTCATTTCTGTAAACAGATTCTACAGGTGGACAACCAGTCGTGATATCGAGTGGAGTAATGAACAAATATTCAGTTCATGTGAAAGGAGATATGAGCTTTTAGACATGGATAAATTAGCACAATGACACACTTCCACACAGGTAACTAATTTTAAACAGTTAAAAAGATAGCACAGATGAGGAAGATACTGCATGCATGGCCTATACAGCAGCTCAGATAATAAACCATTTTATCTATCTGACTTGCAACCAAACCCACTTGGCACAAATTTATAGAGATTTCTTAAATAATTTTGAAAAAAAAAAAAAAAGTGATGAACATGAGATCATTAGTAAAGCATATAACTTCTGTTCTATGCATCTCTAAATCAAACTTCAAAGGCAACACTAACTCACCAATCATGGTAAAGTCCAATGAGGCCACGGTCATAAATTACAGCCAGAGTTGACAGCTTGCCAGCAGGAACAACATTCATCACCCACACAGGATCAGATGCAAGAGCTGCTGCAAAACCCCCGAAAAATGCATTCATGTCCATGACATTGCGTATGGCTTGAGTTCCTAGCTTCACATTCAATGACTTCTTATAGTATACCAGCCTCCTTGTCCAACGTCGTGTGTCAGCCTCAAACAAATCAATCCCATTTTTCATGAGCATGGCCCTTGAAGGAGCTTTTGTTACCCTATCCGGCCACTTAGGAATCGTCCCAAGAGCAAATTCCCCTGTGACAAAAGATGCCCTACTGACACATTTCTTTAATTTGAAGTACCTGCCACACAATTTAGCTCAACTTTAAAATTCATACCAGGTTCTTGAAAATGAATTAAATCTAGAACAGTGTAAAAAGGCAAATTTTTTGAATATCCATGTAAAATGAAGTTCATTATATGAAATATGCTAACAATGTTATCTTAATCAAAGTTTCTAAAAGCCTTCCTAAACAAGCCTCAGAAACTGAGGATGAATTGTTACGATATTACCAAGCATAGTTTGGGTCATCTGTTTCATCACACAGTTCAAGCCCAAATTCGTTTTGGTTGGGCAGGCATGAATCTCCATCAGGCTTTTTCCAGATAACAGTGTTTCCATCCACAGCAATCAACTCATAACATAATGCTCTAGCCACACCCTGGAGATCTGCCCATTCCTTGTCTTGTTTTGCCCACTGTACAGGAGGACCAGAGATGACTAGATATCCTCCAGGGCGAAGTAATCTATCTACCTCAATGAAATAAGTTGCATCTGCAAAAAGAGATTTAATGGTTAGAACTCGTAACAGGAGGTTGCATAAGAAAACATACACAAGGCTACATGTAAGAGAACTAACTGTACGCTGTAAAAGGGATCAAACATCGAGAGCAATGCACCAAGTCAAATGAGAAAGCAGGAAATGGGAGTCTACGAGTGCCAAGCATGGCAACAAACGCTGGAATTCCTCTTTCTAGAGCAAATTGTATCTGTGATTTGTGTGAATCCCTAGGAGCAAATGAAAGGGTTAAAATCCCTTCCTTCAGCAAGTATCCTCCAAAACTAGCAACCTGCAAAAGAATCCCATCATAAAAACGTGAAATGCTCCACTACATTTAAGAGCTAGAAAGCAGTAAGGAAACAGAATTCCTACCCCACATCCCATGTCCAGGGCAGTCCTCAAAATCCCTCCGTTTATAGGGATATATTGCCCAAGTTTTTCAATATATGGTATGGCCCCTTCAGGAAACATTGTACCCCCACCAGGGAAAACGAAGTACTCGCCCTCCTCTTTCATCCATCCTTGGTGACCTTTCCTGTCTGCAATTTTGTTGTGTGGCATGTTGGCATGCCATATCTGCATATTGAGTGATGAAACTATAAGGGATAGTAAACACACACAACAATCAGGAATCACGATTGATTCCACGGACACAAAGTGGACAATAGTTACTTTCCGCGAACGTAACACAAAAATGGCTTAGCAGATCAGTATTCCAACTACAAATCGAATGATTGGATAATATAAAAACAAATATGAAATCAACTTAAGTTTCCAAGTTTGATCTTATAAATAAGTAGCGGGCTAGTAATATCTCAAAAGTTGACGATTTTCCTATGCTTTCCTCCACATTCTAACAAATAAAAGATCAAAATTGAACAGAAAGGTATACCTTATGCAAACTCTGGGGCCACTGGACGGGAATCTTATATCCACTGGGAGGTGGGATCAAGCAGAGAGGGGTGTCGTCAGGGAGGGGGCAGTGACGCTCTCTATAGAAATTCATTTCTCTACTGAGCTGGCTATTGCGCCTGGGATCCTCACAGGGCATATGATCGACAGCATCAGCAGTACAAGCCTCGATTGGCTGAGGATGGCGACCAGCCTCAATAAGCTCGACGAGGCGGTGACGCTGCCGCGGATCCGGCGAAGAGAGGAGCAGAGCCTGTCGACCGGAGGCAGCGAGAGAGTCACCGAGAGGAGTGAAGACGAGAAGGAAGAAGAGAAAGACTAAGCCAAAGAATGCAGCGGAAACAAGATCGAGGAGTTTCCATTGCCTAGGGTTTCGCTTGGATGCAGGTAGATTCAGGTGTCCCATTTGAAACGCCGGTGATGGCGGTTCTGGATCTGATTAAATCATCACTTAAATTTGGGTGAAGTAATGGTGGAGAGTGAACAGTGAAAGAGTAAAGATTGGAACTTGGAAGTTTTTATTAATTCGTCAAGTCACTCAACACACAAGACAATGTTAATGGTTTAGTAGTACCACTAGTACAAGTATCTGCAACTGTAAGTGGCAATACCACACACAAAGGGGAGGGATAGAGGTGGAGTGCTAAATGCACCCGCTAGTCATCTTCTCAAGGTGAATGTATGCAAGCAAATGTGTGACAGCTGTCATGAAATTGCATTCCCACAGCGAAAGGAAAAAGTAGCATACTTGTTCCAATTGGCTTCCTAACAGACCCTATTAAGTTTTAACCTGGGAGTCCGAGGTTGTCCTATAATTATTAGTATTAATTAATCATTCTTTGAAATTAATTGAAGTGTGCGTGCTTATACCTAATTGCTTCAAATGTCAAACGTGTTTTTGTGCCCAATTTCTCTTCAATTTCGAAAACCCATTTTTCAAACATGCCATAATGGATGCTCTCAGCTGGCATGGCTTGGGCATCACTCCATGTTTGCATACGATTCCCGTCCCGCCAGATTATGACAAGCTACCGTGCCTAAACAGCCCTAAAATAAACACATTGAAAATGCTTTGCAAATATGATTATGTTTGCTCTTTGGCCCAAAAAAATAAAAAAATTGATGTTTACTCGCCCACAATGAAGAAAACCCAAGACACCCATGACAATGGCGACCACGACCACCTCAACTGCAATCACATTTCCCTCTTTCCCTAAAACTCTCTTTGCTACCGTTGCAAGCAACCAATATATCCATTGCAATGTGAGAATGAGATTGACGTCCAAGGCAAATCACAACTCATGTATAAAAAAGGTAAAATGCAAAAGGTAATACAAGAAATTTTTGCAGTAAAAATTTTTTTAAAGAAAAAAAAAATTATTAAATTGCAATTTCCAAGATAACTCCAAGTATATACAAAACAGCTGCCATCAAATAATGGCAACTGTTGCATATGGCATCCTCCCTGCAATCCACAAAACGCAATCTACTACCATGGACGGCTCTGCAAAACCTAAACCAGAAATGTTGCCCATGCTTCATCATCCCACCTGAATTACCAATCCAAAGCTTCAAGTTGCCCTAAATGCAATCTAAATCTGGGACAACTCAAGAAACCTAATCAAAATAATGCCGGTCATGCTTCATTGTCCCAAGCTCTCAACAGAATTAGAAATTCAAAGTTTCCTAGAAGCCCTAAGATTATATTCATGCTTGATAAGATTTGCCCTCAACAGCATTGCTCGAACGTCCCGATCAAATTCAGTGCCAGTTTGTAGAACCCGTTGAAAAGTGGCATTCCTTTGATCTGCATGTCGCGCATAAAGAATTTTGTTGTGCGAATCAATCCGTGCCTGCAGAAGCATTATGATAATTTAATAAATAAGAAAGCACTTATATTTTACCAGACTAAAATTCTATTATTGAGACAGTTCTACATAGTTGAAAACAATCCCTGGTTATAAAGGTCAACAAACCCAGCCACCAGTTACCAAAGTGAAAATTTCTATATTTTTACAATAAATATACCCAATTTATTAATAGAAAAAGAAGATAGAATAGCAGTGGGAACCAAAACCTGTATTTGATTGTCAGTAATCAAGGCTTCAAGTTCTTTCTCTAGCCCTGCAACACTTGTTTTGAAAGCATTTGCCATCATGTGCAAATCAACAGACACAAATGGGTGTGTATATTGAATGAGGGCTTTGTTACGAATTTGATCATACAATGTCTCAACATGATCATGCAAATGGATGTCAAGTAATAGGTTTGCTTTGAGATTTCCCAGGTAATCCAGGCATGAAGCATAATGGCTGCAACAAAAAAATGAGAGGAGAAACTCGTGTCACAATTTAAGACTCCACTACCTCAGTACAATACTTAGAAGCTTATGGTTAAAGATGCTTAACTAGGTTGGAAGTTGGAAATATATATATTAAAAAAAAAAAAAAGGGGAGAGGAGGGGGGGGGGGGGGGGGGGGGGCGGCATCAACAAATCAGAGCTTGTGTTGAAGCCCCAACACATCTGGACAGTTGGAAATGAGCGAGAAGATAAAGAAACCTTTTTCCTTTTTTAGTTTCCTCTGTCTGGAGAGACATAAGAATGTCAAACAGATGGTTTAACCCACAATGTTCACATTTCTTAATGATACTTGTCACAGGTTGGAATGTGCAGCCTCAGAGATAAACAACCCCTCATAATTGGTGGTTTTTTCTAGAAAACTCTGAGCAACTCTAGAAAGTTTTTCCAACATTCAACAGCTCACATCTTCTAACTTCTAATCCAACATAAAATGTTTACCACTCTTGTTGGAGTTAGCTAAATAAGTAACTTTGCTCTATATTACATATTTCCAATACATAACGTCTCTTTTCTATCTTTCTATGATATGCCACAAGACCAAAGCAGAAGATAGCAAATTAACAAGAAAGATATCACCTGTAATACTATAATAATTTTACCTTGAATAGAAATCATGAATAAGTTCTCTCACTTCAGGTACTAACTCCAAGAAATTGCGGAAGTTGAGATTGTCAATAACTTTGCTCTGCAAATTAAAAATATTAAATCAGAAGTTGCATCTGAACTTTCCATTTAGACATCATAAAAATAGAGATGATGATGAAGAGATACCTTCAGCTCTGTCCGCTCAAAACTTGCAAGTGCACAAAGTCCTCCATATGTTGCAACATCTTGAGGTGCAATAACTTCAGTGTAAGAATTTCCCAATTCAGGAGCTACTTCCAGGAACTGTACACAGATAATGATTACATAAGAACAAAAAGATCTTATACAACTGATAACATAAACATAAATTTGATACTACCAAGAGAAAATTAAAAAAAGAAAAAGAAGAAGCTAATGTGACGGACTAAAGTTTAGTACATGATGCTTTGGTTATCTTCCAAGTTCACAAGAATCCAACTGTCATAAGCTGAACAGATGCCCAGCTTGCCAGACACAAATGGTGGGAATCTTTAAGAGAATAATATGCCTTGATAGCCACAGTAGACTTTCAGCTTTCTTATAAGATGTTCTACGTCTCAAACCCTCTAGGGGAATTTGTCTACCTGGTATATCCTAAAATTAGATTTTTCTTTGTTTAGGATATCAAGAAACTTCTCAAGAATCAAGTCCCAAAATAACAATATATAGCATAAAAAGAAAGAGTAATTCACACTAAGAATGCAGAAAATTGGGACACGTGTGAGCAAGCACTCGCACCACCACAAGTGGGAGGGGCATCTGATAATTAAATTAAGAAAAAAAAGCATTGTATCTAAAGCCAACTTGCTGCTCCAGAACAAAGGCCCACGGTACACATCTCAATCACATTAATCACCCAGTTATAGTTAGAAATTCTTGAATCATGGAATGTTCAATAATTACAATACAAGTAACTTACACAAGCAAGTTGAACGCAAATTCACATTTAAAAATCAGCAGCAAACATTCAGAAGAGTCAAAAGTGCATAAATGTAACAACCTTCCGCGCAGCAAGCTTGTATTTTTTGGCCTCTAAATGAGCTAATCCAGCAGCACATCGTAGTTTTGCAACTGTAATAGGGTCAAGTGCCTCAGGGGTTTGCTCTGCTTTGCTGACATAGCTTGTGACATGAGTAAATTGACCCATCTCAATGCTGACGAGAATTGCACTCATACACATATGAGTAATGTGCTTTGACGTAGTACAATAATCACGGGTACGAACATAACTTTTAAAAGCATCCCCAAGTGCACCATGTGCATAATAGAAATCTCCAAAATCATTGAATCCCATTCTTATACTTTCTTTGATCAAATTTGTCTGCGTAAAAGTGAACATAAAATTTGCAACCAGAAAGGAGAATTTGTAACACAAAATAATCTCATGCAACAAAGCAGAAGCTAGAAAATTATCAACATGCGGTAGACAGATATCAATCTTACAGTAACAATGGGAACAATGGGAAATTCAAAGCATATGATCAACAGAAAAATATGAAGGTCGGATGGGATCTCATTAACAATGGGAAATTCAACTGGAACAACCAAAAAGAAAATTTCTTCAGAAAACAGCATTATTACCGCCAAAAAACACCTGCATTCATTATCAAATAAGCTTTAAGAATCTACACACTGCAATATACCACTAAAGATATTCTCCAATTTTACCATAACATAATATATCCTAACTGACCCCAACTAATTTGATATATACTAACTGACCCCGGCTAACTTGACCAACCTAGGATTAAGGCTTAGTTGTTATTGTTGTTGTATAATATAATCCTAGCGTCATTTAAAGCTACCCCGGCAACAAGATATAGGATACAAATTCAACTATAGAATTCGATTCTACGGCTGCTAGAAACTGGTACCAATAACAGAAGAACATGTCAACCAATCACTCCAATCAAAAAATAAAATAAAATTCCCGCAACAAACACACAAGCGATACCTCAAGGCCACTGGATAGATAAAATGGTTAAAAGCTAAATGTGTTATCAGTGTGTGAAAATTGCTGCTCGAAAGTTAGGTATTAGGACTCAAAATCACTCGTGTTCCGCGATAAAATATAAGAAGGAATCGCCAAATACTTATGACGCCTAAGAAAACCCTAATTTTCAAGCACAAATCCCCACATGTAGGCATTACTCAGAGATTTACCCTGTAGGCATTGAGTTCGTTCTCGAGTCTCTCCTTCCTCTGCTCGGCCCTGCGATCCACCAACTCGCACCACACGCTATCCATCGCATAATTAGGCCCAAGTCTCCCATCAATTTTCTGCACGACTTCACGAAACAGCTGCGTGTTCTCGCCCTTCTTGATCTCGTCATAGGCCATTCGTAGCGCCTCCAACTGCATCGCTGGGTTGCCACAGTGGTCGGCTATGAACAGGAGTCGCGTGATTTTAGTCCTCGCGGTGTACAACCCAGCATATGCTTCGATGTCGAGCTGCTCCCCGCTAATAATCGGCCTATTACGGCTGGGACCGTCGCCGCCGTTAGCATATATCTCGTCGTCTGCTTCCATCGTGATGACCGGAACTTTGTGGATAGGGCTTTGCGTTAGACTAAGTTTGCCTGCTGAGTGATCTTTTTGCCTTTGTTGCCTGACGGAGAAGAAGAGCATATTTAAATATAAAGAGTGAATTTTTTTTTTTAAATCCAATGGGTTTTTTAATTTTTTTTTCTTCATTTTATTTTTTTTCATAAACATTAACAGTTTTTTTTTTTTTTTCTCTTCTTGATACTATCTTTCCCTCTTTCATTTAAAAAATAATTAATAAAATATATAGTAATTTGAAATACATTAATTAAAATTAAAATAAAAATTAAAATTTAATTATCTATATGTAAAGAGTCAAACTAATTATTTATTTTATATTTAAAAAATAAAAAAATTATTAAATTTATATTTTATAAAATAATTTTTTATAATAAAAAATTTAAATCGTACTAAGAGCACGTTGGAGATGCTCTAAATAAAACTGAGAGGCTATAATGAAGTAATTTCCAAATAATAATCATAATAAATAATATCGGCAACGATGATAATGCGCGCTAAACCGATCCTACGGCTGCGAGGAAACAGACGAAATGACACGTGGCAGTGCCAAAATATTATTTGTACAATAAGAAGCTCCTTATACACACCATTATTTTGGCGATGAAGTTAAATAAAGGCGCACAACCAGACATCGTGTCTTCACACACACACAGACGGACACAGGTATTAGTCTTCCTTCTACAGTCTACTAGTACTCGCAACAAACAAATGCATACATGTAACCTTCCTCTCTCTGTACCAGTGTACCACTGCAAATCACAGATCACCTCTCTCCAACTTCCTCTCGAACTCGACGGCAATGGCGAGACCGACTCAAGATGCAATCGAGACATTCATGAGAATCACTGGCGCGTCAGAGCCGCACGCGGTTCGAAAACTAGAGGTGCATTTTTTTTCCTTGTGAATTAGATTATTTTCTCTAATTTCAGTGACATTTCCGAATTATATCACTATATGTTATTTGATTTCATTCTTTGATTTGCTTTTATTTTCAAGATCTGAAACACTACGGTAATTTCTTTTCTAGGGCTTTTCGTTATTAGTTGTTTTGATTTAGGTCTGATAACGTGTGCACACTGTTTATTTATTTGCATTATGTGATACTCAAGTAAATAATAGAGACTGCCTACGGAGTGGATGATAACTGCGTTCTAATTTGCACATTACAATCTGTTGAAATATACTAGTAAAATTGACAATATAAGCAGTTTTGAAGCCATCTATGGTCAGTAGTTTAGTTAATAACTACCACATTTTGGCGTTCTTTGAAATTAACCAATGGACTTTATCTTGATCAGATCGTTTGTACTGTTGCAGTTTCATTTCAATTTGCATGACAGATAAGCCACACCAGATTCACAGGGCCTGTATTGATTGAATTTCTAGCAGAAGTATGGTATTTGAACTCCATAATTGCATCACAAGAGACAAACAAATCAATTTATTGAAATTATTATACAGATTGACCATCATGTAAGGTGGATTTGGGACAATAGTTACTCTTGATTTTAGACATATCTGACAAAAGGAAATTCTCCATGTATTGCCATCCTCATTTTGCTTGTCTTTATGAATATGATAAGCCTCCTGTGCTTTCAAAGATTTAGCTTTTCTAAGGTTCTGTTTTGTAGATTTAGATGTTCACTTGTGATTGTTTTATAGAATCATTACCCTTCCTAGATATTATAGCACATTGGTTTTAGCATAGTTATTAAAGGCGCAAAGGGGTCCTGAAGTTTAGGTGCAAGCATGTGCCTAATAGATACACGGCGCAAAAAGAAAAAAAAAATTATTACTAACATGCTTGTATAATAATATGACTCTTACTATATTAGTACTTAAAACACATAACTTATGACCAAAACACACATATAAAACTTAGCAATGAAGGTTTCTAATGCAAAACACATAAGGTTTCTAATGCAAAACGGATAAGGTTCCTACTACTAATGCTAAAAAGCATCCATTCTTAAGACACTTAACAATTATTAAAGCATAATTACTCATCTTCACGCTCAATACTATTTTCTTCTTCAACATCATCATCAAATTCAAGTTCATCATTTCCGATTTCCTCTTCTTTTTCACATTCTTCATCATCTTCCTCAAAATCATTTTCTTCATCATCTCTAAGTACTAGAAGAGGGTTGGCCATATCAGAAGATGTCTTTGACTTTTCCTCTGCTTAGACCTAGCACTTGAAGTGGAAGCGGATATGACATTTTTGCCTCTAGTTAGATGTGGCTTATCTTCAACTCCACTAACTCTAGCAACCACAGCCCATGTTAAATCATCACCATCAAACACCAATTCATCTTCATCATCCAATTCTCCTTCCATTATACTCGTCAATCATTCATTAATATCATCTATATCCTTCAAAGGAATGGGGTCAATGCATTTGTCGATAGAGGCAAGAAGTTGCCCTAATTCTTTTTCTTTAATCTTCTTTTATTTCTTTCTTTTTTTTTTATTGAAATCATTAGGTGTTGGCAAGTCTATCGTAAGTTATTTTAAGGTTTAAATGAATGGCTCATATTATTCAGCCATTTTGTTGTTTAAAAAAAAAAAAGCACATAAAAAGAGCCTCTTGTAACAAAGATGCGCCTTTAGTTTGCCTCACCCATAGTGCAAGGCGCACCAAGGCATGCACCTTTGTGACAAACAACACCTAATTTTGGCATTTTAAGGCAGCAAGGGATGCGCCTGGTGTGTCTTGCGCCTCAGGCACGCCTTTAACAACTATGGGTTTTAGGCAGCAGAGTGGACACCTTATACTGGTTTACATGTCTTAGTTAATGCTTTGTATTTGCATGTGGTGTATTTTTCATGATTCGAATATAGGAACATGATGAAGAAGGATTTATACCTGCCTGAAAAAGTTCCTTTGTTTATGCTTCTTTTGTAGGATTTAATAACTTGAGAATCTAATATATCCAAAGATACCACTAAATTTTCTATGTTCTTTACGTATTCCAGTCAGCTGTATTATGTTTATGTATTGTGGTAAGTCCTTTTTTTTTTGTATCAAATTGTTTGCAAGGTTATCAATTCTTTTATAGAGCAGTTGAGATATCAAGTCTCAATTTCCATCATGTTCACACTATGTTGCATTTGGTTGTTGTTGACATGTACCCGCTACCTGGTAACACTTGCATATAATTTGCTTACTTTAAGTATGTATCTTAATTTTACAGAAGGGTCTCTTGTTTATTTTGTTTGGTAACCAGGAACATGGAGGCAATCTTGATGAGGCTGTGAATGCACATTTTAATGAAGTGGAAAGACCTATGTATGGTATTCTATCATGAAAGTACAATTATTTATATATCTTCTGTACAATTTTCTCATTTTTTTCTCACTTTTTTTTTTTTGTATCTTACTGTGAAATAATACAAATTGTGCGGTTGTATCTGGTATTATCATTATCACTATTAGTTTTCGTAATATCTGTGCTTTCTTATGCAGTACAAATCCGGTGCCTGGTGTGTCTCCTCAACATGATTTTGTGCATCCACGCAATCAAATGCAAGCTAGTCCACGAGGGGTTTTACCACTTCTCCCCGCTGCTCGAAGTTTTAAACTCTCATCACTACTTGATTCCAATTATAGGAGAAATCTCTTGAACCAAATTGGTGCTTCTGTTTTCCCTAGTCATGAGCCACTACATTCACACGCAGGAGAGTTCAACAATAGCTATGAGCAGCCTTATCATTCAGGACCCAGGCCTGCCTTTGGAGATACAGATCGAACTTCATTATCTTATGGTAATCAATTTCATGGAAATTTCTCGAGAGATCATGAAGCACATTTGCATGGTAGTGATATAGAAGAACAAATGATCCAGCTTGCCATTGAGGCTTCAAAGCAGGAGGTAAAGGAGTGTTCTTAGAATATGCAATACAGTTTGCCCAATTTTTGTCAAAGCTATTATGTCTTCTTGATCTATTTCTTTGTTATGCAGTTTTTAGTGCTTGCCATAGTTATTGATGCAGGATTTGTCTTTTTTCTTTTGGAATGTGATGTAGGATGCATCTGGTACTCCAAAAAGGCAGCTTAACCTGGAAGGTGATGAACTCGCTCATGCAATATCATTGTCATTGAAGGTTTTGCTTTTGTACCAAACTTTGTGTTTATTTTAGAGGTTGTTGTTTCCTTTTGACATGATCTGTGTTCAGACAGCAGAACAAGAAAATGCAATACGTGGGCAAACAGTAGGGGACCAAAAGCAATTGGTCAGCCACAATTCAACTGGAAGATCACAGGAAAATAACAATGGCAGATGGCAGGTGTGTGATATGCCATGTTTATGAGACACACACTTGGTCACGCTTAAAAAGACTTAAATTTAAATTAAAAAACATTACCCTTTAGGTTATCCTAGTCTTATCCTTTTCCCTTTGAAACTAAAGCCAGGAAGCTCATCGTTTCAAGGGAAAGCTGAAAATTTAGAAGAATGATCATTGGTGAGTCAAAAGTCCATAGAATACTTTAGTTGGCTCATACTGAAAAAGAGAGAGAGAGAGAGAGAGAGAGAGAGAGAGAGTAGAACACAAACGTTCTGTTACTTCTGTGCTGAGGGCTGATTGTTTGGTTTTCATCCTTTTGGCAATGAAGTGGGGTGGCATTTCTTCCAAGGAGCTTGACGAAGCAATTCTTCTTGAGGCAGCACTTTTTGGTGAAGCTCCTGAAGGGACTTCGTTACAACATTCCCCTCATCCACAAAGTGCACAAAATAAAAGTAAAAGTCTCTATTCGCAGCAAGTATCCAGTCACCCATCGCACTCACAACAGGTATTAACTTTCTGCTTGCAGTTGCATTATTTAGTGAAAGTACTGTCTCTAACACAATTATTCAAATATTTCATGCAGGATGATCAGTATCTTGCATCTCTTTTGGCTAATGGAGAAAAAGAAACAAGTGTAGTCAAGGAATCTGAAAACAAGATGCTTGATGGAGAAGTAGTGAGTGTATCTACTGAGTTCTGGATTTGCTGAGTTTTTTTTTTTTGTTATTTTTAAATTTATGAGATCATAAATCTCACTAACAACAGGAATCTGAGAGATTGCTAGCTGCAAAAGAAACTTCACTTCCTCGGGAACCGGCAGCCAATGATGAGAATGCAATAACTCTTCTTGTTCGTATGCCAGATGGTAGCCGCCATGGTCGTCGCTTTCTCAAGTCTGACAAGCTTCAGGTAGTTTTAGGCAAATCATAGCGAGTTTGTATATTTTGTTTCTCGCTGAACTGATTTTTTTCTCTTGTAGTTTCTTTTTGACTTCATCGATGTTGGTAGAACAGTGAAGCCTGGAACTTACAGGGTGGTAAGTGTCATCTGATATATATATATACATATATACACATCTATATATATATGCATATACATACACACACACACACGCACACACACACACGCACACAAGCGCACACACACACACACACACGCACATATATATATATATATATGACCGTAGTTAAATCATTAGTTAGATCAAATAAAATGGCCATGGTTTGTTACTGGAGAACTATTCTATAACCTTTAAATTGGTTGTAGACATGCTGGGTTGTGTCGTGCATATAGTGAGAGCTTGGTCTAGCATTTTTGCTGTTATTAATTGGCATTACAGCAATGCTATTTATTAGGAATCTTAGAGTTAGCTTGTTCCATTTGTTGAAGCATTCTCCCCATCCTCCTTCCCTCAAGTGTTATTCTGCTGTTCTCAAGATGGTTTGCAAACAGGAATATTCATTCTGAGTTTCTGATTCCTTGATTCAATTGATTTGTGAACAGGTAAGGCCATATCCTAGACGTACTTTTTGTGGGGGTGACAGCTCATTAAGTTTGAATGAACTTGGTCTGACGAACAAACTGGAAGCCTTGTTTCTAGAGTTGATATAGCTTTCTCAAAATGGTTGAAATACAGAACGATTGCGCTAATATAGTGTGCCTTTCTTTTATGGTTAACGGAGCTGAATCTAATGACAATGACTGAACAGGAAACCAAAACCTTAGTTCGAATGTAATTGTTGTTTGACCCCCTCTGCATGTGTTGAATGAATATCACGAGGCTTTTTGAAAATCCGCATGACAGTCTGGCATAGTTTTATTTGCTGAATTTACTATGTAAAGTAATTTGAATTCTGTATGTGCTTACGTACTTGTCTCTCTTATATAAAACTAAAATTTGATTGATCAAAGATTTCGATGGTAGGTAATATATGATATAGGCAAATGGACAACACGCACGAGTATTCAACAAGGCTGAGTTCAGATTAATGTTCGATTGCTTATAAATATTATTTACTTGTTCAGATACAAATACCTGTCTTTAATGAATGGCTTTACATATAAAAAATCGAAGATCAAGAAATGGAAAATTGGATTTTGATGCAATTCGTCCGAGTAGAAATGGGAGATTCAACTTTCATATGCAAGAATAGGTCCTTCATTGATCTCTGTGTATGTGACCCTGTTGGCCCCCAATTAAAAAGGTTGGGTTGTCAAAAAATCATTTATGATCAAGAATTTAAAATACTCAAAACAGTGAAGCTGAGAGGCTATATCTGTATCAATTAGATTTAACTTCTTGATTCTGGTAAGGGCCTGGTGCTGTCCAATATTGCTTAACTGCAAAAAGAATCTTCTCCCTTTCATGGGGACTCCTTTCATGGTCTGTAATTCTGGCATCCCATTGCATCACCTCTATGATACTCTTGACTTTTAACAGGATATCCACATCATCTCGAATTATTATACTACCTTCTGGCCTTAAAATCCTATCCATTTCTAACAGAATATCTTCCATTTCACATCTGCATTACAAAGTTTTAGTAATTTATTTAGTCAACGAAACATAGCATGCCATTAATATATGCAAAAAATGGAGCCCTTCTAATATAGAAATGCCTATGTTTTGAAACTCCGACCAATCTAGATAGTTTAATTGAGAAAAACAGGAACTAGTTCACAAACTAATTCGAATTACTTATAAATCCAATATCTTTCGTAACAGATATTAACAGACAATTACAATGTATAACGCCTGCTATTCTAACATATAACACCGTTATTTTGACATATAAGGCTATTCATATATATCAATAAATAATTATAAATAATATTTATTAGTATATTATATTTATTTTTAACATATAAATAATAAATATATAATATTATATAAAATTCTGGTTCAACTTCCATTCAGTTGAACTTTCAACCCGTAATCATATACTTTTACCGGTTCGAAAACCAGACTGGATTTTAGAACATATAGAAACACTCAAAAGACATAAACCCTATCTGGATCATAGATTTGCATAAACTTATAATTTGAAAATATATCATTAGAATTACCTGTCCTTGTAAAGGCTGAAAATTGAATCAGCATGAATAAAGTCATAAGTTCTTGGATAAGTAGACATGGCTTCGCACCTACAAAGGGACAGATCAGTTGTATGTAAGCCAAAAATTCTTCTACTAGGGTCCTACTAGAAAGAGAATAATAAAAGCACACCAATTTTGGTAAGTTCCAATCAATCCACGTTCATAAATGACCCCTAAAGTATTGATCTCTGCCTCAACAGGGACAATGTTCATAACCCACACAGGATCATCCACTAATGCAGCTGCAAAGCCTCCCAAGTAAGCATTCATATCAAGTAAATTCCGATACCTTCCCTTCTCAGCCAGTTGATAGTCAATTTCCTTGTAATGTGCTACTCTTTTCTTCCATAACTCTGTATTTTCCGTGAAAATTTCTGCTGTAATTCCTTCCACACTTCCACTGTTAACCCTTGGAGGGATTGAAGTCAATCTTTCTGGCCATTTTGCTAACTGCCCACCTGCCATGTCTCTTAAGTTGGATACCTCTGGCAATGGTGTTAAACAAGTCTCCATTTTGGTGTACCTAAAAGAAGAAAAAAATTAATTACTACAAATTAAGCATAAATGACAAACAAAATTAAATTGGGGCTTCTGAAATATATTATACAAAGAACAAGAACCTATAAAGTAAGTGTTTAGGTGGTTGGACAGGTTCACCAACAAAAGAACTTCAACTAAGAAAGACTTCAATTGGACAGTTGGAGTTAGGCACTGTCTTTATTATCTAATTTGGTTTTTGGAATCACTACTAATTAAAGTGTTACTTAATTGTGAATCCTCAAAAGCAAGGTTGATTTTCTGAGCTTAAATGAAGTAATTAATTAAAATAATTCACCAACTATTACAAACTCATAATTTCTTAATTTTGAATAAATTCCTAATTTTAAAAATGATTCTAATATCACTGATAAAAAAAAAACTTATTGGTCTAGAAGTCCTGTATTGCTTATAATAAACAAAAGCTAGAAACAACACCACATTGACTTTATCAAATGATATATATATATATATATATATAGATAAGCCTAAAGGACGTATACCTAACTCAATCCAAATAGCAAATCAATTAATTCAAAGGCAGGCATGTGACATTAAAAACCAAAACAAGAAAATATGAATTAAAATTGTAGAGACAGAAACGCATAAATTAATTTACCAGGCCATGTCAGGATCTAATTGTGAGTCGCAAAAGAAAGGCCGCTTGAACACCTTCCTGTTGGCTATACAATGGATGTGATTAGTGGGTTTTTGCCAAATAGCAAGATCATCTTTTTGTACTAATTTTTTCCAACACAAACTTTTGGCTACTGTCTCAATCTTAGTCTGTTCTTGATGAAGATCGTCAGGTGTTCTATTCCAACCTTTCCAGTGATTTTCCCAGTTCATTGGTGGCCCAGATAAAACCCAGTATCCACCCGGTCGAAGAATTCTATCAACCTCAATTAAGTATTGCCCATCTAGTCATAAAAGCAATAATAAACCAAATTAATTATAACAAATATTAAAGTAAAATTAAATAATGATGTTTTTTCAAAGATAATACTAATACTAATAATTTCAATTTCAATACCATATTCCCCCCAGGGAATGAGGCAACGAGAGCAATGTGCCATATCAAAGGCTCTAGAAGGATAAGGTTGTCTAATGGAAGCAAAAACCCCAATTAAAGCAGGAACTCCACGTTCAAGAGCAAATTGAACCTGAGCTTCATGGGTGTCTCTTGGTGCAAATGACATTGTTATGATGTTTCTTGAAAGAAGGTAAGCTCCGAAGCTTGCAACCTATAAATTATACCATATATATATATATAAATTAAAAAAGCATACCATATATTTTTTTTCTTTTTTATACATCGATAATTAAAATTAAAATCCTTATTTTCTACATTAATAACTAGCAATTTAAAAAAAAAAAAAAAAAAGGTGAAAAGTACAGTGTCTAATAATTGCATGAACATGTAGGATTTGGTAAGTTCGTTAAAGTAGTTGGAATCGATCGACTTTTCTTTAGCTTAACATAAACAATCCAATGATTATACAGAAATCATTAGCAACATATTATCAAATCAGTGACTACTTGGAAATCAGTAATATAAGAAATTATTATTATTATAGGAAAAGAAAAAGTGTCATTATCATGGGAAGATTGATTTGGAACCAAGTTAAAATAAATCTTTACGTTATGTTGACTTGGATTGATACGTTAATTTGCTATTAACAATTCAAATCACATTAAAAAAATACTCATGAGAAACCAAGTTGCAATTTTGGACGTTACTTTATTACTTAGATGAGACAACTATTTCACCTATAAATTAGAAAAACTTTTAAAGCTTAAAAAAAAATTAAGTAAATTATATATTTCTTCTTAATCTTACTCGCTTGGAATTGAAGAATCTTGCCTTAACCAAAAAAAATAATAAATATGTATTTTTTGATATATACATATATATATATATATATATATATATATATATATATATATATATATATATATATATATATATATATATATATATATATAATTTTCTTTAATTGCATTTCATCCTCATTAATTTCAAAGAATTAATATTAATTAATTAATCTATGACCAGTCTAAATATCCCGTTACTGAAAACCACTTTTTTATCTAATTTTTCTTAAAATATGAAAAAAAAATCATTACTAATAAAAAAAATTATAATTATATAGTCTGTCATTTTTTACCTTATTTAGCAGCTAGTAATTGATTATTATAACCCAACCCACAGTATAATCAGGTCAGAAATGACAAGTTGACTTTATTATTACGGTAATTATGTTTAGTTTCAAACTTGGCGACCAAAATTACATATTAGTATAATATTGATAATCCTTCCTATTTTATTTAAATATTAACTGTAGAATGTAGAATAGTATGTAGTCTAGACTCTACAATGCCGAAATAGCCAACTTGCCTTCAAAAACTTCTTTAGTGTTTTTTCAACGCACCCATTCATTGCCGTTTCTCGACAACTCCGATCGGTTGAACATATGAACCGGTCGGTTTTAATTTTATATATTTAATTTAATTTAATTAAAAAAAAAAAAGGAGGAAAAAGTAAGATTCTACGTACCCCGCAACCCGTATCAATGGCGGTTCTAATCGAACCATCTTTAAGATTTATCAACTTTCCAATATCATCAATATACGCATCAGCTCCACGAGGAAACATGGTCCCACCGCCTGGGAACCTGAACCGGTCCCCCTCGAACCGAACCCAATTTTGGTTTTTCTTCTCCACTGTCAACTCCTTATGAGGAACATCAGCGTACCAAACAAATTCCCTACTTACCGGCCACCTAAACGGCACCCTGTAACCAAACGGAGCCGGAACACGACACTTTAGAATCTCCTTTTTTTCCGGACAGTGTCTTTCTCTGTATATAAGTTTGTCTCTATCGAATTTTATGGAGCGTTGATGGTCCTCGCAGGGGGTGTATTCAGAGTATTTGAGGTCGCAAGGTGGGATGTGAGGTACACGCGCCACCGTGAGTGGAGGGTCGGACGCATAGTGATGAGAAATGAAGTCGAGAGTGGTGTTGCGGATTGGTGGTGCACAGGCAAGGATAGCGGAGACGGAGGAAGGCGATGTAACTAGAGGGATACTACCGCGGGAATTTTGGTAGAAACCTATAAAGTAAAAGAGAGTAGAGAGAATTATGGTGAGTGTGAGTTTATAGAGATTAGCTTTCTTGGTTTTTAACGAGAGAAGCGATGTGATTGGGATCGCCATTGAAATTTAAACTGAGAAAGACAAAAACAAGGGCTCCTTCACTTCTAGAGAAATAAAGACAGAGAGAGAGAAGATGGTGCGTGTGTGTATATATATATAGGTGGTTTTGGAGAGGGAGAGAGAGAGAGAGAGAGAGAGAGAGTAAAAAGTGATGAGTTAAGAGTGACGACTGACCAGTGAAGTCTTCAAGATGGGATGAAACAGTGGCCACTGGTGACGTGTTTTTTTTTTAGGGTGTCAAGAAAGGAATTGAGAAGGAGAGATAAGTGATTGTTAAATCACGCGCCTACACGCTGTCCTCGTGAATTGGTTATAGTAGGCTGCGTCTACATAAAGCGTGTCTGAAGTTATTCATGGAATGTGTGTTTTTTAAGGTAAGTGCAATTGGAGACCGGATTCTCTCCCCTTTTTAATTACAAAATTCTTTACTTGGCCAAAAAAAATAATAATAATAATTACAAAATTCTTTTATTTTTATTTTTGTCCATATTTAGTTCCTAATTTTCTCTAATCAAGATATCCTTTGGTATTCTCCTTGAAAAATATATTTTCCGAGACATAAATTTCAACAATAAAGTCGAAGTTATTATAATTATGAAGGTTGATTTGGAGGTTCTCCGGAAAGAAACTAATAGGCAATGAAAAATTAGAGAGCCATTAATTTCCGTTTAAAGTTAGAGAAGATAATTTTAATTTTATTCTTGCCCTTATTTCAACCCAATTCGATCAAAGTATATATTTATACTAATTTTTTTTTAATGTAGTTTATATACACTATAATAAAGGAAATGTAATATTATTACATAATACAATATTTTCTTAAATATTGATGAATAACATTGAAAGCATACAAAAACAAATAAATCTAATCAGTAATAAAATATATTTTTATTTTTATTTTAGTAAATTGGAAACTAATTCATTATATATATATATATAAATAGTGGAAATTAAATTTTAAAACCAATAAAATTATGAATTTTTTTTAATCGAAAAATTAGGAATTTTCAACAATTAAAATTTTAAAAGCACATAATTTTTTATTAGGAAAAAATGTAGCCAGTATTGAACGGCCGGGGTCTTTAATTTATGGTTCGCACGTAGTTTTAGTTGCTTATAAATAATTTTACATATAATATAATATATATATATATGTTTGTGAAATGTTAAGGCAAGTAGACCTTAACAAATTAAACAAAAGGGAAGTCAACTTTAAGATAATCAAATATTAATTATATATTATATAAAAGAGAAGTATTAAATATATATTTTTTTAATTTTTTTTATTCTTATGATGATATATAAATTAGATCTATGCATAATACATACATATAAAATCACTTCTCTTGTATACAAAGAGATGATACGGTGAACATATTTAACACATAAATAGAAATTATTAATATTTTCAATATATTTTTAAAATATATTAGTAGTTAAATTTTTAATCTTTTTATTTACATTATATTTTTTTAAAAAATTCATCTTTTGAGCTAATTAAGAATTCAATTGCCGATCATATGTGATCTAATTAGTTTTTTTATTCTTTTTAAGTGTGTAAAAAATAAGAAGTCTTATATTTAAGTATTCTATATGCAAATTTTATGTGAATAATTTATTATATTTTGTATTTTCTTTTTCTGCTGGTTTGGAGTAGATCCCATGTAGATAAAGTCTCGAAAGGGACCGTTTAGATTTTTTTTTTTATTAATATATATATATATATATATATATATATATATATATATATATATATTGGTTGGTACAGAACCATTTAGACAATGTAATGTAAGCCAAAGGAGCAGTTGATTGGTAATTTGATATACCTAGAAAGTTCTGACTTTGGATATTGCTTTCACCGGTAGAACCATATAAATAAAATAAATATTAGCAAAAAAAAAACTTACAACTCTAAACAATAAGTAGTACTAATAATTATGAAAGTCACATATAAAATGACATTTAATTGTTAAGAAATGACAAGGGGATATTTGATACAACTCAAAAGTACAAAAAAAATATATTAAATTTAAGTATTAGATAAAATAAATGATATAATTTTTAAATTTAAAAATTTAGTAACTTATTATATTCAATGTAAATTTTAATTTAAAATTTTTGACTTATTATTTTAAATGATTTTTAATTTAATTGAGACTTTTAAAATAAGTATTATCATATTATAAGAAAATTTTGATTTGAGACTACAAAATGCAGTTCCTAAATCATAAATTTTAATCGTTAATTATAATTAGAAATTAAATCACATAGTAGTAAAAAGTCTTCTTATTAATTTTTTTTTGTGAGTAAAATAGTTGCTAATTAACATTAAATGATAATAGTCCATAATTAATGACTAATTAAATACATTTGTCACTAATTAAAAAATATAGTCATTAAATACAAAAAAAAAAAAAAACTAAAGTGATTTCAATTGTGATTAACTTGCCACTGAATATGTAGTTGTTAATTAGCTAATAACATAATGTAGTATCTAGTTTTCATTTTTTAAATATTATTTTCAAAATAATTGTCCAGATTTTTAAATTTTCTTTAATTTTCTTAATATATTATGTCTTTTCTTATATATATATATATATATATATATATATATATATATATATATATATATATATATATATATATATATATATATATATATATATATATTATTTTAATTTTTTATCAATGGTCTTTTTCTTCAATATAATTTTTTTTTTTTGATAAGTCCATTTTTTCATAAATAATAATAATAGGAAGAAGAAGAAAATATGATAGAAGAAAAAAACTGACAATAATAATAAATTATAATAGAAAAAATGAAGAGAAATAATAATAGGAAAAAAGAGAGAGAAATAGAATTAAAAAAAGTGATAAAATGGAGAGAGAAAAATGACATAGAAAAAATAAAGAAGAAAGAAGAAGAAAAAATTAATTATATTAAAAAGAGATGAAAAAATGAAAAAGATAAGAAGAAAGAAAAAATTATAACGAAATAAATTAAATAGAAAATGAGAGAAAAAATATGAAAAGTAAAGAAAATAAAATAGTGAAAGAAAGAAAAATGAGAAGGGAGAGAAAGAAAAAAATGATGGAAGTGAGGAATGAATTGATTTTTATAAAGGTTTAAATTTAGCGGGAGGCAATAATTAATCACTAAATTTATTGTTAATCATGCGAGAGCTTTTTTGAAATTAAGGATTAACATTTCATTACTAATTTATCGAATAAGTAGGAAAATAAAAAATTTGAGTTGAATGAATTTAGCAAAAAAAAAATTTTGTTGCTAGATATAAATTAAAAAATTAGAGTTGAAATTTTTTTTTTTTGAGTTTAGCAATGGATAATTCCATTGCTAAATATAAAATAAGCCGAAAAATAAAAAGATTTAGTGGAAAATTAAAAATCTATAATTTAGTTACTAAATTTAACAACTATCGATAATAGTAACTAAAATAATCTCTAAATAATTTGCAACATCATTTTTTTTTTATCTCAAAAAGTTAATTTTAAATTAGCGACTATGTTATCTTAATACCTAATTAACAATTAGTTTACGATTAAATTTAAGTAGCTAAATACGGTGATATTTTTTTGTAGTATCTTTAACAATTATTTTAGTAGCAAAATAGTTGTTAAAGTGTAATGTTTTACAAATCGCTTTAATATAATTGTTAATCAATCGCTAATTATTAGCTTTTATAGAAGCATATTTTCTAATTTTAGTCAATAATTTACTATTTTTTTATAATGTCAAACAATAAAATAATTGAGTACTACAAATTTTAATTTTAAATATTAAAAGTTATTATTAAATATCCCAACTATGAACTTTTTATTTAACAAACATAATTTTCTTAACATTTTTTGCAAATAATATTTCAATAAACAAATTTTTATTATATATTCGTAGAAAAAAAAAGTAAAAAATTTGTATGGGGGAGCCTTCATATAATAGGTGTACAACATTGATATATAACTTTGCGGTAAAAAATTTTTATTTTTTACAACATATTTAAATTCAATTTCCCTCGTCGTCGTGGAAAAATAATAATAATAATTGGTGGGTACCGCGTAAAGTTGATGTACTGTTTCCTTCCAAGGGGATTGCAGTGAACAGCCAAAAATACACTAAATACAAAAATACAAAGAATCAATCACCACGTGCAAAAATGAGAGCGTGAGCAATCACGAGAGGGCACTTAATTATTAAGTAGAACTTTCAAGAGAATATATATGTATAATCACTTTTTTTTTTTTTTAAATAAATTATTGTCTCACCCCTAAATTTGTTATAATTAATACTTTTAAGTTCATGAAATAATTTTAATAAAAAAATATAATAAGATTTTGTATAATATAATATATAATTTAATAATTAAAATATGTTATATTTTAAAATTTAAAGATCAAATTAATTATTATATAAATTAAAATATAATAAAAAATAAATTGTTGATTATTAATTTTTTTGAAACAAGTGTTGATTATTAATAAATTTTAGAAATTAATAATATTAATTTTAAAATAATATATATACTTTATGGAATATAAAATACAAGTCAATAGAGAAATTTTACTGAATTAAAATAATCGAAGATTGTTGTGGGAGAGAGAGAAATTATATTATTAAATTGCATTGAGTAAATGCGCAGATCAATCACAAAGCATATGTAGTTTTTTAATTTTTTTTTCTTTTTGTCTTTTATGTTATGTTTTGGAAAAAAAATGATAGAAAAAAAATAAAAATAATGGAAATGTTATAAATAAAATGGAGAAGAACATGAACAAAGAATATAGAGAAGAGAATAATTTTTCTAGTTGTTCCATTCAATAGTATTAAGCCCTTTATATAGAATACAGAAGAGAAAGAAATAGGAAACTTTTCCAATAAGGAAAATACAAGAAATAAGAAATTTTTTCAATAAAGAAAATATAATCAATATTAATATGGAAACTAGAATATTCATATATATGGAAAGACATCAATCAAATTTTATAATATATCATAACACTCCTCCTTGATATTTTTTACAAAAAATATGCCTCGTTAAAACATTACTAAGGAAAAACCCTGTGGGAAAAAAATCTTAGTGAAGGAAAAAGAGTACATTATTCTTGTAGAGATTTATGCCATAACATTGCCTCGTTAAAAACCTTGCTAGTAAAATCCAATGGGACAAAACTTAGACTAAGGAAAAAATAGTATAGTGCATTAAAATCTCCCCCTATGAAAATATGATTTCTATCAAATATCTATTAGCTGACGCATGCTAATTTTGTTGACTAACTTTTCAAATGTGATTGTAAGGAGTGCCTTTGTAAACAAATTTGTCAAGTTGTCAAATCATATACTTAATGATGTTTAAGTAATATCCACATATAATAATTTATTTGTAGTACTCCCTTAGGATATTACTTGCGCTATGAATATAACTCGTTAAAAACCTTATTAGAAAACCCAGTGGGAAAAAACATATATAAGGAAAAGAGTATATTTCATGCGCTATTTTTCATTGCACAGATTGCCTCGTTAAAACCTTTGTCCAAGAAAATCCCGTGGGATAAAAACTTGACTAAGGAAAAAGAGTACAATCATATACTAATTCGCTCCCCCTGATAATGACAGATTTTAACACAGCGTATACTAATTGATGAAATGATGCCGTTTAAATACCACATTAGGTAAAAACTTAGTACATAAGTCTATTAAATTGTCACTCAAGCGAATTTGGTGGATATCTCTTCTAGAGCTTATATATATATAAGAATTTGGGTGAAGTTTATATTTACTTTGTTACCCTTAATATAACCACCTTTAATTTGTGCAATAAAAATTGCATTCTCAAAATACAATGAGAGTATCTTTTAGTAAGGTACTTCAGGACTATAAAAATTTTTATAAAATTGCAGTACCACTATAAGTGAATACATAGCCAGTCTAAAATCTATCATCATAGAGACTAAGCAAATAACCAATATTCGCATGTAGACCAATTTCAAATATGAATTATAATATTAATAGTATATTGAAGATAATTTTTTACACCATTTTAATATCTTTTTGTAAGTGCAAAGCTATACCTAGCTATGAATTTTTCTTGCAAATGCAATATCAGGCCTGATACAATTTGCAAGACATAAGAGTGCCCTATAGCACTTATATATGGTACTTCAAGACCAAACAGCTCTTTATTATCTTTTTTTAGGTCTAAAAGGATCTCTCTTCACTTCTACTGAGCGGACCACCTATTGGTGTGCTTGAGGTAGAAGATTTATCTATGCAAAAAGTGCTTAAATATCTTTTCCACATAAGTATACTAGTGTATTAGGACTCCTTAATAATCGGTCTGCAGGCCGATACAAAATTTTATTTCCTTTAAATTTTTCATCTCAAACTCACTTTTCAAACAGGTACATACTTATTTGAGTTCATTATGAGTCACATTGATATTTAAATCAACTTATACTGCAATAATAACATATATCATTCTATGGTCTTTTATGAATACAAATGGACATAGTGTATTATTCACATATCTTTCTTTCAATAAGAATTTACTCAAAACAATCATACCATATGTCCATATTGCTTTAATCCATACATAGATTTTTGCAATTTGATTAAATATATGTCACATGTTTAATGTGTATTCATTTATGATATACTTAATCCTTCTTGGACTCTTACTACTTTCATAAGGCGTACAATAAGCCTTTCATTAACTGCCATATTAATTAAGTATCGGAACATGATCATTTCCATAATAAGAGAATTATTTTTCTCATAATCAATGATAGAACGAGTCTAGCTCTACTTTAATTGCCTCATTCCATGATGATCAATCATGTTTATACTAATATTCAGTTATACTTATAGATTATGAATCTATATTTTCTTTTGTAATAGCAAAAGCTACTGTTGAGGCAAATTCATCGTTGACGATAATTAAATTTCTATCAACTCTTTCTTATATCACAAAATAATTGGGATCTCATAGTTTTTATTTATATGATCATCAACTCCAGAAATCATATCTGGAAGATCTAATTGTTCCGTTGTCTCAGTCTGTGTCTCATAATTAGCTATAGCTCTTTGACTGAGATCTTCCTCTTCAGGAGGTTTCTCTTCAGGAGATTTTATGAGTGGCGCTGCTTTTATTTTCCGCGGATTTTTGTCTTTAGTTCCAATTTACTATCCACGCTTCTGGCGTGTAGTGAGATTGATTGATTTTCTATTTGCAATTTGAATCACAACCCTTGCTAGGGTATTAGCAAATGTAATATGAGACTTTGTCACTCTTTTAACATCTATAAATGCATTTGGCAGTTAAGTTGCAATTTGTTGCAACTGTATTATTTTGTAAACTTCTGGTTCACTCTAACTTGTACATGGACCAAAATTATTTAAAGAGTTTTCCTTCTAATAAATTTATCGACATTCTTTAGCACCGTAGGTGCTTTTCCTCCCCCTAATGTCGAAAAATATGTCTCATCAAAATAAATTCATAGTTTCTTTTGTGGACCCATTATCGCACATTGAGATAGATTTAATATATTCATGGCACAGAAAAAATTTATGACTCATGTCCTTATACAAGTTTCAAGGGAGAGTATATATGATGTACACAATGGCATTCATGCCAAACTTTTAATTGTTGAACTATAAGTTCAATGCTTGTACTGCAGGTTCAACACAATATATTGTGCATGTATACTAGGGATAAAACAGTAATTAAATAACTCATTATAATACACAACTTATAAAATTCTTGCAAATTACTCCTTCAAGAAGTTTATATAAAATCATCAATATTGAATTGAGTTGTGTCCTCTATATGGGCGGTTCCTATTTCAGAATCTCATGATTTACCAAATGATTTATAGTATTCACCTCAGGGAATACAGTTGTACTAGTGGACATTATTTGATGATTTCTCGTTAGCAATTATTTTTCAGAATTCTCATTATCTATCAAATGATTTATAGTATTCACTTCAGAGAATACAGTTGTACTAGTGGGCATTGTTTGATATTTTTTATTAACAATTATTCTTTGCAACTACTAGAAAAATAATATTTGTAAATTTTCACTTTTTATATTGCTACTACAGGAGCATGTAACTTTATTATCGCACAATTTCAGCTGTGAAGTAATTTTAAATATGGTTAAATTATATTCTCAAATAGACTTCAAGTCTTGTAGGTGTAGGTTTAACCAATCATATTGAGTTTATGGTAGTACTACATATTTCTAGTAATTATATATATTTTTAAAACTCTTCTAGAAAATATAAAAATCATTAATAGTAAGATATTCAACTTTTAAATCCTCACTTAAATGAGGTTTAAGTAGATAATAGCTTTTGCTTTTGCTAGCATCTAAATGCATTTCATTATCAACAACTCACGTCAAAAATTATTTCCATTGAATTCAAGAGCATATAAAAATAATCAACCAAACTTTAATTCACTATACTTCACTTTATTTAAATAACTTAATTTGCATATATTTAAAATATATCTAAATAGATCAATCAGAAAATAAATTAATATTAATTTTAATAAATATTAAATTCATAATTTATCCAACCAAGGAAAGGTAAGCACTAATTATGCTTCTCTATACCAACATAAATCCAACAATGTATGCAATCCGGAAATAAATTCATCAATTCACAAATTAACAAAATCATGTTACTTATATAATTTATATTAATCTCATCTCACATTTAAATCTCTAATTATTTTCACATCTAATACACATTGACATAAGTAAATTCAAAACATATATAACACACACAACTTTTTTGTAGGCTATTCAACTAACAAAATATATATATATGTATGAGACATGTATTGTCCATAAAATAAATTTTGAGTTAAGATGCTAAGACCGAATGATATATAAAAATATATACACTAGTAGAATCAATCTCAATTTAATCAATCAAGTAAACCTATTAATATGAACGCAAGATCATCATTTTTCCATAAAGCAAGTTAATCAATCAATAAATGAATAATTTAGGATCAGATTTTATGTCAAAAAAAAATTATAAGTCATGATTTTAAAACTATGCATAAAATGTGTTGTTATAATTGATAACCAATTAAAAGTTGCAATTTGGTTGGTAAATCAAATAGGCCATACCCATCATTCCAATACATATAAACAATAATGAAACACCTAAAACAGAAAATCAAAGCAAAAGGGTTTACCTTAATATTATGGCCATACGCAAGTATTTTATTGATATCCAATTTATTCAATGCGTGGAGCTTAAATCAAATTTATTAGTTATTCAGGAACATAAAATATCAATTTTTCAAGGATGTCTATTTTATTTATTTGATTATTCGAAGGAGTGACACTAGTATAAATAATTCTTACTCATGATGTCGCGGCCCATCAATTAACATTGTCTAATATAAAATCATAATAAAATCAGTCTTTTAAAGACTTGTAGACAATGCATTTAGTTTTTCAGGAACATTTAATGATTCTTTAATAAATTTGTTTACTTTAATTAGTTTTTCAGGAACTATATAGAATATCAGTTCTTCAGAAACTGTAGAGAATATCAATTTTTCAAAAACTGTAAAGAATACCAATTTTTCAATAACTATAGGGAATACCAGTTTTTCAGAAACTGTAATTATTATTAGTTTTTCAGGAACTCATAACTTAGTTATTTATTTAATTAGTTCTTCAGGAATTATAAATAATACTAGTTTTTCAGGAACTAGAATTAAAATATAATACTAATTCTCTAGAAACTCATAGCTTAGTTATTTATTTAATTAGTTCTTTAGGAACTATAAAGAATACTAGTTCTTCAGGAACTAGTATTTAAAATATAATGCTAGTTTTTCAGGAACTAGAATTTAATTGATTAATCATTAAATAGTATATCAAATCTTTATAAATCTAAAAAAAAATGATTTGAAATAAATGATTGTAAGAGAGAAGAAAAAAAAATGATTTCTTCAAATTAATTAGCCCAATATGTTCAAACGATTTCTTAAAAAAAACGATTTAGTTTTTTTTTTCTTAAAAAAAATATTTGATACATAAATATTAATAATAATAGTAATTAATTAGATAAAAATTGTTTACCATAAATCTTGAATTTTATTTTTTCAAATTTTTCGCCTTAGCTGGGTTGCAGTAAACCACAAGCTATCCAAAATTATGAACAATATTGTAGAACGATTCATGCTGATAACGTGTTATAAATAAAATGGAGAAGAACATGAACAAAGAATATAGAGAAGATAATAGTTTTTCTAGTTGTTCCATTCAATAATATTAAACCCTTTATATATAGTACAGAAGAGAAAGAAATAGGAAGTTTTTTCAATAAGGAAAATACAAAAAATAGGAAGTTTTTTTAATAAGGAAAATACAATCAATACTAATATGGAAACTAAAATATTCATGTATATGGAAAGACATCAATCAAATCTTATAATATATCATAACAGGAAAAAGTTTTTTTCCTCGTAAGAGAGCACTTGCGAGCGAAGTGATAGAAAAAAATAAAATTACTATTATATCTTATTTATTTTAATTGAAAAAAATAAAGTTAAAAATGTAATTATATTTATAAATATAATTAAAAATTATATTTTCCCTTGTATTATATAAGTTTCTACAAATGTAGACAGTGCTACAAAATCAGGGATGGACCCATCAAGGATCCTCCAAGGGGCAATTAGCCTCCCCAAATTTTGTAAAATATCATATACTTGTTTTAGTATTGTATGACCAATACTGAGATTTAGCTGAAACTAATAGGCCTTCAGCCTCTTAAAATTTTGAAGTAAACAAATAATATAAAGAGAGAGAGAGTAGGTTCTAATATATAGTCTCACAAAAAATATAATAATAATAATGGTGTTCTTTACAGTAAATTGATATGTTTTATTTTAAAATTTTGAGCATATATTTGTATTTGTTAAGGTTAACTTTAACGCATTATTATTAATTATTTTTTTCAATGACACAATTTTATTTAAATTTAAGATTTTGGGTGAAAATTTATTTTGAAATATTTCAATGAAAATTTAATGTAATTTATTTTAAAAAGTATATATAATTAATAATAATAATAATAATGTAAATTTAAAATGGTCACGTATTGAGTTTCATGTTCTCATTGCAATCTACGCGAATTGCACGAAATTGTTATATATTGGAAAAACAAAGGAAGTGAAAAAAAGCTTTTGCAAAAGGTGAATTGTGCTTTGATTTCATTTAGGGTTTTGGATTTGTTTCAATGACAAGGGACACCCGAACTCGAATATCGTTCTGGGTATGGTCGTAGCCCCGTGGGACCCATTTCTGTGATATGGCCATGGGTTGGGTCCACGAAAACCCTCTCTTTTTAAGTCGTCATATTCAGTTGAGTTTTTTACTTCATAATTTGTCATTCAATTTGGCCCAAAAAAAAAAAAGAGGTATTTTTTCTGTTCATTTTTATCAGCTATTAAATCAAATAACACAGCCAATTTCTTATTCTATATTTACTCAATAAGAAAGGACAGACGGAATATTAGAATTCGAAAGTTATATCTACCGCTGTACTAAAGAACTAATAAGGAATAAAATAGTATGTCCTCTAATTGAATCTCAAAGCAATAATATCTAAATTAAAGACAGATCTTTATAAGGGATAAATTGTATATAAAATTATTAAATTTTCTATTTTTTTTTTAATTTGGTCACTAATTTTTATTTTCTTACAATTTGATTATTAAATTTTAATTTTTTCACAAACTTGTCATGAAGGATAGATTCAATGAAAAATATGAAGGTTAAAGACTAAATGAGAAAAAATGAAAAGTTTAGTAATCAAAATTTAGTAATTAAATTATAAGATAGTTGAAAATTAATGATCAAATTAGAAAATAGTGTAAAATTTAGTGATCAAATTAAAGTGTATAAAAAAATTATAAAACTTACTGATCAAATTATAATAAATTGAAGGTTAAATAAAAAAAAAATACAAAATCTATTATTTTACATGCAATTTCCTCTCCTTTGTCGGGCTTGATATCAAGAATCAACCAAAACCAACCTTGCAACTAATCACATGGTTAGTCAAATGAAATAACTCCTCTGTTACGAGCTGAGAATCCCATGCGAAGTTACTGTAGCAAGGATCATTCAAATATTTAATATGAGCATCTTAGAGAGTTGACACTTGTCAAAATGGAGTCTTCTTCAATAGAACTCCATGCAAGGAATCATGTCAGTACATGCATTTGGCACCCACTTTTATTGACAATTGAGGCTTACTCCATAACTTGCACATAGCTCATTTTATCATTTTTAATATTTGTGCATTCCTTCTGTTACAAGTCACCAGCCATATGAGTATAAAAAGCAAGGTACCATGACAATCTAAGATAGCTAATTCTATATAATCTCATCATCTTCTCACAAAAATATATTTTGTCGATTACGAGAAATCTCTTATATTCAGACTATAATTTCATCTCATAACTAATTTGTCGAGCCAAAAAGATTTGGCCCTCTCACGTTATTTGCCTTTCTTTTATAGACTAGCAAACCATCGATGTTGTTTGAAATTTACATAAGAAATTTAGTCCATTGAACACCCTCAATATCAACAACAGATCAAAACATACATTTAATTACTAAAATACAAAATCTAAGTCTCAATTTATAATATATAAATATAATAGCAATTGTTTGCATTTTTTAATGTTTAGTTAATAAACTCTTTATCATTGAATAGTTTGATTATTGAAATTAAATATTCAGAAGACAATACTTGAACATATAAGCTAAATATGATGATACTTTTTAATTTATCAAAAAAATACCTAATTTTAATAAACCCACAAGTTGACTCCAAATGAATAAAAATAATAATTGTACAATTGAATCTAACTATTAGCTTGAATAGATTAACAGTTCAATGTGTCTCAATTCTTGTTATATATTTATTTGAACTGGTCATACTACACAATTTATGAGTTATTCTAAAGAGTTCATACCCCACCAGTCCACTAGTAGAAAGAGTCTTTATCCAGTTATAATATGTCTATAAGAAATTCATTTACAAGTAAGATGTAGTAAAATCTCTATAAATTAATAATGCTGATACTACAAAATTTTATTACTTTAGAGAGATATTAATTAATCAATAAATTAATAATTTATTAATTTATAAAGTGATTTTAAATTCACCAAAAATAAATTTAAAATCACAAATGAATGTTCACAAGTACAAAACTTAAAAGAAATTGTGGTTAGTGTCATAGAAAATTCAATTGAGAATGAAGCTGGGGATGATTCAGTACCTTTAAAACTAATCACGAGAAAAGAAGTAAACATAGCATCAATCAATCTTCACAATTTTTTGTTACAATTTGAGAAGACTACACCAAAACTTTTAAATGCAGTGAGAAAAATTAGAAATGAAATTCATCTAAATTTAAATTTCAAGAAAAAACAAAATACTATAAATTCATATTTTACTAAATTGTCTTAAGTATATCTATATGTACTAAGCATATTTGAGAAATTATTAATTTATAATTGGGATAAAATAATTTATTTATATAAGGTTGTTATGAAAAATTATTACCTTATTAATTTATTAAAATTGTTCATTTTTTGAACTGGCCCAAGTCGAGACTGAAGGAAATTATTATTTTAGAGAAATTATTAATTTATCGATTATTAATTTATAGAGATTTTACTGTATTATAATTAGTAAATTCTCTTTTAATAAAGATTTATATCATAAAATATTACTATAAATAGCTCTTAAATTTCCATAACGAGATAATTCTAAATTTCTAACTTTAAACTTTATAATTCACATACTCTCTATAAATCATAATTTTATAGATTTAAACATTAGAGTGGTCCCTCAAACATATTGTATGAATCCTCTAATTTTTTATTTTGCAGGTATTGAAAATCATCTAACAATACGCTTAAAATCATAATTCTTCTTGAGCGCATAATTTCCAATGCTTAAATGCAAACAAATTATGGAGTGAAATCGCTATAACTTTCTTTTGGATAAAAAAAAAAAAAAGGGCTTTCATATTAGTAACTATTTAATAAATAGAAGAGGATGAAGTTTAATTTAGGGAAAGGAGGGGAGATGATCGTATGGTCAAGTCTGAGGCCCCTCTAGTGAACCACAAATCTATCTTTACAGCTCACTTCCACTTGTGTGAATAGGGGTGATCTTCACGTGAGAATGCAAAGGCCCAAGACCGTGGCCCATAAAAGGCCCAACTAATGGATGCAAATTCAAAGTTCGTAAGTCCAAAATATTCAGATTATTATAGCCCAAAAGGACATGAATGACAAATGAGCTCACATTTGTTAAATTATAAATTTATCAATGTGGCAAGTAAATTATAAATTTTATATTAATTTATTTTCAATTATTACCATTTAAATAAATTTATAATCTAAATTAAGAATCAATTATTATCACTAACATTATGCGATTATTATAATTTAAACTATCAAAAATTTACATAATTATGATTTGTAACCCAAAAAAAATTAAAAATATTAAATTTTATGATTATTATAATTTAATAAAATTGGTAATCTAAATAATTTATTTATAACATACCTTTATGATTATATGTATATATATAAAGAGATTTTAACAAGTGAATGAATATCATTTTTATTTATAGCATTTGAAATAATTTTTCTCTCAATTACAATAACAATATAAATTTTTTCTTTTTCAATTTTTAAAATATTTTATCATATTTTTTATTTAATTATTTTTATAATGCCTTTTTTTATTTATTATAATTTTATAAATTTTTACAAGTATTCTAATATAAATGGTTGTAAAGTATATTTAAATTAGTAATTAATTTTAATAAAAAATATATTCATATATTATTATGATATGTGATTAATTTTAAATATTATAATTAAAATAATATTAATTTAGTAATTATGAATGAAAAGTAATATTTAATTAATATTTATTTAATTAGTAAATATGTTTATTTTAAAAAAATTCAATTTTATTATGATAGAATAAAAATTATAATAGTCAATTTTTCAAATAGACATTATAATGATAATTCAAAATAGATTAAATGATTATGATACTAAAAATATAAATAACAATATAAGAATAACATAAACTTGTAATTATATTATTACTTGAAGAAATTTAAAATATGAAGCATAAAAATAGTTCTATAACTATTATGACAATTATATATATTAAGAATATAATTATGATGTATAATCTAAATAAAGTTTTACCATAATTTAAAAAAAATATAACCTAAATCACCAATCTAAAACACACATTTTTGACTTTCTATACATATTTATTTTAAAACTATATATTATTTTATTAATCAGTTATAATTATATGAATTGTAACCTTCAAAATTTAAGTTTTCAATTTTCAATTATTATAATTATTATTGATTAATAAGATTTGCAACCTAAATTACTTAGCTATTTATAACGTACATTCGTGGTTCTTCCTATATATATGTATATGTCAGTATGTTTGATTGTACGTAAAAAAATGATATGAAGGAAAAGGGCATAAATTTTACATTTTTCAAAAGAAATATTCAATTAATAAAGATGTTAATTTTTCTTTTGTTAATTTTTAAATATTTTATTATATATTTTTAGCCATTTTTTCTTCTTTTATGGCTTTCTTTAACATATATTTTTTTAATGACTTGATGTGTTTATGAGTATTAAAATATAAATAGTAAAATATTATTATAAATGAAATATTTATGATAAATTGAAATATTAAAAGAACAATATTTAGTTGAGAGCAAATTAAAATAATATTATAAATGAATAATTAAAAAGACAAATTTTGAATAATATTTTGATATTTAATTATATTTATTTACTTATTTATATTTTTTATACATTTTTTCTTAATACTTTTTAATTTTTTGAATATGTTATTTAAATTATAAAAATATTATATTATATAGTTTAAATTATTAGAAATTTATATTGCATAAAAAAATTTAAATAAATCGTATAATGTACAAGTATGAAATTAGTTAAAAGTTAAAATGAGGGCTATTTGATAATACCATTAATTATTTAAAACTAAAATTTTTAATATTTAATCATTTTAAATTGTTTGATAACACTTATATATCTTAAAATTTTTAATTAAATTAAAAATCATAGAAAATGATAATTTAACTTAAACTTTGCTCGAAATAATATAATAAGTAGTTAAATTTTCATAAAATATTTTTACAACTTAAAAATTGTATCATTTATTTTAATATTTAAATTTTCAGTACTTAATTTACTATTTTACCAAATACTCTTTACATTTTGAAAAAAGTGGTCATTAAAAAACATTACTAATTTTAAAATAGTAAAATTTTATCATAAGTTGTCAAAAAGATCTCTATTAATTGCAGTATAAATTAAAAAAATATATATTGTACTTAAAAAATGGAAGAGTAAATTAGTTATTTTACTATATATTTTTTTTTGAGTTATTAAATAGCTACTTGTTTATGAATAAAATTAACTTCTTTAATAATTATTTTTTTTATAATGAAAGGAGTATCTATTTATTTAAGAGAAATAAAAATGCCTAATATGGTCAATGATTACTTAGAATGAAGAATTTGAGAAAATGAACACTTTTAGACGTAACACTACCATCATCCGATGTTAAAAAAAGAATTTGAGCAAGTACCTCGTGTGTCTTTTTGTGATCAATTATAGAGCTTAATTTGTATTTTAGTCATATAATAAATGATTTACTATATCATGAGAATGCAGGGGAAGAAATTCAACACAGAAAAAATTATCATCTTTTTCGCCACCCGCCGCTATATTTACTACCTCTATGCGGTTGAATGCCTTTTAAGCTTTGACCATCTGACAAAAGCTTTGAAAGATAATACATTATTAAATAATTCATTTTTTTTAATTTTCTTTATTAAATATAATTAATTTTTTTTTTAAATTTTGAAAGTTTTAAACATATTTTTTCATATTTAAAATTAATAATTAGTAAAAATTTTTACATTGAAAATATATTTTAAAATAGTGAATATTCGTTTTAAAATACTGAATTTCATAAATTCTTACATTAAAAAACGTTAGTTTAATATAAAAAATAAAATAAATATAAAAAGTAAAAAATATTAAAAATAGAAATGAAATATATTTTTTGAAACATATATTACAAAAAAAAAATATTTCAAATAAAATAAAATGAATAAAATATACTTTTCCTACTCCTTAGAAATTTCTTTTCTTGTTTATTATAATTATTAATGTATAACATTGTAATATTTAGAGATGGCAATGGGGCGGGGTGGAAATAGAGTACCACTCCTCATCCCCATCCCCATCTCAGTAAGGAATCCTCATTTCCGTCCCCATCTCACATGCGGAGATTATTTACTTCCTATCTCCATCTCTGTGGGGATCCTCATTCTCACAGAGATTCCCATTTTCCACTTAAAAATTTTATTTTATTTTATCTCTTTTAAATTTTATATACTTTTAAATAGTGAAATATAATGTATAGAAATTTAAAATTTAGATTTTAATTATACTTAAACTGATTTCAATATATTTAAATTAAAACTTATTAGTATATGTACTATATATATATTAATAAGTAATATATATATATATATAATTTATAAATGCTGAAAAATAAGAATAAATTAATATAAAAAATATTAATAAATTCAGATATATAAAGTATGAAAAGATGAATCAATCCAATATAAAATTCTTAAAAATTATCATGATGTGAAAGAATTATAAAGAATGAGTGACAAAATTAGAAACTCTAATATATATGTATAAAGCTAATCAAGTAATATATATTTTAATATTAAGAATAATTATGTAAACATAATATCGGGTCTCTACGGGGATGGGGACGGTGATCTCCGTGGGGTGGGGAATACACTCCCCATTCCCGCCCCATCTCAACTAATAGGGAAAAAATATCCCCTATCCCCGTCCCCATGGAGATAAAAATTGGAGAATTTTCGCCCCGTTCGGGGCAAATCCCCGTGAGAATGGGGATTCCCCACCCCATTGCTATCCCTAGTAATATTTCTATTGAACCATTTTAAGTTTAACCATAAGAGAAATCTACAAGAAAATAAGCTCATTCGATATACATAGACCATATATTTATAAAAAGACTATAATTTCTATATATAACACTTGCAATTTTTTTAATTAAATTAGAGACTGACTTAATTATCAAAGTGGGATTACCAGAACTACCTCCTATATCTATTTTAATGGCTTTTCTCTTCATCCTAATACAAATGAACGAAGCATCATCAATTACTCCTAATTCTTTTGGCTTCTCTGAATTTTGGCAGTCACCTAGCTAACTAGGAACATTGGGGGGTGCTTGATAATAATAATAATAATAATATATACTAATTTACTTCACATCTAATTTGTAATATGTATTGATGATACTATAAAATTACATGAAAGGATATAACGACAAATTAATTAAAAAAAGAAGTTGCACCACTCGAAATTGAAAAGCTCCATAAAAGATTTCTAGGTCATGTAATAAAGTTTGTGAAGGATGTGGACAGTATTAATTTGATGATGTACAATATGATCTTCCCTTTATCTAGCTATCTGTATTTTAAAACCAGTCGTATAATTACAAAGAAAGATAATTATTATTATTTTTTTGTGGGATAATGTATCTTTTCATTATCTAATAGTATAATTCAATCAATTAGTTTTCCTAATCCTTTTGCCCACCACCTTGGATAACGGTTTGACATTTCAAATTATGAAACTCTATAACAGGCAAACATTTGGCTTTGTTTATAAGAGAACCGAGTTCCATACCTAACACTTAACTGATGATGATGAGTTTAATTAGTGGATATAATCCCTATATATATATATTTGTGTGTGTGCACGTGCACGTCTGTTACAGAAAATTTTTATATATATAAAATATATAAATTTATTTTTTACATTAAATCAATAAGATATTTTAGTCAACATAATTTTTTATCTATTTTTTATTCAGTAAAAAAATACTGATATTTTTTTTTATTTTATGTATTTTAATTTTATTGGATTAGTGAATGTATCAATGTAAGCAAGGTTTAACCTATGTAAGTCGAAGTGATTAAATCCAATGTTGAGAATCATCAACATTAATATTAATGAGCTGACGGCTGAGACACGAGGACCTGATATGGAATTTTCTGAATTATCGCTAATAGTTAACATTAACCTGGAGATTTATATATAACTCATACTTTTAAATCAATCCAGAGCTGAGAATTAGTATGTTGGACTCCTAATTTGCTATCTACTTATATTATATTGTAATATTTAAATTTAATTATAAAACTCTGAATTTTAATCCTCTAAGCACTATTAAAAAAAAAAAAAAAAGAACTAATCAATTGTTTTTTTTTACTCTACATCCAATAAAAGTCATCAATAGCTATTTTTTTTTTATATTATTGCTATTATTCAAGGTTTAATATAGAAATCGTTGGCTAGTGTTCGATAGTTTCATTGCTCAAGCCACAGACTTCCTTTATTCTCTTTGTTTTTTTAATTGGAATTTTCTATTTCGTTCAATGATAATATAATAACAATTAAAGGGACTGGAGGGTCGATCTTAAGGTCTAATACCAATAATTCAAAAGTTTGATCAGGGCAAATGTTTGGACTGTTCAATTTTTGAACTCGCCTTAGTTCAATTATTGTTTTATAATGCAGATACCTAACATGCTTTATTAATTCAATAGTAATCTGTGTCCATTAATTTTTGGGAATTAAACTAATTATATTAAAAGAGTTTAATTAGGGCCAAACTTGTTAAAGTAAAAGATTTTTGATAATTAACTTACCTAAAAGCAATTAATGTGTAGGACCATTAAATTCTACTAAAAAATCTAAATTATTAAATAGTAATATATAAATATTATATATATAAAATATTCACTATATTCGTTATATTTGCAACACCATATAAATACTTATTAAACTTTTAACTGATGCATAATACAAATAGAATGAGAGACAAATAAATTTCGAATTTGGTTATGTATAAGGTTATATTAATACATAATTACAGACATAACAAAATATAAAGAGGACAGAAAGATTTGACTATGATATCATGTAAAAGTCCTTGGATTAATATATATATATATATATATATATATATAAACTATTGAATGTTAAAACTCGAATATTATTTTTAAGTGTTGACAGCCGAGACTATATACGAACAAACTAAAATGCATTCAAAGCTAACAGAATGATGACGTAGACAAACATGCATTTTCAGGGAACCACGTATTATCCAAAACAAGCATTATCCAATTTTTATATTTCAAAAAATAAAAAATAAAAATCCAAAAAGATGCCACGTACTCATATTTATCCACAAAGAACGTACACGCGCTTATCATTTAAGTCCGATCGTGCTTTCCACGTATATAAAAAGCCTTAAAACATCGGACTTCCTTTTTTTTTTTTTAAATAATAATAAAAATAAAAGCGACTGGATAAGATTTTCAGTTTTCTGCTCCGACCCGCCCCGACCCAATTCACGAAAACCCAGTTTAAATCCATATAAATAAATGCAGTCTTGTAATGCATGCTCCTCTCCCCTAAAAATTCAGATTCAGTACCAACTCTATAGATTTGATTCGATTCAGTTCAAATCAAATCAAAGGGTTTGTTTTGATCTTGTTATGGGTGCCAATATATCCTTAACATGTGAAACAAACAGTGAAACAAATGGCGAAGGTCCTTCATCTAAGCCCAAGCTCGATGATATACCAGAGAGCTGTGTGGCTTTGGTTCTAATGCGCTTGGAGCCGGTTGAGATCTGTAAATTGGCTCGATTGAATCGAGCTTTTCGCGGTGCTTCTTCGGCTGATTTTATTTGGGAATCGAAGTTGCCTTCAAATTATCGGTTTATATTGGAGAAATTGCTTGTTGATGATAACAAAACGTTGGCGGATTTAGGGAAAAAAGATCTTTATGCCAGGCTTTGTAAACCTAATCCATTTGATGGCGGCACAAAAGTACATATCTTTTCTGGGGAACTGTTCAGTTTTTGAATAATAATTTTGTATTCACTGACGGTAGAAATTTTCAATTTTGGCTATGTATTTTAGGAAATATGGCTGGATAAGAATAGTGGTGGGGTTTGCATATCAATTTCTTCCAAGGCGTTAACTATTACTGGAATCGATGACAGAAGATATTGGAACCATATTTCTACTGATGAATCAAGGTGAAGTTCCTTAATTATGATTTGGAATGGATTATATGATGTATTAAGTGTAAAATACCAAATATGTTAATTCTTTATGAACTATATTTGTATTCGGTTCCAAACACAATATTAAGTTTTGAATGTTTATGTTCTCATTGTCTAATAAAATAGCCAGCATCTTTCAAATGAAGGAAGAACAGTTTGACTGATACATTTTTCCCTTTTTGAATTTAGATTCGGGACAGTTGCATATCTTCAGCAAATTTGGTGGTTAGAAGTAGATGGAGAGTTTGAGTTTCAATTTCCAACAGGAACATATAGCTTATTCTTCAGGCTGCAGCTAGGCAAGCCCTTAAAGAGAATGGGTCGCAGGATTTGTAACACTGAGCAAATCCATGGCTGGGATATTAAACCTGTCCGGTTCGAGCTAGCAACTTCAGATGGTCAACATGCTGTATCCCAATGTTTTCTTGATAATCCTGGGAACTGGGTTCACTACCATGGTGGAGATTTTGTTATTAAGCATTCAAATGAATCGACCAAGATCAAATTTTCATTGACCCAGATTGATTGTACTCACACAAAAGGAGGGCTCTGTTTAGATTCTGTTTTTATATACCCCAGTTCTAGTAGCTTAAGCTGTGACAACTGCGCAACATAGAAGAGTATGGTCTCGTAAACAACTTTTGTGGCTAAATGCTATATTTTTTTTTTTTGTACACCTCATGTACGTGTCATTGTATCCTTATCCTTCTCTTGGTTGGTGGTTTTTTGTAGTATTGTTTTGTAGCTATGAAATTTTATGCAGTTGATGTGAAATTCGTAATTAGATCCATACAAGAAATGGATCGAGTGAGCCCTGCTTCTGATATGTAATGTTTTGAGGCCTCCGCTTAGATCCCAATCCAACCCAATTTAACATGTTTAGTCCCATTTAGCAAGACCCTTTTTTAATAATATTTAACTCTATGTTTCTTTTTCTTTTAAAATT
Organism: Reutealis trisperma; assembly: GCA_947687605.1. Classification (NCBI taxonomy): domain Eukaryota; kingdom Viridiplantae; phylum Streptophyta; class Magnoliopsida; order Malpighiales; family Euphorbiaceae; genus Reutealis; species Reutealis trisperma. The sequence continues at coordinate 2,438,985 of CANTUT010000033.1, read as the reverse complement.
AAAGAAGTAAGAGCCTTATTATTGTTAAAAATAATTTTTTAATAATATTATTTTACTCTTTTTTTTACGGTATGATTTTACTCCTACTAATATACTTTTTTGAACTTTAGTATTTTGCTCTAAAAATTTATAGTCAAGTATTTAATTCATAACCTATGGAATTGATTCATAATATCAAGGATCTTTTAATTTTGTGCTACATGTGTAATTTTAATTTTAATTTAAATAATTTCAATGATTAATTTGATTGATAAGAGAGTTGATTTTTTTTTTAATGACTCCAGGGCTATAATTTTTGATTTGCGGTTCTAATTAATCATATTTAATTTTCAAGGTTTACATTTAAAATGTAATTTCTGAATAGAGAAATAGAACATGATATATAGTCTATTCAAAGTCTCTAAAATAAATTTAAAATCAGTTAATGTATAATTAGTTTGAGAATACCTCCAGTTTTTGTTTTTAAATTGAAGTTAAATTTAAAAAATAAAAATTAGCAGGGGAAGCAAGTTGCAGCAGAAGAGTGACGTTAACTCGGAGAAGAAGAAAACAAAAAGAGGAAAGGAAACGTAACAAAAGGAAAACCAGAGAAAAATGGTTGAATGGGTGACATGTGTCCATCCTAACCTTGCACTGCCACCGCATCAAATCCACAGCACCGACTCAATTATGTATTATACCACTTATAAGGACAAAATTAGATTTCTTTTAATGCGATCATTCTCAACTTCTTTCTTTTGAGCTCTGCCGTTACCATAATTAATACTCAATTTATTCTGAAAAAAATATTTATTAAAAAAAATTTATTATTTTTAAAATAATAATAATTTTATTATAAATTATCAAAATTTTTTTTATTAATTACAGTATAAATTAAAAAAATATCTCTCATAGTTTAAAAATAAAATAATAAATTAGTCATTTTAATATTTTTTATTAGATTACTAAATGACTATCTATTTATAAATAAAATTAATTTTTTTAATAGTTATTTTTTTCAAAATAAAGAAAATAACTGTCAACATTAATTATTTTTGTATTTAAAGCAATCATTTTCATTATTTTTTTTTAATTTCATCAAAAAATTATTTTATTTATTTCAAATTTTTGTCGTGGTGAGCACGTACGGTGATATTTATAAAATTAATTTTATATTAAATCTATTTATCAAATTAAGTCAAATTAAGTATTTTACTATTAATAATAATAAAAAAGAAGAATTTATTTTACATAGCATATGATGGTATGTAAATTATAGATAAGAAATAAATTATATATATATATATATTTGGAGGGAAAAGAAAGAAATTATATTAAAATAAAAAAAGGACAAATAAAAAAATTACTATTATAAAATTATTTAGTAGATTGGAATTATTGGTTAGCAATGGGAATAGCAAGCAATCCCTAGTTCCTTGTCTGCCTTACACTTGTACGCCATTGTTGTTTGTTGTGATAAATTGATAATCACCAACTACTAATTTTCTTTCTCTCTTTCTAGGGTTTGGAATTTGGGGTGATGGTTACTTCTGTTCCTAAACAAAGGTAGGAATTTTTTGCTTTCTTCTCATCTCTCTCTTTCTTCATAACTAATTCACTCTCTTTCTAAAGCTCTCTCCTTCTTCCCTTTTTTTTTATTTTTTTCCATTTTTTACATTTTCTCTAAAGCTTTCTGAATTTGTTCTTACCGTTTATATATATACACATATATATTTTTATTTATTCTTTGGGTTTTGGGTTTTTTATATGTCCATTTTTTATGCAAAGCTCCTTTTGGTCCTTCGTTTTATGGTTTTGATTATCGATTTTTTCTGGTTGTTGGTTCATTTATTAGCCAAAAAATAAATTGAATTACCCAATTTTTTTTATTTTTTTCCATGTACGATTCTAATACTCGGTGCAGAAGTTTAATGACAATGAATGTTGTATTGAATGTGGTGAGCGATGTTATTTCTGGGTAATTTTCAAGTTAATTTCTTTATTGGCGTGAGTGCATTTTGTGTTTTTCTGTTTGAATTTGGAAATTTGGAGGTAGACTTTTACTTATTTTTGCCAATTGGTTGGTTCAGTGGCAACAACTTTCTACTTGCGAGGAAATTTTGAGCTTCTGGTCTTCATCGTTTTCCTTGTAAATATTTGACTGCACTGCCTGAGTTCTTTTAGGACTGATGAAATCAGAGTTGGTCCAAATTCTCTCTATTTGTGAGCTTTTGACATACTATTTTTTACTTGAAAACAGGGTTTGAGGATCAGAGAAAAGCAAGATTCTATTATATTCGTGGGTTTCTTTGGTTGGCTTATTTGCGGAGAACACTTATTTTAAGAAGACAACGGGTACTGGCAACTTGCTTAAAATGGAGATATGTGTGGACTTCTTCAAATGGCTTGACTACGATTCATTGATGAAGGTCCTCATGTGCTTGGAAGATCCATCTGATCTTGTCCGTGTTAGTTCCGTTTCTCGTTCTTGGAGACATTTTGGTGAGTTTCACGTTTTGGCTATAAAAGTTTCTTCCTTGTGTTTAGTCTTACCATTTTGCAAATAGTTATATTACCTGCAAAATTAAGTGACAATTGTGAGTTGGTAGATTCTGAAATTTAAGCAGAGTAAGCATTAATCACTGACTCTTAGCCGTTGGTGGTTACTTCATTTCACATGATCACCAGTACCCACATACACATTTAGACTGCCACTGTCAATCAAACATTGTCAAGAGAATAAAAAGTGGAGAGAATTCATTTCTAGGTGGAGGAATGAAGAATCTAAGACTGCTACACATTTGAATTATAGTTTATATAAGCTGTTGACTAGAAGGTGTTTAGTGATCATACCGTCGGGGAACATCCTATTCATCTGGTACTGAGAGTTTCTTTTTATTGGCAGCAGGCTGTTCTTCGCTTTTGTTGTTTAATTGGTTTAGTGCTCTCTCATTCTGTTTATGTGTTTACAGATGCATGACTTCAAAAGTGCATCTTCATTTGACATTTTATCTTTTTGATGTAGGGCTCGTCATATTTGCATTGTGTGATAACCCTGGTTGATTTATATTCTCCTTCTGTTCATTCTACAAGTTTGACTCCATGAGAATATTCTATACTGTTTTATTATTGCTTTGTGGTTTTTATTGTTCTGTCAAAAGTATGTGTCTTACTTCTCTGTCACGGTAATGAGAAAAATCATCACCAGGACTTTTGAAATGATGGTGTTTACTGTTTGCTCAAGCCTTATGCTAATGAAATTATTCGGGATTCTTAAAATTTTGATATTGTTACTATTATAATTATTTGGTTCTAATTTTCAGTGATTGCCAATGGTCTTTGTAAGCAATTGTGCTTCAGAATGTTTCCCTGCTTGCATAGAGTAGATCTTGTCATTGAAGCAAACTGTGGTACGAAAGATCCTTCAGAAGTTGGATGTAGCAAATCTGTGGAATTGGAAACTCTTGAAAGGGAGCACAGAGTTTATGCTTGTTTAGCTCAAAGTTGTACATCATTTGCTCTCAGAGGGTGTATTTCTGAGGCAATTTGTGCTTCTAGTACTGATAATGATCCAGAGGAAAGCATCGATAATACTCTAGAACCAAGAGACAGATTTGCAAGGAGAGCTTCATATTGGTCAAGTAAAGGACAAAGTAATCCTGCAGTGCCAGAAACACTTACATATAAGCTGAATGCTGATATTTGTGTGATCACTGAAATCAGTGTACAACCTTTTCAAGGTTATTCTGAAAATTCATCTGGTTATTGCATTTGTTAATTTGTATTATTTTGTTAATTTGTTTTGTTAATTCATCAAGTATGCTGTTATGTCCAGCATTTTTCCAGCGGGGTTCACCTATATATTCAGCCAAATCAGTGCGATTTCGGATGGGCCATCCCAAGGCCTTAGTGGATGATCCTATGGGTGAATTATGTGACAATTGTGTTGATGACAATTTCATTTGGACTTACACTTCGCCAGAGTTTCCAATGGCTCAAGTAAGCTGTAACTGTTATATTTTTCCATTTCTTTTTTGTTTGGGCTTTATATGCTCTGTTATAGCTCTAACAGTCTATCTAGTACATGAGATTGCATAACTAAGCTGCAATATTAGCAAATAACACTATGTTTAGTATATATGATTCAGAATGGACTTAATAATTCAAAAGTTTAGCTAACCCCTGAGATAGGTGTTATCTAAAGCCTAACTCCAATGTTTTTAGTAATTGCTATCCAGTGGGATTACTAATCCCATTATTTATGTCATTTTATTTTTTAAAATAGTTTCACTTTTTATTCCATTTATTAATCTATTATACCAAATATAAGATTACAAAAGTAGAATTGCTTAATACGAAAGATTAAAATTTTAGTACCAAACAAGGTTTAAGATAAGTAATTATATGGTTCAACTAAGTATAGAATTCAAACTAATTCTACGGATTACGAATATGTGAACCAAATGGACTGTAAGGATCTTAAAATATCATAGATGTATCCTCTGCAGGCCAAGCATTTTATGAAAGTGATTTGTTGGTTCTCTGGCCATCTTTGTTCTTTGTCTGGCTGTGGCATGGAATTTTATGGTTTTCTTGCTAGCTATGATGGTGTCTCTTTCCTTTGGAAATACCATCATACTGGGGCACAGAAGCTGTTATCTATTTGTGATTTGTGAATCTGCTAATTACACTTTTCCTCTTGTGCTTCAATTCTCAATAGAAATATTTATTTCCTAATCACTTCTACATGAACAGGAGAATCGCTTGCAGAAGTTCAAGCTTTCGGAGCCTGTTCTTTGCATTGGTGGAATTTTGCAAGTTGAGCTGTTGGGTAGAGTTCAGAAACAAGAAATTGATGGCTTATTCTATATATGGTTTGTTCCCCACTCTCTTCGTTGGTCTGGTTTGACTTTCTGATGTTCTAGCCTCTGCCTATATATATATATATATATATATATATATATTTTTTTTTTTTTTTTTTTTTTTTTGAGGAAATCCCTAAATGGATCTTTAATCATGTTAGAATAGGAACTTTTTGTCCTGCTAATTAATTTGGAGTGATGCCATATGCCTGAATAGATCTTGTTGTCTTGTTTTCTGTCACATGCATGAATTTCCTTAGATTGTGTTAGAATGAAAGTACTAGTTAAAACCCTGGGGCAGGAATGATTGTGTTATGTTCAATCTTTTTCCATGGAAAATTTTGCATGTTGACTATATGTGTGGTTTTTGATTTTAATGTGCTTGTTAATTTGCAGTGTATCTCACGTTAAAGTTATGGGCAGACCATTATCTCCTGGATTCAGTGTTGAAATACTTGAACCCTCTGGAAAGTTTGTACTAAAAGCACAGGGTTATACGCAGCTGAGCTTACCTGAAAATGAATCCTGTCCATCCCCTAATGCAGATTCAGATGGGCGTGCGAGAGATCTAGAGCAAATTGTGAATCTGCTGCCTGAGCCTCATTTATGGATATAATAATTCAGATTTCAGATACCTCATATAGACCGAATAGGAGAGGACGAGCTAGATGAAGAGATGGCTGCCTGAGCCTATTTGATAGAATAAATAGTAACATTGCTGGTCCATCGCATATAGACTGAATAACAAATTGATATATGCAGACCTGTAAGTGAATGAATATTATGGAAACCTTTTTTCTGAAGATGTGCAGCTCTGATACAGATGGAAAATTCGCTTACATTGTTCTTTTCTTTGCATTAATTTTTTACCCCCGCCTCATTGCTCGCAGAATGTTTATATTTTATACAGTTAATACAATGTAACAACATAATAATGATAAGGACTGCAAACAGACTTTGGACAAGAACGTAATACTTTCAGTTGAGCTCTTAAACTAGTGCTACCCTCTCTGGCTCCTCTTTCTAATGTGCTCTTGAAAGATTGTCATTTGTAGTTGTAGGCATAACAGTATGTTAATTTCAGTCATTGTGTCGAATTTAGTACCAAATAAATTCAGAATGATTATTAAATTCTAGTTTGTATTGATTAAATTATGGTAAAAAGTAGGTGCATGATGAATTGAAAATTTTCCAATGAAGTTTTGTGCTCAATGAGAAAACAATTAACTTCGTTGGTGTATATTTTGGCTGCATTTTTTCTAAAAAGTGGGTAACTTTTAAGATTTTATAAAGGTTCATGGCATGGTTAAATTAAACATATGATTGTAAATGTTTTTTGTGCGAGACACCTTCCCTAGTTTAAAAAAGGAAAAAAAAAATGAAAGTTATATTTGTATGATTTTGACTTCATTCTGGCAACTAGCTCTCACTTTTATCACTGCATGCAGACACAAATTCGCATGAAACAAACATCAAAAGGGCTTATGTGGCCAATTTTGACCAAAAAAAAATTAAAATAAAAAGCAATAGCTAAAGGAAAGGCCCATGCAAGACCAATAAACTATGAAACTCCACGCTTGGTTACAAATAAGGTATCCAAAATCTGAATTATTATATCCACAAACGAAGACCCAGGACCACATTATTTTAGCCCCGCTACCCTGCTTCGTTTCTTCCAACACAATACATATGAATTCAGCTGATATGCTTTACCAGTAACCATGTATATATGAAATACGAACCAGAATGACAATATATTATTACCATTGCAAATGAGTAGAATGAACTGTGACAACAAAGGTTCAATGTAGTTGGCGTTAAATAGCAAAGAAACCTTCAAGGTCATCTAAAATATGGTAATTTGCTCAAAAGCTTACACCAACAAGGATTTTATCTCACAAGTTCAAATAATTATTTAAAGCACAACTTCCTGAAAAGATCGACGACTTGTATCTTTACGGGGTCTTGACTTGTATCTTCATGGGGTCTTGGCTTTTGGACGCGATGGGAGTAACTGCATAACAGAATGCAGAAATCCATCAATAAAGAGATTACCCCATCCAGAATTTTGGGAAATGTTAACCAGTGAAATACTGAATCAAAATCAGAATTTTTTTTTTTTTGGGATATAATAACAAAAATTTTCATACTACTGTCGCATTGACACCTATTGCATCACCTATTGCATTAGTAATAGGAGAGTAAACAAGACACCTAAATACACATTAATTATTAAGCACAAGATAGATATACCTGATAGCATGAGATCAGAGAGCTAACAAATCCAAAGGCTCCTGTTACACGAGGGGTAACTTTCTTGGGCGCCAATTGAAGTAGCCCAACTGCAACTACAATATCCATTGCTGCCTTAACAAGGGCTAGCGATCTATCATTTGATTTTTGAAGTTTAGCACGGTATTGCTCATTCTGCATTAAGTAGTAATAATAATAATAAAAAGCTGTAAAAACAAAATACTATATAGGAGCAACTATAATCATCAGCCAACAGTTAAATCACAAGCTATACATACTTCATATTTATCACTGTTCTTAAGCTCCTTCTCTAGCTTCTTTATTGCTGCAGAAAGCCTTCCAAGCTCTCCAATCTGATGAAAAAATGATGTCACACATCATAAACAACAAGTAGTTAATACCACTTCTTCTCACCCTAGTTGTTCTTTCCTTCTTTCTCCCTTGCACTAACTGTTTTTATTTTTTATTTTTTACGAGGTGCATGGTGACTAGGGGATGATAGAATATAACCAGATGAAGCAAATTTTCCAGGTATGCACAAAAAAAGAAAAAGGTAAGTACAAACCTCAACCAAGGTCGTGCAGACTGAGGATCCCATCCAACAGTAAAGAGATATCCGCCCAATCAGCTCAGTACGTTCTTTGTTCTATTAGAAAGGGAAAATTTTCCAAGTCATGTAATCCAGCATAGAATATACAAAACCTAACATATAGATAAACATTCATACCTTGTAGATGCCAGTTCTACCAAGCCAAACGATTTGATCAAGAAATAAGAAAGTCGACAATAATGCATTTTTAGACTGAAATAAGCGGCAAATTGATAAAGTCAAAAAGAAGAACAAGAAAAGGAAGATTTTCTTTATATATATATATATAAAAAAAAAAAAATCGAAAGTCCATCCATACCTTTCCCAATAAAACAAGAGGAAGAGGAGTTCCTCGAGGGACTGGACTAATAAGAGCATGCAGATCATTGACAAACTGCAAATAAAAAATATTATGTAGCATAAACCTTGCTAGAAAGAAAAAATATATAGGAGGATTAATGCAATAAACTGGTAGAATGAAGAATCTATTAATTGCCCTTGTCGAGAGACAAAAAGAAATACTGCAAAAAAAATTCCTTCTGGATCAATAAATTCATTCCACTCATTCTTACTAGGAAAACCACTATATAGAGAATTTCAATCACCACCGAGTGTGTAAAGCTTTTGCTTTTCCAAAAGGAAACCTCAAGTGCCCAGGCCAACTAGCTATTGCTCAATATACAATGCAACTTAAAAGTTCATGATTCTAAATATACAAGGAAAGCAAACCTTAAGAAGTCGAAAAACTTTGCGGGCCAAGCTTGTTGATTTGTCAACATTCTGGGCCGTGCCAGGCTGTCCATCACTCAAGAATTTCGAACCATATTGAATTGCTCTGCATATCTTGTCTCTGGCTTCAGCCTTATTCAGATACAAAACTAATAAAGCAAGTTCTGCTCTTGTTGCATCCAATGTAGTCATTTTTTATCCTGAAACGATGGTAAAATCAACCCAGTAGTTGATCATTACAGCTCCAGAATAAAAAGGACAAAATATGGAAAAACACATGTTCAAAAATAAAAGACAATCCTAAAAAGTAAGCTTTTAGCAAGAAAATTGTGGGGCGTCCTATCTCCTTTGGAATTGGGATGGAAGAGGAGGAATTCTCCAAACTTCCAACCCAACCAAGTAAAACCATACAAATATTGAAAAAGTTAGTATGGTCATTCCACTCAGCTACTGTACCCAAAATTATTAACTCTATAATCCTCAAAACATCACAAGTTACTGATATTGTTTATAGGTGAAACTACCAAAAATAACACCCAAAATCTGCTCAATTAAAACAGAAAAGCGAACAAAATTGCAATGAAACTGAAAACAAAACCTAAAATTTTTTCACAGAACTAAAGAATTAAGAATCAATAACATGATTCATTCCATTTGACTTGATAAAGCTAAGCCTATATCAGTAACTACCCAAATAAAAAATTTCAATCCTTTTTATTCAGAAAACAAAGAACAAGAAAGACAAGAAAGATTACAAGACTATTAAACAAATTAAAAAAAAAAAAAAAAACTCGAAAGACCAGATTAGAAGTTCGATTGATCACATACTCCAATTCTGCAAGACAAGTAACAACAGAAAATCAAATAAAGAAATATATATATATATATATATATATATATATATATATATATATATATATACACACCACAAAGAAGCAATCAAAAAGTTAGGGTTTTGCAAATAGAACGCAAGAACGTTTTGTAATAGTACCGAATGGATTTTGCCTCGAAAACCACAATCTTCTCTTTTTTCTTCACTTTCTCTCCCTGTCTAAATACAAAAAGGAAATGAGAGAGAGAGCGCTGCGTCAGCAATTGGTTCTCTGTGATAGACTTCTGATAAGGGCTTGTTTGGCTCTCTCTTTTCCCAAGCTACAAAACAAAACCTCATTTCATTTTTATTTTATTTAGTTATCCAACTAATGCGCTTTGGTCTCGAATAATACTAATTTTTGATCGTTGACCGTTGGTCATAAATCATAATTGAATCATGATCAGCCACCGTTGATCAAGATAAATGAAACGAAATCTAATGGCTGTGGGTAGAGATGTTATCTGATAGCCTGCAACCGTGCGTATATATGGTATGCACAGAGACTTAGCAGGCGGTTGCATTAGACATGTGTCCGGAGATTGTTTAGAAATGGACGCCTCTTCATTCTTTCCTTTCCAAGATCGCAGTCATATCAGTTTATCAATACCACTTTTCGTTTTCGAGTTTATCGGATTATTAGAATTATTACTAAAATATTATAATATATTATAAAATTTGATTAACATTTTTCTATATATATAGATATTTTAATTTCTATATCAATATTATATTTTACTTATTAAAAAAATTTTCTATTTTTTCTCTTCTATACTTTGTATAAAGGGTTTAATACTATTAAATAAAAGATATAAAAAAATATTATCTTCTCTATGTTTTTTATTTTTATTCTTTTTCATTATATTTATAACATGTCATAAGCACGAATTTGTTCTACTATTTTTTTTAAAAGTTTTTCTAAGATATTTTTTTCTCATCTCGAATAACATATAAATCATATATGTTTTCAAAAAGACATATGCCTATGACTTAATACGCATATATGTTCGAGATATATTTATCTTATTGTGTTAATGAAATTAAACATATATACATATATATTTTTATGCTTTTTGATGTGGGCATAAAAAAAAATTGTATATATATATTTTTTCCCCAAAAATAAAATCTTTTTTTTTATTATTTGATATTAATTTTTTTTATGTTAACATGCAAAATGTTTTTTTTATTATTATTATGAATTGGTTTTTATTTTGTTACTGTATAAAACAAATATTATCATATTATATTATTATGAAAACGTTTTTATTTTGTTTTATATATATGTTTTCATTTCTTGTTATATGTTGTTATTATTTTAATAATAATTTGATTATCATTTTTATGAAAAAAATTATTATTTGATGTTATTTAATTTTCATTAAGTAAATTATAGTTCCTGAAAAATTAATACTATATTTTAAATTTTAATTCCTGAAAAAATTAATATTATTTATAGTTCTTGAAAAACTAGTATCATATCCTAAATTCTAGTTCCTGAAGAAATTAGTATTATTTATAGTTACTGAAAAACTAGTACCATATTCTAAATTCTAGTTCCTGAAAAAACTAGTATCATTTATAGTTTATGAATAACTAATTAAATAAATAACTATCTATATTTCAAATTTTAATTTCTGAAAAAATTAGTATTATTTATAGTTTCTGAAAAACTAATTAAATAAACAATTAAGGTATAAATTCTTGAAATTTTTTTGTCTAAGTTCATAAAGAACTAAGTATTCTAAAAACTAATATCCCAATTTATTAAAGAATTATTTTATGTTCCTGAAAAACAAAATGCATTATTTACAAGTTTTTAAAAAACTGATTTAATTATGATACGAATTGACATATTATTTATTTTTGTATATACAATGTCGAATTTGACGAAACTTGAATTTGTGACCCTCAACGTTACGGGCAAGAATTATCTATTATAGATACTAGATGCCGAAATACATTTGGATGCTATGGGTCTTGGAGACACAATCAAAGATGAAAATTAAGAATCTCAACAAAATCAAGCCAAGGTGGTGATTTTCCTTCGTCATCATCTTCATGAAGGATTGAAACTTGAATATTTGACAGTTAAAGATCCATTAGTCCTTTGGAATAATTTGAAAGAGAGATATGAGCATCATAAATCAGTCATCCTTCCAAAGGCTCGTTATAAATTGATGCATTTATGATTGCAAGATTTTAAAACTGTAAGTGAATATAATTTTGCAGTTTTCATAATTAGTTCTAAATTGAAATTATATGGAGAAAATATTACTGATCATAATATGTTAGAAAAGATATTTACTACTTTTCATGCCTCAAATATGCTACTGCAGCAGCAATATCAAGAAAAATGTTTTAAGAAATATTCTGAATTAATTTTATATCTTTTTGTCGTTGAGCAAAATAATGAGTTCTTATTAAAAAATTATGAAACTCGTCTAACTAATTCTACTCCATTCCCTGAAGTGAATGAGACAACATATAACAATATTGGATGAGGAAGAGGATGAAAATATAATCGTAATCAAGATTATGGTCGAAATCATAATAATAGTAATCGTAGTGATCATAGAAATAATAATGCATCTTTCCACTAGAAGTGGAAGAATCATGAAAAGAAAGAGAATAATGAATCAAAGCAAAATACACAAAATCAATGCTATCGATGTGGCATGAAAGGGCATTGATCTCATCACTATCATACACCAAAGCATCTTGTTAATCTTTATCAAGAGTTCTTGAAAAAGAAATACAAAAATATAGAAGCAAATTTGGCAAAAAATGATGATAATTTTGGTGATGACTCTATTTAGATGTGTCAAATTTCTTTGAGAATCTTAAAGGAAAAATTAATCATTTGACTGGTGATGACAATGTAAATGCTTAAAATTATGTTTTTCCTTTAGTTACCTTAGTTTGATTTATGTTTTCAATTTAAATACTAGTTTAAAGTATTGGTGAATTATTTATTAAGTATTTTTGCATTGATTTTAAATTTTATATTGAGTTGTTTCTTACAAATATATTTTTATCTTTGTGAAAAATATTATGATACACTATATGCTCATGTAGTAGCAGTATAAAAAGTGAAAATTTATAAATATTATTTGTCTCCTAGTGGTTGCAATAATTACTAATGAGAAATCATCAAACAATGCCACTAGTATAATTTCATTCCCTGAAATAAATACTCTAAATTATTTGGTAGATCATGAAAACTCTAAAAGAGTAATAACTCATATAGAGGACGCAACTCAATATTGGTGATTTTATGTAAACTTCTTAAATGAGTAATTTGTAAGGATTTTACAAGTTGTGCATTATAATGATTTATTTCATTATTGTTTTATCCCCAGTAAAATATGCACAACATACTGCATTGAACCTGCAGTTCAAGCATTAAACTTATAGTTCAATAATTATACTTTGAAGGTTTGGCATGAATGCCATTATGTATATGATACATACTCTCCTTTGAAACTTATACAAAGACATGAGTCGCAAAATTTTAGTTGTGCCATGAATATATTAGTATCACTATCTCAATGTGTGAAAATAAGGATTTTACAAGTTGTGCATTATAATGATTTATTTCATTATTGTTTTATCCCCAGTATACATGCACAACATACTGCATTGAACTTGCAGTTTAAGTATTAAACTTATAGTTCAATAATTAAACTTTGAATATTTGGCATGAATGTCATTATGTATATAATACATACTCTCATTTGAAACTTGTACAAAGACATGAGTTACAAATTTTTAGTTGTACCATTAATATATTAGTATCACTATCTCAATGTGTGAAAATGAGTCTACAAAAGAGATTAATAATTTATTTTGATGAGGCACATTTCTCGACATTAGGGGGAGAAAAAGTATCTACAGTACTAAAGAATGTCGATAAATTTATTGAAAGAAAAAACACTTTAAATAATTTTGATTTACGTACAAGTTAGAGTGAATCAGAAGTTCACAAAATAAGATAGTTGTAACAAATTGTAACTTAACTGCCAAATGCATTTATAGATGCTAAAAAAGTGGCAAAATCTCATATTACAGTTGCTAATACCCCAATAAGGGTTGTGGTTCTAATTATAAATAGAAAATCAATCAATCTCACTACACGTCAAAAGCCTAAATAGTAAATTGGAACTAAAAATAAAAATTCACGGAAAAGAAAAACAGTGTTACTCATAAAATCTCTTGAAGAGAAACTTCCTGAAGAGGAAGATCTCAGTCAAAGAGCTATAGCCAATTATGAGACACAGACTGAGACAATGGAACAATTAAATCCTCCAGATATGGCTTATAGAGTTGATGATTATATAAATGAAAACTATGAGATCTCAATTATTTTTATGATATAAGAGAAAGAGTTGACAGAAATTTAATTATCGTCGACGATGAATTTGCCTCAACAGTAGCTCTTGCTGTTTCAATAGAAAATCTAGATCCATAATCTATAAGTATAACTAAATAGTAGTATAAACATGATTAATCATCACGAAAAGAGGCAATTAAAGTAGAGCTACATTCGTTCTATTATTAACTATGAGAAAAATAATTCTCTTATTATGAAAATGATAATGTTCAGTTATTCAATTAGTATGGCAGTTAAATAAAGGCTTGATATATGTCTTATAAAAATTATATTTATATAAGAGTTCCAAAAGGACTAAAGATATCAGAAATGAATATACATTAAACAAGTGACATGTATTTCATCAAATTGCAAAAGTTCTTGTATGGATAAAAGCAATATAGACATATAGTGTAATTGTTTGAGTAGATTTTTATTGCAAGAAGATATATGAATAATACATTATGTCCATTTGTATTTATAAAAGACCATAGAATGGTAGATGTTATTATTGCAATATATGTTGATGATTTAAATATCAGTATAACTCCTAAAGAACTCAAAAAAGTATATATATACTTGAAAAGTGAGTTTGAAAAGAAAAATTTAGTGAAATTTTATATCGGCCTATAGACCGATTATCAAGGAGTCATAATACACCAGTCTACTTATGTGAAAAAGGTATTTAAGCAATTTTGTATAGATAAATCTTTTCCCTTCAATATACTAGCGGTGGTCCTCTCACCTGAAGTGAAGAGATACCATTTTAGATCTAAATAAGATAATAAAGAGCTATTTGGTATTGAAATATTAAATATAATTGTTATATGGGTACTCATGTATATTGCAAATTACATCAAGCTAAAATTACATTTGTAAGAAAAATTCATAATTAGGTATAGCTCTGCACCTACTAAAAGATATTAGAGTGGTGTAAAAAGTTATTTTCAATATACTATTAATATTATAATTCATATTTGAAATTGGTCTATATGCGAATATTAGTTATTTGCTTAATCTCCATAATGGTAGATCTTAAACTGACTATGTATTCACTTATAGTGGTATTATAATTTTACAAAAGTTTTTATAGTTTTGAAGTACCTCATTAAAAGGTGCTCCCATTATATTTTGAGAATAATGCAATTTGTATTGCACAAATTAAAGGTGGTTATATCAAGGATAACAAAGTAGATATAAACTTCACACAAATTCTTGTATATATATAAGCTCCAAAAGATATATATACCAAATTTGCTTGAGTGGCAACTTAATAGACTTATGTACTAAATCTTTACCTAATATGATATTTAAATGGTATTATTTCATCAATTAGTATATGCCGTGTTAAAATCTGTTCTCATCAGAGGGAGCGAATTAGTATATGATTGTATTCTTTTCCCTTAGTCAAGTTTTTGTCCTACAGGGTTTTCTTGGATAAAAGTTTTAATGAGCCAATCTGTGCAATAATAAAATAGCACATGAAATGTACTTTTTTTCTTAGCTATATTTTTTCCCACTGGGTTTTATAGTAAGGTTTTTAACGAGACATATTTATAACGCAAGTAATATCCTAAGGAAGTACTATAAATAAATTATTATATGTGCATATTACTTAAACATTATTAAGTATATGGTTTGATAACTTGACAGATTTGTTTACAAATGCACTCCCTACAACTACATTTGAAAAGTTAGTCAACAAAATTGGCATGGGCTGATTAAGAAATATTTGATAAAAATCATATTTTCATGAGGGGGAGATTTTGATACGCTGTACTCTTTTTCCTTTAGCCTATATTTTGTCCTATTAGATTTTTCTAGCAAGGTTTTTAACGAAACAGTGTTATAGCACAAATTTCTATAAGAATAATGTACTATTTTTCTTTCACTAAGATTTCTTTCTACAGGATTTTTCCTTAATAAGATTTTGACAAGATATATTCTTTGTAAAAGATATAAAGGGAGAGTCTTATAATATATTATAGGATTTGATTGATATCTTTCCATATATATGAATATTATAGTTTCTATATTAGTGTTGATTGTATTTTCTTTATTAGAAAAATTTTATATTTTTTTCTCTTCTGTACTCTATATAAAGGATTTAATACTATTGAATGAAAGATTTAGAAAAACTATTATCCTCTCTATATTTTTTATTCTTATTCTTCTCTATTATATTTATAACATAAAACATTTTCAATTAGAGAGGATTATTGTCATCGATCACCTTCTAATTTTGAGGTTGACTTAGACTTTTTTTTTTATTTTTTTAATTTAACTCTTATCAAAATTTAAATTTAATATATTTTTCACATTTATAGTATTAAATAAAAAAATATATTGTAGTATTAAATACTTCTTTAATTTTATAAGCTTTATTTAATAGATATATTATAAGATGCATATGATATATTAGAAAATGAAGTACACTTATATTATTTTGTAGTACATTCGTTGCACTGGATAGTTTTTCAATTTAATATATCAGTAATATTTTGTTCTTATGATAAGATTAAAATATATTAGAATACATGTTATAAAACGTAATAAAATGTAATATAATATAATTAAATAAATTTTTAATATAAATTTATAATAGAAATTTATTTGATTACATTATATTGTATCTCATTACACTCTACCAAATGCACCTATAATGTTTAAGGTCATTTCTTGAATAGTAATGAATATACTTAAATAAACAATATGGGACCCCTATTTATTTATTTATTTTTTAATGAGAAATTCTTTAAAATGATGAAAATTGTTGAAATTTGAATTTTTTCAGTATTAAGAAACAGACTGTCACTGCTGAATTACTAGCCCAATTACATATGAATGAGTTTTTTTATTTTTTTATTTTAACAATACTGCAATTATTTTTAAAATTTAAGATTTGAATTCAGAACACAGCCAAATTAATAAAATATGAATAAAAAAAAGTATGGAACAGTGGTAGGGCTCTACGCCTTAGTGCTGTTAGCCTGTAACCAACAATATCTTCGTGATGTCAGTTTTCTTCAATCTTTGTGTAACCCTTGACGGCATACTCTTGATTTAACATAAAGGATTAGGTTGCCAATTATATTGAATTGAAGCTCATATTTCAAGATTTCCCCTTGCCTTGAATTGTGGACTTCTTGTACTCTATAGGTAGATTGTTAACATTTAACTCATTCATTCAATCAAAATCAAAGAAGCTAGAACTCAAGGAAGACTAATTGGTTACACACTTACAACACTTCCTTTTTTAAGTAACTTATGCCAGAAAGTACTCATCTTTACATGTAACTAGTGTTAAAGCAATGTTTTGGATGCAATAGAAATTACAAATACTAGATCAGTAAGCAACTTTACCCCCTCCAACTTATCAGATTCGTTGTTCTGCTGCTGGCTCTCCAATTGGCATGCCTTATAGTCGTCACCTATCAAAGACAAAGTAACAGAAAAGTGAAAAATATCACATTGGATTACAAAATTTACATTAGGTTACTCTGCATTAGAAGCATAGGACTTCTCTGTCGGAAGCATATTGGGGACTGGGTAGACGGGTAGTGCTTGAAATATAATTTCATCTGCAGTTGCAAGCAAAGCAATCAATAGTCAAATGATCCAATTTTACCATAAAATTTTAAACGATAGAGAGGAGGGACCAGAAATATAATTACAGCAGCGTGTCTTAGTAGAAAGGAAGAAAGAAATACACACAGAGGGAATCGTACATGTTTATATAAATATAACATTGATTCCATAGTTTAACACACTTTGAGTGCTCCGGTTCATCATTGACTAACTTGTTTCATACAGAAAATGAAACAGATTACATGAGGAAAAAGTAAAAACTTTTATCATACAAAATGAAGTTACAATTCCTCATTTCCTGCTGAATAGACTTCTTAATTTCCCTCTTTCCAACCGCTCGAGTAGTTTCTTAGCCCCTGGGATGTCCATCTCAGAAAGCTTCTTGAGGTACCCAATTGCTCCATAGGAAATCATCAGCTTTTTACATTTCTTGCTTGAAGACAGAGATGCTAAACATAACACTGAATACTTCTTTGCAGTGTTTTGTGGACTTGGGTCAAGCAATTGTACTAGATTTGGCACACTTTTGTCATTCTTTTTAACTTCTCTGCAATTCTGTGAAAGGGACATCAAACTTGAAATTGCTTGTGCCGAAACCTCTCTAACACTATTTGATTTAGCTTCGAGCAATTTGATGAGCAGAGGCATGCATCCAGCGTCACCCACCAATTTTTTCATCTCAGATGAGCTACAAACCCGACAAATTGTAGATACAGCAGCTTGCTGTGCACCCAGTGATCCAGATTTGAGAACATGAACCAATCGAGGCAGGAAACCAAGAGACACCAACATTTCTATAGAGACCGAGCTAACCAAATTCCTTAATGCCCCAACTGCAGATTCTTGGGGCAATGGACCATCAAGATACGCCAATAGGCTTCGGATTCCACCTTCTGAAATAACAATCCTCCTTAGATTATCATTGCTGGCAGTGAGATTCTGCAAGCAGTCTGCTGCATATTCTTTAGATCCTAATAGAATTCCACAATCAAGGAGGTTGATCGTGACTTTTACAATCCCTTCTTCAGCTAGATTTTGTCTTACCTCAGGGACAATTGATATATTCTTCAAAGTACAAGCAGCTGCAGCCTGGGATACTGAATCCCCAGTTCTACAGATTTCAATCAATGGTCGAACTCCACCATGTCCAACAATTGCCCTGGCTGTTTCTGTTGTCATTGACAATCTTTGGAGAGAAATGGTGGCCTTCTCTTTGCCAACTGTGCTACCCGACTCAACAAGTCTAATGAGAGGTGGCAAAACACCTTCTGAAACAAGCCAATTCTCACAACTCCCAGATTCTGCAAGCGAGCAGATTACAGTAACAGTCTTTTCCCGGATACGGGGAGAAGTTGCTGTTAATAACTGAACTAGAGCAGCAATATTGCTCCGCCCCAAAACAGCCAACACAGTCTTCTCATCCTCTTTCATGACTTCAACAAGAATGTCAAGAGCTTTATGCTTCGCCTCCAAGTGCCCAATCTGAAGCCGAGCAAGCAATTCTCTTAAATTGCTATGAATTGCAGCCTCAGGTTCTGTCGATGAACCAGCCACAGCTAAAGGCAAAGTAACTTCACCAAGCACCCCCGTCTTGATCAAAAGCCCACAATCTCGTAAATTCAAATCCAATTTCCCTGATAAAGCATCAAGATCACTCTGCATCCTAAGTTTTCCTTCATACTTCTCACTCATACATAAATCTGCCAATTCCATTGCTTCTTCTAGTGTCTTTGAAACAGCCTGCAATTGCTCCTTACAAAGTGTATTCTTGGAAAAGCAAGGGTGGCTGGATAAGTCTGATAAATGCGACGGGATCTGCTCCAACTTAGAAATTATCATCTTCCATCTACCAGGAAACCCTTTAACCTCTTTTGCCTTACCAAGTGCAGAAGGAACAAGCTCTTGAGCATGTGATAACCAGTCTTCAACTGATTGAATATCTGCTATGACTTCTTTTCCTCTATCTTCCACCATGATTTCTATATGATATAGATCAGACTAGTCACCAGAGATGCACCAACTGAATTAAGAGAAAACCAACTATCAAAATGATGATCCAGATGAGAAGAAAAGATAAAGAAATGATGTTTGCATAGAAAAATCAAAGGCAGTGGAGCAGTTGCAATCATCAAACATAAATTATAAAGTAAATGTATAAAACAAAAACCAAAAACAATATCAAGAGCTTCGAGAATCTTGTATAATCACACAAAGCTTGTTTCACTGAAAACAAGACCGGACCAACAAAATCGAAATGCCTATATAAAGATGCCCACACGAGTCATTTCCATAGCTTTTTCAAGTGATCATTAAATGCCAACTAAAAATTAAATCTAAAATAATGACAATACTTATCATACAACACCAACTTTAAAATATTGTGAACCGAATCATGAAAAAAATCAAAGAAGTTACTTTTAACTGGCTGCATAAAATATAATTCAGCCGTCCATAATAATTAACAAAACCGTCGGGCAAATGGTTTTTGCAAATACCATTATACCCTTTTTAATACCACCAGGTATTTTGTTGATTGTTAAGGGTACAGTGGGAAGTGAAGAAAAAAAAATTCTGCAACTTTACTTTTCAACAGTGAAGAAGGTGGAACTTGGTATCAGATTTTACCTTCTGGAGTTTGGTACGATGATCCTGATCTACATCCAACGGTTAGAATTTTAAGAGAGAAAGCTGGATTCTTAGCTGTATTACCATTTTTATCCTCATAAATAGAGCTAGGACTGGTTGTGAGAGAGAATGAGAGAGACTTTCCTTCGAAGAGACGACAGAAGTCTCTATCAACAGTTGTATATATATCGAGTGTATTTAAATTTATTAAGATGGAATCAATGGACCAACCCCACTCAATATCATAAGAGAATTTAAAATAGTAATTGCAAAAATACCTCAAATTGCTTTGACTCTCCTCAACATTCAAAGCCCCTTCACCATTTGCTTCCCCTCTGCATTATATTCTGTTTCCATAAGAAAAATATAACAGAGTAAAGAAAATGAAACCCAAAAAAAAAATATGAATTAATCATTAAAATCTCAGATAAGAAGAAAACAAAAAAAAAAAAGGCTCAAATGTAAAAGCAAAGATAGACAAGAACAAAAATAAAAATAAAGCTTTCTTTTTTTTTCCCTATAAAAGAAACCACAATCCACGTCAAGAACCAACCTTTAAGCCTCAGGAACTAGAATTTGTCCTTTTCTAATTTCAACAGAAAGCAACCCACATAGCTTGATCTTCAAATCTCTCCACTTTCTCTCTCAATTGCAACAGTGAGAAGATGTTCAAAAAATTAACGACCGACCCACTACAGCTTCGTCATCAAAATTCAATCTTTCACTCCAGAATCAGCAATCAAACCAGTAATTTGATTTTCAAAATTAAAACAAACCAAACAAGACTCTTTTTAAGAACAAAAAAAAAAAAAAGACTGGAGCTGCGCTGTTTCTGTTGCCTAATAGAGAAGCAGACACAAACGGTCGAAATCAATAAAAAAAACGAATAAATAAAATAGGAGGACCCAAGGCCAAGCAGCTGAAGTTTGAAAAACCCCAACTAAACTATTCGAGCTTTAACACTACCAGACAGACAGAGCACAATGTAGGGACAATCAAATCGCATTCAAAAATCAAACGCTGCCTTTCTCTCTCCTCCTCTTCTCGCCTAGAAGAAAAATGTGTCAGAGCTCCTTGTCTGCTTAGCTTCCATGAAAATAAGAATATAAAACGCATTATTTTACTCGCGCTGCATTTTTTAGAAAGAGAAAAGAGAACTGTCTAGAGAGAGAGAGAGACGCTCATGTATGGGACAGACAGGCTTAAATGACGAACATTATTGGTGATCGTACGGCTATGATTGCTGATCGTATAGAGGATTCGACCGTTGCGATCGGGTAAAATTTGAATCCGCTTTTCGAACTTTTACGTTACCGAAGAGCTGAGGTGGCAAACTGGTTCCACGTGTGAAGTGAGAACGGGTTATCGATCATTTATAAGTGTCTTTACCGTTGACGTTGTGGCACGTGTATGGTAGACTTATAACGAAGAAGGAAACATTTTTCCACTATAATAACCAAAATTTTCTAGATTAATTTTGAAATCAATTTTAATTAGTGGTATTTCATTTTTTTTTAACAGAAATTTACTCTAAAAAAATTATTAAATAGGTTCAATTAAATAAAAAAATAATTATATATTATTAATAATTAGTATTTTTTAAAAAAAAATGTAAAGTTATTGAATATTAAATATATATGACAAAAAATAAAGATAAAATTGAAAAATAATTAATATTTTTTCAAAAATTTAAAAAAAAAAAAAGCTAAATAAAAAAGAACTAAATGAATAATTATTTCTTAATAAATAACAAGCAAATATAACCTCACTAGGATGTAATTTGTGATATTTTATATTATTTAGAATGAAGAGAGAGGCTTATATATTAATATAATTAACATATATATTAATATAATTAGTATATAGAATTTGATATTGTATATATAAAAACACACGCGACCATTAAAAATTATAATATTTATTTAGTGCAAAAATATTTAAAAAATTATGATAGACTAATGTATTAAGATTTTTTTTTGAGTTGCTTTGAGAATCTAAAGAAATCACTGACAAAAATTTTGAACCCGTAAAGAATTTTAGCTTATTTAAATGTGAGAAAAAAGGTCATTGTTATAGAAATTTAAAATAAATGTTAGAGTCTCATTTACAGTGATAGATTTTAAATTCATGATTAAAATTTATAGATTTGAATATCTATGAGTTGAACAAAATTCAAGAAATAAAAAATTACAACTTATATGAGTTTTTAAATTTTTCATTTTTAAAAATTAAGAGTATGGTAAATTTTAATAAATTCATAAAATATTGTTCAATTTTTTAAACTAAACAAATATTTGAACTATAATTTATAGTTTTAAGTACTGAAATATTTTAAAATAAATGAGATTTAGAGATCAGTGTTTAAGAAATAATGATCTCACAAAGCGTTTTAATATTTTTAATAATGATGTTTTTTAGCATATTTTAAAATGATAAATGTTGGTGTGTGTATTTTGTAATATAATATTGACTCTTGAAACTTGATGTCGTATAGTCAAGGCTAAGTCATAAAGCACGTTTAATTTGATTATTCTATATTTTAAAATATTTATTGTTTAAAATTTTGATATATAAATTAAAAAAATTAAATTATTATAATTATAAGTAAAAAAATTAAAATATTTTTTATTAATTTTGATGTAAATAAATAAAAGTAATTAATTAAAATAATTAAGGAATGAACAAATAGAAAATAAAGTTGATAAAAATAATAAATATATTTTTAAAATTTTAAAACAATAGATAAATTATTTTTTTTTAAAAACGATAAATATTTTAAAATATAACAATTATTTAATAGTTTACTAATAATTATTAAATGATAAATGATATGCCAACAAAATGATAGGTCTGTTAATATTAAATCACCGACATTCTTCCTTATGAGTTATAAATTTATAATTAAATGATTTCTAATAAATATCTACAGTTATAATATCTATATAGTTGCACCTAATAATTATTATAATGTAGGAAATTTTAAACATTTTAAAAAGCAAAAATTATACCACCGATGTATGAATTTTTCCAAAATATATTATATTAATAATTGAATAATTTTTTTTTGGCAAAAAAAAAATTGAATAATTTTTTTAATGTGATGAATTTTTTAATTTTTAAAGAGACATAATAAAAAAATGAAACTTCCTTCTATTATCTAAGAGAAACTAAAACAAAAAAGGGCAGTGATTTTAAATTCAATTTCCTAGCAAATAATTAGATTCGACATTGTTTGAATTTGCATGATTATTTTAAAATAATCATTAGATTCAAAATTTGAACTGCGTCAGTAATGGCAAGAGTTTTAAAAATAACTTCAGAATAACAGATGTAATGATCTTATTTTATTCGTTTTGTTGGTACAGAGATTGATGCACTGATGAATGAAATGTTTGGTATGAAAAAATAAAAAATGTCTTATATGCCACATGTTTCCATTGATTATTAAAATAAGTAAATTTTTTATTCTCAGCCCTTATGAATATCGAGAAATTTTTAATTTAAATTATAAATAATTTTTATAAATTTGGCGAGGGTTTGACAGATATTAATTAAAAAAAAATATTATTTTTATTTTATAGCTTAATATATTTTTAAAAAAGTACTAAGTACTTATTTATATTGCTTTTTTTTTTATTTTCTCTATACAAATTAAAATATTTGGTAAGTTTCAATGAATTATAATTATATTAATTAATTTTTAAAATAATTTTATGTATTAATATACTTTAATAATATAAAGAAGATAAAGAGAATGTAAAATAAAGAAGATATTAGTTAGCACTTCTTATATTTTTATTGCGTGTTCCTTTTTATTTTTGGTATTAAGAAAAAAGTAATTTTTTTTGTTTATTGAATCAAATTAACCATATGAAGATTTGGCCAAAAAAAAAAAAACCCACATGAAGTAAATTTTTTTTTTCTCAATTGGTCAAATTTAATAATCTATTCATTTTAAAACTCTATTCATACTATTAAAGGTTATTAAAATAAATTTATTTTACATTATTATTATTATTTTTTTAAATTGCCTATATATATGAAAAATACATTTTATGATACCAAATATGCCCTTTTTCATTTATGGGAGCACCGACAATCTGCAATCCTTGTGCAAAATAGAAATCTTCTGTTGTTTTCCTGACTACAAGATCAGAATCAGATTATAGAAATGTCAACATTTGAATTAAATTGCACAGCTTTCAGAATCCAATACACCATTTTTCTATGGCTCTACTTATTCGACATTTTTCTTTCTACTCGAAGGTTTGTTTGCATTATAATTTAATCTTTTATTAAAAAAAATCAAATATCAGTAAATTTTATTTTAATAAAAATTTCAAAAATAGATGCCAAAAATAAATAGATTAACTGAAACACCCTGAATTTTCATTTATTTTATAAAATTCTATTCTCGTACGGAAACATATTATTTTATTATTTTCCTTATTAAAGTAAGAATTGAAATTATATTTTATTAAATTATAAATATTTATACTATGTGAATACGCATTATTAATGGTAATTTTATTACAATACTATATATGTATATTATTATGATAATGTTAATGTGAATTTTTGGAGAATTATATTTTGGATTGTATTTTGATATTTGAGTATTAATAAAGGTATTAATTAATATTATAAGTGTGATTATAGTATTTTATCGAAAGTTTGGATTTCCGATATAATTACTATAATTATCGTTAATAATGTTATTGATATATATTAATAATGTTATTGATATATATATATTCATGAATATATGTTGTAAATTATTATTAATATGTAAATTATGAATTATTGTTAATTATTGTTATTATTAATTATTATTATTATTATTATTATGATTATTATTAGTATTATTATTATTATTATTATTATTATTATTGGTAATTTGTATATATATACGTGTAGTATTATGTTTATATAAAGATATATATATATAGTATTATATGTATATATTATATGGTTTAGTGTATATATATATATATATATAACAAATATGTGTTTTAGTTAATTAAAAAGAAGAAGAAAGGAAGGAGCTGATTGGGCAGTTAGAGGCAAAACGGGGAGTTTTGGAACAGGAAGGTAGCAGAGGAGAGAGGAGAGAGAAAGGGAGAGGCTGAGAGAGAGAGAGAGAGAGGTTGGTGGCGTTCCGGCGGGCGGTGGCGAGCACCGCCACCACCGCTGGGTAGAGGAAGGATCGGCAACCTCCAGGGAGGTGGCAGCTCGACGATCGGCGGCCGCACGGCGGCGTACGCGAGGAGAGAAGGACCGCCGGCCACAGCAACTTCAACTCAATTTTTCGGCCAATTTCGGCAGCAGAATCCAACGATCTTGGTGCCATTCTACTCCTGAGGATGAGAGCTTCATTTTGTTATCTGCCTTGCCCTCTGAGGATCACCGGAGAAGGAGATCGAAAAATGCAAAACCGTGACTTTGGAGGCGTTTTCCGGTGGCTGGAGGGCGAGTGGTGACCCTTTTTGTGTTCCTGGAGTCGAGGTGAACCTGCTAGTGTGGAGTTTCCCCTTATTTGCCACCACCGGCGGCAGCGCGTGGCCGGCCGGCGGTGGTGCATGGTGGCGGCGCGTGGGGAGGTACAGTGGTTCTATTTCGACGTTCGTATGTTCAGAATTTGTGAAGGTTAACCCGAAACCCTTGTATTTCGGTCGTTATAAACGTTATTTTATGTTTAGTAGTTCTTAGAGTATTTGTTAGGTTGTCGAGTTTTTTCTGGAGTTAAGTGTGATTCTTATCTTGATGTTCACTGTTGCGAGGTGTCGGTGTCTGGCGTCTTCCTGGCTCCAAGGCTGCTCTTTCGAGGGAAGCCGGTCGGAAACATCGACAGTTAGGTGAGTGATACTCACTGGTATATTATCCTGTTTCCACTTCATATGCATTATTGTGTGTATATATATGTATATTATGCACTACTACTGCATATATAAGCATGTAACATTTGACTGTGAATGATGAATTGATATTCTGTATTCTGTGCCATACTGTGGTTGTGATTGATAGATGGAGGTCGGGAGAATACAGTACCACCTAGGATTATGGGATTGTTATGGCTATGACTTGGGATTATGATGGATTCAGAAGATGAGCTATGACTGATGGACGCTGGCCGGGCTTGCTCATCGCCAAGGCTGCTGTCAGTCGGGTCAAGGTTGCGTGGTACAGACCAGTGACAGCCGGGCCCCTTGGATATAAGAGAGCCAGAGTAGGGGGATCGGCTCCCCATATTGCGTATTGAGTATCAGTGTGGTACTGTAGACCATACCCAATCATTGCTTGATTGAATGATTTGTCTGTCTATATGACATGGTGCATTAGACTCTATATGTTGGATACCAGTTTAATATATTAGCTGATATCATTCACTGAGTCAAACGCTCATTCCTGTTCATATTGTTGCTTTCAGGTTAGGGAATGAGCCTGGGAAAGAATTGTAATTGAGTAGACTGCCAATTTCCGTTCGGCAGTGATTTGTATTAATGGGATATTAAGAATACATGTAATAGATGTACATTTGTAATTATGACTCTAGAACTCCGCAATGTTACACTTTGTAATTGAGCTTTGTGCATTATTTCAATTATGTATTTTTAAAGAGCTGTAATATTTTGGTTAAGCATAACCTTTATGTAATGTATTACTTTTTGGAATATATGGAATAAATGAATGTTGGGCCAATTTGATAATTGTGTTATGTTGTGATTCTTTTGGTTCTGCTTATCTTATTTTGGCCCATAACCCTTTTAGTTTTGGGTTTTTTATCTTGTGGTTTGGGTTAGGCTTACTATGGGCACTGGTAGCCACGTGCATGTCCCGTGTCCTAGTGCCAGTCATGTGCCCTAGGGTTCGGGGCGTGACATTAACTATCAAATATCTATCGAAACATTATACTTATGAGAGGTTTAGTAGGAGATAATAGGACGTAATATAATGCAATCCAATGAATTTTTAATATAAATTTATATTAGAAATTCATTTAATAAAATTAGATTATATCTCATAATGGCTTACCAAACACACCCTTATTGTGTTAAAATCAAATAAAAAACTAAATATCACTTTTTATTTTAATTTTAATTAATGCAGTATAAATTTTCATATATTTTATTATACTATATAGTTTTAGTATTATTATTTCTATTAGATAAATTTAAAAAATTAAAAATTAAAATCATTAATATTTATGAGATAAGGTAAAGTAAATAGTAAAATATAAAGAATTTATTCGGTTTGAGTAAAATTTATTATTATTTATCAACTAAAATATTATTTATCAAATAAATTAAAGGGAGAAGATGCAAAAAAGTCCTTTAACATTTTGCAATTTGGTCTGTTATACCATTTTAAATATTTTTTGTTCAATTACCCATTCTTTTTTTAATTTTGGCTTTAAAAGCCCCTTAACTCTAATAGTGTTAATTTCACTGTTAGGGGTCGGTTGAGCTGCCTATATGGCAGCTCCTGGTGCAACCACATGGGCAGCTCATTTTTTTTAATTTTTTATTTAAATTATTTTTTATTATTATTTAATAATTATTTTTAAAATAAAAAATCATAATTTTCATTAATAAAATTAATTCATTAAATTCATATATTAAATTTATTAATAAAATTGTTAATGCTTATATATTAAATTCATTAATAAAATTCAATAATTGCTTAAAGTATTAAAAAATTAAATTAAATTAAAAAATTCAACAATTGCTTTTCTTTTTTTAATTTTTTATTTTCAATTAAAAAAATTAATATGTAGCTATTAATTATTGAATAATAATAATAATTTAGTTGAATTTTAATTTATTTTTTAATAATATATAGCTAAAATTATAATTTAGTTGAAAATAATTTTTTTACTTTCAAAATTATAATTTTACCTATTTTTTTGAAAAATTACAATTTTTTTATTTTCAGTTAAAATAATTAATATCTTGTTATTAATTATTGAATAATAATAATTTAATTGAATTTTTATTTTATTTTGAAAACAACATGTAGCTAAAATTGTAATTTAGTTAAAAATAATTAGTTAAAATAATTTTTTGTATTTTAAAAATTATAATTTTAGCTATTATTTTGGAAATAAGTATTAAATAAGAAAATAAAAAATAAAAAAATTGAGCCACCTATGTTATAATTAATTTCAAATTATAATCTATTTAATTTTAAAAAAATTATTAAATAAAAATAAAAAAATTAAAAAAATGAGTTGTCTATATGACAGTACTAGATATTGCCACGTAGGCAACTCAATAGGGCTCTTAATAACGGAATTAATAATTTTAGAGTTAAGATAATTTTAGAGGCAAATTTGAAATAAGAAAGAGATAATTGAATAAAAAATATTTAAAAAATTTAACAGGTTAAATTGTCAAATATTAAGGATTTTTTTTTATCTTTTTTCTAAAATAAATAGATTTTTTTTATCTTTTTACTAAAATAAATGGTATTATTAAAAATATTTTTAATTAAATTTGTTCATAAGTGTCGAATCTAAAATCTATTAAAATAAAAAGAGAAATTCAATGGCAACAGAAAATACGAAGACGAATGATAATTCAAGCAACGGTAGAATGAGTTTTTTAAAATTATAAAATCTTTTTGAATTTAAATTTTAATAAAAACTTAATGAAAACAAAT
Source organism: Reutealis trisperma (assembly GCA_947687605.1). Lineage (NCBI taxonomy): Eukaryota > Viridiplantae > Streptophyta > Magnoliopsida > Malpighiales > Euphorbiaceae > Reutealis > Reutealis trisperma. The sequence goes on along the minus strand of CANTUT010000033.1, from coordinate 2,410,459 downwards.
TTAATTTTAAATTGAAATTTAAATTCGAATAAAATGCAGATAATTTTTTAATGAGCTCAAGAAAGAAAGAGAATGATCGTTCTATTTTTTTGATTTTATTTAATATTTAAAATATTGATGACAGCTGGAGGGAGTAGAGCGAAGGTACCAAAGAAGGCTTGGGTGCCTTTTGGTTGTGTACTGTGCAACAGAAACGTGACGCTGTTCTCCGTCGGCTTTAATCAATTTTTTGATTTTTGCACCTTTTTTTTTTTTTTAAATTTTGCATTTTTTTCTTAATTTTTAAATTTTATTACGATTTTACCCTTTTTAATTTTTGATAAATTTTGATTTATTCTTAGTGGATATGTTCATGAACCAAATTTATCGTATTCGCGACAAATATTTTTTTTTGAATCATATGGACGAGGTACGTATAAATTCTGAGTCCCACCGAATTTTCATTTCAATAATTTTATAACCCAATTAACATCTTTGCATTTATTAATGTTCCTGTCAATTCAACAATTCAAATTTTTAAAGATTTCTTTTGAAAATTCAGTTCATAATCCGTTTGACATTATATTTGATAAAAATTTTTTTTAATAAATTTTTTTTAAAAAAATTACTTTTAAAAAAAATAGATAAATGAGTGTTTTTTCAGAAACAGTTTGAAAAAGTAGTTTATGATAAAATAATAAAAATCAATTAATAAAATTAAAAAAATTTTAAAAATATTTTTTTAACCACAAACAGTAATTCCAAACACATTTTTATTCAGTGCATTCTTTCTAAAAAGTTTTTTAAAAGAAATAAAATATAATATATAATTAAATCACCAAATAAAATGTATCCCTTCATTGTTCTATTCAAATAATATACCATTTAATAAAAAAAAAAAATCTTCTAAGCACAAAGAGATTTTAAATTGCAAAAGTGGTGAGCATATGCTGGATGAATAAAATCGAAAACAAATTCGTTTTATAACTCTTGATTTTTTTTGCCAGAATTTATAACTCTTGATTGACTTATATAATTATATATAAGAGAATATTTACTTTTCTTTTTTAAAGTGACGGCACATTAATAATTATAATATAAATCATTTCTTAATTATTTTCTAAAAAAAAAACTTAATTATCACTGGTCTGGTATGTTGTGGGCTTTGTACACGAATATGATTAATTAAAAAAGGTTATGGGCCGCCAAACCCTTAAATGAATGGCCGAGATTTGAATCATTCGACCCATAATTTTTTTTTTTTTTTATTTAGCAGCAAAATGATATTATCAATTAATTTTCGTGCACTATATTATATCCTCGTCTCTAGTCTATTAAAACTAAGCTATCTATGCTGGAGTAGAAAATTCATAAGTAAGAAAAAATTTAGTTATGATACTAATTTTTAGAGTTATCAATTAACTTAAACCGATCGGATATAATTAAATTCATTTATTAATCATGCTAATTTTAAGAGTTATTGACTCATAAATTATAGAACAAAATGATGGATTTTGATCAATCAAATTGATTTATAATAATCATTTCACATAAACTAAGTCATTGGTGATTAATTATTTGAATGAATTGGTTTTTTTTTTTGGCCAAATATTTGAATGAATTGGTTGGAAGTGTGAATTTTAAAACTTTTAATTAATTTTCCTCTTTCACGCAAGAGTGTATCGTCCCACCAGATAATTACAAATCCATTTCGTCTCATTCGGATAAATTATATATAATATTAAAGCTTGGAGAAAGTACCAACATTTGATCTACTACCCTAAAATTAACAGTGATTGCGATTGATGGATCCATATATGAATCTACTGCCAAATATGAATCACGACAAGATCATATGGAGAACACGTGCAAGAATAGAGAGTGACATTACACCATTAGACTTGTTGTACTTTCTATTGTCTTTTTTCTTTCTCTGCTTGATTAATTAATTAGGATTATGGTCTTAATTACACTTCTTTTTTTAATCACCTATAATTAACGATAAACAACAACAAAAATAATTACCTATCTTCCAATATGTGTAGATGGAATCATTCATGAACAACATGGAAAAGTAGGAACAATAAAAATCTTAAATATGTAGATAGAAGTGAGTTTGGAGAATTAGGATAAAAATGAAGTTTCTTTAGTATACAAAACCAACCACCAAAATTAATGTTGGATGAACCAAAGTTTTTGTCATTAGATAGTGTCCAGTGTCCATCACTGCTTGGTTAAAAAACTAACAAAAAAAAAAAAAAAAAAATTGATGTTAGTTTATATTCCAATTAATATATAGTATATGCCAAGACATAATCTAACAGCAAGTACATATTTTCTTTATGCAATATATTCAGATTCCTCTCTATAATACTAAAAAAATTAATATATGGCAAATTCTAAAAGTTTAAAATATATAAAGCCCAAGCTTACCCTTTGTGCTTATTATTTTAATTTTTCTCTCAATCCATCTTTTTTGTATTTATGGGTTAGTTTTTGTACATGAAATTTTACATATCATTGAAATTTGCACTTCCAATCTTAATAGAATAATAGGCAATGTCTCTTTGTTAATATCGCGTTGTTAGAAAGTTAGAATCATAGATTTTTACAATAAAATTTTGTTTGCCATCAAAAGATTATCAATATAGAATTTTTTTTAGCAAAAAATTTTAAAGAATTTACAATTATTGAATATCTATATATATATATACACGCACACAATGTGCGGATATTCAAGTCTTATAAATGAATATTCTCCTTTTCAATACTCGAAAAGAAGAAAAAAAATAAAAAATATATTTTGATATAAATTTTTGTATATTTATTGTATACCAATTTTTTTTAGCAACAACCTTTATTTTTTTTATGTTTGTATATTATTTTAGCATAAAATGATTTTGTGCTAATTTTACCATTTATTATATGTGTTATTAGTGGTGAATCTAATCCTCTGACTTTGAAAGGCGAAATTATATTTGTATAAAATTATAGTTAAATAATTCAATTAAACTGTACATATATTTTTTTTGAAATGTATGTACATATAAAAATACACATAGAGAGACAAGAAAAAAAATGTAAATTAAAAATAAAAATTACAAATTAAAATGTACATATTTAAATAGATATAAAGTATTTTTTATATATCAAATATAAATAGTAACTACCAATAAAAACTAGCATATTTATTTTTACATTTTTCAATCTAAACAATAATATTATAACCAAATTAATAATGGTTGTTGTTATAATTTATTTATATAAAAAATAATTCTTGTGATTTTTGATTTATAAATGATAATTTTAGAAAGTGAAGACATGAATATTATTCATATTTTTTATTTATCAAAATAAAAATTAAGAAAAAAATAAATCTCAATTAAATAATAAAAACTTTTAAAATTCATTAATTAATTAATAGTAGATATGGATGTACGCAGTGTGCTTACAAAATAATTAATTGTAGTAGACACAATGTTAATTTGATACTATTTTTCTCTTCAATGGGATGTTAATTGCGGAGATAATATGACCTACAAGACAAATTCAAGGGATATATGGAGTATATTTATTTATGAATTGTGCTTGAATTTAAAAAATGAAAAATTTTATAAAGACTTGACAAAAATTTTTATTTAATTTGTCATAAAATTGAAGCTTAAAAATCCGGAAGCGGTGTAGTTTGGAGGGATCAATGACTCTAAGCTTTTAATAACCATGATTGTAATTCAATTGTATTAGAATTGTCTTAAGGAAGTGTGAAGACTTTAATATATTAAAATTCAATAAATAAGAAAAAGAAGAAGAAATCAAGTAAATAAGACAATTATAAATCTAACAATTCGTCAGTTAACAACGTAAAGTACAGTTTATGTACTGTAAAGCACTCCTGAAATAACCTTCTGGCTGAAAACCTAACATAGAAGAAGATTAAGTTTACTACTTTTCTCTTGAAAATAAAGTTACAGAGAGAAAGGCCAACCAGCAAATTAAGCAATTGGTGTAGATATTGTCAATACAAATAACACAAGGCCTTTCATGGCTTAGCCTTAGCCATTAACACATCGTATTAATTTATTGTATTCCAAACTCTCTCTCACGCACTGTACATTCATAATTTCATACGCTTAAAAGAAACTTCATCTTCCACACCATTATCAAAAATAAACATCAACTTAATTATAGCTATTAGCGACTGCTTAATCAGCTTCTCATCCTTTTCAACGAAGTTTGTTTTTTCTTTCTCGCAAACTCGAGTTCTCGCAGTTTTAGAGATATTTCAGCACCCGTCCAACCAAAAACTCTTTTGTAAAAAGCTTTATATATAGATTAATTCTCACTGTGGAATGGAGACCCGCAAAATAAAGATGGAGAATCATGATCAGTACTAAAGCTTGGAGGAACCATAACAGAAGAGGAAACCTTAAACCTCTTACTTCTGGAACCTTCACTGCTTATATGATCCGGACTATACATCCAACCCATCATTTGCTCCACAAGTCCTCTCTCTCCAATACTAACTTCTCCAATATCCGATCCATCGGAGTCAAGCCCATGTTGTCTGAACCCGATCCATTCATTACTACAATCAGAAACACTGCTTGATGATCTTTCCCAACAACAAGGATGATCATGATCCGCAACATGTGGGACTATGATACTCGGTTGCACCACTTTCTCAATATTCTTTATATCCACTGGCTTTTGATATTGTTGAGTCCTGAAGTGAAATATACTTGCAAAAGTGAAATGGTCACTCACTCTGTTCTTTGTTGACTTACTTTCCTTTGATCTTGCCATGATACTTTGTAAGTTCTTACTCAATTTTGCTTTCAATGAAGAGAAACAGAGAGTATTATTGCTGCGCCTTCCATCAGATTCTGACACCAACCCACTGCAGCCTGCAGGGGATGAACCAGAATCAGAACCAGACTGCATGGCGTTCGAGTTAAGATTGTTATTATTGATGGATGATGAGATAGCAAAGTTGGTTCGAGCATTTTCTCCACGTAGAGCACGAGCAGCCTCATCGTAAGCTCTAGCTGCTTCTTCAGGTGTATCGTATGTTCCTAGCCATAGCCTTACTCGTTGAGATGAATCTTTTATTTCTGCTACCCATCTTCCTGAAGGTCTTTGCCTTACTCCAACAAATCTACGACCTCCACCAACTTTGTTTGGTTGTGCCATGTTGGTTGTTTTGGTGGTGGCAGTAGGGTTCGGGTTCTTTACTGTTTCAAGACCTGCCATTATAATAAAATTTAGCAAGTGGCAAGATTTAATACTAATTATGATTATCTGGAATAGTTGGAGGTTGTAATTCTAAGTTTATTTGCATGTGGAAACAACATGGGGTGGCATAGGGTCTAGGTTACTACTATATATATATATGTATACCCATCACTATGGTCAATAATAGATACCCATCTCAATTATTTGGATTTGTTTTGTTAATTTTTTATAAGACAATGATATTTATCTTAATATTTTTTATAAACTTATTATATAGATCGTTTAATGTAAAAAAAAAAAAAAAAAAAGTAGTTAGATGTAAAAATTTCTAACACATTTAATATGAATTGAAGGATATTGATTGATATATATGCATGGTGAAGTTGGTTGGGTTAATCCTAATTGGGAAGTTTAAGAACTAAAGAGATTAATAATTAAAGGCCATTGGCTTAATGATGGGAACATACAGAGAGAAGCAGACAGAAAAAAGTCGGACAAGTTTGTCAGGTTGTAAATGAAGAGCGGATTTGGAGCGTTGGATCCTCGATTTTAAAATCCGGCGCCAAAGTTAGTTTAATTGGTTGTGACGTGCAAGTTAACCTTGGACTTTACCTTTGGGAGATAGAATGATTTGTGGGCTCCATATTCCCATTCTATGTCTTTTCTGTTGGTTTTATTTTCCTCACCAAATTGTCCTCTCTCTCTCTCTTTTTTCCTGCCAATAAATAAATTATTATTTATTTACATTAATCAAATACACACCAAGATTCAAAAATTATATCAATCATAATTCTCTAAGTGACGAATTAATTCCTAAATGAATTATCAATGACTTTTTGGTCTAGTATTTTCGAAAACGTTACATACTTATTTGACCTGGTTGCCATTGGCGAGCCATAACTCATCCAAAATGAGGACCATGCATATGACATCGCCTATAAGTATCGCGCATACTGTTTCTATTGCTCTTTGGGTACCATATCCAATTCGAACTCTACTTTCGCTTCCAAATACAACTTAAAATCCACATGTTACTCAATAACTAACATTTAAATCCTTTTTCAAATATGACACTATAGCATATAATTATTACTCACTCCATTATAAAAAAAGTGGTTATTAAGAAAAAATCACTATTTTTAAGATAGTAATAATTTTATTATAAGTTGTCAAAAAGACCTCTATTAATTACAGTATAAATTAAGAAAATATCTCTCATACTTGAAAAATAGAAGGGTAAATTAGTTATTTTACCATTTTTTTATTGGGTTGCTAAATAACCACTTATTTATGAATAAAACTAACTTTTTTAATGGCTACTTTTTTCAGAATGAAGGGAGTACTCCAATAAGGATTTGTGTTGCTAGGCACTGCCATTAATAGCTTACTTCTCTCCATTATTGAGGTAATGCTACTCTTAACTCTCTAGAGATTCTTAATGCAACTCTTAACTCTCTAGAGATTCTTATCCTCTTGATCTATAGCCTGTCTAATTAGGCCAATATATTGCTAGACCCTCTAATTTTTTGTTTTGTAGGCTTGAGATCGCTTGCTAATGCATTTGAGATTGAAATTCATTTTAAATGCATTATAAATCATTTTCAGATTTAAGAGATCTCGAATTTAAATTTCAATCAAAGATAAATTGATAAAAAATTTTGATTGATATTAATTTTTTTAATTCTTTATAAATTTTTTAATTTTAGTATAAATATACTCATCAAATAAAAAATATAAGTCTAATACGAATATTAACTCATATTAATATATTAATTATATTTATGATTAAAAAAAATATATGAATAATAAATATTTCGATGTTTAATTATAAGAATAAATGATTAAATTATGATAGTAATAATTAGTAAATGGAAAAGATTATTATTAAGAAACTATATATATATATATATATATATATATTGACTTGATATCGAAATTGGGTGGCCCTCAGATTAGGGCAATAGTCATCAAAGGGATGCCATTAATTAATTAGATTCCCCAAACTTTCATTCCTCTTGGCATTAGAAATGAGAAATTTGTCCATTTATGGGTGGATTTTGCCCATAAGACACGTGCGGAATGACTCGTGTCAGGTGCCACAATAACTTGGTCCTCCATTTGGATTGATCAATTCAATAGAATTCTCCCGAAAAATTGGAATTTAATTGAACCCTTGAAGTTTTTGGTTCATTATAATTTAATTTATGTCCAAAAGAACAGCATCAGCATGTTCCCTGTTAGTTAACCCACTCGACAAATCTAACGCTTTGTAGTTGATTAATTTTTATCTTCTTCTTATTCCTCTAAGCTTCGATGATATCAACTAACAATTTTAATGACTCAGTTGTCGTTATCTTGATTGCATCATTAACATGGTTGAATCAATCTTCAACTCTATAACTGGTCAGGGTTTTTTTGACGTGTTAAATTGGCATTTGTTTAAATATGAGATAATTAATGAAAAGAATATTACGTACCATTTCCTTAATCTATCCATTGGCTTCTTTTTACACCAATTTTAGTTCTAAACGGCCAATCATAAACCGACAAAACTTCCTTCCAAGGGTAAATGGTTTATCTCTTACTAGAATTGATGCAGAAAAATTAAAGTAACTACATTTTATAGTGTATATTTTTAAAAAGTAAATGATAATATCAAGATGTCATATCAATATTTTTTTCTTAGAATAAGAAAATCCTTCAAATGTAATTAGTAGTTCAATGATGGAATATATATTTCATTATTAATAATTTAACGATGGAATGTATATTTTATGAAAAATGCTATATAATTTTATATTTTTATTTAAATTGATGTATCATTACCTTATTTGTCGAATTTCTTTTCTAAAAGTATATTATATAAAATATTTTCTAATATAATGATATTACATCAGTTATGATAAGAAGTTGGAATAAAAATATTAAATTATATAGCATTGTTGATATTTTATAATGCATAAAATCAAAATATTATGCATATTAAAGTAGGGGAAGACTCAAGAAGGGTACAGTAGGGGCTGAAACCCCCACTTATATATATATATATATATATATATAAATAAGCTAGTGAAAAATTGTTCCATTTTGTAGGCTTAAAAATAATAAATAAGCTTAAAAATAAGAAAAACTTTATATATAATAAAAACTAAAGATATTAACAAAAAATTTCAAAATATGATACCTAAAAAAGTATTATTGTAATAAAAAATATTATATGACTTTTTTATTGTTTGTTAATCATAATTTATATTTCAATTATAAATTGCTATTATTATCATTAGATCTCACTGACTTAAAATTTTGTATCCGCCATATTTTATGAAAAATGCTATATAATTTAATATTTTTATTCAAATTGATGTGTCATTATCTTATTTGTCGAATTTCTTTTTTAAAAGTATATTATATAAAATATTTTCTAATATAATGATATTACATAAGTTATGATAAGAAGTTGGAATAAAAATATTAGATTATATAGCATTGTTGATATTTTATAATGCATAAAATCAAAATATTATGCATATTAAAGTAGGGGCAGACTCAAGAAGGGTACAGTGGGGGCTGAAACCCCCACTTATATATATATATATATATATATATATATATATATATATATAAGCTAGTGAAAAATTGTTCCATTTTGTAGGCTTAAAAATAATAAATAAGCTTAAAAATAAGAAAAACTTTATATATAATAAAAACTAAAGATATTAACAAAAAATTTCAAAATATGATACCTAAAAAAGTATTATTGTAATAAAAAATATTATATGACTTTTTTATTATTTGTTAATCATAATTTATATTTCAATTACAAATTACTATTATTATCATTAGATCTCACTGACTTAAAATTTTGCATCCGCCACTTTAGTGAGATATAATTTAGCGGTAAAATGATATTCTCCTAAACAATAAATTTATAATCGATTCCCTTTTCCCATACTTAAAAAAGAAAATCAAAATTTTCAAAAGCAAAATAAAAAAATAAAAATTCCAACCTAACGAGGTCATGCAATTGTGAGAATTCTTTGGTTTGGCGGTCCAATGGAGACCTTTAGACCAGGGCAAGTACGTCTGGCATCATCTCTCTGTAGATAGACAAGTGCATGTAGTTTGGAAATATTCATGTGGCTATGAAAATGAAAATATTTGGAAACACGAGAGCCATATAAATGTTCCACATGTCGCGTACAGCTCAGAACTACAGACAAAAGAGATCTATATATAAACATGGCATGACATGTCAAATTATGGAGGTCATCTTGTTTGGTATACAAAGGGAAGAGAAGGGTTAAGATGAAATATTGGCTGTTTTAACTCCCCTGTTTCTGCTTATTTTGGTACTAAAAAACCTTCCTATCTGGAATGAACAATGACTAAATTATTCTAAGTTGCTGAATTGTAGCTACATGATCAAAATTGGACAAGTACGTAGAGAAAAATGCCAAATATACTTTGAACTATTTCGTTTAAACTTTTCAGGATTATTACAGTTATGTCACAATGAATGGGACTGTCTCAATAGTCAGTACTGCGCTACAGAGGATTGGAGGAATTTTATGTACAAATTTACCCAAAAATCTCAACTTGTATGTACTTAATCCAACAAGGAAATTCAATCTAAAAGTAAGCACATGTAAGATAGCTCGCAAGAATCAAAATGAATGTATTGTTGTCTTAACTGCACTGGTTTCTTTGCTTCATCAATGCCTTGTTTGCGAGTCTGCAGCAGCAAGTTCTGGGTTTACAGGAACAATGTTGAGATGCCCTTGGTTACTTGCAGTCCCCACTGAACGCTCACGACCAGGTAATAGCCATTGGCGAGAATGTTCAGTTGACGTCTCAGGACTATCCATAGATCGGACCATACTTATTGTTGCTTGTCTCATATGTTTTCTTTCCAAAGAGTCTTGTACTGGGAATCGACAAACTGGACAAGTAGATTGTTTTCTTAGCCATATATCAACGCAAGACAGATGAAAATTGTGACCGCAGTTGGGCATGATCCGTAAAACTTCCTTTTCTTTGTATTCTCCTAAACATATTGAGCACCTGTTCAAAGTAAAAAAAATTCTCTTTCAAATCTATGTTCAATAAAGAAAGTAACAATCAGTATATTGAATTCAAAAGCAATGGGGCTTCCCTTAATCTTTTAACATTTCGGAACAAAAGCAACAGAACTAACAGAACAACAAATAATGATAACAAACTTTTTGAACTCCAGACTAACAGGGAAGAAAAAGGAATGGAAATTAGTTAAATCCACACAGATACTCGTATTGAACCCCAATCCGATCAGAAGTAAAGGAAGGAATAAGAACACAGGCAAGTTATAAGAAAGAAATATATCCACTATTCTACTACTGGACAAAGAATCTCAAAGCAGCAGCTGAGGGCTCGTGGAAAATCAATCATATAATTGATTGGCAAATGAATGGTTTGGTAGGTGCTTATGGGAAGGAGAGTCCCGTGGTTAATTAGATGACATTATCATAAATTAATAACATAAAATATATGCATTGAACTTTCAAATGGCTCTTCTCTATTATCTCAAAATGGAAAAAAATGTAGCCATTGTGGCTTATGTGATTGCGGATGTAAGCCATGCAACCAAAACATATGAATGTTTCTCTAGTGTTTTTTTTTTCTTCTTGTTTCTATCATATCATGCTATTTTAAATTTTATCAAGCTGAAATATGTCAATGTTATCAGTTCTAAACAAGAACCCTTGCATAAAACATTTAGCTAAGAAAGAATTGGAGTTTCTTCCCTCCACAAGGGGAAAAAGAACAATTTGTTTGTTCATTAAAAAAAAAAAAAGAGAGAGAGAGAGAGAGAGAGAGAGAGAGAGAGATCTACACTTTTGGTGGCAAAACTTACTGTGCATCTTCTACAGAGCTAAATGCCGCATGGCTGAACTTCATAGTGGGAATTGCAGCAACCAGCACTGGTTCAAGACCATTAATCCGATGTTCTGGCTGCCAGATAAAAATAAAAAGTTAAAGGGGGAAAAAAAAACTAACATTCCATTCAGAGTTTTGAAATGAAACTTATTATGCAGAGAAGGCAAATGCAAATTGCCAGTTTGACAAAATTTTGGTTTCAAACTCCCAATTGTGGCTTGTATCTCCTAAAGATATTAGCAACGTTGACAGAATGAAATCACATGAAGTTCCTTGTCTATTCAATAGCCATTATATAATAATAGAGTTCCTTTCTTCATAGCAGAGAGTAGAACAAAGACAAATCAAATACCAATTGGGAATTCCTCAATTTGGAATTATCACCTTTGAATTTATCCTTCAAGGTTCAAGATTTTTATCCCAGTCCTCACGCGAACAAGAAACTAAACGAATGGAATTTAAAACTTTTCACAGAAAAGCTAGTGTGGGAAAAACACGGGAATTTATCAGCAAAGCATAATAAATCGGGATATGGACAATATCATCCATATTTCAAGCTACTGATTCACAAACAGCGAAGAAAGACATTGAGCTAGGCAAATAAACATGGTAAAAAAAGAATGAAATATACCTGCCCATGGTCAATTCTGGAGTCAATCTCGAACATTTGCCTAGATTCCGACGCCCGAAGCCTCCCACAGATTATTCTTGTGCAAACAAACACAATAAAAGTGGCACTCATCCCAAATCCAATAACAGTAGTGATCAAATTCATCCCTGAACCTAACATCTGCTAACCCAACTATCAAAATCAACAAATACCCACGACTCCAATAACTATAAAAACACAAATATACAAAGGAAAATTAAAATTAGAAGACAGACAAGCTCAAAAAACAATTAACATGATGGCAGACAAAGAGTAGAGTAGTAGTGGAGTAAGAAAGACCCAGATCAGGATTCATCAAGAAATGACTGTTCCTCAATAGTTTTCAACTTTCAAAGCCAAATCAACCCAAAAAAAAAAAAAAAGAAAGAATGAAAAACCCATATGGTATCGTAATCGCTTTGGGTGGACTCAAAGTGAATTCCAAAAGAAAAGGGCAAGTAAATGGATGGTGAGGATGAGAGGAGAGTTGTGGAAAGAAGAGGACGGGTTCGTTTTCTTGCTCTTTGGAATGGCATTGGGAACGAAGTGGGGTCCAACAGCCAGAGGGACCCAGGCAAAATCAAGAAAAAAGGTTTAATATCAGACGGTTGTGATCGAGGCTTTTGGCGGCAAAAAGGCTTCAATGGTAAGAAGTAGATGTTCATGTACCAAAGATTCTTCTCTGAGTCAGTCAGTCATAACATTAGGGAATTCTTTTAAAAGGCAAAGAATCTCAAAGCCACATATTCTTTCTCGACAATTTACTTCTTTTGGATAGCGCCACCTAATCATCTCTCTTTTTTATTTTTTATTTTTTTCTCTTTTCTAATCAAGCATATGCTAAAACGATGTCGTGTGAGGATTCGAATGCACACCTGGTGAACAATGATTGGATGGACAGCTTAGGCAATTTTTTTTTTAAATATTCTATTATGTTTGGTGGATCATTTAGGAGGAAAAAAAAACACTTAGAAGACTTAATCAACTTCCATTACTAGTAAAATTTTTGAGAGGAAAAGAAATCTAATGATGAATTTGCAAATTTGCAATAATTAAGTCATAATTAAAGGGCATTGATTAGCAGATAGCAGTCTATATCAATTCAATTAAACAAAATTAACACTCAAAATTTTAATCCTTTTTCAGCAATAAGTTTTTGCATTTAACTACTATCTGCAATTAGAAATTTTGACACAATATGAATCTAAAAGGGGAATCAACAATGATGAGCATGAGACTTGCATTGTCCTTTACAAGGAGGAATTGATGACTTGAGTGAAAGAGCACTTTCATTTGCTTGAAATTTATCTATTTCCTATCAAGAAACTTCTTTCTTAATAGTTCTGATAAGATCATTGATCTTTCTTTGACAGATGTTGACATGTTTTATCAACATTTTCACATAATTTCTTAAGCACAAACCAACATAAATTATGACACCTACAACAATCTTAATGTCTAACTGAACAAAACAAAAGAAACTGGCCTTACCACCACAAGCCAATTTATCGGCTACTTACCCTACCACAATCTTAATTTGAGTGAACAAAACAAAAGTCTTCTTAGCACCACCAGGCACCAGGTTTGGCAAAAGTTACAGACACTTGTTAAATCCAATTATGAGAATATTTTGTTTCATCCACTGAATAAAATACCAAAAAAAGTTGTGGGGATTGCAATTTCAAAGATAGGAAATCATTAAAAAAAAAAAAAAAAAAAGAAAGATAAGAAACCAAACGAACTTGTCACCACTAAATTTGCAGTTCAATAAACATATCTAACAGTGTACTAATATACACAGCTGTTATATGAACAAGCAAGGTAGTGTCTTCCAAGTAAAGAAATAGCAAAAGATGTTTAGCTGCTTCTTGCTGGAATTATCAACGCTTGTCAATTGAATTCACGGGGAAAAATCAAATGCTAATTGCATAAAGATTCTCTACTGTCAGAATAATACCAATCTCCATTAATCATGCTTGCTATAGTTCTTATTTTTCAAGAATTGAACATAAAAATTGACAACAGAGGTCTCTGTGCAGCTATTCCCCATCATATTAATGACTAGTGAAAGGAATATACAAGAGATTGACATTTTAACATTTCTAATCAAACAGCAGAGGCCACTAAATGATTAGACATATAAAAAATGTCACTGAAACTTTTATCGTGAAATGGGAAGCAAATCATGAAAGAGAGCAAGTTAATGCTTTTTGGGACGCTAAAACACAATATTTGAGAAATGAAATAAGCAAAGATGGGCAGGGCCAAGTTGTAGAGCCACTTTCCGTGAAAGTGGTTGCATCTACAATAAACAGATGCTGCATCAATCTAATGAAGCTGACAAATCATTTCTACAGAGGGCCAAAGGGGCAAACAGAAGGGCGTTAGGTGATTTGGATGACTACTAAGTCAAGGATTCCCATTAAAAGACCATTTCGTCTAAAGCAAATTAGCATCTTCAGTGATGAAAAAGTCATTGATCTACCAGCCATAAGCAAATATTAATTGAATTAACAATTCTACAAAGAAATACAGCCAATGGTTCCATCTTCCCCATGCAGACAGAGAGAAAACTTGCGAAGCAAGAATAGAAAAATGAAAATAGAGATACAGATGACCTCAAATCACAAGCCATGGGAAACTTGTTGAGACAGAAATACTAAGCAGAGTTGGATACTCTACTCACAAAGCCAAGAAACTAAATTACTAATAATTTAACAGCTTGAAATCTCTATATCAAAGTGATGTATGCAGCAGAAAGATATCAGACATGTTTCTGAAAGATCGGCAAAACTACCACTGAAAACAGCTAAAAAATTTAACTACTGATTTCTTTAAACGATTAAGACACACAGCACAAATATTTTGAGGTACCTAATTCCTAATCTGAAGATGTTGACAACGAAATAATTAACCATTTTAACAAACCCAACTCAAGCCCCTTCTATAAATTGCACAGAGATACACCAAACCAACAGAAATATTATATAGGGATCAAATTAATCCAGAACTTGCTACTTGTATAGAAGAAGCAATCTCCAATCAGAATCACAATTTAACTTCTTTTATTGACTTGTAGTTTCATATGAAGAAAAAGAGTAAACATTATTGAAGTGCCAAAATTTTGTACATTATTATTGAATATACAAGGGAAAGTCATTCAGAGTGTTGTCATCAAACATTTGAATATTTGAGTGGAATAGCTGAATCAATTTTTACAGAATCATGGGAAAGAAAAGTCATTCAAATGCACCACTTAACAAATCAAAAGCTTATATGACCAAAAAATGGATAACTACCACAAACGAATTCAGTCACAAGTGGCACATGAACATCCTCAGGAAATCAAATCATAGATGCCAGATCAGCAAAATGCAAAGAATCAGAGGAACATTCCACTGCAGTCCCAACAGGCACACGAATGTCCTTGTAGAGGCAAACATAAGGTGCATCATATCCCACATAAGGACCAGACCACCTTCCATCGTCAATATAGCTAGCATCCCAAACTGAAGCATATAAGAACATGGGTTTCTTAGGGAACGTCTCATCATCTTTCGTCTCCTCTTTTCTCACTAGCTTCCCATCAATCAACCACTCTATTGAATTTGGACTCCATTTGATCACATACTCATGAAACTCATCAGAACAATCAAACCCCAGGTCATGAATTTGTTCTCTGTTCCCAGTCCCTGCATACAATCAATTATTTTTTCTGTCAAAATAATCATTGCAAGACACAGTCTTCCTTCTTCAATGTTTTCACATGCTACATGAAGTCATGAAGCACGAGGGCGAAAAGTACCATAAAGAATTCATCCAAAACCATAAGTTCTGTTAAAATATAGTTTCACTAAGTACGTTACGGTCAATGTAGGCGAACATCGAGATCCTATCGATTCACCTGACAGATTAAATAATTTACCGCAGAAATTAGGAAATCTACAATGTCTTCATTTTTTTAAAGAAACAATAAAGTTCATTTTAGAATGTAAAAGTTAAACGACAAATTTCATATTACATATTGTGAAAACACAATAGTTGATGAAATGCATCACAGTGAATGTAAGTAATTAAAGATTCAGACATAAAGAAAAGGTGAAGAAGAAGATTTGTAAACCTGTAGTGTAGTAGTTAGTTTGGACAAGCGTCTTGTCCTTGCCTAAGAATTCGAAATCGATCTCGTCTTGGGATTTATCACCTTCAAGAGATGAAAGATAAATGTTGAAGTTGAGTCCACTGGTGTTGCCTTTGGGGCATTGGATGAGGGAGCTGAAGGTGCCATAGAGAAAGCGGGTGGTGCTGCGCCACCGCGCCCCACCACGGTGATCATATGTGAGGCTTATGGAGTTGGATAATGGGCAATGGATGCAGACCTCTGGTGTATAATCTACGGTGACTTGCTTGATGGGTTGGGTCTCATGGTGAAGCACTGGATCTGCCATTAATGGTTCTCAGGTTTGAGTCTCTGGACCGGAAAATTACCCTACCAACGACAAATTTGTCCAATTGGCTTAAAAAGGAAAAAAAAAACAACTACCAAATTGTCCAAGCGACGTCGTGCTATTCAAAATTCAATTAGTTTTCTGTACGCATCTAATTCCTTCCTTAGAGTAGACAATTCATGTTGTATGTTATAGAGATACGTGAATAATATAAAAAAAATAAAATAAAATAAAAATTAATTTAAATATAACCTATTTGAATATTAAATTTAAATATGGACATGTAGATATAAATACATTTATTAAGTAGATTATATATGTTAGCTTATATAACTCACTTAATAAATTAGATATTTTTAAAAAATATTTATTAAATAAAAAATAAATTATTTAAATTCTAAAAAATATATTTTTTTAGGTATAAAATTACTCAAATCACATATTACTATTTATTATACGCCAGCCTTACCTCAAGTGCACTAACTTAAAATTACTGGACTGGACTTGAACTAGGGATTAGGATAAAGTTAGTAAGTGCAAGCATCGATGAATCCCATCTCCAAACAAGTGCCAAGACTCCTGTGACTGTCTCGTGTTTTCCACGCAGCACAGCCAATAAGAAGTGGACAGCCAAAACAGGAAAGCGGAAAGAGATAATGGTGATGTCACACGTGGGAATTCTACCTTTCAATTTTTGCTTTCCTTCTTTTCCTCGTCTTCCTCGACTTCACTTCACCAAACGCAAAGCATTTTCCGGTAAGTAAAGAACAGATTTTGTTAATTTCAATTTAAGTGAAGAGTTGTATTGGTTCAAGTTTCAAGCCACAACGGATTATCTGTATCTGTCTTTGATATTGGTGTAATTGGGTAATGGGTTCTCGTGTTCGTGTAGTTCATTTAAATTTACTGATTATGCCTAAAGTTTGGATATTTACTAGTTGCTGCAATGAGCGAAGATCCAATCCGTGAATGGATTCTGTCGGAAGGAAAGGCTACGCAGATAACAAGAGTTAGTTCTATTGGTGGTGGTTGTATCAATCTTGCAAGTCGTTACGATACTGATGCTGGTTCTTTCTTCGTCAAAACAAATAGGTATTGAGGTATACTAAAAATATCAGTCAAATAACTAACTTTTATGGTGTGTGAACTTACTGTTATTTGTTGAAATGCTGAATTAGGAGCATTGGACCATCCATGTTTGAGGGAGAGGCTCTTGGCCTAGCTGCTATGTATGAAACCGGAACCATTCGCGTGCCCAAGCCATTTAAGGTGAAAAGGCCTAAGCTTATTCTCTAACTTTTTGTTTTTTATTTACAAATATGATAATCTAGGTGCAACATTTTGTTAAGCATTGTAGGTCGGAGCTTTACCAACAGGAGGATCATATATCATTATGGAATTTATTGAATTTGGTGCATCTAGAGGCGATCAGGTGGATACGGAAATTTTGGTTAGCTGATATTGTTGACGGCACTCTATAGTTTGATTTCTTAACTGTTTAGCTATCTCTAGTCTGTCCTAGGAAGGAAGCTTGCTGCAATGCATAAGGCTGGGAAATCTGAAAAAGGTTTTGGCTTTGATGTTGATAACACGATTGGCAGGTGCATTATCATTCTCATTGCTTCGCAATTCTGAAAACATTTGACTTCTACAACAATTATAAACTTAAAACACTTGTGTTGTAACAAATTCATATCTAAATTTGTAGTACTCCTCAGATAAATACGTGGACGTCAGATTGGATTGAGTTTTATGGAGTGCACAGATTGGGGTACCAACTGAAATTGGCATTGGATCAGTATGGCGATTCAAGCATCTACCAAAAAGGTTTTTTTTTTTTCTTGAAATAGTTATCTTTTAGTGGTCTTGGAACTTTTATATGGTTTGTATTGGCATTCTAGAATAATTATATGATTTCTCTCATGCTTATTTCTCTATTTAATTTTTAATTTAACATTGTCCATAGTGTCTTCTCTTATCTTTATGTTTGGATTAAAAAACCATACATTGACCTTTCTAATAAGACTTAGAAATGCTTAAGAAACTAAATTTGCATGGGCATCATTTAGGGAGGTCTCGCAGCAGAAAGTAACTAGTATCACTGAACAGCGAAGAAGTACTTTATGTTGAGCAATTCTCATTGCTCTTGCCTTATTTCCTTTGATACAAACAGCAGAAAAGCAACTTATTTTTGTATGTCTTTGTTACTTGGAATGCCAAATTTTTAAAGTACTTTGCTTAAGTGGTGTTTGTACTTTCTAAGATAATTGTCTGACATACAATGAGCAGGGCAAAGACTAGTGAAGAACATGGCACCTCTCTTTGAAGACATTGTTATAGAGACATGCTTGCTTCATGGAGACTTGTGGAGTGGGAACATCAGCTCTGACAAAAAGGGCGAACCTGTGATACTTGACCCAGCATGTTATTGTGAGTCTGATGATATCATTGAGGACATGACAATTAATTCTTTAGGGTGTTTTATATGTGCACACATACACTTGTATGCTTGCATGTGTGCATGTTGTTACATGCAAGGTAGAAAACTATATGCTCTTATAGACTATCATGGCAGAATTAGATTTATACTGGAGACGAGCATGAAAAAAATGAAAATATCAGTCCAGATGGCTATGGCCACGAAAATACCAATCCAAGAAAAAAAAGTTAAACTGAGATTAAGCTTTTGTCATTTTTTTTGTTGCCTTTATTTGAACATGAATTTCCTGCAGAAGCCACTCTTCTAATGAGTAACTGCTCTATATTTGTTGTTTTTCTTCATCTCCAGATGGGCATAATGAGGCAGAATTTGGAATGTCATGGTGCGCTGGTTTTGGAGGATCATTCTACAATGCTTATTTTGAGGTATCGCTGCTTCTATGCAGATAAGGACTATTCTGAGTTTTAGGAATTATGGTGCATTTTTTTCCCTGAAATCCATTCCCTTTTAGATTTTGGGTGAAAAAACCTGGTCTGTGGATCAACCACCATGCATTTGCCTTTGTCTTGTTGCTATATGACCCATCTATTATAATGCCAATCTGAGACATGCCACTACCTGTGCTCAATGCTAAGGCAGTCGGTCATATCACATGTGCATGATTAAAGAGGGAGAAGGTTGGGTGAAAATTGTCCTGAAAGTAGGAATTTTTTCTAAAAGCAATGTGGCACTCTTTAAATGTCCCCATTTATAGTGTCTTAAACCCAGGCTAACCCTGTTGTAAGGCCATAGTGTTTGTTTGGTTTTTAATTATATTCATTGTCTGCTTATTTTATTTATCAGGTGATGCCAAAACAGCCAGGCTTCGAGAAAAGGAGAGAGATTTACTTGTTGTATCATTACCTGAATCATTATAATCTCTTTGGTTCTGGGTATAGATCATCTGCAATGTCCATAATAGATGACTACCTGCGGATCTTAAAAGCATAGTGTCACGTTTCACCGAGGCATAGCCCTCCCTTATATATGCAAAATGTAGAAAGTGGGTTGTGCAGGAAGGAGAAACCCCTAGGTCCGAGGAGGAGAGTAGATTATATCTCTCTCATACGAATCGGATTGGGCTAAAATTTTATATGGGGTTATTTCTCACCTAGAGGAACAACAGTTTGGATGAAAAACGCCAACCCGGTGACAATAGGCACTGGATCTCAAAGTAATACATGCAATGTGTATAGGTTTTTTCTTTTATTAAACTGTTGTTTTAAACAATTCCAATTGCATCTGTGTATGCTATTGATTTGGAAGAGATCTTTTCATTGTGTTCCTGTTCTATTGAGTGTCTCTATCAGTAAATTTTAGCTGCATTCTCGTGTAGTTCATGGTGAGATAGGTTTTAGATGCTCTTTTTATTTTTATTTTTATTTTTATTTTTATTTTTATTTTAAATATATATATATATGTCTATTGTGAAAAGGAAATTTGTCCATAAATAAAGAAAACTTTCAAGAAATTCTGATTTTTTTTTCGTTTGTTTCTTTTAATAAACAATGCAATATCCAATTTCAGGTGTTTGAATTTCAATGATAAAGAATTCTCTAAAAAAAAAAAAAATTCAATGATAAAGAATTAAAATTATAAGCTTAAAAATTGTTTTATGTGAATATTTATGTAAATTTCTCTAACTTAAAAATTGTTTTATGTGAATGTTTTATGTAAATTTCTCTAACTTGAATTATGAACTTTAATTTCATGTTATAATTTTTGAGAAAAAATATAAAAAAAAAGTTCTAATTACAATTATAATAATGTTAACTTTGAAATTACTCCTTCAGATTGTATTTATTATTTTTTTTAATTTCACTTTTTTCTGCAAATTATTTTTATTTTTTTATTAAAGTAAAAAATATTTTAATATTTTAATTTTATAATTATAATAATTTAATAATTTTCTTAATTTCCAACAAATATTTGAGAAAGGATAAATGTAGAATAAAAAACAAGGTATGATTAAAGTGGTCTGGAAATTACTTTGCCGGTATTTAGGGTGGAACTTTCTAGAAGAAGAATAATCATTGTTTTGCCTTTTGAGCCCCCTAAAAATCATTAACTTTGCAAATTGTTATCAGAGGAGAAAGTATGAACAACTTGGCATCATCTGAAGCATCACCACCGCCAATCTCATTGCCTGACCTGATATTGTCATTAGAGCAAGCAACGCTCATGGCTAAACAGCTTCCTTCCACGACTGACCCAAACCACCTCCTCCAAATCTACTCTTCTCTTCACCAAGCCCACCATCATCTCGCTTCATTCATTCCCCAGACCCAATTTCCTCCTTTCTCTCATCCACCCTTTCAAGCCGCTGCCCCTGCCTATGAGAATTCTCTTTCCTCCGCCACTGAAGCTGGTATGGCCGCTGGTGAGGAAGACAGGGATGAGCCGATGCAAGTTGGTGACGATGATTATGAAGCTGGAACTGAAGAGAATTCAAAGGCAACGATTGACAAGCTGGAGGAAAAGATGAGGGATTATTCTCTCAAGAATAAGAGGGCCAAGAGACCACTTTCTCCGTCGTCTGTGGCGGAGGAAAAGAGATTGGTTGGTGACATAGAAGGTGTAGCATTAAAGGGCTTTGATCCTCATGGAACTAGATTGAGGGCTTTAGATCTTATCTACCAGTTTCATGGCTGAAAATTATTGGGGGTGGTATGGGAAAAGAAAGTAGAACAGAGACAGAGCACAGAGCTGAGCTGCATTAAGATTTGATAATGGAGTTGCCGATTCTTTTTCATGGAATGAGAGAAGCATTTTTTTCCCCTTTTCTTTTTGCAATTTTTAGAATGCTATGCTAAAATTTATGATGCAGCTGAAATTGGGATTATTTATTCAAAATCCCGGCGCATGCTAGAAACTTTTTACTGGATTTTCATTTAGGCCATGTGATTCTGGTATGAATTTTAGGTAAGTTCAGATACAGGCAAGGCAATAACATTGATTTTATGTACAATTTTTTATGGTTCAATTTTTTTTTTCTTTTTATTTATGTACAAATATGATAAATGGTACAGTTTAAGTTCCTTGCTTATAATAATAAGAGCATACAACACATTAATTGTACATTCTGATACTGCTCAACATGATGTGTTCTTTAATTGGACTTGATGGGAGAATATTGTTACTTAGTAAACAGATACTAAGCATGATTTGCCTCTGCAATCTATCTCATTTTGATTCATCCTCCGCTCCATGGCATTTTCGTTAGCCTTTAGCCATGATCGACATTGAAAGCTTGCCTGCTGCAACTCATTCTTCCACTCTGGTTTTCATACTGAAGAGTTATGTTAAACGTTAACTTTGCCGCCGCCACCACGAGGCACAGGAGTGGGTCTCTCTTAGCCTGTTTCACAGGGCATGTTCACAAACTTGCTCTCCAATAAACATAATTTGGTAATACTACCTATACTGTCGAAATCAAATTGTGCAACTTTACAAAATCATCCAAGGTAAGCTCCTCTGGTCTTGACTGTACGAGTAATGGCATTTTTTAAAATCAGTACTGTGACATAAAAAGTAATTGCCAGACGGAATGTGATGATTATCAGTAAATAAAACAATGATTACAGAATTTAGACTATTTGCCTCACTTACAGTGGCTGGAAGACCAACATTTTCAAGAGCTTCTTCAATCTCAGTTGATGTGCGAATGTGCTGAAGTGATTTTCTCAACATCTTGCGTTTCCCGTTAAATGCAGAATTCACCTATTTTCACAAAGTGGCTGAATTAGAGCCAAAAAAGAGCTCAGTAAAAGATAGAAGCTGATCCGCATATTCGATAGTGAGAGGGAGGGCCATGACTAAAAATATCCGCCATTTGGGAAGTAGTCAAGGTTTAGTTTTAAAACCTAAAATGACCAACCCTCTTGAGTAAAGCAGAACAAATAATTGATACTGTCTGTGAAAGCCAACATTGAAAAAAACAGAGCTTTTTATATGCCACGAGGAGCTTCTAGTGTACAAGTAAAATAAATTATGCATTAGAAAAAGTAACAACCATTGAAAAGAAGCTTTTTACAGAGGAGACTGCTGGATAATTAGCAGCTTGCTTTAGCTTAAAAGCAACAACAGCTGCATCAACCTACAGAGAAAAAAGAAATGATCAGTTCTCTATAGATTCTTCAAAGAAAGACAAAAGTAACCTTACTTGGAAAATGTAAACATGTTCTATACTGATGTATGACCAGTTCTCTGTGCATTCTTTTATGTCTATGCCTATGACACTTCAGAAAGTAAGATGTACAAGGCATGTATTTGCATCCTTATTAAAACGAGTTACTTACATTTGGTCGAGGGAAAAAATTTGACCTTGGGACCTTAAATTTGTATTCAGGATCTGCAAAACAAAACCAGCATATTGAAACTAGGTCTTAAAGAAGTTAAAGAATGCTCAGACGAATAATCACATGCCCAGTAGAAAAGCATGAACTAGATATAAGCACAGAAGTTGTTTCAATAACATTCCAAATGAATGTGAAAATTCAGGGACAATCTACAAAAACTTAACATGAGAAATAAAAGTAGAACCCAAAAACTAACATTTCATTTAAAAATATAGATTAAAAAAGTCATCAACATAAAAGATAAAAAAAAAAAAAAAAATTGGATTCATTTCTCCTTGATCTTTGGCAGATGAAAATTTTCAATTTTCATTTGCAGGTTTAATTGCTATTAGAAACTAAAGCTCAAAAGTAGATACTTGAATCAAGGCATGAGAATCCACCGATCAAGTCAATGCAGAGGTACCTGAATAAAAATTGACAAATACATTGATGGGTCGATATTCTGATGTTCTTAGGGATGAGTCCACCAAACGTAAAGCCATCTCCTCCTGAAAACAATAATAATTCTTCATAGGGTAGTTTGCCAGTTTTTTGAACTTTATGATCCCACTTATCAGATTAATCAACAAGACCAAAACATTGTCGGTTCATCAACGCCCCAAGCCGCCAAAGAGAAAGGCGTTCTTATTCTCTTCTTTTTCAATCTCTTTAACTACATTAAATATAAACATTATGATTTTAACTTGCTTAAAATTCTCATATCTTCCTCTTTACAAGTTCCAACATTTCATCTTATTGTCCTTCCACAAGGCCTGACAGTGACCCACTAAAAAAAACCCAGGTTTCTAATCCATACTTCCACTTTCCTCGAACATAGAGAGTTCTTTTTTACAAATTACATCTATAATTGCTTTACAAAAGTACAGAATTCACATACATTTAATTCAACAGAGAAATGCAAGATGGTCACAAGATAATTAAGAAGTGAATATGAGAGAGGAAGGAATTCTCACCTGGAGTAAAAGAACAACCTCTGAGAAAATGTCACCCATTGGAAGCAGTTGTTTAACTACATCTGTACTTATATTAAACGGTATATTAGAGACTACCTGCAAAAAGTAAACTCATTTACACTATTACTGGTCAATACTAAATAATAAAGAAAAATATAATTTCTCAGTTCTCACACATCAATGAATTTCAACTACTTAGAAACAAAAACTAGCAGTTGTTTTTAAGCAAATGTTGCAAAGAAATGAATCGCAAAGTAGAACTCTTACTCTAGCATATCTTGGTTTTCCATTCAAAGAACTTATGCTTTCCAACAGAGAGAACATGTGGGAACGAATGTGACATTTGACAAAGTCCTCTTGCAAAACCTGATAATATTATGTTATTGGGCCGAAAAGAAACAAAAAATTTGAATGGAAATTAATTAGCGAAAGCAAAATCTACCTTCAAACGGTGTGTATGACCAAATCTTTCCATAACAAGAGCAGCCATATGAGGATCCTATAGGTCAAGTCATCATTATACAACTGAATTTTTCAAAAATAATAAAATTTTAAGATATCGATAGTGAAATTATACCAAGAACATACTTTCTCAATAGCAAGGACGGTGGCTCCGGTGTCCAAAAGAATGTTAGTCAAAGAACCGGTTCCGGGTCCAATTTCAAGAACCACCTCTCCTTCTTCAATATTAGCGGCGCCAACGAGCTGCTCGTTTACTTGAGAATTTAACATATAATGCTGCACTAGTAATATGTGGAAATTGGAAAAAAAAATCCATAATAATTTTGAAGAAAAATGAAAATACAGGGTGAATTAGAAAACCTGGCCAAGGGATTTTCTGGGTCTGCGGCCTCTGGAATTGAGGGCTCTGAGGGTGGAGTGGTAGTCGTCTGGGCTTCTTTTTGCACCATAAGTTATCGTAAGAATTGGTGTTTGTACGCCTACGGGGCTATTGTGCGCCGGGAGTGAAGGTTTCGTCGCTCTGGATTTATGCTTCAGAGGAGGAATTGGCGGGAGAGGTTGCAGGAAATGAGGTGCGGAGTTCATCTTCTTCTTCTATCTTTCTCTGGGCCGCAAAAAGTGAGCAGCCGTGATCTCGGAAAAAGGATTTGGGAGACAATTGATGAAAGGGACGCCGTTTCTTTGTGTTTTGGGCCTGTTTACCTGTTGGGTTTGGGTCAAAGTCGGTTTTTGTTAGCCCATTATTAAATGATAAAGGGAATGACCTTTCCCTTTGTCGTTTTTATGTCAAACGACAATCAAAACTGCATCAAACAGCTGTCGTTCTGTTGAATAGTTTACTCAATTGCTTTGGAGCGTGCTATTGTTGACCAGCCAGGAAATATCGTTCCTTTTGAATGACAAGTTGCTCGATCACGAAAGAGACAATGACATACGGTTCAGTTTGAAACGATATTTCGCGGCTTAACTAGCTCTGGATTCAGGTGTTAATGTAGGGGTTAATTATACTATTGTTAGTCACAGGGGAACCCATATTAAAATTTATCATATAGTTATAAAATTTAAATATATTATATTTGTATCGAATAACATATCTATATTCATAATTAAATATCTTAAAATACAATATATATTCATAATCGGCTAAAATAGAAAAATAGGGAGTGGTTTTCTTTTATATCATGAAAATTATATACAAGTGAATCTATTATTTTCAATATACAATAGCACACATTTTTAGAAAGAAATTCAGCTTCCGTTGTGCTTAGTGTTTTTTTTTTTCCTAATAAGATCAAAATGATTAATCCTTTAAAAACAAAAAATCTTTTATCCATAAATAATTTTTTTTTTGAAATTTCTTATTTAAAGAGGTGTTTTTGGTAAAAAAAAAAAAAAAAAAAAGAGTTGAGAGATTTTTTTTTTAACAATAATTGAAAGGGCAAAATATATAAACCTTTAAAAATAATAATAATAAATCTGTGTTGGGGTGGTGTGATGATGGTGGGCTCCTCTTTCCTTTGCATGTGGCTGCGCCAGTGGGTAGTCCTCTAAGGGTGAGGGTAATTTCCACTGAAAGATCAATAAAGGTAAGATAAAGATATTTATATGGAACAAGTAATTGACTGTTTTTTGAGTTTTGATTTTTTTTTTTTCCTTTTAACTTAAATTTAAAGTTTTGTCCACATATACATAAAGAGAGATGTTAGTCTTAGTTTCGTAGTACATTAATTTAAATAGCATTTTGTCAAAAGTTTCTCCTTTTATCTTTAGACAGGATTCATGAACAGATAGAGACATTAATCTACCTAAAGAAAAATCAAAGATGATAACCAGATTATGACGATACTGAATTTCTTCATTCAGAATAGAACACTGCCTTATAACACTATATATAGCACTCAAATGGTACTTGTTTTTCATATTTTTCTTGTCAATGGCTAATTTCTCAAGAACTGGTATCAGCACTTCTTTATCTTCAAGAGCTGCAATGATGGTTTTTCTTATACTCTTTATGGCAAGTCTCGGTATAACAGGTCTCTTCTTTCTCTCACTCTTATTTTGAAGCTGATATGATAATACCTTTTATCATCTCATTTTTCTGTTTTTTCTTAATTTAGTTCTGACTGGAGTTTGAACTTGCAACTTCATAGCTCTGAAAACTCCAGTACCACTCATATATTAATGCTTTTTATAATCAATTTCCAAAGTTTCACTATCTCTTTCAACAACTCAGATGCTCAGGTTGGTGTTTGCTATGGAATGCTAGGGAATAACCTTCCAGCTGCATCACAGGTAATATCTTTGTATAAACAGCACAACATCAAGCGAATGAGAATTTACGATCCGAATCAAGCAGCATTGAAAGCCCTTAAAGGCTCCAATATTCAAGTCATACTAGGTGTTCCAAATTCTGATCTTCAAAGCCTTGCTAACCCTTCTAATGCAAATTCATGGATACAAAGAAATGTCAAGAATTTCTGGCCGAGTGTCAGGTTCAGATATATAGCTGTTGGGAATGAAATTAGTCCTGTAAATGGAGATACAGTTCGGTTTGCTAAATTTGTTTTGCCTGCCATGAGAAATATTTACAATGCTATAAAATCATTAGGCCTACAGAACCAAATTAAAGTCTCGACTGCAATTGACATGACCCTGATAGGAAATTCCTATCCTCCTTCAGCAGGTGCTTTCAGGAATGATGTTAGGTCATACTTAGACCCAATTATTAGATTCTTGGCCTCTGTCAGGGCACCTTTACTTGCTAATATTTATACCTACTTTAGTTATGCTGGTAATCCGAAGGATATTTCATTGCCCTATGCGTTGTTTACTTCACCATCAGTAGTAGTACGGGATGGTCAACGCGGTTACAAGAACCTTTTCGATGCAATGTTGGATGCACTGTATTCTGCTCTTGAGAGGGCTGGTGGTAGCTCTGTGGAAGTTGTTGTGTCTGAAAGTGGCTGGCCATCTGCTGGAGCATCTGCAGCCACATTTGATAATGCAAAAACTTACCTGTCAAAATTGATCCAGCATGTTAAAGGAGGTACACCTAAGAGGCCTGGCAGACCTATTGAGACTTATCTGTTCGCCATGTTTGATGAAAATCAGAAGCAACCGGAGATTGAAAAACACTTTGGAGTTTTCTATCCAAATAAACAGCCAAAATATAATCTCAATTTTGGTGCGGAAAAGAACTGGGATATTTCTGCTGAATATAATGCAACAGTAATTCCATTGAAGAGTGATGTGTAAAATTAATATTGTGAGAATTTGTGTGCTATTATTGTATGTGTAATAAGAATATGCCTGTCAACTTAAATAAGAGAACAGAAAAAGTTCGTTGCTTTTATTTTTTTTGGGTACGCCATTTTTTCCTAAAATATCATTGATCATTTAAAAGGGTATTCATATTTAAAGTAAATCTGCAACAGCTTTAGTATTTTATGCAACAAAACACTACAAACTGAAAACATACAACTGTTTCTTTCCAACTGAAATAACAAAGAAAGGTCAAATCTTTTTCTGGGATTCTGCAGCTTCACCCATGTCTAAATTCATATTTCAGGATCTTGCTGCGCTAAATTAAGGTTAATTTCATAATCTAGAGTAAGCATACAAGGACCCCGGGTGGAAAAGTTATTGGTTTACCAAAGATGACTATAAAGCTTCGTCAAGAAACATTTGAGTAGGCGCTGTTGCCATGTCAAATAGCACATCCTGTTCTTGCTCCCATAGGAATGGTGGTGGTGGAGACAGCGGTGGCAGTGGAAATTGTTGTAGCTGCTCCAAGGAATTTCCCAGAACTTCGACACCATCAGTTGCACTTTCAAATCCAGAATTTCCCACATTGGACACAGCTGTTCCGTCTTTGAAATATTCTTCCACATTATCATTTTCCATTTGGCCAAAGCTTCCTAATTCTTCATTTCTATTGATACTAATTCCAACAACACTACAACTGGTATAAGTAGAGGATACCTGATCATTCTGCGGAGAGGAATTCGTACATTTGGGAATTGAAATATCACTGTGGTTTGAGGACACATGAATAGGAAGATTTACACAGCCAAGGGAACCATCGAGATCTTTCTGGTTCTGATCATAGTTTCTGAATTCTGGTTGACTTGCTGTCATAAATTGGGGCTTCAGGAATTGAAAATTTTCTGTCTGTAAACTGAATGATGAAAGTTGGTAATCTTTGAGCATGGTCTTTTGGATTGCATCTTGTTCCCGTTTCAAAGAAAGACGATATTTCTGAAAATAAAACACTTGTAAGGAAGCCAAAGCAAAAAAAAAAAAAAAAGTAATCTTCTTGAAATCAAAAGAAAGAACAGAAATTTTTCAAGAATTATTTAGAGATGATAAACCTGCAAATGGCTTGAAATATTTTCTTTCTTTAGCCCCGGAACATCCATATGCTTAAGTATTTTCTTTGGATGAGCACCTAAAAATTGAAAATAAGATCAAGAAAGAAATAAGCTATCACTATTAAATTATTATCAACAGAATTTATAGGACCAAGATGAATGAATTTAAGTCATGTATGGAAGCTCTTACCATCAATGCCTAATATCCTGATTGCTTGCAAAAATCTGTTATGCAGCTCATTAGTCCAAATTAGCTTTGGCTTCTTGGAGGCGTGGTCTTCCTCCTTATCTTTATCTATCCCCTCTAGCTCTTTTCTTTTGCCTTTCTGGGGACTTAGCTCTGTAGTATCTAAAAATGATAGACACTCTGAAGTCTCATTCGATGAACTCTCAGGAGGCAATTCCCTCACTGATTCTCCAATGGCTACATTTTGCTTTTGTTTCTTAATATATGAAAACTGCCAAAGGTTTTTTACATTGTTCATGGTGATCGGTTTCACAAGATAAAACATTGCCCCTTTGAACAGACAGCCTAACATGGTATTCTCATTGTTATCAGCTGACAAAACTACAAGAGGGATATAAGCAAAATCCAACACAAATCAAACATTGTTATAGGATTTAATTTAAGTACATAAACATCATATTACAGGGGAAAAAAACAAGAATCAAAGGAGCTACTTACCCACAATAGGCAAGCAGGACATTTCTCCCATTGTTTCGAGGAGCTCATATTTATCCATATCAGGCAAGTGAACCTCTGTCAGAACAAGGTCCAGTTCATCTTGTCTCTCACTTAAAATGCGCAATGCATCAGTAGCTCGTCTAGCCGTTGTAACTGCAGGTGAAGACAGGATAACTGAGTTTCAATTTCAGCATACAGAAACAGAATTTCAATGATATATAAAGACTATTCGACGTGAATCTAAATCAAGAAACTGAATAATCTCCATTGCATACCTTTATATCCAAATTTATGAAGCATTTTTGATACAATTGTAAGGCATGTAGAATCATAATCCACAACCAAGATGCCAAAACCTATTGGACTTTTTACAACATTTTCAATGTTGTCAACTGAGAAAACCTCTTCAATAGTCATGTTTTTTCAAAAAAAATATTCTGTGAGAGGAAAATATAATTTGTTCGAGCCGACACACACAGCTTCAAGAGATATAGAGGCCTGTATATAAGGATTTTTCAGCATGTTCATGTTGAACTTTCTATAGTATTCTATTTGTACAGATAGATGGCCAGCTGGAATTCCGTATTAGGAGTCCATTAATTCCAAATTTCTAAGTTAGCAAGAACTGGCATTTGAAAATTAGCCATAAAAGGTAAGAAAGAAATCTGAGAAGGTAATACAGGCCTCATTACCATTAATAAATCTATTGAAGTCAAGAAATATAATTGCACTGCCATTTATCTTTATTAAGACTGCCATATATGTTGTTTCCGATAAGACTCAAGGTCATTAGTATTACGACTCATTTTTGAGCCATGACTGTCCTAGGACATAAGAAGACTTAAGGTCACCTAAACCTATAGAACCCTCTCATAAATTATTAATTACTAAAAAAAACCACGCTACTCTTATCCCAAGATGGGAACCAAAACAACTATTTTTTATCATTGATTACCATATCAATCCTCTATAAGATAAATATTTACCATTATTTTAATTATAACTCATTCATATGTTGCTCAAGTATTTAGACTAAAGTAAAATAATACCAAACCACACACATACTAAGAATATTCTAAACTATATCATTATTATAGACCTTAACAATCCATTGAGCTCTAGAGTAAAACTT
Source organism: Reutealis trisperma (assembly GCA_947687605.1). Taxonomy (NCBI): domain Eukaryota; kingdom Viridiplantae; phylum Streptophyta; class Magnoliopsida; order Malpighiales; family Euphorbiaceae; genus Reutealis; species Reutealis trisperma. Next base: position 2,379,802 of record CANTUT010000033.1, on the reverse strand, counting down.
TCAAAATACAACATAGTATATACAACATAAGACTAAAAGTAGCAACGCAATTTCTAAGTGAAGACGTAGAACTTGGAATTTACCTTACTGATCTATCAGCTGATCCTGAAAATAAACAACAACTATGGAGTGAGAGAAAACTCCGTGAGTACGAAATAATATCATACAGATTAATCAATAGTGTATGCTCAAAGGTGATTCCTTATAGCAATAAAGTAAAGTAAGTCAAAAATTATTCTTATGGAACAGTTTTCCCGTATATGTATGTATAGCAAATTTTATATTTTTTAGCAGAACAATTCCTTTCTTGGAAACGGTATGTTTCCTCCATAATCAATCGAGTAGCAACATACGCCTTGCTCACTCTCATATACTTCATCACACGTACAACTGATCAGGCCATATGTACTGAGAACCTTAAACCCTTCCCAACTAAGGTTCGGATATTTTTTATCCTATGCGCGGTTCAATTACCATTGTACACAATGTTTGATAAATTGTCCCACATCAGAGAAATATTCTGCTTATCATGGTATCATTATACATTTACCATTTTATCCATGAAAGGATTCAATAGATAATACATCAATAAATCATTAGATTCCCATCCTTCATCACATTATCAGCTCAAAGCAATATAGGCTCAATTGGCCAAATGCCATGAAAGAATGTTTGATTCATTTTGGTCCAACAATCAATAAAGTAGATAATGCTTGCCAAGAATTGCAATGCATTTCAAATTGGAAATAATTTAACATTTATACTTATATTTAAAGCTCAAGTTGCAAGATATTGTTAAGTACTCACCTCTTACTCCTTAACTTCTATATCGATAATACTTAATACAAATTATAGCGAGGTTTCTCGGTACCCCGAGCAATACCCTTGCCGTTCGATTCTACAAATACATCCAAACAATGTACATCAATTTCTATTCCTTTAGCTTTCTAACCAAACTCTATCTATTTCATATAAACATATCATTTACCCCTTGCTTACACATGTCATGAGCTAACTCAATATCCTTCAAATATTTTTCATAGCACAATTAAGGAAACACATGTAACATCAACATCTAAGTACATTCTCAATGATCTTATTATAGGATCACGAATGAGGAAATTTATAAAAATGTTAATGAGATAATCTAGTAATAAGTCATGAACACTAGGACAAACCATTCAATATGGCCAAAACATAATTGCCCATGGGTGAAACCTCAGCCGTGCCATCACCTGTGGGAGGCTACTGGATGAATTTCTAAATTTTTCTTATCACACGGCTGGAACCCTAGTGGTGTGGTCATCCGTGTCTACCCAACTCCCCTTGATCTTCTCATGCTTTTTTTGTTATCTCTTACTTACTAAATCCCAAATTTCTCCCATTTTCATATTCACTCATCTAACATACAAACTAAGTCCTCCCTTAAATCCCTCCATCAAAATCAACCATAGAAATCAAAAGGAAAGTATATACTTGCTAACAACTTATCATTCTTAGGTTAGAAACAAAGGAAGAAACACTTAAACATAAAATTTTACCTTGAAATGTTTTAAATTTGGTCCTATGTTGAAGAACAAGTTGAGAGATTTTAACTTTTAGTGAGAATGTGATTTTGATGTTAGGTTACAAATGAAAAGAATTTACATATTTTCACTTTATATGTAAATGAAATCAATGGTGGTGATTTAATCTCACAAGATCAATGTTCACATTTTTTGCTTGAGATGGATGGTTAAAATTGATCAAAGTAGATAGTTAAGATTATCTTTAAGTGTATGATGACTTGGCTCCATAATGATTAGTTTTATAATCACCAAAGTGTCAAAGTTGACAAAAGTCAACAAAAATAGCTATCATCCAAGTGGTAAATAATCTAACCTAACCTCACCCTAACTTTTAGTTAACTTATTCTAACCTTAATTGAGTTAAATCCCACTAAGTTTGGACCTTGGTAGGCTGGCCATCCCATGGGGTTGGGTCTTGAGTCCAAGGCCCATTAACAAGCCCGTCCAAATACGTTTTCCGAACTTAAAAATTTTCCGTAACTTTTTCCTTCCCCTTTCACTTGGCATTTCAAATCCTATCTTCCCATATCATAATAAACTTAATTAAGACATATTACCTTAAATTAACTCAATAAAATGCACATGAACGTTCACACTTCATAAAGATACATAATCATGCACTTAACATCAAAAAATATTTCTTTCATCTCATCATTATATCATTGGCACTATACTCATAAATATTTATACTTTATAGTATTATTGTAACTCTAATGAGCTATGGAAATCTTGGATATTACATTCGATAATGAGTTTCCATCCAAAGAAGCATATGCATAAAAACACCTTTAATAAGTTACTTTTGATATCTATTTTGTTATCTTGGAGCCCCTGGTTTTTGTAAACTTTTACATCATAAATTGCTTTTCATGCACAATCGTATGACATTAACCAGAAAAGCGACAGATTCTTCCTAGCAAACCTGGGAATGTTTTAGAGTCCATTGATACCTTACAAGTCTCAGATCCCAATGACAAAATCAAATAAACAATAAAAGAAAATCGGTTAACTGGCTAGCTGTTACATATGGGACCAATCTATATTCGAATAACAGCCAAATTTCTTGGCTTGCAACGAGAGAAGCAAATGAAACTTTCAAACACTTCGTATACATTTTGGAACAACTAACAAATAATTGTTAACCATTATTATAGTTCGCATATTCACTCCGTAAATTAATAAATAACAAAAACAATTGGCTACATTCATGCAAAAAGAACACGGATCTTCTTATATTCTACAAAATCACCGAAAACTTCTAAAAGTTCAGAAGCATTTACTTACAATGTTACTCCTCATTTTATCCACAAAAGTTAATATTCTAGCTCTACAAGGAATATAAACTTTACATTTTAGTTTGCAATGTCCTACTTGAACAAAAGGCGGCGTCTCACAGACTTTGGAAGGTTTGGATTTGAGACTTTCCTCTTTTCTTTTGATCTCACATCATCTTGATTTTCAGAAGTATTGGCTACATCTTCTCCTCCAGTTTCATGAAATTGCACTTTAGTGGAACGATAAAATTCAGTTATACTCAGTTGGACAGCTTTTGACTTCACTGATTCTGAATTTCCATTGGACCCCTCAGATTTTAAGATTGAACACTTTCTTCTTTTTGATTCTTTCAGTTCCTGCCAGTATTCAGTCACAAAAATAAACAATTATGTGGCACATCAAGAGGCAATCTCACTTCCAAGATACTTGTATGCAATGGACAACACAATGAGTCAATGAACAAAAAATCTATAACATAGTTTGATATTTCAATGATCGGTAATCCAAGTTCATCAAAGCACACAGGGAACTCAGCAGCAAATAAAGAAAATATGTCCTCTGTTTAGTCAGGTAGATTTGATGTCATCATTGTTCTTGTCCTTTTCAATCGAAACTATCATCCTTGTTCTGCCACTGCATTACCATATAGAAAACAACATCTCTGCAATTTTTTCTGCGATCAAATGTTATAACTAACTTCTCCAAAATGCGGACCTCTATTTGTTGTATTTCTACTCTTGTTCGTTCTCATTCATTTCATGATCCCACGTACACTCATTTAAGTATCCTGTGCTGCTAGAACATAGCGGGTGAACTGTCAATTTCTTAAAGTTCCTAGTTATGGGTGCCCAAAAGCAATTCTCAGCCACTCATTTAAGCATACCGCTTCCCTCCCTCAGCCTGGCAATATTCATTACATCTACTTACAATGCATAGTAGGGCTAGACTTATGAGCCCATATTTATTCCAGCATAAAAATTAACCCATGCAACTATTCACATGAGATTTACATTTTGCCGTGTATCTACTTTTATTTGCAAAAATTTGAGCCCTGTCTAGTTAAGTTAATGCCTATGGCCAAGACCTGATTACAGAAATCTTGAAAAATAAAATTAAATTAAAGAAATTTGAACAAGGCAGACAAAGAGAGAGAGAGAGAGAGAGAGAGATGAAATGGAAACATACTTTCTCATGTAAAAATCTGTCAACTGCGTCTGGAAAAGCACCACGAACCAGATCCACATTTTCATCTGTCAACAAGAACCAACTCCCATCATCAACATAACTATGGGGAACACTGTGATCTTCCAATTGATCAATTGATTCATCAATCTCTATAATATCTTCTTGTTGGTTATCTAATTCTTCCACAGAGTCTGTATGGATATCACTGCAAACTGTGAATGTAGCTTTCTTCCACTTGATCACATAAGACTGGTGCCCATATCTTATTTTGACACGCTGAATAGAATCAAATTCATATTGCCCATATAACATTGTTTTCTCTGACCTTCCGGTCATTTGTCTCAAGTATATGGTGGACAACATGGGAAGCATCCTCTGCCGAATGTAAGATGGTTCCCAAAGCCGATGAAATACCAAGAAATCAACCAGCATCTCTGTATTTGGGCTTCCCCATGATAAACATGGACCATCATCTTCTGCACCAGGAAAGTACTCAAGGCTTAATATAGGACAAGAAACACTAGAAAAACAATGAAATTCTACCACAGCAAAACAAAGTTAAGACAGGCAAGCCAATTATGGTCCCCAGCCCTAGAGAAACAATTTCAAATTTATCCCCATGTAACTCCTATGATCATGCCGCCATTCACACCAACACTAAAGCCAGCCCCTACCCAAGTACCACTATCACCACCCCTCCAAAATAAATAAATAAATAAACAAAACAAAATAAAACACATTCCAAGGTTCAATTGACATTATTCAATAATACAAGGAACAGAACTCCTCACAGATTAGGGCATCAAAGTTGAGAGATCTCATGAGTATTTTGTATTGCATTCAATCCATATGATCAGAAAAACTATAAGTTATATTCTCCAGTATTGAATTAATGGCTTAAGGAAAACTCATTTGACTACATATACCAGTAAACTCTCCATGATTGTTGCGCAAATACATATCAATGATATCATCATTTGGAAAATTTGGCTCCATGACAATCTTGTTACAAACTCTTATCTGCCAATTTTCATGCTTTTGTAGCTCCTTTTCTTTGCGATCCTGGGATGGAAACACCATGAAACGCTTTTAATAATAGTAGAATTAATCATATACTAATATTGCATATGCAAAAAGTTAAGCCATTCATAATGTAACTAAAAAAGCAAAGGTTAATATAAGATCTCAATAATAACAAAAAGGGAAAAACATAAAGGCACACCTTATTACAGCAGAAGCAATTACATTTAAACCCCTCTGGTTTTCTTTCGCAACCCTCACCGTACCTGGTGCCACAGAACTTGCAATAAGAATTAAAATGTGCCCGTTTGCTCCCAGGATGCCCACAAAAGGAACAATGAGAAGTTTTTGACTTAGCCAAGTTCTCATCTTGATCAAGCGTAAAATGTTCCACAACCCTTGAAGCGCCTTGAAATATGTGAGCATTTCCTTTGCTAATTTCACGTAAACTACACAAAAACATGCTTAAATTATGAGGTATTCATCTTAAGCTCAATGCTTTTAATTATAAAGAAGAAAAAATGAAAATTTAGAATGAATACAGAAGCAAACCCATTCAATATCTCATCTTCGCTGAAAGCTTGGACAAAACGAAGAGCTGTGTCAACCCCAATCCCCTGCACTCCATTTAGGTCATGGTCATTGCCAACCAAAAGAGAAATGGCAATCAAGTGTTTTCTCTTCAACCCAAGACCGACTTCAATATCAGATATTTGGTAGCATTCAAATGGTTCCTACACACAATGAGATTTTTATGGTTCCAAAAATGGAAAAGAACCAACAAACAAAAGCAATTAATTATCCATTCAAAAGAATTCATGTGACCAAAAAAGGTTGTTGACAGATTGAAGGAACCACATATACAAAACTAATTACTTGCATACATATGCATGCGTGACGGATTTAAATTACCTCTAGGCCAATAAATAGTAAAACTGAGAATTGAGTTTTAAACTAGAGGATTATAGAACTCCAATATCATGTGTGCATTGTTCCCATTACTATGTGTCCGCTATGGTATCTCCAATTATGCAAGGCCAAGCTTTACACAGGGACCAGTTATTTTAGGTAAAGATAGAAAATCAGAAAACCATGTTGGCAGCTATTACAAGTAGCTAATAAAGGATGAAGAATTTTGACAACATACAGGCTGCAGGTATGCAAATGCAATAGCTAGCGAAATTGACAAAAACTTACTTTTGTATTAGGTCTAAGGCATTTAATCACACATTTAGCTCCAAAGAGAAATGCATCACTATCAGCAGTGATACAAGCATCTACATGACCTTCACGATTTAGCTGAGCACACAATGCTTCAGCTTCACCATTTGCTTTTATAACTGGCATTCCAAATAATTCAAGCAATTCCTACAAAACCACTTCAGCAACTAACAAATCCATAAAACAAAATAGTCAATCACTATAGCCATCATGATAATATAAAGAAGCAACTAACCACGCAGTCTTCAACACATTTGGAAAAAGCTCGATTCCTCTCTACCGAGACACCCTCTTCAGCCACAGGCAAAGTCGAGACGTCAACGCCGGAGGAACGGAAAAAACGAGCAATCCTAGCCCGAGATTTCAAAGGTGACGGGGTCCCATCAACCACAAAAACTGGAAATGCACCAAACTGCAAAAATAAATTCTCTCACTTCCAATTATAAAACAAACCGTAAATATTACAAGGCGTTTGCTTTTAAAGGAGAGAAAGCGAACGCAGACCCTGGAGAAGAGGTTGATGGTACGAAAGAAGGTGAGGCGGAGATGAGGTTTCCGTACATAAGTCTTGATTGCGGTCTCGTGTTGAACAACCCAATAGGAAAGATCGACTGCGACCCGTTTATCTCTCAAGAAATCGGGTCCTTCAGGACGGGCGTAGGGTTTAAGTAAATCCCAGAATTTGCTTCCCACCCCCATTAAATCTTTGCTACTTAAGAAATAGAAAACTGGTTCAAACAAGGAGGCCAGACGTAAATGTATAACATTGTCAACAGAATTTAGAGTTCTTTTGTGGTAATAACTAATAACCAGAAAGAAGGAAAGAAGATGAAGCAGCAGAGCAAGGGCGAATCGGCGAGATTTTGTGCCGTTATGTGTCACGAGTCAGAAGTTAGAGGTCTGTTCACTTTCAGATGGCAAATATTTGATGGGCCTGGGCCTAGAATTTCAGCAATGAGATAGCCTACAGATTTTAACACTAACAATAAGTAACGTCAAAATACGTTATTATACTTGACAAAATTGCATGTAATCATAAAAATTTTAGAAATATAATCTATCATATTATACAATTTTAATCATCAAAATTGGTATTGATGGATTGAGATTTTATGAAAAAATAATTTTAAATTTTAATAAAATGGATAGTTGTATTATTTATTAAATTGATAAATTTTATTAGCCTATTTTCAATTGATCTATATGTATAGGTTAAATAATAATTGACATTATATTCAGTGTATGTAATTCTGTAGTAATGCATCTCTCGACCAAATACAATAATAAATTATATTCAAATCCTCTATTTCTCATGCTCAAAAACTAAATAAATAAATTGACATGGTAAAAAGTAAAAACTTAGTTTTAGCAAATCTTTGTTTATCTTCCATTTACTATGAAGTCCTTAATGATCAAAAGATTAGTAGGAAAATGTTGAAACAAGCAAGCAGCCAGAATCCAGAAGTTGCAATCAACATATACATCGGATTCGTGTTTGACTAGGGTCCACATGTCCCATGAAGTTGAGAATCTTTGCACTTATAAATGGCAAATAGAAAATGGCCACATGTGCAAGCTGCATGACCAAAGCTGGACGGATTCAATTAAGCATATCCCAAGCAATCTCTACACCTCTTGCCGTATCTTCTTCTATGGGTTTGCTGTACTAATTACAAAACAAGTTGCCCACTAGGCCATGCTTGCAGCCATGTACGTCGCTCTGCTACAATTTTTGACTTGCATATCATACTCTACTGCATGTTTTCGGGTGCATTTAGAATTGCAAGCTGAAATATTGTTTAATTGCTCTCTAAATGGAAAGGGAAAAAATTAATTATTACAATCAGCTTGTCCAATGTCCGACAAATTATATGAATTTTTATGAATTTAAAAAAAAATTTATTTAAATTTAAATGACTTTTAATTTGTAAATATATTGGTTCACTTAAAAAGTTGCACTTAACTGATTCCCTTTATAAACTAATTTCCTATACTATCAAAGAAATTTGTTTATATAATTCCCTAAGAAAAATTTGGTGACATCATATAAATCGACAAAACCTATTATCTATACTTCAAAAGTACTTTTATTTTATTAACTCTTATCTCATGCTAAATAAAATCTTATACTCTCTCTGCTTTAAAATAATTGTCTCTTTAAAAATTTTATTTTATTTCAAAATATTTGTCATTTTAGAATTTCAATAAAATATTTATTATTTTTTTTTCAACTTTATCATCACTTTATTCCTCTATTAAATATTCACATTAATTATTTTTATTTTTTTCATCAAAATTAAAAAGGGATATTTTAGTATTTTTAATTTATAATTATGACAATTAAATGACTTTCTTGATATATGTGTACTCTTCTAAAATGACTATTAATTTGAAATAAAGATAGTATTTGATTTTGAATTAGTGTGTATCTAGCTTAATATTTTTTTTAAGAATAAATTATCATTTATAAATGACATTGCTCCAATCAAATTAAAAATAAATTATCATCTATAAATTGTATTGCTTCAATCAAATTAAGTCCATCTTTTTAATTCAGATAAAGACAAACTATTTATGTCAGAACTAAAAATTTGCAAACGAAAAAAAATTATTATTTATGTCTGAATCAAAGAGTTAAATTCATATTAATAAAAAAGGAAACAAGTTTCATTTACCAATTAGGCTAATATGAGAGTAGATTTTTTACCATTTTTATGTTGAATAATTCCCTTTGTCGTAGTCAATAAAGCCAACCTGCTTGAGCTAATTCTGCTGCTTAATTTGTTTATCAAAATGCTTTTTAACGAAAATAAAAATATATAGTAATAGCGTAAATACCCATTGTTAATTTAGGAGATAAATTAATGATAATCAAACAAAGTAAGAAAAACTTTGACCCGTTAACAACAAATATCATCATATTCCAAAAATGGCCTACTCTTGAAAATGAGGTCCCACAGTGCAGACAACATTCAGTTGTCAAATCCCACATGAAGGAAATTATAGAGATCACGAGATCACTAATGCTTGTACGCTCCAAGTGCCCACCACATGTCATCATCAAACTTACAACATTAACCCTTAATTATAATAATTACACTTAATTAATAAACCCACTTATTATAAACCATATTCCACCTGATTTTTATCATTATATCACCTTAATTAACAAGTGAATGAGTCCAACCAAGCCAAGACATACCCCACACGTACAAAGACCTCAACTATCTCTTTCAAATCTTATTCATAATAATCAACACACTTCCTTATTTTAAAAAATTTAGAAAATCAGTGTTTGATTTTGTGATGTTAAAATCGTTTTCAAAATTTTTAGATGTTGAATTTTAATTTTAATTGAAAGAAATTTACTAAAAATAAAATATATAAAATAACTAATAGTTTGTGGATCTTAATCGGATAATTATTAGTGTCCTTATTCAAAATTATAAAAATGTCAAAGTTAGGTAAAAAGAAAGGAAAAGAAAATGAAAGAGATAAAGATGAAGAAGCATCCTGGCTTCTGCAACTAGCGTCATTTTTCTGATTTAATTTAATTTAACTATATCTATTTTATATACCAAGTTTCATACACATGTTAGTCACTTGCACGAGCAGGTGTTAGACGAGTTTCTTATTACTGCTCCCGCCCTATCGATATAATTTTATGTTCCTCCTACCCGCTTTAAAGCGGGCATATCATTCCGAATATATGTATTTATATACATTCACACGCGCAATATAAATAAAAAGTGCAAAAGCTAAATTAGAATTTCAAAATATTTCTGTATTATTTTATATCCTAAAAATGTTAAAAATTAAAAATTTAAATGGGAGTTTGAAATCTTAAATACAAAAACTAAGTAATAAAATAAAATAGACGTCACGGATGGCGTTTTAATTAAAACTAAATAATAAAAATTACAATAAAAATAATAAATTTTTATAAATTGAAAAAACTGCTCGATTAGGGCTAAAATGATGGAATTTAATCGAAAAATGATATCGCTGATCGTCAAAAGATATAACTTTAAATCGTTGACCTGTTTTCTTTTATACCAAATATTTGCAAGACTTAAATCGCAACTGGTTCGGATTAGTATTTTCTGTATGCATCATTTTTTGTTTTTCATTTTGATTTATTTTTTTAAATAATTATTTAATATATATATATATATATATATATATATATATATATATATATATATATATATATATATATATATATATCATTATCTGCCTCAACTCAAATTCAATTCGAGTTTAAAATTTAAAATCAGTCTTGCACATAGCTGGTACCAGCGGGTAGATTAAATTGTCATACCTAGTTTTTAATATGTAGATTCTCAATTGGAAGTTACCTCTCTCTTTCTTCTGTTAATTTCCTTTTTAAAACCCTCACTCCTCACTTGATTTCCACTTCACTCTCTTGTTCACACCATTTCCGTTTCTCCATTTTAAATTGTGAATTTTTTCTTTATCAAAACAATGGGTTTTTCAAATGATTCATTTTCAGATTCAAATTCCAAACACAGAAGCCATTTCCAAATAGAGCCCAGGCCTCGAATGCTCAAAGATTTTCTCCTAGATGATTCAAATTTATCATTTCCTAAAAACCCAACTGATGATTCTACCATTGCAACTCTCATCTCTAAAGATCTCAATCAAGGAAAGCTGTTAAAAACTCGATCAACCTCTGCATTTCAAGCATTGGTTAATGCAGTCAAGAATTTCCACTTCACCGGTGTTAAATCTCCATCGATTTTACCCAAAAGCCTTTCTCGGAAGCTGTCTAAAAAGAGCAGCAGAGAGAGTACTCAAAGCAAATTAGAAAGTGAAATCAAAATTACAGTCACAATCAAAGACATCATACGGTGGAAATCATTTCGAGACCTTGTCGAAGAGAAATCTCCACCGTTGGATTTAGCATTCTCTCCAAGTCATTGCACAACCACCACCCTAACTGGCTCCACCGTCACTACTACTACTACTCCTTGTAGCAGTAATGGGTCAAGCTGGTGTGATAGTGATTTCACCTCAGAGTGTTTACCGTTCTGGAACAGCAATTCTGAGGAGTGCTGCGACAATGGGGCTGAATTGGGTAAAAAAAAATTACCATTTGTCGGCGAGGATTCAACGGAGGCGGCAACAACCGTGAAGAAAACAAAAACAAAAGTGGGACCGAAGGTGAGCATTATTTAGTGCATCGCATCTTTAATAAAATATATTGTGTCTGCAGGTGAGGGTCCTTAGATTGGTTAGTTTATGATTTAAGTGGCGGTGATGGTGTGTCTTTTAGCGAGATTTTGGTTGACCTTGTCTGTCCTGTACGGCACCATGTAATTTAGCGTCTCTTGTCTTTCTTCAGTTTTATCAGATGGGACAAAAAAGAAGTTGCAGCATGTCCCTTGCCCTAGGCAATTACATGAATAATAATTCAAACTTGTTACCTAGCCAACCACTCTCCGTCCTACGTCCCATGATAATAGCTTAATTTTTATTTTTTTAACTTGTCGTAGAGCCTTCTGTCATACATATAGATAGTGCAGCGTTAATAAAATATAAAAATAATATGCATTTCATTTGCATGTGTATTTGTTTATTTTCTATTTTTTTGTATATACATTCCAAAAAAAAAAAATGATTTGTTTTCTTTTTAATAAAATGATCAATTTATTAATTTTTTTAATATATCATGATTTAATGTGCATCTTTATCGATAAAAGTCATCAAATTCTAAAAAAATATTAATTATATTTTTTTTAATTAGTGTGGAAGTCAAAACAAATAGGGGTTGAGAGAATACTTTTTTTATTTTTTATATTTGGGTTTTAAATGGAGATAAAAAAAAAATTTCAAAGGTTTGAACTCTTTTTTTAAGGTCAAATCATTTTTTCTTAATAGTGATTATTTATAATGGTATATTAATTATATATCCTTTTTTTTTTTTTTTAATTTAACACAATAGGACATGTTTTTACCATTTATAATTGTGTAAAATGCATGTGTGATAATATTTTGTAAAATGCTACATGTTGTAAATTTTAACATATGAGATAGTCTTATATCCGAAATTATAGTGATTTCATATATAATTATCATATATTAATAATATCATAACATTACATCAAACTTTTGGAACATGTAGCAGAATTGAATGTTTATTTACGTTCTGTTATAATTAAATTGATAATGGATGCGTCTAGTCAATTGGGTAAGTTTAACTAATTAATTTTGGATGTTGATGGGAGGAAAATGAACAGGTAGAGGAGAAGCAACAGAATAGCCCAGTTTCAGTAATTGACATTGAATTTGAAGAAGATGAAGAGTACTCGAGCTTATGTTTTGATCAAAGCCTTGCCACTATGCAGAGTATGTAAAGAACCATAAAAATTCCATTCTTGTTATTCAAATTCCTCGTTTATAGAGTGGGCTAATGGCTGTTTAATTTTTATATATAACAGGGAAAAAAGATAAGATTATGCAAAAAATCCGACGGTTCGAGAATCTGGCTAGAATTGAGCCTGTCAACTTAGAAAAATGGATGTCAATAGAAGAAAACAGCAGCTCTGCAGAATATGAAGAAGATACAAAGATAAACACCAGCAATGAAGAAGAAGAAGAAAAAGAACGGCAACTATTGAATCATGTTAAAGAAACGAGTTCACTAAGGGACAGCAAGGACATTAATTTAGAAAGACTATTGCTTGATTTCTTTAGAGAAGAATTGGGTAGAAAAATATATCAAAGTGAAAATTATGGAATTGAATGTGAGATATTAAGCAGAGCAGCATCTTGGTTATGTGGAGAAAATAGGGAGTGGACTGGATGGGATAAGAGGGAGGCTTGCATTAGAGATATGGGTAGAGAATGGAAATGGAACAAGTTTGAGGAAGATCAAGAAGAGGTAGCTGTGGCAATTGAGAATGAGATGATGAGTCTTTTGCTCGATGAGTTATTGCTTGATATAATTTCTTACTGATTAATTGGGATTATTAAGAGCAGACTGCAGAGTGTCATTGGCTATTACAAATCTTGATTTAAATTAGGGCATAACTTATGCCCTGCCCATCTTCCTCCTATGGTCTTATATATTAGCCTCGACCTGTGCTGAAATTTTGTAGAATGATATATGTACATAAATAAAAGAAAAGAGATGCTACCGTTCCTTAGCATATATTATTTACCATTGGTTATTTATTTCAATTTTATAATAATTTTTTAACCGTTGAAATGTGATTATTATTAAACCTCGAATTAAAACTAATCTCTATCATATGACAATAGAGACATTGAGTGATTTAAAAAAATATTATTATTTGCGTTAATTACTATCTTATTTGAACAGGTTGCATCTAAAACCAAGTCACACCTTACCGTGGATCAACGAGCTATTGCTGGAATTTTTTTTTTCCAGACCGCAAATTAATTGCATGGGTGAAAATGAAAAAGAAAAAGTTGACTTCCAAAATCTAAACTTGACCTGTAATTTAGCTAGGCACGTGTAGTTGATGTACCTCGAACTAAACCCATAAGTTTTTTTTTTTTTTAACTCCATCAATTTCTTTTGCTTGAATTGGTTCATTAATTGGCTTTTCAAGCTTTTTTTTTTGTTGTCAAATTCAATTGGTGATATTTAAATAAATATAAATGTACAAATCGGAGTAATGATGATAATCTTTTAGCAAACATTCAGTTTAAAACATATAAATAATAATTATTTTATATGTGAAATTATTGTAAATATTTCTCTAGGTATGTTAAAAATATATATATGTATGTGCACAGTCGGAGAAAATGAGCAATGAACATGTTTCTATGATAATTCTAGTAAAAGCTGGCCTTGAAGTTTGGTTGATAAAAACTATGGGCTGGATTCAGAAAAGGAAATGTTACAAAGAGGTACGACTGTGCTTTCATAAATCAAGAACATGTGGGTCGCTCAGAGCCCTTTCTCTGCCACTGTTCTTTGATTTCCAGCTGAAATGCGGACCCATACATACATCCACCATTGTTGCCCACATTGCCTAGTAGCACAACTATATTTTCTACATGAAATTGATTTTTTTCCAGAAAGTATTTATTGTTGCTGAGAAAAAACTGCTTGAAAGTATTTTTTACTTATGATCTTAAATACATGAAATTTAATTTTTAACAATAAAATACTAATACGATACTTTTTAAATAATAAGTCAATAATTATTCAAACACCCATGTCAAATAAATCTAAATTTTAATTTAAAAAAAATTATTCGAAAAAAAAATTATTTCATTAAATTTAAGATTTTGTTTGGTATGATGGATTTTAATAAGAGATTTTATAAAATTCATAAATTTATACTAAATCGATATAATCCAAAAGATAGTTAAAATATATGGATTTTGAAAAATTCCTCATCCTCCAAAATTCTTTATTTTTTAAGATTTTAATTTTCCACCTCCTAGATGGAAAAGTCCAAAATCTATTATTTTTTGTGTATATGGGGTTGTAATTTTTTTTTTATTTCAAGATTATCTCTAACAATTTATTGATTTTATAATCAATTCAAACAGTATAATTCTTAAAATCTATAAATTCCATAATTCATGGATTTAAGAATCCCTCAACTCAAATAAAGCCTAAGTAGAATATCTCTTTTTTAATTTTGAAATAAACAGTGTATAAATATATAAAGAGATAAAAATATCAGTATATGTTAGAAAATAAATCTCATATCAAATAATAATAAATTATATAAAGTACATATAAACGAGTGGTATTGAAACTAATACAAATCAATTAATTTTGTATAAGGAGATTCTAACACTTGTCTAATTGTATATTATATTTATTTATTTATGATTTAAATTTAGTTTTTCTCTCAATTTTATATGTTTGTCTATTTTGAGTTGAAAAAGGCTTCATGATTGAGAATGGAGAGGGAACTTTAGCTGGGTAAAGTAATTGGGTTCCAAACTCTGGCAGCTTTTCAAAGGCATAATATTTCGATCACCACTAATCATCTGCACAGACATAACAAAATATTAACTTTTACTCTGATTATATTTAGTTTAATGATAATTACTAATTAGAGATTTGATTTTTGCATTTTATCTCAAATTCACCTCTATAATCCTTATTCTTCACAATAAATGAAAATTTATAAATATAACCCTTTCATGAAATAAAATGAGTAGCCAAGAGTTCACCTAATAACTAATTGGATATAATTATTGTTTTTTTTTAAAGGTAATTTGGATATAATTATTGTTATTACTGTATAATACTAAAATGATTTTTTTTTTTTATACATTTAACTTTTGTAATTAAGGAGAAGGAGACGTCAAAATTTGAACATTAATTTTTGCATTACTACTCGAACTATAACAGTAGCTCTCTCTTTGACTTTTTACCATGAGAGTGAAAACTCTACTGTTTTACTAGGATTTCCAAATAAGCAAATTAGGGGGAGTAATTATGATTATTAAGTTTGGATAACATAATTTATTAATTATACATATGGTCAATCACAATAAATATATTTTTTTTTTCTCAAAGAAAATAGACTAGCATTAAACTGGATAGAAATCCAAAATCAGTACAAGTATATGAAATACAGCAGATATAGCCTAAAAGACTTATAGTTCGTATATAATTTGCCCTCAATAGGATAATTTTGACTTGGGCTTAAAGTCCATACAACGACCAGATCCAAAGCCTATATAATTTTACCTATTTCACTTTTGCTCCTTACTCTGTAACTCTTTCTAAAGAGTTTTGTCATCATCATCAAGAGCCAAATTAGCACTGGCGATGGATAAGACTCAAACAGAGACAATGAAGTTGAGACAACCAAAAGTAAATTACACCGATAATCAAGAGATTCCGCCATCCACTGTAATAATTCTCCATAAGCAACGAATCGATGATGGAGACTTTCTCTCTCTCCGAAACTCAGCCATCGCCTGAAGAAAGCACATTTGCCATCACTAGCATTGGAGCTCAGCTAACCAACAAGCAAAAACATCATAGCAGCCTGATCTGAACCTCCAGAACCTGAGCTAACCTTCCGTACCCCTCTTAGTAAACCTTAAGAGGAAGAGAAAAGACGAGAGAGAAGACTGCACCATTCTTAATTCCTGTAACAGTAATTAATTTTACAAACTTAATCCACAATTTGCAAGTCCAAGGCGGCCAATGGGTTCATCAGTATAAGACTTTGTGGGTGTTTCTAAAAATCACACTTGCAAATATAATATCTCAGCGTGAATAAAGTCCAAGTACCATTAACTAAAGCACTTAGACAAAATACTAAAGCACTTTTGTTTTAGGAGTAATAAGAAAATAATACAGAAATGAAGGCGTATTTTTGGTATAGGTTTTTGTTGATGTTGAAGATTACTATTATTTTTTTTTTAATTTCGCCTACACTTCGTACATATATTTATTTATTGAGATAAAAATGCGGAACAAGAAAAGATATTTGTATTTTTCACTAAATAAAAAATAGATAAAAGAGTTATATTGATTAAAATATTTTATTACTCATTAATTTAATATATGAAATATATAAAAGTGTATAGTATTTTTTTTAATGGGATAAAAAAATAAAAAAAATCATATTCACTGCTATATTTCATCATTCATTTATTTAGAGAATGTTTAATAGGACGTAATAAAATATATTATAATGTAATCAAATTAATTTTTAATATAAATTTATATTAGAAATTTATTTAATTATATTATATTATATTTCATTACAGTCTACCAAATATAATATTTATATATGAGATAATCATATATTTTATGTGGACAAGAATCTTCCTATTCTTAAATGATTTTAAAAGATTATTTCATCAATTAGTTAAGAGGTTTCTTCATCTTAAAAAAGTCAATCAAATTATTTAATAAAAGTAAATAAATATTTTTTTTTTAAAAAAATGTAGTGATAAATAACACATAACAAAGGGTAATGATCTGGTGCGAAAAGCCCCAGCCTACCCAAGCAGAACCGACCAATCCAAGAAAATCAGGAAGGTCACCTACTTCATCCTGCGGTGCCAAACAAAAACTAAAAATGAATAAAATGAAATTACACTTTAAACCACTATAAAATCTATTGATGGCTATTTTCAGGAAGTAATTTAATTTTTCATCTTATTATTCAGATTGAAGAATCCTCATATTAAAAGTGAGGTATTTTATGAATTTTCCATTAAATGATTTTTATTTTTGGTTGAATTGGAAAATAATTTACAGTATCGGTGCATAGCAAAGAATATAAATAACCTCCTCAAGAGTCAAGTCAAGGCCATCCATGTCTATGTGTAATTGGAATGGTTAACGTAACGAAAACAAAGGCATTTCCAAAGTGGTTGTTTTCAAGTCAACATGCAAATGTATCAATGAACTAATTCAGGCTTTTTTGCATTGTTGTTTAAACTTTTAAAATATCCCATTTTCAATTTTCAAGCTTGAAAACTCGGAGACAAACACGAGAGAAATGAAGAACGAAGAGCAAGCCTGGTCTTTATTTGGAATTTCCCTCACTGATAGACCCAGATGGCAGCAGTTCCTCATTTGCTCTTCTGGCTTCTTCTTTGGATACCTTGTCAATGGCATCTGCGAGGTAATTGCTCTGTTTTGCCCCTTCTATTATTTTATATTGGTTTACGTTCTGTTTTGTTTGTGGGAAACTTAAAAGTTTCAATGTTTTTGCATTTGGCTTCGGTTCAAACTGTTCTGTTCAGGTGGGGTTGGGTGGGAAGGTATTCGGAAAAGAAAATGAGATTGGAATTTAAAAGTGTGATTCTTATAGTCATATTTCTTGAAATTTTCTGGTATCATTGAATTTTATCGAGCAAAATTTTTTATTTTTTCAATTGTTAAGCAAATCTTAACTAAATTGTTGTATAAATTTCAGGAATATGTGTACAACAGGCTTCAATTTAGGTAAGTTTTGTGTTTGATAAAAAAAAAAAAGTTTGATGTGGTAAAGATTTACTTGTTTGTGATGATAATTCCATTGATGGTGTTCATTAATTGTTTCAGCTATGGTTGGTATTTCACATTTGTTCAAATCTTTGTCTATGTTTTCCTGATTTACCTCCAAGGCTTTACTACAAAGCAAATGGTGAATCCATGGAAGACTTATGTGAAGCTCTCTGCAGTTCTTATGGGTTCTCATGGACTCACAAAAGGATCTTTAGCTTTTCTGAATTACCCTGCACAGATCATGTTTAAATCCACTAAGGTAATTAACCAAATAATCCCATTTGCTTTTTTGATTTATTTGTTTCTCTTAATTATAGTTAATACTCTAATTAATTCAAATACAACTGCTGGTGGTGGTGTAGGTTCTGCCAGTGATGGTAATGGGGGCATTTATTCCAGGACTAAGAAGGAAATATCCAGCTCATGAATATATATCAGCTATCCTTTTAGTTGTGGGGTTGATCCTTTTCACTTTAGCAGATGCAAAAACTTCTCCTAATTTTAGCATAATTGGTATTATTATGATATCTGGTGCTCTAATTATGGATTCTTTTCTTGGTAATTTACAAGAAGCTATTTTTACTATGAATCCTGAAACCACACAGGTAATTCCCCTATTTGTTTTTAAATGGGATTCTTAATTTTTATTGTTCTTTCTGACAATTTAACTTTACAGATGGAGATGCTGTTTTGTTCTAGTATAGTGGGTTTGCCTTTCTTGATCCCTCCCATGATTTTGACGGGAGAGTTATTCAAAGCTTGGAATTCATGTTATCAGGTAACCTAACCCATCATTTATTAACCCATAGTCCGAATTTTAAAACTTTATTATCCTGAAAATGACTTTGATATAATTAAAGCGAAATCTCATTGCTAACCATGATCTTACAATTTTAAAGTTAATAAATTTTGTTGTTGTTATTGCTGATAAATAAAATGAAATGCAGCATCCATACGTATATGGTGTGTTGGTTTTTGAAGCCATGGCTACTTTTATTGGGCAAGTCTCAGTACTCTCACTTATTGCTCTTTTTGGTGCTGCCACTACAGCCATGGTATACGCTACTCTTCATTTAATATCATTCAGGCTTTTTAATGCATATATTCAATGTTATTAATGTAAAAATTGACTTTTTCTTTTTTCAATTTAAGCTTTTAACAGTAAATTTTGGATTTTGGTTGAATTGGATTGATCACAGGTAACGACGGCAAGGAAGGCGGTGACATTACTGCTATCATATATAATATTCACCAAGCCATTAACTGAGCAACACGGGACTGGACTCCTTTTGATGGCTATGGGAATCACATTGAAGCTTTTACCAGATAACAAGCCTGCCACTGCCAAAAGGATATCTAACTCTTCATATACAAAACCCAAGATTCAGAAATCTTCCTCTAGTGAAGAAGAGATTATTTTTGCTCAATCAGAAAATAATCAAGATCAAGAAGAGAAGAGGCCTTTTGTCTAAATTTGATATTTTGCTTAGTTCACATAAGTAGGGGAAAAAACAAGAATAACCATTGTCGTATATCTTTATTTTTTTCTTGCCCTTCAAAAGAAGAAAATTGAGATTTAGACTCTTTTACAAACGAACGAATTTTTATATTTATGTGCATGATGCCCAATTAATATTTTCAGCTCAAGTTAAAAAAAAGATTAGATTTTCAGCTTTTCTCAGTTATCTCTCTATGCTTTTCTAAATAATTAACAATCTTAAAAATACTTACGTGATGAAATTCATTATTTTGAGCTTTACTAAAGTGGAGAAACTACCGCTAAAATTCATTGGTGATGTAACCCAATTGTATGCGTGTGGCCGCCACTGGCTAAAATCGAAAAACGACGACGTGACAAGAGAAACCCACCTGCTTGAGTTGCAGACTTGATTTTGACCGAGTTGACCACGTGTCAGGATAATAGCATGCACTATGACACGTAAACACACTTAGTAGTACATGTATCAGGGACGAAGCTATGAAAAAGATGAGATAGTAAACAGTAAATCTTGCAATTTTTGGATGTTACCAGCGGTGAAAAAAATGGCAGACGAAATCACCGTGGAAGAAGAAGACGACGACACCAAAACTCACTCACTGATAACAGAAGAAGAAAAAGATAAAAGAAGACCAGGAGAGCTATGGAAAGGAGAGTACGTGAAAAGCATGGTTTATGCAGGGCTTGATGCCATTGTTACTTGCTTCTCTCTCATTTCTTCCATCTCTGCCACCCAACAATCCTCTGGTAAATTATAATCAGATTGTAATTAATTGTTAATAATGGATTTTAATTGGTAGTCTAGTTTTGAATATGCATCATATTTAAATATGCAGTTAATGTGTTGGTGTTGGGATTTGCAAACTTGGTGGCAGATGGGATATCAATGGGGTTCGGAGATTTTGTTTCAAGCACTACTGAGAAGGATATGGCCATCAAGGAAAAGGGTTCCACAGAATGGGAAGTTGCTAATAATCATTGCTTGGATTTAGACTTAATACAGAAATATCAATCACTTGGGATGGACATCAACGATGCCACCACAGTAATATTAATTATACTTGCTAAGTTTTAATCCGCTCTTTAATATTGGATTTGATAGTAGTTTAAAGAAAATGTTTTGGTGCTAATATTAGGTGGTGGAGATATTTGCAAAGTACAAAGGAATTCTAATAGATGAGAAAATGGCGACAGAGAAAGCGATGCTACCTCCGGATGAAGCAGAGAAGCCATGGAGGAATGGTCTGATCACTTTTGTAGCTTTCCTGGTGTTTGGCAGTTTGCCTCTTCTCTCTTTCATTGTCCTAATCCCATTTACTAACGATGACTCGGTGAAGTTTATTGGTGCTTGTGTGTTGGCTGCTCTAGCTTTGGCATTGCTTGGAATAACAAAGGCTAAGATAGCTGCTCAAAGTTATGGTCCTTCCGTGGCCATCACACTTGGCAATGGTGTCATTGCTGCTGCTGCAGCTTATATTATTGGATGGACTCTTCGGAATGTAGCCCATTTACAAGACACTGGAAACTGAAGCGGCTGGTTGGCTAGCAAAGGCGCTGGTAATTTTGGATAAAAATGTATAATAGATATAGATAATTCAAAGGTCTTTAACTCTTTCAGAGTTCTGCCCTCGAGCGTTTCCTCGAGTTCCGACTCGATTCTTTCTTTTCTTCGTTTGTAGGCCTAAATAAAACCTTTAAAGCCCCCTAAATAAGATCTTCAAAGCCCATAAAAATAAATGGCGCCTTTCATCTAAACGGCACAACACACCATGGGATCGTCGTTTTTTTAATCTTTTTTTCCCCCTACTTGGAGGTGGCTGTCAAACGACAACCAACACTCATAGTTTATATAGACACGACACAATCACAATTCCGTAGTCTGCCTTTTGTAGAGCTATGATCTCTCTCTCTCTCTCTCTCTTTTTTTTTATTTTTTTTATTTTTTATACAAGAAAACAATTGCAATAAACAGCCAAGAAAGTAAAATAAAAAACAAATACACGCTTGTGAAAGATAATTAAAAGGAGAATTAATAACAAATTTGGCGTTATAAAATCTTCAACAGAAGAATAGTTTTATTTCTTCTTCCACATTTCCATAAAAAAGGAAAGAAATAAGGTCGGGCGAGGGGCTCATTCAGTTGCCTTCACTCAAAGATAATTGCAAGGCATGCTCTGCCTCCTTGAGGAATAATCTGGTGAGTTCCTTTTGCCCTCGCCTATATACTGTGCTGGACCATTTGTTTCTGCTCAACTTGAATTGGGCGGGGCCACTTTCCTCAGGACTGCTGCAATGTGTAAGAAACACAGGATTGTAACAATCAGTGCCCATGATCCTTCGCTAAGAAGCAAATGGAAGTGCATTTGTTTACCAGCATAATAAATATACTTCAGACAAGAACAGGATACATCATTTAGAGCAGCTTAAAATGATTTAATAGGAATATGGGATGAACAGGAACAAGATCATATGGTGAAAGTGTGTTACCTTAAGTTATTCTCACACCTTCCTTGGTGTTCTAGGTTTTCATCATGCCGGGCCTTCTGTAGCAGTTCAGAATCACAATCCTCTGTTCCAGAACCCTCTTCGAGATCCCCCACCCTAGCATTCAGAAAATTAAGCATGATGTAAGGGATGTCTCAAATTGCATGCGTTAAATTTTTGGAAGATTACTGGATAGGTTCCAATGGTTACTTCACTTGAAGAAGATCAACTAGTAACTGGAAAGCTCCAGAATCCCCACAGGCCTCCCATACTGCTGCTCTAATTTCTGTCTCTGTCGGTTGCCTCTCCCCTTCAGACCCTACAAGCTAAACAAAAGCAGGAGTTTCAATTATCGGGAAGAACTAAAGATAAATACATGGAGGGTACTGCATACTGCTTTGCAAGACATGTTCAGATGTTATTTTCACAAATAACACTAAAACCTCACTGTTTTCAAGTTACAATATCATGCACAGTTCTATACGTATTTGATGAAAGAGAAGTTGTCAGAGAAAAACTGCACCTCTTCAAGCATTGAAGAAACCTTATATAGCTCATCTTCCCGCATGGCTATGGTCCTCAATGAAGTTAAAAAATCCTCAGGAAAGACAAGCTTATTTATGTAAGAGGGCGTTTTGCGCTGACCACTCCAGCTGAAGTTGCAAACTTGATCTGATTTGCATTTACCAATGTTATTGTTTGAGGTGCCTGCCGGAAAAAACCCGTGATCCAGCAAGCTTTTCGGCAAAAGACACCGCATTTCACCTTTCTGTGAACAAACCAAATTATCAGTAAAGCCTTTCTTTTGGGGTGGGTGGGGGGATTAGTGTATGTGTGTGTGCTGAGCGAAAACAACAACAAAATAAATAAATAAATAATTTTAATAACACATAAACATACCATTAAAGAAGTCATAAAAAGCTGACCTGTGCTTCAAGAAGCTGCATTTTGGAGTCTGAGAAGGGAACATTTGGAATTGCTTCTACAGGATAATGGACCTGCTTACATTATGCACGCAAGTGATGAACTAGTACAGTACATTGGCCGGCAATCTAATTAAATAAAACATGGTCAAGGAAACTTCTTTCAGTTGAGCACACTTTAACTTAGAAAAATATAGTTCCAAGGAAATCAAAGTAAACAGATTGAAAAAAGGCCACGATAAAAAGTGCATAAGCTATAACATTCAAACAAAATATAAACAACATTACCATGAGATAGTCATCTGGATTATTGTCAATGACAAATCCGTACAGGTACAGCAACTCCTGAATTCAAAATACAAGGTAATAGCTATCTTACAAGGATAGTTAAAGCTTTTTACCTAATGCAAAATCATTGCGAGAAATATAAGCAACAATAAAGAAGGCCAACATATATTGTGGTAAAAAGAAAATCTATTTAAAAAATAGAAATATAGAAGATATCAATGCATAAAATTAGATTTTGTTTTTTGGCACACTTTCTATCTTTCAGTGCAAGGTGATATGGACAACATTGAATTTTAAGCATCTAATAGTCATTTGAATAGCGTCACCAAAATTCAAAACCTGAGCATCCCTAAGTCATTAAGGACTGGAGGCACCAACCAGAAACAGGAAGATTGAACAGAGTTTTTATGAGGAATAGTGCACTGGCACCAGACAGTTTAACATAAAATGTGAGACCGAAGAGGTAATGTGAATGAAATAGCAAAAATAGAGCCATTTAATTATTCTTCAATTGAATGAATCAAAACATCTTGGTCACCCAAACTGCCCTTGCCAGGGGCACATCCAAAACAAAGTGAAAAGTCTAACATCATGCATGGTAAATTAGAAAAAAGGTAAAGGAGAAAAAGGGTATCCTCATCAAATTACTATGAATATTAAAATGATGATCCAGATACTGCAAAGATGTAGCAGGAACCATATAAGATGCCATGATTATGAATCAAATTGAGAAACGAGTGCAATTATCTCGATGAAAAATCCAGAGGAGTTCAAAAAGTTTATACACACAGACACAATTATCATATAGTACACAAAGAAAACGTTCTTGAATCAGTAATAAAGCATCCTCTCACTGCAAAATGCAAGTACCTCATTGCCTTTGTTACCATAACTAATGAAAATCTCTTTGTCAACTTGAAAGGCAGTCTGTTGAGCTTTCCAATTGAGATAAGCAAAACGTCATGATGAGAACATGGAATCAGTATAATCAGCAATTGCCAAATTACATAATGGTAATACTCAAGTCTAAAACTTGTATCTAATAAGATTAGTTGTGGTTTGAAAATTTACATACAAAAAACAAATCTAAAGAAATCAGAAAGAACAGTACCAGAAAGAAGGTACATGGAGAAAGGGACTCCAGTTACCAAGCCTGTTCCATCGACCTCCCATGTTGCTGCTACCTTCAAATTTGTAGCTGTATTTGCAGCAAATGATTAAAAAACATATAAAACCTTCCAATCCACCGGAATATTTAACAGTTATAAAAACAACAAAGAAAATAACTTCAATTACCTGTTCAGTAAAAATTCATAAAATAAGCAAAATATTTGCTCTTGAACAATTGTTAACAAATTTCAAGATGGAAAACAAAATTTCCTCCAACAGTACTGAAATACCAAGAACCTTAGGTAAAATACTTGAGACAACCAAAATTGAGTTGAGACACCCAGATTTATTAGAAAAAGTGGCATACCGTGGTTGCAAAAATCAATGCCAGGAACAAGACCCTCTACCCAGATGGTATCTCCTTGAAGTGATGTGGAACTTACTCCATTGACTTGGCTGTCAACTCCATGAACCTTGATTCCTGAGATGAAAAGCATTAGATATTCTTTGATATGCACCAGCATAACCTTCAAGTGAAATAAACCGATCAGAAAATTATGCCCAAAGAGTGAAAACAATAATCTCAATTCTTTCACCCTCCTCATTAAGCAAGTCTTGATTAGAATTATCATCATGGAAGAGTTCAGAGTTGTTAACTAAATAATAACTACCTTGATCCTCTTGAACTTGTGGAAATACATAAGAACGTGGAAGGGGAATGTTCAAAGCACGACTCCAAAACAGAGAATTTGCCCTAGCATGATGGAAACGAAGCAAAATTGATGGGAAAAAAGTGGAAGAACAATCAATACACATAAATCAAGGACATAAAAATGCCACATAAAAAGGAGCAAGTTCAGAAGATACTTACCAAAGGAAATCTTCAAAGCACACCTCACTGGCAAAAGAAGAAATAACAAAAATCTTAGGTTTGTATACAGAAGATGTTATCCTTAACTCATGCTACATGCAATTCATATCATACAGTGATTCATTGAAAAGAGTAAAGTAACATCCAGTAAATTTACCGAGCAAAGATTTCAATTTGTGCGTTTGAGCATTTGCATGATCCCTAGGATAATCCAATCTAATTATGCCCAAGAGCAACCACAGGAAAAAAGCCATAAATTTAAAAGAGAGAGTATAAATATCAACTTGATGCGCACCTTTCTGAATCCCCATCTAGAATTAGAAGTTTCTTCACCAAACCCCTTACTTTGTCATCATACAGAGACAGTAACTTTTTCTTCTGTAACATAAATCTGGTTTGGGTCACATATGCTGTGCAGTTACGTTCAAAAACCCAATCAATTAATCATAATATGCATTAATGCCATCACTCGTACTAAAATGTTATTTGAAGCCACAAAGAAGCAGACATTATTTTCAACAGTAAAGCACAGCTAGAAGAGAGCCATATATATTATATTCCAGCATGAAATCAATGGTTTCCTTTATTTTAGATGTATAGGATGCCCAACTTGCTTCCAAACCACATGGTTATTATGTTGATGAAATTCTAAAGTGCACAATCTGTAGGGCTGGCAGCACCTAGTATCTTCAGCAGTCAGACTATAATCAAGCTATACAATTTCCTGGGATCACAAAAACAAGCCCAAGAGACCATTTATGATTTACCTGCAAGTCCGTTGCCCGATATAAAGTAGTTCCTTTCAGCTCCAATAGCTCATCATCAGTAAACCAAAGAGGATTTCCAAAAGTGGTAGGAAGCATGTCAAGGTACCTAATTTAATGTAGTTTCACCCAAAATAATAATTCCCACCAATAAATTAAAAAATAAAATCCCACGAGAATACAGAGACAAATGCAATAGATACATACGGTTTCCAAGAAGAGTTCTTTCGAAGTCGCTCCAACATCAGGAATAAAATAATCAAGAATCTGTCATCCACTTCTCCTTCTTCAAACATAGCTCTACATTCAGGTCCAATAAGAGGATCTTGCAAAACTCTCATGGGAGTTATAGCTAAATCTAGCGGAACAACAAGCAGAACACCTGAAAATTTTCCATTTTTTGTTTTCAGAAATAGAGCTGAAACCCAATCAAACAAAAGAATTAACCTGGCCCAAATAGAGATTGAAGAAATTGTATTTTCAAACTTAACTACCATCAGAAACATCGTTAGATGAAAAAACACCAAACCCTTTATCTGGGCCACAGTACTTGATGCTGCAGCTTCGTAGCTCAACTTTATTCGCCTGAATTCAAATACGCAAAATATACAATAAATGTAAAGAGAAATGCACATATCAATTAAATTGTTTCTTGTAAAGAATGTACTAATAATTCGACCTCGAGCCACTGGAGGAACCCTTCAAGTTTTGCTTCTTCTGCATCCACCATTCTTGTGTTTGCGAGTATTTTTTGAGAGAGGTACAGCAGTTGTTTAAACCTTTGTTTTTTTAGGGTTTAAAGAAATACGTTTTTTATTTAAAAACGACATGTAGTTGACTAATCATAAGGGGTATCAGGCCTGTGAACTACATCGTTTGCAATGGACGATATATATGATGCTGTCGTTTAACTCGATTTTAAATATTTCCATTAAATTTGAAAATGTTCAAAATATAATGTTAACTAGCTTTTACCCGCACATTGCAGCAGATAATTATATAATGAACAAAGCATAATTAAATAAAATATATGATAAATAAATTATAATTAATTAATTTTTTTTTTTATATTAGAGAGAGGAACACCCCATATAAGTACAGTAAATGATATATTAAGTATAACTTTTCTCTTTAACATTATAATTAATTAATTTATAACCATATAAAGAATGTTATCATATAATATAATAAATCATAAATTGTTACACTTCAGTTTCAATTTAAGTGATAATAGTATTTGCTCTTAAAAATAAGAGATTTTTTATTTAAGTTTTCTTTTTCACATTAGGTGAAATTTTGGCTTTATAGCGAATGTAAATAATAACTAACTCTCTATTGTGCAACCTCATGATCTTATGGACCCTCCCATGAACTGAAAAACTCTCCATAAATTGGGAGAAAAAAAACATACGTCATTTGTTTTTACTCTCATTTTTCCATGTTATCTATTCATTTACTAATGCAAACGACAGAATTTTATGGGCAATAAACTTGCTGCTCAAGGCCAAATGAATGACAACAATTGCTTCAAGCCCTGTTATATACCTGGCCTTTACTTCACATAGGCTTCTAGGAAACTTCCTAATCTATACATATGTTTAAATATATCTACATCGATTCCAAAAACAACTCACATGGTCAATAGGAGATACTTAAAGGAAAGTAACCTTTCTTTCTTTAGAACATTCCTACTACTTCTCTCTAAGGTTATTGCACCTTTCTCTAGGGGTTGCTTTGGGGCCACCTTCCTATGGCTCCAGCCACCAAAAGAGGTGCTTCCTTTCTTTTTTTTTATTTTCTTGAATAATTTGCCTAGAATTTATGGATCACTTTTACCTCCCACTCTTGTTGGGTCTTTTATTGTTTTGATTTTATGTATCTTTTGTCCCCTATATGGTCTTTTGAAATAGAACTTGTCATGTTGAGATGGATCTTCTACCATCTTTGCTTTCAGTTGCAGATGCATAAATGGGGTGGGATGAGTTCCATATTTGAGTTACTGGTAGAACTCTATGGTCTAATCATTTTAAGTCTTCACTGAGCCCCTCCACCAAGATCAGCTGCTCTCCTCCTTTCCACTGTATCTGATTGTTTTTTTGGGTCCATGTAAAACCTTGTATTTTAATAGTTTTTTAGTTTTGACAAAGGCTTGCTCCAGGCTTCAAACATACAAAATTTTTCAAATGAGTTCAACGATGATCTTGCTCCTTAGAGTGCTTCACTTATTTTCTTGGTCGCCGAAACCGCGAAAGCTAGCACCAGTTAAGAGATTAGGAGAGGAGATCACAGTGCAAAGGCTAGCCGAGAATTTCACAATGTTTATGGGCGTAAAGCCCTTCGTTGAAAAACCCTTGATGGGTCTTTTGTTATTGACTTTATGTCTCTGTTTGTATTCCCTTGCTTTTTTACCTAATATTTGTAATGTTAATTTGTGTTATTTTGGGCTCTAATGCCTTTTTTATGAATTAAAAAAATATTATATTTGGCCAAAAAAAAAATAGTAGATGCTTAAAATACTTTGAATGTGTTTCAATTTAATTATAAGAATAAGAAAGTGACATCAAGAAAATCATATGTAAAATTTGAGCTATGTGAGTTTCGCAAAAATAAAAACCAATAGATTGCGTATTTTATTTTTGATCAAAATCTTTTATATGACAAACACTACTTTATAACATTTGGCAAAAAAAAAAAAAACACTACTTTATAACTCCAATAATAAGAGAATAAAGCAATAATTTATTAACAAAATTAAACAAAATGCTTTATATTATATTTAATAAAATGTTTATCATTTCACGTTAAAGACAATTAAGTCATTTGTATATCAAAAGATTAAATACAAAGTACATATTTGCATTATATATGTTTATAATAAGAGTTAACATTATTCAAATAAATTTGACAATTTTAAAAAATTTTAAACTGAGTTGAAATTTTTCGAAATTTAAAAAATGAGAAATTGGTCTCGAACTATGTAGAGAAAATATTCGTACTTAATTATCATGATAATTCAATATGGTACGGTTCGTGGATTTAGAAATTTAAGAATTCTATTTTAATTCAAATTCAATTTTATTCAATTCAGAATTCAAATATAAATTTATGATATACATAAAATATATTATAAATTTATAATTATATAAATACAAATACATATATAAATAATTATATTTATATATTTTATAAATTTATAATTATATGATATATATGAATATCTGATCCAGGGATCGAGTACTTGATGTTAATATAAAATATTGTGGTTCAATTTAATTCTGAATACAAGTGACGACTTTCTATCAGTCTGTCCCAATTCAATTAGTATGGTACATCATACTTCGATTATGGGGATATTTTATTTTCCCATTTTTCAATCGGTTTAGAAATTCATTTGAACCGGAATCTTCGAGTCACGTGGTCATGGATCCAACTTAAATTTAAAAAATATCAAATTTAGGAAAGGTTGGACCTATTTAGTCCGTAACTTTCTTCGCAAATACATACCCATGGCCCGGCTCAGCACCCAACACGGACCTATATAACGGAGTGATTTGATTAAAGTTTAAACGCGCAACACATAAACAATTTCGTCTCTGCAGCGTTGAAGTATCCATCACTTGATCGACGATTGATCATATTCATTGGAGGATTTCAAAAGCTTGATCGGCCTTTCTGTTGTTTTTTTATATATACTCAGGTTTGCTTCTTATTGCACGTGTCTCTGCAATCTGTTTATCCCAATCTTTTTAGGGTTTTTTTTTATATCATCATCTACAATTAATGGATCGCGAAGAAGCTCTCATCGCCAAGGAATCGGTTATGGTTGTGATGATGACTGAATCCGGTTTATTTGTCTGTCCTTGGTGGATTTTTAGGGTCTCCTTTTTAGATTTATTTTTATTTTCATTAGCTTTTGCCGGAGGATCGGCGATTGGATATCCAATTTCTCGCTTATATGTATTTACATTAGGGTAACGGCATCGGTGGGTTGTTCCTATTTGATAATGCCAATTGTTGGATTTTGATTGTGTGGAATCAAGAGATATGTGGATTTCATTGTGCTATGTGGATGTTATATGCGTTTTAGGGTTTTATCTGGCTGGATCTCGCGTTAGTTTTAGTTTTTTTCTATTAGGGTATTTTTGGGGGAATCAGCCTTTCTGGAACTGGAAGAATCCGGAGTTTTATTTGGGATCTTCTATTATGCTTTCTCTGATTCCAATCAGGGTTTTCGTTCTGATCATCATCGTGGTGTCACAGAAAGCTGAATAGCCAGAGATTTTGGATGTTGATTGATATAGCATCTGTCTGGTTCCGTTTGATCATTCTGCTATTTGTGTTTTGTCTTTCTAGCATGGATAGTAAGATTGCATCCATTCATAGACGACTTGGAGGAGGACCTGGACCTGCGCACAGCAATGTTGTTTGTCGTTTTTGGAAGGTTGGCAAGTGTAATCGAAATCCCTGTAGGTTCATGCACAGGGAATTACCATCTCCTAGTGTTTACCATAGAACTCCTGAAGAAACCAATGCTTCACAGTTGGAACGACCAAGAAAGAGCCCCAATCATACCATTAATAATTCAATGGATTTGTATGGTGGATCTGAAGGTAAAAGTGCTTGGAAGAGCTCCAACTATGTCATTGAGGAACCACCTAGGAAACGCTCCAATCCTAAGAATACTCCGGGACTTGGTGGGTCTGAATATGGATGCACTCGTGAGAGTTCCAGCTTAGGCACACAGGTGGTAAATATGAAGAAGATAAGAGTATCCAGGAAGTGTCCTGAGAATTTGTCAGATTTAAATGCTGGAGGTGATGCTCCTGATGATGAAACTATTAAGAAGAGCTCAAAAAAGGCTTGTGAGCACTGGATGTCGAGCAATTGTGTTAAAGCTGATGGATGTCAGTTCTTGCATTCCTGGTTTATTGGGGATTGGTTTTCAATGCTGGCAAAGCTTGGAGGGCACACCCAGGTAATTATGATGACTAATTTCTATGACTTTTTAATGATTTGTCGTGTTATTTTGGAGGATATAGTATGTGTTTTCTTTTAACTTGTAGAAAATTACGTCCTCAATGCCCTTTTTTTTGTGTAAAATTATCTATAAGTGGTAATTGCAACACATGACGTGTTATGTATCTGGAAAGTGTTCAATATTATGCAACCTGGCTGAAGTAAATTCCTTTCCTATTAGATAGAAATAAACTTGTCTTGAGAAATGTTATTTAGTTCTTTCAGTTTTCCTCATAAAACAGATGGAAGCTATATTTTTGATAACTGTATTTCATTGATATTTTCTGTATGCCAGGCTGTTTCTGGGATTGCACTTCCTAAAGGATCTGAAAAGCTTTACTCAGGTAGCAGTGATGGAACAGTACGTGTTTGGGATTGCCATACTGGTCAGACTACAAAGGTGATAAATCTGGGTGACAAAATTGGATGTTTACATAGTGAAGGCCCATGGGTATTTGTTGGCTTGCCAAATATTATTAAGGTTAGCTCATTTCTTACTTGCATTGCTTCATCTCTCTAGTTTGGTTCTGCTTCTGAGCTCATTGAGGTTTTTTATGTGATCTTGCAGGCATGGAACATTGAGACAGAGTCTGACTTTAGTCTTAAGGGACCTGTGGGGCAAGTTTATGCTATGACCGTTGCTCTTGATATGCTTTTTGCTGGTGCACAGGTAATCATTGTGATCTTTTAAGCTGTTCACATTTTTACCAATTTAAGTAGTAACTAGAAGCTGCTCTCTTTTAATTTTTTTTCTAGTTGTTTTTGCGTGCTGTTATGTAAATGTTGATGCATATAGCTTTAGCCAAAGCATCATTATTCGTTGCCTTGAAATTTAAGGGTAAGGCACTAGTGTAGGGCAAGATGTGGAATACCTGTATCCATGGTATCTTGGAAGTTGCCCTCTCATGGATGTTGGTGTGCATGCTTATTCGCTATTTTGTATAGATTTCTTCTGTATAATCTTCTTTATTACCAATTTTTGGATCTCAAATGCAGTAGTAAAGTTTTTTTTTTTTTTTTTCCTTCAATGTGTTTGCAGGATGGTTCTATTTTGGCATGGAAGGGCAGTACTGAGAACCCAGTGCCTTTTCAATTGTTCAAATCTTTGAAGGGCCATACAGGTGCTGTGACTTGCTTAACTGTTGGAGATAAGAGGCTGTACTCTTGTTCCATGGATTGTACAATAAGGGTAAGGCATTGATAGGAGTTCTCCTTTGCTATTTTATCCTTTATGCCGTGGTTTTGTGTAGAATATATAGCTTTAACTAGAGGTGACTGGGGACACAGTATCAACTTTTTTCTATAATCCTTTTTCTTTTTCATTTATTATTATTTTGTGGTTACATTGGGAACTATGGATTTGGCTACCCAATGGGGTAGCTTACTCCTTTTCAAAAGCCGGGCTTGAACTTTGAATGTCATGTCTCCAACACTTCCAACACTTAGATTGAGGCAACGGATTGTAGTCATTTTAACTTTTGAGGTCATCATAGCATTTGAATTGATATGCAATTAACAATTAACTTTTGACTGCTTTGTCATTGCCTTGGCAACTCACTGAAATAAGTTTTGATCACTGTGATTTTTATATATTCTTTTTATTTTTAAATTAAATTTGTATGCCAAAGGTGCATCCATCTGATGTGTGAAAGCAATTTTACTCCTTTTATTTGTAGGGGTAATTTTTAATTCTTATTTTATTTCACTTCCAATTTGTAAATGCTTGGGAGTTACTATTATCATTGTTCTCTTCCCCATCTTGTTGCGTATGGAGACTATGTTAATTTGTCTTGGTACCCTCTTTTTTTCTCCCCCCCCCCTCAGGTGTGGGACCTCTTTACCTTACAATGTGTTCATACACTGAATGAGCATACTGGTGCTGTGATGTCCCTTATTTGCTGGGATCAGTATCTGCTATCTTGTTCATTGGATCAGAAAATAAAAGTTTGGGCTGCAACTGACAAGGGCAACATGCAAGTGATCTATACACATGATGTGGAACATGTAAGTTATTTAATTTCTGATTTTATATTGATGTATTAGGACTTTTCTTTTTTCCCCCCTCCATATCCTTTGCTTTTAGTGTGATTGATCAAATGTGCACAACAACTTACCATGTGGGCACTGGCTTTTATTGATGCTTTGGATGATAAAACTCATATCTTTTGTTGTGTAAGAAGCCCTATTGAATGACAAATACTATGTAA
Organism: Reutealis trisperma; assembly: GCA_947687605.1. Taxonomy (NCBI): domain Eukaryota; kingdom Viridiplantae; phylum Streptophyta; class Magnoliopsida; order Malpighiales; family Euphorbiaceae; genus Reutealis; species Reutealis trisperma. Next base: position 2,346,398 of record CANTUT010000033.1, on the reverse strand, counting down.
CTTATATAGGTTTTTTTTTTTTTTTTTTTTTTTTTGAAGATATATGCACCCAGTTCTAAAGTAAAATCTTTTCTTATCTTTTTGAGCTACACGCTTTTGTATGTTAATAGGCTGTAGCTCAAAAAGTTGGAGGTGGATTGGTCCTATTTTAGGGATCTTTATTATTATTGCTTGATCGTGCAATGAACTAATTTTCATGGTAAAATTCTTCCTTGTTACAGGGTGCTATTGCGCTGTGCGGGATGTATGATACAGAAGCCAAACCAATTTTATTCTGCTCTTGTGATGACAATTCTGTTTACCTATATGACCTCCCATCGTAAGTACACTTCATGACACAATAATTTTACAGATCTTGTAGTTTTGGTGCCCTGTCTTAATTAACATTTATTCTTTTCTGGTTTAGATTCAACGAGAGGGGCAAGATTTTTTCAAAACGTGAAGTTGGAGCAATTCACGTAGGACCTGGTGGCCTTTTTTTCACTGGTGATAGAACAGGAATGCTAACTGTATGGAAATTGGCAGAATCAAGGGGAGTGGTTGCAGAAGTAGCATAATATCTGTGGCTGAATAGTGCATAACCCTGTAAAATTGAATCACCTCCTGTTTTTAGTTTTGTATATAGAGGGACGAGGATAGGTTGCAAGTGGTGGTCAAATGGAAAACGCCATGACATTTATTGTTACTGGGGTTTTGGATTCTGGTCGTTGGCGTTACCATTGTCACACAATCAGAATATTTCAGTATTTATTATCCTCTCGTGATTAATGGAATTGATTTCCTATACCCTGCAGCATGTTTTGATTATTTGTATTGTTCAGTATCAGCACCTTATAAATAAATTCAGCGTCATGGACCTGCAGCACAGAATGGTCCTATATATAATTTCTAACTGTTTGGGCCGGCTAGCGTTGTCAAATCCTTTATATTTTTAGTGATAGAATGTTGAATTTGGTAGATGTGGAAGAATGGCTGCGCTTGCAAAATAGAATAGCCTCTTCTATGATTATAAAATCTAGTCAAATTTGTGGACTAACAAACAATTTGTTTCCAGGGTTCCCTTTTTTTATTTATTTTTTATTTCATGTTATTGATTTGGCTTCAATTTTAGTGTGAACTTGTAATTTTTATAATTTTGGAGACAATTTCCTAATTAATGTGTGTGTATGTGTATATATAAAATAATTCTAGCAGTTAAAAAAAAAAAAATCCCGAAAACTGATGGGCCAACATCTCTTCGTCTAGGTAGGTAGGCACATGAATCAATGAAAGATATTGTTGGCTGTTGGAGTTAAAAGAGAGAGAGAGAGAGAGAGAGATGATGTGAAACAATACTCATCGCCCGCCCATTATATAACAATATTTATTAATTGAAAGTTAAAAACTAAAGAAAGTAAAGCAAATATCACAGAAAAAAGGAAATCTCTATTATATTATTATTATTATTAATTGAGTAATTTGTGGGGCAGTTTTTATTTAGGGCTTAAACCAAAAAACAAAAAGAAGGTGATCAAGTCACGCAACACTATCGTGCCCATTTTTCATGCCACCTCTCCATTAATATTTATATTTATATATGTAAACCGCCAAAACTGACCTTCACACCTCACTCGTGGCTGCCTTCCCCATATATATATATATTAAGCACACCTGCCATTTGATAATTCTATAATCAATTATAATCGTAGATTTTTGCAATAAGCTCTCATCAAACAAGATGATCAATAAGAAGTCTGTGCTTACAATAATGTCGTCTTCGTCTATAGTTGATGCAGCTTCATGGTACTGTTTTCTTGCTCTTGTTACTCTTATTTTGCACAGCTCTCTATTTATAAAAGAAACGTCGTCGTCCTATAATTACTATGATGATCATCAACTTGTGATGGAAAGAGCCTGCGATGAAATTTACGTAGTTCAAGAAGGAGAAACTCTTCACACTATCAGCGATAAGTGCGGTGACCCTTTTATTGTAGAGCATAACCCTCATATTCATGACCCTGATGATGTTTTTCCTGGCCTTGTTATCAAGATTACTCCTCCTTTAAAACCCACACAATTTCATTAATCATTAATTCTTACACTGTCACTCTTTGTTTTATTATTTACTTTCTTCCCTTTTCTTTTTATGTGTACAGCGTGTGTACGTATTGTTATTTTGGTCTATCAAGTTTCCCATTGAAAATAATAATAAGTTACTAATCATTTGATGTTATATTCTGTACACCATGTACATGGTGTTGTTGGATTCATTAGTCATAGTCCTCTCCAAACACCAAAGAGTCATGATTAAATGTTGGATGTATTTAAAAGTAGAGTCAATGGGTTCTGTGATTATGTTGATAATGTTGTCCACTAACTTTACGTAATTAATGGCTTCTAATTAATTTCAAATGTTCAATATATATTGGAAACTTAAAAAGCACTGATATGGACCCAAAAAAAAAAAAAATCAAAGTCGTATCTCTCAAATTCTCTTTAGCCCATCAATTAGTTCTACCTTGAATTGTATATTATATCTTTCATTTTGTTAAATGATTAATTAAAATTATATCTAATTAAATTAAGGAAACCCAACAATTATTAATTAATTATATACTATTTAATTTTTTGGAATTTATTTTATTGCGACATAAATGAAATAAACTTATAATTATAATACAAGCAAGAAATTTTTAAAATTTTAATTTTAAATCTATTTTCATGTGGAAAATTATATTATCCTAGCTACTATATTAAATTTGCAGAATTTCTGACATGATAAAAATTAGTAAATTCAGAAGAACTCTTTTGCTTGGACGAAATGATAAAGGAATAAGATTCAATCAACTCTAATCCTTTTACCCATTAACATTTTAAAAGATAGATGTTTTTTTATGCAATATTTTTTTATTGGGTTGAAAGAAAATTATTCTATTTCAGCTCTTAATAAGTATGTGATAAAGACTTAAGAGGAGGAGATGATTCGTGAAAGGAAACATGCCAAGGTATAATATAATATTCCTGTGGTGTGATGCATCAGGTGCAGACTGTCATTTTCAATTGGTTTGACAAAATGGTGGATTTTCTGTAGTTGATATCAATTAAAAGCACTCCACAGTTTGGAGCAATATCTATATATATATATATATATATATATATATTACAGTAAGTACTGCTGTTCATGGTCCAAATTTCGAAAATATCAAATTTTTAAGAATTTAATTTATTTCTTTTGATTCACGAACATATCCTAATGAAAATTAATAAGAGGCCTAAATTTCACTTACTAAATCAGTTTTTTTAAAAAAAAAAAAAAAAAGAAAGAAAAGAAAAAGAAGAGCTTAATTAAGATTTATTCAACGGTATCTATATAACGATAAACCATAAGTTATAATTTTTTGTAAAAGGATGAATTAAAACTCCAAAAAAAATATTTTATTTAAAAGTATTTTTAATTTTAATATTTTTAAAATTAATAAGAGTTATTTCTTTGACATATGCATATTAATATTGTGATTCATAAACTTCAATTATAGTATAAAACTTAATGGATAAGTAACCGCTCTTAAATAAAAAGGGTAAAGCCTCTTGTGAGAGGCGAGTCCAATGCCTCGCTTTGATCAGAATACTGACAACTTCTTTTTAGACTTACTCTCAATGAGTTTTGTTATGAATCTCAAATCATCAAAAGTCCTGTCAATATGAATTTAGACCGCCTTTTGAATCCATTGTTGCATTATACTGATTTTATCTCCTATCAAAATTATCTAAGAAAATAACTATTTGATTTCAATACATGTCCTAATGATCACTTGCCTGACAATTTCCCCTTTAATCAGCCAGTAACAAGTTTCTCTTTTCGCAAAAAACCAAATAATAGCCAATTTGATGGTATGATTTCTCCACTCAAGAAGAATCCTTTCCAAATCTCAACCAACAACCCTATGGATATCTTTTCACTTTTTAACTTGCCAGTGTATATCATAAAAGGATATATTTATTTCAAAAAAGAGCTATTTTTGTTTGCAAATAAACTTTTTTTTTATTTTATTTTAAAGGAAACTTAATTTTTTTTTTTTTTTTGTAATTAGACAATATATCATAGAAATTTAAATGAATGCTAATATTATGGGTGAGCACCATTCGGTCCAATCCTAAAATTTATAAATCTCTGAAATTGGATTAAAGTTCGGTGATTTTAATTTCAGAGAATCTAAAACCCGAACCGAAATAAAAATTTCCGTATCATATTGTTTCAAAAATTTCGAGATAATATGATTCAAATATCGGATATTTCGGTTTCAGTCCAATCTAAAATTGAAATTCAAAAAAAATGTATTTAATAATTAATTTCTTATAACTAACCGTACAGTTTTAAGTTTTATTTTTTATGAAATTTACATTTAATAAATTAATATATTATATTAATAATTATAGTATATTATTATATTAATAAATTAATACATTATGTTCATATATATAATTATATATTAATAGTTTTTGTGACATAATTGTATATACTATGTAAAGTTAACATATAATTTTTTATAATTAATTTCTAACTTTTTATATAAACTATTAATTATCTATTACAAATACTTTATTATTGATAACCTATCACACAAATGTTAATTAATAAAAAATATTTTTCAATATTATAATATTAGATACCAATAAAAGTTAATTAATCAAAAACTTTATTACTATCACATAAACTTTATTAGTATCTCATACTTTTTTATTATCACTCGTTGATTAGTCATAATATATATTAAAAGTTTTTATTCTAAAACATATAAGTAATAAATTTAAAATTTTTAATTGTAATATGTGATTATATTTTAGTATTATTAAAACTTAATCCACATTATATTACTAATTTTTCATTGATATAATTTTAATGAATCTAATATTTAAGGAAATTATATAAATATTAATAGTTATATTCTATTAAGTTAAGGTATATATATTTTTAATTATAGATTTATAATTCATTAAAATTTTATTTTCATATAATTTTAATATAATTTGATAACTGTTATAATGACATATATAATCTTATAATTTTTGTGTTATCTATATATTATTCAATTAACATTATTTATATATTATAAATAAAAAATTAAAAAATTTCGATTATTTTGATCCAATTTAATTCGGTATAGTTCGATTTAATTATCGGTCTAGATATACGTTGATCTCTAAAACTGTACTAAAATATTTTACTCGGTCTAATTCGGTTAGAGAAAAGTCAAAAAGTTAACAGTTCGATCCAGTTTTAGATATTTTTAGTTTAATTATTTAGTTTAATTCATAAATTTTTAATTTCCATACTCAGCCCTAGCTAATATACATGCTATTGAATTAGTAATTATTAGTATAATATTTATCTTATAGTATAAAAAGTTAAGAGTTCGAAACTAAAAAAAATTTAAAGAATTTTTTTATAATATAAAAAAATGAAAAAATCCTTATGGGAAGGAACTATGAGAAAATTCATAATTTGATAATTTAAAAGAATAAGAAATATCGGAAACGAGAGAGACAGAGCTGTGGATATTCAATTGGAAAACAAGAATATTCGACATATAAGGTACTGTGTTGTGTGGATCATATATATATATATATATATATATTTATACACGTTTTTTGTATCTTATGTAAATTAAATTGTGAATGTCCCACAGCCACATATCATTTACAAATAAATTACAATGTCATGTAATTAATGATGTGATGAGTTCTTGTTTTTTGCCAATTAATGCGCATCTTGTGTGATAATGACATATATATGCATGCAATGACTTGTAATATACTACAGCTACTTCTATTAGCTTAATATTAGTTTTAAATATTGACAATTACTTTCTGTTTGTTTGCGAAGTATAAAAACAAAAAAGAAAATATTGCAAAATCAATTTTTATTTTATCATAGAAATTTAAATGAATGCTAATTTACATGCTATTGAATTAGTAATTATTAATATAATATTTATCTTATAGTATAAAAAGTACTATTCCAACTCGACTGTACTAGTAAGCCGGGTTTTTTTTAGCCTCAAAAGATGCTAACCTTTGCTGAACATTTCTCTCACCTAGTCTTTTACAACAAATCGAAGCCGTCTTATTTTATATTCGCGGTTGTAGCCATTCTTGACTCCGAGATATGTAATTTAGGTTTCGTTGCAACTTTTGCATGGGCAGTACTCCTTTGAAATTAAAAAAAAAATAAATTTGAAGAATTTTTTATATTAAAAAATAAAAAAAAAATCCTTCTAAAAAGCAGTGTTTTAAAAACAGAACCAATGATCGAATTAGTTAAGTTATCAGTTTTGGTTCAACCGATCTGACCGGTTGAATCGGTAGTCCGACTAATTAAATAAAATTCATTCATTTCTCTTTTTTTTAAATTTTTTTATTAATTTCCATTTATGAAAGTTTAACCGGTTAAATCGTTAAAAATCAATAAAAAAATAGTTAAATTAAAAATTCTGATTTTCGATTAAAATGAATCGAACTGGTCGGTGATTTTATGGTTCAATTAGTCGAATCGGCTAATTTGATCTAGTTTTTAAAACAATGACGTGGAGAAAGTATGAGAAAATTCATAATTTGATAATTTAAAAAAATTAAGAAATATAGGAAAAGAGAGACAGAGTTGTGTATATTCAGTTGGATAACTAGAATATTCGACATATAAAGTACTGTGTCGTGTGGATCATATATGTACATATATATATACACGTTTTCTTTATCTTATGTAAATTAAATTGTGAATGTCCCACAGCCACATATCACTTACAAATAAATTACATTGTCATGTAACTAATGATGTGATGTGTTCCTGTTTTTTTCAAATTAATGCGCATCTTGTGTGATAATGGACATATCTATGCATGCAATGACTATAATATACTTAGTTACTACTATTTACCTAATATTAATTTTAAATATTAGCAATTACTTTCTGTTTGCGAAATATAAAAAAAAAATATTACAAAATTAATTTTAAAAAATTATGCTAATTTTTATATCATACACATACGATATTATAAATCTGAAAAATTAAATTCTAACTTGATAATTAATTGATTTTTCTAATAAGTGCCCTAAAAGCATTAGTTTATATAAATTTAAGAATTTTAATAAAATTATATTTCATTACAGTACATCACTATTATCTTAAGTAATAAGTCAAAATATCTATTTTTCATATTATTTATTTTATTTTAAATTTATTTATTTAATTTTGTATAAATTTTTAATTTATCGAAAATTAATTACATGAGCTCCAAGCCAATAATGTATGTGTCGATCTCTCTTTGGTTATAACTTTTGTACCAAGGAATATACCCATGGTTAAAGGTTAGCTTAATGCAGATAATAATCCTGTCTTGATTATAAACATAAACATGCACTTCACATCCTACAAAAGTTGCTATCATTAAAGTGTGTGATTAATTGGCATTACATATGATTTAGATGTAGGACTAATTTAAAAGATTTAGTGTGGCCGTTCAGTTATTCTAAGAGACAACAATAAAAAAAAAAATTGACGACGCGTTTGTTTGTGATAAGTCATTGTTTTTTCTCCTCATATTGACCTACAACTAATTTAAGAAGCCATTGTCATTTTCTCTTTATATAACCATCTGTGAAGTGTTTATAATATTCAATTCTTCATAATAAGACATCAAAGTAGTGTGCTTCAACTTCAAGCTCAGTCTGTAAGTTATATGTAGACTATAGTGATCATTGATCAATTGCTTAATTATTATCTACTATAAAAATATAATATATATCATAATATAAATATATTTTTTGATTTAATAATATTAAAGTTGTTTCTAAAATTGAATTGAAATTTCAGTCGATATTAAATTTTATATATATATATAATGTGTGTGTATGTGCATAGACTTAATTAATTTTCTACATTTTGAGATTGGTTTCGCTTTTTTTATTTTTAATTATAAATGGTTCATCTTCTATTATATAATTAAGTTATTAATTAATATTTCATTGAATAAAAAAAGAAAAAAAATGCGTACTGAAGCGTAAACTATCAGTAAATATATATTTTTTTTGAAAAATAAATTCAAAATAATTTTTTTTTTCTCCAATGTTAAAAAAAAAAAAAAAAAAAAAAAAAGAAGGTAAAAAATAATAAAGAGTTGGTGCCCGCATAAAATTTGAGTATTTAAGGACCACAATTATAAAAGAAATAAAGTACAGAAAAATAAAAAAAAAAGAGGTAAAGAATGGGTGATAGAAAAATGCTGAAAGTCACGTGACCGACCTGTGTACCATTCGCCGTTCCTCGTAAATTGATTACCTCTCAACTATATTACAAATTTCGCGCGATTTTATTTCGTTATCTGTCAATATTCACTTCTATTTCGATTTTCTTTCGATTCTTCCTGCATTTCCATTTCTTTGTTTTTACCACTCTTCTTCAGTTCATATATGTGTATTGCCGCTGCACGTCACCTGTTTGTTTGTTGTCCTTTTTCAGTTTTCCACTCCCAATTATATCTAACATGTACTCCTAAAGCTTTTTAATTTTGGTAATGATTCTGTAATCCGTTGTCTTTTTTCAGGCATTTGAATTTCTGGGTTTATGCTTTTATTCTTATTTTGTCGTTATGCGACTAAATTTGTTGTATTTATTGGCTATTTATTTGTAGTGTATTGGCTTTATCCTTAATTAAAGATGGTTGAATTTGGGAAGAAGTTGAAAGAAAATCAAATCGAAGAATGGCGAGCGTATGTATTTATCTTGGTTATAATACTTATCTTGCAATTGGGTATTCTGTTTCAGAAAATTTTTTTTCGACTTTGTAAATATTGGTTACAAAGTTTATACAATTTCTTTTTTTTTTTTTTTTAATTGTTTTCAGATACTATATTAACTATAAGTTACTGAAGAAGAAAGTCAACCGGTATACACACCAAATTGAACTTGGAGCTGAAAATCAACAATATGTTCTCAAAGACTTCTCAAGAATGCTAGACAGTCAGGTCTTTAATTACCACTTTTCATGAATTACATTTGATTCACAGTTTTATGTAACTAATAATGGAAACTTATGACACCCAAGAAATTTTATTTTTATTTTTTGACAATTTCAGATTGAAAAGATTGTCTTGTTTCTGATACAACAACAAGGACTACTAGCAAGTAGATTATTAAATCTTGGAGAAGAGCAGGATATTCTTTTGCAGCAATCAGATGTTTCTAAAATTTCTGAACTGCGTGAAGCATATAGAGCAATTGGACAGGATCTCTTAAAGCTTCTTTTCTTTGTTGAAATGAATGCTACTGGTTTGAGAAAGATTCTGAAGAAATTTGATAAGCGTTTTGGCTATAGATTCACTGATTACTATGTCAAGACCCGTGCAAACCATCCTTATTCCCAGTTGCGGCAGGTGTTCAAGCATGTGGTAATATGCCTGAATGAAATTAGTATTCTTCATATTTACCATTCATTAATATTTTCTTTAAGTTCGTCAAAAAAATTTTTCATGTTATTTAGTTGTAGTTTTGTATTATTTTGTTATGCAGGGTATTGGGGCTGTTGTTGGAGCCATATCTCGCAATCTTGCAGATCTTCAGGACCATGAGGAAACCTACGTATCAATATATGATCAGCCTTCATTATGCCACCCGGTTTTTCCTCATATCTATTGAAAATTACATACAGTAGTATTGCCCTTCTTTTATCCTTTTTCAACATTTTAGTTTCCTAAGCATTTATAGCATTTTACAGGTTGTATTTCCCGAGTGTATTGAACATTGAGTCATTTCAATAAAGAGAAATCTCAAAAACAATTGCCTTGCCTGGCATCGCGTTATCTTTACTGTAATTTTATGAACAATGAAATAATGTTCATAACTTGAGAACATTAAATTATTGAGCCCAATAAAAAACTAAATAGAAATAGAAAACTGTGGCATAAGTTGTTATCCTTGTAACATAACTTGTATAAACTCTTAATATTTAATTCCTTGGATTTTATTATCTTGCACCATATTTACAGTAGTAAATAATGTAGAACGAGTCATCAAACTTAAGAATGTAATGACACCTCTGTTGCTATTAATTCTGAAACTACTTCACATATGTAATTGCTATTTGATGAATAATTCTGCAGGATCCAATCATTGATTCTATTAAAGCAGCTGTAAACAAGTTATCAAACTCAACAAATTTCCTTGAGTACTTGGGAACGCATGCATTCATTATACAAGATGAGTTACCAACTCCATCTGAAGACAATTTCATTGAGCAGAATTATCATTTTATGTCACTTCTCCTGAACTTGGTAAATACGTTTCTTTATATGGTCAACACATATATTATTGTTCCAACAGCAGACAACTACTCCCTAAGCCTTGGAGCTGCAGCAACTGTTTGCGGTGTCATCATTGGGTCGATGGCTGTTGCACAGGTGTTCTCTTCGATATATTTTAGCGCATGGTCAAATAGGTCATATATGAGACCTCTTGTGTTTAGTAGCATCGTTCTTCTAGTTGGGAACACCTTATATGCACTGGCTTATGATCTTAATTCGATAGCAGTCCTTTTAATCGGTCGACTTTTCTGTGGGTGAGTGATTTCATTGATGCTGTCAGTACTTGAGCAGTGAAATGTCAATGTGATTTGTCAGTTGATTACTATTGCATTTTACACCTTATCTTTCAGTAATTTAATGCCTTACTATATCAATTGATGAGTTGATGTGATTTATATTTCAGGTTAGGTTCTGCAAGAGCTGTTAACAGGCGTTACATCAGTGACTGCGTACCAATTAAATTGCGAATGCAGGCTTCTGCAGGTTTTGTTAGTGCAAGTGCACTTGGAATGGCATGTGGTCCGGCCCTTGCTTGCTTATTTCAAACTAACTTTAAGATTTACAAACTAACATTTAATGAAGACACTTTACCTGGCTGGATAATGGCTTTTTCGTGGCTTGCATACCTACTATGGTTGTGGATTTCTTTCAGAGAACCTTCTCGTGAGAATAAAGAACTTGTGCCACAACAAGCTAATTCTGGTTTGTCAACATGATTGAGCTTTCACTAATATTTTTGTCTACTTTTTTCTTTTCATATTAAGATGATGTTTTTCACTCACTAATTTTATACTGGGGGTTCTTATGTTCGTTGCATTATTAGTTGTGAACGTTGTGACCTCTTATTTATGTCTCTTCATTTAGGATAAAACAGGGCAACAATTTTCCTACTTACCTTCATGTTAAATATCAACGCTTGATTGTTTCATCTACCTATTATTCTTCTCACCCAGGTTGAGCATCACTACACAATTGAGGAAAAAAATGCCCTTGAAGTTCTTGATTTCCATCAACTTTTTCCATGCCTCCACTAAGATCATATATTGATTAATCACGAGTGTCATATCATCATAGCCCTTGTGATATATATCATTTGGGCGAAGGAAGCGTATTGGATTTGATCAATTCACTGATGCTGCTAGAACAGGTCCTGCCCCCTGTCAGATTACTGTTCACCATATCAACTCCCTTGCCGCACTTTCCAATATCTTGCCTCTTTCTCCCTCATCCCTATCCCTCCCTCTTTTTCTCGTGGTGGGGAAAGTGTGTTCTTTTCATAAATTCGGAAGCATTTTGTCTTAGTTTTTCACTATGGAAGCAGATCCTTTCTCACAAGGGAAGTCAAGACACTCAAGAATCAGGGCAGCTGATTCCTTTCAATTGTTGGATTTAGCACATAAAACTACATATATATTGATATGTGTACAGTTAATATATCAAACTGTGGCAGTAGAAACCAATTCAACATCACCTTGTAGCATAAGAACATTGCTCTGTGGTCTTTTTACCATGTTTTCTGTTCCACATTCGCAAGCTAATCCACTGGAGCAGGCTAGACCCTGTTGGCATAAGAACACTGCTCACTATTGTAGCAAAATTATTTTACCTACAAGATTAGGTAATGAGACATCTATGTTGTTGGACAGTGAAACCTACTGAACAATCCATTTTTGAATTATTTATGTAGCTTAGTAATTTTGCAAGTAACATTTTTGTTTTGTAGCCAATATACTTGAGGATTAAATGTTCTTAATACAGGGCCATTAGTAAATGATCGTGCTGTAGAGAGTGGTTTTACCCAGCCATTGCTTTTAAAATCAGAAGCTGAGCATCAAGATGAAGATCAAGGCCAAGAACTTGAGGATTGCAATGAAGATTCTGAGGCAATTCATAAACCTGTCACTTCAATTGTATCAGCATATCGTTTACTCACACCATCTGTGAAGGTGACAGATCCTAGTCCTACTTTGACGTGTATTTCTTTCTATTCTCTCTTTCTGCCTTTGTTGCCCATGACTCTCCTATTTTTTTTAATTAAGTGATGTTTAATTCAATCATCCAAGTAAAACACGAAAAGGTCTATGTTTTTTTTTTTCCACTATATAGTTGTATATATGCATATGTTACTGTGATAAGTTTATGTTGTCCAAGCAAAATCAGTGGACAATGAGCACTTGGATCTTTATATTGAAGGGAATTGGTAACTGTTTAATTCTTTCGTTAAGGATTAAGGATTATCTAAGTGAAGTTTGAAATTTTTTCATTAGTCAATAAATTGATCCCTTAATCATCTCTAAATATCATATACACATGAGCAAATAAGCATGCGTAGAGATAAGCTATTACAGCAAGTGAACAAACCAAGATTTAACATCAAAGAACTAGACGTAGTTTACATATTGTGGTGAACTGTGATCTAATCATCTCTAAATATCATATACACATGAGCAAATAAGTATGCATAGAGATAAGCTATTACAGCAAGTGAACAAACCAAGATTTAACATCAAAGAACTAGACGTAGTATACATATTGTGGTGAACTGTGATCATCAATCTATTACATACCATAATAATGGTGAATGTTCTAAAACTTAATTATGGAGGGAACCAATAATTTTTAGCATAAAGTGGGTAAGATATTATGCTTTTATCATTGTATACAGTATTCTGCGTTGAACTTATGTTTATTTATTTATTTTTTTTTTTGTGCTTATATATGGTTATTTCTTCTTCTATGCTAAAATTCTATGTATCTTTAATACAGTCTTATAATTGAATCATGTTGCTACTTACCAGGTGCAGCTATTCATTTATTTTATGCTCAAATATGCAATGGAGATTTTGCTTGCTGAATCAAGTGTCATTACTGGATATTACTTTGTCTGGTCAACCAGCAGTGTAGCAATTTTTCTTGCATGTCTTGGGCTAACAGTGCTTCCAGTAAATGTTATTGTCGGAAGCTACATCAGCAACATATTTGAGGAGAGGTAAACATTTAGAAGTGGGGAAAGGACTCAGCTTCTTGCTTGCTTCCTTCCTGAGCAAGATTAGAGGATTTGGAACTCTCAGTGTCTAATGCAGTGCATCTTCCATGAAAACTGCATAATTTACTGAAAGAAAATACTGTAATTCACTCTTGGGGTCGCTCTATTATGACCTAGAAGTACTTGGTTTAAATCATAAAAACATTCTGTTTGCGAAGTAAGGTGACCTAACTTCTCTAGAGTCTACAATGCAAGAAATTCTTGTGGATGGAACACTCTTTTCATTTGATTGTTGTCTTTAGTGCAATTCATTTAGTAGTTAAGTTTTTTAGTATTATGCATATGAGACATTGAAAACCTTAGAACACCTGATGATCTTGGAGGAATAAGGTCCTAAAGTTACCTTAAAAAAATTTATTTGTTTGGAAGTTCAGAAACATATAATCACTGCATACTAGAATAATGTCTTTGAACTTCCCTTTTGGTAATGTCAAGGCAAGTTTAATGAGCACATTTTTCTGCTAAGCCTGAGAGGCTCTGTCAAGAGTGTAATTGTTCCATTTTATCAGTTTTGTGAAAGTGGACCAATAAAAGCCTTGGTCATCTGGCAAATTATGATTAACAGTTACTGTCATCAGTGAAACATGATGTCAATTTGTTTCAGTTTCATTTCCAGATCATTCATATTTTGGAAAATTTGGTTGCAGGCAAGTTCTACTGGCGTCTGAAATTATGGTTTGCATAGGTATACTACTAAGCTTCAATATATTGATCCCTTATTCTGTGCCTCAATATGTCGGCTCAGCACTGCTCACATTCGTATCAGCTGAAGTTCTTGAAGGTGATTTTCTGCCAATGAAATATGGAAAGGAAAAACTTAATATTATTGTTTAATCATAAATCTTGCAAGTTGAAGTTGGAAAGATAACTACTGCTGCTGCTGCTGCTTGTTGACATTTTTCCAACTTCAAATCAAAATTACTTTCATCTTACAATTTTAGCAATGTCAAATCGATTACAGTTATGCTTTTCTTCCTATAAAGAAAAAATGTTTGAGATTTTGGTTTCTTGGCTGACATTCTTGGTTGATCCAGGTGTGAACTTATCACTCCTATCTCGAGTCATGTCGTCGAGGCTTTCTCGAGGGACATACAATGGTGGATTGCTTTCAACAGAAGCTGGGACATTGGCTCGAGTAATTGCAGATGGAACAATAACACTAACTGGATACATGAGTGAAAGCAGACTCTTGAATGCCACTCTACTTCCATCACTCTTTATCTGCATTTGCTCCATCGTTGCCACCTGCTTCACCTATAACTCACTCTACTGATTACCTTTGGTTCTCTTCATAGTTCTTATGTATATAATTTTGTACAGCATAATCTTAAATTGCTTAATTACGCACTTTAATATAATTCTCCAAGCTTCAATATGTCACTGCTAATCTAATGTAAATGTTCTGACGTATTAATTAACTAGACTACCCTATCTGCCTTTTAATCAATTATGTTTTTAATTCCTGGTTGAATGTTTGAGCATCAAACTCGTAAGTATATGTAATATAATCAATTATGTTTTTTTTTTAATGTCACTTCAATAGCATTATTAATGTCACTTCAATATGTTTTTTTTTACCCGAAATTACCTTCAGAAAGATACAAATTTAACAAACCCAAATTGATTTATTATGAGTATATTCATACCTCTATGACTGTAATACAATATTATATTTTTAGTAGCATAGTATTTATATTAAAAATATATTTAATTAAATTACATTATATTATATTATAGTATAACAAATATACTCTAAATGCTAACTATTTATTAGCAAATCACTGATCGTTGCTTGTGTTAGCCTATTATATTGAATCACATTAATAATGCTATTAGTTGTCATAATAAAGATAAAATAGCAAAATATATATATATATATATAAATTTTTAATTTTTATGTAAAAATAAAGGTGAATTATAATTTATGAACAGAGAAAATTAAAATTTATTTATTTTTATTGTTTGATTTTTTTTTTTTAAAAGTTCAATATATAATTTTTTTTTTAATCAGACAAAAGAAGTTGAATATACATTTCAATCGTTAGTGATGATGTTAATTGTAATTAATGGCTTAATTAAACAGAAAATGACAGCGTGCAAATTTGATTGTATAAAAATTGAATTAAAATTTAAAAGAAAATTACAAATTTAAACAACCATCAGTGCACTTTAGCAGAGTCCGGCTTATCATGCGCCATCTTAACAACTCTTGACAAAATTCTCTAACCGGCACCGCTGCTCTGTTTCGAACCTAAGAGCAGAGGGAGACAGAGAGAACACAGAAACAGAGAGAACAGAGACAGAGAGAGAGAGACAGAGAGGGATAAGGAGAGGATTATTATTTATAAAAAAAAAAAAAATGGCATTAAATGATCAGGAGATTCCGGAAGGATCCGTACAGAATATTCTAGAACAAGATACCCTCAAGTGGGTGTTCGTCGGAGGCAAAGGCGGTGTCGGGAAAACCACATGCAGTTCTATTCTCTCGATCCTTCTGGCTAGTATCAGATCATCTGTTTTGATAATATCCACCGACCCAGCTCACAATCTTAGCGATGCGTTTCAACAGCGATTTACCAAGACCCCCACTTTGGTTAATGGCTTCACCAATCTATACGCTATGGTACTTTAATTCGATTCTGGGTTTCTGATTTTTTGTTGTTTTGTGTTTGAATTTGATTGTTCAGGATGCGTCGAGGAATACCCAGTTAATGATTTTAGTTTTTTTCGTCGTTGATTTGTCGAGAATTTTGAGCTGTTCTATGAATTTAGAAATTAACAACCTTTTTCGCTAAAGATATTGTGCAGAATTCGGTGTTTTTGGTCCTTGAATACTTTTATCCGTGAAAATATATTGGATTTACCCGTTCTTCTCATGTTTATTGTTCTGGAAAGCTGTTACCTTTTTTTTTTTTTTTTTTTTTTTTTTAATGTTTGTTTCTGTATCTCAAAACAACTAAACCTAGTTGCTTGGTTTCAATATCCTTCACAGGAAGTTGATCCTAATGTTGAAAACGAGGACATTGGAAGTAATGATGGAATGGACAGTGTTTTTTCTGAGTTGGCGAATGCAATTCCTGGTATTGATGAGGCTATGAGCTTTGCAGAAATGTTGAAGTGAGAACTACGTTTCCCTCAACTCTATTATATTGCAAGATCCAAATGGCAAATGCATTTAGTTTATCTTTAATTCCTATAATATCACAGCTTAATGTTGACACTTCTTTTGTGTTGGATGTTAGTAGCATAGGGATTGTCCTTTATAGTAATCATAATAAGGATTCAATTTGACTCATATTACAGATATTGTATTGCATTTATGTATCTGGAGACTGTTTATTTGTTTATTGTTGAATGTTTGCCCTGGCGATTTTGAGAATGTCTTTTAGGTAGTCTATTTTACAGGACTCAGTTGCATAAAATTGTTCTAAGAGCCAAACTGATTATTATTCATTATATTTTAATAAACAATGTTCAACTTATAACTGTATATCAACATTGAATGCAAATCAATGCATCCTGCAATTTCATTAGGGCATTTTTCTGTGTTATTGACACTTAAATATTTCTTCATTTTCCTAATGCATTGCTGAGAGATGCTTGCAGATTACTTTCTTTTTGGACTTTGCTTGATGTGATGCTGTCAACTGGCTGTTTGGTATCAATTTTGTTTGCCGTTTTTTTGGTGGTTGCTGTCCAATAATAAAAAGTTGTTTCTTAGAAAATAGGTTGAGAATACAAGCAAAAACTAGTTTCTGTGGTTTTCACATGTTGCAGCAACCCCTTTTCCTCTTTTAAAACATTAATTAACAAAAATAAATATGTTTTAACTTTGATAATTGGACAACAAAAAACAAAAACAATATTGGCACCAGACAGTCTTAATTTTTATGATAAACCCATTCTAATTGCTTTATCCACAAACAATTTCCTGCAGGTTGGTGCAAACAATGGATTATTCTGTTATAGTATTTGATACAGCTCCAACTGGTCATACGCTTCGGTTATTACAATTTCCAGCAACTTTAGAGAAGGGGCTTCAAAAAATGATGTCTTTGAAAAATAAATTTGGCGGCTTATTAAGTCAGGTACATCCTTGAGTATTATCATCAAAACTCAAGCAAGGGCTTAATTTTGGGCTCTCTAATTGAAGGTTTGAATCAGGATGATTTGGCTTAACTTTGTGCCTTTTTTCATCGGTGGAGATGGGAGTTGATTTTCATAATTCATTTGAAAATTAGTTGTTTACCTGGTTTAGGCCCTTTTGATATGTGAATTTAAGGATATAGATGAATCTAAATGTTGTGTTTAGTCACCTTTCATTTTCAATTTTCTCCATATGTGGAGTTGGGTAATAGATGAAATAACACTCATTGAACCAACTTGGTTCAATTTTCAATTTTGTCTGTTTATGCATATCGTTTTATTTTTCTTGCGTTCCAAATTTGTGACTTCTTGTGCTGTGTTATATTGTCAGGGTTGTGATGAGTTGAATACCATTTATTAGTTCTCTAAAATAGCATCAAAGCATTCTTGATTTTGGTACTTGTGCTTTTATCATATCTCTTCATCCTCCATTCAACAAACATTGGAACCCGTCATTGATTACCATTTAACAATGTTTGAGTGAGGATATGATCTAAAGCTTCTCATTCTTTAGATCCAATTCTCATTCTTTCGATCCAATCTATGTTCATTTCTCATTCATTTTTATCCATCTGGTTCTCTCAGTTAAAGTGGCTATCTTTCCTGTCGTGAAGTATGTGATTCAACCATAAATATGTTACCAGGCATGAGGTGTTTATGTATATGTCCGCAGTATTCTTTGTCTCTTATAGTCTGTCTGGTGAATTTGTTTGTTTGGAAGTCCTGATTAAAGAACTGAATTCAGAAAGGCTAGGTTTTCTGATGTTGTTACACTGGATCATTAGATGAGCAAACCATTAGATGCCCTTGTGTACTTTAGACTTGGCCATTCTTATCTGCTGTCATTCATTAGTTCAGGTGATGCTCATTTGGAAAGAATGTGAAAGCTCACGACATTTTGACTGTTGATATGATAACCTAAACTTTAACCTTATTAATTCTCCTTTGTATCTTTTATTTTCTGTAACCACAGACTATTGCTAATACATTGATGTACTTGATAAGAATTAGCACTGTTCATGGCAGATGACCCGTCTTTTTGGTATTGATGATGAATTTGGTGAGGATGCCCTTTTGGGAAGGCTTGAGGGCATGAAAGATGTGATTGAACAAGTCAATAGGCAATTCAAAGACCCAGTAAGATTTCCCTTTCATGTGAATTTTTTTTTTCTGTCCAATTAATTGTTTGTTACTTGTTTCTTGGTAGCAAACTTTTGTAATCAATCTTATATTTGCTCTGGAGTTGGTCTTTAGTATTCAAAGCCTTCCATTAATTAGATATTCAAAATACTTTAATGACAGATTTTGAAAGAAGATGTCTGAACTCTGAACTGTAATAATTAAATAGGCAAGGAATGGAGGAATTTCATGAAGTAATGATAGTAGCCAGTTATATCCAAGCAATGGCCTCTTTAAGCTGTTGCAGATACTATGGCATAACCAATTTTAGCATGTTTGTGGATATCTCTTTTAACTGTGTTTGTTTTCTCCTTTTATCTGTCTCTGGACTTACTGTAGTTAATATCATATTCTTGAACCATTTAAGTTGCTTGTCATTCTTATTTAATGAGATATTTGAAGTGGTTGTGTAATTGCTTCAATATTAAGATGTCATCTGGACATAATAATCTTTATCTAATATGGTTTTGGGTCATTTTTGTTACATTTTATTGTCAAGGAATGAGGAAAATATTGCTGCCTAATATGGTTATCTATTTGAATAATATTTTACCTTTTGTTTTTCTTTTACTTGATCCAAACGATCTCCATATCCAGTATGAAAACTATGATTCCTGAATTTCTGATGTCTAAAATTTTTATGATTAAGCTGCTATTTTTAATTCCTGTTGAAAATTCCCTTTTTTTTTTTTTTTTTTTGTGGATTAGCTTGAATTCTTTTTCATCTTGCCACATTTTTATCCCTTAATGCATTTGCACCCTTTTTTTTTTTTTTGTCAGGATTTGACAACCTTTGTCTGTGTTTGCATTCCGGAATTCCTCTCTCTTTATGAAACAGAGAGACTGGTGCAGGAACTTACCAAATTTGAGATAGACACGCATAATATTATCATTAATCAAGTACTTTATGATGAAGGTGCAATTACTGTGTTCATTGTTGTCCTTCTTTTTGTGCTTTAATCTATCTTAAATAAAATACTAAAAACATTAACCATTAATTATTGTAGAAGTTGAATCCAAACTGCTCAGAGCAAGAATGCGGATGCAACAAAAATATCTTGACCAGTTCTACATGTTATATGATGACTTTCACATCACTAAGTTGCCATTGCTGCCAGAAGAGGTAAACTACATAGTGGTATATTTAAATTAATTTATATGTGATTCAAAAACTTAATGAGCTGCTTAAGATAAGATCTTTGTTAATTTCTAATTATATTTTAGTTCTTTGATTATTTTATGTATGTTCTATGATCAACATAGGTCAATGTTTCACTGTACAAAAAAATTATTTTTATTTGTTTTTCTTGGTGTTCCAAAGTAAATTAGTAAAATTTTCTTTGATTTGCTGCCTCTTACGATGCTATATTTGCCATTACTCTTGGAATTCTTTTGCTGTGGTGATAACTTGTGAGCTTTATATGTATGCATGTGTATAAAATTCACCAGCCATTAATCAGTGAAACATTAATGTAATAGGTTACTGGGGTGGAAGCGCTGAAAGCTTTCTCAACTCATTTTAAGACACCATATCAGCCTTCTACCAGTAAAGGCACAGTGGAAGAGTTAGAAAAAAGGATATCTGCACTAAGGGAACAGTTGACAGATGCTGAAGCAGAACTAGAGAAACTCCAAAAAGGAAAGCAAATTGCCTAATTGTGGCTGCTGACCCATATTGTCCAAGTTCAGAAATGTGGATCCTCTATTTCACTTCTGAATGATGTCCTGGCTAGATCTATTTATTTATGAATTCTTTTTTTGCTAATTAATTTATTCTTGATTTTCTTTTGTACCAATAAGTGGGATTTTAGAGTGCATTACACTCGGCCAAATCAACTGTGTTTAGGCCCTTATTTTCTGTACCAATGGATCATTGATGTTGAGCAATCTTCATAATACAAAATCCATTTTCTTATTTCCTGTCAAATTCAATAAAGCCAATAGCTGAGTTCCTTGTATGTGATTGTGAAAGCTTCACTGTCAGAGGATGAAACTATGTTTTCTGAAATAATTGGGGCTTTGGTGTAGCAAATTGTGTTGTGGATACATGATACTTGCATTAGGGAAATCGTAGCCCTACCGTCCATTCCTCCAGGTCATCATAGTGCTCTATCGCTCTGTCTAAATATTGTTGCATTTTCCAGTAATGTAAATTGCAATAGGTAATTAGTGTTGTATTGTAACCATCACATTTTTCTCCAAATGAATGTCAACTGTTGCAATGTAAATGATGTAAATCGCCTCATTTACATTGTGCCATTTGCCACGATAAAATGATTTCTTCAAACGGTGGGAGTTGTTGGAGAAAAACAATAGAGAAACGGTGCAAATACTTAAATCCTCTAATTCATTAGTGAAGAGAATCAGGGCCAGAGTCCCACCCTGGGGATTCTAGCCTTGCTGCTTAAGAGGAAAAAATAAATAAATAAAAGCTTCAAGATGGTATTAGAAGTTCCGTAATGACAGGATGCTTCAGGTTATAAAACAATGCTATGGTGCACATTTGGGCAGACTCAGAGTCCAGAGTGCTTCTAATGAATAGCTACTCTTCAAAGCTTATGAAAATAAGCCAACTACTGTCTTACCTTTTCATTTATGTCTATCAAAAAAAATTTTCAGTGCAAAATACTACAGTAGATTGAATAGAGCATATAATTCATAAAAAATAAGTACTTAGTAGACAACGGCAGCCAGAAGCTTAACATCCTTCCTATATGCTTTCACATAACATTCTATAGTAAAAAGTTCAGAAACAAATCTGCAATTGCTTATGATCCGAAAACTGCCAACAATCAATCTAGACTCTATCCACCGTGCAAGGTCGAAATAAAAACGACCACATCCTTCTCTTCCAGTGTGGTATCAAGCTGGCCACTAAGCTCCCAATCACAATCATTCACAAGGACCAAAACGCCAGGTCTCCTGAGCCACACACAATGATGATTAATTAATCAAGTCTTTAGCAATTGTTCAAATCTTCTGAAAGTTTCTAAATTACATCTAAAACAAATCTCTAGCTATCAATTTCATGTAAAAGGGTCAAAGGGTCCACTTCAATCCAGGAATATTCTTGCCTCACTCAGGATCAGTTTTGATTATAAACTCTTAAGGGTAAAAGCTTAAAACTTACACAGAATCCCCTTTCATGAACATTTCAGGCCTCTCCTTGATCAAATTGGTGCGAACCCAGGTGAGCAAGTCTTTCATGGTTAACTGCAAAATATAATAGAAATCATCAAGAAGATGTCAACTTACTTAAGCTAAAAAGGCATTTATCGCATATGGTACGAATATCATTCCTTTAGTTTTACCTTCTCTGCTCCATTTTTGGATTCAACATTGACATTGTGGATCTTCACTGAATTACAAAGAAGCTCTAGCCCCCCACTGCATCAAACAAATAACATCAGAAAGATTAAAGGGTCATTAAAAGATGATCAGTTTCAGTCAATAAATCAAACAAAAAATCCAATAGTAATCAAGACATCGAATTTCTACAATCAATAAAAGCACAAAACAAGCCAAGATGAAGACTTTCAAATTATCCTCATTCCATAAAAATTAAACCTATCAATTCAAGAGATATTTCAACCAAGAACAGTACCAATCGATGGAATTTTTTTTTTTTTTTAAAGAAAAAAGGAATGAAGTGAAAAGAGAACTAATAAGATTAAGAAAAATTAAAAAGAAAAAGAAAAATTTACCCGAATTCAAGAGTGAGTTGCATGTTCAATGTTTCAGCACAAGTTCAAAACCCTAGACCTATGGAGGAGAGAGAGCACGCCACTTCCTTGAAAGAAAATTATGCTGTTTCTTGCTTAAGACGGCGTCGTTTTTTGGTGTTTTCCCCAAATTTTATTTAATATTTATAAAGAGCACCAGGTCAAAGACACAGGGCTTTTTTGACCGCTCTTTTCTCCTTTTTTTTTTTTTTTTTAATCTCAAATTCTCTTTCTCTCTCCTCTTTTCAAATACAGAGAGGGATACAGAGGACTTGCTGTTGTGAGAGGTACGTTGAAAGCAGCTCTTCTCCTTTTGGTGGTTGGTTAAGGACTTAATTTTGTTTCTAGTTTCTGTGAGAAAAATTAAGCTCTGTTCTATATCTATTATTAGTCTTCATTTGCTGTTGTTTCTGTGCAGATTGGTTGTGATAAGGAGAGTTTTGTCGAACATTTCTGTTGCAGTATATACTCTTGGTTCTTCTATGGACCGACTAATGGATGATGTTTCAGTGGTGGAGCTTTCTTTGCCTGAAAATCTCGTCCAACCATTGTTTAGGGCTTCAAAATATTCTAACTTTAAACAAGTCTTAGAAAATCTTATAGCAACTTCTAGAATTGATGATGGCCGTCTGCACCTTGCTTCTATGGATATTCTTCCTGCGGTCCTTCAACTTACCCAATGCATTCCTTACCCTTGTGGACATCAATATCTTATACTCTCTTTAAAACTCCTTAGAAATCTCTGTGCTGGAGAAATCACTAATCAGAGTCTTTTTATTGCACTTAATGGACCTGGGATGCTTTCAACTGTTTTTAGGTCTGCAGGGCTTGTTTCTGAGCCAGATTATGGGATTATCCGTATGGGGTTGCAGGTTTTGGCCAATGTTTCTTTGGCTGGAGTAGAACATCAACAATCTATTTGGAATTGCTTCTTTCCAGATGAGTTTGCTGTGCTTGCAAAACTCACTAGTCGGGATACTTCTGATCCTCTCTGTAAGATTGTTTATACTTGTTGTGATGGAAACCCTACCCTGCTTGCAGAGCTATGTGGAGATCAAGGTTTGCCTATTGTGGTTGAAATTGTGAGGACTGCATCGTTAGGTGTGTTTTTGCATTTTCATCAAGCATTCTTTGTTCTTATGGATTATGGTTGAAATTATATTTATGATAATTTATTGGGTTGTTCTTTTGCTAGTTGGTTTTGGAGAAGATTGGTTGAAGTTGCTTCTCTCAAGCATCTGTCTGGAGGAAGATCACTTTCCCCAACTCTTCTCTAGATTATATTGTGTTGGTGGTTCTGAAGACACTGAAGATATGAATTCAACTGGTGATCATTTTTCATCTGAGCAACCTTACCTTTTGAGCATTGTATCGGAGATATTGAATGAAAGACTCGAGGAGATGACTGTTTCAATTGATTTTGCAATGTTTATTTTTGGAATATTTAAGAGATCTATCGGGGTTCTTAACTCTATCTCAAGAGGCAAATCAGGTCTTCCAACAGGATCTGCTGCAATTGATGTTCTTGGGTACTCATTGACTATTTTAAGAGATGTGTGTGCCCAGGGTAGTAAGGCCGGAGTTGATGAGAATCATGTAGATACCGGTAATACACTCTTGTCAAATGGACTACTTGAATTGCTTTTATCTGTGCTTGGCAACCTTGAGCCTCCAAAAATTATCAAGAAAGCCATGAAACAGAATGAGAACCAAGAAGCAGCTCCTTCACATTCCTCTAAATGTTGCCCTTACAAAGGATTTCGGAGAGACATTGTTGCAGTCATTGGCAACTGTACCTTCCAAAGAAAGTTCGTGCAAGATGAGATAAGGCAGAAGAATGGAATTCTTTTAATGCTACAACAGTGTGTCACGGACGAAGATAACCCATTTTTAAGGGAATGGGGCATCTGGTCTGTGAGGAACTTATTGGAAGGGAATACAGAAAATCAACAAGCAATAGCTGAATTGGAAATTCAAGGATCTGTTGATGTGCCTGAGCTTGCTGGACTTGGTCTCAGAGTGGAGATGGATCCAAAAACTCGACGTGCAAGGCTTGTAAATGTACCATAAAGATGTAAGCTTTAAATGTATCTCACTAGTTCTTGGGTACTCTTTGCCTTTGGTATCTAAACAACTTTGATGCCTATGGAAATGCAGTAGATCGGGATTTCGTCAATATTTTTTTAATAATTATCTGTATCTACAGAGATCTCCAAATTTAAAAATATTTGGGAGTGAGACCTGATAAAATGTACACAATTCTATTTGAAAAATTGATAATAGTAGTTTGAAAAAAAAAAATCTTAAACCAGACAACCACAAATAGTAATCAAACCATCTTAAGAAGTTTATGGATATGCTCCAAAAGCAATTAGGTAATCATGATAATATCTCAGATTCAAACATTGGTTTAAACATTATAATCTGCAGTTGCCCCAAAATTCTAGACAATATTTTCAATAATTTATCTAGTTAATTGTATCTATACAATCTCTTCACCATCACAAATAAAAAAGAATTAGTATGTGGAAGATTTACAATGAATCTAACAACCCACAAACTCCAGGGGGGGTGTGTGACAATTAATCCATCTTAATAATAATTACCAGCAAGTACAACAGGCAAATCTCAAAAACTGTATTTTTATTACACTATGCTGCATGTGTTGATTCTTGTTAGATGGTCAGATTCTCTTGAATGGCAAGAAATGAGCCCACTATATTTCCACCCACATCAGGGAAAGTTTCACATCCAGGAATAGGCCTCACTTTGCCCTTCTTATCAACTTCAACTGGATATTTTAGTAGGTGTCCTCTCATCTCTGTAACATCTTCAGCTGCAAATTGTCTCCAATTCATCTCCCCCAGCGTTCTAACTCTTCTAACACATTCCAGACTCTCTGGTTGTCTGAAGCTGTCCTCAATAGCTCCAATATGCTCTGCCCATAATGCCATCCTATATCCATATATCTGCAAGGTACAAAATTTCAAAGAAACTGTAAGATCGGTTGCAAAATTCAAGATTTCCCAGCGCAATGAAAATTAGTTTAAGATCAAAATAACATGTTTTATTTTTTGGAATTGCAAGAGTGATGTATGAAACACAAATCATCATTTGTTAGGTAATAGTCTTTCCTGAACGACTCCACTACGTCACACATAGTTAAGCACATTAGAATGCATGAAAAAGAAAAAGAAAGAAAAAAAAAAACAAACACTTTCATGCAACTGAAATAGGTTCTACAGTCAGCCTTCTGCATGTGAATAACTTCTAGCATGTTATAACTTTGCTATCAAACATGATAACTTTCATGTTTCTGACACCTCAGCTTCAAATATGACAAGCAGGCTTATCTCTCGCATTTTGGGAAAGGGATTCACATTTCCAAGATGTCCTAAATTTAAGCCATTTAAATTTAAATTTAAATGTTTGATGGAAATGACACAAACCAAACTACATTCCCCTTCTCTGGCTTGGGATACAATATGGATAAGAGTAAAATGATTATGCAATTGTTTCCATTCTACTCAAGGATGGTATTGGAAATTGAGAACACATGCAAAACTAGAATGTTATTCATATTGCCTTCGAAATGTGACACAAAAAGCACTAAAATTTAACTCATAATGACTAGAAAATCAAATGATTGTTGACCTTGTTTGTCCTAATTTGAACATTCAATTGAACACCATTCAAGCAGTTAAAAAGAAAAAAAAAACATTCACACAACAATCATCAGACAAAAACATGTATTAAGCACCACAAACTCTTATTTTTAGTTTTTTATGTGACTGAGAAAATTACTTCAGCAATTCAATAAAATGTTTCAATTAAAATGCTACTCATTAATTATTGTTCTTCTATGAAAATAAAATTGCTTTACAGAGTAAATATTTTTCAAAAATTTTTTTCACGGTAATTCTCTCTTTTCTGGGTGGTGAATTATCAGCAGCAAAGCTATATTGATTATTTTCATTTTATTCCCAAGATGAGAAGGCATCTTTTGCTAAATCCTAGTAACAAAGAGTGAACATATTTTCTAACTAAAGATACCTGTCCAAATGGATTAGATTGTTTTCTTGCCCAGGTATGATAAGGCTGATATGCTCCCATTGCTATTTCAGTGTCTCTTGTGCCCTCCATTGAACGCTGGTTTATGTTTGCAGATCCCAATATTACATACTCATCATCAACTATCATCCCTTTTGAATGGACATAAATCATGAATCGCCGGCTTTTCTGACTGAGTGCCTGGAAATGTCACATTATAGCAGTCATTCACAAGTAGTGCAGTGAGAAGAGAACAAAGAAGCCATTCACAAACTATAATCTAGACAAATTACATGATTTCCACATGAACCAATAATTTGACCTATTCATGCACAAGTATTTTGGGAAATAAGGCAGAATGCACCAAAATCACCAGCTAATTTTATCATATTGCCACACTTGAGAATTTATTTACAAGATGAGACGCCCAAGTACAAAATTTTTTACTACATAACCAGCATTCATAGAAGACTCCTTCATGCATTGGAAAGTTTCTTGTGTTGGCAGAGCAAGTGCGGCCAATATTAATGGCCCAAAGTAACATTGGCTTGAGGAATAAATGTACCTGAGGAGTGTTTGCAGCTGTGGGACTTGACACAACTGAAGTTTCATTCGTGTCTGTGAACTCGCGATTACCAAGGCAGAAGAAGTTCAAATAATCCTGAGGTGAGCATGAATTCTCCAGTCCAACCTCCTGTAAAGCTTTATAAATTGTCTCATACATCATTTGCATAGTTTTATGCTGCAGCAATTCATCAATTTCCCAGATTAGCAAAATACAGCAATACAGGGTGGCATGCCTCAGCATTACACTATGAGTTCCATTGTTCAACATAGTCACTCAAAAGAAAAGCCTATATCTGTAAATTAGACCGTACTATAGATAATAGTTGCAGCAGTAGCAGCAACAACAAAATACTAGTACCAGTACAACATAAGTTCCAATTGGCAGTTCAATAGTTGCCCCCACCTGCCAAAATAGAATCCTTTGTGTAGCAGCACCTGTTGGAACACCCTCTGGCCACATTGGAACAACAATATAGGCAGCAAATCTCTCATTTGCTCTGATTTTATCAGCAATCTTCAGAGCAATTTCCATTGGAATCAAGTTATTAGCACCTGCAAGATCACATGATAATGGCTTAACATTTATCATACAACTTAACAAAGGAATGATAAAAAAAATGCTGTTTGTACCAAAATTTGGTCTAGCTGTGTTAACCAAGAGCAGCATACTGCTACAACCAGTAGTGAAAGGATATTGCCACAAGTAGAGTAACATAGGTCAATCTACATGGATTAAGCATCATATCCAATTACCTACAAACCAAGTCACCTTTGCAAAACCATAAAGCAACCAGAAAGTTCTGAACTGATGTGCAATTTCCAAAGCAATGTGACGGAGAATAGGAAGAGAAGAAACTTCAAATTCAAGAACTCAAACTTAGTATTACAGTCCAGATTTAACATGGAGTTTATTGGAGAAATTATAGGGTTATTTACTAGTACTTTTGGGTTTAATTTATGCGTCTAGTTAAATAGATAAACAGCTGGTCTATTAGTTTTAGATCAGGGGCAATTTTGTAATTTTCAGCTCTGCTGGAAAATCTGTCACAATTTATATAGGAGTCTTTATTTTCAATTTTTATTCTTATTTTGAATCTTTTTTGGCTGAGGAAAATTTTATTCCTTTTTAGTTTATTTTAGAAGTTCAAATCCTCATAGGTAGGGCTGAGTACGAAGATTAAAAATTCTGAATTGAACCGAATAACCAGACTGAAAATATCTAGAACTGGACCAAACCGTTGACTTTTTGACTTTCCCTGAACCAAATTGGACAGAGTAAAATATTTTGATATGATTCTGGATATTAATATATGTCTGAATCGAGGATTGGACCGAATTGAACCGAAATTTTTTAGTTTTTTTTTTATAATATATAAATAATGTTAATTGAATAATACATAGATAACATAAAAATTATAAGATTATATATGTCATTATAGCAGTTATCAAATTATATTAAGATTATATGAAAATAAAATTTAAATGAATTATAAATCTATAATTAAAAATATATATACCTTAACTTAATGGAATATAACTATTAATATTTATATAATTTACTTAAACATTAGATTCATTAAAATTATATCAATGAAAAATTAGTAATATAATGTGGATTAAGTTTTAATAATATTAAGACATAACCACATATTATAATTAAAAATTTTAAATTCACTACTTATATATTTTAGAATAAAAATTTTTAATATATATTATGACTAGTCAATGAGTGATGATAAGAAAGTATGATGTACTAATAAAATTTATGTGAAACTAATAAAGTTTTGATTAATTAACTTTTATTGGTATCTAATATTATAATATTGAAAAATATTTTTTTTATTAATTAACATTTGTGTGATAGGTCATCAATAAGAAAGTACTTATAATAGATAATTAATAGTTTGTATAAAAAGTTAGAAATTAATTATAAGAAATTACGTGTTAACTTTAAGTAGTATATACAATTATATCGCAAAAACTATTAATATATAGTTTTGATATATAATTATATATATAAACATAATGTATTAATTTATTAATATATTCAATTAATAATATATTATAATTATTAATACAATATATTAATTTATTAAACCCAAATTTCATAAAAAATAAAACTTAAAACTATACGATTAGTTATAAAAAATTAATTATTAAATACATTTTCTCCGAATCTCCGTTTTGGATTGGATTGAATTGGATTGGACTGGAACAGAAATATCCAATCCTCGAATTGTATTGTCCCGAAATTTTCAGAACAATACAATACGGAGATTTTTTTATTTCGCTTCTGATTCTGGATCCTTCGAAATTAAAATCTCCGAAGTTCAATCTAATTCCAGAGATTTTCAAATCTCAGGATTGGACCGAACCGTGCTCAGCCCTACTTATAGGATGTAGACTAGTTTTGGAGTCATTTACTTAAAGGTTTAGGACTTGTTTAATTCTCTATATATACCCCTATGAATGCAATGTTTTTAGGAAATTATTCCTTCAATCTTATTGCTCTCCGAATTGTGTGACTCAATTCATCCACGGAACTTTAGGTCTGCTCACAGATACTGTTCACAGCACCCAAACAGCCCCCACATCCCTTGTTCTTGTTCAATTTCTCCTCCCAAACTCAATCCTTACAAAATGCTAATTTTCAACCATATTTTCTACCCATCTCAACCCTCATTAGTTCCAAATTCAGACCTATATTAACCTTCCTTCCCCTCATGCATCACAATGAACTTCAAATGGTTCCTAAAATTAAGAACAAATTTCCTCACCTAAATTTTTATATGAACTCCAGTTGTATGAAGAGCCAATAAAATACTGGTTTTCTATATAAATAAAATGCTGGGCAGCACGAATGGCCTGCACATAGGCTGTATGTATGCTCATGTCAATAAGGACATTCTTCCCACAGACCAGGTTCTGCAACAACAGAATAACCAATCAACTTCCGCAAGTGGCAGCTATGTTTGGTGCACCAGGACACATAAACAAGGGTCAAAACAGAAACAAGAGGAAATCAATTACCATTACCAAATATTACCTTACCTTGCTTGTGGCTTCTTGTGGATCCTTTGGGAAGCCTCTCACAGAATTAGAATCTATTGAACGAAAAATCTGCATTTCAAAAGGGAGGAAATATCTGTTATGGAAGATAAAATTCTAACCTAAAAACAAGCCTAACTGCATCCTAACACAGTCCTTGATCATCTGGACAAGGTCAGACAAATTACCTGAACATGCCAAGCTTCAGGGTCATTCTCACCAACAGAAGGAGCATCAAAAACTCCTACTATATCTGGAATTCTTTCAATCCGGAGCAGAGCATCATCATATGACATCTTCAGTTTTTTAATCCCACGGGGTTTTGCAGCCTTGAACCAGCGCTCCTCAAAGTTGGTTAGAACATCATATGCTGCTGGACCATCAATTCTACAGTGCAAATCATGCCATGGTTCTCTTGGGCAACCAGATAGATTACCCTGTTTGGGTAATACAGCTATGTGAGTAGAGAAAAAACCAATTTCATTTATAAAAAAAAAAAAAAAAAAAAAAAAAAAAAAAAAAAAAACAAAATAATATTGTAACTACTGTAATATGATCCTGATGTTCCCCCTCATCACATCTGGTTCTCTTGTTTTCAAGACATGTTAAATGATACTTTATCACTAAAGAACATGTTTATCACAATGACTGATAGAATTTAAGAGTTACCGTGAAAGTAGGGTTGTGATAGTCATCTTTATGCACAGTTTGTAGCGTCCTAAAAAGATGATGTTGTGGAGTATCATATCGTCCATCACATAAATCAAGTCCACCAACAAAAGCTATTATTTTTCTTCTATTGTTGCCCGCATCAGCATCTACAATTACAGTTTTCTGATGGTGTGTATATATAGTTCCAACTTCCTGAAATTTAAAGTAAGACGAATTTAATGGGAAATTTTCAGTTTCTCTATCAAATTCAAAATAAGGACAAAACTTGCTCAACGGAAAAAAGAAAGCTTCTCAGCAGTACTGATTGATGGAGTGCCAGCTGTTTCACTTTCCTAAAGCAAAATGAACTTCATAGGAGGTGAGACAAAAAAAATTTTGCCATCACTAAGTTTATAGAGAATAACATAATGGAGAACAGCAAGCAGTAGAGAGAATTAACTTCATTATTGATTTGCCAATTAGCATTGCTGAAAAAATGACGATGAAATTTAATGTTCACTATTTCCATAGAAAGTAATATATGAAAAGTGAAAACATTGCACTCAAATAAAATTCATTGCTTTGAAAAGGTTATTCAACTGTAGAGATGATAAAGTCATATAAGTTTACAGATCCCATATCATGTAGGAGTTCCATGACAAGTTTAGAAGTTGATGTACTGAGACCTATGAAAATTCTGGCGGACCAAAAAATGATATTAAATAGAGAGGGAGAGAGAGTAATGTATTTGACCCAGATTTTAGATTATAAAGGCTATAGGGATTTTAGAGATCAAAGATCAACTAATGATGCTGACAAGACTGTTGAATTAGCAACAGGAAGCTGAATACAATAAAAGCTCACCGTACTTTCGGTATCAAAATAATCATGTGAAAGTAAATTGTTTGATGCTTTTGCACCTAGTTTAGCAATTAACCATGCAACAAAAAAGCTTTCTTTGCAAATTTTTAGACAGCCTCAACATATCAAGAATTACAGGGCTCAAATTTCACTTCTGTGAGGGATTAACTAACCCTTTGCTTGACCCAGCTATGTTTTTTCCCAGCAATGCGTGGACAAAGAAGCACTTGTACCGATGAGTGTTTGAAAAACCGGCGGGTTTCCTCATCATGGGTTGCCATAATTCCATCCTGCATTGGTAAATTTCTATAAGGTTCAGTAAAAAAAATTAAACACTTTAAATGTTCAATGCAAAATAATAGATAGAGTAATTTGAGAAAAATTATGACTATACAACACTTTAAAAGCAGAAATCATTGATTAATAAAATATACAAAAGTTTTGAGCTCCATGGGATTCTGTATAAAGGACCTCACAAGCCAAGAGCAGAAAGCATGCATAAGAATGTAAAATCCAACAAATGCACGGTAATGGACTGATTTAACAAAGACAATAATAAACAACACTCACTTTTCTCAAAATCCAGAAACCAAAATTACAGCCTTGCATTTATTGCATTGGAACTTAACAACACAGGCTCATAATACACAAGTCGTAAAAATGACAAGAACAGTAATACTTCTAAGCACAGATCACTGAAAACTATACCAGTATATAACAGGAATACATAAATATATAAATAAAAGAGTCTTACTGTTTTATATCCCAAAATACTCCTTGAAGTAGGGTCATCCCAAACAAGAAGCAGCACTCTCACTCCTTCCTGGGACTTGGACCTTAGGAGATCTCCCAATGTGACCTCTGATGATGGATGACCAGCATCTCTAACCAGTCTAACTTTGTGCCATACTGACCACCCCGTAATGTAAATTAAACGCCTGGCATGACGTATCGCATCAAAAATGTCATGCCAGCACTTCCCATGCACATAAGACAACCCATGATCCAGTTTCAAACTTGTAAGACACCCATCTGGAACATGCGCATCTTGATAAAGAGTCACTGTTCCACCTTTCCTTAGAGGAAAATATGTACCCGGCACACCATTGTAATCAGGACCTGGACCTATACCTTGATGATAATTGCTCAGTTTCTCCATTGGGGTGTACTGTATCGAAATTTTCAAAACGGCTCCTGGTTTACATGGTTTCCCACTGCTATTCAAAATTGGGTAAACACCCTCAACTTTAGCCCCTGAATATATCTGTTCGACCGGAATGGCCACAACTCCTATCAACTGTGAACCCACAACATCACTGTCTTTAACAAGAAAGTGCACTTCAGCAGCAGAATGCGCAACTGGAACATAAAAATGCTGCATCCAAACAGGATCTTCATTGTTGCTAATCACAAAAGTTCTCCCAATTACCGCATCAGCTACTGAAATTGAAACATAAGGATCGCTAGTGATCTTGCGATTCATTTGTCCTTCAATTTTTGTGCCTATATTTCCTGGTAATCTACCAAACATATCACCTATTGTCTTATGAAACATGTCCATGTTTGGAAGGTTCTTGGCATCATAAACCCAGATATCCAGATTCCCGTGTAAAAGCAAAACTCTCAAAGACCCTTTATTATTCTGCCAAGGCACAATCTGCGTACTCTGGCTATGCTGTGAATCATTAAAGGAGCATGAATGGGCATAATGAGAAGCAGAATAATTACCAGACGAATCAATCCGGCCCAAGTACGCCCCCTCGTAATTACTTGAAAAAGAATCATTAGGGTAACCATAAAACTCTTGTCTATCATGCCCAAAACTAGAACTCCGATAACTAACAGGGGAATCAGGCATCGGTGGCACTGAAGGTGAAGGTGGGGAAGCAGGGGCAGAAGGGCGATTATTATCATTCAAATGCATATGACTCAACTGATCATCCAAAGATGGGTATAAAGAAGAAGAGTAAGAATTGGTGGCATCACTATGACTATCATGATTTGTTGATGACCCAGTTCCCATAGAAGGGTAACTCTCATGTCTTTGATGAGTGGAAAAAGAGGGTTGTCCATGTGGGCCGCTATCATGGCCTGATTGCTGTTGTTGATAAGGGTACTGGGATGAACTGTAAGTGAAACTGCCAGGATGTTGTTGAACTGTTGATGAAGGAGAACCATATGGAATTGGAGATGGCGGGAATTGATATGAATAGGGAACAGGGGCAGTTGCAGGCGTAGAATGGAGATGATAATAGTCTAAAGGGCCTGAATGGCTCGTCGAATGTGGCTGTGGGGGTGGTAATTGTGGTGGTGATGATGTGTATCCAGGTGATGGGTATGTGTAAGGACCATAAGGGTAAGGATAGGAAGGATGGGCATGGTATGAATCTGAATTAGGAAGAGGTGGGTAGGCATGATTTGCAGGAGGAGGAGGAGGAGGATGATGATGATAAGGGTGAGGATAGGGATTATTATTAGAAGGGTACGAAGAAGAAGAAGAAGAAGAAGACCCATAATTCTCCATTTAATAATCAAACAATAGAATCTTGAGTTTGCTTAAAATGGAAATCAAATAAAAGATTGTTCATACAGAAACAAAAATATCAAAAGGACTGAATCTTTTTCTTCTTCTTCAACACTTTCAAGAAACAAAAACGACAGATGAAGGAGAAGGTATCTAACTTTTTTAAAAAAAATGGAAAAAGGAAAAAGAGTTTACCATGAAGAATTGAATTGGGTGATATTAGAAGGGTGAATGGCAGTTCTTGGAACCTTCAAACAAGAAGAAAACAGACACAGCTCGTCATCATGGTTAGGTGTAAATCCTGTTCGTGTTGACAACCTATAACCGGTTCACCGGCTTTTCTTGGGTTATAAAGCGTTTTGTTTTTGCCTTTTTTAATTTTTATTTTAATATTTTCTCATATATATATATATATAAAATCCTAAAACAATAATTTTGCCACCTAAGTAATTTTATTAGTTCAATTATAATTCACTAAAATTGAATTCAATTTTGATTAATGTCTATCACTTTAGTAAAAAAAGTGAAAGGCCAGTATCAAATTCATTTGGTTATTCTCTTCTTAGTTATAATTTTATTATCTGTTAGGAAATAAAATAATTTTTAATTATTTTGATAAAAAATTAAATTATCTCATTAAAAATAATTTAAATAAAAAATAAATATTAATATTTATCCTTAATAGTCATGAATTACCAAATCAAAAATTTATTTAAAAAATAAATTTAACTTAATAATATATGTGTCTAAATAATTATTTAATATAATTTTGTAACCAACAATTTTTTTAATTTTTTTTATAAAATATTTAAAGAAAATATGTATATTTTTATTTCATAATTTTTAATAACATTTTAATTTGATAAAATACATTCTAAAATATATTTTCTTTCTTTTATATATATATATATATATAATAATTAAAAATAAAATATTACTAACGTATAAAAATAAAAAAAAATAATAATTTAATATAGTTTTATAATTGCGCATTTGCGCGGTTTTTGACTAGTATAATGAAATCCCAAACATTTACGCTACCTGAGGAAATATTATTGGAGCAATCTAATATGACAAGCCACCTCAATTGTTTCTTTCCCATATTTTATGGATTATTTATTTATTTTTTTTTTTCAAATTTCATCAGAGTACTTAATAAGATTACAAATATTCAAATATTTATTGTTTATTATTAAGTTCATTTATTATAAAATCTCTCAGATTCAGGGTTGCCAAATATCTTGCTGAAACAGTTAATTTTATAATTACAATATAAGATTAATTAATACTCAATTGATTTGCCATTAGCCAACTTTTCCATCTAACTGGTCCTTCAGATCCCATATTTAAGATAAAAAAAAAAAAAAAACTAGATCAATTAATGTGAATATAGTATAGTATTATAAGCGTGTCATGTTTTTAACTCGAAGATTTAGATTTAAAAAATAAAGGATTAAGTATCTTAATATTTGATCTAATTAATTAACTCGTTCCTATATTTTGAAAAGTTAACTAATTAGTTTCTTAGTTTTGGTTTTATTATACTGTCTAAGCTCTCCATCCAATTTTTGTAGTTTTTTAATGTTAAATTTAAGAAAAATAAATAAAATTCCCTTGCAAATATAATAAATATAATTTTAATTTTATTATGTAAAAATAAAAATTCAAATTAATAAAAATAAATAATATTTATATAATTATATAATAATTATATTTAATATCATCAAATTATAAAATTTTTTATTATTATATAATTACTATATATAATAAAAAATATTTATGTTAATAAAATTAAATAATTATTATATAATTAAATGATTATTATATAATTACATAATTATTATTTAATTTTATTAATTTGAATTTTTTATTTTTTATTTTTAAATAATAAAATTAGAATTATATTTATTACATATAAAGGCATTTTAGTGATTTTACATAAATTTAATAGAAAAAAAGACAAAAATTAGACGGAATGCTAAATAGTACGACGAAATCAAAACTGTTAATTTAAAAAAAAAAAATTTGCATGATCAAAATTATGGTTTGAATTAAAGATATTTTTGGCAAAGGTGAAATCAATTCTCTGTTGGCTATTTCCTTACAATTTCTTAAACTTGAGAAATTATTTGAGAGCAGTTCTACAGTTATTCAGTGGAAACATATATTACTGAATAAAAATCAGAGCAAAAGATGTGATCAAAGATAACTTTTAATCTTATAGAGGGTAGAATGGGACATTTTGACTTGGGTAATGCTTAATGGAAGTTTCCAACTTTCCTTGCATTCAAGGATTCTCCTTCTTCTTCTTCTTCTTCTTCTTCCTGACATAGGTGTTGCCGGTGTTAAAATAAAATAACAAATTTTATTTGCGAAAAAAATTATTTTTTATGAAAAATAATAATTTTATTTATATTTTTTATAAATTAAATTATTTTTTTATAATTTTTAATTACAAAAATTTTTTTAATTTTACAAAAATATGATTTATTTTTTACAAAATAACAATTTTACGAAAAAGAAAATTAATTTCCCAATTACAAAAAAAAAATATTTTCTAATAAAAAATTACAATCTTCTTATATTTTTATGTAAATTAGACTTTTTTTATAAAATTTATAGATATATAAATTTAAAAATACTATCTCAATCATTCTAGTATTTCTTATTTTTAATTAATGAAATATAATAACTGATTAATTTAATTATAATATTTTAAATATTTTAATTATGTTTATTATTTATAACTATCCTATTGGCCATAAAAAATAAAATTTTATGTTTTTTAAAATAAAGTAATATAAAAAATTTGCCTATACAATATTTTTTATAAAAAATTATAATTTTTTAATAAAAAGAGTAATATTTTTTCCTAATTATAAAATTATTTTTCTCATAAAATTATTGTTTTATATAAAATAAATCATATTACAAAATTAATTATATTTTCGTAAAATTAAAATTTTTTCGCAATTAAGTAAAATTACGAAAAAATAATTTGATTTACGAAAAAATATAAATAAAATTTAATTTTTTATAAAAAAATTATTTTTTTACGCAATAAAATAAGTTATTTTGTTTTAAAATAAAGTAATATGAGAATACTCTTTCCTAACATAATAACATAGAAAAATAAATTCAAACGAGTTGCTAACTTACCATCATATCGAGCATTTGATATGACAGATGGATGGATCCATATTCTAACCTTTACTGCTTAACCTTCCAGAGCTACAATTTTTCCACCATTTTATTTCTGCTGTTTTTCGTTGGATTCTTTCATTTTCCAAATCACTTCACTTGGATTTTGTTAAAGTATTTAAGAGAATTCCAATCTAAATATATTTTTATATTATATATATGTACTTACCGTTAGAAAAAGATAGTAAATTATTTTCAAACATTGAAAGAAAACAAACGATTGTCCACATTAAAATATCTTTGTTTTATTTTTTAGCATATATAAAAATGAAGCTGCAAAAAATAAATTTTTTTGCAATGTTACACAGAATTTGAATTGAGCAATGTCTACTTGTGAAATAGATTTTCTGCTTGGTCTGCATCTACATAAATAATTTGTTAATTTGTCAATACCAAAGCTATTGCCAAGTTATAGCCACAGGACTTCTCACCTTATACTTTCCTGACACCCAAACTATTGATCCAAAAGAGTATCTTTGCGTAGTATCTCTTCTTCTCAGTCCAATAAAAGTTACATTATAACTCAGTTCCTCTCCCAATTTTCGAAAACTCAAAATCTTAGGCTCGACGATTATTGATACTCCTTTGGGTTCCTCAACTTGTACAGCATAAGTACTTAAAGATGTTCCTACATTTGTTACAGTTCTCTTATATGTCTTAGTGATATTCTGAGCATTGCCTTGAAAATTCACAGCAAAAGAAGGGTAATTAAGGTCACCAGGCTGAAGAATTGTATTGTTAGGACAGCTGAAACTCCTTCTTGACACTTGAACTACTTGAGAAGAATTGTAAGTCAGGCTGCACAAATAGTTTAAATAGTCTTCAGTGGTGATATTATATATTAGCCCTGGATCAGAAGCACTCTCAGGATCAACATGCCCTGAACCTAGTGTGAAAGGCGTAGCTGATATAGAGTTATTGGCCCCAAAATCTGCAATTGGAGCATTTCTATTATTTACAACGTAAGTTGAGGTCATTAGTGCTGATTTGATTGCCGCTGGTGACCAATCTTTGTGCACAGACTTGAGTAGTGCAGCTAGGCCACTAACATGAGGGCATGACATTGAAGTTCCTGAAAGTATATTGAACTTTACTCTTCTCTTATCGCCCTGGAGCAATGATGGGCTAGTCATAGGTGGCCAGGCTGCTAAAATGTTCACTCCGGGTGCCGTTATATCTGGCTTTATAACATCCGGTCCGATGAAACTAGGCCCTCTTGATGAGAATGCAGCCATTGCTGGTGCTGGATTACCATATGCTGTTCCTCTGAAAGTAATTGAAGCAGTAGGTCTTTTGGTTGAGTTTGCATACATTTTTATAGTTTTACCAGCTGAGGCTCCTAAAGAACTAGCTGGCAAAACATGGGGATCGGCGAAAAGGTCTTCACCTTGATCTTCAGTGTTGATTAGTATCATTCCTACTCCTCCTGCCAGTTTCACTTGCTCTCCCTTTGCAGTTCTGCCAGAAATTCCTCTTTCACAGACAACAATCTTACCTTTCACTAGTTTCTTATTAAGTGAGCCTCTAACGCAACACTTAGCTGATTTGCCATTGCCTGCCGTTGCTCCATATGCAATTATCAATGGCTTGGTTGCTTTGCCAGAATATAAAGATGATCCAACAAAAGTTTTTCCATTGCCAAGCTTGACAGTTGTTGGAAAGCTTCGATCAGTGTAGCTAGCAGCAACTGTCATGATCCAAGGTGCAGTGTTGTCAACAGTTGAGCTAGATGGGCCAGAATTGCCTGCAGAACAAGAAACAAAAACCCCATTTTGGGTTGCCCCAAATGAGGCTATAGCAACATTATCAGAATAAAAAGGCTTGGCGGTACCTCCCAGAGAGAGGGATAGCACATCAACACCATCCATAACAGCTTGGTCTATAGCTGCCAATAAATCAGTATTAGTGCAGCCCAATGACCAGCAGACTTTATAGACTGCAATTCTTGCTGTATACTTCATTCCAGCAGCCGCTCCATTTGCCGAGCCAAAAAAGCTAGCGTTGTCTACAAGATTACCAGCTGCAGTTGATGCAGTGTGTGTTCCATGGCCTTGTGAGTCTCGAGGGGAACGATAATCAATTGTTTCATTGATTCTTCCTACAATAGACTCATAGCCTTTGAAAAAGGCTCTTGCGCCAATGACTTTCTTGTTGCAATTTGATTGTGAAAATTTGGTGCCATTTTCACATATGCCTTTCCATTTAGAGGGCACTGCAGATAAGCCTGTGTCGTGGAAACTTTCATGTTCTGGCCAGATTCCAGTATCAAGAATCCCAATTATAACATCTGAAGCCAAGCTTAGAGAATTCCATAGTCCTTTACCATTTTGAAGTCCAAGAAAATGAGGGGAGTGTGTGGTATGGAGAGAAAGCATCTCATCAGGAATAGCAGAGAGAAAGCCATTGATTTTGCTCAAGGATTGGACTTGTTCTTTAGAGAGCTTTGCAGCAAAACCAGAAATGGCCTTTTCATATACATAAAGAATCTGAGGAGACGATGTTTCTTCTTTTTCTTCTTGATCTCGTGTTGAAAATTGAGTTAGAGAATTGATCATTTCTTCATACCATTTTTTGGAATTCTCTGGAGAGTGGTATGAGGCTGGAATCTTGGTTTTGTCCATATGAATTACATATGTCTGTTTGTCAATTGAAGCAATTGATAATGTAGCCATTAAGGCTAACAACAGCAGGGATATCCTCAAGATCATTCTGTCTTCAAAATTCCAATGCAAAAGACAAAAAATAAATAAAAAATAAATCATACATAAGGAATAAAAAAAAAAAAGATGAATAAGAATAAACGTTCCATTACTAAGCTAAAGAGAAGGTTTTATTTGCGATCGTGCAATCATCTAGTTAAATATAACAAGCATAAAGAGAGTGATTCAACTAAAAGATGCAAGTAGACTATTGGATTTTCAATATTGAACTAATTAACCACAACCATCTTCGAGCTCATTGAGCAATGCATAACATTGTAGCTAAATCTATACCAATAAGCTTTGGTACTGGAGTCATTTTAAATACTATCTAGTTCTATTTAAACAAAGTTAAAATCATGTGAATAAAGTGATGAATGAAGAAATATAGAGAAGAAGGAATGGAGGATCCTATAAAGTTAGTTGTACCTGTCTGTGTGTCTCAACCGAAGAGAAGAATGGAGGAGCAAGATAAAAGAATGAGTAACTCAAAGAGTGTGTAGCTTATATAACAGGAAATGTTGAAGGAAGGGAAGGGAGTAGGTATGTGACTTGAAGGAGTTGAAAAACTTTAGTTTATTGTGCTCATCATCATCCCCCACTTTTCCTTTAAATTTGTTTGTGTTCATTGAAAGTGCACGCCTTCGAAATGAATTCAAGTGGAGTCATTAAAGCTACATACA
This sequence comes from Reutealis trisperma, assembly GCA_947687605.1. Taxonomy (NCBI): domain Eukaryota; kingdom Viridiplantae; phylum Streptophyta; class Magnoliopsida; order Malpighiales; family Euphorbiaceae; genus Reutealis; species Reutealis trisperma. The sequence goes on along the minus strand of CANTUT010000033.1, from coordinate 2,305,686 downwards.
TAAACCTCCACAAGCAACAGAAAGATTGGTTGTGGGACAGGCCTACACAAAGCATTGAGGACTTTGAAATTGCTTGCCATCACATAGAGTAAATGATACAAAAATCACCAAATTTAGTAATTTTTTTTATGTGATCATTAAAGAAATTTTTTTTACCGGTGAATATTTTTAAATTTTTCTTTAATAACTACATTGAAAAAAAAAATAAAAATTGAGTAATTTTTGATATTATTTATCCGTCACATATATTAAAGCTTAGTGATGAGAAAATAGCACCAAAAACTAGGAGTTCTTTTGTGCAATTTTCTGTGATAAGAGGTAGCAGTTGACTGGTTTAAAAAAAAAAAAAAGTAGTAGTTGACTTTATCATCAAATTACTTTTAATAGGCACTTTTGATGATTCTAAATGCTGCGTTAAATTTTAAAAATTATGAACCTTCTAAATACTTATATAATTTTGTACTTATCGTAATTTAATTTCAGAGGAACACTCCCATTATTATTATTACTACTTTTACTAAAGAGGAACACTCCCATTGTAAAGAATTGGAATTGTATAATTTATATTGTATATTTACATATTCTTGAGGTCATGATCATGAGTCATGACTATTCCAATATAGAATTGATTCTTTTACCTTTTTATGGGACAGAGCATTCAATTGTTTGGTCTACAAAGACAGAAGCATAATAAACAACTAAGTATGGGAGAGAATTTAAAAAAAAAAAAAAAAAACTGAATTGAATAGTTATAATATTTTGAAAGAGAAGAAACTTGCAATAATGGCCCTCATTACATGCTAGGCGGTAGTGGGGGGTATGGGTAATAGAGAATAAAGGCTGTTTTTAGCCTTTGAGCACTTGTTTGTTTGCTTGCTTTCCCTTTAAGGGAAATGGCACGCATGCAAAAAATGGAATTCAATTAATTAACAGCAATAGGTCAATTACCATAGATTGTTAATGCATCATTTTATTAGGAGGATAATGTGAAATTAGCTTTATCCACTATACAAAGATGATATGAAAGTAGTTCATTACATGTGTATACAAGTTAAACTATGATAATAACCAACCATTTCAATGAATTTACTACATGGATGATGGAACTCTACTTTTATTTTCTTTGGTGAGTGATGCCTAGAATTTCATGGATTCAAAAATTAACCTTTGACAAAATCTGTTCAGATAAATATTATTATCTGTGTTGTCAGACCTAGACCGGCCCGATCAATCAGATCGGAGGTCAAACCGATCCGGAATAAATTAAAAATCCTGGATGGTTGGACCTAGCCAAAATCCAGCCGAACCGGCTTGGTAACTGGTAACCCGGTCAATTCAGGCTAGTTTTTGCCAATGGACGGACTGGGTTTAAAATTAAAAAAAAAAATTATATATTTTAAATTTTAAATTATTATTTACTCATTCACCATTATAATTAAATGAATATTTAAATTTATATTTTTTTTTACATAGTATAATACAATTTTAAGTAAACCTCCCACTTCCAAATAGTGAGATCCATTCAAATTTGATTATTAAAATAGCTAATTAATATGTTTTTTCTCTAGTTAATGGTTTTAAAATGATTTTAAATTCATATTTTTATAAGTAATATTTATTAATTGTTTAGATAATATTTGTTAATTTTAATTACATATGTATTATATTTATTTTTAATATATAAATCTAATATATTTTTAACGTATAAATCTAATATACTAATATATAAATATAAAATATTAACACATAAATATAAAATATTTATTTTTATATGTATATTATATTTATTTTTGATATATAAATAATAAATATATAATATTATTTAAAATTTTAATTTGACTCCAATTTAATCTCTAACCTGTAACTCTCTACCTTCATCTATTCTAAAATGTTTGAAAACATTGATTATTATTATGCCACTGATAAAGTGTATATATATATATATATTCCACTTCAATTTGTGGGGGATTTGATTCCATTAATTAGTTGGCCCAACAAAATTTGTTTTGTTTTTAAGTGACGATTTTTTTATGAATTATTCAGTGTGTATTAGAAAATAATATATTATATATTTGTATTTTAGATAATTATAATTTATATTTAAATAAAGTGAAAGTATATTATTTTTAATATATCGACTCCAATTAGAAGCTCTCTTTATCCTAATAATCTCTGCCAACACTTTTTTTTTCTTTTTAAATTAAATAATATCTTTTTAGATCAAGCAAGTTGGGCCAGGCCTGCTACAAGACTGTGGCTTTTCCTAGAGCTTACGTGAATTTAATTTAGGGATATATATATATGTATATATTTTTTTTTGGCTTAAAAAAATACTTTTTTACCACCTCAAATTTTTATAGCTTTTAATTCATGTGATTCATTCACATTCCTTCTTTTTTCTTCAAATATTTATTTAAGATATAATTTATTTATGGTAATACTTATCCGAATGATTACCAAGTTAGTTAGAATTGCCAATTTTTTTAATATAATTTATTTATAGTTGCAAAATTTTAGTTGAAAATTCATTATTTGATATATAATTATTTATGTTATAAAAATTTCAAATTAATTAATATTGATTCTCAAAATTTCAAGTGGTATTTTTGTGTTTATAAGTATATATTATTTGTTATTTTAATTTGTCTTTATTTATTCTATGTTTATCCTCCATTAAGCAATTTTGTTAGTCTAATTTAAATAAAAAAAATAAAAATTCTCTTAATTGTTGATTGGATTGGTACAAAAAATGTATGATGATATAACTATTATGAAATTTGTATTGATTATACTTCACATTTCACAAATTTGTATATTTAATTTTCTTGATTTTTTCAAATTAGTTAGGTTTTGATTTTTTTTTTTTAACAAAAAGTATATAATATCAATTTTAGAATTTAAAAATCAATATAAAATTAGAAACATTAATCTCTTATTTAAAAAAAAAGAACAAATCACAGCAAACAGTATATATTATCATAAAATTTAATATTTTTTTAGTATTCAATTCACATTTAAAGCAAATTCGGTATATTTTCATAATATAATTAGTATCTATTAATATTTACACAAGTCATACATTTCAAACAAAATAAAAAGTCAAAACAAATAGTATATATTAAACACAAAATAATATACTTTTAACAAAGAATTAGCATTTAATACTATTTAACATTTAAATTTCAAAAAAATTAAAAAATATGTGAAAATGAGATAATTTTTTAAAAGAAAAATCATAAAAAATACTGCACTACCTCAAAATCATTACAAATTTTATTAAATTAATGATATATTGCAAAATAAACTTAAAAAGTTTAAAATGAAAAAAAAAGGATTAAAAAAATAATTAGAAAGGCATAAATATGAAAAAGAAGATTAAAAGATTATAAATATTAAAAAATATAAAAAAAAAATAGGACATATCACATAAATTCATCTATAATTTAAGTTAGATTCAAAATTTTAACTTAAATTTGTGAGAATTTTTAATGAATGTCATGTTATTTAATTTATGATGATTCTACTTTTATATGAATTTGAAGCATAGAAACTTTTTGAATGATTATATCCAGAAATTCTACCATATTCCATGCAACTATTGTTGTTGATCCTATCAACCCTACCATGAGCTCAGATATGAAAAATAATGAAATAAATATTAAAAATCTAATTATTTCAGTGTTAAAAAATAAATAAATAAAATTCAGAACCTGCGCAATACAGTGTTTTGAATTCCAACATGTTTTTGTTTATTGTAAAAATAGATAAACCAAATTACAATGTACAACAACAAATTAAAAATGGAAAAAAAGGTATCCGAAAAATTCATGGCTGGGGGTGTTGAGCCAACAATTCAGGTGGCTCTGCAGTATTGGTGGGTGCAATTTGATGAGAATTAAAGATTATTTTCAAGCCGTCTATGCACTGTATAATTCCAAAAACTATGAAAGTCCCAAAATAAATAACAAGAATTACAACAAGCAATGTTGCCGTGAAATGGCGGTTTGGAGTTTTGGCATCTTCCAATACCTTGCGGTGTTCTATAATCCCAATAACCAACAAAAAGATTGCCATTAAAACCCCGCAAAAAATTGCAAGATTCCTTAAAGTTGCATCTAAAAGACTATCTTTTTCCATCTCTCTCTAAGCGTCTGGAACAGAGAGAACAGAACAATACAGAACACCTTCTTCTAGTCATCCATAATTTACAAGAATCTTGAAGTTGACATGTTGGAATTCCACCAAAAATTATCCCTGAATTTCAATTTATCCCCCTCAAAATAATTTGATTTTCATTGGCCATGAAATTCAAATTTTCACAAAATGGCCAGCCTGGAATGTAACAGGCTCTGCCTCAGTGTGTAAATTATGGAAATCTTAATTTAGAAAAGCTCGCAACTGACATCTGTTTTTTTTAATAATAAATATGATATTTAGGTACATAAACATATAAAAAAGGATTTTAAATTTTTTTTTTTTAAAGGAATCCTCTATTACAGATTTAGCTGTAAATCCTAAATTTGGATGAAAAGAAAGTGTTTTGGGTGCCTGCCTGCTCTGTTTTTCAAGATTTCAGAACAGGGGAAAAGAAGCAAGTTCCTTTCTGTGCAATTTGCATTAACAAAGACAGAGAAAAATATTCATCAGATTTTATCATATTCAAGAGAAATCAAAGAATTGAACCATATAATTTAATAAGAAACATCCATATAATATAATTATAAAGATTACAAACACACACCACCTTTCTTTCTTTCTTTTTTCTCTTGTATTTCAGTGTCTAGTTTGATTACTAGTCAAGTGGCTTGAAAACGACAATTGCGCTTCTTACAAAATGACGAGAACTTTTCCATACAAGTGAGCCTGACACTAATTGTCCACTTGACATGGGTTTTGCCTTAACCACAACTTTGAAACTCCTCTTTTGCAAGGCACGAGAAAAGGAGAGGCTCATGGGTTTTACTGTGATTTCCACTCCTTCAGGAGCTTTGATGGTGGCATTGAAAATAGAAGGAGAAGGACCCACATTAGTCACCGTCCGTCTGAAAACTCCGATGGTTGGCCTCCGGTCATTTTTGGCACTAAGTTGCATTGTGGGATAATTAAGTGCATCATAGCCAATTCCAGGAAGCAAAGAAGAACAATTTATGGATTTTGAGCCAATTAAAACTGCTAGAGAGGATCCATTGTAACCTTCGTGACATAGGAACTGTATATAAGACATCACATCCATGTCATAAACTAACCCAGGACTTCTGGCTCTAGTTGGATTTACTTGACCAGCACCATAGGCAAATTCTGCATCGTTGTTAGATCGTGGACTCATTGGTTTGGCTTCACAAAGATTTCATGGAATTGTAAGTCGTGATGGAAATGAGCATTGAGTAAAATATATCGGTTTATTTGTCATTACTATTGGAGTTGCTATCGAAAAAAAAATACTATTTATGTTGGTTAAAAATTATTAAATTTTTAAGGCGAATTTCTCGTTTTCTAATCATAAAAGTTTCAAGAGAACTAATCACAGTACTCTCAAAATCTCTTATCCAAATACCATCTACAATTGTATGTTAAAAAAAAATTTGTTTAAGTTCAATGCCTAATATTGTATATGAGATTTTACCTGTGGTCAGAATAGCAGATTTGATAGCTGCTGCTGTCCAATTTGGGTGGAATGACTTTATATAAGCAGCTGCACCAGCAACATGGGGACAAGCCATGGAAGTTCCAGACATAAGTGTGAATTTTGAATACTGGGTGTCACCTTTTAGCCCAGTGAGTGACTTGAAGGGAGTATAAGATGCCAAAATGTCAATTCCTGGTGCTGCAACATCAGGCTGGAACATGGTAAATTTATCTCAGAACATAGCTAGTTTTATTAGTTATTATAATGGGAACAGGAAAGACATGAAATAGAGATGTAATTCAATCAATGCCTTTAGAAGATGTTCTGAGAGTGGATTTGGTCCTCGAGATGAAAATGAAGCAATAAATGGAGCAGGGACTTTTACTTCATGGGATCTGTAAATCATTGCTGATGGTGATCTGTGTTGACCAAAGATAAAAATTAATGACAGATAAAAAATGCAGAAGAAAATTGGGACACAGAACAGAATTGAACATTGTTTACTTTGTAGAATGTATATAATCATTGATTCCATCACCAATAGTTGCATTGACCATGGTCGCCGGTGTCATGAAAATTTGGGCAGCATCAAGATATTGTGCACTTTCAACAATAGCGCCTATTCCGCCAATTCCTTTAACAACAGAATCAGAACCCCAGATCTGTAGTTCGCAGTAAACAAGCTTTCCCTTCACCTTGTTAGGCTCCATTGATCCATCCAGACAAGACCTGAAGTATCATTTTGTATAATTAATTATTATTCCCTCCTAAATTTATCTGTTTTCATTGCATGATTGCCTGAAGAATAGACAGGTACCTCGCATCGCCTTTGCTGGCAGAGTTCCTAGCTACATCAGCTCCACTAACAAGTGGGTATAGTGTCTGCTTTGGTTCAAATGTATTCACGCCAACTCCCTGTGTGCCAAGATTATGGAATTCATATCAAATTAATGTTCTTATATTTCCAAACAAGGCAATTTAAGGTTTATTCTTTATCATACTACTTACAGAGAAAATCTTCCCGTTACCCAATAAAATTTTGCTCCTAAACTGCCTATCAATGCCACTAGCAGCCACAGTCAAGAGCCACGGAGCATGGTTTGCCACAGTACCAGAGGACGGTCCATCATTTCCAGCAGAGGCCACAGTAATAATACCTTTCCTCATAGCGTGAAATGCACCTATTGCTAATGAATCAGATACATAATCAGCAGTCGCTCCACCAATAGATATTGAAATAACATCAACACCATCGACTATAGCAGCTTCAAATGCTGCAAGTATGTCCATATCCGTGCAACCTGAGCTTGCCCAACATACTTTGTACATAGCCACTCTTGCAGCTGGTACTGCACCTCTAGCAGCACCTCTTGCTAGCCCAAAAAGGCTTGCATCAGGAACTAAATTGCCTGCTAATGTTGACGATGTGTGAGTCCCATGGCCATCCACATCGATCGGAGATAAAATGTCATTTGGATCTGGACTTCCATCAAGCTTGAAGTATCTAGCTCCTATAAGTTTGCTTTAACGACCCAGATACATAATTGAAGAAAGTGAGGGAAACAATGTTCAATTCAGGTTATGTATAAGTCCAAACATTTACTTTTTTTTTGTGAAAAGATAAGTCCTAAAGTTCATGCCTTTACATAAGTGCTTAGAATTTTACAATGGAAAGTCGAAGAATTTACTTGTTGCATCCTGAGAAATTAGCAAAGTGTCCACAAGTGCCTTTCCATTTCTTGGGTGGAGGGCCAAATCCATCATCCTTAAAGCTCTCAGATTCTGGAGTGATCCCTGCAGAGAAATGCCAATTGATTATTATGTTTTAGAGAATCATAATCAATTATAATAATAGAACAGAGAAATTGATCAAGTATATAAAAACCTGTGTCCAGTAATCCCACAACTATGTTCCTCTCCATTTTCAATTTTCTTTTTGCTGTGTTAGGAAGTCCAACAAAATCCCATGATTTGGTAGTGTGGAGTTTGTGATATTGATTTGGGAACACAGAAAGAACTCGGTCCATGCCTGAACAATTAATTTCATTAAGAAATTGGGATTAATACTATTCCGTAAATAAAAAAGGAATCATAAACAATTAAGTACATAACATACTTGATAATTTAGTGGCTTCATCTTTAGATAGCTTTGCTGCAAATGCATTAAAGGTCTTTGTATAGCTATAAACAATGGACTCCTTAGCATCAACATCACTGTAACTTTCGCATAAATAAAGGTAAGTAATTCAAAAACAGCATCTGGGTAATATTCCAGAGAAGGGAATGGAATGAAAAATGGACCTGCCTTTTTTTGACAGATGAGAGGACATCTGTATGTGTTTGTACTGCAGAGACACTGTTCAATTGATCATCTCCAAGAAAAACAATGTAGAATTCCTGTTCATTTTTAATAAACAATCATTACTATTTTAATGTTACTTCCCTGAAAATTATTGCTTTATTCATATACAAACCTTCTCCCCATCTCCAGTTCCAGCAACAAGACCTGTCAAGGTCAAGATCAAGATAAGAGGGAGAGAATGGATAAATTTCTGTCTTGACATGGTTTGGACTAGGGATATGTATGTGCAAGGCTTCTTGTGTATTAATAGCACAAGTTTAAGAAAGCTTGAAATGGGGTAAGACCAGGAAACGTATACTTTAATATCTTCAGGATTTGTTTCTAGTTTGATGAGGTATATATGGCATGGATTAGAAACCTTATAAGGAACACAACAAAGAAATGGTGCGGTCAATGTCATGGATAGCCTAGGATTGCTTCTTCTGGTGAATTATACATGTTGAACATTAATTTCTTTTTTTTATTGTTTTCCTTTTTTTTCCATGTCGGTAATGCTGTCTGATAATTAAGAGTCCATTTAGTTTTGAAGTTGGAATTTTTTTTTTTTCTTAAAAATAATGATAACATATTAAATTTATTATAACAGTAAATTTTGATCGCCTTTTGTCAATATCATAGATGACAGACAAGAACTATATGAGATCTATATGATATTTTGATATTGGTAATCCTATCATTTGTGGAATGTTGTGAGAAATGAGATTATATTCTTTTAAGACAATTCTTATTTAATTGACCGAGGAAAAGCTGCAATCATGAACATGCCAATCCTCTAATCACTAAGATTTGTGGAGAGGACTATATTTCAAGTTGTAATCCAACAATCACATAGTAGTGGACACAAACTATTACCCATTACAAATATAAAGATTATAGGCATTTGCTGCCCTTTCCAAGTAACATAAGATTAAGGGGTGAAACTGGAACTGACAGAGACTTCCAAATTTTTTTACCAGACCTGTAATTAGTATTGTCAAAATTTGAAGTAGAAGTTGCTTCAGTTCAAGAGCCAATAACATCACAACACCATTTCCTTGAATTCCAATTTAAGCATGACAATATTTTCAATCCATAAGTTGAGGATAGCTTAAAGTTTCCTAAAGAGGTATGTAATCGAACTGGTTTACTTGTCCTAGAAAGATTTTATTTCTAGTTAAATATGACGCCAAAAGTTCAATTCCATCCGTATATTTTACCTTCAATTATATTCTTATACTTAAAATTTTAGTTGAATTAAGTTCAATTATTAGGGTCCATGACGGAGCCGATAATGACCAAGGAAAGTGATATTATTTTAATAGTTTAGTCCCACTTTCTCTAAAAAGCTACTGAACTTGGAACATCCCCACAATCTCTCCAAATATCTTCTTATTCAAAAATTGAAAGGTGTATCATATTATTTTTCTTCCAATAAATTTTTTTTTAATTTTTTTTTTAAATTTTTTTAAGAGTTAATTTTTCTCTCCTCAAATTTAAAAAGAGATATTGGCTATCTAACCAATATTTTATTATTTTCTTCTTCTTTTTCATTTCTTTCATTTTTAAAATTTGTTATTATTAAATTACTATATTATTATTAAAATATTATTTATAATATTTTAACTTAGATTATTCTTTTTGGTGGTAAAAATTTTATGTAAACTAGAAGAAATGAAATTATAATATAACAATAATAATGGTTTGTTATAATATTTTATATCAGGTTGTAGTTTTTTAATAATAAAAATTTTATATGGAGTAAAAGCAATAATAATAATAATATTTTGTTTTAATATTTAAAAAAAAGATTATAGTTTTTTAGCTGCAAAAATTCTATGTAGAATAAAAGAAATGAAATTATAAATTATGTATAAATAAATAAAATTGTAGATTTATTAATAAAAAAATAAAATATGGAGTGAAATAGACAGTGGTGATAGAGTATGCATATTTTTCTAAAATAAATTAAAATAAAAAATTTAATTATTTATAATATAATAGGGAATGAAATATGGATGATTGTTGGGATGCTCCATATTAACAACAAAATATTTTTGCTTAAAGAAAATAAATTTTTTTTTATTATTTTTTGAAGACTTAAGTCCAAATAAAGAGATGTAGTGCGTTGAGATATTAGGCCCAATAAAAAGATTCAAAACACTAAAAGCATATTAGTATTCTTGCTCTTAACCGGTACGTGTAAGGTTAGAAAAGGTGCACCGAACACCTAATGGATCTGCCCTTGCAATTCCTTTGTTTGGAATTTGCATTGACCCAAAATAAGGGAGGAAAATAATGATGAACCGTAAATTTTTCTTTATTTGAAATGGCGGGAAAATGAAAGGAAGAAAAAAAAAAGTTTTATTTTCCTTCCTTTATCTTTCTCCAAATTTAGAGAAAAAAAAATAGTGAATAGAAAATAATTTTATTTTTTTTTCTATCCAAGCAAGAAAAAAAAATATAAATAATAGAAATATAAATTATTTCTTCTCTTTATTTTCTGAGACACAGTGTTAATGGACAAGATTTTCCAGAGTCCTGTATGGCAAGAACACGAAGAAAAGGAAAAACGATTTGCAAAAATGGCCCTTAACAACCCACAAGCCTAAGCTCTATTTTCGACAGAAATCCAAATCAAAGCAGAGTTTTACAAAATCACGAACACCATTTAATTATTATTTTGATGGATGGGTTGCATTTTTCACTTGCCTATGTTTTTGCTATGAGATAAAAAAAAAAAAAAAAAAAAAAAAAACTATGTTTTTGTTGGTATTAATGAATCTTTGATTTAGTGGTATTATAATCCACTCGAGCAGAGTAGAGAATAGCAACGAAAATAGCTAGTTTGTCAATAATTATTGAGCAGTTTTGTTTTAAGCTATTTTCAAAATCAAAAAGTACTATAATCATTTAGAGTCGTTTTTAAAATTAAAAAGCTAAATATTTGAGTTTTAATTAGAATCAAATTTGAAAAAATAAAAAAAACTTTGTTGGTGATTAAAATATCTCAATGCATGAAATTGGTTAATCGGACTAACCAAATAGCTTGTTATTCTCATACTAGTTGATGAAATTGAATTAAAATGATGAAATTTTGGTAAATTGTTAGTTTTAAAAAAAATTAAAAATATATATAATTAAAATACTGAGGCATTTTCCTCACGCTACTTTGGATCCAAAGTCTCAATGATTCTTTGCTTTTTTTGGAGATAAAGCTTATTTTGTCTTTGAATTTTACCCAAATGTTCAATTAAGATCAAAATTATCTTTTAGATTAATTTAAGTAAAAATTTCATTTCAAAATCAAATGGGTCCATTTTTCTCTGAATTTTTTGCTTGTAGTATATATGGTCAACAAAAAAAAAAAGATAATTTAATGAATTTTAAAATTAAGTAACAGTAAAATAGAATTTTAAAATCAAGTAACAGTAATTATATGATGAATAAATAATATTTTATAATTAAAAATCACAATAAATAAAAAGGTTGAAATTTATGCACTTAATATTTTCCTTTCCTATTTCTTACAGCATGTTTGATACGGGAGATTGATTAACTATTCCTTAAGATTAGTAAATATCATCATATTTGGTATATTTAATTAGATCGGGATTAATAATTTCAAAAGCTTAGCTAACCCATGAAATTAGTGTTAGCTAATACCTAGTCTCCACTTGTCTTTAGTAATCCTCTCCTGTGAGATTATTAATCCCACTGTTTATAAAATTTTAATCCCTAAGATAACCTCAGTTTTTTACTTGATATCTCAAAAATAGCCATTATTTTTCAAATTATTTCTCCATTATCCTTCACCCTATGTGCCACAGGTTATCAATTTGGATATCAATATTATCTATTAATCCACTGCTCAAATTAATACTAAAATATTGTACAATAATAATAAAATATATAACCAATTATTCAAACATAGAAAATATCATGTGTTTGTAATTGAATTCACAAATAATATGAAAAAGATTGATACCCGATAATACAATTGATGCAGTGCAAGAGAAAATAAAAAAATGAAGAAGAAATGTCTGTTTTTTTTTTTTTTTTTTGCATTTGGAAGAAGAAGAAATCAATTAGGAAAACAATGATTATATATATAAGGTAAAGGGCATTTAAGTAATTGAATTATTTTCTTAATTTATCCTATTCATTAGTCTATATTACTGAACACGGGATTATAAAAATATGATTATTTAATCATATAAATTAGCATTTGTTTATCAAATAATGCTTAAACTAATTAATCCTATTGTTTAACTAATCCTATGATTTATGAATCCGCATATCAAATGGGCTGTTAAAGTTTTCACAACATGACTAAAAGAGAGAGAAAAATTAAAATAATAATAATAATAATAATAACCTATCATTAAGCTTATGTTTAAGAATTTTCTTTAGAGATAAAATAAAATAGAGAGGAAAAATAACCTCCCTCTTGTTTGGATGGGTAAAAAATAAAGGGATGAAAATAACTTTTATTTTTCACCCTATTTTTTTTACACTTTATTTCCATTTTCCTTAAAAAATAGAGAAAAAATGCAGAGTGAAAAATAAAATTTATTTTTCTTTATCTCTTTTTTTTTTCTTCCCAAACATGGTAAAGTGATTTCTCCTTTTATTTTTCTCTTTCATTTTCTTTCATCCCTTATTTTTCCTCTATCCAAACAGAGAGTAAAGAAGTCTATATGCAAAAGTTTTCCAGCAGAAATTTCATGATGATCATGTCACAGCACTTGGCATAGGCGAAACCAACCACATATAACTGAGAATGTGCAATTTGTCTACTTATATATAATAGTATATTAAATTATAATATTTTTAACATTTATCCTTGAAAAAAAAGATGGGGCAATTATTTGATATTAAAAAATGAGATTTATTATGTTGTTTTATTTATAATATTTTAAAATATTTTTATAGTTGCACTATTGTTGAATTTAGTATTATATCTTTTTATGGATAATATTTGGCTTTTTTCAAAATTTATCTACATATTAACTATTTAATGGAATCACTGTTATTATTTTACTATGTTGTAAAATGAAGTTTAATATATAAACTTCTGCCCCTCTGACTTGAGCTCCTGGTTCCACTATTGACAATTGGACTCCAATGTATAAAGTAGAACGAATTGATATTCCCAATAAATATTTATCCCAAGCTTAATGAGTCTCTATGCAAAATTTCAAGCGGCTAACACTATTCTCTTCCAAATTGAAACTAATTTCAAATGATAATTTAATCAGATCCATAAACGCCATCACTAGCATTTCAAATTATATATAAAAGCAATGGAAGCTCCATAATCTTGTTTCCCACTACATTCTTCGACTTAGTCTATTCCTTCTCATCTCTCGAAGACTTTCTCGTTGTCTTTGATCGACAAGTTATGGTCCTCTCTTTGCTGAATCTACGATTGCATTACCACCTAGTCGAGCTTATTAAGGCCGATCGCCATCTTCAACCAATCAAGGCTTCTACAGCGATCTTCTCTTTTTCCAACAATTTCACTTGTTTTGCTCTTTTTTTTTTTAAAAAAAAATCCCTCACTGACCTATGTTACTAGAGTGAGTGAAAAATTTTTCTCTCAATTCAATCGATAGAGAGAGAAAATTAAGCTTTTTTGTTTTCTTTTTTTTAATTTATTAACTCCATCTCGCTCGCTTGACGTTGATGATATTAAACACGCTCCATGAATTGGTCAAAATTGACTAATTGAGCCAATTTGATATTGAAGTAAAATTTATGATTTCAATTCATCAAAAATACAATTTTAAACTTGATTAGACATAAAAGTAAAATTTAGGAAGTAAATTGAGCGTTATATGTATGTACCCCTCAATTCTTATGTGTTTGAATGTTTTATGTACCACACTATAGGCACCGTAAATCGGGTCGAGTGTACAACATTATTCTAAAAGCAGTGTAATATCTGAATGTTTTATAGCCTTTTGACTATAAACAATATTAAGAGACTAGATTTTAGCATAAAAAAATAATATGCGATTGTTAAGGGAATAAGTAGTAATCTAATGATACAATGTGTGATGCTTACTTAGTATATAATTTTATAATGATTAACTTTGTTCTAATAATTTAGTTAGAGCCTATATGATAGCTAAGAGTGTGAGTAAGGAAGTCATGAGAGGTACCTTGGAAAGTTACAATGAGAAATAGGGGAAGAATAAAAAAGGGAAGACTTTCAAAGTTGTAAATGGGCTTATGGACTTATTAATGGACTTTGATATAATGGAGGCCCAAATTGAACATAGGGAGGCCGACCCATTAAGCCTAAAATTGATACAACATCCAAAATTGTGTAAAGAAATAGTGGGCCAAAATAATAGGCAAAGCATGTATAAAGAATAAATCTTTAATGTTTAACTCATTAGTCACCAAGATTGACTAAGTCAAATTCTAAGTAAATGGAACTCTTACCTTTACCTTACAAGAGTCAAGATCTAATAGGGACGCCCAAACCTCCCTTATGATGACCCTCACTTTTGTAGAGAGAATCTTAGCCATTCATCTTGATGCCATCTCACCCCTTCACTCAAGTTAAATCCTAGCTATTAGATGTAGCTTGATGAATCTCCACCATCCAATTCAATATATATATATCAGCAAAAATTGTGTAGAGAAATTCCATTTAGTTCTCTTTACACCAAAACTCTACATCTAAAAGAAAAAACACTCTTTATCCCACTCAAACAAGAGTTTTAGCAAGTTATGCTAATTAAAGTGAGAAATTATGTCTACTTCTTCGTGTTATGCTTTAAGATTGATTGTGGTAGTTAAGTTACATAAAAATATTTTTCTTTGGCATCATGCATGAGGGGTTTGGCAAACCTAGGGGGATTATGTCTAGGGTGTCTTTTGATTGATCTTAGATGAAGGAAATTAATTTAAAAGGGTTGAATTGAACTTTGGGAACATGATTTGAACTTTGAGAAGCTTTGAGACATAAGTATGGCTAAAAGAAGGACTTGGTATTTTAACATGATATTGTGATGATTGAGTGAATATATTTATTATGTATTAGCTTAATTTTCCATCCTTATAATTAAATTGGAGGTTTGATAAAGAATTGAGAGCTTTCCCCAAATTGGTATAGATGGGATAAATTAGAATTTATAGAGCAATTGAAAAGTCTTAATACTTATAATTGAAATCCTAAAATTAGATGGAAAATCTAGCATAAAATTAATTAGGAGTGAGATTAAGTATGGATAGGATACAATTAAGGTGTTTATGTCATAAGTTAAAGTATTGAATAAGTAAAAGACATAGTTGATGACATCATTTGTTACTAATTGCTACATGATTGAAATGTGATGTGTAGAATCTCAAGGGAAAGGCAAAGGGATTGTTCAAGTTCAAGAAGGACCTTGAACTAGCCAAGAACGAGAGACCATTAGGAGCATAGGCGTTAAGATGAGTACTCAATAATGTAATGTAATACCATCATATTCTTTACAACTATTGATTGAAATGCTATTGTTGATGCATGCCCTAAAGGGGACATCGAAAATGTGATGCCCATAAAATATGAATCTTTGAATGTCACATCCTTTTCATATGATAAGTTAAACATAAATAGTCTTTTCATTAATACCATTCTGTGCCCAATGATGGACAACCCAACTTCTTACTATTGAATACTTAGTGTTGATTTTAAATATGCCTTCATGAATATCATGAAAAGTAGAAACCCCTTTTGGTGTGGGGAAAGACACCAAACCATATGCACTTGGTATAAGTTTGCGGGTAGGGTGAGAATATCTAACCTCTATTAGGGAGGAACGCCTAACCATGAGATTTAATCAGTCTCTCATAATGTGATATATGTGAGTGAGTAAGGCTTAAGCCGCCACTCTCCAACTTTTATGTATGGGAAGCTTTCTGCTTCCAAAACCTTCTTGTTTCTGCTAAGATGCATCCTAAAGTTCCACATGACCAACATTGAAATTACATCATTCTATTGCCATTCTAAATTAACCCAATTGATAACATCTCATATTGCTTCTATGCTGCATTATAGTATTTTGTACTCGCTAAGTTATACTCATTTTGTAGTTATTAAAATCTTTCAAGTCAAGGTGATTTGGTAGCAATGTAATCCGAATCACGCATTCCCCACTTGGGACTTATTGTAGATGTTGTGAAGATATTTCTAGTATTATTTTGAGGATGTATAGTCTAGAGCTCCATGGTGACTGTAGGCATTATGTAAATATTATATTTTGGCTAAAACATCTTGAGTGACTGATAACTTGTATTAAATGTGTATAACTATGATATTAGTTAAGAATGAATGAAAAATGTTTGTATGTAATTAAAGTTTGATATTATAATCATATGCATAACGTAGTAAAATAATTATTGAGAATTGGTAGCGAATGGCGTGGTTGTGATATAGGGAGAAATGTTTGAATAAGATTTGTAAAACGATAATAGGATCAATGGTGTTCTATGGGTTTAGGTGATCTTACGTCTCTCTGAACTTTAAGACAGTTACAACCCAAAAATCGGGTCGTGACAGGTAAACTCAAATTATTTTAGATTAAATTGAGGTTAAATTCAGTCATAATTATTTTGTTAAAAACGAAACTCAAAACTCATGGCCCATTTATTTTTTAAAATTAATTTTAATTAAATATTGTCTTACAATATTGGATTTAATAAATTAAAATATTAATAATACTAAAAAATATATAAATATAAATTACTATTATAAAAGCTGACTTTAATGTAACTAAAGTAAAAAATATGAATGAATAAAAAGTTTAATCTTATTTATTATAATTGTACTAAAAATATCAAATATATATATATAGAGAGAGAGAGACAATTCAAATTAATTAGACTAAATTTATCTAAGTATTCAATTCATATTTAATTTAGACAACACTATTGATTAAACTCACATTAAGTCTAAACCCATATGAAATTTGGCCTGAAAATTTGACCAGTCAATTCACAGTCCTACAAAGCACACTCCTTTTTTTATGTCATAACTCTTATTGCTTTAGAGTCTTTTCTCTAATTTTTCTAGAAGCTTGTCTTCTTAGTTAGGGTTTCCATATTAGGTCTCTCCAGCAGCTCCGGCCACTGGAGGAAAACCTTTTCGTCTTCTTTTCTTTTGTTTTATGTCTTTTCTTTTGTTCTATGTCATTCTAATGTTAGGTTTTTGTATTAATAACGAGTTTTATACCACTGTCTTTGTGTCTTTTATGATTCTTGTATGGATCAGGCTTAAATCATTTTGGAGCTAGTTCACACTCTTTTGGCTATTGGCTCTATCTAGCCTTTTCATTGGTAAACCATTTCCTCTTGGTTCTTAAAGTATGGTGACCGATGGAGTGGGAAAGCGATGGCTGGCTTTGCCCTTGAGATCTCTAGTTTTATGCTTGGGTTTACGGATTTAATTTGTAGGAAGAGATCCATAGTCCTAGATTGTGGATTGAAGCTCTCATGATAATGATGGCTATCTAGCACATGGGTTTCCATCTTCCTTCGAGTAGACCATGCATATAGTATTTGGCAGGGGCTCATGCATAATGAAGCCTGTTGGTGCAAATATTTAGAAAGAAGATCTAGACGCAATGCCCCTTATGGTGGAGGTTTTGTCATACTCCCTATTGTAAATGGCAGCAATGGAGGCTGGTTTGGTAGCGTGCTCTAGAAGAATACAAAACAAAGGGTAATTGTGGCAAACAACAAGTCTTTTAAGACAATATGTCTCGATTGTTTATGAAGGCTTGAAGCTCAAGTCTAAAAACCTTATTATAAGTAATTGTAATTGGACTCTTTGTCCATTTATTAGTTTACGTTTTTTGTACTGGGTTTTTCTAATTTGTAGTTATTGTTGTAATGATTTGGGTTTTGAAATACCCCAAATTTTCAATTATTTTATAAAATTCTATTTTCGTACGGAAATATCTTATTTTATTATTTTTCTTATTAAAATAAGATTGGAATTATATTTTATTAAATTATAAATATTCATATTATTTGAATATATATTATCAATGACAATTTTGATATAATATTACAATATTATATTATTATGATAATGTTAATGTGGATTTTTGGAGAATTGTATTTTGGATTATATTTTGATATTTGAGTATTAATAAAGGTATTAATTATATTATAAGTTGATTATTGTATTTTATCAGATATTTGGATTTCCGTATAATTACTATAATTATCGTTAATAATGTTATTGATATATTTTCATGGGTATATGTTGTAAATTATTATTATTATTATTATTATTATTATTATTATTACTATCATTTTCATTATTATGATTATTGGTGGTATTATTATTATTATTATTATTATTATTATTATTATTAATGCCATTATCATTATTATTATTATTAGTATTATTATTTTGTGTATATAAATATGTGGTATTATGTTTATATAAATATATGTATATAGTATTATATGTATAGTATACGGTTTGGAATATATATATATAAGCATAATCTGTTTTAAGTAAAAAAAAAAAAAGAAGAAGAATGGAAGGCTGGGATTGGTTGGGGAAGTAGCAATACGGTGAGTTTTGGGAAGAAAAGAACAGACCGGGAAGCAGAGGAGAGAGGAGAGAGAAAGGGAGAGGCCGAGAGAGAGAGGGTGGTGGCTGGAGGCTTTCCGGCGGGCGGTGGTGAGCACCGCCACCACCGCTGGGTAGAAGGAGGACTGGCGACCTCGAGGGAGGTGGCAGCGTGACGATCGGCGGCGGCACGGCGGCGAACGCGAGGAGAGAAGGACCGCCGGCCACTGCAACTTCAAATCCATTTTTCGGCCGATTCCGGCATCGAAATTTGGCGATCTTGGTGTCGTTTTACTCCTGGAGATGAGAGTTTCACTTTGGTACCTGCCTTGCCCCCTGAGGACCACCGGAGGAGGAGATCGGATAATACCAAACCGTGGCTTTGGAGGCATTTTTTGGTGGCTGGAGGGCGAGTGCCGGCGAGTGGTAACTGTTTTTGTGCTCCTGGGGTTGAGGTGGATCTGCTGGTATGGAGTTTCCCCTGATCCGCCACCACCAGCTGCGGCGCGTGGCCGGCCGGTGGCGGCGCATGGTACCGGCGCGTGGAGAGGTCCAGTGATTCTGTTTCGACGTTCTGGCATGATCCTCGACGTCTGTATGTTCAAAATTTGTGAAGGTGAACCCGGAACCCTTGTATTTCAGTTGATTTATGAGTTAATCTATGTTTAGTGGTTATTAGAATATTTGTTAGGTTATCGAGTATGTTCTGGAGTTGAGTATAAAAGTTGAGTATAAACTTATCATGTTCATGTTCTCTGTTGCGAGGTGTCGGTGTCTGGCGTCTTCCTAGTTCCCAGGCTACTCTTCTGAGGGAAGCCGGTCGGAAGCGTCGACAGTTAGGTGAGTGATACTCACTGATATATTATCCTATTTCCATTTCATATGCATTGCCGTGTGTATATATATACGTATATTATGCATTACTATTGCATATATAAGCATGTGACATTTGACTGTGAGTGATGAATTGATATTCTGTATTATGTGCCATGTTATGGTTGTGATTGATGGATGGAGGTCGGGAGGATATAGTACCACCTAGGATTATGGGATTGTTATGGATTATGATGAGATTCAGAATATGAGCTATGACTGATGGATGCCGGCCGGGCCTGCTCATTGCTAGGGCTGCTGTCAGTCGGGTCAGGGCTGCTTGGTACAGACCAGTGACGGCTGGGCCCCTTGGATATAAGAGACAGATTAATTGGATTCAGAGAGCCAGAGTAAGGGGATCGGCTCCCCATATTGAGTACTGAGTATCAGTGTGGTACTGTGGACCATACCCCATCCTTGCTTGAATTGATGATTTGTCTGTCTCTATGACACGGTGCATATCATGTGCATTAGATTCTATCTGTTGGATACCAGTTTAATATATTAGCTGGTATCATTCACTGAGTCGAACGCTCATTCCTGTTCATCTTGTTGCTTTCAGGTCAGGGAATGAGCTGGTGAAGGAATTGTAATTGAGTAGACTGCCAGCCTCTCTTCGGCAGTAGTTTGTATTGTTGAGTATTCAGAAATGTATATAATAGAAATACATTTGTAATTGTAACTCTAGAACTCCGCAATGTTACACCTTATAATTGAGCTTTTTGTATTATTTTCAGCTGTAATCTTTGGGGTTAAACCTTTCTGTAATTTATGATTTTCTGGCAATTATGGAATAAATGATGTTGGACCAATTTGATATTGGGTCATGTTGTGATTTCATTTGGTTCTGCTTATCTTGTTTGGGCCCATAGCCCTTCCCAGTTGGGCTTTTCAGTTGTGTGTTGTGGGCTTATTGTCTTGTAGTTTGGGTTAGGCTTACTACGGGCACTGGTAGCCACGTGCATGTCCCGTGTCCTAGTGCCGGTCACGTGCCCTCAGAATCGGGGCGTGACAGGTTTCATAGAATATTGCCACCAATATGATCACCTTATTATCTCATAAATTACAATATAAGAAATTACTCTAATTTTTTATTTTTATATAAACTTCATACAAATAGTTGAATTTTTCATCATTTGTCTCCTTTTAATATACTAAAACGATAAATAAATATCATAATTAATCTCTAATGCTTATGCATTACATACTAATAAAATTAAAATAGAAAAAATAAAATAAATCAAGAATTTTTATATTATTATGTACTTATTAAATAAATATTAGTAACTTTATATTTTTATTTTATCAAATCCAAATAACACAAAATAAAATTAAAATATTTTTACATAAATACATTATGATATAAGAGCATTCTCAATAGTGTCATTTATTTTAAAAAATATGTTTTATTTAATATAAAGTATATAATTGATAAGGAGTATAAATTTTTATTTAAATACAATAGGCTCTCTATTTTATGCTTTTTATTTTATTTTATCATATAAATATTAATTATTTTAAATTTTTATTTTTTAAATTTGTCCCATAGAAAAAAGTTTTAAAATTATTTCAAATAAAATATATAATTATTTTAAATAAAATATATAAAAACTTATATTGTATTAATTCAAATTAAAATATAAATTAATATTTAACTTTTTAGATTTGAAGAGTTGGATCAATTATTTTTTTATTTTTTAAAAATAAAAAATCTGTTCAAATTTTATGTTTTGAAATAAACCTTTATAAAAAGCGGTTTGGTTTGTATAAAAAGTGTGTTGGGGCGCTGTAAAGCGAGAAACAAGTTATGCAAATAGTGGTAGTTAATTCAGCATTTTTCTTTATTAAGCATTTTTTTTTACTTGTTATTTATTTTTTCACCGCCTTGTTTGGTTATCCTGCGCAAAAAGCCCCGCCATTTTCCTTCCATTGCATCTTATAACCAAACAATGGTTCATAGACCCTAACTTGACAGATTGAAAATCTAGCCTTTGATGGCACTTCTCACGCGCCTCTCCCGCCAGAAACCACCGTCGCCTTCCTCGTTCTCCTTAATGTTACTCGCGCGTAATCTCTCCTCCGTCTCCACCTCTTTAAAACTTCATGACCACTATGCTTTTAAACCCCCACCCTCTCTCTCTCGTCAAAACCCTGAGAATCATAATCAGACTCCCAAGAAAAAGCAAAAGCCTTTGTATCGTCCGCCTTCCTCGCTCGATCGGTCGGGCTCAAAGCCCTTACACTCGGATTTGCCGTTTGATTTTCGATATAGTTATACGGAGAGCAGCCAGACAATAAGACCCACTGGCCTTCGGGAGCCTAAGTACTCGCCATTTGGTCCAGACCGTTTGGACCGAGAATGGACCGGTGTTTGCGCTCCGGCCGTTGACCCGAAGGTAAAGTCGTTGGACGGAACGGAGGATCCTAAGTTGGAGGAGAAGAGGAGGATGTTGAGAGAGAAAATTCAAGGACTGCCACTTACCAACGCTGAGAGGAAGATTCTGGTGGAGAATTGTCAAAGGATTAGAACCAAGAGTCAAATTAATATCGGTATTTTTTTTAATTTTTTACTGTGCTTGCTGTTTTGAATTCAGAGGGTTTAGGGTTTAAGGGATTTATGTCTCAGGATACATCAGAAAGTATAGGGTATAAAGAATTGTGATTGGTGATAATGCAATTTTGTTTGCTGAGCTGTGTGATATTGTTTCTTTGATCAAATCGATTAATTTAGTTTAGATGTTATGAAAATTTATTAAGGATGAACTTCAAATAGATATTCGAGCATGTTAACAATTATTGCTTTTATTGAAATTTATAGCTGCTGCCATGAATTTTTAAAGTAGCAAAATCACTCAAATCAACAATAGACAAGAACTAAAAAAATATAAGTTAACAAAAGAAGAAGAGAGAGAGAGAGAGAGACTTCAATAAAAATATTCAAGGTATTAAGTTAATAATTGGAAGAATCATGAGAAATGGTTGTTCCTCATGGTTCGTCTACTGTTTCTTGGCGATTGGCAAATCACCTGTAGAGAAATGGAAAATGACATTAGGTTGGGCTAAAATTCATTATGAAATGGCGTTATTTAAAACCTTGGTACTCTGACAGTTGAACAAGCGTGTGGCTCCCATTTTTGGTTCTTTTGTGGTCAAAACTGGGCTCCTATGCTTGATTTCCACTTCAGGGTAAGTGGAACTTACTATGGACAGTATCCACATGTATAGTGACATCCTTTGCTAATAGATTAAGCTTTTAAAAGGTTGAATTAGATTCAAATATGCATGTTTAAATTTATGTTTATAAATGCATGATGTGCATAACAACCTTGGAATTCAACACCTGTTTACTGACATTAATCATAAGTTAGCATTGGCTTTTTTATTTCAAAAGTTACATTTTTGACATTAGTTGTGAGCAATATGAATTATGAAAGAGGTTCATATATTTTGCTGGGTAATCAAACACAAATCATCTTGTTCCCTTGTAGTAACTAAACTCCTACCAGAAAAGTACAGTAGATACCTGTAAATTTTGGCTTATTGATTTTCTTTCTGTCATGTTATTTTGTAGGGAGAGATGGTTTAACCCACAACATGCTGAATGATATTCATAATCATTGGAAATATGCAGAAGCAGTCAGGATTAAATGTTTAGGCGTTCCCACTGTTGACATGAAAAATGTCTGCACCCAGCTCGAGGTCTCTTCTTTCCTAATAATCTGACAATGGTCTCTTCTTCATTTGTAGGGATATTCCATTTGAATAACTATCCTTTTCCTTTACCTGTTCTTTTTGCTTTTCATGTGTTTGTGAGCCATGGTTTGCCATACCCGTGACGTGGAGTATAAATGTACAATGCATGGAATATGTCTAAGGTACATCTTTCCTTTTAAAAAAGTTTCTTACTAGTTTTATTTGTCTGTCACAGGATAAGACATTTGGCAAGATCGTCCACAGACACTGTGGTTTACTGATATTATATAGAGGCAGGAACTATAATTTCAAGAAAAGGCCTGTGATTCCATTGATGATGTGGAGACCTCATGAACCCATATATCCCAGGCTAATCAAAACTACAATTGATGGCCTGAGCATTGAGGAAACAAAGGAAATGAGGAAGAGAGGAGTGACTGTTCCTGCTTTAACGAAACTTGGTATATTGTTTTCTTCCTCTCTTGCTTCCAATACTTACAGTATCCGTTCCTTAATTTTCTTGTTACAACTGCAGCGAAAAATGGTTATTATGCTAGTTTGGTACCCATGGTCAGAGATGCTTTTCACACCAATGACCTGGTTCGGATAGACTGCCAGGGGCTTGAGAAGAGTGATTACAAGAAAATAGGCTGCAAACTTAGGGTAAAACTTAAATCTGGATTAGTTCTTTGATTCCATTTCCTTGAAGTAGCTACAATTTAAATGGTTTATTGTATTAGATCTGTATATTAGTACTATATATACATGTGTGCATATATGATATCATGTAATTGTTCCTACTGTTCAATATTTAGCCTTTTTTAATGAGGTAGAAGGAGTGTAAATATAGTACATCTGTTGTATTAGTGAATGAATCTTAAATGATTGACTGATCATCTTAAAATTAAAATATTCAGAACTTTTTAAATGTGGAAATGCTCTCTTTTGCTGTATTATTTACTGGCCTGTTTTGTTGCACTACAATTCTCAAACCATATTTGTCGAAACTGAAGTTAAGATGTATGTGTTTCAATTACTTCTCTAGGCAATAAAGTTTTCCTTATGCATGAAAGTTGGCTAATCATTCTTAATAGAAAGGACTTGAACAAAGTTTTACTTCATTTTCTTCTATTGTTTCTTCTACCACGTTGAAAACATATCATTGAAGTACAATGGCTTGGAAATCTGACTGAGATGTGATTTTCTTTCAGCTCATTAATTTTGTTGTTCTTGTTGATTGCAGATATGGAACTTGATTTCCAGCATGTCTGTTTGTGTTTGCACACTTTTTTTGTTGTAGTTTTAACAGTTTAAATATTGTTGCAGGACTTGGTTCCTTGTGTCCTTGTAACATTTGAGAAGGAGCAGATTGTTGTTTGGAGAGGGAAGGACTATAAGCCTCTGGAAGATGGACAATTGTTTACTGATAGGGAATCCTTTGATGATCCCGAAAGCAGCGTGGTTTTTAGTGAAGAGAGTCATAGCTTAGCCGAACGCAGCAGTCCAGCGTTCTACTCTGGAGATGATGAATAGGTTTCTTTTTTTTTTTTTTTTTTTTCCTTGCTGCTTATTAAGCTCCAACATTTCCACATAGGTGCACATGCACACACACACGTGTGTGTATATATATATATATATATATGAAAGTTGGAACAGAGAATGTAAAAACGAAAGGAAATTAAGACCATGTAGGATGACACATGGCTTAATATTAATTAAAATTTGATATTTTTATATTTCAAAATATTATTATAAAAATCTACTTAAATATATCTTATCTGAAATTAAAATTTTCATTTTTCAAATTCAATTTTTAAGGTTATCATTATTTAGAATCCTGTTTATTTTAAATTTAATAATATGCAAAATCTCTTTTCTTCTCCTCCTCCTCATCTTTTGTTTATCTTCCTCCCCCCTTCCCCTTCTTTCCCTTCATTCTTTTTTTTTTTTTTTTTTTTTTTTATTCTTACATATAATTCTATATATGCCAATTTTGCTAAATAGGATTTTGAGATTATATGTTTTCGTTCTTTTTTGTTTTCATATTTGTTTGCATGAGTTATCATATTTCAGGGATTACATTAGGAAGCGTTTTCAAGGAGTATGTCAACAACAATGCTATGTATTTAGAATTTTAACAGCCATATTTGGATTTTAAGTTCTCAACATACGGTAAGTAGTTATAATGATTTTTTTATACGCTTTATCAATTTTTAATTATGTTTTAATACTTGATTTAGAATTTATATATGCATGAGTGTTGCATTTTACGTGTATGTTTTTGTTAACTTTTTCTTTTTAATAACCAATTATATATAGATGAAATGTATAACTATTAAATTTCTTTTTGTGTATAACCATAGTTATCTTTTTTTTATATGAATAAAAAGTAATAATCTTTTTGTTGTTGAAGGATTTATAATTAATTATAATTCTATGATATATTGTATCATAATAATTCCCTTTAATTTTTTATATGATACATGAAAGTTTTTTTTTTTTCCTCTTTCTTTTGGTAGTTGTTATTAATATAGTTTGAGGCCATATTATGAAAAAGAGATCTTGAAATGACCAATAATGTGTTGTTTTCTTCTGGGAGATTATTATGGAATTAGTCATTATATGACTAATGATACGTAGTTTTCCTTTTGCTGGAGCTCTAGCCCTTTAGACTACCAAAACAAAAAGAGGTCTTGAAAGTATCTTTGAAGCTAAATTAATATTTGCATTGAATTTATTGGTAGAATAATTTATTTATTTATTTTTTAATAATCAATAACTTCCACTTTTTTTGTTATATTTATATTTGATTAACATGAAACTAATTTTTATTTAGCATATTTTAGTGTCTCAAAATCTTTTGAATTAGTTTTTAAATGTTTTATTTCTATTATTTAGCTTTACCAATTTTCTCTTAATTCAAATAAATTTTTTATGAAAATTTATTAAATAACACATTATAGGTTCAATTTATATTGTTGTTTTTTATGATAAAATTTGTTGATTAATTATTTATATGTTTGTTCTCATAGATCTGCCTTTATTTTTTCAATAATTTTTGTTAAATTTCTTGATATAATATATTGTTGTTTTTTATGATAAAATTTGTTGATTAATTATTTATATGTTTGTTCTCATAGATCTGCCTTTATTTTTTCAATAATTTTTGTTTAAAAAATATACTTTTTTATTATTACATTTGAATTTATGATTTTTTTTTTATTTATATTGTATTGTATGATTTAAGGTCAAAATCATTCACTAAATAAGAAAATTACGATGCTTTGGTATGGCTAAAAAAAAAATTATAGTAACTTAATGCATATATAAAAGATAATAGATTGATACATTCACAATTTTTTTTTTCTTTTATTGTCAATATGAATTTCAATATTTATTTATTTGATATTAAATAATAATATTTACCATAGTTTTTTTTGTTGGAGTAGATGCTTGTGTTCTGTAATTTGGAAAATTTGGAATGTGAGCAGCAGATTTGGAGGATACTCAATGATCATCATTGGAACTTGGAAGAAGTGAAGACCTTATCCTCCATCTCATCCTCAGCCCTCTCTTCTCACCCACCTAAAAATGGGAGTGAGGAAAAAAGAATTGAAAAAAAATGGTATATTGTATTTGTCATTTGGATTGAATAAATATTGTTGGATATAGTTTTTGCAATTGTGGAGCATAATATATGTAATGTTTTGAAGTGCACAGCTTTAATTATGCTTAAAAATGGTGTTATACAATAAAGTGTAAAGTAGATGGTTTGGATCTATCAAAGCATCAACCATGATTTCTGGCATGTGACGATTGCTGACTTTCAGGTACAACAGCAAAGCAAGTCGACTATTATTGATAATTCTATTGTGTGTGTGTGTTGTGTCAATTCTCTACTCTGTTTTTCGCGATTGTTATTTAGATTCTCTCATTCTCCACTCTTCTGATTATTTAATGATGACTAAATCTTTTCTACACTAAGTTGAGCATATATATTAATTTAATGAAGTAGGAGTATGAATAATTTTAAATGGTATAATTATGTATGATATAATAAAGATGATTATATATTTTTTTAATATAATTTATAATATATTTATAAATAATTATGATTTATTTATTGGAAAATTTTCAAAAATAACTAAAAAAATGCAAAAAAATATCATTTTCACCGTGCTCATAAAAAAATTTTAAAAATACTATCTAAATTTTAAAAAATAACATTTTTACCAGGTTATATGTTTGTCATATTTTTTAAATTTGTTCACAAAAAAAAAAACTCAGAAAATGATAAAAAATAAATAGATATTAATTTATATTATATTAATATATATCAACAACTTTTTATGTAAATTGCAAATTTGTAAAAGATAAAAAGATATAATAATAGTAAATAGTATATGTATACCAAATTCAGTATACATTAAGTATATATTTGGTATCTGCAACTACTCATATATATATATATATATATATATATATATATATATATATATATATATATATATATATATATATATATATATTGCAAATTTGAAAAAATTTAAAAAGATAAACTCAGTAAAAATTTTCTATATATTAAGTATACGTTTAGTATTTGCAACTACTTTAATACATACATATTGCATATTTGAAAATTAAAAAGATTAACTAACAATAAATGATATATATATACCAAATTTTAGTATAATTTAAGTATGTATTTGGTATCTGCAATTACTTTATATTTATATAGATTAGAAATATGAGAAATTAAAAAGATAAACAGTAAATAATATATGTATACCATAAAATGGTATATGTTTAGTATATGTTTGGTATCTATAACTACTTTATATATACACAAATTGCAAATTTGAAAAGTAAAAAGATAAACTAATAGTAAATAATATGTGTATACCAAAATTTGGCATATTTTAAGTATATGTTTGCTATTTGCAACTATTTTAATATA
Organism: Reutealis trisperma; assembly: GCA_947687605.1. NCBI lineage: Eukaryota > Viridiplantae > Streptophyta > Magnoliopsida > Malpighiales > Euphorbiaceae > Reutealis > Reutealis trisperma. The sequence continues at coordinate 2,277,617 of CANTUT010000033.1, read as the reverse complement.
TACATATTGCAAATTTAAAGAATTAAAAAGATAAACTAATAGTAAATGGTATATGTATACCAAAATTTGGTATATATTAAGTATCTACAACTACTTTAATGTATACATATTGCAAATTTGAAAAAATTAAAATGATAAATTAACAGTAAATAGCATACGTATACAAAAATTTAGTATGTGTTTGATATTTGCAACTACTTTATATATATACATATTGCAAATTAGGAAAAAAAATATTAAATGGTATACGTATATCAAAATTTGGTATACGTTATGTATATGTTTGGTATTTGCAACTATTTTAATATATACAAATTGTAAATTTGAAAAATTTAAAAAGATAAAGTATTAGTAAAAAATTCAAAGCTATAAAGAATACAAATACATAATCCACCGTGTTTAGTGCCCAACAAAGAAAATACGGTTCAACCAAAATCATTAATCATATATACATAAGAAAATCAAAGAAAAAAAAAGAAACTCATAATATAAAAAGAAAGTGTATCACAATATAAAAAAATAGTTTAATTTACAAAAAAAAAATATAAATAAAATTTGAAAAAAATAAAAAGATGAACTAACACTAAATTGTATATATATATATATATACCAAAATTTGGTATATATTAAGTACATGTTTGGTATTTGCAATACTTTATATATATATATATATATATATATTGTATGCATTACATATATAATTAATATATATCTAGTATATATTTAATATTTGGTATATATTTCCTATATATTTGTACACAATTGGTATAGCACTAATATATTATTTCATATATTTTGGTATATTAATACTCAGATGTATTTTATATTTCCCTCTAAAAGATTATGAAAATTGATGCAATTATTTTAAATATATAAAATATTTAATAATAAGTTATATTATAATTAAATATTATAAAAAATACAAGCACAAGTATTGTTAGCTGCCACTAGTTAATAGATCTGTTAAAAAATTAGAAATTATAAATAAAATTAAAAAAATAGAAATATAGAACGTAATGTTACTCTTTTTTTCCACATTAAACGTGGTTATTAAATGCTAACAACTCATATAAATACAAGAATCACAAAAAATTCTTTCTTTCACAAATCCATAGCCCATAAACTGTAATCAAATTCACTGTCTTTGGCTAAAAAAATTGTTAGTTTTGCTAAATCTCAACAAAACACAAAGCAATGTACAAGGTAAATAAATAGAAAAAAAGGGAATAGAAAAGAAATAACGAATAGATAAAAATATATAAAAAATAAAAAAAATTGATGTAAATGATATTTTTATCAAAAAAAAATGGTGTTGAGTATAATTTCCTCATACTTATTTCTCATCGTATAATGACGAGGATGGTTTGGGTCGGAGGCAAGAATTTTGGATTAATGATTTCTGATTGTAAAATTTAATGGTGGTAAAGAGTTCCACGTGCAGCGCACGCCCTATAGATCTCGCAACTCGCAAGTGGGCCTTTTTGATTTATCTGTTTATTTATTTAATTTAAAAGTCTAAGAGACGTGTCTTTTTGCCGCCACTTGTAATAATACTGAGAAATACAGATATTAAGATGATGCAAAATTAATATGCACGCCCCATAGATCCCCCTATTAATTGTATATAAGAAAAGAGTTTTTTAATTTTTTTATATTAAAAATAATGTGTTATATCAATTTTCAGCATAATTTATAAAAATAAATACTAGATTATTTATTTTATTATTAATATATAAAATTAATATGCATTAACTAATTATCTACTTTGTACGGTACAAAAAAAAAAAAGAAAAAAAATTAGTATGAAAGTGAATGTAGGAAAAGGAAAAATTTTAATTGAAGGTTGTTTTATTACATAAAAGGTAACTTTGAAATATTAAAGATAATATTGTCAAATAAAAAATTTGGTTCAGTTTTTAATAATTTGTGTCGATTTTTTATTAGTTTAAATTTATGTATTTGTTAAAATTCGAAACTCGAAATCAATAAATTATTGATGTATATTTATCATTTTACTAAAAATTATCATAGTGGAAACCAATTGTAAATTGATAAATACTATTTATTTATATTAAATTAAATATTATTCAATCATTTTAAACGACGGGAATTAAATTAGGAAGAAGAATTTTTAAATAATAAGAAACGGACAATAGCTAAAAGGGAGAAAACACGTGGCCATATATTTTATTACTAAGAAATAAATTTAAAAAATCCAGTGTCTCCCCTCCTCCTCAAATTGGCCCCTTCGCCTCTGCTGCTTTACTCATTTCCATTTCTCCAAATCTCGACTTTCTTCTAAAACCACACCAATGGCCGATAACGATCTCTCCTCCCCACTCCTTCCTCCACAACACTCCGATCAACCTCAGTTAATCCTCACCGTTCACGATAATCACTCTGGTCAACGATCCTCCTCGTTTCAATCCCATAATCTCCACTACAATAACAACAATCACACTTCACATCTAAACCACAATTATCGTAATCCCTTCCAATTTCTCGGCTCAGATGGCTTATCTATACCTGCACCGTCCACTGTGGATCCATTCCGAAACGAAACCCCTAATATTGAAGGTGTTTATGAGGTGCTAAAAATCTTGGCTTGCTTGCCGATTGCTGTTGTGCGATTAGTGCTTTTTGGTTTTTGTTTGTTGGTTGGCTATATTGCTACTAAGTTGGCTCTCGAGGGTTGGAAGGATAAGCATAATCCTATGCCCAAATGGCGCTCTAGGTTAATGTGGGTCACTAGGATTTGTGCTCGTTGCATTCTCTTCAGTTTTGGGTATGTTCATTTCTCTTCTAGCTCTACTGCTCTGTTTCTTATGTAAGAAAATTTAGGTGAATATAAGAATTACAAATCTTAGAAAATATTACTCGAGTTTGATTTGCTTAACCAGATTTGTCTAATAAATTCCCTTTTTGCTACAGCTACCATTGGATAAAAAGGAAAGGAAAGCCTGCTCCTAGAGATATTGCTCCAATTGTTGTATCAAATCATGTATCATATATCGAACCTATCTTCTATTTTTATGAATTATTTCCTACAATTGTTGCGGCCGAGTCACATGATTCTATACCCTTTGTTGGAACGATTATCAGAGCAATGCAGGTAACTATTACTTCATTTTTATTCTAATTTCTGGTTTTGTGAATAAGCAATTAAGCATGCAAATAAGCAACTATCTTTGTTTTTTGTACTTATGGTTTTGTTGTTGCTACGTTTTATCAGGTGATATATGTCAATAGGTTCTCACAATCATCCAGGAAACAAGCGGTCAATGAGATAAAGGTAGAATGTTTCTACAGTTTTTAATTTACTTATCTGTGCTTATTTGATTTACTTTTACTAATGGAGTTCAGTTCTGAAATGAGTTAAAACTTTACCTAATCTTTAATTATGTTTCTGTTTGCTTTTTTTGATGTGTTGGGTTCATCATTGAATGTGTTTGTAGTTACCTCATCGCTTGTTGAATTGCAAATTGATGGGTTCTGAGAATTGCTTAAGGAAATACATATAATCTTACAAAATTCTGGCGTAGATACTATTAAACACCAAATGCATATCCAGAAGTCTTTTGTCCTCACTTTGCTAGATAAAGTTCAAATAATTTTTATCAATTTATAAGCTATTTGATACAGAATTCTGCTTTCAAGGATATGAATACAGAGAAAGGCTTCGTGCGATAGATTTCCTCGACTTCTATTGTTTCCCGAGGGAACAACAACTAATGGAAAAGTTATTATTTCTTTCCAACTTGGTGCATTCATTCCTGGTTATGCAATCCAACCAGTTATTGTCCGCTATCCCCATGTTCACTTTGACCAATCATGGTACGTGATTTCTTCTCTGTGAAAATTCCTTCTCAGCTCAATTGGCTTAATCATGTCCTATTAATCTTGCTTATTATGCCTTGCCATTTCTTAGGGGGCATATTTCATTGGCAAAGCTCATGTTTAGGATGTTCACACAGTTACACAATTTCATGGAGGTATGCTGGCCTGTCTGTTAAATTTGATCCTTGGTGTTGGTTTTAATTAATTAAGGTTGTCTACTCTGAATTGAACAGGTAGAGTACCTACCTATAGTCTCGCCCCTTGATAACTGTAAAGAAAATCCTGCCCATTTTGCAAAGAGGGTGAGTAACTGCTTTTAGTTAATCCATTTTAATTGTTGTGTTCTATTGGTAAATATAATTTTACATTGACATGCAAAAACAAATGCTCCTGCCCATCATCGATTTGAATTGACACTTTGGATAGTAGTAGTTACCTTTTTAAATGCATGTAAATTTTCCGATAATGGTGTTTAATGTGGATTAACTGATAAATATGGGTGTATGCAGACTAGCCATGCTATCGCAAGTGCTCTTAATGTTGTACAGACATTTCATTCCTATGGCGACTTGATGCTTCTTATGAAAGCATCCCAATCAAATCAAGTACTCCTTTTTTTCTCTTTCTGTCTTTTAAAATTATTTTGCTTGGAGATATATGCACTTTTCGATATTATAAAATGTTAATCAATAATGATCCTAGATTGATAGTGATAATGCGAGGTTTGCTTCAGAACATTGAGTTGCCTTATTATTTCCTGAACTTAGTGATGCACAGGCTTTTAAGTTCTCAGGACAATCTTAGCCCCTACAACACTTTTTATATGGCAATTGTAAATAAATGAATTGGAAAGTATATTTACATTAAATCCCTTTTTTTTTTTTTTTTTTTTGACATGTAACTAATTTCAAGTGTTCAAGTCTCAATTTGACTCAAGGTTGCCTTAACCCAGTCCATGCTATGCCCATTGGCCATTTCAAATTCTTTCAACAATCTGGCTCTACGAACAATTATCTCCAATTCCTTAGCAACCGTGTCTTCATTGCATGTTGGTGTCCTTCTAGTCTCCCATCTGGATGCACCAGTTTGGTTCGAAGTTCTACCAAAGGAAAGTTGTGTCAAGTTTACCACCACTGGAAATATGCATTGCATCATAATGATATTGTCTCATTTATCTCTATATCAGTTGTTGCTTCCTGCTGAATGGTTCTTGGATGTTAAGCTGATAATTTGTTTTAAGTTGGAGCAATATAGTGGTTTGAATGATTTTGCTTTGATAATTCATTACTGTTGTGACATTATTTTTGCAGGAGAAGCCATCGAGTTATATGGTTGAAATGGCAAGGGTGGAATCAGTAAGTCTTTGCATGGAAATGCCATAAGTTTGAAATGTCTCTCTGTTGCAATATGAAAAAAGTAGCAAAGTTTATATGGTTTTCACTGGGAAAGAATAGCACATATATCCAGTTACATGTTCTTTATAATTCCAAATTTATGCATGCTATTTTTCATGAATTTTGGTTTGATTTTTATACCTTTTGTAAATAGGAATGTTGGCTTAATGACGAAACCATATTATATTTATCTTACTGTGTTTTATTTTTTTCCTGAAAATGGTCTGTTTATTTTCTTTTTCAGTTATTCCATATAAGTAGCTTGGAAGCCGTGGACTTTCTAGACACGTTTCTTTCAATGAATCCAGACACAAGGTATTAAATTTTTTCTTGTAAGTTGTTAAAGAAGATATTGATTATGCTTTTGATTGAAGCTATTTTCGCCCTCTTGTATTCATAATTGTGCCTTAGCTGTTAAAATTTCATATGGTAAGTGCACTGGTGCTTTGGATGCAATTATCCCAAACTTTATGGCTTATGATAGCTCAACTTTGAAATTTCCTTGGTTTCTGGCTCTGTCTGCTGTGTTTTTTCCTGTCCATTTTTTTTGGGGAAACTCAACAATTTTGTGCCGTCATCTCCTTGGGCATGCGTCCTGTGGTGCAGTTCTTGCATTGCCAAAGCTCTAGTAAAATGGAATTTTCTTAGTGGTGGAGCATTATTTGTTTGGATCTGGTGTCTGAATTACATTTCAGACTAGGCCTTCCTGCTTCATTGTCTTTGTTTTCAGTTCCCTTGTTCTTAATAAATTATTGTAGTAATTGCCATTTTGTTTTCTTCAATCAAGATATTCATCATTGATTTTCTTTTATTAGCATATGTATGAATGCCTGTCCTTCCTAGCAGAAGAGATGTCTGTTATCATCTGTTTCTGAGAGATTACTGTGATTTGCTACAGGACCTTTCAATTTATATTTCCGTAAAATATGGTCTCTGCATGATACTGTGTGTTAAATTATGCATTAATATTAGTGGTAAATGCGTGACCCTGAAAATTTATTGGTCATGACTTATGAGAGCTGTTGTTCCAAGTTATTACTGGTATTTGCTTCTTTTTTTTTCCCCCCCAATGAAAAAGCAAAATATGTTGTCTGATCTGTTTGTTTCTTCTGCAGTGGCCGTGTTAACTTCCATGACTTTTTGAGGGTTATGAGACTAAGGACATGTCCTCTTTCAGAAGAGGTTAGTCCAAAAAAATCAATCTTGTTTTCTAATGTTTGAAATTTGAATTGCATTCTGATTTATTCTCTCTTGCTTGGAATGAATAATTGTTTGTAAGCCTGTGATTTTGAAACAGTTGCTGCCTTGATTTGATTGACATGAATCCACAAATTAATGTGGTTGTCGCATATCTATTCCCCCTCTCTCTCACATGCACCCATGTGCCTGCATGCACTCATGAGTGATGCTATTGTCAGAGCTTTGGGTATTTTAATGTTTTCTTTCCACGTGAAATGATTAGTGGATTCCGGGAATAAATTTACAGTATTTTCAATAATCCATGTTTTCTTTTATTGGATGGAGGTTTGGTACAGGATTGTTCTCTACTCTATACCTTGAGATTAAACCTTCTGCACTGTTCTCTGACTATTAACAGAATACCTGTGCCAGTTTCTGGCTTTGATACAAATCCTTAAATATAAGAAAATGGATGGTCACGGGGTTTATTTTTTATTGTTCCTTTTGTGAAGTCATGCTCATAAAGTGAATTTGACTGAATGGTGATTATAATGAATTGCATTTGCTGATTTTTAAGATTTGTTTACACATGCAGACTTCAAACTTTCTTGATTCATTAATTTTTATTGGATTGCAGATATTTGGGTTCATTGATATGGAAAAGAATGGATCAATCACATTCAAGCAGGTAGTTTCGCTTGATCCTTTTTCAACTTGGTGCAAATGAAGATGTGCAGTCCTGCACAAATCTTTTCTTTGTAGATTGTTTATTTTTAAAATATGCATTCAAATTAATTGGTTTAAATCATATGGACATAAGCTTCTTGAGGTTGCATGCCTTATAGTCTTAATTAGATTTTCTACTGGAATGGCAAGTGTATTGGTGGATGAACTTATTATCAAAACTAGTAGTCTCTTGCATTTTTCACTGCACTTGGAGTTCAAAGTGTTGTTTTAGTTTCAAAGTGTAGTTTTAGTGATTCAATATCTAAAATAAAAAAAAAAAATCATTATTCATTTCTAGAAGAGGTGTAACCATTGATATTATGGTGAGTGTTACTATACATGATTGTACTATTTGATACTTGCAGTTCTTATATGGTTCAGCTCATGTCATGAAGCAACCGTTGTTCAAGCAAACCTGTGAGCTGGCTTTCACCAAATGCTGTAATAGAAGAGTTGATCGAATTTCGAAAAAACAAGTATATCATTAATTGTTCTTCTTTACTGGTTCATTTTCCTATTCTTATTTTAGTGAATCCTGACACATTTTTTTGTTTCCAATTTTTATTTGAACCAGTTGGGAGATGTCATTAGACTTGCAATACCGGACTTGGATGATGATGAGGTAATTGATGATGCAATGCTGAATTCACTGTAATTGGACTTCATATTTACCCACAGCAAAAATTTTACAAAGTCTTGTTTTTTCAGTTGCATAAAATCTTGCACATATTTCATCTTTAGATGTTTAAAAGAGTTGTACTGTAAGATGACAAAATATGTATCACATTGATTACTTGTAGATCCATGAGCTTTTCAAAGTATTTGATGCCAATGGTGACGGGAGTGTCAGCAAGGATAATTTTATGTCTTGCCTTAGAAAGAATCCTCTGCTGGTAGCAGTTTTTTCTCCTTGTTTGGTGCACAGAGTCTCATCTGAAGTTGGTGATATGATGTTGGAGGAAATTGTCTGATGCATGTATTTCTCTACTTGGATTGTCAGGTTGGGTTTTGTGTGTGATTCATACCTCCTGGTGTTTTAGTTTTCTTTTGAATAGGGAGAGCGAGAGAGAGAGAGATAGGGCTAAGGGTATTTTTTTAACCTTGGCTGCACTAATCATGTGATAATTTTGAAAACATGGGCATTCAATTGTACTTTAGCTGTTAAATTGTTATTTTAAATTATTAGAAAGTGAAATGAGAAAAGCATTTTACATTTAAAGACTAATGATAAACACAATTAAATTAATTATCTTATAAGAGATTTCAATTGGACTTATTGACATTATATTTAAATAGATCTTTCTAAATTAAATAATTATTCATGGGTCATGTTTTCTACATAAGTTCAATAAATAAACATACATTTCCGAAACGTTTACGTGGGCTCACATTTTGTGTGAGATTTGTATATATTTAATGTTAATGAGATTTGAATTTTTAGTGATACCTGCTGCTTGTGTGGACTTACATTATGTGTCATTATAAACTTTTACATAATATTTTCTCATATCGTTTAAAATTTAAATTCATAAATTAAAAAAATTATTAAAAATAAAAGTAATTAATGCTCCATTTGACAGAGAAATGAAGGGTGAAATTAGAGAAAAATAATAAATATCTTTTTAAAATTTTAAAATGACTGATAAATTAAAAAAAATCATCTAATCTCATAAATTTAAAAAAATATATATATAACATATTTCATATCATGTCATGCGAGAATAATTTTTTATAGTGAAATTTCATTTTATGGGAGTATGATTCACATAAATTGAGTATAAATAAAAATTTTCATCAGAAATATCAAAGAATTAGCCAAATTTGGATATACATTCATATATATATATATATATATATATATAAAGTGGTGTTTTGGTTGGATACAGGTGTGTTTGATATTAAGTTTAAAATTTATTGAAGGAAACCATGATTTTGAAGCCACTGGGCTTTTTAATTTTTTTCAATCATAAATTATCAAAAATAATTAAAATATTTTTAAAATAATAAAAAATAATTTAAAATTCAATTTTGAAAACCCAACCCCAGACAAACAAGGAAAAAAAAAGGGGTGTTTACCACATCCTCCATTTTAAAATATATGTTTAAGATTTTCGTACATTAATCAAGAAATTATTAAATTTTCGTAGTTTTAAAATAAAAGATTTATGAAAATATTATGACAGTAATTTTTTTAATTTATATATTGGAAACTTAAATAATAAATATTTTTTAATGAATGAAATATATAAAATATTAATATTTGATGTAGTTTTCTAATTATTAGTATTTAATAATGTTTACTTCGATAACAATACAAAATAATTAAGAATATAATAAATAATTAATAAATAAATTATTATTTTAAAAAAAAAAAAAATTATATTTTGGGACCAATAAAAAATGAAAGTAAACTTACGATATAGTATTTTGGGACCAGCCCTTTGGACCGCATCATTCCTCCGACAAATAGCAATAAATGTTATAAAAAATATATTGTCAATTATACTTTTTTTTTTTTTTTTTGAAGAAATGTTATCTAAAATATATGTATTTTGTTGTGAAAAAAAGAAATTCTATTAGATTTATATTTTAAAAAACAAGAAGTCAAAGTAATCTCTAATGTTATATTATACATTTTTGTATATATTAAGTATAGAGAAATTTTTAAGTACACTAAATTTATCACGTTACTTATAAATTACATAAATAAAAATATAATATATCAATTAATAATATCAAATTACTCATAAATTATAATATCATTAATTGATATTGTTTAATATTTTTATTTGATTAGTTTATGGGTGATTTGTATTATTAATTCTTATGTTATATTTATATTAATTTAGTCTATAAATGAATTAATAAACTCAATTTATCTAAAAATTTCTAATTAAGTATATGTTTAAAGGGAAATTATTTATCAATGCATGTACAATATTACAATGCATATAAAGTTTTAACAGTAATCATTAATAAATATACAAATTTTCAACAATATAACCGCATTTTGTCAAATTATTAAAAATTTTACTACTTAATTAAACTATTACTGAAAGATTTAGTATTTTTGTTAATAAATAGGTAAATTAAAAAAAAAAAAAAGGGAAATTTATCTCTAAAATAAAATTTCTAATTTCTTAATTATGTATTTAAAAAAAATAAAACACAAAAACATGGGGAGTACGAATCTCAAAGTTGTTCAAAATACGCGTGGTTTAATATTTGGATATGACAATTAAAATTTTTTTTAAACTATCATAATTTTAAAATAAAAATAAAAATTATTTTTTATTTTATTCTAAAAAAAATTTATTCAAATATTTAATAGAAAAATAAAAAATAATAAAATTAAAAAAATAATTTTTTTTTAAAATTTTAAAATAAAAAAAGTAATAAAATATGAATAACAACTCAAAATCCAACGACTTTCTTAAGATTTAAGAATAATAAAATTAACCATTAAAAAAATTAATAAAATTAAAAAAAAAAGGAACCAGAGCACGCGAAGAAGTGGTCCCCTCCCCGCAAACCTTAACCTTATCAGTTGAGAGTTAAAGAGCTAAGGTACACAGCTAGACAACCTAAGCCAGTGCGCCTTTAAACTGCACAAATCACAAACCCACATCTGTCTCTGGACAACACACGTTATATATATATATATTATTTTATGAATATAAAGAAAGATTTAAGTAAAATTTTTATTTTTTAGCTCTCATAATAAAGGAAGACTTAAATATTGAAAAAAGAAAGGAAAACTCAAATTCCATTTAATTCTATTTTTTTATTACTAAAAATGATATTTATAGATTTTTGTATAAAAGTTAAAATAATATTTTCAATTTTACATATTATAAAATATTTTTTTTACTTTTTAATTATTAAATTTGGATTTTATCATTTTATTCTTGAGCAAATATTATTTTTTTAAATTTTTAATAAGCAAGATAATTTACCAAATTAAATTTTAGATTATAATTATAATAAATTTTTATTTTAAGAAAATTGTTTAAATTGTGCTCATTGAAAATATTTTTAATTATGTATTTTATGAAAATATCTTAATAAATCATATATATTTTTGGAATTGAACAAATTATAGGATTAAAATAACAAGTAAAGAATCATATATATGTTTAATGTTAAATTATTATTAATTGCCCATTTGATTTAACTTATAAATTAAAAAACTCTTAAAGATATGCATTTCGTGAGATTTGTTTCCATAACCTATCCAAAAGATTGTACATGAAATCATTCAATCAACTATATATATATATATATATATATATGGCTAACTATGTGTGCTTTTAAGTGCGAGATCTTAAATTAGAATGTTTTAAATAATAAATAATTATCTGTAATATAGTGAAAAATACTGAAAAATAAAGAGTACTATTGTTGTGTAAATAATATATTTTTATTGAGAATTCTTCCTCTGTAGTAAAAAAATAAATAAATAAATATTTTTTTAATATTACATCAAATTAAATATTTAAATAATTTTGATATGAACACATATAAAATTCAATTTATTTGCAAGTAATTTTCGTTAAGAAAATTCGTTTATAAATTGATTTTCACGTACGTTCATAACCCTAATCCCTAACACTAATTAATCATAATTAAATTCGACATTAATTAATCCAAGTGAAAAATTCCAAACCCAAAAAGTCAGTGCTCGGTATTTTGAAAGCTGGAAGTGGGCCTATAAGCATATTCTTAAACTGTATGCCTATTTTCAACTCTACTTTTTAGGATAATTCACATTAACAGTGAATATTAAAGCGGCTTATTATTTTTACCAAATATATTGATATTGTGTTTAAAATATTTAGATTTTAATAAATCATAATTTGAAAAATTATAATTTTTAATTTTCTCCAAACTATGCTAACTAAAATTAATAAAAAATTAAAAATAAACAACAAATAAAACACAATTTTAAAAAGTAAGTTTAAATTCAATGTTAAATGGGCAAATAAATTTTTTAACTACCACATAATAATTAATTGCTTCATATTAAATACTCTCTTTCTCCAAAAATCGATAATCCATTTTGCTTTTATACACTTTAGCGTCATATAAATTACATAAAATGCTTTTACTCCTTAATAATAATGTTTAAATTTTATACACTTTATTCAATATATATATATATATGTTTTAATTACACAGCTAATCAATATAACTAACAAAGGATAATATAATAATTTTCTTATAAAATTAATATTTAAAAATAGAGAATTGACTAAATTTTAGTATATATGAAAAAATAATAGTGGGTTATCAATTTAGAATTGGGGAGTATAAATTCAAATCCAACATAGATAAAATCACTACTCTAAATGCCATTTAAATTTGTACCAAACAATTAGGAGTTAATGCTAAAAGCTGGCAGAAGAGAGAACTATAAATTTAATTACTCCGTCTATTTTAATAGTCTTTTCAATGTTTTAAAAGTAACTATCAGAGTCAAAATTTGAACACTGTAAAACGTACGAGGTAGCACTGTGCTACCGCTGCAATAATTGTCGTTATGCATTTTTCATTTTTTCAGGTCTTTTGATTTATTTATGTAATTTATTAAAGGACAAATCCATAAAATTTGATTAAATTAAGAATTTCATCTTTCTAATCGGTCAAACTAATGAATTCATCAATAAAATTTTGGTCTGTCTAATTAAATAGATATTCTGTTTAAATTTTTCCCTTTCTTCCATTATAATTAATAAAAAATTAATATTTTTATACTTTAAATGTAATTAAGTTTCTTATATACCCTTGGGTCAAATTATAAAAAAAATAACTAACTCTTTAATTTTTTTCCTCCCTAATTTCCCTCCATCTACACTAATTTCTCTATCTTTTTTCCCTCCTCTAAATATTTACTCATTTACTCTTAAATTTTCCATCTAACTCGATATTCAAATTAATTAAAATTAATTAGTCATTGAACTCCATCAAATATTAATTAATTAAGAAATTAATTAAATTTGAAAAAAAATAAGAAAGCCCCTACTATTATCACCATCACCGCCATCAACATATATATGGTTTCACAATTTAATATTTTTTATTAACATTTTTTCATATATTTTTATCGTTTGATCAATATTACCATAATCACTTGTGGAAATTGCTTTGCTAATTGTGAATGGGGACTAATTGTATTAACTTGTGAAACTAGGTTGATGGTAGTGGTGGTGATGATTGTATGATTTTCTTATTTTTAATTAATTAATATTTGATGGAGTTCAATGATTAATTAATTAACTAGGTGTTGCTAATTAATTTGGATATTGAATTAGATGGAAAATTTAAGAGTAAATGAGGAAAAATTTTAGAGGAGAAAAAAAGAGAGGGAAATTAGTATATATAGAGGGAAATTGGATAGGTAAATAATTGTAGAGTTTATTATTTTTTATAATATGACCAAAGGGTATAAAAATATTAATTTTTTTATTGATTTTAAAGGAAAAAAGGAAAAAATTTAGACAGAATGACTAATTAGTTTGATGAATCAAAATTTCAGGAACAATTCATCAATTTGGCTAATTAGATGGATAAAATCGTTAATTTGATCAAACATCAAGAACTTCATAATAATTTGCCCTTTATTAAAACCTAACAATTCTTAGTTTTTTAATCATTATTCTTTTTGTTTCCTAATAATAAATTCATTTTTCTTTTCCATTTATCTCAAATTATATTTCATCTTCTTTTTTAACAGAGTAATTAATTTATTATTTTTTAATATTTCCATATTTAATGTGCATTTTTATTAATATAAGTCATTTAATTTTAATAAAATAATATGAATCATATATTATTAGTTAAGGGGCATATTAGAAAAATAGTAATGCTATTTTGGATCAATTTGATTTAGATCAAGTATATTTAATGCATTCATTCATAATGTTAAAAGATATATATAACTTTTATATCTAATAAATATAGACAACGAATTTTATTTTATAAATTTGCAAACCAATGTATTGAAACTTGATATGAATTAATGTAGATAACAACTACTTTATTATAAAATAAAAAATCTTAAAATTAAATTAGTTTTGGGGCTGATTATATCTTCACATATCTAATAAAGAAATTGAGATAAATTGAAAATAAAGTAAAAATTTTTATAATTAATTTGAAAAAATTATTTAATTATTTATAGATTTTTATATTAATATATGTGCAATTAAATTAAATTATTTATTAAAACAATTTTTAATAGCCTGTATGCATTGATTAAAAGTAATTGCAAAAAAATTTCAAAAATTTGCAAAACTAATTATATGGGATTTTATAATGCCATGCAATCAAATTAACTGTTTCACTAAATTAATAATCAATTTAGTGATAAAAAATTATTTAATTACCATATTATTATTCTCTAGAAAAATTATCATATTATTATTATATAATGTGATAATTATAATTAAAATTTAAGTATTAATTTATTGGACTTTAATTAATCTATTATGAATAGTGTCATTGTCATATAATTATTATATAATGTGAAAATTATATATTAAAATTTTAGTATTATTTAATTGAACTTTGATTAATAAATTTTTTTTGTTACCAAAGAACTTTGATTAATATTGAACTATCATCAATAATGCCATATGATGTTTTATATTAATTAAGTATTCATTTTTCATTAATTGGATTTTGATTCAATTAGATTAATAGTAATAGTGCTGCATTACATTTTATTTTAATCAAGTTCACAATTTTTATCAATTGGATTTCGAATCAATTAAAATAATAAGAATAGTGTCATATCATATTATATATAAATAAAGTCTATGTTCTTATTTAATTAAATTTTGATTCAATAAAATTAACAGTAATAGTGCCACATTATTGTTTTTTCTCTTTTTCTTGATTTTCATTTAGAGACGAAGTAAAATTTTTTATCTATAGTTTTTCATTTCTAGTAGAAATTATTCTTTTTATTAGATTGTTCAATATTGTTTGGCTAAATTGAAGTCAATAGATTTTATTTATAACCAATATACGTAACTTGTAAGTTTCAAAGCATTTTAATGAATGAAGAAATCACAATTATTTATGAACATAAATTGTAAATTTTAAAGTATTTTATTGAAAAAATAGACTAAAATTTAATTGAAATATGAAAATCTTAATTTTTAATATGAGGGTATTACAAACAAATTTTTTTTACTACAGTATAGAAATGATAATAATATTCTTTATTAAATGACGAAAATGTCCAGTATATCTGTATTGATCGTGATCAAATTGATCAAAGAAGTATTATTATATACTAATAAAATGTATTATTTTAATTATATTAACTATATTTTTCTTAATTTGTGTGAAAATCAAAATAATTTTATTTAAAGACAGGAGGAGTATTTTTTTTTAAACCAATAAATATTACATATTTGATAGTTATATTAAACATTACAATTCAACGCAGCAAGTAAACAAATATGAAAATTGAACTATGAACTCTAGCACTTCAGCTGCTTCTTTTTTTTTTAAATAAAGAGACTAATAAAACAGCAAACACAGGGGGGAAAAACACAATTAGTTGGAAATCCAGCTTCTTTTATTGCTAATAAGCGGAGAATGTGTTTCAGACTATCGCGGGAAATATGAACTTCAACTTATCACTGAACCAAATTCTTAATAATGGGTATTTATTCATTGAATGCATAGATGGAGCTCACGAAAATTAATAATATATAGACACTGCTCAAGTTAATAAGAACTTAAGAAGCAAATCAATTTCGCCTCATTCAATCAATTGACGTAATTTTTATAATTTAAAAGTTAATGAAAATACATTTTGTTTTGTGTCAAGAATTTAATTTTGTGCATTTAGTTAATTAACAATTCTTTCATTGAAAATTCTTGGTTATTCTAAAATTAAGAAGTTCTCTTGTTATATATCTAATTAATTTTAAAAAAATTTATTATAATTATACCTATTTTTTAGTTAATAATAATTTTTATTTTTTTAAATTTGATCTAACTGAGATTCAAATTTCATAGTTAGGAAACGACGATGATTTTACTGCACCATTAAATTAAGATTTATTAGTCAACATATAATATTTTTTAGCTAGTATTTTCATTTTAAATAAGTCAATATACTCTTAATATTGGTAAGCCCATATCTAACTCATAACATTAAAATACTATAAGTTTACATCAAAATGATATTTAACAAAAAAAAAATTTATGTATAGTTTCTTTTCTATCTAATTTTTTTTTATTACTTATATACCATTTTCTTAAAGCAAAATAAAAAAATGAAAAAAGAAAAATGGCTTTTCCCAGTGTCACGCCAATATTGACGTGATATCGTTGACGTCACCACCTCACCAATAATAGTGTAAAAATTTGCGTCAGGTTGGAGCAATTTGTAACGCCAAAGTGGCATCTAAACCCATATTTAGCGTAGATTATAGATATCCTAATCTATTTTTTAATATTAATTTTATTGGTGGAATCTTTTACCCCCCCTGTTCCTATTTGATACTCCTTTAGATTAAAAAATTAGTTATTTTTTAATTGATAGCCTTAATTTCTTTCTAAAATATTTTTATTAATTTATTTAGTAAGTCACACCCACTAAACACTTTGTTAATGCTAGTTCAAAATAACAAAAAAATTTTAACATATACTAATCGTTTAAAAATAATTATTTAATGATATTTAAATGCAAAAATATAGAATATAAAATAATTTTATTAAAAAAATTTCAAAAATAAAGAAGTAGAATATTAATTATTAGTGATGATATTTATATTAATTAATAAAATATATTTTAAATAATTACTAGTTAAATTAATAATCAAAACAGAAAAAATAAAATTATATTTTAGACGGGAAAAAAGAATAAAAAGATTATCGATTTAAAAAGGGAGTAATATCTTTTGAGTAGGCTATTTATGATCACAAATTTATGTGGAAGAAAAAATATTATGGTACCATTTTTTTTTTTCCTGCCAAATTAGTTCCATGTTTATCACAAGGGAAAATTCCCTAAAATCTAGATATTAGTAGCTCGAGCAGTTGTACGAGTGGCTAAGGGCAAAGCAACGAAGTCCTAGGACATCATCAACATAAATAAAAATGTGTGTTGCCCCGTATCATCAAGCTAACTTGTACTAATTGACTTTATTTAAATAATTAATGATATTTTTTATTAATTACTACAGTAATTACATTAATTTTTTAGCAAATCCAATACAACACTCCAAGAAATTTATACCTATATTAAGTTCAAAAATTATTTAGAAAAATGTATGTCATATATTAAACAATAATAATAATATTTTTAAATATAATTTTATATGAGTCATCTCATTAAAACCTAAGTTTATATAAAACTACATTAAGTTTTTTCTATAGAAATATATTTTCATAAATTCTAATTAAAATTTATACAAATTAATATTTTTTAATTAATGAATATATAATAAATTTGGCTCATATATATTTTATTTATATTAATATTTAAAGTTATCAAAAGGTAATATTTAAATTCAATAAAATAATAACAATTATGCATGCATATTTAAAATATTTTAAAAATATAAATTAAATAAAAAATGGCGCAAAACTCACAAATAATTATATATCTCATAGATATTGACATAAAAAGTAACAAAACGATAATAGCAAGCGGCCGGCAATATTTGGCCAAAAAAAAAATAAATAAATAAATAAAAGCGGTCGGCAATTTTTGTCCTCCTAAATCGACAATTTTTGGGATTATAGCTAATCGGACAAATTAAGTCAAAGATGAAAAGATTTTCGAAATAAAGTAAAGAAATTAATCAATTCTCTGTCTCAATACATATGCATATATATAGTCAAATATGGATCAATATAACCGGTTTACCTTATCAAAAATTTATCCAAATTACTTATAAATCTAATATATTTTATAATTATTTTAGTATTTTTTAAAAAATTTTTAGAATTCAATTTATTATAATGTTTATTTAGAATATATAATATATATTATTCAAGTATATTAATAAATATTTGTTATAAATAATATTTATTAACATATTATATTTATTTTTAATATATAAATAATAAATATATGATATTATTTAAAATTTTAATTCAATTCTAATTGAATAGTTGATTTATAATTCTTTGAGTTTTAAATCTATATATAAATTTCATTTGAGATTGTATTTAAAAAATATTTTTCAATAAAATTTTATATTTTTAAATTAATTTTAAAAGTGTCTTTTTTAAATAGGTAAATGGATATTTTCAAAAAAAAATATATAAAAAATAAATTCTTTTTTTTTTTTTGCCAAATTATTATAAAAGAAATTCTGAATGGTGTTTTTTAATTCTACAAGCAATTCAAACGCACTCACAGTGTGAAACATGATATATATATAAAATCTTATTAATAGATAAAATAATATCTGAATCTGACCACAAAGAAAAAAAAAAAAAGAAAAGAAAAGAAAAGAAAAAGAAAAGAAAGAAAAAAAAGAGGGGGGAATAGAGAAGTGGTGGGGCCCAAAAATGGTCCCATATCCATGTGAAGAGGAAGTTGTGGTTGTGACAGAAAAGTGGGATGATAACATTTTTATGTGTTTTCGCTTCCTCATTGGTTGCCATAAGTACGTAATTGTACGGACGAATGAGACTTGTTTCTACCTATGTACTATGCTCTCTTCCCATTTTTATCTCTTCCTTCCTCTCCTTTTTATAAGCGTTTGTTTTTTTTTTTTTTTTTGATGGATGCAGTTTTATGCATTTGTTTTTCTTACCAACTTTTTTGCTTTTATTATTATTATTATTATTCACTGAAAACACATACCCATCACCCAGAAAGAAACATGTTCAATAATTTTTTTTTTTTTAATTTAGAAAAAAAATTGATTTCTCTTTTATGGACCTTTCCCTTCAATTCTAGTTAGTTTCCCTCTCTCTTTCTTAGTAGGTTTTTTTTTTAAATCTAAATTTTTTGCACTTTTTGGTATTGGTCAAGGGTTTTGCCAAAACAAGCAAGAATGAGGTTTTTTCTTTCATAGAATATGTAATAATAATAATAAGATATAGGTTAAATTTTTTTTTTTTTGTTTCTTTAAATAGATGGGGATCAAAGAGAGCTTGTTTGATAAAAAGATAAAGAGAGAGATGAATAAGGAAAGGTAGTTGTGTGTAGTGCTTGCTGCTTTGGTTTGTGACTAAAAAAGAACCTAGAATCAATCAATCACTTATACATAAATAAAAGCACCCTCTTCTCTTCTCCTCTCTCCCTCTTTCTCTCTCTCTCTCTCTTTCTATCTGCGTGTGTGTGATAGATCGTATAATAGTATATATATCTATGTCTATATAACTTTTCTGGTCTTGGTCTGGTCATCGTTCACAAGACATCAGAGATTTTTTCAAGCATATATTATTTTATTTTTCCTTTCTTTTTTTATCATCTATTTGGTGTCTGGTCTCTTTCTGTATTACAGGATTTCTTTCTGGTTTTTTTTTTCTTATTTGGTAAGATTTCCCAATCTTCTTTTATCCCCTTTTTCCATTTTCCTACATAATCTTTTTTTTTTTTAGTTTAGTTGAAAGATACATAGAATTGAACAACAACAATAACATTTCTTGTTTTCTCTGGATCAGTCTTTGTTATTGTTATTATCAATATGCCCATAAAATCTTTCATTGGGCGTTTGGGTTTTTGATGGGAATTCTTCGGATTCCCATTTTTTTCTTTAATTTCTAATTCTCCTCTCCCACATAATTTTCTGGGGAGAGGGGCTTTGCCTATTTGGTAAGTCTGTCTTTCTTCTGATCATATCTTAATTAATTTTCTTTGGCTTCTTCATTTGATTACAACTCTCTTTGCCTCTGTGACAGGTATCTGGGTCGTCTTCTTTAATTTCCTAAGAAAATAAAAAGGTTTCCTGGGTATTGAGCTTACTATTTAATTTGGTAAGAAATAATTATTTCTCATTATTTAATAGAAAACTAGTTTTGTTATTAGATTTATATATTATAATGGCTATTGAGGTTTTCATATTTATTACTTGTTGTGTGTATTAGGAAAAAAAAAAAAAAAGATTGATCATGGTGAGAGGAAAGACTCAAATGAGGCGGATAGAGAACGCAACAAGCAGGCAAGTGACTTTCTCCAAACGCAGAAATGGACTACTCAAGAAGGCTTTTGAGCTGTCGGTTCTTTGTGAGGCTGAGGTTGCCCTTATTGTCTTCTCTCCTAGAGGCAAGCTCTATGAATTTGCAAGCTCCAGGTAAATATTTATATTTATGTATTTTCTTCCATTTAATTTCGTGGGGATTTCATTTCTCATTTCTTGCATTGTTTTTGGGCTTCTACAAATCAATATCCAACAATTTCATTTAATTTATATTTTATTTCATTCTTGCCCTATATATCATTCTACTAAATGCATGATCTTCTCCTTTTTATACTTACACCCCCCCCGCATAATATACACATATATACTACAATGCGCAACAGTTTAATCCCATAATTAAATACTGTTTCGGCATATTTAATCTCTCTTCTGAATTCAAACACTTCCACTATTTTTTCTTGCTCATTTTTATATATACTTAAAGGGAAGACAACTCCATGATTATGTGGTGTGTATGCATCACTTTCCTGTCCTGTATGTGTGTCCTGTGTGTATATAAATTTCGAAAAAAAGAAAAAAAAAAAAAAAAAAAAAAAGAAGACAACTCCATCGATAGATATAGGTGTTTTGTACATTAAACCTTTGTTGCATATATATAATTAATCATCTTTACTGAAGCCAACTGCTGGATGTTAGTGTAGGTACAAGGTTAATGAATTCCCAGTAATGATTTCTACAAGTTTCTGGTTAATTAATGTAATCAATTTTTGAACGGCACACCAGCTACTTTGTAAAGGGTTAGACCAAAGGAAAATTCTACTAATTAAGCTAACCTTAGAGTCATTAATTAATTGCAGTTTAGAACAATTCCTGCCCTCCTGTGCCCTAATTACAATGTTGATACACTTGGTATATATACCGATCTAATGAGATAATAATACATTGAGTAAAAAAATGATATAGGTACCTTTTCACTGAGCAAAAGATAGATAAAAGAGTCATATTACTTAAAATATCTCATCACTTATTACTTTAGTATATAAGATACATTTAAGCACTTGGTATAGCCAGAATTTTTCCTTATTAACATGGAGAGGGAAAGAGAGAGAGAGAGAGAGAGGGAGAGAGATAGAGGAAGAGGAAGAGGAAGTTTGGTTTTTTTACCAAATGTGCATTTATAGGACTAGGGCACCAATGTAACCTCACTTGAAAAGTTATTTTGTACAACAATTAACATGTCTAGTTACAGCATAAGTCAGTAGCTAAAAATATAAGATAATGTGGCTACATGCGTTGGCCACAATATAAAATTATGTTACTAGAAATGATGTAACTAAAAGTTAGTCTTTTATAGCTAAGTATATATTTATTTTGCCACGTAATTAATTTTGTTGTTACTAAAGACTAAAATATTTTGCCATAAAAGAGATAAACTATTAAGTGTATTAGATACGGTAGTTTAACATTTATAAATATATATACATTAGTTATGACATTAGTAAATCCGTAACTTAAAACAATCGATGAGCTTGCCACAACTATAAGACCGTGGCAAATATATCAACATTTTAGCAACGAATCTAATAAATTCATAGCTAAAAACCAATTTTTTACTATGATCAAAGTATCATGGCTAATGATATATATGTTATGTTTCAGCTACAAAACTATAAAATTATAACTAAGAATAGAAGTGATTGCCACACAAACAACAAATGCGTAAAATAAGTAACGGTTCAAAAAGTCACAATAAAATTAAAAAATAGAAAGAAAATGGATATTATATTTTTCAAAAATAATTAAAATTGTTATATAGAAGACATTCATATACATAAAATACAAAAATATTCTTATTCAAATTTCAATATAAATAATTACTATTCAAAACTAAACCACAATTTATGAGTAGATGAGCAGAGCCGTTCGTGAGCAGTTTGGTATTCGACTCGATAAAAATTCGTTCATGTTTGGATTACTTTATAAATGAGTTAAACTTGAGTTTTATTTTAAAATTTGGTAAGTTTGGCTCGATTAGACTATTGAATAGTTCGATTATAAGTTTGTGAACAAGCTCGCAAACAACTCGATTAATAGGCTTGTAAATAGTTTTATTATTATTATTATTATTATTATTATTATTAACTTAATAATTTTGGCACTCTAAAAAATATATTTTAACACTTTTATAAACTTTTTGCTAATTCAAATTGACAAAAATATATATACTTCTGATTAATATAACCTAATATTTACATATTATATAAAATATATTTTTTTATTAATTAATATCTTTGTAATACATATTATATTTAATTTTATTATTACATTTTTTCACTAATTGGATTTTTTACTTTTATATTAGTGTTAAGTATTTTCATTATAGTTATTCTATTACAAATAAATATTTAGAAAGTTGAGTTTTTTTGATAAGTTATAAATAAATTTCATAATGAGTCGAGTTCTAGTTTAACTCAATTATAATTTATCAATAAGTTCGAGTTTTAAACGAGACAAGTTTGAACATAATTTTTAAATTCGATTCAAAACTCGAGTTCAAGTTCAAAAAAAACATCAAACTTAGGTTGAACAAATTAAAACTTAACTTGACTTGATTCGTTTATACCTCTATCAAAATTATTACTTATGCTAAATCTAGAAAGTAACTAAAATGCTTTAAAATCTTCATTACATGTCTTGTTCTCCATTTGTAATACTCTTCATTTGCCTACAAAAAAAAAAAAAAAAAAAAACAATGAATACATTAAACAAGCAATTATTGAAAAAAAAACTGAAAGTAATGGAAAATTTTCATTATAACTTGTAATTCAAGTTGTAGAAACTGATTATTCATTGAATTTTGTTGAGTTCTGCCTCCTGCTTATTATCTGGAAACAATCCCATCTTCTCTTGAACCTTCTATCACTTAAAGGCCAAAAAACAAAAAACTGTAACATAAGGTAAAAAATAAGAAACTACCAAAATCTATTAAAATTAAAAAAAAAATAAAAAAAGGAATTCATACTGTTAGTGAAAACTAAATAAAAAATTTCCTTGTAATCATTCTTTGTTGAAACATTAATTGGTCACTTTTTAATTAACACTTAAAAAAAGAGAGAGAAAAAAGGGCTGCTGATCCAACAAGTCACACACTCCTCATAAATAATATATATAAAAATTTACTTTGACAGAAGGTAGAAAATCCCTCAAAATTATTAAAAAGGGAAAAAAAAAAATCCTCAAAGTGGGTTTTCTAGTCTTTTTTCAGTCTCTTCTTGGCCCATGCAGTACATGCTCTTGCTACTCTTTCTTTTTAGTAATTTTTTTTTAATTTCTTTTTAAGGGAAATAAAATATTATAAACTCCTAGAATTATAATAGACATGCTCCCATAGACCAATTAAAATGCAACAAAATTATGCTTCTTTGACATGATTATCCTGCCTATGGTTTTCCACTGGTAAAACTAAAGCATAGGTTTTATATTCATGCAATTTTTGACTATGATATAATGCTCAAATCCCACATAATCTCAACAGTTCCATTTCCACTAATCCATCATGTAATAGCAGAAGTCACATAAAATAGAATGTGATAGGATTAAATGTTAAGAAATCAAAAAGTAAAACTTATTCCAATACAATTATATTTTTACAAATTATTATTATTTTATCTTCTATAAAGTGTCTAACAGTATGCCAAAAGTAAATCTAACAGAGAAGTACAAAACTCTAATAAAAAAAGATAGTGAGAATAGAAACTTATCACGAATGAGATCTCTTTTTATGAAAGATTGGTTGTGAACTTTCTACATGCATACAGTAGCTGGACTAGCGAACTAAAAATTAAAATGAAAAATAGGTGCTTAAATATAATTAGGAATTTAAAAAGTTTAATTTCAAAAGGAGTTAATTAAAGGGAACCGCTATATCGGATTAGGGATTCTCAAATTCAATCAAGGAACAACAACAATAACATGAAAGAAAATCATAACATTGAAATCATAGAAAATAACTTTTGTGTTCAAAACCCTTAAAATAGAGCGATTAACTTACCTTAAAAGACTATGGAGAAACAGCTGTTGCGCGATTTCTGCAAGTGCACAGATCATTTACAAGTAATAAAGTGATGAGTGAGTATCGTTCCCACGAGAAAGGGTTTGTCAAGTACCAATTTTATGATTACTCTATTATTTAGAAAATCAATTATGAGATTTTATATTTTAAACTAAAATGAAATTTAAGTAAATAAATAATGATAAATATGAAAATAAAATTAAAGGTTTAGGATTTAGAATTCATCAATTGATTACATATGATTTCTTTATAATTTTTTTTATGGATTATTTTTGCTAGAATTAATGATTAGGTTTCCCTAAATTATATGGTGTTCTCTCTCTAGATACAACATGTGTGTTCATATTAACCTTACGTCTACTCTCGTGATCATAAGCAATTAATACAAACCCATTAAGTTTTATAGAAATCCTTTTAAAAATCACAAAGGAGTGTTCTTATCTCTAAGCAATACATTCCTTAGGTCAATTATCCTAATGAACTAATATTGTACTTCCACTCTCGCTACTTCACACAATATCTTAAATCATGCAATTAATAGTCAGTTAATTACAAGCATTAAATTCTAAGATAAAAGATTAATTCCAACAATCAAATCCAATCAATTAAATATAAATAATCATATGCAAATCAAAAGATTATATCTAAATCATAGAAAAATAAATTTAGCTATTCATAATTAAAAGAGAAGAAATAATTAAATTAACAATAAAAATAATAAATATAATAATAACTTATAATTAAATTCGAGAATAGAGTTTAGAGAGAACTTCTTTTGGGATACAATTTTTGATGAACTCAAGCTTTTAAAAACTCCTTCTCTTGATCAAAATAAAAAATAAAACTAATCTACTCTAAGAAAACATATGAAAATCTCTCTACATATTTTTTTTATGAATTTTCTTTGATGCTATTTCCCTTTGCCAAGCATGATATTTATAGATATGTTTGGTAGAAAAATTCAAGTTCCATTAAAATTCTTACATTAAAAAATCAACATTGATGGTTAGGTTGGCCACCAACCATTGAATTCCTTCGTCAATATTCAAAAATGGTTAGGTTGGCTACCAACCATTAAATTTTGGCCACCAATCATTGAATTTATTTTTCATGGATTAAAAACTTGAATCATTGCTTGCATCATTATTTTTATGACATCACCGTTTGCATCATTTATTTTATTGCATCATTGTGACATCATTTTGATCTGCAAAAATAAAATAAAAATACTTAAAATATATTATAATTTATTTATAAAGTGTAGAACTATTTATTTCTAAAAATATGTAATAATATTATTGCATTTTTGAGAACTGAGCTAAAATTTAAGTTTAAACAAATAAAATAACTCTAAAAATATAGAGTTATCAACAGCTCTTTGCTTTGAAGACAAGAATGTTGAGAAGAAAAATAAATAAATAAAATATAGGAATTATGGGAGATAAATATGATAATGAGATAGGAATGTTTTGGAAAAAATTAAGGAGGAAATCATACGAATTTTCATAGTGATTTCCCTCTAAAGGCAAATAATTTTTTCTTTTAAGGTGTAATGTTTGTAATATAATCTCATATAACTTCAAATTAAGAAGGAAATATTAATGTTTGTAATGTAATCTTATATATGAAATTTCAATTGAAATTGAACTTTAAAACTCATATATAATCAAAGGCATCATGATTTTGTTGAACTATCATTATTTTGATCAACATATGGATGGATCCATTTGGAGTAAATTGCAAAATCTTACTATTGGATTTTGATTTCATGGCTTATACACATTTAAAACTTATAAAGTTTGGTTTGGTTAATTACTTGCTAGTTTAAATTATAAATTTTGTCCCACCAAATTAATGTTCTATAATCTTAATTCTTGGTTAGTCTTTCTGACCATCATAATTAGATATTAGCTAAGTCTGTAGTCTTATCCATCTTAGTTTAATTGACCAAATTTCTGTTGCTGTTGATGATGATTAACTCTCTGCTTTGCCTTTGTTGGCCATTAGATATTTTCCAAATGATGCAGTAATTTATTTTAAAAAAAAAATTATTCTAACTTTATTTATTTATTAGAGCCATATATTTGTGGGTTTAATATCCACAGGTTATGTATGATCTATATCAGAATAGTATGGTTATGGTACTTATATTGTAGGTATTTTTTTATTTTTTATTTTTGTGGATTTTTCATTTCTATTTTTATAAGTGAATAATCAAAATTTTTAAGATTGATTCTTCCAAATTTATTTTAAAAATTTAACAATAATCCATATAATAAACAAATAAATTTAGTGGTTTTTTCCTTTGATTAATTAATTCTAAAAACTGCCATGCAGAGAGAAATCATTTAGTAATAACTGCATGGATTTGCTTGCATAGAAAGGAACAGTTTGCCAAAAAATGTGTTTTATATGCAGAATTTAACTGAATGATATTCTATTTCATAAGATAAAAATTATACATTACAAATAAGTTTTTTTTTTTTTAATTACAAACATGTTAAGTATATAACTTTACATTTATAAATGAAGTCCAATTTAAAATTTTAAATTTACATAGGTTATTGGATTAGAAGAATTAAAAATTTTTATAGATTTAAAAGATCATATGATATTCAATAATGATTTTTAAAAACTCTATAAAAACCAAGCAATTTTCAGTAATGACTTTTAAATATTTAAAAAAATATATATATAAAAATTAAGGGATATTCAATTACAATTTTTCTAAAGTCTATAAAAGTAAATAGTATTCAAAAAGTCATTGACTTTTATAAATAATGGACTTTTATAGTCTTTTAATGACTTTTTATGTAGTTATATGAATAAAAAATATCAAAAATTCTCTTTTATTTTTCAGCAAGATTTCTATAGTTTTTTTTTTTTTTTTTTAGTGATAAGTAGCACATAAATATAAGAATCGGTCCACTTTCTCTTGTCAATATAGCTTGCATCCCAAACTAAAGCATATAAGAACATGAGTTTGCTTATGAAATTTATCAGAGCAATAAAACTGTAGGTTATGAATTTACTCTATTCCAAATTTCTGCATATAATCAGGTTCAAAATAATTTATTTTAATTTTATTATATATAATCCATACATTTGTTGGCACGCAATATTTGATGATTATATTATATAATCTATTTTCTAGTTTAATAATTGATTATAGAGTGAAAACTAATGGACTGAGAACATGACTAGGATTTTAAAAATGGCGGCACATGGATTAATCAAGATAATAATATTCAGTTAAAAAAACTTAAAATAATAAATTAGTTAATATTAGACTTCATAGGTCAAATATGAATTTGAAAAAGTTAAACTTTTCAAAAATTTGATTGGTTTGACCTGCAATAATAATCATTAAATGTCTATTAATATCTATAAATGTCTATTAATGTCTATAAAAATTTTTTAAAATAAAGTTTTAGAAATTCATTCATAAATTTATAAATTTTATAAAAAATATTAAAAATTTGTGAATTCTGCAAAAATCATTTACTTAAAAAAACTCTATAAATATCTTTAAAAATCTTAATTGAATACGTACTCCTTAAATAATGAACTACACAGTATAGAATAGCTTTGTTTTTATCCATAAACCCCTCCCACGTAGTTCAGAATTCAAACTCAATATCTCTTGATGGAAATGTCAAGCTTTTATAATTGAAATGTCTCTTTGGAAACTTTTAACTTTATAAAAATGCATGTCTTTGTATTATATTTTTTAATACTTGAATAATTGTGAAAGCTTTTTAAAATTTATTATTGTTCCTAAATAGCATTATTTTTTTTCTCAAATATTAATTAAAAATATTTGAAATTTGATATTGTATATTATATATTGGTGATAATAAGTAAGAAATAAATTTATCATAATTTAGAAAATTAAAAATTACTCTTAAATGGGATATTCCCTTTCACCTCTCTTGCTTTGAACTTTTTCCCTTCTTTACCTTGTGGACTTTCCAAATATAGTGAAATAATGGTGAAAATAGGGCATGCAAAACTCACTTTTTTATCCTGCCTGTTATATCTTTTCTAGCAACAGCATCCATGAAATGACATAAAGGGAAAAAAAAAAAAAAATTTGCATAACAAAAGAAATGATAATACATACTTTTTTTTGACGTTTATATAACATCATCTCTAATAATACTTTTTATAAAAAAGTACTTTTTTCATAAATAATAATGGAGAGTTCATTGTATTGATCTCTTATTTTCTGATACTGATTCTTTGTTTTGGAGAGTTTACCATATGTTTGGATAAGGAGAAAATATGAAAGGAAGAAAAATAGTAAGAGAAAATAAAGAAGAAAAGTTATTTTTCCTTATTTGAAAAGAGAAAGAAAATAATAAAAGAAGGAAAATATACTTTATTTTCCTTTCAAAATTTTCTCTCCAATTTAGAGAGAAAATAAAAAAATATTGTAATGGATGGAAAATAATTTTATTTTCCTTCCTATCCAAACAAGAAAGAGAAAAATAATGGAAGGAAAATAAAAATTATTTTCCTCCTTTATTTTCTTTCCTCTCTAATAAATTTTCCAAATATAGGTTATAGCATATGAGAGTCCCTTGGAGATGAAATAAAGAGGAAGAAAAATTAAAAATGAGGCTCTACTCGAAAAAACTTGTGAAATGAAATTTTTGTATAAGAATTATTTCAAAAGTGATATAAATAGATAATGACTTTAGTTTAATTTAATTTATTGGATTAAGTATTCTCATTTATGATACTAATACTCGTTCTGTTTCACTTCAAGTGTCGTGTAAAAACGGATCACACATATTAAGATAATGATAAGTGAATAAATTTTATAAAAAATTCATAGTAATTTACATAATTACTTTTTTTCAAAAATGCTAAAAAAGAAAATGAATAAATTAGCTAAAATTATAAGATTTAATAAATAAGTGCAAATTTAAAATTTTTTAATTAATATTATCTTAAATTTATAAAAGCGATACTTAAAATGGAATATAAATTTTTTTCTAAAGCGACACTTGAAGCGAAATGGAGAGAGTATAATATATGATTTCCATTAATTTTAATATAATTTGAGTATGAATAAAATTTAATTAAATTCATATATAATTTCTATTTATTTTGAAAATGAATTTTATAAATTATTTATTATTCAGCGTGCAAGTTAACAAAATAAAAACTTTTTGAATTAAATTTCTGTAGAATTTGAATTTTTTGAACAAAGAAAAAGGTATTGTTCTTTTTTAAAGAGAAAGCTGCATTAGACAAGACCTCAGTTCCATGATTTGGAAATATCATTCACAAGCTCCTTGCTTGATATATATGAATGTGCAAAGTTTTTTTTTTTTTTTTTTTTTTTTTTTGGGATAAGACGGTGTTGTCACTCGTCTTCTATCTTTAGCCACCTTCTAACCTCTCATGGAGGAACATCCTTTATCTCAACCTCTGCTAACTGTGTAGCTAAGACGGAAATGGTTAGATAAGTATCTAGATTGTCTTTTCAATCCAATTATTTTGCTTAATTACTCAAGTTATAAATTTAATATTTAGAATAAATTGACTCCTTTTGTTCTTTTTTTTTTTTTTTTTTTTCAGTTTTTGACATTTGAAGGGTTAAAAATTAATGAATGAAAAATATTTTTTTAATAAAAAAACTTGAAAATGACTTGCTTTTTGGAAAAGAATTCATTTCCACGGACTTATTGTAATAAAAAATATATATATAAACACAAGCTTACTATTCCAGTTATCACTAAGTGATTACTAGTAATCGATGAAAGTGGCCGGTGATGGTTGTCAATGGTCACCGACTATGATGGTCGTCGATGGTCACTGTCGGTGACCATTGACGACCATCACCAGCGACTTTCACCGATTACTAGTGATCACTACGTATATCACCATCTTAGAACTTGCATAGGATAGTTGTTAGGGGTTTTAGCCCCTCTATACCAAGAAGTCTTCATAAAAGAGACTGATCTTCATATACACTGGGCGAGTGAATTTTTTTTTTTTTTTGGCTCACTGCCACCGGCACCGCGGCCCACCCCCAGGGATCCGCCGCTGCTTCTTTGTTTGGCTCTTTTTCAGAGCTTTTTCTATATTCGTTTTAGCCAATAAATTTTGAGTTCTAACGTTAGTCAGTGCTTAAATATTGTTTTGGAGCTTTTATTGCTGTGATTTGCTGTTTCTATAATTGAAGTAGGGAGATTTAGTGTATTCGCTGTGACTTGTGAGTTAGAATCTCAAGCTCTGAATTTAGACCTAAAGCTTAATCAATCTCTGATTTTTCTCTTTCTTTTATTTTTGTGCTTTTGATGCAATAGTTGGAGAGTTACACATTGTTTTTTTGGGTTAATATTTGAAGAAAATAAAAATAATGCATTGTTTTTGGGTGTCAGCATGCAGGAGACAATTGAACGTTATCGTAAGCATATGAAAGACACTCAAACAAACAAGAAGATTACAGATGAAGACATGCAGGTTATTTTATAATCTCTCTTTTTTCCATTATTACTCAATTTATTTCTCAAAGAGAAGTAAGCTAGCTCAGCTATGTACTAACATCATTTAAACAAAAAAAAAAGGAAGAACTAAATGATGCTACGAGGTTTAGGCTTTTGAAATTAGAATTTTGATGGAATGGCAGCGACTCAAGGATGAAGCAGCCAACATGGTCCAGAAGATAGAAGTCCTTGAAACTGCAAAAAGGTTTCAAAGCCCCCCCCCCCCTGGCCCCTTTTTTTTTTTTAAAAAAAAAAAAAAATTAATCTTTGTAGTTGGAGTCATGGTTTAGGAAGATTAAATAAATTCGAGATTGTTCAGGAAACTACTGGGAGAAGGTTTGGGATCATGCGATCTTGAAGAACTGCAGCGGATAGAACAGCAGCTGGAGAGGAGCGTAAGCTGCGTTAGAGCTAGAAAGGTTCTTCTAATACAAAATTAAACACCATTAATTGCCTCTGATTTTCTTTTTCTAATTAACACATCCATTGTTTATATTCAGAATCAAGTTTTCAAAGAACAGGTTGAGCGACTAAAGGAAAAGGTAAAAATATTTGATACTAGTGTGATTTTCTAAGCAGCTTTAACTAATTCACATTTATCTTTCAGGAGAAACTGTTGACAGCTGAAAATGCAAGGTTGTCTAATAAGGTGAACATTTATTATTATTATTCAAGAGTTTTATTTTTTTTTTATTTTTATATATATAAATTATTTATTATTTGGCAGCAGAATAAACAAAATGAAGGAAAATAAAATAACTTTTAAGGATTGGATGTTGTAACCAAGAATTTGCTGCAATTCTATTTATAAATGTTTCTTTTTGTATTTTTTATAAATTTAATTTTTTACTGAAATTTAAATTTTTGATTATATTGTTCAGAAAATAAATTTAATATCACTAAATAAAAAAACTGATTGATATCACCTTTCTTTTTCCTTTTGAGAAGCAAACAGAGGCCAAGTCGATCACCTCATACCAATTAACTTTATTTGAAATAAAAATTAATAAGAAACCATCCATTTTTTTTTTTTAGTGTGGTGTCCAACCCTGGCAAGGCTTGAAACAGATGGAAGAAAATAAGGCCTATGAAGACAGTAGTCCAGTTTCAGATGTGGAGACTGAACTTTTCATTGGACTACCCGAAACAAGGAATAAGCGCTTTCATCCAAGAAATTGATTAATGGTTTGCTCAATATAACCGTTAATAACAATAAGGGCAATTGTATGGCAAAGTGTAATATGTATATGCTATTTCTACAAGAAACATGGATTGAACTTGAATATTAACTTTAAAAGATAACAACCTAGTTAGCTATTTCGAATTTTATTCTCCATAGTTCTTTTCTGCAATGTCTTCTAGGAATTCTACTGCTGTCTATGTATGTTATAATTTATATCTTTTTAGAAATTTGTATTACCGTGCAAAACTTCCCCCTTCAGTTTAATAATATTTTGCTAGCTAGGACTGAAATTTATTTCAGTATTTCTTTGTTTTTTCCTCAAATTTTTCTGTCACTTGTCTGTTATATGAACTGTGTAAAGTGCCCTGATTGGTGCAAAATATAGGAGTTGCTTCTGGGGGAAATTTGTTATAAATAAGCATAAGAAGCACAAAACTAGAGTATAAGGGATTTCAATATGACATCGGTCCTGCTGCGAAATCAAGGAACAAGTGTGCAGCCACGTTAAAAAAAGATCAGTGTACACACAGATTTACGCCAACAAAAGAGTAACTTGGTAATTCTCCAAACAATGTAGATGACGGAAAATTATTCTGCCTATAATAAGAAACAGCTGATGCTAATAGACACTCTGGCAAAGTAGCAGAATCACCGTCTTAATCTTCTCATTGAGTGGCTTTGGATATTTGAGAGACGGCTGCTTTTGTGGGCAGAGCTGGAATGGCTCCTTTTCGTGTAACCGTGATAGCACCACAGGCATTTTGCAAAGTGGAGAGCTTCCTTCAACTTCCTTTCGTGCTGCAATAGAAATTCAAATTTTCGCGAGCATGTATTAAACATATGCACTATAGCTTTAAATGCATGATCTCGGAAAAGAAGAAATGGATCAAAATACCATTTCACAAAACGATGAATATTTACATTTCCAAATAGAATTTCAAAAGCATAGCAGGAGCATGGTTTTAAATATCAGCCGATACATTACGCATAATTTCCTGTTACAATAGAGTTGATTGGAAATCATACTTTTTTTTAAAATAAAATTCAAAATAAATCATTTTTTTTTACCATATATTTGTCTCTTTGAATTATTAAACACAATATTATAATGATATTTAATTGAAGTATTTACTTAATATTTTGATTTTGCAGAATTTGAAAAAATTATCCACATTGCGACAACTGATTCAATTTGTTTCCCTAAGTAGAGGTGGAGGAGGGGAGGAGGATATTATCATAATATGCTTAACTCAACCTGACGAGGATCTCGATCATTCATGATCATGCTGCCTGAATTATGTACCAAATAGTTCAGAGAAGTAACAAGAATCAAACCCATTTGATACGTGAAGTCTGGATTCCACTAAAGAATTCAATTCTCCAATCAAACACATCAATCCAATCCTTTTAACAATAGAGTATTTTATCCCCTTTTATCTCAGGCTACATCATAAATAATGTTCCAGCCTAACATTTACAAGTCCTATTTTGTACAAATAATTATCAAAAGGAGCAGGACTACTGCCTGCTTCAGTTTGAAAGAAACCAATATGGTTAAGTTGCATGCCAATGCAATATGTTCCCAACTGCACCTTCACCTTCACATTCTATAGCTCAACAGACATCAAGAGGCCGGGTGGGGCTTCACAAGTAATCTGATCAGCCATGAAATTTGTTTTCTACATGTGTTAAATTCAAGGATGCTAAATCTATATTCAAGGGACCAGTTATGGCCTTTTCTGCAACTTGACTAATACTCATGCCATGTATTTTAAGATCTTTGTTATCTCTAAATACCAGTCAAACAAGTTCTAATTGTACTATGCAGTCTCTATGGTAAGAGGCAGTCAAGCCCTCCTCCGTTTAACAGTATCAATACCTCCATCCCAGAGGTATAGAAAATAAAAATCATTGCTAAAACAATGTTAAATTTTATTGTACCCTGTACAAATTTCGGTCTGCTGCCAATTTACTCAGAATTCCACCTACAAAGGCATCACCAGCACCAGTGGTATCAATTGCATCAACTTTAACACCAGAAACTCTACCTTGAAACGCCTGTATAACGCCCAAGAAAGAAATTTAATTAAAGATACTAGTGCATTATTTTCTTGGAACAATGTAAAAGCTGCTGAACTTAAAAGCCTAAGAAAGCAATTTTGAAAACTTAAAAATGGTTTTGCACCAAAGAATAGATTAAACCATCTTTAACCAACATCTGGATGCTAAACTGTGTATAATACCGGCATCCTCTTGAACCTTCAGTGACAAGCAAGAGCTTCAGATTGTGATGGAAAAGCTTCTCCATCACCATATCATCATCAAATGGATCATCACTTTCAGTCAAGAATTCAACTTCTTCCAAACTTACCTGTAATTCCCGAATGAGCCCGAAAATTAATATTTGATTCACTCATAATATAAAGGGTGTTCCTAGCGCACAAGGCTCCCTGCTTTGCAAGGCTTGGGGAGGGCCATCTATCATACACAGCCTGTCCTTTGAATTTTGGCAAAGAGGTTATTTCTATAACTTGAACCCAGCACCTTCTAGTGACGAATAAGCAAGCTTATTATTGCACTAAGGCTTTCCCCCTTACTCACTCGTACTATAAACATATGAGTGATACATCCTCACAAGGGAATCTCTAAATGTTGATCCACGTACCTTAATAATGTCAGCTTGGTTCCATATACTCAAGATGCCATTACGAGCAGCTTCTGCGGATGGCCATAGTGCCAATCTCAAATTTGGGTCGTAAGAGAGGATACAGCCAACCCTTCTTGGCCATGTCTATGGCAGCAAGTTGAGCTGACTTACAAGGTTCTTCAGTCAAACTAATTGATCCATAGTGAAATATACTTGCCTGCATCAGAAGCAAGAAAAAAGGAAATGGCATATATGAGCTACAAGCTGTAATACTGAAGTGATAAACTGCGACATCCAGCAAATAGTTACTTCAATTGAGCAATTGTAAAAAAATGTGAAAAACAAAGAACTGAGGCACCAGGGTATGTTCTGGAATAACAACGTTGGTCAATCCATTACCTAGGGTGCTTTTACATGGAGAATTACTGATTTACCTTTCTTATTAGGCTTTCATCAAGCTCTGTTTCATTAAGAAGCATATCAGCACTAGGATTACGGTAAAACATGAATTCACGTTCACCATCAGATCTCAATGTGACAAATGACAGTGCAGTCCTTGCATTTGGATCAAAACACATGCCAGAATTGTTAACATTATTTTGCCTCAGAATGTCAGCCAGCATGTATCCGAATTCATCATCCCCTACCTGAGATCCAGATGGTTAAGAATTCATTCAGTTGATAAATATACACTGAGATGAGTGGCTGAAAAGAAGGGTGACTAGAAAGGAGCACCAAGCTATATTCTGTAAAATGATTTTGAGCATTTTAAGTATGAACATTCAGATCAATGGATACACCACTCAGCAAAACATGCTCTGAGAATCTGTGAACAAATCTACATTCATACAAAAGCAATTGATCGTGTTTGGGCTTTTTTCTGCTTTTTTATATATATAATTTTTTAGTTTCTTGTGCTCATATCAAAGGGAATCCTTCTTGTTGAAATTTTTTACTGATTTTATTGGCATCAAAGTTATTATTTATTTTATGTTCTACCTGTTATTTACATACACCAAGTTTTGTCACATACAAAAACCTGAGGTACAGTTGGTCTAATGCAGCTTGAATGTTTTTGCACAGGTAATTTATAGACATAATAGAAAATGATCCAGGAAAGTTTATGATATGCCCACCTCCTAAATGTTTATAATTGATCAGGATAAATATTACCTTGCCCATAAAAGCTGAATAACCTCCTAATCTTGCTATGGCAACAGCAACGTTAGCAGGAGCTCCACCTGGAGCTTTCTGAAAACCAGACGCTTCAGCTAGCGAAACTCCAGAATCATTTGGCACAAAGTCAATTAAAATCTCCCCAAAGCAGACAACTGCTGAATTCTGATCCTTCTTGGAACCTATACAGGAGGTCTCAAAATTAAAAATAAACAGCATTCAAAAGATTGTGTAGTATCAAAACATCAAAAGAACTCAAGAAATAGACATAAGTTGAATAGAAAACTAAGAACAAAATCCCTAAAGAATTGAATTGAAAAGATACCCCTGGAGCGGATCTTAGGCAACTTGCTTGAGGAGTGATTAATGAAGGAGAAGCGCGAGGAGTGGGTTCTAAAGGAGCGCTCAAGGTTAACGGGAAAGCAACAACTTGCCATCTTGAGCCCCTCCTTGCAGGATCGTAAATCAAATTGAAATTGAATTTCCATTTATTTAGCACTGATGCCATTATATAAACTACAAACTGAACTCCCGACATTTTTGCTGCTCGCCTCTAATATAGCTTTTTCCTCTACCCGAAATCTACTCGTAAAACTCAAATCGATCCAGTTTGATTCGTTATTTATATTTATAGGGCTACAGGATTAACGAGTCAAAACTGAAAACTCCATTGATGATTGATATCTCCGGCGTGTGAGAGCTTTTCGACTTGACGAAGTTGTCTTTGCAGAAATTACATGTATACCATTTTTCTGACAAAAATACCGTTTATACCCTCCTTTTATTTTTTATACATTTTTATTTGTTCTTGATTTCTTTTCTTTATTCGTTTTCTTTATACGGTTGCTTTGTGTTTTATTGAGATTCAGCAAAACTAATATTTTTTTAGCTAAAAATGGTAAGTTTGGTCACAGTTTAAGGGCCACAGATTTGTGAAAGAATTTTTTGTGATTTTTATATTTATATGAGTTATTGGCATTTAATAATTTCGTTTAATATGGAAAAAAATGGTAACATCACTTCCTATATTTTTATTTTTTAATTTTATTTATAGTTTTCGATTTTTAAATAGATCTATTAACTAGTGGCAACCAACAACACTTGTGCTTGTATTTTTTATGATATTTAATTATAAGATAATTTATTATTAAATATTTTATATATTTAAAATAATTGCATCAATTTTCATAATCTTTTAGAGGGAAATATAAAATACATTTGAGTATTAATATACCAAAATATATGAAATAATATATTAGTGCTATACCAATTATGTATAAATATATAGGAAATATATACCAAATATTAAATACATACTAGACATATATTAATTATATATGTAATGCATACAATATATATATATATATATATATATATATATATATATATATATATATATATATATATATATAAAGTATTGCAAATACCAAACATGTACTTAATATATACCAAATTTTGGTATATATATATATATATATAGAATTTAGTGTTAGTTCATCTTTTTATTTTTTTCAAATTTTATTTATATTTTTTTTGTAAATTAAACTATTTGTTTATATTGTGATACACTTTCTTTTTATATTATGAGTTTCTTCTTTTTTTTCTTTGATTTTCTTCTGTATATGTGATTAACGATTTTCGTTGAACCATATTTTCTTTGTTGGACACTAAACATGGTGGATTATGTATTTGTATTCTTTATGGCTTTGAATTTTTCACTAATACTCTATCTTTTTAAATTTTTTCAAATTTACAATTTGTATATATTAAAGTAGTTGCAAATACCTATAAAAAAAAAGTAGTTGCAAATACCATACATGTACATAACGTATACCAAATTTTGATATACGTATACCATTTATTTATTTTTCCTAATTTGTAATATGTATATATTAAAGTAGTTGCAGATACCAAACATATACCTAACATATACTAAATTTTGGTATACGTATACCATTTATTGTTAGTTTATCTTTTTAATTTTTTCAAATTTGCAATATGTATACATTAAAGTAGTTGCAGATACTTAATATGTACCAAATTTTGGTATACATATACCATTTACTATTAGTTTATCTTTTTAATTCTTTAAATTTGCAATATGTATATACTAAAATAGTTGCAAATAGCAAACATATACTTAAAATATGCCAAATTTTGGTATACACGTATTATTTGCTATTATTTTATCTTTTTACTTTTCAAATTTGCAATTTGTGTATATATAAAGTAGTTGTAGATATCAAACAT
Organism: Reutealis trisperma; assembly: GCA_947687605.1. Taxonomy (NCBI): domain Eukaryota; kingdom Viridiplantae; phylum Streptophyta; class Magnoliopsida; order Malpighiales; family Euphorbiaceae; genus Reutealis; species Reutealis trisperma. The sequence goes on along the minus strand of CANTUT010000033.1, from coordinate 2,239,532 downwards.
ATACTAAACATATACCAATTTATGGTATACATATATTATTTACTGTTTATCTTTTTAATTTCTCATATTTCTAATCTATATAAATATAAAGTAGTTGCAGATACCAAATATATACTTAAACTATACTAAAATTCAGTATACATATACCATTTATTGTTAGTTAATCTTTTTAATTTTTCAAATATGCAATATGTATGTATTAAAATAGTTGCAAATACTAAACGTATACTTAATACATACCAAATTTTGGTATACGTTTATCATTTACTGAGTTTATTTTTTTAATTTTTTTCAAGTTTGCAATATATATATATATATATATATATATATATATATATATATAAAGTAGTTGCAGATACCAAATATATACTTAATGTATACCGAATTTTGGTATACGTATATCATTTACTATTATTATATCTTTTTATCTTTTACAAATTTGCAATTTATATATAAAGTTGTTAGTATACATTAATGCAATATAAATTAATATTTTTTTTTATTTTTTATTATTTTTTGAGTGTTTTTTTAAACAAATTCCAAAAATATGCCAAACATATAACCTAGTAAAAATGTTATTTTTTGAAGTTTGGATAGTGTTTTGAAATTTTTTCATGAGTACGGTAAAAATGATATTTTTTGCCTTTTTTTCGTTATTTTTGAAATTTTCTCATTTTCTTTTAATTGCTTAAGGCCCGCAATGCATCTGGACATAACGGGTCCTTTAAACAGTCATAGTTTTTTTATTTTTATTTTTTATTTTGATAGAATATAGTTTTTTTTTTTTTAATTTTAATTGGTCCCGCAGCCTCATGGGCTCGTATTTATGTGTATTTTAATTATATTTGTTATTAGTATTTTTTTATTAAATTTAAATATTATTTTATAATATTTTTGAATATTAATATAAACAATATGTATATGATTCAAATCCATTTTCTTAAAAAATAAAAAATAAAATTTTTGGCTAAAAAATAAAAAAAATTAAATTAAACTACGCATATTGATTATTATAAATTTTAATTGATGCTATAAAAATATAACAACATAATAACGTAGAAAAGAATTAAAAAATAATTTTATATAATTAAATTTAGTTTTTGAAAAAAGTTACTTGATATGATCAAAAATTTTCTACGAGAATATTAAATTCAATTTTTATTATATATATAGAAAATATTTTAATAGTCTATGAAATTTTGGATCATTAATTTTATAGAAGGAAAACAATAATTTTAGACAATCTCAGATTTAGTGAATTGAAGTGGTACAGATGTACAAAAACAAAAATCAAGGGAATATGATAACCTTGAAAATTTGGATGAAAACTGTAAACTTTTCCTTGTCTTTCAAACCAAAGGATTATATATTCCAACTGCATAAAAAGGTCTGAAATTAACTGAGACTTCAAATTGTAATACTAAATATAGTATGTCATCAAGGACAGCTAGTAAGCATTTTTCAAGTCTTAAATATCAGAGTATATGTAAATATCACACAAATATCAATACAAAAACCATTCAGACATTAATCAAACATATATATATATATGATATGATACTATATATAAATTGGTTAAACTAATATTTAAAAATTTGTTCAAGAGTTCAAACTTCAAAGGACCCATCCCTGCATGAAGTTAGTCTCACTGGCCATATTTCTTGGAACAGAAGGTCCTTCAGCTTGAACATAGTGATGGTACCTGTTTAAACACCAAAAATAACACACCTAATTTAGTATACTTTCATTAGTTTGTGTTAATAATTACCTTTTTAATTAACATATTTCACTTTTATTAAGATCATCTTCATTTTTATTAAATAATTAGGAGTACCCAATTTGTAGAGGTCCAGGGTCACAGTCCAAGGGATTGGATGGAGAAGGATGCAAGGCAAAGTTGCTATTTCCATCAGCTGCACCAGGGTTCCATATTTCTTGGATGGCTTTAAAACTTTGTCCTTCTGCTTCAAGCTATATATATATATATATATAAGGGTGATAAATTAGAACTAGAACTAACACTGCTGCCATATATATAAGCTCATATGATTAAGTGGGGTTTAAGCTTAACCTTAAATTTCAGTTGCTTGTTCAAGTCTCCAAGGTGACGCTCCTGCCAAATTGAAGTATAGCAGAAGTTGACAATTGTTAAAAGAACAAAAAATTTTTAGGATTGGATCAATCAATCTCTTCTTTGCTCTTTTTTTTTTTTTTTTTTAATTGAGTTCCGACGTGCTTGCAATCTCTCAATCATACCAAAAAAGCCAGTACTACTAATTAAACCAAAAACTCATTTGGGTCTGCCTTTCTTTAATTGAAAGTTATCAACTCAACACAATGCTTAATTATCAATCATTTTTATTATACATGACTTTGACTTTAGTTACCTTTTTGCGGAGATCTTCCATCTGCTCAATCATAATCTGCGTCTGCGGTTAGGAACAAAATATATGTATAAAATGACGATAACTAAATGAATAATTCACACATGAGAGCATTCCTTGATTATAAAGAAAGTTAAGAATGAAGAAAATAGAAGGCAGTTCAACTAGCATTGATGCATATCCGTTTGCAAATAACTAACACATGAACTTTTTAATAAAATAAAATTGCAAATTCTACAAATTTTAATAGAATTTGGCTAAATAAAACTAATTCTAAATGTTATAAGAGTTAAATTTCCAAATGATTTTTTTTTTTGCATATATCAAATATGTTTAATATTAAGTGCGAATTTATATATATATCAAATGAATTTCGTAATTGTTTTTTAATTCATTTATATCAAACAAATGCTAAAAGCAATAAAAAAAAAATATGATGGATGAAAACGTGAACTTTAAATGTAAAGTATACATTAGAGGAGGCATATACCTTTCTTTGCCTAGCCAATGCAAGAGCACTTTCAAGCTGTTTCTCAAGATTTTGCAATTCCTTTACACTCAGTGGCCCCAGATCTTCCCCAAGCAAATGCCTTATCAAACATCAAACTGAGCTGGTAAATACAGCTGTTTATCCATATCGTTAACTACTAGGCCTATTAAATATTAATTAACAATATGAACTGGATATAAAATACAACATATCTAAGAGTTGATTTGTAGTCTTAGAGACGCAATGAGAGAAAATTAGAAGTCTTACAACCTTTGAGTGCGTTGAAGAGATTCATATTTTGCCTTTAACTTTGTTACCTCTTGGTACCAGCTCTACATTTTTAACCGAAACATAGGACCAAAAGAAGAACATTAGAAATTACTGCAGTTGCTATGGGGATAAACATCAATATGCATGCTTTATAGTCCATATATTGATCAGTTTCATAATCAATTGAACAATTAATTATTAGTTCTGTGCACATGTATATGTATAGATCAAAAGGGTAATCAGTTTGAATTTTTCTCAAGAACAACAAATATGTTCATGAAGAAATTGCAAAGTTAAATGCATTTCAAAAACTTTTTACAAACCTGGGTCTCACGTTCGGCGCTGTTATCTTGGGGAGTGAAGCAACACCGTTGATATCTCTCAAGGGTTTTTGTTATTCTGTCAATTACAAGTTAATGTAATGTGAATTTGATGTGGATGTTGCATGAAATCGGAAATGAGATGCAACACCATACAAAATATAGACCCACAACACCATACAACATATAGACACATCAATCTCTTAAAATATAGGACATATGATACAACAACAAGGTAAGTATTTGATGCGTATGTTGCATGAAAACGGAAAATGGGAGACAACACCATATAACACATAGATACGCCAATCTCTTAAAATATAGAACACATAATACAACATGATATGACATATAAATACAACAAAGTCTTAAAATATAAGACACAAAATGTTGGTAAACATTATATTTTATATATATTCATATAAAATATATATTTTGTATATGAAAAAGCATAATTTTTTCAATGTCTTTCAATCCTATGTTACAATTGAAAGGCTATATATAATGGTAATTAGAATTGATAGTTGCAGACTTGTAGCTATATGCAAAGAAAAAGGATAAAAATATGTTAAGATTTGTTTTTCTATTAGATTATTTCCTATTCCTTCTAATTTTTTTTTTTATTTTCCTTTCCAAAAATAGATTTTTCATTAATTAAAATTTATAATAAAATATATCTTGCAAGTTTTCTAAAAGTATTTTTCAAGGTGTTTAAGAGTTTCCTATAAGTTTTTGAAATTCAAAAGAATTAAAAAAATAATGAGAAACTTTCTTAAATTTCTGAAACATTTTTCAGAGTTTTTGAGAAATTTTGACATCCGAAATGCATCCGATACAAGAATGCCAATTTTCTAGGGATTTTTGTGCAACCTAGTTATGTCAATGAATAATATATGCATTAATATACATTAGCTAGTTTTCCATAATCCTTTTCAAGAATGAAACAATAGTATCTAACTAAATTCAGTTCAAAAAAACAAAATAAAGAAAAACCCGTAGAGAATATTAAAATTTCAAACTTATTATTTGGTTATAAAATAACTATAGAGGCTTTTTAACCAAAAAAAGAAAAGAAAAGCTACAGTGACTGTTGACTAATTAACATTTCAGCTTTCTTCATTTTTTCATGTAGGCCTTATTAAAAATACATTCACTTAATTAATTTCGTAGCTACAATCTTCTAATACATTTTATAATAGTTGAAGTCCTTGCACTTGTTTTTCAAAGAAAATATTCCAATCAATTCCTTATATATATGGTTTACGTACAAAGGAGAGGAGAGAATATTCAAACTTGAATTTTTACCTAAGTTGAAAGATCAATCTAATTTTAGGCTAATAGCTTTATTAATTCCTTATTCTTCAACATTAATTAGTAATTAAGAAGGCGGCTCCCCTAATTGACCATCAAAATAAAGAAAATGCTTGGTTACAAGAGTGTAAGCAAAATTTTAATTTCGACCTTTCGAAAATTTATCAATAAAATGTAGATGTTACAATAAAATAAAAAAAGAAATTTGTCTTTCAGATCGTCAGTAGATTCTGTAGTAAATATCATCAGTTGCCCTCTAGTTCCGAGCTAGAAAGTCCATACAAGCGAAGCATTTTAGTAGTTTTTTAGAAAATGGAAAATGAGTTTCCTCCATCATACAATTCATCTAATATTCATATGCCAAAACCAGTAGATCAGAGAATCAAACAGAATGAAAAATAAATAATTAAATTAACTGGCTACATTAATACAGTGTAAAGCAATATTTGTATATATATATATATATATATATAATAACTAGAAAATATAAACAAGTTATGATTAGATTGGGTCTTAATGTTGCAAAAAAATGTATGTAGCTGAAAGTCTGAAACCCCACTTTATTTTGGCATTAAAATAGTATTGACGAATTGCAATTTTGAGAAACCTATTTGTTTTCTATGGAAGCCTGCGTTTCCTACTCCACATATGGCTTTTTTGGCAAAAGAAAATCGCTATAATGGATTATAGTTTCATGCGTGAAGAGAGAGAGAGATTGTACTTCGAAACCCTTTTTTTTTAAAAAAAAATAAAATAAAATAAAAAGAAGAAGAAGAAAATTGATAAAAGAACATATTTTGTGGACCTTAATGGTGTTTGATTTTCCACCCGTGATAAAGAAGTAGTGCAAAAAATAGATAAAGATGAAAAACTTTGGCATTCATCTAGCCCAGGAAGAGAGAAGATCAGCAGAAAATCCAACGGTGATTTTTCAACCACCTGCATTCTAATCGATTATGGAGGAAAAAGAGGAGCGTTGATAAAACCAGAAGATCAAAGGATCAACAGAGATGAAGACAAAATTATTTTCCGTTTGATTGATTAGGGTAAACTTTTTAATCTAGAGATAGAAAGGAAAACCCAAAAGAAAGAAAAAGAAACCCTAGATCTTGCACAGAGGTCCGAGAAAAACCTCCACCTCCAATTCCATCGGTGTGATTGGACTAGTACAAAAACAAAACCCTGATATTAGGTGTGTTTGTTTCAGGTGAAAGAAAAATAAATGGTACTACTGTAGATTATATATCCCTTCGCTTTCCAATCAAAACCAAACCCCAAAACCCACAAGAGAGAGAACAAAAAAAAAAAAAAACTGTTTCACAAAGGACGATGAAACGTGTCCATCTTTCATTGGGAAGGACCTGAAAAAACCCAGAATTTCGATCGATCCAAACATATTTGAGACCCAAAAGCTTACCAAAAATCATCACAAGCAACCGAGAATACAGAGATGTCAGATAATAGAGAAGAAAGAAACCAAGTACAGATTAATGGAGCCCTTGAGACTTTTATTGATTTAAAAAAAAAAAAAAAACAAGTTTAAACTCTTTTTTTGTTTTTGCAAATTCATCCTAAGAAGGAGAGAGAAACATACCCAGCACTACCAAATTCACAGAGTTTGCCGCGACTAGAGAAGATGATAAGAGCAACTTCAGCATCACAAAGGACAGAAAGCTCGTAAGCTTTCTTCAACAAACCATTCCTTCTTTTGGAGAAAGTCACTTGACGGTTGATCTTGTTCTCTATTCTCTTCAGCTCCACTCTTCCTCTTCCCATTCTGTTTGTTTGTGTTTCAATATATGATTAATTTTATATGTGCAAGTATATTATATATAAGGATATGGAATGAGTGTATTGTCAAGTGGATTGGGAACTGTTATACAAAAATGGAGGTGGGATGAGAAAAGAAGAGGAGATAGGTGATGATATATAATTGGTTTTGTCTGTGAGAAGTGGCAGTTAGAGTGCAACTCTCTGCATAAATAGATATGGAATAGAGAAGGAAGAGTAGATCTTCTTTTACAACAAAATGGAAACCCAGTATTTCTCCTCCTCTCTTATTCTCTTTTTCATTTTAATTTTAGCAACCCTTCCTCTTCTCTCTCTCTCTCTCTCTCTCTCTGTACTTCACAATTCCTTTCAGTTTCTCTGTAACATATTCATTTTCTACGCTCCTTACTGAACCGAAACTACACGCGCGCTCTCACGAGAGGCATTAATTAAGTCGATAAATTCTTGGTCACCACTCACCACTTCTTTAATTTTTGCTCGGCAACTTCTTAATGAGATTTGTTTAAGTGAATTAATGTAATTAAGCCCTCACTTACTTTTAAAAAAAAATAAAATATTTGAATAAAACTCCAATAAACTCGAGAATTTAAAATTAAGCTTTAATCAATAAATTATTTTTAATATTAAATATAAATATGAATTATATAAAAAAATATTACTATAAGAAAGTAGTAATAAATTTTCTTTTTTGTTTAACCTTTAATTATCCAACATTAATAGTATTATTATAAATCATTAAACTTAAATGAATGAGGTAGATTTAGAGTGCGTCTGATATTACTATTAATGGTTAACAAAAAGTTTTTAGATTTTTTTTTTAAATTGATTAATTTTTATTTTTTTATAAACTATTTCTTCAAATCTACTTATGAAAAAAATATTAATTTACTTTTTTTTATTTAAAAATGGTTTTTAAAAAAATATAAAATTTTTTTATTGAAAAGCGTTTTTAAAAAATTTAATTCCAAACAGGCTTTCAGTAAATATATATATATATATATATATATATATATATATATATATATATATATATATATATATATATATATATATATATATATATATATCATAATGTATTAAAATTATCTTATAATGCCGCTTTATATGAATGGTTGCATTTTGCTGGCCTTTTCTCAATCCTATGCTAAGCTGCCCCAAGACTAAGACATATCAAGTGTAGTAGTAATTAACTTCACTTGGGTTGATTTCAGAAAAAAAAACTTCACTTGGGGAAAAAGACAATCGATCGAATCACCAAATGCAATCCGATCCTTTTGACTTTTGCTTTTCAATGAAATGGAAAAAATCACAAATTTTCTATTAATTTTCCTTCTCTAAACTAATGACAAATTTCCGAATGCATTTTCTATTAATACTTCGAGAATAGCATTCATTTGAAATCATACTTGCTAATGAAAATTAATTGTTCTCTAACTATCAAAACTATGCATTAGTAGTTTTTTTTTTTTTTTTAATTGTAGTGATGATATTCATGTCAATTAATGATAGGTATTTTTGCCAATTAACTACTATATATTAAACTAACAATTTAAAATGGAAGTAGATTATATCTTGACATCAATGAAAAATAAAAAAGAGTTTATAAAGCGAGATAGATGGAGTAATATATAGTAATTTAAAAAAATAAATGCAATCAGAAGAGTCAATTAATCATGTTATGCCCAATTTTCAGACTCTTATTACTAGAATTAACAAGCAATTTAATTTGTATTTAATGTTAATATACGCGAAATATTTGTATGGATGATTGTTTATTCATGAACTATCTATAGTGAATTTCAACATATGTGAGTATTATTAATAGAATCCGTTTCATTTGAGATGTTTACTATAAACAATGATCCAGGTAAATTTTTTTTCGTTACTTCACAATTTATATGCTATAGTCTATAGTTGTTCAATTGGGTAAAACATACCAAAAAATTACTAAATTTATAGTGATTTTTTGCGTTATTCATTAAAGTTTAATTTGTTGGGATAATGTTTAATTTTGACCTTAATATTTGGCCTATAGAACACATTGGCACCTATTTTTTTCAAAAATTCAATTAATCCCTTCAAGTTATCAAAATCTTTAAATTAAACACAATTTTTAATAGCTCACAAACTGATAGGAGCTGCTATTTGTAAGACTAATTTTTTTCACTTTTCAATCCTATGTGGACTCAAAAAATCTTTTAATTAATTAAAAACTCTTTCTCATCCTCACCCTCAACGTCTCTCCCTCTTTGTTCCATTTCACTCCCAAATTCATGGCAACTGCTACATCTACCAAAACCCATCCTAAAATTCAAACTCAACTCACTAAGCCCAAATGCCATAGATACTGTGAAACTACCTTTTTTTTCTTTCGTCACCGCCATCGCTAATTGTAATAAAAAACAAAGCCCAAAACATGGAGCACTCACTTTAATCCCACAATCTCTCTCTCTAAAACACCGATTAGAAAAAGAGACTTTTAGATCTATAACAGCCTTGTTTGTGTGCGAAAGTCTAAGCTTTAATGAATGGGTACGAGAAATGGCACCAGTTCTAGGTTTAGTGAATAATTGAGGCAGAGGTTTTAAGCCACATTTTAATAAGACCCTACTCACCATTGAATACCATGATAGAGATTTACACAAAGAACTTCCTTCTAGCCTTTTGGGTCTAACTTAAGTCTCATCCTTCAAAACAGACAGAAAATGAAAGAAATAATAAAGAGTACAAACAAATCTTCACTTGTCGGCTGATAACAAACTCACGTTTTTGCCTTTCACTTTCCCTTATAGAGTTTATAAGAATCAAATTGATGAAGACGATTTTCTAACTTTTTATAAGCTCTTACGAGTGTTAAATTAAATACAAAAGCCAAAATAAATACGATTTCGCTAGTTGGGTCTATGTTCTAACAGAGAGGGAGAAATGGTGAGGGTGAGGTTGAGGCAGATGATGATGGTGAGAAAGATTTTTTAATTAATTAATTTTTTTCTTAGTATATGTAGGATTGAAAAGTCAAAAAAATTGGTCTTATTGATGGCAGCTTCTACCAACTTGTGAATCATTAAAATGTGTTTAATTTAAAGGTTTTGACAATTTGAAGGGTTTAATTAAGACTTCAAAAAGAACAGGTACCAATGTGCTCTATAAGCCAAACGTTATAGTTAAAATTGAACATTATCCCTTAATTTATTACAAAAGTATCATTAACTTTTAATTTTTTTTTTACCGACGAGTAATTAAGTCAATTCCAATGAAAAACTCACTGGAAAGCTGATGTGGCATTGCACGTCATCTGCAAATGCTGATTAAATTGGACATATCAGCTTGGCACGTCAGATTATTAAAATTGTATACAAAATCACTAAAATTTATATCATTTTTTAATTTAATTACTAACTTTTAATTTATTATAATTTGATCACTAAACTTTAATTTTTTCACAAGAGGATCACGAAAACAAATTCAATATATCTAAGGATGACTTCTGTTATTTTCGGCCATGGTTTTGAGATTTTTTAATATCATTCAATTTTTCGTATCTAAAGGTTCATTTCAATAAACATTTCATCACTTGAAGTTGAACGGAGATGGAAATTGAAAAATGAAACCATTGAAACTTTTGGTTGTTTTTTGGCGAAAAAAGATGATAGTGAGGGCGAGTGACTCATTTTTATATTTTTGATATTGAAATAAGCTGATTAAAGTCAAACTTGATGAGTTTTTTGCCGGATTTATCTTCATAACTAGCATGTGAAAAATTAAATCATAGTGGTCAAATTATAAGAAATTAAAAGTTAGTAATCAAATTAGAAAATAGTACAAAGTTTAATAACTTTACATACAATTTTAATAATCTGACGTGCCAAACTAATATGTCCAGCTGAATCAGCATTTACAGGTAACGTGGAATGCCACGTTAGTTTTTCAATGAGTTCTTTATTACAATTAGTTTAGTAACCTGTTCGTAAGAAAAATAAAAAGTTAGTGACACTTTTATAATAAATTAATTTTTAGTCAACAAATAGAAAATCATCAAAAATTTAGTGATTTTTAATGTGTTTTACCCTTATTTAATTACTTTGCTGGTTTTTGTTTTGAACTAAAATTACTTTGCAAGTTACTAAAGGAATCCGCTTATTTGTTTTTTTTTTAATAGTTGGATTTAATTAGCTTATAATTAACTAACTAATTAATTAATTTCAAATTTTAGATTTTTGTTTTCTCGGAATCGAAGAGCTTGAGAATTAAGAACTCATTTGAACCTCATGCTTTTTGTTCACTGGCTGGCTGCAATGAATAATATATAACAATAGGAAATTAGGAATTAATTAAGATACTGCTAGGCCTGCTATTCTGAGGAAAGTTTTGCCATCAATAGTCTACCTAAATTGGTGCCTATTTTGATTAGGGTTTTATCATAAAGATTATCTATTTAGTCAACAATGTCTCCATCTACTGCTATATTAAGAAGCTAGCAGACTTTTTGTCTCCACCTACTACTTTTCTTTTAATTTCTATTTTTTTTAATTCTATATATATATTAATTAACCAGGATTTGTTCTACAATGATTCAATAAAACGTAGCGGTTAAAGAGCATATAATAATGGGCAAATATCGTAGACCTAGGTTGACGTAGCATTATAAATCTGGATATTCATGTCAATTATAAAAAATATATATATATATGAATGGGAAGTTATTCCAGAGAAATCACGCATGTGACCATCTTCCAAAAAAAAAAAAATCAGATTTTAAATAATTTTAATCGTCTTCCCTTGTTGTTTTCTTTATTTGTTTGTCGTTTTTAAAAAAAAGTCAATATACTTCTTCACTATCTTTAACTTTTCAACATTATTTCGCTCTTTATAATTTTTCATCATCATATCTCTCACTTTGTTTAAACATTTTCAAATCGCTTTCTCATTAATTTTTCATTGTATTATTATTACTTATAAACTATCACTACCATAAATTCGCTAAATAGCGATGAAATTTAGTGACGAAAATATTCCGTCGCTAAATAGCGACAGATCAGCGAAAAACAGTGAGGGATTATAAAAATAATAGAAATAATAAATTAAAAAATATAACGACAGAATTCCAACATATTGGCGACACATTACCAACAGATCAACGACTGAATAATTCCGTCGCTAAAAAATTAGCGCCAAATATTGACGCCACAACTTACCGACGGATTAGCGACATTTTAGCGACAAATGATTCTGTTGTTATATTTGTCGCTGACCTAATAAAAAAAGTTTTTTTTTTTTAATTTTACCGACGGATTTAATTTATAATAGTGACGGAAATCCGTCACTATTTTTTAAAATCTTTTTAATTAATTGGACAGCCAATTAATTAGGTGGGACGCCTTTTTCCCAGCTGCGCACTCTCGTCTGCCTCTTTCTCTCTTCAAATTTGCCAAAATCAAAACAGCCATTTTCCCTTCAAATTTTGTATGTTTGATGAAAAATTTGACAACTGGGTATTGGATTTAAAAGGGGTACTGGATTATCATGAAGTCCTGGGAACGAAACAGAAGCCACCATTTTCCCTGTCTCTGTCTTGCTTCTAGGTTGTATAGCTGGTGGATTTTGGTGATTTCTTGGGCATCTGGTTGTCCTCCACTGTTTCCTCATCTCTCTTTCTCACTTCTGGTGGTTCGTGGGTCTCTGATTTGGCGCAGGATCTCTCTCTCTCACTCTGGTGGTCACGCATTTGGGCATTATCGTAGGTCCAGTTCTGTGATCCTGTTTTTTTTCTTTGTATTTGTTTCAAATTTCTGTGATTTCACGTGAAAATCCATGTCAATAACATAATTTTGTAAGCTTTTGTTGGGATTTTTTCCAATTATGTATTGTGAGAATATGAATTTGTTTGGACTGTTGGTTATTTTTGATCCATTTTTGGTTATTTTTTTATTTTTTTATATTTTTGTTGTGTTGGTTGATGGTTGAATATGATTATATGAAATAATAATGGGTTATTTTGTTCTTGAATTTGATTTGACTAACTGGTTTTGTTCTTGTTGACAGAGGAATAAATTAAATCCTCCACCGTTTCTCCATCTCTCTTTGTCGATTCTGGTGATTCACATTGTCTCTGGTTCATCGCAGGATCTCTCTCTCTCTTCTGGTTCGTGAATCTTAATTTCTGATCTATTTTGGTTATACTTTCTGTTATATTTTTAATAGCCTTAATTTTGATAGCTTTACTTAATTTTGATATATTTAATCTGCCTTATTATGTTTGTAATAGCTTTAATTTGATAGATTTTTAATGCTTGTTGCTGAAATTGTTTGTTGCATAATTTCTGAAATTTTGTAAATTTTGTTTAGTTCAATTAGGATTATGTTTTTGTGCTATAATTTTGTTTAGTTAGGGGTGAAAGTATTAGTTTTTTATTTATTTTTCTGAATTTTTGGTTGATAATTTAGAAGCATTAGAAATTTGGGTTTTTTTTTTTTTTTTTGGTGTAATGAAAAATTTAAGAGTAAATGAGGGTATTTTAATATTTTCATAAGCATTTAACAGTAAAAATGTACTAAAAAATTAAAATACTGACGGAATCAAAATACATAGACTGACTAGTTAATTTTTATGGTTGAGCCTTTTATGGTTGCCACAGCACTACTGTCTATGCCAGTGCCATTTCCTGAAGGACCCAACCCTGCAAAGGGTGTCACACTTGTCGTCGGCGTATTTGTGGTTATCCTCCTGTGCCAGTCCTCGTGCTTGTTCCAGTCCCAGTCCCAGTCCCATTACCTGTGCCTGTGCCTGTGCATGTGGTTGGGGTTGTGCTACTGTAATAAAAATTAAGAAAACAAAACCAGCAATTTAATGAATCAAACAAGTAAAATTGCGCAAAAAATCTCAAAAGCAAACCACATCATGAAAGCAAATGGGGATCAAACCAGGAAAATTATTATGAAGAGAACATGTACAATTCTGATCATATTTTGATCGGACGGTTAAAAAATAAAAAGAGAAATCAGGAATTATAAGATAAATGAAATCAAAATGTGAGATTGTGGAAAAAAAATGTCAAGTTGAAATCATGAATCTTGAAAAAAGAAAGACAAAAAAGACAATGGAAAAGAAAGAGGACAACCAACTTATGAAATATCAACATCATGATAGCTCACAGCTGTAGGGAAGATACAAGCCCCTGACCTATAAAAAGATAATCAATGCTAAGATATTTACTTATTTTAGTTTAAGATTTTAGATCTACTTTTCTTAACCACTCTCCAAAAGCATACAAATTGTTACTTAAGCTAGCTATTAACAAAGAGCATGTAAATAATAATAGTAGCTTATGCAAGAAAAATGCCATTTCAAATATAAAATTTGGTTGAATAATTTTCACCCACAACCACAAGTTAAGAAAAGAAGTTCTTCCTCTATCTATACATAGACTGACAGTAAAAACAAGTTCTAAAGAAAATCCATCTATTCCCAATCTCTAGTAAATTAAAAAAAAAATTGATTCATTTATAATCTGTTGTTATTTGGATTAATGGATCATCCAATTGGGAATGATAATAATAATAATAAGAGGATGAAAAGTCATTGTGCCAGAAAGTTAAAACAAGTAACAACTAGCCAAAGGGACTTTCTTGATTGCTAATTGAAAATCAAGTGAAAACAAGTTCACAGCTTTCTGACTTTCTTAGGAGCTTCCATAGCAGTTCGGGAAGCCTATTTTGCATATTTGAGTCGCTTGCAAAACGGCAAGAAAGAGAGAGAATCATCTTATCCAATCTGCTGCTATCATGACCAAATTCTTCACCACATATATCTCCTCCCAGCTACCATCAGATCCCTAATTTCAATTTAGGTGAATTTAAATTTAATTAGAACTTTAAAATACTGCTGAAAATTTTTAACTTTAAATTATTGAGAAAAAAAGAAAAAAAAAAGGTTATGGGGAGTTTTGAGTTCTAGCCAAATGGGTGATATTTGAAGGAAAATGTTTGACAAAATATATATAGTATAATTTTTTTTATACTACATCTATATGGAAAATGTTTGACAAAATTAATATTAATATAATTAGTCTTATCACCAATTATCTTTAATGTGGTCATCATCATCAATTAATTTTGATTTAGTGATATTATAAGAACTGTGTGATTTAGAACTCAATATAGACATACATACACGCACACATTTACTCGCTCATTTGATATTATTTACGTATTTAATATTTAAAGTTAAAATAGAATTATATATTGTTCACTTCTATTATGAGTGAATTTTTAATTTTATTAATTTGGTGCCCTTGAACGTTATAGTTACTTGTGAATATTGAGTCCCAAAATGGGCTATGAGGCATGTCCAATAGAATACAATAGATTTTATTATATTTTATGCAGTGGACCATCATATATATATGGGAGATGTTACCGAATTTTCTCTTGAATCTATGAAAATTAGATAGTTTAGTAAACCTTAGATAACCGTTTAGTGTCATTCTCACTATGATAGTGAGATGTCACCGAATTGTCCAATGTGGACAGTTTGGAAAATATCATCCTTTTCAATTAGGTAACATATTTAATCATAAAGTTGTCATTGAAATTTAAACAGTATGACCTATACGTTATCAGGTGCACAGTGAGGTAAGTATAAATATTTTATTTGTGCGTATTTCAACTAGTGCACTTCGAGAACTATAGTGACATGCTGTCGAAATTTCGACAGCTTTATGATTAAAATCATGTACCATTAATTGATTACATAGGAATGGTTTTCTGAATGGTTAGGTTCTTACCTTTTAAGAAAGCAAATATAAGGATTAATAAAGATTTAGGTTAAGTGTGAGGATTTATGTTTAGAACTACAAAAGTTTATGGTTATTACATTTTGCTAGTGGATTGTAATAAGTTGATATTTCACGTTCTTAATATTCTATACCTACAGGAGTGCAAGATGACTTCAAATCGACAATGGATGTATATTAGAACAATTGATGGGTATTTAAATCCTAATTTTGTGGAAGGGGTAGATCAGTTTATTGAGTTTGTTTGTAGCCAACTTGGATATAAGCAAGGAATGCAGATTAAGTGTCCATGCAAAAGGACTAAGTGTCAGAACCGCAATTATGAAGATATGGAAGTTGTGAAGCTACATCTTTTAAGACACAGATTTGTTTCATATTACTATGTATGGAAATTGCATGGTGAAGAAGAAAATGTTGGGACATCTTATCAGATGAACTTTAATTTTGGTATAGGTGAATCAGTTAGTCAGCCAAATTCGTCGGATGCATTTAATAGATTAGTTATGGATACGGCTGGTCCAGACTTTAATTGGGATGCTACAGAAGAAGCTCCTAATCCATCAGCTCAAAATTTATATGATATGCTCAGAGCTGCTAACGAAGAGTTGTGGCCAGAATGTGAGAAACACTCAAAGTTATATGCTGTGGCTCGGTTATTGAACATGAAGTCAGAACACCACTTATCTGAAAGGTGTTATGATGATATGTTATCATTTATCAAAGAGATCCTACCAGCAGATAACATGATGGTTGATAACTTCTATTGCACTAAGAAGTTAGTCAAAGGTCTAGGACTTCCAGTGGAGAAAATTGATTGTTGTAGTAAAGGTTGCATGATATATTGGAAGAGTGATTCTGATATGCTTAATTGCAAGTTCTGTGATCAATCCAGGTATAAGGCACCTAGACGGGGTTCTGCGAAAAGAAAGAAAAATGTTGCATATAAGAAGATGTATTACTTTCCTCTAACTCCTAGACTTCAGAGATTATATGCCTCAGAATCCATAGCAAAGTATATGACATGGCATGCCAACCATGATGAGGAAGAAGGCATTATGCGCCATTGTTCAAATAGTGGAGCATGGAAGCATTTCAATCAAACTCATTTATCGTTTGCATCTGAGAGTAGAAATGTAAGACTCGGACTATACATAGATGGATTTCAGCCTTTTGGACAATCGGGACAACAATACTCCTCGTGGCCAATAATAGTCACCTCGTATAATTTGCCTCCGTGGTTATGTATGAAGGAGGAGTATATGTTCCTTACGGTGATTGTTCCAAGCCCGAATAACCTTAAGGACAAGTTAGATGTATATTTACAACCTTTAATTGAAGAATTGAAGCAGTTGCGGGATGTTGGAGTTTGGACATATGATGTGTCAAATAAGCAAAATTTCCATATGAAAGCTGCTTTGATGTGGACAATAAGCAATTTCCCAGCATATTCTATGTTATCTGGCTGGAGTACTCACGGATGGCTAGCTTGTCCTTATTGTCATGATGAAACTGATGCATTCACCCTACCTAAAGGTGGAAAGCAGTCATGGTTTGATAATCATCATAAGTTCTTACCACTAGATCACTCATTTCTACGTGATAAGACTCATTTTATAAAGGGAACTACGGTTGAGAAGTTAGCACCCCCATTACGGTCTAGATAGCAGATCCTTGAGGAAATCGAGAAACTGACTTTGAAAAAGGTTACTGAAGTTGGTGTGAATGATCATAATGCTCCTATTTGTAAGAGTTGTGGTTGGAGGAAGAGAAGCATCTTTTGGGATTTACCTTATTGGAGTTCCCTTCTCATACGTCACAACTTGGATGTGATGCACATTGAGAAAAATGTTTTCGAGAATGTGTTCAATACTGTAATGAACATAAATGGGAAGACTAAGGATAATGCCAAAGCTAGAGCTGATATGAAGCTATTGTGTAGGAGACCCGAGCTTGAACAAGATGAAGTAATTAAGTTATATCCAAAGGCATGCTACACATTGGATAAAGAGTCGAAAAAAGTCCTATGTGAATGGGTGAAGAGCCTTAGGTTTCCAAATGGATACGTGTCTAATATGGGTCGATGTGTTGACATGAGAAAATATAAATTGTTTGGGATGAAAAGTCATGATTGCCATATATTCATGCAGCGATTGTTACCAATTGCTTTTCATGCATTTCTCCCAAAGAAGGTTTGGGAAGCTATTACAGAATTGAGTTTTTTTTTAAAGATCTTACTTCAACCGTGATTCATGTAGAAGACATGGTCAGATTAGAAGAAGAAATTCCAGTCATTCTATGCAAATTAGAGAAGATATTTCCTCCTGGTTTCTTTGACTCTATGGAACATCTTCCAGTTCATCTGCCTTATGAAGTGAAGATTGCAAGTCCAGTTCAATATAGATGGATGTATCCATTTGAACGGTATGAATATTTTAGGATATTCAACTTGTTAATGTTCATCATCTATTCTAGTATTTTAACTTATATTTCTTTTATATATCTTTATAGTTTCCTTCGACACTTGAAAAACAATGTCAAGAATAAATCTAAGGTTGAAGGTTCTATATGCAATGCATATTTAGTGGAAGAAGCTTCATCCTTTTGTTCCTTTTATTTTTAACCTAAAGTGCACACAAGGCATCGAAAAGTGCCACGGAATGATGATGAAGGACAAGTGGAAGGAGAAGAAATAGAAGAAAACATTGCAAACTTTACTCATCCGGGTCGTCCATATGGAAAAGCAAAAATAAGGCGTTTGACATTAGAGGAGTATAATGCAGCTCGTACATATATTCTGTTGAATTATGAAGATGTTTCTCCATTTATTGAGTAAGTTAATAGATAGAGCTGCTTCGATGTCATTCTTATCCCTTATTATCATATTGTAATTTTATATTTAATTATTTTATTTTCTTCTAAGGGTCTACATTAAGGAATTTCGAACCTCTCAACCAACAATCACTGATATGGAGATAAATGACATATTAGAACATGAATTTGCTAGTTGGTTTGAATTATATGTGAGTGCTTCTTATTAATTGTTCATAGTTATAAATGGTACTTATTACAACAATATTGGCTTATTAATTATAAATTTTTATATCTTATTTGGTAGGCAAACAATCCAACAAATGGCATCTCAAACCCTTTCATACAGTCTTCAGCAATGGGTCCTTTATGGACTATTACTTGTTATCATGTGTACTTTGTCAATGGATACAAATTTCACACTGAAGTGCATAGTGATAGACAAGTCACAAATAATAGTGGAGTATGTATTAAAGGACAATCAAGTGATTATTATTATCGATTGATAGAGGTATTGCAATTGGAGTATCCGGCACTACCAATCAAGAGGATTGGACTGTTCAAATATGATTGGTTTGATCCAAAACCAAATGTAGGGATGAAAATACATCAAAATTATAACCTTGTTGATATCAATATGAGAAGAAGATTTAATAAATATGAACCATTTATCTTGGCAATGCAAGCAGTTCAAGTATATTATGTCCCATATCCTGGTTGTAAAGGCGTCGATACAAATTGGTGGGCTGTATACAAGATTAAAGCTAGACCAGTTGTTGAGGTAGCCAAATCACAAATGAACACCCTTCCATCGCATGTTTTACCTTTCCAAGAGGATGTTGTGGATGCTAGGGAAGTGTCACTTGCGCCTATCGATGAGGATTAATCACTGAATGATCCACTTGGTTCTTGTAATGAATTAGACACTGAAGAGGTTGAAACAGAAGATGAAGCACCAGTAGAGTCAGAAACAGAAGGGGAAGCAGAATTTGATGAAGAGTTGAATGATGTTGAAGATAGTGATTCAGATGCATAAGATCCTTTAATAATTTGTTTATCTAATGACATATTGTAATTATATTATTGTAATAATATAAAATTTTTTGTTTTAACTCTATTATTGTGATAATATAAAATATTTTGTTTTACTTGTATATAATTATCTTGCTTGTGTGTGAGTATATAAATGTATAACAAGCAAAATACTATTTTTTTTAATAATTTAATTTCATATGATTTCAGGTATGGATAGAGGTCGTGGGAGAGGTAATGTCACTATTAAGGGGCATGGTAGAGGTATTGCACCTAGTAGGGGATGTGGTAGAGGTACTACAGATCCAAGTCCATTGCGTCCTCAGCTTCAGTCTTTGACTCCACCAGTACATCCCCCTATTGATGCTCCTTTGAGTTTGTCAGCACTTCCTTCTGGTTTGACAACACCTCCTTTTATTAGGCCGCCTCGACCACTTAATACTGATGCTCCTCCTAGTTATCCGGGAGTAGGCCCTTCATCATCATCATCTTGTATTCCTAATCCTGATGAGACACCTGGTGAGGTAACACCCACTCTTACAAGTTGTACTGCATCAGCATCAACTTCTGAGGCCGGTCATAGCTTTTCGCAGGGTGCTTCTGCTTATGCACCTATTGAGACTTATGAGAGGAGCCGTGATGGAAAGATCATTGTCACTGTTTTAAATTCAAATGAGTTAAGTATAATTTCATTTATAATTTTTTAATACCAATTTCAGAAATTTAATATTTTATTAATATTATATATTAATTATTTATAATTTATGTATTATAGCTTGTTTCTATCTAGCGAGTGTGCAAAGATGATCACTAAGATCTTCAAGGAGAGGATATATCCAAAAGGCTATTCTTGGAAGGAAGTGCCAAAGGAAGTTGAAGATTATTACTGGGAAGAATTTAAGGTAATTAATATAAATATTAAATGTTTTAATTATAATTTAATTATTTGTTTGAATTTTACCTCTAATTTGATTATTTGGCTATAGAAATTTGATTATTTGTTAGAAATTTCCTTGTAATTTAATAATCAAAACTGATGATTATTATGATAGATTTGTGTTATGGCGGAAGGGGTTATTACTTGGAGGCCCGGGTTGGACAATTTATATGATAATGTATTATGTTGATGATATTGAAGTGTTTGGGAAATAATTTTATTGTTTTTTAAACTGTTAACAGGAGGATAATTTCAGTATATAGGGGAAGTTCTGCCGAAATTTTTATAGATTTTTAACATTTGTATATGTAATTATGGTGAATTTTGTGTTAATTGATCTAATTATCTTATATATATTTGTTTAAGTAAAATATTAGTAAATCACTGTATAAATTTCAGTTGTTAATACAAGAAATTTCATATATATATAGGAGGTTTTTGTCGAAGTTTTTATATATATACCTTTAATTTGATTATTTGGCTATATAAATTTAATTATTTGTTAGAAATTTACTTGTAATTTAATAATAAAAACTTATGATTATTATGATAGATTTCTGTTATGGCGGAAGGGGTTATTACTTGGAGGCCCGGGTTGGGCAATTTATATGATAATGTATTATGTTGATGATATTGAAGTGTTTGGACAATAATTATATTATTTTTTCAATTGTTAATAAGAGGATAATTCTAGTATATAGGGATAGTTTTACTGAAATTTCTATAAATTCCAGTTGTTAATACGAGAAATTTCATATATATTAGGGAGGTTTTTGTCAAAGTTATAAATTTTAATTCTATTTATTAATATGAGAAATTTAATATATATTAGGGAGGTTTTTGTCAAAATTTTAAATTTTAATTTGATTTATTAATATGAAAAATTTCATATATATAGGGAATGTTTTTGTCAGAGTTTATATATATATATATATATATAGTCAATTAACACTTTGTTGCAGAAAAATTTTGTTTGGGACAAGGCTATAGATTCAAAGGTGAAAATTGCTTGGAAGAAGAAGTGTGCATTACGATATTTTGACATGGTTAGTAGTGTAAAGAGGTCTGGTAAAAAGCCGAAATTTCTTGAAGAGGATGTCTATAAGCAGTGGTGTGAGGAATGGAAGAAAGATCATAGGATAACAAAGTTTGCTATGGCATCTAAGAATCGCTGTTCTGAATCAGGGGGTGATGGTAGTGGGTCATCTTGCCATACAGGCGGTTCTATCTCCCATGAGAAGCATCGCCGTAGATTGGTTAGTATATATTCTAATTTACTATATAAGTATAAATTTTTTAAATGTCCTTAGCAGTTTGTGAAAAATATAAAATTTAAATACTTTGTAATATTTTAAAGGCTTCTACATTGGGAAGAGATCCACTGCCGATGGAGATTTTCATCCGCACTCATACTAGGAAGGTCGATGGAAGTTTTGTTGGTTCTCGCTCGAAGACAGTTCATGTAAGTCTAAAATTTTATTTGTTAGTTTAATTCATTTGTGAAATATTTTTATATAAATAATTTTTTTTCTAATGATGGAAATAATTCAAAATTCTCAAAACTTTATAATTTATTTTATTATAAAATTTCAGCTTGTAATTTTAAAAAATAATAAAAATTATGTGCAACCTTTTTATATAACTAAAATTCGTTAATTGAATTATTTAATAGGATGAGATTGTGAGATTGCGTGGAGAGATGTCTCAGCCAACACCAGGATCCGATCAGCTAGCTGTTGCTGATGAGTTGGACTTATACTTGAGAGCTATTGGAGGGGAGAACAAGAGGAAGAGGATTTACGGAGTCGGTTCTTGTACATCGTCATATTATGGACATTCAGGTGATAGCTCATCTTCTGCTACTTACCCACCATCTGTCCCTCCTACTGTTTCTTTCCAGCCAAGCAATGAACAGGATATGATTCGATTGATTTCAAGTCCAGGAGTTCAAGAAGTAATTTAATAGTAGTTACAAAGGATGGTATCGGAGAGAGAACGAGAGCTGACAGAACGCCTTCATCTCCTAGAGAGTTTTATGATTGCAAGAGGCTTGGATCCTGTTTCATCTGTCTAGAATGATCCTCTGAGTAATGATGATAATAATGCTGCTGCTGATGATAATACTGCAGCTGATAATCATGCATCTGATGATCCATCTCATACTGATGAGCAACATGATTAGAAGGATGATTTAGGACTCTATTATCAATATTTTCCTGTTTATATTACTACTTTTTATGATTTATTATTTATGGTTGCTACTTTTTTATGATGTGTAACTTATGTTAATATTTTATTACTAATTGAATTTTTATTATTCATATTAATATTGTTAACATTGCTGAAACATATTAATATATAAATTTAAATATAAATATAACATATATAAATATATATAATAACATAATCATTAAAAAAAATTAAATGAAAATATTTGCGACGAAAAAAAATTTTGCGATGCATTTTTTCGACGGATTTGCGACGAAAAAAATAAACGATAAATTTTTAAATAAAAAATTGCGACGGAATATAAGTATAATTGCGACGGAATAAATTAATTTTTAATTATAAATTACAACGGAATTCCGACGGAATATTTTATCGCAATAAAACAGTGACAGATTGCTTTATTTCAGCGACGGATTTTATTTAAATATAGTTTTAAACTCTAATAGATCAACTACGGATTAGCGACGGATTTGCAACGAAAATTTCGTCGCTGAATTTTGCGATAGAATTTAGCGAGAAAATTTCCGTCACTGATTACCGACGGATTCCTATTTCTGTCACAAAAAAATCAACGACTATGGTTATAGCGATGGAATTTTCTCCTCGTAATTCCGTCGCTATAATCATTTAGCGACGGAATTTTGTTATTTAGCGACGGAAAATTCCGTTGCTAAATAGCGATTTTCTGGTAGTGTATTATTCATATTTTTTTTTAAGATCATCAATTCTAAGTTCATTATTTACCTTTTATAGGTTTATTATTTTTCTTCTTTAGATTCATTAGAAATCAACTTTGAATTCATCATTTATTCTTTTATAGGTTCTTTAAATATATACTATAGATTCATTAGATATGAATTGTGGGTTCATTATCATTAAATTAATTATAAGTATGCGATTAATATATAATTTAATAGTGATGAATCTTTAGTTTATTAATGATGAAATGTACAATTTTTACTAATGAACATGTTCTTAACATATTCATATGTTTTTTAATTTATAAATTTCTAGATTATAATCTATGAATTTAAGGTATACGAATGATAAACCTATAGCTTATAATTTATGATCATTTAGTTTTTAACTTATAAACTTGTACTTTTATAATTGATATTTACAGTTTTTACTAATAAACCTGCTGTTTATAATTTATGATTATATTTTGTAATTTACAACTATTAGTTTGAAATATATTGAAAGAGAGTGACAATGATAGATTTTTACTTATATCAATAGGCGAATCGAGAGTTTAAATTGAAGATTCAATTATATAAACAATATGCTCATAGGCACTATGAAAAATTTTCACCATTGATTATTATATTCAATTTCTGTTCTCGAATTTGGATGAGAGATAAAAAGAAAATTATCGATTTTTAATGAATTTATTGTTACTGTATCAAGTGTTGTCAATGATTTATAATCTCTATTCACGAATTTAGATGAGAGAAAAAATAACAAGAGGATATTCTAATCTGTGAGTGATGCACTGTCAACTTATGTTGTTATTTTGAAAGAAAAAAAATTCACGTGCGCTTGGTTCATAATGCATCGTGAACCGAAATTCATGATATAACAATTCTACAAGAGCATTCTCAATTCATTCTTAAACCATATTCCTTCTCTATTATAGGGAGCATATTCAATAATTAGGTCTCCAAGAGACTCCCTAATCCATCAACCTTCCCTAAATTTTTTTTTAGGAGTCACAATCTCTCTCCTTAAATAAAGGAGAGAGAAAATGGCTCTTAAAAATTTCTCTATCTTTCTTTTTTCTTTCTTTTTCTTTATTTTTTCTCTATTTTTTCCCTGGAGCATAAAAAAGTTAATTATTATTAAATTACAATATTATTATTAAATATTATTTTATAATATTTTAAATCAAATTATTATTATTTAGTAGTAAAAATTTTATATAGAGTAAATAATAATAATAATAATAATAATAATAATAATAATAATAATAATAATAATAATTTGTTATAATATTTTTTAAAAAGATTTTTTTTCAACATAAAAAATTTGATGAAGAGTAAAAAGAAATGAAATTATAAATTTATATATAAAAAAATGAAATTGTAGATTTATTACTAAAAAATGAAATAAGGAAATAAATAGATAGTGCTTTGGAATATACAGTTTTTTTGAGATAAGTTAAAATAAGAAATTGAATTTTTTATAATATAATAAGAAGTAAAGTAGAAAATATTGTTGGGATACTCTAATAATGCAAAATATGTCAATACTGATTTTTTTAAAATAAAATAATGATGAGACTACTTTTTGGAAATGCATATAAACACTCAACCAGGTTAGCTCATTCTTAACATCCATTAATAAATGAGTAAAAATAGTTTCAAATATCTTCAACCATTTGCTCACAATCTTCTCCTTTTGTTCATTTTATTCTAATTTAAAATATTAATTGTAATTTTAGCCCAAATAAAAAACTAAAACAAAATAATATTTTATTATTAATAATTTTGGTTATTATTTTGCTAAAATATGAATGGAAACTAAAACTAAAATAATTTTAAAAGTTCATGTATTCGGTTGTTAATTTAAAAAAAAAAAAAGCTAAGCAAAATTTAAGATTTTTTTAGATAATTAAACCTAATTATTCTGAATAAATTTTATTTTATTGTGAAATAAATAAAAAATTGAGTGAATGCTTGGCGAATTTAACTTCCAGCAACAAAAACTATAAGAAAATTATAAAAAACAATTATCCTTGGCTGGTAGTTTAGAGGTTGAATATTAATTACCTTCATACCTTGGAGCGTCAAAACATATACCACTTTCTCTTTCAAAATCATTATTATCAAAAAATAATCATAATTTATTTTATTCTGAAAATTTTATTTTTAAGCTTTTATTTTATTTTTTTAACACAAAAATGTTAAAATAAATTATAAAAAGAACCAAGCTACCCTCTGTTGTTACCAATTATCCCAATATATATATATATATTTTAGTAAAAGGTTGCTTATCATAAACTAAAAAGTGTATCAGAATATCTCAATTAGGTTGATATATCCGTAACATTTTTATCATATAATTTACAACTAAATATTATTAAAACGAAATTCCAATATATATATATATATATATTGTTCAATATAACTGACCTCTCTTACCAACAAACCAACAAAGCCATTGATGTTCATTGTTATTGATATATCAGCATCACTATCCCTTGTTTCCATGAGTTACATAATGAGAATAATGTAAAAACATTGTTGGGCAATCAATTAATGATTATGCAAAAACTACATTTGTCATAATTTGTGGGGATGATTATATAGTAAAAAAAGGATTTTTCTTATAATAATGTGGAACAGGCTAGTTTTTTTCAACTAATCTTTAAAATGTTGGAACTTATAAAGGCAAATAAATACACTACTATAGGAATTCATATATAATTATATATTATATGACTGAATATTTATGGTAGAAGGATATATAGTAGATATATTTATGAGTCGAATTCATATTTAAAAACTATTAAATTTTTTAAAAATTTGATCCATTCATTTTGTCTTATCTTTAATTTTCTTAATAAATTAAGATTTGCAGTATGATATACGAATAATTATAATATATATTTTAAACATTTTCTATACATGACTATCTTATTAAACAATACATTATAAGAATACAGTTATTAATTTTTTTTTTTTTTTTGTAAAGATTAATTAAACTAAAGTTTTTATAATCAAGAATTCAATTAAAGAATATACCCAGCTAGCAAGAGGGCCAGCCATAGATAGAGTAAGTAGTTCTGTTTTTGGTTTTAAGCATCTCAACTGGAAGTGTCTGTGTACTGATAATCATCACAATCAAGTGGGGCAAGTTGAAGACTGATTTT
Organism: Reutealis trisperma; assembly: GCA_947687605.1. Classification (NCBI taxonomy): domain Eukaryota; kingdom Viridiplantae; phylum Streptophyta; class Magnoliopsida; order Malpighiales; family Euphorbiaceae; genus Reutealis; species Reutealis trisperma. Next base: position 2,213,297 of record CANTUT010000033.1, on the reverse strand, counting down.
CTTAATATAATAATATTATTATATTTTCCCATCTATCACAAAGGAGGAAGTACAAAATTGAGCCACCACCATCCGTTGATGAGTTACTGTTTTTCATGCTTCGACGTTTCTCTATCACACCCTCTACTTCTACTCATCAATTTAAAAGTATAAACTTTGATCTTAACTGGAGCGTGCTACTCACGCTCCTCCATGATTGAGATTTTCTAACCCTTGCTGGCCTTATCCACAGCACTCATTTCTCGAACCAGATTTTGACTTTGGACGGTTTTTCCCTTTATAATTATTGGTGAGAGAACTCGAGTTTAGATGCATATACTTAATTTAAATATGCACACTTTTTTTTTTTTTAATTTTTAAATATAAGTCATTTTAAAAATAAATTGATTAGAATTCATTTGGTTTCGTTAATTAGGACTTTAAGGTATTGGTTAAGAAATAATCAATGATATAAGATTATATATTATAAATTTATCTAAAAATAAATTAAATGAGAGAAAAATTTAAATTTATCATTTTTTTTTATATAATATTTGTTTATATAATTAATTTATCATTTTGAATGGTAATGATTGTAGTTAAATATTAATATCTTAAAATTTCTATTTCTTTCTCACTTAAATCATTTATAAATAAATTTATTTAATTTATCAACAATAATTTGAATAAGTTCAAACATGTATATATACCTAAAAGAAAAACCATGTTCATAATTAATATAATCTACGTTTCAACTATTTGTAAAAATGAAATATCACTTTTGTAAAACTTCTTTCTGGGGTGTCACAAATTAACACAATAGGCATTACCCATGTGAATAGATCACAATGTAAAAATACAGCTAGGCATGGATCCCTCGGAATCGACCTAAACATTAAAAATTAACTAGAAAGAGGTGCAAATAGAATAAGAGTTGAAAAAGGAAAAGGTAAAAAAAAAAGAATGGTAATAGTCACAGCATTAAAAGTAGCACAAATAATTTTCCTTAGTGGATATGGATCTCAACTACCTATGGACAGTAGGACAAAGCAGCGTAGGGTGTTGGGGTGGGGTGGGGTGGGGGGAGGTCCTAAATCCGTCCTATTGGAAGAAGAGGGTGGTGGTGGTGGTTAGGGTTTTCCATTTACAGAAAGCTTTGATGGGTGAATAAAGGTTTCTTCAATGCAAATTTCTATTTCTTGTAATAACCATCACTATCAGCTGAGCTTTAAGCATGTATTATTTGTTTCCATGTAATGAAAGGGGAACAAAGAGTACACAGTCAAATGGGACTTGCTTGGAATTATCCTTTGTCTCTTTTCCAAATTCAATATTCATATGATTTTTCCTATATTAAACTTATAGTAAGGTGGTTGTAAGAAAAAATTATTAGGTGAAAATAAATAAATAAACAACAATATTTGTCACCACATCTTGCCAGCCTTGTCGTTTTTAACAGTACAGAAACTTTGTATGAAATCATGGGTCTTTTCCCTTTCATGGCACTGCACCTCATGTGGGAGGTCTGGTACCTTGGTTTTTATCTTTCCATTCATTGTCTTCTACAATGCTGGACTTTGGATTGGGGCAGGATTCCCATATCAATTGTTATTATTATTAATTTAATTTCAACTAAGATTTAAATTTGATATCTCTCAATTTTAAAAATTTTTCTGATATTACTAAATTAAAAATTAATTGTTGCTATTACTGTTAATTTTGATTGTATCGTTTAAAATTTTGATGTGTAAAATAAATATATTACTAGAGGATGATAAGAATTTTTAAAATAAGGAAATTATTATAGTCTTTTAAAGGCAAACACCAAAAATGAATAAAAAGAAGAGAAAATCAGACCAATATATAGCATACACTCTACAATACATTTAAAAAAGTAAAGGCGCAATAAGTGTAGGCCAACACAGCTTGTTAGCTTATGTATGTCAATCTTGCACAAAGGATTAAGCGGTTTGGACGGAGAGAATTCAATTAATAGAATTTACACAATTTTTATATTGTGTTAATTTTTTTATTTGGTATTAATTTTTTTTATGAGTAATCCATGGATTGCACAATCTCTTATAAATGTGGGATTCAAAATCTCACATTCGATGTGGAATTTTAACATTTTCCTGTCTTACATATATAAATTTTTTTTTTCAAAATTGTCTTTGTAAATCAATAGGTTTTTCTTTCATACTAAACGAGATATTTTGAACATTTTCTACATTTCACATTTCCTACATTTTCACATTCTTCGCATTTTTATAATATGTCCTTTATTTCAATTTTTCAATTTGAACATGTTCTAATATCCATTGTTTATATATGCTAATAAAAGTATGTTTTAACACACATGCACTACTCCTATTAGGGAAATAATATAGAAAGTATATATGCATGTTGTACATATGAGTTTTTGAACAAATTCTTGTTATGGCATACATTTATATTTATACACTATATAATGATTCTATGTTAGTGAAAAAAATCTCTCTTAAGATTTCAAAGGGGCTTCCTCCTGGTGGCTCATATCACAGGAAGGGACACCTATTTTTTCCTTTTTTTTTTGTTGTACTCTTCATTTTATTATTCTAAATAAGCTAGATCTACCTTTTTATGGATCTTTTCGGCATCTCTTTCACAGTGGGCCTTTTGAGTTTTTTGGAGCAAGCCTCTTATCGTGTTTTTGTTGTTCGTTCCTTCAGCTTAGTCTGGATCCTTCACCTAGTGTCCCTTGTTTTCAAGTTCTTTATTCATGGAGAAAGGTGGAGGAAGGAAGTTATGACTAACTTTGGCCAAGGTATTTTTGGATATGAGTTTTTCAACTCTGATTAATTCCATCATTGCAAATCCTTGGCCTCTGATAGTGGAAACAATCTCCCTTGGCTTAGTTGGTTTATTAGGTGGGATTTAAAAAGAAGTCCAGCCACATATGCCTTTCTGGTGGTGACATCTTTTCACTCTCTGTCTCTTATGGCGACGAAAGATGGTGGTAAAGCTAGCGAAGATGGAGGCTGCTAGAAGGGAGGGGAGATGCTAGCGTTATTTGTTGTTTTCAGCATTAGTTTTAGGGCTTTGGGCCTTAAACCTCACACCTCCTTTGTCTGTGAATTGTTTGGGCTTTAAGCCCACATCAAAAAACTCTTTTATGGATAGTTGTTTATTAGATAAGTTATCCTAGAAAATTATACTGTTATGAACTGTTTTAGTATTCTTATGTTGTAAGTTATACTCAATTGGGCTTAATACTTTTTAATGATATGCTAGCTATTTTTTCTTTGGAAAAAAAAAAACTATTGTATATATTGTCTAAAATAAAAAATTGAGATTTTTTAAATTTTAAATGACAATCTAAAGGATGTCATTAAATTTGGAACATATCATGCTTTTAAAAAGGCAGCCCCACCATGATAACATACGGGCCCAATTTGGGCTCAAACCCACTTGACGTGACTCAACTATTATGTTGTATTAAAAAGAATTGTCAGGGTGGTTCTCATGATTGGACGAAAGCACCCTTGAATTTGTTAGATTAATGCTGGCCAATGAATCACGGGCCTCCGGACTTGGTGGGCTAGTTAAAGAGAATGGAGAGGGACAAGATTATATTTAACTATTTTAATAAATATAAATAATTTATTATATATAAAATCTAAGTTGATTGATTTTTTTTTATTTTCTTAATAATGTGGAGGATAAGGTCTCTACTTTGATAAGAAAGTGTTACCCTTATTATATACAGTAGTACGAGGGAGGAGTTTTAAATAATTTAAAAAAAAAAAAAAAGGAGTTTTAAATATGGATTTATTCTCAAATCCTTTATACACTTATACGCGAGTATCCATTATTTTATTACATGGCTCATAATTTAATTTAAGCACATTTTACTTTTCATAAAAAAATAAATAAATAAATAAATACAGTTAATGGCAGCATAGCCACGTGTCCATTGTAGATTATGGAGGTAGAAAAGTTCATATATTTGAGTCCATGTAATTAAAGCAAAGACCGAGCTCACCAAAATTTATCAGGCCCACCCTCAACATCCAAATATCCAGATCCAGTGTATCTATAGGCTCTAGCCAAACCTCACACAGACAAAGTTAACACAGCTCTTATAAAAATTTCAAGAGCATACCATTAATCTTCGTCTGGGCGTTCTAGATATAGAGAGAGATAGATGGCGGGAGTGTCAGAAGTACAAAAGAGACCAGGAGGACGGCCGTTGGGTCCTCCTCCGAGAGGTCCCCCTCCTCTTCAGCCTGTCGATCGCGAGAAGGTACAACATGCTCATCTTTCTGGCTTAGTTTTAGGGTTTAAGAAAGTCCATATCATCTTTGATTATGATTATAGCTCCAATTCTAGGGTTTCAAGCCTAGCTCTGTGTTTTTCTGCTCTGTGGCTCAATTATATATGGCTTAAATTTCTTTCAAATTTTGTTACTCGTATTTATGGCTCGATTAACAAACCAAGAAAATATGTTTTCTCGAAGTTAGTTTATTTCATCATATCATGCTTGCTATTAACATCTGTTAGACCGTTACCAATTTGTTAATAAATCTGCATCTGCATAAGTTATGTGTTGAATTTGTATATTATCTTAATCTTTGTTTGGGTATTCTAATGCAATTTTTTTTTTCCTCCCTCCTGTTGGAAATGCAGACTTGCCCTTTATTGCTTCGTGTTTTCACTAAGGTATGTTCGCTATTCTGATCTTTTGTCCATAACTCTATCCTGTAAAATTTACCTTTTCAGTCTCTGGAAATATAAAATTGTTAAAAACGCATGTGGGAACTGGAGATTATCATTAAGAAAAGAAATATGTGAGGACCTAGACACAGTCTGCCTTAATAGTTGATTGTTGAACTTGAATATTGCATTTCTTCCATTGTGTCCAGTGGAGTGTTGAATATTACATGCATGGTAGTTCTTGAGTAAATGGAAATTGTAGGGAGGCTGTAAAAGAAGTTCAATCCATATAAATTTTAATCTATTGTTGTTCTGCTGATTCATGTAGTTTTAACTGTATTTCTGGCATTGTTCTTTTGTAAATTTTAATATATCGTATTACTCTAGTGTGACTTCAGCATATATAATTTCCCTGGAATTTCAATTGCAGAAACAGTAAATTTAACTTGCAGGGAAAATTTTTCGTTATTCTTTTCTACTATCAGAAAAGTTAAGTGCGTTCAGTTGGTTCTTTTTAAGCTGGGACATTCAAAATTTTTATTTTTCCTTATTGTAGTACTCATGGACAACTGCTCTGGTTGGTGTCGATGCATTAAATGGTTGGTAGATTTTTTAGTTACTTAGAAGCTATTGTGCCCCAATTGACACATTATAGATGTGATGACTAATTGTCATAAACTCTAAACTTTATGATCCATATTGGAAATCTATACGCAGCTTTGACTTGCTGAATCTCCTGCAGATAGGGAGTCATCATTCCAAGGAAGACTTTGCAATGAGAGGCAAGGAGCCCAAGGATGAGGTTCAAATATATACATGGAAGGATGCTACTCTTCGAGAATTAACGGACCTGGTATGTTAGTATCATGTTCCATTACTCTATTTATAAATGTGTGATGGGAAGTTTTTGAATGCCTTGAAGCTTTAGTATGAGTATGGCCATAGGTGGGGAGCACACTAAAACTCTGTGTTGCTCCCAAGTTTGAGTGTGTGTTGAAGTTCAGTACAGGTCCAAGAGCACCTTGAAACTTGGCAATTTTTAGGGATTTCAGCATGTACAGCAGAGGTCTAGAGCCTAGATATAGTTTTGGAAGAGGCTAAAACTGCAAGATCATTTGGAAGTATTATGTTGGTTACTTGGTTATGAAATGACAAGTTGTTTTAAGTTATGTATCTACTAGGTATTGCATTGGTCACAAGAGTTACTTAACATTACTTATTAGTATCCCCATTTACTTTGTGGTGAATTCCACTCTCAATGCTAATTTGTGCACACTCCAGTCTTAGTTACTTTTAGAACTGCTTCCTTCTTCCTTCTTCTTGCAACCTCATTCTCTCTACTATTTCCTTTTGCTGTAATGTTCTGCTTATTGTGGGAAAGTTTGGTTTAGCTTGGTTTGTGGAGCAGTGGAGCTCAATCTTTTTCCTCTGCAGTAGTGTGCTGCAAAGAGGTGTAAATGAGCCTTTAAGAGCTGGCACTGAAACTGCCCATTGATTCAATTACACAGCAATTGCTTTTGAATCTATGATCATATTGTAAATGCCTGGATGGTATAAATTTGCTCCCATTTTACTGTGCATGCATTTTTTTTTCTCTGCACTGAGTAACTTTGGTTCTAGGCATTTTGGCTCCATTCTTAATTTGCTTATTGATCTCTTTCACAGGTCAAAGAGGTGGCTCCAGCAGCAAGGAGAAGAGATGCAAGACTGTCCTTTGCTTTTGTATATCCTGACAAAAATGGTCGTTTTGTGGTGCGAGAGGTCAGTCCCTCCCCCTTTTTTTGCCCCTCCCGTGTGGGTGAACTATGATGTGCATGTAAAGATCACTAAATTCCCTCACCTTTCTTTCCCTCCTCTCTTGTTCCTTCTTTTATTCCCTCACCCACTACCCCTAAAAGAAAAACGGAAAAAGGAAAGCAAAAAATATCTCTATTAGATGAGAAAATAATATCTTAATACTATATATTTACTGGTCAAAAGTGTTAAATAAGGTTCTAATTGTGGAAAACTCTGGCTTCATGAAGGTGGGAAAGACCTTCTCTAACAGAAATGGGAAATTAGATGATGGGAAAGCATTGGCTGAGCTTGGCTTCCAGGTAAAAGAGGACACATCTCTTGGCATCATGTATTAATCTAACCTGATTCACATATTGGATTTGCGGCTAACATGTATTTCCCTTTTACAGATCGGAGATTACTTGGATGTTGCAATTATGTAGAGAAGTTTTTACAGTTTTTAATTTGTTCTTGGTGGTTGCATCATTAGGTTGATTTGGATATTTAATTTATGCCTGAGGTTTAAGGGACAATTGGTAAGATAGTAACAATGTTGTATTTGCCAAAGTTCAAAATATTAGAAAACAGATTGAGCCTTGGGAAACAATCATGTTTTATCTTCCTTCATTTGATAAATGATGGCATTGCTTTGTTGAGAGTTTTGTGATGGACGACTAACCAAAGCTCTTCCTAAAGACTACCACATGGAATTTTAACGTCAGCTACTTTTTATTTTTTCTTGTAAATATTTTTTTCCTTTTTTATTTTCTTTCACATCGCATCTTTAGTATTTGTCAACACTTTGATAGATCCACAAGTTACTGTGGTATAGTTGAATTTGACGAGCACCCATAATTTATTTATCCATTTCTGTGATGGTTGCTGGTTGGGTCCGATTAAGTTGGTGATGTGGTTACTAATCTGCGAAGTTGATGGGATTTCTCCTGACTGTAGGAAAATCTTCCAACACACTCTTAAAGGAATGGATTCCCAAGTCATCGCACTGTGGTGTCGATAACTAAAATAGAAATTTCTATTACTCAATAGATTTGATATATGTGTCATCACGCGTAAACTGATGCAATGTAATTATCCAACCATTCGCTAGCATTTTGTGATTTAAGTCGCTGCATCCGTTGGCCTAAGTGAGATTTATGATGCTCTGAAGCGCGATGAATGAGATGTTGGATCCACTTTTATACGGTAAATGCCTTGTACCCATATGTATATATATGAATAAGATTTCTCGGAATCACTATGGTATGGATCCTATTTCCCCTTTTTGTATATTATAAATGGGTGTGAGAGTGTCTTATTAAGCGAAAGATTAATAGAAAAACTAGCGCAAGACAGTAGGAGAAAAAGAAAGCGAAAGACCGAAAGGATCTTTAATCATCTTTAAACAGTTCAGGATCTTGTATCATCTTTTTCAAGACGCATAGAAAAATATCAAACCAAAACCATTTTTTCAGATGTATGTGACGTATATATGTTTGTCCATTCCAAAAATGAAAAAGCATTACTTGGTCATACATTTTATAAAATTATAATTACAAATAAATTAGAAGGAGCTCACAACAAAATTATATTCTCCAATTAAAACTGAACTTTTTATAATATTTTTTTTTATCAAAAATATTTTTTTTAATACCCTAGTCATTTTTAGACCTGTTCAAAAGCCGGGCTTGGGTCAGATTAATTTCGGCTCAATTATTTTTTATTAAAACTAATCTCGGCTTAGCCCGATTGATCGGACTTGACTCAATATCCAAATCCAGCCCAATTGAATATGTGCTGTCCAGACGAGCCTGCAATTCTTATATTTTTTTATGAATTATAATAATGAATTAATGACACATATATGTACTTAAAATATAAAATAAACCATATATTTATTATTTTACACTAATTTAAAATAATTTTAAAATATATAATATAATGTTGTATTTAATAATAATTAAATTTAAATTAATAATCTAAATAATATAGACATTAAATATAATATAGAATGCATTATAAAAATTAAATATAATTTAATATTAAAATTTCATAAAATATTTTTTTGTTATAGTAGTATGTAATGATTTAACTTGATAAGAGATTGCAAGTTCAATTCTCAATTTTAATATTTTATTTTTCTAATATATATGTTTAGGTCAGCCGGATATGGACAATTTCAGTTAATCCCAAATCCATCCCAAAAAAATATAGACTTTTCAAATTTGAGCTCGGACTGAGTATTAAAAAAAATTCTTATCCAACTCTAATATTTTTATCGGATAGACTGGTCAGGCCGAGCGGACACCTGAACCGATGATCAAGTTTAGTTATTTCCATCAAGTAAACAAAACTTAATGGAGTCAACCGGAACTGGGTCTAGATATTTTTCTTTTAAGCATTGAATCGGGTGACTTTGGGGCAAAACTCCAATTATTGAAAAACTGATTTCATTGATTAGATCATCATGTAGTATTTTTTTATTTTTTTTAGGAAAATAATAATACTAAATTTATTATTAGGTTTATTAACACAAAGCGGAAATTCTAATTTTATTTGTTCATAAAAATACAAATTACATTACCATTTATTTATTGGAGTTATTTTTTTTTAAAAAGCCAGATAATATGTCGGTCGATCTCACTGCCCTAATTGCAATGAAAACGACATCGTCGGCCTTGCTTGGTTCTTTTACTAGTGTCATTTATACTTAAAAAAATAATAATAAAAAAATAAAAATTATCAGCAATCACGCGGGGAGAGAGAAGAAGGGAAAAGAAAAGCAAAATCCGAAATTGAAGAAGGGTGTTTCTAATCTGATAATCTTCCCCACTCGTTTACGGCGAGGAAACTAACTCTTTGACAAAAATTGATCCTCGGAAGAGTTTTCTTCTATCATAACTCTGCTTTCTGCATTTTCCTTCATCTACACGCTTTCCCCACATTCACTTTCACCCCTGTCATTGTCACTTTGCTTCAAATGTATTCTCGCTAGATCTCTTCCCATTTTACTCTCTTTTTCTACTTCCCATTTTATTTATTTTATTTTAGTTATGTAAGTAAGTTTTTAGGTTTTGATTTGGTCTTTGATGCTGGGTTTTTATAGGCAATGGCGTTGAAGCGGGGATTATCCGGTGCCGGCATCCATAGGAACCGAGGTGGAGGCGGTGGATCTCGTTTGCCGATTGCACTTGTCATTTTCTTCTCTGTTCTTACGCCGTTGATTTTCTTTGTCGGCAGAGGCCTTTATGCAAGTGCTTCGATTGGTTAGTTCTCTACACTACTTCACTGCTTAATTTCAACATTGTAATCAGTATTTAGTAGATCTCTTTTCTTCGTCTCCAGGAATCATTTATAGTTGCTGTTTGCTTTAACGCAGAAATTGTGCAATATCCTAAAAAAAAAAAATTTAATTCCAAAAATATTTGTTTGATTATTGTTCTATCTGCATTTGAGGCCACAATATACTCAATTTCTATCCCCTTGTAGCCATGAAAATACGAACCACTATGCCACCGTAAAGTTAGTTTCTTGCGTATTTTGCAATGTTATCTATGTCTTCTTTGAGACTCTAGTTAAAATTTCTTGAAACTTTATAACTTTGCTTTCTGTAGCTTGTGGCTATTGTCACAATGAGATGTACTCTTTAATAAGACTTATGTATCGAGAGGATATAATCTATGTATATCTCTATCCTCTACTTCTTTGAGTTAGATGATATCTTGTCTAAATAATTTACAGACATTACAGTTATGTCATCCATAGAATGTGAGAGAAAATGCATATCATTTCTTATTTATGATTTCTGTATTATCTCTCTCTCTTTTTTTTTTTTTTTTTTTTTTTAATTTCTGTTTGTTATTATGCATGTCTGAGTCACAGTTGAGCACCCCTTTTTGGTTTATGACAACATCTGAATGTTATTCTGTATTGCTAATTTCTTACTGTGTCTAAGTCCCGTCTTTAAAGTAATTATTACTGCCTGTGCAGATCAAAATAATATGACACTCAGTTCCAGTAAGCGGGTAGCTTCTTCAAATCATTGTCATCTTATCCTTGTTTCAAATAATTGTCATCTTATCATTGTTATATCTTAGATAGGATGTTGTACATGCTTCTTTCTGTATTCATTGTAAAAAAAGAAAAAGTTGGTTGAGTGTTGCAGGACTTGGGTTGGAGAGAGCGGCTGGCCTTGCAGCATATTAAATCCCTTCTCTCAAAAGAGGCAAGTGCAAGTTGTTGGTAACTTGTTTATGGGAAGTCCATACCATTTAATTTCTTTAAATGGTGGCAGTATGCTTTTAAATTCTCATTTTTAATTTCACAGCCTCCTAATTGAATCAACCTTTTAGGTCATTGACATTATCACAGCGAGCACAGCTGATTTGGGACCTTTAAGTATTGATGCTTTCAGAAAAAACAATTTGTCAGCTTCATGGAAAGTTGCAGGGGTAGAGACATCAGTCAAGAATACCATTTCTCAGGTTAGGATAAGTATATCTTGCTTTGGCATTTATCTGATGTATTCTCCTATGTCTACTGCAACAATTTTTTCATGTAAAAATCATGTCAGCTTCTTGTTATTGATTGTTTTGGGTTATCATCACTTCCATAGCCAAATAAACCGGCTACAGTTTCCAAGCAAGAAGCACCCAGGGGGAAAGGTGACAACTCTGCGGGTAGTAGTATTTTTCCACCCAACTGTTTGCAAATAGCTATTTACTGTATTTTGATCTGATATAATCTGTTTATCCCCCCTGCAGATGATCATCTTCAATTCACTGACACATTTGCTAAACTAGCTCGAAGGGTAAGTATCATTCTTGTATGCATTATTTAGTAGTTACCCAAGTTCTGAAAAATCCAGAGTTCAACTAAGCCATTGGATTTGTAGCTTTCATTTTAGTCATGCTTCTGCCATGTCTTGGTTATAGTTTTTATTTCCTTGAGATTATGCAGCAATTGAGAGAGAAAAGACGGGAAAAGCGTGCAGCTGACTTGGTACGACAAGATAATGAAGTGATTTTAAAGCTTGAAAATGCAGCCATTGAACGCTCTAAATCAGTTGACTCTGCTGTTCTGGGCAAGTACAGTATATGGAGGAAAGAAAATGAGAATGAGAATTCTGATTCAACAGTGCGCTTAATGCGGGACCAGATGATAATGGCAAGGGTATATATCAGTATCGCAAATATGAAGAACAAACCTGACTTGCTCAAAGAGCTACAGGTTCGGCTCAAAGAGACTCAGCGTGCTCTAGGAGAGGCAACAGCTGATTCTGATCTGCATAGCAGGTAGCACAATTTTAGATGTCATTGTCCATGAGTGTTTTCTATAATTTGCTTATTTTCCTTGTTCCTTGTCTAATTATGTTGGTTAATGCGTTTTCTTTTTTCAAAATTCTAATGTGTGCATGATTTATGTTTAGCGCACATGAAAAAATGCAAGCTATGGGTCAAGTTCTGTCAAAAGCAAGAGAGCAATTGTATGATTGCAAGTTGGTTACAGGAAAGCTTAGAGCGATGCTTCAAACTGCAGATGAGCAAGTTAGGAGCTTAAAAAAACAGAGCACATTCCTGAGTCAGTTAGCTGCCAAAACAGTTCCCAATGGAATCCATTGCTTGTCTATGCGCCTGACAATAGAATATTATCTCCTTCCTCCAGAGAAGAGAAAGTTCCCCCAAAGAGAGAATTTGGAAAAGCCTAATCTTTACCATTATGCTCTCTTTTCTGACAATGTCTTGGCTGCATCTGTCGTTGTCAACTCAACCATCATAAATGCCAAGGTGATTTCTTAGTCTGTGAGTTGACTCTTAACTACATTTGCTTTTTCCTGAGAGAATTAGTTCATTGACTACACTTAATTCTGATGGCATAAGTGTAGATCTTTTCCTTCAACTTTATACAATTTTACAATGTGATCCTCAAACAATGATATTTTGCAATCAATTACTTGAACAATAAAATTTATAATAATTTATGTCTTTGAATCACTTAGTCATTTCCAGTACTAAATCATCAACATTATTCATATTAGTAGTTCTTAACTTTAGTAGACTCATAATGCTTATTGATTTCCCAAAAAAAATCATAATGCCTATTTATTACTCAAATTTTATTTTCAAGTTTTTATTGCTTAATGATGGGCTTGATAATAGATTTTTCCTTAAAGCTACTTACTGAAGACTTATTATGTAGTGTTTATGATACATATGGTTCTGGATAATTAGTTCACAATGTTATTGGACCCTAACTGAAATCCACTTTAATTAACAACTGCTCAATGAGAGTGGGAAGGATCTACGTGATATTATAACATGTTCTATTTTTAAAATACTGTAGTGCTCCTATGAACAAAATAGTTCCAACCCAACTCCAACTTTGCTTTAAAAAGGAATTGTCAAATGGTATAACTTTTCTTGGCTGTGCTGCAGGATCCTTCCAAACATGTATTCCATCTTGTTACTGATAAGCTTAACTTTGGAGCAATGAATATGTGGTTTCTTTTGAATCCCCCAGGAACAGCCACTATCCATGTTGAAAATGTTGATGAATTCAAGTGGCTTAACTCATCTTACTGTCCAGTTCTGCGGCAGCTTGAGTCTGCTGCAATGAAAGAGTATTACTTCAAGGCAAATCATCCAACCTCTCTTTCCTCTGGTTCTTCAAATCTGAAGTATCGGAACCCGAAGTATCTTTCAATGTTGAACCACCTGAGGTTCTATCTTCCACAAGTCTATCCCAAGTTAGATAAGATCTTGTTTCTTGATGATGACATTGTTGTTCAGAAAGATTTAACTGGATTATGGTCAGTGAATCTGGGTGGAAAAGTGAATGGGGCAGTGGAAACTTGTGGTGAAAGTTTTCACCGGTTTGATAAGTACTTGAACTTCACAAATCCTCATATTGCAAGAAACTTTGATCCAAATGCTTGTGGGTGGGCATATGGAATGAATATGTTTGATCTTAAGGAGTGGAAAAAGAGGGATATCACTGGCATATATCACAAGTGGCAAAACATGGTGAGTCTTTGAAACTTCATATCATTCACAGTTCTCGTCATGTGTCCATTTTGATATGCACACACTTCGATTCATGGCATTTTAAAATGACATGCTCTGTGGTGAAGCTGCAAATGTTGATAATCTCAAAATCTGTGCATCACATTTTTAGTAATGCTTCGATTAAATTGGTTTTTTAAGTTCAAAAATTGGTGATATAATGCTTGATTTTATCAGTTCCATGAGTTGTAGTAGCAACCCTAGATATAGTTTTTATTTTTTTTTTGCTATTAGAATCTATTAGAGTTAAATTTGTAGGATGCCACTCTGTTTTATACAATTAAGAAGTACAATATCCCTTATGTTCTGAGTTCCATTCATCATGTTATTGGATATCAGAATGAAGATAGGGTACTGTGGAAGCTTGGGACATTGCCTCCAGGTCTGATTACATTTTATGGTCTGACACATCCACTCCAGAAGTCATGGCATGTTCTTGGTTTGGGTTATAATCCAAGTGTTGATCGCAAAGAGATTGATAATGCAGCAGTTATCCACTATAATGGCAACATGAAGCCATGGCTAGAGATAGCAATGACAAAATATCGGTCATACTGGACCAAGTACATCAAGTATGATCATCCATACCTTCGCGGTTGCAATCTAAGTGAATGAACTTTGATTAAATGAAACTAAGGTACAGCCAAATGGTCTCTATCTCTCACTCAGTGCAAAGTATAAGTATCAATGGATTGATTTAGCACATGGAAAAGAAATGCAGTTGAATTTTCTGTGCATCATTTCCTTCCGTCCCACACTTTTTTTTTTTGTAATTCATTAAATTTGTTTTAACTATCACTTACCCATTTGAACTAGGTGATAGATTTTATGCATTGTTAACCTGTAAAAAACCCTACAATGCATTTCTTTTCTCCCCGTTCCCCCTCTTCTCTACCCTTTTCATTTCTTAGAGTCATGTTCAATTTAGGACAGAAATAGTGAGCTTTTATATAAATGTTAATGTGCTGTATTCTTTCGACAATGGTCTAGTAATGTCATGATATTATTTTTTTAATTTTTAATTTTTTAATTTTATTTATTTATTTATCTTTTTGCCGTTCAAGTTTCCAACACTTCCTGAACTTACTGCTATTTACACGTCTGGTGGTTGCTAATGTTAAGAATTAATGCAACATCAAAAAAATACATAAAAAATATATAGTTATATAATGATTTGGATTTAATTATCTAATTAGTTAGATTTAATTTTTTAGCAATAGTTAATTTTAATTTATTAAATCCAATTCATTTGTGAGTTTACTTTACATCCATTTAAGTCATATTTGCCTTTTCAATTCAATTTCTATCATAATATTAAAGTAGGTTTGATCTGATTTAATTTCATTTATTCAGTGTCCTTCTAGGTGTCCAGTCTCAACGGTTTGATGTTTGGTGTTATCGTTGTATTCAAATTTCAATTTCAGAGGAAAGAATTCAATTTCAAATGGTCAACTGAACATCAAAGTGATATCTCAGTTGCTATTTAAGGGAAAGTGTTAAGAATTAATCTCACGTCAAAAAAATCTATAAAAAATATATGGGTATATAATGATTTGGATTGATTAGGTCCGATCTTTTAACAATAATTAATCTAAACTCATTAAACCCAATTAATTTGTGAGCTTAACTTATATCAATTTAAGTTATTTTTATCCTTTCAATTCAATTTCTATAAGCTAATTTGTTGCTTAACTTGACTGCTTAAATCTAGTTGGTCTCAAGCTTTAAAGGGATGAGGTTTTGCGGTGGCAACTTTTTGACTTGCACTTAAAAATTTGATAAGAATTCGACCATAAAATTTGATTCAATTCAACCCATAAATTTCTTTCACTTGAACACAAATATGACCTAAACCCAACTCAAAATCTTTCCTAATCAACAACTCAATGATTTTTTTGCATTAATCCTTGTGCTAGTTTTTCTCCATGATGAAATGATATGATGCTAATGTTAAAATTTTAATAGCCATATCTAATTCCAGCTAAAATTTCAAATCGGATCGAATATGTAGTGAGTGATTTTTTGTTTAATATTTTGTGGAATCAAAATTTAACTATAGATAGACGATTCTGTTTTGATTTTGAATCGGAAAAATTATTGTTCTGATTATAAGTTTTAATTTCGAATAAATAGGTTTCAAATTTATTATTTTTTTTATAAAAATGATGCAAATCAAATTAAAATCAACTAAAATCAAGGTTTGAACTAAAATTAGACTTATAAATTCGATTTCAGTTCATATTCATGGTGAAAAGGATCGATATCAGATTTATCCTTCTTACAGGTTGAGATCGGACCGAAACTAAAACTATATTTTTAGTTGGTTTAGTCCGGTTCCTAACATGCTCATGGCCAGTTTTCACTTAAATCTTTCTTTTTTTTTTTTTTTTTTTTTTGTTTTGGTGTTGAGAAGTTTGAGCAAAAAAAAAAAAAAAAAAAAAGAGCTAGGTGAAGATTCACTAGCAGATTGATTTTTTTTTTTTCAGCTAAATCATAAACGGAAAATCGTTGTGTTCGATCAGTACTTGAATGTAATTGGAATTACATATCCTTTTTCTGGTGGAAGGCATTATTAATGTTATAGTTACAGATCCATTTGATTCCTGCTATTACAGCTAAGGAAAAAAATTATTAAAAAAATGAGGGAAATGCATGCATCAAAACTTAAAATTTGTTTAAAATATCTCCTTTTATTCCAATTCCCGAATCTTGTAAAGACGTTCTCTTTTTAAAATAAAACTTTTTATCTTTATCTTTGTATGCATACACAACCACAATCAAACTTGGCATTATTTCTATGACAAATACACCCACCAAAAGGCTCTGCATTCCCCTTGGCAAACTGATTAGCTACATGTACGGATTTGTGGGTAGTGAGAATTGATTTGATTTGTCTCCAGAATCTCCCATAGAAAGTCTAATTTCATAGCTAGGCTACTGTCAAAAATATTATTTATTTACACAACCTTTACCTGAGCAGCCAAGAAAGAATCATGTGCTCCAACTTTTACTAGATTGAGCGAGTGAGTGACCAGCGATCATCATCTTTATTATTTGGTTGGTTTTGTAGGGACCTGTGGACTGGTCGATTCTATTATAAAACAAAACAAAACATCTCGAGCAATGATTCGTTGGCAGATCTTTCATAGATTCATTTGGTAGAATATAATTTCAACATTTCTAACTTGAGGATGATACAATTTTCCTTTTCCTCAGAACTGCAAATTCGCAATAGCTTCCTCCACTGCACCACTACACAAATTCATCCACTGACTTGCTGCTTGGAGTGACCAAAACCGAGTCCAAACTAAAAAATCGAATTGAATCAAATAATTTGGTTTGATTCAGTTTGATTTTTTAAGGATTTCAATTTGATTCGATTTTAGCAAAAAAATTTCAGATTGCACCAAGCCACCGAAGTTTAATATATTTATGTAAATATTATATATATATAAACAATATTTTATATTTTATATATAATATAAAATAATATATTATATATTATTATGCATATATATATAATAATATAATAATTTTGATATATATATAATTATTGTATAAATAATAAATATATATAAAAAAATAAATGCCCAAATCCACGAACTAAACTGAATCTTTTTTGTTCAGTTCA
Source organism: Reutealis trisperma (assembly GCA_947687605.1). Classification (NCBI taxonomy): domain Eukaryota; kingdom Viridiplantae; phylum Streptophyta; class Magnoliopsida; order Malpighiales; family Euphorbiaceae; genus Reutealis; species Reutealis trisperma. The sequence continues at coordinate 2,196,161 of CANTUT010000033.1, read as the reverse complement.
GTTTCATTTTACATAAAATTTAGTTTCGACTCATTTATTATGAAACATAATTTCAGTTTTTTGATTTTTTTAAATTTGATTTGATTTTAAATCGAATCGACCATTTAAATACTCATATTTACTGCCTCTCTGCCCCTATTGATAATTGGACTCAAGGCACAAATTCTATCACCACTTCAGAAAATGACTTCATTTATTTAATTAAATCACAATTAATATTCCATGGATTGATAGCACTCTTAAGTGCACCCAAAATTACTACTGGTAATAACGCATTTACATGTAGTCTCATGATAAGTGTATATATAATATAAGCAATAAGTATTGAAATTACTCTTCTCCTAATAATAATAAATAAATATTAAAAAAATAAATTAAACAAGCAATAAGTATATTTGAACATAAAATTTTGATATTATATTAAAATTTATGGGTCTGTATATATATGAATTTATAAGTAGATAAATATTAAAATTTACTAATATAAAATTAATTAGTTTATATTAAATTTAATATTTATTTATTTATAAATTATTTATAAATTTTGTTATTATTTATGGTGGAATTCATTTCCCAGCGATAATAACAAATGGAATCACATGTACATTGTATATGTAGTCCTGTTTTGCCGTCCAGTGAATAGAAACAAATGTACGATAAATGAAAAATATTTGCAGGGTTCTTCGCATGGACAAGATTTGATCTTTACGTGGTACGATCTTGAGGTTTTGTTGTTACATTTAATTTATGTTCTTTCGAAAAGGGCATGATTGATACGTTGATATACTTCATCCACGCTCGACACCATTATGTGTCGTGTGGAGATGGGAATTAATTAAACTAAACAACTCCATTGACATTAATCAGTGGATTTTATTTACAATTTTAGTTGAATCTCATTTATTACATTATATAATCACTACAAGAAAATGAGCTAGTTGTAGCAAATTAATTTGTTACAATTACAGCTAATTTTATCAAAATATACTTTTGGTGGCAAATTTAGCTTGTCATAGTGTTTATTGCAATAAACTTATCTTAATAAATTTGTTTCGACAAAATAAAGTTTTTTCACGATAAAATAAAATATATTGTGATAAAATGACTTTGTCACGTAAATTAATTTTTTGTGATGAATTATTTGTCCAAATAAGAAATATTTTGTCACAAGAAAATAACATTTTATCACCATATAATAAATTTTTTAATAATAAAATAAGATATTGTGATAAAATAAATTTGTTAGAAAAATATTAACGATGACCAAAATATATTTGTCATAAATGTAAAATAATTTTTTTTTAACAAAATAATTTAATTCTTAATAATAAAAAAAATTAATAAGAATAGAAGAATGATCTCGAATAATAGAATATATTTTATTAGATATTCTATTCACATTATGTATTTGTATTCTATTTTTACATCAAATGACAAAAAAAAAAAAAAACAATATGTGCTAATTGTAGCTTTACATGTAGTAACAGAAAATAAAATAGAAAAAATCTCCAAAATTAGCTTTAGCTCTGTCATGATTAAATCTAACAACCATTGACATTGAACATTTTGATCTCATTTACTAGCTCGATAAAGAATATGATGTCTCCTATAATAAGATAATGAATAAAAAGTAGGTTAGTAAAAAGAAAAGATTGTCAAGTGTAGATCAAAACAAAAATTCAAAAAGATGCATTTATATATAAAAAAGTAAAACTCATACTAACCTGTGATCTTGAATAAATGGAGGAAGAATACGAAAATTGTGAGTTGAATTTTTTTTTTTTTTTAATGTGAAAAATAGTAAAGGAGAGAAGGAGAATAAATAATATAAATATAAAAAAACCAATTAAATTAAAAATTATAATAATAACCTAAATCCGCACCTCCATACGCAGACATTAGATTATTTGTTGAATCAACCTGCATATGATTATAATGGAGAAATTAATTAAAAGGCAACCGAAATTTTTTTTACTAGATTTAGATTTAGAGGTAGTTATATACAATGGGCTATAGCATCAGAGTGGGCATCAACGAACCACTTGATAATATCTTCCTTTTTAATTTTGCGAAGACTTGAAGAAGATAATGGAAAATCACATGTATACTCAAATTCCATCATTATGCGATTACGAAACATCATCGGTTAAATTCCGGCAGAGATGTTCATCAACTATTTTGATATGATCTACCTTCTTCAAGGAAGAGAAAGAGATTGCACTTTTATATTTACATAGTTTTGAAAAACAAGGGATTAATTGCATAGTTATATAAGAGAATAAGGGAAAAGGGAAGGAGCAGCAGTGAGTTTTACATCCTAGGGTTTTATTTGTTTGGCAATTAATAGTAAAAATAAAAAAATAAAAATTTAAGATTAACTTTTTTTTTTTTTTTTTAACTTATATAATATAACGGTTAATGATACATTTAAATGAATTTAGTTTAATAGTGAAATACTTATTATAAATTTTATATTTTGGGTAAGTGTTTAATTCTAATTTTTTTTCTTATCACTTATATAAACTTTATAAGTATTTCACTATTAAACTAAATTCATTTAAATTAACAATTTATAATACATGTAAAAATAATAAATTTTTTATATTTTATATCTAAAAATATATAATAATATTTTATTTGTGTTTCAAAATTATTTGAAATAATAATAAAATACTTTGTAGTTCACTTTCACTTGGTTTAAACTCTTTATAATTATATAATTTTTCACAAATTTTGTTATTATTACTTTCAATGTGGTAGTAAAATTATTCATCAATATAAATTATATATTCTATATTTGTAATAAAATTTTGATTATATCACATGAAAAATTATTATATAACATATAGATGATTATATTTGTGATTTTTTTAATAATAAATAATATTTTTTGTGATAAATATTTTAGTAAAGAAAGTTATTTGTCATATTATATCTTATAACAAATTTGTCACAAAATATAAAAATTTATTGTGACAAATACAATTTGTTACTATTATATTTAACCAATTGATTTATAATGAGAAAATTATTTTGTCACTATAAAATGTATTTACTATGAGCAAAGATATTTGTCACTAATACATTTTGTCATAATAAGTGATTAACAATAGCACCAAATTTTGGCACCAAATTTTAGTGACAAAATCTTATGCTAAATTTTTTTTCATCACTAAATACATTATGTTTCTTTTTATCGTGACAAAATATAATGATAAAAATTTCTTTTGTCACTATTTGACACTATTTCCGTGCTTATTATGATAAATTTTCTTTTTATCACAATAGAAATGTTTTGTGTAATAAAATTAATTTCGTCGTAATGAACTTTGTCACAATATCACATATTTACTGTAGTGAATTTCTTTCAATTTAATTGAATGGAAATTGAATTACTAGCATAGAAAGATTTTTGTCTATATCATATTCAAATCAACTGGTATTATTGTTCTATCCACCGGTTTACCTAGCAGTATGACATTTGTATTGCTCTTCCACTAATATTAGAGACAAGAAATAGATAACCAACATAAAAGAAAATAAAAAAGTTTCTCGTGAATGAAGTGATTACAAAAAATCATATGCGTTTATTGAATAAAATGATATATAGAATAAAATAATATATATATTAAATAGTAGAATTTTTTGTATTTTTTATTTTAATTATTATATATGATATCATATCGCTTTTTTTTTTTAAAAAAAAAAAAATTAAGTCCAAGTAAGATTGATTGTAATTATAATCAATCTTACTCTAAAGCATGAGACAGTATATATATATGTATATATATTTTTTTTATGGTTCTAACTATACATATCCAACTTTTTGGGCAGTTGACAGGTTACTGTTATTCTTTACAATATTTACCTGTTTAACTATATATAAAATTCCTCGCATGAAGAAAATTAAAGCCAGAAAAAAGAAAAATTCAATTCTAGTCTATCAGTCTGAATAATGGATACCACCAAATATTCTAAGAATCCAATAGCAATAACAACAATAATAATGAAAATAACTGAAAAAGAAAAGATATATATAGAATAAAATGATAATATCAACTGAAATGATTAATACTGCACATGCAAGATCAATATATATATATATAGTAAAAAAGTCCAGCAAATTTGAGGCTTGACGTGGAAATTGCTTATACAAATAAGGATGTGCGCATAGATAAGGAGTCTGGGGACGCAGGCAAAAGCCAAAGTAGCTTTCAAACGTGCTATTTTTGTAAGAGTAAATCCTCCCAAAAAATTATATGCTCATTAACATAGTATCAAGATGTACTATTTACAGCTACTTGCAATAGGAAAACTTTCTCTAGTTGTTTTAAATTCCAAACAGTTGGAATATGTCTGTCTAATTTTGGAAGAAAAATTAATATAGAATGGTTCAATATGTATTGGTCTCTGAAGCTTTTCTCCTATTCTCATGTACTGGCTTTTGTAATTAACTCCATGAATCTCTGAATTATTTGGTAAAAGAGAAAGTCTCAGCTATACTGACTATATATACTAACTCAATGTAATAATACCACATGCAGAGAGAAGTCATATTTTTTTTTTTATTTTTAATGTTCCATATATACACCATATGCTTACTCCCCCAAAGCATATTAATTTGGCTGACCTCATCATAAGTTCTAACTTCAAATATATAGTAATAAATAACAATCGTAAAATGAAATAGGATGATAATTTTTTTTTTTTTTAAGCAGGGGAGGTAGGAATTAATCGACCTGAGTCTATTACTTAGGCTGTATATACATTTATTATTAGGCTATATCTTAGTGTGTTTTAAAAGTATAATATTAGGGGATACAAATTATGTAAAAAAAAAATGACGTAAATTAATGTAATTTAAACACATTATATAACAATAAATAAATAAACGATAATTACATTTATTTTGTATCATAATTGCGTCAAAATATCACTATGTAATTTTTTTTATTTTATCATATGCAATTGCATCATTTAAGATTACTTTATTTAGAAACTTAAAAAAAGATAGCATTAAATGGTATTATAATATTTCAAGCCTTTTATATCTCACAATTGGCTTTATGCAGTTTCAAAAGCTCTATTATATTATAATTAAAATAATTAAAATTTAAGATTTCAACTTAGGGGATATTAATTACATAATTCTTTATGTAATTTTACTAGTCTAGTGGGGAGATTCAGCTTCTTGTGTAGCTTAACAGTTCGTGTCCTCAAAACACGAACAAAGAATAGAAAATATATATATTTCACATGCCATGTATGTAAACAATATATAGTTCTGATAGAATTAGCATAAGCCTTAAACACTAATCATTTGGAAGGAATAAATTTTATATTTTTTAAATAGACATTTAAATAGCTTTACATGAATTTCGGCCATTGTATATGGGCTAATAATTAAGGTCGATTAATTCAAACATTGACTAGAAACCCAAAAAGGAAATGTTGATTCCAAACTTTATTGTGTGCTATGATAATGTTTTATAATTAGCATTACTTTGTCGAGGTCATTAGTTAAACTTTCACTAATCATTATTATTTATTATTAAAGTAATTCTACGTGTGTTACTAATTAGTAACACACTTAGAAATATAATTTTTTTTATCATTAGACTATACATCAGTATAAAATGTTTTAAAATTATGTCTTTTGAATAAAATATTTTATACTGATGTATAGCTTAATAATAAAAAAAAATCAGATTTTTTTGAATATCTTAAAATAGATTGTGTAATCTTAATATCAAAAATTAATTACAATTATATACAAATTTCAGCAAAATCTAATATGAGAAATATTTTTGTTTTCGGAATTAAATCTTATAATGAAGGACTTTAGTTACATGCAAAACATGAAGGCAACAAGAATATGTGGAGGCCAAAAACAAAAGTACATGTAAAGGAATCCATCTTTTCCAAATAAATTAAAAAAAAAAAAAAAGGCTATGGAGCCCATAAACTCTTTATTCCAACAATTTGCTTCTCTCATTTTACATGATTCTCTCCAACACTAAGACCAAATCCATAGACCAGCTGGCCTTCAAATTTTTTGGTGTTTCTGTTGCCTTTTTCCTTGGAGACTTTCTACCTGCAGCTTCTATCAGCTCAGTATCTCCATCCCTCTGTTACTCTTCAGCTGTTGTATTGTTGCAGCCAGCTTGTGAACACTTCAAGGGTTTTCATGTCGGCCCTATAATGTTTTTGAGTAAATTCTAGCAGGGTTGACCATGTGAAATCCGGGTAGATCCTTGGATTCTTCCAGTCTACCAAATTTTTCGGTGGCTTCACCACCTTCTCCATGTTTGGACATAAAAAGAAAGCCAAAGATTTCCTTACTTTTTTATTATTTACCACTGCTCTGTGCAAGCAACTCTTAAAGATCCCATTTGATAATGCCTGCACAAAGTTACAATATGACGTTAATATTGGTAGGATGTGTAATCACCAAAATATTTTCTAATTAATGATTAAAATGTTAACTAATATAAAATGTTTACCATGAATGTGTCACCGATATTGACAACAAATGCTTGTGGATCGGGACGAATAGAATGCCATTTTTCATCCATGAATACTTGCAAGCCACCAACATCATCTTGATGAAGAATTGTTAAAGAGGTGGGGTCACAGTGAGGCCCTGTTCCTAGAGTTAAATCAGGTTTTTGACATGGAGGATAGTGATTCAATCTCATTATCGAATCATTTCCTTGAAAAAATTCTCTAAAATATCCTCTCCCTACCCCAAGACTTAACCCCAAAAGCTCCATAATCCCAAGTGAGAGAGTGGACATCGCTTCACAATATTCTTGATACACCTTCCTATTCAAAATAAATAAATAAATATATAAGTACTCTTACTTCTTTTCCTTTTACTTTTCCAAGAAAATTTATAATTAATTCAAGAAACTTACGGTACAGGTAGGTGTGTAACTGTTTTCTTTTTAACTTTTAAATTTGGAATAAAATGATAAATATATATAGATTCTTCCTTCTTACCCAAATTGTTTGAAGTCTTCACCCATCACGTTCAAGAAATATTCTTGGACAATATTGGAGAACTTATCGTCATCACAATATCGAAAAGAAAGTGTTTCTTTCCATGGAAGTTTTGAGGAGAACCTGCCAGTGAAGCTGCTAGCATATCCACAGTTCTCTCCTACATTTCTTTGTGCTCTTTGTTTCTCTGCCAGTGGCATACCAAAGAACATGTCCATACACTCATGTGCTTTAGCTATAAGTTTTGAATCAACTCCGTGATTAACAACTAGAAAGAATCCATGTTTCTTGCATGCTTCATTTACAAGTTGAGAAGCTTTTGAGGCAGCCAAAGGGTCTCCGGACAAGAAGCTGCCAATGTCGATAGGAGGAATTACAAGTTCCGGAGATTCAAGGCATGGTTTCTCATGTTCAGGCCAGATGAACTGAGAAGGTATGTTGGATTCATGTTGAAGAATAGATGCATCAAAAACCAAAGTTTCTTGTTGTTGTAGATCATTGTGTTTAGGTTTGTCAGTTCGGTGAGGAGGAGGAGGAGGAGACATTACTATATTTGAAATGCACTGACGGAGTGGAAAACAATATCAAGAAAAGTTGTTTAGTGAGAGGATGACAGCAAGGGCATGAGAGAGTTAAATTATAACAAGTTGAAAGGAAGAGGAAAGAAAAGCCAAGGCCGTTCTTTAGTAAGGTCGGTGAACAAAAATTATTGGAATCTTATTGTTTTCACTGTTGCGTCATTCCTCTCTTTGAGAGTGCTAGCTAGTCTCATACTTTGTCATTGTTATATATACTTCATAAACTATAATAATAATAATAATAATAATAATAATAATGATAATGATAATGATAGCATTATTGCCAAAGCATAAATTATTAGGATGATAATGATAAAATTATCTTATATATCTATAAAATATTATTAATAACTAATAATTGAATTATTTCCTTTTTAATATATTACTTTTAATTTCGTATATATATATTTTTTAAAATGAGAGATATTAATATGCAAAAAATTATTAATATTAAATAAAATAAGAAAATTACAACTATAAATTATTTTACTATAGTACTTTCAATGTTTCCATATTTATCTTATCTATTTATATTAAAAAGTATTTGAAATCTAATTTTATTTGCAGTTCTTAAAAAAAAATTGTTGATATTAATCATTTTTATAATCATTGAAAAAAAAACTATGTATTTAACTATTTTTACAAAATATTATGAAAAATAAAAAAAAAAAGTTTTTATTTGTAAGTGTTAAGAAAATAAAAAACTCTTTTTTATTCGTAAGTATTAGCTAGAGTATACATATAAAATATTATGAGAATTTTTAATACAATTAATTTACTTTTACTTTTATGAGCGTAAATATAACTTTTTTTTTAATTTTTTAATTTAATAATTTATATTTTTTTGAAAGTTGTAATTTCATTATTTTATTTGATATTAATAATTTTTTGCACATTAATTTCTCTTATTTTAAAAAATACAAATGAAGTGTAATTTGTTCAAAAGAAATAATTCAATTACCGGTTAAAATAAATTATTAAAAATATATAAGGAAATTTTAGCAAAGTAAATATAAGAATAATTTTATTAATTAAAAAACTACAAACAACTTTCGCTCTAATTCTAATAATTTCTGCTGTTACCCATTAATTACATTATAATAAGAATGTTAAAAAAAAAAAAAAAAAAAAAGGAGGTGGAGGACCTAGCTATGAGAAAGGAGGTTCTCTTTCTAGGATGCCAATTAAATTCCCACCAATTCTGGTTGAGATGTATACATGTTACATCGTGTGATGGACCTACTTCTATTTCACTTGTTATATATGTGTGTATGTGATTTGATTATTTTTCTTGAGAATACATGTGATGTGTGTGTATGTATTATTTTATATATGCAAATGCAGATATATATATGTATATATTCCCTGAACAAATGGAGCTGTAGAGATACATTTATATATACCCTGTCATAAAGAGGCTAGCTAAGCTGTGTATCGCATTATTGACTGATCTAGAACAAGATTGGCGGGTCGAGTCGCCGAGTCCCTTATATATTGACCCTTTTAAATTGGCCGTGAAGAAATTAACTTCATGAGATAGAGAAAAAGAGATATGCAAATCTGATATAGTGCATAATACGAGGAAATTTAATTTTGAGTTTGTAGATATTTATACTCTTTTTGTTTTAAAATATTTGTCATTTTAAATTTCGGTACACAAATTAAAAAGTTATTAAATAATTATAATTTTAAAGTAAAAGACTAAAATATTATTTTTTTAATTTTAATGTAAAGAAATAAAAACAATTGATGTAAATGTTTAGTAGAAAAATAAATAGATGATAGAATTAGAAAAAAATACTCTTTCTATTTCAAAATATTTGTCGTTTTAAAAAAATTAATTTATTTATCATTTTAAAATTTCAAAAATGTATTTATTATCTTTTTTTTTTAATTTACTCTTCATTTATTTTTTCATTAAATATTTATATTAATTATTTTCTACATCAATATTAATAAATAATTTTAATCTTTTTATTTTAAAATTATGACAATTTAATAATTTTTTAAACGATAAATATTTTAAAAAATAATAAATTCTTTCTTAAAATTATAAAACTATAGATATTTTGAAACAAAAAGAGTATTACACTTAGTACACAGAATAATTTGTATAACATTATTATCTAACATGATTGTAATTATTGTAAAAATAATTAATTAATTTGTTTGGTTTGTTGTTCTATTTTACCATTTAGACAAAGGTATAGGTAGCTGTTGAACGATAAAAAGAGTGACAATAAGTGCACTTGTTAAGTTGTGTACATGTCATCAAACTCTAAAAAGAAATGCTGATTTAAGAAACATTGGCAAGAGTCGACATATAGAGTGGAAGTAAGAAAGGTTACTCTCAACAATTCCTCAACTAGAATCTTAAGCCTCACCCAATTCCATTCCTCAACTAGGAATTGAGGTTGGAGGTCCACCAGTAATGGACCAGTAAAAAAAAAAAAAGGGCAATTACTAGTAGTAAGAGAAAATTGACCCCAAAAGGTAAACAAATACAAGTTGAACTATCTTTTTCATGCGAAAGAATGCAAAAGTCTAAACCAACTTGAGCCATATAGTGCAGCTTTATGATGTTGATTGATGATGAGAATGTACTGTTTTTTAACTTTCAAGTACCGTATATACGTGGTAGCAATCTACAGTATCTTTCTCTAACTAAAAACACTTTATACATATGAAATAATTATGACCCGTTTGAAATTGAATTTATCAAAATCTTTTTTCAATAAAAATTTTTATACTTTTTTAAAATTGCTTTTTAAAATTTTTTTTTAGTAAAAGTAGATAAATTGATACTTTTCATAGAAATAATTTTAAAAAAACAGTTTATAAAAAAAAATCAATCAATTAAATCAAAAAAATTCTAAAAATATTTTTTTAACTCCTAATAGCAATCACAAACACATCCCATATATACCATATATGTAGACCTTATTAATTGAGACCCATATATACCATATATGTAGACCTTATTAATTGAGACCTTATTTTACTTCAGTCAATGATTAATGGTTTCAATTTGCCCTCAATTCTTGCTTTCATGATTGAAAAATAATATATATGTATGTAAGGACAAATTGAAATTATTACCTATTGATTGTGAATTCATTAACAATTCTTATTAAGTTTTTAATATATATTTAGGACAATTAATCTTAAAAGTCAATTATTAAAATAAAAAAAATTATTTTTATATTAATTATTTAATATATTTATATTTAATCAATGTAAAATATTTTTTCATATTATATTCTTAACAATTCTTGAATATGTAACCAATCAATATTGATTAAAAAAATATTCTTATAACAACAATTATGAGTAATCTCTTATTTAATTCTTATTTTATGGTATTTTTGATAATTACTTTATTTTTAAACAAAGTAAGTCACTTTATTTATAAAAAAAATAGATATTTTATGAAAATTATAATTTTATTTATATTTTTTGTAAATTAAATTATTTTTTCACAATTTTACTTAATTGAGAAAAAATTTTAATTTCACAAAAATATGATTTATTTTGTATAAAATAATAATTAAAATATTATAATTAAGTTAATATGCTATTATATTTCATTAATTAAAAATGAAAAATACTATGATTAAGGTAAATTTTATAAGAAAATTGTGAATTTATGTTTTATACCTATAAATTTTATAAAAAAAAAAGTCTAATTTATGAAAAAAATATAAGAAAATTGCGAATTTATGTAAAAGAGCTATTTTTCATAATTACGAAATTATTTTTCTTTTTCATAAAATTATTATTTTTCAAAAAATAAGTCATATTTTCATAAAATTAAATTTTTTTTCAATTAAGAAAAATTATGAAAAAATAGTTTAATTTACAAAAAATATAAATAAAATTATGATTTTTCATTAAAAAAATAATTTTTTTAGCAAATAAAATAGATTATTTTGTTTAAAAATAAAGTAACCACGAAAAACATCTATATATTAATAAACTAATTATACATGTTGTATTAAATTTATCTTTTTAAATTAATTGCCATTCATTTAATTAAATTTCTGTCATTCATATATATGCCCAAACTATAATATAATCTGAACATCATATATTATAAATAATTTTTTTTATATTTAAAATATGTATGCTCAGATTTTTATTTTTTACGTGGGTTTGAAGTTGTATATATTTTTTCTAGCGTTAGAGAGGGAGAATCTATCTTAACTAAATTACTTAAGAAAATATAGACTTACTGCTATATTATATTTCAATATGCAAAATTGTATATATTTTGAAAATTAAGTTAATTGAGCTGATAATTTAGCTATTAAAAATTTGAATTTTCTATTTTTTTTTAAAATGCATATTTGAATTTGAATTTGAATTTTCTATTAACACTTTCAGTTTCAAATAAAGAGTGTTAATAAGAGGCATGAGATTAATAGAAAAACTAACAAGAGTTATGGAATTAATAGAAATATTATCTTTTATTACATATGCATGCATATATGGTGTATATATTTAAATTTTGATGTTAATATATATATATATATATATATATATATATATATATATATAATTGATCGACCTCTTCTTATATATATATATATATATATATATATATAATTGATCTACCTCTTCTTACAGTAATCCAATAGAAATGAACTTATATCACCAGCTTCTCCTTTTTTTTTTTTTTTTTTTTTTTTTGGCAAAAGGAAGTACATAAAATAAAAATCAAGTCCATGTACAAGATATATTTTGTCCCATCAAAAATACCAAAAAGTTGAAGGCTGGCCAACTCAAGAGAGGCTTAAATAAAAGGAGTTTGGTCTTCTATGAGATTTCAATCATGCAATTTTGCATAATAATATATTCATGTCTGTTCTTATATCATGCAATTTGCATATTCTTCTTGTCTATTTAATTAGTTTCGATACTTTTCCTTTAGCTTACTGAAACACAAAAATCTAGAATGCTAGTACGTACCTCTCCTCTTGAAAAGGGTAGTCCTCTTGACCCATCGAAGATGCTTCTTTTATATATATATATATATATATATATATATATATATAATGCTTAAAATTTCGCTAGGAGCCTCTTTTTAATGCACTGTAATTTTTTTCAGTCATTATTTTAATTATTTAATTAAAATGACGAGAAATTAAAAAAAATTATAATAAAGTGTGATCTGATTGATTTTTTTATATTTTTAAGAATGTGATAAGTGAGATATTTCACATTTAAATATCTAAAATCACAAATAATTATTATTAATTTGGTCAGAAATATTAAACAGAGGGGCTACTTCTATTGTATACTCTAATATATTTTGATTGAGGACTTAATATTTAAAAAAAAAAAAAAAAGTAGGAAGTTCTAAATTATAAATGTTGGATTTTTTGAATGGGCAATATTCTAATTATGTGCGTAATCACGGACCACGTATCGATATATTTCTTTACTTAATTAATTCACCTATTAATTATGGATGAGATATGATTGCTAGATAGAAGCCATAGCGAATCTGGGGCTTCTTAGTTTTGTGGAGAGTCATATAGAATTTTTATAAAATGTTTGGAGAGGCGAAAATTATTTTTTCATTCTACCAAAAAAAAATTATTTTTTCAAAAAATTTAGATAATTTTATAATATATATTAAGAATTTAAAAAAAAAAAAAATCTTGAGAGCAATTTTCACTCTCCCTAAGATCCACTATTGAATAGAAGCATTTCTCGAAAACAAGAATATGATGCTTAATTAATAATATCAAAATATGCTAACATTAACATTAAGACACATTAATTGCATTTGGTAGCTTAAGATATTTATTATAACAATCTCAACTTTTTTAATATTCTTCCTTGCTATGGGTCGATTATATTTTATACCCTCTCTATGTTGATTTCAAAATATTTATTGTTTAAAATTTTCGCATATAGATTAAGAAAGATAAATTATCATAATTTCACGATAAAAAAAATTAAAATATCATTTATTGATTAGAGAAATAAAAGCAATTGATGCAAATATTTAATAGAGGAATAAATGAAGAGTAAAATTGAAAAAAAAATAATAAATATCTTTTTGAAATCCTAAAATAACAAATAAATTAAAAAAAATTCTGTAACACGAAATATTTTGAAATCGAGAGAGTATATAATACTTCATTTTTCTCATTTTATTTGTGACATATTTTTCTCAGAAAGTTTAATAGTACATTAAATAACATATTATTTTTCATTTTATGCCGTTATTAAATGCAATCTTTAAATTTTTATATAAATTTTATGAGAAAAAATTAAATTAATATTTAAGGATAAAATAGGTATAAACAATAAAAAAAGGTGCTAAAATAGAATTTAAACATTTTAAAAAAGAAAATGGGTCAAATAAAATAAGACTGAGGAAATATGAAATATCTGCAAGGGCAATGAACTGGACATTTCTTGTCTTAAAGGAGTCTACCGCGAGCAAGAAAACACTTTATACTAACTATACAGCACACTGTAGCCATTATGTAATAATAATATACATATATATAGAGAGATAGAGTTTTCCACATACAAGAATTATCATCCACAAGAGTTTAATTTGTTAGTATGGTAATAGAACTTAGGCTGTGTTTAATTTGCAGAATAAAATGTATAAAGAATAGAATAATTAATTTTGAAAAATAAAATTAGGAATAGAATAATTATTTTAATTCTATATTGGTTTATAATATAGAATAATTATTCTATTCACATAAATGACCATAATATCTTTATAAATTAATTTCACTATTAATAATAAATTAAATATAATTTTATCCAATTTTATTTAAAAAATAATTTAAATGCATAATTAATAAAATTTTTATTTAACTCAAAATTTAAAAAATAAAAATGAAAATCTGAAAAAAAAAAAAACCGATAGTAGTGAATTTGAACTTGCCAATATTTTTTAAAGATAAAAATAGAAATACTCTATTTCATAGCCTAAAGAATACCAATTTTTTAATTTTTTATGGAATATGTATTTCATGAAAATTGTGGAATTGTTATTTCATGAAATTAGTATTATTATCTAAAATTTGAACCAAAGTTTAGAATAAATATCATATATAAAATAGCTATTTTATTCTTTAACTATTTTATGAACCAAATATAGTCTTAATTCCATATTTGTTCATCTTCATCCTCTCAGGCAAAGGGAAAGGTTGTTTTATGTTGTAGGAAATTGATATCTTTAATTATTTTTTGTTGTCAGTCAGTAATTGAAAATATGGTTTTGAATATTCTAATACACTTCATGTAGTTTTCTTACACGGTGGTAGTGATCATAAATCCAAAAATTAAGTCATTTTTTTATATACAAATATATAAGAAAGTTTTTAAGAAAAATGAGTTATTAAGATTTAAAACTCTGATATCATTCGCACAAGAAAAAATTATTAGAATATAATTCAAAAATTGTTAGTTCTTAGCAACCATGTTAAATTAATAAATTATGTCTTTGTTGAATTTTCTTTTACGTAATCTATATCCATTAAACCTTCATAGTTCTTACACTAAAAAATTGTAGAATATTTTGAAAATGAGAGATCCTAAGTGAGAAGAGATAGGGAGTGAATTAGATAAATATTTTAAATTATTTTGAATATTATATTCTCCATTGTAATAATAATTTTTATAAATATAATAAGAATAAGATTATCTTTTATTAGAATTGTTTATGAATCAAATCGAATAAAAATTTTCTCTTATCAAATTTAATTCGGCTTTTATATCTCTTATCAATATAAATTAGATATTAAAATTTAATAGCAGAAATTCGAATTAATTCACAGAATGAATTTTGGTATGTTTAATTAAATATGGTGATGTGACATGATTGATGTGTATATTTAATGAAAATTAATTAATAAGGATGAACAGAATTATTGGGGCTGATTAACCTCTCGTGTGGAGTGTGCGCATGCATGCTCCTTCGCAAGTCACAGGCTAAAGAACGAAAGAAACAACAATAAAGATTGCATCCTTACCGGTTTTTACGATGTTCTTTCACTTTTAAATGTTGCTAATTAACTAATAATGTCCCTTTAATCACTCTAATCGTTATCCATATACAAAATAATACTATATTATTATTTTTTATTTCAAAAAAAAATTATTACTTTAATTTTCTATTAATTGTCATGACGGTAATTCATAACTTATAATATTCTCTTTCAGCAGTATTTGTGCTTGAAATAGTAAAAGACAAAACATATAGATAGCTATGCAATTTCCTCTAATTATATCGTTCAAATCCAGTGTGGCATTGATTCTCTCTCTCTCTCTCTCCCTCTCTATATATATAGTTCAGTCTCGGTTTATTTTATTTCTGCTAGTTAGTGCCTAGGGTTCTATTACAAATATATTAAATATTTTCCTCCTGATAGAGAAATTTTGGGTTTTTATGTGTTGCAAAAAGTTAGCAAAACCGTTAGTAGATCTTTAATTTCTATAAAAAGGAATAAATTTGGTGATACTGTCTTTCTTTTTTTTCTTTTTTGTTGGGGAGGTTCTTTGTCTTGTTGAAAGGGCACCATTGGGTTTATTTTTCATATAATTATCGAATTTAAGGATACTATTTAGTACTCCCTAATAAATTGAGATCATAATTGCCTCCTTCTGTCTGTAATGTGAACATATTATCAATTTGTATAGTTACTTCTGTTTTTTGAATAAATCTACAAAATCAATATATATAAACTTAATTTTACTCTTGCAGTGGTGATACGGTCCATGAAAAACCATCAAACTAACCTATATTTCTTATTAATAATATTTCTTATTAAACTACTTTTTCATAATTCTTCTTAATTGCGAAAAAATATTTAATTTTATGAAAATACAACTTGTTTTTTAGAAAATAAATATTTTATGAAAAAGAAAAATAATTTTATAATTATAAAAAATGGCTCTCTTACGAAAAATTACAACTTCTTATATTTTTTAGTAAATTAGACTACTTTTATTATAAAATTTATAGGTATATAAATTTAAAATATTATCTTTATCATTCTCACATTTCCCATTTTTAGCATTTTTTATTTTTAATTAATGTAATAGTAAATTAACTTAATTAAAATACTTTAAATATTTTAATTATATTTATTATTTGTCACTATCTTACTGATTATAAAAAATAAAATTTTGTACTTTATTTTAAAACAAAATAATCTAAATATTTATCTATACGATGCCTTTTATAAAAAAAAAATTATGATTTTTTTTTAAAAGAGTACCATTTATATTTTTTATCCATAAAACTATTGTTTTATATGGAATAAATCATATTTTCATAATATTAAAACTTTTTCGCAATTAAATAGAATTGCCAAAAAAAAAATAGTTTAATTTACAAAAAAAAATATAATTTTTATTAAAAAAGTAATTTTTTTGGCAAATAAAATAGATTACTTTATTTAAAAACAAAGTAACTATAGAAAACATCTTATTTTTAAATGAAGTTTAATATTGCAAAAATTTACTATCAAAATTTATGGTTTTAATTTGAAATTTAACGTAAAATTAATATACAGAAATCAATTTAGATAATTTTATGACAAGGTAAGAGCATACATGTCACGTCCCGATCCTAAGGGCACGTGACCGGCACTAGGACACAGGACATGCACGTGGCTACCAGTGCCCGTAGTAAGTCTGACCCAAAACACAAGATAAAAAGCCCGCATCACACAACTGAAAAGTCCAGCTGGGAAGGGTTATGGGCCCAAACAAGGTAAGCATAACAAAAAAAAAATTCACGACATAACACAATTATCAAATTGGCCCAGCACCCAGTTATTCCATAATCCCAGAAATAAATAAATTACAGAAAAGTTCTGCTTAATCCCAAGGATTACATAACTGAAAATAACACAAAAAACTCAATTACAAAATGTAACATTGCGGAGTTCTAGAGTTTCAATTACAAATGTACGTCTATTACATGTATTCTTAATATCTCCATAATACAAATCACTGCCGAAAGAAAATTGGCAGTCTACTCAATTACAATTCCTTCCCAGCTCATTCCCTGACCTGAAAGCAACAAGATGAACAGAAATGAGCGTTCGACTCAGTGAATAATACCAACTAATATATTAAACTGGTATCCAACAGATAGAATCTAATGCACATGATATGCACCGTGTCATAGAGACAGACAAATCATCAAATCAAGCAAGGATGGGGTATGATCCACAGTACCACACTAATACTCAGTACTCAATATGGGGAGCCGATTCCCCTACTCTGGCTCTCTGAATCCAATAATCTGTCTCTTATGTCCAAGGGGTCCGGCCGTCACTGGTCTGCACCACGCAGCCCTGACCCGACTGACAGCAGCCCTGGCGATGAGCAGGCCCGGCCGACATCCATCAGTCATAGCTCATCTTCTGAATCTCATCATAATCCAAATCATAACCATAATAATCCCATAATCCTAAGTGGTACTGTATCCTCCCGACCTCCATCCATCAATCGCAACCATAACATGGCACATAATACAGAATATCAATTCATCACTCACAGTCAAATGTCACATGCTTATAGATGCAATAGTAATGCATAATATACGTAAATATATACACACAGCAATGCATATGAAATGGAAATAGAATAATATATCAGTGAGTATCACTCACCTAACTGTCGACGCTTCCGACTGGCTTTCCTCAGAAGAGTAGCCTGGGACCAGGAAGACGCCAGACACCGACACCTCGCAACAGAGAACATAAACACGATAAGAATTATACTCAACTCTAGAACAGACTCGACAACCTAACAAATACTCTAAAACCACTAAACATAGATTAACTCATAACTCAACTGAAATAGAAGGGTTCCGGGTTCACCTTCACAAATTCTGAACATACAGACATCGAGGATCGTGCAAGAATGTCGAAACATAAATAATGCACCTCCCCACGCGCCGGCACCACGCGCCGCCGCCGGTGGTGGCGGATCTGGGTAAACTCCACACCAGCAGATTCACCTCAACCCCAGGAGCCCAAAAACAGTTACCACTCGCCGGCACTCGCCCTCCAGCCACCGAAAAATGCCTCCAAAGCCACGGTTTGGTATTTTCCAATCTCCTCCTCCGGTGGTCCTCAGGGGGCAAGACAGGTACCAAAATGAAGCTCTCATCTCCAGGAGTAAAACGGCACCAAGATCGACGGATTCTGCTGCCGGAATTGGCCGAAAAAAGGAGTTGAAGTTGCGGTGGCCGGCGGTCCTTCTCTCCTCGCGTAGGCCGCCGTGCCGCCGCCGATCGTCGCACTGCCACCTCCCTCGAGGTTGCCGGTCCTCCTTCTACCCAGCGGTGGTAGCGGTGCTTGCCACCGCCCGCCGGAGCACCTCCAGCACCGACTCTCTCTCTCTCGGCTTCTCCCTCTCTCTCTCCTCTCTCCTGCTTCTGTTCTGCCCACTTTGTTCAACCAAAACGCCCCATTTTGGCTTCTTCAAACTAACCAATCCCAGCCTTCCATTCTTCTTTTCTAATTTTTGTCCAACCCCGTTATGTTATATATATATATACTAAACCATATTATACTATATACATGTATTTATATAAACATAATACCACATCTTTATATATACAAAATAATAATACTAATAATAATAATAATGGTAATGGCATTAATAATAGTGATAATAATAATAATAATAATAATAATGAAAATGATAGTAATAATAATAATAATTAACAATAATTCATAATTCACATATTAATAATAATAATTTACAACATATACTCATGAAAATATATCAATAACATTATTTACGATAATTATAGTAATTATATCGGAAATCCAAACTTTCGATAAAATACTATAGTCATACTTATAATATAATTAATACCTTTATTAATACTCAAATATCAAAATATAATCCAAAATACAATTCTCCAAAAATCCACATTAACATAATCATAATAATATGATATTGTAATATTATATCAAAATTGTCATCAATAACACATATTCAAATAATATGAATATTTATAATTTAATAAAATATAATTTCAATCTTATTTTAATAAGGAAAATGATAAAATAATATATTTATGTACGAAAATAGAATTTTATAAAATAATTGAAAATTCGGGGTATTTCAATCTTCCCTCCTTTAGAAAATTCGTCCTCGAATTTTCAAAGACAACAATTTACAACTACACTTCTCCACCACACTTCCACTGCGCACTCTGCTACACAGCCAAACCCAGGAAAGGTAGCAAAACAAAACAAGTTCAGCAAGACATAAAATTATACTTAAACCTCCAATAACATCCTTCTAATACCAATATCCAATCTATTTTCTTAAACCTTACAGCAAATACTAATTATTCCATATTTCTACACCTTTGATTTAATCACAGCTCACACTAACACAACCCTTGATTTCACATCAATCAATCATAACCTTAAACATATCTTATCTTTAAGTACTTATGAATACTAAAGCTGATATTAATGCCTAACTTCTTACTTCCATGTATTA
This sequence comes from Reutealis trisperma, assembly GCA_947687605.1. NCBI lineage: Eukaryota > Viridiplantae > Streptophyta > Magnoliopsida > Malpighiales > Euphorbiaceae > Reutealis > Reutealis trisperma. The sequence continues at coordinate 2,176,068 of CANTUT010000033.1, read as the reverse complement.
TTCATTACATCAACCAGATAAAACTCCAACAAATAATTCTAAGCTAATAAAACTCTTAATATTTTTTAATGCATTTCCAGACGAATAATTTTTACTTAATTTCTAATAATCTCGATAAATATTCTTATGTCTAATATCTCATCAAACTTGTAATTTCCATTAAATTTCATTGTGAGAATAAGTCCCATAGGAATTTCCGTAATCATTTCATCGAATAAAACACATCAATACTAAATAATTTATTTTCCACTCCTACTTGCTTTAACTAATTTCCTCAATATATAAATTTATAAAAATTTATTTCATCAATTTGAAATCAGCATATATGCCTACACACCAATTGATATACAAAACCATAAATTTTACCCTTTATCTCAGCATTCCTTAAATTAACAGAGTCATCAAGAAATTCTATTAACTCTAAGCATATTTTACACCATAAGTAATATACTAACCAGTAATTTACAATTTATTCAATACTTATTCTCTTGCTGTAAAATACTTTAACATCCACACTTAAACAGTTATTATCTCCCAACCATACACATTTAACCCATATCATTATCGTATTTCTGAAATTTTTCATCAACATCTTATGATTTTTCATATTCTTAATCTTTCTACTTATCCACACAAAATCAATAAATTTACTACTCTTACAGACACTTAATAAAAATCTCCATACATGATATATATCTGTCTTAATTTATGCCATTCCATTTTGATCTCAACTTAACCTATACACCTCATGAGTATGCTCAAATAATAACTCTACTAGATGATATAATAAAATTCCTTTCCTTAATAAACTCAGTACTTAATCCTTAATCCTTTCCACAATATAACATAGAATCTGATACCTCAAAATATTATCTTATTCCGAGAACTTCAATCCACTGCAGGTATATCCAAATTTATTTAAATGTGCAAAACTATTTAAAATCATTCATAAAAATTAAAACATTTTCACTTTTATTTTAGAGCTCAAAGTACTGTATCCAGGGATGCTACACAATATGCAACATTAATACAATGATCCATGAAGGAGATGATGAATGAATAATGACTTAGAACTTTATGATGCCTGACTCAATGAATGCAGACAGACATATACACTGGACATAAGTACAGAGTTCTAAAATAATAAATTCTCAAAACAAGTATTAAAAGCATACTTTAAAATCAATTATTATCTTTAAATTCAGTTAAAACATTCCATTCCCAAATCATTTACAATTTTGAATAAAATCATTTTATACCCTTCTGGATTAAGTTCTCGGAGATCCTCGAATTCCCGAATCATACAGCACTTAATATTCTATCCCTTATAAGATTCCAAATCATACCCTCTAATCATATTCTACTCACCCAAGAACCTTTATCGCCACAACATTCTACTAACATCACAAGGTTAAGAAAATCATAAAAATTCATCATAACATCACGTTAACGCTGAATTAGAAGCAAAGGAAACTCAAGACGACAATTGGGAATTCTATACTCCGCATGTTACAGAAACAATGACCCACAACACTGAAAACATAAAAGGTCACAAGATCTTTGCTCTGATACCACTTTGTCACGTCCCGATCCCAAGGGCACGTGACCGGCACTAGGACACGGGACATGCACGTGGCTACCAGTGCCCGTAGTAAGTCTGACCCAAAACACAAGACAAAAAGCCCGCATCACACAACTGAAAAATCCAGCTGGGAAGGGCTATGGGCCCAAACAAGGTAAGCAGAACAAAAAAAAAATTCACGACATAACATAATTATCAAATTGGCCCAGCACCCAGTTATTCCATAATCCCAGAAATAAATAAATTACAGAAAAGTTCTGCTTAACCCCAAGGATTACATAACTGAAAATAACACAAAAAGCTCAATTACAAAATGTAACATTGCGGAGTTCTAGAGTTTCAATTACAAATGTACGTCTATTACATGTATTCTTAATATCTCCATAATACAAATCACTGCCGAAAGAAAATTGGCAGTCTACTCAATTACAATTCCTTCCCAGCTCATTCCCTGACCTGAAAGCAACAAGATGAACAGGAATGAGCATTCGACTCAGTGAATAATACCAGCTAATATATTAAACTGGTATCCAACAGATAGAATCTAATGCACATGATATGCATCGTGTCATAGAGACAGACAAATCATCAAATCAAGTAAGGATGGGGTATGGTCCACAGTACCACACTAATACTCAGTACTCAATATGGGGAGCCGATTCCCCTACTCTGGCTCTCTGAATCCAATAATCTGTCTCTTATGTCCAAGGGGTCCGGCCGTCACTAGTCTGCACCATGCAGCCCTGACCCGACTGACAGCAGCCCTGGCGATGAGCAGGCCCGGCCGACATCCATCAGTCATAGCTCATCTTCTGAATCTCATCATAATCCAAATCATAACCATAATAATCCCATAATCCTAAGTGGTACTGTATCCTCCCGACCTCCATCCATCAATCGCAACCATAACATGGCACAAAATACAGAATATCAATTCATCACTCACAGTCAAATGTCACATGCTTATAGATGCAATAGTAATGCATAATATACGTAAATATATACACACAGCAATGCATATGAAATGGAAATAGAATAATATATCAGTGAGTATCACTCACCTAACTGTCGACGCTTCTGACCGGCTTCCCTCAGAAGAGTAGCCTGGGACCAGGAAGACGCCAGACACCGACACCTCGCAACAGAGAACATAAACACGATAAGAATTATACTCAACTCCAGAACAGACTCGACAACCTAACAAATACTCTAAAACCACTAAACATAGATTAACTCATAACCCAACTGAAATAGAAGGGTTCCGGGTTCACCTTCACAAATTCTGAACATACAGACGTCGAGGATCGTGCAAGAATGTCAAAACAGAAATAATGCACCTCCCCACACGCCGGCACCACGCGCCGCCGCCGGCTGGCCACGCGCCGCCGCCGGTGGTGGCGGATCTGGGTAAACTTCACACCAGCAGATTCACCTCAACCCCAGGAGCCCAAAAACAGTCACCACTCGCCCTCCAGCCACCGAAAAATGCCTCCAAAGCCACGGTTTGGTATTTTCCGATCTCCTCCTCCGGTGGTCCTCAGGGGGTAAGGCAGGTACCAAAATGAAGCTCTCATCTCCAGGAGTAAAACGGCATCAAGATCGACGGATTCCGCTGCCGGAATCGGCCGGAAAAAGGAGTTGAAGTTGCGGTGGCCGGCGGTCCTTCTCTCCTCGCGTAGGCCGCCGTGCCGCCGCCGATCGTCGCACTGCCACCTCCCTCGAGGTCGCCGGTCCTCCTTCTACCCAGCGGTGGTAGCGGTGCTTGCCACCGCCCGCCGGAGCACCTCCAGCACCGACTCTCTCTCTCTCGGCTTCTCCCTCTCTCTCTCCTCTCTCCTGCTTCTGTTCTGCCCACTTTGTTCAACCAAAACGCCCCGTTTTGGCTTCTTCAAACTAACCAATCCCAGCCTTCCATTCTTCTTTTCTAATTTTTGTCCAACCCCGTTATGTTATATATATATATACTAAACCATATTATACTATATACATGTATTTATATAAACATAATACCACATCTTTATATATACAAAATAATAATACTAATAATAATAATAATGGTAATGGCATTAATAATAGTGATAATAATAATAATAATAATAATAATAATAATAATAATAATAATGAAAATGATAGTAATAATAATAATAATTAACAATAATTCATAATTCACATATTAATAATAATAATTTACAACATATACTCATGAAAATATATCAATAACATTATTTACGATAATTATAGTAATTATATCGGAAATCCAAACTTTCGATAAAATACTATAGTCACACTTATAATATAATTAATACCTTTATTAATACTCAAATATCAAAATATAATCCAAAATACAATTCTCCAAAAATCCACATTAACATAATCATAATAATATGATATTGTAATATTATATCAAAATTATCATCCATAACACATATTCAAATAATATGAATATTTATAATTTAATAAAATATAATTCCAATCTTATTTTAATAAGGAAAATGATAAAATAATATATTTCTGTACGAAAATAGAATTTTATAAAATAATTGAAAATTCGGGGTATTTCAATACATATACATAGAAAGAGAGAGAGAAATGAAAAAACAATAGATGAATTCGAACACTTCATCAAATGCAATCTTTACAAGTTTTTAAAGATGATAAGTCATCTTCAATTCACCTGCCATTTTATTTTCTCACCTAGATTATTAAGATTTTAAAATTTAAAAGCACAAATTTATTCTAAAATTTTTTCCCCTCACTCTCAGTCTCTCTTTCATTTAATGATCCTCCTCTTCTTCGTCTTCACCTTCACCTTCAATTCGCTTCTCTGTCCCTTTGTCACTCAAGTTGTTTTGTTGTAGCCAGCTGCTGAACACTTCTAGGGTTTTCATATCGGACCTGTAATGTTTCTGAGTAAATTCCAGCAGGGTTGACCATGTGAAATCCGGATACATCCTTGGATTCTTTCCGTCGACTAAATTATTTGGTGGCTTCACCACCTTCTTCATGTTTGGACATAAAAAGAAAGCCATTGATTTCCTTACTTTTTTATTATTTACCACTGCTCTGTGCAAGCAACTCTTGAATATCCCATTTGATAACGCCTGCACCAAGTATATATAATTACTATACTACATATGATAAAAATATGTGAATTAATGTAAAAATTTTACCATGAATGTGTCACCGATGTTGACAACAAATGCTTGTGGATCGGGACGAACAGAATGCCATTTTTCATCTACGAATACTTCTAAGCCATCAACTTCATCTTGATGAAGAATTGTTAAAGAGGTGGGGTCACAGTGAGGTCCTGTTCCTAGAGTTAAATCGGATTTTTGACATGGAGGATAGTAATTTAATCTCATTATCGAATCATTTCCTTGGAAGAATTCTCTAAAATATGCTCTCCCTATCCCGAGACTTAACCCCAAAAGCTCCATAATCTCAAGTGCAAGATTGCACATCGCTTCACAATATTCTTGGTATACCTCCCTGTTCAAAATAAATAAATAAATACAAAAGTACTCTTACTTTTTTTTTTCCTTTTTCTTTTCCAGGAAAATTTATCATTAATTCAAGAAATTCATAGTATAGGTAGATATGTAACTGTTTTCTTTTAACTTTTAAATTTGGAATAAAATGATAAATATATAAAAATTCTTCCTTCTTACCCAAATTCTTTGAAGTCTTCACCCATCACGTTCAAGAAATATTCTTGAACAATGTTGGAGAATTTATCGCCATCACAATATCGAAAAGAAAGTGTTTCTTTCCATGGAAGTTTTGAGGAGAACCTGCCAGTGAAGCTACTAGCATATCCACAGTTCTCTCCTACCTTTCTTTGTGCTCTTTGTTTTTCTGACAGTGGCATACCAAAGAACTTGTCCATATACTCATGTGCTTTAGCTATAAGTTTTGAATCAACTCCATGATTAACAACTAGAAAGAATCCATGTTTCTTGCATGCCTCATTTACAAGTTGAGAAGCTTTTGAGGCAGCCAAAGGGTCTTCGGACAATAAGCTTCCAATGTCGATAGGAGGAATTATGAGTTCCGGAGATTCAAGGCATGGTTTCTCATGTTCAGGCCAAATGAACTGAGAAGGTATGTTGGTTTCATGTTGAAGAATTGAGGCATCAAAAACTAAAGTTTCTTGTTCTTGTAGATCATGGTGAGGAGGAGGAGGAGGAGGAGACATTACTACATATATTTGAAATGCACACACGGACTATTCTCATACTTATTATATATACATTAATAATAATAATAATAATAATAATGGTATTACCAAAAGCAGAAATTATTAGTGTCATAATAATAAAATTACTTTATATATCTATAAAATATCATTAACAAGGGATTATTTCCTTTTTAACAGATTAATTTCCATATATATTTTTTTAAATGAGAGTTATTATTTAAGGGTGATTATTTTTTATCAATTTCTTATGTTGTCAACTCTGTAATCTCCTTTTTTACCATTTTTTATCAATTACTTACCTTAACAATTCTGGGGTCTTTTTTTTTTTTTTTAAATTTCTTGCCTTGTTAATTATGTGATTCCTTTTTTTATCAATATCTTATCTTATCAATTTTTTGTCAATCTCTTTTAATGGAGAAATTTTTATATAGACTAAGTTTACCACCTCAATAATTCTTTTTTTGTCAATTTTTTATCTTATTAAAGTGTGATGAAGAAAATCTTAACGCTTATTTAAAATAAATGTTAAATTATGGAACTTTTCTATATTTTCTTCTTTAAGAAAAAAACACCTCGAGAATTAAATGTTATGCTAATTATGGAAACCTAATAATCCTGCTATAAAAAAATAACTTGGGCCAAATAGGAAGAAAACTTACTAAACCCATAATACTAATATATTTGGCCCAAATAGGAAGAAAACTAAGCGCACAATGCTAATGTATTTGAGCCAATAGGGAGAAAACTAAGCCCACGACACAATATATATCTTGGCCTAATAGGAAGAAAACTATGCCTTGCAATATTTGGGTCAAATGGGCCAGACAGGAAGAAAACTAAGCCCAGAATGCTAATGTAACACCATGAACAACGAGATCGTTTGGCGTTAAAAATTACCCTTTTTTTAACATTTCCATTGATAAGATAAATAACAATTGCTTGAATTAAACAGTATTTTTTTAGTTTCTCAGTTGCCAAGTTCACAGAGATTGGAATAAAATGGGTTACGTGAAATTAATGTCTTTTTGTTTCTTGAATTGTAAGATATAAAGCAGCTAAGCCCCATTGTTACAGATACCAATTTCCTAAAATAATCCGTTGTAAATAATAACACAATTTATGCACCAGAAATGTAAATAAATGTGCTATAATAATGGCTGCCCAACATTTTAAAGACAAATTATAGTTTTAGCACAAAGCTTCATGCTTTGTGGAGAGTTTTTCGCTTTGGATTATCGGGTATACTTGAAATCATAATCTTTTTGAGAATGGGCAGCTCTCATTTTCTTATCATTGCGATTTATTTACTCGAGTGATGTTTTCGTATTGGTCCAATGGGTAATTGTCAAAGAGAGCTCATGATTTTGAGAAGACTTTGTGTTAAGGATCTGTTAAACACGGCTCCTAAAGTGATTCTAGTGATGTGGTTCTTTCCTACAAGGGAGTAGATGAAGGTTAATATGGATAGGGCAGCAATAGGGTCTCCCAGTAAGTGTGCGGTGAGGGAGTGTTTAGAACTTTTCCTCGTTTTTCAAAGAGTTGCTTTTCTATTCTTTGAATTCTAGTTTCATTTTTGAAGCAGAACTCCTTTCAGCAATCTTTATTGCTAAGAAAGCTTGAAATATGGAATGGACCAAACTTTGGCTAGAAAGTGATTCGAAGTATGTGGTGCAGTATAACGTTTGCTTCTTGAAGTTTATCAATCCCATGAAAGCATCTCACGGCTTACTCTAGGTGCTTTTTATTCACTTAAAAGGCATGGATTTTAGAGTGTCTCACATTCACAAAGAGGATAATGCTATACACTTTCTCAGGATGCTCTAAAACTCGACTATTTAATTTGGTAACAGTCGTTCCCTGCTTTTTTATCCCCCTCTTTTGGAGTTTGATGCCCAAGGAAAAGATAATTTCATATTTGTATAGTTTTTCCTTTTCTTTGGTCTCCTCCTTACGGAGATTTTAAGCCGTTTTACCATATTGGATTGTATATTTCTTTTATTTATTTTAATAAATAAATTGACTTCGATTTATAATGCAGGTGTTAAGAAAATGTCTGTTTAATTGAGATGTTCTAGTGCACTTTCTAAAATTGTTAGCGAATAACTTTATTAAAAAAATTATATTTTTTTTAAATAAAGCATATAAGGAAATTTATTTATTTTACCTGCAATTTAATTAAGAAAAATTCGACCAAGTAAAAATAATTGAATCAAAATTGAATATATAATTAATGAAAAGATAATTTCTGTATTGATTTATAATTGATAATTCAAGAATGATCTGTTTCTTGAATGAAGGCTTACATTCAAGATATTTATAAACAATATTTCTATATATGAATTGAATAAGGATTCATGAGTTGAATTGAATCTGGATTACTTATATACGTATCCGTTTTAGATTTGGATAGCAAATTGTGGGCTAGAAACTTAAATATTTTATTATTATTGATTTTTAAACACATTTCCTTTTAATATATAGTAAAATAAAAATATCTATATGGTCATTTTTTGTCCCTCATCATTACCATTCCTAATTAAATAAATCTACAAAATCAATACATATACACTTAATTTTACTCTTGCAGTGGTGATACTTTCCATGAAAACCATCAAACTAACCTATATTTCTTTTCCAAGGATTTCACTATTAAGTAATACGTCTTATTAATACATTACCTATAATTAGATTTTTTATGTTTATTTTCATAGTCATTAACTATTATGATGAGATAATGCTATGTAGTTACCACAATTTGCACTTTGTATGAATTTAAATTTTATTAAAATATTCAAAGCTCAATTAAATTTTTTTTGAGGATTGACTATAACAAATTAAAATTCTTATCTTTTATATTTTTATATTAATTTATTTATTTACATGAGAGTATATGTTGTGTATGAGTGTGTGCATATATTCATGTGTGTTTCTATCACAAATTTATTGTTAAATACATGCTTATACATTCAATATTATTTTAAGGGTGCTTTTTATGGTTACTTTATTTTTAAATAAAGTAACATACTTTCTTTGGGAGGAAAATAATTTTTTTATGAAAAATCATAATTTTATTTATATTTTTCATAAATTAAACTATTTTTTCGTAATTCTTCTAAATTGTGAAAAATTATTAATATGAAAATATAACTTTTTTTTATAGAAAATAACAATTTTATGAAAAAGAAAAATAATTTTGTAATTATGAAAAATGGCTCTTTTAATAAAAATCACAACTTCTTATATTTCTTTGGTAAATTAGACTATTTTTTTATAAAGTTTATAGGTATATAAATTTAAAATATTACATTTATTATTCTAGCATTTTTTATTTTTAATTATAATACTTTAAATATTTTAATTATATTTATTATTTGTCACTATTCTACTAGTCATAAAAAATAAAATTTTATACTTTATTTTAAAACAAAATAATATAAAGATTTGTCTATATGATATCTTTTATAAAAGATTGTGATTTTTCTTAAAAGAATACTATTTGTACTTAAAAAATTATTTTTCTCATAAAATTGTTATTTTGTATGGAACAAATCATATTTTCATAATATTAAAACTTTTTTCACAATTAAGTAGAATTGCCAAAAAACAGTTAATTTACCAAAAAATATAAATAAAATTATGATTTTTATTAAAAAGCTATTTTTTTCATATAGGTTACTTTGTTTAAAAGTAAAATAACCGTAAAAAAGAAGAAGATTAATATTGCAAAAATTTACTTTCAAAATTTATGGGTTTAATTTGAAATTCAATCTAAAATTAATATATAGAAATCAATTTAAATAATTTTATGACTAGGTAAGAACATACGTATATATAGAGAAAGAGAGAGAAATGAAAAAACATGAGATTTTTTTGTCATATGAAAAAACAAGAGATGGATTCGAACACTTCATCAACTGCAATCTTTACAAGCTTTTAAAGATGATAAGTCATCTTCAATTCACCTGTCATTTTATTTTCTTACCTAGATTATTAAGATTTTAAAATTTAAAAGCGCAAATTTATTTAAAATTTTTCCCCTCACTCTCACACTCTCTTTCATTTAATTATCCTCTTCTCCTTCACCTTCACCTTCACCTTCAATTCGCTTCTCTATCCCTTTATCACTCATGTTGTTTTGTTATAGCCAACTGCTGAACACTTCTAGGGTTTTCATGTCAGACCTATAATGTTTTTGAGTAAATTCTGATAGGGTTGACCATGTGAAGTCCGGATAGATCCTTGGATTCTTCCCGTCGATCAAATTATTTGGTGGCTTCACCACCTTCTCCATGTTTGGACAAAAAAAGAAAGCCATAGATTTCCTTACTTTTTTATTATTTACCACTGCTCTATGCAAGCAACTCTTGAATATCCCATTTGATAACGCCTGTGCCAAGTATATATAATTACTATACTACATATGATAAAAAAAAGTGAATTAATGTAAAAAGTTTACCATGAATGTGTCACCGATATTGACAACAAATGCTTGTGGATCGGGACGAATAGAATGCCATTTGTCATCTACGAATACTTCTAAGCCACCAACTTCATCTTGATGAAGAATTGTTAAAGAATTGGGGTCACAGTGAGGCCCTGTTCCTAACGTTAAATCAGGTTTTTGACATGGAGGATAGTAATTTAATCTCATTATCGAATCATTTGCTTGGAAGAATTCTCTAAAATATGTTCTCCCTATCCCTAGACTTAACCCCAAAAGCTCCATAATCCCAAGTGCGAGACCACACATCGCTTCACAATATTCTTGGTACACCTTCCTATTCAAAATAAATAGATAAATATATAAGTACTTTTTAATTTTTTTTCCTTTTTCTTTTCCAGGAAAATTTATAATTAATTAAAGAAATTTATAGTATAGGTAGGTATGCAATTGTTTTCTTTTAACTTTTAAATTTGGAATAAAATGATAAATATATAAAAATTCTTCCTTCTTACCCAAATTCTTTAAAGTCTTCACCCATCACGTTCAAGAAATATTCTTGAACAATGTTGGAGAAATTATCGCCATCACAATATCGAAAAGAAAGTGTTTCTTTCCATGGAAGTTTTGAGGAGAACCTGCCAGGGAAGCTACTAGCATATCCAACATTCTCTCCTACATTTCTTTGTGCTCTTTGTTTTTCTGACAGTGGCATACCAAAGAACTCGTCCATGTACTCATATGCTTTAGCTATAAGTTTTGAATCAACTTCGTGATTAACAACTAGAAACAATCCATGTTTCTTGCATGCCTCATTTACAAGTTGAGAAGCTTTTGAGGTAGCCAAAGGATCTCCAGACAAGAAGCTTCCAATGTCGATAGGAGGAATTATGAGTTCCGGAGATTCAAGGCATGGTTTCTCATGTTCAGGCCAAATGAACTGAGAAGGTATGTTGCTTTCATGTTAAAGAATAGAGGCATCAAAAATTAAAGTTTCTTGTTCTTGTAGATCATTGTGTTTCGGTTTGTCTGATCGTTGAGGAGGAGGAGGAAGAGGAGAAGACATTACTGCATACATTTGAAATGCACAAATGGACTAGTGTCATACTTATTATATATACTTTAATAATAATAATAATAATAATAATAATAATAATAATACTAAAAGCAGAAATTATTAGTGTCATAATAATAAAATTACTTTATATATCTTGAAAATATTATTAACGACGGATTATTTCCTTTTTAATAGATTAATTTCCATGTATATTTTTTTAAATGAGAGTTACTATTTAAGGGTGATTATTTTTTATCAATTTCTTATGTTGTCAATTCTGTAATCTCCTTTTTTACCATTTTTTTTTATCAATTACTTACCTTAACTGAAATACCCTGAATTTCTATTCATTTTATAAAATTCTATTTTTGGTACGGAAACGTATTATTTTATTATTTTCCTTATTAAGGTAAGAATTGGAGTTACATTTTACTAAATTATAAATATTCATACTATTTGAATATGTATTGTTAATGGTAATTTTATTTAAGTATTATATATGTATATATAATTGGAGAAATTGTATTTTGATATTTGAGTATTAATAAAGGTATTAATTAATATTATAAGTTTAGTTATAGTATTTTATCGGATGTTTGGATTTCTGTTATAATTACTATTATTACAAATAAATTTTATTAATTGAACTATTATTAGCGTTAATAGTATTATTGATATATATATGAGTTTATGTTGTAAATTGTTATTATTGTTATTATTATTATTAGTATTGTTGTTGTTAATATTATCATTTTTATTATTATGATTATTATTAGTATTATTATTATTATTGTTTTATATATATGTGTGTTAGTTTTATATTTATATTAGTATATATATAATTATAATTATATGTTAGTATTGTGGAAGAAAAGAAAAGAAAAAGGAAAGGAGAGGGTGGTTGTCATGTGGGAAAGGAAGAAGAAACTGGAGAGGAAAGAGGAAGCAGACAGTGGAGAGAGAGAGAGAGAGAGAGAGCGCGCGATCGGGGTGATGGTGGGCCATTCTCCAGCTGGTGGTGGGTTGCACCGCCCCCTCCAAGTGGCAGCCCACCTGCCGACGAGTGCGTGGGAGCTGGCAGCGGCGGAGATCATCGACGGGTGGCAGCAGACGCGCTGGGAGAAGCTCCGCCGGCGCCGCAACTTCAAATTGATTTTTCGGCCGATTTCGGTGGCTAAATCTGGCGATTTTGGTGTCATTCAATTCCTGAGGATGAGAGTTTCAGTTTGGCACCTACCTTGCCCCCTGAGGACCACCGGAGGAGGAGATTGAATAATGCAAAATCGCACCTTTGGAGGCATTTTTCGGCGACTGGAGGGTGAGTGATCTGGGATGTTACAGATGTTATCAGAGCAAAGGGAATCATATGGGCGACGAACCCTATTCTGAGGAACTCTCGTGCATGATCAGCAGCGAAGTGTGACTCTCCGCCTCGGAGCTTATGGCTTTTGGACTAGCCCGAATGGGCTATGTCCCATGAGTGCTCTGATAGGTACCATTTTTTATTGTCCTGGAGGGAGAAAGCCCCTGACAAAAGTGGTATCAGAGTAGAGATCTTGTGACCTTTAATATATTCAGTGTTGTGGGTCCTTATTTCTTTAACATGCGGAGTATAGGATTTCTAATCGTCTTTTTGAGTTTCTCTTGTTTCTAATTCAACATTAACTTGGTGTACTGATGAGATTTTCATTATAAGTGAGCCTAATGCTTATCTGTTAAGAGTTAATACAATTGTTAATTATCAGTTAGGAAGTATAAGAGATATGGTCATGTTAGTGATATCTTTATTTTTCTTGATTATTAGAGTATCAAGTCTGGAGATTTGCTTTGTCAGTATTCTGTAATACTGGGAATACTCTATTACCTAAAAGATAAAATAAGATAAGCCCTAGCTTGCTTTATTTTTGTTTATTCCATGAAGTGATTTGATCATTTCTAGTCACATGCAGATGAACATTTGTCACCTTAGATAAAGTTGAGGACTGTAGTTATTTGACTAATCTCATCAGTTATATCCAGACAAGACTTTGTTATTAGCTAAACCAATTTTCAAGGAAAGTTTACTGTAGTTTTGTCGGTAAGGAAACTGAGTTTGTTATTTATTGGAGGCGCAGGTATTAGGTAATTCACCATCTAGTTCTAACTTTCTTCCTCTTTTGAAAATTTTCTCTTGACCTACTAGTTACCCTTTTTCAATATCAGCTTAATTTTATGGCATCTTTTTCATCTTCCTCTTCCCCTGGACCTGATCATTTTCTTTACCAAGGCCTTCCCCCAGAGTTCCAAAGTAATATTTCTGAAAGAGCCCTTAAGAATTTAGCTTTTGAGCAAATCTTTAAGTATCAAACATGTCTTATTCGAAAGTATGGCTCTCGGTTTGTGAAGGAACTAACTATCCACCCTGATTATCCTTTTATGAGGCCATATGCTTTCATGGATATGACAGTGAATTCATTTTGGATATGGCCTAAAGAATTCCTTTGCTTTCTATGGTATTTCCTTCATCTCTATCATATTGCTATAGAAATTCAACCTTTTCATTTTCTGTGGTATATCCAATGTTTGGATGGCAACAATGCAGCTAACCCATATTTGGTTACCTTTCTGCGTTGGTTTAACCCTTTGGATCAGTGGATGAGGTTTCATATCACGAGTTTGGGTAAGTCTTTTTGGACAGATGGTCTCAATGTTCGAACTATGCTGATTTTTCATCGCCCTTATAGTGCTGTGAGTGATCTTTCAGGCACTTGTATGGTTGTGAATCCTCAAGTTCTTATCTATAAGTCTTGTTATTTTTCATTTTATAAGGACATCTTTGATTATTCAGACGAGATTACCGCCTTTCAGCACTTTATGTGCGAGAAAAACAATGCTCCTTTGCGTGAGATGTGGCCCCCAAGTGAACCTGATGCTCCATGGCGGGATTTTTCTCCTGAGTACTGTTGCAAGATTAATAATGCTCTAGATGATTGGGTTCAGAATTGTCTTAAGGAATTGTACCGGAGAGATGGTCCTCAGCCCATAGTGCCTAATGATGATAAGTTTGACCCCACCAATCATATTTGGACTCACCTTATGGAACCTTCTTTAGACTCTACTGAATTTGATGAGACAACCTTCTTCAACCAGTATGATGATGATGATGATGATATTATGAATTTGTTTCCCTCGCATGAGCCTATCAAGAAGTGATAGGTTAAGAAATTTGTTGTGGATGTCAGTGGTAGTTATGGTATGAGACCTGCTAGGTTTGCAGGGTCCTAGATCTGTATATGTATATTTTCTTTTCCTTGTTGTGATGGAATAATTTTCTTTTTCTCCTTGGTTTTGATGTGTGGAGGTTTATTGAGGCAGATAATGGAACTAGAGACACTGCTTCAGTAGGTTGTATAACCCTAGGTGATGTACCCCTTTTTCTGTATAAAGTTATGTTTAATATAGTATATAAGAATAGTTAAGTATTGGTATAGTTTGCATAATTCTTAATGACTGTGATGATTTAGGAGTTCATAGATTTAAGTGAAATTAATTTGATGATTATAAGGTTTATTAAGTTGGACTATTCTAATGAAATAGAACAAAGATTGTGATATGGTTTTAGTTTAGAATTTAAGAAATATAAGAAATTGAATCTAAGAATTTCCGAGAACTTAATCCAGAAAATGGTACAAATGATTTTGTTCAAAATTTTCAATGATTTGGAAATGGAATGTTTTAAATGAATTTAAAGATGATAAATCATTTTAAAGTATGATTTTAATACCAGTTTTGAGAATTTATTATTTTAGGTCTCTGTACTCGTGTTAGTGTGTCTGTCTGTCTCCATCTGTTGAGTCATGCATTATAAAGTTATTAATCATTATTCATACATCATGTCCTTCATGAATCATTGCATTAAGATTGCATATTGTGTAGTATCTCTGGACACAGTATCTTGAGTTCTAAAATAAAAGTGAAAATATTTTAATTACTACAAATGATTTTAAATAGTTTTGCGAATTTAAACAATTTTAGATATACCTGAAGTGGATTTAAGTTCTCGAAATGAGATAATATTTTGAGGTATTAGATTTTATGCTATGTTGGAGGAATGACTAAAGATTAAGTACTGATTTTTATTAAGGAAAAGAATTTTAGTATGCCATAAATAGAGTTATTATTTGAACATATTCAAGAAGTATATATGTGTAAGTTGAGATCAAAATAGAGTGGCATAGATTAAGAAAGACATAAACTGTGCATGGAGAATTTACTGAGTGCCAGTAATAGTAGTGAATTTATTATTTTTATGTGGATAAATAGAAAGATTAGGAATATGCAATATAATGAGATGTTAACGGAAATTTCGAAATAAGATAATGTTATGGGTTAAAAGTATAGGGTGGTGAGGCAATAGCTGTTTAAACTATGATGTTAAAGTATTTTAGAGAAAGAGAGTAAGTCTAAAATAATTGTCAGCAGGTAAGGTATGTTTAGAGTTAACAGAATTTCTTGATGACTCTGTTGATATGAGGAATGGTGAAATGAATGGTAGAATTATTGGTTTTGTATATCAATTAGTGCGTATGCATATATGTTGAGTTCCAATTGATGAAATAAAGTTTATATATATATTGAGGAAATTAGTTAAAGCAAGTGAGAGTGGAAAGCAAATTATTAAGTATTGATATGTTTTACTTGATGAAATGATTAAGGAAATTACTATTGGAGTTATTGTTATGATTAAGTATAATAGAAATTATAGTTTGATCAAATTGTAAACATGATAATATTTATTGAGATTGTGAGAAATTAAGTAATACTCATTAGTCTGGAAATGAATTATGGAACACCGAGAGTATTATTAACTTAGAATTATTTGTTGGATTCTTATCTGGTTGATATAATAAGTAATAAATGGGAATGATAAGTTAGGCCTTAATATTAGCTTTAGTATCAACAAGGGCTTAAAGATAAGATATGTTCAAGATTATGGTTGATTGAATGTGAAATCAAGGGTTGTGTTAGTTTTAGCTGTGATTAAACCAAGATATAGGAATAAAGAATGATTAGCTATTGCTGTAAGGTTTAATAGATTAGATATTGTTATTAGAATAATTTTGCTAGAGATTTAGTTGAAGTTGATCTATTATGTTACCTTACCTATGGGTTAGATTGTGTGTTGGAGTGCACAGGGGAAGCGCAATAGAGAAGTTTAATTGTAAGGTGTTGTTTTTGAAAATTCGAGGATGAATTTTCTTAAGGAGAGAATATTGAAATACCCTGAATTTCTATTTATTTTATAAAATTCTATTTTTGGTACGGAAACATATTATTTTATTATTTTTCTTATTAAAGTAAGAATTGGAGTTACATTTTACTAAATTATAAATATTCATACTATTTGAATATGTATTGTTAATGGTAATTTTATTTAAGTATTATATATGTATATATAATTGGAGAAATTGTATTTTGATATTTGAGTATTAATAAAAGTATTAATTAATATTGTAAGTTTAGTTATAGTATTTTATCGAATGTTTGGATTTCCGTTATAATTACTATTATTACAAATAAATTTTATTAATTGAACTATTATTAGCTTTAATAGTATTATTGATATATATATATGAGTTTATGTTGTAAATTATTATTATTGTTATTATTATTATTATTATTATTATTATTATTATTGTTATTGTTAATATTATCATTTTTATTTTTATTATTATTATTATTATTATTATTATTATTATTATTATTGCTTTATATATATGTGTGTTAGTTTTATATTTATATTAGTATATATATAATTATATTTATATGTTAGCATTGTGGAAGAAAAGAAAAGAAAAAGGAAAGGAGAGGGTGGTTGTCACATGGGAAAGGAAGAAGAAACTGGAGAGGAAAGAGGAAGCAGACAGTGGAGAGAGAGAGAGAGAGAGAGAGCGCGATAAAGGTGATGGTGGGCCACTCTCCGACCAACGGTGGGTTGCACCGCCCCCTCCAAGCGGCAGCCTACCTGCCGATGAGTGCATGGGAGCTGGCAGCGGTGGAGATCGTCGGAGGGTGTGAACCCTCAAAAATGCACCTCCAGTGGACCGTCTTTCAGTTACGAATCCACAGAATCAAACAGAGCTTGAATCGGAGCTGAAACGAGCCCGAAACAGCCAGAAACGGACTAAGCCGTGCGAATGGTGCTGGGAGGCACATTTTTCGTGCTGCCCAGGAGGCGGCACGCATCCCGTGCTGCCTGAATCATGGCCGTGCTACCTGCGTGGCATCAATGTGATGCCGGTGTTCTGGCGGGGCGCCAGACGGCCGGCGCATCAGCCGTGCCGCCCCTGCCACCGGAGCCACCGTCCGTACCGCCGGCTTCTCCTCTGGAAACTCTATAAATAGGAACTTCCTCTAGCCTCATTTGACACGATTTCCAACAGATTCTAAAGCATTCTAGAGCATTTCAAAGCAATTGAGACATATTTCAAAGCATATTTTCGTTCTTATACTCACACATTTGCTGCTTCTAGATCCAGATTCCAAGCTTCCTTTGAATTCAAGGTAGAGTGGAGATTCGGAGCAAAACTAGTTTTATTCGTTCGAAATCCACGAAAAACAAAGGTATAATCTCTTTCCTATTTTAAAATTCTAAATTCAGATTTAGAATTCTCTTTAGGTCTAAAACTGAAAAGATCTAAAACTTATTAATTTAAGAATCAGAATTAAGTTAATAAGCAAACCAACACATTTTTAAAACCCCTCCTTCGCAAGAAGGAAGAACTGCGTGGGGTTTGATTCCTATTCAATAGGATACGCAGGCTGCCATTCTGAAAGGCATCAACTCAAAATCTTTTATCAATATTGTTTTCCTTTTTATTTTGATTTATTCATATTAATCTTTTGTTTGTAATTATTTTTAGTTTATTTTTGGGAATGTGTGCTTTTCCTAGTACCCATAAGGGCTGGAGAAAAGATCCCATTTATTTCATTTGTTTTGGTATTGTAATAATTAAGTAGGATTTATTTTGCTTATTTATTTATTATTGTCATTCCATCATATTATATATCTGTTCATTCATCATTATATTCTCGTTTATGCATACACAAAAATTCATTTTTCAAAGTTATTTTGCATTTTTAGCCAAACTAAAGAAAAATACATTTTCTTAACTGTGTAATTACCAAAACCTGATCCCTGAGCCCTCATTGGTCACTCGCGGATTGGTGCATTTTCCATTGGGATAAAATCAAAACATTTTTGGAGTCAATCAATTTGGGTTTTCTTTAATTTTCCCAATTAAAATAAGTAAATTAAAGTGGCGACTCCCTTTCACAACTGTCATATTACAAAAAATCAATTTTTTGAATTTATAGCGAGTTCCAATCATGGAGTTTCTCCCAAAGAGCATTTCGATTCCTCGGCGGATCGGACCGGTGCTCTGGCGAGGCCTCACAACGGGTGGCGGCAGACGCGCTGGGAGAAGCTCCACCGGCGCCGCAACTTCAAATTGATTTTTCGGCCGATTCCGACGGCGAAATCGGGCGATTTTGATGTCATTCAATTCCTGAGGATGAAAGCTTCAGTTTGGTACCTACCTTGCCCCCCTGAGGACTACCGGAGGAGGAGATCAGAAAATGAAAAACCGCACCTTCGTTTTCTGGTGGCTGGAGGACGAGTGATCCAAGACGTTACATTAACAATTCTGGGGTCTTTTTTTTTTTTTTTTTCAATTTCTTACCTAGTTAATTATGTGATTCCCTTTTTATCAATTCTTATCTTATCAATTTTTTATCCATTCTTATGAATGTTGATCTCTTTTAATAGAGAAATTTTTATGTATACTGAGTTTACCACCACATCAATTTCTTTTTTTGTTGATTTTTTATTTTATTAATTATGTAACAAGGTTTTTAGATCTGATTCGATTTTAAAATCGAAAAAAGCAAAGAGTCACGGATTAGAAATCCAACCAAAGTTGAACCATAATTAAATTAAATATATAATATATATTATAAACAATATATTATAATTAATTTTACCTATTAAAAATAATAATAAATAAAAATATATCTAAATAAAATAAATTTATTAAGTAAATATTAAATAACAAATTTATTAAATAATATTTGAAATAAAATTTTTAAATAATAAAATTTATATTAATAAAAATCATGATGTTTGGTAATATATACTCACTCCATTTCAAAATAATTATCACTTTAAAAATTTTATTTTGTTTCAAAATATTTGTTATTTTAGGATTTTAAGAAAATATTTATTATTTTTTCTCAACAACAGATCTGACAACTCATAATAACTACTCTAGAGTCTGTTAAACATAATATAACTTATTTAATGATTGAAATATAAGAATTTTGGGTTAATCTTCATGAATTTCGGTCATACGGATGTCGAGAGCCGTGCCAGAATGACGAAATGGAGCTGCTGGACTGCCTCACGAGCCGCCGCTGCTGGTGGCGGATTTGGGTGATCTCCACACCAACAGGCTCACCTCGACGCCAGGATCATGAAAACCACAGCCGCTCACCCTCAGTCACCGCTGTTTCGCCGAAAAACGCCTTCAAATGTGCGATTTTATATTTTTCAATCTCCTCCTCCGGTGATCCTCAGGGGGCCTAATTGGTACCAAAAGGAAGCCCTCATCCTCAGGAGTTGAACAAAACCAGAATCGCTAGATTTTGCTACCGAAATTTGCCGAAAAATCAAATTGAAGCTTCAGCGCCGACAAAGCTTCTTCTAGGGCGTCTACCGCCTCCTGTCGACGATCTCAGCCGCTGCCAGTTCCCAAGTGCTCATTGGCAGGTAGGCTGCCGCTTGGAGGTGGCGGTGCAACCCACCGCCGGCTGGAGAGCGGCTCACCGCCTCCCAGATCACTCTCTCTCTCTCTCTCCCTCGCTCCTTCTCTGTCTGTTTCTTCTTTCCTTTTCCTGTCCTTCCCCGCTCCCCACGTGACCCACCACCATCTTCTTTTCCTTTTTCTTTTTCCTTTTCTTTTCTTTTCCTTTTCACCAACAACACTAACATATAATTATATATATATAACACTAACACACACACACACACACACACACACACACACACATATATATATATATATATATATATATATATATATATATATATATATATATATATATATATATATATATATATATATATATATATAAATCAATAATAATAATACTAACCATAATAATACTAATAATAATACTAACAATAATGATAATAATAATAATAATAATAATAAACCATAGTTTATATAATAATGATAATAAGAATAATTTATAATTTACATACTAATAATTCAATCAATAAACTTATTCACAATAATAATAATAATTATAATAAAATCCCGAACTTCTGGTAATGTATATAATTAGCAATATAAGTTAGATTAATCAAACATAATATTTATATTCAAATATCAAAACATAATTTCTCCAATAATCATAATAATATACATATATAATATTATAATAAAATTACCATTAATAATACATATTCAAATGGTATAAATATATATTTATTTTAATAAAATATAACTTTAATATTTGCTTAAATAAATAAAATAATAGAATAATACATTTCTGTGTAAAAATAGGATTTTAGAAAAATAATTAAAAATTCAGAGTATTTCAATTATACTCTTTTTCCTTAGTCAAGTTTTTGTCCTATAGAGTTTTCTTAGACAAAGATTTTAATGAAACAATTTATGTAATGATAAAATAGCACATGAAATGTACTATTTTTCTTAGCTATGTTTTTTTTTCCTACTGGATTTTCTAATAAGGTTTTTAACGAGGCATATTCATAGCTCAAGTAATATCTTAAGGGAGTACTATAAATAAATTATTATATGTGGATATTATTTAAACATCATTAAGTATATGGTTTGACAACTTGGCATATTTGTTTACAAAGACACTTCTTACAATCACATTTGAAAAGTTAGTCAACAAAATTAACATGTGTCAGCTAAGAGATATTTGATAGAAATTATATTTTCATGAGGGGGAGATTTTAGTGCATTGTACTCTTTTTTCCCTTAGCCTAGGTTTTGTCCCATTGGATTTTTCTGGCAAAGTTTTTAACGAGACAGTATTATGGCGCAAATTCTTACAAAAATAATGTACTTTTTTTTCTTCACTAAAATTTTTTTCCCACATGGTTTTTCCTTAGTAAGGTTTTAACGAGATATATTCTTTGTAAAAGACATTAAGGGGGAGTATTATGATAAATTATATAATTTAATTGATATCTTTTCATATACATGAATATTCTAGTTTTCATATTAGTATTGATTGTATTTTACTCATTGGAAAAGTTTCCTATTTATTTCTCTTCTGTACTCTACATAAATGGCCTAATATTATTGAATGGAAGAATTAGAAAAACTATTTTTTTCTCTATATTCTTTATTCTTATTCTTCTTCATTATATTTATAACAATATAATATTTTTTTAAAAAAATATTATATCCTAATATTTCATAAATTTAAGTATACAAACTAGTTGTGCATCAATTAAATTATAAATTCATAAAAGAAATGAAAAAAATTGAAAAATATAACATATAAATTAATTAACACATTGAAATTTCTAATTTATTTAAAAAGAAAATAAAAAGAAGTAAATCTATTGGTTCAATTGATTTAGTAAATTAAACTTCTCCATTGAACCAAGAATCAAGAATTGAAAATCTTTATATTTTTAACCGAACTAATTTGATCATTTTATTTAACTAAATTGATTTAACCGAATTACTCAGTTTGGTTTGGTTAACCCATTTTTACCAATTAATACTCACCCTACATAAAATAATGATTTGGCAAAAAAAAAAAAAAACATAGAATAATGACTCTTCAAATTTTTATTTTTTATTTTAACTTTTAAACGGGCTATATAAGTTTAATAATCTTAAAAATAATTTAAAATGGACCTGTTATTAAGTATAATTGGATTTAGAATTTTTTATTATTTGACATTTTTTTAATAGATTATTTGTACCCGCTTAAAAATATTTTCATTTCACCAACTTATTTTAAATTTCAATAAATTTATTTATTCTTTTATCATGTTCACATTTTTTATATTTATTTTTGCTTCTGTCATTTTTAAGTAAATTTACAATTTTTTTCTCTCTCCAAAAAAATTTAACAACCAATAAATATTTCTACCTCTTCTTTTGTATTTAAAATGTATAAATAATAAAATAACTATTCTTAATAAATAGAATAGGGTATAAATAAAATAATTATTCAAATTCTATAATTTGATTTATAGTATAGAATAATTATTCTATTTACATAAATGACCATAATATTGTTATAAATTAATTTCACTATTAATAATAAATTAAATATAATTTTATCAAATTTTATTTAAGAAATAATTTAAATGCATAATAAATAAAATTTTTATTTGACTTAAAATTTTAAAAATAAAAAATGAAAATAAAAATTTGAAAATAAAAAAAATAAACTAATAGTAGTGAATTTGAGTTTGCCAATATTTTTTTATGGTAAAACTAAAAATACTATATTTCATAGCTTAAAGAATACAAATTTTTTAATTTTTGTGGAATATGTATTACATGAGAATTGTGGTATTGTCTAAAATTTAAACCAAAGTTTAAAATAATTATTTCATATGGAATGACCATTTTATTTTTTGGCTATTTCATGAACTAAATACAACATTAATTCTTTATTATTTCATCTTCAATCCTATCAGGCAAAGGTTGTTTTATGTTGTTGAAAATTGATATCTTTAATTATTTTTTGTTGTCAATCGGTAATTAAAAATATGGTTTTGAATATTCAAATATACTTCATATAGTTTTCTTACACGATGGCAGTGATCATAAATCCAAAAATTAAGTCCTTTTTTTTATATACAAATATATAAGGAAGTTTTTAAGAAAAATGAGTTATTAAGATTTGGAACTCTGATATTATAAAAAAAATTATTAGTTCTTAACAACCATGTTAAATTAATAAATTATGTCTTTGTTTAATTTTCTTTTATGTAATCTATATCCATTAAACTTTCATAATTCTTACACTAAAAAATTGAAGAATATTTTGAAAACGAGAAATCCTAAATGGAAAGAGATAGAGAGTGAATTAGATAGATATTTTAAATTATTTTGAATACCATATTCATTACTGTAATAATAATTTTTATAAATATAATAATAATTATGAACAAATAAGATTATTTTTTATTAGAAGTGTTTATAAATTTTTCTTTAATATAATTTGATCCGACTTTTACATCTCTTATTAATATAAATTAAATATTAAAATTAAATAGTAGAAATTATAATTAATCTGTATAATTTTAGTATGTTTAATTACATATAATGATGTGAAATGATTGATGTGTATATTTAATTGATTAGGATGAACATAATTATTAGGGCCGATTAAGCTCTCGTGTGGAGTGTGTGCACGCATGCTCCTTTGCAAGTCGCCCGCTAAAGAACGAAAGAAACAGCAATAAAGATTGCGATTGCGTCCTTATCGATTTCCACCATTACAAAAAAAAACCCTATAGCCACTCTTTTCACGCCACACTTCGTTGGAGCGTAGAGATAAGAACATTTTCAATAGATTATATATTATAAAGAGTTATTCCAAAATATGAATCCAATAAGTTTTTTATTTTTTAAATATAAAATAAATAGTTGGTTTAACTCTTTATTCTATATTTTAATTTTAATTAAAGCACTCTAAATTTTTATACGCTTTATTAATTGATTTTTTAATAAAAAGAGAAAAAAAAGTATAAAGAAGAGGAAAAAAAATTAAAACTATTAATATTTATGATAAAAAGTAAAATAAAGAAAAAAATACGAATAACTCATTGGATTTAAAAAAAAATTCATTTTTTATATTTAAATATGCTATTTATTATATAAATATTATTTTTTAAAATAAAAAGTTTCATTAAGAATGCTCTAATTTAATTAATATTAAATATTCACCACGTTTTATCAAAGTGTGGCAAAAATTTTATATTTAACGACACTTTTAGTTGTGGTTGATCATTAAAAATACAATAATACTATATAATTCAATATTTTTATCTTAATTTCTTATTTCAATTGATGTGATATTATTGGATTGGAAAATATTTTATATAATATACTTTTAAAAAAGAAATCTAACAAATAAAATAATAATATATCAATTAAAATAAAAAATTAAAATAAAAATATTAAATTATATAGTATTTTTTTTTAAAATAAGTTTATCCTTCGTCCACGCGTAGAAACGTGGTTAATTTTATTAATTGCCACCAAACTGGCCCTAGAATTCGCTAAAATTATGTTTTCTCACTCCAATTATTTTTCCATTTTTCTGGTCTCTCTCTACGAGTGGAGCCCTAAAATTTTAAAGCAAAACAGCTGCTCTTTACATTTTTCCACTGTCAATCTGTTAGCTATTCTTTCATTCGGTTCTCCACTCCTTCATCTATTTGTTTGATTTCCTCTTTCTCTTTGTTTTCTTCCTCCATCTATTATTCTTGAAGTTTTTTCAAGTAAACCAAAGCCCTTCTCTCTCTCTCTGAGTAAGAGATTGCCATCGAAGACGGCCGTTAGCAGATAGCCATTGGAGACAATTAGTTTATGCAAATTGGTACCTTTTTTTACTTGAATTTTATTGAACAGGGAAGCAATTTCAATCCCAACTATTATTTGGGAGCTATCCACGCATTAGGGTTTTGGTAAGTAATAGTGCAAATTAGATCTTTCAATGGTTTAATGTTCTAGTTAATATTTAAATATGAGCAAATTTGATGAAATTTTTTGGGTTAGGTTTTATTTATATTATTAATTTGTTTAATTGATTTTTTTTAATGTTGTTCTTCTCTCTTGTTTTGAGTCTATCTGTGTACAGCGTTTGATTTTGCTGTTTTGGTTGCCATTTAAATTTCGCCGTTCATTTGAGGAAGTTTGCAGATCAATGTTTACTTCTTTTTTTATTTTATTTTTTATTTCTGTTTAATTTTGTCCATTTTCTGCGCCGCCTTTTTTGCTTTGATTGGGCTAATTTTGGGTTTGTTTCTTTCAACCGAGTTTCTTATCTGCCGGATTTGCTAGGTTTGGTTAGTTCTGCTGGAATTGCTCTTTGGGCTGCAGGGGTTACACTTTTAATTTGCTGTAAGTATTTTTTGGTGCATTTGATTTAGCTTAATTGTTGCTGCTGGGATTTGAGTAATTGCTCACATGCGGTTTTTGCTGTTGAAAATGGTTAATTGCTGGGATTTTGAGCAATTGCTGGTGCTGGGATTTTGGGATAAAAGATTGTAAGAATTTATGAAACAGGGTGTGACTAGCGTGTGACCTTAATGATTCTTTAAGCATGATGAGGGTGGAGATAAAGTGTGATTACTTAATACTGCTTTTATATTTGCAGAACTTGATTGCTGCCACTGTATTGTTGAAATTTAAAGTAGATTGCTTGGAAAATTGGATCTCTTGAATCTATTGAAATTCAAGAATATTAGCAATTGAAGTCTATGATTTTCTATACTGCATGTTGTAAAATTTATCCTTGCTGGCGAATTAGATAAGAGAAAACATGGTCTCATGGTTTTTGGTTGGGTGTATCTATTTTATGGAACTCTATTAGAATTTTTTTTTTCTTTTAATTGAAGCGAAGTAAAATGATTTTAGATTAAAAACTTTGACGCTGATTGTGATACCATTTTGTGTCTTTCATTGTAAGGGTTATATTCTTATGTTCTTGTTACAGAAATTCAAAGAGAAGGAGAAGCAAAGAATAAATGAGTTGGAAGAGTTAAAAGAGGAAAGCATATGTGCAACTGGAGAGGCGGCTTGTGATGGTATGGGATTGGAGTAGGGACGTTAACTAGCAAACTTAGAACTTAAAAATCTTAAGCTATGAAGACTATATATATAGACTTAATAGATGTTCAAGTATATAGAATTGGAGATTGTAAACCTTTTAAATTTGTATTCATTCAATAAATTTGTAAATTCAAATATTATAAATTTAGTAAATTAGCATGTTATAAAAAAAATTCATAAATTGTGATAAATTTTATTACATATTAGTAAATAAAATTTTGACAATTAAAAAGTAAAATAAATGACCAATTCTGTAATGTGGACATTTAGCCACGCTTTATAATGTGGCCAATTTTGTAATTTTTTAAATTTAGTCTTTCATATAACCACACTTTAAAGCGTAGTGAAGTTGTTCATGCTTTGAAGCATGGTGATATACTAATGGGTACATTGTTCCCCGCTGCTTCGCTGAAGTGTGGGCAGATTTGTGCCCACGCTGCATTTAGCCACCCGTCAGACCACGCTTTGATTAAGGGTGGGGATAAATTTGTCCACGCTTTAAAGTGTAGTAGTCATGTTGTATTTTTAGCGTGGGTAGAGACTTATTTTCTTATAGTGTAGGATATTCTTTAACTTTTAAATGTTGCTAATTAACTAATAATGTCCCTTTAATCACTCTAATCGTTATCCATATACAAAATAATACTATATCATTATTTTTTATTTCAAAAAAAAATTATTTCTTTAATTTTCTATTAATTGTCATGACGGTAAAAAAAATTAATCGTGGCATTGATTCTTTCTCTCTCTCTCTCTATACATATATATAGTTCAGTGTCGGTTTATTTTATTTCTGCTAGTTAGTGCCTAGGGTTCTATTACAAATACATTAAATATTTTCCTCTTGATAGAGAGATTTTGGGTTTTTATGTGTGGCAAAAAGTTAGCAAAACCGTTTGTAGATCTTTAATGTCTATAAAAAGGAATAAATTTGGTGATACTGTCTTTTTTTTTTTTTCTTATTTTTAGATGGGGTGGTACTTTGTCTTGTTGACAGGGCACCATTTACTTTGTCTTGTTGATAGGGCACCATCGGGTTTATTTTTCATATAATTATCGAATTTGAGGATGCTATTCAGTACTCCCTAATAAATTAAGATTATAATTGCCTATTTAATACTCCCTAATTATGAAACGTATAAAAAATATTTGGTCCAAATAGGCAAATGACTTACGAAAACCCACAATACTAAATATTTGGCCCAAATAAGAAGAAAATTAAGCCCACAATGCTAATAGTTCGGCCAATAGGAAGAAAACTAAGCCCACGACACCAATATGCCTTGAAATATTTGGGTCAAATGGGCCAAACAGGAAGAAAACTGAGACCAGAACGCCATAAACAACGAGATTGTTTGGTATTAAAAATTACTCTTTTTTTAACATTTCCATTGATAAGATAAATAACAGTTGCTTGAATTAAATAGTATTTTTTTAGTTTCTCAATTGCCAAGTTCACAGAGATTGGAATAAAATGGGTTACGTGAAACAAATGTCTTTTTGTTTCTTGAATTGTAAGATATAAAGCAGCTAAGCCCCATTGTTACAAATACCAATTTGCTAAAATAATCCATTGTAAATAATAACATAATTTATGCACCAGAAATGTAAATATATGTGCTATAAAATATTGAGATAAACAAATTATTCGAAAAACAAAACCCAATAATAATGGCTGCTTAACATTTTAAAGACAAATTATAGTTTTAACACACAGCTTCATGCTTTGTGGAGAGTTTTTTGCTTTTGGATTATCTAGTATACTTGAAATCATAATATTTTTGAGAATGGGCAACTCTCATTTTCTTATCATTGCGATTTATTTACTCGAGTGATGTTTTTCGTATTGGTCCAATGGGTAATAGTCAAAGGGAGCTCATGATTTTGAGAAGACTTTGTGTTAAGGGTCTGTTAAACACGGCTCCTAAAGTGATTCCAGTGATGTGATTCTTTCCCACAAGGGAGTAGATGAAGGTTAATATGGATAGGGCAGCAATAGGGTCTCCCAGTAAGTGTG
Organism: Reutealis trisperma; assembly: GCA_947687605.1. Lineage (NCBI taxonomy): Eukaryota > Viridiplantae > Streptophyta > Magnoliopsida > Malpighiales > Euphorbiaceae > Reutealis > Reutealis trisperma. The sequence goes on along the minus strand of CANTUT010000033.1, from coordinate 2,147,888 downwards.
GCGGTGAGGGAGTGTTTAGAACTTTTCGTGGTTTTTCAAAGAGTTGCTTTTCTATTCCTTTGAATTCTAGTTTCATTTTTGAAGCAGAACTCCTTTCAGCAATCTTTACTGTTAAGAAAGCTTGAAAAAATGGAGTGGACCAACCTTTGGCTAGAAAGTGATTTGAAGTATGTGGTGCAGTTGTTTGCTTCTTGAAGTTTATCAATCCCATGGAAGCATCTCACGGCTTACTCTAGGTGCTTTTTATTCACTTAAAAGGCATAGATTTTAGAGTGTCTCACATTCACAAAGAGGATAATGTTATACACTTTCTCAGGATGCTCTCAAACTTGACTATTTAATTTGGTAACAGTCTTTCCCTGCTTTTTGTCCTCCTCTTTTGGAGTTTGATGCACAAGGAAAAGATAATTTCATATTTGTATAGTTTTTCTTTTTCTTTGGTCTCCTTCTTATGGAGATTTTAAGCCGTTTTACCATATTTGGATTGTATATTTCTTTTATGTATTAAATTGACTTCAATTTATAATGCAGGTGTTAATTAATGAAGTGTTAGTTTAATTGAGATGCTCGAGTACACCATCTGAAATTGTTAGCAAATGGCTTTATTAAAAAAAATTACAATTTTTTTTGAATAAAACATACAAGAAAATTTATTTATGTTATCTACAATTTGATTGAAATAAATTCAACCATATAGAAATAATTGAATGTGTAATTGATGAAAAGATGATCTCTATATTGATTGATAATTAATGATTCAAAAATGATCTGTCTATTGAAAGATTACATTCAAGATATTTATAAAAAATATTTCTATATATGAATTGAACAAGGATTCTTTGAGTTGAGTTGTATCTAAATTACTTATATACGTATCCATTTTGGATTTGGATAACAAATTGTGGGTTGAACTAGAAATTTAAATCCTTTATGATAAGAAATTTTTAAACACATTTTCTTTTAATATATGGGAAAATAGGAACCTCTATGTGGTCATTTTTGGCCCTCATCATTACCATTCCTAATTAAATAAATCTACAAAATCAATATATATACACTTAATTTTACTCATGCAGAGGTGATACTTTCCATGAAAAAACATCAAACTAACCTATATTTCTTTTCCAAGGATTTCACTATTAAATAATATCTCTTATTAATACATTAGCTATAATTAGATTTTTTTATGTTTATTTTCATGGTCATTAACTATTATGATGAGATAATGCTATGTAGTTACCACAATTTGCACTTTGTATGAATTTAAATTTTATTAAAATATTCAAAGCTCAATTAAATTTTATTTGAGTATTGATTATAACAAATTAAATTTCTTATCTTTTATATTTTTATATTATTAATTTATTTACATATGAGTATATGTTGTGTATGAGTGCATGCATATATTCATGTGTGTTTCTATCATAAATTTACTGTTAAATACATGCTTATACAATCAATATTATTTTAAGGATGCTTTTTATGGTTACTTTATTTTTAAATTAAATAACCTACTTTATTTGGGAGAAAAATAACTTTTTTTTTTTACGAAAAAGCATAATTTTATTTATATTTTTTTATAAATTAAACTATTTTTTTTTTGTAATTCTTTTTAATTGTAAAAAAATCTTTAATTTTATAAAAATATAACTTGTTTTTCAGAAAATAACAATTTTAAGAAAAAGAAAAATAATTTTGTAATTATAAAAAATGGCTCATTTATAAAAAATCATAACTTCTTATATTTTTTAGTAAATTAGACCTTTTTTTTTTTTAAATTTATAGTTATATAAATTTAAAATATTATCTTTATCATTCTAGCATTTTTCATTTTTAGCATTTTTCATTTTTAATTAATATAATAGTAGATTAACTTAATTATAATACTTTAAATATTTTAATTAAATTTATTATTTGTCACTATCCTACTGATTATAAAAAATAAAATTTTGTATTTTATTTTAAAATAAAATAATTTAAATATTTGCTTATACGATAACTTTTATAAAAAGATTGTGAATTTTTTAAAAGAATACCATTTATAATTACAAATTTATTTTTTACATAAAATTATTGTTTTGTCTGGAATAAATTATATTTTCCTAATATTAAAACTTTTTCTGCAATTAAGTAGAATTGCAAAAAAAAAAAAAAAGTTTGATGTATGAAAAAATAAAATAAAATTATAATTTTTATTAAAAAAGCTATTTTTTCATAAACAAAATAGATTACTTTATTTAAAAACAAAGTAACAATTAAAAATATCTTATTTTAAGAAGAAGTTTAATATTGCAAAAATTTACTATCAAAATTTATGGGTTTAATTTGAAATTCAATGTAAAATTAATATATAGAAATCAATTTAAATAATTTTATGACAAGGTAAGAACATATATATATATATATATATATATATATATATATATATATATATATATATATATATATATATATATACAGAGAGAGAAAGAGAGAGAAATGAAAAAACAAGAGATGGATTCAAACATTTATCAACTGCAATCTTTACAAGCTTTTAAAGATGATAAGTCATCTTCAATTCACCTGTCATTTTATTTTCTTACCTAGATTATTAAGATTTTAAAATTTAAAAGCGCAAATTTATTTAAAAATTTTTCCCCTCACTCTCACACTCTCTTTCATTTAATTATCCTCCTCTCCTTCACCTTCCCCTTCACCTTCAATTCGCTTCTCTATCCCTCTGTCACTTATGTTGTTTTGTTGTAGCCAACTGCTAAACACTTCTAAGGTTTTCATGTCTGACCTATAACGTTTTTGAGTAAATTCCAGCAGGGTTGACCATGTGAAGTCCGGATAGATCCTTGGATTCTTCTCGTCGATCAAATTATTTGGTGGCTTCACCACCTTCTCCATGTTTGGACATAAAAAGAAAGCCATAGATTTCCTTACTTTTTTATTATTTACCACTGCTCTGTGCAAGCAACTCTTGAATATCCCATTTGATAACGCCTGCGCCAAGTATATATAATTACTATACTACATATGATAAAAATATGTGAATTAATGTAAAAAGTTTACCATGAATGTGTCACCGATATTGACAACAAATGCTTGTGGATCGGGACGAACACAATGCCATTTCTCATCTACGAATACTTCTAAGCCATCAACTTCATCTTGATGAAGAATTGTTAAAGAGGTGGGGTCACAATGAGGCCCTGTTCCTAACGTTAAATCAGGTTTTTGACATGGAGGATAGTGATTTAATCTCATTATCGAATCATTTCCTTGGAAGAATTCTCTAAAATATGCTCTTCCTACCCCTAGACTTAACCCCAAAAGTTCCATAATCTCAAGTGCGAGACTACACATCGCTTCACAATATTCTTGGTACACCTTCCTGTGCAAAATAAATAGATAAATACATAAGTACTCTTACTTTTTTTTTTTCCTTTTTCTTTTCCAGGAAAATTTATAATTGATTTAAGAAATTTATAGTATAGGTAGATAACTAACTTTTTTCTTTTAACTTTTAAATTTGGAATAAAATGATAAATATATAAAAATTCTTCCTTATTACCCAAATTCTTTGAAGTCTTCACCCATCACGTTCAAGAAATATTCTTGAACAATGTTGGAGAAATTATCGCCATCACAATATCGAAAAGAAAGTGTTTCTTTCCAAGGAAGTTTTGAGGAGAACCTGCCAGTGAAGCTACTAGCATATCCACAGTTCTCTCCTACCTTTCTTTGTGCCCTTTGTTTTTCTGACAGTGGCATACCAAAGAACTTGTCCATATACTCATGTGCTTTAGCTATAAGTTTTGAATCAACCCCGTGATTAACAACTAGAAAGAATCCATGTTTCTTGCATGCCTCATTTACAAGTTGAGAAGCTTTTGAGGCAGCCAAAGGGTCTCCGGACAAGAAGCTTCCAATGTCGATAGGAGGAATTATGAGTTCCGGAGATTCAAGGCATGGTTTCTCATGTTCAGGCCAAATGAACTGAGAAGGTATGTTGGTTTCATGTTGAAGAGTAGAGGCATCAAAAACTAAAGTTTCTTGTTCTTGTAAATCATTATGTTTCAGATTGTCTGATTGGTGAGGAGGAGGAGGAGGAGGAAGAGACATTACTACATATATTTGAAATGCATAGACGGACTAGTCTGATACGTATTATATATTCTTTATTAATAATAATAATAATAATGGTATTACCAAAAGCATAAATTATTTATTGTCATAATAATAAAATTACTTTATATATCTATAAAATATCATTAACAAGGGATTATTTCCTTTTTAATAGATTAATTTCCATATATATTTTTTTTAAATGAGAGTTATTATTTAAGGGTGATTATTTTTTATCAATTTCTTATATTGTCAATTCTGTAATATATCTATAAAATATCATTAACAAGGGATTATTTCCTTTTTAATAGATTAATTTCCATATATATATTTTTTTTAAATGAGAGTTATTATTTAAGGGTGATTATTTTTTATCAATTTCTTATATTGTCAATTCTGTAATCTCCTTTTTTACCATTTTTTTATCAATTACCTTAACAATTCTGGGGTCTTTTTTTTTTTTTTTTTTTTTCAATTTCTTACCTTCTTAATTATGTGATTCCCTTTTTATCAATTTCTTATCTTATCAATTTTTATCCATTCTTATGAATGTTGAACTCTTTTAATGGAGAAATTTTTATATAGACTAAGTTTACCACTTCATCAATTCCTTTTTTATCGATTTTTTACCTTATTAGTTCTATAGCAAGGTTTTTAGATCTAATTTGATTTTAGAATTGAAAAAGGCAAAGACTCAAGAATTAGAGATTCAACCAAAGTTGAACTGTAATTAAATTAAATATATAATAAATATTATATCCAATATATTATAATTAATATTAAAATTAATATTACCTATTAAAAATAATGATCAAGCTTATTTCGACCAAACAAATAATAATGAGACGGGTTGAATGAAATTGAATTAAATTGATATAAAGTAAAGTAAAATCTTAGAAAATTTTATTGAATGTAGCTCAACTATCATATATTGGGATCTGTCTTTTAGGCTTTAAAACTAAGGTATTTATATGTAGCAGGTCCCAATTTTGTTTGAACTTTATTATACGAGCAAATAATGGATTACCTTTTTTTGAGCATAGTCTTGGCTTATTTAGTCTCTCATCAAATAACAATAAATAAAATTATATCTAAATAAAATTATATCTAAATAAAATAAATTTATAAAATAAATATTAAATAAAAAATTTATTAAATAATATTTAAAAAAATTTTAAATAATAAAATTTATATTAATAAAAATTATGTTGTTTGGTAATATATATATATATATATATATATATATATATATATATATATATATATATATATATATATAATTTATTAAATTTAATGAATGTAATTTTTTTTAAAAAAATTGATAAATATAATTTGTCAAAGGAATTTAATTTACATGTTAAAAAATAAAATCCAATGTAGTAGACTAGGCAAGCAATTGCCAAAACTCAAAAAGGGCCATTGATATTCTCAATTACAAAATTACCGTGCATGGAGTACACGTGTCATAGTCAAGCCAAACATAATTCAAAGAATTGTTGTTTAGCTAAACCTAATTACGGTAAATATGTATACTAAGGTGCATGGAGTATACGTGTTCCAAAATAATAATAAACCTAACTTTGATTTGGCTATTGTTGGCATGGCAAGGAATCTAATCACCTTCTCCATCTCTTTTCTCTGTTTATCTTTCTTCTTAGTCAACAATTGACTTTGTATGAGAAAGAAACTCAAACCCAAAACAATCCCTACCGCAATTTCTCATATTTTCTCTGTTTTCTTCATGGCATCTTATGGTGGGTTGGTCTATAACTCACCATCACAACAACAAGAGGTGTTTCAATGACTTAAAGACCTACCATTAGCACCAGAGTAGCATCATACTCTAGCTGAATTTCACTACAACAATGATTTTCCTTTTTTAATTGGCCAAAAATATTTTCATGACCCGGTCACCAGATGTTTGCAAGGTTTACCGGATTTTTTCCTATTTTCACCTAAGCTGGGTTTTAGAATAATTTCGGTTTGAGCAGTGGTCCGGTTCTCGATTTTTTTATTGAATCAGCCAGGCACTTTTATTTTTTACCTTTTTTACCATTTTTTTTTTACTTTAACAATGACGTGGTCCCTTTTTTATTAATTTTTTACCTTATCAATTTCTTATCTCACCAATTATGTGATTCTTTTTTTTATCAATTTCTTACCTTATTAATTCTGTAACTATTTCTTACCTTATCAATTCTATAATCCCTTCTAACCCTATAAATTCTGTAATTCCTTATTTTATGAAAGATAGATCCTTTTTAGGCTTAATATGAGTTTTTTTTTTTTTTTTTTGAGAAAAGATAATCTTTATTTCATGCAAGAAAATAAAAAAAAATGGAAGAATTAATAAATATTTCATGTTTGGTGGTTTCAAGGATAAGAAAAGATATTAATCATTGAAAGTTATTATTGATAATAAAAAATTATTTTTATGCAGATATATATATGATTCTCTTAATTTTGAAGGGAAAAAAAGTGAGGATTTACGATGTAAATAATCCCTTAATTTATTTTCTTTAATTTATGTATATTCATCAAACTCCCAAAATAAGGGGTATTTTTATCCCACTCCCAAAATGAGGGATATTTTTTATCCTAGTCCATTTCCTTTCTTTTCTCTTCTTATTCCCACTCCTAAACAACACTTAATGATGATTCCTTATCATCAATTCTATTTCTTATCTTATCTATCTTTTCTTTTCTTTTGTTTTTTTTTGTTAATTTCTTATGGTGATGATTCCTTATCAATTCTAATATGAAATTGTCCCCCTCTTATTTTTTTGTTAAACCCTTCTTATTTTACTCTTATAATTAATCATTATGAAATTATCCACCCAAATACTTTATATATTTCGCATAGACATGTTTATTAACCTCTTTTTTTTACTGATAGATTTTTATTATTTTTATATGTTAAAAGTAATCTCATATTGATTGGGAATAAAATAATATAAATAGTTAATATATGATGAGAGTTTATCATTTAAGTGGCTAATTCTAGTCATTTTAATTAAGTTGGCCTAAAATCCCTCTATTGTTAATTTCTCTACACACTTTATCCATTTATCTTTGAATTTAACCTCTTAAATAAAAAAATAATAATATGATATCAAAAGTGATTTAGCTTGGCTTAGTTTCTTGATTTTTTGATTTTCTTTCTCAATTTTCAGTTTTGACAGCACAGTTCAGTATTGCTACCATATTTCGAGGGAGAGTATTTCAAGTGTCAACTGGCTATCCCCAATTACACTTAAGGGGAAGTGTTAGAGGAAGTCTTATATTGAAAGTGGCTAAAAATACTCAAGTGGCGAGAACCAACTACCTAACTGTCTAGTTTTAATCATTTTAGTTATGACAATGCTCAATATATATACCAATATGAGTTGTCTGTATTTCAATTTCTTTCATGGTTTCCCAAGATGGATGTCCAATCTTAGTTTGCCAGTGTCTAGTTTAAATGACAATTGGAAATGGACAATTATTCCCAATTGTCACTTATGAGAAATTACTAAGAGTAATCTCACATTAATTGTGAATGAAATAATATAAGTGGTTAATATATAGTGAGAGTCTATTATCCAAGTGAGTAGTTATAGCGTTTTAATTATAGCTAGCCCAATATCCCTCTATTGTTAATTGTTTTACACTTTATTCATTTTTTTAGGCAATTTCACAAATTAACTGTTACATACTTAAGTATAATTAAACTTAATGAAATGTAATAAATGAATTAAAATTCATAAAACTCTCTTTCCTTTTCTCTCTCCTTGAAATTCTCAGTCCTCGTCCCTTTGATTTTTGCTGGGGGTAACCTCCGATGGCTTTCACCTATAATGGGTCCTTTTTGCTTTCGATTCTAATAGGGTATTTTAAGTTTTAGAGTCCGTATTTCTCTTTGCCCTTGTTTGATTTTCACGAGATGAACTATTTATCAACATTTCTAGGCTTGAAGGCTAGTGTGAGAGGGAAGAATTAACTAGATCTGGCTTTTTATAAAAAGATTGTGATTTTTTTTATAAGTACCATTTATAATTATAAAATTATTTTTACATAATTATAAAAGATTGTGATTTTTTTTAAAAGAATACCATTTATAATTACAAAATTATTTTTTACATAAAATTATTGTTTTGTCTGGAATAAATTATATTTTCGTAATATTAAAATTTTTTTTGCAATTAAATAGAATTGCAAAAAAAAAAATAGTTTGATGTATGAAAAAATATAAATAAAATTATAATTTTTATTAAAAAAGCTATTTTTTCATAAACAAAATAGATTACTTTATTTAAAAACAAAGTAACTATAAAAAATATCTTATTTTAAAAAGAAGTTTAATATTGCAAAAATTTACTATCAAAATTTATGGGTTTAATTTGAAATTCAATGTAAAATTAATATATAGAAATCAGTTTAAATAATTTTATGACAAGGTAAGAACATACATACATATATATATATATATATATATATATATATATATATATATATATATATATACAGAGAGAGAGAGAGAGAGAAATGAAAAAACAAGAGATGGATTCAAACATTTATCAACTGCAATCTTTACAAGCTTTTAAAGATGATAAGTCATCTTCAATTCACTTGTCTTTTTATTTTCTTACCTAGATTATTAAGATTTTAAAATTTAAAAGCACAAATTTATTTAAAATTTTTCCCCCTCACTCTCACACTCTCTTTCATTTAATTATCCTCCTCTCCTTCACCTTCCCCTTCACCTTCAATTCGCTTCTCTATCCCTCTGTCACTCATGTTGTTTTGTTGTAGCCAACTGCTAAACACTTCTAAGGTTTTCATGTCCGACCTGTAATGTTTTTGAGTAAATTCCAGCAGGGTTGACCATGTGAAGTCCAGATAGATCCTTGGATTCTTCTCGTCGATCAAATTATTTGGTGGCTTCACCACCTTCTCCATGTTTGGACATAAAAAGAAAGCCATAGATTTCCTTACTTTTTCATTATTTACCACTGCTCTGTGCAAGCAACTCTTGAATATCCCATTTGATAACGCCTGCGCCAAGTATATATAATTACTATACTACATATGATAAAAATATGTGAATTAATGTAAAAAGTTTACCATGAATGTGTCACCGATATTGACAACAAATGCTTGTGGATCGGGACGAACACAATGCCATTTCTCATCTACGAATACTTCTAAGCCATCAACTTCATCTTGATGAAGAATTGTTAAAGAGGTGGGGTCACAGTGAGGCCCTGTTCCTAACGTTAAATCAGGTTTTTGACATGGAGGATAGTGATTTAATCTCATTATCGAATCATTTCCTTGGAAGAATTCTCTAAAATATGCTCTTCCTACCCCTAGACTTAACCCCAAAAGCTCCATAATCTCAAGTGCGAGACTACACATCGCTTCACAATATTCTTGGTACACCTTCCTGTGCAAAATAAATAGATAAATACATAAGTACTCTTACTTTTTTTTTTCCTTTTTCCTTTCTAGGAAAATTTATAATTGATTCAAGAAATTTATAGTATAGGTAGATAACTAACTTTTTTCTTTTAACTTTTAAATTTGGAATAAAATGATAAATATATAAAAATTCTTCCCTCTTACCCAAATTCTTTGAAGTCTTCACCCATCACGTTCAAGAAATATTCTTGAACAATGTTGGAGAATTTATCGCCATCACAATATCGAAAAGAAAGTGTTTCTTTCCAAGGAAGTTTTGAGGAGAACCTGCCAGTGAAGCTACTAGCATATCCACAGTTCTCTCCTACCTTTCTTTGTGCTCTTTGTTTTTCTGACAGTGGCATACCAAAGAACTTGTCCATATACTCATATGCTTTAGCTATAAGTTTTGAATCAACCCCGTGATTAACAACTAGAAAGAATCCATGTTTCTTGCATGCCTCATTTACAAGTTGAGAAGCTTTTGAGGCAGCCAAAGGGTCTCCGGACAAGAAGCTTCCAATGTCGATAGGAGGAATTACGAGTTCCGGAGATTCAAGGCATGGTTTCTCATGTTCCGGCCAAATGAACTGAGAAGGTATGTTGGTTTCATGTTGAAGAATAGAGGCATCAAAAACTAAAGTTTCTAGTTCTTGTAAATCATTGTGTTTCAGATTGTCTGATTGGTGAGGAGGAGGAGGAGGAGGAGGAGACATTACTACATATATTTGAAATGCACAGACGGACTAGTCTCATACTTATTATATATTCTTTATTAATAATAATAATAATAATAATAATAATAATGGTATTACCAAAAGCATAAATTATTTATTGTCATAATAATAAAATTACTTTATATATCTATAAAATATCATTAACAAGGGATTATTTCCTTTTTAATAGATTAATTTCCATATATTTTTTTTAAATGAGAGTTATTATTTAAGGGTGATTATTTTTTATCAATTTCTTATATTGTCAATTCTGTAATCTCCTTTTTTACCATTTTTTTATCAATTACCTTAACAATTCTGGTGTCTTTTTTTTTTTTTTTTCAATTTCTTACCTTCTTAATTTTGTGATTCCCTTTTTATCAATTTCTCATCTTATCAATTTTTATCCATTCTTATGAATGTTGAACTCTTTTAATGGAGAAATTTTTATATAGACTAAGTTTACCACTTCATCAATTCATTTTTTATCGATTTTTTACCTTATTAGTTCTATAACAAGGTTTTTAGATCTAATTTGATTTTAGAACAAAGGCAAAGAGTCAAGAATTAGAGATTCAACCAAAGCTGAACTGTAATTAAATTAAATATATAATAAATATTATATACAATATATTATAATTAACATTAAAATTAATATTACCTATTAAAAATAATGATTGAGCTTATTTCGACCAAACAAAGAATAATGAGACGGGTTGAATAAAATTGAATTAAATTGGTATAAAGTAAAGTAAACTTGAATAAGATAATTTTCTTAGGAAATTTTATTGAATGTAGCTGAACTATCATGTATTGGGATCTGTTTTTTAGGCTTTAAAACTGAGGTATTTATAGGTAGCTGGTCCTAATTTTGTTTGGACTTTATTATACGAGCGAATAATGGATTACTTTCTTTTGAGCATAGTCTTGGCTTATTTAGTGTCTAATCAAATAACAATAAATAAAATTTTATCTAAATAAAATAAATTTATAAAGTAAATATTAAATAAAAAATTTATTAAATAATATTTAAAAAATTTTAAATAATAAAATTTGTATTAATAAAAATTATGTTGTTTGGTAATATATATATATATATATATATATATATATATATATATATATATATATATGTATGTATATATAATTTATTAAATTTAATGAATGTAATTTTTTTAAAAAAATTAATAAATATAATTTGTCAAAGGAATTTAATTTACATGTTAAAAAAAATAAAATCGAATGTAGTAGACTAGGCAAGCAATTGCCAAAACTCAAAAAGGGCCATTGGTATTCTCAATTACAAAATTACCATGCATGGAGTACACGTGTCATAGTCAAGCCAAACATAGTTCAAAGTATTGTTGTTTAGCTAAACCTAATTACGGTAAATATGTATACTAAGGTGCATGGAGTATACGTGTTCCAAAATAATAATAAACCTAACTTTGATTTGGCTATTGTTGGCATAGCAAGGAATCTAATCACCTTCTCCTTCTCTTTTCTCTGTTTATCTTTCTTCTTAGTCAACAATGGACTTTGGGCCAAAAACAAAGAAAACTAAACGCAGGATGCTAATATATAAATGGACTAAATATGAAGTAAACTAAGCCCATAATATAAATACATATTGGGCCAAATTGTTAAAGGATGCACACTAAGCCCACAATTTAATACATTTGGGCCAAAAGGAAGAAATCTAAGCCCACAAGCAAATATGTATTTGGGCTGAAAGAAGAAAGCCCATAATACTAATATATTTGAGATAGAAAAACAAAGCCCATGACATTAACATAAATTTGGGTCTAATAGGCTGAAAAGTAAGCCCATAATGCTAATATATATCCATAAACAATGAGGCTGTCTGACATTAAAAAGACTGTTATTTAACATTTTCATTGATAAGATAAATAACAGCTGCTTGAATTAAATGGTATTTTTGTACAGCTTAATTAGTTTCTCAGTTGCCAATTAGATGCGTATTTGAATCTAATGTTTCTGAATGAATTATAACAATGCTGAATATGTGAACCACCTGTTGAAAAAGGAATAAACATCAACAACTGGGTAGATTATGGTAAAATCTTGAATATACATCAATGATTGTCACAATGGTTACTTTTTGGACTCCAAGGCCAACTATATTAATTTTCCTTCTTTGTCCTTGGAGACCATCATCTCATTCATCTGTGATCAGAGAAAGTAAGGGCCTGAAAGAGAAGAATGCTTCTAAATTGCCCACCACAAGTTCACACAAAGACATGAATGATTCCGGTGTAAAGACAACTTGATGTGGAGAAAGAACGACATTATCCAATTCAAAGAATTGTTTAGGAACATCAGGCTCACTCTCAAACACATCTAAACCTACACCAACAACCTCCCCTCCCACCAAACACCTCACCAATTCTTTCTCATCAATGATAGCCCTACGTCCAATGTTCACAATGACTTCTCCCTTTCCTAATGCATTCAAGATTTCCTCATTAATCATGCAGTGGGTTTGGTTTGTTAAGACACAACAAATGATGAGAGCATCACTATTAGCTACAAGTACAAAGACATTGGAATAAAATGGGTATGGAACAAATGTCTTTTCGTTTCTTGAATTTTAAGATAAAAAGTAGCCAAAACCTCTAGCCTTTTAGCAATTGCTAAGCCTATGCCTCCCAATCCAACTATCCCAATTCGCTTCCCTCCAAGCTAAAAATTACCATATGTTTTAGTTAAATTCCAATTAAATGCCAGAGTAAAAGATCATTCAAAATAGAAGACTAAATATAAACGAAAAATTATTAATGACCTTAGAAGCTAGAGGATAGTCTCCCCTTTTGACCCATAGGCCCTGCCTCACATACCGATCAGCAGCGAAAATCTTTCTCAATACATCAATTAACAAACCCACTGCTGCATCAGCACCGTCATCTGAAAACACATTCCCGGTATTCGTCACCTAAACTCCACATCAGTGACAGGCTAATAAATCAATGTGGTTGGTACCAACACTAGCAGTGACGACTAGCTTCACAGATGAAAGTAGCTGGGGTAGGTCATCAGTGACAGGAGCATCGTCGAAACAAAGAATAGCTTAGATTGAATTGGCATGTTCGTGCAGGAATTGGTAAAGAGGGAGTGGTGATTCCCATGCTTTCAAGAATTGGTAATTTTTTGATAAAAAGTGGTGCTTTCCTAAAACCGTCAAAATAAGTGGTGGTTTTAAGAGCAAGACTTGAGGGAGGTCTTGGTGACTATTGTTGTCTCCTTGATTTTCCATCAGTAGTAAGTATAGAAATGGAATTTAAGCATTTCTTGGAATTAGTATTCAGTTTTTGATAGATTAAAACAAATGAATCAACAAAAGAGTTCTATAGCGCTAATTCCCTAATCCTTAGGGAGTAATGGGTTAACTTTCAAAAGGACCCACTAATTTTTAGTGGTAATTTGATTCCCATGGATTGTGGACTAGGGGTGTTCATAAACCACATAATCTGCCCAACTCAAATCAATCGACACCAATATCCAATCAAACCATGATTTGTTAAGTGTTGTGAATTAGGTTGATTTATATTTTTTTTTAAACCGCATTTTATGGAGTGGATTGAATTTTTTATTTTTTAATCTACAAACCGACCCGCAATCTGCACTCTATATATATATATATATATATATATATATATATATATATATATATATATATATATATATATATATAAGATTGTTAATTCTGTCATTTTTAATTCTTATCATCTTAGGTTTAGTCTATCTATTTTAGCTAGACAATATAGTAATAAGGACAAGAAAAATTTTTCAAATGTACAATGATTAATTGATTATTATGTTAATTAATAATTTATGTTTTGTAATATACAATTTTCTTGTATTTTTTTGTGCTGTAGGGAACCTATTGCCCTTCTTTACTGGAATTCTTTATTAGTAGTTTGGATTTTTTTTTTTTTTTATTGTTGGAGCTTGTAATATGGTTTTTACGAATTGATTTCTTTGTTTAATTTATTTGCTATATTAATTAGTTTATTAGAATGTAAAAGTAAGTTGAATTTGTTGCTATGTTTTTATTTTTTTTAATATTGAAAAAATTTGCTAATTAAAATGTAAATAGAGTATAAATAAATCCATACAATCCAATCCGCATTTATGAATTGGATTGGGTTAGTTTTTTTATTTTTGTGGGTTGGGTTGGATTAATAAATTTTTAATTCTCAATCTGTGGATTGAATTGAATATCACATTAAAATCGTACCAAATTGACCTGTGAACACCCCTAGTGTGGACCAATATTTGGAAAACAATATAGAAATCATGTACATAATTGGAAAACAATACTCCCATAGTTTCATAATAATAATCACTTTAGAAAAAAAATTTGTTTTAAATTAATTATCATTTTAAGAGTTGTATGTAGCATTTATTATATTTTTTCTAATTTTACCTTCCTCTCCAACTCCTTATTTTTTTTTTCCACTTTCTATATAATATTTATTATTTTTAATAATAATATAAGAGTATATTTGTCAATCTTAATAAAAATCAAAATTATTTAATATCTTTCTTAAAATATGTGTAACTTTTTAAAACGATTATTATTACAAAACTGATAGTATATTTATATATCTATAATAACATTAAAAGTTAAAAATAGTTAGATAGGCACTCTTTACTGGAATAGTGCTCATCCCCTTCCAAAATTACTTCCGTACCCTCATTTCTCCATAACTCAGTAAGAAACATGGCGCCATTTTATATATTTCATGGCTTTCATATTATTCAATTCCAATTTTGTCCCGACCCTCTCTAATAGGCCTAAAAATGGTCTCTGTTCTTTAACGTTTTTATTCTATTTTTTTTTTATTTTTATCTTTTAAATTGGCTTTTTTTTTTTATTTTATTTTACTTTAATTTTTAAATGGGCTTTATGAGTCACTGAAACTAAAAATGTGTAATCGGTCAGTTCAATTAATTAATTTTAATAGCCAAATAAATCAAAATTAAATATTAACTGAATCGACCTAAACGAGATAATAATAAAATCAAATTAATCGAATTAAAATATTAAATTTCAATTAAATTGATTACGTTGTATTTTTTCAATTAAAAAATAAATATTAAAAAATATTTTTTATTTTAAATATAAATATATTATGAGTATTTGTCATTTATAACATTTGAATTTTCTAATTTATTTATATAAGAACATGGAAAAAAAAAAGAGTAAATTATGGCATGAAATAATGACATGTATATTTTTAAAAAAAATATTATATCCTAATATTTCATAAATTTAAGTATACAAACTAATTGTGCATCAATTAAATTATAAATTCATAAAAGAAATGAAAAAAATTGAAAAATATAATATATAAATTAATTAACACATTGAAATTTTTAATTTATTTAATAAGAAAATAAAAATAAGTAAATCGATTTGTTCAATTAATTTAGTAAATTAAACTTCTCCACCAAACCAAGAATCGAGAATTGAAAATCTTTATATTTTTAACCGAACTAAATCGATCATTTTATTTAAGTAAATTGATTTAACCGAATTACATCAGTTTGGTTTGGTTAATCCATTTTTACCAATTAATATTCACCCTACATAAAACAATGATTTGGCAAAAAAAAAAAAAAACATAGAATACTGACTCTTCAAATTTTTATTTTTTATTTTAACTTTTAAAGGGCTATATAAGTTTAATAATCTTAAAAATAATTTAAAATGGACCTATTATTAAGTATAATTGGATTTAGAATTTTTATTATTTGACATTTTTTTAATAGATTATTTGTACCCACTTAAAAATATTTTCATTTCACCAACTTATTTTAAATTTCAATAAATTTATTTATTCTTTTATCATATTCTACATTTCTTATATTTATTTTTGCTTCTGTCATTTTTAAGCAAATTTACAATTTTTTTCTCTCTCCAAAAAAATTCAACAACCAATAAATATTTCTACTGCTTCTTTTATATTTAGTTACTAATTTCAATTATTTTTTTTATTTTTTCTATTTAGTCAAAGCAATAGAATGAAAAATTAATCTTCTGATCGTTTATTTGAACAACAGGTCTTTAAATCAATTCAAAAAATATCTCAATACATTAGACATATTTTATTCTAAATATTTTTGTAATATGTAAATATTAAAATTTTTAATGCCATGTGCATTTATATGTGTAATGTCATTTTTTTTTATGTACTAATTATATCAATACATATTTGTTTTCTTATTTGAAATAATATAAAATGTCATAAATCATAGTATGGTGCAGAACTATTCGCTGGAACAATTCTCTATTCCCGCAAAAATTTCTCTTATACCCCCCATTTCCATATTCTCCTCCTTAATGCAAATGCTGCATTACATGCAAATAATAATAGATACTTATGTAGAATAAGTTTCACATTGTATTATATTATTGTATCTTTATATTCATCTTTAATATTGCAATTAGTTTATAAATGTTCGCAACTCTGAATCTATTACTTGATGTTGATTATATATTCATTAACTATTTATTTGTTTATTTATTATTTAAACAACAATTGCATGATATATTTATGCATTCTAAAATCTGAATCTAATTTAGAGTATTATGTGCATATTCAATTAAATTTTAATAATTATTGTTAGAATTGAGCATTAAAAATTCGTATGCCCGAAGCAATCCGAGGATTATTGTCTATTACTATATATAAGCCAATCTTTTCAAGAAAAATCATAATTAGTTTCATCAAAATAGAGCTTTCAACAAATACAGAAATCTACAACACGAGTAAGTAAAAGTTTGTTACAAAAGCTTCCAAATATCCTATAACAAGTTCACACAAAGCCATTAAATTTTCACTGGTATGGACTGCTCTATGTGGAGATAGCACCAGATTGTCCAATGCAAAAATGCTGCTCGGGAACTTTAGGCTCATTCTCAAACACATCTAACCCAGTGCCTGCAATCTTTCCTTGGATAAGAAACTGCACCATCTCTTGCTCATCTGTAATAGGCTCCCGTCCGATGTTAATAATCAATCCTTACTTTCCCAATGCCAATAACACTTCCTTGTTAATCATGTGGTGAGTTTGGTCTGTTAATCCCCAGCAAATAATAATAACGTTGCAATTAGCTTCACACACATTTGAATGGTATGGATACAGTACAGATGGCATTTTTTTTTTTTAAATTTTGAGTTAAAGAGATATTGCAACGAAAGGCCTTTTAGTCTTTTTGCAACTTCTAAGCTAATGTTCTCAATACAACAATCCCAACTTTCCTGCCTCTCAACTGAAATTCACAATTCTTAGTGTCAATACCAAATCTAATGTTAATGCCAATCAAATGATAAATAAATTTCAAAGAATTTGCAGTAAGAATAAACCAAGAAAAAAGAAAGAGAAAAGAAAACCTGACCTTAGAGCCATGAGGAAAGTTAGAGCCATGAGGAAAGTCTCCTTTGGTAGATCATGAGCCTTGTCTCACATGCCTATCAGCAGCAGAAATTTTCTTAATACATCAGTCAATAGTCCTACTGCTAGATCTGTGACATCTTCAGAATACACACTTCCAGCATTGGTTACAGAGATCACTTATCGTTGACACTCTTCCAGGTGAGTAGTTTATGATTTGTCCTGATTGTTGTCCCTGCAGCTGTATTTCTACCGTTGACACTCTTCCAGGTGAGTAGTTTATGATTTGTCCTGATTGTTGTCCCTGCAGCTGTATTTCTACCAGAGATTCTTGCAATTTCCAACTAGACACAGAACATTTTATTGAACTATAATTAATTAATGAATGCATGTGTGAGAATTGGCACCCCACCTATAATATAAATTTAATCCCATCTATCACATTTTGGGATTCACAATTTCAAAATGTGAATCCCACTCACCGTACAACGTCGTGCTGCTCATCTTTGGAGAGGGATTATTTCATTAACCATTGCCAACTGCAAGCTTATGAATCTGTGTCTTTGCCAACTTTCTGCAAAGACCAACTCAAGCCTAATTAAGCCTGTCATCATGCTGCTTATTTTTAAGATTATTGCAATTTGAATATTAACCGTGCTCAAAACTTCAAGAAATTAAAAAAAAATTGTCTCTTGAGCTTCAGAAAGGGAAGGAGCAATTTCAGAAAATGTCAGCGCCAAATTATTACAGGAAGGGAAGGAGTGAAAATAGAATAACGTTAAATTAACTCTTTTAAACTTTAACAGACTAATCAGAAAAATGAAAAAATCGTATATTGGGCAGAATTACTATGTTCACCCAGAAAATGTTTCTCATTTCTTTTCTGAAAAAAAAATCAAAGAACCAAACCCTCGATCATATGCAGATAAACAGCGCACCAAACTTCACTGTTCACATAAAATCAATAAGAAAAGAATATTGAAAAGTTCACTAATCTTAATTGACATGGAAAAATAAGAACATAATACAGGGGAAACTACGGATGATATCCGTTGACCATTTGATTTTCTTCAAAATAAATCATTTAGAAATTATTTTTTGGTACGGTTATAGAGATTAGTAATTATTCATACCAATTTAAAAAATATATATAAAGAGAGAGAGAGAGAAAGAGAGATTTTGATATTAAATTAGCAATATATTTTAAGAAAATTTAATAATGTATAAATAAAATTTATTTTTTATTAATTATAAAATTTCAGTATTACATTGCAACTTTATAAGTGTAAACTAAATTTTGAAAAGAAATTAATAATTTGTATAATACTAATATTATTTTAAATTTTCATAAAAATTTAATAATTTGTATAATTCTAGTATTAATAATATGTCACGGTTAAAAACTAAAAAAAAAATTTAATTATTTTGTCCTAAGAGAAATTTTTTAACTTTGGACAATAATAAAACAATATTGATTTGATTAAGTAATACAATGATTTTATGTAAAAATTTGTTGCTATTTCTTTAATAAATTTAAATTTGTAATCTCACAATTCAAAAATTTAAGACTGTTATATTATTAATTTATTATTGAAACTTATAATTTCATTATTGATAATGTTAAATTTATAGTATTATATATTATAGTTTATTTTCAATCAATTTTAAGCATTCACTTTTATAATTTTAATCATAAATAAAGTAAAAATATAACAAAAATTTTAAAAAATTTTGAGATATTACAAATTAGTTTAAGATGAAAAAATATATATTTTAATTATTTAAAAATAAAAAATCTTCAAATCTCCGTTTTATTCCGTTTTGTACCGAACCGTCCCATTAGACCTGAATCTTCATACCGAACCGTCCCGAAAAATTGGAACAGTTCGGTATGGAGATTATTATATCATGGTACGGTTCCGGATATTCAATTTTAAAAATCTCCGAAATTCGGTCAGTTCCGAAAATTTTCAAATCCCGATTTCTCCCAAACCGTGCTTACCCCTAATATGAAGACAAGCTATGAAGCATTAGCCACGTTATGTTTATACCCCAGTTACATGATTATGTGCCATTAGCACAATATAAAAGCACTCTTGTTTAAACATGTATGATAAAATCCCAGCCAAGCATTAGCACCATATTGTGATTGCTGATCCCGATTCTTTAGAACCGGACCATGAAAGCCACACTCTGCATACATTTGACAACCTAGCAATGAATGATGGTAAATGCAACACTTCATATTTTCTCCTCCATGAAATATCCTCCTCCATCACTTTGTGATAGCATCATTCTTTTATATCCTGCATGGATAAAAAGTGCTTGAGGATGAATAACTCAGCATACACATCAAATAACCTAACAATTAATGTATAGCAATTTTTGAATTTTGTTGTCTGGTGGATTCATGAGTACAAGAAAAAAGTGTGCATGGCCACTACTGAGAAAGAATCAAGTAAAGTTTGGAAAGCTTGATTTCTTTAGTTTCTAATTTCTAACACGTCAATTTCAATCACTGAGACTAATGGTCAAAATCTCTCTAATAATGGGATAGCCAAATGTAACTTTCTTAAAAATTCATTTATTCACTAACACGGCATTAGTCAGAAAATAATCAAGAAACTAACCTGTGAATATAAGGTTTCACCATCATTCATCCATGTATTCAGAAAGTAATGGTTTGTTTGAGAAAAAAGCTTCCAGATTCCCAACCACAAGTTCACTTAAATCCTTCAGAGATTCTGATGTAAAGACAGCACAATGTGGAGACAGCACAACATTATCCAACTCAAAGAACGCTTTAGGAACATCAGGCTCATTCTCAAATACATCCAAGCCAGCACCTGCAATCTCTCCTTCAACCAAACACCTCACCATTTCCTTTTCATCAATAATAGCCCCACGTCCAATATTAACAATGACTCCTTTCTTCCCCAGTGCAGACAAGACTTCCTTGTTGATCAAGTGGAAGGTTTGGTCCGTCAGCCCACAACAGATGATCAGGGCATCACAATTGGCTGCAAGATCATAGATATTTTGATAGAAAGTGTAAGAAACATATGGTTTTTTCTTCCTGGAGTTGTAAGAGATGCAGCAACCAAAGGCCTCGAGCCTTTTAGCAACTTCATATCCGATATTTCCCAATCCAACAATTCCAACCCGCTTGCCTCTCAACTGGAATCACCAATAAACACACATAATAACAGATAATTTAATGATGCAATCCAACCATGGTCTACTGGGTTTTCCACATTTTACTAGAGTTTATAAAATTTACAGCTTGAAAATCAATTTGGCCAGTATTTGTTTCAACATAAATGCACAGTGGAGATCAATTTTTGTGCATACATGTTGGAATGGCAGTTAGAAAGCATCAGCAAGCAATCAAAACTACATTAATAACATTTATTCCAATTTCCTTGTTAAGGATCTTAAAAAATGGTACCTTTTCTTCAACAATTACTGGATAAACGCTCTCATCAAAGCAAAATTAGTTACTTTGTAGTTTATACATTACTATTTGGTGTATGAATCGTTTATAAATTAGTGCTGAAAATAAATGTTATTCCTCAGAAGAGATTTCACTAACCGTAGAGCCAAGAGGATAGTCCCCTTTAGTAGGCCAAAACCCTTGTCTGACATAGCGATTACTAGCCGAAATCTTCCTCAAAACGTCTATCAATAAACCAACTGCCAGATCCGCTACATCAGCAGAATAAACATTGCCTGAGTTAGCAACAGCAATTCCACGGCGGCGGCATTCAGGGAGATCAATCTGATTGAGGCCGGCGCTGGTGGTGACCACAACGCGCACAGCAGGCAGCAACTGCAAGATATCAGCGGTGACAGGAGCACCTCCCGATGAAAGGATGGCCTGAACGGATTGGCCATGAGTGGCCAAGAACTCATCGAGAGGGAGCGGCGATTCGTATGCTTTTAAGTACTGGAAGTTGGTGGAAGTAAAGGGTTGTTCCCCGATGACGCTGAAAGACGGTGGTTCTTTGAGTAGTAGTACCTTTGGGAGGTCAATTTGTGATTCTTGTTCCAGTGATTGGGTCGACGCCATTTGGCCAGTGGCGATGTTACGGATGTACTGATTGCTGCAGCAACGGATCATTAATATCATGAACGTGCTCCATGATTTATCGTGACCCGAACCAAAAACAGAGACAAACACTATTTTTAATTTTTTAAAAAAAATAACCGACCCGAACCAAAAACAGAGATAAAAACTATTTTTAATTTTTTAAAAATAATAACCTAGATTATTGATGGCTTATCACTTTCAAAGCTCAAAAGTTCTATTATTTTCTCTTTTCTCTCAAATCTTCAAAAGATATTCAACAAAATCGTATCGTGAACAAAGATCCTCAAAATAATGAATCAGTAACGAGAAATTATTAAAAATCAAACATTTTCTCTTCATCTCTCCTCTAAATTCATAAACGAAGATTGAATATAATAATCAATAGTAAAAATTTTTCAAAGTGCAATTCTAACTCGTGATTTGCCCATTGACAAAATCCATCTTTGTCACTCTCTCTTTCTCTCAGTCTATTTTTAGATTCATACAAACATAATCATAGATTATAACCGTATCATATCTACAAGTTGTCAATATTATATCTTTCAATACTTTCTGAAGTGTATGGAACATACACTTTTATTTTGAAAAATGTGTATATGATGTGTTAATGTATATTCCTAATTAGTGTATTAGTTTACCTATGTAGGATAATTAGTGATATATTCTTAATTAGTCTATTTTTTTAGGATTTTTCAATCTTCATATTTTATAATATTTATTTTATATAAATATATCAGTTTATTCTATACCAAGGAACATAACATAATATACAATAATAGATAATGTTTTATGATCTTATTATTGGTTTCTTTCTTTATTCATTTTTTTTTTTTTGGCCATGTAGAGAGATCAATTTCATGTTCAATCATAACGTCATTTTTCGTTTAATTTCATAACGTTTGTCTCCTTATCTTTTCACTTTATTAACACTTTGCTTATGCATTTGATTCAAAGTGATTATTAGAGATTTTGAATATTACAGTGTCCTATGGTACTTATGTCCCTTATTTTGTCACTTTATTTGTTCATCGCTTAAGTGTTTATTTCAAAGTGGTTCTTGGAGATTTTTGACTTTCTACTCTTACTTTTTTAGGTCAAATTGACATAGTTTTTATCCCAGAATCAGTTTTAGATGAATACTCACATGTAAATATTTTGCATTTGAAGCAATTCGCCAATATCATATTTCAATATTGTTGGATTTTTCATGAAGCTAATATTATGTTAATATTTGTCAAAATGACTATTTTTCTTTATCATGGGGATTTTTCTGAAAAGGTTTACAGAAAACATCCTCATGTTAGGTTTTCAAGAGTCAATATGCAAACTTAAAATTGTTTCGAGACAACACTCTTGAGTTTGAGAGGGGTGTTAATGTATATTCCTAATTAGTGTATTAGTTTACCTATTTAGGATAATTAGCGATGTATTCTTAATTAGTCTACCTTTTTAGGATTGCTCAATTTTTCTATTTTATAATGTTTTTTTTGTATAAATATATTAGTTTATTATGTACTAAGGAACATAATATAATATACAATAATAGATAATATTTTATGATCTTATATTTCTTTTTCTTTATTTTAAGTTGATGAATTTATAATTCATATACTTCATAAATATGTAAGCAATACTTAATGATTTTATTATTTATAATTAGTAAACATAATTATTATAAAAATTAGATAACAATAAATTTTTAATGAACCTACTTCGTTCAACTGATAAACCTATAATTTCTTGTAAATGAATATCCAATGAACATAAAATGTATTACTAATGAACTTACAAGTCATTTTATAAATTATAAAAATATAACTTACAAAAACTTTATCATTGAATAATTAATATTATCCAAAATTAAGATTTACTAAAAAACACTGTACTTACAAGATAAATGAAACACTTACATAAAAAAATTATAGATTAAAACTGATGAATCTACACAGTATATTTATCATCTCTCTATATAAAGACATATTATGCATATACAATTTATCTAAAATAAAAAATATCGCTATACAATTTATCCATATTCCTATACAAATCTTATCCATAAATTGTCCAACATAAAACTTGTTAGCTGTCATTCGATGCAATCAAAATATTCATCCATCAAAACTCATCAATTTGTCTTTTTCCATTTAATAAATTTTTTTCAGGCAGTCTTTTTCACTCTGACAAAAAAAAAAAAAAAAAACAACAATTTCAACATAGATAAAAATGCGACTGAAATTGAAGACAAAGCGAATCAAACACAAATAAAGCTAAGCTATCGAGCAAATAGAAAGATAAGCAAAATTTTAGGGTTTTCAAAATGACACAGCACGAAAGGTTTTGATTATAAGAGCGTAAATAATACAAACTCAGTAGTTAGAGACAGAGGGCGAATAAGATTTAAATTTTTTTTTTTTATTTCTCACGTGGAAATTCAGGTCATAAATGACCTGGGCGCTAAAATCCATAATATTAAATGAACCAGCATCCATAATACAATTTGTCTGCAGCATCTTATATGCTATTCCACGTGGAAATTTCTTTCATTTTTTTTTTCATTTGGAAAGTTTTTTTCACTTACACAAAAAGCGACCAATCAGCTTTTATTTCATCGTTTACACGCGGCAAGATATTCTTGTTAATTGAGTCTTAAATTATAAATATAGTAAATATTATTACTAGTAGCAGTTACTTATTTTCTTCGCTTATCAATTTTTTTTCTAAACAACCACTGTTGTAATCAATGAAATGTTTGCATTTCGAAATAAATGCATAATAATGTTTTTTTTTTTATTAATTTAATAACTTAACTCATTTTAGACAAATCAATTAAACTCTTTTGATACTTAAATTGCAACATCATACATGAGTAATTTAGAATCATAGATAAATATATAATTCTTATACCAAATCATAAAAACAAATTCTCATAACCTCAGTATTGCAATGCCATAGAACAACATAAACATGCATACAGATAAAAATCAGGCGCCGCCGCTTCCCCAGTGGCAGTATCACATGATTTTAATTGACATAATCAAATTTATTCCTCCATTAATTCTTTATTAGGACACCTGACTTTCTCTCAAGAGAGTTTTTTAATCAGTTTACAAAGCCTAAAAACTAAGATACCGTTTAATATATAATAATGACATAATATAATATAATCAAAATATTTTTAGTGCAAATTCATATTAAAAATACATTTAATTACATTACATTACGATTTACCAAGCATACCCTAAATTGCAATTATAGGATTCACAAAACCAGAAATTCCTTTCTAATTTTCAGAGACATGAATAACAAGCCCAGCACCCTAGATACATAATACCGAAACATGTAGACAAAAATGAAGAGACAAGAGTTGACCGAGGGACTTTACAAGCTTGAGTTTAACTTAAACCATAATTACATTTAATTATTATGCTTCATCAAGCAGAAATTAGTCAACTAAGAATATAAGGTTCAAAAAGTGTTACACAAGGATTTGGATCATACTGCATGATATCTGCAGCTCGTTCAAACTCCTCCCTCAGAACTTTTATGCTGTACTTATCCACTACTCTACCCAGGTCGTGAGAGATCTCAAAGGGGTCCTCTATGCATATCAAATGACGATCATTCCCAATTCTCCTTGTCCAGTCCTTTTCTCGTTTGCTGTGAAAATACACATTGTGAGGAACAGTCAGTCAATTGCAGGAAATATCTTAGTTGATTTCTATAATGAAAATTTTCAATGATGGCAATATACTAATTCCAAACAGCAAAATCATCTATCCCCACATAATGACATGCATAAACAGCTGTTTCGCATGTTCTTTGAACCATCAAATTTCTTGACAATTAAAGCCTAGACTTTTAAATGCTTAAGGGGAAAATTTCCAACTCTCAACTTCATCAACATGAAGCAAGCTTTTTCTGACGTTAATGCGAAACATATATGCTGAGTCCCGTTCAAGAACAAAAGGAATAACTAGATCTGATCAATGCCTGGGACCCTGAGCCAAGCTGGGTTCAGGATGAACCCACATTGGGCTGAGACTTAGTGTGCACTGCAACCTAACAATTTAAGCATACACTTTGACCAACCTAATCCAAGTTAATAAAAATATATATTTTTAGTTGTAGGGTGGACAGGTTGGGCTTCACCTCAGGGAAGGTATTTTTCCCAGCCCAGCCCAGTGCTGAGCCTAAGTCAAGCCTAGGGATAAAAACTATCACCAAGCCAGGAATTTTTGCAGTACCAAAGAGGGAGGATCAATGGGCCCAAAAGCAGGTTGATGGAATAGTATTTGCATATATGCCTGTTTTATTTCATTCTCATGATTGAGCAAACAAAGTTCACAGCAAAGATACCAGACCTGATTATGCTTCCTGTGCGCACTGATATAACTGAATTTGCATAATCGTGACGATATGCCCAGTAATTGAAAAATGCCCACACCAGTTGAGCAATCGTTTCCTTGTTATGGGATCCAAAACCACGAAGTTTTTCCACTTGATCAAAGTAAGCACATTCAACATCATTTACAGTAACAGAGTATGTTGCCTCCATTTCCTAAAAGACAAAGTATAAGCACAAAGATATGTGTAAGCCAAACACATTTACACCAACAGCCATTAACAAAAGCTAAGAATAAAAATATTTACCCCAAAATACACTGATTAACACAATCGCGAGACATTAAAGTTGGAACTTTTAACAATCGCAGAGTGAAACAAGAATTTCCATCAAAACCTTCATGGCAACACAGTTCACTTGTATGAAATAAAATTGCATACCATAAACAGCCAGAGAGATTGAAAGTTAAGCAAAACAATTAATGTTGAAATCCAGCACTATGACATAAAAATTTGTAAATAAAAGAGAAGAGGCCAGAGCTTGTGAATAGCTTAGAGGTTTTCCCTTCATAAGCCATTGCTTGATGGGATATCTGTTCATTTAGTGGAAGCAAGAGACACCATCAACATTTGGCTCCATTAGACAGTAAAATTTGTATTTCATGTTAAGAAATCCTAAATTTAAGTGACAATAAAGCAATATCATTTAGTGGAAGCAAGAGACACCATCAAAATTTGGCTCCATTAGACAGTAAAATTTGTATTTCATGTTAAGAAATCCTAAATTTAAGTGACAATAAAGCAATATTAGTGAGTTTAAAAGTACTGAGAACATACTCCACAACCTTATCCTTAGGAATAAAGCATCTATAACAGACTGTAGAGACATGATAGGTGAAGAAAAGAATGTCAATGAACAAAAACAGGGTTAAGCATTGGTGTAAAACCTTTTTGAGAAGTTGAGAATTGTGATGATAAAGGTGTGCCTATCATAACATCTAATTAAGAAAAAAAAAATCAGAGTACAGACCTGTAAACATGGAAGAATAGCAGGTCTACGCTGCTGTAAAAAATGAATGCACATTAAAACATACCTGAAAAGAAAGAAAAATTAGCTAACCAAATCATGATGAAAGAGA
The DNA here is from genome assembly GCA_947687605.1 of Reutealis trisperma. Taxonomy (NCBI): domain Eukaryota; kingdom Viridiplantae; phylum Streptophyta; class Magnoliopsida; order Malpighiales; family Euphorbiaceae; genus Reutealis; species Reutealis trisperma. The sequence goes on along the minus strand of CANTUT010000033.1, from coordinate 2,120,628 downwards.
TGAAAAGATCATTAAAATCTGTTAAAATAGATAGCTTTATATTTCCAAGTATGGAACACCAATATAGTTCTCAAATGATAACTCACGCATAGCTCGATAAGGTTCCCTGATAAGTTGCATTAACTCCTCTTGATTTTGCCCAATGTTTCACTATAAAAGCCAACTGCCGCAACCTCACATCTATTTGGGCATAATCCTGAAGAAGCTTTGTATTTACGACAGCCAAAACATTGTTTATACATATATCACAGGAGATTCCAGTCACAGGATCCATAAGCTTTACTATGGGGACCCTAGCTCGTGTCAATGCCTAACAAAAAAAAAAAAAAAAGGAAGAAAATCCTTTGATTAAGGACCCATAAAGATGGTGTGCCAGAATTCAACCAAATGAGTGAACTTTAATTAGTATTCTAGAAAATAAAAGACTGGGAATTGTAATGACCTGTAGAATACATTTTCAAATGGTATCCATAAACAGAGAAAATATTATCTCCTACATTCAAATCTTATTTATTTTTCCAAATCATGTTCTTAGTTCTAACCTCAAGAACCCATTAGACAATGAATATTTTTATTCAACAGGAATGCCTCGCTTAGTTCCAGCTTAAAAAGGTGCAAAAAAGGAAGAATTTCAGAAGCAATAAGAAAATTAAGTAGTGTCAAACATCTGAGAGTGATATAAAGGAACATGATTCTCATCAGGAGATATGACAAGATATATAGCTCCAAGACTGATATCACCAAGATATCAAAATAATAATTAATTTGATGCAATTAATCGCAAGACTTCATTAATTTTGTTTATCTGGTGTATTTTTATGGTTTTTTCACGAGGATATTTATCCCTCATTTTGTATTCCTCTCCTTTAATTTTCTTCTTTTTTCCAAAAGAACTACTAATTAATAATTAGTTATTAAATACTAGCATCTTACCTAAAAATGATTCATAGTAAGTGGCCTGACCCCATATCTAGAATGAGCAATAAACATGAATAAATTGGATAAGAAGCTTCCCAAGCTAACAACTCACTGAATTGATGATCCAAAAGCCAAGCACAATGAATGCGCATGCTGCATAATAAAAAAATCACACACACACACACACACAGTTTTACCCTCTCGAGTTTCAAGCCACATAGACTAAGCCATGGTTATATATGTGAACCCCAAGAAACAAATATACCTGGTAAGGAAAAAAAAAATCTTAAACAACAATATAACCGGAGGGGAAAAAGAAGAGTCCATATTCTCTATCATGTGCCCATCAACACCAAAATTGAAATATTCTGCCCCATCCTCTGATAATTTTTCATCACCTAAATTGAAAACCCAATGCCATATAGATTCAAGTTTCTTACCAGTTTACAAACTGAAGTGCGACAATCTAATAAAGTGGTGTGGGCATTTGCAATTTGTTTCTGTTAAGGAACATTTACCATATTAACTCTGCATTTATTATCAAAAGGACCAAACAATATAATTCACCTGCACATTCTGGAGGTTATCTGATTGCAATATATCTGCCAACTTTAGCAACAATTCAGACTTGTTAATATCTGCATCCTCAATGGCAAGGCAGACATCAATATCACTCTTCAAAACCCCAAATGAGTTGGCACAAGAACCATAAAGATACAATCGAGCTTGAGGCCATTCCTTGTTGACCAGTTTCTCCAATAACGTTAATAACTGCTTCTGCTTCGCCTTTTCTTCCTCTGGTGGTATTAGTGACTCATATATTGCAAGAAAAGGAGAACTTAGTCTATCTATGTCTCTGCGACATTCCATTTGCCTTTTAAGCATTCTCATCCTTTGGCTAAGTATTCGCTGTCCCCTGTTATCTGATCTATACTCCTGATCATAAAAGACCAAAAGTGAATCCAACTACTAACAAAATTCATTTCTTCATGATAAATTAAATAGCAACAACAATTACCAACAGTGACCTAACTCACACATTTCATTTAATTAATTCACGTCGAAGTTTATAGGACGTTGACATGAAACATTTAAATTGAGATGTAAAATGTTTTGAGCATGACTATTACAATAATATAGAGATGCAAAATTTTAGAACTTCACAAAGAAACAAACAATGTAAGGGAACAGAGTTTACCTTCTCACGAGAATGACGACTTTGCTTATTGTCATTCTTGCCATCAGATTCACCCTCAAGCAATAAAGAATCAACAAGTTCTTCGCCAATTTCATCCAATTCATGACCTTCATCCTTCCCGCCTTCAACCATTGCTGCATCTAAGTTCAGCAAAGATTCTTCAATATCCGACACTGAAACAGAATGAAGATTACTCCCTGAAAGCGGGACTGCGTGGTCAAGCTGGCCAGTGAGCCCTGAATCTCGAAAGCGATCACCATTCCTTAGACTATTATCTACGCTACTAAAAAACGCATTCCTCTTGTTCAATTCACTGTGATTTCCCTTTTCCTTATTCACATTGTGGTCGAACTCTCTCCCATGATTCCAATTCCCTCCTCCTCCTCTTGGCTTATTTGAAAAACCTGGAGGTGGCATTCGAGTTTCCTGCGACCTGTAATTCCCTCCATGGAACTGCTTTCCCCAGCCACTGCCTCCCCTCTTATCCTGCTCGCGCAAATCGAAAGTTTTTAAATTCAGGTTCAATTGTTGATCGAAAATTCGATTACTTTCCAATCCGTTTAAGTTTCTACTCGCTAATCCTACTTCCAGCTCCTTTGCTGTATTGAGCTTCGAATTTACATTTAACAATGCCTCAGCGGTTTGAATATCACTGCGAAACGAACCAAACTGTAGCTTCTGCTCCAGTTGCTGCTTCTGCTGTACAAGATTATGAATTGAATTATTAGCTCTAACCTCGGGGCTTGAAAACCCTAATACCTGCCGATCATCACCTAACACTCCTTGCTGCTTTCCTTGAAATTGATTCCCCCCTAAATTATTTCCAGGAGTCGGCCAATGATTTTGGGGAAACCCGAGGAAACTAGGAAGTAAAGGAGGAGAAGAAAGACCGTGGGGCCAAGGAGGAGAGAGAATATCCCGTCCGTTGGATTGCCAAACAGACGGCGAGAACGGGATACTAGGGCCCACAGCTGCAACTGCAGGATCCAGAGCGAAAGATTGTTGCTGCTGCTGCTGATGTTGTTGTGATGGTAACGCAGTAATTGGAATGGGATGCAATTGAGGTTGTGATGGTGGCGGTGGTGTTTGGAGCTGATGATTAGGTCTTTGCAGCAAAGAGAGCAGAAATTCTCCCCCATTCGACGCCGGCTGCATAGGTGGCGCGTCACCTCCGCCACCGGTCATAGTAGTGGGGTTTCGGCGAGGTTTTCACAGTGACTGAAACGAGAGAAAAGAGAGAAGAAGACGCAGTGATTTTTTTTTTTTTTTTTCTTTTTTAGGGGATCGAGTTTTATTATGTCCACGTTGAAAGACTGTTGGTTAGACGCTTGTTGCGTAAAACTAAATTAAATACTGAAATTTTCAATATCATTAAATTTTAAATAAAATAAATAATATAATTTTTAAATTATAAAAATATTAAAATATTTAATTTAATTTATTTTGGTCCGTTTTATGATTATGTTTGGAAAATATTTGCCTATAAAATTTTATATATTTTATAAAATTATTTTTAAATAAAAACAGATAAATCACTTTTTTAAATAACTTTAAAAAAATTTATAAAATAATAAAAATTAACCAATAAAATTCAAAAAAATATGAAAATACTTTTTAATTCTCCAGCCTCAGTCTCAACTCTCAAATGCACTCTTTATCAAACATCTATTAAGTCTTTGTTGAATTAGGTACATATACTCATACCTAAAAATATCTCTGTTGTCTAATTCCTTTCTGGTCATTACAGGTTTTTTGTAAATCGACTTAAATTCAACGGCATCAAAAACGTGTGCAGTTTGATGGTGTGATGTACATGATCAGAAGGTGTTGGTAATTTTGGTATTAGTTGAGGACAAATTTGGCAATTCAAATATACAAACTACCACCTGGCTGGCAGTCTGACATGTAATTTTGCTTCCTTCGCATGGAAGTAGAGAGGTAAAAAGTCCAAGTTGGAGAGCTACAAGCTAATTATTGCACGAACCCGTGACGCCACAAATTTTACTTTCTATTTAAACAAATTTTGCAAAATCTATTTAAATTTAATTATTTATTCTCATATTTGGGAGGAAAATAAATATTTATTTGTTTTAAATTTATTTTAAAAAAATTATAATTATACGTAATTTTTTAAAATAAACTATTTATTGTAATTTAAATTTTCAACCATATTATATAAGTAAAATTGAAATGAAAATTAGTGTGTGTTCTAAATTTAAATGTTAACTTGTTTTTAAAAAATTGTATTTTTAATTATTGTTTATTTATTAAGAAAAACTTTTAATAAAATATAATTTAAAAAAATTTAATTTTTCTAAAATCATGGTTTCTTAAATTCTATAGAATTGAAAAGTAGTTTATTAAAATTACTTTAAACTCAATATCAAAAAAACACAGTTCATTCATTGCTATTTTTTTAGTTACTCATTGCTAAATTCAAATGTTTCATAAATGTTTATTAAACTCTTTTTAATTATTAAACCTAATTTTACTGTTATAATAAAATTGTATATTTTAAAATGTTGGTATAATTTTATTTTTTTATTAAGTCTTTATTTTCAAACATAAAAATATCACTTTTATAATTAAAAGTTAACTCTGTTTACTTAAATATAATTTATGCTAATTTATGTTAAAGTTGATGAAATTTTTAAATAAATTCTATAAAATGTAAATAACCAAATGTATCATTTGGATTTCAAATTATAATATGTTATATTGAAAAATTAAAAAATTTGTTTATTAAATTATAAAAATATATATTATTACATTACATTTTATTAGACTCTTTAAAATATATATAATTATAAAAATATATATGATTACGTTACATTTTATTAGACTCTTTAAAATATATATGATTATAAAACATATATATATTATTTTATTTGATTGTGTAAAAAAATTTTCAAAATAATGTAATGAGCATTACATTATTAATTCTCCGTATCTTAAAAAATGTAATGACCATTATTCTCAATAAGCATGTATTGCCCATTGCATTTCTTATTTGCTATTTTCTACCTTTTTTAAAATAAGTTTTTTTTTTTATATTTTGTTGAATGATATTTTTCCTTTCTTTATAATAAATAATTTTTTCATGGTCTTTTTTTTTTTTTTTACAATTAATTTTTATGAATTGTTTTCTTATTAATTACAATAAATTTTAGGGAATTATTTTTTTATTATTTAAAAAATTTAATGACGTGTTTTCTTTTTTTTTAACAGCAATTTTTTAATTGCCTAATTTAAAAAAGAAAAGTTTTTAGTTACCATTTTTTTATAGTACAATAAATACTTTTATTTTTACCATAATTAATACTTATCTTTTTTTATCATATTAATATTAACATAATTAATTAACTTGAATAAATATAATTTAAAATTCAATATCTTATTTTAATAATTATCAAATAATTAATTATTTTAATCATCATATTACATTATTATTACATTTACAGTTCCAAACAATGTAATACAATGCTAATTATATTATATTACATTTACATTATATTTTTCATTCCATTATATAGTTCATTATATTATATCATATCAAATATAACTTAAATATATTTTATTATATTACATTTTATTACATATTATTATATTACATATTATTATATTATATTATATTTTATTATGAATTATAATTTTATATGTTATTTATATTTCTTATTACTAAAAAGTGATATACTGTTTTATTTTATTTTTTGCTAAAATAAATATATTTTATTTTACATTAAGCTAAAGTCAATACAAATATAACACTTTGAAAAATCTAGTAAAAGAACTCAAATATGGATATAGAGTTCAAAACAATAATACCCAACATGAGTTTTTGAACAATGGATTTAAAGCTTAAGAGAACAGCTCAAAGACCTACAAAAAATGTGAAATTTTTAGTTATTCCCTGCTCTACCTTCTTCTTTTTAGAGCCTTCTACTAGCTCTATGTTTATTGCCGTCAACGACTGAGGGAGAACGAAAAATGCATAGAGCATGATTATAGCTAGACTCAACTAATGGATTTTATACTACTAAAACCAATAACAGTCCCTTCTCATGTATAGAATATTGTAAAATGACCAAGGCCATAGACTGACTTTACACAATAGAAGCTGATGGCTTCAACCTACCAATATACTAATTTGTTATGTTTTTAGTATTTTGAATCTTTATAGTCCATCAAAGGCTAAATGTCGCATGCTCCCTTGGTAACTTTTTTTTTTTTTTTTTCTAAAAGAAAGAAGATAACTTGTATTAAAGAGGTATAAAGCCACACATAGTACGTAAACAATACAAGCTCAATGGAATAGTCCAACAATATACAACATAACTAGATCATGGGTCCAAAGATACACTACCCATTAATTTTTATTTTTTATTTTTTTACTTGAGTTTAAAGCCTAATATAGACAATTCAGCCCTAAGACCAAAAATACCAATGAATTTACTTAGTTGTCCTAAGCACTCCCCTGCCTTACCAAAAGACTTCGTCGGTGCTTCCATCCTAGCCTTTTGAGATTTGGATACGAGCTGGAAGAAAATCAAAGCTAGGAAAACTATGGCTGAACTCATCCCAATAACTAAGCACTTATAGGCTTTATCACCCTCATTTCACTGCCAAAGACAATCCACAGCAATGAGTCATGGATAAGGAATGGGTTCTGATTGGTAAAAGATCAAGATAAAGAGAAATGGGCTAAATCTTGTAGTTTGGACCTTGCTAAAGAAATCTGCAAAGAAGAAAGGAAAAGTCAGGAGAGGGCCAGGCCCTCCAACAACCAAGTTAGTAATGTTTAAATATTGATGACTAGAGAGATGTTTCTCTCGAGATTACAGAGTAATTGTTTAGTGAGAGAAAGAAGGTGAGAGAGTATAGAGTTTCATCCACCTTAATTTCACGTGATTACCTCTTTTTTGTATGGTTTTATATGAGGTAAAGTTGATATTCCTTCGTGAGGGGGTGATATCCTTTGTCCTATACTCAAAAGTATCTAATGAGGATGGTGTCAAGATATGGAGCGAACCGTCTGAGGAGTTATCTCTACGTCAGTTGAAATGACGCCTGTGCCATAGGTTTTGAACCTAACTTGCTTAGTTGGTTACTTGTGAGTGAAGCAAAGTAGGTTCTTAGAGAACTTTTATGCTTTAAGCATATGTGGACCTGAAGGCCATTCTTCTAGGATCATTAGAGGCCTGTAATAATTATGGGCTTTTAATATAGGGAGCCCATATATTACGTGAAAGCTATTTTTGTCCCTCATTAGGTTCCATCAGAATAAGAAACCTTGGCTATAGAAACACTGGTCCTCTACCAAGGGTTTTGGATCTCCATATCCAACACAGATCTAGCATATTAACAACTAAAAAGAAGCCAAAAACCATACTAGTTACTTATTCCCCCTCCTATCTATAAGTTTCTGTAAAGATCTTCTTCTAGAGCTTTGAACGATGGGCAGCCTGAAGGAAGAAATGGCAACTTCACTATTGGAGGACTAGCCCTAAAAACACATAGAGGGGACAAAGCAAACAGAACAACAATTAAGCCCATAAAAGACAGAATATAGATTATTTAAATTGAAAAACACTAAATATAGAAGCAAAAAGAAAAATATTGAGTATCCCCATCGACGGCTATAGTGGCCAGAAAGTAACCTTGGTAGCCATTATTAGAAATGTCAACAACAAATTTACAAAGCTCATAAATAAACTCTCTTTATTTTTAAAAAAATGAAAATAAATGAGTTAATTTTCCAAATGGTTACTGAACTTTAACACTTGTATTAAATTGGTACTAAACATCAATTTGATTTAATTAAAAGATTAAATTTTTATTTTTATATCATCAATAATATAAAATTGAATTTTTGTTGAAATTTAGCATACATGACAATCGAATACCACATAACATTGCCACCTTATTTTCTAGTAACAAAAAAAAGGGACCCACTAGACAAATATCATAAGAAATTTAAATTAATTTTAGAATTTTTATTCTAAATGGGAGAAATGACTAGAATAAAGAATAGAGATGACTTGATCCTTTTTTTTTTTTGTGACTAGAATGTTGTCTCCGATTATCACGCATGCTAAATTTCAATGAAAATTCAATTTTACAATATCGATATATAAAAATAGAAATTTAGTTATTTAATTAAATCAAATTGGAGACATCCAATTTGATACAAGGGGTAAATTTTGGTAACGATTGGAGACATTACCCGAAAATAAACCACCTTTAATTTAATGGCTCCAACAATTTCAAATACCCAATAATTTCGGCTGTTTCAGTTGGCTTTATAATTTTTGTTGTTTTTAAACAAACAATATAATTTAAAAAAAATTAATTTCTTAAAAACAAAACAGAGTATTTGCTTTGAAGATGGGCATGGCTACCTGCAGCACTTGCTCCTCCAAAATACTTTCATCTAAAGTTCCTTATCCAATGCTGTCGCCATTTAATATGTCCAAATACATCGTCCCCGAACCAGACCCATATGAACACCTTCACATCACTCCCAATCTTTTCCTACTATTGTGGCAAACCCAGAGCCGACCTCCGGTGATTCTGTGGTCTGCAAAGATTTGACAATAAATAACGAAAAAAAAAACATGGGTTCGCATATACAGACCCACCAGATTACCTTCCAATGACAACATCATTGGTCGTCTCCCTATCATTATTTATTTTCATGCAGGTGGATTTATTCCCTTCTCCGCCTCAACGAAAGACCCCCATCAGCCATGTTCTGAATTAACTAGCGAAATCCCTTCGATTGTCGTTTCATTAGATTACGGTCTTGAGAATCGTCTTCCAGCACAATATGAAGATGCAATTCACGCAATTCTCTGGGTAAAGCAACAAATTACAGATCCAAATGGCGAACAATGGCTTAAAAATTACGGTGATTTTTCCCGATGTTATGTGAGTGGCCGTGGCAGCGATGGAAATATAGCGTTTCACGCAGCTTAAAATAACCGGGTTGGTATTGAACCAATCCATGTTTGGCGGGCTTGAGAGGAAGAATTCGGAGCTCCAGCTTGCCGATGATTCATTATTGCCGTTATCAGTCTTGGATCTAATGTGGGACCTATCTTTGCCAGAAGATACAAATCGGGACCATCCATTTTGTAATCCTATAGTTGATGGTCCACGCAAAACGAAAATCAGCTGGTTAGGGAGATGTTTGTTGATTGGGCTCGTGGGGACAAATTTTTTGAGAGGACGCAAGACTTTGTACCAATGTTGGTGATGTCAAATTATCAGGGATTAAAGTACAAGCGCGATTTAACGACACTTGTTTTAACGACGGGGGTTTTGTGGACTTAAAATTATATAAAAATGCAAAAATTTATAAAAATATAAAAGGAATTGTGAACACAGAGAAAATCTCTATTTTCTCTAAGTTTTTCTCTTAATATATAGTATTGTATATTTTAATTATTATTATTTTTATTATTATTATATATAATTGACTTTTAAATAGGCCTATTCGTTAATATTTTTATTTATACTTAAGCATATAAAAATTTCAGTTATTAATCATAATATTCAATAAAAATAAAAGTAATGGGAGAACATAAAAATGAAAATAATTAAAATATATTAAAGATGTTATTTTATCCTATGTACATATTTATTAATTAAAAAGTTTAATAGAAATTATATAGTTTTGTGATTTTTTAATTAATTACGTTTTGTATTTATTATTTTTAATTTATAATAACATCTTACATTTATTATTTTCAATTTATAATAAACCATATTATTTTAATTTATTAAACTTAATTGTTATTCTTTACATTAATTAAAAAAAATAAATTTTATAAAAAATCTTAAAATTCTATAAAAAAATAAATATAAAACTCATTAAAGAGAGAATCCAACTTTCTCTTAATTTTGAGCTTAATATATAGTACAGAGATTAGTAAATATACATTTTTATAAAACTATAAAAATAAATCTTACATCAATTAGAATATATGAGTATATTACGTTTTGCATCAAATTGCATGCATGGTGTTTTGATGCCAAGGAGGCTAAAAGCCACAGGGAGACAGAGACTAAACAAGAGCCTTAAGCTCTCGCAGGAAAATGCAGTGAGGAATGACAAAATAGCCATCGTATTGCAAACAGGTATAAATTTAATAATGAATTATAAAGTAAGGTATGAATTATATATTAAAAAAATTTAAATATATATATTTTTTAATTTAGCAGGTAAATGATATTAAGAGTAAGCCGTCCATCGTAGTATGTTCATCAGTGATCAAATCTAGACCAAGCTAAGCTTATACTTACTGGAAAAAAAAATTTCAATTTGGCTGTGGAGATCTAATTTTCAGCTGGTCGTTGGTATAATTACCATTTGGTGCAATCTCACGAGAAACTTGCGAATGAACAAATTGTTTTATAAAACTCAACAATCCAACCCTTCTTCGAGTATCCACAATCTCAATTCTATGAAATCCAACTTCATCAAAATGAGCTTCCACTTTAACCCTATGTTTCATCAGCATGCTCACAAATTGCCGTTGCCTATCAATTAAAGGATCCATCCCAAATCCAAGAACCAAACAAGGGGGCAAATATTTTATCTTATCTTGATGTGGACCATCCAACATTGGATTACAGAATCGATGATCTCTATCAGTTCCTTTAGGCAATGTTAATCCCCATACCAAATCTAATACAGGCAATGGTATTATTTGATCCGTCGCGAATCTTACTTCTGATTGTGTTCTCTGTTTTCCACCAAACAATGGCTGATTCATAATTAACCCAATAATTTTAATTGGGTTCAAGTCCATATCCACAGCGCGTAAACCAGCGTTGTACACGATGTTACCTCCATTACCAGATCCAGTAAGGAAACATTTAGATAAATCTCCGTAATCTTTGATCCATTTATCACCATTTGGATCTAGAGCTTGTTTTTTCAACCAAAGAATTGCTTCCTCTGCATCTTCATATTGGCCAGGGAGACGGCACTCAGGGGAAAGCCTGTAAAGTACCAGAATGATTAGAGCAGGAATTGAACCGGCAGTCCATTGACGTTCCAGGTGAAGAGCAGGGTTGTCGGCGGAGTATTGAACCCAGGAACAGCCGTGGAAATAAAATAATACGGGGAGACGTTCGGTAGCGGACATGCATTTGATGGGAAGGTAAAGGCGGACCTTGGTGTTTTTTTCAGCGTTAATAATGGTGTCTTTGGAGAGAATTGAACAGCCGGAGGCTGGATCGGAATTTGTTTTCGCAGGTGGGAAGGTGATGTGTCGAGTGACGGTGCCGTCTGGGTTCAGACTCATTTTAATATGCTCGTATGGATCAAATTTCGACATTTTTTTTTTTGTGGGGGAATTAGCCTTAATTTCTTTTCCCCTGATCTTGCTCTGTTTGTGTAACTTTTTGGTGGCAGAAATTTGAATTAGGATTTTGTTTTTAATTAGGTTGCTTAAAAAATACTACTTTTTTTTTTGACAGCTTCAAATGATTTCTCCATTTAAATCGGGCCTTATTTGCATATCATTCATTTACTAAAATAAAAAAATATATATATATACAAGAGGAGATTGATTGATTATCAGTATTATGCGGTCATAATTGATTTTGACCATCTCATGTTGTTGCAAAAATGACGTTATAATTTCTACAATTCTACGATTCGAGTTTAAATAAAAAAAAAAAATGTAATTTATAAACAGAAGAAGTGACCTTGAAGCTAAGATAAGAAAAATATCATTTACACTAATTTTAGGTAAGAATTTTCCGATATCAAGCTGCTTGGAATTTTCATTTCTTTTTGACACCAACCTCACATGGTTTGAGGATTTAATTGTCAAACTCCGATCACGAATCTTTGTTCAAACAGTTTTTGAAAGTGTGGCATCAAATTATCACTCCCTCAAGCACTTCAATAATTTAGCCATTTATATTTATACAAAGAAAACTTGCCAAATCTTTTTTAATTAGCACATTTTTATTAAGTAAATCCCACATCTATCGACAATCTTCAAGTTAAAAATTATATTTTATTTAATAAAAAATATCTTAGTTGATAAATAATAGCAAATATTACTCAAATTTGATAAATTCTTTATATTTTATTTTCATTTTACTTTATCTCATAAATATTAATGATTTTAATTTTTAAATTTTTTTTAAGTTTGTCTGATAGAAAATATAATACTAAACTATATATAATAAAGTGTACGAATATTTGTACTGTATTAATTAAAGTTATAATAAAGAGTAATATTTAACTTTCTGTATATAAAAAGTCAAATCAATTTTTTTATTTTCATTTTTAAAAGATAAAAATTTTATTGGAGTTTCTCTTTTTGAGATGATTATTTATAATAAATATTTTGACACATAAAGAGTCATTTGAGGATACTGTAAGTCACTTTGTTATAATCATACTGTTTAAGTCCATAAAGGGAGTTTTTAAGAGTTTTCTGCTTTATATTAGAGTAAGGCTTGCATTATTCCCATCCACTGTTGCTAGCTGCTGGGATTAAAATATTCAACTTCAATGATTAAGGACATAACAAACTCTTTTTCAGAGGAGGGGATTGAGAAGGAAATTGCCAAAAACATATTCAGCATATATATATATATATATACCCATCACTAAAAGATGAACATTTTCCACGAGCAATTAATCAAGAACATAGCCAGAAAATTTATGTATACTAAATATTTCCTTTAAATGACTTTATCATATACATCATAAGAAATATTGTGATGCTAAGCAAAGATAGAAACCAACCCTTAATCCTTGACAAATAGTAGGAAAAGAGTAGACAAGTTCTTGGAAAATCAATTTCAAATCATTTTCTTAGATGTTTTAACTTGGAAAATATATATCCACATTGGATATGACCTAAAAAGTTGACAGAGACGAAAAAAAAGGAGATGAACTGCCCTTTTAACATCTCTAGCAAAAGAAAATTTTGCTCGAGGAAGTAGCCAATGGAATCAGGGAAGTTCAGTACAGCAAACTCTCCTTAATTTGAATCTTAATGCAGCAATATCATAAGCCCTAGCTGCCATTTCTGGAGTAGGAAAGGTTCCTAACCATATTCTTGACTTGTAAGCAATAATTTGATAACTCTTTGATGGACTGGTTGTTACCTTTTCTTGAGATATTTAGCAGCATTACTTGTAGTTTTTTTTTTTTTTTCTCTCCATAAATAAAGTTGCTTCAGAATTCAAGATATAACTTGTATATATTATTCATGTACAATTTCATATTGGATGTAATTCATTCAATCATAATTCAAAATAATAGAATGTCATGATAATAAAGCTGATTTATTATTAATTTTTTCGGAATGGGGAAAACAAGGGAGAGATGATTATTAACTCTTAACATTCAAATAAACTATTAATAAAAACCTTAACATCAGCATAAAAAGATTGGGCCATGGAAGGTTCAAATAGCTCTACAGCATGATAACCATCCTCAATAAAACTTGCTGTCACTTTCACTCCTTTTGATTCCAGCTTCTTTGCAAACTCCTTCTGTTTATCAACCAGTGGATCTCCTCCATACCCTCTAACAAAACACATCGGCAGCCGTCCTATCTTCTCTTCGTGGGAACCTTCAACTATCGGATTACAATACTCATGATCACGATCAGCATCTTTAGGCAATGCAAGTGACCACATCAGATCATTGGCTGGCAAAGGTAAGATTTTATCCTCTATCAATCTCATCTCAGATTCAGTCCTTAGAACCCCGCCAAAATAGGGTATGTTCATTATCAGCCCTACGATTTTAATCGGTGAAATATCAACATCTAGTGCACGTAAACCTGCATGGTACACTATATTCCCTCCTGCACTACTACCCATTAACATACATTTTGAAAAATCTCCATGATCTTTCAACCAAGGATCACAGCCATCGGTTTCCCGAGCTTGATCACGGACCCACATGATGGCATCCATAGCGTCGTCGTAAGCAGCCGGAAGACGGTGTTCAGGTGCGAGGCGATAATGGACAGAGAGGATCAAAGCATTGAAATTGGATGCCATGCGATTGCAAGATTCGTGGAAAGGAATAGAGGCAGGAGTGTAGAGGACAAATCCACCACCATGGAAATAAACAATAAGAGGAAGTTTGGCGTGAAGAGGAGTGTGAAGAGGGAGATAGAGGCGAATGTAGGATTTGGTGATGGGATTGAGAGAAACGTCCTTAGAGAGAGCGAGTTGGGATGAGGTGGCGTCAGAGAGGGGATGTTCCACCGGCGGAACATCAGGGAAAGGGGGGTTTCTGGTAAGAGAACCATCTGGATTTCTTGAAATTTTGAGGAATGCGTAAGGATCCATTTTTGGTTCTGTATTTGCAATAAAGAAATGGAAAAATGTTTGGTTTAATTTTATAGATGAAACAGTAGCGTTTCGTGTTTGTGGATGATAAAGAATTGGGATGTTGTGGTCGGAAATTTAGAAATGTTTATTCAATTTCTTTTCATTTTTCAAACATTTATTGATTCAGCATTTTAAATATATTCAAAAATTAATTCAATAATTTTGTTAATTCATATATTAAAAATTTTTTAAAATGTATTCTCACCGTTTGATAATATATATAGTTTTAGAATTTTAAAAAAATATTTATTATTTTTTTAAATTTTACTCTTCATTTATTTTTCATTAAATTTTTTGTATTAATTATTTTTATTTTTCTACACTAAAATTAATAAAAAATAATTTTAATTTTAATTTATGTGTTAAAATTTTAAATGATAAATATTATTAAAAGAGGAGAGTAATATTTAGTACTTGGATATTAATTGCTCAAACAAAACCAAAACACTATTATTGCATCTAATTTATTGCCAACTGATTAACGGTTGAGCATGGATGATGTATCTAAAGTCTTGAGACACTGAATAATGTCGTCATTAATACTCAGTCTCCTGCCGTTTCTGCATGAAGAGTGCATAACAAATTTTTTATTACATTTTTTTTTATGAAAATACTAATTACATAATCTCTCCGTTGTCTTTTTTTTTTCACAAGAATTAAGATATATTTCGTTTGTTCTAAAAAAATTATCTATTTTTTTTTAAATATTTTAAAAAATTACTATTAATTACTTGCCAACTTATAAATTTTATTATATTTTTTCACTTATATTATTGCATACATTCATTTATTACTTTTTTTATTATTCATTTTGAGAATACACATACTTCAATTAATGAAGATAAAATAAATAAATTGTATAATTATTTTTAAAGTGAGTAAGTATTTTAGGACATCATAAAAAGAAATAATTGATAATTTTTTGGAATAAATGGAGTATTTAATTATGTTAAATTTTAAAAATAAAATGACTAAATTACTCTTTTTATATTACTGAAAAATAATTAATATACACATTAATTATAAAATAATGAAATAACAAGAATAAAGATAAAATTAAAAAAAAATTTAAAGTCTTATTGATTTTCTATATTTTGAAAAAAAAATTCTTTAAAAAATGCAATTAAAATAGAACGGAGACAATAATAGTTATAATCAATAATAATGAACTAAATTAATCACACTCTACTGGAATGGTATTAATATTTAAAAATTAAAACTCTGAAATATCGGGCAATTTTATATATTAATAAAAAATATAGCAATAATAGCGAGCTGAAACGGCCCTAGTAATAGTGATAGAGGCTCGGAGATGGCTTGGACATCAAACAAAGCGGTGAAGACGGTGGACAAGTAATTAATATGGCCAATGGCCATAATGAGTCATTAATATTAGCCCTTATGATGGAATTAAGTCCACAATATTTTATAATAACTTCTGAATTTAATTGACGGAACAATATTTTATTTATTATATTTTTTAAAATATATTATTTTATTTATTTTATTTGAAGTGCCACTTTAAAAAGAATTTATATTTTATTTCAAGTATTATTTTATGAATTCAAAATAATAATAATTAAAAAATTTTAAATTTACTCTTATTTATTAAATCTCTTTAATTTTAATTAATTTATTCTTTTTTTTTTTAGTATTTCTGAAAAAAGATAATTAGATAAATTAATATGAATTTTTTATAAAATTTATAGTCACTTATCATTATCTTAATCTGTATGCTTTATTTTTATATGACACTTGAAGTAAAATTAAAGAAATATTATATAAAATATTTTTTAATATAATAATATTATATAAATTAAAATAATAAATTACGGTAAAAATGTTAGACAGTGTAACGTTACTTTTTATAAACTAAGCTACTTTTTCTGATATTCAACTATATGGTTGAATAGGGAAGAAGAAACCTTTTCAATATTAAATAGGATCTAACTGCCAATTCACTTTTAGATGTACATTATAAATAATTTTTTTAATTAGTTTAATTTAAATTAATTTTTTTAAAAAAATTTTTAATTGATCTTCTCAAAATTTAATTTTTATAAATTTCAAATATTAAAATTATTTAATTAGTTCTCATTCTATAAATATGAAAGACCAATAAAATTTTATTTAATTAAAAATATATTTTTATGAAAAATATAATTATTATTTTTGGAAAAAAAAATTATTAGAAAATTTTTAAAAAAATTAACTTTTACTTTTTTTATCCTATTAATTTTAGCCACTCAAATAAAATTTTCTGATTTTGCCTTTATCATTAAATAAACATTCACCAGCCAAACCATCTCACTCTGCAACAGAAAAGTTGAAACCAACGAACAAGGTGGGGAGTGGCTGTGAGGATAACTGGCACCAGGTTGAGGTTGGTTGGATTCTCATTCTCAATTACTTGCAGCAAAAATAGACGGTTGCTTTATGACCTAAATTGATAATAAGAACTGTTCCACCAACCTTCAAATTAAGCTTTTCATGAACGCTCCAGTCCAAGCTTTACAGCTATGCACAGAATCGCTCTTGATAATTAGCATCAGCCACGGGCCCAAGAGCCAGAGTGGACCCTGTATAAGACATTACCCAACTGCGCTTAGTATGTTTGGAATTTGAGATTGAAAAAGCGCTTTCAATAAATTTTTTTATATTTTTTTTGTACTAATTTTAGATTTGGGTAGACAAATTAATATTTTTTTCAAAAATAAATTCAAAAAAGTAATTTAAAAAAAAAATAAAAATCAATCAATCTCTTAAATTAAAAAAATTTAAAAATATTTTTTTAACCTCTAATAATCCTAAACGCACTACTAATAATGCTTACTGTTCAGCTTTTATAATGCCTAATCAATCTTTAGATTTTAGCTTTCACATGCTAACTTGACAGAGCCATATAATTGAAAACTGATTCAATTTACATCTCAAACAAAACAATCATATCAAACAGAGCTTTCACATCTCATCATCTAATTTGTAAATATTATAAGGCGTAAACTATTATTTTATCCATCAAATTTAATTTAATTAATAAAATGATTCCTTCTTTTTGAAAAATTAACAAAATAATTCCTCAATTTTGTTTCTATCAAATCAATTAGTCCTTACATCCATTTTTACCATTAAAAACTATTTTAAAAAAAATCATCTCAAAAGAAATCACAAAACTTATAATTAAACTTACTATCCTACCCCTTTACACTAAAAAAAAAAAATTCATTCATTAAGGGTAATGAAGTAATTTCAATATTTAATTTCTAAACTTCATTCACCAAATTATGAAATTGTCCCTGTCTTCTTCTTTATGCCAACCAAACAACCGCCAACTTCATTGCTGTTACCAACCAAGCTTCTGGGAACCAAAAGCAATCAACAGCAACACCATGTAGCTTGCCTGAATGGGTCAAAACATTGATGGACTTCACCTGGTAAAGTCTCAAGCTGTCGTCGCTACTTAGTCTTGACAACTATTTTCAACTAAATTTTATCATATCTTATTTGCTTCCACCAACAACATTCTGGATTTCTTTTCTCTGATCTTCTTGTAATTCTTGAGATAATAAAAATTTATATTCCCTTATAACTGATGTTGCAAATTCACATTTCCAGTTATGCAATGTTGAAAGTGAAGCTATTAGTAAGAGCTCCTCCTCTTCTTCCATTTTTACCCATTAGCCAACTACTATTATTAATTATAACACAATTTCAAATGAAAATGTCTCCTTCTTCGGTTAATTCATTAAAAAAATTCTTTATTTCTCAAAAAAAAATTATTTTATT
Source organism: Reutealis trisperma (assembly GCA_947687605.1). Lineage (NCBI taxonomy): Eukaryota > Viridiplantae > Streptophyta > Magnoliopsida > Malpighiales > Euphorbiaceae > Reutealis > Reutealis trisperma. Next base: position 2,102,345 of record CANTUT010000033.1, on the reverse strand, counting down.
AATTAAATTAAATTTCAAAACGAAATAATAATTTACCTATTTATAATAGTCCCGCAGCTCTCAAGTAAGCCACTGAATATTACAACAGTCATAATAATTATTAATTAATGACAAAATATCAGCATGTGATTTGACTAGTAAAGGCTAAAGCAGTATGAAACTATGAATAGAAATTATATTCCTTATTAGTGCTGCAATGCCAGAAGCATCAGATTCAATGGGTCCGCAATGTATTTTATATATTGCAAGATACTCCAATGATGGCAATAAATCTAAACTAGAGAGAGATTCAATTTCCACCAGAGTATGGAATCCTCTACCTTTCACACAACAATTACAACGGGGAACAATTGTTCTTTTCTGCATCTTACTTACTGTAACTCTGGTCAGACCAAAGACAATTCATATTTGCCTTTTTTTTAAAAAAAAAAAAAAAAAAAAAAAAAAAACAATTTTGATAGTGTTTGGAAGCCATGTGAATTATATAACAACTTTTGAGATGATCATAACTACCAATAAGCTTCTAATATTTTTAGAGATCATATGGTGGATTCCATGTATGGCTTGTATAGAAAATGAAGCTCGACAAATCAATTCAAATTACATCTGCAATAAGATGAGTCTGAGGCCCCAATGGCGTAGAATACAATCTAAATCTAAAAGGGAAAGAGTAAAACATCCAAGACTTTCTCTGCCAATGTATAAGGTTTGGCTTCTGACAATCAATAAATAAAACAATTAGCAGTAGTAGTTTATTTGCAGGTTATACTTGTGCTATGATCTTGCCAGGAAGAAAATTATTCCAAGTAAAACCAAAGAACACGGGGGGGGGGGGGGGGGGGGGGGAGGCTGATAGAGATAGTACTACTAGTTTGTACTCTAGAACCTTTTGCTTAAAGAATTAGGTTGTTCGAAGAATCTCAGTTAATTTGATTCTAGGTTCAATTCCTGCACTGAACTTCCTACATCAAATTTTTATTTTTATGTAGTAAATGCATGCAACTGAAGGCTGGAGTTAGCAACAGTACCTTGCTGGGTTGAAAACATTTTTCCTCTTCTACCCATATCAAAGCTAAGGTTATGTATAGAGGCTTGTATATGTGCAAGTGTGTATATGCAAGCAAACAATTAAATATTATAATGTCAGCACAATCAGTTTGCAAAAGGATAGACTGGGCCAATAATTTTCCCTCCTGACTGAATTTCATGTTACTCAGCTTAAAAATGGGCTAACTTTTTAAAGGTCGCAGATAAGAGAAAAAAGGATGTATCTTCTCTGGGTCCCTACAGGTCCAAAAGCCACAAAAAGCAAAGTGCTCAACTTTAGCAACGAGGGCGCTTCAGAATTTTTATGGTGGGATCACCATTTGGAAAGTAAAAGCTAACTCTATAACCAACGTCTTTACATTTACCGTTAATCCTGGGATTCCTAAAATTCAACAATTTGTAGGAGCAAAAGTCAAGTGTGTCTCTGCCTAAAATCATAACACTCACTAACAAGTCAAACACTGAAAACAGAGTTTTTACGTAGGCCCAAAGAAAACAACTAATATCCAAGTAAAAAAAGGAAGGCCTAAAATTCAAGAAAACACATGTATATTCATTTCCATTTTGGCAACAATTTTCTACAAACATGATGATATAATCAACTACAGCAGTACACACTCTACAGTCAATTTAATGATGAAAATGATGTCATAAATCAATAAACTCACCTGGCCTTTTTCCGGGACTTGAATGGAAAATTGGATGGCGGTGATGGTGAAAATTCAAATGGCAAGTGAGGTGGTTCTGTTTCACCAGAAAGCATCTCCACAATTTCTTTCATAGTAGGCCGCTTGTTTGGACATCTCTGCAAACAGAGTAGTGCGATTGTAATGCATATCAATGCCTGATCTTTATCCAGTGAATGTATTAAAGGATCGACAAGATCCAAAAGCTTCCCGTTATATGCAAGTTGCCTTGCCCATGATATCAGATTAGCCCTCTCAAATTCCGACATTGGCGAGGCAGTTACTTGCAGAGGTCTCCGACCCGAAATCATTACAAGAAGCAGAACACCAAAGCTGTACACATCACACTTCTCTGATAGCACCCCACCACCGCCATACTCAGGGGCAATATAACAAACAGTTCCTCTCATACTAGGTGTGCTACTAACACCACCACTCTTGGGTATCTCTCCACTTGCCCAATCTTGACTACTTCTTCGCCCATTTCTCAATTCACCACTGTGCCCATCCAACCACCAATCAATGCTGCCTCTGCTCCTCTTGTTCTTCTTCTTTGTTCTTTCTTGTACCACATTATCATCCTTCTGCCACCATGAGTCTTCTCCATTATTCGAATTAAGTCCTCTTTTCTTCTTCTTCTTTGTAAGCTCCTCGCAGAACTCTTCCTTCCACCACTCCCTAGGCTTTCTGTTTTTCTCCTTCTTTTGCTTTCTTTCTTCATCCAAAGATGCCCACCATTCCAATCTTTTCTTGTGCTTCCTCTTTGGTTCAATTGTCATGCTTTGTGTTCTCAATAGATTGTCATCAACTGAGCTAGGAGAGGCAATCCATTCACTTTTGGGTCTCTCCTTCTTAATCTCACTCCCAATCCACTCCATTACATAATCCTTCACTCTCCCTGACTCTGACCCGCCTCCATTGTCCTGTTTCCACCACCAGTCCCTTTTTGACCCACCTTTCTTCCCTCCATTAATCAAATCCTTCCCACTATCAATACTAAGCTTATCAAACCCAGTCTCCGAAACACTTCCCTTATCCACTCCCATCTCCGGTGACACAGCAGCAACCATATCCGGGGAGGCGTCTGAATCTAAAACCCTAACGGCAAAACTCTCAGGCGATCGATCAATGCCTACAGCAGTAGTACCGTCCTCGTATCCAGTCACCACACTTTCCGTCTCCTCCAAAATCGACCCATTATCCTCTGCAACTACAAAAGATTCCTTCTTTTCGACAACATTCTCCTCAGTCTTCAATCTCGCAAGTCCAAAATCACCAACCTTGGCATTAAAATCAGCATCAAGCAAAATATTACTGGGTTTAATATCACCGTGAATCACAGGAGGATCACAGAAATGATGTAGGTATTCAAGTCCTTTAGCAACATCAATTACTAAATCAAATCTTTTTCCCCAGTTCATAAGTTGTTCACATTTCCGATCTAGCAAAGCTTCCTGGAGGCTCCGGTTCTCCATGAGCTCGTACACCAAAATGAGCTTCCGTCTACGGCGGTCTGAGGAGAATCCTAAGAGAGAAACAATGTAAGGAGAATTGAGAGAGGAAGCAAGAGAGAGCTCGTTATGGAACTCCCGCTCCCCTTGGAGTGACCCATTCGGGTCCATGAGCTTAACAGCTAACGGCTGATTTGTTGAAGGAAGAACAGCTTTATAAACTGAGCCAAATCCACCATGGCCAAGGCGGCTGGACGGAGAGAACGACGCCGTAGCAGACCGGAGGAGCGAGTAAGAGAAACGGCGACATTCCTCCTGCTTCTGCTGGTGGTGGTAGTGGTTGTGATTAGGAGATTTAAGGTCTGACGGAGCAGTACGCTTACGCGAAAGTTTACGGTAAAAAAGGAAAATGAGGATAATAAAAGAAAACAGAGTAAAAGTCAGAGCTCCAGCTAGGAGTGAAGGTACGAGGTGAAGACGCTGGCGATGGTGGTGGTGGTGGTAGTTGAGGGTATTATTTAGCGGCGGCGAAGCCGGAAGGGTTGTCAGTTGGCGAGATGGCATGGTGGTAAATAGAAGCTAAATGGAGGGAGAGAGATATTAGGAATTCAGTATCATCTCCTCTCTGATTATCTTTGTAGAGTTGCTTGAAGACTGTAAAGCGTGTGGGTGTTTTTGTTCAGCTGTTTTTGCTTCGGGTTTCTATTATCTAAGGATAAGGAAAGTGTTGGATTGACAGCGACGTCGTTAGATTTCGATGCTTGTGGAGCCAGTTACTTTGACTTTTTCCTTTACGTGTCACCACTTGGTTCGTTTGTCATCATTCTAAATCTAACTGTCATGTGACTCGGATTTAGTAACTTTATTATATACTAGTAACGTTTTAAAATATTTTTGAAATATAAATTAAAAATTTATTAAATTATTATAATTTTAAAATAAAAATATTAAATTATTTTTTATTTAATTTGATGTAAAAATATAAAATTCATTAATAATTAAAAAAATTAGTGAAAAATAAATGAAATGTAAAATTAAAAAAATAAAGAATGTTATAAATATAATGGAAAAGAACAAAAACGAAAAATATAGAGAAGATAATAGTTTTCTAGTATTTTCATTCAATAGTATTAAGCCATTTATATAGAGTACAAAAGAGAAATAAATAAGAAGTTTTTCTAATAAGGAAAATACAATCAATACTAATATATAAACTAAAATATTTATGTATATGGAAAGATATTAATCAAATCCTATAATATATCATAACACTCCCCCTTAATGTCTTTTACAAAAAATATATCTCGTCAAAACCTTACTAAGGAAAAATTCTGTGGGAAAAAAATCTTAGTGAAAGAAAAATAGTACATTATTCTTATAGAGATTTACGCTGTAACACTATCTTGTTAAAAACCTTGCTAGAGAAACCCAATGGAACAAAATTTAGTCTAAAGGAAAAAGAGTACAGTGTACCAAAATCTCCCACTCATAAAAACATAATTTCTATTAAATATTTCTTAATTGGCGTATGCCAATTTTGTTGACTAACTTTTTAAATATGGTTGTAGGGAGTGTATTTGTAAACAAATTTGTCAAGTTATCAAACCATATACTTAATGATGTTTAAGTAATATTCACATATAATAATTTATTTATAATATTCCCTTAGGGTATTACTTGCGCTATGAACATGTCTCGTTAAAAATCTTGCTAAAAAATCCAATGGGAAAAAATATAGTTAAGAAAAATAGTACATTTCATGCGCTATTTTGTCATTGCACAGATTGTCTTATTAAAACCTTTATTCAAGAAAATCTTATAGGACAAAAACTTGACCAAGAAAAAAGAAAAAGAGTACAATCATATACTAATTCGCTTCTCCTAATGAGGACAAATTTTAACATGGTGTATACTAATAAATGAAACAATTCCATTTAAATACCACACTAGGTAAACATTTAGTACATAAGTCTATTAGGTTGTTATTCAAGTGAATTTGGTGAATATCTCTTATAGAGCTCATGTATATATAAGAATTTTGATGAAGTTTATATGTTTACTTCATCACCTTTAATATACTCACCTTTAATTTGTACAATGCAAATTTCATTATTTTCAAAACATAATGAGAGTATCTTTAGTGAGGTACTTCAGGACCATATATAAAATTGCAACACCACCATAAGTTAATATATAGCCAGTCTAAGATCTAATATTATGGAGATCAAACAAATAACCAATATTCGCATATAGATCAATTTCAAATATGAATCAAAATATGATCATAATATTAATAATATATTGAAAATAACTTTTTACACCACTCTAATATCTCTTAGTAGGTGTAGAGCTATACATAGTTAGAAATTTTTCTTACAAATGCAATTTCAGGCCTGAGGCAATTTGCAATATACATGAGTGCCCTTATAGCATTTATATATTGTATTTCAATACCAAATAACTCTTTGTTATCTTATTTAAGTTTAAAAGTGTATCTTTTCACTTCAGGTGAGAGAACCACTGCTGGTATGGTTAAGGGAAAAAATTTATTCATACAAAGTTGCTTAAATACCTTTTACACATAAGTAGACTGGTGTATTATGACTCATTGATAATCGGTCTGTAGGCCGATACAAAATTTCATTAAATTTTTCATTTCGAACTCACTTTTCAAATAGATACATACTTTTTTGAATTTTTTATGAATCACACTGATATTTAAATAATCAATATATACTAAAACAATAATATCTATCATTCTATGGTCTTTTATGAATACAAATGGATATAGTGTATTATTCACATATCTTTCTTTCAATAAGAATTTACTCAAACAATTACACTACATGTTCATATTGCTTTAATCCATACAAGGACTTTTGCAATTTGATGAAATACATGTCACTTGTTTAATGTATATTCATTTCTGATATCTTTAGCCCTTTTGAGACTCTCATATAAATATCATTTTCATAAGGCATATATCAGGTCTTTTTTTAACTGCCATACTAATTAAATAACGGAACATGATCATTTCCATAATAAGAGAATTATTTTTTTCTCATAGTTAATAATAGAGCAAGTGTAGCTCTATTTTAATTGCCTATTTTCATGATGATTAATCATGTTTATGCTACTATTCAGTTATACTTATAGATTATAAATCCATATTTTTTCTTGAAACAGTAAGAGCTACTGTTGAAACAAATTCATTATCGTCGATAATTAAATTTCTATCAACTCTTTCTCTTATATTATAAAAATAATTGAGATATCATAATTTTCATTTATATGATCATCAACTTCAGAAACCATATATAGAGGATATAATTGTTCAATTGTCTCAGTCTGTGTCTCATAATTGGCTATAGCTATTTGATTAAGATGGAGATTTTATGAGCGACGCTGCTTTTCTTTTCCGCGGATTTTTATCTTAAGTTCTAATTTACTATTCACGCTTCTGGCGTACAGTGAGATTGATTAATTTTTTATTTGCAATTTGAACCACAACTCTTACTAGAGTATTAACAGTTGTAATATGAGACTTTGTCAATCTTTTAAAATCTATAAATGCATTTAGCAGTTAAGTTGCAATTTATTGCAATTGTGTTATTTTGTGAATTTTTGATTCACTCTAACTTGTACGTGGATTAAAATTATTTAAAGAGTTTTCCTACCAATAAATTTCTCGACATTTTTTAGCACTGCAGATACTTTTCTCCTCCTAATATCGAGAAATGTGTCTCATCAAAATAAATTTTTAGTCTCTTTTGTGGATCTATTGTCGCACATTGAGATAATGATATTAATATATTCATAGCACAAAAATTTTGCGGCTCATGTCTTTGTACAAGTTTCAAAGGAGAGTATGTATGATATACATAATGATATTTATGCCAAACCTTCAAGATTTAATTATTGAACTATAAGTTCAATACTTTAACTGCATGTTCAATGCAACATGTTGTGCATGTATATAGGAGATAAAACAATAATAAAATAACTCGTTATAATATACAATTTATAAAATCCTTGCAAATTACTCTTTCGGGGAGTTTACATAAAATCATCAATATTGAATTGAGTTGTGTTCTCTATATGGGTGATTTCTCTTTTAGAATTTCATGATTCATCAAATGATTTATAGCATTCACTTCAGGGAATACAATTATACTAGTGGACATTGTTTGATGATTTCTCATTTTTAATTATTATTTCATAATTCTTATTATCTACCAAATGATTTATAGTATTCACTTTAGGGAATGCAGTTGTACTAGTCGGCATTGTTTGATAATTTCTCATTAATAATTATTCTTTACAACCACTAGAAAAATAATATTTGTAAATTTTCACTTTTTATACTGCTACTACAGGAGCATGTAACTTTATTACCATACAATTTCAGCTGTGAAGTAATTTTAAATATAGTTGAATTATATTCTCAAATAGACTTCAAGTCTTATAGGTGTAGATTTGCCCAATCATATTGAGCTTGTGGTGGTACCACATCTTTTAAGTAATCATATCGATCTTTAAAATTCTTTTAGATAATACAAAAATCTTAAATAGTGATATATTCATCAATTAGACCCCTTTTACATATATTATAAATATGATCAAAGTTTTTGTGTTGGAAATAAAACAAAAATATTAAATTGATTTTCTTAAAAATTTAGAACTCAATCGATTTTGAGAAAAAATGAAGAAATTTAAACTAATTTCATGTAAAAACTCCAATAATTTATAAATCAATCAAACTATTAATAATAAATTTATGTTTATAATGAAATAATAAATTTTCAATTATTTCAAATTTCATACTAAAACTAAACAAATAAACAATATAAATTTTATACTTTAATTATTTATTTAATTAGTTTTTCATGAATTATAAATAATACTAGTTTCTTCAGGAACTAAAATTTGAAATATAGATAGTTATTTATTTCATTAGTTATTCAGAAACTATAAATAATACTAGTTTCTTCAGAATCTAGAATTTAGAATATGGTATTAGTTTTTCGGGAACTATAAATAATACTAATTTCTTTAGGAATTATAATTTAGAATATGGTACTAGTTTTTTATGAACTGCAAATAATACTAATTTCTTCAGGAATTATAATTTAAAATATAGTACTAGTTATTCAGGAACTATAATTTACTAAATGAAAATTAAATAACATCAAATAATATTTTTTTTTTTCATAAAAATGATGGTCATGTATATAAAACAAAAAAAAAAAAAAAAAGAATGATTCTGTAACTTAAAAAAAAATGATTTTATAGTTATGTAACTTAAAAAAAATGATTTACAATTGTTTCATATGTTAAAAAAAAACGATTTACATCCTAAAATAAAAAAAATGGTTTTATAGTTATGATATATATATATATATATATATATATATATATATATAACATCTCGAATATATATGGGTATTAAGTTATAGGCATATGTTTTTTTGAAAATATATATGATTCATATGTCATTCGAGATGATGAAAAGAATACCTTGAGAAAAAAAATGGTAAAATAAATTAGTATTAATAACGTGTTATAAATATAATAAAAAAAAATAAGAACAAAGAATATAGAGAAGAAAATAGTTTTCTAGTGCTTACATTCAATAATATTAAATATTTTATATAGAGTACAAAGTATAAAAAAATAGGAAACTTTTCTAATACGAAAAATATAATCAATACTAATATAAAAATTAGAATATTCATGTATATGGAAAGATAACAATCAAATCTTATAATATATTATAATAAAAAATATATTTTTAAAATTTTAAGATAATGAATGAATTCAAAAAAAAAATCTAATTTTTTTAAAAGGAAAAATATTTTAAAATGGATGAAGTATTGAATTGGGAGGTACTATACACGCGCTGTCTCATGGGCGTTTGATAAATTTAGAGGTCACGTGGATTAATGATCTTTGAGACTTCCCTTCACCTTTTAACAATTTGTGGGATCCATTAGTCTAAGAGCTGTTCGGAATAGTCGTTCAGAGTCAGCAATTAATCATTTACTTATTTCTGATGTTTTTCTATGTATATAATTTTTGAAAGAGGCTTCAAAAACTCAATAATTAATCATCTAAAAATTTAATCAATAATTATAATTGAAGAGACATTTGTTTTAATTCTTTATAGAGTTTTTTTTTGCTATTTGAAGAAATCATATATTGGCCTTGATTTAAAAAAAATTATATATTAATTTTTTCTTATTAATTGATAACTATTTTCTATTTGACTTTATAAATAGATTTCCCAACAAACAAGATAAATTATTTTATTAAAATATTGATAATAATTATGTAATTAATTATTTATTATAAATATTTAGAGAATCTTAATTATAATTCTATATTTTTCTTTCAATTTGGATCTATTATCTAAAGGAAAATACTACAATATAACTCAACACTTTTATTTTAATTTTTTATCTCAACTGATGTGTTATTATTTTATTAACCACATTACTTACTTTTCAAAAATACATTATATAAAATATTTTTCAATATAATAATGTCACATCAATTAGAATAAAAATGTTGAATTATATAGTATTTTCTTATATGTAGTTATTATTATATTATATTTTAGCATATAACTATTTGCAATTATTAATTATCATTAAATAGTGAATTAAATGAATTTTAAAATATTACTCCCTCTATTCTGAAAAAAGTGGCCAATAACTAAAAATCATCATTTTTAAGATAATAATAATTTTGTCATAAATTATCAAAAATACCCCTATTAATTGCAGTATAAATTTAGAAAACATTTTTCATACTTGAAAAATGGAAGAGTAAATTAGTCATTTAAATTTATTTTTATTGAGTTACTAAATGGCCACTTATTTATGAATAAAACTTACTTTTTTAATAGTTACTTTTTTCAAAATGGAGGGAGTACATTATAATATATATAAAGGTACATTTTCACTTTATACTAACTTACACTCTATTCATTTTATAATAATAGTTATTTAAAAAAAAATTCAATTAATTATTGTTTTAAGAGTTTATACAATATTTATTACATTTTTTTTCAATTTTATCCTCATTTCCAATTTTATTTTCTCTTCAACCTTCTACGCAATATTTATTATTTTTAACTTATTTGGCCATCTCAATAAAAATTAAAGCTATTTAATAACTTACTTAATATGTGTGTAACTTTTTAAAATGACTATTATTATGAAACGGATAAAGTAAAATTTTAATTATTAGAAATATACTATTAAAAAGTATTTTCAATTAAAAAAAATCCCATTGAATATTTTTATTATTAAAATTTTTTTATTTAGTTATCATAATTTTTTATATAAATTTAATTCTTAAAAAAAAATTGGAAGTTAATGTGGTGTTTGGGAAGAGGGAGAGGATGGGGAAAGGAAAGAGGTTGGGGAAAGAGGGGTGAGGAAAGGGTAAATTCATTGTTTGAAAAGATGAGGAATGGGTGAGGAACATTTCTCTTGGGCCAAAAAAAAAAAAAAATCCCCCCATTTTTAAGTGAAAAGCTAGGGAAAATTTTTTTTAATTGCATTTATAAATAAAATTACATTTTTAACTTTATTTTTATATTCAAATAAAAAAAAAACAAGGATATAATAATAATTTTGTTTTTCCCTATCTTTTTACACTACACCTTTCATCACCTTTTTATTTTTTCTTCAACTAGGACTGATAATTCGTGTTGTATCGTGTATAATTATATTGTGTCGAGACACGTATATAAAATAAAAATGCTTAATCCCATCACAATCCGTTAAACTAATTGTATCAAAATATCAAATTCAAACATAAACACATTTATTAATTAGGTTATATGGTTCAATCTGTATAACTGGTTTAATAAATTAAATTTAAAAAAATATTTATTAAATAAAAAATTAATTATTTAAATCCAAAAAAATATATTTTTTAAATATAAAATGACTCAAATGATATATTTAGACTTTTGTTATATATAACAAGAGAATAAATATATTTATATGTGTTACTCATATTATGTAATATATGTTAATCTATTAACACGTTTGAATAAATATGTTTAATTGTATTATTTGCATATTAAACTAGTCAATTCATTCAAATTTAATTTTTTTCATATCATAAACGAGTTGATTCGTTTATGATCCAAACATATTTATTTTAAATTTAAATTTGCTTAATTATTTATCATAGAGTGCCATTTATTTAGCTCGTGTTAAAAATTATCGGCCATATTTCCAACTTTCCCTTTCCACTTATTCTTTTTACCAATTTTTTTTATCAAACGTAGTGTAAAAGTGACAACTGGCGGCCTAGCCAGTGAAAAAACCAGTGGTGATGTGGTTGTCGTTATCTGTTTGATTGTTTGCATTGAGATTCTCCTCCAGCAAAGGCTCTCTCTTGTTTTATTCGTTGTTGCGTTGGTACGGTGAGTGAACGCATCCCCTCGTGCTGTATTCACTCTCCAGTGGAGGCTTTGACCTTTTTTCCCAACTTTGCTGTGACTTCTTCGTTACGCTTTTCACTTCTAAATTTGCAAGCGCCACGCATCCACATTATTACTTCCGCATTATTAATTTAATTTAAAATTTATTCACAGGCAATAGCTCTTTGATTCAACGATCGAAGCAAAATTTTATTAAAACAAAAAAGTTATATTTCACAAATTTTATATTTAATTTTTTATTAATAAATAAATTTTGATTGAGTAATATTGTAAGTATACATCAATATCTTAAAATCAAAACACAGTTTGAAAAGTCATCAACACGTTTTCCTTTTTTTTTTCTTAAATATCAGGGAAGATGAATAATATTGAATCTATCACTTACAAGAATATACACTTATTTTTAGATTATATATAATTTGAAAAGTCGTAAACATGTTTGCTTTATATATATATATATATATATATATATATATATAAACATTTTTTAGTATTGTATTATATCAAATATTATTATATAATAATTAAATACTTTTATAATTTAATGATATTAAATGTAATTATTATATAATTATATAAATGTTATATTTATATAATTTTAATTTTTTATTCTTAAATTATAAAATTAAAATTATATTTATTATATATATAAAGACATTTTAATTATTTTATGTAAAATTTAATAAAAAAAATATAAAAACTATATGAAGAGACTAAATAGTTTAATAAAATTAAATATAAAATATAGATAAAATAGAGGCGAATTAATTAATTAAATTAAATTTTCAAAAGTAAATACTAATTTATTCTCGAAAATTTACGAGATTACACCGCTTAAAAAAAATCAAATCAATTAAAAAATTATTTTTTATAAATATTTTGAATAATGGGTATAGTAAATTTTATAATGTGATAATGCGAGTTTGGTTGAAATATCAAGGGTAGAAGAGTAATTTGATGGAATGGTTTTTGACTTAAGTGGCTTCGTAAAAAGAATCAGACTTGATGACTTCAAGAAACCATAAAAAAAAATATCTGACTTCACAGAAACCATAAAGAAATACTACTAGCCTTCCGCTTATTACGAGAAAGGAAATCCAGAGAATAAAACATGAGAACTGTACTGAGAGAGAGACTGAGATCATGTGAGTCCCACCCACTCCCTCCATGTTATTACTATAATTTTATTTAAATTTTACAAATTCCAAATCTTCTAACCCACACTTGTCGGGGGAGCTGACCTGACCGGTAGTGTTGATATTTCCCAGACTGATCTAAAACAAAGAATATGCTTTTTATTTTGTTTATCAATTAAAAACAACTCTGGTCTAATACAAAATTAAAAGAGAATAATAGAATAGATATAACATCTAAATATTGATTTATTATTTTAATTAAATTTATGAATTTAAGTGAAGAATTCACAGTAATTGTAATTTTACCAGAAAAGATTCAACAGTATTTAAATGGTTTAAGTGCATGTTACAAAAATGTTTTAAATCAGTATATCAACAACTAGCGAACAACTTAATATCATACTTAACCAAATGAAACAATAGAAAAAGGAATTGAAAATCCAGGAAGGAATATGGAAATCTTATATGCCAGATTGTGTATGATAAGATGCAGATACGAATCCAGAACAGCGCACCAAGTTTTGGTTTGCATTTGGCTTGTATTGTGGCTTGGTTTTTGCATGAAGACAAAGGAGTTCAGTGATTTGGTTGCTTAGGTTCATTTTTGTCCATCTGTTCCACGACAATGATACTCGAGATAACAGCTTGCTTTCTTGCTCACATATGTTAAAATTCAATTTCACGGGACCAGTTTCGTGATTTGGATGACATCACGAGTGTCATATTCTTATCTTAATTAAGGATATCGTAAATACAGATCCAAATGCCTAACCTCTCTCACGTCCCTACACCACCACAACCAGAAGCCACTACGCAATTTCTCTTTTGAGGCAGTGATATTTGAAAATTAACTCGCACATCCATCGAACAAAATTATATTCCATTTTTGACCTATGCAGTTCTTTTTATATATATTATATAATTTCACCTCAGTACCTATGGATGGCAAAAAGGTTTACAGGAACCATATATATACACTTCACAGAAAATCATATTTACCTGAAAACAGAGAATCATGTTAATTTATACACGTTTAAAAGTAAGCTATGAATTCACGTGTTGTAGAGCATGGATTTTCATGAGATGACGACGATACAGTTGGAACTAGGATGGAGAATAACCAATACCTGAACCAAATTAACAGAAACAATACTGGAGAAATACTATAAAACAGTGTGCAAAATAAGTTGTCTCAACCTATAGTCATGGAAGAGCAAGCATGACGCTAAATTTCAAATATTATTCTGCAGCAGAACTACCGAGGCTTTGCCCCACCATTTTCTTGCACGCTATTGACCGGAGTGCTGGAGCCACTTCTCTTGCTGGATTGTCCAGTGAATGTCCGGCCCATCAACTTTCCAGCTTTGCTCAAGCCACTACCAACGGCTCCAAAGCCACTGCCAACTATACCAACTCCAGCACCAACGCCAGTTCCAACAAGACCAACTCCAGCACCAAGACCAGTACCCACCAGTGATGCTGCTCCATCAATTGCATCCATTGTGCTCCCTATAACTCCTGCGTCTTTTAGCTTCTTTCTTTCTTCCAGGATCCTCTTCTCTTCTTCCAGAGCAGCCAATTGCTCCTCCTTGTTGAATTCATGGTACAACACCTGCAAGTCCAACCCAAATATATATAACCCAAACAAACAAGGAAAGAGAGAATGGGAGACCACCACTGTACAAACATCCTAAAAGAAGATGACATGACATAGAAAACAATGGACAAATTTATATTGTTATTCTTCTCTAATATAAAAATGATATCAAACAATGGAATTCATAGATAGCAACAAGATATGGTTGAGTGGAACTAAATTCATTGTGTCAATAACAATAGCTATAATGGTTGAAGCACGGTCTCTTGAGGCATAAAGACAAATGTACATGATTGCTTATGTGCCTACCTTAATTGTAAGAGTTCCTCGATCCTTCTTATCCTTAATCTTCAACATGTCAAGTGATGGTAGCAGTCTTAACTCCAGTTCTTTCCAAGTCTCTGCTTCCAGCTCAATTAAAGGCAATTTAACTATTCCCAACCTCTTGTCTTGCCCAATATCCTGATCAAAGACCTGTTCAAAGATTTGCATCACATTATTTGCATAACGAATAATAGATCTAGTAAACTCTTTCCAAAAACAACAACTCTATAAATTCATATATAATTTATATACTTTTCCACGAAACAAACAGATCCCCGAGATGGAACTTTTTCATCATGTCAACAAAACAAAGATACAGAATTTCTATGAGAAAGCACATAAGCACCCATTCTGAGAAGGTGAAATACCATGGCATAAACAGAAAGAGATGGGAGCATAAGAAATTTATGACCTCAAGGATAAGTGATTGTGTCTCCTTGTCTTCAGCAATCAACTCGAATGTTTGATTCCAAATAGGATTGAGGTTGTTCTCAACAACCTGTGATTTGACCTTGAACATTGGCCGAATATGTAAAACCACATATGGATCAGATTTTCCAATCATCTCCATGTTCTTCAAATCATTTGCTTTCACTACAGTCACTGTAAGTTTTCCTTGTGGTTTCAGCTCTAATTCACTGCATAGCATCCCCCAGTGCACCAAAAAAAATTAAATTATTATTTAACATTTCTATAACAGAATGAGACATCCTAGTACTAATATAAAGATGATAAAATAGGGAAACATCTTTATATAATCAGGGGTACCACAGTGGCAGTAACTTTCTGCTCCTTAACATCAAATTAGAACTAACAGAACTTTTTTGAGTATGAACATGCTGAATTATGCACTGATCATTGCGATGGAATTGAAGTGGATGAGATAGTAATGAATTTCATTTGTACATTCAAACCTCTCAATATTTGGGTGATAATGCATTTGATGAAATCTAATAATTTGTGGAACTGAGCAAAAAATTGTAAGGCTCATAATATACCTTATATCAACCGGTATACCACCAATTGGAACAACAATCCTATGGGGCCACTGAAGCATGTCTTCAACGATTGAATGAACAGTGTCCTAACAAAATTTATGTGAACAGCATAATGATAAGAAAACCAAATCAATAAGCAAAAAAATAAGGGCAAAAAAGTGTTTTTAATACCAAAAGGAGAACTCACATCAATCATATCTGAGAGTCCAGGAATGGCTGTTAAGCTTCCACCAACAGCTTTCAAAACATAATCAATTTTGGGCTTTGGCTGATTGATGAATCGAGAATTGGTTATTTCCAAAACAATTTAAACTGATAACAATACCTACAATCATTTAATACATGCCTCATCCAATTCATTGTGTACTAAATTTAGTCACTCCAACTCAAGACATCATAGTATGATCAAATGCTACCAAGTCAAATATGACATCACAAAGTGAAAAATTAAAGGCAATTCACCTATTGAGTTTCTAATTTCTATTAGAACAACTCATCTGTCACTCCTTAGGTCAATGATGCCAAATAAATTGATGATAGCAAATATCATAATAATGCTTTTTTATATGGATAAAGCAATCTTTAAATACTTAAGCTCTTGTATGGGTTTAATCATCACCAAGTCATGGCATGGAGAACAAATAATGGACTAATGAAGAAAAATAACAGAGAAAGATATATTTGCTTAAATGACTTTACTTGGATTTGCTAGATTTTGCAAAATGTAAAGAGTAAACCACAAGTCATAAATTGGGAAAGCAAACAATAATATCACACTATGCTCAAATCCTATTGTATGTCAGAATTTTAAGAATTGCAGGCCTCCTCTAATTTTGCAGCCCAAGTAATAATAAGCCTTCTAATGGAATGAGAGAGAGAGAGAGAGAGAGAGAGAGAGAGATCATGTGTGTTACACAAAATTGAATAAAACCATCGAGTTCAACATTCATACAGAATTACAACCCAAAATATCATATTCAATAAAAGTATTGAAATGCAGCCTGAAACTTTGCAAATTGTACCTCAGAAAGTAAAGCAACAACGACAGCAGAAATACATGGAATCTCCTCAGCAAGTTGGAAGATAACGCGAATAACAGTATAAACTTCAAGGTCTTTCAACTGTATCACATTGCAGCATGAAAAGAAATAAATATATTTATAAAAGGTCCGAGTGAATTAAGATTAATCAACATAATTTTGTTATTGCCAAAGTCATTTATGTGTGAACCTGAATGGGTATAGAGGCAACTAGTGCAGCTTCAACACCTAGAATAATGCTCGGATCACCACCCCATCGGAAATCAATATCCATAATGATTTGACCCTTCTTGAGATTCTGAACACGAATACCTGCATTAACTAAGTATTTAAGAACGGATATAGGTAAAAAAAAAAATAAGAAGTACAATTCAATGGTCACATCACAAGTGTGTGTAACAATATTCTTCTTAGCAATGTGCATTCACCTTCACAGTGTTTGAGTAGGAATCTGAGTATGTCTGAGAATGAATCTCAGGGTAGAACCCCTACTTACTTTGTACAGCATTGGATTACAATTGAATGCTATCAATATCAAGAAAAGCTTTGCCAAACCAATTATAAAACATCCCAGAGACATAGGAAAACATTAATACAGAAAACTAAACATGAGCAAATACATGCAATAAAGGACTATCTATTGATTCATACCTTCAATCTTGGGTGGCACAGTTCCAAGAGAAAATTTGTTAAATTTTAATGAAGTAATCCCTGGTGGTCGATAGTCTTCCAACAGTGGTTCGACAGATTCTTTAACCACCATTGTAGCTGCCTGTATACAAAAACATCCAACAACTTTGACATAACATTTAAGAAAAGAAAACTCATTTTATGGAGCTTAAAGGTTCTTTAAAATCTTTAACCTATGTTCCTCCCCACAAAAAAACCCCTATCCCTCATTTCCTCTGTCTTTATTTGTCAAAAAAAGAGAGGAAAGCAAAAGGAATTGAATCATAGCTAAAATTTTACTTGAATATGAAAATTATCTACCTTTATGTAGGGAAAGAAATATCCTACCAGCAACAATTTTAATTGTAGACTAAAATAAGTGACAAGAAAAGCAAAAGGCTTACATCTGCAATAAATGGCCATAATTTGCTCAGTTGCTTGTTCAGCCATTTCACCTGCAAGATGCAACAAAGTATACCATGATAAATTTCACTGTGAATAGGACAAAGAAAATTTAGTAACAAGCTGGAACCAATCAAACAGAAATTTGCTTTTCTTACATAACACAACATATTACAAGCATTCAGAAATAGTACAACACAATATTCAAGTTTATTCAATTGCTGCAGACAATTAGGTGAAGCAAATTGAAGTTGTGGTAGACATTAGGTTAAACAAGGCAGGTCATATTCAACTCTAAATCTCAACATAGAGAAGGTGTATATTAAGAAACTTATAAAACCAACTAACTATAAATTTTTGTAAAAAGGAAAAAGAAAGAAAACCGTTTATATTATATTTTAATTATATCAAGAGATAAAATGATAAACAAATTCCTCATTTGTTATGGAAATAGTAAACCATATGTTTAAGAAATCAAAACATTTGCATTAGCCTGGAAAACTAAAATCCCATATGCCAGCATATGAAGCATGCTAAGGGTTTCATCTATAACTGTGATATCTAAAACATAGGAATATTTAAGTAAAAGACAGACCTGTTCAAACACCGGAAAAGATATCCATTCAGGAAAATTATCACCGCATATTTTTTTCAAATCATCTCTGTTTAGGGACCCAAGGAGCTTTATATCAACTGCCTGTAGAATAAAATAGACATGTTGAATAATAGTCATACAAAGTTTAAACACATTTCAATAGTTTCATATAATAAGGCAATTTCAAGGAATAAGGTTGCAAAAACTACAAGAATTAGAGAGTAGATCAGATATTTTAATCAATGTTTCTACGGATAAAATGCATCAGCCTGCAGTTAAATATGATGAATTGAGCACAGGGATTTGAAGGAACTTGAATCGGTAAGCATATGCTGAGTTAATGACCACAGAGAACACTACCTTGCACTCTTCATTTAACAAGATGTGCTTCTGAGGCTTGCATCCTATGCAATTTTCATTTTTGGCAGTACTTCTTGTTGTATATAAAAACCATTAATCTTCACCCAAAGATTAAAATCCTACCAAAATGCCACTCGAGCAGCTTGTACACGATTCCTTCTAATAATGCAGAAACATTCTTATGTGAAATCTTCACCTAAAGAAAGTCCTAGGTCAATATACATAGTTATATGGAATTAAGAAGCCCACAGAGATGCAAAATGGCCAAGTTCTAACTTCAACTTCAAGATGCTACATACTTCTGAGGGTGATCTTATGACTCGAAGAGAAGAGAAAACAGACCACTGAATATAAGGTCAAAGCCAAACAATATAAAACTAAAAATTCTGATCCACTAATACTGAATTCTTAAGCAAAAATTAAGCTAGCCAATTAAGTGCTTATTCATTATAATACACAATTAAAATGCCTAAACTTAGTAACTCACCAATACTTTAAACTCAAAAAAAAAATTTCTCGCCTGGCTATACTAAACATATATAAATGCGATTCACCAAAAATTCTAGAATAGTTCTAAATTCTCTGTTAAGATTTAAATATCATACAAAACTCAAATCCAAGGCAATTCACAAACAAGAAGCAGTCTCCAGACTCTTAGAGACAAATTCGAAACCTCTAGCTCATGCAATGGAACAAAACAGAAGCATATAATAAACTTAATTTCGGATAAATAGACACCCAAATTCATCCAAGCAAAAAGAAACTGAACACGACTTGCATAACAAAAATTAACGAACCTTCGCAACTCGCTTGGTGCTTCGGTACCTCATCATGTGTTTCCATCCGGCCATAACTCCGATCCCAAAGATCATCCCAAGAAAGATCCCAGAAATCAATCCCATTTTCCTCGGAATTTGAAAACAGAATTCTCCTGAGAAAAAGATAAAATCAATACAAAACGGAAAGAAAGAAAACAAAAATTCTAGAGAAACACAAAACTTACAGTGCGAACCAGAAGAATGACGAATAGAGAGAGAGAGAGAGAGAGAAGAGGTAATTAAAATTAGGGGATCAGTTTTAAATATGAGTAAATGCTTTACACTGTCTAAAAGATTAGGAAATTAAAATCTGGAGTTTCTCTCTCTCAAAAGAATTGGTTTCTCTGTCTAAAAGTCTCTATCGAACTTTTGTTGTGGTGTTGGGGCATTTGCTCCAAAAAATCGGAAATGAAAATGAAAAAGCATTGAAATGAAGGTCTGGTAGGCCAGAGGACTCTGCATTCAATTTCAATCCGCTTGGCATTCAATTCCTTGTTTTTAATTGCACCGGTTGTCCGTTTTTTGGTTTTGTTTGGCTATATGAATTACCTCTTCCCCCCTCCTGCTCCTGGTCATAGAGTGCTCCGTTATGAGGGAATTTTTTGTACTTTATTACTCGATACCCCTTCCTTTGCTTGTTGCTTGTTTGGCTTGTTTCGAGTTCCTGCTCCTGATCGAGTTACAGCTGTTTCTAATCTCGATTTAGATAATAAACGTGTTTAATAACTTTTTAATTATTTTTTTCCTAAAATATTACAAATAATTAAATGAAATCAAATAAAAATACCGTAATAATTATGCAGACAATGATGTAAATACTGTAATAATGATGCAGATGCTTAAGGGGAAAAAAAAAAAAAACTACTCAAACTATTTTTATATTTAGGGACCCATTTGTTTTCATTGCCTGTATAATAAATAATGTTTATATAGTTACAATATTTTTCTTTATGGTTAAAAACTGTATTGTTTTGTACCATAAAATAAAAAATAATAATAATAAAGCTAAATTGTTTCTAAAAATAATACCATATCAGTAATAAAATTGGTGGTACACAGATAGCTAATTATTGGTAATGAAAATAACAATAAAAACTGGAAAGTACTTGTCATGACATGACGGTAATATAAATGTAATGGTTGTTATGATAATGGTGTAAATGGAGAGCTATGATAATAATAATAATTTTAAAAAAATTGATAATTATGGTTGAAGAGTATGAAATTGTCTCATATTTATAATAATAAATTTTTAAAAGATAAAATCTGCAGATTGAGTAAAAAAGAATATCAAGAGCTTCCGAATATTAATTTCTGAAAAATTTTTAACCTCTCAAGTCAGTAAGCTATTTGAGAGAGTTTAAGTTTGAGGGAGATTTTAAAAAGAAATTAGAAGCTATAATTTTGATTTTACTTTTATTTCTCTTATATACAGAGAAAAATGAAAATCTCTATAGAGAATATTTTTGTCTCTCGTAAATAGCATTTATTAAAAAAAATAAAATCACAAGCACTGAAATATGACTTTTTCATAAATATCTTAGTTTAGTGATAAGGCAATGCCATTTTAAGAAGGGAACACTAGATTTTGAAACTCACTGTTATGCCACACTTATTTATCAGATATTAGGAAAGTACGAAACAGATACACAAAAAAGCAAATGAGCAGTAATTCGCAAATGGAGAAAGATCACGAAAAAGAGAGCTTAGCTTCTTCACCTTTGGCTACAACGGACAGAAATTATTACGTTTCAGATATTACAGCAATCCAAACCCTTCTACCAGTTGATTTTATGGTGGCAATGATGAGTTTTGGAAAAAAAACTCACCGTCATAATTCTTCAGCAATTTTTGGTTGATTTTGTTGGTCAATCTGGGCATACATATAGGGTATCTACGACTTCATCTCAATGAGACCTTCAATTCAATTTGACGCTTAAAACTTGCCTCCCAAGAACTACCAGAGATGGAGATAGCAACTAATAAAATTAAGAATTTCCTAATCAATTTTCCACTCAAATCCATATAAATCTGGTAAATGAAGTCTATGTATTTGTTTTTCCTTCCAAAAAAACTAAAAACTTTCTTCTTTCTCAAATCAAAACAAGAAGATAAATGGGTAGTTAAAAATATATTTACTTTTAGACAGATATCTAAAAACACAATGACCCCAAAAAACTTTTGGCTAATTGTTGATGGCAAACTTCTTCCTTTTTTTTTAATCTAATTTCATCACAATCCATTTCGCTTTTCCGGTTGATGGGTCTGTATTGTATTATATTGGTACACAATTCTACTTTCTATATATGTGAATGTGAAGAACTTTTATGTTTGCTATTGACATCTGGGTACAAATTTTGGTTAACTATGTTTGCTGTTCTGATTTATTCAATTGGCAATTATGATTTTTTTTTCTGTAATTTTTTTTTTGTTGTTGATTTGATATATTGAGAGTTGATATGGGAATTGGTTTATTTATTTGTTATTTTCATATAAACTATAGATTATGATGTTTTAAATTCTTCTTCATCTTTTTTTTTTTTTTTAAATCAAATTTTTCGTTATCTAATTTATTTTTACTCTTTTAATTTTATTTGCAGTTTTCATAATTTATGTTAAATTTTATTTTTAGAATTTTATTTAATTTTTAAATACTAAAAATATAATATGCCTTTCCGTTAATGATTTGTCCACTTTTTTATTAAGTAAAAACACGATGTAAATTTTAATAAAGATATAAGAATTTAATATCACTAAATCAAAGACATAAAAGTTTAATGTCACCAAAACAATACATGAGAACCCAAAGTAAATATGAAAAAAAATAAAATATTATTTAATTTTTAAAATTTATCGAAATTAACGATTTTATTTTTATATTTTAAAAAAATCACTTATAATCCTTCAAATTTCATTTTGACAAAAAAAAAAAAGGCCTTTCTATTCTTTCTTTCCTTTTTTGTTTTTTAACATTTTTCTATTAAAAAATTAAAAAAATAAAGAAAACATTCGTAAATATTAAAATACCCTTGCATCTACCGTTATCAGTTATAGCCATGGACAAGTTATGTCCAAATACTCTACCGGCATTTGGGCAACTACCAAAAAAAAAAAAAAAAAAAAAAAAAAACATTTGAAGAAGACAAACTCACCCAGCTAATAGGCAACAATAAAGTCAACATCTATTCTTTTCCGCACGACGATAGCGATGACTGGGTTGAATGACACATTGAAGAACGACAGCAAATGAAGAACCAATTAACACTTGATTTGCAATGATGGGTAAATGCTATTGATTTGTCAAAATGGCGCAAAGACCATAACCATAAATCTTAAAGTAATGTTTGAATTGATAGAAAGTAGATGGATTGAATTTTATAAAAAATATTATCTAAATATATTTATTTTTTATTGTGTATTTAGACTAATAAATTATCTCAATTATAATCTCTTCATTTTTTATTGTCTCAAACAAACATAATCTAAGAAAATGAGGATCAATATATTATTTAGTACTTTACCAGTAATATACAAATTTTCATATTTATTTTTATAATTTTTTAAAATTATTCAAACCATAATCAAAATTTTTGAAAATCATAACCATAATTATAATCGTATTTGAACCAAATCAGAATCATAGGAACCATGAATCGGGATTGGATTATAAGTTTAAAGGCCAATTAAGAGTTGATATTTATAGACATTGGAATTATACTAGACCAAAATCGGCAATTCCAAATTATTGACTATGTCTTGCTAAACATTATTTTGGGTCATATATGAATAGCACCAAAGGCCTTAAATTTAGAGTGTACCCCAAGTCGATTTGATTGCAAATTAATTTTATCCAAATCGCCATCTTTAGCTTATTTCCTTTGTAGAGTTTAAAGTTTCAGTTTTGTATGTGAAAGTTTCGACTTGAGCGATTTAAGGCATGATTTAAGATACATATATTTTCAAATATATCATACTAAATCAATGCTTGTGTATTGCACAAAATTTTATAATTTTATTTATCTTTTATTTTTCTAAAATAAATTTATATTTTTAATTATTTTATTGTAATCTATAGCAAAAAATAATAATGTTATTACAGACAATATTTATAAAAAATAGTAATTAAATAACACTATACTTTGTATGTAGCTAATAATAATTTTAAACATTTATATAATTTTTAGTCGTTATATTCTCAGTTTTTAGAAGAAAATAATAGTTTATTTTAAATTATTTTGACATTCTTATGAATAAAATTTAATTTCATGTTACATTTTCTTAATTAAAATAATTTAAATTATGATAAATATTGATTTAAGTGATCATAAAAAATATTACAAAACCATCAAATTAAAATTTATATGAATTTGCATTAGATAATATTCAATGTAAAATATTTATGATAAATAATATATGGAAGTATTATATTCTATTTTTTATATTTTTTAATCATTAAAAAATATAATTCTTTATTATCATAAAATACATATATATATATATAATCAGTGATATTTTGGAATCGTTGGGACCAAAATATTTATACATATATATATATATAATCAGTGATATTTTGGAATCGTTGGGACCAAAGTTCATGACGGCTAAAAATTAAAAGGGTTGAAAAGAATAACAATGAGAGCAATTGAGATTTTTGCTTTATGTAATTTTTTATTCATCATTTTTGTATCTCATTGCAACTAATAATTAAAATGCTAACTATCTAATTTTATATTAATAAAGAGACTAAGAGAGATGAGATTATTCTATATAAATCATACATGGTTACCAATATTAGAGATTCCATTAAAATGATTAAAATAAATTAAAAAAAATCATATTTTAATTAGTAAAATCATGAATAATTTGACAATTGACTAATTGGTATTTTATATATCTATCTTAGGTGCCATAAATATACCATTTATCCATTAAATTTGTACACAAATAAACTGAAAATTAATTTTCTCAAACAATTACTAATCAAATTTGCAAAAAATTATTAAAATTTCTTGCCACATATTAAGTCAGAGAGAGAAAGACAAAAGAAAAATAGCAATATCATAATAAATTTTTAAGCACATTATCATATCCAATTTTTATTGATAACATATATAAAGTTATAATGCAAATATATTGTTCACTGTAAATACTTTAGCTTGGATAAAAAATTTTAAAAAGACTGGCTAATTATAAAAGAGTAAAAGAGCAGCGCAAGTAAAATTCAATTTATAATGTTTATAATTATACTTATTTCAGTTTTAATATTAATTTATTATAATAAAAACTAATTATAAGTAAATGTTACCATAATATTCTATTTACAATTATTGGTTTAATTTTTTTAATTATTTTATAATCACTTAAAATTATAATTATTAAAATTAAATATTATTAGCTAATAAAATTTCAATAAGCAGCAGATAATGTTAAAAAAATTAAATGATTCTAAATAATTAATAACTTAAATGCTTATATATAATTAATAAGTTAATAAAAAAATTTATATAAACAATTTTTTTTTATTTTCATTGCTTTAAATACATTGGTTAATATTTCATACATTAACCATAATTATACTATTTTAATTTTGATATTAATTTTAATATTTTAATATTAATTTATCATAATAAAGATCAATTACTAATTAATAAATATTCATTGATGTCATCTGGACAAATATGATTTCAGATTTTTCACTTGGTTCATAAAATAATCTAAACTTTTGTTAATAGTTTTAATTTTTTTATGATGGCATATATGAATAAAATTGAAAGTAAACGGAAGAGAAAAAAAAAAAAGTACTATTTTTTCATAATCTGTAATCCGTCCAAGAATATGATTATCAGTGGAAAACTGAAAACGCCACCCCCTGACACGTCCAAACAATCTCCTAGTCGCTCACACGTCCAAATTACCAAACAAGCCCCAAACAACTCAATTTTTTTTAATAAAAAACACAGCTGTTTTACACTAAAACAGAGTAACACCGGCGACAGCACAGAGAACGGCGAGTCCAACTCTGCTCACAGAAGCACGATCCTTAACTACACCATTTCCCGGTGTCTCTGATCCTCCTAGAATATTGGCCGGCGGTGACTGACTTGAGTCAGGGCCCGGAGGCTCCTTGTATGGAGGCGGCGGAGGCTGGTTAAGGCTGGGCGGCAAGCCAAGGCCATGATTGACTTGGATCTCAAAGGCCAGACCTTGCTGGCATTGAGTACCGTCATCAGCATCGGAGAAGAAGTAATTGGGACCTTCAATAGTCAACGCTACAGGGATGGTCAACGCTTCATCGAATGCCATGCTGCCACCATCGTACTGGATCGTATCATTATCCAGTGCATCGTCCGTTGTGCAGCTCCTGAATGTACTCTCATTATAAGTCTGAATCACTGTTTGGTTAGAGGTGGTGCTGAATACTGCACGGATCACAATAAAAAAAAATATATATATATTAACTCGTATCGAAAAGTATGATTACAATAAATAAAAAATATAAATAAATGAAGCTTACTGAGGAAGTCTCCTAGATTGAAAGTCTGGGTAGAGGCCCAAGAGGAATAGTTAGTAGCGGAGGTGTTAGTGGTGGAATTGAAGAACCAACCGGCGGTGCCGCCCACGGTGTGGTTGGTATAGGCGGTTGGACGGGTCTGCGACGCTGCCGAAGTGATCATGAGCGTAGTTATCGTTAGACGCACAAATGTAGCCGGTGTCATGGCTGTAAGATGGATCTGATAAACAATATCAGCGAGGTTGTCTTTTTTTTTTTTCACAAGGGTTTGAATAAAAAGCTATATATTGATAAAGGTCGTATGTAAAGATGGGGACGGTGGTGATTTGGAAGGAGATTAGTGTGATTTCTGGATGTTGGACACGTGGGTGTGTAGGTCCACAAGCGGAACTTTTTGAACAACCATTTATGTTTTTTCTTCAATTATAAAAGTACGTTTTTTTGGGTGACATATAAAAATATTCAATTATTTTTTAGAGACTAATTTGTGCTTAAGGTTTAATCACATTTAAAACTTTTACTACTTTTAAAATTTTCCTATAAATTTAGTTTGGGTCGACAACTGAACTAAACCCTTTTGGTAAATATTCAATTATTTTTTTACAGCATAACTTGCAAAATTGTGCTATGAATACTTAAAAACAGTTAGCATGATTTAACACAAAAACATGATTTCTTCTTTTATAATTACTAAAACATAGTATTTGATGTATACTTCAATTAATGAAGTTTGGATGCCAAATTTTAGGATAGTTTTTTGATAGTAAGTGTTTCTATTGATATATTTATGCATTAAATATTTAAATTTTACAATTTATGATTAAATATAAAAATAAATAATTGTTAAAAAGTAAATTGTATAATAACCAGAAAATACTGTATATTTATATATTTTTATAATATTTTCATGATAATTATTGTTCCCAGCTAGGGAATCGCGGTGCCTTAGTCATGTGGTTTGCTTATTCTTGCCTTGGGCAGGTGGGAATCACATGATGGATAACGCAATGCATGCAATATGCATCGCTAAAACATTTTGTTTCAGTCCAAGTCCTTGTGTTGAATTGCCAAAATTCCTTCCAAAACTTCCCATGTCAACATGTGCGGTTAACTTGATATGGACTGGGCTTTCTCAGTTCCAGCCCAACTCCTACAGGAAAATTTTTGGACTAAAGTGAATGAAATGCCCAATGCAAAACATATGAAAACCCGCCTATTAACCAGGTGTGTAAATGAGTCAACTACTTTGGTTTAACTCGTAAAATATTTTCATGTGAAAGTTTGAACTCGAATAGGAAGCTGATTTTGAGTATTATAATAATTGATTTAAGTAAAATAGAATACTAAAATTTCATATAATTAATACTAAAATTTTATATAATTGTAAATATATTTTCTATTATCTTTGAAAAAAAATATATTCTATTATATATAATAATTTATTAATTTAATATTAAAGTGTTTGATCTTATTTGAGTTTATCTGAACTTTATTTTAATATTAATAAATAAATAAATTTATTTTTTAATAACAATTAAATTTAATATAGTTAAATTTGAATATTTCGAATATGTATTGGAATCCGAGTTAAAATTCAAATTTGAGTTAAATTTTATATTTTTTAATTGAGATAAATAGAGCAATATTTCAACTCAGTTTGGCTCTATTAAACTTTTAAAGTCTTGCTAGCGTGACTGAGGATGCACAACATAAACTATAGTGACCAGTTGCGAACGAAAATTAAGCAATCTGTTCAAATCTCACCTTCTTTTTTCTTATTGTCCATAGCTATGGTCGTTTCTAGTTGTGTTCGCTCTTACTACCCTTTGTTCATTTTTTAGGAATTGGGATATTTTGGAAGAAACGACAGCACAAACGATCATTATTTTGTGCTGGTCAGGAGTCGGGTCAAGGGATAAAACGGCAAAATCACACGCTTAAGATTTTGTCGTTTGAGGGCCCATTACCATGAGTCCATTACACCGACAGTAAGTTTGGAGAGGCTTGTTACTTAACAAGAACCAGTTGAGAATTAGGGACTTAGGGTTTAGAACAGACAGACAGCGAAACGGAGATGGGTGGGAAAGGAAGAAAAAGAAGAGAGAAGAACTACTTAGCTGCGCATGGAGGCCAAACCCGTCTCCCGCCGCCACCGGACCCCTCTCAACTCGATGCTCTTCCCTCCAAACTTCGCAAGATCATGTCTTTCACTTCTCATCTTCATGACGGTTTGGTTCTCTCTCCCCCCCTCTCCTCTCTCTCTGTTTCTCCCCTGTTCTTATATTTATATTCGCTGAAACCTTACTTGTTTGGATTTGCTTTGTGTCTTTTAGGGTCAAGTAAACCTTCCAAGTCTAGTGAAGAAAAGAAGAAACAGAGACGCGATGATGACGAAAAAGTAAGCACTAATCTATTCAAATTTTTTCGTAAATTAGAGCTGGAGTTAGGGTTTCATCATGGTTTAAAATTTTTCGAAGTTTGTCTAAATTGCGTTTATGGTTTTATTGAATTGAATGAAATTTTGTGACTTGATTTGCCAGCCTTCAATTGTTTTTAGAATTTGGTAGTTCAAGTTTGAAATTTTGAGCTGCTCAGTACTTACAAATAAACAGGATTTATTGTTTGCAGTACCCTGTAGGAATGGAATTATCAATAGGTTTTTTTTCCTCTGTAAAAACTTACAATGCTTATCGTGTTTCATTTCCGAATTTTATTTTTTTTTTACTTATGGATGGATGATATGTCTAGAAATTCCCTCCAGAGGATGCAATCACCTCAGAACCTACATTAGATGAAAGTGATGATGGAACACCTCAACTTACCGAAATTGATAATGATAATAATGATGAAATTGCACACGAAAGTGGAGACGAGAAGAGAAAGAGAAAAAGAAAGCGAAAGCAAGTCCATGACCTTCGTTTTGAAATATCAGTAGACAAGAGGGCCGGGGAGAAAAAGCGGGAGCGCAAGAAAAAGTAAGCATTTAAAGATTGATACTTTAATTTCATTTGGTATGCAATAGATTGTCCTTTTACCAGTTTCAGAGAATCTACTATATTTTTAACTTCGTCCTGCTACTAGCTTGCTTTTGAACATCTAGATTATCACATTTCAAATTAATGTAGGTATTTGGAAGCAAAGAAGAAGAAGAAGAAGCACGAAAAATACAAAACAGAAGAAAGTTTGGACTTTCCAGGACGTGAGCAGATACAATTTGGAGATGTTGTCCAAGCTCCACCAAAGCTAGTTGCCATTCCTAAGTTAATGAAGAATGTCTCAGATGCTTCGCAAGAAAGGGTTCGGTTGCAGGCTATTGAGGCATACCGGAAACGTAGAGGATGGACCTCCAGACCCGGGCTTCAGCTTCCTAATATAACTACAACACCATCCTTGTAATTGGTCAGCGTTAATTGAAATTTTCAGTTTGTAGGTTCAATGTACTTAGTGTGTGATTACATCATGACTGCCCTGGGTGACTCATTGTGCTTCAATTTTGTTGTCAATTTGAAAGAGAAAGGTTCATAATTGATCCCGCATTAATTTTATTCTCCTAATTATTAAACTTGAATGGACAAACCCTCTGATTTATTTATGTCGCGATGCATGTTTATCTTTTTGTAAAGGATGAAGTGTTAATTAATGAATTAACTACTACAAAGTCATCTACCAGTGCTTTAGCTCTATTTATATAAACACAGGTCATTCCTTGTGGGATTGACTCGCGGGAATGACATAGCAATTGCGATGTTTTGCTTGTTAATGGTTCTTTGAGAGCCCCTACCTACATTTTATCATGGATGCTGTGTTATTCCATACCGTCAAAGGTGCAGATTTTTAGTGGAGGGAAGCTGTTATAAGTGGTTTCTGTGTCTGTATTGAGCTCTAAAAGGTTATAATGGAAAGAAATGTCTACTTAATAGTAAATAGTAACATTTTGACCAGAATTGCTATAATTTGAACTGCACAAAGACTTGAAGTGTTAAATTCAAACTTGGGAACTTCCATTACCACATTTGTTTGGACAAGATACACAAAAAAAAAATAATAAATAAATAAATAAACTCGCTTATCTATGGATGGCACAAACATGAAGGCCTCCATCAATCTGAAGGTTAATCATTGCTCTGTAGCTGACTGTTTTCTTTTCACCGCTTAGTTTGAAAAGGAAACAGCCTGACAAGACAGCTAAAAAGATCTTCATTTGCCTATAAGCAAATTCCTTACCAAGACAAATTCGCGGCCCTGCCTGTAACCAGCAAAACTTGATCTAAGCATGACAAGAGCTGATAAAAAAAACTGAGCTTATGCTGAAGGTAAAGCATTTTGCATGGTATATCATAATATTTTCTAGGCCACCGAAATTGAGTGAATTTTAGGATACATGTTGTAGGCCGTATAATGTAATATAATATAATCAAATATACTATAAATATATTTGATTATATTATATTACATTACGACTTATTAAATATACCTTAAATTAAGAGAATCAGTTCAGGGTTACAAGTAAAATGGGATGAACAGTTCACCTGGAAGGCTGTAAACTTGAAAGGGCTCTCTCCGCAAAACACACCATCCTTGTTAAGCCACCTCTCTGGTTTATATTCCTCAGCGTCATCACCCCATATGAATTTCATCCTGCCCATAGCATAAGGCATGTAAATAACCACATCTCCTCTGCTCAGACTAAAACCGTCTGGCAGAATATCATCCGAAGAGCAGATCTTTGCATCCTAACAAGAAGCAAACAAATTGAGCTAAATAAATTGTGCAGTGAATATTTGCCAATAATTAATTGTATACACAAAAGAATAAGCAATTATTCTTAAAATTATGATCTTCTTTTTACCAGTGGTACGGCTGGATAGAGTCTTAGGGTTTCAGTTATAGCTGCATGTAGATAATTCATCTTTTCTAGAGCTTCTTCATTAACACTGTCTGCAAATTCTGCAAAATTTGTGGTTTCTTGGACTTGAGTCACTTCTCTTACTTCCTTTGCAACTTTTTCTTGAACAGCAGGATTTTTGCAGAGCATGTAGATGAACCAAGATAGAGTAGCTGCTGTTGTATCTCTTCCGGCAATTACAAAGTTTAGAACTATATCTCGCAAGTATGTTGGATCTGTCTCATTCGCTTGCAGGAACCTTGATAAAATATCATCTTTCATTTTTTGCACCTTCCCAATTGTAAAAAAGAAGAAGAAGAGAGTAAATTCATGCTTGTGCAATTACTCTGAAACAACAATGTCAAAGGAAAAACACTCACGGAGAAATCATTTTTCAAGTTCTGCATTTGCTGAAATTTAGTATTGATTAGATTATAAACAAAATCATCCACGACTTTAATGCTTTTCTTTAATTTAGCTTCGGACCCAATGTTTAGAAACTTCTTGATCTTCCAGAAGACATCTACATATCGCCAAATGATCATTGCACTTGCATCATCAAAGGCTTTGCTAAATTTGATACCTTCTTCATATGACCCATAGACGCTGTCTAGCTCAACTCCAAATAAAACCTTAAATATTGAATCTAAGGATGATTTCATGAACAGATCCTACACAAATTGTTAGATTAAATTCGAAAGTTGAGCAATATAGAACAAGGATAATTAGATTGTTTTCTGCGAGAAAAAGTATATTCATCAAATTCTGACCTGTATATCAATTGATTGGTTGAATTTTGCAGCTTCAGAAACTAGATTAGCTAGTTTTGCCACATTTTTCCTGAATACCCCACCGCTAAAATCTCTTAAAACCTTTGTGGAGAACTCATAGCTTGAAATCTTTCTTTGTTGACGCCACTTTTCACCATCAACAGTGAAAATTCCATTTCCTAGTAAATCACTTAAATTGCTATAATTATAGTCACCCTGCACAAAATATCGAAAAAGAAAACTCAATTGAAGCTTAATCTATAGATTGAATCAATTAACCAATAATCATATTAGATGAGAGCATACCTTGCCATAATTTTCAAAGTTTGTTTTGAGGATGTACTCAACATTTAATGGGTCTGTCGTGAAAATCATATTTCTAGAGGGGTTAAGAATCCTGAAAGTTCTATATTTCCTTGCATGATCAGTCAAATAATCACACCCTCTATTGAAGTTGATAAACAGGTTAAAGACTGTGGCAACAATTGGATGATACTTATTCTTTCTTTGATTTTTGTTTAATTTTCTAATTATGAGTATCAGAGAAAGGATTAGAGCTAAAGCTGTGAAGGTGATAGGATTAAAGAGGAAGTCTTTGAAAGCCATATCAGAATGCAGTGAACATGGAAAATATCTATTGTCTAATAGAAAGATAATAAGTAAGGCCTTCGAGACATTTATGAAAGCGCTCATCAGCCTAGTCTAGTGGTTTCATGTAAATCCAAATGGAGTGGAGCGCGGAAAATGACTTTTCGATGGCTTCACATGTGACCCTCTCGGGCAAAGTCTGTACAAGTCCTCTACATGGCAGGAAATGTCAAAAGTAATTTGTTTGTACTATTAAATTTACATTGAGTTTGAAGTTTTAAAGTACTTAATGATTTTTCTTAATTATGAAAATATCCAGTTTAAAACGGTTTTATCACTTTAAATGATTTTTATTAATAAGATATTTTTTATAGTTATTTTATTTTTAAATAAAATAATTTATTTTATTTATAAAAAAATTATTTTTTATAAAAAATAATAATTTTATTTATATTTTTTTATAAATTAAATTATTTTTTTGTAATTTTTTTAATTATGAAAAAATTTTTAATTTTATGAAAATATGATTTATTTTTTTTGCAAAACAACAATTTTATGAAAAAGAAAAATAATTTTTTAATTATGAAAAAAATGGTTCTCTAATAAAAAATCATAATTTTCTTATATTTTTTCATAAATTATACTATTTTTTTATAAAGTTTATAGATATATAAATTTAAAATACCACCTTAATCATTCTAATATTTTTCATTTTTAATTAGTAAAATATAATAATATATTAATTTAATTATAATATTTTAAATATTTTAATTATATTTATTATTTATAACTATCTTATTGGCCATAAAAAAAGTAAAATTTTGTATTTTTTTAAAAATAAAATAATATAAAAAATTTACCTATATGATACTTTTAACAAAAAGATTGTGATTTTTTTTAAAAAAGAGCAATATTTTTTCTTAATTATAAAATAAATTTTTTCATAAAATTATTATTTTGTATATGATAAATCATATTATAAAACACATAATATTTTTATAAAATTAGAATTTTTTTTCGCAATAAAGTAAAATTATGAAAAAATAGTTTGATTTACTAAAAAATATGAATAAAATTATAATTTTTTATAAAAAAATTATTTTTTTGAAATAAAATAGGTAATTTTATTTTAAAATATAGTAACCTAAAAAACTCTCTACTAATCAACTTTTCTACCTATTAGATAAATGATGTGTTTTAATGTTAGAGATTAAAAAAATACTTTTAAATTTTTTAATTAATTTTTATAATTAATTTTTTTAAATTGATTTTTTAAAAAATATTAATTTATTTATTTCTGCTAAAAAATAATACTTTTTCAAAATGCAATGTTAAACTAAACGGTAGATCAATAACATAGGGCAAAGT
This sequence comes from Reutealis trisperma, assembly GCA_947687605.1. NCBI lineage: Eukaryota > Viridiplantae > Streptophyta > Magnoliopsida > Malpighiales > Euphorbiaceae > Reutealis > Reutealis trisperma. The sequence goes on along the minus strand of CANTUT010000033.1, from coordinate 2,068,639 downwards.
TGGCATGGTATGTGTCTTTTTTATTTCTGTGGATTTATATATTAAAAAAAAAAGGATAATTAATGTCTTCTCTGCTTCGACTTTGTTGTCCTTTTTAAAGAAGAAGTTAGTCCGCAATAGATTCTGATATCATCATTATTAATTTTGCTACTACTTTTATAGGTATGATTTGATTTGCCACCATTATATTTAGAAGTTAATTTAGGGAAATGATTTCTCAGAAAATGTGGCTTCTTAGTTTTTTTTTTTGCCAAATTCTTAGGTATTTAGTTTACATATGAATTTTCTTGAGAGCAGATTTTTTTTTTTTTATTTAGCACGTGTTATTCTTTCCTAATAAATATCAATATAAAAAAAATTATAATATCTTTATAATTAATTTATATATTTTATTATATTTTGGTTTAACATAATCACTTATAATTAAGAATATTTTAGTAAATTATATTTGAGTTTAATTCAGGTAATCCAACTTAACTGATCATTTAGGTAATTTATTTTCTATACAAGATAAGAAGTTGAACAATATATTTCTCGAAAGTTTTTTTTTTTTTTACAGTGTAAATCAATCACTTTCAAAATGTCTACTCCTAAGAAAGTATATTATTTTTTTTTTCTCTACTTATCCCACGCCAACCATACATAGATTAAATGGAAACTGGACAACAACTTGGAAGATTTTAACATCATTAAGACTAATATTGCTTGAGAGATAATTATGTTTAATGCATGTTACTCTTATTCAAACTTACTGGTGAAATTCTTCTTATAAAGTCATCAATGGCTTTGATATTCCTCTTTAAGGGAAGCCACAGAACCAATGTTGAGATACCTTTTCAGTTTCCAGAAAGGATCAGTAAAATAGAAATGTAAATGGGGGGTTTGGATTTGAAAATTTTAACATTTTCCAAAGGCTCAAGGCCCGACCCACGAGTGGAGTAGCTCACTGGAAGGCCTTCATAAAAGCATTTTCCTCTTTGCTTGATCCCTTCAAGGTCCAAACCCAACTTTGCATATTGAATCCTCATCAATATCTCTGGCAAACATTAAGCAATGACAAAATTGTACTATCTTGTTAATTATGATAGAGCTGTTCATATCAATTTATTGTAATGCTTACTGCTTAAATTAGCACTATACACGTTAAGTACGTAAGAAAGCAATATAAATAAGATAATGTTGTCTCAGTTGGTACAAAATATTAGGAGAAATAATATTCTTTATTATAATAATAAGATGCAATATGTCTAAATAAAATTTTTCTATTAAAATTAGGGTTAAATTTCTATATTCCACCCATGAATTTTGATTCAAAGGTATTCTAATCAATTTTTTTATGTTTTATTTTTTATTTTTTTTAGACCGATCACCTCTATAAATTCATAAATTACCTCTTTAAAGGGTGTTGGTTTATGAGTAAAGACAATTTATTGATATTTAAATTTTAGCAGAAATTAAAGAGAAAGAAACTAGATGATTCACTTGCATATCAAAAAACAGGTCTCGCACGCTCTTTAGATAACTCTAACTAGGTTAGCGACATTTCTTTCTAAAATAGAGCACTCAATTTGAAAAAAAATCAATTTTATCAATAAAATTAAATTGAATTATTGTACAACAATTGTTCTAAATATTATGTATATTAGACAATAAATTTAATTTATTTTCTTAATTAATTTAAATTTTTGTAAAGTAACATTATTTTTATTTACTTTAAAATAATTTTTTTTTTATATATATACCAAAAGAATTAAGTTTTATAAATATGATCTTATTTATAATTGATAAAATATAATTTACTTGAATTGAATTCTTGCATATTATAAACTTTTAAATGGGTTTGAGAACTAGAATTTAATACTAACTGGCTAATTATTTTTTTTATATATATATATATTTTTTTTTTGAAGTGCGATGAAACTACTGTTATCACAATTCTACATTAAAGTTTCCCAATTTCGTTCGATATATTATTAATATATCAAATTTTTATAGAGTATGATATTTAAAATTCATGTTATACATTTTTGATATTATTTAAAGCAATATATCAACATATCTATAAATATTAGCGATATTTATAAAATATATTTATATTAACCAAATTTCATAAAATTTCAGTGAAATATTGAGTAAAATGTAATAATATTTCGAAAAATTTTTAAAAAAAACAAGAGAGTAAAATCTGGAAATGCAATTCAAAATTTTGATTTGAAATTTCATATGTTATTGCAAATCACAAATTGGTCAAAATTTATCAAATAATGAAATCCATGTTCATTAATATAATGATTAATAAATATCATCGTCAACATATAATTTATGATAAATATTATATTTGGCTAACAAATTATTATAAAAAATCTCTCAGTAGATGAAATGAATGATTTTGAATCACAAAAAAAATTTAATATGATACTAAGAATATTATAATAGTATGATTAATTTGTCATTATTATGATTTTGTAAAACAATAATTACGTTTATGCATTGTGTTAATTGTAAGAAAATGTATTATAATATTCAATTCATTAAGTATGAACTTACCCAATTTATTTTTATATTATTACATTAAATTTTTAATTTCATATAAATTATATATATCACTTTATAATTTTAAGTACTTTACAAATTTTTATATATTTTTTAATTTATAATTATTCGTCTTACTTTTCCATAATATTTCTCATTCTTATTTAATATTTTCAAGTTTAGATATTAATTTTCATATTATTTTTAAATTAATATCTATATTTCAATTGATATCTATATATCAATCAGTATTTCCATAATTTTGAGACTTCAATATTATGACTGATATCAATATTTAAAGTAATAATTACTACCTGCCATTTTCATATAATTTCTTTCTCCGCTAACCCAACCACCGCTGGTTGCGGCACAAATAGGATAGTCAACGCCGTTAAAGGCCTATTGCCATGCGAAGACAATTGAATGGCACATTTCATAGGTAAAGAATTAAAAGAAATCCATCACATAACAAGAATTGAAATTAAGTCAAATTTAAAATATATCAAAAATTGAAAGATAAATTAAAGTATCAGGTCGAATTATGATAGAATAGAAGATGGTGTAAAAATTAATTAAAAGTTAATTTGTTAAAGTCAGATAATGTATTTTTATATTGATTATTTAATATGTCTGTATTTAATTAATGTGGATCTCTATATTGATTATTTAGTATGTCTGTACGTGGGAGGGGAGTTTAGAAAAAAGAAGGATCCCTGGCTGAGAATTTTTTAATATATTATGTAGACACTTCAGTTTTCAACTTTTCATGGTGTATTCAAAGTAAACACTAACTGGTCTTTTTGTTTTTCGTTTCCCATGAAAGTGAACAAAAGGGAAATTCAACGAAATAATACCAAAGTTATCCATCTCTGTCAACAAAAGATGCACCAAATTTAGTTAATTGTCAATAAAAGAGGCACCAAATTTTGAAATAGAATAACATACCAAAAAAAGGAAATGGAAGCCAACCAATTAACAACTAATTGGTTTGAATTTTTTGTTTCTTGGATGGCTATAAATAGCCATGAAGACAAGGCCTAAATCCATCCCATTTTGAGAGAAAATATTTAGAGAGTTAGAGTGATTAATTTCCTATTACAAAGAGAGAATTAAAATTGTTTCTCCTTTATAAATAGAGAGATTGTAATTACTATTATTTTCATAGTAAAATTCTTCTATCCTTGCCCGTGGTTTTTACCCTAATTTGTTTAGGGGTTTTCCACGTAAAATCTGTGTGTCTAAATAATCTTCTCAATTTATTAGCTGCGGTTTTGCTCTAATCCGGTGTCAATTTCGCAACAAGTGGTATCAGAGCTATTGGTTTTAATTTTTCTTGAAAAATAAGAGTATGCTCTATGGTTGCAGTTTTAACTGATCTTTCACATCAGAAAAATTTTTCTTGAAAAATTATTATTGCGAATAGTACTCTGAGGTACTATATAATTTGGTACTATTCATAGGTACGTTGGAAATAAGTGTGGTAGTGTGAAAATACATGTCTAGGAAAAGTTCTGGCTAAGGAAAGACTTGGTATTTAAGTGTGTCCATTGTGACCCACCTCTCTTTCCTGGGAACTTACCTTGTGTATTGTTTACGGACTACAGTCACTATTCCAGTATACAATTACTATTTACGTGAAATAGTGGGAGCTAGATTTGCTCAAAAGTTCATGATAGAAGCAATGGCGGCAAAATTTGAGATTGAAAAATTTAACGTGAGAAATTTCTCACTGTGGAAATTGAAGATGAAGGCTATCTTGAGAAAAGATAATTGTCTGGCGGCTATTAGCAATAGGCTAGCGGAGATCACAGATGACAACAAATGGAATGAGATGGATGGAAATGCTGTTGCAAATCTTCATCTGGCAGTTGCAGATGAGATATTGTCTAGCACAAAGGAGAAGAAAACAGCAAAAGAGATTTGGGATCATCTCGAAAAATTATATGAGGCCAAGTTACTTCACAACAAGATTTTCCTTAAGAGGAAATTATACACTCTACGGATGTCAGAATCTACTTCAGTGACAGAGCACATTAACACCTTGAATACTCTGTTTTCTCAACTCACATCACTGAGTTATAAAATAGAGTCACAAGAGCGTGCTGAACTTCTACTTCAAAATCTACCAGATTCATATGATCAACTCATCATCAATCTGACAAACAATACAGACAATCTAGTCTTCGATAATATTGCAGCTGCTATTCTGGAAGAAGAAAATCGGCGCAAAAATAAGCAAGACAGATTGGCCAATTCGCAGCAAGCTGAGGCGCTAACGGTGATGAGAGGGAGATCAATGGAACGTGGCTCAAGTGGGAGCCAAAATCATGGTAGGTCCAAATCAAGAAGTAAGAAGAACATGAAGTGCTACCATTGTGGCAAGAAGGGTCACCTGAAGAAGGATTGCTGGAGTTTAAATAAAAATTCCAGTCCTCATGGAAATATAACATCTACCTCAAATGAAAGTGAAGCTTTGTGTTGTGAAGCAGCGATGACTTCAGAAGGCAGAAAAAGATTTGCTGATGTATGGCTCATTGACTCTGGAGCCTCATTTCATATGACCTCTCAGAGAGAGTGGTTCCATTATTATGAATCTATCTCAGGAGGATCTGTGTACACAGTAAATAATCATGCCTTGAAGATTGTCGGTATTGGAACCATCAAGTTGAAGATGTATGATGGTACAATTCGCACTATTCAAAACGTGCGACATGTAGAGGGCTCACAAAAGAATTTGTTGTCTGAAGGACAACTAGATGATCTTGGGTGTAGGATCGAAACTCAGAATGGGATTAAGAAAATAATCCGTGGTGCGCTTGTACTTATGAAAGGACAGAAAATGGCTGCAAATTTGTATATACTGATGGGAGAGACTCTACAAGAAGGAGAAGCATCTGTTACTTCAAGCAGTTCAACTGAAAGATCTACAACAATATGGCATCAGAAACTTGGGCATATGTCTGAGCAGGGAATGAAAATTCTTGTAGAACAGAATTTACTTCCGGGACTCACTAAGGTGTCCTTACCTTTTTGTGAGTATTGTGTGACAAGTAAGCAGCATAGGTTAAAATTCAACACATCAAATTCTAGAAGCAAGAAAGTTTTAGAATTAGTTCACTCTGATGTATGGCAAGCACCAGTTACATCATTGGGAGGAGCGAAGTACTTTGTGTCCTTCATAGATGATTATTCCAGGAGATGTTGGGTATTTTCTATCAAGGGGAAGGGAGATGTGTTTTCAGTTTTCAAAGCGTTCAAAGCGCGGATAGAACTTGAATATGGGAAAAAGATCAAGTGTTTGAGGACAGATAATGGAGGAGAATATATCAGCAATGAGTTTGCTGAGTTTTGTAATCAAAAAGGCATTAAGAGACAGTTTACTACGGCATACACTCCTCAACAAAATGGAGTGGCAGAGAGGATGAACAGAACCCTGTTAGAAAGAACAAGGGCCATGTTGGGAGCTGCTGGTCTAGAAAAAATATTTTGGGCAGAAGCAGTCAACACCGCCTGTTATGTGATCAATCAATCACCATCAACTGCAATTGAGTTGAAAACACCGATGGAGATGTGGACGGGAAAGCCTGTTGATTATTCAAACCTCCATGTATTTGGAAGTCTTGTGTACGTGATGTACAACACTCAAGAAACTACAAAGTTAGATCCAAAATCTAGAAAATGCATATTTCTGGGTTATGCTGATGGAGTAAAGGGGTATCGCCTATGGGATCCCACTATCCATAAGGTCGTCATCAGCAGGGATGTAATATTTGCAGAAGGAAAGCTGCAAGAGAAAGGTGATAGTAGTAGTTCAAATGAAGGTCCAGAAACTACAATGGTACAGGTGGAAAAAGAGTCTGATTCAAAGGATTCTTCTGAAGTAATACCAGAAATTGAGGAACAAGAACCAGTTGAGTTTGAAACTATAGAAGTTCGATGGTCAACTCGTGAAAGAAAAACACCAGCTTGGCAGTATGATTATTTTATGGAGAGTAATGTTGCGTACTGTCTTCTAACAGAGGAAGGGGAGCCATCAACTCTCCAAGAAGCAATGAATAGTTCAGATGCATCTCAGTGGATGGTAGCAATGCAGGAGGAAATGGAAGCTCTTCATAAGAACAAGACTTGGGAGCTTGTGCAGTTACCACAAGGAAGAAGGCCTATTGGCAATAAATGGGTCTTCAAGATCAAACGAAATAGTGATGATCAAGTGGAGCAGTATCGTGCAAGATTGGTTGTAAAAGGGTATGCTCAGAAAGAAGGGATTGATTTTAATGAGAAATTTTCCCCTGTGGTTCGACTTAATACAGTCCGAGTAGTTCTGGCAATGTGTGCTACTCTTGACCTACACCTAGAGCAGTTAGATGTGAAAACTGCTTTTCTTCATGGAGATCTTGAAGAAGAAATTTATATGCTCCAACCAGAAGGATTTGAAGAACATGGAAAGGAGAACTTGGTTTGTAGGTTGAACAAATCTCTATACGGTCTCAAACAGGCGCCGAGGTGTTGGTATAAGAGATTTGATTCCTTCATCATGAGCCTTGGATACATCAGATTAAATGCAGACCCTTGTGCCTATTTCAAGAGGTTTGGAGATAATGATTTCATCATTCTACTGTTGTATGTTGATGACATGTTGGTAGCAGGCCCCAACAAAGATCATATCAGAGAACTAAAGGCTCAGTTGGCTAGGGAGTTTGAAATGAAGGACTTGGGACCGGCAAACAAGATTCTAGGGATGCAAATTCACCGAGACAGAAATAATAGAAAGATTTGGCTTTCTCAAAAGAATTATTTGAAGAAAATCTTGCGACGCTTTAACATGCAAGATTGTAAGCCAATTTCTACCCCACTTCCTGTTAATTTCAAGTTATCCTCCAAGATGAGTCCTAGCAGTGAAGCAGAGAGGATGGAGATGTCTCGAGTACCGTATGCATCAGCAGTGGGAAGTTTAATGTTTGCTATGATTTGTACAAGACCAGACATTGCACATGCAGTGGGAGTGGTTAGTAGATACATGGCGAATCCTGGTAGAGAGCATTGGAATGCTGTGAAAAGGGTCTTGAGATACATTAAGGGGACCTCAGATGCTGCATTATGTTATGGAGGATTAGATTTTACTGTCAGAGGGTATGTTGACTCAGATTATGCAGGTGATTTGGATAAAAGTAAATCCACTACAGGTTATGTGTTTATTCTTGCTGGAGGAGCAGTAAGCTGGGTTTCAAAACTGCAGTCAGTTGTGGCTACATCAACAACAAAAGCAGAGTATATAGCAGCTACACAAGCCAGTAAAGAAGCAATCTGGTTGAAAATGATAATGGAAGAACTCGGGCACAAACAGGAAAATATTTCTTTGTTTTGTGACAGTCAGAGTGCCTTGCATCTTGCAAGGAATCCAGCTTTTCATTCAAAGACAAAGCACATTCGAGTTCAATACCATTTCGTTTGTGAGAAAGTAGAAGAAGGAACAGTGGATATGCAGAAAATTCATACGAAAGAGAACCTGACAGATTTTATGACAAAGGCAGTCAATACTGACAAGTTTATTTGGTGTCGATCCTCCAGTGGCCTAGCAGAGACGTAAGCAACATGGAAATGGCAAGATAGAGAGAACGGTGTGAAGATTGATTGATCCTTAATCAAATCTTCAAGTGGGAGATTGTCAATAAAAGATGCACCAAATTTAGTTAATTGTCAACAAAAGAGGCACCAAATTTTGAAATAGAATAGCATACCAAAAAAAGGAAATGGAAGCCAACCAATTAACAACTAATTGGTTTGAATTTTTTGTTTCTTGGATGGCTATAAATAGCCATGAAGACAAGGCCTAAATCCATCCCATTTTGAGAGAAAATATTTAGAGAGTTAGAGTGATTAATTTCCTATTACAAAGAGAGAATTAAAATTGTTTCTCCTTTATAAATAGAGAGATTGTAATTCCTATTATTTTCATAGTAAAATTCTTCTATCCTTGCCCGTGGTTTTTACCCTAATTTGTTTAGGGGTTTTCCACGTAAAATCTGTGTGTCTAAATAATCTTCTCAATTTATTAGCTGCGGTTTTGCTCTAATCCGGTATCAATTTCGCAACAATCTCCACCTATGGCTACAAGTGGTCTACTTAACCGAATTATTGACTCTTTATATAAGAAATTATAATAATAGGAATTGAACGACAACTACTGAATTGTTAATCCAATAACAATAGATTATATTAATTAATGAAATAAATTTCAAACTGGTGATGCATTTTCTTTATGACGAAGAAATTTAAACCAACTAAAAAATCAAAATGCCTGTTGAAATTGTGAAACTCCAGAAAGAATGTAAGAGTGCCATGTAATTTTAATTTCCAGCAGAGAAATGAGAATGGGCACCGCTATCAACCATGACATAATGATATTTCTAATTCTACCTTTGAAATGTCAAAGTCGACCAAAATGCTATTGCTATGCACTGTATGAAAAAATCATTGACTTTCGACGCCCTAGCCTTCCATTGTCATGTCATTACTAAAGAAAAATCTCCCTCCTCAAATCTTACTACTTTATCAAATCCCCTATGTATCATTCAGTATTTTTTTTAAGGAAACATCAATAATTTATTGTACATCCATATTTTTTTTATTGGAATTCTTTAAAAAAAAAAAATTCAACTTAAACCAATCAAATTTTTCTAGTTTTCTCCAATTAAGGTTTCATATAATTGTTTATCTATGTTTTTATAAGATGTTGAAAAAAAATGCTTATTGAGATTAGTATTAAACTCCTTTTTTTTTTTTTGTAAGATGAAATCATTTTTATTAACAATTTTATTTATACATATTATTACCATATTGATTTACATTGTTATTTTATTTTTTATTTTTTTAAGTCTTATGGAAGAAAATGAAACCTCAATTTACTACACATTTACCATTAGATTATACTTAAGTGTATGATATTATTTTCACTTTTAATGAGATAAATAGGATTTCTCAAAAAAGAAAATAATAAAAAGAAAGTGAATTTTTTTTCTTAAAAACTAGATTCCCAATTAGAAGTATGATGAAATATTTGCCTATGATTTAGTTTTCCCTCTAATATTAATAAAATTAATAAATTCTAATAAAGAAAATGATTTAATTTAAATTTATTTATTTATATCATATTTTTTCAATTTGAAGACTTCATTTTATCACTTTATCTAAGGCTCTCCGCAATCTTGAACCACCCAAGTGACATTTTAGCCATGTAAATGAAGTGGATCTGATTTATCTGAACCAATAGATTAACACATCCAACTGTAATATTGTATCCTTGTACCATTCATGGAATTAATATTTTTAAGAAAGTAAATTCGCAAACAATAATTCATAATTTAGTATTTAGTATTAAAGTACGAGGATAACATGTATGTGCTAAAAGCACCATTCTGTATAATTGTTATTACACGCAAAAAAAAGGAAAAAAATAAGGTTGAGCTTGACCGCAAATGGTGATATTTCAATGCTTCACGTATTCAAATTTCATGAGTTTGCCCTAGGAATTGCACAAAGAAAGAGACCTTCATCAATGTGAAGTGTGAACATAGTCCTGTAACACACTTTCCTGGTTTCATCAGCCAATTTGAAGCGGAAGAATCGAAGAAGGGCCATTGATACTATTTTCATCTGCCGATAAGCAAAGTCTTTTCCCAGACAAATCCGAGGACCAGCCTGCAAGTAAATAAGATACCAAAAACTTTAGACAGTAATTAATGTTTGATCAAATTTTAAACAATATTGAATAGCAACAGAGGAGAGATCACATGAAATGAAATGAATTTGAATGGGGATTCAGGTTGGAAAATCCCATCTTTGAGCCATCTTTCTGGCCGAAATTCCTCAGCATCCTCTCCCCAAATGTAAGGCATCCTGCCCATGGCATAGGCCATATAGTACAATCCATCTCCTTTTTTCATTCTAAAGCCATCAGGAAGAACATCATCCTTTTCTGCACATCTCCCATCCTTGAGCACATAGAGAAATTGCCATGTTAACAATATCACTAGTTTTATTACATAAAATTATTTTTTTTTTTGGTTGATAGTTTTGCTACAATCTCAGACACGACTATAGTACTCTGAACCAAAGCTTATTGGTCAAAACAACTGCAGAATTAGTGGATGTTAGAGCAAAATTTACCACAGGAACTGGAGGGTATAGCCTCAGAGTCTCTGTCAATGTTGCGTGAAGATAATGCATTTGCTCAAGTGCTGTATCAGTTATTTTTGCCATGAAATCTTCAACAACTTCAGTTTTATAATCGCCTTTATCACCACCTGTGACCTCTCTCACTTCTTGTGCAACTTTTTCTTGAATTAGAGGGTTCTTGCAAAGCATATAAAAGAACCAAGACAGAGTAGTTGCAGTAGTATCTTTACCAGCAATCATAAAATTCAGAATTATATCCCTCAAGTATTTATCATTCATTTTCTCTGGATCCTTTTCACTCTCCACCAAAAATCTTGATAGTATATCCTCCTTTACATTCTTCAATTACCCAAAAATTTGGTCAGTTTTGATCATAAAATAAATCAAATTTCAAAAACATTTGGAGATTTGCAGATAAAGATAACTGACCTCATATCGTTGCAAAGCAAGCAGCTTCCTTCTAGTAGTAACAACGTTACTCACAAAATCGTCAATGACTTTAATATTCTTCTTAAGTGAAGCCTCACATCCGATGTTGAAATACCTTTTCAATTTCCAAAATGGATCCACATAACGCCAATAAACCAAGGCATTCGAGTCATCGAAGGCCTTCATAAAAATAGTTCCCTCTTTGCTTGACCCTTCCAAGCAATCCAATTCCACTCCAAATCCTACTTTGAATATGGAATCTAAAGTGCATTTCATAAGCATATCCTACAAATAACAAAAATCACATCCTCAATTTTTGCGAGAACTCAATCTAAATGAATACTATTTTGTCAATTCTCATGTTCAGAAGAAACTAATTTATGAAATTCAGATCTTTTAACTTAAACAAGAAACAATTTTACAACAATTCAATTTCAGTTTTGACCATCATAAGAAAAATTTTGAATTAAAGAGAGGTAACTAGATGATGAACTTACTTGCATATCAAAAACCTGATCAAAAATCGCAATCTGGGAAATTTGTCTGACAAGTTTAGTAGCATTTTTCCTGAAAACAGAACAGCTGAAATCTCTAAGAACTCTGGTAGAGAACTCAAAGCTAGCAAGCTTCCTCTGTTGCTTCCATTTATCTCCATCAACAGCAAATATACCTTCACCGAAAAGATTAGTAAGGACTTCTTGATTATACTTCCCTTTGGAATAATTATAAAAATTAGTTTTTAACACATGCTCGATGTTTCTTGTATCAGTCGTGTACAAATTGCTCTCTCCACAACCAAGGAGCCGATAGGTGCTCTGTTTTTTGGCCACTTCAGTTTGGTAGTCGTAGATATTGTTGTAGTACAAGCTCTGGTGAAATACGGTGCCGTTTACAGGTGCATAATTAGGGTTTTTTATGGATTTTCCAGTGTAGATTTTGAATACAAGATACAAGAAAATTGTGAAGATGAGCAGAAGAGGAATTGCTGTGAACGTGAGGATGACAGAGAGCATATCCATTTTGTTTTTTGTCAATAGAGTAAGTATGATTATCTCTGCGTTGGCTAAGCCTATTTATAATATATATATTTTTTTTCAATAAAAATCAAATAAATCGACATAGGATATACTAGTAGCAAGGATAGTCCAGTCACCAAATTAATTTGAGAAATATTTAAATATGATATTTTTCACTTTTATATATTTTTAAAAAATATAAAAAAAATTACATAAATTATTTCTAATTAATGTTATAACTGTTTGTATTATTCAGATAAATATATAAATTCACAAACTTAAATAAAAGAAATTATTATATAATATGAGATTTATTTTATAAATTCAAATATATTAAATATAAATATGAGCATATAATATAGGACACATACATAAAAATATTTTTAATAATAAATTATCTTTTGATAACCAAATTATGTATGAATTTCCTTATACAAGAAAAAAAAAATCTACTCTTATAATTTTTTTTCTGCACCTAAAAAAAAAATCGAGACCGGTCAAAGTTGGAGCCTTCTTGGGTCTGTAGTTCAGACATTAGAGTTCAGGTCGTCTTTAAAAAAATGAAAAAAATAAATAACAAAATACGAAATAAAAGATAACTTTATTTTTATAACATCCAAAATGACTTTTGACTTAATTGATATGCAGATATTATATTCAATAAAAAATTATTAAATAAATAATAATTTTTTACTGTATAAAAAGACTAATAAGCACAATTTAAAAAAAAAATCAATATTTTAAATTTATAAAAGTTAGTGCATATTCTACGTATTATTTAATTATGTTTAATGTTTTTTATAAATACTTAAATTTATTATAAAATAATATTATTTTGTTACTTTTGGCTTTTCCAACTACGACTATCCGGGCACTCAAAACCCCACTAACTAGCTTCTCATTTCCAAGCACGTGCTCGAAGCATTTGGTTGATTTGTTGATCTGAGAAAAAATGTCTTCCGGTTCTCGTCTTCGTCTGAAATCAAAAGCTTGTTACCCTGTACTTACTGACTGTACATGATTTCAGTGTTATTTTTATTAGTTGCAGATTCACAATTTGCAACTATTAACCGCACCATGGCTTCGTACTTAAACAGATTAAATACTGAAATTTATATTCAAGTCTTGATTATTAAATTAATAATAATATCAATCCAGATTAAAACTTAAAAAGAAATACTAATCAGTCTATTTTGATTTATTGATATTAAGCCACATACTAAATCCAAGTACACATAAAAAGTGTATTGAAAAATAAATCTCAAATTGAATAATGATAAAATATATAAAAAAAATTATAAACATGATTTGTAAACTTAAACTTGTCTAACATATTCAATTAAAAAAATCGAGAATCGATTATTTAGTCGATCCAATTTAGATTTAAAAATTAGGAATGCCTAGAATTGAAAAAAATCTAATGAACTGACTAGGTATAAAGTGACCCGGACAATTATGTCTTATTTAAGTGGGTGCTAGAAAATTTTTTTGCCAATTAAAAGATATAAAATAGTGTCATGTAAAAATTGCACTAAGAAATAGATAACATTCATTACAAGTCAACCTATTTCAATATGACATTCATGTAGGCATGTCCCACATTCATTTTTTGAATCATGAATTTGAACCTCAAGTTTATGCATAGCAAAGAGAGTCTTTTTTTATTTTTTATAATATTAAAAGGATGAGTCTCTCAATACATACCTCATTTCAATTTTGCTTTTTTTCACTATGGGATAATTCATTTTTCTCTTTCTTTTTCCTTAGCATATAACTTATTTTGAATTTCAAATTATCATTTACCCGTTCACTATTTTGAGCATATGAATATTCAAAATTCATAATTTTCATGTAGAAAAATACAAATTCGAGTTGATATTACACTATCGAGTTGTGAGAGTTACCTGAATTTGAGCCTTAAAATGACTATTTAATGAATTAATTTCCACAATTTTTCAACATATGATTAAAAAATATATATAACCACTAAAAATATAATTTAAAAATATGAAATATTTTGGTTTGCATATATTTTAATTGTGATAGATCAAAATATAATAATATGAAAAGAATTAATAAGATAATGAAAATTTTTAAAAAGATAACTTAATGCACGAGGAAATTTTTTTTAAACAACTCTCTAATTCTCTCTATATATGCAGTTGATTTGCGGTTGAATTTTTGAGTAAACTAATCAAATACTCTACTTAATTCCTAAATTTATAAAAAGTACTCATATAAAATATAAATAAAAATTGCTTAAAATTTTATTTTCATCGAAATATAAAATGAAAATCTCATAGCTATGCAAGTGTAAAAACAATCGTAACACTATTAAACAAAAATTAATCGATAAAATATTTTATTCCTCTAAAAAGATAAGCATCTAAATCAAATATGTGAATGAGTTGGGTGTGGATGTGACCCGACCCCAAAGAAAAAGCAAAGGTGTAGGAGGAGAAGATGAGGATTACCTTGGCCAAAAAGATCAGTGACGATATCTTGATTATAGATGCCCTTAGAATAATTATCGAAATTCGTCTTCAATACGTGTTCAATGTTTCTTGTATCAGTCGTGTACAATTCGCTCCCATCAGGACTGAGAAGCCGGAAGGTCCTCTGTTTTTTGGCTACTTCTGTTTGATAATCGTAGAGGTTGTTGAAGTAAAATAGCTGGTGAAATACGGTGCCGTTTATAGGTGCATAGTTAGGGTTTTTGATAGATTTGCCAGCATAGATTTTCAATATGAGGTAAAATAAAGTAGTGAAGATAAGAAGAAGAATTAGGATTCCTATGAAGATGAAGATGATAAAGAGGATTTCCATTTCTCCTTGTGGAAGTAATGATGAGCCAAGAAAAAAAAAATGATAATTTCATTGCTGATTTGTTTCTTTATATGAATATAAATCTATAACTTCATCATATAAAACAAACACAACAAGTTCATTGAGCTTAAAAAAATAATGAAAATAAATCTTCAAGTTTTATCCCTGAAAGTGAAATGAAAAGAAATAAAAATATTCCAAGTGTCACTTAATAAGTCGATGATTCCCATTATTAATTAGAGTTTGATCCTTAAAATTAATTATACAAAAAATTATTTATTAATATTTAACTGCTAACAGCTCGTTTGAAATAAATAAATTCTATAAAATTCTCTTAAAAATTTATAATTCATTTATTCTAAACTACCAATAAAAATTAAAGAAGTTAAGACAAAAATGCAATCAAACAAACACCTTCTACGGTCCTTCGCACTATTTTGCTTGCCATCCTTTTAAATTATATATATACAACAACAAAGTTAAAATTTTAAAAATAAATCAATTAGAAAATTTTAAAGAAGTATTTTTCTCATTTATAGTTAGTCAAATTTGAAATTATACATATATTTAATTGAAATTATATTTTTAAATTTAAACGAGACTATTATATGTGGTTTAAAAAGATATATATTATACATGATTTTTTTTGTGTATATAAATGAATTAATTATTGAATATACAATTGATATTTAGCTTAATATAAATCGCAAAAATTTAAGTACTATTATGTAAACTTCTTATTAATTGAACTCTATAATTTGTTAATTTAAATAATTAATAATCTTAAACTATCAAATTGATTAGTCTTTTAATTTAAAATTAATAAACCATTCAAATTACAAAATTAACCATAATTAACTTTTTAATTGAATTACTTATAATTATAAAATTAAATGATGTGACATCAATATTTATTCTCTCAATGCTTTAAGATTTTATATATATATATATATATGCGCGTGTGTATACGTGTGTGTGATTGTTTCATAAAATACGACTATATAAAAATTATATTTTGTTAAGTGTTAATCCAAAAATTCTTTTTTAAATTAATAAAAATGTTTTCTTATTGAATTATTTAATCAACAACGATCAAGTGGAAGAATATTAAAATTTTCCATATTACGTGAAATGTAAACTACGATAAATAAATTAATATCATGTGAAATACTTATTCAAACACTACAATCCTCTTTAGGTTCTTCCAAATAAATATTTTAATTATTATTATCATGTGACTTGAAGCTTTATTTAAATTAGGATAAAAAAATTTCTAACAAAAAATAATTACAAATGAATTTGGATCGATCATATCATAATCATCAATAAAGTTATAAAATTACTTATTCAGATTTCTAATCTAACCTAAACAACTCAAAATAAATCCACGAATCAATGAAATTTACAATGATTCTTAAAATCAAATCTTATTAAATTATAGGCCACTTTTCTCTTTTAAAAGATAGTTAATATGTTAATTTATTAATATGTTCTTGTTTCATATATTTCATTATTAATGCACCACATTTTTATTCGCAAACTACTAATCAATTTTGTTAGACTATTAACCAAAACATGCATGTATTTTCCACATTCATTGTCAGATGAAAGTGTTGAGTTGTTGGAGCATTAATTAAAGATGAAAATTTAATTCTTTTTATAAGAATAATGATATTTTATTAATTTTGAGACTCATCACTAAAAAAATTAGATAATATTCTTTTTATGATATTCATTTACTAATATAACTGAAAAGTTGTTTGTGGAAAATATGAAATAAAAATCATTATTTTAATTAATTAACAATTTATATATATATATATATATATATATATATATGTCAAAATAGAAATATACATATCTCTACCGAACAGAAAGAGTATATTTTTAAAAAATTAGAGAAGATGTGCAGGAGTTCAAGTCCATAATATCTTAAGTTATATGGAAGCATTTAGCCGTTGAATTATTATTAGTTGAGTCGATCCTTAATTGTTTGTTAAAAAGTCTTCACTCAGCAGAAGAAAAAAAATGAAAGGATTGACCGTAGAAAATGAAATAGCATTACAAGCCAATTAATTTAATACAATCATTGCAGTTGAAAAAACCTATTCCAAAATTTAATTGAAAATTATAATTAGTGAATAAAATTAGGTGCCGAATTAACAAAATCTTTGAAAATTTTAATTTTCTCAAATATAAACCCGACTCATGAACATATCGTAAAAATTCATCGTGATATTAGAATGCTAAGAGATGAAAAAAAAAAAAAAAAAAAAAAAAACTCAGTGGCCAAGAATAAAATTGAAAAGAAACTCATGCACGGGACAACAAAGACAAATTCAAATTTATTTTAGGAACATGTTTAATTCGTTAAATTCAGCTATTACTTCGCACACCAAGGCATGTCTAATAATAATTGCGTATACAATATGAGCAATAGATTTAGGTTTAATTCTTTGTTCATATGCTTACAACAATGTTGAAATGCATGCATCTCAATAAACAGATTTTCAGAGAAGCCATGGCAGCTCGAAGATTGTTAGTGCTTACAGGGAAGATGCTGTGAGGGGAAGGAAGAGATAACAACCTTTCCACGGACTCTTCCAGTTTCTAAATATCTAAAAGCTTCAATTACGTCGGTAAATTTATATGGACCAGCAGGATCAATCACAGCCTTGAGCTTACCAGTCTCTAAATTTGACCTGAGTTTCTCCAGGTTTTCCCCTGAAACTGTCAAGCTTGAATAAACAGCTCTTGGATATGATGGTGGCCAGGTTATGTCAATAATTGGTGCATTGTCCTTAGCTACCACAAAAGAATTCTTGGTGTCACCTGAAGATTGGAAAAAAATTAACACAGAGATTATAAAGAGCAACAAAAAGTTTCTTATGAGCCCAGTAATGGTCTTAGCTGACATGAAAAGTACAAAGCACTGACAAACTTTCATGTTGGACAATGAGAAACAAAGAAGAGATGAAAAGAAGGATGCACAGAGGTCCTTGTGAGTATTACCATTTCCATCCCCTCTATACACCAAATACAGCTTCTCTAATTTAATATGATAAAATTACAATAAGTTCTAACAGATCAACAGACATTTGATGCCAGAATTATGATACATTCTGTCATCCGTCATACAAATCATGGTAAAATTGGAGAGGGCTCAAAATGAATCCAATCAGAATGGGAGCTCCAATCAACTATGTCAAGTAGAATCATACCAATTGTATCATAAACAAAATCATATTTCTCCTCAATTTCTTCATATCTTATCTTCGTGTAATCAACAACTTTATCAGCCCCCAAACTTCTTACAAATTCCACCTTTGAGGTGCTAGTTGTAGCAACAATATAACAAGCTCTATACAACTGCTTGGCAAGCTGCACAACTAAACTGCCCACTCCACCTGCTCCACCAACTACAAAGACATTCTCTCCCTCTTTAAAGTTTGCAGTTCTGAAACCTTCTATAGCAGTCTGAACTGCTAACGGCAAACTGGCAGCCTCCTCAAATGAAAGGTTTTTTGGCTTCTCTGCAACCAATCTCTCCTCCACAACTATGAACTCTGCTAGCGTCCCAAGCTGCTTCAAATGTCCCTCTGCATTAAAATCTTGGATGTTTCCATATACCTTATCACCAATACAAAATTTTGTAACTCCACTCCCTATTGCCACCACCACCCCTGCCATGTAGCAGCCAGGGACTACCTGCACAACAGTCATTATACATATGTCATAATCGCACTGGTTCAGTAAGAGACATGGAAACTATCCTGCTAGGGATGAGACACTAGAAATTTTTCATCCTAAAATTATATTTTGCATATCCCAGTTATGAAAACTGCTCAGTCTGACCAGATTACACTCACTGAACATGCACATGTATTTTGTCAAGGAAATTAACTCATAAGAAGATTCTTTTCAATTATTTATTCGTATTTCTAGTTGTCTGCTACAGTCTATGGGAGGATTCCTAGTCCTCCATAATGCACTTTCTTTTCTTTCTCAATTAAATTTCTTCTCTAATAAAAAAAAAAATAATTTTAGAAACAGAGAGATGGACCAGCAAAAACATCCAAGTACCAGAAATTTCTCAAAATAGTCCTGGACAAAATGGAAACTAATTTAGGATATATGCTTTGAAACTGTTTCCATCTCTCTATTGGTCTCTCACTCAGTCACTTCAAACAATGCCTATATGCTAATCATTTTGATAAATGTGTGGACTCAAAATCATTGAAATTATGTTAGCAACCTTGTGCAAATCATTCCAAAGAAATAAATCAATGAACACCAAAATTATGAAAACCACTTTTATAGCCCACTAATTATACGAGGAAAGATGGTGGAATCAGTTTAAAACAACTAAATATGATGAGAAAACAACTCTATCTCCCTCAGACACACTCTCACTCTCTTTCTCCCTTCTATCCCTACCTCTCCCCATTTCATGTGTCCCATAATACTAATTCCCACTTACAGGAAATTCTGAGGGAAAAAGGGGCTTTTGGCGCCTTTTGAAATCAATAGGATTCAAAGCAGCAGCTAGAACGTGGATTAGTAGCTGATTATGCTGGGGAGTAGGAACTGGGAAGTCTCCCAATTTGAGGACTTCCTTGGGACCATGCTCCTCATAGAACCAAGCTTTCTGCATGTTGATATCTCGCACAAAAAGCTGAGTTTTTTTATCCCTTACATATAGAGTACCTAATGGATTTGAGGTCGTTCTGAATGGATAAGCTTGAGAGAGGGATGATAAATACAGTAATGAGTGGCTTTCTTGGAGATAATAATGCAATCTCAAAAATGAGTGGATTTATCAAGAGGAAAACAGTGAGCGAAAAAAGGACAGTCTAAGATGGAAAGGCCAGCTATCACACCAAAGCAAGTTATCATAGTGAATTTGGTGAGGAAGAATTACACATGTCGAACAAAATAAAACATATCTCTAAAAAGGGGGTCAACTATAACGTTATGCTTCTCATGTTTGCTTTTGTGATGGGAAATAATGTTTCTATTTGTGGTCATGATAAAATGGAGATAATCAAGTCATTATAACAGTACCAGCAGTACACAAATATTATAGGAAGCCACAAAGGAGTGGAGTATTGGCAAAGAAGATTGCAATGGAGCTTATGCAGATAAGTATGGAAAGAATCAAACAAAAGTTCTAATGGCTGTGCAATTTTGATAAACGTCTAAGTAACCACACGATGAAAGCATATAATAATAATTAGTTACCCTCTATCAAGGAACAAAGTTTTTAAACATAATTAAGTGATCTAGAGAACATCTATGACTAGTGGGACCCTAATGTGACCCATAAACAATTTAGAATTTGGATAGAGGATTATAGTGGCTCAATTCAATTACAACATGGTTAGCACATGCAAATAAATCAACTTGAAGTAGCAATGAAAAATAACCTCTAGTTGCGTTTTGCATATGGAAAAGAAAAATAAAAGATGAAAAGTATATTCAAGATAGCATTAGACAATGAGTTTTGCGTAAAAATCAAATCAACAAGATGGTTTTTTGTGCTCTTAATCTATTATTAAGACCCATCCAAAAATGAGACAAGATATGAAGTAGTCTACTTACACAGTTACATAAGGACATAGAGGGAGGAGAACTGTCAAAAGAGACATAGAGGGAGGAGAACTGTCAAAAGAACTTACTCCACAGGAAAGAACCATAACACCATAGTTCAACCCACGAAAGATTAATAAATCTAGCTTTTACTTTCATTTCCAGAAACACAGCAATAATTCCTTGTCTTTGACATTTAATCCAATAAATATGAGAATTTATGACGATAATCATGAGGACCATTAGATCAATCATATATCTGATTAACAAGAGATATGATATTGCATGCTGCATTATATTGGTCTTCCCACCTATCAGTAAAGGTTGATGCTTTAACATGGCATTAGAGTTAAAACATACCAAAAACAACAGCTCACGCTACACCTACCATATTAAGCCATATCATATTCATAACTAATGAATGTGAGAATGTTGTCCGAAATTTATCAATGTGGTAACATAGAAATGGTTTCTAAGAAACATTTTCATCTTGAGAATTCACCATAATGCTTAAGCTGAAAAAAACAGCTTGTCCAAACCCACCTCCGGCAGTTATAAGTCCACCACGTGGGAGAACATGTAAGACACATAATCCTAAACCTCACGGAGTAATATCTCACCTCCAAATTATGTAAACCATATACACCATCAATCATTAAATACAGCTTTATCCACTTATCAACTGGCTCACTTTAAAACAGACTCTATTAAAGACGATTTACAAAAGTAACTATTTCAAAGTTTGTGGCATGCCTGCATCTCATCAAGATATATCCAATCATATATATATATATATATATATATATATATATATATATATAAAACAAAAATTAGAGGCATGATCATAAGAAAGAGATATTGGATTTAAGAGAAAACAATCATTCCAGCCACTTGTTGCAGAGAGTGATGGGGATTGAAGTAGACATAGAAAGCAAAACGACGGCTCTATGCTTAGCATCAATATTCAACTAACAGTCTTTTGTTCAGTAAGAAACCTGAAATTCAAAGAACAAATTTGGCTGAGCATCTCTTTCACAGCCATATGAAGCTGCTCTCTCAATTAACAAAAATAGATATTGCTAATGGCAAAAGACCCAATAAAGCGCTGATCTTCTAGGGCGAATCATAATAGCCAGAATTACTAAAGTCACATCCAAGCTTGCTTTCCTCCATGGACTTACCAAATCAAGCCAAAAACCATGAGGAAAGAAAAAGAAAATATATATTTCAGCAAGAAGCCAGTTTGAGATATCAATATATTTCGCAATTTGCATGTTGGTATCTCTCACAATTTAAATCTCTCTGCAATTGTTTACAAATTGGTGGGCTTTTTACATAATTATGTTAAAAAAAAAATATATTTTCCTATATGAGTTAGGTGGGAAAATATTTCCCTACTTATACTCTTTTAAGCCATGTGACATAAAAAAGAGTCAAAATCGCCAGTATAACTAGCGATTTTGTTATTAGAAATTTTCTTTGGACATCGCCCCTGTAAGTGGCAATGTCCCTCTTTTTCTTTTTTTTTTTTTTTTTTTGTGCATAGTTGCCACTTGGCAACCATGCTTTTTTAATTTTTAATTTTATAATTTATATTTATTTTATAAAAATTTTAACTAAATAAAATTATAAATTTTTATATATTATATAAATTTAATATTTTTAATTATTAAAAATTAGAAAAAATATTTTTTAATTTTCACAATTATAAAAATTTTTACATAAATATTATTATTAAAAATTATTAATGTTAATAATTTTTATGCACAAATATCGAAATATTTTTTATAATTTTTAATATTTGAAAATATTAAATTTATATAATATATAAAAATTCAAAATAAAATAATTTTTGAATTTTATAGTAAAAATAAATTTGATATACTAAAAGAAATATAAATTAAATAAACTTTTTTATGAAATATTAAAAAGTGAATAATATTAAAAAATTAAATAAGAAATTGCTAAAAATAATTTTCATACATGATCAGCAAGTATTTTTCATGTATGAAAATTTTATATGTAAAAATTATTTTTTATAATTATTTTTATGTACAAAAATTGACAATAAACTTTTAATAATAAAGTTATTTATGTAAAAATTTTTATAATTGTGAAAATTAAAAAATATTTTTTCTAATTTTTAATAATTAAAAATATTAAATTTATATAATATATAAAAATTTATAATTTTATTTAGTTAAAATTTTTATAAAATAAATATAAATTATAAAATTAAAAATTAAAAAAGCATGGTTGCCAAGTGGCAACCATGCAAAAAAAAAAAAAAAAAAGGAGAGACATCGCGACTATAAGTGGCGATGTCCAAAAGAAATTTCTAATAACAAAATCGTCAATTATACTGATTATTTTGACTGTTCTGATGAAGAAATTTTTTCTCACTTAATTCGTATAGGAAAATATTTTTTTTTTTTTACATAATTATGTAAAAGCCCCCAAATTGGTGGTAGTGAGAGGATTGCCGGGTTGGGTTGGTGGTGGCTCGGCGGTTGAAATGTGGACCAAGACCATTGGTGGAAATCTGATTAGGTACAAAGAAATTATTCCTAGTATGGTGTTTTTCAATCAATTGGATCGGTAAAAAGATTCGCCCCGTTTGGGTATAGGAGTCCAACCCAAGAGACAGAATCATGGGATAAAGCTCGCTAGAACAACTGGATCGGGTCATTAAAACGACAGCATATTCTTTTACTAAATTATTGAATTTTATCACGGCCCAAATTACCCTAAAGATGGGCTCAGTGTTGAAGCAACTGGGTCAGCAGTATCCCACCCGAGACGACACGAAAAAAGGTAAACGACGCCCGATGCCATTTCTTCTCTAAATAAAAACCAGAAGGAATCACAAGTCACAATTCATATCAATTGAATTTAGTTATTGATCAGATTATTTTTGGCGATGAATTCGTCAGCCGCCGAAGCTTTTTTCACAGTATCTCTCAATGGCTACCGTAAATGTGTGTCTGATTTGGCTGCTAATGCTTTCTCCGGTTAGAAATGAGTTTCTTGAAAGGAATAATTGATTCTCTGGGCTCGGTCTTCTCTTCCTATAGTTCTCCATATCAATTCCAACAAGAAAACCCTAGCTCTGGAACCATGGAAGGTGTGGCTGGGAATTCGGTAACGAATGAACGCGCTGCTTATAAGATCAAAGGCTACTTTGATTTGGCTAAAGAAGAAATAGCCAAAGCTGTAAGGGCTGAAGAATGGGGTTTGGTTGATGATGCAATTGTTCATTACAAGAACGCCCAACGGATACTCATCGAAGCAACTTCAACACCTGTGCCTTCTTATATCAGCTCTAGGTATTACTTAGTTATATGGAGCTAAAAGCATTGTCCAATTTAGAAATTCTCTTATGCTTGCCTTCTAAGTTTTTTATTTTGTTAATAGTGAAAAAGAGAAGGTCAAATCTTATCGTCAAAAAATATCAAAATGGCAGGGTCAAGTTTCAGACAGATTGCAAGCATTAAACCGACGAGCAGGTTGGAATTCGTTCTGAATTACTGGACTTTTTTTTTAACCGAATTGGATCAAGGATAGTACTGGTACTTCCTTTGATTATTCATCCTATTTCTACTCGTCTTTTCAGGTGCTTTTTCGGCTGGCACATCCTCAAACAAGGTATAGCTTACTTCTGGTGAATTCCAAATTTAATTTGACCTTTATCAGTGTTGGTCTCCAGACATTTGTCTCATCTAATGCTCATTGACGACATCAATGCTTTAGAATAACAATTGTATTTTCAAATGGCAAGAGGGTTTAATTGCCAAAATGACCAAAGCCATTCTGTTGCCTGTATTGTTATCTTATTATCATCTGTAATATCTAAGCTTAAAAAACATGAATAACTGAATTATTTACCATGGAAAACTACGACTTCTTCGTGTCTTGTAAACAGAACAAGTAGTTCCATTCAAGGTAGTTTCTCTTATCTAAAAAGGTAAATATTGATACATTTCTTGTGGTGGAATAATTAATCAGATTGAAGTGCTTAAACATGTACTTGATGCATTACAGTGATGATACCAGAGCTAGTTGTGTTTTAGAGGTGAAAAGTTTTTTCCTTTACTCAGTAAAAAAGTGTCTATATCAGTGGCAAATAGAGTTTCATTTATGGCGATAGTCTAGCTTTGAGTGGAATCCACTACTGGACATCTACTTTTAGCAAGTTTGTCTGCAAGAATGTGTATTTTCTACTATGTTTTTATTGATTTCTTACTGCTTTCTTATTTTATGTGCTTATTATTTTATTATTCAAGAAAGGTATGCAAAATTTAGACCTATGAATTACTAACTGATGTTGATTGTATAATTACATATATGTTTTTTATTTCTCAAAATATTGCAGAACACCTTAACTCATGCACATACTGCTGCAGTTTCATCGAAATCAAATTTTAAACAAGATCTGTCACAGAAGACTCCTCATTCCACCAGAAGCAATCCAGTGATCAGGAATCAGACTGATAAAGCTGCAAGCTCAAAACCTATGCAAGATTCTGGAAATGGTTATGAAGCAAAATTAGTTGAAATGATAAATACTGCAATAGTGGATAGAAGTCCTTCTGTTAAATGGGATGATGTTGGTGAGTAACTATAATATTTCTTTCTTTCATTTTCTGCTTCTTGGCTGTGCTTCTTTAACTTTGTAATTAGAAACTCACTCATCTAAATTGTTTGCAGCTGGACTTGAGAAGGCAAAACAAAGTTTAATGGAAATGGTTATTTTGCCGACTAGGAGAAGAGACTTGTTCACGGGGCTTCGGAAGCCAGCTCGAGGTAACAAAGAATATTTCTATATCCTCAAATATGACAGTAGAAACAGGGAGGGAATGGGGGGAGACTACCCCCTGTAAACTATAGATATAGGGAGGGCTCAAATGATGTTAGTACTTGTTTTTATGTTGAATCAGAACTTCCAATCCCTGTTATTCAGGTTTACTTCTCTTTGGTCCACCTGGTAATGGGAAAACCATGCTTGCAAAAGCTGTTGCTTCAGAGTCACAGGCAACCTTCTTTAATGTCTCAGCATCTTCCCTAACGTCAAAATGGGTGTGTCTTTTCCCGTTAAAATTTTAGTTGTGTAGTTCTTCTCTTCTTTTTTTTCTCCTTTGCTGATGAAGAATGCCTAATAAGTTATGCTTCTAATGGATTAGGTGGGAGAGGCTGAAAAACTTGTCCGGACTCTCTTTATGGTTGCAATATCCAGACAGCCATCAGTAATTTTCATGGATGAAGTACACTACTCTTTCTTCTGTTTATTTTTATTACAAACTTGTTAGAAACCATGCTTCTCTTGTTTCATTATGTCATACAAGATCCTGCTGCCCATATCTTTTTGTGCCAAGAATGGTGATATATAGTAGTTTGCTGGGATTGGGTGGTTGTAGAGCAATTGATAGTGCAGCTGCTAATTCCTTTTAACTTGGTAACAGCAGAACCAATTTTTGTCTTCTTTGTATCTCACTTGAAATGTTCATGGATGGGGGAAGGCACGATTTTATATGTTCAGTGTTCCAACCCATTGTTATTTTAGTTTGCTGGGATTGGGTGGTTGTTGAGCAATTGATAGTGCAGCTACTAATTTCTTTTAAGTTGGTAACATCAGAACCAATTTTTTCCTTCTTTGTATCTCACTTGAAATGTTCATGGGGGGAAAGTCATGATTTTATCTGTTCAGTGTTCCAACCCATTGTTATTTTCTCTTATCTACAGCTATTGTAGCTTAAGCTAGAATGAAATCCTATCTACATTCAAGTACCATCTATGTCCATACCACCATAGTAGCTGCTACCATCAGCACACTATTACCACTGCCATCATCTTGTTGTCTGTGCTTCAACCTTCATTCTAAATTGTGTAATCATTCCTTCTCTTGTTTGTTAACAGATTGATAGTATTATGTCAACAAGGTTGGCCAATGAGAATGATGCAAGCAGAAGGTTGAAGTCTGAGTTTCTAATACAATTTGATGGTGTGACCTCTAATCACAATGATTTAGTAATTGTTATTGGTAAGTTTTATGTAAACCAATTAAGGCTTATACCTAGTACACCTTACTTCTATGGTGTTTAAGTATTTCGAAAAAACCGTCATCAATCAAGTAAAATTTGTTGGTTGCATGTCTGTCATTGGTCAGCAAATTTCTAATTTGTCACTTTAAATCAGGAGAGCAAATTCTAAACTTCTGCCTCTTTGCTGCTATGGGACCTTCATAAAGTGATCGCTTCATTTAATCTCTGAGTTCCATTGCATCTAGTTAGTAAATCTCATGACATTGTATATTTACGAAGGAAACTAAAATACCGCCACATTTGTCCTTTGTAGTTCATAGCATAATTTTATATGGCGTTGACATCAAACTGACTGCCTATTAGATTATTCTGAAATTTTTCTGTCATAGATGGCCTTTCGTATCTACCCCAGAATAATTAAACCAGGCATACCTGTCCTGATTTTGTACTGTGGTCATATTCTTGTATTTGATTATCTAACATTCTTTAACTCCTGATTGGTACTGTTGCATTATGCTTGATTTACTTATCTAACATTCTTGTTAATTTTGCCCCCTTTTTTTTTTTTTTTTTCCTTTCCTGGTTGCAGGTGCTACTAATAAGCCACAAGAGTTGGATGATGCAGTTCTTAGGAGACTGGTTAGTATGTTGTTGATGTTGCTTTTTTTTTTTTTTTTGAAAACTGAAGTTCATTTTTTTTACACATTGATGCCTGTACCAGGCCCAGATCTAATTCATCAACTGAAATTTTTTTTCCCCTTTCTATCTACATTTAGTTCAAATGATGCATAGAATTTTCTGTTTAGGTTGTGTCAGTTAATAAACTGCTTCCTTGATTGCCAATTGCCCACTCTCTGTTGCTTGCGAAAATTCCTTGGAGCCTTGGCAACAATATAGTGCAGATTCTGCATATGCATGGTGGTCATGTACTCTTTCAAAAAAGAAATGGTTCTAATGAAAAGAATGGCTATCAGCTAGTGTAGTGTACTCAAGATTATGTAATTTCTTCATGTTCATATTTTGTTTTTATTAATTTAATCAACTTTTACACTTCAATTTCATTTTTGTCAACTTTTGCTACTGAGCTTAATATGAACCCCTGAATTAGGTGAAGAGAATATATGTACCTCTACCAGATGAAAACGTGAGGAGGCTTCTTTTGAAACACAAACTCAAGGGCCAAGCTTTTTCCTTGCCTGGTATGTATATGTGCACCTTCAACTTATAGTTTATGCATGCTTTTTTGGTTTAAAGGGTACCATATCCTTTTTCAGTAGGCAAAAACAGGGGAGGGAAATGAAGTGTGTGAGAAGTGCTATCACTATGTCTTCAATAGCTGTTCTTTTTTAATAATAGATCTTTGAAAATAGTTAAAAAGCCATCACCCAAATATGACCTCACTAAAGTGGGCTCCTGTCATGGAGAATTTGGAAAGTCCTATCCTTCAAAATATCTTACCTGAAATGGCTTGTCAAAACTCAAGCCTGCATCCTTGTGGTTGGTACCAGAAATTTTTACTGGAGAAAGAAGTGATGGCCCCTGGTTTAAACGATTAAATAAATATGAACTTGAACATGCTTAGGACGTATCTAAGAAAAATCAATTTACAGTAAATTCAGAATGAAGGATAGAATGGTTGGCCGCCAGATTCAGTGCAATCATAATGGTTGGCCACCAGATTCAGTGCAACCATAGTGTCTAAACCAGAGAATAGGCATATAGAAATTTGTTATAAGCTTTAAAGATTACATAGCAAAAATATTTGTGAAACTAGAAATTTATAATTTTTCAGAGAACGTGTTTAAGTTTTTCCTTTTGGCTTGTAAATTTGTTTCCTTTGTGTAGTCTACTTCTATCATAAAGAACTCTGTTGGGCATTGTACTACTTTTGTTTGTTTGTCTAATTTTGATTTCTAGCATGTATCCTAAATCAATTGCATGTAAAAGACAAAGTGCAACTGGAAAGTTTATTTTATTTGTATTATGGCTTGTATCCCTTCCCTTTCACTTGAGTGTAGTAATTTATCTCTCATAATGGTGGCAGATGGAGATCTTGAAAGACTTGTCAGAGAGACAGAAGGTAAGATAATACTGACCATTTTTGCCTTTGTGTATGATGTCGTTGGAGGGCAGTGGGTTGCAAATTTAATTTAGTAGGAAAATGATTTAGCCAGTAACCAAAGTCAATTGCTGTCCTTATCTTTAGTTTTGAGCATGTGTCGGTTGCTTGTTTGCGGCCAATGGATCCATGCCACTCATCACACACTGACAAAAATGAATCTCAAGTATAAATAGGAACAGGAATAGATATTTTCAAACTATAAATTTATAAAATCTTTTTAACTCTCTCTTTTATAGGGTATTCTGGAAGCGATCTTCAAGCTTTGTGTGAAGAAGCTGCAATGATGCCAATTAGAGAGCTTGGTGCAAACATTCTCACTGTCAAGGCAAATCAGGTAATTCCCAGCTAAAACGTGTGTCTGTTTATGTCTTCCTGTAAACAAGTCTTTTCAGTAATTATGAAAGTGCTTTGGCGGATGGATAAGTAATCTTGCTATAATAACTTTTTAGTAAGCATGGATTATGGGGTTTATGAACTTTTCCTCTCTCTTCATGTTAAGAGCAAGATAACGGCTTTTAACCATTACTGCTAGTATTTGATTATTTGTTTTACCAGGTGAGACGGCTAAGATATGAAGACTTTCGAAAGGCAATGACAGTCATTAGACCCAGTTTAAGCAAAAGTAAATGGGAAGAGCTTGAACGGTGGAATGAGGAGTTTGGATCAAGCGCAAACTGAATGCTCATTGTGACATGCACTGCACTTCAATATGTTTGAAGTCAGTTTGTGTTTGTCTAATAAAAGGCAAATATACTGCATGCTATAAAAGGTCATTCTAATGTTACCGCATTTTGCAGTTGTCACAGTTCATGTTTTGAATTCTTTTGTAATGCATTTTGGAATGAATATTGTTACTGAAAGCATTTGTCACTGTATAAATGTACAAGTACTAACCACTCTAATTAAAGAATAAGATATAGATTATTAATGCCAATTTTCGCAATGGCTTAGGAAATTATAATTTTTATAAGATCAATATAATATAATTTTTTTACTTGAGCATCTAAAAAGTTCACAAAATATTCTTAATTACAGCATAAATATAACTTTTAATAAGAAAACTTTTGAAGTAACCATCCATTTGAAAAGCAAATAACCAATGACCAATTGGGCTCTTACTGCAGCATCACTCGGGGCCGTTAAAACTTAAAAACGGTGCGTTTTATTGGCGGGCGGGTCAATATATTCAAATGCAATTCAAAAAATTTCAAATTCTCAGATTCTCCCTTTCTCGCACTTGAGTTACTTCTGTCGGTATCAAGAAATGAATTACAGATCTGAAGATAAAGAAGAGAACCAGAACAGAAAATGGTCCTTACAAGACTTTGAGATAGGCAAACCCCTCGGGAAAGGAAAATTCGGGAGAGTCTATCTCGCCAGAGAAGTAAAGGTATTATTTTCTTGCATCATTTTCCGTTTGGTTACCGAGAAATTGAGTGTAAAATTCCAATATATTTGATCATGGAGCCATTTTCTCTTCACTCTAACCTCCAGTTCCTTTTGTATTTGCTATCGCCAGAACAAATATATAGTGGCACTCAAGATAATTTTCAAGGAACAACTAGAGAAGTACAGGATTCAGCACCAATTAAAGAGAGAGATGGAGATTCAGACCAGTCTTCGTCATCCGAATATTCTGCGTCTCCATGGTTGGTTTCACGACAAAGAGAGAATTTTCTTGATACTTGAGTATGCTCACGGCGGCGAGGTTTATAGAGAGCTTAAAAAGAAAGGTTATCTGAGTGAGAAGCAAGCTGCCACGGTGAAAATCCCTCGCATTCCATGACAGATTTGCTGTAATTTTAATGGTATTGTTTTTTTATCTGCTATATAATCAAGGACTAAATAAAATTCTTGTTTCTTGTGAATTCCAGTACATTGCAAGTCTTACAAACGCGTTGGCTTACTGTCATGAGAAGGATGTGATTCACAGGGATATTAAGCCAGAAAATTTGTTGCTTGATCATGAGGTATGTTGTGGTTATATTGTGATATCAATGGGACATTTTGTCAATTTTGCATTACTGTAGCTTTTTTTTTTTCGCTTTGTGTCTATAAATTAAAATTGGAAGATTTACAAATGATTGGCCCTTTGCTTTGTATCACCACTCATAATTTTCTGATTAATCAACTAGAAATTATTGAGCTACTGAATTTAAGACATGGTATGAACTATAGTATAAAATGATGAAAACATTATAATGGTTATGATGGCCACAATCTCTTTGACAAATTTGGATTTTGCAGACATCATGATTTTGCCCATGGTATAGGGATTTTTTTTTTCTTCCAAGTTGTTGGAGCAGAAATTCTGATTGATCACAATAATGCAGAAATTCATTTGTAAAATTTCAGTACAGAAACAGATTCTGCTAATGCATTTTTCTTTTCATGCTTCTGAGTGATTGAATTGATTTGCTGAAACTGCGCTTGGATGATAATTTTTTTTTTTAACAAATTTCAGAAATGTTTCAAATATTTGTAGGGCCGATTGAAAATTGCGGACTTTGGGTGGTCTGTGCAATCAAGGAGCAAGAGACGCACGATGTGTGGAACTCTGGATTATCTAGCACCAGAAATGGTGGAGAATAAAGCTCATGATTATGCTGTTGATAACTGGACTCTGGGGATACTTTGTTACGAATTCCTGTATGGTGCCCCTCCATTTGAGGCTGAGAGTCAAATGGATACTTTCAGAAGGTAAAGAGTGTCATGTGATATACATTTGTCTTGTCTAATTTATACTGTGGACCAACTTTTAAGCATAGGTTGGATTAAGTGATGCAGGATCATGAAAATTGATCTGAGTTTCCCTTCTGATCCTCCAGTGTCTGCAGAAGCGAAAAACCTCATCACCAGAGTAAGTTTATCCATGAATATTTCCAAGTTTGTGTGGGGTGAAAGACAATTGTAATATTAAATCTCCTCCCTGAATATGCAATCTGTAAATTTTTTGCAGCTTCTGGTAAAGGACTCTTCAAAGAGGCTCTCCCTTCAAAAGATCATGGATCACCCTTGGATAGTCAAGAATGCAGATCCTATAGGAATCTCCAAGAAGTAACATTTTCTAGCTTCTTAACTAATTAGATTTTGTATCCGATTGCTATTTAGAAAAGAGAAATGGTTTCTAAAGTTGACAAGCTCTAAGGTAGCTGATTCTCCACTTGGAAACCTAACCCTGAGATTCATGTATTGTTTTATATAACATATGCACAGTTTTCTCCCTTTCGTTCATTTTACTTGTTCAACTATGCAAATTGTCCAGGTACATGGCGTACAAGTATGTGCATGCTTTTGACATAGCGTACTAGGTATGTGCATGCTTTTCACTACTACACATATCTCTTGGTGTGGCTTTTGTTATAATTATGTTTAACAATTGGCTTTGAACCTTACTAGTTACAAATTGATTGAAGTTATTTGTAAATTGGTATGATCCATGATTTAGCGAATGCAAAATTTTTTACAGTAGAGGGCTTAATCTCCTCCTTTTTCAATTACTTGTAACAAAAAATCATTCATTTAAAACTATCAGGAGGAATTTTTCTGTCGTTTTGGATCGACAAAAACTTTTCCTCACCGCCTGCGAGCTACAGGGAGACTGTTCCCTTCCTACCCTTGACTCCAAAGAAGGTTTTTAGGTATTATTTTCTTTCACCACTTGTCTCTCAGCCTATGCCCCATTTTTCATGCCTTGCTTTTTGATTTAAAATTGGAGCTGGAGGTAATAACCCAAGAAGGATTTCAGTACAATATAAACATAAAACGAGGTCCATTATGACATGTTCATTGTTTCCACAGTAGACTAGCATCACACACAATGCCTACCAAAATTTATCTCAGGATGTTGACAGAAGCACAAAAGCTTCTTTCATAATCACGCATCCACACAGCAACCTAAGAAGAAAAGTCTCCATCTTCACAGGAGGCAACTATGGCGTCGCTGATGGTGGTGTCACTACTAATACTTATAGTGGTGTCACCCGTATCATCATTAGTTAAAAGCTGAGGATTTGCAGAGATTGCAATAGAGAGATTTGTGTTCAAGTCTGTACCATCCCCCTTGCCGGGTAAGATAGCAGCAGAATGCATACGAGCGCTAGTGGAGGTATTCGGGGTGGCATTGAGAGCAGGTGACTGGGAAGCTTCTGCGCGCTTCTTTGCTCCTCTATGCATGTGCATCTTGCAATATTTCTCGTTAGGAACAACATCCCTGCGGCATCGCCACTTCTTTCCGTCCGTTCTTCTACACCTCTCTGGTTCAAGTTCTGCATCACTCCTGCAAAAGCACGCAGCCCCGCAACCTTGAACTGGAAATAATGGTTAAAAAACAATTAAATCCAATCTACACTAATCATAGAAACAAAATATTCTAAAATCAGCTCAAGAATGATTTTGCAAAAGATCCCCAAGTCAAAGTTGCTGAAAGAAAAACAGCGAGTTAAGGACAGATTAATTAAGCAATAACAAGACCTACTTGGTGCTTTACTAACTAGACTGGTACTCAAAGGGTCCATAAAAGCAATTGCACCTAAGAAACAATTAGTACATTGTGGCCCATCAACAGAAAAGGACACTTCCTTCCCAAAGGAACAGCATTCGGTTCTGGGACGGAACCATCTAGAAATAAAAAAAGCACAGAAAAAGAAGAGTTTACTATATATATATATATATATATATATATATATCCTAACAGGCTAACAAGAGGCCATCAAGAAGGCATGGTCATTTCAAAAGTCCTAATATATGAAGATTCAATAATGATATTCACGATTCATTTGGACTATAAGTCAATCCTTGAGATTATAAAATTGACCTTCCAAAGCAATTTCCGTCCTGACTAAACTTATACTACCTTGAAGAACACTTTTTGGTGAGAAGTTCAATCCTTGAGATGAAGCACCTTGGGCATTTCTGATGTTTCTGCTGTTGTTGCCTCTGTTGATCAGATTCTCAAAACTAACAGAACTGCTGCAATTGCCATTCCTATCATCAACGCCTTCAATCTTGTGATTGTTATTACTGCCACTCTTTTTAGTTCCTATCATCGCTATGGTGATGGAGTCTGTCTGAACAGCACGATTGATCATGATCGCTGTGGCATTTATGCGGCCAGCAATTCCCTTAGGGATTATGGCTGTGCTAACGTTTTTTGGAGCACCAACAACACTAATAGTCTTGGTTGTACCAATGATTCTGGCATCAACATTACTGCAGGCAGAGCCAGCACTTTTATAGTTTATACCAGGCTTATTTGAGAGAACTGCAGGGGCTGAACTGGAAGAATTGATGTTTGAATTCTCCGAATTCTTGCTTGAATTGCTGCGTGGTGTTGCATTAGAAGCAGAGACAGTTTGTGAAGTTTCCACATGCTTTCTTGAACGCTGACGGCCTCTGTGCATGTGCCCTTCACAATACTTCTGACCAGGAACCACATCCTTCCTGCACCTCCATTTCTTCCCATCAGTTCTTCTACACCTCCCTGGTTCTGGATCCATCATGTTTCTATAATCAAATTCCTGAGGACTGAATCCCACAACTGAAAACAAAAACAAAAAAAAGATAATAAATAGCTAAAACTTCTCTCACTTCCACTACTTTAGATCAAATTCTTCGTCTCAAATTAAAAAGACAAATCACAGCCATCTCAAATTTGCATATTTTTTGTTTCCTAATTTTAAGGTTGAGTTTCACAAAACATTTTCTAAAAATTCAGAAACCCCAAAAAGAATTGTCTCTGTCGCATAGAGTAAGAACAACTTATTATCTGAAGCCAAACAAAACAAAATTGCAAGGTTAACAAATTAACAAGACACCATTTCAAATTTCTAAGTAGAATTTTTTTTTTCTTACAAAAAAAAAAAAAGCACAATCAAGCACAGATAATCAAGCAAGTGGAAGCATAAAGAAGACTTACAGCTTGAATATAGTCTATAAATTCCACCGCTAGCGAAGCCAAAAGAGTCAGCAACGCTCTTCCAAATGGGAAGTACAAGTACCGCAGGCACAGGGAGACCAGCTGCTATGTACTTGTAAATCAACACTTGTCTTCGAAGCTCATCCAGCTGGGCCACTGTTAACAGAGGCCTTGGCTTTCCTTGTTTGATGATCACAGAGCCATGCGCAGCACTAATCCCGACACCTAATTTGATCGACGGTGATTCTGCTTCTTCCTTCACCTTGCCCTTCTTTGCTTCCGTCATCAGCGTCCGTACTTTATCATCACTCTTCTGGGGCCCACCGCCTTCACTCAAAAATCAAAATTAATAAAATAAAAATTATGAATTTAAAAATTTAGCAGCCATTTCAGTTATGAAAAAAGAAATTAAAAGTCAAATCAGCGAATCAGAAAAGTTTATGATTATACTCGAGGTGGAAGGAGGTTTAGCCTCCATGGCTATGGAGCTTCTTCGAGATCAAAGAACACAGAGATGAGAAATGTGATATTCAAAAAAGTAAACTCAAAAGCCAAAACCAACGCCTACTAGTTAAACATGGGCTCATGAAAGCGGTGGCAGGTTTCTGACAAATTCAGCCTTTTCGCGCTTGCTCGCCGCAGGCAAACTTCAGAGAAAATGCGTGTATTTTAACATGCAAGGAAGAACAATCCCCACTTGAACAAACAGAGCGTGGAGTACACGATACGGATTTGCATTTGTTTGGTAGGGTAGCTTTGGCTGCGGCAGTTGCTTTGTTGAAGATGGTCTATACGCGCCTTGTCAGATTGATTTTGACTGATATAAACCATGTTGGGAGGATGACACGTCAAGAGCCTTTTTCTGTTAGGTGGGCCCGTATTATCGACCTTTAATTAGCAGGGTCCATTTTATGGACAGGTGGACCTAGCAAGGGCTGCGGAGTGTCCTTACCTCTTTGCAAAGGACTGAACCCTGAAGATCAACTTTTCTTGGGCATTTTCTGGTTAGGACTTGGTGGGAGGGAACGGAAAATAGGAGGGATGGGCAACAGAGAGAAAGAGGGTACGAGGGATGTAATTTAATTTAGTCATACGAATTTCTATATCTTTTTTACTTAATTTATATTTTTAAAAATATTTATATTTATATTTTTTATTAAATTTAAATATTATCTTTTAATAATTTTAAATATTAATATAAATAAAATATATGTACTAAATTTATTATATATAACCAATTGGACAAAAAATTTGAAAATTAAATAATAATATAAAAAAATTTGATGAAGTAAGTTTATTCAATATTTAAAATAATTATACAATATTTAAAATAACTATTGAGCTGGGCTTTTATTATAAGGTTAATTATAAAATATTTGGTAACATACACTTCAATGTATACTTTGACTTTTGTGTGAAATATACACCTTTCAAAAAATATTGATTTTAATTGCTAAGATTTATTATTCTAAAAAAAATTCTAAGATTTATTAATTACTCAATATTTTTATTATAAAATTATAATTGAAACCTGAATAAAAAGGATAAAATTATAAAATAAATTAATAGGAAGGGGGCGTGACTAAAGAAAAATGAATGGATATTGACTAATGAGAATAAAATTTGAAAATATTATTTTTAGTGACTCTTTTCTTTGTAAATCCTCTCAAATATTTTAAAAGTTAAAAAAATATATATATACCATAAATTTAGCTTGATAATATTTGAATCATCCCTCAAAATTTTAAGGTTAGGATTTCAAACTTTTGACGAGAGTCTTATTAAAACACGTGAGCTTCAGAGCTTATAAAGAAAGATTGATGTCTTCAATGTTTGGAAATTAGGTGGAAAATGGGATGAAAGAAAATAAGAGAATAAAATTTATAAAAACTGATTTTTTTAATATTTTTACATAAATTTCAATGCATTTTCACTCATTTTCTTCCCAATTTGGAGGAAAATGGATGGAAATTTCATTAAAATTTGTGTAAATCAATAAAAAAAAATTAAATTTTTATAAATTTCAATAAACTTTACCATCTCATTTTCTTTCCTCTTATTTTTCACTTACTTCTCAAACATACTATTTAGGTTGGCATGGGTTGGACTTTGAGACTAAAGGAAAAGCCCAACATTAAACTTAGCATGTTTAAATCTCCAAGGATCCAGTTTCTGCTAAAGGGCTTCAACCAAATATGGAGTTGGACCACTAGATCAGCCCACCATTCGGTTGAGTAAACGTTGATGTCATAGGCCTGTTAACGGAGCGAGTCAACCCAGACCCGATTACCAAACTCGAGTTGCTGGGTTCAAATCATTTTGAATGGGGTTTAGTTAAGAGTTGACTTGACTTAGTTCTATAAACCTGTTATAAAATCATATTTTTCAGAATAGGGATTTGTGGAATCTAACTCAAATCTAGATTTGACTCTGTATAATTACAAGTCTACCTAATGAATTGAATTAATAAGAATCTATAAATTCAATTGACTGTGCTTAATCAATAGATGTGGTTTAATTATAAAAAAAAAATATTAAACTTTGAATATTACTATATATATTAAAACTCATGTTTGAGTTATTTTTAAAACTCTTAAAAAAGAAAACTAATATGGCTATATTTAAAATGATCCTAATTTTTTTAACATATATTATTTCAGTAAATTTCTACTACTTTCTTCCATTTATGTACTATATAATATTATGAAATAACAATTAATATCATATGATTTCTTTAGCTAAAATAATATAAAATATTCTATCTGTTTCACTTCAAGTGTCATGTAAAAACAGAGCACATAAATCAAGATAATGATAAATTATTATAAATTTTATAAAAAAATTATAGTAATTCACCTAATTACCATTTTTTAAAAATATTAAAATAAATAAGTAAATTAGCTAAAATTAAGATATTTAATAAATAAAAACAAATTTAGAATTTTTTAATTAATTATATTTTAAATTTATAAAAGTGACATTTGAAATAAAATATGAAATTTTTTTTAAAGCGATATTTGAAGTGAAATAAAGGGAATATTAAATATTACATTGTTACATAGATTTCACTTGCTTGTATATATTTTAAAAAAATATATTTAAAGTTCAATTTAATTTCAAAAAATTCCCATAATCACGCTAGTTGATTTATTTTATTTTACTAGCTCATTGACTTGTGTTGAGAATCGGGAGACCTGCATTAAAAATCCAACCCAAAAATAAAAAATAAATAGACAGATCTATTTATGGTGTGACTTCATTCAACTGCAAATAGCATCATTGAAAAGTTGGCAGATAGCAGATGGACCCCCGCACGATTGAAATGCTAATGGGCACATGGCATCCAGTGGCCAGTGGATCACAGGCTTACATTTTTCCTTCTTCGGCTTATACGCGGCGCACTATAATTCCGACCGACAATTTTAGGTTCCTTGCTATAAATCAGATATTACTCTTATGGGTTTTATTATATTTAAATTTTAATTTAATACATCAAATAAAAAATAAGAAAAATCAAGTAATATTTATCTGTCATTTACAAAATAATTCAACTCATTTGATTTTATATTACTTAAAAATATATATTTAAATTTACATACCAAAATATAATCTAATAATAAATATATATTTTTTATTTTTTTATTAAAATACTAAAATAATATGTATATAAATTTGACAGTAATTATTAAATTTAAACCAACCGAGCCAATAATTACCCCTTTCTTTATTCTCCTTTTTTTTTTTTTCAATTGTTTAATTTAAATGGTGAATTTGTATGGTTGAATAATCCGATTGTCTGTTAGCATAACATAAATATAAGAAATAAGAATTATTTCTCCTTGACCTCGTGAAAAATCCCTCGCAAAACACCGTCTGATTCGACGCCACACCCCTTTATTTATTTAAAAAAAAGAGAGAGAAAGAGAGAGAGACACGCTGACAAGCACCGACTTGTAACCTATAGCAATCATATAACCAAAAACACTCAACCAATTAATATATTAATTTTAATTATCAAATGTTTGG
Source organism: Reutealis trisperma (assembly GCA_947687605.1). NCBI lineage: Eukaryota > Viridiplantae > Streptophyta > Magnoliopsida > Malpighiales > Euphorbiaceae > Reutealis > Reutealis trisperma. The sequence goes on along the minus strand of CANTUT010000033.1, from coordinate 2,029,969 downwards.
TTGATGTATTAATTTTAAGAGAAAATTATATGATATGCGCTATTTTTCTTATTTTGAACTTTTATATCCTTTCAATTTTTTATTTTCATGCACAGATTTTGGTGATTACTTTTTTATATTTTTTAAGTTTCTTTTTTATTTTTATTTGAGTTTCAAATAATAAGTTTGCAATCTTATTTTAAAGTTTAGTGTAGACAATACATAGATTTGTAATTAAACTTTTTATTAATTAAATTATAATTTATTTTAATAGTTAATTATTTAAAATTTATTATCATGTTTATTTTTATAATTTTATATTTAAATATCAAATTTAATTTTATAATAATTTTAATGATTACTTATTTAAATGAACTTTTAAAAATATTTTTATTTTGACATCTAAAAATAATTGATACATCAATCATTTACCATTTTACTAAAAATATTGATAACACTTAAAAAATTGGAAAATGATTGATGACTTCACAAAATAACCAATGAAAACAACTACACCATAAGTCAAATTAATCATCAGTAAAAATATATTTTTTTTAGTTATTACATACTGTTTGTTGTGATTTTACAGTATTAAATACTAATTATTTATTAAAAGTATACTGTTTTTAAGTTAATATATACTATTTACTGTGATTTTACAGTATTATATACTAATTATTTGCTATAAGTATATATATATATATTATTTAATATATACTGTTTGCTGTGATTTTTTTATTTTAATTTTTTTTTAAATCTCAAGTAAAATATAATTTAAAAGTATTTGATTCTATAAATATAAATTTAAGTTTTATATAAAACAAACGATATTATATAAATTTATGAAAATCAAATATATAAATTTTGATAAATTATATAGTTTTTAATCTAAATATAAGTTAGTAGTTAATTTACTTTAAATTTTCATAAATAAAATTTAATATGATTAAATTAATTTTTTAATTTTAAATGAAAGTGAAATCAATATATGATAGTAAAGATAAGAAAAATCGGATTTTGATAGACAAAAAGAAAAAATAGGCTAAATTTATAAATGAGAAGAGAAATTTATTACATTTTTGCAAATAAAAAAATCATGAGACAAAAAAATTATTCTTTTTTATTTTTAGACTATTTGTGTAAAAATTTCTAATTTTTATTATTAAAATTAAATTTGTTTTATTAGCAAATTTTATGTATTGAGCACTTAAAATTTTTTAAAATTGATAATTAATTTTAAAAAAGTAAATATTTAAATATTTAATATAATTAAATAGGATTTTTGAAATTCAATAAAACAGTATAAATCCAGTAATCATGATACTTTTTTGGCATTAAATAAAAAAAAAAAAAAAAAAGTGTTTTGTGACAGCCTATCAACGTTATTTTGGAGACATGTGGAATATTATTATCACAAAAGTCTGAAACAAATGTGAATATTGAGAACTTGTTATTAACGGAATTGATTTTTAGGCAAGCCTTACACTTACATTGTTTGTTAAGAGTGTCGAAGTAATTGACTTTTTCCTTTATATAAACAAGTGATAATTATATTATTTTGTTTTTTTTACCAAGGAGATAATTATATAATTATTATTTAAATTTTATTATTTATCATTTTAATGTCTAAATGGTATTATTTATCAATTAATCCCTTGTTTGGATAAGAGAAAATATGAAATGAAGGAAAATAAAAAATAAAAGTTATTTTTCCTTGTATTAGAAGTGAAGCAAAATGAAAAAAAGAAAAAAATAAATCTTATTTCCCTTCCAAAGATTTTTTCTTCAATTTGGAGAGAAAATAAAGAAAAGTGTTAGTGAATAGAAAATAATTTTATTTTTCTTTCATTCCAAATAAGGAGAAAGAAAAATAAAAGAAGGAAAACAAAAATTATTTTATTTTATTTCTAAAAAATTTCTTAAACATAAGATATCTCGTGTGTATATATATATATATATATATAAGTGTCCAAATGGATAAAAATTTTCAATTGAGTGTATTTTGGCTAGAATTTGTTATTAATTATTAAAACCTATCATTTGACATCACTTATTCACTTAATTTTTTTTTTTTTTTATCTATTGAAAGCCAATAGCCGAAATAATACTGTAACAGGTTACACAATAGAGAGTAGTCATCTCTTTTAATATCTTCCATCAAATTTGTGATAACTCTCTTGTGATTTGAAAAATTCAAACTCAAAATCTTTCACTTCTCACATTTTTAAAAATAATAAGAAAATCAATTAGATTACATCTTATTAGTACTTATTCATTTAATCAATAAATGTCTCTCTTTTTTTTTTTTTAACTTTCTCTTTATTATATTATCTTTCATTTTTATTGAGATTTTCTTATAAAATAAAATAAAATAAAATTATAAAAAAATTTTAAAGTTTTTTTCTTTTAAAATATAAAAGACAATAAAAAGTGGAAAAAAAAAAAAGAAGAGTGACGAACAATAAAGTATATTATTATTTATTGAATAAAAATAATTTATATTAATTTTCAACGAAAAATTCCTGTTAAATGCACTCAATTAAAAGAAATTATTCATTCAAACACTTAATAAAAAAAATTATTTATCAAGACACCTAATTGATAAAAAAAAATTCTAGGCACTAAAATAGAAAAATACAAAATTTAGATACTAATAATATAATTATTCCAATAAATAAATAAATTAAATTACTGTTAAATCAACATGCAAACTGTCTTTTTTTTTTCGAAAAATAAAAGAAAAAATAATAAATCTCGCAATTAGAATAAAGATGATTCATATATTCGTTGTTAAAGTGGTATAGTTAAAAACTGTACAGGCCATGTCTTTCCTTTTTTAAAATTCATTTTTATCAAATAATGTTTTACTCTTTGGAATTCCGGATTTAAATTAGTTAAAAACATTAACTTTTAATTAATTGATGATTAAGATGTACGCGTTTCAAATACAGGAGGGGTTAAAATTCCAATTTCCACTCAATTATCAAATCATTACCCATTCAATCTCTACATCACCCACCATTCCAAAGTCCACTCTTTGTGCTATGAGAAATCTGGAAGCTCGCTTGTATTCGAATGGATAGAATTGACCGTTTCTTTCTTTCAGACTCAATCGGCATTTTTTCCACCTGTGTTTTAGTGACCGTTATTCGTCGACCAACCATCGTAATTCTTAAGCATATATATCATATTATCGACGTGGCATTAATAAACAAATAAAATAAAAATAGAAAAAGGCCAGACCATTCTTGTCATTTCAAAACCAAAAGGTGAAGCACAGAATATGCCACACAGTAATTCCTCGCATTTCCAGCTGTGACCAGAGTTTGCCTGCTCTTCACATGGCCCCAGCAACTAACCCCACTCAAACTCTTACTCCTTAACTATAGTTAAACCCTTACCCTCCCTTCTCCCATCCATTTCCTTTTTATCTCTTCTTCCGCATTGTCTCTCACTCTCTGCTCTGAACTTCTCTTCTCTCCACTGCTCATTTTCTTTTTAACAACCAATTTCTGCTATGGGAGCATTAAATTATCTATTTCTCTTTCTTACTCTTTCTGTACTCTTTACCACCATATCAGCCCATAACATCACCGACATTCTTTCTGGCTTGCCGGATTACTCCGAGTTCAACAAATACCTTACCCAAACAAAGCTCGCTGATGAAATCAATAGCCGGGAGACCATTAGCGTACTCGCTCTCAACAATGGGGCTATGTCTGCCCTCGCTGCCAAACACCCGCTTTCTGTTATCAAAAGCGCTCTTAGCCTTCTTGTTTTACTCGACTACTATGACCCATCAAAGCTCCACCAGATCTCTAAAGGCACCACCCTCTCTACCACTCTTTACCAGACTACTGGTAATGCCCCTGGCAATTTAGGCTTTGTCAACATCACCGACCTCCAAGGCGGCAAAGTCGGCTTTGGCTCCGCTGCTCCTGGCTCCAAGCTTGACTCCTCTTATACCAAGTCCGTTAAACAAATCCCTTACAACATCTCTATTATCGAGGTCAGCGCTCCGATTATTGCTCCCGGCATCTTAACGGCTCCGGCCCCGTCGGCTTCTAATGTGAACATGACGGCTTTGCTTGAAAAGGCTGGATGCAAAACGTTTGCTAGTTTGCTTCAGTCGAGCGGTGTGATTAAGACGTTCCAGTCAGCGGCTGACAAGGGTTTGACTATATTCGCACCAAACGATGAGGCATTTAAGGCCGCTGGAGTTCCTGATCTGAGCAAGCTCACAAATGCTGAACTCGTCTCCCTCTTACAGTATCATGCCTCCGCCAAATACAGTCCTTTTGGGTCGTTGAAGACAAGCAGAGATCCAATTTCAACATTGGCCACCAACGGCGCAGGGAAGTTCGATCTGACAGTGACTGCTGCTGGTGACTCCGTCACTCTTCATACCGGAGTTGACTCATCAAGAGTCGCCGATACGGTTATCGACTCACCTCCGCTAGTGATTCTCACTGTTGATAATGTGCTTCTCCCAGAAGAGTTGTTTGGGAAGTCTCCATCTCCTGCTCCAGCTGCAGAACCGGTGAGCGCACCGTCTCCTTCTCCTGCTACTACACCAAGTCTAGCCCCGGCTAGCGTTGAGGCTCCATCGCCGTTGGCTGCTTCTCCACCTGCTCCCCCAACGGAGACTCCGGAAGGAGCGCCGGCAGATGCGCCTGTGGGATCGGAAAATAGTACATCGGATAATGCTGCAATTCATGTGACTGCCCCTGCATTGTTCACAGTACTAGTCACTGTTTCTGCCACTGTAATTTGTTCGATTGTCTTGGCCTGAATCGTAATTATCTAGATCTGTTAATTTGATTACTTTTTAATATTTTTTTTGAGTTGTTGTTTTATTGTTACTGATTAGAGACTAGAGAGGTTTATTTTATTATTTTATTTTAATTTATTCTGATTTTTAATTTATGGGTATATGATGGGTGAGCTTGGCTGCGGATTTTAGCAGCGACAGTGTTGTGCTTTTTCAAGAGAAGATTGTTATTGGTTGTCACGCTTTCCATTATTTTAATATTAGATCTGTCGCTTTTTGTGATGATCCAAGCGCATAAATTGTTGTATTTAGCTCATTAGCTGGAAGTGTGAGTGAGCCCACGTGAAGGATGAGAGACGGTGTCGGGTCTTCATTGAAATGAGTGGGTCCGCTCGTGCAATTTTTTTTTGTGTTTTGTTAAAATGAATCGATGTTTCTAGTTTCTACTCTACTTTCTAGAATGGGAACTAGGAAACTAGGAATTTTGATTTTCTGTGCAGCGAACGGATTCACTGGAATATAATATCCCTAAGTTAGAAAAATAAAAATAAAAAGATAAGTGTACACTTTTTATTTTATATTTTCTCTTATTTCTTTTTTTTACTCGTTATAAGACATAAATTAAATTTATAAATAATATATATCTATAAAATTTAATATAATTTATATATTATTATAAAATTAAAAAATTACTAAAAAAAATAAAAAATAAAAAGTATTAAGCACTTTTCAAATAAAAGTTACGTTATACTCCCTCTTATTAATTAGTTCGAGCAATTCTGCGCACCCCCTCTTAGATAGTGTTTGGAAAATAGGTAGAAAATAAAAAGAAAAAATAAGGTAGAAAATGAAAAGAAAAAATAAGAGAGAAAAATATCTTAAAATTTATGGATTTTAATTTTTTTAATATTTTGACACAAAAATTAAGGCATTTTCCTTTCATTTTAAGAGGAAAATAAGTAAAAATGCCTTAAAATTTGTATAAAAATATTAAAAAATTAAAATTTACGAATTTTAAGGTATTTTCCTTTCTCCTTTATTTTTCACTTATTTTCCAAACATATCCTAAAAAATTTATGAGTAGAGAGCAAAAATCAATATGAATAGGGAGCACATCATATTAAGTTTGAGGCGAGTTTTGTAATATTTGAATTTCATTGGTTTAGAAAATAAAATATTTGTTTCGCTATCTATTTCATTTTGGGTCAGGTCAAATAGTGGGTCAAGATAACTATATCTATTTATTTTTTTATTTTTCTTTTCAAATTTTTTTTGTATATGTATATTTATTTATATTTTTTTCTATATATTTATTCACTGTGATTTTTATTTCACATAAAAATTAAATTAGAATATTTAAAAATTTAAAACATATATACATAATAGATTCGGGTTATAGTTTCACTTGAACTTGAACCGCACTCAATTTAGATATAAAATAAAAATTCGTTCCGTCTCATTTACTAAACGGAACAGGTATTACTCACCCGTTTAAAGTCAGACAAGACAAATAAAATTGTCATCCCTGAATATGAATCCAAAGAGCCAAAAGATCACATATCCGCATAATTAAATATAAAATGATTATGCAATAGTCATCACTCCTTAAGGCCTGACAAATAATAAGCAGTCTTGGCAACATCATGGGCTGCAAAGTTCACAGATCGACGAACAAATTTAAAATACACTTGTTCCTATGAAGAATTTAAATATTTAAAATCATCAACCAACCAGTAAAAAAGAGAGTTATTTTGAATTCCTCTAATATTTTCTATAAGTTACAATGAATCATATTCAAAAATAATTTTGCAACTATATTTTTCTTTAATCCATAATAAAGCCTCTCTCATACTCAAAGCTTTAGCCTCTTTAGGGGGTAAAGTACTTGGGAAAACATTAGCACAAGCCATCAGAAATTCACTAGCTGCATTACGAGCAATACACCTCGTATCCACTTTTCCACTTCTTGAATCAATGGCAGCATCTATATTTACCTTCACCCATCCATTATGAGGTCTTGTCCACAGTACATCATCTTCTTTGACACATCTCAATCATGAATTACAGCGAGCTGACGACATCTGTGCTGGTGTCCATTGAGCTAAGTGATAGCCAGCAAAGTTAACGATTTCAAATGGAGAGCATTGCTTGTTTTCCACACCCACTCATTTATTGAATGCCAAATTTTCCAACGTATGGTCATAAATAAAGCACCATTGTCGACTGATGTGGAGGACAAAAATGAATACACCCACTGCAACAAATCACTTAATACAGGGGCTGTGACATTAAGTCTAGACAAAGACCATACATCTCGTGCTCGAGGACAGAATAACAGAACACAAGCAATAGTTTCAGCATTAGAATTGCACCAAGAACATTGAGAATCAACCAGAATATGCCTAGACAGTAGCCTATTTGATGTAGGAACACAATTTGCGCAAGCTCTCCACGTAAAGTTTTGAATCTTACCTGGAGTCTTAATAGATGAAAGCTTTTTCCACTTCCGAGATCTTGTCAAATGAAGCTCACCTTGCAAGACTCGATAGCAAGATTTCACAATAAAAGAGTCCTTTGAATTATGAATCCACATCAATGAATCCTGAATTTCTTAAAAAAAAATCTAAAATAATTAAATTAATATTATATAATATAAAAAAGTTTTAGAAATAATTTAAATTAAATTCGAACATAATAAATTTTCTTTAACAAATAATATAAAAATAGCATTATTATTTAAGATAATTATAAAATAAATAAGTAATAAGAATTTTAAAAGTAATAGATTTTTTGTATAAATGAAGATAGAGAAATTTAGTTTTTACTGATGGAGAACTTAAATTTGCTTTATAATGTATTTAAATTTTATTGTTAATTTATATTGGAAGATAGTTATTAGAATTAATTTTACATATATATTTTTTGAAAATGAAATAATATTATTTTTATCGATAAAATTAAAAAAAAAATTAATGTTTGGTTTAATAAGTTAGGGGGGAATAAGTGTTTCAATATATCATGTATTTGACTCTTAAAATCAATAATTATATCTTTTAATTGAACGCTAATTACTTGCTAAACCAGTTCCCCAACTACTTGGCCGGTCATGCAAGTTGAGGCTATTTTAGTTATAATAACTAGATAAAAGAATTAATCGAACTAAAAATAAAATTAATTTCTAATTAATTTGATTCAATAGACCTATTTGATATGATTTTGACGACCAAATAAAACAAACTTAAGAAAAATTTATGGACATGATTTTTTTTTTCAGACTTTATTATTTATTATCACTAGATAAATCTGGCAAATCAAAATAAAAAACCTTTAACTATTGGTTGTATATTTGGTAAAATATAATAAAATAGCAAAACACATTTTTAATTGAATATAAACTTAAAATATACATTCATTTTAGTCATGCATTAAATTGCCTTATTTGTCTCTCTCCTTCCCTAAATTTTAAACGTTCAAAGTGATTAGTTTGCAAGCAATACTGATCGGGCTTGATCAATATGAAAATGAATGGGCTGGATCTTCTCTTCTTAGACTTAGGCATGATGCCTGAGCCTGATGCCTGTGAAGGAGAAGAGAAAAGATCAGAGAGGTGCCAGGCTTTTTGCCTGGCTTTAACCCTCTGACGGTCAAGTTAGGCCTTTCTTCAGAGAATTTTAGTGAAAGAAAATGGATGAGAGAATGCAGAGTTTCAACTACCTGTGCTTAGGCTTTCCTTTCCCTTTTGTATGATTTTTTGGGTTAGGTACGTCTGACACCTTTCTTTTGAGGAAGGACATCCTCTGTCATTCGACCATGCTGGTTGGTGAAAGTTGGTAGCAGGCGCATGTCCCTTGTCCCATCCCCGGGGATGTCTGGTAATGGGGGTGTCAGGGCATGGTGCAGATTGTCTAAGGACTGATCCTCCTGCTGGATGACTAGACATGTCATCAGAGGGCTTCGGCCCTTGCTTGCTCAGCAAGTCATCCGGCTGGCGAAGGAGGGGAGTGGCACATAGTCCGAAGACCTTTGGACTTGGATCGTTCGAGGGTCCGGCCAATGGGCCCTGTCTCCGTTTATCAGTCTCTGAAGGCTTTGCAATGGGCTTGGGCTACAAGATGGTCCAAGCCTCTCTTGAGTGTCACTTTCATCCCTCATCAGGGCCCCCCCTGTTTTGTTAAGGAGAGAGCGAAGAGTTGAACCTTAGTAAAACAGTTTCGTACCCTTGTATCCTTATCTTCTGAGGTCTTTCTATCGAGGAGAAATGCTTCCGCTTTGAATGACGAAGAGGTCCTTTCATTTCCTTGTCTTAGGAGAGGCTTTCGTTTTGTTGGGGGGCTTCGTCCGATCTAGGCGTTCACTTCATCTCCTCGATGGATAGCCTTCGTCTGATCGAAGGGATCAAAGGTGCTAGGAACCGTCAGCATTCTAGACAGTCTTCGTAGGATAGATGGAAGGTCATACATCCATTGAATGCCTGCACAACTGACAAGGATAAGCATTGAATGCCAAAACGCGCATTAAATGCACGTCTCCTCGTTCTCCCCATTCTTCCACGTGTCACAGCAGACGGTTAAGTTTTCCATAGATTTTAAATTTTGAACGTCCATTTAATGCCCCTACTTATTGCTGTGGCGGTTACCGAGGACGCTCTCAGTATATATATTCCTTTGCCTTCCCATATCCAGAACTTCTTGCTTATTTTCTCGAATCTCCTATTTTTCATAGTTTCCCATATCTGTTCTTTGGCATTTGCTTCCCTTTCTTCTTTCATTCCAATGGCCCCCAGAAAAGAAAACATTCCCCGTAGGGACCAAGTGAGCTCCTCCCATTACCAAAAGATACTGGAGGAGGAATGGGGGGAGATAGCCCCTATTGCAAAAATATCTGAAGTTTTGGCCTTCGGCCAGAACTTAGAAGGCAGCACTCAGTTCATATTCCGCCGGGCTGAGGCTCATGAGAGGGTTTACTCTAGCGACCCCAAAGCTGCTCTGCCTAAAGATAATCGGCACTACATTATTTTCTACCACCAGCTGGAAGCTAGTCTTCTTTTTCCTCCTACGAAGTTCAAAGTTGAATGCTTCAACTACTTCGGAGTAAATCTAATGATGCTGACCCCGAACTCTATAAGGGACATGCACGTCTTCGAAGTTCTCTGCTTCACTCACGGCATTCGTCCTTCTGCTCGCCTGTTTCAATGCTTTTACAGGATCCAGTGCGCTCAGAGGTCACCGGGGGTTTACATGACTTCTGCCAGGCCTCGTCGGAGCCTTTTCTTTGGTAAAAAGAACAAAGTGAAGGACTGGAGAGGCAAGTTCGGGTTGATAGAGGTCACTGACGGCCTCGGCGATAAATCCCCTGGATTTGGTTTCCCCGGCCATTTCCTGCGTCCCACTGAAGGCCTTACTGAGTGGCCTGAGAGGCTGTCCACTGAGGAGAAATCAAACCTCAGGACCTTGGTCCATTAGGGTTATACTTATAACTCTGAAAAGATGATGGCCTCCTTCTATGCGGAGGACGAGCATGGCCTTCCAACTCCTAGACTTTTGCTGAAAGATGTAAGAGGTAACTCTGCTCCTCACTCCTCACTTGCTATAGGTTTAATTGACTGTGGAGTATTGATCTTGTTGTTGTTGTGTTTGTTGTTTCGATTGCAGTGAAGACCAAGGATCCTGCTCATTATCAGGATATCATGAAGGAGACAGAAGGGGTTTCTCCAAGACCCTTCAGCGAAGATGCTGAGCTTCCCATTCTTGACCTCAAGACGGGGAAGTTCCGTTTGCGCTCCTCCTTCGCCCCGCAGTCTTCGTCGGTGAAGCTTCGTAAGGATAAGCCGACGAAGCTTGTCTCCACTGGATCCGGTTCAGCTGTTGGATCAGAAGGGGCCCAAGTGAGTGTGGCCAGTGTGAAGTCCATTCGAATAATTCGAAGGCGACTTGTTAAGGCTTCTGATCGCTCTGTTCCTGTTGTGCAGAGAGGTACTCCTCCGCTTCGAGCTGTACCCATTGCTGCAAGGCCTGCTCCTCAGAGGGGCATTTCAATCTCAGGGCTTTCTGAGGCTTCCATTCCTTCGCCTCCACCTCCTCCAGCGAGTGATAAGGGGAAGGAAGCGTCCGTACCTCGTCCGCCCAAGCTGAAAGTAAAAGGGCCCCCCGTTCCTAATGTTCTTGATCTAAATGCTCACTCTTCTCGGGGGGCGGAGCAACTGGCAGACTTGGAGAAGGCTCTGACAGACGTGCCTGATGCTGAATTTGAGGCCCATCTGAAAAATCTGGTGGATGACTTGAGTGCCCCTGTAGTCGAAGCTGGGGCAGGTAACTTTTCTTCTCCCCCATCACCTTCATCATATAAAGACCCTCGCGTTATCCGAGGGACATATCTGAGATGGTCGAAGGAGGTCATACTAGGGAGATCTCCTAGTGCCAAGGAGGTCGAAGCCTGAGAGAAGTATATTGAGGAGCAAAGGATTTCATATCCTGACTTTGCGACTCTCAGGAGGCTTTATCCTTCCCCAGTTAATACTGCGGCCAAAAGGGAGGCCTTCGTTTCAAGAAACAGAGGCAACTTCTTGCCTTCTTATTATCATTTACTTCTTCTTGTGTCTTTATCTGCTGATTTGAATGTGTGAATGCTTTTGCTCTTGTACTTTGTAGTTTTTGTGGGCGAAGCGGACGCCCCTGCTCAGGAGCCCTTCCTGGAGGCTTCGTTCGCACCTGTCATGGTTTCTTTCGGAGCCAGCGAACCATTTCCTTCAGCTGCTGTTCCGCTGGCGGTTGATCAGGGAGCTGCTGTTGCAGCACCTAACGAAGCATTTCCTTTAGTTGTTGCTTTGTCTGGTGTTATGCCAAGGGCTGTTGTTACTGTCGAAGGTGTCTCCTCTCTTCGTCCCCCTAAGAGGAAATTAACAGTGGGGGAGTTCCTTCGTCGCAAGAGGCCACTGGTGGTAACTTCAACCACCTCCGTTCCGGAGGCCCGCTCTGCTTCAGAGACTCCTTCACCTGGGACAGATGTAGGAGTGTCAGCTCCTCCTCAGGGGACAATAAAGGAGGCTTCTTCGCCAAGCAAGAGGCCACGAATTGGAGAGCCAGCAGAGATTGTAGTAGTGGATTCACCTCCGCTCGAAGGAGTCGAGGCATCTGCTGGTCCTCCTTCTTTCATTGCTCCCCCCGCCACAGTCTTGGCCCCTGTGCCCTTCCTGCGTCTGGCCCTTAGGCCTCTTTTCGGGTATGTGGAGGATACTCTTGCCAGGCAAGAGACTCTGCTAGAGAAGGTAAATTCATTGCTCACTTGAGTTGTGCCCGTTTAGCACATTGCCTAATCATTGTTGTTTGTTGCAGGCACTTCTGGATTCTAAAATTTTGAAGACTGATTTCGATCTTCTAAGGGATCATTATGAAGATGCCCGGCAGGCGGCGGAGGATAGGCTGGGATTATGTTCTCGTCTGGAGGAAGAACTGGCTTCTGCGAAGGCGAAGGCTGAGGAGGCCATGGAACAATCCAGGGCCCATGAAGAGGCTCGTTCGAAGGCCGAAGGAGAGGTTGGCGCCTTAACTACGGCAGTGGCATCAAAGGACAAAGCCATTGCCGATCTTAACGTGCAACTGGACAAGTTGAAGAGTGCTAATGAAGAGCTTGCCCGAGAGGCCGAAGAGGTTCCTAGTCTTCTAGAACTGTTGAGGAAGACTCAACAGGAACTTCGAGTCTCAGAATTTGGATATACACAAGCCACTACTCGGGCTCAAGTTGCACTTGAGAAGGCTAACAAGGCCGAAGAAGGTCGGCGAAGGGCTGTGAGGGATTTTATGCAGTCTAAGAGCTTCGATGACATCATCACATACCACACTTATAAGGTAGCAGCCGAGTATTATAACAATGCTCTCCGTGATGCAGCAGAGCATTTTCCTGATGTGCTGCAAGTGGTATCTGAATTGGATGCTGCTGAAGAACCTCCGGTGCCGAACCTTTCAGAGTTCCAAGATCCCGTTCCTGAGGGGGATGAAGGCCTTTTACGACTCAAAGACTTCCCAGCTTGGGATAAAGATGGACCTACTTCGTCTCCCATTCCCGAAGTTTCTAGCGGGGGCGAAGGGGATGCAGACGAAGGACCTCCTTCTGGGATGGGTCTTGCCTCAGCCGAACCTCTATCTGTCATTCAGCCAGATCCTTCGAATGACCAGCCTCTGCCATCTTCTGTAGCAGTGGTTCCTCCAGGCGATCCTCCGCCTTAGACATTCTTTTGTACTTCATTCTTTTGTAATTCTTTTGTATTTCATTCTATTGTAATTCTTTTGTATTTCATTCTTTTGTAATTCTTTTGTAAATAAATGTAATACATTTACTTCCACGAATAATATAGTTATTATGCTTCTGCTTTTGTGTATGCTTTACTTGTAATTCAACAAGCCTTTGTGCAATGCCTTAGCGAAGTTTCCATTCCAATAGGAGTTCAGGCACTTTCACCTTCTCCTCCCATTAGACCTTCTTAGCTTCGTGCCTAGATTTACTAGGACTTAGGCTCTTCCTTAGGAAAGTTCTTCCCACTCTTGGCGAGGCTTCGTGCCTAGATTTACTGGGGCTTAGTTTTCCCCTTAGGAAAGTTCTTCCCGCTCTTGGCGAGGCTTCGTGCCTAAATTTGCTAGGGCTTAGGCTCCCTCTTAGGAAAGTTCTTCCCGCTCTTGGCGAGGCTTCGTGCCTAGATTTACTAGGGCTTAGGCTTCCCCTTAGGAAAGTTCTTCCTGCTCTTGGCGAGGCTTCGTGCCTAGATTTACTAGGGCTTAGGCTTCCCCTTAGGAAAGTTCTTCCCGCTCTTGGCGAAGCTTCGTGCCTAGATTTACTAGGGCTTAGGCTTCCCCTTAGGAAAGTTCTTCCCGCTCTTGGCGAGGCTTCGTGCCTAGATTTACTAGGGCTTAGGCTTCCCCTTAGGAAAGTTCTTCCCGCTCTTGGCAAGGCTTCATTATTGCGAATGGAGACAATTTGAGGCAAACAACGTTTCTGTTATTGTTATTGATAATACATTTTGAGGTGCTGGATGTTCCATGTATGAGGAATTTCCACTCCCTTTAGGGTTACAAGTTTGTAAGTGCTAGGACTTAGGACTCTTTTTACTTGGAAAGGTCCTTCCCACGTGGGTGCAAGCTTGCCTGTGCCTTCACGTTTGCCTGTAGCCTCTAAGAATCTCATTACTAGATCCCCTTCGCCGAACACTCTGTGCTTTACTTTCTTGTTGAAATGATTAGCAGCTCTTTGCTTGTAATTAGCCATTCGAATGTTGGCCAATTCCCTGAGTTCCTCTAGGAGATCGAGATCGATTCTTCTAGCTTGATCATTGTGTCTGTCTTCGCAATAATTAATCCTTCCACTAGGGAGGCCTATATCCACTGGAATTACTGCTTATGTGCCATAGGTCAGGCTGAATGGAGTCTCTCCTGTAGGTTGCCTAGGAGTAGTTTTGTATGCCCATAGGACATGGTGTAGTTCGTCTGCCCAGCTTCGACCATATCCTTCCAATCTCCGCTTCAGGCCTTGTAGAATAGTCCGATATGTTACCTCCGTCTGGCCATTTGTTTGAGGATGGGCTACTGATGAGAAATGTTGTTTGATCTGAAGCCCTAAACAAAAGGACCTGACTTTAGCATTATCGAACTGTTTGCCATTGTCGCTAATGAGCTGATAGGGAATGCCGAATCTGCGCACTATGTTCCGCCATAAGAAGTTGATCACCTTTTTTGCAGTGATGGTGGCTAAAGGTTCGGCTTCCACCCACTTGGTGAAGTACTCCACTGCTACTAGGAGAAACTTTTTCTAACCTGATGCTGCGGGGAAGGGTCCGACTATGTCTACACCCCACTTAGCGAAGGGCCATGCACTGGAAATAGGGACCTGCTCTGCTGCTGGAACATGTTTTCCACTGTCAAATTTTTGGCAGGAGGGGCACTTTTTAACAAATGCCACGGCTTCATCTTTCATCGTTGGCCAGTAGTACCCTTGCCTAATCGCCTTAACTGCCAGCGCTTTTCCGCCTATGTGCATTCCACAGGATCCTTCGTGTATCTCCCGAAGGACGTACTCGGTTTCATTGGGCCTTACGCATCTCAGCCAGGGCAATGAATAAGCTCTCTTGTACAAGGTTCCGTTGTTCAAGGAGAAATGAGCACTTCTCCGCTTGACCTTTTTGGCTTCTTGGGCATCTTCAGGCAGTTCTCCCTTTTCCAAGTAAGACTTGATGGGGTCTATCCAGCACGGCTCTTCTTCGATCTCTATAACTTCATCTCCTTCGGCGATGCTGGAGGAGGCCAAGGTGCCCAAATAGATTTTTTGAGGGAGTTCGACTGGACGAGAGGCGGCCAAGTTGCTGAGACTATCTGCTCTGCAATTCCTTTCTCTGGGGATCTTTTGAAAGAACAGCCTGACTCCTCTGTCCTTCATTCTCTAAACTAAATCTTTCATTTTTTGCAAATACTTGGCCATGGCTGGCTCCTTCACCTCAAATTCTCCTTCTATCTGCCCGATCACCAATTGCAAATCACTATACACCGTGAGTTGTTCTACGCAAAGGCAATTGGCAAAGAGCAATCCCTGGATCACTGCTTCATATTATGTCGTGTTATTGGTGGCTTCAAAATTCAGTCCCAAAGCATACTCCAGTGAAAATCCTTGAGCACTTCTAAGTATGATGCCCACACCATTTCCTTCTTTGCTGCTAGCACCATCTACAAAGAGTTCCCACTGAAGGTCCGGTAGCATTATTGATGAGTGTCTTTCCTCAGGGGTTCGGTCTTCTTCCCCCTCTTTGGTACCAAAGGAGCATTCAAAAATAAAGTCCGCCACTATTTGAGCTTTAATTGCTGACCTGACCCTGTACTGTAAACCGTGCTGACCTAACTCCACAGACTAACATAACATTCTTCCCGACGTTTTCGGTATATGAAGTACCTTCTATAAGGGTTGATCTGTCACAACCACTCCTTGGTGTGATTGTAAGTATATTTTATACTTTCGGCAAGAGAGCACTAAAGCATAGGCCAGCTTTTCTATCGGAGAGTAATTCAACTCTGCCCCTTGTAGGACTTTGCTGAAGTAATAAATGGGCTTCTGGACCTTTCCTTCCTCCCTGATTAGCACCAAACTGATCGCTTGGTCTGAAGCGGATAAGTAGATTAGCACTTCTTCACCCGGCAAAGGCCTACTCAGAATGTGCTTCGAGCTTAGGAAGGCCTTGAGCTCTTCAAATGCCCTCTGGCACTCCTCTGTCCATTCGAACGTCTCTGACTTTCTCAACTTTTTAAAGAAAGGGAGATACCTCTCAGCAGATTTAGACATGAACCTGTTCAATGCAGCGATTCGCCCTATCAGCCTCTGAACGTCCTTCACGCTCTTCGGAGGTTCCATGTCTAAGATGGCCTTCACCTTGTCAGGATTGGGCTCAATTCCCCTTTCGCTCACCATGCAGCCTAAGAACTTGCCTCCTTGGATGAAGAATGCACACTTCTCCGGGTTAAGCTTCATCCCATACTCTTCCATTATTACCAATACTTCGGCCAAGTCACGGACATGGTCCTCAAAGCTTCTGCTTTTCACGATCATGTCGTCCACGTATGCTTCCAAATTTCTGCCTAATTGATCTTTAAACATTCTATTAACTAGGCGTTGATACGTGGCTCCGACATTTTTCAAGCCGAAGGGCATAGACACATAGCAATATGTACCCTTCTCTGTTATGAATGAAGTCTTTTCCTCATCCTCCGGGTGCATTCTAATATGATGATATCCTTGCTTAGCATCTAAGGACGACAAAAATACATACCCAGCCATCGAATCCACCAGTTTATCAATCATGGGCAATGGAAAAGAGTCTTTTGGGCAAGCTTTATTCAAATCCGTGAAGTCTACGCACATCCGAAAGGTCCCGTTCGCCTTCTTGACTAGCACCACGTTCGCTAGCCATTCCGGATATTACACTTCCCTGATAAATTTTGCCTCTAGGAGCTTGTCTATTTCCCGATCAATGACCGCTTGCCGCTCCGATCCGAAGCATCTCTTTTTCTGCTTAACTGGTCTGCAGGTGGGATCTATATTCAATTGGTGCATTATCACTTCGGGCTTTACCCCTCCCATTTCTGCCGAAGACCAGGCAAAACTGTGGACATGCTCCTTTAGGAACTGGTGAGCAATCGACTTCTGCTCACTTTTTAACGAAGAGTTAACCATCAAGAACAGCTCTCTTCCCACCGTTACCTTTTCCAGTTTATCCACAGGCTCGGTTCTTTTCTCAGGAGTAACAATTTCAACTGCAGCTACCTCTTCTGCAGTGACTTCGCCCTTTCTCATCTTTTTATTTCTCTTCCTTTTTGCTTCTTCGTCCTAACTGCCATAGACGTGAAACACTTCGCCATTGGGCTTTGGGATCGTCATCCTCAAGTGTCTGATATTTGTCAAAGCGTCCAGGTCATATAGCAATGGCCTGCCCATCAAGACGTTATATGCCAAATGTGTCCTGATGATGACAAATGTGGCCATGGTAGTAACATTTTCGAGGGCGATGCCAACTGTGAAGGGTAGTTTTGCCACTCCAATCGATGGGACCTCCGTTCCATCCAAAGTGCGAACTGGATTTCCCACTTCTTCCAGATCTTCCTCCTTGAGGCCCATCTTTAAATATGCTTCCCTCGTCATCAGGTTGACCGAACTTCCTTCGTCAACCAGGATCCTTTTAACTACATAATTGGCTATAATCGCTTGAATCACCAATGGATCAGCGTGAGGGGTGCGAAAGGTACTTCCATCTGGCCTTTCTAGTCGATTTCCCCCTCTTCCACAATAAATGTATTCAGGCCTTTCGCTCCGCCTTCCCAAGGCCTTCGCACAATTTTTGCTTTCACTAGCTTCGCCTAGCCCTCTTGTAATATAATGAATGGTCCCTGCCGAACCATCATTTACTCTTCCCGAGGGTCTTTCTCTATCTTCGCTAGGGCCAGCTCTGCCTGATTCTTCTCTTCTTATGAATTTCCTCAAGTAGCCTTGTTTGATCAACCTTTCGATCTCCTCCATCAACTGCTTACAATCATTGGTATTATAACCATGAGTATCATGAAAGAGGCAGTATTTGCTCTGATTTCTTTTTTCTGGAGGAGCAACCATTGGTTTGGGCGAGCCCATATATTTTGCTTTTTGAAAGTTGCGAAGACTTCAGCTGGACTGGCATTGAGGGGGGTGAATTTGCTAGGGTCGAAGTTGGATCGTGATTGGTTATTTCTTCCCCTCCTTCGTCCGCCAGTCGGCTTCTCATCTCGCTTTTCTTTCGCCTTCTTTTCTCGCTTCGCCTTCGGCTCTTCCCTAGGAATGATCTCCATTCCTCTCCGCTTTACCATCTGGTTGAAGGCTAGAGCATCATCTTGCCGTACATACTTTTGGGCCAATGCCATTGCATCCTCCAGGGTACGAGGAGCATGACGACAAAGGGCTTTGAGAAAATCCGTGTGAGAGGTTCCATTTTGCAGTGCTTCCACTGCTCGAGCTTGGTCCAAGTGCGTCACTTTCAATGCTTCTCGATTGAATCGAGCCATGTAATCCCTTAAGGACTCATTCTCCCTTTGCACCACCGTTTCCAAATACTGAGTTTTTCGCTCCATCGAAATACTAGAAGTGAATCGATGCATAAAGGATCTGGCCAGCTCCATGAAAGAACGGATACTTCCCTCTTCTAAGCTATCAAACCACCTCGCTGCAGCTCCTTCCAAAGATCCCCTAAATGCTCTACATAGAGCCTCATCATCCACCATCTGCAATTCTACTGCATACTTGTAGTCCATGACATGGACCCTGGGATCGGTTTCCCCATTATACTTTTTCAACACCGGCGGTTTAAACTTGCTGGGCATAACGTATTCCCTGATGGATCTGATAAAAGGAGACTTCAGGGTGAGCTTTAGGGTGGTATTCATGATTTTCCTGTCATAACCTTAATTCATCTCTTCTAAAAACTTATTCACCGCATCTCTCACTTCCTCTTCCTTCTTTCTGCGGCTGTTGCCACTAACTGGTGATCTTCTGCTTCGAACCCTCGAGGGGTGACTAGTAACAGAATACTCCCATCTATCCTGTTCTCTTCCTCTCGGGCTTTCTCTTTTTCCGTACTTTGGTTCTTTGTACTCACACTTCCCCTTATTCCTTCCTTCGCCCCGTTCCGTATTATTTGTATGAAAATTTTTTTCATGCAAAAACTTACGTTCACTGTCTGGGAGCGAAGCTTGCGTACTCCTTTCTTCTTCGGTCGAACTCTCCTCTCCTCCATGATGCTCTTCCGTCCTCCCCTAAACATTTCCACCCAAGTGGACCAATTGTTCTTCATTAACCCCTGGGGAAGGTCGAACCCCTGGGGCTCCCTGGGATTGCTTCTCATACTCCAGGGTTCTAGCAACATTCCTTCTCGGAGTAGCTTCTGGAACAGCGATAAGGGTCTGTGCCTGGGAAGTCTGTTGCTGGGAGCTCCTTACAAAAGCAGCTATAGTATTAATAAACTGCAATGCAGGAGCTAAGTCTGGATTTGGGAGGCTCAGAGGGGTTTGGCTAGACCCAGCTGTATTTTGTTGAGAGATAAGGAGCTGGAGGGACGTGTTTAGGTCAATGGGAGTTGCTAGAGGAGGATCAGTAGTTGTTGGAAGGGAATGTCTAGGATTTGAGGGAGTTGAAGATTCAGGATCATCATGGTTCGTCATTATGGTAATCTTCTTTCACAGGCAAATGAAAGTAAAATGCAAAGTTGAGAGAAAGATCAGCTCGCGTCCCCACAGACGACGCCAATTTGATCGGGCTTGATCAATATGAAAGAGAATGGGCTGGATCTTCTCTTCTTGGACTTGGGCCTGATGCCTGAGCCTGATGCCTGCGAAGGAGAAGAGAAAAGATCAGAGAGGTGCCAAGCCTTTTGCCTAGCTATAACTTTCCGACAGTCAAGTTAGGCCTTTCTTCAGAGAATTTTAGTGAAAGAAAAGGGATGAGAGAATGCAGAGTTTCAACTACCTGTGCTTAGGCTTTCCTTTCCCTTTTGTATGATTTTTTGGGTTAGGTACGTCTGACACCTTTCTTTTGAGGAAGAACATCCTCTGTCATTCGACCATGCTGGTTGGTGAAAGTTGGTAGCAGGCACATGTCCCTTGTCCCATCCTTGGGGATGTCTGGCAATGGGGGTGTCAGGGCATGGTGCAGATTGTCTAAGGACTGATCCTCCTGCTGGATGACTGGACATATCATCAGAGGGGCTTCGGCCCTTACTTACTCAGTAAGTCATCCGGCTGGCGAAGGAGGGGAGTGGTACCTAGTCCGAAGGCCTTTGGACTTGGATCGTTCGAGGGTCCGGCCAATGGGCTCTGTCTCCGTTTATCAGTCTCTGAAGGCTTTGCAATGGGCTTGGGCTACAAGAGGGTTCAAACCTCTCTTGAGTGTCACTTTCATCCCTCATCAAATACCAAAACTATCAATTAACCTTCAGCAAAATGGTGTTAGAATCCTCTCTAATTCAAATATTTCGGATTTTTAGTAATAGGTAAATTTACATGTAAAAAAAAAAAAATTGCCCAAATATCAAATTGCTTCCCCTCACAAAAACATTAGTTACGCGCATGCCTGAGTGGATTGAATCATAGTGATCAATTTGACCTTAAGGTCGAAGCTAGTAAATCGTAATGGCTTAAAAAGTAATGTGGGACATTGTGTCTGGTAGTTAGGAATTAGGATTATGGCATTGAACATTTACCCTAAGGTCAAACTTATGGGTCATAACTAGCTCGGCAATGATGTGGGTGTTGTGGCACCAAATGCAATCTTGCTGTATTGATTAAGAATTCAAAATTAACACTTTATAAAAATTATAATTTATAGATTAATGGAATTAATCTTAAATTAGTATCAAAATTTTATAATTAATTTCATACCCAGTGAGAAAATTTAGAGAATTTTAATTTAGTATCGTCATAATGAGAATTGTTAAGTTAATTTTTTTTTACTTTTTAAAATTTTTAATTATCGACAACGTGTCATTTGAAATATATGTTATTTTGTCTTAAAATCTAAATAATTTATTGATTCACACTAAATAGTACGTTAATTTTATTATATAATAATCACCTATTATTTATAACTACAAATAATTTTCCACACAAATCATTTGAAATCTTTCCACTCTCATTTGAAACTTTCTTATTTTCTCACATTCTCTTTTATTCTCCCATTTTTTCTTATAACTTGGTGACTTTACTTATATGTAGCATTGCTCTCCAATAATTACCTTAAGAACCACTCACCTATTATAAATATAATGGAGAAAAATAAGAATAAAAAATATGGAAAAGATAATAGTTTTCTAGTTATTCCATTCAATAATATTAGACCCTTTATATAGAGTACAAAAAAGAAATAAATAGAAAACTTTTACAATAAGAAAAATACAATCAATACTAATATGAAAACTAGAATATTCATGTATATGTAAAGACATCAATCAAATCTTATAATATATCATAACACTCCTCCTTGATGTCTTTTACAAAGAATATGCCTCGTCAAAACTTTACTAAGAAAAAACCTTGTGGGAAAAAATCTTAGTGAAAGAAAAAGAGTACATTAATTTTATAGAGATTTACGCCATAACACTGTCTCGTTAAAAACCTTGCTAGGAAAACCCAATGGGACAAAACCTAGACTAAGGAAAAAAGAGTACAGTGTACCAAAATCTCCTCCTCATAAAAATATGATTTCTATCAAATATCTCTTAATCGGCGCATACCAATTTTGTTGACTAACTTTTCAAATATGGTTGTAGAGAATGCCTTTGTAAATAAATCTGTTAAGTTATCAAACCGTATATTTAATGATATTTAAGTAATATCCACATATAATAATCTATTTATAGTACTCCCTTAGGATATTACTTGCGCTATGAATATGCCTTGTCAAGAACCTTGCTAGAAAACCCAGTGGGAAAAAATATAGCTAAGGAAAATAGTACATTTTATGTGCTATTTTATCATTGTACAAATTGCCTCATTAAAATCTTTGTCCAAGAAAATCCTGTGGGATAAAAACTTGACTAAGAAAAAATAATACAATCATATACTAATTCGCTCCCCCTGATGATGACAGATTTTAATACGGCGTATACTAATTGATGAAATAATGCAGTTTAAATACCATATTAGGTAAAAACTTAGTACGTAAGTCTGTTAAATCGTCACTCAAGCGAATTTGGTGAATATATCTTTTGAAGCTTATGTATATACAAGAATTTGGATGAAATTTATGTTTATTTCGTTACCCTTAATATAATCACTTTTAATTTGTGCAATACAAATTGCATTATTCTCAAAATACAATGGGAGTATCTTTTAGTGAGATACATAAAAACTTTTATAAAATTGTAGTACCACCATAAGTGAATTCATGGCCAATCTAAAATCTACCGTTATGAAGACTAAGCAAATAATCAATATTCGCATGTAGACCAATTTCAAATATGAATTATAATATTAATAGTATATTGAAGATAACTTTTTACACTATTCTAATATCTCTTTGTAGGTGCAAAACTATATCTAGCTAGGAATTTTTCTTACAAATGCAATATCAGGCCTGATGCAATTTGCAAAATATAAGAGTACCCTATAGCACTTATATATGGTACTTCAAGACCAAACAACTCTTTATTATCTTTTTAGGTCTAAAATAGTCTTTCTTCATTTCTAGTAAGCGGACCACCAATTGGTGTGCTCGAGGGAGAAGATTTATCCATGCAAAAATTACTTAAATATATTTTCCACATAAGTATACTAGTGTATTAGGACTCCTTAATAATCGGTCTGCAGGCCGATACAAAATTTCATTTCCTTTAAATTTTTCATTTCAAACTCACTTTTCAAATAGGTACATACTTATTTGAGTTCATTAGGAGTCACATTGATATTTAAATCAACTTATATTGCAATAATAACATATAATATTCTATGGTATTTTATGAATATAAATGGACATAGTATATTATTCACATATCTTTCTTTCAATAAAAATTTACTCAAACAATCATACCACATGTCCATATTGCTTTAATCCATACATAGATTTTTGCAATTTGATAAAATATATGTCACATGTTTAATGTGTATTTATTTATGATATACTTAGTCATTCTGGGACTCTTATTGCTTTCATAAGGCGTACAATAAGCCTTTCATTAACTACCATATTAATTAAATATCGGAACATGAATATTTTCATAATAAGAAAATTATTTTTCTCATAGTCAATGATAGAACGAGTCTAGCTCTACTTTAATTGTCTCATTCTATGATGATCAATAATATTTATACTACTATTTAGTTATACTTATAGATTATGTATCTATATTTTCTCTTGTAACAGCAAGAGCTACTATTGAGATAAATTCATCGTCGACGATAATTAAATTTTTATCAACTCTTTCTTATATCACAAAAATAATTGAGATCTCATAGTTTTCATTTATATGATCATCAACTCCATAAGTCATAGTTGGAGGATCTAATTATTTTGTTGTCTTAGTCTGTGTCTCATAATTGGCTATAGCTCTTTGACTGAGATCTTCCTATTCATGAGATTTCTTTTTAGGAGATTTTATGAGTGGCGCTGTTTTTCTTTTCTGCAAATTTTTGTCTTTAATTTCAATTTACAATTCACGCTTCTGGCGTGTAGTGAGATTGATTGATTTTCTATTTGCAATTAGAATCACAACCCTTGCTAGGGTATTAGCAGCTGTAATATGAGACTTTATCACTCTTTTAGCATCTATAAATGCATTTGGCAGTTAAGTTGCAATTTGTTATAACTATATTATTTTGTGAATTTCTGGTTCACTCTAATTTGTACATGGACCAAAATTATTTAAAGGGTTTTCCATCTAATAAATTTCTCAATATTTTTTAGCACTGCATGTGCTTTTCCTCTCCCTAATATCGAAAAATATGCCTCATTAAAATAAATTTATAGTCTCTTTTGTGGACCCATTATCGCACATTGAGATAGATATAATATATTCATGGCACAAAAAAATTTATGGCTCATGTCCTTATACAAGTTTCAAGGGAAAGTAAATATGATGTACACAATGGCATTCATGCCAAATTTTCAAGATTTAATTATTGAACTATAATTATTTAACTATAAGTTCAATGCTTAAACTGCAGGTTCAACGCAATATATTGTACATATATATTAGGGATAAAACAGTAATGAAATAACTCATTATAATACACAAATTATAAAATCCTTGCAAATTACTCCTTCAAGGAGTTTACATAAAATCATCATTATTAAATTGAGTTGTGTCCTCTATATAGGCGGTTCATCTTTTAGAATCTCATGATTTACCAAATGATTTATAACATTCACTTCAGAGAATATAGTTGTTCTAGTGGGCATTATTTAATGATTTCTCGTTAGCAATTATTCTTTCAAACTTCTCATTATCTACCAAATGATTTATACCATTCACTTCAGGGAATGCAATTGTACTAGTGGGCATTGTTTGATAATTTCTTATTAACAATTATTATTTGCAACCACTAGAAAAATAATATTTGTAAATTTTCACTTTTTATACTGCTACTACATGAGCATGTAACTTTATTCCCGCACAATTTTAGTTGTGAAGTAATTTTAAATATAGTTGAATTATATTTTCAAATAGACTTCAAGTATTATAGGCGTAGATTTAGCCAATCGTATTGAGCTTATGGTAGTACCATATATTTCAAGTGATTATATTTATCTTAAAACTCTTATAGAAAATATAAAAATCATTAATTGTGAGATATTTAACTTTCAAATCCTCATTTAAATGAGATTTAAGTAGATAATAGCTTTTTCTTTTGCTAGCATCTAAATGCATT
This sequence comes from Reutealis trisperma, assembly GCA_947687605.1. Classification (NCBI taxonomy): domain Eukaryota; kingdom Viridiplantae; phylum Streptophyta; class Magnoliopsida; order Malpighiales; family Euphorbiaceae; genus Reutealis; species Reutealis trisperma. The sequence continues at coordinate 2,005,312 of CANTUT010000033.1, read as the reverse complement.
TCATTATCAACAACTCATATCAAAAACTATTCCCGTTGAATTCAAGAGCATATAAAAATTATCAACCAAACTTTAATTCACTATACTTCACTTTATTTAAATAACTTAATTTGCATATATTTAAAATATATCTAAATAGACCAATCAAAAAATAAATTAATATTAATTTTAACAAACATTAAATTCATAATTTATCCTACCAAGGAAAGGTAATCACTAATTATACTTCTCTATACCAACATAAATCCAATAAGCACTAATTATGCTTCTCTATACAAACATAAATCCAACAATATATGCAATCCGGAAATAAATTTATCAATTCACAAATTAACAAAACCATGTCACTTATATAATTTATATTCATCTCATCTCACATTTAAATCTCTAATTGCTTTCACATTTAATACATATTGACATAAGTAAATTCAAAACATATATAATACAGACAACTTTCTTGTAGGCTATTCAACTAACATATATATATATATATATATATATATATATATATGAGACGTGTATTATCCATAAAACAAATTTTGAGTTGAGATGCTAAGACCGAAGGATATGTAATAATATATACATTAGTATAATCGATTTCAATTTAATGAATCAAGTAAACCTATTAATATGAACGCAAGATTACTCTTTTCCCACAAAGCAAGTCAATCAATCAATAAATGAATAATTTAGGGTCGGATTTTATGCAAAAAAAAAAATTATAAGTCATGACTTTAAAACTATGCATAAAATGTGTTGTTATAATTGATAACCAATTAAAAGTTGCAATTTGGTTGGTTAATCAAATAGGCCATACTCATCATTCCAATACATATAAATAACAATGAAACACCCAAAACAGAAAAATCAAAGTAAAAAGATTTACCTTAATATTATGACCATACGCAAGTACTTTATTGACATCTAATTTATTTAACGCGTGTAGATTAAATCAAATTTATTAGTTATTTAGGAATATAAAATATCAATTTTTCAGGAATGTCTATTTTATTTATTTGATTAGTTCTTTAGGAATTGTAAAGATTATCAGTTCTTTCAGGAATTGTGGAGATTATCAGTTCTTTCAGCAACTGTAAAGATTATCGTTTCTTCAGGAACTGTAGAGATTATCGTTTCTTCAGGAACTATAGAGATTATTGGTTATTTAGGAACTAGAATTTAAAATATAATGCTAGTTCTTCAGGAACTATAATTTAAAATATAATTATAGTTCTTCAAGAACTTAGGCCAAAAATTATTCAGGAATTTATACCTTAGTTGTTTATTTAATTAGTTTTTCAGGAACTGTAAATAATAATAGTTTATTCAGGAACTAGAATTTAAAATATAATGTTAGTTCTTCACTAGAATTTAAAATAACGCTAATTCTTCAAGAACTATAATTTGATTAATATGGTAGTAGTTCTTTGGGAACTATAACTAATACTAATTTCTTCAAGAATTAGAATTTAGAATATGGTACTAGTTTTTCAGGAACTATAAATAATACTAATTTCTTAAGGAATTAGAATTTAGAATATGGTACTAGTTCTTCAGGAACTATAACTTACTTAATGAAAATTAAATAACATCAAATAATATTTTTTTTTTCATAAAAATGATAATCAAATTATTATTAAAATAATAATAATATATAACAAGAAACGAAAACATATATATAAAAAAACAAAAATGTTTTCATAATAATATAATATGATAACATTTGTTTTATATAGTAACAAAACAAAAACCGATTCATAATAATACTAATAAAAAAAAAGTTTTGCATATTAACATAAAAAAAAAAATTTATATCAAATAATAAAAAAAAAGCGATTTCATTGTTGGGAAAAAGAATGTATATGTAAATTTTTTTTTATGCCCATATCAAAAAGCATAATATATATATATATATATATATATATATATATATATATATATATATATATATATATAATTTTATTGACACAATAAGATAAATATATCTCGAACATATATGCGTATTAAGCCATAAGCATATATTTTTTTGAGAACATATATGATTTATATGTCATTCGAGATGAGGAAAAAAAAAACCTTGAAAAAACTTTTTAAAAAAATGATAAAACAAATTTGTGCTGATAACGTATTATAAATATAATAGAGAAGAATAAGAACAAAAAATATGGAGAAAAGAATAGTTTTATAGTTATTCTATTTAATAGTATTAGGCCATTTATATAGAGTACAGAAGAGAAAAAAATAGGAAACTTTTCCAATAAGAAAAATATAAGAAATATGAAACTTTTCCAATAAGAAAAATATAATCAATACTAATATGAAAACTAGAATATTTATGTATATGCAAAGACATTAATCAAATTTTATAATATATCATAACATAATTCATTATATGTTAAGGTAATGAATTATATAATGTTTATTCGCAAATTCATATTTAATGTGTATGAAATTTAAAATAAATTACTCGAAAATGCAATATTTTCAAGTTCATAAAATTGGTTATAATGAAATTAAATATTATAAAGTGAATTTTTAATTAACATAGCATTATAATTTTTTTTTATTAATTAAAATTCAATTCTCGAAATCAAAACCTAAAAAATAATTTATGAATGGATAGACTAAACATAAAGCATCTGCTGTTAGGCTCGGGCTTCAATTGGTCCAAATATTCTCCTAAGTGATATTTTTTATTAACAAAAATTTTCCATTTAAATGAAATTTATAGATTAAATTGTAAAGATAATAAATATGGAGCCGGATGTCCATATTTATATTCATTTAATTTTTTAAAAAGGAGAGAATTATAAATTTAGTATATGAACAGGCTATTTTTTTTTTTAGCGTTTTAACTCTGTTTTTCATTAATTAAACATATGAATGGTTTTATGTTTTATTAAGTATATTTGATTGAAATATCAAAATTAATCTTAATTTCTCTCATTTTGTTTGGTCGCCTGCCTGGATTTTCTAAAGAGAAATTCGAGGGTCTGACAAAGATTAAATTGAAAGGATATAAATAATTTAAATAGGTATAAGTTAAACCCATAAATGAATTAGATTTAATGAGTTTGAATTAACTATTATTAAAAAGTTAAACTTAACCAATTAAATAGTTAAACTCAAATATTTTTTATCTATTTATTTTTGATATATTTTTTTAATGTATGATTTATTCTTAATAGGGTGTTAGTTCGTCATGTTTATCATAAAACTAAAGGTTGCTGATAGATGGACGAATGAAACTTTCCATTTTTCTAGAGGTTTTCATGAAGTTTTCTGTCATTCTGCTGATGTGAGAATACTTTTGAATAATGATTTTGTGGGAATTGCATGGTGCAGACAAGTTAAAGCTATTATGCTCTAGTTTGCTTTGTTATTTTTTCTTTGGTGACTTTTTGCCCTCTTTTGTATAAAAAATTCTTTGTGTTATTTTATATCCTATTTTTATTGAAATTTACCAGAAGATAAAGAGAAATTTCGAAATTTTTTTAAAAGAAAAGATTTAAAAAAAAAAGATAATAAGAAAGATAAATAAAGTGAATGTTTAGATTTACTGCCATTTTATTGATTATATATATATATATATATATATATATATAGAAAATGTTTTATTTTAGATTCGAGATGGTTGATTTATGATAAAAAATAAAATTAAAAATATTAAAATAGAAAAATTGATAAAATTTAAACAACAACTATATAGTAACCCTTAAAAATAAAACCATGGCCTGAGTCGTCGTCGTTTCAAGGAAGTCAAATCAGCTTCGCCGCGGTTGTAAGCCAATCCAAACAGGTGGAGGAACTCATCATCCACAGACGTCCATGGCGGCTGAACGTTCTGCTTCCACTACCGCAAACGCAACTTCAGTTCCGCAAGAGAAACGGTATCGTTCAATCTTCGACGTCCCAGCCAACTTATTCGACGCATGCCACTTACTGTCTCCCTCCGCAGCTTCAGTATCCGCGACTTTTGAGAAATTTGAGAATCTCGCTACCGTTGAAACCCTAGACGAGATCGATGACAAAGAAGATAAGAGTTCCAAAAACGGTACCGCAATGCTGAGATGGACCTGTAACACTTGCAGGGCCGAATTCGAGTCGCTTCAGGATCAGCGGTCTCATTTCAAATCCGATTTTCATCGAATTAACGTAAATATCTCCTCTCAATGCGTTTGTTGACTCGTTTTTCGTTCCCTCAAATGGACGTTTCCATTGTCTTCAAAAGTGCTTAATTCACTGTAAAAATTCATGATTTCATGGAATGCGGCCATAGCTAGCTTGTATTCCCAATTGTTTCATTGTTTGCCTTCTCAAAATCTGTGTGGTACATTGAGGTAGCGGACTATATGTGAAACGGGAAATTCAATACTTTTCCTCTCTTGCGTTTCAATTACTTATCAATTGCTGTACATTGACTATGTAGTTTGATTTCGAGGGGTGGGTTAGTAATATGCTGAAATGTGCTAATGGATACAAATGATTAGTGTACCAATCAATTTTACTAATACTCACTGGTAATCAACAAAAGGGAAAATGGTTGAAATTTGAAATTCTTCACTTGGAGACCCATCTTCAGAGCTAAGGATGGGAGAGTTAACATATAGCCCAAGCATTGAGATTAAAAAATAAATAATTAAATAAAACTGATTGACTTGTACGAGTATGATTCTGTTTCAAATATTGTTTGATAAGATTATTATTATGTTTTAAGTTTGATTTGTACTATATATTTCCATATTGGTCTTTTGGATTGAAACACTTTGTGCTGGCTTCCCTCAACAATGCATATGGTTGTTATTGTTCTTTTCCTTTTCTTTCTCATTATTCATTATATATTTTGTATTCGATTTCTCATATGGTAAACTTCCTGATTATAATTAATTACAGGTTAAGCTAAGCATTGCAGGGAAAGATATTGTGAATGAGGAAGATTTAGATGACTTAACATCTGATTCTTTGAAAGATTATGATATATCAAGCATATCAGGATCGGAAGATGAAGGTGATAAAGGATCCTTCTCTCGTGATGATATGCAAAAGGGATCGTTTGAAAGTATTAAGAAGAAGCTATTTGTCCGTCTTCACACAGGAGAGAGAATTTCACTTTGGAGGTGTCTGCTTCTGAATGAGTTTGAAAGTGTTTCCTATGAGATTGACAAAGAAATTCCTTTTGACCATGATGTCCAATGCTTGAAAGAGAGTGAAGTGGTTGAAAGATTGAAATCTCTGATTCAAGAGCCAAGAGATAAGACACGTTTGAGGATTGTTTTGCTTGCAAGTGGGGGGCACTTTGCTGGCTGTGTCTTTGATGGTAACACAGTTGTGGTTCACAAAACATTCCACAGGTCAATATATTTTTTATTCTTCTCTATGCACTTTTCATCTCTTCTACCGTTATGTTGCATCTCTTTTTTTTTTTTAATCCAACCCCTTAACCAAATGTAGTGTGAAGGTTGTTCTTATAACCTTTTCCTTTATGGAATAAGTAATGTTTGCAAAATTGAATTTCTAAGCAGGGAGTAATTTAAAGTGTGTGTGTGTGTAATGTTCCTGAAATTTTAAATTTCTTTTGTTTTAGATATGTTGTAAGGGCCAAAGCTGGTAAAAAACAGTCATCAAAAGATGCAAGTGGCAGGGCTCCACATTCTGCTGGAGCTTCACTTCGTCGGCATAATGAACTATCATTAAAGAAGGTATCAGATGGTGGACTTTTGGCTGCCATTTTTGTAGCATCTTTCGAGTTTTTGCTTTCACCATTGCCCTTCTGATATTAGCATGTTAACAGTAATTTGGCCTTTACGATAAATGAGTCATTGTAAAATAAAAAATGTCCATTAATGAAATCCAAAAAATGGTGTTTTGGATTTCACTTTGGAATCCAATTTTTAGGTCACCTAAATTATCCCAATGTGAAGAGGTATGGCATTAAACTTCATGATCTTTTAATCTATATACTAACCCAATGGTTTTGGCATGCAGGTTAATTTGCATGACGTCACAGAATTTTTTTTTTGGTTCAAATTTCTTGGAATGTTGATTAGCATGCACTCGTAATGTTACAGGATATTCAAGAATTATTTGCTGCTTGGAAGCCTTATTTTGATGCCTCCACATGTGTTTTCATTCATGCTCCTTCAAGCAATCGTCAACTCTTCTTTGATGGAGATAAAGCATCTTTTAGCCATCAGCACTGTTTTGTTCGAAATGTGCCATTAAATGTTCGAAGGCCTACTTTCAAAGAAGCCCAGCGTATATATAATCAATTGACCCAAGTTGCCTATGAAGTGGATAAGGAGGAATTTCCATCATCCACAAAAGAGGAATTTGTATTAATTGAAACTGCTATAACTAATGACATCCCAGACTCCAGAAAAGAGAACTTTAAGGAGTGCCCTAATTATTGGGAGACTACTGGAGCTTCTTCAAGCCACAGAGACTCTGATGATCTGTTTATATCAACTGAAGGAGAAAGCAAAGGTGAAGTGATTGGCGTAACAACACCTTTGCATGGAGCAGCACAGTCTGGCAATGCTCCTAAAGTCTCGGAACTCCTAGAACAGGGTTCTGATCCTTGTGTTAAGGATGAAAGGGGGCGGACCCCCTATATGCTGGCAGATGAGAAGGAAGTCAGAAATACTTTCAGACGCTTTATGGCCTTAAATCTTGATCGATGGGATTGGCATGCTGCTAAAGTTCCTAGTGCATTGACAAAGGAATTGGAGGAATCTCAAGCTGCTAAGCAGGTGGTACTACTCTGTGTCTGTTTTCAAATTTTCTGCGCCTGCTGCTTGTTTTCTACATAAATGCTTATTTAATTTGAATATAAATAAGAATTTAGGTGATATAGAGATACTTATTTTAATGATATCTATGAAATTTTCCCTGCAATAACAAAGTTTTTCCTATTCCCAAATTAAGAGTCCATTTCCTCCTCCTTGGATGCCCCACAACAGATGTGCATTTTGAAAAGATAATAACCAAAGTTTAATGAATTTACCAAATGATCCTTTCATGTATTGAGTTAGGTGAAATATTTAATAAATTACAAATTAGCATTTATGAAGTGAGGGAGTTTGATCATTAATGCTCGTCCACTCCAACTTGAATCCCTCATAAGTTGAGACTTCTAAGATGTCCTATGAAGATTGGATGGGAGTAATAATATTTTTTGGAGGAAACAAAGAGAAATGTTATCAGGTTGATTCTGAGTAGGGCAGAGTGGCCTTATCTAAATTCATCTAATAGTGTAATTGCTCCAAGCTTTTAGTTGCTATTTCTAATCAAAGCATTGGCCCATAGGTTGTTTTGCAAAACCATTCTCAGTTAACCTTGCATTAGATGAGTGTTATTAAGTTCTAAGAGCAAAGTCATTATTAGATATTTCATAACAGCAATAAGATTTCTAGAAGCATTTCTTTTCATGCTTGAAAAATTTCTTTGAAGTAGTTAATTTAAGATTTATTATCTTATGGTTTTCAGGTAGAGAAAGATGCCAAGAAGAAAGCAAGAGCAAAAGAATTGAAGAAACTGCGTAAAGCCAGAGAAAAGGCTCAGGCATGTTATTATGTTTGTCAGTTTTATCATTTATGGAAGTTTCTTTTGGTTCATCAGTGGCTTACTTATGCTGGTTGCTGGGCACTGCATTGCTTTTGATCCAAAAGTAATATGTGTGGGATAGGCATCTCTGCATTTATAACATAAAATAATATAGGAAAACCAAAAGATTGTACAGCCCGATTAATTCAATAACACTAGAATGATTTAGCTGTTTTTGACATCCTTTTACCTTAAAAATACTTGTCTATAATAGTATGATGTCAGCATTATCTGCATCTTATAGTTTTAAAAATGTCTATCAATGATTTACAAAACTTTCTAATGACCCGTTTTTGTATAATAAATTTGCAATTTGCAATGAATGATGAAATCTTAATCATTAGTTGGTTTGTCTCTTTCCGTGACAAGTTTTTAACACTTTTACAATGTGATTGCAGGCTCAGACTACCGTATCGCAGAATGCCACAACTGTAGAGAATCAGGCCATGTTACCCTCAGCTATCAAGGGACAGTCTCAGCCTGTCAGACAATCAGAGCTATTTAGAGAGGTCAGATTCTTATTATGTTTTTTTTTTTTTAAATTTTTTAATCATATTTTTGAAATGAAACTAGGGTTCGTGATGGTCATTGGTTGAGAATGGGTATTTTTGTGACTTGGAACACCTGTTTAATGCTATTTTTAGCTTTGCAAGTGCAAATTGGAGTTAAAAAATGTTGGTTCTGTTCTTTTTCTTTTGATTTTCCTTTTCACTTGTATCTAAACTTTGCTCGATTGTGCCCTTGGATGATTCGTTTTGATTTCTTATTTCTAACATAGCACAATCATTAGTTATAGCATAGAATATTAAATATTTTGCCCATTTTTGGTTTTCCCCGTTATTTTGATCTAGGAGCAATTGAAGAGGGCACAGGCTGCTGAGAGAGAAAAGAGGGCGGCTGCTGCAGAGAGGAGAATGGCTGCAGCTGCAGCTCTCAATGCTCAAGGCAGTGGCATAACTAGTATGTTTAACGTGGAGCAGCCAAAAAGTGGATTAGCTAATGACATAAACTGCTCCTGCTGTAATACATCATTGGCTGGTAAAGTTCCATTTCATAGGTATAATTACAAATACTGCAGTACATCATGTATGCATGTACACAGGGAGTTCCTTGAGGATGGATAGTGGAAATTGCTTCAAGTTCTTATTCTGTAATTTCTCCTAGCCCCCTGTTTATGTTCTTGCATATATTTTTAATGCCAAGGGGGTTAATACTTACAAGTTACAACTATAAATTCTCGCTGTTTTACCTTGTTTCCTTCTTCACTCGTCTTACATATTCATTTATTTCTGCAAAAAAAAAAAATTATAGTAGTTTATGATTTTGATCTGAATGGCCTAGCATCCGGTACATCTACACTGGCTGTTTAATGTTTTATTGTTTTGTTTGGGTTAAGTTAAAGAAGATTGTACTGGAAACGGAACTATGATAATATTACTATCCTGCAGGTGCAGAGAATGACGTAGTTTATGATTTTGATCTGAATGGCCTAGCATCCAGTGCATCTACACTGGCTGTTTAATGTTTTATTGTTTTGTTTGGGTTAAGTTTAAGAAGATTGTACTGGAAACGGAACTATGATAATATTACTATCCTGCAGGTGCAGAGAATGACGTGAATTTTCTTTTCTGGATAATGGATAAAACTTGCATTAATACATGCAACTCGTATAAAGATTATTTGTTTTGGATACTGTATGCAACGGAAAAAAAAAAGGGATTTTGGGTAGAAACGATAATAACTCGTTATTCTCACAAGTTGCTTGGAGAGTTGATTTGCTTTCTCGAAAAAGAAAGAAAAAAGCTTGGTTGGTAGACTGGTATTCGTCTTACAGTTAAATGGCTTCATCTTCAATGTCATCATCTTACCAGCAACGTGAAAACCCTATACTTTTTATTCTCAAACAATCAATTATCTTTCAATTAAAAGTAACAATCAATTAAATGTTTAGAAGGAAATGAAAGAATTTGGGATATGTTTGGTACTCTCTAAGATTGGGAATAAAATTTTATTTCAAAAATATTCCAAAAATATGACTTTTTTTTTTTCTTTGATACGTAAATATTTTATTTTATTTTTATTTTTTAATAACTTTAATGATTAATTTTTATTGATATGATATATATTTTTAAGTATAATTATTAATGCAATCAATAAAATTTATTTAATTATTTAAAAATTAAAATTAAAAAAAAAGATATCCAAAATTTTATGGCTCCTGAAAAGTAGGATGTTTAGTTTCAAAGAAATATACTTTCTAATTTGATTTTTTTAGTTAAAATAGATATAAATTGATATATATTTTTTTCATTAAATAGAGTTAAATAAATGAAATAAAATATTATTATCTTTTTAAGTATTAAGTTGAATAAAAAAAATTTTCTTTTAAAAAAATTATATGAAAACTGAACATTTGAAAAGTATACTTTCCTTATGGCCAAAAAAAAAAAAGTAAACTTTCTAAAAAGTATACTAAACGTTGCGTTAGAATTCACTTAAATTCGATTTCAAGAGGTGCATTTCAACGAGTTATTATGAGAAAACCACAGTTGTTTTGGTTAAGGACGGCGTGCGTGGAATTCAAATGACCCGCAAGGTTCCTGCTGCGACGGGTCGTTTAGATTATAATAGGGTCAACCGGACACTGTTAAACGACAATTTGCTCAATAAACTGTGCGTTAGAGTGACCGCGTGAGTAATAAGCGGATGTTGTTAGACGATAATTTGTTCAATAAACGGTGAGTTTGCTTTCCTCGGCGGGTTGCTTGCATTTAACGCCGTCGTTCGACGACTAAGAGCGTACTTGTCATTTACCATTAGCTGACCGTTGCATATGGTTGATATAAAAGGCGCTCCATTATCAATCTGGAAAGGTCTTGAAGGTCACGCCGCCAAAAAAAAAAAAAATTGCGAATTGTTAACTTTGAAGAGGCTATCTCCTCCTGTACTCATCATAGTCGTCCACAAGCGAATAATTTAAGCTTCTCTTATTCTTCTACGAACCCGGACCTATGGTTAGTTTTCTCTGCGTAATTTCATCAAACATCTTTTACTACACATTTTTTTACTCAAACGAACTTGTGTTTCATCCATTCTTTTGCAGTCGGTTACGCTGCACACCAATCTCGGTGATATCAAGTGCGAAATCGCCTGTGATGAGGTCCCAAAAACGGCTGAGGTTAGTATCCTTCCTCAATATTCTCTCGTTATTCTAGAATTTCCTGGGGATGTAGTGTGTTAGGTTAGCTTATTCACGCTAAAATCAAGATATCAAGCTTAAAATTTTGTGCGTAATTAGGGTTTTAAGTGGCTATTTCATTGGAAAATGTGTTTGAGACAGAAACATTTTGAACTTTGGTTTACTAATTTCTTATGATTCATAGTTTGTTGTTGCACTTTATTTTTGGACATTATTCTACATTGCTTATGAATTTTAGTTGTGTTTGAGAGAGAAATATTTTGTGGAATGCTGATGTCTGGTTTTGCCTCTTAACTATAATAGGGTTGATCCAGTGTTACTCTATTTTGAACTATATACAAGCACATCTACTAATCCCATACTTGTCATGCCTTGTTTGGATACAGAATTTTCTGGCACTATGTGCTAGCGGTTATTATGATGGAACCATATTTCACCGAAATATTAAGGGTTTCATGATTCAAGGTGGAGACCCAACAGGTACCGGCAAAGGAGGGACCAGTATATGGGGCAAGAAGTTCAATGATGAGATTAGAGAATCGCTTAAGGTATTTACACTTGGATGCAGTGGCGAAGCTGCATTATAGTGCCCCTCTTATTTTTTGAAAAAATTCATTTTAGTACTAATATTTTGTAAGTTTTTAAAATTATCCCTTTACAAAATGACAATTGCCTCCCTTAATCTTGATAAACCAGGGCATTGACCCCCTTAATTGAGTCTAGCTATTATTAGTTTGCCCCCCATGATTTATAAACCTGGCTTTGCCACTGCTTGGATGTCTTGAACATTTTAAGACCAGAAGATTTTGTCATGTCTCATTTGATATCAATTTATTTTTGCCTTTTCATGTCATCCTTTTATTGATCTCAACAGGACAGTTGCTTGTGCTGATCTGACTGTGCTTGCACTCTGTCCACCCCCATTTCCACTTCCTTGTTTGGTGGTGGATGTGGTGGAATGATAAAAACTCACTTTTGTTCCCTCTTGAGACAATCTTGTTCTATTTAAGAGGCCTGCTAACCTATTCTGAGCCTTTAGGAGGGTATTAGGAGTCTAAACTAAACAAGGATATTTTGATATGTAGTTCTCTTTGCTTTTGATTTTTGAATGAGACCTAGCTTGCCTAATTGTGGTTAAATAATTGGTACCTCAGATTGCCCAGGAACTTCAATTGATATTAGGCTCTGATATGCAAGAAGCTGGAGGCTGATTTTTGTTTTAGCAGGCATATTTTCAACTTTTTAATCTATAATATCGCTTTGGTTGGTATAAATGAATTTTGAAGTACAGAATTTATTTACAAATTATAGAATTTGATTTAGTTATGTTAAATTTCATAAATTAAAATCATGGAAGTGAAATGAACATTTTTCATTTATACTAAACATGAAAACGTGAAATTCTTAATGAATTCCACAACATTATATGGAATTCACTTGTACCAAACAGAGTCTACATTGCTGCTAAAGACTATGCTCATCCATATAGAGTGTCACAAGTTCCAATGCTGGTAGTCAAATATAGTGCTAATGACTTATTTTCTTAATGTCAGCATAATGCAAGAGGTATCCTATCAATGGCCAATAGCGGACCAAATACTAATGGCAGCCAGTTTTTCATAACTTACGCAAAGCAACCCCATCTCAATGGATTGTACACCATATTTGGCAGAGTAATTCATGGTTTTGAAGTCCTTGATATCATGGAGAAGGTATGTTGTGAAAGTTATTGCCAATTGTATTTTCTATTTTTTTTTGGAGGTATAATGACTGATGAGGCTTAGTCAAGTGAATTTCTGTGTGATTGTATTATGCCAACTGTTTATGCATGCAGTCCCAGGCACATAACTTCTTGTGGTAGTACCACTAAAATCATTGAACTTTGTCTCTTTTTGAACTCCAAAACAGGATTCTTTTGGGTATGTAAAGAGACAGTTGTCGAGAATTTTCAGCAGATATGAATTTCAGCTTTGCATATTGTTACCAAATAAAGCCTTATTAACTGCTATTTGGTGTTGTGCAGACTCAAACAGGACCGGGTGATCGACCTCTTGCAGAGATAAGGATCAATAGAGTGACAATACATGCTAATCCACTTGCTGGCTAGCCTTATGTTAAAATGTCTGGTTGGATGGCATTGCATTGTGACAACATGTTGACATGTTTGTAATATTGTTTTTGAGATTGATTATTCATATGAAGTGAGATTGTTGTTATTACCTTCTGTTTAGTGTACAGGATCTTTTTTTTACAAATCAAGAAACATAAAAATTTGAGTTTAAACGACAAATTATCTGAGGTTTTCAAATGCGAGAGCTCTATTGTACATGCTATGCTTGAAGATTGATCTTTTATTTTATCAGTTAATTACTTGCAGTCCTGCCTTCCTTTACCAAGAGGATTCTATTAATCCAACTCCAAATTTGATATTTATTTTGTGGAGAAAATAAATATAAATAAATAAGAATAAACGACACTGATTAATTGGATTATTTTCGACGAGGCCCCGAAAGACGCCTTTAGCTTTTCTTATCAGAAGGAAATGATGGCCACTAACTCGTATATCTAAATATCATGTGCAGAACTAGGTGGACGCTTGAGAGGATACTCAAGATTTCTAAAATTAATTTTTATATTCATATATTTTTAAAATTATATTATATTTCTCTTAAAATTTTAAAATATATATATATTTGATCCCTCCAAAATTTTAACTTTCAAAAATAAACACATTTAGCACTTAAATTTTTCACATGTATATTTCATAATTTTTTTCCTAAAATATATATAAATTGTCTTAAATTTTCTAAAATTTTATTTATTGTCAATGTATTATTATATTTATATACAAATAAATATTTTATACTATGATAATAGTACTAAAAATTTTTGCCTCTCTTTTTCCTTTTATCTCTAGTTTTTTCTTCAAGTTTTTTTCTTGAACCACTGTTGATCTTTTCTTTTGATTGGCGGTGGTTCCAATATTTTCTATTAAATTTAATATAAATAATTTCATCCCTACTGTCGCTACCACGTCTATTACCTGCTCTACTCATTTATTTTCTATTATCTGCTCTACTCATTTATTTTCTATTATCACTTGACGCTCTTTTTACTCGATCTCATATTCGTCTCATTGCATTCGCCTTTGACTTCTCATTTTTATTTTTATCACATGTTTGTAAGAAATTTGTACTTATTACTGTTAGGGTAATACTTTTCATTTTATTATTTTATATTATATTATACTTTATTTTTTATGTTATTTTATTTTTCAATATTGAAAGTTTTGTTATATCTTCTAATATTGAACGTTATTTTTTTATTATGAATATAGTGGTATGTCTATGCACTATTGTATTTCAGATACTCGCAAAAAGGATAATGGTTTAGTACGTTGTTCCACTATTATATTACAGTCACAATTTTTCAAAACTAACTGTATGATAGTTTGATATTCTGTTGAACATTTGCGATCTGCGAATCGGTTTTTTTTTTATTAGGTAATTAATTTTATGGCAGATTTTTCTATTAAAATTGATATTTCACTATTAATGATTAATGAAATTTAAATTTATTTTAAAAAAAATAGTACTAAAAATTTTAAAATTTTTTCCATTAATTTTATAAACTTATTTTTTTATCTATAATTATTTTTAGCCCCCGTTTGTAATATCGTATACATCGCATAAACGTAACCGGGGAGAGTGCAACCGGAAATCTTCTCGTGGAAGCCTCCCTATCATGTCGCGCACGCAAAATAACGGGCACTAACCACTAGGGTTTCAAAATCCCCACAATGTTTTTACACACTTTCTGCTTGCTTCCATGGAAATAGAAGACGATAAGAGGGGAAGCCCGTTTGGTCACTTTTTTCTAGCTTCAATGGCAGTAGAAGACGATATCCCAGTAACGCCATTTGGTTCAAAGCCTAGTCCAAGTCCAGTCTCGCAGACTAGTTCATCGCATCCTACACCTCGTCCAAACCCTGAAGATGCGTCGCCGAAGAAGCCATTGAGTCCGAAGGACTTCATAATCTCAGTGGCCTCTAAGATCTCTTCTCAGCCTCTCACTAACCCAGACCCCGATGTATGGGGTGTTCTTACTGCTATTTCCAACAATGCCCGCAAACGCCAGCAGGTAAACTTCTCTTCAAGACTCTAATCCGCCTGATCTTCCAATTTTCTTTATTGCTTCTAATTTTTTAGGTTTTTGTGAGAGAGTGTGGGGTTTTAGGTGAGCTGCCTGTTAATTTACTTAAAAACCCTTTGAATCTATATTGTAAGACTTCCGTTCTTCTTTTTGGTTTATTTCAACTATGATTGTGAGAAATTTGGTTGAATTATACTTTTGCTCTCGGAAGTTCTTTCTTTGAATTTTAGGCTGATTATTTTTTCTGTGGGTTTGATTTGTAACAGAAAGTCTCCAGTGCTTATCTGTATTCTTGAGGCTTTTAGTTACATAATGTATCTCTGGTTTTGTCAATTCAAACTAATGAAATGATTGTTACAGGGTATCAACTTGCTTTTGACTGGGGATGAGCATTGCATTGGCAGACTGGTGGAGGACATGCGGTTTCAAATTGAATCAAATGCAGTCAGTGCAAAACACTGCAAAATATATAGAAAAAATATCCATGTTGAGGATGCGGAGCATCCATCTACTTCAGTCTTCTTGAAAGATACTAGGTTGTACATTGCTTACACACTTTGATCCTATTTTTCTTATTTTATGCCTCAGTCTTCTTAAAATCTCTGAGCTTTTTGCAGCACAAATGGGACATATCACAATTGGAAGAAATTGAGTAAGAGCAGCCCTGAATCAAAAGTCCAGCATGGGGATGTTATATCTTTAGCTGCGCCCCCTCAGCATGGTAATGTATTCTGATTTTCCCTACATCCATCTAGGATTATCTCCTTCAGAATCACTCCTTATCCGTCAAGTCTGTTCTCTTTCTAAATTTAGTTAATGTAGTGTGTCGTACTAGTATTTGAGCCTTTCAAGGTTCTGTCTCTGTTTTATTATCCATTATGTTTAATCCATCTTCTTTGTTAAGGGATCCTCATCCCTGATGGATGTCACCTTGAAGTTCCAAAAACCTTGTGATTAGTAAATTTATTTATACTTTCTTTGAGCAATTTATCTTCTTTGTTAATCAAGCCTTCTCACCCCCTACTTTCATATGGATGTCATGAGGCTTAAATGACTTGACATAATGTGACCTGAAAAGCAAATTAAGGTGCACATGAAAAAGTATTTGCTTGAACCTTGAAAGCTGTAAACCATGGATTCAGTAGAACCTACAAGCCTTTAGTGGTCAAGTTACACATTTTTGACATAGTTCTTAGGGTCTTATCTTTGAGACATTGCGTCATATAAAATGCATGAAACTCAAATAGATGGTAGGTATTTCATCCATTATGTGTTATTGTATTTATTTTTGTCCGTACATGGTTACAGAACTTGCGTTTGCCTTTGTCTATCGAGAAGTTCTTAGGTCTTCTCCTTTGATGGAAGGGGCAACTGCAAAGAGAAAATCAGGTATATTCATCACCAGTATCATTTACATTTTAAATATGATATTCCTTCCATGCTTTCTCATGTTTTACTTTTTCTCAAGTTGAATATAAACTTGGGTGCTGAATGCCTGCTATGATGATGTTGCAAAATTTTGAAGACATCAGAAGTACTAACTAACAAATTGAATCTTGTTCTCTTAGTGTGGGAACCATGATGTGATCCAAGCAGGTCATGAGTTTGTTGCAGATCACCGTCATGTGCTGTCTGTCTCATAAAACAGTTCTTCAGGTCATAGTCATAATAACAAGTTTTATTTTATTTTATTTGAATGTACAGAGGAGATTGTATCAGAGAACAAGAGACTAAAAGGCATAGGGATTGGTGCTCCTGAGGGTCCTATATCTCTTGACGATTTTCGCAGCCTTCAACGTTCAAACACAGTAAACTTAATTTACATCCATATTTATTGTAATTAGTGATTGACAACCTAGTTCTTTCGTGAAGTTTAGCTGTTAAAATATATTATGGAATTTATGCCAAAAATATTTACTATATTCAGGAATTGAGGAAGCAATTGGAAAGTCAAGTCCTCACAATTGATTCCTTGCGCAATGAGCAGCGGGCAACTGTTGAACGCTGTGAAAATGTATGCTTTTCTGAGCCTTCATGGATCTGGTTGAGTTTATACAAGACAACAGTGATTTAATCTGGTGAAGGGTGTCAGGACTTTTATTGTTGGAAAGGAAAGTTTGTGTTCCATTATTCTAGTTGGTGTGTGAGACCTTGTTTTATGAGTGGGAAAAAAAATTGCAGCTTGAGATGAGGTAATGATTCAAGTGATATTTTTCTCCTTATAAGTGCAAATTGAGGTGAAATTTCCAAAAAAAAAAAAAAAAAAAGAAGGTAAAACATTTGGTATAATGGTAAATCTCTTGACTCTGTAACTAAGTAGTTATATGATCATGGCCTCAAAGCAGCCACTTAATGCTAAATGCTAAATGCTAACAGGTTCCACAGTCCCTTTTTTGGCCCTGCTTTAGTGGAAGCATAACTGGTTATTACTTTTATCCACTGAAAGACTTATGATTCATGAGATTTTCATCTGGATGTCTAAGTTTCATTTTCTTCTGTAATTAGTTCAGTTACAAGACACTGAAGCATACTCTGATTTTTTATGATTTATACATGTTGTTGCTTATGTGTTTTATGAATCACTTGTTCTTTGATTTGATCAACTGTTACTCATTGCTATCTCAGCTTGATGGTTGTGTGGTTATGCTTCTGCAGGAGATGAGAGAGATAAAAGAATCTGTTGCAAAATTATACCTTGATCAACTCAAGGAGTTGCAACATGTGTTGGATGTTAAACAAAAAGAGCTGGTGGAAGTTAATAGAATATCAACTGAACAAAAGCATGACTTGCAAGACCTAAATGAAAGACTCACTGCTTCCAGGCAGTCATGTAATGAAGCAAATGAAATAATGAAGAGGTAAGGAACATTGATGTTGATCCCTGGATTCTCATGCCTAGAATGTTATAATTGAACAAAAAAAAAAAAAAAAATCAAATATGCCCATTGTAGCTACATCCTCGTTTAGAGAAATGAAATATAAAACTACTAAATAACTCTTTGAAACAAAGTTTATATGAATTTCGTCCTTGTAGAATGTCTAAAAGAAGTATGAGTTGTGAATGTGTCTGTCTTTCTTAGATGGAGACTTGGACTATCACTATGGAAGTAATTTGTACTGCATTAGACATGCTCTTGCTGATTCATGATATCATCCTGTACTAGTGAAAGCACAACTTGTCAACTCAAACCTGTGGGTTGTGTTGGTCTACCTCTAAGTTTGAATCTTACTGAGGATTAAAAAGAAAGAGAGAGAACCTAATAATGAAATGCATAGACCTGACATTTTGTTATTGTAGCTCGAATTTCAGAGCAGAATAATGCTTTGGTGCTGCAGATGTAGAATTCAAAAAAAAATTTTGAAGAATAGTTAAAAGATTGTATTGGCTTGAATGTATTGTTTTCAGTCAAAAGGCTTCAATATCTGAACTTGAGACACAATTAGAAGAAGAGCGAGATCAGAGACGAGAAGAACGACAAAAGGCTGCTGCTGATTTAAAGGCTGCAGTACAGAGAGTTCAGTCTGAGGTTCAAGAGGAGATTAAACAACTGACTGATGCTGCTTCTCGACGGGAAAGAGAATTGCAAGAGGAAATCAATAAGCTTCAGGTTCAAAAAACTTTTGATAGTTTTAAATGTGTTATCTGGAAATCATGTGTTTTATCAGAAGCTTGAAAAGGTGGAATTTTCTGTGTTTACATTCAGGAACGGGAGAAAAAATGGTGTTCACAGGTGGAGACTTTGAGGCCGAAATTGGTCAGTGTTGCCTTGACATGGTTTCCATGAATTGTGTGTATGGTTTGATATATATTTACTGCTTTCTTTGTCTTTGACAGGAGGAAGCCAGGCAAAAGTTGGTTATCTCTGATAATAAAGTTCGTCAGCTAGAAGCTCAAGTTGTTGAAGAGCAACTGACCTCTGCAAATGGAAGAAAAGTAATAATACCTCTTCATGCATGTTTGGATATTGTCATATTTAAAATTTTTGTCCTCGTCCTGGTTTTGTCTCTTCCATTTTGTGAATAGATACCAGGACTGATATTTGTTTTCTTGTGTTCAACGAGCAGAGAGTAGAAGAACTTGAGCAAGAAATAAAACAATTGAGGAAAGAGCTTGAGAGTGAAAAGGTATATATGTAAATTCTCTTCAATTTCTTAAAATGTCAATTGTCAAAGATGGATTCTCAATGAGTGTGCAAAGTCAAGGTATATATGTAAATTCTCTTCAATTTCTTAAAATGTCAATTGTCAAAGATAGATTCTCAATGAGTGTGCAAAGTGATTTTGCCATGTATGACATCATGTCTGACCCATACCCCTTCCTGAATGCACATAAATGTCTGGTTTTTGTTCCAATATCAGTTTCTCAGATTTAAGTTTTCCTACTTCACATTAATGAGTGCTATGAAAAAAATAATAATAATAATAATCCTTGTATTTTATTCTATGTACTCTTTGAAATTATTTATGTCATTATAATATTTTGTTTGGGGTATTGGGAGAATAGTGCAGGAGAAGGGTACTGAGAGGGAAGGAATCGGTTTTGATGTGATGATTTATTTGAATATTATTATATATGTTTGGACAGATCTACTGTCTACAAAAAAGAAAGGCAATCATCTTGAAATGAAAATTTGTTGGCATCTTACTAAAGTTGATTAATTTTAAGCTGAGGTTTTCCTTCCTGTTGTTAGCAGGCAGCAAGAGAAGAAGCATGGGCTAAAGTGTCTGCCCTTGAACTTGAGATAAATGGTGCGATGAGGGATCTTGAATTTGAGAGACGGAGGTTAAAAGGTGCTAGGGAAAGAATAATGCTTAGGTAAGACTTCAACCATGCATATGTGTTATATATATAAATTTAATTGTTTATCTCCCTTTGATATTTTTAATATTAGTTATTAAAGCATGTGTCATGCAAACCATGAACTGTTCCTGAATTCAATGCATGATCTGTATTATTAGTGACTCAAGAGATTATTATTTTTAACTGATGACCACAAGTTGCAGGTCTGTGCTCGAGGTGTCTCTTTCAGCTATCATCTGCTACTTTGTTATAATTTTCTGAGTCTTTTCTTTTCTTTTTTTTTTTTCTGTTGCAAATAGTTATTTTGCTTGTGGTTCTAGTTATCAGTTGATATTATGGGCCTAAATATCCTTTCCCTCCTTGTCTTGGAATATAAGTTCTTATGTTTTTGAATTTGTATGATGGTTTTCATTAGCATAATCCATTGTTAATTATGCCATCCAGCATTTACAATTTGTTCTATATTGTCTTATTGGTTGTTACTGTTAGGAGTCAGGTTGGGACTGATGTGTTCTTAATATTAATAGATTCAGATTGATTCTGGTCAGATATTAAATTCTCTATTGTTTACTTTGATATCTCTTGTAATTGTTTTTTTCCATGGCAGTAATTTTATCAATGTGCTTAATTATGTGATGTTTGCATCTTTTTCTGCATCTGAAATATGCTCAGTGATTAGGAGGCAATTACACACAGTTTCATATGTAATAATTAACTTGTGCACGTGAGAGTGTGTCATAATGTGAGGGTTGGCAGTTTATGTCATAGTAATATGTGGCTGCAATACAGGGAGACGCAGCTACGGGCATTTTATTCTACGACTGAGGAGATATCAGCACTGTTTGCCAAGCAGCAAGAACAACTGAAGGCAATGCAAAAGACTTTGGAAGATGAGGAAAATTATGAGAACACATCTTTGGATATTGACCTGAATGTACACTTTGAGGATGCAAATGACACCACAGTAAGAAAAAGAGATATGAATGGGTATCGAAGTAACAGTGGTGCAAAGTCTGGTTCTGCTACTTCAGCACAGAGATTCGATAGAAATGAGGCTGTGGCTTCAGGTGACGAAGTGAGTGTCACTGAGAAGCACGAGTGTGATATCAGAAGTCGAGGAGAAGAGCAAAATACCCAGGAGGAAGAATTTACAAGTGCCCGTCATGCTACTGGTGGATTTGGTTCTGACATTGATGGTGTTGGCACAGCTCCTGTCCTCGAAGGAGAGGCCATAGGAACAGAGCAAGTTCTTGAAACTGAAAGCCCTGGAATCTATGGTGATCAAAATATTGATATGAACAGGTGTGTCCAATTAGCTGGAGACACTATGCAACTTGATGACGAAGATCATATTCATGGAAATGCTGAGCATGCTCAGTCAACTTCTCAGGATCCTATGCGACACTCCCAGTCAAATAATCCCCTTGAGAATGAAAAAGCCATGGAAGATACAGAACCAGGAGGCACAATCAGAACAGCTGACCTTTTAGCTTCTGAAGTTGTTGGGAGCTGGGCTTCCAGCACTGCTCCTTCTGTCCATGCTGAGAATGAATCTCCTAGAAGTAGAGACAATGATGAGAAATGTGGTGCAGGGCTTCAGGATTCCAATATTCAGGTGGCTGAGAGTCAAAGTACGCCATCTTCTGAGGCTGCAGCGGTCAGACGGAATTGTGAACGTCAGGCATTGAGTGAGATGATTGGAATAGTTGCACCTGATTTAAAGGAGCAGTTTGATGCCATAGATGATAAAAGTGAAGGAGGAAGTAAAAAACAGAGTTCTAACTCGAACTCTGATACTGAGGGTTGCACCGAGAGTGATGATCATGTTAGAGAGCATGCCAAAGTTGAATCAGTTTCAGACACAGAGACCGAGGGTAGTGATCAATCCAACGAGGACCAAAAACATGATGCAATGGATGAAGATGATGAAGATACAGAAGAGGCTTCCCCTCGATAGCTGACCTGTTAATAAAAGGCCGATGTAAATAATGTTCTGATTGTTCCTTTTCCCATCATTCCTGACACAGTTATCCCACAAGTTTCACCTTGCTAATTATTCATGTATGTAGGTCTGCCCTGCTTTTTGAGCAGTAACTCCCGCAAAATATAAGTTGACAAAAGTAATTGAGCACTTGTTAGGGAAGGTATATAGATTGAAAGCTTCTTTTAATACATGCTGCTCAGCCCTGCGTGCTCTCACGAAACTTTCATGTTTATTATTATTGTATCGTCTCTTTGCAAGTATCTTATTACTTTCAACTAAAATGGTAGAAAGGTGTCGAATTCTGAAGATTACAAACCGTTGCATATGCATTTGAAGTATGAACCGCATTATTGATGAATGGTGCAAGTGGTCGAACTGTCATCATGGACCGTGACTCGAGCTCTACTCTGTTCATTTCATGCGTCTACCGCTGTTTACTATTATAATAATAACTACATTTTATCCCGCTTTTTACACTGTTATTTTATTTTTATAATATTATTTATATTTTTTATTTATCTGCGAAAATAATTTTGTTTATTTTTTAATTTTGGATTAATATATAAATTAAACTTTATTGAAATGAAATTGTGCTATCATTTAGTGTTGTGTTTATATATATAAAATAATTTATTATTATTATTATTATTATTATTATTATTATTAAACTTAAAATTATCAATTGATTTATTGAAATTTTCATTAATTACATTTCGAAATGATTAAAAATTAATTTTTAAATTCTTAAATTGGTGAGATAGTAAAAAATAGTGCACACACTCTCTTAGATATATATATATATATATATGATTATCGTAGCTTTTGCTGTACCAGTACCGTGGTCAATGAATTTCTTTCAGAAAAAGATTTAAAAAAAAAAAAAGTCCAAAACTAAATACAATAATTTACCGAGTTCATTACATGTAAGAAAAAGACATGGTTTTCCGAGGACGTTGTAATAATAAATGTTGGGCCACTCACTGCAGTGGTAGCTCTTATCCCATATTTAAGAGCAAAATTGGGGGAACAAAGAAAATAAGAAAGGAAATTATAAAAATTTTAACCGTTTTATTTTCTCTTGTTGCTTGGATTGAAGAAAAATAAAAATAAAAGTAAATATATATTTTTTTTATTTGGAAAACTAAAATTATATAAAAAAAAAGAAAATATATAAATTTTAAATTATTATTTTAATTTTTTATCTCTTAAGTTTAAATTTGAATTTAAATTATATTTTATTATTATAATTTTTCTTTTTCTCTAACTACTATCTGTTCATTTTGGAGAGAAAATATTTAAAGAAAAATAAGTATTATTTTCCTTCATTTATTTTCCTTTCATATCCAAATAAAATAAAATAATTTTCTTTGCTTATTTTCTTTCTTTATTTTTTATTATCTCTTATTTTCTTTTAATCTAAATATAAGCTAGCAGTGAATTTATGTATAGAAGATTAAACAATCAGTTGTAGCACTACTGTGTTGCGGCACTCCAATGCAATTTCAGTGCCCAAAGGACGGTTGAAAAACAAAATAAAACCAAACTTGTAGTATTATCCGAATTCCAACTAATTAATTAGATCAATTTTGAAAATTGAAAGATTTTGATTTCATTGTTGACTGATAGTAGTAATAGGGGCAAGTACCTACAGAGAAGATAGAGAAGTGAAGGCTAAGTGGTCCAAGTCCAATTCCTCATCAAATAACTCAAACCATTTCCTGTCCATATTCAAAGAGTACATCATTGAATTGATTCTTAAACCTCAACATTCATATCTTTTCGTATTCATTTTACATTAAAATGATGTTCAAGATAATCTATTTTTTAGACTCTAACCTGTTTTTTATTTTAAAAAAAAAAAAAAAGAAGGATTGCAGGGGAACCTAAAATAAATAAATAAATAATGAAACATGTCCCATCATGAAATCATTTTTTTTTTAATTTTTAGCTGATTTTATTTTAATAATTAAAGTTCAAATATAGAGTTCAAGTTCTTAATTTTTAAATTTTTTAAATCGGATTCTAATGCTCATTATTAGCTTTGTGGATATAAATGAAAATGAGGAATTATATGAAATGGGTAATTGGGCTAGAAGGGAAGGCTTAAGTAGAGCCCAATAAGAATCCAACTGGCAAAGAAAGAGAGCATGTGAAGTGGTTCAGAGGACAAAAAACCACTATTACTATCATCATGATGATAGAAAGATGAGGCCAAAGTTCACTTCACTTTCCAAATAAATGAGCATTGCCAATTGCCCACTCAATTACATACAATAATACCGACAAAAACGTAAACCTAACCTTATTGACTACTACCCTTTCCTTTCCTTCCCATACACTCTCTTCTCCTAGCCACTGCTGCTTTGCTATACACAATGGTCATCCATGTGACTTGCACGTGATATGTTTATTAATTGGTAGAAATGTTAGAGGGACCTAGTTTGAGTCCCACCTTTGGCAAATCTTGTTAAAAAATCAAGTTTGCCTCCTTTTAACACCTTTCCTTGCTAACTAATACTATCTCTTGTTAAAAAAAAAAAAAAAAAAAAGGGCTACTTAATTTGGCTTTAACTAGTTAACTAGGATGATAGTTTTAAATAGATTTAAGCTCCATTTGGGATAGTTTTGAGCACGGTTTCGAGAAATTCAGAAATTTTCAAATTTTCATATCCAAATTGAAATTCGGACATTCCTAAAAATGAGATCTTTGGAATTGAATTGTGGACTAAAATCTCTACACCGAACAGTCTCAATTTTTGAGGATATTTCAGAGTGAAAATTTAAGTCTAATAGAACGGTTTGATACAGAGCAGAACAACAAAAATTCAAAGTTTTTTTAATTTTTAAATTTTTTTGCCATAATTTTTTAAAATAATTAAAAATATACATTCTTAACTTAAATATGAAATTAAATTAGTACATAAAACAAAAATATAATACATAATTAAAGAAATTATAAAAAAAAATTACATAGAGCATAAATAAAGAAATCTAATTAAAACCCACCAAACCAAAATAAAAGTAAAATAGGCATGAAAAAATAAGGCACATAGTTAAAATTAACAATCAATGGTGGTTCTTAGCAAGATATATTTTTTTTTTAATTTCAGGATATTGAGTAATTTTTGCAATAAATAAAAAAAATAAATTAAAGCTCATTATATTTAATTAAGATGAAAAAGTAAAGAATATAAGAAAGTGAATATTTGATTCAAAAATTTTAAGATCTTGTACTATTTTCTCAATTTGGAAAGGTTTTCAAGCTTTTCTCAACCAATTTTGATAGCAAATAAGAACCTGATTCAAATTGTTATTAATTTAATGTCAAAGTATATATATATATATATATATATATATACACGCACACCATTTAAATCTGTTTAAATTTTGATTTTTCGGTTTGAAACGGTTCAATATGATTCGATACTGTTCTTGATATGAATAATTATTAATATCCAAAACCGTATCATTAGAAAAATTGAAATGGTTAGGTTCGGAAAAAGTCAAATGATCAATGGATAATTTTTGGTTATTAAGATTTTCGATTCTAATTTTTTATATGATTCGGTATTTTCAAGTCTTTTGCTCAGTTTAATTTGGGAAACATAATTGATTTTAGAATTAAAATCTTGCAATGAGAATTGAAGGCCCAATTATAATTATAACGTTTGAGAGTTCACTTAAAATTAGAATTTTAACCCACAATTTCATGAAATTGTAATATAACTAGAAAAATATTTTTGTAAGTATTAACCCTACCCTTGAGAATTACAATTCTACCACCACCATCACATGGTGACAGTGTCCCACCGCGGACGCAGGACGCAGCCATCAATTTTTAAGAAATTTCAATTCTTAAATACACTGCCATCACCACCACCACTAATTTTTAAGAAATTTCAATTTCTAAGTATAATTTTCTTTATGTGATCTAAATGTCTACTCAATTCTAATTCTGACAAAATTAGAGTTAAAATCGATTAATTTTAATTTTGCGATCCAAATAGACCCTTAGTCTATTTTGAACCAAATCAACATAATAAATCTTTTTCCTCAGTGACAAGTGCTAGAAATTTTCATGTTTTATTTGAATCCCTTATAAATTAGAGTGATATTTTTTTATCCATAAAAAATATATATACTTTCTATTGTCAGGAATGAGATATTTTCATTATATTTATTATCCATTTTTATGCCTTATATTTTTATCACTAAATTTTATATATAGTTAATGATTGCAAAAAAAAAAAAAAAAAAAAAAACCGTAGAAAAGCTAAACAAGAGGTGAAATCAGAAGAGAGGATTATTTTACTTTATTCTCTTCAATTGTGAGAGAAATTTATATTCCATTATTTATTATGTCTTTCTTTATATTGAAAATTTTATCTTTTTATATATATATATATATATATTGGTATTCTTTCTTCTTCTTATAAAAACTTATGATATTTGAAATCAGTTTCAGATATTTTTTTAAAACTAATCTAAATCTACATTCAATCTTTTATTATTGATTATATATAGTGGAGATATTCATCATTAAGAAAGATGCATTGCAATTATATAATAAAAATAACGTCATAATTTCCGAGCTAAAACCATATATTGCTATTAATTAATAGTATTGAGAAATAATAAGTTGATATTTTAGATTTAAAAGATTTTTTTTTTTTAATTTCATATGGCAATTTATTAATTCTTTGCTCAAAAAAAATCCACTTGCATTAATTGGGAATTTGTAAAGAAGTTAGAAAATCTTATTTATTACACTCTCCGTTTCATAAAATAGATATATTTTGATTTTAATACAAATTAAAATCATTATAGTTAATGTTATTAAATTAATAAATTTTACTAGTATTTTTCTAATATACAGCTTCATTAATATTAAATGACACATTAAAATTAAGAGTATATTTGGTAAGACGTAATAGCATGTAATGTAATATAATCAAATGAATTTCTAATGTAAATTTATATTAGAAATTTATTTGATTATATTATACTAAATCTCATTACGGTTTAGTAAATGCATCTTAAATGATTTATATTAATAAAGATATATATTAAATAGGAGCGTATTAGAAAATTGATAAATGAATTACTCTATTAAAAAGAAAATAAACTATAATCTAAGACAAGTAAAAAAAAAAAGTGAATTTATTATTATAAAATAGAGAATAATTAATTAATTAAAAAGATTATTTAAAAAAAATAAATAAATTAACAATGTTAGAAATAACCCAATTTCCTAATTGCCATCCAAGTTATTACGTGTACATGGTAGAAAAGAAGTACGTAAGAAGCTACTATCTATCTACATCAAGTTGCTTAACGAGATTAATCAGTAATATAATATAATATATATATATATATATAATCAGAAGATTAGTATTACTGACTGATTATGTTTGGTAATTAGTCAGCATCATAATAATTAAATATTTAACTTTTTTTTAGCAATTTCCTTAATGTTAATGCAAATGATTACACACAAGAGAAAATTACAAGTTTTGGATTGTTTGAATCTTAACACTTTACTATTAAAAAAATGGAAAAAATAAAATGGAGAGATTTAGACGCAACAAATTTTCCCATTAGAATTAAAATTAATGCTTTTTTTTTTGGGGGGGTTAAAAAGCAACACAATTGGAAGGATATTATATATATATTTTGTTTACTTTTGGAACATAATTTTTTGACTACTTGTACTTGCTCTATGATCTGTCAAGTGAACTGAATTATGAGCAAAATTGAAGTGGGTATAATCATTTGTTCAATATCTTTAATTAATCAATTATGCTATTGGATTAATTGAAATAATTCACGGGATGAAAAAAAAAATCACTATAAAATTTTATTTATCACTTGACATTTATGATAAGATAATTATTATTATCATAATTAATTAATATTATTATTATTATTATAAAAACTATTCTCTCAGTTTCATTTTATTTAAAATTTTTTCATAAAATTTAAGAGTATATTAAAGAATAAATTATTTTTCTTTTTAAATTTTTTATCAAATATAATTAAATTTTATTTTTTTAAAATATTATAAGAAAAATTAAATTAATATCTAATGATAAAATATGTATAAAGAATAAAAAAATATTAAAAATAAAAATAAAATATATTTTTTAAATATTTTTAAAAAAATATTTCAAATAAAATACGGTTACTGGAGTAATTAAAATCTAAATTCTAACTATTCGTTGACTTACATATTCCAATTAATGAAGTTAATTTCAATAAATTAAAACATAGTTATTAGCACTGCATTACCTTTAAAAAATACATGTACTTATAGGTTTTGACTTGCTAACTAGGTCCACTAAATCTAACGAATTATGAATGGATGAAACTAAAGTCCTAAACCTACTATATTGACTTTTTGGTGCTTGTTCTTGTCAATTATGGTGAGCTTCCCCATTTTATAATTATCCTAAACGGAGACGTCGTGTCTTCCATTTTTTCCTTTATTTAATCTAAAATTTAGTTTAATAATCTTAAATTAAATATTCTTAAAATTTTAATTTTCACAAGATACATGTGAAAGGCCAAAAATTAATTATAATGATGTAAATAATATAAATGAAGCCTAATTTTTAAATCACATTAAATTTTATCATAAAATGATTAGGGTTGTATTTGAGATTGCTATTAGTAGTTTAAAAATATTTTTAGAATTTTTTATTAAATTATTTTTTAAATTAATTTTGAGAAAAATATTAATTTACTTGCTTTTATTTAAAAATAACTTTAAGAAGCAATTTTAAAAAATATAAAAAAAAAATTATTGAAAAGAAACACAATGCACTAACTTAAATTTTAATTGTCTCCTAAAAGCTGATCTAACCATTTAATCTGTTAAACTCAAATTTCTTTCTTAACCTATATGTGAACCCTGGAGTGAATGCAACTTTCCTTAGTTTGAAACCTTAATAAAGTTAATAGTATCTACAACATTAACCACGAAACATGATTATAGCACATGTAAGCCTAGAGATGAATAAATTTTTTTTTGTTATTTATCTTTCATTTTTACACATTTAAACAAACATACCATATTGATGCAAGCCAGATAATAAATGACTAGGCCTTACAATTTTTGAAATACAAGGATAAGGTCTCATGTGCAAATCAATTTTGAAATATTATAACTTTTGACTAAGAATGAGTTACGGACTCATAATATATCAAATTAAAATTCATTTAGAAATCTATATTTGTAATAAGATATACCTGTCACAGCCCACTTTTAAGCCAAAATTCGACTGTTTAAAGTTATTTTGGAAGTCCTGAAAATTTATTCGTTTATTATTTTATTTTATTTTTGCATTTGTTTTAGGTCACTTCTTATTTAGTCATTTGTTAGACCTCTATTTCCGTCTTCTTCTTTTAAGATTTCACCATTGAATATATAAATATATATTGTAATCGTTTTTGAGATAGTTTTTCGATAATTGAAATAAGAAACTCTTTTCTCTTCTCAATTTTGATATTTTCTTTAGAAATCCACGAATTTTGATGCCTAATTTCTGGTAATCATAGATTTGACATGTAATCGAAAGGCCAAAGAAAAAGAAAATAGATAATAGAGACTGAGAGAGAGAGAGAGAGAGAGAGGCATTTTCCTTCATCTTATATACAATAATTTTTTTTTTATCTATTACAATAATATGCAACTCAACAAACTGTTATATTTTTTTAAAAAAAAAATTATAGCTTCTGCTATGTCACGTATACATGAATTTTCTCTCTCAGTGTTTAACTTCAATACTTAAAAGATTTTTAAAAGGAAAGAAAATCTCATTTATAGATTATGATTTAAAATATAGATAAAAGTAAAAAATAAGAAAATAAATTCAATTAGCAGCTGAGCAAACTGTGAAGGTTAGCAAAATAAGGTGTTTAAGGTAACCAGTAGAAGCTGGCGGTTTAGAAACTTAAAGGGAAAGTTCTAAAATTCAAAAAAGTTACGTAACAATAAGTTGTAGGGTTAGATTGTTAAATGTATGGTCCTATTCTGTGTGCCAACCCACACGTCTTCCAATCAGTCTGTATTAGTCTTTTTAGACTTTGTGAAATAGTAATGGAAAGGCCAAAGAAAAAGAAAATAGATAATAGAGACTAAGAGGGGGAGAGAGAGAGAGAGAGAGGCCTTTTTCTTCATCTTTTATATAGCAATTCTTCTATCTTTTGCATTGCTGGCCATTGTAATGATGAGTCCTTTAGTCCTTACAACCATCATTACAATGAAAAGCCTCTCTCTCTCTCTCTCTCTTCTTTTTTTCTTTTTCTCCTTTTATTTTCTCACAATACAAACACATTACTTCTTCTATATAATTCTCCATTTTTTTCTCATGCATTCTTCACTTGTCTTTTCCATCAGTCTTTACCCCCCTCCAAAAGGCCAAAACCCATTTTCGATTTCCCTTTCTTTTTCCTTCTGAGTAAAAGGGAAACCAAAAAAAAAAATGTCTCCTAACTCTTCAAAACTGAACCCATACGGTTCCTGCCTATATATTGATTTTAGCAATTCAAAGCTATCAAGAGGAAGAAGCCTTCCATGTCACCGTTTAAGCAGGTTAGTTTATTTATTTTTTTAAACTGGCTCTGATTGAGATTCCCTAGTCCTATATATAAGTCAAGATCATAAGTGTAGTTTAATAATATATACTGTGGTATTGCAGGAGGAGGAGAAGATGGTCAACACAAGCAAAAGAAAGGAAGGTAGAGGTTGAAAAGAAAAAAATGGAAATGAAGAACTTGAAACTGTATATGAAGAACAAAAGCATCATAGAAGAGAATGAGAAGCTAAGAAAAAAAGCTTGTCTTCTTCATCAAGAGAACCAAGCTTTGTTATTTCAGCTCCAAGCTTTGAACAACAATAACGTACTATAGTAATTGTGATATTTATGTAGTTTCATGGGCAGAGAAAAAGAAGAAGAAGAGAATTAATAGGAAGCAAAGAGGGGATCACTAGTGACAGTTTCGTTCATCTTTTATAGCTTATAGTCCCTTTTACATTGTTTCATCTCTTCAAGCCCCTTGTGATATTTTTCTATATCCCCTTCATAACTTTCTTTCTTTTTTTAAACGTACATGCTTTTAATTAGCTAGTTATTTTCACAAATATTCTAGGATATTTGGAATAATATAACAAGTTATTAATTGCGATTATATATATATAAATAGTTTACTTCTCTCTTGTGATCCTCCAGATCATATTAATTAAGATTATAAATAATTTTTTTTTTCATTTACGAATTTCTTAATTTTAATATAAATAATCAATTTTTGATGTAATCAATAAAATAAATTTAATATGATACAATCCGTATAATATCACTTAGTGCTAAATATATATATATATATATATATATATATATATATATATATATATATATATATATATATATATATATATATATATATATATATATATATATATATATATATATATATATATAAGACTGATCAAATGAGCTTCTGGGAAGAGTACCAAGTTTAATTTCTACTAAGGTTGGCAATTTTTAATACCATCTCAATAAACAATATCACACTACCTCTAATTAAACGGATTTAAATTTAGAATAAATAGGTTTGAGCCATAAATAAGTCAGTCCATTTATGACACGAAAAAAATTAGATTTAAATGGATTGACCTGTTTAACTTGCGAAATACATTTATTTAAATATGTTAACAGAAGTAGTACATGATACAAGTAAGCAGATTTAAAAATATTTATTCTCTCTTTATATATATATATATATATATATATATATATATATATATATATATATATATATATATATATTGTCACTTATGGAAGTCCAAGTTTGCGATTTGAATCATTTTATATTTAAAAAATATATTTTTTGAAATTTAGATAATTAATTTTTTTTCAACAAATATATTTTTTTTAAATTTAATTTATTAAACGAGTTACACGAGTCAACCTGTATAACTTCGTTAATAAATGTGTTTATATTTGGGTTTAATATTTTGATACGATGAATTAAACGGATCGTTTTTAGATTGACTATTTTTATATTATACATGTGTCTCGATATAATATGATTATGCAGATACAACAAAAATTGCTAGCCTTAATTTCTACTAAACACACTCTTTGGGAGACTCGACGAATCTTAACTGTAATTAAGTTTTGAATTAATATTAATTCCACCGTCATATGGGAATGGAGATACTGAGTGATTAAAAAAAATTGTAATACTCTGTATAATATATATTATATATCCTTAAAGATAACATGTAATGAACATGATCTCTGCAGTTCAGAGGCAGTAAAAGAACGTGGGTTTTTCTTGTCTGGATCTTATTTATGATGATATTAAATTATATTCGTTATACATCTAGAAGTCATGTTCCTACTTTCTTTATGGTCGTACTATTGTTATTTGCCTTTTCATTTTCCCTCAACTCTATCTGAATGCTAAATACAACCTTTTCTATTTTATTATTGTTGGTAGTTTAACATTTCATCATGGTGAAATTGTTAAATGGTCAAAATCAGTCCACCTAATAACCTTTTTTTTTTCAATACAGGTTGTGGCTTAATTGGTGTATTTAAACTTAATTCTATGTGGTTCTGACTTCCAACTTAAATATTTTCTTTAAAATTAAGGAAAAAATTATAAAAATTATTTTTTAATAAAATTAGATGAAATTTTACAATATATATACAGTACGACTAACATTCACTCTAAAATGTCAGCCAAAAAAAAAAAACTGAAGTTAATATTTACAACAAGCAATTAATGCATAAATAATTTATCATCACAGAGTGATTTTGTGAATTTAGCTATGCTGCAATATCAATCATAGGTTTTGAGTTTTATGACATGAATACCCCACCCAATTTGAACTTTTTTATTTTGGGATATTTATTTTGATGCACAGAAAATATTTATAAGAAAATAAAAATATTAAAATTAAATGCATTGGCATATAATAACTCAGAGAGTCATTGACAGTGTTCCTAAAGAACAGTTAAGTGGAAGTTGAGGCCTAATTGTAATGTCTCCGTATAATATAGGTGAAGGCAAAGCATAGGCCCAAACATGTGCACGTTTGGCGTGCAAATTAATATACTAGCAAACATATGTCGTTGGGCTTTTTTAAATGAGAAAGCCCAGTATAGTCAGGGACGCATATTAGGGCTTGCAGAAAAGCCCATGAATGAAATAATAACTCCTGCTTTTTTTTTTTTTATCAAAAGCTATTAAATTATATTTCATGTGAAATAAAATATTTTGCAGGTCAATAAGAGAGATCACTCAACTTTCAAAATACCTTTACATAAGATTACATAATAATCACTAAAATCGCTCTCCATTTACTCTAAATAGAATAATCACTCACTTTATGTAAACTGTGACAACAGGTGGTATCAAAAATCTAAATAGAATTGATTGAGTATTAAGTCAAGTCAAAACACTTCTTGTTAGCTATTATAAGTATAAAAGAACTCATTTAAAATCATTGTCCTTAAATTAGGACAATAATTAGACAAAGTTTTAAACATAGGACAAATCAAATTAGGATATCCAAATTTATTATTGTCATTCTTTATCGCGAACCAAAAATTTAATATGAGAAAAGGCCACCATTGTTGTGACATATAATACCTCTATAATAAAATTCATGAAAAGGGTAGAGTAAAAACCCACAAAATTCCCACGTAGAAGAAAGAAAAAATATAAGAACAAATATAGAGAACGTTGCTAGAGCTATTATTGGAAAAGTAATATGACGATAGCTCCAAATCTATAGCTTGGCACAATTTTCAGTAAAGAAAAGAGGAGAGGCTTCATAAGAAATTGATATCCGTTCTTTAATAGGTATAGCTTAGTTGTGCCTTTCAATCATAATCTTTAACTCTGTTTGCACAGAAAAATTGGTGACCCTAGCTTGCAAGTTGTTTTCGAAGCTCAAATGTTTGTTAATGAGCTGGTTTATTTCATGAAAAGTCCGCTAACTGATTAAAACTGCTGGAGGTGATTTTACTATGTACGGAAAGAGAATTTTTCAGAGATCCGTCATATTTACATGTACAGTAGAATATATGCGTTAAGTGAGAACATAATAAAAGTTGAGAAGTGAATCTTAATAGAAATCACTAGTTATTAACAGACAATTTCTAAATGACTATAAAGGATAAGAAATCTACAATTGCAGTCCCAACAACTCATCCAATCAATTAGCTAAATCAATTCAATCAATGAATCCAATCAATCAAATCAATAATTAACAAATCAACATTCAACCACATTCCTCTTTTAGACAAATTATTAATTTTTTTTAAGCAATCAACAACTTTACTTATAAAGTAGTGTTCAGGTCCTCTAAGTTGCAGCCTTCGTGTATAAGAGCAAAAAGTGATCTTAGGTGTGATCCCAATTGGAGGAGTATTAAGGTGCTTGATTGTAAACACTCAAGCCTTCCGTACAAGCGAGAACCCTAGCTTAATGTGGCAATTCACGCTTGAGGAATATTATTAAGATTTTAAGCGTGTACTTCATCTATTATGAAAAAAATAGTCATTAAAAAAATAATAAAATAATTAATTTACTTTTTTATTTTTTAATTATGAAAGATATTTTTTAAATTTATATTATAATTAAGAAAAGTCTTTATGACAACTTATGACAAAATTATTATTACCTTAAAAAAAATAATTTTTACTTATTGACTATTTTTTTTAGAACAGATGGAGTATTTCACTAAGGCTTTTTTTTTTTTTTTTTGAAAATCTCCCAAATTAATTAGGCTCTTCAATCCCAACAATATTCAATAAACTCATTAATAGTCTGCTAGAAAATTTTTTAGGTAAACTGAATTTATTACTTCACTTATATATTAATTCAACAGAAATATGACACGTCAATTAATGATGTTACATCACTCATAAATTATAATATCATTAATTGATGAGGTTTAATTTTATTAAGTTAATCTATGGATGATGTTGCATCATTAATTGATGTATTATTTTTCTATTTTATTAATTTATAAGTGACGTAGTAAAATTAATCTACCTAAAAATTTCTCAAGCCTCCTGATGTTTTGACAACTGACTGAAAATTATAAGAACACGTGGGGTCAACAGCAAACGATGAGTTGGAAAATGGAAGTTATTAGGCACACCAAACCATTAAGCTATCTTTTATTAATATTGATGGATTTTTTTTTTCAATTTCATGGTTTTTATTAATGTAGTCTATGATTAATTAATATAAATAATATTATATAAATTTATTTAAAATACATTAGGCAAAAGAAAAGTAAAAATTTTAATTTATCATTTTAAATGATAATGAGCACAATTAAATACCAATCTATTAAAATTCCCTTTTTTTTCTTTTATACAATTCATTTTTGGATAAATTTATTTAATTTTATTTGCATTACTAAATTTATTTAATTTTATTTGCATTACTCCTCAATAGTGCTCAACTGCTCATAGAGTATTCATTGACAAATTCCTTTAATTAATTATATTTTGACCTAAATTTGAATTGTAATTTATACTTAATCCTTTAAAAAATTTGGCAAAAAAAAAGTTAATACTTTAAAAAATAATTTCCATATTATTGAACAAAATTTAATGAAGAAAGATTTTATAAATCTTCTAAAATAATAGAAAGATTATTGATTCCAGGGTTTACTTTACCTAATGAGTGCTTTTGGATAGATGTGGGGAGGAATTGTCCGAGAGGAAAAGATAGCAGCCTAAGCAGCACCACCAAGATGTTTAAATAATAAATACTCGTTTTCCTTGAATTCATGGTATGTTGTTTTGGCAATAAAACGACAAATCACATGTTAAATTGTTGATAGAGTTGTCATTTTCTAGCAAATAATGTCAGTTAAAATGTCATGTCGTTAGTGTCAGCCCACAAGTTGTCGTTTGATTACATGACAATGCCCAAACTATTGGAAATTTATGGATCAAACAACAGGAATTGGTTATAAAAAATCCTGATTAAAAGAAACCGCCATTCACTTGTCAAGATGAAAATCCCAAATTGATTAAATGAGAAAATGATATATGGCTATTTTGTTAAACTCTGGCCGAACTAGAAAATTTAGGAATCAAACTATTTGTCAAATTTAGATGATTTATTTTGGTTTGATTTTTAATGTATTTAAATAATTAAAAGCTTAAATTGTAAAGGTTGAGAATCAAACACAAAATCTCCATAAAAACTTTTAATGCACTTTCTACTATACTAAGTAATATTTTTGTGATTTTTCTGAAATTATATATTTAATTATGATAAATAATTTAATTATTTTTTAGAAAAAATAATTTAGACTTCATTCAAATCGAGAGATTTTTAAATCTATGCATTCAATAAATCTATGAATTGTGAAATTCATAAATTTTAAGAATTTCATTTTTTGAATTGATTATAAAATCAGTGGATTATTAGAGATAATCTTAAAATTAAAAAAATTAGAAAAAATTGTCGATTTTAGGCTTTCCCACTTAGGATATGAGAAATTAAAACATTCAAAAATAAAGGATTTTGGAAGGTGAGAATTTTTCAAAATATATAAATTTTGACAATCTTTTGAATTGTCAAACGATAAATTTAATTTAAATTCATAAATTTTATAAAATCCCTCATAACAATAAGAGACCTTAGTTTTTAATTTTTTTTTTTGCCAAACAGACTTTAGTTATTAATCTCTTTACAATTTGACAAATAATATTTATTATTTTTTAATAATTATATTTATTAAATTTAATGTATCTCAAAACTAATAAATTAATAATATGATAAAATTATATACAAATAACATAATTCTTATCAATATAAATATTACAATTCAAAATTATATTTCAAATATTATTTAATAAATTTGTTAATTAATATTTATCTAATTAATTTATTTTATTTAGATATATTTTTATTTATTATAATTTTTAATTTTTAATATTAATTATAAATTATTATATATAATTTTTTATATATATATAATTTAATTATCAATTAATTTTGGATTGAATTTTTTAATTTCTAGTCTTCTATTTTCATTAATTTTAAAATCGGAAATAGCATGAAAAGATATACCTATGCATTTACCGTGTTCTATCATAATTAAAATGTACCGTACGCGTAATCGAAACAAAACAAGGAATGAAATGACAAGAATCAGAATAACCTCAACTTCCATTACCAGTATTGTTAAGTCGTGCAACAAAACCCTAATGAACCGGAGCATTTTACAAATTACTACTTCAAAGGAGGGTAAAAAAGTAAAACAAATGTAAAAATAAAAAACAAAAAAAATGACAACTTAAAAAATTTCAAAAGAAAGGAAATGGGGCCAGCAGGCTGTGACTGTCTCTGTCTCTTGCAAGACCCTCAATATATGTGGGTCCCCATCTCCATCATCACTTTTGTTTGAACTTTGAATTCACCGAAACGCAGGCACATTCTCCAAATCTTAAGCACACTTGAGAGTCATTTCTCTCTTTTCTGTAATTTGTATCTTTTTACCACGAAAGAGGAGTAATAGAGAAAGAGTAATGGCCTCAAGTGCTTACAGAAATGGCACTCAAAAAGGAGTAGCAGCAAAGCCTATTTCTGCAAATCTAAAATCATCTTCTTTTAAATCAAGACTCCATCCTGCGCACTCATCGGGTGTCGTTCTTCGCCGTAGTAGCCCTGGTTCATTCGGCCCAAACGCCGCCGGCGATGATGGAGGTTACTTCCTTTTTTTTTTATTATTTCTTTCTTGAATCAGCTCATTTTTTAGTTGGATACAGTCAACGACGCGATCTACAAGCTTGTTCGCTATTTAATATTCTCATCTGTATATATTTATTTGGATAATGTGGTTGTGAATTGTGATTCCACAGGGCTTTTATTTTTAATTTTACGCATTAGTACAGAGCATCAATTGCTTTTGTAGATTGAACTTTCTTTAATGGCGGCAATTCAATTTAATAGTTGCAAATGATAGTGATCAACTTGTTTTTTTTTTTTTTTTCTTTAATAATGTTGATTTAATGGTTTGGGAATTGTGATAGTACCTGGAAGAGTTCGAGTAGCAGTAAGGCTGCGGCCGCGAAATGCAGAAGAGTTGATCGCAGATGCTGATTTCGCCGATTGCGTGGAATTGCAGCCAGAGGTGGTTTCAGCCTCACTAATTGCCATTTTGTAATTTGTACATGCAGCGCTTATTTTGTGTTTTTGTTCTGTCTCAGCTCAAGAGATTGAAACTACGGAAGAACAATTGGGATGCAGACACTTACGAGTTTGATGAGGTCCTCACGGAATTTGCATCGCAGAAGCGTGTCTATGAAGTTGTTGCTAAGCCTGTTGTGGAGGTTTGTTGTTTTTGGTATATTTCTTCTTATTTTCTTCGTAAGGCATCTTTATATTTTAAATCAAATTTTTTATGTGTTGATTGAATTCACATCAAACGTAGGTGAATCATTCAGCAATGCTACAACTCTTTTGTCACTAAGCATTATATATTATTTGTTTTTTTGTTTGTTTGTTTTGTTTCTGCTAACTGATGTTAATATTCATTCTTCTTGCCCATGTTCTCTTCAAAGATTCTGACCAACAATTTTGACTAATTTTTTTAGAGTGTTCTGGAGGGTTATAACGGGACTGTAATGGCATATGGTCAGACTGGTACTGGAAAAACTTTTACTGTTGGACACCTGGGAGATGATGATACATCTGCTCGTGGGATCATGGTTCGTGCAATGGACGACATTTTAGCAGATGTTTCTTTGGAGACTGATTCTGTATCAGTCTCATATTTGCAGGTTGTTAGGCTGTAGTTGCATATAAGATGATTATGTTGTTATATGAACTCTTTTTCTCGTAATCTGGCCATGTTTGCTTTAATATGGTTAACTTCCCTCTTCTTCTTCTTCTTCCTTTTTTTTTTTTTGAAAAAAAAATAATGTTGATCTCCAGAATAGCTAATGTTCTTCTTAACATATATGCATAGCTTTATATGGAGACCATCCAGGACCTCCTCGATCCAGCTAATGATAATATTGCCATTGTGGAGGATCCCAAAACGGGTGATGTTTCACTACCTGGAGCAACCCTTGTAGAAATCAGGGACCAGCAGAGTTTTGTGGAGCTGCTAAGATTAGGAGAAGCTCACAGAATTGCTGCAAATACAAAATTGAATACTGAATCTTCTCGTAGCCATGCAATTCTAATGGTGAGTAACTCACTCTTTTATTATTTTTTTTAATGCTCATGTGTCAACTTTCCAT
Organism: Reutealis trisperma; assembly: GCA_947687605.1. Classification (NCBI taxonomy): domain Eukaryota; kingdom Viridiplantae; phylum Streptophyta; class Magnoliopsida; order Malpighiales; family Euphorbiaceae; genus Reutealis; species Reutealis trisperma. The sequence goes on along the minus strand of CANTUT010000033.1, from coordinate 1,966,283 downwards.
GGTAGCCTATTTGATGCATGCTTAAATCTGTTAGTGCAGGTTTATGTTAAGAGATCGGTTGCAGGACGAGAAGATTCCTTTTCAAGTGAAGTTGATAATTCCTCTCACTTGGTTAAACCTGTGAAGCCGCTTGTTCGGAAGAGCAAGCTGGTTCTGGTAGATTTGGCAGGTTCAGAACGTGTTCACAAGTCAGGTGCATATCAGAACTCATGATGTTTTAAAATTACCTTCAATTTTCTCAGTATCTAGGTTTTTAAGAGCTGCCTTAACATATTAAACGCCCTTCTTATGTCTGCATGTCCAAGTGAGAGGTAAGAAAAGTAAATGTGGAGGATAGTTGTGTATGAGTCTTCAGTTCTTTTAAAAATTTTATTGAAGATACTTGCTTGTTCAATGTGCCTGTCAGATATGTTCCTCTATTATGATGATAAGAAGCGGATGTCTTCTTGGGAACCAAATGTGTTATTTTAGGATAATGATTTTCCATGTTTGTATACATTTTCATTCTACAAGCTTAGAGATTTTCAAGGCATGATGTGCTTTTGGTGATCGAGATTTTCCTAATTTTGTCTTGGTGTTTTTGGAGTTAGTACTTAAAAAGTGTTGTGAACTTATCTTCTCTCTTTTTTTTTTTTTTTTTTGCCAGGAAGTGAAGGGCATATGTTAGAAGAAGCTAAGTCTATCAATCTCTCACTTAGTGCATTAGGGAAGTGCATAAATGCACTGGCAGAGAATAGTGCTCATGTGCCAGTTCGTGATTCAAAGCTTACTAGGTTACTCAAAGATTCATTTGGAGGTGAGATGCCTTTCATGTTTGTGCAAGTAAACATATGTTTAGGCTTCAATATGATCTGATTGAGCCAGTCTGTCAGATGTTCTATTATCAGAAGACGTGCTATGATAAAGACTAATTCTAATATATCAATGTAACATACAATTATCTTGTAATTTCTTATTCCTGATCTTCATAAAGACCAACATATATTTTGGTTTATAATGTATGATTTCACCTTCTTTCCCTTAATTTGTTAAAGTCAAAAGACTTATTTTGTAGTATGTATTATGCTTCACATTTCATCATATTGCAGGCTCAGCAAGAACTTCATTAATTGTCACCATTGGCCCGTCACCTCGCCACCGAGGAGAGACTACAAGCACTATATTGTTTGGACAAAGGGTAAACTGTGTTACTTTATAGTTTTTAGTGTATGCACTTGTGTTCTTATGATGAATGTGTGTGGAAAGATTTGTTGGGAATTATATATTGAATCAAGTAACATTTTGTGATTGTATTTGTTACCTATGTATCTTAGGCTATGAAGGTTGAGAATATGTTGAAAATAAAGGAAGAGTTTGATTACAAAAGTTTATCTAGAAAGCTTGAATTACAAGTGGACAAGCTCATTGCAGAGAATGAAAGACAGCAAAAAGCTTTTGATGATGAAATTGAAAGAATAAATCAAGAAGCAGAAAATCGTATTGCTGAGGTTGAAAGGAGTTTTGCTGAAGCCTTAGAGGTAAATTATACTATTTTCATATGCCTGTAAACCAAAGCATAGTTTGTATTGTGAATATTTGAATCATTATCGGCATGCATGCTTATTCATTTGTCAAGAAAATGGTAATAGCTGAAAGTGTAGCTTGCTGTGGCTGATGCTTTTTGCTTATGTGGTCCAAAAAAATAACCTTATGCTTTTACTTTGGGGTTTATTTTAAATTCAGATTGTGAAGAGAACATTAGAAATGAAAGAGATAACTAAAAATTGATTTGGCAAGGAGGTTATTTGGATCAGATTGAGGCCTCAGTGTTTCAACTACTATAATCTTTTTCTTGACACATTTTTCATGTTTGGTGTTATTGTTTGCAGAAGGAAAGGCTAAAGTGCCAGATGGAATATGTGGAATCAGTGAAGCAGCTGGAGGAAAAGATGGTGGCCAATCAGAAAAAGCATGATCACAATGGCTTCATCAATGGAAAATGTAATGTAGAGGTATTCTTTCATTATTATATTATTACATCCCTGTTGTTTATTTTATTTATTCTTCTGGTCATTGACTGGTTCAATATTTGCAATGTGACCACAACTCTTTCTCCATTTCCTTCTTCCTTTTTTGCAGGTGCCAGGTGCTTCTCATTCTGAGGAAGTTACTGAGGTAAAAAAATTGCTTCAAAATGAAATTCATCTAAGAAAGACAGCAGAGGAGGAAGTCAACAAGCTTGGAAGTCAGTTAGAGAATTTTATGCAATCTGTGGTATGGATTTATGTGGTTATGAATGGTGTTGTAATAGTGTTTTCTGGCTTCTGCTAATTTCTAAGTTTTGATTTTTTTTTTCTGCTAATGCTACCTCTTCCCATCCATTTTCTGAACCAGCAAAAGAAAAGAAACATTCATCTTTGTATTCATGATATATGAAGGGTTCTTTTCATGCATTAGGTAGGTGGAGATGCAGAGGTTGTGAAGCTTCACAGAATTCTGGAGGATGAGGCGCATAATAAAAAGAAACTAGAGGAAGAAATTATGATTCTACGAAGTCAGTTATTGCAATTGACTCTTGAAGCTGATCAGGTACTTGGTTTAGACGTTAGAAATGTTAAGCAATCTCATTTTGCTTATAGTTGACTTTATTGTAATTATTTACTTTCATTTGGCTTGGGAGTGTTTGAAAAGTTCTGGTTTTTGTTTGGTTATGAGATATAGCATTCTTGTCTCTCAGAAGCCCTAGGACATTTGCACGGATATCAAAATTCCTAGATATTAACTCTGTTTACTTTGATTTTTTGTTTATAGACAAGGCGATATCTTGACAAAGGTGGATCTGGAAATGCTTTTGCTGGTTTAGATTCTTTTATGTCTCAAATTAGGCATTCCCACTTTAAAGATACTGTGAATGGACAAAAGGCACCAATGGCAACACTTTTTGAACAAGGTAATAAAAATGTTTGCCCAAAATAATATCATAACTTTTTAGTCCCCAGTTTTCTAATAATTTTTATGATCAACAAATTTGGACAGTTGGATTACAAAAGATTTTGTCATTACTCGAGTCAGAAGATGCCAATACACGAATTCATGCGGTAAAAGTGGTGGCTAACCTAGCAGCTGAAGGTCATTAATTCTCCCTCCAAACCCAGACAAAAAATTGTTTTTCTGATTTCTGGTCAATTTACCTTTCTCTCTTGCCCCTTGTTTGCAAATTATGTCATATTCTCATGCCTGATAAAGACTCTCCTCTAGAATGCTAAATTGTTGATCAGCTGATGTTATGCCTCTGACCTAGTTAGATAGAATTACTATTTTCATTGTTGATGCAGTTACATTGTTGGATTTTTCTCCCTTGAGCAATAGCTCAGGTGTGATGCTATCTGTTACTTAACTCATATCTGTTATGTATGTATGAAGCAGAAGCAAATCAGGAAAAAATTGTTGAAGCTGGCGGCCTTACTTCCTTGCTGATGCTTCTTAGAAGCTTTGAGGATGAAACTGTTCGCAGAGTTGCAGCAGGTGCAATTGCCAATCTTGCAATGAATGGTAATTATTACTGGGTTTTTTCTCGTCTTCAAGAGTCGTTCAAAGCTATAGCTTGAGGATTGCAATGTCACTCCATTTCTACCTATATTTTGTTTTCTATAATGTTTTTACAGAAGCAAATCAAGAGCTTATTATGGTTCAAGGGGGTATCAGTTTGTTATCTATGACAGCAGCTGATGCTGAGGATCCTCAAACTCTCCGCATGGTGGCTGGAGCTATCGCAAATCTGTGTGGAAAAGGTATCATGCTCCATTCTTTATCATCTATTTTTTCCTCATTTTATTCTTTTTACCAATCCTTTTAGTGTTCCTAACCATATATAAGAAAGCAGAAAGAATTATCGGAGCTTCATCAAACAGGAATATGAAAATGAAACACCAAGGACTTTCTGTAATAAAATTTGTATTTCTGAAACCATTATCTGACAATGCTTAATTATAATTTCCGATGCTTTATGCTAATTTCTGAAGCATGTACACAAATTAAATTTGCCATTGGCAGAAACATGTTTGCTGCATCTATTAATTTATCACTTCTTGGTTAAGTCTTTACTGAAGACATGTTTTCAAGTTTAACTGGATCCACACCATTCTTGCATAGAATTTTCCTTTTTTTTTTTTTGGGTATCCCCATGGACCTTCAATGCCCCTGCAGATAAGCTACAAATGAAACTGAGGACTGAGGGTGGGATAAAGGCCTTGCTAGGAATGGTGAGATGCGGGCATCCTGATGTTCTTTCCCAAGTTGCACGTGGGATCGCAAACTTTGCCAAATGTGAGTCACGCGCATCCACCCAAGGTTAGTTCTCTGTGTCTGATCCCTGCAATTGTTACATCTGGAGTCTTAACTGAATCAACTTTAGCCCGAAGCCTTCCTACATATTACAGCAGCACTACAGTGGAATTAATACACAGATGAAGCCATGGGGTTGTAGCATCACATGGATTTGTTTGAGTCAAGTTTAGTTTGCAGTTGCTGTTTAAAAATCATTAGAAATGATGAACTATATATGACATTGACATAAGATTAACACGCCACAGGAATAAAAGGTGGGAGATCCCTTCTTATAGAAGATGGTGCACTTTCATGGATTGTACAAAATGCTAATAATGAAGCTGCACCAATCAGACGCCACATTGAGCTCGCTCTTTGCCACTTGGCACAGCATGGTAAGTGTTACAGTGATCCTCTTTCCCATTGAGAAGAATTCTTTTGAGCACATTCCTTGAAACACTATATTTTTCTTAAATTTCAGAGGTAAATGCAAAGGACATGATCAGTGGAGGTGCACTATGGGAGCTTGTCCGTATCTCACGGGACTGTTCTCGGGAGGATATAAGAAGTCTTGCTCGTCAAACTTTGAATTCAAGCCCTACCTTCAGAGCTGAAATGCGACGTTTACGGATAGAGTGTTGACTTAGGAGTAATTTCTCGAAGTGACTATAATAGGGTTTGTGCTGAGGAATCTCTTTCCCGATTCTGTATAGATTTGCAGAGTTGGGGGGCTATTATTGATTCTTGATGCTGAATGAGAAGCAAATTATTAAGTTGAAATCCTGTCGCAAATTTTGTGTGTAGAGCCAGGTCTGGTTTTGTAATCTGTTGTAATCATTTCCTATGATGAGCTAGCATATTAGTATTTTTTCCTAGATACAGGAACAAAAGGTAGAGTGAATGAGAGAGAGTAAATGAAATGCTGGAGTAATGTTTTGTAGCTGAAGGAGTTAGCTGAATTCATTGTATGGCCATGGCTTAGGTTGGAGCTGGCTGAATTTCAGGCTTCAGCAGATTTGTAAATTGATTCCTAACAGTAATAGTAATCAGTATCTGAAATTCTTCAAAATTACGTAAAATTTCATTGAATATGGCAGGCACAGATACAGTTCTCTAGGAGTCCATGGGCTCGCTGGGCCCATTATTTCTGGACAATTAAAACTGAGATATTTGTTTGGGCCTATTAATTTTTGAAAGCAAGATTTTTGTCACGGAGTGCTTATTACCTGAGGAATGGATTGTCTTAATATAGAAGGGCGACAAACAGTCGATGGCTGGCTCTGGACATAGAGTTAGGATACTCAAAAACATTTAATATGATTTTACCTTGATATTTTCTTTTTATCCAAAAATGAAATTAAAAAAAATCTTTTTTACTATTTTCCCCCCTTCCCTCGCTCTGTCTATGTAGGGAAGAGATAATCTTTAACTGTAACGCTTTGGACGTCTTAACTGAACCTATTTAACATATGTAATGTTAATGTACACAGCAGATGTAGTTTAAAGACATAAGTCTATATACAATATAGATAATAGATGGCAATTTGAAATTTTCTCATCAATATTTTAAAAAAAAAAAAAAATCACTTAAATGAAAGTCTAAGATGGAAACTCACCTCAAATTAATATTTGGGCATTTTCAAATTTAGGCCAATGATCAATATTTTTATCTCATTGAGTCAATTTGTAAAAATTTAGGCCAATGATCAATATTTTTATCTCATCAAGTCAATATGTAAAATAAAAGTCCATTATATAAATAAAATCATTTATCATTTGAATATATTTTCTTTATTAATTTACATCAAATAGCTTAACACGAAAATATGAAAATAATATTTAATTTAAAATATGAATTAAATTTTCAACTTTACGATATTAAAATTATTTTCAAACTCATGAAATTATTATAAGTTTGAATTTTAATTAAAAAAAATTATACTTATATCTTTGAATAAAAAGGGGAATAGGGGAAGCTAGCTAGCAAAAATGAATAATGATCGAGAAGGTGATCAATACACAACGTGACATTAATTGAGAGGTTTAAATTAATTAAGAAATGGATGAGAAAAGGGTCCATATAAATCAAATCAAATCAAAATCCTAGTAAAAGGGGGGTGTCAATGAAAGTGGGACTTTTTTTTTTTTTTTTTTTTTCTGAACACTCAACTCAACTACATATACAAACCATATGCAAATGTTTACAGATAAAAAGGCAATGGAAGGAAAGTAGAGCCCATTATTATTATTATTATTATTATTATTATTATTTGGGTTTTCAAAATTTGATATAATGCAAAGAACAAGTTGGAAGTGGGGATTGGATTGGATTGCCCATGGCCTAAACACATCATTTTGGTAGCTCATTCTCATGGCCATAGCAAACTGAAAAAGAAAAGAAAAAGGCAAACATAATAAGAGTGGAGTCCTAATATTTTAAATTTACATTTAATCATTGAAGAGTAGTTCAAAGAATCAAGATGTGTTTAATCATGAACAACCAGAATAGTATTTTCACAAAGTACAATAAGTATGGTCCACCTAATAATCACCCTCCAACTTGTACAAAATCTAGGTAACATATTAAATATTATATTTTCACATGATTTAAAACCTTGTACACACACTCACTTCCCAAGCATCCATATATTTATATGCATGGTAAAAACAAAAAGAAAAATGCTCTAATGTATATTTGTCAGAAATTAAAGTAAATCTTATTTTTATTTTATTTTATGAAAAAATATGAAAAATCACAATTTTTTTATTTTTCATAAATTAAATTTTTTTATTTTTTAGTTGCGAAAAAATTTTAATTTTAAGAAAATATAATTTATCTCGTGCAAAATAGTAATTTTATGAAAAAGTTTCTAAATTAACTAAAAAATAATTTCATATTTACAAAAAAATGACTTTTTTACAAAAAATTATAATTTTTTTATATTTTTCATAAATTAAATTATTTTCTCATAAAATCTATAAAAAATAAAGTATTGTACTTTGTTTTTAAAATAAAGTAAACTAAGAATTTATTATATACAGAGAGAAAAAAAAAAGAAATTTAAAGAGAAATTAGGAAGAGGAAGATAAAATTACAACTTTATTAATTCATTGAAGGAGGAATATATATATATATATATAGAAATTAAATGGGTTCAATAATTACTAAATAATGAAGAAGAAGACATAGAGGAGAGACTTTCTCTTACACATCATTAATAAAAGTTCGGCTTAAAAAAAAAAAAAAAGGTTCATACTGTTAATGAATATCTTAATTAAAGCAGAGAAATATTCTAAGAAAAAACATGACACGAAGCTGTAAATGAAATCAAATCTCAACAGTACTACGGTGAACAAGATCAAATAGAGACAATAAATAAGGATAAATAAACTAGTGCATATATGTATACGCCCAACAAATTTCTACTAATTATTAAACTCAATCTCTACTGGTACTGCTGCAGCCTGCTACTAATTAAGAAAGAACTCTGAGAATTCCTGAACAAGAAAAGAATTAAACTAACCCATGAAAATAAAAGAAGGATCTATTAATTAATAGTAATATAGTGTAATAAAATTTCAATGCAAAGAAAAACGGTTAGGGTTTTCAAGCGAATCAAGAGTAGTTTTTTTTTTTAAAGAAGGAATAATAATAATAAAAAGAATTCAGAAATACTTGCCTTATATATGTTGATACACTTCGTATTGAGTTTGTGACAGTTTTGGGGAGAGAGAGAGAGAGTTTTAATGCTCGAGTTGATGTTGTGTTTGTCCTGCTTGTTGTAGGCTTTATGTGTATAAATGGAAGTGTAAGTTTGCCTCGAAAAGGAGCTTTTACAGAGCAGCGCACGTGTAAACCTATACCCAATGTTCATCTCTGTACCCACTTCCATAATGTTTAATAAAACCCTAACCACTAACTCACAACTCTGAATTCTCCATCAAATACAAACAAACAACACAACCCTAAGCCCATAACTTCCCTTTACTTTCTTCAAGTTATCATTTTGCCACTTCCCAGTTCCTACCCCCACCAACTCTCAAACACTCACTTAATACCAAATCATCAGGATCATATAATGTCTGTGAATACCCAAATTAAGAATCAATGGTGTAAAGGAAACACATTGTATAATACACTTACTACTCCTAATTAATTTTATCTTGTGGGAAAGAATAATTATAACAGTTTAAAGTTCAAATAATATATGCAGGTTTATGAGTAACTAACATAAAATAAGCATAAACTTTCCAACTTACAAAAAATACAAAATCCATGAAAATTTATGAATAACCTAAAGAAACTTTAATGTTTCCTTCTTGATACCAGAATCTAATTGAAACTTAATTTTTTTTTTTATTAATTTTAATGAAAGAACAAGACTTTGGGAAATATTTTAGCAAAGAAAGAAGAACCGTTATTTAACAGGCAAGTTCTCAGAACTGAAAACTTGAGAGAGATTGAGTAGAGAAAGAATTGAAAGGCCATCTTCTCTTTGATGATACATATATATATATATATATGGTATGTATATATGCTGCTTCATTTTTAAGCTAAACCAAACAAACCCACAAAGAAATTAATTAAAAAGAAAAGAAAAGAATTCATAAATTTGTACATCCTTCTTCAATCAAAGGCAGATGAATTACCATGTGATCGTCAACATCTTAAAAACATACCCTAACTGAACTTTTAAATGAGGGAGAAGAAGAAGAAGCAGAAGAATGAAGATTGATGAAATTTAGAAGTGAAGGAAAAAAAAAACCAAAAAAAAAAAAGACAGTTTCTTTAATGTTACTAAAAAGGCGCTGGGCGACCTGTGCCCCAGTAGGCCTCAGCTGGCAGTTGCACTGAATTTAGTAGATTGGGTGGCAACCCTTGAAAAAGGGATGGATTATTTGGATCTTGCATTAGCTGTTGTTGCTGTTGCTGTTGCTGTTGCGGTTGTCCGACAACTCCAGGTGAGCCTAAAGGCCCACTTCCAGGCACACCCACCTGTCCGTCCTCCTCTTCCAACGGCAACCTCTCATATGCGGCATTACCAAAAGAAGCTGCCATAATAACCACCGGTCCAGATGCTAAAAGTGGACCCACTACGCTCCCTCCAACCACTTGACCTTGCCCACCGGCTAAATATATAGTCAACCCGGATGCAGCTGGCGGGGCTGGAGGTGGTAAGAAAGATCCTGAAAGCGATAAAATCTCGAATCTTCCATGTAAAGTTACAACGGCGCCCGGAGAAGCCGGTTGTCTGAGAGTAACATTAGTAACAGTTCCGGTACCACTCAAAATACAAACCCCTCTTTGCCTTCGCCTTGCAAAAGTTGAAATACTGTCCATGATATCAGAGGCGTTAGCAATTTCTAAAACATGAGATCGAAGAGCATTGGCGCTATCTCTGGTGATTATGATGGGTGGTTTTGGCTTATTTTTGGAGCCGGCAGGTCTTCCTCTAGGTCTTCTTGACATTTCTCCTTCTCCAGCAGGAACTATTAGTTCTTTACCTTGAGAAGTAGTGATTTCATCGTACTCACGCTTTTGACCGCGGTGGTTTAGGCTGCCGACGTTACCACTTTGTTCATCTTCAGAATTCTGCTGTTGTTGTTGGAATTGATGGTGAGGATGTAAATGAAGATCTCTGGTGTGAAAAGGAGGTGGAAGAGGACGCCCATGTGCAGCTGCTACTGGATCCATCTAATAATTTGAATCAACAAATAAAACTTCAAAAATCAAATGGTGCTACTGATCGATCTATTTTATTCAAAGACTAAAACAGGGATTTCAAGAATAAACCAACCAAAATTTGAGCTAAATCAAGCCTATCTTTAGCCTTCATGTTTGGACGAGTATTGATATGTAAATTTAAGTGTTGTTGGTTAAGGGTTTGGAAGAAGAAGAAGAAGAAGGAAGAGGAAGAAGAGAGATTTGTTTCCTCTTTCTTTTTTTTTTTTTTTTTTTTTTTTTTTGGGTTTTGGGGTTTGGGCAGTAGTGTTGTTGTTTGATGGGTTTAGTTTTGGTAAGACAGCGTGCGCATGGGCGGTGTGTGGGTCCTACATTAAATCCTTTTTCTCTCTCTTTTGTCTCTCAGTACTATACTATGTGGGGTGGGTCCCTCAGCACCACCCCATGTTCTCTCCTTTCCTTTCTCCATTTCCTGTCTTAAAAAGCCTGCGCTTTTAGATCATTTTGTCCTTCCATTTTTCCTCCATCTTTCTTCTTTCTTCTTCACAATACATAAAAGCTTCTGCCATCGAATATATATATATAACCTCATCTATGTTAACTAAGGTCTTCTTTCTAGCTATAATGCTTAACTAACTAACCAACTTCATCTTTTTCTTCTTCTTCTTCTGTTTTTTTTCCCCCTTAACCGAAAGACTGGAGCTTACAGTATTTATATATATTAAAAAAAAAAAACTTTTCATGAGATAAAAGGCGTTATATCAATCTGAAAATGACAAGGTAAAGAAAGAAACTGATAAGAGTTAGAAAGAAGAGCTTAACGTACGTTCTTAGAGTTGTTGTTGTTCTCACTTCGCAGTCCAACCTAAGGCAAAATTCTTCTCAGCTCCTAGCGGTTAGCGGTTACAATATTTTGATTGACTGTCTTACTGGTGAATGGTCATTAGGGAACGGAAGAAGAGTGGCATTGTGGTATTTTGGGGGAAGAAGGAGGGTGGTTTAAGGGAAATAACAAGGGTGGTCCCATGTGGGTCATGGGAAATTGGGACGGACCCACCCGAACAAAATGAGTCAGGAAAGTCAGTGCGTGTCTTAAGGGCGACTCTCGATTCTAGGAATGCAAATGCATTGGCATGTTGATGTGTATGCTATTGTGGGGTCCATAATAAAATAGTAGAAAAAAAAAAAAAAAAAGCCGATCATGAGACGTGTCTCTTCCCTAGTTCCCCCTCGTAGCGGCCCTCCTCTCTGAAAACAAAGTGAGGATGACGGAACTCCTAGGCTCCTTAGTCCTTCGTCTGCTCAATTATAACAAATCCAACCTCTAATTATTCATTTCTCCATCCGCCAGTACTAATATATGCTCTTTATCTTTCTAAATTATTTTGCTCTAAATTGGAAATTTTGAATAACAAAGACCAGCAACGTCCTGAAATGTTGTTTTCTTTTTTCTTTATTTTTTGATGAGAATATTCATTAATTAAATGTTGTTGGAAACATAATTAGGATGGTAGATTGGAACATTGTAACAACACGATGGCCTATTGAAAATTTTGAAAGAGTATTAAATGCGATGAGCCAATTAATGCATCCATGACTCTACCGTTACTTTTAATGGATATCAAATTTTTTTAAGCCATCTATCACCTTATTTTTTCCACCTCTTAAAAAGAAATTCCCATATAAATTTAACCAATTATCTTTTTCACCCCTTAAAAAAAAATTTACATATAAATTTAACCAATTATTTAATAGATCATTCAAAAGTGTTAAATACTTTTTTTTTTATTTTTATTTATTATTTTTCCTCTTTTCATGATAATATATTAGTTGTATTAAATTTTATAAATTTATATTATTTATAAATCTAACTTATGTGTCGTTACGAAAATAGAAAAGAAATAAGAAAAAGTAAGAAATAGGATATATTTAGCACTTTTTATAAGTATAAATTAATTAATATTATGTTCTTTTTCATTTTTAATGGATTGCAACTTTCAATACAATGAAAAAAGCCAGGATCAAATTGAGTTTAGTTAGTAATATACAGCAGAAGAGATGAACGTCATATATATGGAAATATGTAATTGAATGTATATTTACAAGAAGAAACATTAAAACCAGATTGCAAGGTATATATACATATATGAAGTATGTGAATATACCTTTTTTTTTCTTTTTTTTCTATTTTTTATATAAATCTGATTTGTTTGTATATATACTATATATATTTTTTCGAGTTATTCTAAAATTCCAAGAAATTGGGCAAGCACAATAAGAAAGATGATCACAGCCGTTGGTTAGAGTGTAAAGAAAAGGAGAAGTGGCGAAGAACGAGAGTCAGTGGAATTTATAAAGGGACGTCAGGCAGCACCGTTGGATTTTGTCCCCAGCTTGAAAGCATCCAACTCATGCGCACGTGCAGAGCCACGGTCACGGAATATACCTGTCGCGGTGATGCTCTACTCTTGCTTTCAATTCAAGTACAGTTTTGCTCCCTCATTATTTGCACACCAAGCACCTTCATGCCAAAGTGAACTTTTTTATTTTATTTTTCTTGAATATTTTTATTTATAGTGCTCGAAAATATTTACCAATTCCTAGCTATTAAATTATTCAACTGTCTATTGAATGAAATATTTGTTTTATCTTTTCATTGTTAGAAATTTTATATTTTGCACTAAAAAAAAAAAAAAAAAACTGATTTGTGACGTCACCATCCATTAGAGTTTGAATAAAGAGAAGTAGAAAAAAGAAAAACAATGGAGAGGTGAAGGAAAGTGTGATAGAAGACAGAAAATAATTGCAGGGCCATATTGGTTTAACCGTGATAAGACAAATCAAGGCATGATTCCGTAAAACGTGGTCAATTTACCTTGTCCATGTTTTTGGTAATTATCTTTGTCTGAAAACTACTTCAATAGGGAATTAAATTCTTGCTATTTCAGATCTCTCTAGTTTTTATCAAAGAAAAATTATTTGTACTCGAATTATGACAACAGGTTGTCTCATTTTGAACATTATATTGATATCATATATAAATAATAAGGCATACAAAATGATTCCTTGGTGATTGATCTTGTTCTTCCAAAGGGTGATATACTTACAATTCCTTATATTGTTGGAAATTGTTTAAAAATTATGTTAGACTTAGTCTATTGGAATATTTTATTGTTCCTTTAATTTTTACTCAAAAATTTGTTTATTGTGTCCATAAAAATCTAATTTTAGTTGATTTTTTTTAGCACTTTTAGTTATTGTAAGCTCGTAAATGAACAACTTTATTGTGGAATAAACAGTGCAGAATTTTATTACAATTCTTTTCTAAAATATTTTTTTTCCCTATTTTTTCCAATATATTTATAGCTGAAATATATAATATGTCATTTTAACATTTACATCATTATCATCAAACTTGAATTTAAGATGAAGTAAAAAAAAATAAGATAATATTTGAGAGACTGTAATGAAACATAATATAATGCAATAAAATATTTTTTTAGTTTAAACATTATACTAAAAAAAAAAATTGATTATATTACATTAAATCTTATTATAATATAACAAATGTACTCTAAGTATTTTTCAGATAATTAAAACTAGGAACATTTTTATTACAATAACTTAGTATATGAAAATATATGAATTATTATGGATCCTATGGCATAGAGTTAATAAACAGTTAAAAATATTAGAGGTTGCGGTAGACAAAGGTAAGCATCTAAAAGTTATATATAGTAAACAAAGGACCAAACAAGAAAAAGCCATCTTGCAAAGTATGTTTTTATTTGATAAAGAAATATTTTAATGAGTTTAGACCTAGACAAACAAATTCTGAATTATATCATCTATAGGGTGGTCTCAAATTCAATAGCTATAAAGAAAAGAGAGGTTTTGACTGCATCGTCAATGGTGCTGTATGCTGTTGAATTACAAACCAAGGCATGTAGGCTTAAATGAGAGAGACGACAAGTAAATAAGTAGCGTGGGTGGCGCTGACACTTTTTTTTTTTATAAGTTAGCCTGACAATTCACAAACACTGCAATACACTATAATAGCACGAGCGGCATTTCTACTTTTCTATCGCTATAATTAGTGGTGGATCCGTGGGCGACTAGCAGTGCTTCCTTCAAAAAAATTTTAATATGTATTGAAAAATAATTTAAATATTTTAAAAAATAACTTTCATTTTCTTAAATTTTTTTAAAAAGTTTTGTATGGTCTGTCAAAATTAAAAGATTAAATTTTTGCTAATGACTATAATTATTATTAATTATAAAAATTCATATTATATACACATATATATAATTTTCATTTAAATTAAATACTTTCTCTTTCTATTTGTTTGCATGAATCATGAATGAAGTTGTCTGTTTATATGCTTACAGAGAATGCCATTGCTTTCTGCGGCTGAGGCCTTTAGGTATATATGAGGGTATGAAAATGAAATATCAAAACTATAACTAATGGTCTTGATGAGGAGACTTTGATCTATTGAGAGTTTACAAATTTGACTCTTTTATTATTGAAATTTATTTCTTATCAATATAGGATTATGATATATTGCCATTTATAATTGATATTATTATTTCGTAATTAGAAAAGATCTGATAGTGTGAAAGTACATTTGTATATCAGCCCACATCCTGGGATAGGTAATTAGATTTATATATCACACGAGTCCATTTGTGCACTGTATCAGCTCATTGCATTCAAATGCACTCCAGGTCTCAGCCCCTTTATCATTTTACCTCTTAATTCATTCTGTTTCTTCCATTCACTAATAACCAAGTAACCTGTTTTACCTTTGACCAAAAAAAAAAGGAAACCTGTTTTGCAATCATAATATTTATTAGAGTTGTTGGCTTATTTCTCACAAATATATATTATTAATCGAAGCAAAACTAGTTACGTACTACAGATAAATTAACCCAAGTCTTGATGAGATTAATCTTATTACTTTCTTTATTGTTTTAGAATAAAAGTGTGAATGTAAAGAATAACACATATTCACTATATTATATTTAATTAAATTAAAAATAAAAATTTCATCAATTTTGATTTAATGTAAATTACTTTTTATATAACTAATCTCCTAATAAACTAAAAAGAAAATATCATTCATCATAAATTTAAAAATTAAAGAAGTAATGAATCAAGTTTATAAAATATGTATACCAAAAGGAATATATATATATATTTGACAAAAAATGACTTCACATAAAGAGTCTCTATTTTTCTTTATATATAAATAAGAGAAAAAGTAAAACAGATTAAAATCTCTCTTTACATATATTCTCTCTCTATATATGTTCTCGACTCTCTATATTAGCTCACTAATTTGATCATTACAGACTTCCTAGAAGTTAATGATTCTCCTTTTTTCTGTTTACAACTTCTACTCCTTCAAAGGACCCTCCATCAATGTTGTATGTGTATATATATATATATACATATATATATATATATGATACGAGAGATGGGAACAATTATAAATGACTGTGCATGCAGTTATATATATGAGAGAAAATAATTAAATATAGATATATCAAACATATACATATATACACTATACAAATATATGTTGGTGATTTTTAAGTAAAAAATTTAGAAGTTATAAATTAATAAACACACTCGACTATCTTAATTAAATTAACGCAAATATAACATTCTCATTTATTTATTTAAGTCTAAAAATTAAAATAAATAAAAAATAACGAGTACAAAGGAGAAGAAGAATCTAATGAAGAAAGAGAGAGCGAGGGAGAGGGGTCACAGCGGGACAATCGGTCCGCCATCATCTCGTCTTCGCGTTACTTTCATACATCTCATCTGATTTGTAAGCCAACAAAACCTTTCTCTCTCTCTCTCATGCTACAAGCAAACAAAGAAAACTGCCTTAATATTATTTTTTTTTTAATTTAGAAAAAATGCACATATAGTGTGTGATTACTGAAATTAATTAACCAATCTGTCTCTAAAGAGTTGAGCTACCAAACAAAATAAAAGTTAAATATAAATGTAGAAAATAAAATTGAAATATAGTATATGGTTATGGTTATAATACAACAAAGCATCGTTTTCTTGAGCAGTCAACGCCAGCCCCCACCACGCTCCACTATTGCGTATAACCTTGAATTTGATAATCTCCTAGGATTAGTTAGGTACTGAAATCCAAGTCTTCCTCCCCTCATCAAATAGTTGTATTGTAATTAACCCTTTTAATTAAATCCCTTTGTTTTCTTCTTCTTTTATTCCTTAACCAAACTTTCTGTCATTTTCTTTTGCACTTCTCTCTTCCCACTACTGTTTTTGTTACCCCCAAAAAAAAGGGAAATAAAAAAATTCTTTATAAACAAACTTTTGGGTTTAATTTGTTAATAGATACGTATATAAATTGGGTCGAAACACACGTCCAAATATAATATAGTAGTAAGTGCATATTCTCTTAGATAATAAATTTAGAATTAATCATTCCCTCTCCAATCAGTAAAAAATAAATAAATAAAAGCCCAAGCTATTATGTATTAATTCAGTTTTCAATAATTTCATAACATAATATTATATATATACGGATTAAATAATAAAATTAGGTTTAATTCCTCCTCTCTTACTAAAGCAAAAAAATTATTTATTGATAGCCAATAAGAATGATATTATATCAACTGAGGAAATTTATGGTAAATTATTGGAAGACATTGTTATCAATTCGGATATAATAGAAATCATTAATTAATAATTGAATTGATTTGATACCGAATTCTACAAAAGTCTAGCAATAGTAGTAGCTTAATTATAAATTTGTAGTTAACCAGTTCAAACAAACGTTGAGTTCACGGGGGAATGCTGGACGCCGGGAAAAATAAATTATAATAATAATAAATAAATAAAAACCCTTAAATAAAGGGATAGCATGTTGAAATTAGTGGAGATAGCAAATTTAAATCTCCAAGAAACTAAGACATAGTCTTCCCTTTAGAAACAAGTACTACGAAAAATGCCAAAGAAAGGCGAAAAATCTGTTGGTAGCTGCTATTGCCTATTGCTAATGCAACAATTTAATTATCCTCCATTTAATAAACAAATGCTTCTCTCTCTTATTTTATTAAACAAATCAAACACTAAATATCCTGTCCAAGTTAAACAATTAATTAAGTAATTAAGCAAAAGCTAATGCATATATACAGTGATTATGGACCACACATCAAATTAAGAGAATAAATTAAAAAAAAAAAAACAGCATCAGTTCCATGTGAAGGACACCTATTGCTAGTAATTAATCTCTTGGAATCTTGCATAATGTTGCATGTTCTAGCTCTTTGAGAAGCCGCTAAAGCCTTTTTCTTTCTTTTTTTTTTTCCCATTAATAGTTGTTGTCCTCCATGAAATTAGGCCCAATTGAAAGTGTTTGAGTCTTCGATTAGTTAATTAATCAAAAATTAAAAGAGCATTTAGAATTATTTTAAACACTAAACAGCCGACCAAACTATCAGGTTCCCATGTGATTGACAGTGATCGATTTGGAATCATGTTTGTCATCCCTTTACCTGCTTATAATTATATATATATTACTATTAACACTAATTAATACAATTGCTAATGGGTTCCTTAATGTCAACGATTTCTTTTTCACTTTTTATTTTAATGTTTTTATATGTATATTTATTTTTTTTTATTTCTAAATATCCCGCATTTTTTAGAATGTTAAAAAAATATTTATTATTTTTTAAGTTTATATTTTTTTTATTTCTCTACTAAATGTTAGTATTAATTACCTTTATTTTTTTATATCAAAATTAAAAAGAAAAAATATTTTAATTTTTTATTTTAAAATTATGATAATTTAATAATTTTTTTTATTTATGTGCTCAAACTTTAAATAACAAATTTTTACGAATGCAGAGAGTATTTTAATGAATCCTCCCTTTATTCTTCCTTATATATTGTTCTTTAATTTCAAATTATATTTCAGTTAGGGACTAAATTTCAACCTCATTGACATGGCTCTTTCCAAAAATCATTTTAAAACAATTAATTAGTTATATATATATATATATATATGTATGTATAACACTGCAATGCAACGATATGAAAATCAAATTGATTAGTTAAAAAATCTAATCTTTTATTTTTAGAATCAAACATACATAAACTTCTAAAATTACTACACTATAATTCAACTAAAAGAATAGAGGTAACTTAAATGAGTATTGGTTAAGATTATGAATAAATTGAGTTTAATAAATTTAGATTTACTATTATTAAAATATTATACCTGACCAATTAGATAATCAAGTTTAAATCATTATGTATCTATATGTTTTTAGTGTATTTTTCTAATGTGAGATTGATTTTTAACACTCTTCCTTAAATGGCAACCGATATTTGACTTTGACGCTCAGTTGATCAATTGAAATTAAATTTATCCTTGTGAAATTAAAATTTGAATACAGCCACAACACCGGGTTACGAACCGTTGGAATTGGACATCCAGATAAATATTGGGTGAATTAAATTAAACCGCGCCAGATATTATTTGATATCATGATAGAAATTAAATTAAAATAATAGAAATGACTTAAATAGATATTAATTAAATCTATGAATGAATTAGGTTTAATGAGTTTAAATTAACTATTGTTAAAATATTAGATCTAACAAATTAGATAATTAAGATCAAATTATAATATATCTATGTGTTTTTAGTGTATTTTTTAAATGTAAGATTGATTCTTAACATAATCATCATTTTTTTTTTTCCTCCTTGGATTCAGTTGTAGCCACCAATCTGGTTATGACAGAAACAAATTATCCACTTAAATTAATGTTATCTATAGAATTTTTTAGCTGAGATTTGTTTAAGAAAGAGAGTTCTTATATTTAATTAAATTAGTTCCTACATATTTGGGAGTGCCTTATAATTAATAGAATTGGACAAGTTTTTATAAATTAAATTGGGCTGTAATTAAACAATCTATATACTATATAATTAGATTAAAGTCAAGAGGAAGTAATTATATATATTGACAGCTTAATAAAAAATAATTACTTAATTGATAGCTGTGATCTAATTATTTTTAATTTCATCCACACTGTATGAGATTGTCTTCAAAAGAAAATGTGCCAAACTAATGATGACTTTGAGATATATTTTATGTAGTTTCTTTTGCTACTCTAAAAGTTATCAATAATAAAAATTAGGGCTTTCTCTCTCCCAATTTTTTTCTTTTTTTAATTTTGTTTCTAAGAATCTATTTAAGCTACAGTAAAATGATACTCTGTCCACTATAAAATATCTGTAATTTAAAATTTTAATATACGAATTAAGAAAATTATTAAATTATTATAATTTTTAAATAAAAAAATATTTTCTAATTTTAATTTAGAGAAATAAAAATAATTAATAAAAATATTTAGTGAATGGATACATAGAGAGTAAAATTGAAAAAAAAAAGAATATATATCATTTTGAAATTCTAAAATAATAGATATTATAGAATAAAAAAATTTAAAATGATAGATATTTTGAAACGATGGAATATAATATAAAAGAATTTAATATTTTAATAGGAAGGATGAAATAAAATAAAATAAAATGATTGTACTAGACATGTCCATTGCTAAATAAAGGAAAAGAGTGGAGCAATTAATTAGTTCATTCAAACTCTTTTAAATAACTCATTAAAAAATAAAAAATAAAAGCTGACTTGGGATGTAAAAACTAAGATTAAGGAAATGGTTTAACTTATGATTAAGACTCCCATAAAAGCTTTTCCCAACTGTTTAAATTGTTTACTATTTCAAGCATTTGTTCTTCGGATTAACAAATAAACTCCTAATGAATTACATGTTAATGTCATTTCACAAGAGAATGGAATTCCCCACCATTTTTAAACAAGTAATTTTTATTATTTATTATTATATTCTGTACTGTTATTTTATATATATATATATATATATATATGGGTGACATTGGGCCTATTCCACATGCATGACATATAGAAACTTTTGGGCTTCTTGGATCGAAAAACAATCAGGCTTTGTTTGGTATAAATTAGTTATAATTTTAATTTTTGAAAATATTTTTTATGAAAAATACTGAATTTTTAATTTTATACACTTAAAATTAGAACATAAAGAGAATGTGATGTGATGGACAGTTTGACGGCAGAGGGCATGCAGCCAAATCCGCTTTATCTTTTAATAAGCTCCTGCATTTGGGCCTAAAATTAATTTGCTTATTGCTTCAATCAAAACGTGCTTCCATTCCAATGGATATAAATATTATTACTCACTCTATTTTAAAAATATCTGTTATTTTATTATTTTTTTTTAAATATTTATATTTTAAAATTTTAAAAAAATATTTATTATTTTTTTAAATTTATTTTTTCTTTATCCATCTACTATATATTTACATTTTTTTTTATTTCTCTATATTAAAAAATATATATTTTAATATTTTTATCTTGAAATTATGACATTTAATAATTTTTTAATTTGTATGTTGAAATTTTAAATGATAGATATTTCACAACTGAAAAAGTAATATAGTATTGTATTTATTAAAAGATATTTGATTCTATTTAAAAATTTAATGGGAAAGGGAAGTAGATATGTCTAATTACAAATAAATTATCTTAAATATTATATTTTTAATAACTAAATAATTGAAAAAGAATTAAAATTATTCTAGTACTATATATATATATATATCTCAAAGCAAATTAAGAGTTTTATACAATAAGGAAACTAAATCTTTGTTTTTCTTTTTTTTCCAAGAAAACAAAATCTTAGATGGAGTAAGGTTTATGGATAATGATGCTATTTATTGCGGTCCACGAAATGAAAAAAGCAATTAGTATTCCTTGCCCTAAAAAAAAAAAAACCGAAGATAAGGCTGCTGCCGTCTCCCATTTGTTTGCATGTAATGTGTCCCATTCTAACGTGTCTTTGGATACTTTCCCAATCATTCATATTGCCATGTTTGAGAACATTACAGATTAATGAATCAGTTGTTTGAAAATTTTGAATTTTTTTAAATATAAACTTTAGATATAAATTATTTTAAAAGTATATTTAATAAAACATAATATAATTAAATATATTTTTAATATATTATTTATATTAAAAATATATGTGATTATAGATGATAAATGTGCATACATATGTATGCAACTTATTATAAGTATAAAGACTTTAAAAGAAGCAAAACTTGAAGTCTACTCCATCATTTCGTATTTACATTTCTACTTATTTAAAACTTCATGGAAAGGAGTAATGCACTAATTAATTAAACAAGGGAATTGAAAGAAACTATGTTAAATTAATTTTACCTAATTTGAATTGATTACATGAATTAACTTCTTTGAATTGATAATCGCGAACCAATTAATCCTGTAGCTTCTTCCAATCTGGAGTCATCATTGATCGAAATTCTTGAAAATCAACGAAGCCATCACCATCGTTATCAACCCCTTTTATCATACGCTTGCACTCTTTAAGGCTGCATTTCTCACATCCAAGACTAGTTAAAACTTTCTGCAACTCTTTAGCAGAAATTAGACCATTTCTATCAGAGTCAAAAATCAGAAAAGCATCCATAAGATAATCTTCCTTATTATAATCATTCAAAATATGGATGAACTCATCCAAGTCCACGAACCCATCTCCATTACAATCCATTTCTTTTACCATTCCTTCAGCTTCCAAAGTAGCTTTAGATATATCCTCACACCCAAGGCAGAGAAGAAGTTCCCTGAGTTCATGGGAAGATATTTTGCCATCTCCATTAGCGTCAATGAGATTGAAAACTTGTCTGAATTGGTTAGGAGATTCCAGAGCTGCAAAAGATGGAGTTAATAAATCAAAAGTAGTAGTGGAAGAGAGTCTCCTGTCTTTGCGGCTCTTGCTTTTACTAAGTTTGGCCATGGCTCTCCTTTGTAGAGAGCCAAGGCAAGCAGTGAAAGAACGTAGCATAGAGAGAGAGAGAGCAGAATGGATTAGAGAAAAGTGAGTTACGAAATGGTAGATGTGAATGTGACTTGTGCATCTTAATGACTGAGTCCTGAAAAAATTTGTCACTTTAGCAATAATTCTATGGTCGTACAATGAGGGCCTATCAATAGCATACACACGACGATCCGTCAATCCCCCCGGTTTGGGTGAATGATCCCACAAAACTAAAATTTTAAATATATATAAATATATTTTTGAAATGCAGAATTATGAGTCCATGGATTTCTTCATATCTTCACTTAGGAACGTGATCGTTGGTCGTATTTATATCATATTGATTTATTTAAATGACACGATTAGAATCAATATGAACACGATTTATTTATTAATCATGTAATAATATTTTTACCTTAACACGATATGAAAATTTACTAAATTACCCGAATACGATATATATAACCTATTTATTTAAATGGGTTATGTACGAGTTATAAATATAACACAACCCGTTTATTTAAATGAGTTATGTGCATATCATAAATCAAACACAATCCATTTAACATATATAGTTAAATTGGTTAACAAAATAACTAATTATTGTAACTCTTCATATTTTTAAAAAATACATGGATTATAAATAGGTTGGGTCGTGTCAATACGAGACTTAAAATTAAACAAATTGTTAATGATTAGCGAGTTAACCATTTACACAACTTATTTTAAATAGTATCATAAACGGGTCAACTCATTTATAACACGAACTCCCTAAATCTCAACCCTAACAAAGAAATTTTTCTTTTTTGGCCAATCTAAATTAGCATTTTGTGGCCTATTTTGACACCTCTATCTTTACTACCACAATTTTTACATCCATTTTTTTATCAATGAAAAAAATATATATTTTTTATTTAATATTTATTATCACATTTAAATGTGTGTATATATAGGTCAATAACATCCGAATAGTCTCCGAATCTGAAAGATTAAATTCAAGTCACAATCAAAATTAATTTAAAATAAAAAATAAAAAGAAAAGTCTCAAACCAAGTTTTGCTTGACGAAGTCCCGCCCGGTGCCAGCTGATTCAAAAACTACCATAAGCGTAAAAACAGCCGTCATTTTCAGCTTTCACCACATGATTGGATGGATTTTTGGTTCACCTAGCCTAGACAGCTATGAACTAGTCAATTGGATTACTTCTAATTACCATATAACCGATAGATTCAATCTTATGCTGATAAGTTTCTCCCAGCGTCCAAATTCTGCCGCACACCAAGAAAAGAACTAAAGAAATCAGAAAAGCTCATTGCATTTTTCCCTTGTTTTTTTTCGTTTTCTTTTCAAATGCACTTTCTATATTTGTCAGCACATAACAAGTATGGATAAAATTTCCGTATTATCCACAGAATATTGTTGCACTCTCTGATTTGCCATCAAACTAGGACCGGTTCAATGATAGTTACATATGATTTATTTAAAATACTAAAATTCATTCAATATCGAATATGAAAATTCAATCAAACTAATCCGAAAATCCCTGATCAATCAGAAATCAACCTCAAATCATTACATGATGACCCAAAAAAACAGCCCTGACTTGCACCACCACCGCAAAAAAATTAAGGCCTTAAATAATCAGAAAAGAAAGAGCATCTAGCAGTTCATGTTGAATAAGCACATTCTTTTTTTTTTTTTTTTACAGGAAATTTCTGTTCTCAAACTTATCTACCAGAAAGGGAGGGAAAAGAAAATATTTGACTAGCATACAACAAAAACTCCTAATGATATATCTATTAACTCTTAACAAAGGAGCTTCCGAATAAACTACATGAAGTTCCAAAGCACTTGACAATCCAGAACCATCACTAACTCTTCATACTCTATTGGTCTCTATCTTCAATAACAATTGTAATATGAAAAAAAAAAAATCGGATCAAGTGTGACACATCACAAAATGCAGCATAATCTCACCAACATCAACATGACCGTAGCAAAACAGGACCCACTGATGAGCTGAGCATATCACTGAGAGCTACTTGGACCTCATTTGACCCATGTTCACAGCTTATCAAGCCTGAAAGAAGGGGGAAGAAACGACTCAAGTTCTTTTCAAATGAAATCTCTCCCAAACTACAGATAGCTTGCAGAGTTGCAACTATAAGAGGTGCCCGTGCAGCCAATTCCCTCCGTTTACCAGAGCCTATAGGAATCAGCCACTGCTGTTGCACGCTGGGAGATGATTGAGATGTCTGTCCAGACTGGGAAGTTTCAATATAGAACTGTAACACCTCCCAGCAAAGGTTGACAAGATAAGACTCCACTTCAGCCTCATCAAAACCTCTAGGACTGTCCAGTATAAGATTTTGCAAGAATGTGAGGCAAATTTGATAAGACTCATTTTCCAGGCGTAATAGTGGAGGGTCTTGCATCTGGGTCATGGAGCCAAACTCCTGTAGCCTTGAACGTAACGTGGTATTAGTATTGATCTTGTGAGCATGGGATGCTACATCATGCAAAGCATCATAGAGGACTAAGGTATTCTTTGCTGAAAGGTCATGCCGATACATGTTGTATATTTCCATCACCGCCTGCCAAATAGAATGAGTGTGATCCCAAGTTAAGTTCACGAAAAGTTTAGTATCAGAAAATTCAATTTTTCTGATTAAGAAATTAATCATTTAGAAGAAAGATCAACCTATACATCCATTAAGAGCATTCATGTTACTGAAGCATAAACCTTCAATGTTAAAAGGATCCAAACTTACATTGTTTTAGATTTTTTTTTTTTAATTTCTAAACATTTTTCATAATTGCAAATAACATCAACAATATCCCACAATCATAACTCAATATTCTTCAATAGCAACCTCAACTTGTCCTTGCAATGTTGAACCATACAACTTGTTCCATGTGGATTTCAACAACTCAATAAAAATTAGGATATTGGCTTTATGTACGTGCATCAAGAAAAATTATTATCAGTAAGAAGTCTGATTCAGCAGCCACTTCAATAGATAAGCATATGCTATACAGACAATATTCAATAGATATGTGTGCATGAGTGTTATAGTATCCATGAATTTCACAACAGTTCAGTATAATAGAACATACCTGAATCAACAAGAGTTGAACAGCAGCTCTGCATTTCGCATCAGATATAGAAGCATAAAGATGGCGTGTCATCTGTCTCTCTAGATCATCATCTGATGTGGCAGATCCAGCAGACTCACCACTAGTTTGCCCAGTTAAAGCTTTGTGGCTTCTTACCCTGGAATCTCCGCTAGCAATATAATAGAAATCAGGAAGTGTTGCATTGGCTGCCTCTTTTAGTGACAAAACCACTTCTAGCCACTTCTCCTCTGAAAACAGATCACCAGCATTACTCATCAAACGAACAAATGCGGCGATACCAATACCAGCAAGGCTTTGGTGTGGACGCCTAATAAAGCTAACCAGAAGCATCAGCACCTTCCTCAGAAGTGGATTGACTGTGTTATAAAATTTGACAAAAAGATCTACAACAAGTTGGAGGGCCAGTGTGCATGTCTCATAAAGCCATGCATCCTGATCAAGTTCACCTGCATCACTATCAATTCCCTGCCCAGGAGAATCACCCCCAGTAGGATCAATAGCATGCCTTACATAGTCAAATATTGGAAACAGCACTGACTCAAAGACTCGTTCCCATAAAGGTAGAGAAAAGAGATGTCCATGATTGCGCAAAGTATCAAACAGCACTTGTAAGGCACTCTTCCTGATCTCAGGTCTAGGATCAAAGCTAAGTTCAGATAGACCTGCACAAGCAAAGCATCAATAATTAAAAATGTTAAAATAAACACTTCCTTAAATCAAGAAGATAGGCAGGCAAGAGTGCATGCAAGCCACTGTTGTTAAAATCATACAATTCAATTATATTTTCCACCCTAGAAATTTGACTCCATAGTGTGAATTGCAAATGTACCCACATTGAGACTGAATCAAGCAAATCAGTTGAATTGATTGATTCAGTCAATTCATTTCTTGTTAGGTCTATAGGCCCCAATAAGTTCAAAACTCAAAGTTTAATTTTAATGTGAAAAGAGTCCTTAAATCCTCTCCTGATTAAATTGAACTGAGATAAACCCTTCTTTTTTTGAAAAAATAAATATCTAAACAATAAACCAACTGAACGACCCATGTTGTTGTGCATGCATTTGAAAATCTTTTACTACTATTTTATTATTTTCCCTCCATCGATGGACTTGCAATACAAAAACAGTTTTTCTTTTCCTGGCTGCTACTCTTTTCCCTCTTCTCTCTTTTTTCATTTTATTCTCTATTGAAAGTTAGCATTTGCTGTATTTTGTCCGTTTTACATGGATATATTTGTTTCTAATTGATATTGAGAATTCATATTAAATCATGTCATTAGATTCAATTCTCAATTCACAATTTGCAACATGAGAATTTCAATTCTTGATTTGAACCTCAATTTTGAAATTACAAAACGGGCGAATTCCATAACCAAAACACATATCAAATGCTTTGTGACATGACACGGCTTATGCAGTTTTCTTACCTGCCAACAAAGGGAACCAGAAATAGAGATGATCATCCTTATCTATGATCTCCCCATTATCATATTTTGTGTCCTTTCTGGCTTTTGGTGAAGACAGTGAAATTTTTCCAGAGGCTTCCTTATCCTTATTCCTCGTTGCTGATCCCAGATCTCCTTCTGCAAGTTTTGTAGCACAGAATCGAAGAAAAGCTATCGCATTGAGGCTAATGTCTTTGTTAAATCGACTATTGGTGAATGCAATCAGACAATTCACACAATCTGTAAAGGTGGTTGTTTCAGTCTCTGTAATGTATGGGAAATAGTCTCGAATAATCTTCTCCATTATCTCAAAGGCCAAGAGTACAATGTTTTTGTGGTCATCATAAGCTGCTGTTGTGAAAACCTGAATGAACATAGTAGCAAAAGCTAGAATAAATATAAAAGGTAACCTACATGCAAATCCAAATTGACAATCCACATTACAATTACAAATAGAAGTTAACAAATTAGCAGATTTTAATACCATGAACATGCTCTTCCATCCTGACTTAACATTGTTGACACGAGATAAAACCATTTGAGAGACACATCTGATTATCAATTCTCTGATCTCAACAGCACTACTCTTACGCATAACAATGACAAAAGGCTTCATAAATTCATTCTGAAAATTGTAGTTAGCCAACTCCTCTCGCTCTAAGAATTTCATTGATAATTGGCGTAAAGAATCCATTGCAAAAATTGCAATTGAAAGATTTTCAGAGCAGCCAATATTTACAAAGAAATCAGAGAGCACATGCCAAATGCTTGACCATACAAGCCTGATGCGATTCATGTTATAATGCCTGCCACAAGAAATTCAATCAAATTCACTATATAATTGATGCAATAGCAGCAGTATATGCCTATAAATCATAAGTTTCAGGGGGGATGGAACAAAAAGCAGAGGATTCATACGCAATCTCAACAATCTTCGTAAGGCTAAAAACTCTAGGGTCAGATGCAGACCGCAATTCCTCCATAGAGACCTTGCAAAGAGCTTTGACAAAGTCAATTATTGCCTCACTATTTAGTTTTTGGCTCCGTGTAAATATGCGGTTCATTTCAGAGCTTCCCACTTGTTCCAACATGTTTAAATTAGAGACTAAATTGTTCATCTGTTCAGATGTGACTGCCCCAGAGGCACTTCCACCAATACCAGCACTATCATATGAACCTCTCATCACAGTAGCAGCTGCATACTGCATCCTCCCAGGCCCCTTCTTTTTCAAAACAGGGAGGATGGTTAACTTAGTTTGTTTTGACTTGTCTGACTCATTCTGAGGAAAAGCGAAAAAGGTAGCATCTGGAGGAGCACCCTCACCCAAAAGATGCAGGTGTTCAAAGCGTGAGACACACGTTAAAATATGCTCCCAAGCTTCTTGCAAATAATTCCCATCCTCATCTGCAATGGTAACTATTGCCTATTAACAATAAAAATCCAAATCCCACATTAGATCCATGATTAAAATGGCAACCAGGATAAATTTCAAGTAAATATTACTCAAATCATTGGAAATCAAATGTCCAAGGTCACAGAGACACAGACTAATAGAATATACATTGTAACAATTTCACAGTTCAAGGGGATCAGTTAACAAAAACAGAGTTCAGCACAAGCATGTGCCCTTCATAGTCTTTTTATTGAAAAGTAACTCAGCAAGGAAGTCTAATTCCAGTGTGTAAAGCATTCTTCTGCCATCTACGCATGATTGAAGGACCTTCAACTGTGAAAAATCTGTAGATAGGGAGTTTCCAACTATGATCCTCTATCCGTAAACAAAACCAAACCAAATATACTTCTCCTTGTCACTAAACACTCACCTTGAACACAAGCAAACTATCCATCTCACCAAGAGAAGCACTATTTACCTACGATGAAATACAAATACAATACTCTCAAGACGCCATTAATTAGATTTAGCAAAGATCTGGATAACTGAAATTAAGTTTTCAAATTTTACATAATAACTGCATGTCCACCTACTTGGCTTCTTTAGGTGCATAAGAAGTCAACTAAAATGACAGATCCAGTTGGTGAAATAAATGGCACAATCTTAAGTGTATAACCAAGCAGCAACAGTCATTCTTTAAGTCAAATATTGAAGCAAAATAAATGTAATATTTCCAATGATATTTAAATATAAAGACCTAATGACTAAATTTTACCAGAACTTCTAGTTTTGGCAGTTTTACCCTAATTTGTAAACACACTTGCATATTTACCCCGCTAGGTCAAAATTGATATACACATATGTATGCATACATGTATAGATGTATACACCTATATATCTATCTATCTATATATCCACATACATACATACACACACATACATATGTATGTATATGTATGTATGTATATATGTAGATAGACACACACACACACACACACACACATAGAGACACATGCGCACGCACGCACTCACACACACATATATACATACGCACACACACGCAAGCACACATACATACACACGCACGCACGCGCACGCACATATATTCGCACATGCACATGCGCGCGCACATACACACACATATACACACACGCTTTAGTATTACTTTAAATAAAAAATAATTTTTACACACACACACACACACACACTTTAGTATTACTTTAAATAAAAAACAATTTTTAGTAATATTTTTTGCTTTCCCCATTTTCCCCACCCCTACCCTTTCTTTCTAATTCCCTACATCTCTCTCTAAACCTAAAAATACTAATAACAGTAATGACAAAACCAAAGCCGCAAAGCTCTGAATAAGCTGTTAACGAGAAGTTGTCAATGCATCATTGCTGCCCCACTTACTCCTTGTATGTACCTGTTGGTAGGCAGCAAAGTTGGGACCCAAAAAAGTGTTCCATAGAGGTCAGAGGCAAACGTATAGACTCAGGGCTGGACAACCCTGGCAGTGCAGGTAGCAGACATGAAGATCCAGCAGCATCTAGCTTTGGCTTTAGCATGGCAATCTTTAGTGGAGGTGCATTTAGGGAGGAATTTCTTGGGAGGCAGAAAATGGATCTAAGAGATAAGAGGAATGATATATAGGGAAAGGGAAGGGAATGGAGAAGATGGAGAAAGGGAAAAAATATTAAAATTTATTTTTTTTATTTGGATTAGTATTAAAATACTTTTTTTTTTTTTTTGTTGTAATTATGACTTCATGGGATAGAATTACAAATAAATTTCTAGGGTAAAATGACAAAATTGAAAACTTGGGAGTAAATTGCAAAATTGAAAAAAGATTAGGGTTTTTTAGTCATTAGGCCTAATATAAAAGATAATTGAAAAGGATAACCTTGTACTCTTATACAACACAAGGACATTTTTACTGTAATAAAATCTCTGAAATTAGAAACTAAGAGAAAGTAAGATCACAAAATAATATTATCTTCCACTTATGATGAGCTGTAATGGCATCAGAAGGTGAAAACTAACCTTGATAGCATCAATGTTTTTCTGCTTGATATCAGCAGGAGAGTGGAGGGAAGTAAACTTTGCTAATGAAGTAACAAAAGCATCTCTATGAGTCTTCATGGACATTACAGCAGTGACATGGATGGCAGAACGGAAACCTTCAAGACACAAATCTATCACCACTTCATCGTCACTTTGGTCAAGAGGCACACTAAAGGCAGCCAACATAGGAGCCCAGCATACCTCAATCATGAACCGCAATATCACCACATCTGTTGCTGCATAATAAACTGACCTACAAATCACCAAATTGAACAGATCAATGAGAACTACAACATAGTTCCTTCAAATCATAAGAATAACACCCTTCATAAAGAGCAAGATCTAAAGTATGTCTAATCAAAATGACACATCTCAAAAAGAGAGAAATCTATCAGAAAATCTTATTTATTTTTAATGATGCTCTAATCACATTTCAACCATTTATCCTTGTTTGTCAAGACTTAACATTAAAAACCTGTAGCCCAAACGGAAGCCCTATACACATATTGAAGAAGCCACTGAAAATATTTCAGATAACTAGTCAGTTCCATTCGCTGGTAAACAAAAATATTCAGATGGAGAAACAGAGTTTTCAAGCACAAAGAGAACAAGTTCTTCTTACTCAGATTTGCGAGCTTTTTCCTTAAACTGTTCTTGCATGTGCCTAATAAGATCGTCACTGGTTTCCATCTTATCCTCGCCTCTCTTACGGATCACAATGTTGAGGATACTGTCCAAGCCTAAAATTTTGTTTGGATTCATATATTGTTTTTGTTGGAGAGCCAAATCATCTTCTTTCATTTTGATCTCATTTCTTGATATGCGTTCAAATAATGACCTCAGATACTCCTCAGGTAAATCTTTTCCATCATCAATCCCACGATTGTTTCTTATAAAATCATCAGCTGACATCTGCAATTTTTTTTTTTTTTTTTTTTTTTTTGCATGAGGGGAATATATCAACCATGCTATCTGAAATATCCAGATAAATAGAAAAAAAGTTTCAACACACCTTGTTCTTCACCGTGGGATTGTGAGCATCGGTGTTGAGCATGATAACAGAGTAAGCAAGCACATAGGCCGTATCAGCACTAGTAAAAACCTTAGGATTGCATTTGCAGTAACGCTCTGCAAACTTTTCCATGATGCGATCAATCTTCTGAGCCTCACCAGGTAACCTGAAGCCTTGTAGGAAGACCCTGATAGCCTCATCAAACTCCATGCCTTGGAAGTCAAAAGAATCAACATAGGCATGCATTACTTTCAATGATAAATCCTCTCTTTCTCCTAGATAATCACCAATCAGTGTCTTATTCAAACCAGATGCATTTTTAAGAAAAGCTGCTATCTCCTCAGGTGAATTGCCCACTTTATTTGCATTGATAAGAAATTCAATGCCTTTCTTAGGTTTTCGATTAAAAAGAGATATACCTTCCTGTCACAAATCTTAAATTACATTCTGTGGGCTGCAGAGCATATAAATGCAAAGAAATAAATCTTCTTTTGTACCTAACATTCCATTATTACTTACCTGAAGTTCTAGCTTGTAAGCTCGGCGTTGCTCGATAGTCGAAACATCAGAAGCTTCAGTGGAGGCTTCAGAATGAGAATCTGATCCTTCAACAGGCTCATCCCCATTCCCATTTGCCATGGGAAGACTTCCGGGTTCAGAAGGGTTCTCAGCTGCATCTGATTTCTTGGTAGAATGTAGATCTGGTATGCGTAACTGTTTGTTCATCCAGTCACCCATTGATTTCAGTATGGCCACCAAGCACTTCATAGCTTCAAGTTTCATGGTCACTTCCTGTGGTGGTAAAAGTGTAGTAGCAGTACCAGGAGGAACACCTTGAGCAGTTTTTAGAAGTCCATTGACCATCCTGAAGGAATCAAGAAGCAAAAAGAGAAATTTGATGCCCAAATTAAAAGCTATTATTACTGTCAATGCCTCTGATAATTTCTATCATCTATCTGAACTCTGTAAATAAACCAAACATACCTCTCAAATATGTTCGATGAATTGACATCGCAATCATAGTTAATGAAGATGTCCACCAGGATCTGTGAATCAACGCATAGCTTATCTAAAAACCGAAGCACTATCATCTTCTGTTGAAAATTAGGTTGAGCAACATTTTCCAAAACTCTAAGAACAATCATTGGAAAAAATACTCCAATCTCTGCTTTCAGTCCAGCTCTAAACCTTGAGACCAGACTTATGAAAATGGAGCAAGAAAGTTGGAAAACAATCATAAGACTTGAAGCACTGTTCTTCAACAGTGACAGACATAAATATTGTTTAATGGCACCTAAAAACCTGTTTCAAAGCAAAGATATTCACACATTAGGCATTTGTTTTTAAAAAAACTTAAAGACTTCAAGATCAAATGGGAATATGCATAAACTTCAAAAGCAATAATGATAACATCAATTTTTTGCCAAAAAAAATACAATTATTAAAATATCACTGACTCATAACAGAAACGCCTGAAATAAACCAAAAATAAAGCAATTCAACATCTATGCAAGAAGATTAGGTGGATGTAGGTATTGATTACAAATGCCTAGAGAGAAATAGAGGCAAGGGGTGTTCTGCATTTATAGAACCACAACCAGGGGAGAGGGAGAGGGGAAGGGATTCTTCACTCTTTCTTTTAAGCCAGGCTTAAACTTTCTGGGGTAGCAAAGGCTTATTAATGCAGCATATGAACTGCTGAACACAATAATAAAGATGTAAATTAGAGGGCAAAGGAGAGAACCAAATTCATCAAAAAAGGCTATTTCTCTCACCCACTAAAATACTATGTATGTATGTAGAGGGGGGAAAGAAGGAATTCTTCACTCTTTCTTTTAATCCAGGCTTAAACTTTCTGGGGTAGGAATTCTTCACTCTTTCTTTTAATCCAGCTTAAACTTTCTGGGGTAGCGAAGGCTTATTAATGCAGCATATGAAGCTGCTGAACACCAAATTCATCAAAAAACGCTATTTGTCTCACCCACTAAAATAATATGTATATATATATATATATATATATATATATATATATATATATATATATATATATACACACACACATGCACACATATTTTAAGAAGTGAAAAAATGAGGATGGAATCAGCATGAGAGTCTTCGGTTCAGCTTTTGTGTTTGCCATCCAAATAAAAGGCATACAATAATTTATTCTAGAAGAAATCATCTACTCTATGACATCCAAAAAAAACTTGTGAACCACTCAAGTGCCAATATGGCTACAATTATCTCCCAAACGTACTGCCATCTTTTCCAGAATCAGTTGCAGCTAAAATGGCAGCAAACCAAAATGAGTTACCATGAATCTCTTACAATCTATTTGAAAAATATGAAATCTTTAAAGGAGAAGTCCATGATGCCAGAGACCAATTGATTCAGCCAACAAGCATAGATACTTTTTCAACTGCTAAACCATTATACAGAATGGTTAAACTCCCAAAGGCGCAACCCTACAAAAGACTTCTAGCTCGCTCAATATTACAGCTCAGAAATTAAAATATAAGAAATATACTGAGATTAATATTCTGAGAGATTACAAATATCTATAAAAGTATCAATTGATTTACCCAGCACCATGATTGAATAAAGGAATTTAATTCATTAAACTAAATTTAAATTGGCATTATAAACAAAAATTTATGAAAAGCACAAGAACCAAATATTCAAATGCACACAAAAATAAAAATAGAAAAATAAAAAGCCAGCGGGCAAACACTGATACCTGTCACTAGTTCTAAAGACTGCCCCGGCATTCTCCAATAGGATCTTCAACAACTCCAAGGCCACTATCTTCCCTCTCATCAACTGAGGATCAGCCATGGCCTCTTTAGGAGGCGTTTTCATTGACAACTTGCAAAGAGCTCTAAACACCAAAAATGCATCTCTCCGCAGCTTATTCCCAATCTGTACCTCCAAATCCTCATCACGCTCTGTTTCCCCGTCAGCCAATTCCCCTTTCCTCCCCTCCAATGCCGTCTTATACATGCTAATCTCCCAATACTTGGCATCTAACATATCCTTATCCGTTGAATCCAATAAATCCGCTGGATTAGTAGTCTCAACCGTGGTAGTCTCAAAAGCCCCGTCATGTGCTCCCAAAGAAACCTTACTTGGCGCAGCTGAATTCAAAACCCCGTCAATATCTTGCATAATTTTGGTTATAAAACCCTGCACGAACATCGTCATTGACCCGTCTGCATCCGATTTCTCAACCGGTTCCATTAATTCCGCTACAACAATCGGTTGAATCGGTACTGTTGATGAGTCTGCCTCCATTCTCCGAAACACAATCACCAACATTTGGATCAGCGATGCTTTTGCCGTTGTCTGATTTACTACATTTTTGCTCCCTAAATAAATATCATAACAAGTCCTCACTACCTGCAAGAGGCAATCCCCGTGTATCCTCAACGAAATAGATGTAACCGCTGATAGAAGCGTCTTAAGCACCGAAAGCTCAATTGCATCGTCGCCAACATCGTAACATTTACAAACGGATTCGATTAATTTCGACAATATTTGCGCCTCAGGGCCTCCGCTCGGGTCAGCCTCGCCGCGCAAGTAACCGTGGGCGATTAATTTCTGAATGCAATCAACGGCTGGATCAACGATTTTGAGGAAGCCGGTGCCACAAGCGTTGATAAGAGGACTGAGGATGGTTTCAGATTCCGCGAGGGAGTACTCAACGGACCCACTGTCATGGAGTGGGCCAGGAATCGAAGCGTCGGGCTCAGAATCGGTGGCCGGTGGCTGCTTCTGTGGAGAAGTGAATCTCTCGAGAACGGATTTGCATTCATGACCAAGTTTAGAGTGTTTCCGCCACGACGCGTTTTTAATGATCTTCTCTAAGGCAGGGGCTACGACTTGGCTTAAGCGGGAATCGGCTTCCGAAGAAGCCATTCCCGAGTCAGTTGGAGCTCGTGACTCAACGGCTGATTCAGATCTGAAAATGGAGAGGAAATGCTACGGCCTGTTTGGTTGCTTCGAATACGATCGCATAAAAAATCGCAGACAGGAAAGAAGAGGATAGAGAGTGAGCTGTTGAACTCAGAGAGATGGAGGTGGTGGTGGTGAAGGAGGGTTTGAGATTTAGATCGCGTTTTTATTTTTATTTTGTCATTAAGTCCAAGTTTGAATATTACGTGACAGAAATGCCCTTAATTTCCTTAGTTCTCAACTGCAATGAAATGGCGGTTATCATATTTTTCTTTTTTTTTTTTTCCCCCTTTAAATGGGAAAATGGCGACTGCAATTATAGGATTTTCAATTGGGGTAGTTCAGGAATTTGACATCTGCTTTTATAGTTATAAGATGAGGAAAATCAAAATTGAAGAATTAATTCTTCAAAGAAGTCTCTGCAGTTTAACTCTCCACAAACAACTAACAGATGAAGTGAAAATCTTTTGCTTTTGCAAATTCAAGTCTGGTATATTTTTTCTCTGCTTCTGTTCTGTTATTCTATTATTGAATTATCAGTTCATTTGAAATGGCGATGCATAGACTATACAATTTGGGAGGGAAGATAAAGGATTCTCTTAGCAGCTTATGAATTAAGGGTGTAACGAAGGTATCCATGCAGTAGTGCTGTCCGATGCTTTGAGTTGATGCAGGAGGCATAGAAAGCAGGAATTATTTAAGAACATCTTCAATGTAACAATCTGAAAAACAAGAAAACTCATATTGAATATGTAAGGCTGTTAGTAAATTATTAATTATGTAAAGCTTGATAGAAGAAATGATAATCAGCATCTTGCAGCAAATTCCTTGGATTTCTTTTTTTCGCCCAAAGAAAGTAAAATGATAGTATCAAGAGGGTATAAAACCCAAGTAAATACAAATACACTTAACAAATAAGGAATAATTTAACACACACCAATTATAGACATAATGTCCAAGAAAAATCTATCAACAAATGAGTTATTTGAACTGAGTTAAAACCCAAAATATATAACACAGTCCAAAGTTGTCACATCAATAGAAATTACAAATTTACCTTATAGCCATCTCTCCACTGAAACCCTCCGCCAATTCACCATCCTCTATAACTGGAGGCTAGTAATATGAAAGAAGCAAGCCAAAGATAAAAATGGTTGAGCAAAAGCCCAAAGAAAATGTACTTGAAAGTTTCAAATTCGCCCTCCACTACCATAGACTCCCAAAGGCAATGGTTCCATAGTAGAGATGGGCTCCTTCCGTTGAACATACATGAAACCAAAGCGAAGGAGGAGCTATCCCTCTACTAGGTGCTTCAAGATTCAGCCACAAAACAAGATTCAACAAGTAAACCTCCGCTTGAATTTTAAAACCAAAGCTAACCTCTCTTTTTCCTATCTATTCACGGAAAAGCATACACTTCACTAAGCAGAACTAACATTAATGTGCGCCTCAATATAGCTATAGAAGGGATCAGCAACTTTGTCAATAGTGACTATTATCACATATCCAAAAAATTTAAGATGAAAGGGAGGTCAACAAAACACACAAAAAACAACTCTCAATTTTATTAATAGATATAATTGAAGAAAAGTAAAAGAAAAGCAAAAGAAATGGGCATTTCCACTTGTGGCCGAAGCCAACAGGATTAACCCTAAGAAGTGGCCCTGGTAGCATTACTAACAATGGCAGAAGTAATTAGGGGCTAGGGTGGGCTATAGCCTTGGTAATTTAGGGAAAAACAAAAGAAAAAAAAAATTGGCTTGGTCTTTGATTTTGTAGCCTATTCTAGCCCGGGGGTTATTTTTGAAAAAAAAAATTGGAAAATAGCTGCTGATTAGTGTGCTTTCTTTTACATTTTCTGAGTTATAAAGCCCTTTAAATTTTTTATATTTATTGAAAAAGCAGTTGAAATAATTCAGTAAAATAATGAATATGATTAATTTGCAGGTTTGATATTTTTTGTTATAATTTTTTATATAAATTTGGCTCAAAATAGAGTTAAAAATTTACAAATTTTAGTTGTGCTAATCCATGAAAATTTTAAATATTATATACTTAGCTCCCTCTGAGTACTAATGCATAAAAATTTTATTTATATGTAAAATTAGTCTTTTTGAATTGTGATTATGAGAGTATAATTTTTATGTAAATAATATTTTATATGTAATTATGGTACATAGAAAATTAAAAAGAAAAATAATTTACAGTATTTGGAATAATTAAAAAAAAAAAGAAAAAATTATACAGTATTTGAATAATTGAAAATGAAATTTAATTAGCTTATATTTTGACTTCATTAATTTTATTGACTTATATTACATTCAATTGTTAAATTTAAAATTTATTTGTAAATTCTATTAATTTTTAGTAAAATTTAATCAAACTATATAAACAATTTTGCAGAGAAATAACTAAAATTTATAGACTAGCCCGGGATAATTAAAATTGCTAATTCCACCCTTGGCTATTAAAGAAGAATATAAAATCTTAGCAAAGCAAATAAGAGAATATATAAACTTATAACTCTATAATATCATAAGAGTACGTTTGGATTAAGAGAATGTGAATGATGGAATTTACATAACTCTTGGATTGTACTAAATTTTAGTATTTGACTTACTTTTTTTATTAAACAATTCATAAATTTTAAATAATTCATAAATTACACAGTTCTTAAAAAATTATGGGATTTAAAATCTCATATGATAAGTGGTTTTTTAACAATCCGTCATTTTTGCATATGAGAAAATATGTTAATTTTTTTACTTCCAAAATTACCTTTATGTATCCATGAATTTTTCTTTAATTCCAAATGAGATATTTTAAACATTTTTTATATTCCACATTCTTTAAGTTCAAACGTGCTCTAAATTTATGCTAGCAAAATTCCTCAGGTTATTAACATAAATGAAGAATTGTGATATATATATATATATATATATATATATATATATATTATACGAATCAGCTGCTGCTACTTGCTCACATGAGAGATACAAGCCTAATTCACTGAGCCAGTCCCAGTTCATTTTTAGACGACATCGTTTTGCTCTTTCCATGTGATTAACACTGTTTTGCGCGCGGAAAGAATCAGTTGGCCTCTGTTTTCTCTCTTTCTAATAAGGTAAATTAGTATTATTTTTACTTTTTTTTTTTTTTTTTTTATTGATGGTCAGAGTCAGTTTCAATTTTCTTTTACACACTTGATCAAGTTATTGAAAGAACTTGACCCACCTTTCATTTTGTTTGAATCCGATTTTGCGGTAGTGTGGGTTTTGTTAGATTTGACGTGAAATTTGATTTTGGTTATGGAGAATGTATGAATAGCTTCTTGAAAGAATTTGTGCTAGCTTGTTTCTAATGGAGCAAAAAAATCAAAACCATACCCTCAATTGTGATAATTATTTCCAATAAACTAAAATTTAGAGATTAATGCAAATTGAATCCATATCTGGAAATGTTACTGATAGAGCAATAAATTGTTACTGAGAGTTAATTTTATAAACCTTTTTGTTTCAGATGCTTCATTTCCCGTACCGGTTGTTACTAATAGGATATGTTCACTTGCAAGAACATAAACATGTTATCTGACACTGATGAACAAATGTTGCAAGATTTTCCAATGTGAAGATCAGTGTCACAAACATGCACGTTGCGGGCTTCAGGCATACAGTCAATCGGCCCAAGTGAGGCGAAATCGTGGGCCACAAAAATGATTAATTTATTATGATCCAGCTCCCCTCATGGATAAAGATGCCTTGAGAGCACTCCTTGTCCTTCACTAAACACATTGTTTGTTGCGTTGCTACCCTCAAAAAGTCAGGGGAAAAAAAAAAAAAGACACTGCTGAAAAACCAATAAACTATGAAATTTATTTTTGTAATCTTATAAATTAATAATAATGAGTAGAGCATTTCTAATGGACTATTTATATATTTTGAGCTCTCTATAATAAAGAATCAATAAAAAAAAAACTCTAATTAATTTTTTATTATTTAAATTTAAAATAGATAATGAATTTAACTTTTAATTTTAAAATTTGCAACTTTTTATATACGTTATTTGTTGATTTTCTCATTAAATAAAAAGAATAAAATATTGTAAAAATGAAAATGAAGAAAAAAAATTAAAATCATTAATATTTTATGAAAAAAGCAAAATGAAAAATTAAATTTTAAAGAGTTCACTATATTTTTTTTAAATTACTATTTATATTTAAAAAATTAATTAAGATACTTTTTATTTATATAAAATATACTTTTTAAAATAAATAAATAACATCATTGAAAATTCTTCTTCTTCTTCTTCTTTTTTTTTTTTTTTGACAAAGAAAGAACTCTTATCATTATACATTGTCTTTAAATGTTATATTTCAAGCTATTAAATTTTATATATGCCCATTCACTAAAAAAAAATCTTAAAGTTTTGCATCTTTATGATTTTATCTAATTCTTTAATTTTATCAACTATGCACATCAAATCATAATCTAGCGGTAAATACATATTTTTCTGAGCGATATACTCAAAATCGATCCCTCTCCTCAATACTAAAAAAAAAAAAAATCAACTATATTAGGAATACTAATGGGAGGGGGCAGGGCGGGTTTTGAAATTCCTATTCCTGCCCAATGAATAGTTGGGGCAAAAGCGAGGTAGGGTAAAATAGGTTTGGGCCGGAGGGCAGGAATCCTCATTTATAATTTTTTATAATTTTATTAATATTAAAATTTTATAATTTATATATTTTGACAAAATATTATACATATTTATATTAAATTTTATATATTATTAATTAATATTTAAAAATAATAATATAATTAAATACTTAATGATATAATTTAAAAAATAAATTTTTATATATATGTAATATGAAATTATAATTAAAAAAATATATTAATTTTATGTAATCGAAGTGGGACGAAATGAGAAAACTCAATTCCATCTCTACCTTATTACAGTAAGCAGAGCACAGATTCCCTGTCAGATTCAGAAAGAAGTCAAATTTTCCATCAGAGCGAATAAGGTTTTGCCATTCCTAAACTATACCCTATTTTCAGCCAGCACAAGCTCTTCCTAAAAATTAATAATGGTGACCATCTGCCCATGACCCACCACCAAGGCTTTAAAAATTATTACCACTAAATTTAAGAGATAGTGCACTATTTTCATATATATCGGATTCATCTAATAATTTTTTCCTATATATTGTCAATTTATAATTTAGATGAAAAGTTATAAATTCATCTAAATTCACTTTTCTAGTTAATAATTTATATAGACAGAAACTAGTTAAGGAAATTGCACAAGCCCCGAGATACCTAGCAGTTAAATTTGAAAATTTTAAATTGCAAAAATACTAATAATACTATAAATAATAAAAGTGTTATGATATATTATAAGATTTGATTGATATATTTTCATATACATGAATATTCTAGTTTCCATATTAGTATTGATTGTATTTTCTTTATTGGAAAACTTTCTATTTCTTATATTTTCCTTATTGGAAAAACTTCTTATTTCTTTCTCTTTTGTACTCTATATAAAGGGACTAATACTATTAAATGGAACAACTAAAAAAACTATTCTCTTCTATATATTCTTTGTTCATATTCTTCTCCATTTTATTTATAACACGTTATTAGCACGAATCGTTCTACAATATTATTCATAATTTTGGATAGCTTGTGGTTTGCTACAACCCAGTTAAGGCGAAAAATTTGAAAAAATAAAATTCAATATTTATGGTAAACGATTTTTGTCTAATTAATTACTATTATTATTAATATTTATGTATCAAATACATTTTTTTTTAAGAAAAAAACTAAATTGTTTTTTTTTAATAAATCGTTTGAACATATTGGGTTAATTAATTTGAAAAAATCATTTTTTTCTTCTCTCTTACAATCATTTATCTTAAATCGTTTTTTTTAGATTTATAAAGATTTGATATACTATTTAATGATTAATCAATTAAATTATAGTTTCTAAAAAACTAGCATTATATTTTAAATACTAGTTATTGAAGAACTAGTATTATTTATAGTTCCTAAAGAACTAATTAAATAAATAACTAAGCTATGAGTTCCTAGATAATTAATATTATATTTTAAATTCTAGTTCCTGAAGAACTAGTATTATTTATAATTCTTAAAGAACTAATTAAATAAATAATTAAGCTATGAGTTCCTAGATAATTAATATTATATTTTAAATTATAGTTCCTGAAGAACTAGTATTATTTATAATTCCTAAAGAACTAATTAAATAAATAACTAAACTATGAGTTCCTAAAGAACTAATAATAATTATAGTTCCTGAAAAACTGGTATTCCCTATAGTTCTTGAAGAATTGGTATTCTCTATAGTTTTTGAAAAACTGATATTCTCTACAGTTCATAAAGAACTGATATTCTATATAGTTCCTGAAAAACTAATCAAAGTAAATAAATTCATTAAAGAATCATTAAATGTTCCTGAAAAACTAAATGCATTGTCTATAAGTCTTTAAAAAACTGATTTTATTATGACTTTATATTAGACAATGTTAATTGATGGGCCTCGACATCATGAGTAATAATTATTTATACTAGTGTCACTCCTTCGAGTAGTCAAATAAATAAAATAGACATCCTTGAAAAATTGATATTTTATGTTCCTGAATAACTAATAAATTTGATTTAACCTACACGCATTGAATAAATTGAATATCAATAAAGTACCTGTGTATGACCATAATATTAAGATAAACTATTTTGTTTTGATTTTTCTGTTTTGGGTGTTTCATTGTTGTTTATATGTATTGGAATGATGGGTATGGCCTATTTGATTTACGTTGCAAATTGCAACTTTTAATTGGTTATCAATTATAACAACACATTTTATGTATAGTTTTAAAGTCATGGCTTATATTTTTTTTGGCATAAAATCCGACTCTAAATTATTCATTTATTGATTGATTGACATGCTTTATGGGAAAATGGTGATCTTGCATTCATATTAATAGGTTTACTTGATTCATTAAATTGAGATTGATTCTACTAGTGTATATATTATTATATATCCTTCGGTCTTAGCATTTCAACTCAAAATTTATTTTATGGACAATACATGTCTCATATATATATATATATATATATATATATATATATATATATTTGTTAGTTGAATAGCCTACAAAAAAGTTGTGTTTGTTATATATGTTTTGAATTTACTTATGTCAATGTGTATTAAATGTGAAAACAATTAGAGATTTAAATATGAGATGAGATTAATATAAATTATATAAGTAATATGGTTTTGTTAATTTGAAAATAATTAGAGATTTAAATGTGAGATGAGATTAATATAAATTATATAAGTAACATGGTTTTGTTAATTTATGAATTGATGAATTTATTTCCGGATTGCATACATTGTTGGATTTATGTTGGTATAGAGAAGTATAATTAGTGCTTACCTTTCCTTAGTAGGATAAATTATGAATTTAATATTTGTTAAAATTAATATTAATTTATTTTCTGATTAGTCTATTCAAATATATTTTAAATATATGTAAATTAAGTTATTTAAATAAAGTGAAGTTTAGTGAATTAAAGTTTGGTTGATAATTTTTATATGCTCTTGAATTCAATGAAAATAATTTTTGATGTGAGTTGTTGATAATGAAATGTATTTAGATGCTAGCAAAAGCAAAAGCTATTATCTACTTAAACCTCATTTAAGTGAGGATTTAAAAATTGAATATCTTACTATTAATGATTTTTATATTTTCTATAAGAGTTTTAAAGATAGATATAATCACTTAAAATATGTGGTACTACCATAAACTTAATATGATTGGTTAAATCTACGCCTACAAGACTTGAAGTCTATTTGAGAATATAATTTAACCATGTTTAAAATTACTTCACAGCTGAAATTGTGCGGTAATAAAGTTACATGCTCCTCTAGTAGCAGTATAAAAAGTGAAAATTTACAAATATTATTTTTCTAGTGGTTGCAAAGAATAATTGTTAATAAGAAATCATCAAACAATGCCCACTAGTACAATTGTATTTCCTGAAGTGAATACTATAAATCATTTGATAGATAATGAGAATTCTAAAAGAATAATTGCTAACTAAAAATCATCAAATAATTCTCACTAGTACAACTGTATTCCCTGAAGTGAATACTATAAATCATTTGGTAAATTATGAGATTCTGAAAGAGGAACCGCCCATATAGAGGACACAACTCAATTCAATATTTATGATTTTATGTAAACTCCTTGAATGAGTAATTTGCAAGGATTTTATAAGTTGTGTATTATAATGAGTTATTTAATTACTATTTTATCCCTAATATACATGCACAATATATTGCATTGAATCTGCAGTTCAAGTATTGAACTTATAGTTCAACAATTAAACCTTGAAAGTTTGGCATGAATGCTATTGTGTACATCATATATACTCTCTCTTGAAATTTGTATAAGGACATGAGTCATAAAATTTTTCTGTGCCATAAATATATTAAATCTATCTCAATGTGCGATAATGAGTCCATAAAAGAGACTATAAATTTATTTTGATGAGGCATATTTTTCGACATTAGGGGAAGAAAAAGCACCTACAGTACTAAAGAATGTCAAGAAATTTATTAGAAGGAAAATCTTTTAAATAATTTTGGTCTATGTACAAGTTAGAGTGAATCAGAAGTTCACAAAATAATATAGTTGTAACAA
This sequence comes from Reutealis trisperma, assembly GCA_947687605.1. NCBI lineage: Eukaryota > Viridiplantae > Streptophyta > Magnoliopsida > Malpighiales > Euphorbiaceae > Reutealis > Reutealis trisperma. Next base: position 1,922,611 of record CANTUT010000033.1, on the reverse strand, counting down.
ATTACAACTTAACTGCCAAATGCATTTATTGATGCTAAAAGAGTGACAAAGTCTCATATTACAGCTGCTTATACCCTAACAAGGGTTGTGATTCCAATTGCAAATAGAAAATCAATCAATCTCACTACATGTCAGAAGCGTGGATAGTAAATTACAATTAAAGATAAAAATCTGCGGAAAAGAAAAGCAGTGTCACTCATAAAATCTCCTGAAGAGGAAGATCTCAGTCAAAGAGTTACAGCTAATTATGAGACACAAACTGAGACAATGAAACAATTAGATCCTCCAGATATGGCTTTTGGAGTTGATGATCATATAAATGAAAACTATGAGATCTCAATTATTTTGTGATATAAGAAAGAGTTGATAGAAATTTAATTATCATCGACGATGAATTTGCCTTAACAGTAGCTTTTGTTATTATAAGAGAAAATATGGATCCATAATCTATAAGTATAACTGAATATTAGCATAAGCATGATTGATCATCATGGAATGAGGCAATTAAAGTAGAGCTAGGCTCGTTCTATCATTAACTATGAGAAAAATAATTCTTTTATTATGGAAATGATCATGTTCCGATACTTAATTAATATGACAGTTAATAAAAGGCTTATTGTACTCCTTATGAAAGTAATAAAAGTCCTAAAAGGACTAAGTATATGATAAATGAATACACATTAAACATGTGACATATATTTCATCAAATTGCAAAAATCTATGTATGGATTAAAACAATATGGATATGTGGTATGATTATTTGAGTAAATTCTTATTGAAAGAAAGATATGTGAATAATACACTATATCCATTTGTATTCATAAAAGACTATAGAATGGTATATATTATTATTGCAGTATAAGTTGATTTAAATACCAATGTGACTCCTAATGAATTCAAATAAGTATGTACCTATTTGAAAAGAGAGTTTGAGATGAAAAATTTAAAGGAAATGAAATTTTGTATCGGCCTGCAGACTGACTATTAAAGAGTCATAATACACCAGTATACTTATGTGAAAAAGATATTTAAGCAATTTTGCATGGATAAATCTTTTCCCTGAAGCACACCAATAAGTGGTCCGCTCACTAGAAGTGAAGAAAGACCTTTTTAGAGCTAAAAAAGATAATAAAGAGCTATTTGGTCTTGAAGTACCATATATAAGTGTTATAGGACACTCTTGTATCTTGCAAATTGCATTAAGCTTGATATTATATTTGCAAGAAAAATTCCTAGCTAGGTATAGCTCTGCACCTACAAAGAGATATTAGAGTGATGTAAAAAGTTATCTTCAATATACTATTACTATTATAATTCATATTTGAAATTAGTCTACATGCGAATATTGGTTATTTGCTTAGTTTCTATGATGGTAGATTTTAAACTGGCTATGTATTCACTTATAGTGATACTGCAACTTTATAAAAGTTTGTATGATCCTGAAGTACCTCACTAAAAGATACTCCCATTGTATTTTGAGAATAATGCAATTTGTATTGCACAAATTAAAGGTGGCTATATTAAGGGTAACGAAGTAGACATAAACTTCACCCAAATTTTTATACATACATAAACTCCATAAGAAATATCTACCAAATTCGCTTGAGTGACAATTTAATAGACTTATGTACTAAGTTTTTACCTAATTTGGTATTTAAACGGCATCATTTCATCAATTAGTATACCCCGTGTTAAAATCTATCATCATCAGGGGGAGCGAATTAGTATATGATTGTACTTTTTTTCCTTAGTCAAGTTTTTATCCCACATGGTTTTCTTAGACAACGGTTTTAACGAGACAATCTATACAATGAAAAAATAGCGCATGAAATGTATTCTTTTCCTTAAATATTTTTTTCTCACTGGGTTTTCTAATAAGGTTTTTAACGAGTTATATTCATAGCGCAAGTAATATCCTAAAGAAGTACTATAAATAAATTATTATATGTGGATATTACTTAAACATCATTAAGTATACGATTTGACAACTTGGCAGATTTGTTTACAAAAGCACTCCTTACAATCACATTTGAAAAGTTAGTCAACAAAATTAGCATGCATCGGCTAAGAGATATTTGATAGAAATCATAGTTTCATGAGGGGGAGATTTTAATGCACTGTACTCTTTTTTCTCTTAGCCTAGATTTTGTCCCATTGGGTTTTTCTAGCAAGGTTTTTAACGAGGCAGTGTTATGGCGCAAATCTCTACAAGAATAATGTACTTTTTTTCCTTTATTAAGATTTTTTTTCTCACAAGGTTTTTTCTTAGTAAGGTTTTAACGAGACAGATTCTTTGTAAAAGATATCAAGGGGGAGTGTTATGATATATTATAAGATTTGATTGATATATTTCCATATATATGAATATTTTAGTTTTCATATTAGTATTGATTGTATTTTCCTTATTGGAAAAATTTTATATTTATTGTATTTTCCTTATTGGAAAATCTTCCTATTTCTTTATCTTATGTACTCTATATAAAGGGTCTAATACTATTGAATAGAACAACTTGAAAAACTATTCTCTTCTATATATTATTTGTTCATATTCTTCTTTATTTTATTTATAACAAAAAGGGCATAATAAACTAAATCAAATAATGGAAGTTGCAATATCAAGAGAAATTAGTCAAATAGAAAAGAAAATAAATATAAGAAAATTAAGAGTCAAATAGAAAAGAAAATAAATATAAGAAAATTAAGCGTAATAGAAATGCGACAATTTTTTTTTTTCCGTAAAACAATATGAATACTATTTCCGACAAAAAAAAATTACAAATTAGAAATCCGATAATTATAAAATCTCAAATAAATAATACATAGTGTAATGGCTATAATTTAAAATAAAGAAATAATTTTTTTTAAATTATCTTTTCATCGATGACAACTATCTCAATATTAGAAAAATCTCGATTAGTGGCAAATTTAATATCTCATAATCGAGTTACTTTTACTTTAATTTTTCAATAGTCTTTATCACCATTTAGATATTCAATAAAATAATATTTATATCATCGCTTTTAGTAAAACATCTCTTACTAAAAAATAACAAAAGTATGAAGAAAATTTATTACTTTTAACAAAATATGGTAAAAATAATAAAAAACAATATAACAAAAACAAAAACTTCACCTCAATGTATTGAAATTTTAATAGATGAATTTTTGAAAAATATAATGTAATTTCATAACTTTTGATAGAGGAAAATAGACCTATTTATAATCGTTCAAATAACTTATTTTGAGAATAGTTATTAAGATTTAAATGTTCAATTAACAAATAATTGTATTAAAAAATTTATATTACAAAAATCTTTGAAATGAAAAATTAATTTTTTTTTTAAGAATTTAAATTTTGCAAATGAATTTGATATTTGAATTTAATTCAGTAACTATTTTTGCAATTTAATTTCAAAATTTGAATTATGATTTTGAATCTGGAGAAACTATTGTTACTTTTATTTATAGTTACAAAAATAATAACGGGCTATTGTTATTGTTTTGTTTAGTCTTGACCATACGGATGACTTTCTCAATTTGTAACTGAATTGAGAATTTGAAACATGTGTGGTACCCAAACTAATAAAATCAAACTAAACGTGATTTAGGGCCTAATTATAGCATCTAATTCTCAGACCACTATAGCTAAACGACCTTCACCATTTAATTCCGCCATTCAAATATTCAAGCATTGAATTTAGATGTGATTTACTAATTTTGTTTCAAAATATTTGTGGTTAAAAATTTTAGCATATGAATTTAAAAAATTATTAAATTAATTTTAAGTTAAAAAATTAAAATATTTTTTATTAATTTTAATGTAGAGAAATAAAATTAATTAATATAAATATTCGGTGGATGAATAAATAGAAAGTAAAATTAGAAAAAATAAATATTGAAATTTTAAAATAATAAATAAATTAAAGAAAGATTTTTTTTTTTAAAATGATAAATATTTTAGAATAAAAGGGGAAATTATTTTCAATAAATTGCCAAACCATTATAACTAATGGATTTTCACCATTCATTTCGCACGTATAATTGATCATTAGTATATGAAAATCTAATTATTTAATCAGAAGAAAATAATGAATGAAAAGGAGTTCAAAAAAAATATGTTGTGGATTGTTAATTATATTATAATTTTTATATGAATAATTTTTTAAAAAATTAAAAAATTGGAAAAATAATTGATAAAATTAAAAATATAAGTTAGAAGAAATGACAAATAATCTCTCTCTCTCTCTCTATATATATATACTAAAGTAAATTTATAGATAAATTTAATTTTATTTCTTTTGGGTTAAGAATTTATTTTTTATATTTATAAAATGATTAAAAAATTTATTTACCATAAAAATAATATATTTGACTCGATAAATAATAAAATTGAAAAATGATCTATTGCCATATGATAATAAAATTAATTATTTTAAAATATAATGGTAGTGTAACATTCAGTTAAAAACAATATACAAAAAAATTGAACATAAAATTTTTTCAAAGAGTTTTAAAATTTATTTCCAAGTATAGTATAATAATATTTTATAAATCACTTGAAGTAGTATTTTTTAAATTATTGATTAAAAAAGTAAAATAATTTTTTTTTATTTTGCATTTCTTACTTGAAGGTCTAGCATTTTTTTTTTTATTTTATAAGATTATAAATAATTGATATTTTAAGAAAAAATTAATGAAAGTCGACTTATAATGTACAATAATATAATGTACAATAAAATGCTCTAAAATGAGATAATGAGAATATGCTAAGAATTTGAAAAAGTGAGAATACCCCACCCAATTTTCTTTAGTTGAAGCTATAAAGCCATATATCCTTATTGTCATTTGTTATCAACCCATAATAATTTTTTATTTATATTTCTGATCATGAAAAAAAAAAAATTATTTAATTTTATTAAACAAATTGGAACTATCCTGAAACTTAATTTCACCAATATTGTGTATTTATATATGTTTAATATCTGGTGTATGTTTTCTTATATAAGGAAAAATTGTTTTGAATATATACACATATAATAGATATCATAATTAATATATACCATAATTCACTCTCCTAAAGGTAAAAAAATATTTTTAAATAATTTTAGGAGTTATTTGGATAATAAGTTATTTAAAATGATTGAACATTTAAAATTTAATTTTTACAATTTTACACTTGAAACTCAAATCAAAATTTACAATTATTTCAAATGGCCACTTATTGCACAAGACTCCTAATTTATTTCAATTAAAAATGGTTATTTCTAAATCTACACAGAGACTTTTGCTCAAAATTTAATTTCTAAGAATTTTTACCTGAAAAATGTGAAATGAATTGAATATATAGCAAAATATTTTTTCCCCTTATTTCTCTCCAAAGAGGCATATCAACAAACTAATTAAAGGGAGATTTTTCTCACTGGCATGTCCTTCACTTGACTGCATTTATATTTCCTTGATTATATAATAACTATCTTTATTTTTTAAAATTTTAGATAAAATGGAAGACATATTATTACAATCTATTATTATTGTTATTTATTTATTTATTTTCAGATTATTTCATCTGTTCTATTAAAATATTATGGTTATCACACTTCAAGTTACACCTAAGGGTGACCATGAGTCTTTAACTGTAACCATCGATTCCGATAGTTTCAGCGCAGGAAGAAAGAGACCAGCCTTGCCTGGTTCTAGTTCAGGTTTGGAGAGGAGACAACAAAACTAAAATCAATCATTAAAATTTCAGTTCGATTCAAACGGGTGAAATCATTAACCGGTCCAAACTGTACTGTGCTCACCCGTATGTCTATATCAAGACCAAAAGCTTAGACAACCCTACGAGGCGGTTACAGCCACGTCTCTCCCATATCACCGCTGGTTAACTGTATGCAAGTAACCGTATATGTAGTTAGTATATATGGCACAATCCATGCACACTTTCGATGTCCTTCTATATATTAACCAATACTGAATTCCACTAATAAGAAAATGAATTTATAATTAAGCAAAAATCAGGGGCAAAAATAATAATAATAAAAAAAGCGGCCAATTATCAAACTACTTGCCCAGTGAATTGCATAAAAATTAAGCTCTCTTGCTATTATAGCATGCATCCGATTAGTACAATTTCTGTGGCAAGAACTTATCAGTCTCTCATTTTGAGATTGATGGTGATGATAAAGAACCACTACATGCTGGAGATCCATGTCTATGGAGAAGCTCACGGGCCAATGATTGAAGATCCCCACCACCACCACCACCACTCATTGCTGCTGATGAACCTCCAAATTGACGTGGATCCATTTGCCGCTGCTGCATGGCCCATGAGGGTTGTGTCATCGGATCAAAAAGTGACGATAAGTCATAGGTAGCTGGCACAGAAGAGGCTGATGGGAGGTCAGCTATTGAAAGAGGCGGCGGTGTCACTAATGTTGGTGGTGGTGGTGGAGGAGGTGGCGGCGATGGAAGCTCTAATGTTGCTAGATGAGCTTGTAAGTAGGACAGCTCTGCTTGTAAATTCACCACCTGATTTAATTTGTCCCCCACAAAAAACAATAAAAACAATTAATTGCTTAGCTGAACTGACTGCATCCTTTGTATCACCGTCCAACATGATATATAGTTGAAAATTATTCAATATGCATAGAAAAAGTATACACATTAAATTAATTTCATTCATTTAAAATTGTAGAAGATAAATACTAAATAATTGTAAACCAACATTTATATATATATATACACTATTTTCGTATGCATCGAATAATTAATTTTTTAATTATTTTAGAGTGTTTTCCAAAAAAGGGGAAGATATAAGGGGAAATGAATAATTAACAAGAGCAAACTTGGGCAAGTAAAAGTAAATAATATATATGGAATGAATCAATAATATAAATATAATATAATTATATAAAGATTAAAGATTTGGGACCAGTTGAAAGTTGGTATTCTTAGTTTATACTAAAAGGATGCTTGAACTATGTGCATTAGAACGTGGAAGTTGCGACCAAATAAAGATTTCTTTTGACAAAGGAATGAAAACATAGCAGTTAATTAATTAATTAATTGTAATTCTCGATCTGCATTATTGTATTTCCATTGGGATGTGAAAACTGAGAAGAGGAGGCTGGCCTGAACTTATACATATCATTAAAGATTTCAAATTAAATAAATTTTGTGAAATATATATAGGACTCCACCCTTCCAAAGCTTGGAATGATTGACACTGTTAATGTTTAAATAAAGTATATGATTAAATTTCTTTAATCACGAACCTTTTACATGTACTCCCTCACGTCCATATCTTTAGGCCTATCCCCATTTTTCACATACATTAAGAAAATTTAGTTAATATAGTTTAAACAATAATTTTTATTTTTTTTTACTTTTCTAATATACCCCTAATTAATAATTCACTCGGTTTTTTTTTCACATATACTATAGTATATATTAAGAAAAATTAATTAATTTAGTTAAAATAGTAGTAAATTAATTTTATTTAGGTTTTGTCTAATATACCCTATTTAGTGTTATTAATATTCTTTGGAAATGATTAATCATTCTTTTATCCTTAATTAATGTGTAATTAACGTTTCAAAAAAATAGATTGACTTAACTAAAATAAGTTTCATCTTTTTAATCTCTTTTTCTAGCATTTGGCTCTGTGGATTCAGAAGCCTCGTGTCAAATGTTAATTCTATAATTGATGTGTGATGAATATGTTGGCTAATTTCAAAGAACTATATTTGTTTCTAGTTAGAAGTAGGGTAGAAGTTAAAATCTTTGATAATCACTTAAATTATTGTCTGTTAAATGCTCTTATTCACGCTTTGAAAGTGATGGAATTTTGTTGTTGGGGATTTTATTGATCTCTACTTTATGATGTGTTAAGTAACAACAGTATTTCAGACTAATCTAATAATTTTAGGCTTGCTTGAGGCATGGTAAGATGAAGCTATTTAGAAAGTGATCCATAGACAGTATGTCAAAAGTAGACATCTCATCAATTCCTTTTCATTGTAAAAGGGGTAACTGGAGGATTGCACACACTATTTTATTAAAAAAAAAAATGAAAGGAGACTATTATTTAGGACAACTAAAAAAGAAAGGCGAGTATAATATGGGATAGAGTAGTATATATATTTTTAAATTTTATAACACATAATGTGTCATTACAAGTTTAAATATTTGAAATTTAAACATTCAACAAAAAAAAAAAAAGAATTTCAATTATAAAGATGATTTGAACAACATATCAAAATTACTTTGCACACTCATAGACTTGCAGCTATGAACTTGTACGTTTTGATTTGGGAAATAAATTATTTTATTCCATCATTCCCATCTTAAATAGTATATGATAATTTTTTTATGAAATTGTTGGTTATATAAAGTGAATAATAAAAAAAAAAAAATAAGCTTTTCCTTTTTACTCTATGTCCTATTCCAATTCATGAAGAACCCAATATTGAAAGTAAAAAAAAAAAAAAAAAGCCATTCAACAAAATTCTAAGGTCAATAGACTGACAAGATCCCGATAAACAGAAGGGAGTGTTGTGCAGTGCCAGACTAGAAAGGGAACTTTCCAAAACTGAAAATAAAACCCATGTGTTATTCATCATTTTATGGAAGCAAATTAGTATTTTAGTACTTCAATTGCTTTCACATCCACTCTTATTTGACAACACTACCCTCTACAAAACCCTTTATTCTGATTTAAAAAAAAAAAAACCAATATGAAACGTAATTAATATAGAGAACAAGGATAATATTTTAACTACTACCCTTTCTTTACTCTGACCAAAAAGCCTTTCTTCTAAGAACAAGAAAAAAAAACCGACCATCTCCTTAATAACTGCAAAAATCCCATCATTTACACAAACTGCAGGCTATACCATTCTAGTAACCGCCAACTTATTTATCATTTGTTAATAATAATAGTAGTAATCAAAGAAAACGTTCTAGATTTCAGTAATTAACCACAACAATTATAAATAAATTTTATAATAAATCTAAACCCAAAGAAATCACAGCACACAAAACAAAAAGACCAAAAAATTTTACTCTTTCATTGGCAAAGCAGAGAACTTGAGAAGACTCTCTAATCTATTTAATTTGGCCACAGACCACAGCTATATCCTGTTCTATTAGTATCTAAAACCAAATTGTTCTTTTAATCGGACTGCAACTTCAAACTTGGAATTTTACATGGTGATCGAAGAATTTGAAAGTGAAGAAAGTTGCAATCAGTTTGCAAGACAAATAAGAGTTTTTGTAAGAGTGAAGATGGTAAAAAAAAAAAACGATTTTAATTAAGTAATAAAATACCTGTTGTTGTAGAGCAAAGATGTGAGCAACACAGCCATAGACAGGATCTCTTAGACGAGCTTGAGCCTCGTAGCAAATAGTAACCACAGCATCAAGGCGTTTATGGACTGGAATATGTAAAAGAAGTTTGGACACATTACTTGCACCGAATACCTTATGCACGGCTGCAAAATGGGCTGCACCTTGCTCTGAATCAAAATAAGGAGCAAATATACATCCTGGCACGCACTTTCTTCTCAAAAATTTGCACGCGCCACATGGCCCACTCCCGCTGCCACCACTGCTACTACTGCTTCCACCACCGCCACCACCGCTACTGCTAGGATTTGCTGTTGCACTCATTTCTTCTCTTTTTCTTTCTATATTTGGAAAAAAAGAAAAAAAGTATTCAATCACATAATTAGGGTTTGTATGCAAACGGGGTACTTGAAGAATATGAAGACAAGAAGAAGAAGAAGTCTAGGGTTTGGTTGGTGGGGGTGTTGGGTTCTGGTATTTGAGTTTTTTTTTTTTTAATGTATATATTTTTTGTTTTTTTAATAGAAGATTTAAAACGCTAGAAGAAGTCTTTAAAGCCACGCGATAGAGCAAACCCCTCCCCCATTTAGCAGCTTGCGTGAAGCAAACATGCGATAAGCCTAGCTAATATTCTCAACTGCCCTTTGTTTTTTTTTTTTTTTTTTATTATTATTATTATTATTATTTTCATTCTTCTCGTGATTTTCTTTCTTTCTTTCTTTCTTTCTTTTTTCTTTTAACAAAAATCTCCTCTTTTTAATTTCTTTTGTTTCTCTCTTAGCTAAAGCTTGAAAGTTTCTTTCTCTGTAATTGTATAACTTTGCCTTTTATTGCCATATAGATAAAAAGAAAGAATGGATTTTATTTTACAAGTTGAAACGTGTCAATAGGTGTTGTCTTATATACATGCCAATGCCACTGCGTGGTTTAAGCTGCGTAGAGGGCAAAAGACGCCAACTCTCTTCCTTTCTCTTTCTAAAAATGTTGAAAATGACTCAGCTTTTCTTTCTTTCTTTTTCTTTTTCTTTTTTTTTTCTATTAATATGATAAAGCCAAAATAAACCCACCGGGTTTGAAAATGACATGAATGCCCACAGTTTCAGTTCTTGCTTTTGTATTATATTATACAAGTTAGCTAATTTAGTAACATGATCTTAGTATGTTAAATTATTCTCATAATAGAAAGGTTTTATTAAATCAACTATTTGTAAATCATAACTCAGACTTTGCAAAAGACCTTACAAGTAACCAATGCTTTGAAGTTATTACAATGGTTGATTTTTTTTTTTTTTTTTTGTTATCATTATCATGGTCTTGATCACGACAACAATGAAAATGATAGTATATAATTCTAGTAATTATTGATTGTTGTATCATATATGTATGAATATTCTAGTGGCTTTAGACTTATTAGATATCACAAACAATGCTATTAAAAAGTACATGATAAACTTGTTATATTTATTAAACAATACACTATCGAAATTAAAATTAATTTGAGAGTTTTTTTTGCATCTTTTTATGTATTTTATTTTATTTTCCTTTTAATAAATTGAATGTGGCTTTCACCTTTTAGGTTGACCCATATATGGAATTTCTTTTAAGAAGATTGATAATTAATAACATATCTTACATATATACCTCTTGTATATAGAATTCATTGTCAACTATGGAAAGGATTTTTTTTCCTCCTTATGGTATGATAAACATTAAAATATTACGCAAAATATTTGAGGATGAAAAGGACCTTTATCTGTTAAAAAAATAAATTAAATTAACTATATTACAGTGACGTACGTATGTAATAAAAGGTAAAAAAAAAATTGATAGTGGATTTTATTATTTTTATCCTATGCCAAAGTCCTTTGAATAATCCATTTAGATAGCTAATCATTTGAAATGATTGAGCATTTAAAATTTAGTATCATATTTATTTTTTATGATCTTATACTTAAAATTCAAATCTAAATTCACAATAATTTTAAATAATCACCATTCCAATTTGGCTTATTAATAATTTTGAACACATATCAGTAAATATCATTATTTTATTTCCTTCATAAATGGTTAAATATCATTAATTCAAAAAGAATTATTTAGTGTTGCTAGTGCTTTATTTTTTATATATATATAATAAAAAATTAAAAAAATAAAAAAAAACGAGAGAATGATTAAATTTTATAAAAAAAAAATGAATTAGGAAAAGGAAAGGCTTTATAAAGCCCTAAAACGAAGGGGCAGCCAAATTAAGGAAGAGACAATATGGTAATTGCAAAATGGATTGGCCAATGAAAAAGGTCAAAACCAACTTCGGCGTTCAAAGCACCAGCACGAGCCACTCGAATGCGAGAGTGCCACGTGTGAGTCGGTGATTATGAACGTAACAGCCGGGTAAAAGATGACCTCATACAAGAAGCGGGACCCATACGCCGTTCACTTGAAAAGAAAGTAACGTCTCTGTTCCCTCACTGTCTCCATCTCTTAAACAATAATAGCTGTCCCTCTCTCTTGCTGACAAAACTAAACACAACCATTTCATTTGTTTTTTTTTTTTTTCCAATATTGTTTTTTTTTGGGTAAAAATGTAATAAAAGAAGGAAAATTTCTATTTCCTCAAGTTTGAAAAATTTCCTATGTAAATTTGCTTAATAATAAATATAATTTTCGAAAGATTATTCATTTGAAATTATATTTTAATTATTTATAAATATATTATTCATATTTTAAATGCACTTGCGAAATTACTATTAGATTATTTAATTATATTTTTATATATATTTTTATTATGTTATTGATTGGATGAATTCACTTAAAAAGAAATTGGCTGACGTATAAATTGGATAGGGATAAATATTTTCTTATTTATAAAAATGAAATTCAAATTTGTAAAATAAAAAAAAGTCCGTAACGGCGCGTCAACCGCGCCGTCCGATCCTTGTCCAATCCGTGTGTTGTGAAGAGGAGGCAGCAATGACAGAAGCCTTCAATTCAATCAATTTGACCGACACGTGTCCTTGTTTAAAGCTCCCGTACGGTTTAAGTGACCGGATGCTTACGCTGCAACAGTTCATCTTGCTTTTTTGTTTTGTCCTTCTCATACAGTTTTTTTCTTCTTGTTTCTTATTTTTTTGTTATTGGTATTATTTTAATTCGATCGTAATTTGGTTTTTAATTTTCAAATTCACCGTCTGAAAAAATTATGGTATCAATTAACTATTATTTATTAGTTGGATTTTTTCCTTGAATACGTATTAATTTTATTACTATTGGTATTATTATTATTATTTATCGTATATATATGTAGGAAGTTTTAGCAACAAGTATGTCCCTACAGAATTTGAGAAAAAGCCCGTTTATCTGGAAACATGTTTAGAAAACAAAAATTTTAGTTGTTAAGACTCTAATTAGTAATTAGTCTGTCTCTTAAATCTTAATCATGACTTGATGCCTTTCAATTAGGTTTGCCTAAACTTTTACTAACATGAATATAGGCTTAATTTATATAATACAATGATAAATTAATAATCCAATTGTTAGGACCCCACACTCAGTTTTTTCCCACTCGTGCGGTCAACACCTAGGAATCATATAAAATGTTTTTGTAAGATTGCTAAATTGTTAATTAATATTATTATTATTATTATACTTATATATGATTAGGTTTGCGAATTTTCTGTTGAAAGAAATGAGTTATAAATTACAAGATGTCACCTTAAAATATGGCAAAGCAGGTGTTATGTTCTATATAATTTATTAGTTAAGCAACATTAGGAAGAAAAAAAAAATAGTATTAATTAAATTAAATTAATTAAAGGATTCAAAGGAAGATTTTGGGCCAGAAAAGAGCAATAATTGTGAAATCTAAGGATATTGCTTTTTAGAAGCCGTTTTAGTCAAAGTATGTGGAAATTTATAATGCTTACCGCTCTTTTGACAGTTGTAATATTGCATTGTATGAATCATGATGCTTGCTATGCAATGTGATGTTAATTTCTCAAGAACCAGTTTATTTTTAAAATTGTGCTTGACATCAACTATTAATTCGAACTTGAAATCTTATAATTCTGATGATAGTTTCAATATTATTGAATTAAAAAATCATTGGCAAAACATATATACCTTAAACCACTGATAATTAATTAACAATAAATTTGACAATCATGAAAAAAAGAAAAAAGTCGGAGATTGACATGATAAAGATGTAGTAGCCATGACAGATAATAGAAAAACTGCAAAGTATGGCTTTAAAGAAACATGTAACATGCACCGTAGGGAGAGCCATTTGACGCAAGAAAGGGGGAAATCTTGACTATGATTACTAAAATCTCATTCGTCAATCACATAAATGCTTTTGGAAATGTTCCCTTGTTAATATATGCAAAATAATAACAAAGTACTAAGTACAAAAGCATATGCAAAATCCAATAATCATGTCACACAAACTTGAAAATAATCACAATTAGGCATTATATATATATATATATAAAGTTTTTCATCGTCAGATCTGGTGTAAATGAAGATGCTTTTTACTTTAATTGCTTTTTAAAAAAAAAAAAAAAAAAAAAAAAATTCAAAAGGCAAGATGCTCACCCAAATCATCTGAATTGGCAATTCCTCATTCAACTAGCTGTCATTTTGGTTTCTCGAGCCAATTAGAGTGCAGAATGAAGCCCATTAAGAAAGAGAGTTCAAAAGGACATTTCTTTTGAGCGGCCTTTAGGGTGGCCTTGAATTAGCCCATTATATATAATATTCCGTTTCAATTGTATAATGTTTTTAGTTCTTTCGTTGCTATTCTTCTTTAAAAATAAAAAAATAAAAAATTGTGTTAAATGTAATGCTTAATTAATTTGATAATGAAAGGTAAAAATGAAAAGTAAATTCTATAGAAAACTACAAAATGAATTTACTTCTTTTAATTCCTATTATATTTAGCTAAACTAAATTAGTTCACACACCGTTAATTACCACATAAGTCATAAAATTTATGAATAAACTAAGGGAGAAGAGATCACAAAATTAGCTAATTAATTAGTCTATACGATATACTTTTATCCCCCCATTTAACGAGTAACTAAGATGCCGTAGATTTATACAATAAAATGATTGTTGAATTAAATGTGATCTAATTAAATCAGGAAAATGATATTTATGTGAGACAATGTATTTACACAAAAATATTTTTATTTTATTTCATATTGTTTTACTTTGGTAAGGATAAAAAAATTTAAATATACTAATATTTATTTAATAAATACATAAGTTTATTTATTTTTTATAAAAATTATTGATTTATTTTCTTTTTTGTTTTTGTTAACATGTAATATATAAGTACAGATATTTGTTATGCTATCTATTTATTTTTTTTAGTGTATAAAACAAGACAAATAATGATAAATACAATCATTTGGATGATGTTATAATTTCTTATGTGATCATTTGTGAGGTGTTAAAGTGATAAGGTTGATGGTAATATTAAATAGTAAATATAACATTACTCATCAAATTATTTGGTCCACATTCCTTAATTAATTAAGAATAAAGAAACCTAACAGAGAATACATGTATGGCACGTGTGACAATCGTGATATATATATTTATATATATAGTAATTGTTTTTACACCAAAGCCATGTTTTTTCGCACTACTCAGTGAGGGTTTGAATGACTCACTCTGACCCGTGGCTCTTCCTCATAAAAATCTTTCGGCCTACTTGCCACCGATCTCTTTCGATGTACTGGGTACATACAGTATTTTGTTTCAGCAATTAACCAATAAGATGTTAAATAGATTTATTTATTTTGAAGGGTATGTTTTATTTAATATAAAGTATTTTAATTAATAAAAAGTTGCAAATTTTATTTAAATTTAATTATTTTTTATATTTTTGTATTCATTTTATTTTATCTAATAAATATTAATATATATTTTTTTGAAATTTATTTAATAGAAAAATAATACTAAAATTATATATAATAGACTTCATGCGTGAAAACTATATTTTTTTAATTTTTAAAAGATAAAAAATTCATTATAATTTTACTTTTTAAGATGAATTTTTATTAATCTATTTATATTTAACATTTTCTTTTTAAAATTTTTATTTGATGTTAAATTTTAGTGAATGACATATTTATAAGTTTGATATCATACTTTAATTCAAAGTGCTGAATTTATAAATTTCTTCCACTTATATATATATTTTCTTAATTATTTCTTAATATTAACAGAAGTGAGAAATTTGAATTTTCCCGAATTTGAATGTATATATTATCCATATCGTGTCTAAATTTGCGATCATTCGATACATTTATCATAAATTATTATAACCTTTTACCAAAACGGAGCTCAAATTATTTACGAGTGGAGTAAAAAGGTTCATAGGAAAACACGACTTTGTAGATTTGCATTGGTCTATTTTTATTTTTATTTTTTTGACCCGTTTTAACAAGAGAGAAAGCAAGTGAAAAGTTGAAAACCTGAAATCGTTCAAGGTTTGCTAAAAAGTAACCGAAAAGGCACTACTCTATTACTCCAAGGCCAAGCGCTCTCTCGAGGTGGGAAAAAAAAGAAGAGAGTAGAAGTGGAAGTGTGAAAATTTACAAACAGTACCCTCGCAAATTGCAATATTTCTCTCAAGAATGTCAATGTCTGAACTGTGGAACAGAGTAAAGATGAAATGGAAAAGACAAGAGATAAAAGGTGATGGGAAAAGATAGGATGTTTGTCCCACGTGGCCTCAACACTGCGGCGGTTGGAATTGGAAGTTGATACTGTCACTCACCGCATGTGTGTTTGCTTCACGCAATCCTCTCTCTCTCTATCTCTCTTTGCCGTGGCTTTAAAGTTTGAACCAAAGTAGTACACTACTCCCTCTTTCTCTCTCTTCTTCTTCTCAAAAAAAAAACCAAACCTGTCATTTCAACTGACCCACCACCAAAACCTTTGTATTTCCTCATAATTATCAAACTAATGAGTAACAGACAAACCTTATTTCTCTAATTAAATGCCTTTTTTCTTTTTTCTATCCCTCTCTTCTCTTCTTATAGCAGCTGCTTTGTTTTTGCTATACCCCACAACAAAAAACTGGGATAGCCTGTGTAGGAAGATTAAGATTCTGAGATGAGTAGTAGTAGTAATAATGGAGGTGGTGGGCCAGGACCTTGTGGTGCCTGCAAGTTCCTGCGGAGGAAATGTCTAAAAGGTTGCATTTTTGCACCTTATTTTGATTCAGATCAAGGCACAGCTCATTTTGCAGCAGTGCATAAGGTGTTTGGTGCTAGCAATGCTTCTAAGCTTCTTCTCCGTATTCCTGTTCACAAGCGCCTTGATGCTGTTGTTACTCTTTGTTATGAAGCCTTGTCTAGGGTTAGAGACCCTGTTTATGGTTGTGTTGGCCATCTCTTCACTCTTCAGCAGCAGGTAATTATTATTTATATTATGGTTTTTTTTTCTTTTTCTTTTTTGGTTGATTTATCTTTCACTGGGATTTAAACTGGCAACCTCATTCAAAGTCTTGTAGTAACAGTACTAGGCCAAATGCTAATTAGTGACTGTGCATTTCTTATTCATCTTGCTAGCTACAACATGCGTTTTAACTATTTTTTGACTGCAAGATTTATTTACTAGGGTTTTTAACATTTATATGTGCTGGAATAAGGCCTTCTTAAAATTAGTATCATGGCAAAAGAAATTTAATATGATTGTAGATCTCATTCTCGAAAAGACAAAGATAATATTATCCTATAATCTTTGTTTCATGTTGAGCTCATTAGGGTTCTCGGGATTATTTTTTAAAAAGATTTTTCTTAATTAAGAAATTTATCTGCAGAAGAAATAACAACATTTTTGCTAACAAGTATATAAGAGGAAATAAAAACCAATCCAAACGTAACTGTTTTGTTAATTAAGTTAGTTTCATGGGTCTCCTGCAGAGAAAAACTCGAAAAAAATGATAATAAAATTGAAACTTTTACGCATTAGACGATGAGTACCACTGCAGAGGTAAATCTAGACGTCTGGTTATTACTGTTAATTTCACAAGTTTGTCAGTTTTACAGAACCAAGGGACAAGTTTCAAGTTTTCCGCACTAGGGTTTTGTTTTTGATGAGTCTTGGTTTTTCCTTTTTCGATATAGTAATAAATTGAGTGAAAGAAACTAGTACGATATAGGCTATAGGGTATAGAGTTACCATTTTTTATTATTAGTCTTTTGGGGTTTAGCGATCTTAGGTTTTCCTCAAAATTGAATGAAACTCATTCTCGCTTACCAATATTTTTAAGAATTAGGAAGCATAATAGAGCATTGTGGCATGGGTTTTGAGATCCTAATTTTCATTTATAATAAATGGTCGAGATAAAGATATGATAGAATAAATTAAATTTGCGACGGACGTGGGACAGAGACAGAAATTTTTATTTATATTTTTATATTTTTATTAATATTAAAATTTCATTTTATATATATATATATATATATATATATATATATATATATGCAATCAAAACAGATATCGGTGTTAAGTAGCATAAAGAGACTCAATCTCATCTCACTCATTAGCATAGGCAAGGAGAAGATTCTCCTTAGGAATTAGGGCAGAGTTAGTTTTTAAATTGAAATACATCGGATTTTGCCATATCTATTAAGGATTAATACAATAGTTCTAACATAAAAATTATATATGAAAGTAAAGAGAATATTTTTGTTTCTTTACACCAAGCAAAATTATGGGTATATTTATAATAAGTTTTTAAAACACCAATTTGTGATTAATTTGATTAAAAAAATTGCTATTTCAACAATAGCCTAGAATTTTTTTTCCTAATATTTAGGGCAATAATATAAACAAACCAATAAGTGATAAAATATTTTAATAAATATGATTTTTTTGTTATTTTTTATCCAGTGAAATGACATCAATATTTTTTTATATATATTTTTATATCATTCAATTGATATATATACTTAATACAGGCAAGTATTTTTCAAACAGTTATCAAATTCTCAACTTAAAAATTATTTAGTATGTGCATGAAACTTATAACCATGAGAAAGAGCATCCTAAAAAATGTAGATGGTTAGAATAAGAAGGGGATAAGTTTACTTGCCGGAGCTAGCAAGCAAAATTTTAGCAGCTCGAGAAATATTGAAATATTTGCCATTTTGACTTTGGTAGGTCGACCTTTCTTGTGAGACATAAAATAAAACGTAATTATATTAATAATGCATTTATATATAAATGGCAATTTGGGGAAGATTTCAAATTTCATTATATGGATCTTCGCGGGTCCTACCCACGTGCTGATTTTAACATGGTAAATCTAATGCACTCAAGAAAGAAAAAGTCTTCATAATCACATGGGATAGTAATGCGATTTACTTGTTAAGGGTCATTTTTCTTATTATTATTATGATGAACCTTTTACTTTATAAAGAATAGAACTCATATATACATACATCCTTGCATGCAAAGTTTGATCTAATGAATTTAAAGATACGTTGGCTAATGACTTTGATGTTTGTTTTAATTAGGAAAAATAAATGACTCATTTGATTCTATTCATTGTGAGTCATCTTCCATGAAATGAGATCCATAAAATCATTCACTCCAATTAGGGTCAGTTTTTGATTTTCTTTTAATCTGTTTTTAATCATTCACTCCAATTGTAATTTTTTCTAGAAGCAAGTAAAAAAATAATAAAATTTTAAAATTTCAAAAGCAGCAATGTCAATATGTCCTTAATACATGAATCCACAGCATAATCTATAGTCAATTCAATACCATTATTTTACTAGTTTTGACTTTGTTCATATATAATTGCCTTTTAAGGAGCGAGAGAGGACAAAATTCATGACTGTTAGACAAAAATATAATAACCATACTCTGATTCAATGAACAGTCACAAATATGTTTTAATTTTATTTATTTTTAATTTTTTCAAGAGAGTAAATTGAATTTAGGTCTATTATTTAATCCGATATATAGTATAAATACAAATATAGTTGTGCATATTATATTCTTCACTACGAACTCAATGGCAAAACTATTAATCAATAATATCTCTGTTTGGATCCAAGAATTGCCTTTTCTTTTTCTTTTTTTTTTTTTTCAATCAAAAATTTCTGGTCTTTCATTGGAACTTTGAGTTTGCAGGTGCATTAGAACCGAAGCTGCATTTGTTTGTCATTTTGCTATTATTTATTAATTAGTAGACTAATTATGTCTTAATTAAATCAATCTCAATTGCTATTATTTTCTTTTCTTCTCCGGTTTTCCCGTTCAATGGTTGCAACAGCTCTTCCTAGGAGCATCTTATTGTTCTAGATCTTGCTTTCACCTACTCTCATAAGAAAATTTTATTCATATATGCACCTCGTGTCTTCTTAATATATATGATCCTCATATTATATAATTAAAGAAGATACAGGTATGCTTTGCATACCATGCAACGCATGAGATATACATTGTCTATGCCATGTTGTGATTACGATGGTATAATTTTGTACACTCTGCTGGCTATTTGCTCCAATCCGATTCTACTCATCTCATTTAGCAAATGGAATAAACGAATTTTTTAATTTATATCTGAACCGGTTTGGATAATGATATAATCCGATCCCTTTATATATATTACATGTTTTTTTATTTTTCAAAATATTATATATATTTAGTTTATATAATTTTTTAAATTTATAATTTATTTTTATGTGAAATATAAACTATATTGTATGGATACATAAAAAAAAATGCAAATATATATATATATATATATATATATATATATATATATATATATATATATATATATGGTGTTTTCTATAATTACTTTATTTTTAAATAAAGTAACCTACTTTATTTGCAAAAAAAAATAATCTTTTACAAAAAATAATAATTTTATTCATATTTTTTCACAAATTAAATTATTTTTTTGTAATTTTTTTAGTTACGAAAAAACTTTTAATTTTACGAAAATATGACTTATTTTTTTTTGCAAAATAATAATTTTATAAAAAAATAATAATTTTGTAATTACAAAAAAAGGATCTCTTATAAAAAATCATAATCTTCTTATATTTTTTTTAAATTAGACTTTTTTTTTATAAAATTTATAGATATATAAATTTAAAATATTACTTTAATTATTCTAACATTTCTTATTTTTAATTAGTGAAATATAATAGCAGATTAATTTAATTATAATACTTCAATATTTTAATTATATTTATTATTTATAACTATCCAATTGGCTATAAAAAATACAATTTTGAATTTTGTTTTAAAATAGAGTAATATAAAATTTTGTCTATACGATATATTTTATAAGAAAATTGTGATTTTTTTAAAAAGAGTAATATTTTTTCTTAATTATAAAATTATTTTTCTAATAAAATTATTGTTTTATATAAAATAAATCATATTACAAAATAAATTGTATTTTTGTAAAATTAGAATTTTTTCGCAATTAAGTAAAATTAAGAAAAAATAGTTTAATTTATGAAAAAATATAAATAAAATTATAATTTTTTAAAAAAAAGTTATTTTTTCATAAAATTGTGTGTGTGCGGGTGTGTATGTATGAGAAAATAACATTAAAAAATTCTTTAAAGAGAAAAAAATATGTAAATGAATATACCCGACCTGACTCATTTTATCGTCTGATTAATTAGACACAGTATTGATAACGGGATAGGTATGTTTTTTTTAAATGGGTCGAATTTTGTAAAATTCAACTTCTTGTTTGATTGATTAGACTCGATGCTATCCACAATTAGGATGACAATTTTGCCATGCATTATATTATTATTTTATTCAATTCAATATACGAAGTCAAGAATTGATTTTTACCAGTTGATAATATGTTAGTAACTCAATAATTAAATATGTGTATCCCAATACTATAATAAATTAATTTGATGTTAAAATCCTAACAATTTTTCACTTTTAGATTGTTTATTCATGTTTTGCGATGTTTCATCAAAAAAATATATAACTTTTTTTTTAAAAAAAAAAAAATTATGAACTTACGATATTAGATGAACCATCTGATAATTTTGTGCTATGAATACAGGTAGTGAATTTACAGGCAGAGCTGGCCTACATTCAGGCTCGTCTTTCGACATTACAGCGCCTCCCTTTGTCTCAAGCGCCACCACCGCAACCTGCTCAAAGCCCCTGCCAAACAAGTATAGCATCAAATTCAAACATATCAATGCATTTTGATCAGGTACAACCCCAGTACGTATCAACAGAGCTAACAAGTGTCTGTAATCCATTGGATCCAGAGCTTGAAGATGATGATCTCCAAGTTTTGGCTCGTGAATTTGTCTCTAAATACTTGCCAGGAGTTAGATTCAAGCCTCCAAGTTCTCAATAAGACTATTTAGTTTCTAGCAATTGTTGAACTGGGGTTTGGCATCTCCCTTGTTCTATATATGTTACTGCTGCTAGCGTATTTTGATTCCAAGTTAACTGTAATGAAATGGAACATTTTTCTTTTACCCTTATCTGGTTGATTAAAGTTTAGCAAGCCTTATGTTGTTATTGGTCAGTTCTGAGAAAGGGATTGGCTTATTCAATTGTAATGCAGAATAATTTGTAGTAGTTTATGCGTCTCTGCCTGAGAATTTTATTAAATCAATTGAACTATCACAAAATCATAAGAAATGTAAGAATCAATAAAATGGAGTTTAATTAATTGAATTTTTTGTAAATTTTGTGTTTTTAAATACTACATCAACTTTAGTTATAACTTAATTGATATGATGATGGAGTTAATTATTTTCAGTGTTCTATTAGGTTACAAGTTTGAAACTTCAATTTTAGACGTTAAATTTTAAAGGTTAATACTGTAAAATCACTATTAAAAAAAATCTGTTTGCACTAATACAAAAGAAATTGCAACCTTCTTAATATTATTTTATTTCTTTAAAATGATAATTTTTTTATTATTAAATTTTAGACTAATTCAATACTATTTATGACTCAATAATTTTTTATTAACTTCAATTTACACTCTTTTTCATTATCAAAATGATTAATGTAAAGTTTTAAGGGCGTTTTTCCTTTTCTAAAGCTAAGATGCACCTGTTTCCCATTCTCCAAAGAGAAGAAAGAAAACCATATATTCATAAGCCTTCTGGGTTGTTTCTAGGCCCAGAAGGCTTATGCAGTTATTGCTTTATGATCCTTGTATTCAGTTTTCTAAGTAATGGATGTGATTTATTCATGGCGAAAAAAAAAAAAAGGTTTAGAGAAAAACAAACGTATTTTTTACTTTTAACTAGTTCTCATAAACACTATTCTAAATCTAAATAAAAACAAGACTTGAGCAAAGCTGCTGAACTTCTTATTATGGGTCTTCCGCTGGATAGGTGCCCTAAGCTACCCAGTGCACATCGTGACTATTTCCTTAATCAGCTTTCTCTTTTAATTTTCACCACTAAACTTGTAATTCTGTAGCCTTAGCCCGACCATGGGTAATTACTTGAGCTACTCGCATGCCATCCATTCGCTTCAGCCGCTCAAAACGAATTGCAAATTTCCCGAATTTCACCTTGATCATCAGAGGAGTTCATGTACTCCCCAGTACAAAGAACTTCTAGAATCAATTAATTGACTCTTCTTCCGCCATTAAGCAACAGGTGTTAACGCTGTCTAAAACTCCAAACACGAGGTGAAATTGTTGGGGAGAAATATCCTGCCAGAACAAAAGAGAAAAAAAAATCCATAAAACTTGAATCACTTTGCTTCTGTTAGACGCCAATGCCAAGAGGAATGAAAAATCCAGCACATAATCTCCTCAAAAAATATTCACAAGTTGTCGCATCATATAAATATCATGCAAGCAGAGAGCCAAAAGACACGAGGCCTTGTATACCAGTCGTGCGAGATGCCATGACCCAGGAATATGGATTACAATAGCGCCATGTGAGAGACAAAACCATTCCACTTGTATCGCATGTTCTATGTTAACAGACAAAAACAATTAACCCATTAAGGAGAAGATCCCACTCCTTCGGTCCTCAAAGATAGACTTGGAACTTGAAGAATCAGCGAGTGATTCCAGAACTCAGATTTGTGGTTTCACATGCCAAAGAAACCCCGTCAGTTTTACACCTAAATCATTCTGATTCTAACTAAATACACCTCTCCATGATTGTTGTCAGTGGATCACAAATACACTCACCATTGATCGAGTACAATGGGTAATAGGTAATATTTCACTGCTGCAATTAATTTTCATTAACAGATCTAGAACACAAGTCACACGCAGTAGGAGAGAAAGAAAATGAAGGAACAGTTCGCAACTTAGATTTTCATGAGCTTTCAGCAAGAGTGGTCAAAACTCTACATTTGCTTTGCTGCCCACATATTTCCCACAATTATACATTTCAATCCTCAAAGATGATCGTGTTCTACCTGACAAAATCATGTAGACATCATCATTCCTTAGTTCAACACATGGGAGAGTGGAAGAAGAATTATATTTAAAATAAGGATTAGAAATAAGAATACAAAAAGAAAAATAACAAAAAAGGGAGGGAGGAAGTCATGCAAGAAATAAAACATAATAACAGGATAAAACCACACAAATAATAGATTTTAAGCATTAGTGCATTATGAGTAGAACTGCATCAGCTTCCCTGAAAATTTCAAACCACAGCAAAGCATGCACTTAGGCAACAGGTATCCACTCAGATGAAATTGAAAAGTTCAACTTTTTTCTTTTTAAAGAACTCTATCCTAGTCTTTCTATTTATGCTTCCAGCATACCTTTTTTCACCTTCAAAGTGATGCTGCTCCATTATCTCCATAATGCCTCCAGATTGAATTTCTTTTGCCAGAAATTAAGGCCTTTGAAGACAGAACAATTGCCTCAATAAATCACAAGAGTTATTTACTTAAGTATAAAACATACAGCAAACAATTAGTGTGGATTAAAGAAAAGGAACTCAATATATTAAACAGGCTTATTGAAAAAGAAAAAGACGCTGCCATAAAATTCAAAACAAAAGAAAATGGCAACATTAGCAGATAATAGTATCTCCTAAGCAAATTATAAATTTAGAAATAACGCAGAAGGTAGCAAGAGTTTTAAAAATGCATGGAAAATGACAAGTACAGGAGAAGCAGCATTTGACCTATGCAAAACCAGTTGATCTTTAAGGAGGGAACCATAAATCTGCAAGACCAGAAAATTTTCAAAAACTCCCCTATCCTTTAAGTTGTATAGCCCCTGAACTTACTAAAAAAAATTGTCATAATGAATTTCTAAAAACACTAAAAATATGGACAAGTTCCAATTGAAGCAGGCAATAATTAGATCTATCGGACAGAACCATTAACAAAAAACAGACAAAATAGTCACATCACAACTGGTAAAGCCCTTAAACAAATGTGCAGAGCAACTCCTAGTCATAACATCTGCACTCTTTTAATCTCATTTCAATAACATTTCACCATTAATAGAGTTATGCATCAGAAACATTTTGAAACCATTTCAAGATTTCAATATTATATTTGCACATTTCAGATGAATTTGGATTTTTTGCTATTAACACACATCCAAAATCATATAACGAAACCCGAAACACTATAAATGCACCTCAAACAGATGATTTTTTATCAGGCAATCAACAAACATACTTGCAGCTCAAGTGGCTAGAATAAATATATATGCTATGCAGGAAGTTGTCACGGTATTAGATGTATAAGCCAGACCCAAATACAAGTTGAACATACCTGGACTTATCATAAATGGGCTTTCTAAATAATAGTAACATAACATAAGAGTGACACTATTCAAATGATGTTTTGAAAAACTTTTCCCCTATCAGCTGATCAAAGACTAGGAGAAACACATGTAGTTCACAATAGCATAACATTTTCTTGGTCCAAGGACAGGATAACTATACTTGATTTACATTGAGCTTGAACTTCTGCTAAAGGAATAACGAGAGCAAGAAAAAGCTCAACATATTACTCCTAACTCATACACCTGATTTGCATATTAATTACGAAGGCTCAAACCCTATGATAAAATTGCAATTAAGCTATAGTAATATAGCTAGATTACCATCTTCTGTTTCAGCAAATGTCTTGGATTAGTTGCCTCTTCTTTATAAACACAGAAAAGCACTGATGACTGCCCCCAAGTTCACAAATTGTGCTCACTGATAGCATGTTCTCATATTTTCCCTCCATGTTTACAGGGCGGGTGGAGCTAGCCTCCACAAAGTCAAACCATAATATGTATGCTATACCTATACAAGAGTCCCCGCTACATGAAAAGATAAACTACCCTTCTGCTGAAGCAAAAGGTACCTAGTAGAACTTGCTTGAGGCTTTTTTACCAGCACACACAGCAACAAATCATCAAAATCCAAAACCATTGTCAAAGGCAGACATGTATTACTATTAGCAGAATTAATCAGCATGATAAAGTTTCAACTTCAGTGCATAAGTTCCATGTGCATTTGCATATAACAAAGCAACTTACTAAAACAAGAAACCCTGCTATGCACTCACAGAACTTTGATCCCAGGGCAAATTGGCAAATACCAGTTGACCATAACGGCT
Organism: Reutealis trisperma; assembly: GCA_947687605.1. Classification (NCBI taxonomy): domain Eukaryota; kingdom Viridiplantae; phylum Streptophyta; class Magnoliopsida; order Malpighiales; family Euphorbiaceae; genus Reutealis; species Reutealis trisperma. The sequence continues at coordinate 1,896,686 of CANTUT010000033.1, read as the reverse complement.
ACATAATACAAAAAAGTAGTCGAGTAAAGCAAATAATTAAAAGCTACAAGCAGAACTGGCATAAAGAGCAGGACAAAATATAAATAAGTCCCACATATACCATCCAATGTAAGGGCCAGAAATCAAGATTGAACAAGTAATACAAACAACAATTTTAAAGAACTGAATGATACGCATTATAAAAGGAGCCAGCTGAGAATTATGAACATCCAGAAAATGGTTAACAAATAGTCATAAATAAGGTATGTGCAGAAACCCAATTGGGCAAACTTTACACAACAACACACAACAAAGGTACCTAAAAGCATGTGAGAAGCTCCAATCTTCAGTATACATAAATGTACAGCCCACTTCCAGTAGACAGAAATATGAATGGGCAAGATATAAACTCAATGGCTATGTTAAAGTGGGTTAACCAGGCTCTACACAATCTCTCCATGTCTGAATCCACTGTCCTCGCAATCTGCACTGGAGTCTAACCCACAAGGAGAATCATACCACTTAGGATTCTCCTGATAGAAACTATCAACCTGTATTAGACCTACATCAGTCACTAAAGCCTCATCATGTCTCATGGGCTTTGTTAGTTTAGTATCCTCACAGTCAAGAATGCTTTTCTCATCAAAATCGCTGCACTTCAACCATTTTTCAGGCTTACAAGGCTCGCTCATCAGATCCTTGTCACTCCTACACTCTGTCCTCATTTGATCCCAAGGAACAACATCCCCAAGTGTCCGTCCAAAACTATCTTCATCATCGTCAATCAATTCTGTTTCCTTGCCATTTCCATATATCCGATCATGATGGTGATCACTCCAGTGCGGCAAATCATTCTCCCCCACTAGAACATCATCCGAATGAGGCTTGTCTGAAAGCAGCCCAATTGTCTTTGCACCATCTTCACCTATGCTCCTAACTTTATTAACAATATCAAACAGTTCATGTGACACTGAACCCAACAATTCACTAGGGATTTTTCTTAATCTCCCCTCCAACAACCCAATTTCAGTTCTCAACTCATGCACCTGCTGCAAAACTGAAAGCTGCAATTCCGCTTCATCCTTCCCCATCAACACAAAACCTTCATTATCCAGGTCCTCACGGACCCCATAGTCCATTTCTTGATCCAGCATAAAGTTACCTTTATGCCCAACAACCCGATGCATAATCCTTGCATTCCCATCCAAGGGCCCTGGTTCATGGCCAGAATGCACCGCATATAGTTTGAAGACTGCCATCCCCTCTTCTTGATACACAAATGTCTTATCCTTCTCATTGTAATTGGTGATTGGCACTATCGCCCGAATCCTAAATCCACACCCACACCTTTTTGAAGCATAAGGCTCCCTCTTCAACATCCTTGACTTCTTGACCACAGGCTCACCAGCCCTATGGCAAGCATAATCCTTAACCTCAGCCATAAAAGGCTTATACCTAATATATTTTTGTCTAATACAAAGCACAACCTTATGTTTTGCAGCCAATTGCTGTAGCTTATCCGGCACTTCCTTAGCAGGAACATCAAATGATTCAGTGTACTCAAATCGACGACGTTTATTTCTGGAACCAGAACCCTCAGAGGCCGAGCATACAGGGCAAGCAGCCACACAAACCCTAATGTAACTCTCGGGAATCCCATAAAACTTAGCCCCTACAGTCCAGACTTGTTTAATCCTCTCTATGGTTTCTCTAAGCCCTAGGTGTTTCAAATCAGCATCCCCATGAAAGCTCATGACAATATCTTGCCATTGGTTAATGTGAGAAACAAATTGTTGAGAATTGTTCTTGAAGCAAAGAAATTCGTTACCAGAGGCAGGGTCCACCTGAGCCGTGAGCTTCTCCTGGATGCGCTTCCAGCCAGTCACATAGGCAGTGTCCTCGTTGCGGTCCTTCCAGACAGCGCGCCACGATTTCAAGACGGAGCAGGGCGTAGCAGCTCGGATCTCGCCGGGAGTAGCTAGGCGGTGCTCTAGAATGCAGCGAATCATGAGAGAGTGAGACTCAGCGTTGAATGTATAAAATTGGGAGGATATATGGGGCTCGGGGTTAATGTAAGCTGGTGCGTGAGTACCCCCGGAGACAATGCTTTTGGAATTGGAGCGAGACGGGTGAATCGGCGAGTCTTCGTTATCGGAGGAGGACTGACTCGGTGAGTCGGGGGAAGAGGAACGAAAAAGGACAATTTCAGGGAGAGAAAGGTCGTCATGAATGGACGGCTGGGATTGCGTTTGGTGGGTGGGGATGATCTGGGGAGGTGGGCCCAGATCATGGTGATTATGATTGTGGAAAAGATCGTGCTCTGTTTTGTGGGGATTCATGAGACAAATTGAAGAAGATGATCAAAGACGAAAGGAGGAAGAGGGAGAGGGAGAGGTTTCTGAGTAAGTTCCGCTAACTTTGTTTTTGCTCAGTTTTTTGACATTTTGGAACTCGATAGAATTTCTGCCTTCTCTCTCTCTTCGTTATATTTCGAAAGTCTGACACGCCTTTACTCTTTTTTAATTAAATAAAAAATTTATAAAAAAAAAAATTACGCATTCAATTTTTAAATATTCGAAATTTGAATTTTTTTTTTTTTTTATCATTACTATGGCTACTAGCAAAAAAAATTCTGAATTTTTTTTGCTATATACAAGTGATTAAATGAATTACTTTATAGATATATCAATACAATATTGTTAATTGAAAGTATTTATTTATAGAGAAAACAAAAATATATATATATCCATATACAGTAACAGATACATACATTATACATATTAAAATTTAATAAATAATAATTAAAATTTATATCGGTAAATAAATAAAATTAAATCTCTCTTCAATTAAAAAAAATCTTACAGAAAAAACAATAAAAATTAGCTTAACAAATAAATAAATGCTATTTATATTATGTATTAAATAATATGAAAATAAAATAAATCTACCCAATATAAAAATTAAAGTAAAATAAAAATTATAAATGCGCGATGCACATATATATGTGTATAATATATATTTCACTATTTTATATATATATATTTATATATATACTTATAAATTGTTTATTTCCAAGTTAAATGCAACCTCAGTTATTTACCAAATCAATAAATCACGAAGAACAGTGAAACAAAAATTGTCATGGAAAACTAGTTATTGATATTATAGTGAAAAACATGAATTACCTCCTCTTTATTTTCACTTGCGACAAATTTATTATAAATGAGTCACAAATATAAAACTAGTTTATAAATAAATATTCATGATTTAAAAAATATCACTTAAAATATAAAATTCAATCGAATTTCATAATTTTATATTTAAAACAAATTTATAAATAAATTATTTTTACTCCTATTTCCTAAAATATCTTCAACGTAATAAATATAATTGAAAAAATAAAACAACTAAAATTAAAAAATATTCTATATTCTTATTTAATATTTCATCTATGAAATATAATAAAAATTAGTTGGAAAAAAAGTTAGAGAGAGAAAGAGTAGTAAGAGGAAATAGAGAAAGAAAGTATACCAAAGAGAGATGAGAGAGAAAGGTGATAGAAGAAAAAGCGAGAGAAAATAAAAGAAGGAAAGAGATAAAGAGCATAAAAAAAAGAAAAAATAATTATATTTCTGTTATAATAATTATTTTATTAGTTTTGTAAAAATTATTAGATATTTCATTTATTTTTATAGAATTTATTTCAGTTATATCTAATTATATGAAATCGAATTTGTAAAATTGAAATGAATATTTTTTAATGTTTTAGACACATGAGTTTTTAAAAATGTAAAACTCAAAATAAATTCCATAAAGTTTTATAAAATTCATTTATTTCAAATGGGATTATGATGCAACATAAGAAAAAAGACAAATTCAATTTAGAGTTTCAAAATGTTTTTTTTTTAATTATTTAATATCTCAAACATGTTTAAAACAATTGTTTAAATGAGAATCTAAAACTCTCGGTACAAAATTATCAAAAAATTGCGAAATTACAAAATTACCCTGAATAAAAATAGGCAATAAAACAAAATAGACATCACAAACAGTGTCTAAATCAAAGTTAAATAACAAGATTTACGACAGTAATAAAAAATTTTCATAAATAGAAAAACTGTTATTTTATGAGCACAAATGAAAAAATTTTGCCGAAAAACGACGTCGTTCATCGTTAAATGCGATGATTTTAAATCATTAGCCCGTTTGCTTTTCAATTACATATTTACAAAGTCCAAAATTATAGTTGACTAGAGCTAATATTTTCTATATTTTGGCTGTTATTTATCTCAATGGATCATGAATGTCTTTAAAATAGCCTATACATCATGTTGTTATTAAAAATTCCTAAAGTATAAAATTTTTCCTTGTTTTTTAAATAAAAATTAATCCTTAATTGGAGTATTTATGTATTATTTACAATGATCACATTTAATTTATTTTTAAGTTATGATGGAAATAAAAATAAATACTCAAAATCCAAAATTCAAAATTTCAAGGTTATTTTTCAAATAACTAAATAAATTTATAAGCTCAAATAGTCAAAATTTGACTGAAGAAAATCAAAACAGTTAAATTTTAAAAAAATAATGCTTTTATATTGGCATGTGGCATTATTATTATTATTTTTTATTTTACTATGTAGGTAAGGTAATCCTTAATTTTGATTAAATTGAATGGTTTGATTATTAATTTAATTTTTTTTCCAATTTTGTAACAATCTTTTTGTATTTCAATTAAAAAAAATCTTAATTATAATTTTTTCTTTTTTAAATTTGCATCAATAAAACTTATTGCTATGCTTTACTAATTTTTTTGGTTAGCGTTTAGGAAGGGGATACAACATTATATAATAAACTTATTGGATGAATATTGATTGAGATTCTAAACATGGATTCTATTTATATTGTTGAATTAGTATTCTAAACTAATTCAACAATATAAATGGAATTCACCATTCAAAATGCAATCAGAATATTGCTCAGTGAACAAGATTTCAATTAAATAAAATAATTTTTTTTAATATAGAAAAAAAATCGAATTTAAATCTAGCAGCGAGAGGAATGTTGGATACCATGATTTTAATATTTTCTTTAAATACACATATTTTAGGTCATATCTCACACTATATATAGTTTTTTAGTATTTTTTATATCGCATTAAATGGGGAGATTAAAATGTGCTGTAGTATGATAAAGTATCATAAATTATATAAAATTTGAATATATGATACTGATTTGATTTTTTCTAAATTATACTACATATTGTAAGATTATGTTTGGACATGAGAAAATAAGGGAAGAAAAGAAAAAATGAATAAAATGACATGTGAATTGAGGAGGGAAGGAAAATAAAGGAATAAAAAAACATGTGAACTCCACAATAATTCTTTCAAATCTGTGGAAAAAAAGGGTGTAAATTTATTTAAGTTGCATACCCCTACAAATCATATATTTTACGTGGAAAATTTAAATTAAAGTCATGTATGTAGGATTTGCCAAATAAAGTTTCTTTTCTTTTTCTTTTCACAATATCAAAATAAGGGAAAAAAAAATCTCTGGCCTCAATATATATTTTATTTTTATTTTATTTTTTTTTCCTATTTGGCATGCATAAAATTTCCATCAGTCGCTGAAAAAAGTGTTTTGAATAAATTAAAATAAAAAAGAGAAAATTTTCAATTTACGAGTGAAAAATCAAATTATCATTCAAATTGCAAAAAAAAAAAAAAAAAAGCAAATCTAAATATTTTCTCTCAAATTTAAGATCATGAAAATTCTTCTCAATTGAAGTTGACATAATATTAAAATTTTTGATTCTATGAAGTTTAATAGATAATTTAAAATATTCGAATATGAGATTTTATATTTTCCGTACTTTTTATAAAGAATGAAAAATTAATAAAACAAAGCATGATTGATATATATTAAATTAAATTTTAATAATTTAATAGATATAATTTTGATCTTAATTTAGGATTTAATTTAAAAAACAATAAAGCCTATGAAATAAAAGTTGCCATTATTGGCTCAAAAGTTGAAAATGAAATGGATAAATATTTTCCGAAACAAAAACTTAAATATTCAAATTCAAAATATTTTTGTTTTGGTCTCAATTAATTACAATCGAAAAAATGTGCGTTAGTTAGGGTTTGAAATGAACCGATCGGCACAGGAAGTGGCAATGTAAGGGTACGCTCCTGACCATGGCATGCCAACAAGTGAAGACCCCATTCCTATTTCCTACAATAATGAAGCGTCAACATTACGTTTGATAGATTACTACTCCTTTTCCCAATGTAACGGCCCGTCCCGCTCCATCCATTTCATTTCCCTCCTACAATTCATCAAAATTCGAGCGTTACTTTATCTCAAACAAAAACCTTTTTTTTTTTTCTTCCACCAAACCCATTCTATTTATACATTCCGTTTCAAATCTCAGTATCTCATTTCATCTTCCAGCAATTCTTATCACAAATTTCAGAAATTATTTTTATGCTACACATTTCGCCATGACTAACAACTGCAATCACCATGATCGGTTCGCTAGCTGGGAAACCACTTGTGGATCGTTGCTATTGGAATTGCAGGTTTTTTTTTGGTTTTTGAATTTAACGAGTGTAATTCGAATTTCATTTTATTTTTTTAATCCTATGTTTATGGTTCTGGAATTCAGAAAATATGGGACGAAGTTGGAGAAAATGATGTTCAAAGAGATAAAATGTTGTTTGAAATTGAAGAAGAGTGCCTTGAGGTTTATAGGAGAAAAGTTGATGAGGCAAACAAGTGTAGATTTGAATTGGAACGAGAAATTGCTTTGGCTGAAGCGGAAATTGAGAGTATCTGCTCTGAATTGAGTGAGAAACCAGTAAAAGTAAGTGCAATTAGGGTTGATGTGTTCATATTTCTTGGAATTTGCTCTATTTTTTCTTTTTTTAATTCTAATAGGTGGTTTTGTTCGCTCAGTATGAGCAGAAGGCTAAGGTCAATTTAAACGAAAAGATTCAAATTATTAATCCACAATTGGAGGAAATGCGGAAGAGGAAAGCAGAGAGGAAAAAGCAATTTGCTGAAGTTGTAGATGAACTAAAGAAAATTTCGAAAGAGATTTTCGGTTCTGCAAAAGGTAATCTGTACGAAATGAGTATGGACGGAACTGACTTGTCTCTGAAAATACTAGAGGATTTACAGAATCAGTTACGCGACCTTCATAATGAGAAGGTTTGTCTACTTATTATCTAATTTAGAAATTAACATTATTGTGGCTTAATTTTGGGATTTGTGGCTCTGAAAATTTCTGGTAATTTTACTCCAAATATCTTTTTTATCCAACTGATTTACTGTATTTCACCTGTAGAGCAATCGTTTGAAGCAAGTGCAGAGTCTTTTAGACACCCTAAACTCCCTGTGTGAGGTGCTTGGTATGGATTTCAAACACACAGTACATGAGATCCATCCAACTTTGGATGGTTCCAAAGGATTAACAGACATAACCGATTATACAATCGAGAGGTTGACTGCTGCAATACAAAGTATGCGAGATGTAAAGATACAGAGACTGCAGCTGGTTGGTATTTGAATATAATTTCTTACGTATTGCTATGGACTTTTTTTTTTCTCCTGCTTGCCTTTGTTTTTTAAAATTTTAAACTCTATCAGCTTCAAGGTCTTGGAACTGTCCTTCTGGAGCTTTGGGATTTGATGGATACTCCAATAGAGGAGCAACAAATGTTTCAGTATGTCACCAATAATGTTATTGCTTCAGAACATGAAATTACTGAGCCTAATATGCTTTCCATGGATTTAATTAACCATGTGAGTTGTAACCTCTGAAGCAAGAAAATAATGTATTTTCCTGTTTAATTTACTTTAGTTGCCACATTCAGGAAAATAACTGTTATATTTACTCCAACTACTTGCTATTTTCTTGAACAGGTTGAGGATGAAGTCTCAAGGCTCAACCAGCTTAAATCAAGCAAAGTGAAAGAGCTTGTTCTGAAGAAGAGATTGGAACTAGAAGAGATATGCAGGAATTCACATATGGTACCCCAAGTACTTAGTGCAGCAGAATATTCAATTGAAGCTGTGACACCTGGTAAGATTTGGAGTTACAATCTAGAAGTATTCTCAAAATTTTATTTATTGCCATACTGTAGATATGATAATGAAAAAATCAGTCTCAATTAATAATGTGCATGGAAGCCTTGAAGTGCCTTGATGTCAAAAACATTGGATGAGATGACATCTTTTGACGTGTGTGGTTTGCCTGTGAAAATTCTGGTTCCTGAGTGGAATAAATGAGTAATCAGTAACCATATCATTGTCCTATTGTTGTGTAATATCATTATACAGGAGTGGACCCTGTTCATTTACTGGAAGAAATTGAGCTAGAAATTGCAAAGGTTAAAGAGGAAGCCTTTAGTAGGAAGGAAATACTTGACAAGGTGGAGAAATGGTTGTCAGCATGCGAAGAGGAGTCCTGGCTTGAGGAATATAACAGGGTTGAGCAATTATTCTGCTTTTGAAATAAATGGTCATTCTACTTTCCCCTGTTTCTTAATTGAATCTCCTTATATATTTTGATATTCTAGGATGACAATCGTTATAATGCTGGAAGAGGTGCACACCTTACCTTGAAACGTGCTGAAAAAGCTCGTGCAGTTGTTAACAAAATCCCAGGTAAAAGTCCTTTACGGCTGTTCGCAAAATGGTTTCACTTGGAGAAAAAAGCAAATTAAACTTTGGCATCACACTTCTGTGTAGAAAGTTCTTCAGATCATCCATAGCTTAAAAATATTCATTTTCATCCACTTACGAGTTTCCTTGTTTTGGTTGATGGTGGAGCCAGCAATGGTAGAGGCATTGACTTCAAAAATCAAATCTTGGGAGAAAGGAAAAGGCATTCAGTTCTTATATGATAGTGTAAGCGTTCCTTCTTTAATCCAACAAAATATTTATTCTGAGAGAGAAAAGCCGCATTTCAAAACTTAGTTTTGTCCTTATCCAAGTTGTATTGGATTTGGCTTGATATTTTCCATTATTATTGATTTTCCATTTCTATTGAAGTTTAATTAAATTGCTTGTCTTGTGATTTTTATAGGAACCACTTCTATCTAGGCTGGAACAGTACAGCAACCTAAGGAAAGAGAAGGAACGAGAAAGGACAAGACAAAGAGTATGAGCCTACTTGCAATTAGTTATTAAGAAAATTTTATAAAGCTATCTTCTTCATGAAAATTCTCATCTTACACTCTCTCCTCTTTCTCTATCTCACATATATGATAGATGATAGGAATGAGCTCTATATAATTTATTTTTATATTTTAGGACCAGAAGAAACTTCAGGTCCAGCTGATAGCAGAGAAGGAAGCACTTTTTGGGGCGAAACCAAGCCCATCGCAGAGTGGAAGGAAGCCTTCTAGAACTTCAGTAGAATTTGCTAGTAATCGAAAACTCTCCCTTGGAGGAGCGATGCTTAAGAACTTAAAAGCTGAAAAAGCATCTGTGGGCATGCATCCAAACAAGAAGAGTGACTATTTGAATCAGAACAGCTATTTGAGTTGCCAACAAAATGGTGGATTTGGAATTCAGACCTCTGGTATGTTCTTATTTTGTCAGACCTTCTGGTTTTCCGAAGTAGGATTGAGAAAATCTTGGTTGTTTTCTCCATCTTAGATTTTATATGGTACATTACATATTATGGTAATAGTTAAGAACATTTTTGACATTTTGATTGACATGCCTGCTTGAGAGATGCATAATTCTTTTGTCAAATATTTGAAGGTAGGAGAAACTCAGAGATTGCTGGTCATTTAGCAAAGAAGCATTCTTCGACAAAGGCTGCCCAAACTGAATCAGGCTTGATTAGAAAGCCCCTTTCTCCGATTCCTTTCACGATGTCTTCTAAGGCTAACATAGCAAACATCTCAGAAAATCAGAAAGGAATGCCAGATGCAACCTCTCAGACTGCATTACCTTGTATTAAGACACCAATGGGGACACCTGCCAAGTCGATATCTGGTGGAGATGAAGAGAATAGAACTCCAAAAACACTTCCAGATATAGTGCCAACTACTCCAACAATGGCGTCAGCTCCTATGCTGATGGCCTCAACACCAGCTACCCCTTACTTTTCTTCTGGTGCTAAAACAGCAAAAAAGGCTGTGGAAGAAGTTGAATACTCGTTTGAAGAGCTAAGAGTTGGATTTACCTGTCCAGTCTGACTTTTCGGAAGCTATAAAGGATTTTTAATTTGTTCTTTTGAATTCTTTTTCTTGTTGTTTAGTTAACGGGTCAATTTAAATTGGCTCATAATTAGTTTTCTACACCTAGCATGCATACAAAAAAAAAAAAAAAAAGGCAATTCGCTGTGGGGACTTGTGGGTGAGGGTGGGTTCAAGTCAACAATGCACAAAGGTGAGCTTTTCATTATTGTTGTTTGGGAATGTGAAATGATTGGTATTGATACCTATATTGACTGGATATTAGATTTTGTAGCTTCGGCAGCTGATGGAATTTGGCAATTAGTATTATTATTACTGACATTTTATATATTTAATATTAAACATTTTGATTAATAATTGATCATCTACCAATTGACTGAATATTTTTAAACTCCCCTATCATTGTGTGGCCCTATTGGCTGTAAATCAACAAGATCGCAGAAAATGGTAGCGTGAGTTCCGGATAAACTTTGTATAAATAAGATGTGGAGCGGATTAGATTGATTAAAGATGGGGACAAGAGGTTTTTAGTTAATGTTTTGTGCAATGACAATGTCGGGCCCAGTAAACCGGTGGGCATGTTCAACCTCGGACAATTGTAACAACTCAGACACCAAACAAACCCAACCCAAGAGTCAGGGGTCAGTATCGTTGACTACTTTGCACGGGAAGGGGCCTTTGGTCAACACTCCCTCTGCCAATAATACATTTGCAGGTATGTTAGATAACCGGAAATTAAATTTTTCCCCGATAACGTGGCAGAGCCAGAGCATTTCTTTTAAAATATAGTATATTTTGTTTATCATTGCTTAGCGTTGGACATTGAGAGGTGGAGTATTGGGTTACCATGAAGGCATGAATTATTGTTTAATCTTAGTATAGATATTCTATTATTGATTTAATTGAGAAATACTCTTAATTTTGCAGTAATATTCTCAAAATAGATGCAAGTATTTGAAACAACGATAGCCATCCAACAAACAACCGTTTCCTTTTTTCCTTTTGACAGCCTACTAGTGATAATTACAGTGGAACATCTTTACCATGAAATGAGACTATCAAAATTAATAAAGAGAGAGAATATCAAAACACAAAATTATGTGAATATCAAAACACAAAATTATGTAAAATAATTTACATAAGAGCAGTCAAATATTTTAGTAAAACACCAATTTGACCACTACCCTCATTAGTAATGCTTATATTTACCCTTTTTCCAAACTTTTATTTTAGACAATATCCTATCAATAGTCTTTTATATATACCATGTTTTTTTTTTAATAATGTGCAAATGATCTATATTATACTCGTTAATATAAATATTTATTTTAAATTTTTACTTTTTCCTTAAAAAAATTTATATCATTTTATATTTAAATCCATAAATACCATGCTTAAATAAATACCATAAAACTGAAATCTTATTGGTCGACTTTTAAATTTATCATAAAACAATATTTATATAATTTAATTATAAAATATCAGTTTAGTTGTTAAATTTAAGTTAAATTAAATTTTCATATGAAAAACATAAAAATTCAACGAAAATATAATTATACACAATAAATATTATTTAAATTGTACAACTGTGCTTGTTTAATATAATTAGAATGATAACATAAAATAGTTGTAGATTTCATATAAATATATAAATGTACTTTAAAAAGTAATATATAAATAATATTGAAAAAAGACTCAAGTATAACTAAATAAATAATTTCTTTTTGAATTTATTTTATTATTGTTATGTTGATTAATAATTAAAAGTTGATTTTATTAATTATAAGTTGATTTTCATATAATATTTGGAACATCTACAGTTTTCTCATAATTTCAATATAAATTGTATGTTTTTATTAATTCTAATAAATTTTAATCTCTTTGATATATTATAACTTAATTTCTATTCCTCCAGAAAATCAATAACAATCTTTATAATATGCAAAGTAATTTTTATAATCTACAAATTATTATTAATAATTAAAACAACTAATTTTAAAACTTATAATGGAATAAAATAATAATTTATAAAATGAAAATCAAATTATAATTTTTCTAACTTGTTAATATTCGAATAATCAAAATCATAACAATTTCTTTAGCTTCTAAATATTTGAGAAAACGTTTTGCTCATTGTTATTAAATGAACTTTCAATCAGTATATATTTTTTTTGCTGCGTCTTCTTATAAAATCAAAGTAATTTTTATAACCTGCAAATTATTGCTGATGGTTAAAATAACTAGTTTTAAAATTTATAATAGGACAAAATAATAATTTATAAAATAAAAGTCGAATTATAATTTCTCAAACTTATTAATATTCGAATATTTAAAATAAAAAAAATTTATAACTTTTAAATATTTGAAAAAAATAAAAAAATATAAATTATTATAATTGAATTTTTAATTAAATATAATTAACTATATATTAAATAATAATTATTTTATTATCTCCTTATTTTAATTAAATTTATTTTTTCTTTATTTAAATTAAATTATAATAACTATATAATTATAAATTTGTAATATAATTAATTTTTTATTAAATAATAATTATTTTATTATTTTTCTTATTCTAATTGAATTCATTATTTTTCTATTTAATTTAAATATAATTAGATATTAAATATAATTAATTATATATTAAATAATTATTATTTTATTATAATTAAATTTATTATTTATTATTTAAATTAAATATAATTAAATAATTATATTATTTATTTAATAAATAATCATATTATCCATCATAAATATAAAATTAAAAATAATTTAATAAGAAACTTTTACATAAATATATTTCTCTTTCTCATTTCATATATATATATATATATATATATATATATATATATATATAAAATCTATTGTAACTGTGGGTGAGCCAAAAATATAGATTTTTGTTTCATTAACAAAAAAAAAAAAAAAAAAATAAATATATATATATATATATATATATATATATATATATATATATATATATATATATATATATAATAATTCCCTCAAAAAACCGAAACAGAAAGAAAAAAATATTGCTCCACAGTACACGCGTCAAATCAAATTTACAATACTAATATTTTTTTAATATATAATTCACTAACATTAAATAATTTATATTGATATAAATAGATACTTCATCTGTTTTAAAATATTCTTGGTTTTAAATTTTTTTTTATTTTAATTTGTTTATCATTTTAAAATTTATTTATTATTTTTAATTTATTTTTCATTAAATATTTATATTAATTATTTTATTTATATATATCGAATTAATAAATAATATTTTAATTTTTTTACTCTAAAATTATGATAATTTAATAATTTTTAAATCTATATATTAAAATTTTAAATGACACATATATTAAAATGAATTGCTTGTGTAAATTAATTAAAAATATTTGTAATAAGAATCTTTATATTAATTTTTCGTCCTATTTTATTTAGGATTAAAATTTAAAATTGTGCTAAATAGTATGTTATTTTTTTTATATTTTTTATTAAATTTAATTAAATTTTATTTTAAGAATTTTATGAAAAAAATTAAATTATTATTAAAGGGCAAAATAAGTAAAGAAAGTATAAAAATATTAATAATGGAAATGGAATATATTTTTAGGGCATTATAAAAAAAATGTTTCTAATAAAATTGCACTGAAAAGTAAGTAATTTTAATTTTTAAAAAAATAAAAAAATCACTAACTTAGCCGCAAATCCAATAAAAAGTAAAAAACTTGCGATTTTACGCGTGGCAGCAATAATTAACTACAATGGACAATTCAAACGACACTACCTATTGCCGTGCTAAAACGTCCATTAGAAATCTGACACTCACAAACCTTCAGGTGACGCAATCACCACTTTACGATTAACCAATTTAGTTTCAAATTTCATAAACTATTAAAATTAAAATTTCTAAAAAATGAAATAAAATAATAATAATACTACCAGAACAGAACAGTGGCATGTTTTGTAAATTACGATAATGTCGATGGCAAATGTTAACATGCTATCTTTTATTTGCCGAAAAAGACAAAAAGCAGGTCAGCGGCAAGAAAAAGGTGGTCCTCCAACGCAACCTTTGCAGCTTTAAATACAAAACAAATTATTTAAAAAAAAAAAGTGATTTACTTTTTTTAACCTTATTTCACACACTCTTTTCCCTCAAAATTACTATTTTAACCATTTTTTTACTCAAATTTCAAAATTCAATTTCCCTCACGGACGTGAAATTTCTCTTAAATCAATTGCATTTATCGGGTTTAGTGAATAATTGATTATTATTTTAAATCTTTCATTTCAATTTTTTTCTCTAATTTTTTTATTTATTAGTATTTGTTTTTCATTTTCTTTTTTTTTAGCTTTCTCAAAGTGGTTTATGTTCAGACAGGAAAAAAAAAAAAAAAAAACCGGCCAGCGGTTTTCCCGACACCTGGAACGTGTAAACCGGGTCTCCGTTTTCTCGAGAAATCGTTTTCTCAGCAAACAAACACTGACCTTTGTTTTTATTATTCCTTTCGATTTTTATTCTTTCTTTTTTGAGTTAAAATTAAGAGAAACTTCTACAGTACTGTTTGAGCTGAGCAAATGTGTAAAGGCCTATGACACAGTAGTTTCAGTTAAAGCTTCAAAAGTGCTTATCGGAGTCTTGGAGTTGCTGTAACAGGTCATGATCTTGCTTTTTTTCCTTTTGTGAAATTTGAGTTTGTTTCTAGTTCTAGTTTAATAAGTGAAAGGTTTTTTTTTTTTTTTTTTTTTTTTTTTTTTTTTTTTTGTGGAGTAGGTTTTTTTTTATTAATTAGTGTGGAGTTTATTTTTTGTTATGGGAACATTTGCTGGAGTATTTGTATTTTTGGTGATTTTTCAGGGATTTTTAGTTTGAGTTAAAGACTTTGATCTTAGAAGAAGCAAATGCTGAGCCTCAACTTCATATTCACTCACTCTTGTTGAATTTGTTCTCTCTCTCTCTCTCTCTCTCTCTTTTTCTTTTCTTTTTTTTTTTTTTTTTTTAATTTCATCTAAATTTGTTTTTACAAAGTTTGATCTTGAGAAATATAGTCTAAATGTATGAGTTGAAGGTAATTTTATTTAAAATAAGTACTTGTTTTTTTATTTGAGGTAAATTCGGAATATGTTTTTTTTTTTTTTTCAAATGATTGATCAATTTGGATTATAATTGCTGGGGTTTAAGGCTTGAAGTAAATTTTCCAGCTACCTTCTTTGTGAATTTATATAGTTTTTGATGTTTCCGATTTCGATTCGAAACTTGAATATCATTTCTCATATTGATTCATCTCTATGTTACAGATGCTGGAATGAAGATCTAGATTTGGAAAAAATTAGTTATTTAGTGATTTTTAATGCTTGTGGATTTGTGCATGGAAACAAGAGAAGGATTAACTTCTGGGGTTACTGTGATAGGAGCTGAAGCTCCGTCTACTTATCATGTGGCGCCAAGGACTGAAAATCCTAGCCAGATTGCAGCGTCACCAGCAGTGGCTGTGTCTCCAGTTAGTGTAGGATTGACTGGAACAACAGAAAAGAAGAAGAGAGGTAGGCCTAGGAAATATGGACCAGATGGGGCCGTAGCTAGGGCATTGTCTCCAATGCCAATTTCTTCTTCAGCTCCACCTGGTGGAGACTTCTCTACTGGAAAGCCGGGTAAAGTGTGGCCTGGTGGTTTTGAGAAAAAGAAGTACAAGAAAATGGGAATGGAGAATTCAGGTATGTTTTTCCCTTTTTTAGCTAATTTCTTTAATTCTAATTTAAGTATGTTGTGCTTGGGATTGAGTGTGGTATGTTATTTATTAGAATATAGGATAGAGATACTCAAATGATGGTTTTGGTTTTATTTTAATGATTGATTATTGATTCATTTTGTTTTTGATTTTGGATTGGGTATTTGTAGCTCTACAATTGGGATTTTGGAATTACCATCTTAATTGGATTGAAGATTTCTTAGTTGTCTTGAAAGATTCCTTCACTTCTTTATAATAGTTATTGCAAGTTAATGTGGGACCTCGTGAGATGCTCTTGTTTAAATTTGGAAGTGAAATTCTGGTTCTGAAATAAAAAGGTGGGGTTTTGTGGGGTTTGTTAAGAGTGAGAATATTCCTTGTCTGGCCAAGATTTTTTGGTCTTTGCCTTTAGCTGATGATACAGCAATATGGTCCAGTGACACAAACAGGAAGAAATTTGTTAAGCATACAGGATTTTATTGGTAGGTATTTTTGATAGGTAGTATCTTCTGCCAGACTGACTAGTGTGGGAAGTAGAAAAAAATATGTGGCTTCTCTTCCTGTCCTTTGGATATCCTGATTCATTGGAAAGATTTTTGCTTTTTGGAATTTATATATATATTTTTTTTAATATTAAAAGTTTTGATGCATATTGACATGGCATCTTTTAGCTTTCTTCTAGAGAAATGGTTACCGTGTTTGTTAATGTTAAATGTTTCTTCTCCCTTGGTCGAGATTTCTAGGTGTTGACAGTAGCTGCATATTAGCGAAGGCAATTGGAAGTCCTTAGGAGCCATAGACAGATTGATATCAATGAAAAAATCTCTCAATTCTCATGCCAAAATTAAATGAGCCAACAAGGCAAAAGGATCATTTTGTTATAATGTGGATGACTATTGAACTATTTATATTGTTACCTTGTGGTCCGTTTTAGATATATTTCACAGTATAGTTGTATTTTCCTTTCTTTCCATCAGAATAGCATGACACATGGAAGCATTCTACAGTCTAATTTGTAGGAAAAAGAACTTGCTTTCGCACAATGTTTTCTATGCCTGTACTTCCTTTTCAAAGCAAATCTCCATTGTTTCTATAATATAATTCTATGCTTCCAAAGTAAAGAGGGCTAAACGATGACTATATCTGCAGAAAATGGCTTATTTTACTTTCTAACTTTTAAAATTATTGTTCCTTTGCTGATATTTGTAGGTGACTGGTCTTCTGGTTCAGTTGGTACGAATTTTACTCCCCATGTCATCACTGTCAATGCTGGAGAGGTATACTTGATTAATGGGGGAAAAAAAAACCTTTTTCAATATATATGAAGTTTTTGTACTGTGATTATGCTGTTAGGGAAACCATTTCTGTTTCACATATAAAAAAGTTGTATTTTTTAATCTAGAGGATACATCTAATCTATGCTGATTGGTAACCTAACAAAAGGCATGACCAAAAAAAAAAAAAAGTGAGATGTTATTCGCTGGGATTTTTCTTTTTTGCAACTTCAGGATTTTACATCTCACATTTTGCAAGAAATGTCTCCAAAAAGGTTGAAATCAGATGCTCTAGATTATAATAACTGTTAATGCATCATTCACTTCTATCTTTGAGATGCGACACTAATGAGATTTGCGCTTTCACTTCTTGTATTTATTTTGAACCTGTCCTTATGCATGCTCCAACTCATAATCTAAGAATGCGATGGATAGCATAAGTTAAACTTCCTTCAGAACAGTGTGCATAAACAATAAGTGTGACCAGTCAAAGTTCTTCAAGCTGTGTAAAGCTACATGTTTAGGTCGTTAGTCACTTTAACATGGACAGAGAGCCCACCCACTACAATTGTGAGCAGTATTTGGAAGGATTAAGAATCAGGCTATAAAAGAACTTCTATGAATTCCTTTCTGACTTTGCTGGTTTATTTAGCTATTTGTGTCTTGGTTTCTTTTCTTTTTGTTTCAATAACAATATGTTGTGTTTGTCTTCAGCACTAGCATGTGTAGAAAAATTATTTTTGCTTGCTAATTGTAGGGATTAAGTTCAAGTTATGGGCATATAGTGTTAATTTGATAGTGGTAGTTTTGTAAGATGTACCAAACTGCAATTTTTGATCACTACATTGAGCTTTGTTTCACTTTGCTAGTGATTTTCTTTGGTTAAGGATGTTACTATGAAGGTTATATCATTTTCACAACAAGGACCTCGAGCTATTTGCATTCTATCTGCTAATGGGGTAATTTCAAATGTTACGCTTCGCCAACCTGATTCTTCTGGAGGTACTTTGACCTATGAGGTATGTCATTTACAGTAATTTTCTTGGATAACTTCTTGTACTTCCTGTTTAAAGTGAATGCAGTTTCTAATTATATGTGAATTCTGATTTTCTGATTTTCTCTTATTATTATTTGTAGAAAATCCATGGGCCTTAAGAGTGTTAGGCCAAATGATATCAATGGCCATATGAGTGGGGTTGGAATCTCATATTGCACAAAAATGTGAGATTATATTTTCCAACACTCCCTCTCAAGTATAACTGGGTTTGGACCAGTTGTCACTTGCCAAATATGGGTCTATTTTTGGAAGCCCATCACAAACACACTTAGGCCTACTCTTGGGGGCTTTAGGTCAACAAACGGGTCTAGACTCTTCTGGCTAGCCCAAACTTCAGATCTTTAAATACGAGCCTAGGATTAGCCAGTCATTGGGCTATCTTCAGCTCTGATACTGTGTAGAAAATCCATGGGTCTTAAGAATGTTGGGCTAAATGATATCAAGGGCCATATAAGTGCGGTTGAAACCTCATATTGCACAAAACCAATTAGTTGTGCTAAGGCCCAATCCATTCCACATATATTCCACTTTATATTCTTATACTTTTTCCATGTGGGATTATATTTTCCAACATTATCAATTTACTTTTTAGTAATTTTGTGCCGTATTGCCATTACACTTGACCACTAAGTTTTATCATCTGACATGAATTTGATACCATACAAAATGAAGCTCTTATTTCTCAAACCAAAATTCATGGCCTGAATACTACAACAAGTGATGAACGCTAAAAATTGCGTTCAATCATTCAAAATTTTCTTTGATCATCTTATGAATTTAAATTTTATCTCATAAAAGTTTGTTTAACTAAAATTACATAATTGACTAAAGACAAACTAAATAATTACAAAAATAATTGAGGAGCACTATTCAAAGAACACTAAAACCAAATCTGACAAAAAAATATATATACAAATTATAAATGTGAAATATTTAATTTAAAACTTTTAAATGTTGTTTTTGGAATAAATGATTAATTCAATGACAAATTGCGACAATTAGTAGTGAGTAGATTAAAAAGTCAAGACAGATTTTAAAAATAATATTATAATCCTAAAACTTTATAAATTTCAGGAAGATCAGAAGCTGTCTACACCTATACTATTTGAAAATTTTTTAAAATTACTACTATAATCCTTATAAATTTCACAAAATTGCAAGGGGGCCGAAATCCCCCCACCGCCCCCGGGCCCGGGACCATACCTGTGTCTGTCCCTGACTACACCCTGTATCTATCCATGGAAGCTGGTATTGTAAGTTGTGAAATCATAACAGATTTTATTTGATAGATGATACATATATTAGTAATTTTCTACAAGCATGCATGAATGGAAACCTCAGTTAGCATCTGTAGTACTATGTAATATCTGTGCCACTGCTCCAAGTCTAGTTATGGAAAGTCAGCTGGTGTACCTTTGTACTTCAACTGAAAATTGTTCATGTATGGATGGTTCATACAGCACAAGCAATTCTGTTACATTGTCAAAAATGAACTCTTCAGTTGCAAGGTATATTTTTAATTTTATATTTTAGAAAAATAATTGTTGTTGAAGATGAACAAATTAACAAGAGGACCTAGAAAGACCACTATTATCCACTAGTTATCTTGCCTCTTCTTTCTCTCCTTCTACACTCCTTTTCTTATGCGTGCATTCTTGATTATTACTTTGGCTACTTCTTCATTTCTTGTGTTGTCTTGGAAATACACTTGCATATGACAGTTTGAGTCTGTTGTTGGACTTGATAGTGGTCTTAGTTAAATAGCAGACCTAGTTCTTGGATTAACAATGATTTATCGCGTAATGCCAGCTCAATGTAAAATATGGGTGGTGCTAATGAAAACATATCTACTGTTTCCTTGTTTTCTGTAAGATAATTTATTGCTCAAGTCAATTTATAACATGCATAAGAATATGTTTTTTCCACTCTCACCAAAGAATAGTGAACTTGTTTGGATTTGAAAAACTGAAAGGACGAGCTTGGAGTTGATCTTCTTTTGGTTATAGAAATTCGCTTTTGAATTAAGGTGGGACCAGAAAACAGGGCGGTGCACGTCTGGTTGGTTTGACAGAGATGACACATATTCTGCTTGTTGGCACCATTGATGAATATTAGCAAGTGCCACATGTCAAGTTTGTTGAAATAGTATAGAAAGCTGCTCTCTCTCTCTCTCTCTCTCTCTCCATATGGGTTCACTACTTTTCTACTTGCCCTAGTTGTGCCAGCATGTAGGTTAAAGAAAAGAAAAAGTTTTTGGTTGAGCTTCAATGTTGAGAGTAGAATATAGGTTATGTTTGGTTCATGTAATAGTCAATGAATAAAATAATTATTTCACGTAGAATAGTTATTTTAAACTTTGGTTCAAATTTGAGACAGAGAATATTAATTTTATGGAATAGTAATTTTACAATTTTTATAAAATACATATTCCACACAAAAGTAAAGAATTAGTATTTTTTAGACTATAAAATAGAGCTTTTCAATTTTTATCCTTAAAAAAATGTTAAAAAGTCTAAACTCAACAATATTGCCTTATTTTATTTTTCAGATTTTTATTTTTTAAATTTTAAGTCAAATAAAATTTTATTTATTATGCATTTAAATTATTTCTTGAATAAAATTTGATAAAATTATATTTGATATTAATAATGAAATTAAATTATGAAAATATTATGGTCATTTATGTGAATGTAAAAGTTATTATATACTATGAACCAAATTATTGAATTGGAATAATTATTCTATTTCTACTCTTTTCTATTTCTCAAGAATAATTATTTTATTTTCTGTGTATTTTGTTCCGCGAACCAAACATAGGCAATCACACTTGGACTTTCACTATTCCGAATGCTAGTGTGTGTGTTTAAGAATGCCTTCTCTACATGAAATTTTGTTGCCTTATAATGTTTCTAACCTCATCTATAATTCATAGGGTCGCTTTGAAATACTCTCTCTGTCTGGATCATTTATGCCTACAGAGAGTCAAGGGACAAGGAGTAGATCAGGTGGGATGAGTGTATCTTTGGCGAGCCCTGATGGTCGTGTTGTAGGAGGAGGTGTTGCTGGACTTCTCATAGCTGCTAGTCCTGTGCAGGTAAATTCCTTTTCTTTAATATAATGGCAGGAAAATTAATATACTGGTGCATGGTCCATCTTGCTTCTGTTTTGGGGGCTTCAAATTTGAGCCATCATAACATTGCTGGAAATAGTAACTTAATCAATACTCTCTAAGCAGAAATAAATCAAATCTTGTAGTGCTTATCAGGTTATAGCTAACATTTTCGTTACCAGGTTGTGGTAGGTAGTTTCCTACCTGGCAACCAGCAAGACCAGAAACCAAAGAAGCCCAAGGTTGATTCAATGCCAGCGCCAACCATGGCTGCTCCTGTACCTGCTTCTAATCCAGAAAGAGAGGATAGTATGGGTGGACATGGGCAGCAAAATTCTTCTACCTTCCGAAGAGAAAACTGGACTGCCATGCAATCCATGCAGGATGTGAGAAAATCGGGAACTGATATCAATATATCTTTGCCAGAAGGTTAATTAGTATCAAATGTGCGAGCCTAGCTTGGTCGAGTACGTCAAGGTCTAACTGACTAAATTGATTGATATTGGTATTCTACACGGAGTATATGTATTGCTCCTCTTTATCAGGAATTATCTGTAAGCTTATTGAATCATTGCTTTAGCATGAAGTAGGTATTAGGCAGGACGTACTGTTTTTTGGCTGGACAGGATATCTGATTGTTAGGTTAATTAAATTAGGCTTCTTTAGTTTGTCATGAGGCTTGAATATCTGGACGTGAACAATCATGGTTTGCCTTTTATGGCTGCATTTGTTAGTCGCAGCAGTTCTCTCAAAATCCATGGCTTAAGTACCAAATTACATTGCATTTTTTCAACCCGAAAAAAAGAAAAATAAAAAAGGAGATGAAAGATGATATGTCCACTGTGGATTCATGACTGATTAATTTTGGAAATAGTGGAGAGGTATCTAAATCATCCTCTCTCATCTGTTTAATTATCATATTTAATTGATTACCTCTCTCTGATATTTTCCTCCATGTATGTGTATCTAGGTCAATGAACCACCAATCTCTCTCTAAAGCATCATCACTTTCATGTATTTTTAATTATAGTTATAATTTTCTTTCCGTAATGGTTCTCTTATCACTAAAGCAGCGCAATTAATTAAAAACAAAAAAAGAATTAACTAGTACAAGAAATTTCCAGCCACTTTAAACTCAAGATTTCTGTTATTTAGAAAGTACCGATACAATCATTAAATTAACTATAGTCTACAGAATGACATAAACACGTATGAATCATCATCATCATCATATATAATTTAATTAATTAACCTCCTTTAGTAGACTTCATGTAACTTTCTTGGTAAGCCTCCTTGTATTGTTTAATGCATATATATATATATAACCTTCATATTTTTTTTTCTTTAACATACATATACAGAATAAACACTCGACTACATAATATAATATTAGTTAAATTGCTATTCCAACAAATTTATAAGTTCATATATCATTGACAAGTAACATAATAGTGAATAAAGCGTGGATCCTTTGAGTAAAAAGTTTATATAAAAACTCAACTGCAAAGTAACTAACTCGTCCACACAAGAAGAGAGAGAGGGCAACAAGTAGAAGGCAAAGAACCCAGTCAGGGACGATGATGAAGACAGGAAAATTCTCTTCTCTAAGTACTTTTCCTTTTATTCTATTAATTCTCTTCTCCTTATCAGTTTCTGATAAGCATCAAAACTACCTTTTAATCTCTACCACCTACGATTTCAAGTCTAGTCGTATTTCCTTGTTTTTCATGTTCAGTTTTATGATTATTACCTTATCTCTTGGAAGTTCTTCTAAGCCAGCTGTTACAGGAGATTTTGACAACTTTTTTCATTCCTTTCCATTAGTGCACGAAATTGATAATAATAATAATAAAATGAGCCAAAAATATGAAGATTATTATTATTATCATTACTATGATGTTAGTTATGATGATGTTGGTGAAAAAGACTGTAATGGGTACGAGGAAGATAATGATGATGATGATGATGATATTGAAACAGAAGATATATATATCAAGAGTGATCATAAAGATGATGAAAATAATAATAAAGATTTGGAGAGGAGAATTGAAGAATTTATAGCAAAGGTCAATCAGAAATGGAGAGAAGAGTTGCTTACTGACAGGCTTCTTTGCTTGCCCGCTCCCCAGCTTAATTGATTTCTTAGTAATATTAATATCGTGCATGACAATTATGTAAGTTTAGTTTTTCAGTTAGTTCGTTGTCAACAGTCTCTTTTTTTTTTCAGTGTTCAAATTATGTGGATTTCGGCTAGAATATTTGGCTTGGTTCTTCGTTATTATTTAGATTTATTTCTTGAAGAATCCAAAATACCATTTGTGGTGAAGCTGTATTTTCAATTTATTAATAAATTGTGAATTTGAACCTCCAATTTCACCATAATTAACCAAATAAAAAGAGGAGAGGAGTGGAATAAAAATTGGGAGTGTTATTTATTTTTGAGGGAAATTTTGTTTTCTTTTATTTCTATTTTTTTTAATTTAATTCTTGTTTTCCTTTCACAATTTAGATTTGACACAAATATCAAGTCAACTTAAACGTGACATCAGACCCCATAATTTAGGGCCAAAGCTATATATATATATTTTTTTGTTTAACTAGACACGTTTAGAAAAAGATATTTATTCCAAATTCCACTTAATAATCAAAGTTTAAAGACATTTTGTGTTTTTAGACACTTTGGTAACACCCCGTGTCTTGGTTCCGACTAGCATACAAATAAAATAAGAAATCTCTTTAGGGAAAAAAAAAATAATAATAATTAACATCTAATACATCAATTATTGAATGGCAAAGGACCCGGTCAATAATGTTAGGTATTATTATAAATTAATAATTGTTGATTTTTTTTAAAGAAGAAAGAGATAATTCTCATACATAAAAGTTAATTATTTGGTTAAATATAAATAAAATATAAAATTTTATAAGTTATAAATCATATTTCTAAACCTAATTTGAAAGATGATAGTGTCCATAAATAAAAAGATGACTATATTATTAGAGCAATTGATTTAATATAATAGTGGTAAGCATATTTCACTCGGTGACTATATCATACCACAACTTGAGTTTTATGACTTTAAACGAGTTTAGTCACATAATTATAAATATTAAATCAGTTATTCCTATTGAAATATTAATTTCAATCTTATATAATGATAATAATAATCCAAAATTGAAGAATAAATATTTACATGAGAGAAAAACAAACAACTCATATCAAAAAGGACAAAAAAAATACTAACAAATTAATTTGCTCTCTGCATATTTTTATTTATTAAAACAAATAATATATATATATATAAAAGAAACATTTGCATAAACTAGTTTATAAATCGCGTTTCGTGCAAGTTATTATAAAAAAATATTTTTGATTAATTTTTGTACGTTATAAAAAAGTAAAAATATATAAAATATATTCATTATTATATTCATTCTAAGCAAGAAGATAACTTACTTACTTCTATATATATATATGTATGATGTATTCATGTTTACGTTCTAGCGACATATAAACCTTCATTTATTGGGATTTATCTATTTTTTTTTTTATTGAATTTTCTTTCTTTTTTTGGTAGAATGTTTGTCAACACCACCAATCTCTATGGTGGGAGTGTGTGTGTTATATGAATAATTAACACCCCAAAGACCTAGGGCTTAATTATTTTTTTTCTTGTATTAACATGAATAATATTTCTTTCTTCAATTTTTCTTTATATTTTCAATAAAGCATTGATTTTATTTTATTTTTAACAAATAAAGACAATATTTCATCCTAAATCAAATCAAGTTCATTTTTTTTCCTTTTTTAAAGGTAAAGCTTCACTTGATCACTTCTAATCAAGTCATAAGCTAAATATCAGCACACACACACCCCATATTCAAAGTTCACTTTTGGTAGGTTTTGTATTGGCTTATTTGTTTGATATGATGTGCATTTTAGTGCAAAACAAGATGCCTATCTCATCTAATCTCAAGGCAATATAATTTATATATTTTATCCTTAAGACTATCCACTAACTTATCGTTTTCTTTTTGACTTCCTACTCGTATATATCTCTTTCTGCCAAAAGTCCATAAGTAAAACTTCCCATTTTCTCTTTCATTCTCTTCTATTTTTTCTTTTTCCATTTTTTTTTTCTTTTTAAGTTTTTGTTAATGTTATTTATTTTATTATGTGCAAGCGAAAACTACACATAATTAAAAGAAAGTTAGAATTGGGCTGACTTAAATACGGGTTACACTGGCCAATTCGACTAATTACTTGGGCTGGGCAATAGAGTAAAGCCCTGCTTGCACGGTCATTGAACGACCATTCGTTTTACAGTGGATTGCAGCGTTTCCTTGGCAGCAAGCAAGGCAAGACCAATGACAATTTCAGATCATTGGAAATCAATAAACTATAATATAAGTTGATGGAAGTTAAATAATTTAATTAAACAAATAGGGCCACTGCCATGTGCATTATATTTCTATGTTCCATTCCCTAAATTATAACTTAAAAGCACATAAATTGCAACAGCTATGGGTTGAATTCACGCTAAATGAATTGAAGGACCTAGCATAAGTCCATTTGGCAAAAAAAAAAAAAAAACTAGCATAGGTCCCAACAGTTTGTATAATTCCTCACTGAAAAAACCTGAAACCAGTGAAAAACAGCAATGAGAAAAAGATAATACCTGAGATTACGAGATGGGTGAAAAAATAGAAGCAAGAATCTACACAATAAGGAAAAGTTTTAACTTGTAACAAAGAAACTAGGAAATTAGGAGCATCACTGATGCATGAATTAATTGTGTTTTGCCTAATTCTGCCTACATTTGACACAACTAAAACTCTTATATCATTGCTATGCCCAACAAAAATTAAGTATACATTTATAAAGCCTAATATACAAAACAAATCCTGATTGTCTTGCAATTTGATTTTGGAAAACCAACTTATCCAATTCTGAAGTTCTTTGTCAATATCTTAACCAACTCATTCTTATTACTGCTAATTCAGCTCGTATGATGAAAACAATGCTATTTATTTTCTTCCCTTTCTTAATGAACCATCAAAAATGTCAGGTTCATCACTTAAAGACCATGTTAAAAAAGAGCAGTAAACAGAACTCACTGAGGGAAACTTGCATGAGCACTAAATGCCTGATTAATCCAATCCATTTGCAGCCGTCCAAAGAAACCTAAAACACATCAACACAAAGTCAATCAACACCTGAGCACTTGAAAGTATACTTAGTTTATTCAAGTGCATTGTCATCACATTACCAGAATATACAAAGGACTAAAAGAATTACAAGGAGGCTGCTTTTCTTGATTCAGCTGATTACAGATCTCAGTAAAATCAACCAAGTGTTATCTCTGCAAGTACCTGACCATAGGCTAATTATATGTTAATTTTAGAATATCACACAACACACACAGAGAGGAAGTGATGCTATCATATGCACAATCACTTCCCTAGAGCGGATAGTAGAACTTTTATAAATGTATCAAAAAGTAAAAGAACAAAGATCAAACTCAAATGATATAGCTTATGCATACCGATCAAAATTGCCAAGAAAAGTATTCAAACTAATCAACAAAGTTGCAATTTTTATTCGGTACAGATCAAATCCAATTACTTTTTAGCATTTCTTTGTATTGCATTCATGAATTCTTACAAAATTATTGAATGGGTCAGCAATCATTTTCCGGTTAATAGCCAGTAAATTTAAGTATAGAACAGAAATTCCATAAAAAACTTTTGATAGCATTTGTTAATGCATGTGTTTATAACAATTATTCCAAAAGGAAACACCACATCTATTAACAATTAGAAAATACAAACAATCAATCAAGTAAACAAAAAAACTTACAGTCTCACATTGTAATTGAGATTAGGGAGGGACAAAAGACAGAAAAACCAGTGTCCTGTGAGTAGAAAGGTGAGGCACAAAAGTCCCTGGATCAAATACTCTGGCATAACAACGATGTTTATCCGAGACGCTAAATCATATGGGCTTATATAATCAAACTCGAGATCCGTCACAAGTACATGAGCTGAAACACAATAAAAGTTGTAAAGACCCATCAAATTTTACGAAATTAATTTAATGATTAAACTGATAATCGAAAATTGAGAAATGAGAAATGACCTGCAAACCGATAAGGCCAATGACAGATACAAGGAGAAAGAAGTTGAGCAGCCACGCACACAGACTCCCCATTTATTTCCTTCCTTTCCCTCTCTCTATCTCTTTCGATACTTCAATTCGATACTCTTGTTCTTCCTTCGTTGATGTGATGCTGGGACAATGAAAGTTATTCGTTGCTTTAAAACCATGTTCATCATCAATGACAGGTCGTTGGTTAGGCAAGAGTCAAAGGCGAAGTTGGGCTCATATATGAGCGGATCAGTTTTCCCCTTTTTTTGAGCGTTATGCCATTTTCGAACGACGACAGGGTCGTTTAAACATGGGCAATGATTGATGAAGTGATTCAATTCAAGTTTTTTTTTTTCTTTTTAGAAGAATTTTTGCTATTTATTCTGAACCATAAGGGGTATATACTAAGTAATATTTTGATTTCTTATGACCAATAACTTCAATTTATAAGTTATATATTATTAATAACAAAAATATAAAGCATTAAAAATACATATATTAATAACAAATATTTATAATTTATATAAATATTATTTTTTAGAAGAATATTATAATTTATATATTAATTAATAAAAATCAATGATTTTATATTAATTCAATTAATATTTTTTTAAGAAACCCAATCGATTATTAAAAATAAAAAATAAAATCCAAATAATATTAATAAAATCCGACCAAAACTAGAGTTTCTCTTTACTAAAATATAAGGGAGTTTCATCATTTCAGTTTAATTATTTGATTATAACCTAATAATGCACATTTTCTAGTGAATCAAATAATTCAACAAGTATGAACTTCAAAGAACATTGTCTCTATACTATAGTCTTAAGTCACTGCTGAGTATGAACGACAGGTCGTTCAAACGCCCGTAGAAGTAGGACCAGTAATCTGATTCGCGTGAATTGGGTTATTCAAAATTAACGGTCCTGCAAGTATACTTACTCACTTTTGTTGGGCTTAATGTCATGAGTTAAGAGGGCCCGATACGCTTGAGAGCAACGACATCGTTTTATGCATACGTTTTGTTTGGTTTTCTTGATGGCAAAGACAGACAAGATCCGGTGAAATAAAAACTAAAAGGTAGACCTTGAAGCTTCAGTTGGGTTCTGCAATTTATTTGCCCTATCTATTCTCTGCAATTTGATCTCTATTTTCGCGCTTCGTACACCATGACTAAGCAACAAGCTAACTGGTCTCCATACGACAACAATGGAGGGTAAGTTAAGTTTTCTTCTTTAAATCATCTTCATCGCCATTTCTCTATGCGATTCGTCATGTTAATCTGATGTATCGATTGTTTGCAGATCTTGTGTTGCAATTGCTGGCGCCGATTACTGCGTCATCGCTGCCGACACTCGAATGTCCACTGGCTATAGTATTCTCACCCGCGATTACTCCAAAATCTGTAAATTGTATGTGTTTTTTCTGTCTCGATTTATATTTTTAATCGTAGATTGATCAGCTAAGTATGAGTATTTGTGTATTGCAACTGGGTTTGGTTTTAGTGGTATGTTATGAGAAATAGGGGAGTCACAATTTCGGGTTTTTAAGTATTTTGAACGGATTTGCTAGGTCTTCTACTGGGTTCTCTGCTTTCAATATCTGAAGCAGGCTGTGCTTTGAGTTTTCTTTAAATTTTATGCCGAGCAGTCTGTGTTATTGTTATTTATTCTTGTTTAAAAAGTATTAAACTTCCTGAGTCAAAGTGGATGTCAGATGGACGATATGGAATTTAAATTGGTTTAATTTTGGCATGCATCTTTGGCTTTTCAAATGAGTTCATTTTGATTTAGAAATTATAAATAAAGTACTCCAGTTTATGTTGGAAGTCAGATTGTCTGAATTTACTATTTTTTGGACAACCCCATCACAATAATCATAAGGTCCTAGTTCCTTTCAAGGTTGAGTAACAGTAATTGACTTATGATTTTGCTTTGCCTTATGTCCCATGCTTACTTTTTCTTTGCCTGATCTTATCATTTTTGTTTCTCTATTTGCACCCCTATATCAAGGACCATGCCTTCTGGAGTCTGAAATTAAGCAGTTTAGTAGATATTTCTGTTGTTGTTAAATGAATGTTGATGGTGATATCGAAGTATTAGAATCATTACTCAACTAATGAATAACTTTTTTATGTTTTGTGTGTGTGTTCTCTCATTGTTTAAGACTCTGACTGGATGCACGCTTATTGTTCTCAGAGCTGACAAGAGTGTGATGGCATCTTCTGGCTTTCAAGCTGATGTTAAAGCCCTACAAAAGCATTTGGCTGCCAGGCACTTGGTGAGACTGCAAAAACCATAAATTGATTACTCTTTGTGTCATGTGGTAATCTTCCATTATAAGTGATTATGTATGATTAATTGGATATTAATCTAAAATGTCACTAGCATTTCATTTGACTACTTTACTTTTTGAATTAAACATGTTCGTGAATAAAATTGAATGCTTGATGTAAGACATGCATGCACCTGTTTAAAATCTAGCTGGGATATTATTTTATGGGAAACAAGGGCTCTTAAACCATTTATAAGTGTAGCCGACCTGCAATCATATAGACTAATATATATTTTATAGACAATGGATCATGATATGGTGATAGTTGAGGCTGAGTGTACAATGGAGGCTGACAGACAAGCACTGAACCTCTTATTCTCCTTCATTTTTCTTGTCTTTGTCTAGGTTCTTTGCTTTTAAGTGTTTATTTTAAATGCTAAATTTTTTGGGTTTCACATTCAATAAATTTTAAGATGACAGTTAAGGAAATAACTGATGTCAAGTTATGTTTATTTCTTAAGATACCTAAATTTGTTAGGAATGGTCACTGTCTTTTGCTAATAATGTTAAAATTGTTTGTGTTCGTGCATGAATGTCCATTTTGATAAACCAGCAATAGGTGAATTTAATGGGCATTTTATATTCTGTGAAGGCTGGATGTTCGCATGCTAAGTCTTTTTGGAAACATGTGTGGTATCTATAACTGTGAGTCTTCACATTTATGAGATGCATGGCTTCAGACTTTCAATAAACAGCTTTTAGCTGTGTTAGCTAATTGCACACTTGCCCCTCTGTTGACACCATTATTTGTTCTTGTTTTTCTTTAAATTTAGATTTATCAACATCAACATAACAAGCAGATGAGCTGCCCTGCCATGGCTCAACTACTCTCCAACACTCTCTACTACAAACGCTTCTTCCCTTATTATGCTTTTAATGTTCTAGGTGGCCTTGATAGTGAAGGTAAACTAACAGAAGCTTGTTGTTGACGTTTTAATCTCTTTCTTGGTATTAACAATGTTTTTTCTTATTCACAACTGTAGGAAAGGGATGTGTTTACACTTATGATGCTGTCGGTTCCTATGAAAGGGTTGGATACAGTGCCCAAGGTTCCGGTTCCACTCTTATCATGCCTTTTCTGGATAACCAACTGAAGTCTCCCAGCCCTCTCTTATTGCCTGCCCAGGTATATGCCATTTGCTTATCTTATTTGTAGAATAATATTTTTTCTGATTGTTTTGTGTTTAACATTTTAATCTCAAAACTCTATGGTACATGCAGGATGCTGTAACTCCGCTTTCAGAAGCAGAAGCTGTTGATTTGGTCAAAACCGTTTTTGCATCTGCAACTGAGAGGGACATATATACTGTAAGTTTCCACATTTTTTGGCTTTTGGGGGAATGTGGTTGTCTTCTCATTACAGGTTGTTTTTTTGTTTTGTTTCTGAATCATTTGACTTGTTTAATGGCAAAGATAGGGATAATATTTTAATGATTACACACACACAGAGGATTTACATTCTCCAGGAGGGAGGGAGAGAGAGAGAGAGAGAGAGAGAGAGAGTGATCTGTTGTTTGCTTGTGATTTCATGGTTTATGCAGTTCATGTATTCCTTTTTCCTTAACATTTTATGTTTGTTCTACAGGGAGACAAGCTTGAAATTGTTGTCCTAAATGCTGACGGTATTCATCGTGAGTATTTGGAGCTTAGGAAAGATTGATCTGCCAAAAATCTTTCTTGTTGATCTTATGATAAGTTGGAAGAGGAATCACATGGATGATGTTGGTTGGCACTTCCTGAGTTCGAATTTTTCAGCATTTTCATCCTATTGTACGGTGTAACCTTTAAGTACGTCCAACTTGAACTAGTACATTTCTTAGTATAGATGTTCTGTGATGATGGGATTCATGTGTTGGAACATATTTAAGTTGGCTACTATTAATAGTTTGTCACGGGAAAGGAATTAACAAATGACAGAATTCCTTTGCTCACTTTTCTAATTTCAAACAATTATGCTGATATTGCATAGCATTTTATTTTTAGCGCTCATCGTTTTGGTTATTCGATAACCTTAAAAAATTTCAAGTTGCTCCCTTCTACAACAAAAATATCAAAGCATGAACACCATATAACTGCATGCGTTTTCATTAAAGCATATATATAGCACATCTTGGATACACATGTGCAATCGAATTCATTACATCGGCAAGACAATTTAAGTTCTGTACTAGTCCCACCTGAACAGAAAGGTATTGTTGATTTGGGGTTTTTCCCCCCTAAGATCATTAGTGTTCAAAACAAAGAAAGACTGCGTCAATTTATTCCTTTTCTGATCCACATCAGAGCTCAGAAAAAAATATCAGCTAGAGAATATTGTGCCTAGAGAAGTCCACTCTTTTTATTTTTTTTTTTAATCTCTTCAGAAGCTCTCTGCAGAAGCCCAACCTTTTTTCTCCAATTCTAGTCGCAATGTCTGTAATGAATGGCAGGGTTATTGAGAAAGCAAATTTATAAGTAGCGTGCAGAGTGATCATGGGTTATTGAGAAAGAGAGTCCCAATAGATAGCAAAATTTCAAATCTCACCTTGATTCTCTTTCTATTGTAATCAAAATCGAAGTTTCCCAACCGTGATGCAGAACGATACTCGACAATAGAGTTGTTTCCCGGTGGAAACCAGAACTCAACATCATCTACTAACTGTTTCAAACCATATCAGGAACCATTAATTACAGGGTTGTATTATGATGATTTGAAAGTTGTTAAAACTTATAACTTACCCCCAAAATAGGACTTTGGTATTCCACATGCAAATAATCATCATTCTTTTCTGCAATTCGGGGTGTAAATTTATCTGGTTTTGTTGATTTTATCTACAAGAGGAGCAACTAGATTTAGCTTCAGCTTCATCTAAATCCCAGGCTTAAAGCATTACTAGAGCAGTGAAATGGTTATACAGAATATAAGGTTTTTACCACTTGAAGAAGCTCCTCCATGGCCACTTCTTTACTCACAGGCTTTTTTCTGCCGCCATTGTAGTCCCTACAAAGAATATACTAGTTAACATATGAATCATGTTGCCATTGACTAGTCTAGGTCGGCGCCCACATAAAGCAATAGTAGGATCGCCTTTTCCACATGCTAAAAACTAAGTAAAATAATTTTTTCAACTTTGTATCGAATCTTACCAAGGAGGAGCATAATGAATAAGATCGCTCATATTCTCCGAAGTTGAAATACAGTTCTTTGTAGCTGGACACAAAGATAGTGCCTGTTGGTTCTTCTGAACTCCCAAGTATTCAGGCTTTTTACCACTGTAAATAAAAAATAATACTAATAATAATAATTGCAAATTAAGTTTAATCACAAATTCCCTTTGGTCTCACTAATGGAAATGCGAGATTTTAAGGTGCAAGGAAATACCTGAGATTGAAAATTGCCCCAGCTACTGCTAATTCGCTGCTTCTCAATATAATTTCCCTTCAAAATTGTAGCAATTTTGTTAAAAATTATGGTTTGTGAATATCCACAGAAAAAGGGAGGGGTACCTTCGAGCAATTTGGTCGGTGGGTTCGTTTATGTTGTCGTCGTAGTTTTGCTGATGAGCAAGGAGGATTCGGGGACGGACTAAACCATTGTGGTGTTTGCTGCGATTCTTTCTGTAATAATCGCCAGAATAGAAGCTTGTTAGAAATGCCATTGAAGCCATTTTCAAAAGCTATAGCTCTGGTCTCTTTCTCTCTTTCCCTCTACGTCTCTCGACTCGACCTCCCCAATCTTTGAGCGCTCGTAGGCTATTTATCTCTGCGCGGTAGCCATCTGCCTCTGGTGATGCCGCGTTTGACCACCTATAAACGATTGCGTTTTGTTCACTTTTGACCCGCTTCTTTATTTTTAATAATGAGAAATATTTGACTGTACAGTGATTCACACATTCTCATACCAATGAATAATCGTATGAATAAGAATTTTCCTTTAATAATTGGCCATTTTTTCATTTCAAAACATAAAAATAAGAGGAAATTACACTATCTATGTTCTTTTTTTAAAAAATAACTTTTATACCTTCATTTTTTCTTTTAAACTTTTTTGCTGATTAATTTTTTACTTTTACATATTTTTGCCCTTTATTTATTTATTTTTTATGCTTTTGAGTACGATGCTAATGGTGACACATGCTTGAGTTACAAGTTTAATTTTAATCGAATTATTTCTTTTTTTTTACATGTCAATACAGTATCATGAACTATGACACGTAAACACACTGAGTAGCACTTGATAACACAATTACTTTTTTGGAGAAAGTGAGAAATTTGTGATTAATGTTGTGGTTGCTTCTTTTTCTTATTCACTTTGTTATTTCTTTATATCTTTTCTTTTTCTATATATCTCTTTCCTGAAATATTGTTATTAATTAGTTTAGTGATTCAAAGCTCTTAGGATTTATATTATTAATTAATAATTTAATAATCACATATTTGCATGATAAAATAAAAAATTAATTTTTTAATTTAAAGTAATATATAATGTACTAATATATTAAATAATTATAAATCTTATGCTAAAAATCTTTGTTCCAAGTTGAAGTTTCTTACACTAAATAAACAATAAGATTAAGGGTGTTAAGTCTCCAAATAAGATAAATGATTTATTTCTAGTATAAACTTATGATATACCTAACATATACTCATTATACACTTGAAATATATCTAAAATATTCTATTTATTGTGAATATTGAAAATCGTTTGTTAATTTTTTTTAGTCATTTATACATGTCACATTTTCACATTTTTTTTTCTTTCGCTTACACATGTCACATTTTCTTTTTTCTTTCACCTACACATGTCAAATTTTTTTTTTCTTTCACCTACACATGTCACATTTTCTTTTCTTTGACCTACATATGCCACATTTTTTTTTTTCACTTACACATGTTACATTTTTTTTTTCATCTACACATGCCACCTTTTTTTTTTCTTTAACCTATGTTACACTTTCTTTTTTTCTTTATAAAAATAGACAATAGAGAATAGGATAAACATTTAATTTAAATCTATAAATATTAATATATTCAAATTAATATTGTTCTTTGAAATTACTTCTTTTGCATCAGCATTTGTTAAGATGTATTTAGAAACTATTGTAGAATGCTCATTTGTTGCAAGTTGTTGATTTGTTCCTATTAAATTGGATGTGAATTAGTTGATTTATGGTTGTACCTTTGTAGTAGCTATGCACAAAGGGTACTTGGTGATATCATATTTTGTCTTCTTCAACTATAGATAGAATAAGATATTTGTATTGTCAACCATTTTTGACTTGATATTGTATTTCTATTGTTGTCTCTTCAAGTTTGATTTGGAGTTTATTTGAAAGTATTTCCAAGAGTTTGTCAAAGTTTTCATCTTTGGGTATGAGTATACCCATCACTTCAAATTCAACATATCTAATATTTTCTTCCCAATGTCCATTATAATGAACAAAAATAGGTATTGTGTCCATATATGATTAAAAAAAAAATTAAAATTTGAATAGGTTTGATTGTCTAAGAATTACAGTATAATACACTTAACATATACTCCTGATATACTTGAAATATACTGTTTACTGCTAATGTTTTGTTTTTTTTTTTTTGTTTTTTTTTTTATAATAAAAATGCTAAGAATGACTATAATTTACCTAAAATATGCTCTTGATATACTTATAATATACTGTTTATTGCTAATGTTGAAAAATATTTATTTTTTCTCATAATATAGAGGTTAAGAATGACAGTATAATATATATAAAATATACTGATGATATACTTAAAATATACTATTTACTGAGAATGCTGAAAATTGTTTATGCATTTTTTAGAATGTAAATGTTTTCAATATAATATATACTTGATTCATCATTGTTTTATATTTGTATACATGTAAATTTCAATATTCAAATATTTATAAACTATGATATTAGAAAAACACAATATAAACACAAGTTAGTAAAAATTTATTAAAATGTATAAATGTGATATATTTATATATACTTCAGATATACTAATTCCTGAGTTTTGCTTCAAAATATTGTGGGTTTTCAAGTTTTTTTTGTACTTTTAAGAATCGTAAAGTAATTTTCATATTTTAAAAATTTGAAAATCATAAAATATTTGTATGATATATTCGATTTGAATATTTTTAATTAGATCATAGTTAAAAAACAAAAAAAAACAAAATTTCTATATATATGTGAAATTCGAATTAGCTAAAAAAGCAAGTGTAGAATAGAGTTTTTGTTAGTTGCGTTGAATGACCTTCATAGATCTTGAGATATATTTCAATATTTTTAATGTAATAATAGTTAAAATAAGAGAAAATTCAATTGAAATATATATATATATATATATATATATATATATATATGAGTTTCTAATTACCTAAATAATAGTTGAAGAATTAAGTTTTTGTTAATTAAGCTCAATGATCCTAAAAAATTTATAGATCTGTGATTTTTTTTTTTTTTTTTTTTTTTGTAGTCGGTGTTGATGCACTGTTTACAACAATGCCCAAAGATTGTTGATTCTTTAATATCTTGCAGTTTTGAATAAAATTTTAGGAAGTTATGGGTTTTGCTGATTGTTTTTTATAACTAGACGAGTTAGAATATATAAAAATAAAGTTTTTAGCATTAAACGTATAGAAGTTATTTTTGAAAAGTAAAAATATAAAAATAAGCGTGTTATCTTTTTTAGGTATTTCTTTCGGAATCCCTAAAAATAAACCCATAAATGTAAAAGGTAAGTAATTATTCCTTAATTTAGCATTCTAATAACATGTCTACTCGTAAAATTGAGGAAAAAAAATCTAATAATTTATTTTAAGTCGTATTTGATGATCTTGCTCTCTAATTTTCTGTTGTTACTAATTTTTCTAGATGTTTTGCTATTCATAATTAATAATTACAACTATCCTATAAGATATTATAAATAGAAAATCGTATGCCTACTGTTTAATTATACAATTTTCTCGCATTAATTATGAGAAAGCAAATATAGAGTGATTGCCCAAAAAAAAAAAAACTAATATAGAGTGAAATGATAATTCACATTTTCATAATATGTAAGAGGAAGACTTATTTGAAATGTTATTCAATCTGAGTCGGACATCAACATGTTCTATTAGTTAGTTCAATAGATTTGGTTCAATTACCATATTGATATTTAAATTGATAAGTCAATATGATTATTTAAATTTATACTTTATAATTTTATATAATAAAATAAATATTAAAAAATTAGAATATTTATAAGTACTTAAATTTTCATTTAGAATTAAAAATTAATAAACTAGATCTAATTTTGAGTTCTGATTAATCTAAGTTTCAAAATATTGAAAAAATAGTTAAACACCCAATAATTTAAGGTTACAAACATTATATATATATATATACATATATATATATATATATATATATATATATATATATATATATATATATATATATATATATATATATATATATATATATATATATATATTTGTTTAGGGTATAAAGTCAGTAATTCAACCAA
Organism: Reutealis trisperma; assembly: GCA_947687605.1. NCBI lineage: Eukaryota > Viridiplantae > Streptophyta > Magnoliopsida > Malpighiales > Euphorbiaceae > Reutealis > Reutealis trisperma. The sequence continues at coordinate 1,859,337 of CANTUT010000033.1, read as the reverse complement.
CAAATTGATTGATTTTTTGTGGATCAATGTCTCATATGATCTAATTACAAATTTAGTTTGATTTAGTAATTAGATCACTGAATTGATCCACCAAATCGGATTGGATTGAATAACTATGCTTATTAGTGGAAACTACATTACTAATAATCGATATGCATAGTCTTTTATATGGAAATATGGTCTCTCTGTTTTACATAAGTAAATCAAGGGCGCTAATAACCATTAACGTATTGAGGTGAATGGCAAAAAGAAAAAAATAGACCTTAGAGTAGAATTTTTAAATTAAAGGTCATCAAACTTATCCATGGCCCCTGAGAAAGGAACAAGTTTCCCTTGGCTCAACCAGTTTAGACAGAGGGCTTTTGTTCCACTTCAGGCTCAGTGGTATATGATTTTTAAGAAAAATCCAACCACACATTCCCTCTTGGTGGTGCCATCCTATCATCTTCTGTTTTGGGTCATGGTGGTACTGGTGTTAGTGGCGGGGGAAACTGCTGGAAGCACGATGACAGGGACATATGTGAAAGTCAAATTTTTTTAAGGCTTCTGGGCGTTGTTTCCGCATAATCTAGCTCTGTGGTTCCAGTGGGATTTAAGCCCATTCTAAAAAAAACCCAAAAATGGGTGCTTTAAGTTTGGACATCTTGTTTTGTGAATTTTATTGGATTTTTTACACTATATGTCTTCTTTTATTATTTTTTAATATTTATTTTTTTTAATTTTTAATTTATATATTTAGACTATTATAATTTTTTTTTTTACTTTGTACCTCTTAACTTTTATCTTTTAAAAAGAAAAAATATCTACATTACTTTTTAAATTTTTTTATATTTTTTTGATATTAATTATTTACTAAAAATATATGTTTTTTATTTAATATATATTATTTGCCGTCATTTTTTTTGTTCAAAATTTATAATTTTTTTAAGTATACTAAATTTATATTAGATACTAATTATTTACTAAAAGTATGCTATTTTTTAGTTAGTGCATACTATTTGCTATGATTTTATAGTATTATATACTAATTATTTACTAGAAGTGTACTGTTTTTTATTTAATGTATACTGTTTGCCGTAAGTTTTTATTTTCTTATTTTTAAATTTTTTTTAAAATTTCAAGTAAAATATAATTTTAAAAGTATTTGATTTTATAAATATAAATTTAATTTTTATACAAAATAAATGATATTATACAAATTTATGAAAATCTAATATATAAATTATATGTTAGTACTTAATTCACTTTGAATTTTCATAAATAAAATTTAATATGATTAAATTAATTTTATAATTTTAAATATAAGTGAAACCAATACATTATAGTAAAAAAAAAAAATCAGATTTTGATAGACAAAAAGAAAAAGATAGGTTAATTTTGTAAATGAGGAAATAAGTTTAAAATATTTTTACAAAATAAAAAATAGAAGATAAAAAAGTTATTTATTTTTAATTTTTAGACTATTTGTATAACAATTCCAAACTTAAATGTACTGGCTTGGGGCTTCATGTCCTTAAATGAAATACTAGTTTTTCTTCGTTGGCAAAAAAAATAAAAATAAAAATAATTAGTACTACTATTAAGTTTGACTGATAAATTTAATGATCAAAAGTGTAATTTGTTTTTATGAAATGACCTAAGTGTAATTAACCATTTTTCACCGGCGGGAGATGAAGGGTTATGCATTATACTTGTTTGTGGACTGGACCATAAACTACAATGTGTGAAGCAAATTAATTGTCGGGTTAACCAGACTTTTGGAATTTTTTATTTTTTTTTAAATTCAAGTCCAGTCTATAAATAAGCAATTGATATATAATGAACCCGAATTCATAATATGTTATGAACCAGATTCACAACACATGCGTGAGATATTTGCTAAGCTAAAAAATGGATGAGATTTGCAATTGTTAAAAATTGAGACATGATTTTTTTTTTAAATTCTGTTAGTGCGTTTTTCTTTTTTTTTCTTTATTTTTTGTTTTCACCATTGTTTCTTTTTTTTTTTTAAATTTTAAATGCTAATAATTTTTTTAATTTACTTCAATACTTAAAATTGTATTATTATAATTAAATATGTATATATTATTTTTATTTCTCTCATTTAATAATTATTATAATTCTAATAAATATATAATTTATAATTTATAATTAAATATGTAAAATGAATTATTATATATACATTTTTTAAATTAATATGTACATTGTTGCTTAAAATGTAGTTACATTAGTGTTGAATTGCATGTATATTAATTTTAAACTGTCAGTTAATGATAAAATATATTTTCAGTTATAATATTAATGAAAAAAATATTATGATAACAATTAGTCTATTCACATTAGTCTTGTACTATAGATATATTGTAATAAAACTGCATGTACATGACTCTCTAACTACAGTTATATTATTAGTTAAAATGCATGTATATTGGCATTAAATTACATGTATATTATTTTTGAACTGTCAGTTAATGATAAAATATATCCTTAATTATAATATTAATGATAAAAAATATTATGATAATAATTAGTTTATGTACATTAATATTGTATTAAAGATACATTGTAATTAAATTGCATGTGCATAACTTTCAAACTACAAATACATTTGACTCTCAAATTATAGTTACATTGCAGTTCAAGTACAATGTAAATGTATTTCAATAATAGTGTACATGATATATAAGCATTTCAATAGCATTTTGCTCTATATAAAAAAAATACTCAAACACAAACTAAAACAAAACATTAATGTAATATCTTGAATTTTCAATTATTTTATAAAATCTTATTTTTGTACGGAAATGTATTATTTTAGTATTTTTTTATTTTATTTATTTAAGCAAATATTAAAATTATATTTTATTAAATTATATATATTCATACTATTTAAAAATATATTATAAATGGTAACTTTATTTAAATATTATATATGTATATACAGAATTGAAGAAGTATTATATATATTTAGTTATGAAAATATTATAATGGTTATTTAGAGAATTTATATTTTGAGATTGGAAATTAATATTATGTTTGATTAATCTAAATTATATTGCTAATTATATAAATTACCAGAAGTTCGGGATTTCATTATAATTACTATTATTATGAATAAGTTTTATTAATTAAACTATTATTATGTAATTATGGTTTGTTATTATTATTATTATTATTATTATTATTATTATTATCGTTAATATTATTATTGTTATATATATATATATATATATAGTGTGTGTGTGTGTGTGTGTGTGTGTTTATGTTGTGAATTAAAAGAAGAAGGAAATGGAGCTTTGTGATTGGCTGTTGAAGGGAAACGGGACCGGATTTGGAAGAATAGAAACGGGGAAAGAAAGAGAGAGGAGGAGAGAAAGAGAGAGGGCTGCGAGGCTGGAGGATCGCCATTCGGCCAGCAGTGGGCTGCACCGCCACCACTAGTTTCTAGCCCACTTTCCGGTGATCTCAGAGGAAGCAGCGGCACTTCAATCGAGTGGCAGATGGCAGTGTACGCAAAGAGAGAAGAACCCGTCATCGACGAGACTTCGAATGCAATTTCCGGTCGATTCCAACGGCCAAATTGAGCAAGGTCGGTTCCGTTCAACTCCTGGTGGCAAGGGCTTCCTTTTGGTACTAGCCATGCCTCCGATCAGCTACCTGAGGAAGAGATCAGTGTATTTGAGGCCGAAACTTTGAAGGCAATTTTCAAGGAAATAGGAGTGAATGGCGGCGAGTGTCATCGGTTTTTGAGCTCCTGGCGTCGAAGTGAACCTGCTGGTGTGAAGATCGCCTAGATCTGCCACCGGCAGCGACGGCGCATGGCCGGCCAGCGATGCTTCAGTGACGGCTCGTGGGGCAGTCCAGCAGCTCCATTTCGTCGTTCCGGCGCGACTTTCAATGTTCGTTGAATTGGAAATTATGAGAGTAAACTCGAAACTCCTTTATTTCAATTAATTGAGTTATATTATGTTTAGCGGATTCTAGTTTGTAGTTGTTATAAGTTGGGAGAACTCAGAGGGGTCGCTGAGATTATGTTGTGTATTAAGGTTGTTTTAGAAGTATTATGTTTTCTATTGTTTTGGGTGGTATTCGAGTTTAGTGAGGTTCTGTCGAGATCTCGATAAGAGTCTCAATGTTCTTTAAGTTATGTATAGTTATATGAGTCGTTCGTATTTTGATAATATCTCTTTTTGTTCAGTCTTGTGTTCTGGCGTCTTTTTTGTTTCATGACTTGCACTTCTAAGGGAAGTTAGTGAGACACGTCGTCAGGAGGTGAGTGATACTCTCTAATATGTTACTCTGTCTTCATATGCATTTGCATCTATTGTGTGTATATATATATATATTATGCATTATTATTGCATAAATGCATGTTAACATTTGATTGTGGTTAATGAATTGGTGTTCTATGTTACATTATGATTGTGGTTGACGGATGAAAATCGGGAGGCGACAGTACTACTTAGGATTTTGAGATAGATATGGATATGGTTACTATTATGATTATGGTTCTGATGAGATTGAGAAGACAAGTTATGACTGGTGGATGCTAGTCGGGCTTGCTCATCGCCAGGGCCATTATCAGTCAGGTAAGGGTTGTATGGTACAGACCAGTGTTTGCTGGGCCCATTGGACATTAGAGACAGATTATTGGATTCAGAGAGCTAGGATAGGGGGATCAGCTCCCCATATTGAGTATTAGTGTGGTACTGTGGACCGTATTCCGTCATCGCTTGATTGTATGATTTGTCTATCTCTATGACACGATGTATAGCACGAATATTAGGAATCTGTTTGTAGGATACCAATTTAATATATTAGTTAGTATCATTCACTAAGTCAGACGTTCATTCCTGTTCAACTTATTATTTTTCAGGTAGAGAAATGAGCTTGTAAAAGGATTGTAATTGAGCAGAACTGCCAATTGCCTCTCGGTAGTATGTTGTATATAAGTACTAAATTATATATATAATATGTATAATTGTATCATAGTTATAGAACTCCGCAATGTTACATTTTTTAAATGTATATTGTTTAATATTCAGTTATATATTTACTGAGTTGAGATACTACTGTTAAGTATAATCCAATTGTATGATAAGTGATATTATATTTATGAGATAATTAAGTTTTTAGCCAACGTGGCTTTATTTTTTTTAAACTGATGTTGAGTTAGATCTGCTTAATTTGTGTGAGCCCATAGCCTTATTATGTGTTAGTTGTCGTGTTATGTGAAGTCAGGCTTACTACGGGTACTGGTAGCCATATGCATTTTCCGTATCCTAGTGTCGATTACGTGCTCTCGAGTTCGGGGCATGACAATTAAAGCAACAAGCAACAATAATGTGGAGTTTATGACTAATATACATGCAGTTTAATACTAATATATATATAATTTAATATTAATGGACACGTAGTTCAATACTCAATATACATGTATTTTAATGATAATGTACATATGTACAAGCATTTTAAGATCATTTTGCTCCACATATAAAATAACTCAAACACAAAGAAACACAAACTAAAACAAAAAAATTAAATGAATAGGCAACAACAATGTATATCAACAAAGTTTTTTAGAATTTATTTCATTATTGTTAGAATAACAGTCTTAGTGTAATAAAAATATTTTGATAACAATTAGTCTATGTACATTAATATTGTACTATAGATACATTATTATTAGATTGTATGTACATAACTTTTCAACTACATATACATTATTATTTAAAATATATGTATGTTGGTATTGAATTACATGTATATTAATTTTGAAATGTCAATTAATAATAAAATATATTTTTAATTATAATATTAATGATAAAAATAGTCTGATAATAATTAGTTTATATACATTAGATGATAAAAATTATTAAATGAGAGAAACAAAAATAATTATTATACTTTTAATTCAAAGTATTAAAACAAAAAAATGAAAAATAGTTAGCACTTAAGTTAAAAAATTTTATAATCTATTTATATTTTTTGGAATGCTAGATATTTTAAAAAATCAAATAATAAAAAGAAAGAGTAAAATATGTTAACAGAATGTACAAAAAATTGTGCATCTTTGTTTTTAGTAAATTTTCCTCACGTGTGGATCTGATCTATATTATAATATAGACATGAGTCATGGCATAATTTGCCATAAATAAGTCTAATGCACTGACTGGGACCTTTCTGTAATTTGGCTGACTTAGTAACCGAGGCGGGAAGAAGTGAGAGCACTATAAGTATTAAGCACTATCAAGCCTATTTTAAACTAAAATAAAATCCCTCTTCTCCACCTTTGTTCCCAGCTTCTACAGCAAGCTTTGCTGTTTCGGTCTCTGCAATGGCTCGAAATAGGGTAAATGAATATCGTTAGCTTATTTTATCACCACTTTGGTTATTTTCCATCATTTATTTCAATTTTATTTATTTGTTTGGTTTCTCTCTACTGTTTGGAGTTGTTTGAAATTGCATTTTCTATTGGTAATTTCTCGAGTCGGTCATGTATACAACATTCTATTTTTAGGTTTAGGGTTTTACTGCGAATTGTGGCGTCGAATCTTTGGATCAGTTTACTTATTTATAAAAGAAAAAATGAGAAAAAAAAATTTTAGGGTTTGTTTCAAAAATAAAAGTTATCTCCACTAAATTTTTAGATTAGGATTTTTATTTATTTATTTTTTTAAAACTGGTGGTTTACATTTTTTTTCCCCCATAAATAAAGAACGATTATTGGAAGCTAAAATGAAATCCTCTCACATTCATTTTCACTTGCAAATTTGAGATATATATATAGATTATAGTATGTATATTTTTTACTTTTGAAACAGGAAGGATTGGTATTGATACTTGACGTTGGTCCATCAATGCACAATGTTCTACCTGAGGTTGAAAAAATATGTTCCATGCTTATACAGAAAAAGGTATCAGTCCATATTTTCAATTAGTTTCTTTCCTGTTCTTTTTTCCCCTTTAAAATTCTCTGTAAGGTTTTTGTGGGTTAGGGAGGATGCTAGTAAAGTTGGTGAACCATATGTATGCCTTCCTTATGGCTTTCGATTAATCTATTATGTTATGCTTTTTCTTTGGTCTTCCTATTTTTAAGTTGAATTTGGAGAACTATCTTCTGTGTGAGTGCAAGATAGATTTTCCATCAGTAATTTTGATCCTTGTGGAGTATTACTTAAAATGTGCTATTCTTACTACATTCCTTTTGTATATGCAGCTAATTTATGGAAAATCTGATGAAGTTGGACTTGTCCTATTTGGAACTGAGGGTATGTTTTGCCTCTGCTTGTTAAAGGTGACAGAGAGGTTCATTCTTAGTTGAAGTGATAGCTTTTAGTGCACTTGGCTGATTTCTGTTTTCTGCATTTGTCTATGTTTGCTTGATTTTTGCATTTTATGGAACATGTGTGTGTGCACATTTGTAATAATTTCTGATTGGATTTACTTATAAATGACTTATTGGTTAGTTGTGTTGTCTTAAAATTTTCAGACACTGACAATGAGCTGACAATAGAAGTGGGTGGATATGAGCATGTTGTGGTTTTACGAAAGATTAAGGTGGTTGATGGAGATCTTATCGCAGCATTGCAACAGCTTCCACGAGGAACTGTTGCCGGTGATTGTATCCATTAATTGGCAATACTTTTTCTGGGATTTTATTCATAAGTGCATCACATTGTTATTGCTGCAGTTCTTTTTTTTTTTTTTTGGTATGCCCATCTGGTTCTCAATATTGTCACCCTAAGTCCTTTGTGTAATATTTTTTTTTTCTTTTTATTATCACAGCTCTTTTAATGTTCATTTCTTAGATTAAAGAGACTAAATTTCAATGATGCATCTCCCTGTGGCCAAATTATTGGCAAGGTACTTTCTAACAATGCATTTCTCCTTTGTATGTGTGTGCATGTAGTATGCTGATGGGTGGCCTTTACTGTTCTCTGAGTGAAGTCAAACAGTTTATATGCCATTTCCATGATAAAAGCTTGTTTTCAATTTAAATTGCTGAGGCTTTATTGTTGTTTAATATCATGTGATCTTTTGTTCTTCCCTGTCATTTATTTGCAAAGCCTCCAATATTTAGTTTGGTGCCTTGACTTTGATAGATGTTGATGCTATTGTTGTTGGTATGGATATGCTGATTAAAAAGTATAAATTAACAAACAAAGGAAAAAAGCGTCTCTGTCTTATAACAGATGCACGGCATCCTATTAAAGGTCCATTTGAAGAAACTAAAGGTCAAGTGAGCACTATTGCTGTGCAAATGGCTGCACATGGAGTGAGAATGGAAACTATTGTTGTGAGGGAAAGAATGGGTGAGGATATGGATCAGAGTATAGTGGATGAGAATGATCATCTGCTGCAATTATTTTCAGAGAAAACATCTGCAAAGACTGTGTATGTTGAGAGTCCAACCTCGTTGTTCGGTGCACTTAGAACTCGAAATATATCTCCCGTTACGACTTTTAGAGGTGATCTTGAAATCAGTCCCAAATTGAAGATTAAGGTGAGATTCTTGCTTGGCATTGGAATATTTGTCAAGTGCTTGGTATTGATTTATGTCATTGGAATATTAATTTAAATACATTATTGCAATTTTTGTTTCTAAAATGTAGCATAAAGACTTTGAGGCTTATTTTTCTTTATGCACATTATTTATGTCCAGGTGTGGGTCTACAAAAAAACCTCAGAGGAGAAGTTTCCTACTCTCAAGAAATATTCTGATAAAGCACCTCCAACTGATAAATATGCTACTCATGAAGTGAAAGTAGATTATGAGTACAAAAGTATCGAAGATCCTAGTAAGGTTGTACCACCAGATCAAAGAATTAAGGGTTATCGATATGGACCACAAGTGGTTCCTATATCATCTGCTGAGTTGGATGCTTTCAAGTTCAAATCAGAAAAGGGTGTGAAGCTTCTAGGCTTTACCAATGCTTCAAACATATTGCGGTAAATTACAATTGCTTGGGGTTTGATGCGTATAGTTTGGTTTCAGTTAATGTACACTAAAATGATAACTTTTCTCTCATTTTTTTTTATATGTTAATCATCAAGACATTATTATATGAAAGATGTCAACATCTTTATTCCTGAACCGGGAAATCTGAGGGCTACAATTGCTGTTTCTGCTTTAGCAAGAGTGATGAAAGAAATAAATAAGGTTGCAATTGTGCGATGTGTTTGGAGACAAGGACAGGGGAGTGTTGTTGTGGGGGTTTTAACACCCAACCTATCAGAGAAAGACAAGACTGTAGGTTTAAATATTAAACATTTTGGTTCCTTTATCAAGTTGTTTGTCTTTACATTTTGCTTTCATTTCTCATTTTGGTTTTAATCACCCTAGTCAAGATTGCTTGCTGGTTTCCTGGGCAGCCTGATTCATTTTATTTCAACGTGCTTCCTTTTGCTGAGGATGTCCGAGAATTTCAGTTTTCTTCTTTCAGTAATTTTCCTGCCTCATGGCAGCCAAGTAAACAACAGCAAGAGGCAGCAGATAACCTTGTAAGGATGCTAGACCTTATGCCACCTGGCAAAGAGGAAGCTCTTCTGCCAGACTTCACGCCAAATCCTATTCTGGAGGTACTTTGCAATTGTTTTGTGTGCTCCTGTTTGAGATAGTTCCCGTGACAAACATAACCTTTCTTTAATGAGGAAATATTTATAGATCCTGACATGTGGTTCTGTTCTGATAAACGAGGTGTTCGAGTTTATCTAATGGCAAGCTATAGACCAACAGTAACAGCGTAGATCAAATTTACTCAACGTAATTTTTATCTAAAATATTTAGATGCATGAGATGAATATCGTCTCAGAACTTTGCTAATGATGGCAGGCCATGTAGACTGTTGCTTATTTGAGTTGTAGATAAGTTAAGAGATCATTACTTCATAATTTTGTTGGATGAGATGCCTAAGGCACGCATGTTGATTTAGTGTTGGATTATACAAGCAGGACTTCCTGCATTGGAGCCATTAGTTAAGAGTATGTATGATTTCTTGTACATTTTTTGACAGAATTGCTAGAAAAGCCCTCAGAAGATGATCAAAGAAAGTATTTGCCTGTATCCATGACCCCCCAATGATTCTTATTGAAACTAACAGCCATATTATGTTTTTTCAGCGCTTTTATCACCATCTTGAGTTAAAATCAAAGAATCCAGATGCAGCTGTTCCTCCACTAGACAGAACTCTTAAGAAGATAACTGAACCTGATCCACAGCTTCTTTCTGAGAACAAATCTGTTATTGATGCTTTCTGCAAAAGCTTTGAAGTGAAGGAGAATCCAAAGGTCATTTTTGTACAAGTGCTTTCATAGTATAGAAAATTGTATCATACTGCCAATTTCATCATAAGTTTGGATTAATGTGGTCTGTCTTGCAGCTAAAAAAATCAACCAGGCGATTGTTGCAAGAGAAGCCATCAGGCTCAGATGACGAAGGGTATCATGCAGATGCATCGAATGATCTAGCTGTCAAGTCTGCTGAAAGCAAACCCTTAGTCAAGGTTGAAAAAATTGGTGATTCAACTCCTGTCCAAGATTTTGAAGCCATGATGTCCCGTAGAGATAGCCCAGATTGGGTTGGTAAAGCAATTGAAGGAATGAAAAGTAAAATATACAGCATGGTGGGAGGGGATAATTATGCTAGAGTACTGGAATGTTTGGTTGCTCTTCGCAAAGGTTGCATTGTTGAGCAAGTATGTCTCTTTTGTCTCTTAGAGTATTCCCAACAATACTTTCTATTTTATTCTCTATTATATTATAAATAATTCAACTCTTTCTTTTAACTTATCTCTAAAAATGTGATACTGCAACAATACTCATTATTTCACTCTATTTTATTTTTTATTAATAAATCTACAATTCCTTTTCTTTATACATAAATTTATAATTTTATTTCCTTTATACTACATAAAATTTTTGTGGCTAAAAAATCTTTTTAAAAATATTATAACAAATTAAAAATATTGTAACAAAATATTATTATTATTATTATTATTTTGTGCAAAAAAATATAATCTTTTTAAAAATATTATAAGAAATATTATTATTATTATTATTATTACTATGTAAAATTTTTACTACTAAAAAAGAATAATCTAATTTAAAATATTGTAAAATGATATTTCAATAATAATAATATACTAATTTAATAATAATAAATTTTTAATTAATAATAATAATAATTTAAAAAATGAAATAAATGAAAAAAGAAAAAGAAAATATTAAAATATTAGTATAAGGAGTCAATCTCATTTTTCAAATTTGAGGAGAGAGAAATTAACTTTTAAAAAATTTAGAGAAGGATAAGACAAATAGTTTGTTGGAAAGTAAATAGTGAAATATGACTTTCTATTTTTAGAGGAGGAGACATTTAGGAAGCCTCTTGGAGATGCCCTTAGGACTTGCAGCTTGAAAAAAAATTATTTTTTTTTTATTGTAATTATTTCTAAATATTATTTTATGTATACACAAGTCAAGTTATACCATTTTCTATTTGTGATTGCAAAATTCAACGCAAGCGAGGATAGAAAGAACATTGCTGACTGTTTGTGGTGGGATGCATTTTTGTGCTCGGCACTGTTTTCTGTACTGTCTGGCTCCATGCTGATCTTTAAGTGGATTTGCCCTATGGTCTAATCTTCTAATCAAGATTTACTTCCTACAGCTTTCAGTTTGATCTGTACTCCATGTAAATTTCATATAGTTTGCAATTACATGGGAGAAAGAAAAGATCATTGGTCCAATCATTTTGCAGCTCCTCTCATTTAAACAGCTTATTCTGAAAATAAGGAACTTCCGTGTATTCTCTCCATGATTGCAGTATTGATATTTCATATTTACCAAGGTGTTCCCTAACTGTGTTGACCGCTACCTTGATGTATTAATGATGTAATAGTCCTAGGTTAAGCAAGTTGACTGTCAAGATAGACAAACAATATCAGGTTAATTTTTGGGGTTTCTTCTTATGCAGGAACCACAGCAATTCAATGATTTCTTTCGCCATCTTTTCAGATTCTGCCAGGAGAAAAAGCTTGGCAGTTTCTGTGAATTTCTAACATCAAAAGAGCTCACATTGATCTCCAAGTCAGAAGCCCCAGACAGGTTTTTCTTCCTATTTTCTTGTTTTTCCTAGTTTCACTTAATAAGCATTTTGCAATATTAGCCATTAATCTTGCAGCACTATATTTTCTCTTTAAGCAGTGATGTTACGGATGATGAAGCTAGAAGCTTTCTGGTTAAAAAGGAGCAAAATGAGTGAGAATGGTAGGTCCTGGTGTGGAGACATGGTAGTTTAGCTGATGTAAATATCTGTGATGAGAATTTTATATACATATACAATCGTCTTGATTGATAATACTTAGGTATATATGTAATTTAAAGTTCAATTGTGGAAGGCTTTGCTTAGAAAAGAAAAATCAGTTGGTTTTTTTTTTTTTTTTGGATATAAAAGAAAAAATCACTGGATATCGCATGTCAGGATATGGTATCTGTAATATTCTGGAAGCTATATGTAATTTTGATGAAGAAGAAAACCTTAAAATTTCATTAAAATCATCAGGCAACAATGTTCTCGGTTGGGGTGGGGATTGTTCGGAATGGGCATCTTGGTCATTATTTGAATGGCATCTCACCAAATGTGATTACGGGATTAATTCATAGTAATTGGCAGAAGGGCTAATTTACAGTTTATCTATATACAGTGAAGCTATCAACATCAAATGCTGAATTTAACTTGTTGAATTATCGTATAACCATGCTATCAATTTGACCACCTTGAAAATTTTATACCTCTTTTTTTTTTTTTTTTTTTTTTTTTTTTTTTTTTTAAGTAACTTTGAAAAAGAGTTATTGAATGTCCACGTAATATGGTGAGGTGCGGGCAATTACAAATATGTCATTTATTTGATAAAGGATAAAATAAAATATAAAATCTCGATTAATTTTAAGATTAAAATTGAGTTGAGTTTATTTGGTGAGTGATAGACATAATATGTTAAAATTTTATACATTTTAAATTGTATTTCATTGTTGTATTTTTATAATTATAATTAAAATTTTAAAGCATAATTTCAGTATTATAAATATTATAATTTTTATATTTTTTTATTCACTTTTATATTTTTATATTAGTGAGCAATAACTTAAGGTTTTTTTTGGTATAAAAGATTTTAAATGAGAGATTTTGTAAAATTTATAGATTTAAGCTAGTGAAATTTTTAAAATTTATGCATATTACAATTCCTAAATTTAAAATCTATTAATTTTATTAAATTTATAAATTTAGGAATCTCCTGTAAACAGCCTAAATAAATTTGAAACGAAAAGAGAAAAAGGTTAAAAAAATAAAAAGCTGTGTTGACGTGGCGATATGCATGTTGACGTTAACCGTAGGTTTCGTTCGGACAGAAGAAGTTGACTTGGACTGTTGACTTTGTTGGGTCCAACTCTCCTTATAAGTCTCAACTGTAGCGTGTGAGCTGAAGATCTGCTTTTCACAGGAGCCATGGAAGACAACAACCAGGTGACAATATTTTTTTTTAATCATCTTTCTTAAAATTAGGGTTTCAATTTTTTAGTATTTGAATTTTTGTATTATTTTACTCCGACTAAATTTGCAGAGAGGCCCTGGAAATTCATCGCAAAGCTTGTCCTGTATTCTTATTGGCAGAGTTCATGTGCATGGCGTGTCCGCTTTGCCTTAAAACTTAAAGGTATTACATTTTATTACCTCGAAGACTGTACCAAAATTGATCTGCATTTCAAGAATTTTACCCAGATATTTGATTCGTATGGATTGGACTTTATTTGCTTATTTCTCTGAATGGATGTTCATTGTTCAGGGCTTTCTTATGAGTACAAAGCAGTGAACCTTGCAAAAGGAGAGCAGTTTTCTCCAGGTGTGCCCCAAATTGATTTTTGTATACCTAGAAATACAGAAAGTTTGGGAAAATTTTATATTAAGCATGTTTATTATATGTTTCATTATAAGAAACAGGGAAACGTATCATTGGGCAGTTGGAAAATCCAGGGATTGATGAATTTTCTCCTTGAGTTGCAGATTTTGAACAATTAAATCCACTTAATTATGTTCCAGTGTTGGTTGATGGTGATGTGGTGGTCTCAGACTCTTATGCGATATTGTTGGTCAGTGTTCTTCACTTGAAAAGTTAATGCATAACATGACTTGTGTGTATGATTATTAAGGAACCATATTAACAAAAGATTTGGAGTATAGGATAAGTGATTGCAGTTATACTAAAAAAAGGCTTATTATTGATCTCCATTTCAATTTTGGTTGCATGCTGTTTTTTCTTGCACTCAGAAGTTGATGATCTTACAGGTCATGAGAGATTCGTATCTTTGAGATCTTCATTGTTCTCTTTGTTATGAGTACAACATGTTTGTCACATTGTGATGGTTTTATAAGTGTTTATATTTTTCTAATATTTGAGCAAAAGCAATTAATGTTATTGTTCCCTAGTATTTGGAAGAAAAGTATCCTCAAAAGGCATTGTTGCCTAATGATCCTCAGCGAAGAGTTTTAAATCTGCAGGTAAGATATCTGAACTTTTTCTTTACATGTTAATTCTGTAATTATGAAGTATAAATCTAACTATGTCATGATGAGAATTTGGATATGTAATACTAATGCATTGATCAAAGGTTCATATCTTTTATTTATGACATATGCAGTTTAAGCAAATGAATTTATATATATTGCATGAAGCCACATGCGTCAGTCATGCAAATGGATAATAAGTTGTGACTTTTGAAGGTTTCCAAACTTGATGATCTCATGGCTTCAACTTTTTGAATTGCAAGGCCTGTTGAGTTGGAGCAATGAGAGCATTTAATTTGAAATTGCAGAATCCTAGATGACTTTCATTTTGACAATAAAATATGAACTAAACTATATTGCACTTACCATATTTTTCTAGATAAATAATTGCAAGATTATTAGATTTGATTTATCAAATCATCCTTCCTGTGCAACTATGATAATCATATGTCATGTCACAGGCTGCCAGTATCATCAGCTCAAGCATACAGCCTCTTCATATGATGTCAATTCTGGTATACTTCTTTATTTTGCACGAATTATTTGCATTTGCCATATCTTCATGAATGGTTGGAATGATGATGATGTCTCTTCAATTTTTGTAGAAATATATTGAAGAAAAAGTTGGTCCTGAAGAACCATTATCATGGGCTCAATCTAGTATAGAAAAAGGTCTACTTGGTAAGGTTTCTGTTAGAGGCACAATCTACTTGTGTGTGTGCGCGCACATGTTTTTTCTCACAAGCTAATGATTTGTATCCATTTTGTTTTTGTGAAGGTTTTGAAACATTATATGGTTGATGAGTGAGTCAAAATAGAAATTATTACATAAACCACATAATGTACAATGTTTAAATGTGCTTGAAGGCTGAATTTATCATGGAACAATCAGATAAAACAGGCTATACTTGAGTAATGCATCGATTGAAAGTGTGACAAAGAAAGCCACATTAACAAGTATTATGATTCCAGAAACATTAAAAAAATGGATACTGTATTTATGCCTCTATTCTTTATCATGAGTTTTCATCTATACATTTTTATTGTCAAATAATACACATCTTGCTTATGCCCTAATTAAATTGTTTAATTCTTTTTTCCAGCACTTGAGAGGTTGCTGAAAGATTTTGCAGGCAGATATGCCACTGGAGAAGAAGTACACATGGTCTCTAGTTAATTTTTAATATTTTGTTTGCCTCTTATTAAATGGACTGAATTCTTTAATGCCATGATGCTCCTGCTTGGCTTTTTTGATGCACATTCTCTGCAAGAGCTCAATATATAGTTGCTGAAATAGATACTGCATGTGAAGGTGTGTTTCTGTCCTATGGAAACACATTTGACTGGAATTTTTTCCTTAGACGAGTTATCTTTCCCATTTTTAGATCCGCCCTCTTCTTCTAGTTTATAGTGATTTATTTGTTAATCTATTCAAATTTTGTACCATGGTATTCATGGACATAATTTTCTTTTCTAGCTCAAGCAAAGTTTTCCATATATATCCAAATTGATGTTTTATATGGACATACTAGGCTTAAATTTTAGGACTAACAAAAGAGATTGATGATAGCAATTTAAAATCATAAAACACCTGTAGACTAAGCTAATTACCAGAGTTTTTTTTTTTTTTTTCTTTTTGCAGACCGATGTGTTTTTGGCCCCACAAATAGCCGTGGCTGCAATGAGGTTCAAAATTGATATGGTAAAACATTTTTTGTTGGATTTTTTTCTGCACCTAGGTCTTCTTTTCCTTATCAAAACATTGCTAATTTTATTTCACTGTTTATGCTTCAGAGGTGCTTCTTATTGTGAGTTTTATGGTATCATTTTCAACTTTGTAATCATGATTGGTTCTCATTTTTGTTAGTATTTGGTGCATACAACATTGGAAAAATATTCATTTTTGTATATGAACGATATCAAATTTGTATGTTTGAAAAAAAAAAAAAAAACAAAAGTAGAGAAAATCTTTTATGCACGGGAGAGAACCATTTGTATAGTAATTGAGGGATGCAAGAAGATGAAAGATTTGGGCTGGAATAGTGTAATCTTACAGAGATAATCCTCACCAGCTTTGTAAATTTCCAAATGCTTCATAATTTCCAAGTTTTACATTATCTAAAATGATGCAGAAAATATTGTAATGTTCTCAGAGTTTTGAACATCCATATTGAAATGAGAAGTTTCTTAGCTGTCATAAAGGATTGGTGATACCCTTCTTCTTCACTTAGATGGATAACACTAATTGACTGTGAGCTAAGAGGATTTTGACGCCCACAATTTCAAAAGACAAGCTCTGTTTATTTTGATATTGAAATATGAGATTTTTGAAGCTATACTGGCGGGTCATTACTATTATTCTTTCATGCATGTGTAATGTTTATTGATGCTCAGAGTCTCTGTTTAAAGCAAAATCCGTTTAATTTGCTTGTGTATATGTGCAGTCCAAGTTCCCTACTTTGAGTAGGATATATGAATCATACAAGACCTTGCCGGAGTTTGTAGCATCGATCCCGCAATCACAACCTGATGCAGTGCATTAAGTTTGACTTTCACATCATACAGAAGGTGGATGAGCATTTAAAACATACCAACCCTATCGGTGTGGTGGCATCCCTATCGGTATGGTGCAACTCTAGTGAGTAGTGTTCTTTACTGCCAACTGTTATATCCAAAATAATGGACTATTTCATGGGTCAGAATTCAAAGAATTAGGATAGAGTAAAGATGAATTTTCCAGTTGGTCAACTGTTGGATCAAGTGGAAAATTTTGTCCATGGTAAGTGCAAGCAATGAATCGTTTCTATGGTATATTTGGAGAAGAGTACTGGGATTTCCTTTTATGTAATGTTTGTAAAATTCCGAGTCGATGTGTAAATTATCCAATCTATGTATTGAATAACCTTAATTCAATTGAATTATAATTAAATAATCTTGATTGATCATACAATCTTAATCCTGATATTAATTATTATATGAAACATAAGTTTATTCCATGTTATTTAATGTCAATAAATCAATTTTACAACTCTCAATTCTAATCACATGATTATAATTCCAATCCATATTATGTAACTTTAAGTTACATAATTTAACCCTAATCATTGTAATTGAAACTGTAATTACCTAATTTTGATTGATTTTACAAACCCCTAGGAAATTATATTTGACTATAATCTTATTTGATGTTATGTAATGTCAATTGGACTAACATACTCTACACAATTCCCAGCCTAATCATATATTATAATTTAAATTTATATTACATAACCTTAGGCTATATGCTCTCACACTAATCATTCGGATGGAATGATAATTAAATAATCCTGATTAATGTTACAATCCCCTAATCATATGATATTTTAATTTCAATCCATATTGCATGATCTTAGATTATATAATTTAAGTAAATCACTTTGATTGAACTTCCAATAGAAGTCATATTATTTAAATTCTAGATATTACTAGCAAACTTACAATTTCAAGTTTTATTAATTTATAGATTTATTATTCAAATATTTTTCTAAATTTATTAATTAAATATTAGTAATTTTATTTTAAAATTATATTAATATGCATAATGCTTTTAAAATTCTTCTTATTCTTTTTATACTTTCCATATTAATTTGTTATCAACATTTGCAGCATAAATAATAAGAAAACAACCACTAATATTTTCACAAAGACCCGAAATATATCATCCAATAAAGCAATGAAGACTCGTTAAAATCTAAGATTAATTTTATAATATTGAAAAACAAAAATCTATCGAGAAAGTCAATCACTTAATATCTTCCATAGCCAAGAATTATGGTTAAATATACTCCAAAATCTAATATATATTTCATTTTATTTTCTTTATTTAGTAACATGACAATATTACACGTATCTTACACTTTGAAATTTTATCTCACTTTTACACTTTTTATTTTATTAATTAATTATTTAATTATCTGTAATTTATAATAGATATTCGACAAATTTTTTCTAATCTTGACTCAATAATTTTTTTTTTGTTTCTTAATTTTAGTACTTCATTTCATTTCACTATGTTATAGAAATTAATAGTGCGTCTATTAAACTATAATTTTTATTTTATTTTTTATCTTTTTATATTTATTAAATAATTTTGTAAATTTTAATGTAATCGTATATATAAATATTAAAATTGCATTTATTTAAATTATATAATAATTTATGTTGTATGAAAACTCTCAGGAGATTAAGTTTCTGCGTTTCAGAAATATTTCATGATTTAAAACTTACAAAAACTTATTTGAAACTTTTCTAATATATTTTCGTAGTTTGAAAAATTAGAAACTCATTTTCATAAATAAAAATCCATTTCTAAATTGAAAAAAAATTCAACCCACCCATGTTGATACTTAAATAAAAATATCTTTCATTTTTCCTTGTATAATAATGATAATATATATATATATATATATATATATATATATATATATATATATATACACCCTTATATTTTTTATATTTAGGCCAAGTCTAAGTTTGAAAAATGTTCAATAATTTCAAAAATTCGGCTTATCCGATTTATAATTTTTTCACTAATTATAACTCAAGATCCAACTTACGAATAAATATACTTAAAAACAATCGTGTAATCTACATTTTTGCAATAAAAACTTCTTGCTCATAAGTGGTTTTCACATAAAAATAGTAATGGATCGAGTATGAGGAGAATTTTCATATATATATATATATATATATATATATATATATATTCGTCTTGTATCAGAGCGAGTGAGATGGGATAAATACTCATTTATTTTTTAGAAATAAAAATATATGTATGTATTTATATAGAAGTTATATTTTTAAGAATATATATATATATACACCGATATCCGCCCACTTTATTTATAAATAAGGTGAATAAAGATGAAGTTAAGCAGGTACCCAACGGATCAAATTGCAATCCCTATTCTCGCAACTCTCTCTCTCTCTCTCTCACACACACACACACACCACAAATTCGTGAATTTATTAGCTTTGAATCCCCAAATTTATAAGCAATGAAAGTCGAGCTTTCCAGTTCGCACAAGGAATGGCTAGAACACCAAAATATTTGGTGTTGACTTTTACCATCTACATGTTTTTTTGTATTTTTCCTGTCATTTACGTGTGATGGGTGGGCTGTCCATGTACGAGGGCACCATACCAGCAATTAATTCGATTTCAATGCTTTGTAACCTAATGTTAGGTCGATTTTTCTTTAGCAAATTAATGAATTTAATGAGCATAAACAAAGTGTATTTTAATTAAGTTTTAAGTATGAGAAGTGTAAATTTGTTTTTAAATTCAGTAAACTTTTTAATTAAATAGCTAATAGAATTAATAAATAACAATAAGTGAGAAAATTTTAAGATATTTACTAGGTAAGTTTATATATGACTTGGATAATAAAATCATATTTGATTCCTCCTTCTAATGCTAAAAAAAAAAAAAAAAAAAATAGGTGAGAGAATGAATAAATACTCTGTCTGTCCCATAAAAAATGCCTGCTTTTGATTTTCACAATTATTAAGAAAAATATAATTAATATAATTAAATCAATAAATTTTATCAGTATTTTTCTAAAATATCCCTTCATTAATATCAAATGACTCATACTATTTTATTAAAATTAAATAACTTATGCTGGTAAAAATACATATTAAATAGAGGTATATTAGAAAATTAAGAAATTAATTGTTCTATTGAAAGAAAAGTAAACTATAATTTAGGACATATAAAAAAAGAAAAATGGATCAATTATTATGAGACGTAGGGAGTAACTAATAACAGTATATGGTTCCTAGAATCAAGGGTGTAATACTTTGTCAAATTGTAAATCTATTCAAATTAATTTGTATAGATTATGTTACCTATTTACCTTTAGAATAGGAAATTCTATTGTATTTTTGCTATATATATGTGTGCTCCAAGATTAATAGAAATGAATCAATTCCTTCCATCTCTCAATATGTTAGTAACATGTGTAGAAAGTTGTAAAATTTATTAAACTTAAAATAAAGCATAATTCCAAATGATGCAATTATGTATGATACAATAAGGATAATTATATAATTTTTTTAATATAATTTATGATGTATTCAAAAGCAATTATAGTTTATTTATTTTTTATTGTATGATGTATTCGAATGTCATTGATTTAATTCAAATTTTTTTATATAACCTATGTCACTTAATA
This sequence comes from Reutealis trisperma, assembly GCA_947687605.1. Lineage (NCBI taxonomy): Eukaryota > Viridiplantae > Streptophyta > Magnoliopsida > Malpighiales > Euphorbiaceae > Reutealis > Reutealis trisperma. The sequence goes on along the minus strand of CANTUT010000033.1, from coordinate 1,838,560 downwards.
TATATTATCATAAATAAATAGTCAATTTGGCTCTTTAAACACTTAATTAAACTATTCAACTAATAGAAATTACCTTTTTCAATACTATTAATTAAGGGTAAATTAATCTCTTAATTCTAAAATTATAACGTAATTAATTTTTTTTAATCTATGCATGTTAGCTTAAACGTCACTTAATAAAAAACATAGGGGTAATTGATGAAGTACTTATCTCATAATACTTACATTAAAGTACTGTTTGGTAAAACTAAAAATTAAATACTAAAAATTTAAATGTTAAATAAAATAAGTAATATAATTTTTAAATAGTAAAAATATTTAAAAACTTAATCACTTATTGCATTCAGTATAAATTTTAAGTTAAAAATTTTGATTTATCATTTTAAGTGATTTTTGATATTAGACTTTTAAAATGTAGTTACACTTAAAATGATTAAGTGTTGAAAATTTTAATTTTAAGTACTGAGTGGTATTATCTAACACCACCTAAATATTGTCTTATAAATCCTAAATTAAAGTTATATTAGTAACAAAAGATAATAATAAATAACTTTAAACTCTTATTATAAGTATGTCCAAAAAAAAAAAAAAAGAATAATACTTGATATATATATATATATATCAAATCATATATGTATTTAAAAATATTTAATCCATTACCATTCATAACACTTCACTCAATAAAATTAATTTGAATTTAAACCTTTAAAGGCCTTGACACTTTTTTTTTTTTTTTTAACAAAAATAATAATAAAAAAAAGTTATCTAACATGAGTGTATGTAATCTCCATAAATCGTATACATACCAAAACATAGTCTAATGATAAGTGTATATATGATTTGAATAATAGACTCAAATTCGATTCCCCTTCCTCTACTTCAAAAAAAAAAAAAAAATCTCCATAAATTATATCACAAGATAAATCATTTTCTGGCTTTTTCTAGGTCAACTATTTTCTTTTTTTATTTTTTAATCTTAACATGAAAAATAAAAAATATTTATACAGTCCATAAAAAATTTTAACTGCAAAAGCCTTTTGCATCTTATCTATATATTCTCTTTAATTTGTTTCCTTTTATCAACTAAATCTCTCTCTCTCTCTCTATTATACAGGAAACTATAGTATGCTGCCTTATCAGACTTTGGGAGAAGCAGAAGCAGCTCTAGGAAGAGAGCTAACATTAGCTGAGAAATTATGGTTTAATTATTCAGCTAATAAACCTGATTATATTTTGCATTATCATAACATTCTCTTCTTGATCTTCTTTTACTCTATAATTTCTCTACCATATGTGTTGATGGACCTAAGTCAGTCCAAGGAAATAAACAAGTACAAGATTCAACCCAAAATCAAGAAATCATTTTGGGACATGTTCAATTGCTATATGGAAGTCATGAAGATTTTTCTTCTTGTTGTTGGCCCTCTGCAAGTCTTTTCTTATCCTACCATGAAGGTTTTGTCTATAAATATTAATTAATTATTATATTGATTTATTGATAGAAGATCATTAAATTCTCTTAAATAATCTTTTTTTTTTTTTAATATAAATTTGGCTGTGACTGGTCTTGGGTTATAGAGACAATTCGAGTATCACTAAACCAAATGCTGATTGGTAATTAGTTCACATTGTTTAATAACCATGAATTTACTACTGGTTTTGTTGCAGTGGATTGGAATCCGAACAGATTTAAAATTGCCGACAGGATGGGAAATGTTTTGGCAATTATTGGCGTATTTTCTTGTAGAAGACTACTCCAGTTATTGGATTCATAGAATGTTGCATTGTAAATGGGGGTATGAAAAAATCCACCATGTCCACCATGAATTCACTTCTCCAATAGGATTAGCAGCGCCATATGCTCATTGGGCTGAGATTTTGATTCTTGGATTTCCTTCCTTTCTTGGTCCTGTATTAGTTCCTTGCCACATTATCACCTGCTGGCTATGGTTTGTTTTGAGGCAAATCGAAGCTATCGAGATTCATAGCGGGTATATATTTAACTCTTTTATATATATACACATACATATTTATATATTAGAAGTTTCTAATAGTACTAAATCAAAAACAGATTAGTAAAATTATATATAACTACCACTGCGTTGATGAGAAGAAAATTATCTAATATTATCTTATTTGACTTCTTAATTATTAGTGTTTTATGAATAATGATAAAATTTAGCCTTTTCAAAATTGAACTAAAAAAAAAGGATTTTTAAAATTGATGGTAAATTTAAATTTTAGCTTATGGTGTTGTAATCTTTATTATTAATTAAAAAATCAATTCAAATAGTTATAATTTAGATTGAAAGATGGAAAATGCAGATATAACATTGCAAGGAGTTTTACAAAATATATTCCATTCTATGGAGGGGCAGAGTATCACGACTATCATCATTATGTTGGTGGCCGAAGCCTAAGCAACTTCGCATCAATTTTCACGTATTGTGATTATATTTATGGAACAAATAAAGTAAGTTAAATTTAACACTTATAAAGAAAATTTAACCAAAATATTAAAAAAAAAAAATACTGTTTGTAATAAGAATAAGATATATAATGTTATTAATGCATGATTTTTTTTTTCTTTCAGGGTTACAGATACCATAAATCTATCTTGAAAAGGTATTTGATAAATTATTTTATTTAAATTTATAAAGTTCAAGTAAATTTTCTGGTATATATATATGAGTTCAATTTTATGAAATTTATCATAATATTGAATTAGATTTTAATATTTATCATTTATTATAAATTTATATATATATCAAATAAGGGTAAGTTAATTGGTTAAATAATTAAGAAGAAATTGATTTTCATGTACTGCTGATAGAATCAATTTTTTTTTTTTTTTAAGGAGACCAAAATAAAATATATCATGTAGATATGTGAGTATTTTAGTTAAAAGTCCTCAAAAAATTATTTCAGAGACTAGAAATTTATAAAATGAGAAAGGGGCTAAACCCATATATATAAAATGAGTATAAATTGTATCAATTTCAATTGTTTTATGCAAAGTTTGTAACAGATTAGATCGAATTTTTAATTGAAATGATTCTCATGAATTTGGCATGACATTCATAAAATATGAATTTTGTAGCTAACCGTTTATTAATGTTATTTACGTGAAGGGAAAATGACATTGAGAAGTAACAAATGACAGGAAAAAGATGATGGGATCAGACACTCAAAACTTCAGAAATATCAAATTTAGGTAGCTGTTCAAATTAGCATGTGTACGTGGATATCATAAGTTGTACTTCCAAAATGTAGGGGCCAAAAATAAAATTGGTCATAAATATGTGTGAAATTTTCTAAATTTTGGAGGAGTTATATCTATTATTTTTTTAAACAAAACTTATGTTAATTATATGAAAAAAAAACACACTCAATTTTCTGAGAGTTGTAAGGGCCATGGCCCCTCCAATGTTGAAGCCCTGGGCTCGTGATTGTCATTTGTCATCATCATGTGCTTTTGAACACACATTTGCAATCAAAAATAATTTCCTCTCTCTCAACTAGTGGAATCAACCAAAGCCGTACTTAAATATCGCATGAACGATGAACGTAAAGAACATATATTACTTTTTTAACTAATACTCAACATGCCCGTCTAGCTCAGTCGGTAGAGCGCAAGGCTCTTAACCTTGTGGTCGTGGGTTCGAGCCCCACGGTGGGCGTGAGTATTTTTCTTCAAATTTTTGATATGATTTATCTTTTTTAAAATTTCCGGTTTTGAATTTGAATAAAAGATGATTTGTAAACAAATTAATTCATTCATATTTTTTAGGGGTTTTGAAACAATAAACAGAAACTATTGGGAATTTTACATTTATTTTGAAGGAGTTATATCCATTTCGATTGCTTTTTTACATTTGTAGATTTCAAGGATTTTCAAACCTTGCACCAACCATAGACTACCTGCTGCAAGGTTTACACAAAACCGACGATTTCATCTTGCTTTTTCAATTTTCTTTTTTTTTTTTATTAAATTATTTTGGGCTTTTTTTTTTTTTTTTGTCAAAATAAAATAAAAATAATTTAATTGTTTCTTTGCCCTTTAAATTAATTACTGATATGATGTTTTTATTAGATTAATCTATAAAATCTCATATATATGTATATATATATATATATATTGGTTTTCCGGGTTTGAATTTGAATAAAAGATATAATATCAGTTAGAAAGCAGGGGAGGAAAAAAAAAAGGATAATACGGTTATATCACCATAAATATTGTACATAAAAAGACAAAACACATCATCTAACATTTTGTGAAAATTTTTTATCAACAAAATTTTCAGTCAGACCAGGCAGCTCTAGGCTCTAGCCATACAAAAGTTTAGACTGAATTTCAAGCTCGAAATCCTATCCCTAATACCGTACCCTGCCATTTTTTCTCTACCGTAACTTTGTTTTAAGCGGTTAATCTAAGAGGACTGTGAAGCTGAAAACTCATGAAGCTATGGCTGATAACTCCTTGCTCTGAGCTTGAGATTAGTTGAACAAAAGATTTCTTTAGGTTGATTGGAGGGAAGGAGCTGCCCATAATTTCACTTTCTTGTCAACACTGGCTGTGGCCAATACCAAGGCATTTCCATTACCTGTAAAACCACAATATTGGATATCAATCCCTTATTAATTAAAACCAGGAATATCTCTTGATTACCAAATGAGAAACTGATGAGAAGAATATTTTGCATGGCACCAATTGAATTAGGCTTTGCAGACAATACTCCTTCCCAGATGGATGGAGGCATCAAGTGTTTGAAAATTGAAACCCTCTATTATTCAAAATCGGGCTTGGATATACAATCAGTCAAAATTAATTGCCATCATAAAAAAGAAACTAATTGACAAGTTCTATATAAGAAAGACAGATTACCTATTGGAATGGACTTAGGTGCCCATGCCATCCATGTGATTTCACCTGCATTATATATTGATATTAATGCAAATTTCACAAAGAGATATATCAAGGAATTGAAATATAAAATGTTAGTTGGAAGAGCAGCAGTAAATTCACATGCATAAAAAATCAGTCTAGAAGTTCAAGCTGGGAAGCGCTCACATCCCTACACCCGAGTATATACCTAATTCCACACTCTGACATACTTACCCTGAAATATCTTTATCGATCAAAAGCATACATGTATAGCTCAGAAACTATAAAAGGTATCCCCAGTCCATAAATACAATAAATTTCATCTTCCAATTCCACAGTTAGCTAATCTAAAGAAAATATGAAGTCTACTAACGATTGCCGCAAAGCCATAACTCAATCCAGCAAAGCATTATTTCCAAACTAGTTGGGATCAGCTATATAGATCATTTTCCTCCATTCCACCTGACTCATCCATAACAAACTTATGATTGTCACTTTGTAGCTCCAACTTCATATTTTCTACATCAAGATCATATGCAAAGATATGCTTATTTTTTGCTCTTGATAAAGCTTTTTTAAGCCATTTATAGCTGTGTCTTGCAAAGTCTCAAGTACCCTTAATTTACTTCATAAGACATTAATATGAAAAAGTATTAGATGGGAACAGTAATGGTATGTAGAGAAGAACCAAGTTTAGAAAAGATGAATTCATTTGTTACATTGACTAATCTATTTCTCAAATAATGCTATTGACTAGAAAATAAATTCAGAGCCCCAAATGCAATCAACCAATCTCACATTGCTATGATCAAAAAGATCTCAATCACTTCATCAGTTTCTCATAAAATATATTCAGAAGGACAGCAACAGTCTTTTGGCATTTGCAACCAAGCACACACACAGGTACCGAAATAAAATAGGGAATATAACAACAACATACCATCATGAGCTTTGTCAGCTGTGTCTAAAACCTTTCCAGTTTCCACACTTAACCACTGCAATGTTGAACCATGGGTTGCTGCCAGAATCTTCCCATCAGGGGATAAACTGAGTCGATCATAATGCAGAGTAGTACCATTTGAATCATGAAGAGGAATTGGAAACACCTTAAGAGTCTTTGGGTCCTCATCAAGATGGTATCGAACTTTAAGAATATTAATAAAGGATATCAGCATGATTGTAATTGGATAGTTATCATCACAATAAATAGGATTAGAGGCCATAAATCCATCCAGAGGCTAAAAGCAAAATTTGTTAGTGCTATCAGAAAAATCTTTCTGATATAGCAATCTCACTGTTTTATTTGGAACTTTATTGTGTAACTCTTTCTTCTTATCTCTCATACGTATAAACATTGGTGGGAGTGGACAGGGACAGTGAGCAGAAGGTAACCATAGAGAAGCACAGTCTATGAATTCAAAAATAAAAAATCATACAACATACACAGAATGTTTTTCCTCTGAGCACATTATTTGCAACTATAGCACAAATTAAAAGGTCGCATACACCAAGTGAAAATTGAAATAATTTTCATATTTTTTTTCAAACTCTGACCAGAAGTGCTTAATGAGCATAATAGTTAAAATGACAGGTGAGCTTCTCTTGCTAGTTGCATCCCAGTGAAAAGCAACCCAGCAATCGTCTCTTTAGTTGCTAATGCACCAGCTTTAATCTAAGACAATTAATAATGAATATATTGTGCATATCTGGACATACCATTGATGTTCCAAGTTCTTATTGAACCATCTTTGGAGGCCGTGATAATTTGCTCTGAGTTTGGAGTAAAGCATAACCAAGTTACTGCACTCTGAAAATTAACGGAAACATGAGAAATGAAAGCATTAAGCCTATCTACTTATCCTAATAGCCTATTATAGATGAAGAAATATAAGAACCATGAAATGAAAATACAGTAAAAAACAAAATTTAAACTAAAACATGAATTTGAATCTATAACTGCAATGCGAACCTTGTGTCCTTTAAGCTGCATAACTTTTGGAACCTCCTTGACAGAGCCATCCTTTGAATAAACAATCTCCCAGACCTGCCAAACAAAATTACAAGCACCAAAGTGGCAAGTTTTAACAGCTTGGAATTATATTTGAGGTTCTGAGAATAAAATTTGTATCATGCAGTTTCTAGCAATAGGTTATAACTTATTTGAAGGCATGCATAGCATGCTGAGATGATCCAGTATAATCCATGCATGCATGAAATAAAAGGAAATCTGAGAAATGATAAGTAGAGAAGAGGAGAGGGAGAAAGCGAGAAGTAGGGGATAAGAGAGAAGAAATGAGAAAAAAAAATGTGATTTTAACATGATAGGCCTTCATATCATCCAATAAATTTTGAATTGCAATGAAAATGATAATAACTCTGGCTTATCCTTATCTTGGCAGTCCATGTCCTTGTACATGCAATATATAACATTGAATGTTTCTATCAAAACTGTATATATGAGAGACAAAATCATTCTCACAAGATAATATTAGTGACAGAGGATACGAGTCAAATCATATCATATTATGCAATCATATTTGCCCAAGCCCTTTCAACACTATATATTCTACCCCACCTGCAAGCATACCATATTATGCATTGCATGTATAATTGCACAAATTCCATCTTACTTAAAATAAAATGAAAAAATCTAGAAGTTCTAAATATCCAGTTAGTGGTTGCCAAAGTCAACAGCAATGAGATATATGTGACCTTCACATCTGCAGTAAATGCTGCAGCAGCAATAAAACGTCCATTTGGTGAAATAGCAGCCATGGTGTTCTTCAATTGATTTGTATCGACATTCCCCAAAAGCTTCCCACTCTTTCCATGCCAAAGTTTGATATCAGTAGCTGCAGTACCATCAAAAAAGGTGCAGAAAATCAGCATTGTTCTTTGAAATTCAATATCAATAATACAAACAACAGGCGAACTAGATTAAATTATGCTCCAGCAAATAATATCTGTTTCACATATTAAAATGGCAACTTCAACAGGCAAACTACAAGGATAACATCAAGAGGTCCTAGGACAATAGAAAACCATAACTATTTGGTTTACTTTTAACTGTGAAAGGAACTCTAGTAGTCACCACATGCACACAAGGCAACAAATTACTGCCCAACTAACCTTAGAAACTTATGCTATTTGGACTTATAGCATGGAAAGAAGTGAGGATTTTTCTTAGGATAGGAGAGGATAGATGAAAGGGAGGGGGTTATGGGGGCTTGTGATGACCCTTGCATGAATATTGTAATGAAGATGGGAGGAGAAAGTCAAGTAATGTATTTTCTCCTTGTTTGGTTAAAGGGTGAAGGGAAAAGAAAATGAAAAGAGAATCTTACAAAATTAGAAGTGTGCCTATCACACAAAAGGCGCAAAACTTAATGTTAAAACCAGCAAAATTCTCACCAGACCCAGAACGAAATTTTTTTTGGGTAATGGTGTGAAGGACAGGAAGATATCTGTTCTGTCCTTGGCTGACAAGGCAGAAGATAAAGCTGGTGATGGTTGTCAAAAATTTCTTACACAAAGCTGCTTGAAAATGGCAGCCAGTCCCTTTCCCACAAACAGTCTTACAAGCAAGAAAGAGGTTCGATTTCCCATTCCTTCAATCAGTTACTAATGATATTCCTTCGTCTCAATTCACATTCAATCACCTTCATAATTAACCTACCTAATCAAATATGACCAGGCATTCTTTTTTAGTTTCAGTGAATAACTTACAAGACGGGGGGAATTATCTCCTTTCTCATAAAGCCTCCCACCCCTGACCCCACCTAACAAGATTCAAACCTGAGCCCTCCTGATAGAGATCCCAAGCATTTATCACCACCCCCAGAGACTATGAACCTGGAATTCTAACAACTCTAATAATATGCGGAACATTTATGTCACAACAAACTATTCATATCAGAGTAATTGCTGCATGCTTACATATGTATTTAACACATGGGATATAGGATATAATATATGGTGCTGGACGAATTATTAGCACATACCCTCTGAACAAGTGGCAACAATTGCACTTCCATCAGCGGTTCCATAAGTTGCAGCAGTTCCAACTAAGGTCAGAACAGAATTTTTATCATGAATTTTGTGATGTTCCCACTTGACTTCTGGAAGAGGAAGCTTGGATTGCTGCTTATCATTAGGTTTGACCTTTTCTTCTCCGAACATATATAAAGACGAACCGGATAGAGTTTGGGAAGCAACTACTACAGAAGATGCATCATCAGAAAAGGCTACTGCCACTGGATGACCTCCAGCAGGTACATTAATTCTCAGAAACCTGCAGAAAAAATAGACAATCAACATAATGTCATGGATAACAACTAGCACAATCAAATACAGAAAAAAAAAATAATATCAAAAGAGCACTTTGCATTCATACTTGAAACTTTTACTTGAAGCATCATCCAACTTAAATACCCTGATCACTCCATCGGCACAAGCTGTGTTTGCATAACATGATAACACATGAGCAGTTAAAAGAATGTAGATACAAATATTAAATGGGACATGGTTCGCATCTTTAAAAATATTAAATGTGTTTGCATTCATACAAATATTAAATGGGACATGGTTCACATTTTTATCTAATTACTACTTTGCCCAATGTTCAGGTTCATGGTTCACATCTTTAAAAATATATAACAAAATCGACACCCTGAATTTTAACCCAATTACTAATAATTTGAATTAGCTTGTTAAGCGATGGAAATCGTCACCCAAAGAAAATAAAAACAATTGTGCTTAGAAGGCTTGTACCTGTTGCCAAACTCTTTCCATCATTAGAGAAACATAGCCCGCTAACTGAATCTCCATGACCTTTCAGAGTGTTCAAATCCAATGGATGATGCCGCTTATTTTGGTCCTACAGAGCAAATCAAAACAATTAACATTTAAAAAATAAATAAAACTAACTGTTTCAATTGATCCCGATGAACAACCATTCACATATTAACCGCAGTCCAATATCCTTTCCCAATTTAAAAAAAAAAAAATCGTAACATTCAAACTTATCAATGCTTCAAAATCAAAACCGATCAAATGTTGCTGTCTAATTAAAGTGGCATACTTTATCAGAAGCATGAGAGTGAGGTTTGGAGTGAGATTTCTTGGTTACAGGCTGAGCAGGTTTCGAGGGCTTCTTAGGAGCCGAATGGACCTCCGGTTTGGCGATGGATTTGATTTCAGATTTTCTCTTGAGGAAGTAGCTTTTGAAGAAGAAGAAAGCTATCAGAGCTCCGAGAAGGACCGAAAGAACCGCAATCGGAAAAATCGTCATTTTCGTAACTGGAGAGAATCAAAGAGAGATTTTTAGGGTTTTGCAATTAAAGATAACGAGTGTGATGGTGGCAGTTGGCGAATATGTGTTGAAGCCTCTGGCTCTGGGAAATGGAAATGGCGGGGGGAGCAAAAAGGCTTTTATATTACTGCCACTAGTGAAAAACTTTATAATTTTCTGGCTGAATTGGAGTAGTATTATACTTCTTTTTAGTATATAATTATAATTATAATTAAAATATCATTATTATTATACTGATCTATCTTCTCACATATTCTCTCTATTCTAAAAAAAAGAGGCCATTAAAAAAATTAGTAATAAATTTATCATAAATTATTAAAAAAATTCCTATTAATTACAGTATAAATTAAAAAAAATCTCTTATACTTGAGAAATAGAAAAATAAATTAGTCATTTTATTATTTTTTTATTGGATTATTAAATGGTCACTTATTTATGAATAAAACTAACTTTTTTAATGATCTTTTTTTTATTATTTATGAACAAAACTAACTTTTTTAATGATCTTTTTTTTAATAATGAAGGGAGTATATGTATAGTAAAATTGTTGTATTTTAATTTTTTTTAAGTCAACGACAGCTCGTTTTGGATATGCAATTCTTATAATGTTCGCGTACGAAAAGACCTGTCGTTCAATTGTCGTCCTATTTTAGTGGCCTGTCGTTCAAGGACTGGCCGAAAATTGCTATGCCTCCATTAGTTATAATAAATTAATTAATAATTGAGGGGCCTAAATTGTAATTTACAAATTTGCAACTCGAAAATTAATTCCTTTTAGGTTTATCAAAATGAAAACATATGTTATTATTGCAAGTAGAAGAGAGGGAGAATAATTAAGATGATATTCATTATAAAAATGATATGCTGTCATAGTAAATTAAATTATCGTAAAAGTTTACTGCTCATGGATTCTTCTATCCTTGGTTGGTAAGCTTAAGATCTCAATAGTATAAATTTATTTGGGTTAGTCCAGGTGCAAATCTCCTGCTATTTAAAGTGCTTAATTCTCTCTCCACAAACAGCAGCGAAAATAATGATGGAGAAGGTAGATAATTCTGGAGAGAAGAAGTTTTAATCAGGGGGTTTCATTGACATTTAACAAAACTTGTAGGCCTATGGGCCATGTCTGGTGTTGGTGTTTTTATGATTCCCTTAGGGTAGACTTTTTTTTTTTTTTTTTTTAAATTAGGTATAATTTTTTTTCCTTTAATTGGGTTATTAACTTCAATTATATTGTTTTGAGCTTTAATTCCCATTAATATCAGCCTTTATTTCTTTAGCAAAAAAAAACTTGCAATTATATTGCGTTTCATTTCTTTATTATTTTTTTATGGCATTTCATTTGGAGATTATATTTAAAAAAATGAATAAATAAAAAGAAAAGTTAGTTTCACTGAACCCAAAATAATAATAATGGCCCATATTTTATACAGGCCCAATAGAAAGGCCATTTTTCTACAATAGAGTTACAATCTGTTGTACAACACAGAATAAAGTGATTTAATTCCCATGGGACATCCTAATGTCCCTCCCTAAAAAATTTGGGCAGGAAGGCTGAAGACAAGCGAATGAATTGCTTGATGTAAACTGTGGTTGGCTAGCCTCCGGTTATAGTTACCACCAGGCCATAATTCTTGAGAAACAGAACAATCAGTCAAGCACAATCTTCCACCTTCATTTATCTACAGAGCTTGAAAATTTTATCATTTTAGTGCGAGTGTCCAAGTTAGAAGAATTTGGGGCCTTCATCTGCTGGGGCTTTGTATTCTGTTAACATCTTCACTTTCTATTTACATTGCAGAATATTAATAAGCAGCCAGAATTAACTTGGATGTTCTGCAGCTAATAATTATTCAGAAGAAAAACGAATGAATGATTAATAAGCACATCATACCGTTATATATTGGGGAGGATCATCCAAACTAGTACAACCTAGAACAACTTCCCTCCTGAGTTTGGTTGTTAGCTTGTGGCAAACACGTAGCTGATAATAGCATATTCACAAAAAACCATCAATAAAGATGTGGACATGCAATTATTAAGTCAAAACTGAGAAGTTCCTGAGAAATTTTACCTCAGATCGAGTTGCACCACCAATGATAAATACGAAGATACGCTGTCCCATTTTCTTCAGATCTAATGCTGCATTCTTCAAGACCGAATCACTGCAAAAGGCAGTGGAAGACTTGTAAGAAAAAACTGAAGCATAACAGAGTTTCAAAACGCAAACCAGATCCACTGAAAACACCTAAACGTGTTAGGGTAGGTAGAAAAGTGTTAGCGAGAATTGTGGAAGAAGAGCACAGTGAAATATCTTCCTGAAAAATCACATTCAACAGATGGCATTGCCTGGATGCTTAAATCACTGCAGAAATACTCAGACAGAGACATATAAAAGCTGCCAAAATACCTTGAATAACCGTCATCAGAATGATGAGGCCGTGCCCAAGTTGCAGTTCGTCTTGATCTCATTGAATGAGGAGTAGCTTTTTTTTCTGGAATACCAGGGGCATTAGTTGCCCGTGTTGATCCTTTATTCGGTGCCTCCTGCACCTGGGCCTGAACCTGGACAGCTGAAGTTGGTTCATTCATACATGAATACTCGGTCTCTGGCAATGCACCTTTGCTAACGCTTTCAATAAGCTCCTGCAACAGAAATTATATCAACAGATATTATTCGTTCATAAATCACAAAAACTCAAAATATTTTATAAAACATGTTTAATAAATTTGAAAGTGAATTTTGTATGCATCAACCATAACAAGGCAAATGAATTTTTTTCACTGTTTATAGGATGGCTTCACTAGATTCCCGAAGACTTTCTCAAAATGATTTCAATTTGTGTTGCTGCTTGATTGCAAAATTCGCCACTACATATGAACAATTGCAGAATCACTTCCACAATAGCTGAAGCTGACTCGAACATTTTCCTACTAAATCCTTAGCTTTGAGACAGGCACTAAAAGCAATCTAAGCATCACCTTCATTCTAAGCAAATGGGTAAGTAAACAAAGAATAGATAGTATGAACAAAGCATTATTCTGTTGGTTGACCACTATGCCCTATGATAGGCTTCATATAAGAGGTGGCCAGATTGCAAGCAGCAACACAAAAAATATAGATATAAGCATGCCTCTTAAAAAGGGGAAATTAAAAAAATAAAAATAAAAAGAGGGAAGAAAAAAATTTTTCTGGCAAGTTTCTGGCAATTGTTCTACGAACGAGATATGTAGCCCTATTTATCTATGCACAAGTTACCAGAAAAAGAGGGGAGAATTCACGATTCTTTAAGTAATTTGGCAATGACTCTTTACTTCGAACGAAAATAATTTAGCATTACCTCATTTGTTAACCGTTGCTTGGTGTACCTTCCCAATATTTACAATAAGATACAAAATACAGGCATGCTTTAATGAATTGATTAATACCTCTAACACGGGAAAAAAGCGAAATAGTTGCCATGTTTCTTCCTCGCCAGTTCGATCCTTTCTGGCTGCCTGCTTTGTCTGGGAACCAAAAGGAACATTTGTTGATTGTTAGACTTTATTTCAATAACCTTATTCTCAAAGTGGCAGCATCCTGTACCGCCTTAATGAGCTATGTGCACATACCTTCTTGTTATCAAACTTGAGAGAGAAATTGCTCGTTGCCTTTTTGGCAACAGTTGATCCCACAAGCAGTCGCATATTATTCACAACTGTCATGTCTTTTTCTGATAATCTAGCCAACTGATAGAAAAAAAAAATATATTTACATATATTTAAAAGATCACATAACTAGTTTTAACGTCAAAACCTTCAATTAAAAAAAAAAAAAAAAAAAGAAGTCCATGACTTGCAAACTTCTTGCTTATGCATCATTTCCTCAATCAACGCTCATTAGTCAATAAAAATTCAGTAGTTACCTGCATTAGCTTTAAAGCTTTGTCACCTTCAAATTTGTCTGGATAGACAATGGCGTAAATCATCAACAAACGAAGCTTGTTTTCAGGAGATGCATCCTGCAAAGGAAAAGTGTCCTTAGATAAGAAATTCATGCTACCCTGTTTAGGATGTTAAGCAAATCAGCTTTATCAGCATATAACTCCATGCTTCTTCACCTGCTTCATCCTTATAAAGTTGATAACTTCCTTAGCTCCTGCATCTCCAAAAACAAGATCCTGCTCTAGTTGCCCAAGTTCTCGAAGCCCTATTTCTCTGATAATTTTGTTAATTTTTCCAGCTATCTGCATTGAAATAATCAAATAAGAAATAATTACAAAAAGGACACATCATACTAAGGAGATTCCAAGAAGAGGAAGAGGCAAACCTCAACATGAAGAGAGAGCTTCTCAACTACTTCATTGTATTGTGGTAAAGCTTGAACAATTTTCTGCATATCTCGTGTTGAAATTTCGCCACCATTTCTGCACAAAGTGAAACTTCAGCATCAGAAGTGTAAGGAAATGGAGCAGTGTTGAATGATCCAGCTTTTGCATACAAATATAGAATAAGGGAATTAACATTCCCTACTCTTGTTTCTCCACCCCTAAAACTAACCCCATCCATCTCCATCAAATATGTAAGTTTAAATTCAGGCCTTGTGAGACCATCTTGAACTCACAAACAGATTTAACATAAATAAGCCATAACTCAAACGCAATTGGCGATACCATAAATAAGCAAAGATGGAGAGATTTCCCGTCAAGCTAAAATATTAGGAGCAATACTACCACTATATGAAGCTCTACCATTAAATCCATCCAAAGTAGCTAACTCCAATTTTTTAATTCATTAATTCATATGATTGGATGAAAACTTGTTCACTGCGGTCTTTCAAAACGGTTATTTGTATAATAATCACAATATCCAAGAGTTGTATCCAGTAGTTACTCTAAAACCTGTTAATCACATGTCACTCGCTTGAGTAGTGGCCATTTTTGCAATGGTACCGCTAAGTTTATACCTTCCATAATATTTCATTAAATATGATGCAATTTTATCACAACCAAATGATCCAATACCTACCTCATAATAGAACTAGTTAGGGGTAAAATTGTAGTGCAGTACCATTTTAGTAAAACTGTTGGCACATGAATCTGGGATTACAATTGCAGGTTGGCGTTTCAAAAGGGTAAGTCCATGTAGAAATATTAGAATAGGACTGTTTCCATGTAGCATTACTTAGTCACCTTGAAAACCTTCTAAAGGTACAAAGTTCAGCATGACATGGCAAAATAATTTTAGTAGTGATACCAGTCTAACCTTGCAGTTTGTTGCATTTGTGCAGCTTTGTTCTTTGACACAAAGTTGGTCATCTTGTCATGCAAACGTTCACTAGCCTGATATGCCAGTTATCAGATAAGAGCTTTTAGAATCATTTCTAAAGCGACAAAATACATATATATATATATATAAATGCATAGCATACATCTGCGATATGTGCATGGCGAAGCTCAAGCCAGACTGGATCATTGTCTTCAAGGACGACTTCCTTTTTTTCAGGTTCAGCACCGGTTTTGCTAGGAACCTAACATACACATATTTGATCCACACAAAAGGATACATAAATGCTGGAAAAGAAATCCTTAAAACCTGCAGAAGACGAAGTCAAAAAGAAAACTTACCTCGAACACGTACTTGTTTCCTTCCATATCTAGTAAATCATGGCACATGGCATCATAGGTCCATTCATGTATGACAGGAGCAATCTAAAACATACAAGTCCATCAGATCAAACAAGTTTATTAAAAAAATGACAAAAGAAAGGAGAAGTTATTACTGGAAAGTTGTTGGTAAACCTGATCAATAGATCTATCCAGGATGAGCAGCTCACATGTCTCTGTTTGTGGAAAGTTAGGAATAGATTTATACTTTGAAAGACAGTTCCACACAGCAGCAGCAAGCTTTGTAGGAACTGTATCACGAAATGATCTTTCTGCAGATGCATCAAACTTGGTTCGAAAATGCACACGAGGCAGCTCCTAAGAAAACGCAAACAAACAAATGGATTTTCAACAAATTGAAAAAGGAGGCTAAAAAAAAGAAAACCATTCACTTGTGAAGATTTTTTGTATTTCCACATAGAAAAGAAAATGTGATAATGTACTCCTAAATCCAAATATTCATCAGAACCATGTCCCAGACACCATATGAAAGTAGACAAGCTACATGCTCAATACTTTGTAGCATACAATGTTACACAACTAGAGAAATAAAGTGCAAAGCCCATGGTTGCTGATCCACATATAATTGTTGGTCAAGTCTTGTTTAAGATGGAAGTCTGAGAATTTAAGGAACAAATTGTTCAAGATGTTTTTTTGCTACCAAAACTGTCAAGCTGAAAAGAATTGCATAATTGCATGAATAAAATTTATACACTGAGCCCAATAAAAAAGTCAGCACTCCTCGCAGTAAGCATTTTACCATTTTAGAGCTTCGTAAAATATCTAAAAGAGCTTCGTAAAAATACATTTCTTATTTAAAATTTTTACCTTCAATGAAGCGAAAACTGTTGCGATTCGAGTTGCCATCACATTCAAGTAAGCATCAAATTTGCGAGAGTTCTCAGCACTTACGCCATATAATTCTTCCAACGCTCCTTCATGGTCAGTGGTAAAAGCCTGCATTAAACCATCTCAACGCTCAATAAACCTACGTAAGATCCATCTAAATATTTATCTATTTTCAAATCCAATTTCTTTATTGTGAAGAAGCTAGCTTTTAATCAGGAAAAAAAAAAAAACTAAAATTATGCTTCATACACGCATTTTTCAATAAAGAAGCTTTAAAAAATAATATTTAGTACACATGAAATCCAAAATAAATGGAGAAAGATCCCACTAGAAGAAAGATACAGTAAAAAGATCCCACTAGAAGAAAGACATAGTAAAATAAGGCAAGATACGGTAAAATACCTGACTATCTATAGGAAAATATTCCAGATTCATCTGCACATTGCCAAGTAAAGAAGAACATTACAAACAAAATGAAAAACACATTGCATTCTCATTTCTCAGCAATCAACAAGGACAGAAAATTGAAAAATCTTGACCTCTCTCAGAGCACCTATGCGAGGTAAGACACTTGTATCAGACTTTATGTGATTAACCAATTCCTTCGGGACTGGTGAACTGAAAAAAACAAATGCTCTAGAAAACAAGGAAGATGTTCCAAATCAGAATCAGAATTTTGCTAGAATAATGAAATAAAAAGAAATATTCAACTAAATAAACCTACAATTGGGAAACCTATAATCTTACACATACTTCTTGTATAAAGGCTCCCTTCCAGACATGTCCGACAAGAACATGACAACACTGCATGCTAGCAAAAGATGGAGTTAAAGTAGGCTCGCAGCTTCTCTCAGCAGGTATGTTTATGATCTTCTTTTCTCGAAAACATATATAAGTTGAGAAAAATATAATTAAAAGAAAAACAAAATTACTTTTCTTTTGTAGGCTGGACAAAATATATAGCATCCATAGAAGGCAAAGGTTCCCTCCTCTTGAAAAGTTCTTCTACCACTGCAACAAAACAAGAATCTCAATCAGTTTCTATATATATATCTATATTGGCAATTACCAGCAGCTCAGAAAAATAAAAGAAATGAATTAGTGATATCTAAAACCATCATGTGAGAAACTTGGCTTCTTACATGAAATTCCTTGGTCTGTAATATCCGACATTTTACAAATATGAGACATGACTTTCACTGTTACTTTGTCCATGATAAGTACCTGTGCAAAATCAGTTTTTAAGGTTGATTAAAACAAAACACAGATAAAACAAGCAAATTTAATGGATTGCATTAGCTGTGATAATCGATAACAATCACCATAAAATGTACCTTCCACGTTGATTTCGAATCTCCTGTTCTTGTTGATCCCAGCATTTCATTCAGTAAACCTGTATGCACCAGAAACAAAACACAAGTCAATTTATTCCCACCAATAAACATGAAATTCATAAATAATTAACTTACGCTCACGGCTGACTTGACGAAAGAATTGGTGCTCTCCGCCATGAGAAGGCGATTCAGAATCAGAGAATGACATTATAATTTAAAAAAAAAAAACGTTACTGAAGATTTTTGAAGCTAAAAACACAATGATCGATCCAGAGATCCAGAGATCGATTAAAAATCAAAAAGGAGAGAGTGGAAGAGAATTGTGTTTTGTGTTGAGGACTGGGGGAAGAGCGAGAGAAAGGTGGAGAATGGAAGGCCGTTACATTTGTGTGGGAAAATGTTGAATGCAGCGGGTACTTCGCTCAATTGAATGGTCAAACAAAGCCGAACTAGGTCCATATATATATATATACCACACTATCATTGACCTCCTACGTCAATCAAATATTCAATTATTAAACTACAATAGCATAATTATAAAGTTTCTAAAATTTCATAAATTATAAAATGCGATGAAATCTCAAATACATATTAAGAATGATGAGACTTTCATATTCCCAAAGTAAATATTATGAAAAAATTTAATAGTTTTTTGCAATTTATCGATTCTTTTTATAAAAAACATGTTTTATTTAAGTATTGTATGATATTACATTACCTATTTTACGAAAAAAAAAAGCTTTCTATAAAATATATAAACTTTCTTGAAAGTATAAATAATTATGTGTTTAATTTGCAAATAACTTTATAATAAGTAAGTTTTTTTTTAGTTTTAATAATATAAAAAAATAATAATACATATCAATTATATTTATCTCAATTAAAGAAATCAAACTTTTTTAATTTTCTTAAAAGCATCTCTAATGGTGCTCTTTATTTAAAAAATTTTATTTTGTTTAATAAAGAGCATCTAGCTGATAAAAAGTAGAAAATTTTATTTAAAACCAATAAAATTTTGCTTTTTATTTTACTTTATCCCATAAATATTAATTGTTTTAATTTTCCATTCTTTAAATTTATTTAATATAAAAAATAGTACTAAAATTATCTTAAATAAAGTGTATAAAAACTTGTATTATATTAATTAAAGTTAGAAGAGAGCGAGCGATATTTAGTTCTCTAGATATAGAGAGTAGAACAAACTTTTTTTTTATTTTTTAAAGATTAAAAACTTATTGGAACTTTATTTTTTGAATAATTATTTATAATAAAAAATTTAATATATATAAAAAGTACATTGGATATGCTTTAAGGAAGTATATTTTCTTCAAATTCAGAAAATAAACAATTTTTTTTTAAATAATAACTATGAAACAAGTCAAATTTTTGCACTTTAAAGAAAAATTTTTTGCACTTTACAAAAAATTTTACTTCCTTAATTTACTTACAAGTTACCACATGCCAAACAATATTTTATTTTTTAATATTATCAGGCTTTTTTGTTTTTGGTAAAAATGAGATTCAAATAGTTCATTATCACCCATATTTAGGTAATTTTATTTTTTATTTTTTTTATTAAAGGTATTGTTCTTGCCTTGCTATTGCTAATTTTTCCTTCTTGTGGTAGCGAGAAAAAAAAAAAAAAAGCCCCATGCATAAATTTGTATTCGAAGTTATTATCTTA
This sequence comes from Reutealis trisperma, assembly GCA_947687605.1. Lineage (NCBI taxonomy): Eukaryota > Viridiplantae > Streptophyta > Magnoliopsida > Malpighiales > Euphorbiaceae > Reutealis > Reutealis trisperma. The sequence continues at coordinate 1,818,852 of CANTUT010000033.1, read as the reverse complement.
AAAAATTTATAATAATATTAACAAGGAAAAATGTACCAAAAAAGCCCTTGATATTTGGCAATTAAGCTTGTTAGACTCTTTTAAATATTTGGCTCTAAAAACTCTTTAAACCCAATAATATTAGCTTCCTACGTGGTTGCACTAGTATTCAATATATTAATAAAATTATTGATACTTATATATTAAATTCATTAATAAAATTATTAATAAAATTCAATAATTGCTTAAAGTATTAAAAAATAAAATAAAATTAAAAAATTCAACATTTGCTTTTCTTTTTTTAATTTTTTTATTTTCAACTAAAAAAAGTAATATGTAGCTATTAATTATTGAATAATAATAATAATTTAGTTGAATTTTAATTTATTTTAAAAATGATATGCAGCTAAAATTATAATTTAGTTGAAAATAATTTTTTTTACTTTCAAAATTATAATTTTAGCTATATTTTTTTTGAACAATTATAATTTTTTTTTCAAAATAATTAGTTGAAAATTATAATTATTTTATTTTAAAAATAATTCTTAAATAAGAAAATAAAGAAGTAAAAAAAAAAAAAAAAGCTACCTACAAGTGTCAGGTAGGTGGCTCAACAATTGTTTGTCTTTTTTTTTTAATTTTTTTTATTTTCAGCTAAAATAATTAATATATAGTTATTAGTTATTGAATCATAATAATTTAATTGAATTTTTATTTTATTTTGAAAACAACATATAGCTAGAATTATAATTTAGTTAAAAATAATTAATTGAAAATAATTTTTTGTATTTTGAAAATTATAATTTTAGCTATAATTTTTTGAAAAATTATAATTTTTTTAAAAATTATTTGTTTCAAATTATAATTTATTTTATTTTGCATTATTCATTAGAACAATATGTGTGATACTAATGAATACGATTGTGAGATAAGCCTATTATTATGACTTGAAGCCACATTTCAACTACTTAAAATTAGCTTAAGTGTCTAATGAATTTTTGGTTTAGTGATATTAAAATCGTTTTTAAAATTATTTAATTTTAAATTCAAATCTCAATCCGATTCAAATTTATTAAAAAAAAATTTAATTCATCTCTCTATAGTGTATAAAATCTTATTATAGTGTTAAAGCTATCATTTTGGAAAAAAAAAAATGGAAGGGTAAAAACAGTATATTGTAATGCATTATTTTCTTAATAAATATTTATAATTACATTTTCTTAATAAATACTTAAATTAACATTAATTTATATATATATTAATTTATATATATTAACATTAAATTAACATTAATACACAAAACGGTGCCGTACTATTTTTGCATATTTGTCCCTCAGCTCCGCCTTCAGCCTCTTGTCTTCTTCTCTCCTTCCAAACCCTTTTTCTTCGCTGTTCTCATTCCATCGTTTAGCTTCTATCTAGCAAAAGACCGGTGATCAAGGGAGTAGAACGGGCGATGTCTTACGTTGCCTTAGCCGATGCTGAGCATTTGATTGGTGATGCTGCTAAGAACCAAGTCGCCATGAACCATATCAACACTGCCTTTGGTTAGTATCTGGAAACATGATTTAGATACGGTTTTACGGGAATTTTTTAATTTGAACAATTTCTGTGAATGATGACGGCCGTTACCAGTCCTTGGTTTTGCTCCTTATGAGATTCGATGGGGAATTTGTGTGTGATTTTTTAATTTTTGAATTTTTTTAGCTCATCTCAATCTGAGACAAAAGAAATCTAGCACTTCTGTCTTCTTTGTTCTTTTCTTTCTATTTCATGTATTTTTTTTTTTTTCAGATCTAGATGTGGCTTCGTCAAGCTCACCACAAGTCGCAGTTCAGGTTTTTGTTTTTTTTTGTTTTTTTTTTTTTCAGATCTGTATCTGTTCCTCTATATAGCTCAACTCGATCAATTGTTAGTTTTTGTTGGATTGATTCAATTTTCGAGTAGCTTTTTCGCACTAATTTTGATGCTTAGATGGATAGTTTGGAGTTAGACTAGGCCAGGTTTATCAGCTTTGGTCACTGGTGGCGCCTCTGGGATTGGTAATTATTTGTCAACCATTTAAGCTTTAGTTTTTGTTATATATTTTGTAATCTCAATCATAACAAAGTAGGGAGGATTTTAATTCTTTGAGGTCAAGTGATTATTTAATTTTAAATTTATTTAACGATGGTGCTTCAATTTTAGATCAAAATCTCAATGTTTATATTGTAATTGAACTGTTTTATTTGATTTGATTCTGGTTAAATGACATTTAATTCACAATGAAATCTGTTTCCCCTTATTGTAGCTTCATCCTCTGATGCTATAGTATATTGGTATTGAATGTTCATCTTCTGTGATTAGTTTCTTTGATGGAAAATCAGCAGATTTTTCCTTCATCTGAAATGGGTTTCGTTGTTGTGCTGCTGTGTATTTGTGAGATGTTGGATTTAATTCCTTTTTGCCCAACATTCAGTTTAGTTCACAAGTGATGACTTTGCTCTTTATATTGATTAGTAGGATTCTTATATCACGCTCAAATCACAATGAAGATATTATTCATTTTTGTGAATTTTTTATTTCAGTATGAATTTTTTTTCATTGAATTGAAGATATAGCTTAATATATTTAAGAAAATTGATTGATAATATCAATTAGTGTTCTTTTTTGGATTTTATTTAATTTTTTAATTTCTTTATATTTATTTTGCGACATAAGGTCAAGAATTCTGTGTGTGAGCATGTTGTAGAGTTGAATTGAAGGAAAGGTTTTGTGGGTATGGTAAAGCGTGACTACCATCACTTCTAATTTCTTTCTTTCTTTGTTATATCTAGCTTGGCTTAGATATTGAGACTTCAAGAAACAAACAAAAAAGAGGAGAGAAAGTACAGAACTATGGTAATGTTTTAGAGAGAGAAAGAGAGAAGAACGCGTATAAGGTAACAGGCATGGGTTGAGAGAGAATCTCTTTTTTTTTTTTTTTTTTTTTTTTAATCCTCAAGCTTTTATTTTCTTTAATTCTTTCTGTAGAAAATTATTTTGTACATATAGAATATAGATTTTTTTATTTGTTTTATGAATAATGTAATTTTTATTCGGATGCTTAATTAATATAATATGTTATATTAGTACAATATCACTATAATATGTCTAGCTTGATGTAACTTTTACATTATCGTGACCATGGTATTAACTTCATTGCATTTCATCAAGTGGCAGGCTGCTCATTTTTTTCAAGAAAAAAGGAAAGAAATATTTAAATTTTTAATATCATTATAGCAAATATTTAAATATTTAAATCTAATAAGAAATATTTAATTTTAAGCTAATTATATATTAATTAATGTTATGTATATTGAATTGTGGTCCTTATATGTAAATTCTATTGATTTTAATTTCTATTATATTAAATTATTTTGTATTCAATAATCTTCATTTACCAGACAAAATATATTTTTATTTATTTATTTATTTATTTTTTGGAATGCTTAAAATTTTATATCTTATTAGATTTGTTTAGAAGCTATTTGCTTATTTGAGGCTTTTAAAACAATTTTTACTTATGTATCAAATGGCAAACAATAAAGGAACGTGAATTAAAAATATGGATATGAAACAGTAGATTTTCAAAAAACTTTTGTTTTAGTTATATTGGTAAAACATGTTTGTCCATAATCACTCATATTAAATCTATTTATCTTCATAAGTTTGATGCAACTTTTACATGATCACATGGTATTAAGTTTATTACATTTCATCAAATAGGAGGCTATTCATTTTTTTTAAAGAAAAAAAAAAAGAAATTATTTAGATTTTTAATATCATTACAGCAAATAAATATTTAACTTTAAAGCTAATTATAAAACAATTTATTGAATATTTAAATATATTTGGACATTTCCGACTAAAGCTTGCCCGCAACAACCCCCGGAAAGCCTTTTCTAGTAGTAAATAATAGGAGTCATAGAGCAATTTTAAATAAATTTTTTATTTATTTGGTGGACAATCCCATCAGCTAGGAGCCCAAAGGCAATCAACGACGTGCCTGGTTTGAAATACATTCGGGAACTGGAGGGCCAACCGGAACAAAGTTAGCTCTTCAAGCAAAAGTTATAAAACTAGAGATAACCCTTCTCTTTGCAGCATTGAATTGCTCCATCAAGCATTTCATCAAGCCCATACTTAAATTCGAAACCAGAATCTGTCAGTTTCTTGGAAGACACAGCACAGCTTTTGAATCCTTTAATACCCTTTAATGATCTGTCAAGAAAGTAATATTTACATTTTCATCATAGTTTCTTGATTAAAAGAGTAATGAATAGGATACTAAAAATTACTTACTCTGCTGTTGGTATTGGGAACTCCGGGTACTTAGCAGAAAGATAGTTAGACATCTCTTCAATAGTTACCATGTTTGAAGAACAAATATACCTCCCTTCTGCATTAGGATTTTCAAGAAGGAAAATATGTGCCTTTACAAGATCATCAACGTGCACCATTGATGCGTCGAGAAGCAGATTATATAGATCTGGTTTATCTGATATGACATCAATTAGAACAAACAAGACAAAAATTTCTCAGAAAATCTTGGAGAAATTTGACAATAATACTTACTTAGAACCATAGCCAATGCTACCTCCACTGAGCCAGGGAGATTCGGACAAATAAAAGGACCAGCAACAATAGAAGGGATTACTGTCACAAGCTCCAATTCATGCTCTTTTGCGAATTCGAGAGCACTTTTCTCAGCCAAGGTCTTGGAAATCCAGTAAGGACTCGCAAAAGAATTTAAGGATTTAATATAATTTATATCACTCCAAAAGCTTTCATCCATTACTTTTGTAGTCTTGCACTTATCACTGCAATCAACTGCTGCTGTACTAGAAGTGTAAACCACTCGTTTCACTGTCTTTGAGCTCAAGCATACATTTAGAATTCCTAATGTTCCGTCAATTGCTCTTCTGATAAAATTTTCCTCAGTTTCATTGCTTTCAAAATGAGTAGGCATAGGGGAAGCCGCATGAAAAACACCAACACATCCTCTAATAGCAACTTCAAAACTGTCTGGATCACTAAGGTCTGCTTGGAAGATTTGGAGCTTCTCAGATGCTCGTGGCAGACTAGTTAGGAAGGTGAGATCTCTCTTCTGCTCTGGTCATATGTCAAAATCATTGGTTTAATGTTGGCTTCATCGATTGTAATATTCCCTACTTCTATTTGCCTTAACAATGAAAGTAAATTAGAATTTAGTCTTACGGTCTTACCTGGGTCTGGTCTAATGGTGGTGTGAACAGAGTAACCATGCTCAAGAAGCCTCATGATCAACCATGAAGCTACATACCCAGTACCACCCGTAACACAAACTGTACCTTTTTCTTCTTCCATCTGTTTTCCTCTGTCCATCTGTGTATGGAGGATGATGATTTCTAAGATCAAGAAAAGAAACGTGTTACACTTCTCTTTGTTCTCTCTCCTTTTTTTTTTTCACATTATCTTATTCATTGATTTTGACATGGAATCACATTTCTTCCATCAATTTACTGATAACAAGGCACACTCCTGACTTTTCTTGGACATCTGTCAAACTTATCTCTTTCTTACTCTAATTAAAACAATTTTCTCTTTGTCAATTTTGTTTGAATAGAGGTATGCAGTCGCAATCATTTTTTAAGTTCTATGCCTTGTTTGTTTATATCAAAGACGGCCACTCAGCCATAAATCAATCATTTGTTAAAATTAGATTGCGGGGAGCGACAATAAAAATGGTCGTACTAACACTTGCAGATAATTGCATATTTGATATGATAAAAATATATATATATATATTCAAGTACTATTGAAATTAATTTGCTGCATTGATGGAAGCAACATCCTCTGCCTTTGCAATTTGAATCTGTTGATATTACACTTCAACATATAAAAGTTAAATGCAGAGACTTATTCTAATACACACAGCCTAAAGATAGCCCTTTTCTTTGCAGCATTGAATTGCTTCATCAAATATCTCATCTAACCCATACTTGAATTCAAAACCAGAGTCCAATAGTTTCTTTGACGACATTGCAGGGAATTTATGGTTTTCAATAACCTTTAAAGATCTGTCAACAAAACAAAATAAACACTCTCATTATAATTTGCACTTCAGTGTTAAAGAAATAAAGAATCTAGAAAAACATGAAAGTTACTCACTCTGCTGTTGGTATTGAAAACTGTGGATACTTGGCAGAAAGAAATTTAGACATATCTTCGATAGCTATGGTGTGCGAAGAACAAATATACCTCCCTTTTGCATCAGGATATTCGAAGAGAAAGATGTGCGCCCTAGCTATATCATCAATGTGCACCATTGATATATTGATAAGAGCGTGATATTTACTCCTCTCACCTGATTCATTAACAAATAAGAACTTGCGAAGTCAAGATTTTTTTTTTTTTCATTTTTTGAACTCTGACACTCATTTTTAAAGTGATCACACCTTAGTACTGAACTAAGACACCAGTTAATGCGAGATCAAGGACAATCAAGAAAGATAGGTATGTATAAACAATAAATCCATTGCAAATTGCAAGATAATCAATTAATGTTTTGAAACAAACTTACCCAGTATCATAGCCAATGATGTACGCACTGAGCCAGGCAACTTAGGACAAATAAAGGGACCATTAACAACAGAAGGAATTACAGTGACAAGATCCAATCCATGTTCTTGTGCAAATTCAAGAGCTTTCTTCTCAGTACAAGTCTTGGAAATCGAATAAGGAACAAAATAGGACTTAAAAGATTTGATGTAATCTATATCACTCCAAAAGTTCTCATCCATTATATCCACAGCCTTATCATTAAAACCAACTGCTGATGCACTTGAAGTGTACACAACTCGCTTCACAGTATTAGAGTTCAGGCATGCCTTTAAGATGCCAATTGTTCCATCAATTGCTCTTTTAGTAACTACATGCTCAGGTTCTTTATTTTCAAAATCTATAGGACTAGCTACGTGAAATACACCAATGCATCCTTTAATGGCTTCTTCAAAACTTTCTGGATCACTAAGATCAGCTTCAAAGATTTGGAGTTTCTTGGATGCTTCTGGTAGATTTGTCAAGAAGCTAACATCCCTCTTGCGTTCTGATCACAATATTAAAAAGTTGAAAAATATTAACTGAAGGGTATTGAACCCTAATCTGTATCAAGTCAATCAAGTATTAATTAATAATTAATTTTTGACTTGAACAAACCATCTGCACAGACAGGTAATTATAAAGGACAAAGTTTGCCGATTAAAAAAGGTTTGATAAAAGCCATTTTCACTTCCCCAATGGAAAGCACAAATTGGAATTAATTTTTAGTAACCACGCAAATTATATATAAAAAAAAAAATACAAAAGTTTGTAGAAGATCCAACTTCAATTATCTTAAAAAATAATGGAATAAAGTACTATAATTTGAAAAAACAGAACTCAAGAAAGTTTACCTGGGTCTGGTCTAATAGTGGTGTGCACAGAATATCCATGCTCCAGAAGCCTCATAATCAACCAAGATGCTATGAATCCAGTACCTCCTGTAACACATACTTTACCTTTGTCTCCTTCCATATCTCTCTCTCTCTCTCTGATCTCTAAACTTTCAATTTGATAGGTGGAGTCTTTGTGTTTCTGACTTTATAAAATGAAAAACTGTAGATTTTTTTCTTTTTCCCTGGACTGATGGGTTGTGCTGCGTGGCACGTCTACTTCTTTTCCTTGACTTTTTGTTCAAATGTCCATGTTTAGTTCTTTAGGCGGAGTTTGTTTCGTATGGAGTGACCGAATAGAATCAAGTAAATTTATGTTTAATACGTTTCAACACTAGGACTGTACCAGACCAAAATCATATTTTATCTTATTTTACCTTTTTTTTTTTAATCATTTTATTTTATAAAAAACTCATTTATCTCGTGCTTAAAATTCAATTAATAAAAAATTTATTTTCAAATTATCCCTAATAAATATACAATATCAATTATATCAAATTTATTTTCAAATTAACTTTTTTTCAACCTTTACAATTCATTTGTGCCAATTATATTAAATATATGATAAAATAAATATTTATTTAATCATATTATGTCTTGTATTAACTTATTCTATTTTATATTATCCTGTACATACAATCAAATACATCCTTACATCTTTGGATTATTTTTAGAATTCCCAATTAACGAAATGAAAACGTCAATGCGCACCAAGGTAGGGTATAAATCTTGCCTAAGCTACATCAATAGATCAATTCAATATAATAATAATAATAATAATAATAATAATGTACACAATAAAGAAAAATTATCAATATTTTTTCATTGATTAGTATTTTCTCTTATAATTTAAGTGTATGAGTTAAAAATATACTCATAAAAAATATAACACAATGCACTATTAAGAATCAATTCCACATTGAAAAAATATACCAAAAATATATTAGTATATAATAATTTGTGTTTGACTATCTAATTGGTTAGATCTAACCTTTTAGCAATAGTTAATCTAAACTCATTGTATATAATAATTTGTGTTTGACTATCTCATTGGTTAGATCTAACATTTTAGCAATAGTTAACCTAAACTTATTAAACCTAATTCATTTGTAAACTTACCCTACACCCATTCAAATCACATCTAACTTTTTAATTTAATTTCTATCATGCACAAAGATCGGACTACGAGTAGTTAATAATTATTAGCGTTTTATCTATAAACTAGTTGCATATTTTTTATTCAATTTATATTTTTAAAAAATATTTTAACTTATGTAAATTATTATTATTAATTTTTTATTAAATTTGAATATTATATTTTGATAATTTTAAATATTAATACAATATTAGTATTAATAAACTAAATTTATTATATATAGGCAAACTGAAAAACATAATTAAAAAATGTTATATGTACCAGTTGATCTATATAAATTTTAACTCAAATTTATAATAACATTAAAAAAAGTAGTTTTAGACGAAACCATCTCATTATTATTTTTTTTTTTAATGAGCCAAAACAGTTATTTGACACACTAAAAAAATTCTAAATACTAAAGTTATCAAAAGAATTTCAATATAGACATGCATTCAAATTTAATTTAGAGGACATAATTAAACTAAAGAAAGCCCTTGTCTTTGCAGCACCGAATAGATCCATCAAACATTTCTTCAAGACCAAATCCAAACTTGAACCCTAAGTCCATGAGTTTCATCGATGAGAGGTTGGATATTCTTAAATCTTCAATCTCCTCCAAGTGACTGCCAATTATCAAGTGGTAATTAGATATTGTTAATTCAAAATTAGGTATTGTTTGATATAAATGACCTATTTTCCAAGAAGTTGTTTAGGAAGTAACTTAACTATTGATCTATTAAGGAAGTATAACTTTTTAGAAGGCGAGAAATTTTAACTTGTTTGATAGTTATTATTGAATTTTTTTTTTCAAAAAATAAGATGTCTAGGTCTTGAGTTTAGGAGAAATACATTTCTTTAGGAAGCTAAAAAAGTTAAATTTCCTCAGTTCAGATATATATAATTGATATATCTACTCTTCATTAAAAAAAAATTAGGTAAATAAGAGTTATGTATTATTGTCTTTTATATTATTAAAGTCAAACAAAAAAATTATACTTCTCAAAAAGTTATTTGCAAATAAAACATATAATTATTTATACTTTCTAAAAAATAACTTCCCGATAAATATTACTTGTCAAAAAATATGCCATGTAATACCAAACAATACTTATATTTTATTAAGAAAGTAACTTCTTGATTATAAAGGAATAAAAAATTTCTACTTTTCAGAAAATAAATTCAATAATGAAAACCAAATAAATCAATGTTTTCGATTTCTCAATGAGTACTGCTTCTTTAGTTTACTTATCCATACCATTCAACACCTCATAAAATAATTAATAATCACTAATATGAGATGAGGAAAAAATATATATATATGATAACAAGAAACTCACTTCATGGCTGGTATTTGATTTGCAGAAAGAAATTTGATCAGAGCTCGAGTACTGATTTGAATTGAGGAAATAATGTACCTTCCTTTTGCATTGGGATGTTCAAATAGAAATATATGTGCACTTGTTGCGTCGTCTATGTGCACCATATAGAAATTATTAATATCTTTATACACCTCTTCATTTCCTATACCAAAAATTTAAATAAAAATAATGTCAAATCAAATCTTTGAATATATAAATTTAATTTAAATTGTTTGATTGAAATTTAAATTATGTTCTGATTAAACTTAATTTTGTTAGACGAAGGATTTCGAATTAATATCTCATTTATTAGTGTAAACTGTCTTTAAATAAAAATAAAAATATATCAAGTCAAAGTTTGTTAAATATGATTATTGTAAAAAAATATAATAACATGCGACAATATAGTTTCTGAAGCGGTAAAATAGTTTCTTAAGCGACAATACCAATAGGTTAAATTTAAATATTAATTGGTATGTTATATAAAAATATATTATACATAGTACAAATAAAAATTATCCATTGATATGCAATTATAAATGTAGTCTAACGATAATATATCTTTCAACTAAATAATTATTAAAATCTTTAAAACTTTTGACCCTCCGCAATTAAAACTTCAATGATTCATAGTTTATAAATATAAATATTTTGTAGCAGCTTGTTTAAATAAATAAATTTCAAGAATTTTTAAATTTTTTGTATCTAAAACATTAAAAAAAGTTAATTTCAATTTTATAAATTCAATATAGCTAAATCAAATTTCATTAAATAAGTGAAATTTTCAAATAAATTTACAAAATAAAAAAAAATTATTGTGAATAAAAATATTATTTTTTTTCTCATGCTCTTTCTATCTCTCCCTCTTTACTCCCCCTCAATCTTTCCTCTCATCTCTTTCTCTTTTTCTCTCATCTCTCTCTCTCTCTCTCTCTCTCCTCTTCTCTTTTTTCTCTTTACTACACTTTCTTTTTCTCTCTAACTTTTTTTTGTCAAATAATTTTTATTATATTTTATGAATTAAGAAATAATTATAAATATAAAATATATTTATTTTTAATTATTTTATTTTTTCTAATTATTTTTTAAGAAATAATAAAAAAATAACTCATTTATAGACTTATTTCAAATATAAAAATATGAAATTTAATTAAATTTTGTATTTTAAACTGTATTTTTCTAAATATGGGAATTAATTTCATATTTATGATTTAGTTGTTCAAATAAATAAAATTATACTATTAAAAAAAATAAAAGCATACCGAAGAGAGGAGCGAGTGCCAATTGGACTGAGGCAGGTACATAAGGACAAATGAAAGGTCCAACAACCAAAGGAAGAACTAGAGTGACAAGATCCAAGCCATGTTTTGCTGCAAAATCTAGGGCCAATTTTTCTGTTACCGTCTTGGAAACCAAATATGACGTGCTTACAGACTTATTGCTTCTGCAAATTTCTAGGTCACTCCATGCATTTTCATCAATTACACTCAGACCTTTGTTATTATACATTACTGAAGCTAGAGTAGAAGTGTATACAACCCTTTTCACTGTCCTTGAATTCAAGCATCCCCTTAAAATGCCTAGCAATCCTTCTACCGCTATTTTGGTCACTTCTTCTTCAACTTCTTTTCCATCAGGATCCATAGGGTGGGCTACATGGAATACTCCTATACAACCTTCAATGGCCAATTTGAAACTCTCTGGCCGCTTCAAATCTGCATTGAAAATTTCTAGCCTGTCTTTTGCTCCTGGTAGCATTGTGATGTAGCTAATGTCTTTATTCTTTTCTGTTATGGGCAAAATTATAAATTTAAATATCAATCAAGTGCTTTTAATTCAGTGATACTCAAATAGTCCGCAGCATTATGTTTAAGTATAATAAGATTATGAGTTAAAACTCCAGGTCAATTGAAATTATAGGAAATTTTTTATGTGGTGGGATATTAGTCTGCCCTCCATTGCTAGACTTCGTTCAATGGTTAACTTTTGATAAACTGTAATAAAATGTAATATAATATAATCAAATATATTTTAAATATAATATTTAAATTAAAATTATATTTAATTACATTACACTAAATCTCATTGCGGTCTACCAAACATTACATAAGAGTATATTTAATAGACCGTAATTCAATGTAATATAATATAATTAAATACATTTTTAATAAGAATATTATATTATAAATTAATACATTTAATCACATTGCCTTATGATCAACAAAACATAGATAATTGCAAAGCATAGGTTATCTTATCTCTTTTGATTTTACATAAAATGGCAGTCTATTATAATCCACCACGCACTTTAATACTTATTTGATTATAAACTCGTGCAATTATAGTAAATTTTTATCTAAATAAAAAAATTAATATGCATGATCGATATTTCAAATATTATCAGACTAAGAATTCAATGATAGAATGTTAATCTTATAATTCAGTAATTTAAAAAATTTAATTTCTTATACCTGTTTTTAAAAATTTAGGATGCATATTAATACAGATTATGTAGACCTACTCTCGTTTTCACTTGTCATGGAGACCTGATTAAGGAAGGGAAGACAAACCGTGGTCGGACTTGGATCTAACAGTGGCTCTGACGGAGTAACCACGGTCGAGAAGCCTCATCACAAGCCATGATGCTACGTAGCCAGTTCCACCTGTTACACAAACTGTGCCTTTCTTCTCAATATCCATCACTCTCTTTCTCTCTCTCTGTGGATTAAGGATCGCCTCTAGCTCTTAAAAATGAAATGATATTAATATGGGATTTGAGGCAAGATTGAGAATTTTATTTTAATGTCACTACTACAGCAGCATATATATATATATATATATATATATATATATATACATGACATTTTTTAGTATTATTTTAATTAATATAGTTTGTTTGCAGCATCATAACATGGGAGACGCTACTCATATTCAATTTGCAGAATGTCAAATATATCTACTCATTGGACCACTGTATTACTCTTTCCCTCTCTCATATCCTAGTTAATTAAGGCTTAAGAATCATTCATTTTAAGCAACAATATTATATTTGTGACATTGTTTTTTTTTTTTTTAAGTTAATTTAGCCGACCTATACTTTAACAGAGGATATCACTCCATGATCTTAGGGATCAATTGTTACCTATTCAAACTTAGTTGAACTTTATAAAATATATTCTGTTGTAACCAAATATCATAAAGATGCGAAGTGCTGTTGTAACTTATCGATATATATTGCTTTATTCAAATCAATAAAAATATATTCTCCCATCTTCTTATACATATTTTTATCTCATACACTTATTTGAAAAAAGATATATATACATAAAGACACACTTCTTTACAAAATCATAAAAATTAATATAAATAAAAAAAAATTAATTAGTACAATTTATATGTCATTTTTTTTTTATCCTTAAAAAAATATACATATCTTTTTTTTTTTTTTCTCCATGAATATAGTCAAACTATTCTTTTCAATTAATAAATAATTTTTTTTGGTAATAACTATATCGATTCGGATTTGATTTTGAAATCAAATAATAAATAACATGTTTTTTTCATACATAAATTTCATATGTTCAATATGGATATAGTATAAATTTAGTAAAAGTATAAAAAAAAAATTAATATAATGCACAAAAAAAAGTAATTAATTTAAAATAGTAACATTTACAATTTAACAAAGAAAATTAAGGGGTCTTGGCGTACCCTTCACTAATGCATAGAATCCATCTAAATTTATTAGTAGAAGGTGTCACATATGGAAGTGACAAAGAAGAATTATTAGGTTTTAGTGTACCTTATGCTAATACATAGAATCCATCTAAATTTATTAGTGGTCTCATATATGGAATTCAATAATTTTTTTTTTTTAAAAAAGAGAATATATATATATATATATATATATATATATATATATATATATATATATATATATATATATATATATATATATAGAAAGTATGGTATAATTATTACCATTTTTACTTTGGAGTTCATGTTATTTTTTTTTTTTTTAAAATTTGAGGTTTCTCCGTCAATATTTCAAAGTCTATAATCCTAACATTGTTACTCGGTGCTTTTTGATTGATTGATGAGGTTGAAATTTTCCAATCTTTATATTATGCCTTTCTAATTTTTTTTTTTTCTAATGTTTAATTAGTTTTTTAATTTTTCCATATTTTAAATATTTGCATGGATAATTCACGTGGATAATTAATGTTTATGCTTTTTAATTTAAAAAAAAAAAAAATAGGGTTCACTTTTGATCCGTTAATTTCACGTTAGCATGCACTAATCACACTTTTTTCCCTAAAAAGAATGATTCAATCACACTTCATGTATACGTCACCGTTTAGAATTAGTTAATTGAAAAATGTCATGCAGCTGTAACCAAAAAAACAAAACAAAATTATCACGCAACTACAATTATAATTAAGCTGTTGTAGGCTTGTAGCCACGTTACGATTATGTATAGCTGTCCTGTCATATTATACTCTCTTTGGATGAGGATTAATATAAACACAGAAAATGTCATTACGCATTTTTCTTTGATTTGTTTTATGTCCGTCCCGTTGAAAGTAAACATATTGCACATGGTCCTGTAATTACTATTAGAAACACACTAAATACACCCAGTTTTAATAATAATCTCCGCTAAATATACTCTTTAGAAGAGGTATCATCTAATATACTGTGTGACTTTTTTTTTTTTTTTTCAGTAGAAGGTGGAAGGAGTTAAACTTAAATTTATTATTTAAATTATATATGTATTTATCATTGAGTTATTATTGATTCATATGACTTAGTTTTTAACTTTGAAATGTCAATAAGGCGATATGAGATGGATTTTCAAATTCTCATCCTGCTTCATAAACAATTGGAATAAAAAGAGAATGGTAAATCAGATAGAAATAAATGCAAAACGAGAGTGGAAATCTCTATTTATATTTTTATAATCTTATTAATGTTAAAATTTCATAATTTATATGTTTTGATGAAATATTATATATATTTATATTAAATTTTATATATTATTACTTAATATTTAAAAATAATAATATAATTAAATATTCAATTACGTAATTTAAAAAATAAAACTAATATATATATATATATATATATATATATATATTATGCAATCGAGCGCAGCGGTAATTTCTTTGATTAAGACTTAATAGGAACCTGATAGCCTCTGTGGGCCTTGTAATTTCCCACTATTCTCAATAAAATTGCTGGCTTATAATTAAAAATAAATAAATAATAAAAGGTGCAGATTGAGTTGAACAAATAATAATAGATGGATTTTAATGGCAATTGAGTTGAAAATCCAAAAGACCATATATAGTGAAATTTTAAATCCACAATCCAAGGCCTACTTGGATGGGATTGGGATTCCCTAACTTTAGAGAGCTAAGGTTCAACGTTGGCCCAGACTCAGGCAAATGGGCCCAACCGCATCCAGCCTATCAATAACATCTAACTCGCACTATCCCTTAATTCCTTTTGAGCTAGGATGTTACATATTTCTACTCTTCCTCAAGACACCACTTAGTAGATCTCCAATCAGCTGTTTATATGCCCCAAATACTCTATAATAGACAGCTAATTAAAAAAAAATTAATAGACTCTTCATTTTAAATTTTAAATTTTATAATTTTATATATATATCATTTTATTAATTATCTCTTGAAATAAAAAGAGAATAATGTCTTAAAATGAAATGAGGAAAAAAATTAAAAGATTAATCCTTTATGAAAAATTAAAATTTTAAAAAAAGGACTTGAAAATTTTACACTTTTTATATTTAAAAATTGATTAAGATGCTTTTTATTTATATAAATTTTTTTTTTTAAATAAAAAGCACCATTAGGTATGCTATTATGCCATAAATCTTTTTTTTTAATATTATGGGAAGGGATTTGCATTGAAATACATTGTGACATTATATCACACTTACAATTAGTTAAGATTATATTATTATATATGCAAATTTTGAAATTTATAAATCAACTTTTATTTAAAGAAAAATAAGGTATTATTACAATGTCATGATATAGAATATTAAGTGTTTAAGCTTGATGTATGTTTTTCTCTTTCAAAAATTTTTTATATACTAAAAAAAAAAAAAAACTGTTCTTGCATATCCTTGTGAAAATGAAAAAAAAAATAGTGAACTATAACTTACTGTAATTACAATATAATTGTTTTTACTAATTTGTAAGATATATCTATTTTCATTTTGATACAATATCATATTTATCACTAGATAAAATCATATATTCAAAATTTACCTATAATGTACAACTAATTATGATAAAAAAAAATAATACCTAAAGTTTAATTTAAAATAATAAAATCACCTAAATATTTAAATTAATTTACTAATATTTAAAGTTTAATTTTACCAACAATTATTTTAATTATTATTTTGAATGTATATCTAGTTAAGATACTATAAATTTAAATTCAAATTCTCAAAAAAAAAAAAAAATAGTGACACCAATAAAATAATTGCCCACTTTATCCATAAATAATAGTATATTTTTATTTTGAAACCAAAATTAATGATTTATGTTATTTTTTTATTTTTTTATTATAATCATTATAAGATAATATGATTAATCATAGGTATATTAAAAGGTATTTGATAACATAATAATAAATTTAATTTAAAAAGGGAATAATTAACTTTAAAATAATTTAAAAAAATGGGGATTATTGTTTATAGACTGATGAATATTTGATAATGCAAAAATAAATAAAATCTTTTTTTTTTTTAGAAAAAAAAAAAGAAATATAAATAGCACACAAAATATAGCTTAATGGAAAGTATATATATAATCTAGACAATAGACTGATAATATAAATAAAATTTTAAATCCAACTGGATTGGCAATGTCCAAAATTGGATAAACAGTTATAACAATCACTAAATTTTAGTATCTTTTAAATGTGATTACAAAAAAAAAAAAATCTAAAAAGAATCGAAGATTTAAAAAATTTTAACAGAGAGGTCACTAGTTAAAAATTTAACCTGAAAAGATGATGTGACATGTCATGTAGCTATTTTCAGCTTACTCAACATGTCCAATAGTCTCCATATCAACAATGTTTGCTACATCTCCATAGCCCAATTTTTTAACTAATAAAATTATTAAATATAAACATATATATATACACACACACACATTATTTTTATTGTTGTTAAAAAAAAAGAAAATGGAAATGAAACTATAATTCAAAACAGAGCAAAAACATGGTTAGCGATGAAGGAGACCGAGGCAGGGAATGGCAGCAACAATTAGATCCAATGAAGCTTGCTCGATATCCAATAGAGTCTCGTCTATCTCTAGAAATATGAAATTTGACAACAGCAGTACACAAAGATTCGTCTGGCCCTTCACTTTTTCTTAACACCATAATGCAGTAAAATCTACTACCATGTTCCCTCAAAAATTACCCAAAATCAAATATATCAAAATCCCATATCTCACTTTCAATATCTAATGAAGTAGAAAAAATTTGTATGCCAATTGGGATGAATCTTTGATGGAATTGAAATGGAGTTGTTATTGCTCAAGCAAATGGAACGCGGTGACCCCTTCTTCTTGTAGTCTCGCCCAGCCAACAATCAAAGTGTTGACCTTCGGCAACTACTTATGGAAACTCAGTTTCATGTCCTTTAAATACACACAAGTTGGAGAACAAAGTGTTTCACCAACTTTAGAATGAAAACCAATGAGCATTCATCTGTTATGTCCCATCGAGATCCAATTACCAAACTGGTTTAGACCCCCGCAAGCCTTCAATAGATTCTCTCATAGTGGCATTGAGTTGAATATGTGCTCGCATTAGAAGAGTAAGCAATTCTCGCTATGAAAATTGAGATTAGCAATGAGTTAGGTTGAATAGGATGAAATCCCCAAAAATTCTCTTTGACAAAAAAAAATTTCCTCCTTACAAGTGATGAGTTAATCAGACAAAATGATTTAATCCTTGTGAAAAGCAAAGAATACAATGGGGGAGGAGGGAGCATGGTTGAAATTGAGGTTTTATTGTTGATAGGATAAATGGCCATTTCAGTGAGGGTGAAGAGTAGAAGGAAAAGGATGTTGTGGCTGAGACTGTGGATGTGACAATAGCAGTGGTGGCAATGGTGGCTAGAAAATGAATTGTTGGAGCTTGAATGAAATTGACTTTGTGAGAGAGATCGAGGGTGAGCAAGGTGATGAACGATAGTGTTTAAAGAAGTTATTTAGGTCAAATTATTATTTTTAATTTTCATACGTGAGTCTAAGCATCCAAACTAGTTTATTATACAATTCCTAATTTTTAAAGTAAATTAGCTTATTTATATTATTAATATAATTTTTAGTTCAATTGTAAAATTTAATGAATGTGAATTAAAATAAAATAACTTAATTTGAATATTTATTTATCAAAATAATAAAAAGTTATTTTAATTTTGCCACATGGCATAGTGATATGACAAATTTTACTAATGTCTCATCTAGCTATAAGAAAAAAGTTAGCTTATATATTTGATATGGCATACTATATTAGCTTTTCATATTATATTTTAGTTAATGATTTTTATGTGAAAATTTTTAAAATTTTAAATATTTTATCAGAATTTTTTTTTGTGACCAAAATAAATAAATTCAGTGATTTTTTAATCTATTTATCCGTCCATAAGTTAGAAAAATGAGAAGTAGCTTCCAGATTGTAAAGACAAAAGAAAACCTTAAATTACAAAAGCAAAAACTAGAGCCTGTAAAAATCTTGCACTGACCAAGCTAACACCTTCCCTTTATTTATTTATTTATTTTTTAAATATAAATAAAACTCACACGTCCCTTATAACACGGCGTAATATTTTTCTACAAATACATATATATATAAGAGAAAAAAAAAAAAAAAAAATCAGTCCCTCTCCCCTCTTTCCTTCTCTGTGTGTCTCTATCTCTGTCTCTCTTCATAGACCTCGTCTCCTAAAATGGATTCCACGCCCCACCCGGAATCCCAAATCCGATAAACCCTAGATTCACAGATCACATATCACAAAATTAAATTCAAGAATAAAGCCTTTTGCTTTATTTGTTTTTTGAATTCCATTATTTTCTGTGGTATCTAATTTTCCAGCTCCAAGACAAATAAGTTGGGATTTATAATTTCTTCGTTTGTTGTATTTAGTATGCATAGATCTGGAGCTGCTATGGCTTGGAATGTATTCAAGTTTTGTACGGCCCTGCGGGGCCTGGGTTCTATCATGATCCTGTTGGTGCTTGGAGTTGTGGGTGTCACCTATTACGCAGTCGTTTTGACCAATTATGGCCCCGCTTTGTACGTTGGAGGCCTTGATTCTTTTACTGCTATTGCTGTCTTGATCCCATTTCATTGTTTGGTAAGATAAATCTTTTCTTTCTTTCTTTTCTTTTTCTAAAATTTGTAGGTATTTTTATTGCGTGATTTCTGATTAAGTGAATTTTTCTAGCACATTGAGCTATGGTTAGATTACATTTGTTCTAGTTCTTTCATTATTAGCACATGGCAGTTCCTCAAAAATTGGGATCTTTCTGTTTTCTTGGTTAAATTTTGTTTATCTAGTGATGGAAATATGGTAGCCCTGGGCATTTCTATTTGTATAATATTCTTGCATTGTTATTAACATGAACAAGTGAGGTTAGCTGCGGATCTTGGAATTTTTTTAGCTTCAAGTACTGGAAAATGAAACTAAAAGTGGATTTTTTTTTTAAAAAAAAAATTTTAAATTTTTTATAATTTGCTCTTTTGCAGTTGGTGATGCTTTTATGGAGTTACTTCTCTGTTGTTTTAACTGATCCGGGTAGTGTGCCGCCGAACTGGAGACCTTCTATTGATGAGGAAAGAGGAGAGGCTGACCCATTGAATGGCTCAGATTTCAGTGGTTTGACTACGGATTCATCCAACCAAAGAATCCGATATTGCCGGAAGTGCAACCAGTTGAAACCACCTCGTTGCCATCATTGCTCTGTCTGTGAGTTTTCTTCCAGATGTTCTTTTTCTATATCACCTTGTTCATCATAAATGATAAATGGCAATTTTGTTTCTTTCAGGTGGGAGGTGTGTGCTAAAGATGGACCATCATTGTGTATGGGTTGTAAATTGTGTTGGGGCATTGAATTATAAATATTTTCTTCTATTTCTGGTAAGTTGTGCTTCTCTGCCTTAGCCCATTCACTTATGTTGTTTTGTGTATGTCTGAATTGAGGAGCTATATATTGTACATGTTTTTTTAGTGAAAATGTTGATTTTTATGAGTTTGACAAATTTTGATCAATGATAAATCTCCTGATTACAAGAAAACCAAACTGTTGATTGGCTTTAGATAATTAGCTTTGCTAAACGGTAAAATATTATGGCGAGTTGGAGCTGGATGGTCTGGTTGTTGTATGTTCTCATTGGTTGATGATTTGATGGAGGGATGCCTTCATTTGGAGTTATACAGGGGAGAGTGAGAGTACTTGAGTTATTTGTATTTCTATTTGTGGCAAGCAGTTTTGCTTGTTTTTGTTACTGCATTTGGCGCCAGACAAGCAGCATGCTAAAACTGTGGTATAACTTTAGCCTAGACTATTCTGATAACTTGTTATATAAGGTATAAACTATGTTTTCTCACTGTTAGGTTCTACCTAGTTTGCTGGTGGGATGACACCTGAAATTTCCCTAACTGCAATTATAAACATTAATGCAGTTCTACACGTTTCTTGAGACAAGTCTTGTGACTTTGTCATTGCTGCGGCACTTTATAGCATTCTTTAGTGATGGAGAAATTCCTGGAACACCTGGGACCCTTGCGACCACATTTCTTGCCTTTGGTAAGGTCTACTTGGCCTGTTTTTCTTACTTGCTTGATCAGGAGTTGGCCTGTTTTTCTCACTTCCTTAATCAGAGGTTTTTGTTCTATAATCTAACTAATATTGCTCTTTTACAGTTTTGAATCTCGCATTTGCGTTGAGTGTGCTGGGATTCTTGATCATGCACATATCATTGGTTTCTGCAAATACCACTACTATTGAGGTATTTTCTTTTGGTTAACTTGGTCCACTGCTGTCAGATGATATACATGTTCGGCTTCGGCCTTTTCTCTTGTGACATAAACCAAGTCTCTAGCATTTGGTTTCTGTATACCCAAAAGAAACTGTGAGAATGAATGAAACTTCAGTGGAAGCACATTTTATACCTCTTACTTGACTGTGTTCCTTTTGAGCTGATCTGGCTCTGGCCTTAGATGCTCAATTTCCACAGGTTTTATGGATATCTCAATGCTCAATGCTAAACACATAATATATTAAATTAATAATAGCATAATGTCTGTTAGAGATTTTCTCCTGATTAATTTGCTGTTTGTCTTGTAATCAGGCATATGAGAAGAAAACCACACCAAAATGGCGCTATGACCTTGGTCGAAGGAAAAATTTTGAACAGGTGGTCTTTTATATCAAGTTATTGTTATTGCTTGTTCCTTTTCATGGAGGTCTGGTTTGAAGTCTAAGAAATAATAAATTCCTTATTGTAGAATAATATGTTCTAATGCATGCAATTCTTAGCTTAATTAAAGCACTTGTCTTGAGAGATTATTACCTTCTGAGTGTGTCTAGGCAAACTACTCATATGGAAAATATGAGAAAACCTCAGCATAGCAGGTCTCTCATGGTTCGTATACTTGCCTTTATTTGCTTCTCATGATTGAGATCCGTCACTCTTTGCTTTACAAATGAGCAGCATCAATGTTTGACTTAAAGCTAGGAGAAGGAAGTCTAGCACTGAAAATTGAGATAG
Organism: Reutealis trisperma; assembly: GCA_947687605.1. Lineage (NCBI taxonomy): Eukaryota > Viridiplantae > Streptophyta > Magnoliopsida > Malpighiales > Euphorbiaceae > Reutealis > Reutealis trisperma. Next base: position 1,797,058 of record CANTUT010000033.1, on the reverse strand, counting down.
AAATAATCAAAGCATAGCTATGTCATAAAACTGGGTTTCAAATGATTGTTATTTGCATGTATTGACTTTAACTAGGGAATTTTTTAACATTTTGGTTCACAACTGTCTGGTACTGTGTTGTGAACGAGAATTTCTTTTGGCAAGTGCAAAAAAGGAGAATAGTTCACTAACTGTTTTGGTATTTGAATAACACTTTAAAATTATCTGAATGAGCATTTAGACATGGTTTGTGCAGAATGGCCAATGATTATCCCTGGTTAGCTGCCATGATGTGTGCATGGCTCTGGATTTTTAACCTATTGCCATCCTAATCTAAGGCTGAACTATGTTGAGATGCACATGTTATTAATGTCAAGGGAATATGTTAGAAGAAGGTTAGAATTATGTTGGAAATTTGTTAGCACAATCTAGCTCGAGCTCCCTATCATATTGAATCATAAGCAATTGTTGTTCATCACATCACCAAGCCTCTTATTTAAGGAGAATTTCTTTTGGCAAGTGCAAAAAAGGAGAATAGTTCACTAACTGTTTTGGTATTTGAATAACACTTTAAAATTATCTGAATGAGCATTTAGACATGGTTTGTGCAGAATGGCCAATGATTATCCCTGGTTAGCTGCCATGATGTGTGCATGGCTCTGGATTTTTAACCTATTGCCATCCTAATCTAAGGCTGAACTATGTTGAGATGCACATGTTATTAATGTCAAGGGAATATGTTAGAAGAAGGTTAGAATTATGTTGGAAATTTGTTAGCACAATCTAGCTCGAGCTCCCTATCATATTGAATCATAAGCAATTGTTGTTCATCACATCACCAAGCCTCTTATTTAAGCTGTTTTGAAATGACTATCATTTTATTTGCATTATAAAAAAAAATTCATCGTGAAGTTTCTAAACACCTAAAACTTTTCTTTTTCACTTCATTATAAAGTTTCTAAAAGCCTAAACCTTCAATTCATTATGAAGATTTTCCTGTATTGCTAAGTCTTGATGAATCTTCAGGCAGTGTCATTCTCTAATAAACGTTTTGCTGTTTGTATCTCAGGTGTTTGGGGCAGATAAACGATACTGGTTCATTCCAGCTTATTCTGAAGAAGATTTGCGACGAATGCCTGCACTTCAGGGTCTCGAATATCCATCAAAGCCTGACTTGGACTCCCAAGAATTCTAACCATTTGTGCTGCATGTTGTGGGAACTGGAAAAAATTTTCTTTTGTAACAATAGATATGGAGCCCTGTCAAAATGTGCCATCACGTCTTAACAAATAAAAAATATTGCAGTTAATATGGTGCTCCTAACCATTCATTACCACGGGCATCTTTGTGAAATAACTGGAGGAAGAGTTGTATTAAGAAGGTGATATGGTAGATCGAATTCTAGGTTGCAGAATACTGGAGAAGGCATGATGGTAAACTGAGGTTTAGTTGTTCTAATTGTAAGGAGTTTGGGAACTGCAAGAAAAGGGAATGTAACTTTATTGATGTGGCGTTATGCTGATCTTCCTGTAGGTTTTGTTGTACATTGAATGAAAAATATAGAAATCAGTGTCTGGCTTTTGCTGGCTTGGTAGAGGTGTTTATCCACAAAATTTTCCCCTAAATTTGTTTATCTTTAGATACATGACTCTCTATGGACGGTAGCATGGTTAAATGAGGATCATAATCATTGATGCTGTTACAAAATAAATAAATGAATAATAAAAAATTAAGTTAAATATCTTCTATTAATCGAGGTTGGAATTTTATTTGAGGCAAATCATCAACAGATGACAAATCGTTTGAAGGGTGGGAGAGCTTATCAACGAAGATCTCTCATATATAAATATAAGGTTTCTTTTATCTTGCGAGAAATAATGTCTTTTTAAAGAAAAATATCGTCGAAGAATTAATTTTCCGTTATTTAATTATAATATTAAAAAATTTAATTTATAAAATTATAAACATATATAAAGTTGTAATATTTTTATATTTTTAAAATTTTATTATCAAAAATAAAAATATATATATATATATAAATTATAAATTTAGTGACTGCTACTAATATATGGTAATTGTCATTAAATATGAGGATGATTATCGGTAATCTCTGATAATAAACATTGATGATTGGCAGATTTCGTTAACTAATTTATCAAAATATTCCAAATATTAATAAATACAAAAAATGTTTCAAAAAAATATTTAGGACAAAACAAGTGGAGCCTAAATTGCTAGCTATTTTTTTTATCTGCACTGATCATTTAACCGCTAGACTGTAGGATTTGCTTGTTTGGGAAAAGATGATAAAACTATAAAAGAATATATTTGAAAAAAAAAATTGGCAAAAGACAATAAAAACTATAAAAAGAAAATTTTGAAAAAAAAAGGGAAAACATAATAAATAAAACTAAATTTGAAAAAAAAAAAAAAACCTGAACATTCTAGTTCTTGCTTAATAAAGAGGTTTGAACACGTGTCACATTATTAGTTATTTTTTTATTTTTTTGTACATTATATAAAATCCGAATTCCCGATACAAAAGGCAATTCTGGTTCCTGCTTTTTCTCGCCGTTAGAATCGCGAAATTGCAATCGCCTCCTGACGCCTGGTAAATTCCTCAACTTTCTTATCCATTTTCCTATGTTTTCTCAGTTACAAAACCTACCATATCTACAGTTGTTGTTTAAATTTATGTATTTCATCATTCATTTCTAATATATAATCTTAACTTAGAATTCTAATTTCATTTTCGTCGGTCTTAATTTTCTGATTTTGAATTCTAGTTCATTTAGGTGAAGAATCTGCGATTACTTTTGTTCTGTGTTTTCTCTGTCACTTTGATATTAATAACTAGTTGCTTATTTACTTATTCCGCTGCACAGAACCTTTTTTCTCATTTAATTTTGAATGTGACTGTTTGCTAAATTCAGTTTTTGATCACTTGAAACCAAACATCATAGCCAACTTTCTTGAAACAATTCAATTGAAAGCTAAATGATCATATGTTTGAAAATATATTCAAAATGTGCTCGTGCGGAGCATGTTATACCACATAATTGAATATACTGGAATAAATTCTATTCGATCATTCTCTTTATTTTGCATTTGGTATGAACTTAATTGAATGTAAATGGTTCTATTACATTTCAAACGTATATGTATTCTTAAATTGTTCTATCATGCATGTTTGAAGGGATAGCTTAGAGAATATGCAGAGGGAAAGAGGAGGTAGAAATGATATCTTTGGTATGGGTGACCCTTTTGGTAATTTTCGGGGCTTTGGCATGATGCCTAGTCTATTTGGAGAGAAGGATCCATTTGATGACCCATTCTTTACACGCCCATTTGGGAGCATGTTTGAGCCTCCTAGGTCTGCTATTAGGGATGCATCGAGTGCTGGTGGTGAGCAAGGAGTAGTTATAGAAGAAGTAATCTCTGATGATGAGGGGCAAAAAGAAGAAGATGTACACATTGGCTCACGAAAGGAACCGTCTGTTGAGCATCCTGATGATCATCTTGATGGTAAGTGACTTTTATACTGAGATTTAGCCTTTTCCTGTTTGAAACAAGTATGTGCTTGTGAACAACGATGGCAACTGTGATTATCTGACAGAGGAGACGAGCAAGAATGTGAATCCTAGGAATGAATATAACAAGATAGAAGGGACTAAACCTCAGGCTCGCAATTTCAGTTATCAGACATGCAAAGTCACATATGGTGGTGTTGATGGGGCATATTACACTTCTACAAGGAGCAGAAGGGCAGGCAGTGATGGAGTAAGTAAATTCTTTTCTACGTGAGTTGATTTGTTCTTTTGTTCTTCTTGTTATGATGTTGTTCTTGGTGAATCAGGTAGTATTTGAGGAGAGCAAAGAAGCTGACAAAACAACAGGTCAAGCAGAACATAGGATCTCTAGAGGAATTCATGATCAGGTTAGTATCTTCTTGGTGATATGATGCACTTATTGAAAGAACCTTGAATAATTTTTCTAAACCATTAAAGAAACTCATTAGTTTTTAAAATTTTTATGATAATAATAGTCTTCTTTATGTGCATAGTTATAGCTAAATGCTCATTAGCAGACTTTCATCCTTTATGTGCATAGTTATAGTCTAATTGCAATACTAGGTTGCCTGTCAAGTATTCATGACATTGATTTTTTTCATTCCACTTGGATTTCTTTTGGAAGTTATCTGGGGAAAGACCAACCCCTGAAAATTTTGTGTCATGAAGAAATCGGCTGGCACATTTTCTTGAATCTGATGCTATTAATCAGTCATCCTACTGTCATTTTGTGGAATTGTTATCTTTATTTGCCTGCTATGCGACTGGTTATTTGATCCCTTGTCACCTCTTCTTGGTCTTTAGATAAGAAAAGAATAAACAGTAGGAACTCTATAACTGGGACATTAACAGACACGTGTTTGGGATTGAAATGGCTGTGTTCCTTGTGTAGGGCCATTCAGTCACAAGGAAGCTAAATTCAGATGGCAAGGTTGATACAGTGCAAACTTTACACAATTTGAATGAAGGTTTGTTGCTGCAGCTGCTTCTTCCTTTCATTTAAAGTCTTTTTATGTTCAATTCCTGTGGTTAGCAGAGGAATTAATTTTGAAATAAATTTCCAGATGAACTTTCTGGTTTTGAAGCAGCATGGAATGGTAATGTCAGAGGACAGCTACCTGGCTGGAATAATCAATTTGACATGCATAGTACTACAGGTAACCCTTGGTTTCCTCCTCGCAGGAAGATGGTCTTAGTTCAGATTGTGTTTTAACTTTTATTTCTTGTTTGTTGTTTGTATATTAACGTTGCTTGAAGATCACTAATTTGAAGGTCTACTTGGATAGTATTTGGAGAGGTGGTCTTTTGAAATAATTTGAGGATTTGGATTTGTGATCATGTTAAGTTTTTATGATTTTTACTTCAAACACTAACTTGATCCTCAATAATGTCAAATGACTACTCCATCCAAAGTCGATGTTGTGTTTAATACTCCAATATGAGGGGGCCAACGTGGGACTTCTGGGTTTGCCTTTGGACTGTGGTCAGTCCTTTAGAGAGTATAAACTTATTTCATCTTGTATTATGATGGTAATGTAGGATCGAGCAATAGTGAACAGAAGGCGATAGCGACTTCAGGTGGTTGGGCACTTCCATCAGTAGCAAAGACGCGAAACCCTGGAGCAACGTCAGCACGAAGAACCAAAAATGTTGTCAGGATCAACATTGAATAAAATCAATAGATACATTTTAAGAGTTTATTCTTATATATCACCCATAATATGTGTGGTAACAGAAGGCAGCATTTGTTTGGCTCAATCGGTGTGCAAGGTGAATTGATGTCTTGCGTTTTTAGACCCTGTACATGTCCAAATTCCTGAGTCTATGTTACCTAGTTGTATGCGGATGCTTATAGCTTAATTGTCTCGCAATTTGGACAAGATAATTGAAGATTGTTAGAAATTACCTGCCTCTGATTCTGTTTATATCCTACAGAGAATGTAGTACTTCATGATTGTGTTTGTTCATACATATAGGATCCTAGTGTTAGTACTGCTAAGGAAACGGAAACATGTATATGTTTGCAAATGTTCTTATTTCAATCGTCATAATGTAATCCACGGAAACATATACGTCGTAAATTTGAAATGAAATTCGTAAGCAAAAAAAAAAAAAAAAAAAAAAAGAACCAAAGATTTCGTTCTCACAAATCTTAAGGTTGACATTAATATAGTTAAGGGTAGGTTGCGATAATCGATGCAAACACGTTGATGAAAGCAGCTCGATCGAATTTAAATGTCTGTGTCGGTTGTCACTCTTTTAATTGAGTTATATTTGTGTCGGTTGTTACCCTGTTGGAAGAAAGAGGCGTGCCATCCATGGGCCTTTATTTATTTTAGGTTAACCATTGACCTTTATTTTAGCGTTTTAGATTGGGAGTCTGCTCGTGTTGTCTGTTTTTGCTCTTTAAATTCCATGGGCTTAATTAGGTATTTGCTTCCATTTTCAAGGGATTTATTTAGTTTGGAGCACTAATGCTTGTACAAATGGGCATTTATTTGATTTTATCTTTGAGGAAAATGTTGGAAGATCACAGCTAAATATCTAGGGAGAGGCATGAAATTTGGAGATATGCACATAAATTTCGATGAAGAATATATTCTTAGATTAAACAACAAAATGCATTGAGTTGAACTTAGGAATTGATGAAATTATAGGTTGTGAGGGCATGGCTTCGGGGAAGTAGCAGGATTGTTGGTGGTCGAGTTGGCAACATGTGGCAAGTTGGGACATGTTCGATCATTGCTTGCGGTGTCTATTTAGTGGTTTTGGGACAGCACATAGATTTAACACCTGCTACTGCTTTCCAACTCTACTCATGTGTAGTGGCAACCGCGTTCAAGTTGCAATATTAAAAGCCTAAAATTTAAATTCTACTATAAAATCATTTGCTGTAGACTGTAGTACGAGATCCAGTGGGTATTTCATTTTTGGATTGACAAGAAATATTTTAATTTTTTTCATTGGATTTCATATCACTCTCTCTCTCTCTCTCTCATTAGGTTTTATATGTTACGTGCCTTACTGCCTATGAATATATGATTAATCATTCTGATATAATTTTATAGTAAATACATATATCATCTAATAATAAATTCAGTTATAAAATTGGCTCCAATTCCAAAAAAAAAAAAAAGGGGGGGGCTAAATAAAACTGTGAAATGATCTAAAATGGATTTATAATTAGGTAAGAATTGATCTAATTAGTATTTCATATGCCTTATCCTCTTTCCCGGAGGCCAAAAGGAATAAGTGGTTTGGCTGAAACCACTTCTGTCCTGTCCTTACTCAAAATAGATTATGGAAATTCAACTTGTCGGCAAGCCTACTCTCCTTGTCCGGTTAAACTAACATAAATTATATATACGATAAAAAGTTGGGCTGTATTTGTCAATGAAGTTTCAATTCAAATATTTCAGTGGTTTGCCACTTCGCATGGAATTTAAGAATTTCTTCAATAAAGACCTCCCTTGGTTGATTCCATTTCCGATTTCCCATGCTTATAATCATTAATTTAATATCACACTCACAACCCACAAGAGACCTTACTAGCTCCCACCTTTCTTATATATAAACCACTGGCTGCCTCTCCTATCTGAACAATATATTTCAATACCAAAATATACTCGAAAATCATATTTTCATCACCAAATATGGCTTGTTGGTCAGCTGAGAATGCTACAAAAGCTTATATCAGAGCTCTTAAAATGGTAATTAAAATCTTCTATATCTATACATGTGGAAAAAAAAATGTTCTTTTTACATTTTTCTTATTTGGGTTCTTAATTTTTATAGGGGAAAAGAGGTGAAGAGCCAGATATAGCTGAGTTCATATCTGCTCTGGCCGCCGGCAACAATGCAAAACTCATGGTTATTGCATCTACTGGAATTGCAAAATCAACCACATTACCGTTGGTGGCAGCTGCACACCAAACAGGTGGCCAAGTAGTGTGTATTTTATCCAAAAAATGGGATTCTAATGAATCAAGAAAAGCTCTAGGTCGTTATTTAGATTATGTAAAGTTTGTTAAAGGAGATGCTAAAACCCTTTTATTAAATGACTACAAAGAAGCAGATTTTGTGCTTATTGATTGTAATATTGATGATTGGGAAGGAGTATTTAGAGCTGCACAAGAGTGTGGAAAGCATGGAAGCAGGGGACTTGTAGTAGGGTATAATGCGTTTCATAAGGGTTCATGGCCTATTGAATTTAGGACTCATTTCTTACCCATTGGGGAGGGGCTGCTGGTAACTAGAATAGGTGGTAAAGTTAGTTGTGGAGACGGGCATAGAAAAAGAAGTAAATGGGTTGTTAGAGTAGACAAGTGCACTGGTGAAGAACATGTCTACAGGATCACTTCTCCACAGCAAGAGATTGAAGCTTAAGTGATGCTATAGATTTTTTTTTAAGCTCCTTACTAATCTTTTTAAGTACTCGAGTTGTAAATAGAAAATGGCATGTAAAACCCATCTGGCCTTATGTTTTTTCAGAGAAGTCCAGTGTTTTTTATATATGTAATTAATTTGAATTTTGTACCCACAGATTTAGTCTGAATTTTGATGCATATTTAAGTCTGGGCAAATTTCTGAACTTGTAAACCAGAAAAAAAAAAAAAATGAATTCCAGAATAGTTGGTTTACTGAAATTGTGAGTTTTATTTTGGGATTAGATTTAGTTACTTCAGGTATATAAACATGTGAAAAATTCATGTGAGAGCAAAAGAGAGTATTATAATAGCGTCTTTACACAGGCAACGAGTTGGTTGATTTGTTTAATAGAAACTAAAATGATGGCTGATTTTCAGGACTTTTGGAATTCATAGCGACTGACCATTTGCTTATTTCAGGATCAGCACCAATTGAAATTTCAGAATTCAAGTCCACATCTTTAATTGGGCCAATCAATCATTTCTTCAATAGGCCTAAGTAGTTCATAGCTACTGCATGGATGCTTCGGTCCACCGAGATAGTTTAGTTTTATTAACTAAATTGATGAGGTAATTTCACTCATAGTCCTTCATTGTTTAATTAATGCATATTATCGTCCTCTGAAAAAATTTCATCCCATAAATATCATTAAACTTTGCCAGTTTGTAACATGAATGTCCTTCCATCCTTTTTTCGTCAGCTTCCCTAACGGAATGCTGACATGGCATATATACTGAGCTTAAAAATTATTTTTTTTGTCACATGGTGCTTCAGCTCATTAACATCTCTCTCTCTTTCTCTCTCTGCGAGTGGAATATGAAGCAATTCCTATCTCACTCTCCCTCTCTCTTTTACTTACCTTATAACGTGATTTTCCTCTTCCTTCACTTCACTCTCATTGTGTACTGACTCTTCATTTCACCATTTCACTATCATAGATCTCTTTTACTTTTGTTGTTGGCAAAAATGGCTTCAAGCAGCTCACAACCTGATATTGTCCAAGATTTTCTCTCTGCATTTGGAACACCATTATGCAAATGTGGACAAGAAGTGCCTTTGAGAACTTCATGGACCGAAAATAATGCAGGTCGGCGCTTTTATGGTTGCCCAAACTATGGGGTGAGTTAATTTACTAATTTTTTTGGTTTTTCGTCATTTTCAATTCCAATCTTCTGATTTTAGGGTTTGATGGGTATATAGATAATTGGTAGATAATGTTTGGGTAATTTTTGGGTTTTAAGGTTTTAGTTATTGAAAATAGTAATTGTTCACCATCTTGGTTGTATGTGTAGACTCCTCGTGGAAGATGCAAATTTTTTATGTGGGTTGACTCTGATTTCCCAGAAAGAGCAAAAATTGTTATTAATGCCCTGCTGAGGAAGGCTGATAGACTGGAAAAGGAAAATAGAGTTCTGAACCAGAACAGGAAAGTGATGAAGATAGGGAAAGTGTTTGCGTGGGGAGTTTTAGTTTGTTTAATAGGTGTGCCTGTAATAAACAGTTTGATGATGGCTAACAAAACACAGTGATGGGTTTTGGGAAAAAAATATTTTATCTTTATGTCGGGGTGGGGGCACATTTTGGTAAGCATTTGGGATTTGGAACCCAAAAAATGTTGGTGTAGGAATTTTGTTGTTATCCAGTTTAGACCATTTATTTTAATGTAATGTTATGTTTAAATTAACAAAATGAGATGCAACAAAAAGTTCAAGTATATTGTATTTGTGTATGTTTTATATTCCCTTAGATGCTGTACATATACATAATGCAGCTCAAAATGCAAATGAACCCAAAAGCAACATGTAAACAGTAATGCAATTAACACTAAGAGCTGCAATGTGTAAATACATCCAAATAACTACATCCATTTTTCATACCAATACCAATAACCACATCCATTTTTTCATATCAATACCAATACTTAATATTGTAAACAAAGTAAATGAATTAAACAAATAGATAAGAAATTAAATTTGAATTTTCAATCCTTCAAATTAACCAAAGATATAATAATCATCCATACACAAAATAATATGATATTCTAATGCTCAAAGCTCTTAAGAACCTAACCTTCATACAATAACAAGCTGAGTATATTTCATATGTAATGAATATACAACTTTACAGCAAAAAATACAGTTGCAAATATACCCTTTAACTTCAAAATACCAAAAAATTAGATTGAAGCTTGGTATTTGACAGTATACATAAAAGGTGCAACTTGACAAAAAAAAAAAAAAATCCCAGGATGCACATCTAACCAATCTTCATTAACCAAAAAAGCTTGATATATGCAGTATTAACAAAATCATAGTTGATATGAACTAAATCCCCTGCTCAGATCCACTCATCCTTGAGGCATGCTTTCTGGACTTTGGTGATCTCTGAAAGGAAACACCAAATCTGTTTGCTTCATCTTCACATATAACATTAGGCTGGCTAGCTTGAGTGAGAATGCTCTGCTGGCTTCCACTCTGACTGTAAGGCAGAGTTTCACTCATATTTGTCTGCCATTGGGATACAATTATAGAAAATTTAATTATATTAGTTGTCTGTCACTTGACTAAAAATATCCAAGTAAACAAACTACAATAAAAATACTAACATACCCTTAGACCACTGTCAAATGCATGGTTAGACTGCATTGGAATTGATGATGCTGCAGCTAGTAGTGGTCCATGCACTACATGTGATCCAGCCTGGTAAAAACAAAAACATGGTTATTAAATAATTAACACAGTGTATTTGAAGCATATATCAGAAACTTTATTGACAATTACATTTGATGATGCACCAATTGATGTCTTCTTGCTTTGTTTATGAGATCTTCTATTATGCCCCAACTCACCACACTGACTGCATTGCACAATAATTAATCCTTTTTTGCTCAATTTTCCTACATTTGGATCACCTCCACTAATAGTTGGCTGTTTCCTTTTATTCTTAGTTGTTGATGCAGAATTAGTAGAGTTCTTGGTTGAGGTATTTTCTATTTCCTCTGCTTCTTTTCTTCTTTTTGTTGGCTTCCGACCTCTTTTCTTTAAAACCACAGGTGGTAGAGTTATAATCATTCTACTACCAGCTTTAGGCCACATAGAATGACCATTGATTGGTTCAATGGTGTGATTATAGACCCTCAATGCAGTATTAATGTGGTATATTTCCTCTGCTTCTTTTCTTCTTTTTGTTGGCTTCCTACCTCTTTTCTTTAAAACCACAGGTGGTAGAGTTATAATCATTCTACCACCAGCTTTAGGCCACATATATTGACCATTGATTGGTTCAATGGTGTGATTATAGACCCTCAATGCAGTATCAATGTGGTATAAGTGGTGCATATAGTTCTCTGGTTGCTCATTCTGGCCAAAAATCACAGCTACACTATGTGGACATGGGATACCTGTTAGATCCCATCATCTGCATGAACAGGTATGCTTCTCTAAGTCCACCACAAATTGATGGCCCTTCCCAAACACTTGCACTCTAGGTGACCCTGTAAACGTAGGGAAGTAATCACTAGAGAGCTCTTTAATTTCAGCAAGTTTCTTCACTATTTTAGGGCACAACACTTTGCCATCCATCTTTGCTTTATGAAACATATTCTTTTTCTTTGCAATTCTCCTCATCAACTGATTCCTTATCATCTCTAGCATTGTGATGATGGGCTTAGTTCTTGCTTCTAAAATGTACCTATTAAAACACTCGCACATATTGTTGAGTAATATATCACACTTTGTGTCTGTTTTGAAGCAAGCTCTACTCTAATTCTCACAAGGCCTAGCCCTAAGCCATTCTCTACACTCAGTTGATTTCTTCTCTACCTCTACAAGGCAATCTTCCAGCCAACTCTTGTAACTTGCTCTGGCACATGCCCACAGCAAGTCTTTGTACACCTTTCCCTTAAATAAACTCCTCATATTAGTCCATAAATGACTGATGCACATTCTATGTTCAGCATGTGGAAACATTTCATGAATAGCACTAAGGAGTCCCTACATATAAAATTACAGCATACATTATTGAATAATAAAAATTGAGTAAGACTGAATTTATCAAGTTTCAAGGATCTATACCTTTTGTCTATCTGACATGAAGGTCCAACAGTGCGAATTCACCATCTCCAAATCCAGCTTCAATAGACTTAGAAACCATCCCCAGTTATCCTTATTTTCTGTTCTAACCACTACATAAGCAATGGGGTAGATGCAATCATTGGGATCTATCCCAACAGTAGATAAAAGTTGGCATCCATACCTACCCTTAAGCCAACATCCATCTAAGCAAATCATAGGTCTACATCCAGACTTGAAGCCAAATTTTAATGCATTTAGGCAAATATACATACCCAGAAACTCACCTTTATCCTCTTTGAACTCAACACTACTCCCAGGATTAGATCTTAAGAGTTCTAATTTGTAATCATGTAACCTAGCATATTGTTGTGCCTCATCACCATTAATTTTTTGTAAAGCAATATCTCTAGCCCTCCATGCTTTCATCCTAGAGATGGTGTATCTAAATTCTTTCGATACCCTAGCAATGATTGAAGTGATTAACCAAGTTGGGTTATCCTTAACCTCATCCAAGTAATGCTTGGCAAGCCATCTAGCAGTCAAATGGAAATTATTATAAACCTTGCCACAACTATGATGTAAATTCACAGTTTTCATTATAAAAGTCAAGTCATTAGGGTCTTTCCTATTCATCTTTAAGGCATATATTCTCCAATCACATGATTCTGTTTTGCATATTACCTCCACCCTAACATTATCATTCTTCCTAAACCACATCTGAAACCTATTTTTAATACCCCAAACCCTAATTGATTCTTTCACTTCTTCTTTATCTTTGAAAACCAGTCCTACCTTAAAAGTGGGATCATCCATATCCCTTTCAGCATTGAACTCAAGGTATCTTTGTCTATCTTCATCATCTGAATCAGATTCAGAATGCAATTCTTCACTCTCAGCATATTTAGACTCATAGTCTGACCCATCAACTCCTTGTCCATCTATGGTTGGATCAATCACATCATCAAATTCTATTCTTCTTCTACCTTTTGGTCTGCTGGTTACTTTGGCTGAAGTGTTGCCATCTTTATTTCTATTATTGTCAGCTAACACATCAATAAGATCTTCATCCATATCCTCCAGAACATAGTCTGGATCAATGAAATTTAGGTCATCTTCTTCTGCATTCAACTGAACTGCTGCTTCAGTAGTAAAATTGGGGTTTTTAACCCCAGCTTCAAGTTCAACTTCAACTTGATGTTGTTCAACTTCAGGCATCTCAGCTTGGTCAAATGCAGCTTGAGGTTGTTCAACTTCAGGTATCTCAAGTTGTTTAGATGCAGCTTGAGGTTTTTCAACTTCAGGCATCTCAGGTCGTTCAGATGCAACTTGAGGTTGTTCAACTTCAGGCATCTCAGCTTGTTCAACTTCTGGTGTGTTAGTTCCAACAGGATCTGCTGTTTCAGCTTGTGACGGCAACATTAAACATGGTCTTCTTCTTTGTTGGCTTGCATTACTAACAGTAGGAGCAACAATTTGTTGGAGTTCATTTAGTTCATCTATTTCTTCAATCACAACAGAAGGTCTTTTCAAGCAACTTTCTGCTTCTTTGAACAATTGCTCATTTGTGAGATGCTCCACATATATGTCCACATCACCAACATCAGATGCATATAAACACATCTCATACAACTCAGCATCACTTGAGATGCATTTCAATCCATCTACATAACATTTGCCAGGCAAACACCACCAGTACTTGAGGTTCCCTTCTACACCATTCCTATACAACATATCATCAATCTCATGTGTAGACATTGTGTCAGGATCACAACTAATCATTTCACACTCTTCCCCTTCAATGTAACTATATTCACCTTTGATCCCATTGAAATGTATTTTGAGATTGAAAGTCCCATCCTTTGCTGTATTTACAATACATATTTACATGTTAATGCACATAAGTCAGTTCAATTGACATTACAAATCACAAAATGCAATCATATGTTGTATAATGCATAAAAATATACCAATATGCAGTTATTGGATTAAAAATGTTGTAATGACCACTTATATACTATTATAACACAGGTTTCTCAGTTCAATTTTTATTGCGCTAATACAATATTCACTTAACTAATTTTGTGTATATAATACGTAGTTTGAAATAATGTCAGGGTTAATGTTAAATTAGGTCAGCAACAAACAAAGATGGGTAATTTATATAGTAAAAACATGCAATACCCACAATTGCTAGTTTTTCCCAGATAGAGACAGATCATAAGACTATTCCATACCTTTTTTCCTTGCTGCCATTGATAGCTTAGGGCCACCATTGCTTTTCACTCTTTTCACCAACACCAAAACCACTTCCTTTCTACCTTTTACACTTTCCAAATCTCACTCAATGCAATCGGTGAATTTCAACGTCAATGGCAAGTGAAGAAATCTTAGGTTTACAATGAATGGTAACAGCGTCAGAGGGAGATTTGTGAAAGTGAAAGGTAAGTTCATATTCATATTCCACTCGCAGAGAGAGAGAGAGATTAATGAGTTGAAGGACCATGTGGCAAAAAAAATAATTTTTAAGCTGAGTATGTATGCCACGTCAGCGTTCTGTTAGGGGAGCTGACGGAAAAAGGATGGAAGGACATTCGAGTTACAAATTGGCAAAGTTCAGTGATATTTGTGGGACGAAATTTTTTTAGAGGACAATAATGTGCATTAGTTAAATAATGAAGGACTATGAGTGAAATTACCTCCTAAACTGATATATCGAATTAAATTTTAGAATATAATTAAATAAATTGAATTTAAATAATTTAAAAATCAAATTGATTTGCATAATTAATCAAATATAATCACCTATATTTCTATAAGATTAACTAACTAATACATTTCACTCCGGTAATTCGGTTAATTTGATATATATATATATATATATATATATAATTTTCGATCGGTTTAGTTATTTTAAATTTTTTAAAAATAAATCAAACCGAGTTATAGAATTAACTGGACTAAACAAATCTAATTAATTTCGATTCGATTATATTAGTTTTTTGTTCACACTGCAGTAGCTCTTTTATTTTATCGTTTGTTAGATAGTCAGAGTTCATCAATGGCATTTATTAAATGCAACCTCAGGCCTGCCGAGTCAAAATTACCTTTTTTTTAAATTAAATTTAGCATTTATTAAAACTCAAATTCGAGATATAATTAAGTTTATTTTTTATAAATTTTTATAGAGGAAGAGGGATTTAAACTTGTACTATAAGAAAAACTAATTTTAGAGACTACAAAATGTAGCTAAATCATGAGTTTTAATTGCTAATTAAAAAAATATAGTCGTTAAATAAAAAAAAAAAAGAAGATTAAAGTGATTTTAGTGCCAACTCTACTAAATATGTAACGGTAATGAGCTATTAACATAATATAGTTTCTAGTTTTCAATTTTTGAATATTTCTTTTCAAAACAATTGTCTAGATTTTTTTAAATTTTTTAATTTAATTTTTTAATATATTAATTATCTTTTCTTTAATACATTTTTTATTTTATTTCAATTTTTAATTATATTTTATGTCTATTTTTCATGAATAATAATAATAATAATAAGCAAAAAAAATAACAAGAAGAAAAAAAAGACGATAGAGGGAGGAAAACTGACAATAATAATAAATTATAATAGAATAATGAAGAGAAATAATAATAGAAAAAAAAAAGAGAGAGACAGAAGTAGAAAAAAAATAATAAAGAAAAAAGAGATAGAAAAAATGATGAAAAAATAAAGATGAAAGAAAAAGAAAATATTAATTATACATAAAGAAAAGAGATGAAGAAAAAAAATGAAAGAGATAAGAAAAAAGAAAAATTATAAAAGAAATATATTAAGTAGAAAATGAAAAAAAAAAAAAAAGATGAAGAATGAAGAAAATAAAAGAGTACAAGAAAGAAAAAATAAAAAGAGGGAGAAAGAGAGATGAGAGTGAAGAAGAAATGAGTTTTTATAAACATTTAAATTTAGTGAAAGACAAGAATCCTTCACCAAATGTAACCATAATCAGGTGGAATTTTTTTTTAAATCAGGTGAAATTTTTTCTAAATCAGCGATCGAAGATTTCATCGCTAATTTATAAAATAAGTGAAAAAATAAAAAAATAGAGTGGGATAATTTTAGTGACGAAATATTCCGTAGTTAAATATAAAATAAGATGAAAAATTATAAATTTTTTATGGAAAATTTTTTTTTAACCTAGTAACAAATAATTTTGTCGTTAAATATAAAATAAGTGAGAAAATGAAGAAATTTTGGTGAAAAGTTAAAACTTAATAATTTAACCTATTGATAATAGTAGCTAAATCAGTCTCTAATTAATTCTTGCTATCAACTTCCATTCTTCAAGCAGTAATTAGTCTCAGATTATCGAATATGTTGTCGTAGTTTTTAATTAACATTGCGATTAAATTTTATTAATTAAATGTAGTGCTATTTTCTTAGTTGCATCTTTAGTGACTATTTAATGCAAAATAATCACTAAAGTTACTTTGATATAGTCACCAATCAATTGCTAATTAGCCATTATAAATATATAGTCTCTAATTTTAGTCACTATTGGTTATACTTTTTTATAGTGTTAACTATATTGCCAAATTGCATATATATATATTTACCATTAAATTATATTTAGTTTGCAATTACTTCAATTTATATCATCGCTATTACTCAATTTTAATGTAATACTTGTATATCAATATATTTTTAGTAGAACTCACTCGTACCATACATTACGATAATTCATTGCTAAATTTTAATGTCGCTTCAACTTAATAGGAAATATTCCCTTTATTTATTTTTCTCACTTCACATTATTGATTATTCCTTTTAATTTGATTTACTTATCTTTTTATTTCTAATGTATGAGAGAGAGTAAAATTGGTATTATTACGAGTTGCGCAAATTTTTTCAAGTGATTCTAATGATAAATATCACGGGATGAATATTAGTTAGGTTTTATGTCAAAAGATTGATAATAAAATTAGTGAAACTTTGTGTATATATATATATATATATATATATATATATATATAAACAAACATATTTATTAAACAGAACATAATTAACAATTCTTAACCTCTTTAAATAAGAAAATTATTACATCCATTACTGAGAAGATATATGAGTGGACAATTGATAAAGACTTGATGTATGAAATTTCAAAATCTCATATTTAATCCTCATAAATTATAAATATTTACGGTATATTTGATAAATCGTAATAAAATATAATGTAATATATTTAAATATATTTTTAATATAAATTTATACTAAAAATACTTTTGATTACAGTATATTATATTTCATTACAATTTATTAAATGATATTTTAATTAATTTGTTAATTTGGGGTAAGATTTTGCACAACAAATATCATTCTTTTTATATTAATATGTAAATGGAAAATTATATCTAGAGAAAAAAAAAAAAAAAAGAAAGGATTATTTCAGCGCTCACACCCTTTCACTGTACAATTTAATTTTGAAAGCCAAAGTGAAATAACGGGTGTTCATTGCAGATTGCACAACACACTATCAAAATTCAACCTCGAAACACATGCTCCTCACCTGACTTTCGATCTACACATTTAATCCAACGGCTAGGACTCCCTTCCGAAATTGCAACCCCACCACTACTCCCTATATGAGCAATATCCAATCCTTGCCCAACAGGCAAAAAGACAGATCTAACGACACGTGTCCCTCTGTCAAGCACCCCATGCCATCTAAACCCAGAAACAGAAACGGAGCTTTGATAAGCGTTCTTGCGTACTAATACGGCGCCTTTATGACTTAACTTAGCAAACCTCAAAAATCTAACAAAATCTCTCCGTTTACTATCCAACACCAGAAAATCCACCGCCGGAAGCCCCGCCATCACCTTTTCCGCTTCCCCTATTATCACCTCCGTCTTCGTCATGCCGGCACCTTGCATGGATTTTAAATACTCTGATCTTGACTTTTCATCCGGGACTATGCATATGTGTCTACCACTCGTGTGAAGGGAAGCAGCAGCTAAGCCGATACTCGTGGCCACTGGACCACCACGGGACCATGATTCCACAATCAACTTCGAGTTCCAGCCGGCTGCCATGGCGGAGAGGAGCTCGGATACGCCGGATTCTTTGAAATTCTGACACTGAAAATAACAAAGTGAATAATTAAGTAATTTGTAGCTAGTGACCAGTTAAATAAAAATAAAAAGAAAATGAAATTAGTTAGTAATTATTAGCGGGCTTACGGATTTAACAGTGTGAATATAAGCTTGAAGAGCAGTGTCTGGAGACCAAACAAGCTTCATTTTTAGGGTTTGGAGGTTGAAGACAGCGAAGGAGGGTGAGAGAGTTAGGCTTTTTAAAAGAATATTTGAGAATTGAGAGAGAGGCTTTGTTGGTTTTCTGCAACCGTTGACATTTGCCCTGGTGCAGAGGCAGTTGGGTTTAATGGCCTCGTGTGGATCATATATTTATATGTATCAAAATAGTAGTACTTATTCATTAAAAAAAATTATTTATTATCAAATTATATATATATATATATATATATATATATATATATTAATATTGAAAATATATTGTTGCAAGTTGCATTACGGTTGAAATATTTTTTAAAAACTAAAAGTTAAAATCCAAACTGACCAAGTGAAATTAATTAATAAATAATGAGTAAAAAATTTAATAATATCCATTTTATTAGTTAAGTTTTGATTTTATTTAGTCAAATTATATATTTTTTTCTTATAAATGGTGCTTTGCTTTATTTTTGAGGTGAAACTACTGTTTTGGAGTTTAATTAATATTAAATATCTTCTTTAATGTTAAGAAATAATTTTTTTGTGAATTTTTTAATCATGAAATAGATAATATATCTATAATTGATGAATTTATTTTTAGGAAATATTATGGATGAATTTACGTGCATATGATGGTATTTATTTATTTATTTTTAATTATCAGAAGTAAAAGTCTAATTTGATCTTGATGTTTTGCTACTTTTACATTTTCAGAAAATATGGCTTGAATTTTTATCTCTTTTTTTTCAACGAGAAATATTGCTTGTATTTATATTCTCATTAAACAAATCTTTGATTTGTGACTTTTCCGAAATATATAGCCCACATTAACTATATATGGAGCCAAAAGTAAAATCCTGCAATTTTAGAGTCTTAAAAATGATTATATAATGCGAATCCAAGTTCAAATATTTCAAATTATGAAAAAATAATCATCGACTTAGCGAGAAATGTTAAAGGAGATGACTACTCTCATTATATAGCATACAATATTATTTTGTCATGTTAGACCTTCCAAATACTACGTCATATAATAATAATAATTATATATACAAATACAACCCATCAATACTAGGTTTAGGTTAAAATTTTGAACTTGATATTGAAAACTGCTGTGACATTATATTATATTATATATTTCAAAAGAATTATTGAATTTCATAAGTAAGCAAGGAGATTTTGCTAAACTTATTATAGTTTAACAAGAAGTTTAATTTTCTTCGTGTAAAGTTTCGAAGAAAAAATAAATTAAAAAAAAAAAAAAAAAAAAGGAAAGATGGATATAGAATTAGTGGGGGCCAAACTCCATGTTGTATTTCTTACTTTCTCCATGCGGAATAACACACAGATAAATGCCAAAAATTTGTATATGATTGGAGGATTTCGGCAATGATGCGTAGGTGTAGCTCCATTCCTACTGTGTAAAAGTTACATCATTTCTTTTTTTTAAATACCTAATTTACGAAGATGAATTAATTTCACCACATTATAATATAAATTATTAATAATGATACGATATATTAACGTAATTACGATACAAACTCATGATTTAAGTAGTAATTTATTATATTTATCTATAAAAGAGTTATTATTTAACATGAAACCATAATTGGATAATTCATAATATAATACGACAGATAAAATTTATCTATTAATTTTTCTTAAATTAGAAAAAATTTAATTATTAAGATGCGTGATATTTTATTCACAATATGAGATAATTTAAAGTTAAATTACTTAAGAACTTTTGTAGAATGTAATATAGTTTTTTTTTTTCCTCTAACGGTAATTTTATTTAAAATATTATTTGATACATGGCATATTTATTCTTTATAGAATAGCATAAATATTTTTTTTTTCTCTGCCTGACATAAGCGGGCGCAGGTAGATAGCCGTTAGCTTTAAATTTATTAAACACAAGAGGCTTACATTTGCAATATTGGTAACGTAGTTGTTGTCAGGTGTAATCCTTATCTTTTTATATGTCTCTACTCTCTGCTTTGTCAAATCTGCTCAATTTTCTTTCCTATTTTTCCAAAAAAAGACAAAAAATTTTAATTTCTTGGCTTTTAAATGTGTATTGCCTTTCTTTTTTTAAAAATGTACTAAAAAATTTCAAATCACATCGTTATTAATTATAAAAATATTCTCAAAATTAATTAATATAATAATAAAATTATTAAAAATTTTTTAATTCATTAAATTTTTATCAATTTTAAATTATATCGCATATTTTAATAATATAAAAAAATAAAAAAATGCAATATACAAAATATTTTTAGCGCTTTTTTTTTTTCAAAAAATAGCTGTAATTTCAATTTTTGGATGTATATATTAAATTTTTATCTTTTGATACTCTCAATTTTGAGCCAAAACCATTTTTTTTTTCAAATATACACATATTATATATTACAAGTTGCAATATTAAGGACACAACTTGCCTTATTGGAGTGACAAACCTATCTAGTTGGTAAGATCAAGTTAAGAATAAACTAGACATAAGATATTATAAGTAAGTCTACGTTTCAAATATCCTTAGTTTATAGTGATGCTTATCTAATTAATTACCTCTTCTCTCCCTAATAAGCATGACACTCTTTTTATACTCTAAAAAAAATCTAGTAGCAATTGATTAAGCGTTTAATTAATCAAATTCCACGGTTCATGAATAGTTTAAGAATAGTCATTTTCTGTGTAATTAAAAAATTTTATATCATAATTAATCATCCATGATCAATCAACAAAATAAATTTAATTAGTTTCCATTCTTAATTATATTTATACCAATAAAGAAAAAATGAGCAATTTTTTATTTATTTATACAATTAAAAATAAATAGTCAACGTCATATTTTATGTTTTTCTTTTAATAAATGTTACATCTAAAATATATTTTGAACAATCACCATTTCTGCAGATATTTTAATTTGGTTGCCGTACATTGAAGTGGTCAAGTTGTACCTTGCAGTACTCTTTCATAATTTAGTCCCATAAATTATGGTAGTATATATATGCAGAGATGATGATAATTTAATTATGACTTTTTCCAAGTCAATGGATTACTACTACTTGCAGTACAAAACATTTCTTTTTAATTAAATCAAATTTTTAAAGGAAAATTTTTGTCCTATACTGATTATATAACTTACCATTAGATCATCTTAATTTATATATACATATAGAAGGATAAGTGTATATTTCAATCAGTTTTTTTTTATCTAATTTCTCACCTTTTTATTTTTTTATTTTTTGGCAAAGCAAACCAATTTATTAATTATAAATTATAATCTTAAGAAAAAATATTCACCCCAATATATTATGTATCATCAGATTCATTGAACTTTGCATATTGCAGCAGGTATAACTTATAATAAGAATTATATACACCGCTTTCAAAGGAATATCACGTTTGTTAGATGCCTGCTACAGTTATAATTCATTCTTTTTTTTTTTTTTTTTTAATTTTACTAAGCTTAGCTGCCCAAATCTAGTTATATTCTGACTTAATTCGTATATAGAAACAAGAAAATGTTTGTTTTATGCTTTCATTTCTAATCTTTTTAATTTATATTTAACTAAGTAATTTTCTTTTTTAATCTTAAAATTCAAAATTAATTAAATAAAGTGATAAGCGAATAGGTTAAATTTTTTTTAAAATTATATTTATATATTTTTAATGTTAGAGAGGAAAAATACTTTACAAATTATATAACAAAAAGTAATTTTCTCTTTAATATTTTTCACTAATTATTTGTGATTATTTGAGATTCGTAAAGTTATATCCATGTTAGTGCTAGTTACGTCTTATATATATATATATATATATATATAAAAGATCATAATAAGTAATTGCTTAGCTTGTCTACCTAACATTGACGGTTACTAATTAATGGTTGATAATTAATTATTTAATTATAAACTTAGAAAATTTTGCCTTCATCCATCTCATATTTGAAAAAGTTAAATAGATATTTAAAACCAAAATCAACATATTACTCATCAAGTAGTATCAAACTTCAAACCATTTTCTTTCAATTATTTTATATTTAATATTACATATATAATATAATATTTATTGTTTTAGATAGGATGATTCACCTGATTAAAAAAAAAAATTCAGTAGAGTATATTGTTTTTTTTTTTTTGTTAGAAGTACAATATTTATTAATTACACAAAAACAGCATTACTTGTATAACATATTCGTATAAGATATTATTATTCGTTTTTCTTTTTCTTTTTTTATTTTTTATTTTCATAAGGTGGTAACCATTATTTTAATATTAATTTACCTACTTATTCACCTTTTTTTTTTAATCTCATAACTTATATTTGATTTTGTACTTTATGCATCGAATAATTAATTTTTAAGATATTTAAAGGATAATAATTTTTTTTATCAGTAAATTTTAATCTGGTTTAATAACTCTACGGTCTTCTCTAATAATGTAACTTACAAGTTTAAATTGTAATAAAAAAATTAATTAATGAAAAAAGACAATTTATTAAAAAATTAAAGAACACAGTTTTTCGCACATCTTATTAGCTAACAATGTGCTCAAGTGATATACGCATCACTACTGAATTTTTTATTTAATAGTATTAAAATTATATTTTAAAGACCGAAAATTTTAGATTATAAGTTTCAATCGGAGAAAAATTAATAATAATAATTAAAAAAAAAAAAAAGGATTGATATAGACTCGTTAGTTAGGAGTATACTGTTAATTCGTATCTATGTTTTTCATCCTAATTAATTTTTTATGTGATGCTATAATATTGGTGTAAAGTATTTATATAAAGAAACAATACACTTATAAAAAAATATTATGATAAACAAAATAATTTCATATTATAATACAATTAATAAATAAAAGATGTGTCAATATAAATAACATTTTCCTCTAGTTTATCAACTAATCGAAATTGATTTACTAACTATCTTTCTCTCATAATCTCCACTTTAACTTAACTAATTCATTTGTTGAATTTTTTATTTAATAATGTAATCGTGTTAATTACTATAATTAAATCATCAATATTCTAAATTTAATTAGAAGCATATGCTATGTGCATGGTTGCGCACTAAGAAGATTGTCGCTTTTTTTTTTTTCTAATGATTAAGAGTATAATAAATAAAATCTTATTTATTTTATACATTAAATACATCTTAAAGCTAAGTACTAACACAAGGTAAAAATTAAAAAAAATTAGAGTAAAAAATATTGCTACTAATAGAAAGGTGATAACA
This sequence comes from Reutealis trisperma, assembly GCA_947687605.1. NCBI lineage: Eukaryota > Viridiplantae > Streptophyta > Magnoliopsida > Malpighiales > Euphorbiaceae > Reutealis > Reutealis trisperma. The sequence continues at coordinate 1,773,478 of CANTUT010000033.1, read as the reverse complement.
TTTTTGAGGCATTTCAAAAAGAAAAAAAGTGATAATAATTTAAATTTTAAAGTTATATCATCTCAAATTATAATTACTATTTATATATTTTAAAAAAGGATGATGATAGTGTAAGAGTGAAAATTGTTATAACTAGAGTAATTAATTTTCTTAATTTAAAAATTGACACAATTACGTATCCTTTTATCAGCTTCTAAAAGTAATTTTCTTTTATGTTTATTAAAATAAAATCACTAACATTTTTATCAAACTAAATTCCATATAAAGAAATATTTTATTTTTTTAAAATGGAATATTTGATTCTTAAAATTCAATAAATTTTATTTATATTTTTATCTTAATTTTAGTTTTTAAAAAATTTATGTCTAATTGGTATCCATTAAACAAAAAAAAAAAATCATATATATCGATTTAGTTATAATTTATTTATTTTTGATGATTAATCAATAAATTTATTAAATAGTGATACCAATAACCTTACCCAAATCACTAATGAAAAAGATATTTCATATTTTGATATATTCAAGATGTAATAAAAAATGAATAGTTCACTTCATATAAGTATAAATTATTAATTTTACATAATATTACAAGAATAATATTGTAAGTTATAAAAAATTAAGAATAAATAAAAATAAGGACCAAATAAAAAAAGAAATTAAAATCAAGTTTTCATCAATACTTACATGCAAGCGAAGATTTTTTTCGAGAAATTATTATTTTTTGTTGGATCCTAATAAAAATATAATATATTCATGTTTGTTATAATTTTTTAATAACAATTGAGTTTTTTTTATTTTTCTTTAAAGGAAAGAATATTTTTATATATGAAAAACATTGCGAAATAAAATTATAATAATATAATTTATGATAACAATAAAAATACAATAATATAATTTATAAAAAAATATTAAAAAAAGACATAGAAGGAAAGCACATTTGAAGCTAATAAAAAGGTATCTATGTTAATTTATAAATTCAGAAAGTTAATTTCTCTTACCATAATAATTCTTACCCATTCTTTAAAAAATTATTATAATATATAGTATTTGAATATCAACATTTATATATGTTATATTTTTAACTGGGCTTAATCTTGGCCCATGTTTGGTTCGGTCCAAAAGTTAAGCCCTTCCGTTTGGAACCCATAGAGCCTCTTAAATTATGTAGCGACACGTGGCTTAACGTTGGACCACCGTTAAACCCTATCTCCTGCAATGGTCATCCGTTTTAACGATTGAAGGAAAATATTCTCGAGTGAAAAAAGGATTCGAGGAATTAAATATCAAAGAAAAACTTGAATTGATGCTTGTCTGTGCCAATTTAAACCAACAGCCATGGAATTCGCCACTCTCAGCTCTAATTCTGTTGCAAAAATGCAAGACTTTAAACGACATAAATCAAATCCATGCAAGAATGATAACAACTGGTATTGTAAATTACACTTGTCTGACCACCAAAATCATTCTCTCCCTCTCTTCTTCACCACATGCTCCCCTCAGAGAATTTGCTCGCTGCATCTTCTTTGCGCATCATGCTTCTATGGTAGAAACAGAAGAAGAGGACCCTTTTCTCTGGAATGCTATAATTAAAACGTACTCTCATGGAGATGACCCAATACAGGCGTTGGTAATTTTCTCTCTGATGCTTGAGAATGGGGTTTCTGTTGATAAGTTTTCATTGTCCTTGGTTTTGAAGGCATGTTCTCGAGTTGGTTTGGTTAAGGAAGGAATGCAGATTCATGGGTTATTGAAAAAAATGGAATTTGGGTCGGATGTGTTTTTGCGAAATTGTTTGATGGCACTGTATATAAGATGCCGGTGCCTTGAGCATGCACGTCAAGTGTTTGATACAATGCCATCGAGGGACTCTGTTTCGTATAATACAATGATAGATGGTTATGTCAAGCGTGGTGAAATTGACCTGGCACGTGAATTGTTTGAGCTCATGCCGACAGAGGAGAGGAATTTGATATCTTGGAATTCTTTAATAAGTGGGTATTTGCAGTCAGAAAATGGGCTCGAGCTTGCTTGGGAGTTGTTTGAGAAAATGCCTGAGAGAGACCTGATTTCTTGGAACTCCATGATTGATGGGTGTGCGAAATGTAGGAGGATGGAAGATGCTCAGGCTTTGTTTGATACGATGCCAGAAAAGGATATGGTCAGCTGGGCTAACATTATTGATGGATATGCAAAACTAGGCTGTATCAATATTGCTAAAAGTTATTTTGATGACATGCCTGAAAGAGATGTTGTTGTGTGTAATGTCATGATGAGTGGGTACGTACAAAATGGTTATTGCATGGAAGCTTTAGATATCTTCTATGATATGCAAACTGAGAGTAATTTGTCTCCTGATAATGCCACATTGTTGATTGCTCTTTCTGCAATTGCCCAATTAGGGTACACTGAAAAAGGCATAGCAATACATTGCTATCTAAAGGAAAATGGATTTTCCCTGGAGCAGAAACTTGGCGTTGCCCTGATTGACATGTATTCTAAGTGTGGCAGCATAGAGAATGCCATATTGGTCTTTGAGAGCATAAAAGAAAAAACTGTAGATCATTGGAATACTATGATTAGTGGGTTGGCCATTCATGGCTTGGGTGAATTAGCTTTTGATTTGCTCTTGGAGATGGAGAGGATGCGCATCAAACCGGATGATATAACATTTATTGGATTGTTAAATGCTTGTGGCCATGCTGGCTTGATGAAGGAAGGCATGGTGTGCTTTGAGCTTATGAGAAGAGTTTACAAAGTGGGGCCAAAACTGCAACATTATGGATGTATGGTTGACATCCTCAGCCGAGCAGGGCACATAAAAGAAGCCAGAAAATTTGTGGAGGAAATGCCAATTAAACCGAATGATGTGATTTGGAGGACTTTGGCTAGTGCTTGTAAGGCTCATGAAAGCTTTAGCATTGGAGAACCTTTAGCTGAATATCTAATAAAGCTAGATGCTTCTAATTCGAGTTCTTATGTGCTTCTATCTAACATGTATGCTGGTCTTCATATGTGGAACGACGTTAATAGGGTTAGGACAATGATGAAAGAAAGAAACTTGAAGAAAATTCCTGGTTGCAGTTGGATTGAACTAGAGGGTAATGTTCATGAGTTCTCTGTGCAAGACAAGTCGCATCCTCAAGTAACAGAGATCTATTCTTTGCTGAATAGTGTGTCCATGGCCAAGTCAGAGGTCACGAATTATCACTGGAAATTATGATTGCCTTAAAAGCATCATGCCTAGCTGTGGATGAGTGAATTTGTTATGCAATCTGTGTAGAAAGAGTCCTCATCTTAAGTGTTCCGCAATATGGTTTTAAAACTGGATTAAGTTGAGATATCGCCATTTCCTGGTAAAATGTTAAAATAAGTGTTTATAGTTTATGTTTTGTATATTTACATTATTGACAATGAAGTTATCTTTTGATCTCGTCTCTGCTCCAGTTTTATTTAAATTCATGTTTCCTATTGGTTTGAGCCGACAACTCACTTGGAGCATCCCAAACAATACACTCTATTTTATTCCCTATTATACTATAAATAATTCTACTTCTCATTTTAATTTATCTCAAAAAATATGCACACTCCAATGATATTATCTATTTCACTCTCTATTTCGTTTTTTATTAATAAATCTACAATTCTTTTTCTTTATACATAAATTTATAATTTCATTTCCTTTACACTACATAAAATTTTTGTGGTTAAAAAAAATCTTTTTAAAAATATTATAACAAATTATTAATATTATTTTATTTTTTGGCAAAAAAATATAATCTTTTTAAAAATATTATTATTATTACTAAATAAAATTTTTGCTACTAAAAAAGAATAATTTAATTTAAAATATTGTAAAATAATATTTTAATAATAATATACTAATTTAATAATAATAAATTTTTGATTAATTATAATAATTTAAAAAAATAAAAAACAGAAAATATTAAAATATTAATATATGGAGTCAATCTCACTCTTCACATTTGAGAAAGAAAAATTATTTCTTAAAAAATTTAGAAAAGAATGATAAGATAGAGAGTTTGTTGAAAAATGAATAGTAGAATATAACTCTTTATTTTTTAAGGAATAAGGCATTTAGAGAGTCTCTTAAAACTAGCCTTACCGTATATTTTCTAAGTCATCTATTATGATATTTTAGCATAATTTTTTGGAAGCCGCAGGTTACAGTAGAAAATTCATTGATGGACCAAGCGGGTTCACGTTCAATGAACGTTTCTTTCTTGAAATTTACTTGGTTTCTTGCTGTGGTAAGACTGAGAATAGCCATGATATATTTTACCGTTTAAACACTTCAATCTAGGGAAGAAAAGACAAAGACGACGAGGACAAGAAATATTCACAGGCTAGAGAAAAAGTAATAAAAAAGCCAACGTTCTGTCTCGAGAGAGAGCCTTTTTGTTGTTTAGATAGATGTAGGTATAGCATATGCCATATTGGACCCGTCTCTGCTAAATTCTATGGGAGAGATGCATTTAGTCAAATGGGCCATTTTACAGAAGCTATTTTATCCATTTATTGGTTGGCCATTTCTGGTACCTTAACAATTTCCAGAGAATCACATGTTGAGTTCTGCTACATGTTGAATACATTGTGGACTTACAGGTATTGGCGTATATATTAGCAAATTGTGGATAGCAATGGTACCTTGCAAAGCAGAATTCAAGGTGTAGAAGAGCCCTAAATATTTGACAGCACAAATAATTAGGTATCTATCCATCAGACTATCAGCCCAACAACCACATGAGAGCTTTACTAGCAAATGCACTCTCTCTCTTATTTATTTATTTATTTTTTTAAAATCTTTATCTGCTACCACATGGCGAATTGAATAGGGTAAGCATAATCTCTAACAAAACTACATTAAGATCATCATTGCCTAAATTCAGTTCATTACAACTCCCTACAAAGTACAAAATACAATAAACCAGTACAAAACATGACGTTTACAGCTTCTTACAGTCCTTGAGGAAGGACACTGCAGTTAGACAAATATTAGTAACTGAGCTTCGATATCAGCTAGTAGTCAGTTAAGGATCAATGTCTTGCCTCTTGTTGTTGGAAAATTTAGGCGAAATGTCCATGATTCTGAATATATGTCAAGGAGTGACTCTAAATCCACTTAGTTCTTGCAACACAATTTCCATGGTTGGCCTGTGATTAGGAGATTCATGAGTGCAAAGTAGAGCTAATCTCCCAAGTTTGGCCGCCTCTGATTCGGGGAACTTTCTCTCAAGATTTGTATCAATAAAGTCTTCAACCTTGCATGATTCCACAGCATGGCGAGTCAATGGGGTGACATTACGTTTTCCACTGAGGATTTGTAGTATAATCATACCAAATGCATAAACGTCACTCTTCTCAGTGAAACGGCCTGTAGTTGTGTACTCAGGAGCCAAGTATCCCATGGCAGCACTAGCTTTTAGCATAGAGAATATAATGTCATCTGCAAGAATTTTATGCAGGCCAGAATCTGAGAGCAATGGATTATACCGTCTGTCAATGAGAACTTTCTCAGCTGATATATTCTGGTGAAATAGAGCAGGTTTATTTCCTTTATTCGCGTGCAAATACACAATACCTGGTTAGGAAGGAAAAAAAATTCAGTCACCACAAGAACAAGATACTTCTTAAGTTATTTCCTTTGATTTTACTAAGATCACGCTATCATTCAGAAATTACTGAAATGACCACTATAATGGTTAATAACAGGATGAAGATGATGCTAACGGTAATGGGACAGCAGCTTGCGCAAAAACATACTGTTCTTCAACTAGCTGTGAAACTATCCAAATGATCACTATCAGAGGATATTGTACGATTGATTTCATTAACTATTTGACTATCCTATTTCTCTGTTGTTTGCAAATGCATCTAAAACTCTCCCACAAAATAAAACCCATGAGAAGACAAAATGGCTTAGCAATTCTGAAAATTTAGCACAAATACATCAAAGCTAAAGAAACATCCTCAAAAAAATGAAGGGAAAAGCTGGCAAAAAATACTGTAACTTCAATGGGCGAGCAGATATACTAACCTTTGGCAATACCATTTATGATAGATATTCTGGTGGACCACTCAAGAACTCTCCCGCTGCCCTCTTTTACATCAAGATACTGCAACAGATTTCCATTTGGGACAAAATCATAAATGAGAAAACACTCCCCCCTTCCTTTTGAACAGCAAAAGCCTCTTAACCTCAACAAATTTTCATGCTTCAATGAGGTCAGAATCTTTAACCCCTTCAGAAAGTCAGCTTCATCAGATTTGCAACTTGTTTTGGTGATGCACTTTACAACAACAACTGACCCGTCTCTCAGGATTCCCTTGTAGGCAGATGAGAAATTACTCTTCCCCAACAAATTCACATCAGAGAAACATTGAGTCGCTCGTTCCACCTCTTCTAAATTGAACATGAAGCTCTCAAGAAATTCTTGAGAAAGTCCATTTTTGTTCTGGCATATGGCCAAGGGATCCCACCCATTGGAATACTCTAGGCTTATGAGTGGAGAGGCACTCTTCCTGTAAACCTCCTTGACTTGGTCTGTACTAAGCCTGCCATCTGTAGTGTCTAAAGCACTTCCAATTTTCTGTTTTCGTCGACGGTACCATGAAAATGTGAAAAGTCCAGTAAATGTTAATACAATGAATACTCCAATTACACCAAATACAACACCATATTGTAGGTTTTTGGATGAATTTGAACAGTGAGTTTGGCTGCAATTAGAAGGCAAGTATGCAGATTCGGGGATATCCCTTTGCAAAGGACCATTAGGGTTGGAAGGTTCAGGTCTGTTTGGGTTGAGATGACCAGAAGCTGTACACGTTTCCAAGTTAGGAAACCCAACTCCACATAAGTCAGGGTTGTTGTCATATTGGAATCCACTATTCAGCCTCTTCAGAGCTTCATTGTTCATCGAGGAAAATAAAAGAGGTAAAATCAAAACTCAATTCCATCTCAGTTTTCCTGACATCGAAACATACATAAAGGAAAGCATATGCAAGGATAATTTCATAACTTGAGAAACCATATTACCTGGAGGTACATTCCCAGAGAGACTGTTGTTACGGATGTCAAAAACTTGTAGCATAGGAGCATCAGCTAATTTTACTGGTACAGAACCAAAAAGGCCATTAAAGCTCAAATCCAACCTTGTTAACAGCCCTAAATCCCCCAAACTTGCAGGAATTGCACTAGTTAGCTGATTATATTGTAGAGCAAGGACATTAAGCTTCTTCAGAGATCCCAGTTGTGTTGGTATACTACCAGTCAACTTATTGTAACAAAGCTGCAAAACTGCAAAAAAAGAGATCCATACTGAGGCTCAGAGGTAAAAATTTTCCCATTTGGCTGCAGTTCTAGCCTTAAACATGACTCGGTTGCTCCCGCTGTTAGAACAAAGACCCTACCGTGCTTATCTTAAAAATTATATGGAAATAAAAAGAACTATTCAGGTAATCATTCAGGTGTTGATGAAGGGAGAAACTGAAATGTTGTCGAGCCTTGAGCGTAAGTAATGAATTACCCAGTGTCTGTACTCTGTAATTAATGTGAGAGTTTCTTTTAGCCACAAGCTAATTATTGTACACAAGCATACAAAAATAATAAAGTCGAAATTTTGGCCTTTTCAGGATCAGCTGTTCAATTTTTGAAATACCCAGTCCAAAAATAGACTAGAAAACTAAGACATTAATCATGAAGAAAATTATCAATTATAGCATTTCAACCAAACCATCCAATGTACCATAGCTCTCTCTCTCTCACACGCAAAACAGAGATGCGAATACTAAGACTCGGGACAAAAGAACGTTTTATAAAACTCTTGGACTCCCGCAAAGAAGCCAAAAGCGTAAATTGCTGTATTATTCTACAAAAATTTAACAACTGACCTTGAAGATTAGACATGTTGCCAATCTGAGGCGGAATCTGTCCAGACAGATTATTGACATTTAGATACAAATCAAGTAGTTGAGTCAGCTCAGCAATCTCCTTGGGTATCTCTCCACTCAGTGCATTGAAATGCAGATACAAACCAGTCAAGCTCTTAAGCCCACCTACAGCCGCAGGTATCTGGCCAGAAAGACCCTTCCCCTGAAGAGAAATATTAGCAACAAGGCCTTGCTCATTGCAAGCCACGCCCTCAAAAGACCCATCACAAGGGTCAGTGTTGGGTTTCCAGGAAGTCAAGAACCGGTTATGCGGGTCGAGGGAGGCCTTGATTTGAAGGAGGAGTTGGAGTTCTTCAGGTAAAGAGGAAGTTGGTGAAAGTAACAGGAAGAGAGTGAGCAGGTAAAAGGTGAGATTGTGCATGTTTGGCTAGTAGGAAAACGGAGGAAAAAGAGAAGGAAAGTGAGGGAAAATGTGTGATAACTGAAAATTTTTAGAAGTTAAAAAAGGTGAAAAGGGATTCAAATCTTAGTTCAGTGGTAACTAGAAAGTGTTGAACTAAATGGTCTCGTAAACTCTTTCTGCAATTCTTTATGAGCAACAATTTGAAACGATGATGGGCCCCGATTTTATAGACGATTGATTCTACTTTCTGATTTTTTCTAAGTTCTCCTGACCGTTTGATGGATCTCCTCCAATGACTGATGAGGGATGAAAAACGCTCCAGCACAATCAGCTCTAGAGTAAATCTAATATTTTTCTTTTTCTAATTTTGAGTTGAAACTTATAATTTCATTGCTATAATTGTTAGGTGTAAATAATTTTTTTTATCATTAATTTTATCAATAATGGTCATTTTGGCATTGAATTTGACAAAAGTATTGTTCAACAAAATTTTTTATATTTTAAAAAAAAATTATTTTTAAATAAAAATAAATAAATTAATATTTTTTCCATAAACGGATTTAAAAAAACAATCTATAGAAAATAATAAAAATCAATCAATTAAATTAAAAAAATTTTAAAACACTTTTTTAACGTCTAACAGTAATTCCAAACACACTAAATATATTTGGTAAGTCGTAATAAAATGTAAAATAATGTAATCAAATATATTTTTAATATATATTTACACTGAAAATATATTTAATTATATGACAATGCATGTCATTACAATCTAACAAGCAGTACTTAAGTTTTCACGTTACTTTTAAATAATTTTACTATTTTTATTATTAATTATATGTAAATAATTTCACAATTTTGGAAACTACTTAAAAAACTATTGAGTTTCTATTTTTTAAGTGTTATAATAATTAAAAAGTTTTGAATTTAAATTTTAATCTAAATCAATTCAAATTTATTTTTTTTAATACATCAAAAAATTAAATAATTTTTTTTTAACTTAAAGATTGAATTTTATGAGTCCATCTAAAAAATAATTGTATCAAAATATATATATATATATATATATATATATATATATATATATAGTATTGGAGAGGGGAATAATGTTATGTAGAAAAATATATATTTATTGCGAGACTATATTTCGGTGTATATAATTTTCCTATTTGTATAGTAGATCTAATCTAACACAGCTTTATTTTAAGTAATCATAATGTGGAGTCTACTTTTGTATATTTCATTACCAAGTGATAATTAATTTGTCTAATTCAAAATTCCATCTGGTTGCAATTCAAAATAAATAAATAAATAAATAATATTTCACGAGGTTGCGTGGGTGGACCAATAATAATATTAGGTACGCTTCAGAAATTTCAAAATTCCTATAGTTTAGGATAAGAATCTAGCTAGAAACTTTCTTATAATTTAACAAAATCAAATTTTTATTAAATTAAATTGTATAAAAAATTTGTATTTAATAAAAGATTGAATAATTCATATGCTTAATAACAGTATTATTAGTTATTAATTGGTAATTTGGTGGTTAATTAAATGTACATATTTTCATTTAAAATATTCATTCTTTTTAATAATTTTTCCAAGCTAATATAAATAATACTCCATTCGTTTTTAAATAGATGTCGTTTAAAATTTTTGCACAAGAATTAAGAATGTATTAAATAACCATTAAATAGACTATATTACCCTTAAGGATGTGTTAAATAACTATTAAAATATAAGAATTGAAGTTATGACTGATTTGAAAAATAACAAATAAAAAAATAATTTGAAACAAAAAATTAATGTATACATTAAGTAATAAGAAACAAAATTAAAATTTTAAAACGTCATCTATTAAGGAACAAAGAGAGTAGTATGTTATAAATTGTGGGCAACTTATAGCCTTTAGTAATTTTAAGTTGACATATTGCCTTTATTTCCTTTAATCATTTATAGAATTTTCTAAAATTAATTAGAAGTATTTTTTTTTAGCCAAATAAATAAACTAATTAGAAGTATACTATAATGAAATAATATTTATTTAATGCACTGAACCACATGATGATAGGTTCAATCATTTTTGCATTGAAATTCAAGTTTGTCTAGGTTAGAATTTAAGCATTTATTACTTTATATTACAGTAAGTGTGATTAATTTTCTTTCTAATTGATGACTAGGAAACACTTTTTTGAACCAAAACTAACAAATATTATTGCAAATCAGAATTTAAAGCATTAAAAAGAAAATAAGAAGATTACTCTTCCAAATATGAATATCAGACCAAGAAACAGAGACTCTTGCTAAGTAACGAGTCACCTGATTCGCTAACTTCCTTATAAAAGATATCTTACTATTTCTAATTTCCTTTAGAAACATGTTAGTGCAATAATTTCCAATTCTGAAAAAAATGCTCATAGGTCATAAAGGTCCAAGCACCTTGTCCTAGTAGCTTAAATTACAAATAAACATGATAATATTATTACAAAGTGTGAACAAGACTAAGAAAAATAAAAAAAAAAAAAAAAAAAAAAAAGAAGAGAAATTTTGGTTAGAAGATTGTCATTTTCAAAAGGAATATCATGCCAACCTTTGAAAAAAATATCAAAACAGAAGATGGATCTTGTTTGGTGCTTTCCATAGCTCTCGACGTTTGGCTGTAATGGAAAAGGATGGGTTGGCCCATAATTGGGAGAGATTCTGCTGACACTACAGTTACATTGAATAGAAAGAAAAAGGCAAGGGTAGGTAGAATAGTAGCATAAGAAAATTCAGTGCTCAACTGCTGGTTCATTATTTATAAATTTCTAATCATGGGTTTTTCTTTTTAAATTTGGTTATCCCTGCAATTCAAATTTAAAATATTAGGGATCTAAAAATAATTTTTATACCATTAAATAACAATTTTATTAATTTAAAAAATTAGCTCTTTTTCTTATTAGTTATAATTCATTTTTTACTATCAGATCATAAATGAATACATTTTTTCATTTAAAATTCTTTAATCCCATTGATAATGGGTCTATCTTTAATAATAAAGTAGATTTAGTATGATATATGAAAATTAACTGTGAATTAGAACCAAAAAAAAAATAATTGTGTTTTCTATCTTTAGGACTTTTATCTAGGTTAATCTCAATGGCTACAGCCGTTAAAGGGGATATCCTTTTGTTTGCTCTTTTTCTTTGTTTTTTCTTTCTTGTTGGATTATGTTGCTGGATTCTCTTTTAACAGAGGCCATTTTAATACCTGCTCAGATCATGTTTGCTTTTTTTGGCTCAAATCGTCTCTTTTGGAGCTGGTTGAATTAAAATGAAGTCATTGTTTTGATTTTCGTCTCAGTCTAGTTCTCATATCTCATGGTTTGAGCTTCTTTTTGTTGCATCTGACCATGGGTCTCAGGTCTAGAACCCTTGACAATGGAGGGAAGGCTCTCAAGCGATGGCCTTTCAGTTGGTGGGGCTTTGATGCTTATCAAGGAAACTTTGCTATCATTTTAAAGCAGTGATGGATTGGTGTAGCAAATCAGTATAAAGCTCTCTGGGTATTGTCCAGCCACCAAGTCCCTTCTGGTGGTGGTTCTATTCATTGTGCTTAGCCGTCCACAGTGAAAATGGTATTTTCGATGGAGGCTTCTGGAGGTGGTTTGATGGGCCAGGGTTTGAGTGGTTTGTAGTTGGTTTAATTGGCCTGTGGCCGTTGGTTAATACAGACTGTAGCTTGTTTTATTAGATTTCAAGTGCTTCTTGTTATACTTAAAGGGTTGTTTGTATGGGACTATGATCTCTATTTTTATTAGATTTTACTTTTGGACTTCCTCATGTCATGCATGGTTGCGTTTGATTGGCAAAATAAGATAATTAAGAACTAAATAAAGCAAAATATTATAATATAAGATATAATAAAATTTTATTCTATTTAGTATTTGAAATAATTAAAATTAAGACTGGATATGTTATAAAATGATAATAATATTCATATGAACTAAATATTTAAATTTTTAATAAAAATTAGTCTAATAAATATTTAAAAATGCTAAAAATCAAAATATTTTAATGTATTAAATATTTATATATACTATTTAATGAATAAACACATTAAATTATAAAAATATCAAATATTTATTATCAAACATAATATTTTTAAATAAAATATAAATAATTATAAGAAATTAGAAATAAAATATAAAAATAAAAAATTGATTAATAATCATTAAATAAAAAAATTAAAAATAAAATATACATATTTATTCTATTATTTGGTTTAAGATATTTTACAAAAAAGAATTTTGCAAGCCTATTAAAAAAATATTTTCATTTTATATTTAATAACTGAGCATTACAAAAAGTTATTTAAAAGGAAAAAAATTATTCATTCTACATAATTATAATAAAAAAAAATTCATAAAAAAATATGAAAAAGGAAATAAAACTAAAAAAATAAGTTAAAACATAAAACTAAAAAAATAAGTTTGTATGTTGTAAGGATAATTTTGGAAATAGAGTATTAAATTTCAATTTTTAATGAGTGATAAATTTGTACTTTTTATATATGAATGACTCAAATTGAGTGGTAGAATTGAATAAAATTTAATTTTTATCAAGTTATTATAATACTAAAAATTTGCTAAACGTTAAATTAAGTATTTTAGTATTATCCTATTCAGTTTTTAGGTGTCAATGAAACGTAACCTATTAGTATTATACTGATTTGGATTCAACACTCTCCTTAATACTAACACATTCTCTTTTCAGGACAATTTTTTTTTTTTTTTTTTTTGTTTTTTTGCTATAGTTTTGATTGAATTATTGGAGGGGGAAAGATTTGAATTCTGCCACAAAATGTGTCAGTTGATGACTCCTCTTTTTATATCTCACTCCACGTAATACATATATACGTTAATATGAATGATATATATATATATATATATATTCTCTGCAAAATATTTGGGCTGAGGACATACAAAAATTCAAACATGCATGAGAGGTAGATATCATAGCTATTAATTGTAGATTAATTGCATTTTGCATGAAGAATAGTATTTTATACTTTATGTGCACCGATTAATTAAAGGAGGAGCCATGCATTATCTCCCAGATTTAGGACAGTGGCCCCATATCAATGTCCCTTGAGTGGCATGAACACTCTCCATTATGGAGCATGGACCCATTGTCGTGCTCCATGTGAACCTAAAATTCGTGTTTTATTTGTCTCCAATTCTCAAGGAAATAGGACCCAATGCCCTCTAATCACAGCTCGTGAAACAATTATTCCAAAACATATTAGTAATTATCAAAAGGACAAATTTTGTAGTTAATTTCACCAGCTGTCCGTGACCATCTCATGGGTAATTAAAGATTATTAGTGTGTATTTAGCATTGTGATTAGACTGCATTTACTAAATTACATTTATTTTATTTAGAATTTATAAAATTATAATTTGAGAGAAACCAAATGGTTTATAAAATGTTAGAAAAGTTTTAAAGAATTAGAAGAAATTATTAAAAATCAATTTTTAAAAGTAACTCCAAATTCAATTTCAAATTTTATCTTTATAATTATACTTATTGATAACAGTGATTTAAAAATCGAACCGATCAGGCCATTGGTTTGTGGTTTAACTAATTCAATAAGTTGAAACGGTGGTTCGACTAGTTATTAAAAAATATCTTAATTATTTTTTTTATTTTTTAGTTATTTTATTAAATATTTCCATTAATAACGGTCAAACCGCTCAAAAATTGACCCAAAATTGATTAACTAAAATTTCAATTTTTCAGCGAATCAAACTGGACTGGCCAACAATTTTCAATTGAACCAACTGGTTCGATCTAATTTTTAAAATAATAATTGATAAATTAGATTCAATTTCCAAAAGTTTGATTCATTAGACATGTAGTTATTTTTTATAAGTTGAAATTTACAATTCAACTTAATTACCAAGAAGTCAAATATATTATTATTACTTTATTAATAGTCCAAAAACTAGTTTTTTTTTTTTTGTCTGTGAGAGGGTTTATTGGACTATAGGCTACACATCAGGAATAACCATTCATTTATACTAGCTATAAAGGCAAAATCTCACTAAAAAGAGAAAAGAGCTTAAATCCATAATCTTTTATTGTCAAAAGAAAAAACTTTTACCACTTGAACCAGCCATTTTCTTTTTTTATCCTAATTATTTTTTATATTATCATCATCACTAGCTAATTTATATTTGACAATCAATAATTTTTAACGGATTTCATATACCAAATTTTCCTTACCTACCATAGAAAACAACTTAATTAAAGATTTGACTATTCATGATTGAAGTTGTGACTTGTGCCTCTAATGGGAAAATCATACCTTTTTATGATTCCAAATCTAATTAATATATATAGTCACAAAAAAAAAAAAAAAAAAAATCATTGAAAGGTCTCTTTTTAGCTCTCTGGTGTGAAGAAAACTGAACTAGGGCCTCATAATCCTTGCTGGATTGCTCATTTGATTTTGCTCTTATTGGAAAGGATACCTCTCTCATTTCAATCTTTTCAGCTTTTACAGCTACCCTTTTATTGCCCTGGGCCTGGACCTTCTGTGTCCACTAAAGAATAAGATCCTCACTGGTTAAAAGCAGTGGGTTTGATACTTGGATTCTTTATTACAAACTGAACGCATGAGAGAGACAAAATGCACTTTAAAATTTTGTACTATATTGAAATAATACATCCAACTATGTACCTATGTTGAGCAGATATAATGTTATTTGACAAATACATATCTTTATTCTTTATCTTCACTTTTCACATTCCCAGCCACTCTCTCTCTTTATTTATTTTTTATGCTTCAACATTTCAAAAATCAAAACTTTAATTGCATTTGGTACGCCGTAATGAAATTAAATATAATGTAATATAATTAAATGATTTTCTAATATAAATTCATATTAAAAATTTATTTAATTATATTTTATTACTGTTTACTAAACACACCTTACTATATGAGGTATGATGAATACACAGGAAATTACTTAATTATTCTTATAATTTTTTTTTAATTAGATTCCAATTAAATGGGGTTTAAACTCACAATCTTGTGGGCATAAAAATAATTATAGTATCATTAAGTAATTTAGTTTTAAGATGTTTGTGTGTGTGTGTATATATATATATATATATGGCATAAAAATAATTATAGTATCATTAAGTAATTTAGTTTTAAGATGTGTGCGTGTGTGTATATATATATATGTATATATGTATGTATCGTTCTTGGTGATGCACAAATCAAATATATGCCCATCTATCAACTAAGTAATTCCCCTCTTATTTCATTGTGATTTTCATTATTTTATTAGTAAGTCAGCTGAAAAAGCTTTGCTGTAAAGGAATTTGATGAGAAAAAGCTAAAAATTGCGAGTTTTTGAGTAATTGAAGGGTTGTATGCTTTATTCACTCATTCATTATTACACTTTTCCAAGCTCTTTCAAGTTTCAAAAGATAAATAATTAAAAATATCAAACAATTTTCACATTTTGCTAAAAGCTGCAGCCTACATTTTCCCTTTGTAGTGCCTTTGGCCAAAAAAAAAAAAATAAAATAAAATTGTAGGTCGAGCAATTGAGGGTAAGAAATCCATCTCTTGCTCATTCTAATATCTCTTTCTTAGACTAACATCAAATATGATAAATAAAATTAAAATCAGATTAATTTCCACTCTAAGCATTAGCAGAGCACTTAGCTGCAGTTGGGATTAACTCAACTCAACTTGCTACAGGTGGTATTTAATTGGGCCTGTGTAAATCAATCGGGCAATTTCAGGCCTAAATTATACTAACTCCGGCCCAAAGACTTTTACCAGTGCTACATGTAGGCTGTAACGTGCAAACGGCTTTTTCACCAATGGAATGCTTACAGTTAACCATTAGCACCATCATCGCATTATAGCTTGTGGTTCTCCATGTGGATTTCTTCTTGCAGCTGCTGCAGGATTCGATTTCTAAGCTGCTTCCGTGCCTTTCTCACTCCTAGTCTTACCAGAAGTAGTGTGTCTTCTCTGTTTTTACTCGCGGAGTCTCCTGCCTTCAATTCTATAGATAAGGCAAAGAACATGAGCTCTTCTTTCTCTTCATTTGCCCATTCCAATCGAAGGTATTTTTACATTTCTTTTCCTCTATTTTTTTTTTCTTTTAAATCTCTTGAGAGAATACGTAATTGCACCTTTTTTTTTTTGGCTAGTAAAAGAGGAAGTTTGGATATGAAAAATGATAGAGAAAGATCAAGGGGTCGTGGTGGTGGAGGAGGCAAGGATAAAATTGATGCTCTTGGAAGACTCTTGTAAGCGCGATTGCGATTTTAATTTTGCGACGTTGTTGTTACTCTAGTTGGAAAATTTTTTTTGGGGTGCTTAATTTTGATGTTTTCCTATGGAAAGTCTATTCATTGCATTTAAATTTATATGAATTTGTGTTTGGAAGCTCAAATTAGTTATGCCCTTTATTCAAGTTTCTATAACTGTAGAAGATGTAAATTGTTGTTTGAGATGGTAAATTGATGTTGGTCTATGTTGAAAAAGAAAAATGTAAGTCTCACTGAATAAAGAGTCTGTTTGCTTTTGATCTTAACATTTTATTCTGTTGGGATGTGGAATCTTCTCTTTCTTTAGCTTGAGATGGTCAATCTTATTAATTTCAAGGTTTTTTTTTTAAACATTTTCAGGACACGTATTTTGCGCCATATGGCTTCTGAGTTAAATCTGAATATGCGGAGTGATGGGTATGTGAAAGTTCAAGATTTGCTAAAGTTGAATATGAAAACATTCGCCAATATTCCATTGAAGTCACACACAGTTGATGACATTAAGGAGGTTGGTTCAGCAAATACTTATTAATTGTCATTGTTAAGGTCCTTACTTGGTATCTGATTCAAAAATGGTTGAAGGAATAATTGATTATGTACCAATTATTCTGAACGCAATAAGATATAAGGAGATACAGAATGCAATAGTTTCATTCTGGATTTCCATTTTTTTTTTATCATTATGACATTTCTTTCTGTGTGCGTGTTCTTGTATGAGAGCTTATCAGCTTACCAGGAAAAAAAAAAAAAAAGGGTTATGGATCACATTGGTAAATTCATATTGCAAAATCCTATGGGATAATCTGGTGGTATGATATGTTGAAATGTGTAATTTTTTGCTCTAATGGTATGTGACTTGTTCAATGACTTGTGCTTATTTCTTAAAATGCCAATGTATATCTTTGCTATCTGTGTAATTTCTCGTGTTAAGAGCTTAGTTAAAGGAAAAAAGTGTTTGTATAATTAGTACTCATGTCTCATATATCTTCATTCTTACCTGGCCATTATTGAAAAAGTTGCTATGGATAGCTGGGCCTTACTGTAACAATAATTTTCATTTCTCTGGCTTGTATTACTTCATCTTATTTGTTCTTATGCTTTTTATGACATACCTTACATCTAGACTTTAATCCAACATCTGTATTGTTATATGATATCAAACTGTCTACACTATCTGTTTCTTTCTCAAAGTTCAACGAAATGAAATTTAATGCCTTTCATATGATTGGTTTTTTCTTGCATAGCTCTAGGGTTACTATGTTGTTTGCTTGAAATTTCAGGCTGTCAGAAAGGATAATAAACAACGATTCAGCCTTCTGGAGGAAAATGGGGAACTTTTGATACGTGCAAACCAAGGTCACACAGTAAAGGTGATAAATCCTTCCATTATAAAATGAGAATGTATTCTATTATTTGCTTGAACCTTTAAATGATTATCCTAGTGATGACCTACTTGGAATTAGTGATGCTTGGACAGTTATAAATATATGCCAGTAGAATATTCACTATAATAGTACAACAAAATTTGTTAATGTGCTCATGAATTTTTCAAACATCTTTAACTACTTGGAGAATTGGGGAGTAAATCTAGTTAGGTTAATTTGAATGTGGGCATGCTAGAGTGTTTGTCAGCCAATACTTGATACTGTATGTTAGGCTTAAGTTTTATTTCTGATATTTGAATGCAATGCTGGGCTGGCTTGAAAGATTGATATGGGCTATTTTTCTCATTTTTGTCAAGGGGGATTCCCTTTTTTACATATTTTTTTACTCTCTTTGTAGAAGTTTTGTGCCTCTTTTTTCATCTAGTCTCTCTCTTGGGGGAAGTTTTGTGCTCTATATTATATATGTTTCTGTTGCATTCTCACAACTCCCACCATAGAGATGGTTGCTGTTGTAATGAGCATGTGATTGAATTTTCTTATTTTCATATTCAGGCAGTTGAATCTGAGAGTTTGCTAAAACCAATTGATTCACCTGCTGAAGTTCCAGGTAAAATAACTATCATGCGGTGCTAATTTTTCTTTTCCCCTTCTTTTATTTCTTAGATTAAGTTATTGCATTATTCACAGCTTATCTTCTCCTGTAATTGTAGTGTGTGTACATGGAACCTATAAGAAGAATATAGAATCCATATTGGGCTCTGGCTTAAAGCACATGCAAAGATTGCATGTTCACTTCTCATGTGGCTTGCCAACTGATGGTGAAGTAATTAGCGGTAAGATATCTCAGCAATCTTGTTATTTTGGAGATACACTGACATCATCTTCACCATTTTTTCTATCAATTTAAAAATAAACATATTGTGTATGGTGAATATTGAGGGAATAACAAAATTAAATGTGCAATCATCTGCCGATGAGCATTCCCTAAAACTCGGATATTATTAGAAAAATTTTGTGCAACCATCTGACCTCTTATTAGGCATATGCTTACTAGATGTTCCTTCATGTATGCCAAATTGGTGGATTGCACATTTGTAGCTTAAGTTGAATTGTTCTATTAAAGGGAAAGAGAAGGATTATTTTAATAATCATAGGAATGTGTTTTAATTGTGCATTACAGTTGTTCTCATGATTTTTTTACTAACTACAGTATTCAATTGATGAATCATTTAGATCTATAATAAGATTGAATACTGGATTACTTCTGATGATTTAGTTGATTTATCCACTTTCAGGTATGAGGAGAGACGTTAATGTTTTGATATATCTTGATGTAAAAAAGGCTCTAGAAGGTACAATATCTTAACTTCTTACCTTCCAATCACATAACAAATTGCATACATGTGAATATTTTTTCCTTTCATTTGATAGACTAGTGACTGATGCATTTTCCCTTTTTGTTTTATTGATTTTAGATGGAATGAAGCTTTACATATCAGACAATAGAGTTATCTTGACTGAAGGTTTCGATGGTGTTGTGCCTGTAAAGTACTTCGAAAAAATTGAATCATGGCCAGATAGAAGATCTATACCTTTTCAAACTAAAATTTGATTATGAATTGCCTCTTGATTTGTCTTGACCACTGAGATGGGCAGATGGCCATTCGCAGTTACAGATAAATTAGTTGTTTTGTGGCATAACATGCTAGCTTGGCATTTATGCAATTTAGCATGAAATTGTTTCACAGGCAAAGTCGAGACTGATCAAGGATAGAGTTAAAACTTTCATTTGCATGAGCTATTTCATTTTTGAGTAAATACTCAGTTTATGCATCTTGGTGCTGTGAATATATACTTTATTACAGTTCAATTTGCACATGGTTACTTCTAATTTTCGGTTGACACTAATTATTAATTGGATAAAACATATTTAATTTATATATATATATATATATATATATATATATATATATATATAATTGTCGCCTCGTGCTTTTGGCGATGCAGCCAACAATTATTAACCTTGTCAATGAGGGGCCAGAAGTTTGAACATGAGCCACTGTAATAAAAATGGATGGGGTTCTGTTTAGATGATAGATTGCTTATATTAGGAATCTCTATTTTTAATCTTTGCATCTAAACAAAATAAAAAGGTAATAGTTGGGTTGAAAAAACAGAAAAGAGCAAAGTGGAAAGACAAGTAAAACGACACGAGAGGGAGAGCGTTTAGAATATGACGCCCGTGGGAGCCGGATACATTGTCAGGTATGAATTAAACGACATGTCGCTAGCATCGTCCCAAAGGTAAAGTCAGATTTAAATTAAAAAAGGAAAAATACCATCAGATCTGGAATTTCCGTTGCTCTTGCTCTCAACATTGCGGTCGAGCTCCACTGTTTCATTTTCTAATTTCTTTCTTACCTTTCCCTTTCCCTTTTGTTGAATTTGTAGGGATAATCGTTTTTTCTTTTTATGCGTTTGTTATGGTTATTGAGCTTCAAGATCCATAGAAAGATTATTAGGCATGAAATCATGCAGTGGATGGCGTCGCTTCCTTCTTTGCTTCTCTCTGCTGCTTATCATTTTTCATCTCTTCTCTGGTGATTGTCTTCTCTCTACTTTTCATAATTAGATATATTTGATGCTAATGTTGGGTATTTTAAGTAATAGTTTTTCTGCATTTTTTTTCCCTTGCCTAGTACTTGAATTGCATAACAACTCAGTTATAGAAGCTCCCCAGAAGAAACGAAATAAAAAACCTGATCATTTAGTTCTTGGTCCTGCTGCTGGACAAGGCTTGCCTAATCGGTTGCATTGCCAAGGTCTCTTGTAATCTTTTCTTGTTAGTTGTTGCTTGATATGCTAATTATTCATGCATGCTACTCTTAAGACTTACATATCTCGGGCATTGTGTTGTCGGTTGCTTTGGATTTGAAACACTCTCATGCATCCAAGTTTCTTATGTGTGTTTAATGTTTTCCTTGCTACCCAGGCTCTAAAGCTCTCAACAAGACCCATTTGCTAACCCCTTCCAGTGGCTCCAATGTTGGACATAGCATTGCCTTTGTCACTGTCTTTACAGTTTACAACACTTCATTGGATTCTCATTCTGACAGTAGTTCATCAAATTTAGTTACTGTTGGGAATGTTTCATACAGTAAGACAGAGAGGTCAATGGCCATTTTGAATATCTTCATTAATTTCATTCAGGTAATTTTTCTATGATTGCCATCTTACCACCATCTTTATGAAATCATCTAAAAAATATATTGAATTGCTTGTTAGCATTTGAATTTTAATGTATGTTGGTCTATCTTTATGTTATCGGCCTTCAAAAATTATAGCATTTGCTATTTTGTATAGGCTTGGTAGAACTTTATTTTCTATTGATTTTATGTGTTTAGTAGGCATGTCATTACAGCCATTCTTGGAATTTTACATAATGGAGGAGTTGCTGTAGTTCTTATTCCAAATGTATAATTTCAGGTGACGATGCCTCAGAGCAGTGTTATCATTTTAACTGATCCAGCATCTGATCTCTCTCTACAGAGAAATAAAGTCTCTTTGTATCCCATCCAGGGTGAATATTCTCGAGACAAACTGATGCTTCAAAGAATCAAATCTTACATTGTAAGAGAATATCGCATTGATAAATAGGTAGAACATTTTTTTTTATTAGTTGCTATTTTTCTGAGGCATATTTCACGTGCCACTTTTTTCTTGTTTTATCATACCTGAAATTTCACATATTTTTGCCTTTCCACCACAAGCCAGATATGAGATTCATTGCAATGTTTTGTTTTGTTTTTCCACTTGAAATAAGCTTCCGTTGAAATTTATTTCTTTAAATTATACATCCTACTTCTAAGTTATATTTAATTATCAAGAACTGCTTTTTTTTTTTTATTAACTTCAATTCTATGTTCTCTGCACAGGCGTTTCTAAACACGAGGCTTGAAGAACTTGCTCAGAACCCAGGGCATATAAGTCATTACATCTTCACTGACTCAGATATAGCTGTGGTCGATGACTTAGAACACATTTTTCACAAATTCCCAGAATTTCATCTGGCCCTCACCTTCCGGAACAACAAGGATCAGCCTTTGAATTCTGGATTTATTGCAGTAAGGGGGACCCCTGAGTCAATTTTAAGGTACATAATTCACATAATTTGAATTTGCTAATGTTGCTTGTTTGTTTGTGATTAAATGAATGGTAAAAAGAGTTTGGATTATTTCTTGTTGTTTGGGATGCCAAGGTTCTTGAGACTCCAATCTTGGTCTTTTACACAATCATCTGAGTCAACTGGGATATGTATTTACTTTAGGTCTTCTTTTGGAGGGGTTCTTGTTTCTCCACTTTCTATGATAGAACTTGAAAGAAACAATTGTCTACGGTTCTTTTTCCCCTTGCAGTTTGCTATGCTTTTCTCAGACTTCAATGACAGCTAGAAAAATCAAGTGCTAATATATTTGAAACTTGCCTATGATATAAATTGGCTACAGGGCAAAGATCTTTCTTCAAGAAGTACTAGAAGTTTATGCTTCCAAGTACATGAACGCTTCTCGAATGCTTGGGGATCAGTTAGCTCTTGCCTGGGTTATAAAATCTCAAACTAGTTTTGATTTGCGAAGATTTAGTAAAGCACAAGCATTTATAGAAGAAATTGGTGATGCATCATTGCTATTTCTACCATGTGCTACATATAATTGGACCCCACCTGAGGGGGCTGGCCAATTTCGAGGAATGCCCTTGGATGTCAAGGTATTCTAATAATGTTCTTGATCAGTTACTGAGCTTCGAATTTTTGCTTCAAAAGCATTGGTTTTTCATGTTGCAACTTGCTTTGTTTCCTGTATGTAGGTGGTACATTTTAAAGGATCAAGGAAACGCTTAATGCTCGAGTCTTGGAACTTTTTTAGTTCTGCTTCTGACATATCTGATATGTTATGCCTTATTTTAATGAGTGGGAGAACTAAATATGATTTTTGAGTTATAATACAGGTTTGGCTTTGCATCGATAGATTATATGTTGGCTGCTAGAACTGCTGATTGTCGATGGACAAGCCTTTTTTCTTATATTGTGTTTTAATTTTTGGTTGGGGTTGGATAATTAACTAGGCATTTATGTTGATACATCATACGAACTTGTTTTTTCAGTGTTATCTGATCACCTCTCTTGGGGTTTATGGTAGGGAAAGGAGAAAATTGATACGGGTTTAATTGTGTTCTTTCTCTACAATAGAAGCATAGTAATTTCACATTTAAGCAACTTAGCTGGAGACTAAATATTTCCGTCTATTGGTATGTAACCTAGCTGATTGAAGACTCTGCAATTGTGCCCATGGAAAGGAAAAATCCAGGGTGGTTGGTATCTTTGTACTACTGTTCGAATAGAAGTTTGCCACGGGGAAATGTTTCTAAAAGCATCAACATTGTTTCTAATGCTAAGCTGTAAAGTATGGATTCCAAATTGTCTGCAAAGGACAGGAATGATGTTGTTGCTTGGCCAAATATATCTTGCCTTAGTAATGAAATTGATATGCGATTCTTGTTAAAAAAAATTCATTTTGTTGTTTGTTATGCAGAAAGATAATTTTTTTTTTCAATATTTAATTAAGTTGATTTAAATGCAAATGGGGTTTAATTTTTAAATTACTATTAAATAAACTATAATGGATATTTTAAAAATAAAAATTGAATAAATTTCCTTACATATTAAATTTCTTTCGTATTGTATCGCAAAACAAATCAATCATAAGTTTTCATAAGAATTCTCTTTGGATGTGATCTTTATCTATGTTGAGGGTAAGAGGTGTTAGTATGAGAAATGATTGGATTTTTTACTGCATTGGAATTTTTTCTCTTAAAAAACATACAAACATTCAACTCAGAAAAAGAAAAATACATAAAAAGATCCTACAAAAATTAGAGAAATTATTATTAGGTAGGATAGTAGCATGCTTTCTCTATTCACACAAAGAAAGGTGAATTTATGCTGAGCCTCATTCTTTCTCTGCTCACATAGCACCTTAGAGTAAGACCATCTTTGTATGGATCCACCTTTATGTGAATAGAATGTCATAACTAATAATTTCTCATCAAACTATTTTTGGAATTGATAATTATGTACCTGCTAATTTTGATGAAACCTATGGCCTTCTCGGCAAGGTCCAATGAATCAAACAAAATTGGCAGTTTAAACTTTAAAGAGATTGTCCATCAATAATTTAATTATGTCTCGTGAGAAGGTCCAAACGTCATGGGATGGGATCTACAATTCTAGTGAACGTGTGGTGGTGGTGGTGGTGCATGCACCCAACCAAGCACCTCTCATAAATGTACAAATCTATGAAACTAAGATGAGGTTCTTGTGATTGAAACTTAAAAAGAGTAAATAGCCAATATAATGCCAAAGATTGTTATGAAATTAAAGTTTCTCCAGATCAGAAAGTTCCTGAGTTAGCTTTCCCCAACACTGCAATGGCATTCAAAAAAGTTTCTTGCCTTCCAGTTCAAGATTTGTAAACCATGTCCAGATTAACCATGTGATGTGTTCTTGTCAAGTTCTGAACCTCATTCTTGTTAAGTTTTTACTGTATAAATTTACCCATGAGAAAAGAAACGAATAAACTTGCAAAAAAGGTAACTCGTTAGTGGGTTGCCAGTCATGAATGTATATGCAAACTTTTCTTGCTGACAGCTCGTGAACTAAGTACAATTTTGCACTTATTTCTCAAAGTAAAAAAAAAAAAAAAAAAAAAAAAAAAAGGGTACAATTTTACGCATGAAATTCAATTATGCACCCAACTTTTTCACCATTTTGTAACCTAGAGAAAGTAATGATAGTAGTTGATGCTCAGAAAAGACTTGTGATTCTTTTTGTCTCTAAAGGAAATGTAAAGAAGAAAAGAACTAAACAATCAACTGATTATAGGTAAGATTAAACAAACACAAAAATTAGAAGTTAAAAACATTAAGCTGTCAAGGAAAATTTGCTACTTTTCTATATGGCAAGTTGATGGCAAAATGAATGGTGAAATTCAGCAAAAATGCATGCAGCGCATTGATAACAGTATAAGGTCGGACAGAGAATTTAAAATGCATAGAGTGTGAAGCTCAAAAATCCATCCATATTTGTTTTTACTAAAATTTTAATAGAAGCCAAAATCTGGATTGCAGTACTTTGTAGCCCATGAATGATAAATTGCACTACTATCCTTTAAAGCAGAAGCCTCTTGCTGAATTCCAACGCAATTACAAAGTGTAAACTTAGAGATATTAACTTAGAAGGTTAAATCTACAGAGGAGTGGAAACAACTATCATGCTTTTAGGTATCATATATGAATAGGGACAATAAAAGTCCTTGTTTTGAAAACTGATCGAAAAATGTAACATGGAACTATGATCTACAATTCGCTCAGAGTAGCAAAACCAAAGGGAAGGTGCAGGTCCTATTGATTTTTTGAATCAAGAATATATGCCAAGAGTGAGATGCAAGTTGGTTCTAAAAGGAAAAATGTTAACACTAAACAAGGAACAGAAAAGCAAAAGCAGCTAAAATTTGTAGTGCAAATATAGAGAGTCATTATCCAATGCAATTCTTCCAATAAGAGAAGAGAAATGGCAAATCACCGTGTACAAGTTTATTGAAATTGCATAGAAATGATACATGTCCAACAATCAGCATATGCTCTACCAGTCATGAATTCTACAGTTTCGAAACTACAACAGTTACATATTTCAAAATAGAAATAGAAGAAAATGAAGGTTCTGTTTTCCTTTTGATACAACTCTGGGAATGCCCATTAAACAATAACCACCAACCACAAAATCTCCTTCAACATAGGACTTGATATTCCTCCTTATAGCATCAATTAAACATATATGGAAAGATAATAATTTTGCAATGAACGACCATAGAAATGTTAACAAAAAACAATCACAAGAATCATAATGAACAACATATTTTTTCAAGTACCCGATCATAGAACTGAAAGAATTAGATTATTTCGCAACAGCTTTTTTGCCTCCTACATGATAGTAGCTGAGGTACCATCTCACAAATTTCTTCAACCCTGTCTGCAGATCTGTGCTGGGCTTATATCCAAGTTCCCTCTGTGCTAAACTAATATTAGCATGTGTAAACTGAACATCTCCATTCCTGGGCAACTTCATGATATTCCTCTTGGCTTTCACCTTCAAAAGCCTTTCTAAAATACTCACAAGATCCGTAACAGGAACAGGGGATGTATTTCCTAAATTGAAAACTCTCAATTGTGCTGGTCCCTTCTTCTTCCCTCCACTCCCAGTACTCTTCTCTGCAGTATCTAATGCGGCCAAGCAACCCTTTACAATATCATCAATGTAAGTAAAATCCCTAGCAACAGTCCCATG
Source organism: Reutealis trisperma (assembly GCA_947687605.1). Classification (NCBI taxonomy): domain Eukaryota; kingdom Viridiplantae; phylum Streptophyta; class Magnoliopsida; order Malpighiales; family Euphorbiaceae; genus Reutealis; species Reutealis trisperma. The sequence continues at coordinate 1,747,043 of CANTUT010000033.1, read as the reverse complement.
ATTAGCTGCTTCAAAAATGGGTATACTCTTCCCTTTCAAAATATCTCTAGTGAAAAAGAAGTAAGCCATATCTGGTCTACCCCATGGCCCATAAACTGTGAAAAATCTCAACCCAGTAAGGGAAAGACCGTAAATATGATTATAAGTATGTGCAATTTCCTCTCCAGCCTTTTTAGTAGCGGCATACAAACTAGCAGGTTGGTCAGTTCTATCTTTCTCAGAGAAGGGTACTTTTGTATTTAGCCCATAAACAGAACTAGAAGATGCCCACACAATTGCAGGTTGGGGATTTGCTTGTTTACAAACTTCTAATAAACTAACAAGACCAGCAATGTTACTATGCACATAAGAGCTCGGGTTTTCCATTGCATACCTAACCCCAGCCTGAGCAGCCAAATGCATCACATGAGTAAATGGCACAACCTCAAACAGCTTCTCCAACAAAGCGACATCATTTATGTCCCCTTCTACGATATAAACACCGGTGCGTTCAAGAAGCGCTTGGCGAGCTCGTTTCAGAGATGGATCATAATAATCATTGAAATTGTCGAGCCCCAAAACGCCGTCACCACGGCGTTTCAGAGCTGCAGAGACGTGGGTCCCAACGAACCCAGCTGCACCAGTGACCAGCACAGAGAACCCATTTCGAGAGCGAATTCTGGAAGATGACCGGACCCGTTTTTCCCAGGCGGAGCCACCCCAAGAGGTCCTAAGGGAGCGGCGAGATGGATCGGAAGGCAGAGGATTGGTAGATGAAGAAGAAGGGGATCGATAAAAGAAGAGAAAAATCAAGCCAATAAAGACTAAAGACCAAAATGTGAGTTTAGCTAAAGATGAATGCCACCTGACCCGGCTATATGGGTATGAAGATTTGTCCATCTTGAATTTGCCTGGCGTTGATGGAATGTGATCAAGATGAGACATCTGCTTCATCTGGGACATTGTCGACTGAAAATGTGGGGATAATCTCCTTTCCTTTTTACCTTTATTTTCTTGATTTGGGTTAGGGTTTCAATGGAGATTGATGGTAGTGGTGGCAAGGAAGATGATAAGGATGGTTTTCTTGCTTTTTAGCTGTTATTTCATGTTATGGGTGTGTGGGTATAAGACTATACGGAATCTTTCTTTTTTTTTTATAATTTTTTTTTTTTGTTTTCAGGTTTCTTAGAGAGATGGGTTGGTGGTAGTTTCTGTTTTGGGTTTATACCTCTTGGACAGGAAACAAGAAAAGCTAAAAGCTTTTTCTTGATTTTGTTTAGCAAAAATGGTGATCAGAGCAAGGGAGAGAGCTATAGAAATGGGGGAGCGCACAGAAGAGAGAGAGAGTTTTTAAATTTTTGGGTAGAGTAAAATCAAGAACAGCAAAAAAAAAATTAAAAAACTGGGGTTAACAATTGATTTGTTTAAAAATAGTGATTAAAATTGATATTTTTTAATGTTGGAAACATCAGAATTTAGGAAAAATTGGATGATTAAATTGCAAATAGGCAAGTACTAAGCAAGTCGCCTGTCAATCTATTTTCTGTTGCGTTGGACTTGGAATTGATTGGCTGTAAAGCCTTCAATTTGGTGGCCATCCTAATTCTAATTCATTTACTGTTTCCTTTTTTTAGGACATAGATTTGTGAGGCATTTTCTTTATTTAGATTGGGTTTTCAGGAGTTTTTATGGAGATGGGTGCTAATTGTGAGGGGACTTTCCTATTTTCCACACCATTGAAAGGCTTGAGAGATTTTCTCACTAGGTTTTCAGATTCATGAATTAGTATTACTTATTAGGTTTTTAAATATTCGAAAGTTTCAAACAACTAATTAACCTGCCCATTAATCTCTCACTTTGTTTCAGTAATAATATGTTTCTGGTGTAGTATTATCCATCTTTTAGATCTCTTAATCCCTAATTTCTAACTAATACAACTAAAATTACTTCTTTTTAAAAAAAAAAAAAAAAATTAATCATAGCAATTGTAAGTGTGTGATACTATGACTTGCTTTTGGGTCTTTGATTGATATTTTTTCTTTTTTCATTTTCCTTCCCAGCTTTCAGAATAATTCAGTAATCAGCAAGTGATTGTAATTATGTAATGGTGGGGTTTCACACTATTTTTTGCATACTGATAATTTATAATTATGTTAAACTTAATTTATTTATTTTCACAATAAAAGGAGAGAGAGAGAGAGAGAGTCAACATTTTAGTGAGTAATACAATATTTTTCAAAACAGAAACTTAAGATGAAGGCAAAAGCACCTTTCCAGTGAATCCTTGGATTGCAATTTAATGATGTTAGGGTAGCAGCATGTGGGTATATGTCCAGATTACTGTAGAATCACAAGGAAAAAACCTTGTTTACTTTTCTTTGATAACTCATTATCACTATAAATAGAGTAATTCCCAAGAAAATTATATAAAGTTTGTGTTCCACAATTTTTCTACATTATATAATCCTTTTTTTTTTTTTTTAGCTAATGGTACTTCAATAAATCACATAACACCATTATTACACATTCCTTCATTAACATAATCAAGTAATCTTTGATTCATCTGCTGTTTGATTATTTATATTCCATAATGTTAAGTTTCTTGTTTATGTTTATGGGTAAATAGCAAAAATTGCAGTCCTTTCTTTTCCTTCATATTCAGTTTGTAAAGATTATTGAACCCTTTTTATGCATTTATTTATTTTTTCCTTAAACAGAGAGATTGATTAGTTAATATTTTGAAGGAAAAGCAAAGAAAATAAATCTCTACGGCCACCTCCAACCACCACCCCATGTGAAACTGTTAAAAATATAATGCACGAGGTCTACCCGTCTTAATAGTTTTCTTCTTTATATACAATGGCAACGTGTTCCATGCCTCGCAAATTAATATCAGCTGGGCCTGCATCTGCTATGTGAATTTTTCAAGTACACAACACACACCTTCCTTCTAGTTTCCTTGGTGGCTAGGCACTCACGTGCATATTAAGGATAAAGCCTTCTAGGGTTGGTCGAAAATGTCATAAAGAAACTGGACCAGAATAGACCCGTCTGAAGTAAAAAACCAATGGCGTGAGCCAGTGTGGGCTAACTCTGCTTTGCTTTTTTAATTTCATAAAATAACTCATAAGATGACAAACCAGATAAACCACTGGCTGATCATGTTCCAATTTCCAGTGTCTTATCCTGGAGGGCATTATCCACTTGTTCCAGAAACCAATCTAATACCGCTGAACTCTAATATGGATGTAAATAGAAAAACAGAACAAAGTTATAGAAATCAAAAGGCACGTTCAAGCATTCATTGGTTGATTGATACATAACGACTTGAATTCATTTGGGTACAATTTGCCTATAACAATTAACAATACTAAGCTAGGTAGAAAAAACTCAAGAACTGAGTACAACTTTACTTTTCAAACGATCCAAGTTTGGGGTACAATAATAATATCTACTCGCTCGAAATTACAATGTGATTATGGGAAATAATATATATAGGGTTGTTTCGGCACTGCCATGTCGATGGTGACAGTAGTAGGTAACCTCTATCTTATATTAATCATGAACTTGGAAGTATGGCTCAATGCTTGGTGAACCTCTCAAGGACTTCAAAGTAGTCAGGGAAAGTTTTCCGTGTGCAACCAGGGTCCATGATGGTGACTGGAACATCCCCACACGCAGCGAGAGAGAATGCCATGGCCATTCTGTGATCATCATATGTGTCAATCTCTGCGATGTTTAGTTTCTCAGGTGGAGTAATTACACAGTAATCTAGACCTTCTTCAACTGTTGCTCCCAACTGAAATTTGAAGCCCAAATATTATTTTATAGCAAGTTGTAAACTAAGTACTTTGTTTTTTGCATAATTTCAGACGAGTGATATCCACCAGAAACTAACCTTCCTTAGTTCAGTGGAAACTGCAATCATCCGTTCTGTTTCTTTCACTCTCCAACTTGCCACTGCAAATAAGAGAAATCAAGAGATTGGCATAAAAGTTATCTATTAGGAAATACATTTGAATCCTGTTAGCACTAAGTTCAGATGAGCAGACAGAAATACAAATATTTCAGAACTTCAAATATCTACCTAAGGTTGAACATGGAAGTTGCAGCTGGTGTGACATAAAAATTGACATCTGTTTTTTCTTCAAATATTTATAGCCACTATCATGTTTGCATAGTCAATGTGTCCATATCACTCATGAAGTCAAGGATCCAACAAACGGATATTTAATAACTTAGAAACAGGTTACATTCATTGCCATTTTCCATGATGAGAAGCCAAAGCCATTTCTATTGAGCTACCAAATAACAATCACCAGTTCATTGTTTACATGCCTGTAGAGTTTATGGAGTTCAGACCCATGCAAATTTTATAGTTGGAGTATGTTCGGCGGTTCTCCCACCCTCCCAAAAAAAATGGTCATGTTACCAAAGAATGTAAGCCACTAAATTTATGAAATTTGAGGAGGTCAAACTATACCGTCTCTTATGGCTGTAGGGCCATCAGCAAAAAGTGCAACGACAGCCAGTGTCATAGCAACATCTGGCATTTTGTTCATGTTGACATCAATAGCATGCAAGTGTTTATGGTTAGGAGAATTGCGTGGTGGTCCAGCGACAGTAACACTATTCTCTGTCCAGGTAACTTTAGCTCCCATTTTCTCAAGAACCTCAGCAAACTTTACATCCCCCTTGATTTTGAAGACAGAAAGAAATTCAGTTAGTTTAGCAAGTGTAGATATATTCAAATATGTTGCAGAATTTCCTTCCCAGAAATTATTGGGGATTATGGAGCTATGGCAAAAGCCACATGAAATATGTTAATGTCCAGAAAAATTCACAGAAAGTAAGGGATATAATAGGCAAATGCCCATTGCCATTTTCAAAGACTATATGCAATAAGAAAGAATAAATTCATGAGTGCAGTACCTGCAAACTACTTGTACCACAACCTTCAACAGTGATAGTTCCACCAGTGATTGCTGCACCAGCCAGGAAATAACTGGCACTTGAAGCATCACCTTCAACATAAGAATTTCCAGGAGACCTGATTGATTTTTCAGGTTGTTATGTTCAGAGAAAAAAATAATTTAGGAGCTTGCAGATCTATGTATAATGAAGAAACCTACTTGTACTTTTGACCTCCTCGAATGAAAAAACGATCCCAGTTATCACTGTGCTCTGCAGCAACTCCATAGCGTTCCATTAACTTCAAAGTCATCTCAACGTAAGGAATGGATATCAGTTTATCGATGATCTCGATTTCTACATCTCCATGAGCCAAAGGAGCTGCCATGAGCAAAGCAGTCAAGTATTGACTACTAATTGATCCAGAGAGCTTAACCTGAAAATGAAGACATGGGAAATCAGAATTAAGAATGATTAATTTAATTAATGTTAACAAGGAAATGAGACCACTATTAATTTCAATATAGTTCCCTTCAAGCAGGACAACCGAGTTCATTGCCTGATAGAAAGAAAAAGGTTCAAGATTCAATTTTTTTTTTTTTTAAATGAAAGTTTATACTGTGGTAACTGAATAACATAGGTAACTTCTCAAGACAAATGGAAAATGATTAACAACTTGAAAGACATTTCAACTCAAATTTCTCAATGAAGATGAACATCTTAATTTAAGATAAATAATTAAAGAAAAAAGCAAACACGTCTAGCTCATATAAGGAAAAACTTTTTTTTCTCTCTCTTTCTCTCTCTCTCTCTCTGGTCTCTGGATGACCTTTTAAGAAGATTCTCTGACCAAAAATGAATTGCAGCCACCAGCTGCCAACCAAAAGTTACCACTTCTTTGATTCCATACCTCTATTTAGACATAATTATCAGTGAAGTTCACAGTTATAAGGACATAATATATTTCAATTCTATTTTACATCCATAGCACACTGCCACAGAACTTAAAGCTAACTTACAATGACTACAGTAGAGCTTTCAGATTGCCAGGAAAAAAAAATGGCATAATGAATTATCACACAAGTTAAACAATATATTAATGTAAAAGACAATAGCAACCACACCTTTCCTCCAGGAAGGCCTCCCTTTCCATTTACACAAACAGGGGGGCAGTTTGTAGCAGAACAAGCAATATCTGCACCAAGCTGCTTAAGGCCTGCGACCAAATCCCCAATTGGTCTCTCTCGCATTCGTGGGATCCCATCAAGTACATAGCTGAAGTAAAGTGAAGTTAATTCAAACCAAAAAGGGGAATAAAAAATGAATCTAAAGAGCTCGGTAGCTGGTGGGCACCATACAAAGAGGAACTTGCTCTAAACAAGTGGGTGTCATTTGATTGTTGTACTCAATTGGAAAAGTTAAAAATATAGTATACTGGGCTTGCACACTATAAGAATTCTAAATTATTATGCTTATTCCAGAAATGTCACAGAAAATATCATATAAAATGAAAACTTTATCAGAATTATTTTTGTTATATCCCATATTCCCAGTGAGAACCCTGATTTATAATTGAAACTCAAGGAGGTTTCATGTCTATGTCCCAGTGAGATGGGGAGAAGCTATCCATGTCATGTAGAGAATGGCACAAAAAGGCTGCACAAGGAGAGAGAGGTAAAAATGCATGCTGATAGATGTTAAGACCATGTAGAACTGAGTTTACCTAGAATTGGCATCAACCCAACTTGTAAGTTCAAAAGAACAAATCCCATTAATCCTTTTAGCATGGTAGGATTTGAATTATGCCATAATTTATTAAGGGGTCATTTGGTATGATGGATTTCAATGATGACTTTTGCAAAATCCATGTATTAAAACTTTAGTCCTTTGTTTGGTTTGAAAAATTGAACTATATTTCATGAATTTGTTAAACTTCATCATACTCCAAATCTTTCATTTTTGAGGATTTTAAAAACTCACATGAGATGTGAGTTTTAGCCAAATGATGGATTCTATGAAATTGTAATTATTCATCCAAATATGGGTATTATGGATTTAAATCCTAAATCCTAGGATTTTATTTTTGTAAACAAATATGACATGTATCAAAATTCCATGGTTCACATTCCATAGTTTTTTTATTTCATGGATTTGAATAAATCCATGAATTTAAAATCTATCATGCCAAACGAGGCCCAAAGAGCAACATAAACAGGGTAGTAAGGGAGTGAAATAAAAGACCTTGAATTTCCACCTGCTACAGTAACTGCAGCAGTCAATGGACGCATTGCTGTTCCTGCATTTCCGAGGAAAAGTAGAACATCATCCTTTGATTCTTTACCCAGTGGAAAATGACCGCCACAACCTTCTACAATTGCTTGTTTAAGTTCACTATTGTCTTCCACACGTAGTCCAAGAGTTCTCAATGCACCGAGCATGTAATGTACATCATCACTATTCAACAAGTTGTCAACCACAGTTGTACCCTGAATGATAAATAAAACAAAAACTAATGATCACCAAGACAGTCCACTGGGTTAACAAGCATAACATAAGAACATATCACGTGTTGGGTACATGAATAGCACACAACATATAAAACCACTGTCATTTATTTATACTAAAGTTAGCAGAGTCTAAAGTTTAAGAATAAGATTATCATTACCCGAAGCCACTTTTGCCTATATTAATACCAGATAAATAATAAGCATGCCAAGAAGAAACTACACAAAGATTGCTTTCTAGAAACAAGGAGAAACTCTAGAAACTGAAACCCAGTTAAAGATTGGAGATTTAAGTTTTCTCATCGGCATTGTATAGCTAACAGTTGGCTTGAGGCACGCATGCTAAAATTTATAAGCACCTGAAAAATGTGTTATTTTCCCTTCTTGGTTTATTTCGCAGCTAGATATATTATGTAAAAGCAAGGATATATATATATATATATAAGAAACTTGAAATCATAATTTTGCCAGAAAGAAACCACCTTTCCCACTCTCTTCTCCAAACTATAATTTGTTAAACAGAAAAGCAGAAACTCAATCTCAAGTACAATCTATTTACCCAATGTCAATTTCGCAAATAAAAGCTCGATCTTTCAAATTCTATTTAGCTCGCATCAGAAAAATGCAGCAATAACAATTAATCAATTTACAAAATCTAAAAAGTCAATTTTTCTGTAAGTTGCTTTGCTTTGCTTTCCTCTTCCCAATTTTCTCAAAAATAAAAATGAACAAATTAGTTGCCAATACAATTCGAGAAGTATAAATTGTAATTGCCTACAAATACAGAATCATTTATACCTCAGAGAGAGCAGCGAGGAGAAGAATCCGATTGGACAGAGATTTCGAACCCGGCAACTTGACGGTACCGGAGATATCTCTAATTGGTTGCAACACAATCTCTGGTGCCGTCGACGGCTTCTCAGCTGCGGCGACTGAAGCAGAAACTCGAAGAGTATCCAACCGAACTGTACAAGCTCCCTTCCTTTGATATTGGTTTAAACTCCAAGAAACTGTAGACCCCCGAAACTGTGATCCAAATGAGACTGAAGACAAAGTTTTGGGTGCTTGGGTTTTCGAGATACTGGGGAAAGCATAATTGTTTCGAGCTCCATTGCAGATTTTGCTAACTTGCGCCATTTCTCTCTGTCTGTACGAAAATGTCCCTCCGTTTCTATGTGTATGCAGAGGAGTTTAGGTGTAACAGAGCCGTATTGAACGAGAACCAATTGAGAGCATTCACCAACCAACTTCGCTTACCGCTATTTGAAAGGATGAAAAAGGATGGAAATTTTCCAATAGACGCCTAAAAACTTGTTCTAGCTCATGTAAGCCTCTTTCAAATATATATATATATATAAGACTTTTGATTAATTTTACATTTGCATCCATACTAATTTTTTCTTTCAGGTATAATCTTATACTCGATGCATTAAAACCGTCGCACTTACATATTGCTGACTGTAAAAATCAAAATTTTAATTAATAAAATGTGGATTTGAATCATTTTGTCAATTTTTAGGCTACTTTACTATGTGTTAAAAATGCTATGCTTCATGTACATTGGGGTCTTAAATGTAACGAAACTTTATTTGTGGGGTAGTTTTGTGAAATTTAATATTAAAGCACCACAAAGGGGGCAAGGGGGTTGGTGAGGAGAAGGATATGCACGTTATTTTTGGAATTGCCAGTGGCAATATGTCTATCGCCAGTCACATACCAACCCCGGTGGCTGGTGGCGGTGAGGAGTTAGGATTCAGGGTTCAGCTAATATACAGACGGTTTTATTTGTTCCTTCTAATGACCTATCAATTGATTCTTGCCAGGTCACTGGTTGCGCGATCTTCAATTGCTCAGAAATGATATCGTGGTACCGTTTGTAGTTTGTTAGACTACAGAAGAGAAAAAGTCGGTTTCTTTTTTTATTTTTTTAATGCAGGGACCTATCAAAGTAGGTAAGGGAGTGGAGTTTGGCACAGCTGCATTGACGAAGAATATGGAAATGCTGAGTTTATAGTCTGAACTTTTCTCCAAAATTTAATTGAAGATCTGAATAATTTTTTTATCTAATTAAAAGTTTTAATTTGAGTTTATTCTTTAAATTAACATTAATATAGTTAACTTAAATTGATAAAGTTTAATTGCAAAACTCATTTTATATTTTTAAATAATAAAAAATTTTAAAATAATATCAATTAAAAATATTACAATGAAAACTTAAAAATTCACTCAAATTATTTTGTCATTTACCTAATATTTGTAAACATATTACATTATAACACAAAATTCTATTGTTGTATTTATATTCAATATAATAAACTGAAAAATAAATAAATAACATTTAAAAATAAATAATGATCTAATATAATTTTCTTACAAGTTGTATTATACTAGTTACAATATATTTTTTGAAAGCTAAGATATGAAAAAGTACTTTTAAAAAATATTCTATTTTTTTTTAGGAATAAAAAAAAAATTCTAATTTAAATAAGTCTAACTAATTAGTCCATTCTTATCATATGTATATTTTATTTAATCTTCTCTGTTCATTAGTTATTTGAGTTAGAGGGATCTATTTGGCAAAAAAAAAGAGTTAGGGATCCGGTGAATAAAAGAATATGCCATGATATTTTATGATGTAAAATATTTTTTAAAATTCATGAATTTAATAAAAAATACAATAAGCCTTTCTTGTTAAGTGCAAAGTTGTGTCAAAATTATAATTGCTTAAAATTTTATTTATAATTAATTTGTATATATTGGTTTTATTACGAGTGAATTAAACATAGTAAAATATTTAAGAAATTTATTTTTATACTTCCATTTGAATATAAATTATTAAAATTATAGAATACTTTATAATCACATGCATTAAAGAAATTTATTTACACTATACAATAAAAGAGAAGGAAAAATAAATTAAATATAATTGTGTTTTTGTTATTTTATAAATAATATTTTTTGTATTTATCTATTTCATAATGAGAGAGATTTTTTTTTTTTTTTTTGAAAAAGAAGAAGAAAGGGGGAATTTTAATGAATGAGAAATGAGAATGAATAGTTAACTCTAATACAATATTATAGTTAAATAGTTAAATATATTTTTCTTACTAAATATACTTTCAAAAAATTATAAAAATAATAAAGTATATTTATTTAAAATATTTAATTTCAATGTCAGGCCATAGCCCAAAGCAGAGAGCTTAACACTAGCTCAAAATCGAGGACATAGCACATAAAAGCCCAAAACAAGATCCATTTAACACAATAAGTTCTTAGGACCAAAGCACGACAGATTATAAGGGCTCATTTAATATTGAATTTTTTAAAAACACTTTTTAATAAAAATTTTTATATTCTTTTCAAAACTGTTTTTAAATAAAAGTAAATAAATTAATATTTTTTTTATAAACAGATTTAAAAAAAAAAACAGTTTATAAAAATTAAAATTAAAATTAAAATTAATCAATTAAATAAAGAATTATAAAAATATTTTTTTATAAAAACGTTTTTTTAACAGCATGATAGCAATGTCAAAAAGATAACGTATATAACAAGCAAATGACACAGCGGATTTAAGATTGATTGCACATGATATGGCCTTGTAAGTTGACGCGGAGGAGGGTAATGATGTGGCTCCCTATGATTTGACCATGTTGTGATACATGATGACAACTAATAAGATGATGTGTCTCTATGTGATTTGTCCATTATTAATGACATGGTATTTGATGATGTGGCTAATATGATGATGAGGCAATATGTAATGACATGTACATGTTACTGATGTGCCATAAGATGACAGAAACATAATTATTGGAGCAATTTCGATGACATGGCATGATGTGATGATATAGCTCGATATAACATGTTAACTAGTGTTTATATGGCAAAAAAACGATAATATGATCAGTAATTCAATGGCAACCCCACTGATATAGTCAACTTTTACTAGGTGGATTTATTATGTGTCCACATGATTGCCTTTGTGGCACAATTTAATGATATGGCAACTGATGATTTGTCTCTTACATTATTGATGACATGGCGCTCAGTGCTTTTGTGGCATGTGGTTGTATGGCTCACTTGTCATCCAGAAGTTTAATGCGGTTAGGCCTAAAAAGAGTCCAACTCTCTTGAGCCAATTGAGTCCAATAAAACACAAGACTGGACGAATTATTGACTTGAAAGGCCCAAATTTATTGGGCCAGTTTGAATCCAACATAACACATGATTGGGCAAATTTAACACACTGGTATCCACCTCTTTCCTTCTTCTTTGGCCTTCACCCTGTGGATTGCTTGCCGCATTTCTTTGCATTAACTTGCAATCATGGCTGCTTACATCAATAACCAGAGCAAGACATAAAAATTTCAACTTTTTTTCAAATTGTGAGTTAATGTTTGATTTCAACATACTACTCTCGCATCGAAGAAATCGCTGCACAACTCAGTTTAGGAAGATACTGGAAGAATTTAATTATTCAACAAAATGTAAAGGTCCAGCATGGGTTGTTTTCGAGGATGTTCAATCAATCAGGTAAATGCAGTTATTGATTAGCTCCAGTTGACCTGAATGTTGTTGTTCATGTTTTGATAACAGATATGTAGTCTCTTCAGTTTTTCAATATTTCTAACGTTATGACTTAGATTTCAAAAGAATGCAGTCCAGTTAGTCACTATTCTATAGGCTTATATTGATGAGATGATGCTGGAACATAACAATTCTTTGCTGCATTAACTCCTTGGCAAGCTCAAAGAAATAAAAGCAGATAACTTGGTTAATTTCAAGATTGAAGCATTGGATCTTGAAATTCTCGATTTAAGCCTTCAGAGTGAATTAAAGCTGCTGGATGCACTTTCTTGTAATAGTCAAAAGGAATTGAGTGTAAGTTCCCCAGTAATTCAAACCAATCCATGCATCAACTGTGTTGCTAAATTCCGACTTCCTGAGACTCTGCACTTCAAATAGTTCACTCCCTCTAAAATGATATCAGTTTTCAACCTATCAGTCAAAAGAGCTTAAGCTTGGAGTTTTATGAAGATCCAGAGGTTATTTGAGATCGATGCTCCAAATCTCAAGTCATATATTTTAACAGCAATAGACATGTCCCTTGATCCTATTATACAAGTACTATTATGTATTGATTGAGACCCTGGACTGGCAATGTATTGATTCTTGTGAAAGGTTTACAATTTCAAGCCATCCGCTTAACTTAAGGTTGCAGCTTGATTGTGATCCAGAAGTGATCGGGAGTGATGCTTCAAATCTAGAATCATATACATATAGCAACATAATTGTCCCTTCCTTGTGCTCTATTATTATTTAAAGCCCATAAGTAGTTAGACAAGAAATAGAAGCCTATGATGATCTTGACACGATGTGGTTTGTTAATCTAAAGAAATATCTTCGAATGTTCAATAAACATGATTGAAATTTTCAATCCATTTTTATTTTTCTGGTTATATTTCTACCCTTTTGATGTCTTGTTTTATATTTGTATACGCTGTTGACATTCTACGACTTTATAATCATATATGTTATTCCTTGCTTCAATGCACAAAGTACTCATCCAATCCAATGGAGTGGACAGAAACTTCTGATAACCATTTATCAATGCTCCATCATCTAGAAATGACAAAAACTTCATCAACATTAAATCATGCGTCCTTTTTTTTTTTTTTTTTTTTTTTTTTTTTTTTTTTTTTTGTCGAAGAAATCATTCATCTCTTTGGATGGATTATTATGGAGTCTTCATCCAAAAACTCTATCTGTGATATCAAGCCAGGGATCCAACAATGAAATCATAAAGGTAATTACATTGCAGAGCTTCAATTGGTAGATGTACTTTGTGATGTTGACAATAAACTTGCTTGTGGTTGTGACTTTGTGGATTGCAATTCCTTTATGAAACTTTTACCAATGGTAAAGGAAATTCAAGGTATTCACACAGTTGCGAATTGTTGTGTTAGTAGCATCACTTTAAAGGGGAGTTTCTTAAGTTACTTTGTTTTAAAATAAAAATAAAGTAACCTATTTTATTGTGAAAAAAAAAACGAAAAATTATAATTTTATTTATATTTTTTCATAAATAAAACTATTTTTTCACAATTTTACTTAATTACAGAAAAAGTTTTAATTTTACGAAAATATAAATTTTTTTGTAATATGATTTATTTTATACAAAATAATAATTTTATGAGAAAAATAATTTTATAATTATAAAAAAATTATTTTTTTAAAAAAAATCACAATCTTTTTATAAAAGACATTATATAAGTAAATTTTTTATATTACTTTTTTAAAAAAAAAAGTACAAAATTTAATTTTTTTTAGGCCAATAGAATATGTATAAATAATAAATATAATTAAAATATTTAAAGTACTATAATTAAATTAATTTACTGTTATATTTCACTAATTAGAAATAAAAAATACTATAATGATTAAGATAATATTTTAAATTTATATATCTATAAACTTTATAAAAAAAGTCTAATTTAGAAAAAAATATAAGAAAATTATGATTTTTTATTAGAAAGCTATTTTTTTATAATTAAAAAACTATTTTTTTCATAAAATTATTAAAAAAAATAATTCATATTTTCATAAAATTAAAAATTTTTTAGTAATTAAAAAAATTACAAAAAAATAATATAATTTACAAAAAGATATGAATAAAATTATTATTTTTTATAAAAAATAATTTTTTTCTTAAATAAAATAAATTATTTTATTTAAAAATAAAATAATCATAAAAAACACCGCTTTAAATATGTTAAGATTAAGATTGGAAGCCATGCAGGGGCTAGTTTATTAGAAATAATATTATCTGAATTTGGGGCTAGTTTATAAAATTTGACCAGTCTATCAGTCGAATTTAGCAAGCTAGTCCGATCACTGAACTCAGGTTTCGAGATGATATTGGTTGATGTGTTTATATTATTATTACCTAAATAATAAATAAACACACGCAGAATATGCTGGATATACGTATTCGAATATGCCAAAATTCGTCAATGTCTGCATCATCCGATAGCATAATAGATGTTTTCAGGCAGGCCCTACTATCTATGCCTCCATTGGCAAATAAATATCCATAGCAAGTAGTAAGTTAGTAATGGGCCAATAAGGATAGATGAGCTGGGGCACAAGAATTCCAACTACCACAAACTTTCGGATAGGTCAAGATTCACCTTCCCCACCCACACACACATTTGGTAGCCTATAGCCACCAGTCCACAATTGGTGGGTCCATTCCATGAACTAAAAGGGTCGGATTTGTCCAATAGCATCAACTATTGGCCTAGGCTTTTTTAACAATATGTGTAATCTACCTTCCAACCAGAAGAAAACTTCCAACCACCCATCTAATTTTCTTTCTTATTAGCAATGATTTCTTGTGGTTGGTAGAAACCATTTTAGTTTTCTTTAAAAAGACAACAGAAAAAGGAAAATTGATCATGGCATTGAAGCCACATTATTATCTCTTGCTTCTGCATAAACTAAAACCTAGTAAAAAATAATTGTCAACCTCACCACAAACACCAGCACATTACAAAACTCAAGAGAAGTCCATGAGTTGTCACAAATTCAACAATGTTCATAATTCAACTCTCCTCTTTTCGAGCTATGTTGCTCGATTAATCACTTGTGTGCAGCGCACGAAAATCTAATCTTGTTTTTTTTTTTTTTTTTTTCCCTTTTTGTTTTATTGAAACAAAGAGACCAAGTCGTGGAATAGCTCTCTTGGAAATAACCTCTTTACCGTATTCTCCAACCCAAACCCCCAAATTCCAAATAAAATAAAATAAAATAAGATTTAATCCAGCCTAAGAAACTTTTTTGGCAGCAGCAATAACAGCCTCTGCAGTAATGCCGAACTCCTTGTATATCTTACCAGCTGGTGCACTTGCCCCAAATCGGTCGATTCCAATAGCCTTGCCTTTGCTTCCAACAATCTTCTCCCAACCAAATGTTGATCCAGCTTCAATGCTGACCCTAGCTGATACAGCTGCTGGCAAGACGCTTTCCTTGTAGGCATTAGACTGCTCATCGAAAAGCTCCCATGAAACAAGGGAGACAACTCTTACAGCCTTGCCCTCCTTTCTAAGTTCCTCACCAGCCTTTGCAGCAATTTCCAACTCAGAACCAGTTGCAATCAAAATAACATCGGGCTTATTTCCTGAAGAATTATCTGAAATAATATACCCACCCTTCTCAACTCCCTCAATAGAGGTTCCAGGGAGATTTGGCAACTTTTGCCTAGAGAGTGCGAGAATAGAGGGTCTCTTCCTGTTGAGGACAGCAACCTTGTAAGAACCAGCAGTCTCATTTCCATCAGCTGGGCGGAGCATCAAAATGTTGGGCATTGCACGGAAACTTGCCAAGTGCTCAATTGGCTGATGGGTTGGCCCATCTTCTCCAAGACCAATTGAATCATGGGTCATTACATAGATGACTCCAGCCTCACACAAGGCAGATATCCTTATCGCAGCTCTCATGTAGTCTGTGAAAACAAAGAAAGTCGCACAGTATGGAATCAGGCCAGGGCTGTGAAGTGCAATACCGTTGCAGATGGCTCCCATCCCATGCTCCCTGACACCAAACCTGACATTGCGTTCTTCAGGGGTGTCCTTCTGGAAGTCCCCAAACATTTTCAACAGGGTCATGTTTGAAGAGGCAAGGTCTGCACTTCCACCAAGAAGACCAGGAAGTACTTTTGTAAGTGCATTTAGGTTTGTCTGAGATAGATTTCTGGTAGCCTCTGCTGGGCTTTCTGGAGTGTACGTCTGGAAGATTGCAAGAAAAAGCTTTAAAAGATCTAGAATAAAAATCTAATGCTAACACACTGTCATAATTCTGCACATGGGCTTGTCTGATAAATAGCAAATAAGACATGCAATTTCATTACCTGCTCTAGTTTTCTAATTGATTAGGAATGGGAAAAAAAAAAAAAGAGTTAAATTCGGGGATCAAAACTGCTGAACTTGGATGCTAAAAGAAAAACATAATTTTTGGGGATAAAAATTGCGGAAAAGAGTATCCAAACGTCCATAATGCCTGTTACGATAAACATGTTCTAATGATGCAAATAAAAAAAAATCACTAAAGAGACCCTCAAAAATATAATAAAGAACAATGAAGATTATCAAAGTTCTACTCACTGGAAGTGCTTTCTCCCAACCAGCAGGTAGTTCACCAGTGATGATAGACTTCAACTCTGCAGCTTCCTCCTTGTACTTCTTCTCATACTCAGCAAACTTTGCATTCCATTCAGCTTCAAAAGCAGCACCCTCTGAAACATGGCGACTCCAGTGCCTAAGAACAGCCATACAGTGATGAATATCACATCAAATCTTGGTAGAGTGAAAGAAAAAGAAGCCTGTCTGAATTTGCTTACTTCTTAACATCCTCTGGAACGTGGAAAGGCTCATATGGCCACCCAAGGTTTTTCCTAGTGGCATCAACTTCCTTAGCACCGAGTGCACTCCCATGCACACTATAAGAGTTTGCCTTGTTTGGAGACCCATAACCAATGGTTGTAGTGACCTGCAAGAAAGAAAGCTCATGAAGAACTTGATTAAACTACTAAGTGCAATTGTAACTTCTTCAATGAGTCTTTAATTCAAACATGCCACTACATTGTTCTGCTAGTGTCTAACCAGGAGACTTTCTATTGATTCAATTTACTAACATTCATTTTTCTACAATACCACGAGATACGCCATAAGAAAGGGATTATCTGACCTTAATCAAAGTGGGTTTGTCTTTCACAGCCTTGGCCTCCTTAATGGCGGCACGAATTTCATCATAGCCAGTGTTTCCATTCTTCACCCAGATAACATGCCAACCAAGACCCTCAAAACGTTTGTCAACACTCTCAGTGAATGCAATTGCTGTGTCACCATCAATAGAGATGTGGTTGTCATCATAGAAAGCAATCAACTTTCCTAGTCCCCAATGCCCAGCAAGGGAACAAGCTTCATTTGCAATCCCCTCCATTTGGCAACCGTCTCCCAATATAACATATCTACAGAAAAGAACAAATATGACAATATACTTTAAGACAATGGCCATTTACATCTAAATAGAAAAAGAACAATATGTAATGAGAACAAGACAGTTATTATACGTGTAGTGATCAACAATTTCATTGTCTGGTTTGTTGAAGCGAGCAGCCAAATGCTTCTCTGCAAGGGCCAAACCAACAGCATTGGCAACACCTTGTCCAAGAGGACCTACAAAGAAAAATATACAGCATTGTGAGTTCTAAATTCAGAGGCTGCCAAAACAGAGGTGATAAATGGAGGAAACATGATGATGATGAAGTATTGAAATCAGAATCTAACCAGTTGTTACTTCAACACCAGGTGTCTCAAAGTTCTCGGGGTGTCCAGGGGTTTTGCTTCCCCATTGACGGAAATTCTTCAAGTCTTCCTCCTATTGATTTAACCAAAATAAAGACTTCAGTAGAAATGAACTTCAATAGTAGATAACTGGATATCTAAGAAACAGCCATAATAGTATAATCAAACATCTAAAAGAAAATTAACGAGTAATTAAACATAAATACAAGCAAGAATTGGGAGAAAAAAAAAACATATATAATTATTTAGACGTTAAAAGAGCACATAGATTATCACAGAACTAGAGCAGAACAAAAGATTGACCTTAGATCAACTGACAACAAAACTGAGATTCTTTTTAGCCAAAAAATACAGATCCATTTCTCATTATTAAGAGAGAATTAACAAAATAAATAAATTGATAAAAAAAAAAAAAAAAAACCAACCTTGACACTATCATAACCAGCAAGATGGAGCAAAGCATACTGTAGCATACAGCCATGGCCAGCAGACAAGACGAACCGATCGCGATTGAACCAGTATGGATTCTTGGGGTTATATTTCATTATTTCATCATACAAAATATGACCCATCGGAGCACAGCCCATGGGCAGACCAGGGTGACCAGAATTGGCCTTCTCCACAGCATCAATAGCGAGAAATCTAATCGTATTGACAGATTTCTCGACCAATGAAGTCTCAGTGGTAGTATCAAGGGTTTCAACTGCAGCTGCCCGGATTTGGGTTTGTTGGCGGGTGGAAAGGCGGCGGCGGCGGGAGGCAGTAGCTCTTGGGACTGAGGACGAGGTAGACTTAAGACCAGAAAAGGCAGGAAGAGAAGGTGTAGTAGATAGAGAGAGGCGGTGGTGATCAGAGGACTGAGCTGAGCCATGGTGAGAAATGGCTCGAGCCAAGAGGGCCTGTGATAGAGTTAGAGATGAAGTAGAAGCCATTATTTCAGACCCGGTCCTTTGTCTTTGGTGAGCCTCTCTTCTCTTTTTTCTTTAGCTTTGTATATGGAGAAAGAGAGAGAGAGAGATTGACTAGCTTTGGTATTTATTTAATTTTGAAAGAGATACAGGACACCCAACAACTCTTCTGATCTTGAATTCTTGATCTTCTCGTCTACACAAAGTGACAGGTGAGATTAGCTGACCGTTAGATTAGGAGGAGAATACGATCTCCACCGTTGACTATGGGTAGAAACTAGGAAATGCTCTGCCTTTCATTTTTTCTAAAATTTCCCATTTTAGCTTTTTTTTTTTTTTTTTTTTTTTTTAATTTGCTATTTTTATTTATCCCATATACTCATATTTTTTCTTCTTTTTTTTTTTAATATTTGTTTTATCAGAGTGAAAGTTGTTTTTTTTTTTTTTTCTTTCTTTCTCTATTACTCATCTTTGTTTTTTCAAAAAATAATAATAATAAATAAATAAAAAGAAAAAGCTTTGGTTTCTCCTAACAATTTTTTTTTTGTCTTTTATATATATGTATATATATAAGTTGATTAATTGTAACCAATCCAACGCAAGCGGAGGCTTGGTGGTGAATTTATGATTGCTAGAAAGTTTCATTCAACAATGGCAGGGTTGGGGTCGCTGGCAAGTTAAATTAGAAATAATTTAGTAGATGGATGGTCAAGAACAGTATGTAACTTTACTTTGCTTCTTGTTGAAATTTTGTATTATTGTTATTATTATTTTTTTGGGTTAAGAAAAGATACTCTTCCCAATTCCTTTTCAAACATTAACCCAAATTAACAATATGCTTATGTTTGAATTAATTACTATCAAGGCATATCGGGGTAATGTGCAACCTATCAATAAATAGGACTAATTGATTAATTTATAATTTTCACATGTGAAATCGTTGGATGAAGAATATTAAGTTCAGCTGCATTTTTAACATATATAATTATATGTTTGCGGAGGGGAGCCATTACGTGGCACGGCGTTTGAATTACAAAACTAGCACCATACTTTCGTTTCAACCTTGAACTCAACTAAACTGCATAGTTGGATTATTGAATAATATTAGGTAAACGTTACTATTAAATAAATAATATATTACTTGCGTCATTAAAATCAATAATTTAGAAATGGAATCTATGCTCTACAATATAGATAGTTGAATTGCAGACAGTTAAATTTCCCATCTCCTCATTCAAATAAAAAAATGAAAATTGCTTGCTACGTTAGCTTTGCTAATATTAGCAGAGTACTACTGTGCAAATGATGCATCTGTTTTTCAAGCAACGAATTAAATATCAGTCAAAGCCTCCAATTATGACTGCTCAGTTATAAAAAAATGGTGAATACAATCAACAAAAATAAATAAATAAATAAATAAAAGAAGGTGGCGGGGGGGTGGGCGGCGGCACCAGAATCTAATCAAAGCCACCAACTCTAATATCTGCTTGAACAAACAGCACAAACAAGCATGTTTGGAAAGCAGGAAAAATCTGCTTGAACAAATGATTTAAAACAGAACGAACGCACATGTTGTTGGATCCAGCCTTGTTACTCTTTAGCTACATTTTTTTTGGATCAAGACTTTAGCTACATGATAGACCATCGACTCTTTTCAAATCAAACCAATGTCAAAGGCCAGTTAGAAAATTACAGGTAGAAAATCAATCGCAATGCGTTTTAATTTTTCATCTCATGTAGTTGCATTCTTCAGTGATATGCAGCACATTGGAAGTGTAACTAGGACATACTAAATAATTAAAATTTAATATTTCAACTAGGTAAATCTCATTTAAGTTCCTATTTGTCACCACAATTAAACTTCACAAAATTCTAAGCTCAATCAAACTTCACATCATTTTAACACGTTTATGGTTTGATGTAGAATTTCGAATCCCTCTACTGGTCACGGAATATGATGCTGAAGCTGATCTAAGGGAAGGTGACTTATCAATGTATGCATACCGCTCATTGTCATTCCAATACAAAATAACCCGATTTGTGCAAGAATGTGACCAGCTGTCACCTAATCAATGTAGTGGAAGAAAACCAGAAAATGATAACACAAAAATAAATAAAAAAGAAGATTATGAAGGGAAAAAAAAAAAAAAAAGATGACATCAGCAGTCATTAAAAAAAAAAATAAAAAGAGCAGCGAGATCATAGAGAATGAACTTACCTAGTGCAAGACCTAATTGGAAAGAACCTTCGGTGTGCTTGGTTGTCACCTGATTCAATAAAACTACCTGCATATAGAAAGAACATCAGAAATTAATCGCAAAGAAACTAAAGGATAAACACGGAATGTAAGATCTAATCAAGTGGTATGAGAACACAAAATTGAACATGAATGTAGAAAACATGAGACATCATGTAAATCAGATACAGGCTTGCTTTCAAAGTTCTTGTACTTGAAATGAAAGTGTGAAGTTTTTATGATTCACAATTTAAAATTTTACTGGTTGAATAAATTTTTTTTACCGCCAGGCTGAAATTTTTTGCAATCTTCATCAACTTTAGGGCCATTCCACTGAGTACTCGTGTTCTAAGAGCTAAGTCATCAAAATCTTGACGGAAGTGGAAAGTAATGCTATCGATGATAACAACTTTAACCTGTTAAAATAATTGATAGTCAATCCACCAAGAAACATATTACAACTTGTGTAAGAACAAATTGGATAGAGATCCTTGGCACACACAAAGGATACATTGGTAGGATGGGATAGCTAGGGATGAGAGTATTATGAAATAAAAAGTTCCCTTTGACCAATTACAATAGGTCTATTCATACTGAAAGAACCATCTAGAAGTCGAGTATTGCATCCAATGGGAAAAAAAAATGAAGCAGACAAATCCAACCCATTGCTTAGATAATGTGGCAGGTGGCATATATTACAAAGCATCATCTTACTTACATCTCTATGCTCTGAAATGAATTTGTCCATGTAATTAATCAGGGCAATTTGCTCAGTATAACTGCAGACACGAAAGTAATATATATTTTCCAAAATATCCTTGCTTTGCATGCCCACTTGACAATTTTGTATGTCCTTGCGTAAAAACCTACTATATTCTGACATGTCCTCTATACAAGCTTCAGCAACTTGTTGAGCACGCTCTACCATAAAACTACCTTCTGTATCTAAATATTGCAAAAGTGTAATAGTATAAGCATGCAGACTATTGACAGATCAGTTCACTAAGTAAACAAGCACCACTGCAGTTACCATTAATTTACCTATATAAATTGCCTTTCCTCCGAGGCCACCACAATAAGGTGGAATTTGGACATTGACAGCAAGTTGAATCCTACGAATTCAGATATAAGTATGCTTCTCTAACAAAGGTCCAGCACAAATATGATTATTTGCATATGTGGCCTCACACCTGCACACATCAAAAAGAAAGAAATGGACAAGGACCCGTACCCTAGCTGTGTTTTACCAATGCCCGGTACTCCACCTGTAAATAGCAGAAAGAAAAATTCCTCACTAACAAAATAATAGGCAACTATTTATGCTAATGCTCATAGACAAAGTGTAAAAATTTCTGATGTTAAAAGCTTTATAATAAGATAAAGGAAAAAAGGATGACTAACCAATTTCTATCACTTCTTTGCAAGATATTCCTCCACCAAGGATGTTGTCTAGATCTGCACAAGACGTAGTAATGCGTGTCAAAGAAGACTCCTCATGAAGCATGTCCCAGGCGTTCTGTGCACCTGTACTTACGAAAGACCGCATTCAGCTTTTCAAAAATGTTTCTCAAGAACAAAATCTCATGCTGGACTCTCTTAGGATTGTCTCAAGAGAAGTCTATGCAGTGAAATCAAAAGCAATTGTGACATATCATGCATAAATCAATTACCATTGATAATAATAGCATTACTTCCTTCCACCCTGTCCAATCTGCTACTATTTGTTGCAACTTTCAGAATTTCAAGAGCTTCACTATCTGAAATTCTTAGATCTGTACAAGCATAACCAAAGTTAATAATTAACAAATTTCAGCCATAACATTACAGATTAGAGAGAATATATTTTACAGCAAAAGCAATGAGGCCTCTTAAAATTCAATTCATTCTCACGGTAATAACAACAAACACTTGGTAGGTTCATACATGCAACAGTGTCGGACCACCAAAACGACTATACTCCAATCACTAAAACTCATCACAATTACATAATCCAGCAACCATAAAGCAAGAATAAATTAACAAAAGATGAAAAGGGGAAAATAAAGAGTAAGAAAATTGAATAAGGTAATGGTAATTAAAAATGAGCAATTAAAATGGTAAAATTACCACGAGCAAGATCCGAAGAGGAGATGGAAGAAAGGGAAGAGAGAGAAGTGTAGCCTGCTGATATTAGCTTCCCTCTCTGCGTCGCTGATAACGGTAGTCTCGATACTTCCATATCTCTCTGCTCGGATTGTTTTGATCCGATGAGACTCTGTGTGCTGGTCGTTTTTGGCGCGCAAAACACTTTTATGAAGGTGCTAATGATAGGCTTCAAATTGGCTCAGAAGGATGGGACGGGTCTAACCCAAGTGAGATGGACCGGAGCGATACTCTTAAAAGGAAAAAGAAAATTACACTCCGTACTCTTTTTTTTTTTTTTTTAAACTAAAAATTATAAAACCCAATTTTGTTTTCTTAAATTTTAATCCCATCCAACAAAAAATACGGCTCTTCGCCAGTGAGGAACGGCGATAATGGTACAGCAGTGGGCGATAGTGGATATAATTTTTACGCCATAATTATTGTCTTAACGAAAAGACATTTTTGTTATTTTATTCAATTTGATAGCCAGAAATGGAATCATTCATTTTCTAAATAACCCAGCAGATGAGAATGGGAAGCAAAGCCCGATGAAGGAAAGAAATTGCAATAGAAAGGGGCTCAAACACTGTTTTTGTGACTTGTTTTCCTGGTTCATCCTCGACAAAAGGAAAGAATCAGTACAACAAGATATAGCTCATCCCTACTTTCAGTAACTTTATGATGAAAACTCGAATCTTGAGGGTTATAGCAAGATCTGAACCTCGTAGAAGACTAATTAATATTATCAAAATATAGTCTGCATTATATATATATACCCAAAAAAAATAAAATCTTAAAATGACATGATTTTGTATGAAAAAAAAGTCAACTTTTTTTGAGTGAGAAATGTGTCCATGTTGAAGTGATGGTGATAATAGATAGATGACAAGCCAAGTGTGCCATACGACAAAACCAAGTAAACATACTACTTTTGTTTACAGCAGCACGTGTGTGAATTTAAGGGAGCACCATGTTACAATAACCAAGTCACAAATTACTTAATTTAAATCTCCTGTGCAGCAAGTCTCAAAAACTGCCACCCATTGTCTCCTTCTGCAGCGAAACCTGGATTAGTGTTAATTTGCAAGAAAAAAAAGGTAGTGGGCATATATTTTGTAATTAATCCTACAATTCTAAATAAAACTTTAGTTCCACTGAAAATTTTTATGTTTATGATTAAAAAAGAAACTCTGATTGCCAAACTAACGTAAAAGAGCTGATTCAATTATTACGTACTACGTGGCATAATATATGTATAAAGTAATTGTAGGGACTAGTGAGTCACGGCGAATAACCCACAATGACACCGAATAGCCTGACTGGCTTCTTCACTAGAATCTTGAATTTTGGACCACCGCCGGTCGTATTAGTAGCTTGATGTTGTTCCTGATTGATGAAGATAATTTTGTCCCCAACATTAAGGTTTTTGGAGGATGCAAATTTAACCCAACCACTGGAAAAGACAGGTTTCAAGTAGCGGCTTTTCTTGCGAATATAGCAGCGAAAGGTCCATACTTGCCCACTCTCATCATCCTGTACACCGATATTTTTTGCATGGCTGCTACCGAAACTGGGTAAAAACTTCAGAAACTTGGTTGGCACTGACAGTCTTTTCCTAATGTCTGTTTTGCTAAGTAACTTTGAAAAGCTTGCCATTTTTATTTTTTTTTGAGATTATCTAATTAAAGAGTCTCTTCTTCTCAGATAATGAAGATTGAGCAGCTCATTCCATACTATATTATTTATATAAGAATTCTAACCGTACATCCAAAAGTCCAAGATCAAGTATACATAACAATTTCTAGGAAGGATCTTGCATGCATGACAGATATGGGACTGGCCAGATGGTCAAATAAAACACAGGTATATTATATATATATATATATATATATATATATATATTTTAAAGATGAATTAGAACGTTTGATACGGTGCTCCACTCGATTGTGTCTGTTTCTGATCACCAGTCAATAAATCACTGGCTCATTTCGCAGCAAATATATAGAGGTATAGTAATTCAAATTATTGATATAAAGAAAGGTCTCCAGCCGCTCAAAAGGGTTTCTTAACTGACCTCACAAGTCAAACGTCACAAGCTTGGCCTCTTTTCGGATCTTTTCAATTATTTAATTGCAAAATCTGGAAAATTAATTTTGATAAATTGATAGTAACCACAAGATTCACAACCTTTGTGATTGAGTTTTGCACAATCATGCAATTCAATTTCTAACTTTTGTGAAGATACATAGGAAATGATGTTATTGTTTCTTGTCCATCACTTTGCAATCACATATTGCAACTACACAAGTTCACGTATTGAAATTCTGGCATCAATTTGTGTAGGAAAATTGCGGGTGAGATGAGCCAGTTGGTCTATGAAAAGATCGATCTAGTTGCAACTAATATGTATTATTGGTTCACATATCAACTAATAATATATAAAAGTTGAGACTAATTTGATCATAAAATTAATTTTGAATTTGATTGTACAAAATTAAAATTAAAGACAGATATATATATTAAAAAGTTGAGTTCAAAAATAACTCTTTTGAAAAAATTTTCTTATGTCAAATAATAACTCTTTTAAAAATTAAGCTATCCCATTATTTTTTTTTCATATTATAAATATATTTAATATTTTTTATTATTTTTTTAATTGGTTCATATATAATAGATTTGGTCCATATATTTTGTTTATATTAATATTCAAAATTATTATAAAGTAATATTTAAATTTGATAAAATGACAACAATAATTTGAATATGTAAAGATAATTTTAAAAAATATAAATTAAATAAAAAAACACACTTTTATACTTTTATAAAAAATTCATATACTTATATATATAAGAAATTCAAAAACAATCTACTCTATATTACTGTTATTTAATAGAAATTTCTTACTTACACTATACAGTGGATGCATAGATTTATATCGTACACTAAATTAATAAGTGATAAGATATTTTATTAGTTAATATGATTATTTTATCTATTTTTTTATCCAGTGAAAAGATATCGATATTCTTTTTTTTCATATATTATATATTTTCTCATTAATTAGTATCTACACTTAAGGTAGGCAAAACTTAACGCTTATTTAATATTTATACATGGAATTATATAGAATAGTGAGTTTATAGTATAGTGGCCTAAGTTAAAGATTTGGGTGGGACTAAGGAGGAAGCGGGTCCATTGTGCTTTAATTTGTCCCCTTAAATGTACACCAATATGCGCTAAGGACCGAATTATTCCTTAAAGGGATAGACATATATGCCCCATTATCTACAGTAAAATTCTTTTCTTTCTGGTCTGACTATGATTGACTCTTAACTGGTCAACAAGACAAAAAATAATGTTATGTTCACCAAGAACTTAGGTTACAGAGAAAAAAGAGAGTTGCACTGAGAAGCCTTAATTTTACGAAATAATTAAAACCCTTTTCTTTTGGTATTAGCATTAATTATACTCTCCAATTATCCAGTGGGTTCTACATATTATATAGGTTAAACTGCAAAACATTTTAGTAATTTTTTATATTCAAGAGAAAAATTTAATATTTGTGAAATTTAATTCTTGAAATATATATATTCATAAAATAATATTCACTTATCACTAAACTAATTTCTTTTTTTTTATTTTTTATTTTTATTAGGAACAATTTGTCTAGTAATAGTGGATATTCATTAGTATTTAAAAATATTAGGGTGCGCTTAGTAAGCCGTAATGAGATATAATATGATATAATCAAATGAATTTCTAATATCAATTTACGTTAAAAATTCATTTGATTACATTACATTACATCCCATTACGTTTTACTAAATGTACTCTAAATTGATTTGTAAATATTTTTTTAAGGAACACAATTTTTCTTTTTATTGTGAATATCTTAATTAGTGTCAAAATGAATTGTTTGCTCTTTCAATGAATTGGGAATAAAGTGATGAACTCATTGCAATATATGATTACTGATCTGGCCGCTTGTGATACCATACAATGAAAAAACCTTTCAAAAATTAAAATGATGACTAATTACAGTGTGATAGTGTTCATGGAGAATTATCATCTACATATCTTAATTTCAAGTGAGAAGCATTTAACATGCATGATTGATGCCACACAATAAATCAAATTTGTGAGGAAAGAATAAAAAAGGTGCAAGTGGCCTGTGGGGTTTCGATATATAGTGTATAAAGGTTTTTTTTTTTTTTTCTTTTTTTGGGGGGTTGCAAGTAATGACATAAGAAGTTTATAACTAAGTTTGGATAGACAATTAAAAGTTGATATTACTTGCGGAAAAGAAATGTAGCTACACAGTAGACCAAGCATGCAGCAAAAGACAGAAGATTTTCCAGGAAAATCAGTTAAACAGAAGAAACAGTCTAAATTCTAAAACAAACCTGCACAAAGAAAACACCTGATATTGAAGTTGCTTGATAATGCTATAGTTTATTATGCTAGTTATGGGGAGTAACCCACAATGGTCCTGAATAGCTTGATTGACTTCTTCACTTCAATCTTGTATAAAATTGCACCGGTAGCTTCATCTTGTTGTTTATAGAAAATAATTTTATCACCCACATCAAGATGTTTGGCAGAAGCAAATTTGCGCCAACCCTTTGAAAGAACCGGTTTTGGGTGGTTTTTCTTGCGGATGATGCAGCGAAGAGTCCATATTTGCCCATTCTCATCCTTTACGTGAAAATCTAATGCATGGCGTTTTCCAAAACTGGGCAAGTACTTAAGAAACTTCGTTGGCAATGCCATTCTTCTCCCAATGTCAGATTGAGTAAGTAACTTTGAAAACATTTCCATAAGTAATTGTAATGTATTTATGTTATTTGCCAAAGTAGCATATAAATTTTTATATATAATATAGTAGTGCTTGTAAAGTTTAATTCACAGGATCTTCTTGCTTCCTGAGGAACAGAACAGGTTTTAAATAGAGAGAGTTAGTTAATTATTCCTCCAGCACTAGCTAGATTTTTGTGATCAAGAGACAAAATAATATGATATTGACTTACCTGAAAACTGTTCTCCACTGGAAAATTGGAAAATTGTGGTAACAGTGAGTTTGATTGGCTGGACGGTCGACAAAAGGAAAACATAATTTAGCATCTCCCCTCCAGGATAAAAGGGGAAAGGTTTTGTCTTCGGAAAAATCCTACACTCTTTCTTTGTAACCCTTTTTTCGTAAAAAGTGGTGAGCACTCAAATCCCAAATTCATCTTTGGAGCAGTGCATGCATTTGGACATTATTCTAAGATACAAACAGTACCCTATAAAAATGAGGATTAGAATAACTTTCTTAATTCCTATCATTTTCCAGTCTTCTACCTTTTTCTAGCTTGTTGTAAACGGAATAGCACTTACAAATGTAAAGGAAGAAGGTTTCTTTCTATAAAGCTATAAGCTATTGTTTTCAGTGGCCCCACCAAACAATATATCAATTATTGTATACCACTACATAGCACAACTGCGATTTTCAGTCAGTTAAGCTCCCAAAATTGCTCTCTTATGGCGTGCGCGCGCATCTGAATATACATGCACACATATATAATAGCAACAAAGCCAATGGCCTTCGCGAGAAATTATTAAATTCATCTGCGTATTTAAAAATAGTGCACCATCCTCTTCCATGTTTATATCACAAGCTCCGTCAACATTGTTACATAAATCCGACGTGAATGCATATAAGAGTACAATACTTTTAAGTGTACCTAGCATATAAATATTGCTTAGTAAATACAAGTAAAGCCAAGCCAATACCTGGCTAAAATACCTAAAACTATGAGTACTTGTATTTTCAACATGCACAACTAAGGCAAACAAGAGAAATCAGAAAGCACAACTTGAGATTTCAGCAGCTAGTCTTTAGGTACCGAAATGCAGTTCAATGATTTCCTAGATGCCTGATCAGAACATTTCCTCGTGCTGCTTAATAACTTTCTGAATTGGGACCAGGCCTATAAATGCTCTCTCTATCCACCATTCAAACTGGTTTCAGGTAGTCAGGATCAGCCATTAAGCTCCTCGAACAGCAGTCCAAATTGTCGCTCAACTACTGAAGTTGTATAAAGGGACCATGGAAATTTGGAGATGCACATATTACTGCTGTTAGAGTGATGCTTGAATTATAGATGTAAGTGATGGATGAACACGAGCCCTTCTCAAAGAGCGAGCATTGCTTCTTCCTTCAGCATACTCCTCTCCCAATGGCCACCTTGGTCGCAGATCATACTAATTCATAAAGCAAACTTATGCTAGTCAAGACTGTGAGACCTTTTAAATATACAAAGTAAACCATTATCTAATATGTTAATGTCAGCACAGATGTTAACAACTGAGCACAAATTGTTGAAAATCCTGTGACAGTTATATAACAGCTAGGTTGAAAAGGTCAAATCAAACATCTATTTGGTGGTTCCGAATTTGAATCTTTCAGCCTCATAATCTTGTTTATGGTTCCAAAAAAAGTTCAATCATATAGTGAAAGGGTAGGGAATGGGGAACAAACAAATGATAGTCATGAGTACTGAGAGCAAACCGTAAAATCTTCTGCTTCATCTGCAGGCGGTGGAGGATCAAATCTTCCCGCACTAAAGTGCTCAATTCCAGTCCAAGCCACCATGACACCTAGTAGATGAAACCCACGCCGTTAGTTATGCATGCTATTTACAAGGTCTAGAAGACCAAAGATCTTACCATTATCAGTACAAAGATTTGGAGGTGGGCATATAAGTTTCAGGTTTTTCTTCTTCACAACTTGATGAAGCTGGGTTCGAACATATTGATTTGATGCAACGCCCCCAGAGACCACCTACAAGACATGAAAGTAAATATGAATTTCAAGTACCAATACATGTCAAGACATTGACAAAAAGAATAAGCAATCAATGATGTGGAATGGAATAAACTGAATACAAAACTGTAGTTTTGTGTTACCAAGAATTGTATAGATGGCTCAATCTTCCTTGCCCATTCAATTGCACGTTCACATCTCTCCTCTAAATGTAGCACAGCAACTCGCTGTAAGAGAAAGTATCAAAAAGAGCAAAACAATTAAAAAAATAAAAATTATGCGCCCACTAGCCTGGATTGATTTAAAAAAATAATAACAACCAAAAAAAGACCTGAAAAGATGCAGCAATATCAGCCCGGGTACTTCTGTCCTGGCTACTTGCAGAGGATATGGGAATTTCAGCATTGCTAGACATAGCCCATACACACATAATAATCAGCACAAAAAAGAGACCAGAATATTAATTGGCTCATTGTTAGCACTAGCCATGCATTGATATAGGGATTGCTCTCTGAAGATAACAAATATTTCAATGTTTTCTACGTACATATTTCTGGATTCAATTGCCAGCCTCACTTGAGTCTTCAGTCCAGCATATGAGAAATTGCAATCCTTATGTTGTTTCATTGGAGTCTGAGAAAAGAAAGTAGTAAAATTTCAGACACGCTAAAACAAAAAAAAGATAGTACCTCTGTATCATACATTTCTCAAATTACAAAGAATACATATTCTAGCAAACATGACTATAATGAGTGAATAATAATAATAATGAAGCATTTGGGAATAACTAACTGAAAATTTGATTGATTCTGCATCACCCTCTCGAGCAAGTTCCTCAATTGCTGGCCCACCACTTCTCCTCATATCAAGACCAAGCCATTTTGCCGTCTTGTCATATGCTTCACCAATTGCATCATCTATTGTGGTCCCAAGTTGTATGTATTGGCCAAGATCACGAGCTAGAATAAGTAGATTGTGTCCTCCTGAGAATCAAAAGCAAAGTGAAATTATCAGAACACATGCAGCCAGAAGAACCTTAAACCCTGAGGATGGAAAGGGGGGTAGGAACCAAACTAAGTTAATGCAAAACTATATTTCGTCTGCATTATCAAGTTTGTCTTCAAAGATGGATTTTAACGCTAGCATAAGCAACCAAATGAATACATGGAATTGCAGCAATATTTGACTTTTAAAAGGTTTGGCAGAAGACAAGGTCTACAGTTTCCCAAATCCATGATCTCTGGCCAATATTGTCAATACAGATTACCATTTTTCTTTCTAACATTAGTTGAATAATTCAGACAATGTCCTTTTCTGCGGGAAATTGTGCAGGCTCCACTGATTTCAAATAGATGCCTTTTAGCCTATGTTTATGTTTTATGATGTGACATCTTTTAAGCATCAATCATCCTCCATGCACATGCTTAAATGCCAAAGAAGAGAAAAGAAAAGAACCCGTAAATTTGTAGAAGTAAACATGCTTACCGGAAATTAGCAGGGCCATAAAAGGAAATTCCAACTCTTGTTCAACTAACCTAGAAAAAGAAAGGTATACATGGACATAGATAAGCATGTAAATGAACGCATCAACCAATAGTTAGGATATCAATAAAGAATTCATCAACCTGGTTAAAGAATAGCATACAGCAATATACTTTTTTTGTTTTTTAATATGTTTAACGAATGCTATTCTACATTTCTACTCCAAGGTGCAGCTATTCTTTGTTCTCCAATTTATAAAACTTGCTACTTCCCTACCTGGCTACCAGAGCATGAGCCTCCATATGATGGACACCAATGATTGGTAGATTGAATCTGCCAGCAAGTTTACGAGCTTTCTGCACACCAACTGCATTACAAATGCATAAAGAAATTTTCCTAAGGAACTCTTCGTTTTCCCCAAAACGATAATATTTCAGCCCCAATATGCAGAATTTAATAATTTATAAATTGTTTGTGCAACATTCTTTTTTTTTTTTTTTTCCTCTTCCCATATTATAAGTTCAATTTCTCATATACACTTCACAATAAAGTTAAGAAATTGTTGCTAAAACCCAGTTCTCCAAGTTAATCTGCAGTTTTCAGCAGAATATGTTTATCTGCATCCTAATAAGGTTGCGCATGCAGTTTGGACCTAATACACCTCTGTAAGCATAAGTAAGACTCCCCTAAATGGACTTTTGACTAGTGTCAACAAGACTGTAAATTGGGAATTACTTTCTGGATTAACTTCAATAAGGAAAACAATTAACGAACAAAAGAAGGATCAATTACTGAAATTACCACGAAGACAAAGGCTTAAACCAGGTCCAATGGTAACGGCAACAGCAGAGAGATCCTTTGCAGTTAAATTAGCTTTGTCAAGGGCTTCCTCTACAACCTGCAATTAAAGAGAACAAATATAGGCCCCTATTAATTTACTGCTACTATAGCATTAAGACACACATTATAAGGAGGAATCCGACAAAGAAAACAACAGAATGACTAGACCCCAATTACAAAGAACTATAAATTGCGATATAGAAAAGGATAGATTGAAATCTAACTTAAATATCATACCTGATCAATTGCTTGTGAGTGTGCTTCTTCCGCCATTTTAGGAGCAACACCTCCATATTTTGCAAGCAAGTCTGCCTTCAGTGAAAGCTTAAAATGAGCTAATGGCATTCAC
This sequence comes from Reutealis trisperma, assembly GCA_947687605.1. Classification (NCBI taxonomy): domain Eukaryota; kingdom Viridiplantae; phylum Streptophyta; class Magnoliopsida; order Malpighiales; family Euphorbiaceae; genus Reutealis; species Reutealis trisperma. The sequence continues at coordinate 1,714,538 of CANTUT010000033.1, read as the reverse complement.
AAGAAGTTAAATTAAAGAATTACCAAGCTAACTCCAGTAAACAAACTATATACCTGAGAAGAAACCACCTGACTTAGAATTTCACCATTGCCTCTTACCTAAAATCACAAACAACCAAAACCCAATTAATATCAATAAAAAAAAAAATTAAAACACGAGAAAGAAAAACTCCATTACATACAACAGCTGCCGCAGTATCGTCGCAGCTAGTTTCGATGCCGAGAATAACCAAATCATCTTTAGAGACAATAGCTTTGATTGGGCGTTTTGGGGAGATGGAATTCAGTGAAGAGGAAAAGCGGACAGACAGGAAATTGTGGGAGAAAGTGAGAGGTGACCAATTGAATGTAATTAGTTGCTTTTGGGGTTTAGCGGTTTTGAAAGGTGATAAAGCATAGTGAAGTGAGGGTTTTGGGAGCAAGTTTAGGCGGGAAATGGCTGAAGACAACATTTTCCAGACACAGAGAGTGAGCGATAGACCGTTTGAAGGAACCAGAACCATTCGACGATCCTGTGGTTAATGACAATTACCGACTTGAGCTACAGGCATAGTTTTTAGGAATTGCAACGACACCGTTTCTCCTAGTATTAGAGTGTGGCAGATGTCACTGCTTCAACTTGATGGTAAAACTCCCATATTTTTTAAGAGTGAAGATTGACTCATCTCAATGAAATTAAAAATATAAATTAAACTGATTTTTACATCTCATTAGTGAAGGCTTTCAAATATATTCAAAATTTCACTTTTAATCATAGAATAGATAGACATAAAATTGTGTTTATTTGTCACTTATGTCCTCTCCTTTACATACTTTGATGAAAAAATCAAACAAATATTTTCAAATTACTAAAAAATGTTATTGAATTGAACTTGTTACAAAGGTATCTAACTTAATTAGATTGCCATACTTAATTTGCTTAATAGTTTAAGAATTTCCATTAGTACGTAGCAATGAAACTTATGATAACTAGTAAGAAAGATTTTGGATTTTTTTACCATATTGACTTTTGACTAAGTAGAAAAATAATAGGGATGAATTAATTTATAAAAAACTTAATTATTTGAATTGGAAAATATAAAAGTGAATTATTCATGCCTAAAATTAATTATGAGTAAATGCTATATGTAGTTCTATTAAAGAATCCACCATTTTTATTTTTTGTGCCCAAGGGATTGTAATTTTTTTTTTTTATTATAAGATTATCCCTAACAATCAATTGATTTTATAATCAATTCAAATAGTGAAATTCTTAAAATCTATAAATTTAAAATACATGTTTAAATTATGTTTACAAACTTAAGAATCATCAAACTCAAATGAAGCTAAATTAGAAACTATAGTTAGACATTCTTTATGACGGACGACAATCTTTAGGCCTTGCTGTCTATATAATAAGGCCGAGTTCACAAATATTATTACAAGGGCTGCAATAAGCTCTGTCTACCCAATTTTAATACCCTAATTGATTGGGCCCCATATAATTTACTTATGCTTGGGCTCAAAAAAACGACCTGTCGTTTCACATAAAGACAACAGTATGAACGACACCCTTTTTTTGAAAGTTTACCTTCTCATAAAATGACCGGTGGTGTTCCTTTAGTCGTTTCATACAAAAAAAAAAAAAAAGGAAAAATTGAACGGCTTCGTTTAAACGACAGGTTTATTTTTCAAACACCTACAGCCAGCAAACTTTTCCCTCTCCTATAAGCAAAACTACAAGGCGTTTTATTTCAATGGCTGCCGTTTAGCGGGGAAGTAGGTAATGGTTTTGTTGGTGACAGATTATTTATGTGAGCTTTGGTTGGACAAGTGTCACAAACTAAGATTGAGAGTAGAGAAGTTTGACGCAACTGTCAGTGAGGTGTCATTTATTATTTCATAATTGTTTTGCATGGGATCAGCATCCACACTTTAAATCTTTCTTTCTGCATCCAAAATTGTAGATTTCTTTCGACATAAAATGGAGATAAAACAAGAAGCCGGTAATGACTCTAAGGTAAATATTTTCAAGCCCTCCTTTCTTTTCTGGAATTCTCAGTTTTTTTCTTTGACTTAATTGAACATATTAATCTGTTCTTTATTTTCTGTAATATTTTGGTTTTAATTCATGGAAGAAATGAAAAGAACATATAGTTCGTTTCTGCAGATTTATTTAACAATATTCTTCCCTCTTTCTTCAGCTGCATAATCTACTAAAGAGATTTACTGGGAAAAAGGGAAATAATCAGGAAAACAAGCAAAATTTTCTACAGAAAGTAAAAACAAAAGAACAAATTAATGGAAATTCTACGAAGTTTTAATATTTTTTTATTCTTATGTTTTATAAATTTTTTTTTTTTAAATTTTTATTAATTTTGGTCTGACTCAGTGTTGGATATGTATTACATATTAATGAGGCATAAGCTCGTTGTTAAATTGTTTGTTTTTGGCATAGCTGAGTACAGTGCATTGATTTGGATTTTGGGCTTTGCCAGTCTCCAATTGGATTGCATGTCTTGCGAGATTTTCTAGTTTAAACAAGTTGAGAGGAAGAGAGATTCTTTACGAAACCCATCTCCATCTCTCTCTCATTGTAAGTTTTAATTGATAGAATTGCATAAACCACTCGACCGGAGATAATTCTAAAGTAATCCAATGGGTGATATTACTAAACTAAGAATCCTGTCATAAATTAATAGATGCTCTCTGTGTGTGTATATATATATATATATCCTCTACTTTTTACTTATAATCACAAATCACAAATTAAAAGTCATGAATCCAGACCAGCTTACATTATGGATCTAGTCCAAAATACACTATTTTATTAAAAAATAAAGCAAGCAGCTTTTTTTTTTTTTTTTTTAATTAAAACAAAACCACTGTTCATCGTCTTTCTCTCAATGCAAACGATTTCTCTCATATCTTAATTCTCTTGCTTCTGCTCCTCTTCTTCTTCTTCTTCTTCTTCTTCTTTTTTTTTTTTTTTTTTTTTTCCTATTAGTGTTAGTTTTTGCTAATGTTCTACTACTCTTCTTTTGCCTAGCTATATCTCATGCTTTCGGTTCTTTTTTATATATGTATCTCACTTGTTAAACAGTTTAATATAATATTATTGGAAACTGTCTTTTAACCAATTCTCTCATTTTGAATTCTACTCTATCAAGATAATAAAACTAATTATTGATTAATAAAAAAAAACAAAATAGATAATTTAATTTTGATTTTTAATCATGAATCTTGTAGTAAAAAATAATGAATCTGTATTTAATATATGATAAATTTAAACTTTATTTCTAATAAACTTGATAGCTAGTTATATATGATAAATCTAAATTTTAAATTTATTGAACATCATAATTATATATAAAATATTAAATAATAAAAATTTTAAATATAAGGAATGAATGAAATTAAATTATAAAATAATTAAATCATGAATCTGACAGTAAAAATAATAAATTTGCATGTAATATATAATGAATCTAAACTTTATATCTAATGAATATGATAGTTATATGTGATAAATCTAAATTTTAAATATAATGAATTTCATAATTATATGTGAAATATCAAATAATGAAAATTTAGATATGAGAAATGAATAAAATTAAATTATGGAGTAATTAAATAATAAATCTGACAGTGAAAAGATAATGAATCTACATGTAATATATGATAAATCTAAACTTTATATATAATGAATCTGATAGTTATATATGATGAACCTAAATATTAAATATAATGAATATGATAATTTAAAGTTTAATATTAAATAATAAAAATACTAAGCAATTGAACTCCAAATAAAAAAAAAATTCTCACAAACAGACGGTGCGTTTTGACCTTGGACCATGGTACTATATGGTCCCGGGTCCATAATATAAATTGCCACAAATTAATTAACCATGTAATTTTATTTAAAATAAATTTTATGTCCATTAAAAAAATAATGTATAACTATTGTTTATTGGATTAGGAGAATTCGCTTTGTTTGGTTTTTTTCAAAATCAGCTATTTTCAATAATAATAATAAATTAATTCGAATCTCACTGATAAAATTAATGCTAAAAAATTAATTCTATATGTAAAATTATTAAGTAAAAAAAATAATTTATTCATTTTAAAAAATAAGAGTAATTTATGTAAATATCAAATAACTGAACCTTGTATGTAGTAATATTTAACCTGTAATATTCTAAGAGATTGAGGCCTAGACAATTAATACTGTTTTGTGAAACATTTTGTTTGCTTATACATGAGAGATGATTGATCAGGAACAGCCAAAGGCAATAAAAGAGAGACATTGTAATATTAATGGATGCACAGGAGATGGATCACTTGATCGTCATGGCAAGCCAGCTTTAAAAGGGAGCACTGGTGGATGGAGATGTGGAATAATATTATTAGGTAATTGATCAGGCTTGATCAATATGAAAGGGAATGGGCTAGATCTCCCATTTTGGGCCTGGAGCCTGATACCTGCGAAGGAGAGGAAAATGAATCAAGGAAGAGTCAAGCCTTTTGCCTGACTAAAACTCTCCGACGATCAAATCAGTACCCAATTCAGAGTATTTCTAGTGAGAGAAAGGGGGTGAGAGAATGTAAAATTCCAACTACCTGTATTTAGACTTTTATTTCCCTTTTATATGGTTTCAGGTTAGGTATGTCTGACACCTCTTTCTGAGAATGGACGTCCCCTGTCATTTGACCATGCTAGTTGGTGAAAGTTGGTGGCAGGCACATGTCCTCTATCCCATCCTTAGGGATGTTCAATGAGAGAAGTGTCAGGACATGGTGTGGACTGTTTGAGAACTGGTCCTTTTGCTAGATGACTGAACACGTCCTCAGAGGGCTTCGGCCATTGCTTGTTCAGCAAGTTATTCCCCAAGCGAAGGGGAGTAGCAGCTTGTATGAAAGCATTTGGACTTGAGTCGTTGGAGGGTCTGGCCAATGGGCTTTTTCCTTTTCCTCATAGTCCTTGGAGGCCTCATAATAGGCCTGGAATACAGGAGGATTCAAATGTCTCTTGAGAGTCACATTTATCACTCATCAGTAATTAAATTATTATAATTCTTATTAGTTCTTTTGGGATATAAGAACATTAATATCAATGGTAAACTTTTGGTTTAACGGAATTCAAATTATCTTCAGAACTGTAAAATCACTTCAAAAACTAGTGAAAGCCAAATTTAAAAAACAAAAAAGCATCTAACTATATATATATATATATATGATAATTGCTTGCTAGCTCTAGTTATTATATACTTGAAGCAATGCAGAAGTTTACTGCAGTTGACCTACACGCTTGAGACAAGAATCTTGAGTTCAAGTGCCTATCCGTCAATTAGTGATTAAATTATTGAGTGAGATAGAATTAGAGAAAGAGATGTACCATGCCTCATTGTACAATCCAAGTTCATTGAACCTCGCAAAAACTTGAAGTATACAAATTAAACCGAACTAAACGCTTCAATTAATTAAATTAGGTTGCTCTATAAAGTAGAAATATAAAATTTCAAGACTATGGATCTTCATATTAACCTGTAAATTATAAAATTGGTGAGATTAATAGCAGAACCATAACTTGCTGCTCATTTTTAATAGTTTTTTTTTTTTTTTTTTTTTCAAATTGAAACAGCAAATCTAGGACTCGTTACTCCAGCATATGTTGGAGTGGAGGTGAATATGGTTCTTTTCTCAAAATCTGTACTGAGGCAAACCAATGCTGAGGCAGCAAATACATTCAGCCAGTGGATGGGAACTACCTATCTCTTTTCTCTAATGGGTGCCTTTATCAGTGATTCTTGTTTGGGAAGATGCCTCAGTTGTGTCACATTCGAAGTCATCCTTATTGCTGTAAGCAGCTGATCTTTGATCTCATATTTGTAACATTTCACCAATGAGCTTTAGCTTAGTAATATTAGAGTTGTCTTTAAAACTGTAGGGTCTGGAGTTTAAGTCCCAACCTAAGCCAAATTGAAAAAAAAAAAATGTAACATTTGCATCAAAAGAAAAAACTTTGCATTTTAGTTTCATTGTTGGTTCTTGCAGGGATTAGTAGCACTATCATTCTCTACTCGCGCATTTATGGTTAAACCCCATGGTTGTGGCACTATAGGGGTGCTATGTGAACCTCATACTCCAATTGAAGTTGCAATATTCTACATATCAATTTATTTGATTGCTTTTGGCAATGAAGCTCCTGAACCTGCACTAGCTACATTTGGTGCAGACCAATTTGATGAGGAAGATACCAAAGAAAGGCAATATGAGAAATCATTTTATAGCTATTTTTATGTTGCAATAAATCTTGGATCCTTAGTCGCGGAGAAAATTTTGGTTTACATAGAGAATATGGGGTATTGGGTATTGGGGTTTATGTGCTGCTTGTGGTGTACTTGCATATGTTTTGCTATTGAGCGGAACTTTCAGATATAGGCACTTCAAGCCTTCTGGTAATCCTATCACTCGGTTCTCTCAGGTGATAGTGGCTTCATTTAGGAAAATGAAGCTTCAAGTACCTCTATTGGAGAAGAGCTTTATGAAGTTTATGGAAGGGAAGGTGAAATAAATGGTACAAGAAGGATACTCCACACTAATGACTTCAAGTGAGTACAGTTAATGCAGAAATATTTGCTTTGCCGAGTCAATAGTCTAGTGTATTCCCCTTGTTGAATTGCTCTTTTTCCCCTAAACAAGCAGGTTTCTCGATCGAGCTGCCATTCTAACCCCTATGGACATGACCTGGGTGCAAGAGCAAGACAAGTGCCGATCTCCAAATCCATGGCGTCTTTGTACCATCACTCAGGTCGAAGAAGTGAAACGCATACTGAGATAATTGCCAATTTGGTTCTGCACCCTCTTGCCGTCGGGAGTATTCATATAATTGCTCTCTCTCTTTGTTGAACAAGGAGCTGCGATGGACAAAACAGTCTCCAAATTTTATATTCCTCCAGCAAGCATGACTGCATTTGACATTGTAAGCTCATCGGCTTTCATTATATGACGGGTTCATTCTTCCCGCATTCACTGAGGTGACGAAAAGGAAGCCAAAATCTTTAGGTGAACCACAAATAATAGATATTGGGCTTGTAGGTGCAATAGTAGCCATGATAGTTGCAGGCATTATAGAACAACAAAGGCGAAAATATGCAATTAACATTGAAAAGGAGGAGAGTTCATTATGGATTTTGTGGCAGACTCCACAGTACATCCTTCTGGGAACATCTGAAGCATTCGTTTATGTTGCACAAATGCAGTTTTTTGTTTCGCAAACCCCAGATGCATTGAAAAGTACAGGGATAAGTCTCTCCATGTCTTCAACAGCCATCGGCAGCTATATTTACAGCATGACTTTGACTATAGTGATGGCAATCACAGCAAGAAATGGGAAGCCAGGTTGGGTTCCCCCAAATTTAAATAATGGTCATTTAGAGAGGTATTTCTTTCTCTCAGCCGCTTTGATAGCTCTTAACCTGGGATTGTTTGTAATATGTGCCAAGCGGTACAAGTTCACATCATTTGAGAAACGAGATGCGGATACAAGTGAAATAAATATTGAAGATTAAGATTTTGTAGCTTGGACTATGATCATCAAGCTGTCGTTTTATTTAGATGGTTTTTAGGAGTAGCAATATAAATGATTTAAGAGTAGCAATTAGAATTAAAATGTAATAGTAAGCTTGTAGTAGTCTAACAGATGCAGATTCTGTATCGGAATCCTGAAGGAATGCAGCTAAAAGTCCTAAAATTACTGATTTTCTCGCAGTCTTAAAAGTCCTTCGTTTTTTTCAAGGGGAAAAGTCCCATGCCTTCTCAACCCAATACCTTTCTGGAGTGCTAATTACATCTAAAACTTTGACACCCAATGCTTGCAATGGGACTGAATCACTGATTAGTGATAGTATATGTCAATTGTCAAAAAAAATAAAGGGATGAAATTTGTATTACTGAAAGTAACATAAATCAAATTGAGATAGTCGCCTAAGTCCAATGCACAATAAAAACAATACACAGGATGCAAAGTTGCCAACGTTTGTTGCATGAAAAATGAGAGATACCAGTAAACATTTTATTTCATTACGATGCAGAGATACAGCAATGTTGAACTTGGTAATAATTGTTTGTCATTTTTGGGCATAAAAAAAGGTAATAAATGAGTGGCTTGATGATGAACACTTAACGTTTAATAATTCAGTAAGAGAAGCCTTTTCAGTAAACGAAGAAACAAAATTCCTGTGGTGGAAGCCCAGAACCAATAGTAAAGTTTCCAGGTGCACCAAGGAACCATAAATTCGAAAGGCTAGATGGTAAGGCGTAAGATTTATCATTTTGATATCTTTGCAGTCAGTTCTCTTACCAGCTTGGCAGCAACCATTGCAGTCATCCCATCAACAGTGTCCCGCTGAGGATTGAATTCAACTACATCTGCTGCAACAACATCAGCTTGAAGGTTGTGGAGTATGTTGAGAACATCACGGAAAGAGAGACCACCAGGCTCAATGTGAGATACACCAGGAGCAAAGGCAGGGTCAAGGCAGTCCACATCTATTGAGATATACACTCCCTTTACACCTTCCCCTAATTTCTGATGAATGAAATTTCCATAGTCAAATTTATATAGCCAACTCACAGCCATGTGTAAACAAAGGAGATAAAGAGAGAAAGAAACCAGATTTTCCAACAGCTGGCGATCTCTTGAGAAGGTTCGCATTTCAAATTGCTCCACACCAAACCTTTTGCCCTGCTCACGGCCTTCTTTTGTTATTGATCTGATACCTACCTGAAAGGGTCAGCATTCAATTTCGTTAATATTCCAGAAATATGAGCTCTCACTGTAGTGTTGGCAATAGGTGTTGGTGGCCATTATCAATGTTAGAAGTCCAAGGACCAGTCCATGTGTGTGGAGAGAGGGAGAGGATAAACTATAATTTTACACTAAAATTTTTTAAGTTAATCCACCAAGTTATACCCTGTAGATATAGATTCATAATTTATCCTTCTAGTAAAGGAAATGATGAGAAGGGGAACATAAGAGTTGAAGGAGATAAGGGGATAGCAAAATTGCATTGAAGGTTCAAAACGTATGTCACCTAATTAATAATAATAAATAAAAAGGAATGCCGATGTGAATGTCTTGTTCATATCCTATACAGTCACCAAATTAATAATAATAAATAAAAAGGAATGCTGATGTCAATGTCTTGCTCATATCCTATACAGGTCTAGACGTATTTGGGGGTAAAGCTGAAAAAAGTAGACATACCATAAACTGGATAAAATCAATGCAACACCATCGCAAATCAACAATTATCGACAAAATTAGTGCAGAACCTTGTAGCAATGGAAAAAAATATGTGAAATGCAGAGGACATACTTGCAAGAGCCGCCGTGCATAACCACCTTCCATTATTCGGGCAAATGAAGATGCATGAGAATATTTATTTCCTTCAAAGGAATGATAAATATCTGGATGAGCATCCAGGTGAAGAATATCCACAGGTCCCCCAAGCTTCTCAGAGATGGCTCTTACTACAGGAAAAGATATTGAATGGTCACCACCTAAAACTAATGGGCGTAACGGATCCTGGAAGAGCAAACATAAAAGATTTAAGAATAAAAAGCTTAACCAAAATGTAGCAACCAAATACTAATATACATGAAACAAGTAGAATCCCATTAGAAGCGAAAATAGCAAAGCTTTTAGGGACAGAGTTCTTGGTATTCTTAGCCTGTTATGCACTGTCACATTATTAGCTCAATTCACCTCCAGAATGCAATGGAAAGACTTGGTCTTGCCACACAAGTTTAAAGAACTACCAAATTACTCAGAAATATACCCTGATAATTAGATCATTTAAAGAACTACCAAATTACTCAGAAATATACCCTGACAATTAGATCATTCTACTCAGTAACTATGAATCATGATCCAACAGTCAATTCCACAAATGATCCAGTCAAATTACAATTTCCCACCATTGGTCGAGTCATTGCTAATTATAATGAAGAAAACAGACTAAATGGTTCAGATTTAACCAGCTAATGCAATAGTCTCACTCAAGTTTTAGATATTAGGCAGAGCGTCAACAAGAAGTAGCAAATACAACGTTTTACACGAGGCAGGCCTTCATATGCAGAAAGATAAAAGCAATGCTTTGCAGCAGCCTGCTGTTGTATCCTAATTAATTAGCCTTGCAGACTGCCATGATCATTCTCGCTATGCTAGGCTGAACTCACAAACCATAAAGAAAATGTGGCAGATCAAGCCAAGAATTTATCGGGCAAGAATACATCAATCAACATGACCTAACAACTTAGGATCTTTGGCAAGCTTTTCTAAATCCTCCAGTTATATGTGCTCTTTTTGTAGTAACAATATCCTACAGGGTTTCTAGATTACAGAAAAGAAGGTAAGATAAGCAATTTCTCAATTTGAATAATTCACAGGGGCCGTGAAAGAAGATCTCTTACGAGGGAAACATTTGGATAGCTGATGACTAAAAAAAAAAATTGAATAGTTAGATGCAAAACAACAGTCACCTCTTCCATCACTAGCTTGACAGACTCACTAATAACATTCATCAATCTGTCATCATGCACACCACAATCTCGAATTTCTTGAACAGGAACATCACCAACATCAGTTAGCACCCGCGGATCATTTAATTCTTTCCCTGCACACACCCAAGCATCATGTCACAATAAGCAAACAATATTATCGCAAAAGGGGAGCATGAAAACAGAAAGAAATGTGAAAATCAGTATCAGATCCTTGGCAATCAGATTTCCCGACACTGTATTTTCTTGTTTGCATAACCAGAATAAATACTTATTATAATTTCAGTACTCGCTGGTTTTAGTAATGGCTTTAGCACAAGTGATAAATGAAACTGAAACCGACAAAATTCAGGGACATGCTTTAAGAAGAGGCCTTATACATTTGCAAATTGAATTTTTTCTGAAAAGTTCAACTCTGAAATAATTACAACTTGAGCATGAGTATGAATCACCAATTCTAAAATACTATTCATTAAAAATATAAATTCAACAAGCAAATAAGTATACTACTCAAATAGTGGTCCAAAAGCAGGGTAATACTAATACAGTTACCTTCTTCACTAGTTGAGTTAGTGCTACCACACCATATAGCCTCCCTAATCCGAGGGGGAGCAAATGCTGGGCCTTGAAGAAATGATGAGTTATGCCCTAATGGAACTCCAAGAAGAGACGCTGATGCTAAAGCACCTCCTAAAGCACGCACAAGCTCTCCCTGGGGAATAGCACCATTAAATCAAGAAGGCAAAAAAAAATTCATAGATTTCACGTAATCAGTAAACTAAATTAGCAAAATTCAACCTCAGAATTACATAATTAAGCATTTGCAACATAATTACAAAGTAAAGATTATACCTTAAGTTTTGCTCTCTCGCGAATAAGAGTAAGAGAAGCATCTATAACGCGATTTTGGCCCTTCTCTATCAATTCAGCAGGGATATTCGCAGCTTTTAGGTTCTGCAAATAATGGATTCCTCTCCGTGCTACACCTGACATTTCTGAGATTCAAATATAAAATTAAAATAATAAATCACTTAACTCATCACTCATTCACAATTCACGCAAAAAATATAAATACCTTGTGGAGAAAGATTAGGAGATAGAGAGAGGTAAGTGACAGAATCGAAACGGCAATGGCTTCTTTTGGATTGATCGGATAAAGAAGATGATGATATTGGCGCTAATTTAAGAGGAAGCAGCCATGCAGCTTTTTCAGAGTCACACACAACAGGAGACGAGAAAGTAGGGTGGCACCGCTGAGTAAGATAATGATCTGATTAATATATATATATATATATATATATATATATATATATTTTATGAAGGGCCATTAGGCCGTGATCGCACAACATAGAATAATAATCTCCTAACACTGATCATAAAAATAAACTCCCTCGAATTTAAAATCTCTCGCCCAAAAGTAAATGTTATCCCCACTTAAGAATATTTTAATTTTATTTGATGATAGAGTAATAACTCGTTGAATGGTGGGGGTCGCATATTGATTAGGGCACTCATAATTTTTGCTAGATTGTAATTTTATATATATATATATATATATTATGAAAAGACTATATTGTCCATTTTATGTAGGGGCAGGTAGTAGGGAGAGCATTTATACATTTTAATATTATAGGAAAAGGCAGGTGGAGTGGATGTAGCATAAAACTGTATAGTCGCTGGTGATTTGCCGAGTCACAAGGCAATTCGACCAAAAGGCCAGAGGGTGGAAACTGACGTCACGCGCTCCAAGTTGTAGTAGTAGCAGTTAAATTGCACTGGCTTTATCACGCACCCCGATGAATCGAAATCCTCCAATAGGCATTTTTCCATCCCATTTCTGCATTTTTCCTTCAAGCGCAAAATTAACGTGTTTATTTTTATTTTCTTTTTAAGTTTTTAGGGATGCATGGAGAGATATAAAATTATATTATACTGTGTTAAATAAATTATAATATAAATTTATTTAACAAATAAGGTTCATCACTTCTCAAATTTCAAATTTAATACTTACAATTACAAATTTAATTTCTATATGGCATTAGTGCCTGCAAACCTGCAAATGGATTATTCTGAATCTGGCGGCATTTTTCAATTGTTTATTATTACCGTTAATAACTGATTTCACCAAAAATGAAAGTTTCTCTGTTAATTTTGGATAGAATTTCTGAAAGATTAGGCGTTTCCAGGTGTGTCCTGGGAATTGGATGGCTTCCACACCCGTGCGTCCAATAGAATAATTAATTAACAAAATTAATTAAGATGTTAATTTTATATTAGAATTAAAATCAATTTAAGCCAATTATGTTACAAATTAAAGAATTAAAATTTTACTGTATTTTTTAAATTAATAAATTAAAATTTTCAAAACTCATAGATTAAATAAAAATATGACTAACAAACCAAACGAAAAAAAAAAAAAATCAATAATCAAAATGGAATTTCTGGATCATAAAAGGAAAAATCATTTTGTTCGATCCTTGTGTGAAAAAAAGGAAATTATTTGCTGAGGCAGAAATTAAATCTATGAAGATTACTGGAAATTTCCAATCAATAAAAATCCGATAAAGGAAATCTTTACTCGCTCAAAAATCAGAAAAATCTGAGAACTGTATATATGATAATAATAAAGAATAGAAGCATCAGAGTCATGGAAGTATAAGGTGAAACACTGCTGGCATTTTGAAAAATGCGTGCTTCTCAAAAACCAATATTCCTCATCATTTGCTTTTTCCCCTTTATTTTATATGATAATCCATCCAAATATTTTCAGAAAAAACAAACTATAAAAAAAAAACTCGAAATATTTAAATCATCAACTTGACAATACTATACTAAAGAAAACAGAGGAGAGAGAGATAGAGAGAGAGAGAGGGAGCACAGAGCAACAACAAACAGCCGGCTGAGAGAATAATGGCCACACCCACATGGTGGTCGGTTTCTTCAATCTTTATATAACCAAAAACAGAAGCCTAGGGTTAAGAGTTTTGGGATATGCAGACACACTTACAGAAAAAATTCAATACAAAATTGGGCCAACCCAATTTTATGATTAGGTGCATTTACGATTTAGCCCACTCAATCAATTTGGGCTTTTATTGGGCAAAAAAATCAATTTGGGCTTTTATTATTTTATTTATTATTATTATTATTTTTTTTTTTTTTTTGAACAAAAAAATCCACATGGTTCCAGAACCAGAATCAATAGAGGCTGTACATGTTCAAGACCCTTGAGTAAAACAGCAAGAAAAGGAATGGTGCCACCGAACCTGACTTCAAGAATTTCTTCTCCTCTAAATCAAGCTCACTTGTGCATTTTTCCTTCAACTGTTAGACTCCTGCCTGATCTTACCACCGCTAAAAAATCAACCTCCACCATGTCTTTCTCCTCTTCCTCCTCGCCATCACCGTCTATGACTAACTCCAAAGAAGAAAGAATTTCGAACAAACACCCAGACCCTCAAAAGCTAAGCCAAGTTATAAAATATCATAACCAGACCAAACACTCCTTTACCAACTATGCCAGAGGACCTCGCGGCCTTGACTGGGCCAACCAACCCAATCCATTTCGACGTTACATCTCTGCTCCACTACTTTCTCTCTTACACTTTCCCATTGACAATCAAACCCCGATATCAACTGCTGACTCTTCTCCTTTTTATCACTCTGTTTTCAATTCTCTTCCTTCTCCGAAACCCATATCCAAATCATCGATTTCTCAATTGTTTTATGATTCTCTCGCGCTCTCTGCTTGGAAAACTACTGGCTTTTCTACTTGGTCTCTCCGGGTTAACCCCAGTAGTGGTAATTTACACCCAACGGAAGCTTACCTTATTGCCCCACCAATCGAATCGCTTTCTAGTTCCTCTTTTGTGGCTCATTATGCACCAAAAGAGCATTCTTTAGAGCTTAGAGCTACAATCCCATCTGATTTTTTGCCAAAATTCTTTCCGCGAAATTCGTTTCTAATCGGGATTTCATCTATTTTCTGGCGCGAGGCGTGGAAATATGGAGAGCGTGCTTTTAGGTACTGCAATCACGATGTGGGTCATGCTATTGCTGCAATTGCTATGGCTGCAGCTGTACTTGGATGGGACGTGAAGTTGCTTGATGGGCTAGGGCATAAGGAGTTGGAGAGGCTAATGGGGCTCGAAATGTATCAGGGCTTTCAAATTCCAGATGTACCAATCAAAGGCAAGATTCCTGATATTGAATTTGAGCATCCCGATTGCTTGATTCTTGTTTTTCCTAATGGCACAGATGACTTAAATGTTAATTATAAGGAATTGAGCTGGGCCATAATGCAATTGAGAAACTTGGAGTGGAAAGGGAAGCCAAATTCACTTAGCAAAGAACATGTGTGTTGGGATATAATTTATAAAACTGCAGAGGCTGTCAAAAAGCCATTAACGATAGGAGATAGGTTCTCGATTGATTCATGCCAGGGTAGTGGGGTTTGTAGTGAAGGGTCATATAAGGGTTTTACGATTAGGGAAATTGTTAGGAAGAGGAGGAGCGCGGTGGATATGGATGGAGTTACTAGAATTGATAGAGAAACATTTTATCAGATTTTGTTACATTGTGTCCCTTCTGGTTCTGGAAGTGGAGAAAGCCAAAAGAGGCAGTTGGCATTGCCATTTCGGGTTCTTTCCTGGGATGCCGAGGTGCATGCTGCTTTGTTTGTGCATAGGGTGACTGGACTGCCAAAAGGGTTGTATTTCTTGGTGAGAAATGAAGATCATTTCCATGAGCTTAAGAAAGCTACAAGGTCTGGCTTTAAATGGGAGAAACCAGAGGGGTGCCCTGATGATTTACCTTTGTATGAACTTGCTAGGGGTGATTGCCAGCAGATTGCCAAACAGCTTTCCTGCCATCAGGTATGTCAACCGTTATTTTGTATTTCTGCATTGTGATCTCTTTTTTTCTTTTCCCCTTCCCCTAATGCTTATTTGGAATTTGCTTGGAAGCACCAAGCTTGAAATTGGATTTAACCAACAATCTTTGTTGAAATTGGAGTTTGAAATTGCGGCTGAACAGTGGATGGTTTGAGTGGCGACAATAAGTCAGATAATTGTCTTTCAATGAATAAAAAGTCAACTTTTGGATTTTGTTTAATAAACTACAGCACAAAAATTTTAACATTCCTAATGGTAGACAATAAGTTTGGGTCTTTAAGTGAATCATAGCCACTGTTTTCTCATTATTTGAAATCAACTCAACACTTCCATGATTAAAAAAAAAATCCCACAAATTTTGCTCATCATGACTGCAGTGCACAGTGTTGGCTATCATTGGCGTCGAGGGTTTTTGTTTTTTTCACCTCTATTATTGGCAAAAATTTTGTGTTTTATTCATCTGAAATAATTGAGAGATCTATGCTGTTCCTGCTTGTCAGTTTTTCATATTCAAAGTTCCACATTGTGCTTTAAGACTACAATTGTTGTCTTGATAAATAAGAAATACTAAAGTAGCCTTACCATGTGTTTTCTGCAACTCTTGCTAAAATACCGTACTTCAATGCAGGACATAGCAAGTGATGGCTGCTTCAGCCTTGGTATGGTAGCTTATTTTGAGCCTACGTTGCGTGGCAAGGGCGTTTGGATGTATCCTCGACTGTTTTGGGAGACTGGAGTCCTTGGTCAGGTGTTGTACCTTGAAGCACATGCAGTTGGCATTTCTGCCACTGGCATTGGTTGCTTCTTTGATGATCCTGGTATGTTTTATTTTCTTAATCTCTTTCTGACCTATGATTTTCTATGTGGTAGTGACCATGTGTGGTACCATTAATCATTAAAATGTTAATGTTGATTATAAAGGGTTTTATTACTGTGTAGTTTTATAGGACTTTGTCAAATCAAACATTCATTGCTTGAGAATTGTTCAACCATTTCTTGATAGGCAAGCCTGTTTAGGTTATGTTGTTAGTTGCTCATTCTGGTTTAGGGAGAACTCCACAGCCATTCTGACTACCAGTAGGATATTCTAATAATGATTGGTCAAAGAAATAAAATTAAGCCCTCAGAACAGCCATGGTAGCATCTCTGGTTTTTTACATGTTCTAAAAATATAATATAAAAGTTTTCCTCTTAATTCTTATTTTGCAGTGCATGAAGTTCTTGGATTGAGAAGATCGAACTTTCAGAGTTTGTACCATTTCACCGTTGGAGGCGCAGTATTGGACAAGCGGATAATGAGTTTACCAGCTTATCCTGGACCTGGTATTGATGCATAATTTCAATTACATTCGAAATGCATAGCTCAGGGATTCTTATTGGTTGCCATTGACCATCACAAACTGATAGACAGAGACTATTTAATAAACATTTTCTTTTGATAGAAGAATATCTATATATTGATCTTAGGATTATACAAGTCCCTTGCCTGTATTAGCTTGTGGGGGGTAGGGGTGGTGGCGGCTGGAGGCTGCAGTTAAGCATGTTTTAGCCTCTGTAAATGCAATTTAATCTGTACAGCTAATATCAGAGAGTAGTGGAGTTATTCCAATTATGTATCTAATGAAAGTTGCAAATCAGTTATTTGATGTGCCAATTTTCAATTCAACTTATTTTATTTTAGTGGGTTAATTTTATCATTCATTCTCGAATAATTGACTAATGCATATTTACATTCTTCAATTTTAAAATATTACATAAAAATACTTAAATTATGCTAGTTTATAACTAGATAGTCCTTACATCTAACTTTTCTTTTGAGAACGATCAGTGAAATTGGTCATATTTTGCTTGATTAAATTCAAAATGTAGTGTCTTTTTTTTTTTTTAATAAATTCAAATGTAATTATTATTTGACCAACATAGGGATAAGAATTGTCCCCTCGCAATGGTGAACGTCTTGAAAAGTTCATATGCCTTTTTTTTTTTTTTAATTGTACAATCAGTTTATTGCATTATTTCAAATTTCAATTACTTAACCCTTTTAGCACTAAATTTTTGGTTAATTAAGCTTTGATTGAGTGAGTAAAAAAAATCTTTGGTTAAGTATTTAAAATGATTTAAAAATTTTTAGCTCATTGGAGTTATCTCTCATATTAAAAGGATTTGTTCCAGTCCAATCCAAATGTGAAGGGGGAAAAAAAAATTTTTCCGTTTTATTTTATTTAAGACATTTTTTCTTTTTGAAATATTTTAAAAAGTATGTTTTACTTTTATTTATTTTATTTTTATATATCAATTCAACTTTTTTTTATAAAATTTATAGAAAAATGTAAGAATTGTATTTAATAAATAGTATAAAAAAATAATATACTATTTAATGAATTCTTAAATTTTATAAAAGAAATATATTTCAAATAAAATGAAACAGATGAAGTAATAAATTTCAAAAACAAACTTTCAAAATCTAAAGTTCCTAGTTACCATTTTAAGTGCTTAGATTTTAACTAATGAAAATAAAAATCAGTTTTAACAATTCCCAGTAGTCACCTTAAAAGATTATCGGAAAAAATACAAAAAAGCATTCCATGGATTTATTCACTTTTATTTTTTGGTCTGTGAATTTTTCTTTTTTTTGGATAAAATGGCCTGAGATTTGCTCTAATAACATTTTAGAGTATATAATTTTAACACCATTAATCAATGACGTGGCACTTATGAGTTCCATTTTATACGTAATTATGTAAAAGTAAAAGCAGTTGAGCCTATAAATATAATATCAACGCACTATCAACATTAATTATATCATATCAATATTAACTCACAATATTAAAGCTATTAACTCTAAAATATTGCTCATTTTGTCTATAAATTATAGTTTATATTTTTTTTAGAGAAAAAAAAATTATTTTCTTTTTTAAGTTAAATTTATTATTTTATTTTTAAATATATTATTTAATATAGTTATAATGAATCACGTTATTCTATAATAATTAACATAGTTTATAATTATAATAAAAATAAAATAATAAAATAAATATAAATATAAATTTTTATATTAAAATAAAAATGAGCTATAATATGTGGAGAAGGAGAATATTATACTATCTTATCATGCTTTGCTCATAAATTGATTAGTAATTGTGATGCGGCAGTGCGGCATTCAATGACCCAGTAGGATGGCAAGATACGTTGATGATCACTCTTCAATTCAACTCCATACGCACTTGACTTGATCAGATTGAGTTTTAAATTTGAAAAATATCAAAATTTTCAAAAAAAAAAAAAATTAACCTGTAATTTTCTTCGTAAATTAAAATTTATAAACCGACCCACGAAACAGCTCTAATGCACACTAATCTTTCTTTTTCATTTTTTTTTTATTTGTCTTAAAAAAATAAATTACTATTTATTTTTATTAAATATATATTTTAGTTGGCTAAGGCTTGAGCCTTGATGGAGCTAGATTTATCGGTAAAAGAGAGCTGTTGCCTAGTATAAGATTTAAAATTTTATTAAAACTATAATAATGTTTGAATATATATATTTTTTTATGCTACAAAGAGAAATATCACATTATATTACAGAACAAAAGATAATTTTTCTCTTTAATATTTATAATTAATTTAATAATTATTATTTATAATTTGAAATATTTGAACTCGAAGCTCCCACTTTTTCTAATAATTTATGTTCAAATATTTTTTAATTTTTATAGTCAATTTTTTTAAAATTTAACTTTATTTGTAATATGATCATAGCTGATTTTGTTTGCGAGTATTTCGTTATTGATGTGCAAACATTTGACCCACCAAATTTTCATAAATCTCCCATTTTATATGGTAAATTCAGTTTTGCATTATATTTTATTTTCGCACTTCTCTAGCGCTTCCATACATATTTTTTCTACTATCTCTTTCCTGTTTATTTATTCATTTTTCCAAGAACTAAATAACTTTAATTCAAAATTATATTTTTACTTCCACATTTTTTTTAATCTCTTCAAAATTTCATGAAATGATCATAGACTTTTTTAAATATGGACGAAGTTCTTTAAGCCAACAAAGTCGACTAGTGCTAGGTAGAGATATTGCAAATTCTTTTTTTTTTTTTCCAATTTAATTTAGCCATGGTGAAATTTAACAAAAAAAAAATCTAAATTAATTAATTGTAATTGGATAAACGATTCATCAAAATTAATATAAAATTCAGAATAATTTAAATGTGTACTTATTTTTTTTTAGTAATGATAAAAGAAAAATCGATTATAAATTTGTTGTCAATGAAAATATGCATTTACTGTTAAAATTAAATGTGTATAATTTAAATTATTTGAAATTCAATTTGTATCATAACTGATTTAAATTATACACATTTAAAATCATAAAATTCATTTAATTATACATCTATCTATGATATATATAAATGTACAAAATGGGAGGGCATGTTGATAGATAAAAA
Source organism: Reutealis trisperma (assembly GCA_947687605.1). Taxonomy (NCBI): domain Eukaryota; kingdom Viridiplantae; phylum Streptophyta; class Magnoliopsida; order Malpighiales; family Euphorbiaceae; genus Reutealis; species Reutealis trisperma. Next base: position 1,694,644 of record CANTUT010000033.1, on the reverse strand, counting down.
AAAAAAAAACCTTACTAATTTTTTATATTCTCTAAGTTAGACATCTATTATTATTATTATTATTATTGTTGTTGTTTATATTGTTGTTGTTGTTACACAAAAAAAACTTATTATAGTATAATTTAAACTTATTTTATAGTTTCATATGAAAATAAATTTTCCGTCAATTTTTTACATCATCTATCTAATTTTAAATGTTTGTTAGATTTTTCACATATTCTATTCATTTAAATTCAAGACCATTATGTTTTTTCATATTTTATGTTAATTAGATATCATATTAATGAAATGTATGACTTTAATTTTTTTTTTCTTTTGATTGTTTTAAATTAAAATTTTTAGATATTCATTGTCTTTATATACAATTATATTATATTATATTATCAAAACAATCTATCCATAAACTAGAACTATGGTATTTAATTTTTGGTTTCAATTTTAGTTTTATGCTTTATTTTGTTTTTGTTTTTGTTTTTAATTTATCATCACTTAAATATAGCATTATGATTTACATATAACTATGATTGATATACTTTTTTTGAAGTTTATTTAATTTTACATGCAAAATTAATTATAGGCATACTACAAGAACGATGTGTTAATTTATTTTCTATTGATATATTTTTTCATACAAAATTAAATTTAAGTCCTATATAATTTTTTATTGGAATATTCATTAAGTTATCATGAAATATTTTATTATTTTATTTGGATATCAATTACTTTAAATATTTTTAATATTTTTTACATGTTCAATTTTTGTAATTATGACATTAAAAGTTAATTAATTACGATTATAAGTTAAATAACTACGATTGAGATTTTATATTATTATTATTATTATTATTAAATAAAAATAAAAATTATAATATTAATATTATTGTTGATATTCTTTAAGATTTGCATCAAAGTCTAAACAAAATTGAAAATTTAATTATTCTAATCTTTTTTTTTTATCTAATTTGGATCATTGAGAAGAAAATTGTATATTAATTTAGCCATTGATTAATATGATGATCAATTTTTCATGTAAAAGTAGAATGAACCAAAGAAAAAGAAGAGTATTGAAATGCAAATAAAAAAATATACAAATTTCGAATAAAATGAAGAGATATACTTACAATTACAGATTTGAAAGATTTTATAAATAAAAAATTGACTGGTGAGATAATTTTTATATTTTTTATGGTTAATGAATTAATATTGAAAATATTAATATTATATTTTTATGTTTTTTATATATTTTTTATTTATTATATGAGTATTAATAGTAAATATAACTAATCTTAAAGTTTTGAACTTGAAATATTGAGTTTAATAGTAAAATTTTATTAACCATACATATTAATTGTAAATAGATCATGCATAATAATGACAGAAAGAAATAAATATAAAAAAATTGAATTAATTGGTTTTATTTATTTTTATTTCTATTATATATTTTGAATCAAATATTATTTATAAATATTTGTAATTTTTTTTATCATGATATATGTAATTTAATTTAATAAATAATACATTACACTTTTTTTTGATATAAAGAAGGAAAATAACATAACTTATTTTATAATAATATGGATAATTCTTTAATTAATTCAATAACATAAAACTACTCAAAATTTTATTTAGATCTACAAAACTTATATGATAATAATAGAAAAATTCTTAAATTTTTACATGAGGTATATATATATATATATATATATATATATATATATATATATATATATATATATATATATATATATATATATATATATATATATATATATATATATATATATATATATATATATATATATATGTATGTATTGTGGTTTTATTTTTTTACATTATGATTGTTGATAAAATATTATAAGATTTATTTTTAAATTTTTCTTTTAGAATTTTGCCTACTTAAAATAATTAATGGCAAAGATAATTTCATAATGCATTTTTCTTTTAATTTTCAACTTGCTTTTAAGAATAAATTTTCATTGGAAAAATAGATATATTTTTAGTAATTTGATATAAATAAACTAAAAATTTATGGTATTATTTAATATATTGTGAAATATATTTTTGAAATTTACTTTTTTCATTTTGACTTATTTAAAATAATAGCATATATAATTTCATTGTTTTTTAATTTTATTTTTAACAATGATTTTTTCTTGAATATATATATATATATATATATATATATAATTTGTTATCAATTAACCAAAAATTTATATTATTATTAAATATATAAATCCTTTTTATAATTATTAATAAATAATATAATATAATTTATTATAATATAAAATACCGATAAATTGAAGGAAAAAAAAATACCACGCGTACGTGTGACAAAAACTAATATATAAAGGATTGAGCGTGACATTTACTCTTTTTGAGTAACTATCGGTAAAAAAAAAAAAAGAAAAAAAAATCACAAGAACGAATAATGATAGAAGTGGAAAACTTAAAAAAAAAAAAAAAGAAAGAAAGAAAGAAGCAATAAGGAGTGTACAGTTTAGGGTTTATTTTTGTCGGGAAATAAGCTATAACTTTACCAAGCTCGGGTTGTCAATCGGTTTTGTTGCTTTCGCTGATTTTCAGCGATTCAACGGCATCATCTCCGACCAGGTAAAATCTTCTCTTTCTCCTCATTTCTTCTGCCTTCGAATCCAAGTAATTGCACCGACATCATCATCATCATCATTTTCTTACTTAATTTAAGCTACCTTAACTCGTTCTCTGAACCTTCATCTCTCTAGCTCTTTCTATGCATTCTCAAATCTTTAGATTTGGTATTCTCTGGTAATCTCTCTTCTTACACTTGCTCCAACTGAAAAAAAAAAAATCTGAGGATTTAGCTTCAAATTAGGCTTTGATTCGTTTGTTAAATGATAGTTGAGTTTGATTTGCCTTACCAGTAGATTCATCCATTTCATTGGGATTGAAGCTTTGGTAATTAACCATTCTTATATCAGTACTACCAATTATTGGGTTTCGATAGAGAATTACCGATCTTGGTACTTCTCTGAAACTTAAGGCTTATTGCTGTGTGCTCTAATTTTATTGTCTCTTAATGACCCATAATTTGAGGCAGGCATAACTTGCTCTAGCTAGCAAATACAAAGGGGGAAACCTTTTTCCAGTTATTATTTTGAAAGTTGTAATGTGTTGTGGGCTTGGTAATGGTGTACAAATTTCCCAGCTAGTGTTGGCTGCTCGTTTCAAAAGTGGTCTCGCTACATTGGTGTTTCAGGAGAAACAATCTTTACTGAATTTGATATTCATGATGTTACGCCTGTCTGAATGATCTAATTTCTTTTATTTCTTTTTTCAGGTCGGTGGGTATTATGTTTGCTGGATATATTCTGAGGGCGGTTTGTAATCTTTGTAGGTAAGAAGTCCACATCAAATCCCTTTGTCTTTTTTCTGTTGTACATAATGTGTATAGTTATCTTGAACTTTTGCATAAATGTTCAAGTTTTAGCACCTTTGAGCAGTTGATCTCTTATTCTACATATCTATGAAAAAATGTGAATTGCTATGACATTTAGAAACATTAATTGTTTGTTTTTGTTGGTGATTAGAATATGCTTTTGATTCCACATAATTAAAAGACTTGGCCTTAAATCTTTCTAAGCTCTGGAGTCTGGTCATGTACTGTAGAACTGAGTCCCTCTTTGTAATGGAGATTGCTGTGACAAATTAATAATTATTCTTTTTTACTTCAAGTGCTCAAAGAAAGAGTGATACTGCTAGAGTTGTGATTCTGAATTGGATGCACTGTCCAAATAAATGTCATCATGCATTAGATATGCTCAAAGTTTGTTCTTTTGATGCTAAAAATAGTTGTTCCAAGTTGTCATTGCATCTTCCAAAATCAATTCCATGGGCATATTATGTGCATGTGCTCAAATTTACAGCAGCAATAAAGCAATTTGTTTTGCAATAGAAATATAGCAAATATATTGGTTTATATTTGTTTCTAAATTGATATATTTTTCAATTGATTTTAGGATATGTAAGATTTATATTACAGATGCATAAGCATAATATATGCAACTCATTAGGTTTTCACTAAGAGAGTTCAGATTGCTGGGCTGAGTGATCAAATTTTAGCATTGGTGTTGGACCGTTGGTGACATAAAATTATGCAAGGTCTAGGAATTCATAGAGAAGCAAGCTTATCTAAGTTAAAGTATTAGAAAATTGATCTGTCTCCAATGCAGGACCCTCTTACAAGAGCATTAGTTTTGATGCGTAAGGAACCTAGGCTAATGGTCTATGACCTTTCTCCAATTTTTCTTGTTCTACATGGTTGATCTTTAGCCTTCATCTTTGCCCCCATACACGCGAAAGTAAATTTTAAGAGCATATTCTGCTCAAGTTCCCATTGTCAGATTTGTTGTTCAATAAAAGATATGTTTTGGAGATTTCGTGCCACATCATAAAGTCTTATCTGTTGTGACATTGTGATCTGGGTCAGTTATCAACTTACGTTGGTTTAGCATTGCCTAATAGTATTAGGGTGATCAGGCTACACATCTTATGTAGCATCAGGGATTATAAGGTTTGTATCCAATCAATTTCTTGATGAAAATAACATTAGGCACATGGTACAGTGCTTATAAGAGTGGGTATGTTTGGCATGGTTTTCTTAGGCTTAATCCTTTCCATTATTTGCATTTAAGTAATTGAATAAGATAATGGTATTTGTGCCATTGTACCCCCACGTAGTTTTGACACAAATTTTGATCTATTGTCTAGTTACATTGTGTTATCCTACATTTCTCCAAACCGTTTGTACACTACTCGTTAGGTTGTCCTTAAACTTGCAATTTAGAGTTCAACACAAGGATGTAGCGTTTGGAGTAACATCATGCTAGCATGAATATTACAAAAGACTGGAAGAGCGGACTTCCAAATCTATTCATCAAACCTTCTTGTCACAATCATAAGGTCTTTGATGCCGAAAGGTTATGGCATCGTCACATCTTCAGTTCCTATTATTTATTATGCCCGAACTACACAACACATGTCATGGAGGCAGATATTTGAAAATAACAATTTGTTGCATATGGATTAATTAAAATATATTTGAAAACAACAATTGGTCGCATATGGATTAATTAAAATAACAATTTGTTGCATATGGATTAATTATTGTTGCATATGGATTAATTATGTGTTTCTGACAGTTTAATTGACATACATAAGTATTCATAGTCATCATTCTACTTTACCATCTTGTTTGTTCATTTATTTGTTAATAACTCTCGTATATGAGTTTTCAGGTTGTGCTATCTTGGTGTGTTTTCTGAAGGAATCCTGTTTGACCATCCATTCTTTAGTAGTAGCTATGCTACCCACTGGGTTGAAAGATAACCAACTCCGTGAGAGCAACAGCCAAAAGGTCCACCCTCAACCCATGGAAGAATCTATTAATCAAAATCCTGAAGCTGTGGAAGCCTTGATATCCAAAATATTTACAAACATCTCCTCCTTGAAGTCCGCATACATCCAGCTTCAAACTGCTCATACTCCCTATGATCCTGAAAAAATTCAAGCTGCTGACAAACTTGTAATTTCTGAGCTGAAGAATCTGTCTGAGCTCAAGCACTTTTACAGGGAGAACTTCCCCAAACCAGTATGCATTTCTCCTCAGGACTCTCGCTTAGCTGCTGAGATCCAAGAGCAGCAGAGCCTACTGAAAACATACGAGGTTATGGTGAAGAAATTCCAATCTGAAATTCAGAATAAAGATTCTGAGATTATTCAATTGCAGCAGCAGATTGAGGAGGCCACTCAGAAGCGAGCAAAGTTGGAAAAGAATCTTAAGCTTAGGGGCTTGTCAACCAAAGAATCAGAAGGTTCTGGGGATGAAAATGGATTTTATCCTGTAGATCTCACACCTGAGCTCTTCATGTCTGCTGTAGAAGCGGCTTTCAAAGCCATTCATGATTTTTCTAAACCTTTGATCAACATGATGAAAGCAGCTGGGTGGGACCTTGATGCTGCTGCTAACTCCATTGAACCTGATGTTGTTTATGCAAAGAGAGCTCACAAAAAGTATGCATTTGAATCTCATATATGTCAAAGAATGTTTAGTGGGTTTCAGCAGGAATGCTTTGCGATAAAATCAGACAATGCGACGGTCTCCAAAGAGAGTTTCTTTCACCAGTTTCTTGCACTAAGGGAGATGGATCCATTGGACGTGCTAGGACAGAATCCAGATTCCATTTTTGGTAAATTTTGCAGGAGCAAGTACCTGGTGGTGGTTCACCCAAAGATGGAAGGTTCATTCTTTGGAAATTTGGATCAGCGGAATTATGTAATGGGAGGTGGACATCCGAGAACTCCATTTTACCAAGCTTTCTTAAAATTGGCCAAGTCGATCTGGCTTCTGCACAGGCTGGCATATTCATTTGATCCTAATGTTTATATCTTTCAAGTTAAGAGGGGTAGTGAGTTCTCTGAGGTTTATATGGAAAGTGTTGTGAAAAATCTGATAGTGGATGAAAACCAGAAGCCTAGTGTTGGGCTAATGGTTATGCCAGGTTTTCGGATAGGGGGCAGTGTGATTCAGAGCCGTGTTTATCTGTCAGGTGTGAAGGTTGCTGAATAATCTTGACCTAATGTTTTATGTTGTGTGTTTTATGATATTGTATTTCTGTTGCTCATAGAGTAATGAAATCTGTGTAATTGTATTTCTAAACTGTACGAGGTGAAATTAGCTTTCGTGTCATGTAAAAGTCTCTCTCGTTCTCTCGTACGCTTTTGTCGATATTTGAAGTGGCATAATCTGGTAAAACTAAATGATTGCGTAGGTGCTTTTGCCCATGTTCCATGTTCCATCAGAATATGGAGGAATGATGATATAAACAGAGTCGAGCATTTAAAGGCAATGCTTCTAAGACATCAAAAATTCCACTATTGCACCAAAGTAGGATTTTTTTCCTTTTTTCTTTTGGCATCATGAAGCAAATTCTCCATTCATCTTATGAGAAGCTTTTGTTTGCATAAGAGTGGCCAAACTTGGACTATATGAGTTGATTTTGGCTGAGAGGACACTCATACTCGATGCCACATGACACGTCCCACATTGTTGATCGGGTGTTGCCACTTGCAAATTTGCAAATCAATTTTACACCCTACATTAATGTAAAATGAAGTTTGACTAATGTATTCTCTTCTATCACTTTCCTTCACCTTAATTTATGGATTGTGCTGGCTAAAAGATATGAGAGTTCATGATGTCCAAGAACAGATAGCCGCGGGTATCGTTCAACCCTCGCAAATCACTTGATCCAATGGTGGGAAATGAATGATCAATATTCAATATACTCTGTCTATAAAAAGGTCACTGGCTAGTTCAAATTAAAATTAATCCCAAGTTTAATCAAATTAATTCCAAAGAAGGTATCGGTGTCTTTTTATTGAATAAAAAATAAATAAAATAATCATATTTACTAAAATATCTCATCACTTATTGGTTTGGTGTATATATATATATATATAGTGTAAATAAGAAATTTTTTAAAATGAATATTTAAAAGGTAATTTTTGAATACATAAATCGAATACGATGGATATGTTTTTATACTCGCTTAAAAAAAAGATTTTGATTGATATATAAATTGGCTCAAAGAGACCTTGACCAACTAAAAAAATTTGCGCAATTTGATTTGATCAAATAAAAATTGGACAATATATTATAAATAAATAAATAAAAGGTTGACTAACGTAATATCGATATGCACGTGTTTCCTTTCCTAGAAATCCTATGGTTAAGATGATCCAGATAAGCATTATCTTTGTGCCAGGATTCATTATTCCATTACCCTATATCTAAGATACCCTAAAAAATTCAGGTTTAATACCAATATAATTTGATGATCCACCAAGATAAACATATACCCATTTTATCAGCTATCTTCAAGGATCAATTTAATTCAGTATTATTTGTGCTTAATGCAAGTAAAGTGCACGTTAGCATGTGCCATGTGAAGTCCTTTCTATATATACAACTAATGCCTCTTTCTATTTCCCTACAAACTGGATCAATTTTTTGGTGTATCTCTTCATAAAATGGCCTATCTCAGTCTTTCCTTATTTCTTCTCCTACTCTCCATCTTTTCCATTTCAGGCACGGTGGAGCCGGCCCTTGTTAGAAGATTACGGTCACGGGCTTATATCGAGGCCTCATGCCGGGCCACCCGTTATCCATCCCTATGCGTTCAATACCTCTCCAGTTTAGCAAACTCAACAATGCAAAACCCACAACAGCTAGCCCAAGCTGCCTTATCAGCCAGCCTATACAGGGCCGAGTATACAAAATCATACATGTTGAAAGTGGCAAAACAACTCAAGGCGACCAAAGCCAAAGACTATCAAGTGGTGAAAGATTGTTTAGACCAAATTAATGATAGCGTACAGCAGCTTCGCCAATCAATTAGAGAGCTCCGCCGCTTGAGTAGCATGGAAGAGGCCGTAAGCGGCAGCGGTGATGTCTTTTGGCATATAAGTAATGTTGAGACTTGGACAAGCGCCGCCTTGTCGGATGCTAGTTATTGCCTTGATGAATTTCCAGGGAAGAATATGAGCAAGTTAAAGGCCACAATTAAGAGTAGAGTTTTGAATGTGGCACAGGCTACTAGCAATGCGTTAACCTTGTTTCACCGGTATGCTGCAAGGTATAGAGCTGGTGCCACCATCACCAAGCCATGATAAGATTCGTGTTCTGAAGTTGTAATTGTAAACGTTGGTTGAATCATGAATCAGACTTGATGTATATTTTGTTTGTAGAGTTTAAATTTGTTGTTGAAAAATAGCCATGTAATCAAGATATGTGAAGCTTCTATCGGTATATATTGGAGCATGCATGTGATCTTGATCCTTTCATTTTGTTAATAAAAATTGTAATTCGGCATCCCATGGTTTTAAGAGGTGAACTTTAATATGGTATAAAGTGAATTAAAATTTTATATATATATATATATATATATATATATATATATATATATATATATATATATATATCTTTTTGTTTTCTAAAAGATATATTGCATGAACGACAGTCATTTTGTTCAAACGACAAAACCATAAAAATATCATTATTTTTTTTTTGAAAAGCAAAAAATAAAAAATAAAAAAGAATCATCAATTGGTTATTTGAAAATAAGATTAGTGCTTGTTTGGATTCACCTTTGAGATAGGAATCGCAAAGGCCAAAGGGGTGCCGCGAGTTTTGAGATTTCTAACTCCTCCCTGCGAATAGTTGAGATAAATACAAGACAGGAACATAAATTCCTATTTATATTTTTATAATTTTATTGATGTTAAAATTTCATAATTTATATATTTTGACAAAATATATTAAATAAGTTTTATATATTATTAATTCATATTTTAAAAATAATACTATAATTTTAAAGAAAATTAATAATTTTATATATATATATAATATGAAATTACAATTGTGAGTCCGATCCGCTAAGGGGAATTGAAATGTTTTTCGGGATAAACTCCACGATTGGAACTCGCTATGAGTTCGGGAAATTGAGTTTTGTAATTTAAAATATGTGAAAGAGAGTCTTCACTTTAATTGGAAAAATTAAAAAAAAACCCAAATTAATTTACTCCAAGAATATTGTGATGTATCTTAATGGAAAATGCATTAATCCGCGAGTGACCAAAGAGGGTTCAGGGATCAGATTTTGATAATTACACAAATTGAGAAAATATAATTTTCTTTAGTTTGGCTAAAAATTGTAAAATAACTCTTAAAAAAAATGAATTTTCATGTATGCATGAATATGAACAAAAGAATGAATAAAACAGTTATATATGACAAAATGAAATGAAATGACAATTGTAAATGAATAAGTAAAGATAAATCTTATATAATTATTACAAAATCAAAACGAATGAAATAAAGAGGATATTTTCTCTATCTCTTATGGGTATTAGGAAAAGCTAAATAAAGAGGAAATTTTCTTTAGCCCTTATGGGTATTAGGAAAAGCACACATTCTTCAATTAAGTTAATTTAGAATCAGAAGTAAAGCATTAATACAAATGAATCAATGGAAAAGGGCAAAAAATTATTAAAAAGATTTTGGAATTGATATCTTATAGAATAACAGCCTGTGTATTCTATTGAATATGAATCAAACCCCACGCAGTTCTTCTTTATTGCGAAGGAGGGGTTGTGGAAAAGTGTTGGTTTGATTTATTAATTTAATTCTGATTTTTAAATTAATAAATTTTATATATTTTTTGTTTTAGACCTAAAGATAATTATAGATCTGAAATGAAAGGAATTATACCTTCACTTTTCTTGATTTTCAAATGAACAGAATGAGTTTAGCTTCGGATCTGAGCTCCACCTTAGATTAGGGATCATGAAGTTGAACTTTAACAGTAAAAGATTAGCAAAACAGAGTAATAAATGCAAATTAAAAGAATTCGAAGCAACAAATTTTAGTATCAGATTTCAAAAAGAGAATTTTAACACAACACATAGAGTAATATAGGATAGTTTTTGCCTCAAAATTCGTGTCAAATGAGCTTGAAGGAGGCACTTTTTATAGAGCAGCTGAAGGGGTGCCACCAAAAGCCAGCTGGCTGGCCGGCACCCATAGCACTTTGGCCGGCAAGCTGGGCGTGCCGCCCCACCGCTAGCACATCTAGCATGCCGGCACGCCGCAAATCCACTGGTCCAACCTTATTTTGCATTGTTTTAGTCGTTTCTAATCCAATTTGAATCCAGTTTAATTTTATGGGTTCACAATTGAAAAACAGTCGATTGGAGATAAAATGTCACACCCCAAACCCAAGGGCACGTGACCGGCACTAGGACAAGGAAAATACACATGGCTACCAATGCCCGTAATAAGCTTAACCCAAAATACACAACAAAAAGCTCAAAACTGAAAAGGGCTATGGGCCTAAATGAGGTAAGCAGATCCAAACAAAACACAACATAAATTAGAATCTTATTGGGCCAACAACTCATTTATTCCATAAATGAAATAACTTACATAAGAATTCTGCTTAACAACATATTACAACTCTTAAAATATATTACTGAATGATAATAATGTACAAGTACAAAGTGTAACATTGCGGAGTTCTAGAGTTATAATTACAAATGTACATCTATTACATGTATTCTTAATATCCCATTAATACAAATTACTGCTGAAGGGAAATTGGCAGTCTACTCAATTACAATTCTTTTACCGGCTTATTCCCTGACCTGAAAGCAACAAGATGAACAGGAATGAACGTTTGACTCAGTGAATGATACTGGCTAACATATTAAACTGGTATCCTACAGATAAATTTTAATGCACATACTATACACCATGTCATACAGACAGGCAAATCATATAATCAAGCAGGAATGGGGTACGGTCCACAGTACCACACTAATACTCAATACTCAATATGGGGAGCCGATCCCCCTATCCTGACTCTCTGAATCTAATAATCTGTCTCTTATATCCAAGGGGCCCGACCGTCACTGGTCTGTACCACGCAGTCCTGATTCGACTGACAGCGGCCCTGGCGATGAGCAGGCCCAGCCAGCATCCATCAGTCACAGCTCATCTTCTAAATCCATCATAATCTAAATCATAACCATAACAAATCCATAATCCTAGGTGGTACTGTATCCTCCCGACCTCCATCCATCAATCACAACCACAGTATGGCACAAAATATAAAATATCAATTCATCATTCACAGTCAAATGTTACATGCTTATATATGCAGTAGTAGTGCATAATATACATATATATACACACAGTAATGCATATGAAATGGAAACAAGATAATACACTAGTGAGTATCACTCACCTAACTGTCGACGCTTCCGACTAACTTCTCTCGGAAGTACAACCTTAGGGCCAAGAAGACGCCGGACGCCGACACCTCGCAATAACGGATATCAGGATAAGAATCACACTAAACCTAAAGACAGACTCGATAACCTAACAAATACTCTAAGGACTACCAAACATAAAACAACTTATTTAAACGACTGAAATACAAGAGTTTCAGATTAACCTTCATAAATTTCGATCATACGGATGTTGAGGATCGCGCCGAAATGTCAAAACGAAATCGCTGCACCTCCCCACGCGCCGCCGCTAGCCGGCCATGCGCCGTCGCTGCTGGTGAGGAAAGCTTCACACCAGCAGGTTTACCTCAACTCCAAGATCACAAAAAGGGTCACCACTCGCCGTAACTCGCCCTCCAGACGACGAAAAAATGCCTCCAAAGTTTCACATTGCATTTTCTGATCTCCTCCTCCGATGATCCTTAGGGGGTAAAGCAGGTACCAATTTGAAGCTCTCATCCTCAGGAGTAGAACGAGACCGGCCATGCTTAATTTGGCCGCCAGAATCGGCCGGAAACTCAAATTGAAGTTGCGGTGGCTGGACTTCTTCTTCACGCGATTTCTCCGCCGTCCGTTGGCCGATCGACGATCCACCACCTCCCCTGGGGTCGCCGAACAACCCTCTACCCAGCAGTGGTGGCGGTGCTCGCCACAACCAGCTAGAACGCCACCAAGCTCCTCTCTCTCTCTCAGTTTCTCTCTCTCTCTCTCTCCTCCTACCTTTGTTGTTCTTTTCCCCGTTCTACTTCTCCTAAAATGCCCCATTTCTGCTTCTTCAACCAATCACAATGTCCATTTTCTTCTTCTTTTTACTTACTTAAAACACATTTATATATATATATATATATATATATATATATATATATATATATATATATATATATATATATATATATATATATATATATATATATATATATATATATATATATATATATATATTTATATATATATACACACTAAACCTTATAGTTAGAATAATAGAAATAATAATAATAATAATAATAATAATAATAATAATAATAATAATAATAATAACACTAACAATACTAATAATACTCATAATAATCATAACAATAATAATAATAATAATAATAACAAATAATATTAGTAACAATAATAATAATAATAATAATAATAACCCATAGTTATATATATATATATATATATATATATATATATATATATATATATATATATATATATATATATATATATGACAATAATAATAAGAATAATTTATAATTTACATACTAATAACAAAATAAATAAACTTATTCACAATAATTATCATGATAATAAAATCCCGAACTTCCGGTATTAAATATATAATTAGCAATATGCTTTAGATTAATCGAACGTAATATTTATGTTCAATTATCAAAATATAATTTCTTCAATAACTATAATAATATCATACCAATATACATATATAATATTGTAATAAAATTACTATTAATAATACATTTTCAAATAATATGAATATTTATAATTTAATAAAATATAGATTCAATTCTTACTTTAATAAGAAAAATAATAAAATAATATGTTTCTGTATAAAAATAGAATTTTATAAAATAAATAGAAATTCAGGGTATTTCATAAAAGATTCATGAAATTTATTTTTCAACGGGGCACCGCACTCTTGACCCCTGCCAGCTAACCGGCTAGCGGAACTGCCGTATGCATAGCACACTAATTTTAACAAGTGTCAAGCTGCGGCCGAATCTTAAAGGTGCAATTTTGAGAGTTCACAATAATATATATGAATTTTGTGCAATTGATGTGAGAATCAGGATGGAGCGGAGCAAGAAAACTCAATCTCATTCTTGCTCGTTACCATAAATGTGGTAGGGATCTTCCGTCACGTTCGGGGCGGGAATAGATTTTATGTTAAGATGAATAAAGTTTTGCCATCTTTACTTTAAGAGTTATGAGTGAACAATAAAATATTTAATCCTCACAAAAATATTTAATTAAAAATATTATTAGGATAATGTTTAACTGCTATAATTTTAAACTTTTGAAAGAAATAGTGAAAGGATAAAATAAAAGTCTAATAATTTAAATATTTTGAATAATTAAAAAATTTACTACTAAACAATTTAAATATAATTAATAAAAAACTTTACCATTAATCAAAAAAGAATTCATACAAAATAAATTATAAAAATATATTGTCTTAAAAGCTCCTTTCTACATAAGATTTTAAGATATTATCATTATTATTTAAAGTTTTGTAATAAGTACAATAATAATTTTATAAAAAATAATTAATTATAATTTATCGTTTTATATTTATGAAAAAAAAGGTCCATTTTAGTAATTTTACTATTTAAACACATTATCAACCACTAAATTACAAAATATTTTAAAATTAACTTCAATAATTGGTTTTCAAATATTGAAAGCTAACTGCTCATAGGTAATCGTTAATTGCTCACAGCTGACTACCATTATTAAAGCAAACATACTATGAATGGCAACAAGGTGGGACGGGGGTACCATCCCCTATTCCTATATCTGTTTTAGCAAGGAATCCACATCTCCATTCCTGCAGGATTTTCATTTTCTACTTGAAAATTTTGTTTGTTTTATTTTCTTTCAATTTTATATGTTTTAAATAGTGAAATATAATGTATAAAAATTTAAAATTTAGACATTAATTAGATTCAAACTAATTCCAATGCCTTTAAATTAAACTTATTAGTTTATATATTGTAAACTCTTATTTCAGCACCTCCAAAATTAATTCTAAATTCTTCAAAATCGACCGAAGTATTCCTGACACAATTTGACGCCTTTCCTATTTTGATCGGACTTTCTGTACTATACCGCATTTTTCTAAAATTGACAGGATTTTCTCTCAGACTGACTGCTAAAATATTTTTAAATTAATTTTGAGCCTAACGACATTGACCAAAATTTTTTTTGAGTTTTGTAACTTCCAAAAACTGACCTGAAAGCATCAAAAACTGACAGAAAAAGTGCCTGAAAAAGCAAGTCGAGCCACATCAGGTATGATGCGACTCTGCAGCATAGATCCGCGCCTATTGAGGAGCAGCGGCGACGTCTCTCAGACAATGCTATCAGCGCTTGGGTGCAAGGCCATTCGCACCGCCCTGTCAGTCCTGCAACATCAAAATGATTAAAATGCCCTTTTTTTTTTTTTTTTTTTTTACTTTTTAAGTATTTTTTAGCCCTGTCATTTTTGTCTTTTCATATTTTCACTTCCTAAATTACCCTCACCTAATTTTTCTATAAATAGCTCTTTCATTTTCTCATTTTAAACACACCTTAAATTAGAGTTGATAGCTATCTTCTAATTTCTCTTTTCTTCTCCTTTTAACTACTCTCTAATTAATTAATTAATTTTTTAATTAATTAATTACCTCATCCTAATCAAGTTAATTAATATTTTTAATTAACCAAAATTCTCTTTTTTTAATCACTCGTTTAATTAATTAATTAATCATTTTTTTCTAAAATCAAATTGATCATTCTTTTAATCAATCCTTCATCCAAATTAATTAATTAATATTTTTAATTAATTAATCCTTCAATTATTTTCATCATATTAATTAGTTAATTAATCATTTTAATTAACTAATTAATCTCCTAATCAATCCAATCACTTGGTCCTGAAAAACAGAATTTCAGTCGAGTAAAACCTTCTGCCCACCAAAAATAAAGGTATCAGTCTTTTCCTCTCAAACCCAAATTAAATCAATCAACTTGAACAACTCCTAAACTGCTCCACTTAATCATAGAACGAACTACGTGGATTTTGATTATCATTTAATAGGGTACATAGGCAAGTTTGAAATTTAAATCCAAATCTCAAATCTAAATTGCAATCATTCTCCTTTCCCCTTTTTAATTAATTTGTTGATATTTTATTTTCTCCTTGCACTTATATCGTACTCATGTATTTATTGTCATATAACATTTGTTATTTATGAAATTAATTTTTAAGTCAAATTAAACTTAAAAGCCAAATTTAGATTATTTAAAACTAAAAATCTAATATCTGAACTCAACCTTGTTCGAGAATAGTGATTTTATTTTTGGGTAAATTAATTGAAAATTAATGAATTAGAGTCAATTGGGTTTTTCTTTAATTTGTCTATTTAAAAATAAATTAGGGTAACAACTCCAAAAAATTATTTTCAAAATCAACAAAATCCAAACTCGAGGGTTTCATTATGAGTCTAAATCTAAATGAGTATCTCGGTTCCTTTTAACAGACTGGGCTGGTGCTTGGGCGAGGGCTCTCTCTCTTACACACACACAAACACACACACACACACACACATATATACATATAAGGGGGATAAGCACATTCACGTAAAAGCCGCTCACTAAATTCTTTTTAATTATGCATTTATGACATGCAATTTGGTAATTTATTAATTAAATAATATAATGATCTAATTATATTTATTTTAAATGCTGAATTCAATTAGAATAATAAAATAATAAAATAACTATTATTTAATATATTTAATTATATTTAATATTTAATTATAATTAATTTAAATAAGAAAATATAAATTCAATTAGAATAAGAAAAGAACAAAACAATTATTTTTTAATATATAACTATTCATATTTAATATCTAATTATATTTAATTTAAATAAGAAAAATAATGAATTCGGTTAGAATAAAATAATTATATATTATATTACAAATTTATAATTATATAATTATTATAATTTAATAATTTAATTATCTAATTTAATTTAAATAAATAAAGAATGAATTTAATTATAATAAGAAAAAAATAAAATAATTATTATTTAATATATAGCTAATTATATTTAATTTAAATAAAAAATAATTCAATTATAATAATTTATAAATTTTTAGTGTTTTTTCGAATATTTAAAAGTTAGAGAAATTATTTTGATTTTAATTATTCGAATATTAACAAGTTAGATAAATTATAATTTGATTTTTATTGTGTAAATTGTTATTTTATCCCATTATAAATTTTAAAATTAATTGTTTTAACTATTAGTGATAATTTCTATGTTTTCAAAAAAATAATAATTTGTATAAATGAATTAATTATAATAATTTATATTTTATGTTATTTTAAATATTAAAAAGTTAGAGAAATTTCAATGTAACTTTAATTGTTTGAACATTAAAAAATTATAGAAATTATAATTTGACTTTGAGAAAATTCTATTATAAATTATAAAAATTACTTTTGGTTTTATAAAAAGATGAAGCGGAAAAAAATACACTAATTGATAGTTTATTTAACAATGTTTAGCAAAATCATGTCAAAATTTCTATTTAAAATGGTATATTATTCTAAAAAAAATTAATTTGTTTGTGATTTTATAAATATTTGAATTTACCTTAAATTTTCATTACGAAATAGATTAATTAATCATTCTTAAAAATTAATTAACTAGGAAATCAAAATTACAAAATTTTTAATTTAATGATTATATGTTACTGTTATTATTTTGTAATATCAAATTTAAATTATTCACAAATATTTATGTGATATGATAATTAAGTATATATTTTTTTGGCTTATGATATAATATAACATCACATGATATAATATGTAATCATATGATAAATCAATTGTATACAATTAATATTGAATTAACATTGATGTTAAATTCATAAGTGATACATTAATCATAATGTGAATATATAATAAGTTTTTTATTGAAATAAAAAAATTAATATATTGTATAAATTAAAGATTTATTGATATAATCATTAAATTAGAGTTTTTTTTTTAGCTTATGATATAATATAATATCACATAATAATTCAGTTGCACATAATTAATACTAAATTAACATTAGTATTAAATGCATAAACGATGTATTTAATCATAATGTGAATATATAATATGTCTTTTATTAGAATAAAGAAAAAATTATGTATTCTATAAACTTATCAGGTTTGGTCACAGGTATAATTTTTAAACTAATGATGCATATAAATACTGAAAAAATTAGTGATTTTCTAAAGAAGGAAAAATTAAGCTATAATATGTCAAAAAGATTAAGTATATCAATTAATAAAAGCATACAATTTGCATTGCAATTATAAGAAAACAATTGATATACCAAGTATTAATATAAAAATCAACCTATAATTAATACAACATGATAATAACAAAAAAAATTCAAAAATTATAATAAAATATTCCTATCAATTCTTTTGCTTTATTCTCTCTCATATATTTTTGAATATAAAAATCTCATTTCAAATTGTAAAAAATGATTTATTTCGATATATTTAACTCATCTCCTTTCAATATTGCGGATGTATTAAAATATGAATTTATTTAAATTATTTTTTCTTGTGGGGAATAAAGGTAGTTATGATACTATTTATAGGAATAATTTTATGAAATGTGGTGGCTGAAAAGTCTAGATTTATACCTAAACCTTGCATCATATGTAAAATTTGTTTATGTAAAGTATTTAGATGCATTAAATAAATGGTTAGAGAGAATTGTTAATGATAATTAATAAGGACACAAATGCAAAAACGAGTGATAATAGTTTAAATGTGGGTAGGTTTTTTTTATGGAATTAGGATCTTATTATATGAGATTAGTTTCAGAGATATCAGAATGAAAATTTGAAATAATGTGAGTGTCGAGGTGGATTCAAATAGGGATAATAAGTGTATTATTGATGATACAAAATCTGTGCATATCGGTATTATAAAAATAAAATTAGACCAATCAGTTTAACTAGTTCAACTCAAAATTAATAGTCAGTCTGTTTCAATTCAATGAAAAAACTGAAATTCCGATTAAATCATTATTTCATTAGTTTTTAACTGGTCGGGCATGTACTTGTGAAAATCTTATATAAAATGACTAAAAATAAAAAAAAATGAAAAATCGACCAATCAGTCAAATCTGTTGAACCGTGAACCAGTGATCTATTCAGTTCGGTCACCAAGTATTAATATGAAAATTAACCTATAATTAATAATTAGACAACATAACAATAACAAAATAAATTAAAAATTATAATAAAATATATCTATCAATTTTTTTATTTTATTTTCTCTGACATATTATTGAATATAGAAATATCATTTAAAATTGTAAGAATTGATTTATTTAGATATATCTGACTCATATTTTTTTAATATTATATATGTGTTACTTTTTAAAATACATTCATGTGTTTATATAAAATCTATAATTATTTTGTTTCATCGTTCTAATTGTATTAAACATGCACGATTACACAACTTATATAATATTTGTTGTATATAATTATATTTTTATTGAATTTTTAGGTTTCCACATAAAAATTTAATTTAACTTGAATTAAACAGTTAAAGTGAATTTAATAATCAAATTATATAAATATTTCTCTATGATAATTTTAAAAGTCGACCAATAAAATTTCGACTTTATAATATTTATTTGAGAAGTTTTATATCATTTTGTACTTAATAACGCTGGTCATTAAAATTTTAATAAGGAAAAAGTAAAAATTTAGGATAAATATTTAAATTTATAATGAGTCGTAATAGAGATTAACGTGTGAAACATGTTATATATATATATATATATATATATATATATATATATATATATATATATATATATATATATATATATATATATATATATATATATATATATATATATATATATATAACTTGATATATATATAGTATTATATATTTTTTTATATAATAGTTGAAAACAATAGTAAATTTATGTAGAAAATATTAATAGATTAAGACACACAAAATATGAAGAGATGAATTAATCCAATTTAAAATTTTCCAGAGTTGTCATGATGTGAAAAAATTATAAAGAGTGAGTGATAAAATTATAAGTTTTGTGTGTGTGTGTGTATATATATATATTTTAATATTAAGAATAATTATGTAAATATAATATCCAGTCTCTACGGAGATGAGGACGGGGATTCACCCTCCATCCCCGCTTCCATTCCTTCTATTCCTACCCCTATGAGATAAAAATTGAAAAATCTCCGCCTTGTTCGGGGCAAATCCCTGTGAGGAACAGGAATTTCCTACTCTATCATCATCCCAAAAATAGACCCTTAATTTTTTGAAAATATAAGAGGTCGACATTTGACATAAAATGAGCTATTGAATAGACAACTAATTTTTTTTTTTTTTCAAACGACAGAGTCAGTGGAAATCCTTAAAATGGTTTATTTGAAATCTCCACTATAACAATCTTAATTGTATAAATAAAAAAAATAATAAAATGGACAGGAAGATGAGGCAATGGAGATTAAAGAGATAATATTATAATTTGAAAATGGTAAATTCAAATTAGTGATTGAATGGGAATGGATTTAGTGATTATGTGAAAAAGAAAACTTCAAAAAAATTAATAAAATGGACAAAGAAGATGAGGCAATGGAGATTAAAGAGACGATATCATAATTTGAAAATGGGAAATTCAAATTAGTAACTGAAAATGGGAATGGATTTAGTGATCATGTGAAAAAGAAAACTTCAAAATTGAAATGATCACTTTTTCTCATCTTCTTTAATTTTTATTCTTTTATCAGTCATTTTATAAATTTACAATTTGGTTTCAAAAGAAATTCTTTATAATTTGGATTAATAAAAAAAATTGGATTTATCAGTAATGAAATCCTTAGGAGATTATGAATGATGAAAACAATATAATTAGAAGAAAGAAATAAAAAAATACTTAACTGAATTCGTCGAGTTTCAATTTATTCAAGAAATCTACAGGGTTTTCTTGTTTGGACTATGAAATCCATGGTTTAGAAAGAAAAACAAAGAAAAAATATTTGATTTAAAAAGAAAATCAAAATTGGTAGAGAATTGTAGAAGAATGATGTTCTTACCTCATAAATGTTTAAATTAAAATTACAGGAACTCAATAGGAAAATTGGCCGACGTTTTTTATCTATTTCGAGTAATAACATGTTTTCAAATTAATTGATATTCCGTTGTAGTCTAGTCGGTTAGGATATTCGGCTCTCACCCGAAAGACCCGGGTTCGATTCCCGGCAACGGAATTTTGTTGTTCAAATTTTAAAAATTGAAATTTTATAATTTATTATGCACAGCACAGTTTCTCAATATTCAAAATTTTTGACACATGGATATTTGGAAATAAAAAAAAAAAAAAAGTTCAGATTTAGATCGGCGGCGGGAACTGATTCCACAATTTCCTATCCGTACACAAAATCACAAAGTAGAGAGCAGAAGTCTGTGTATAATGGTGGCAGTGGAAGAGGAGACACCAAGGAAAAACGAGGGATTAACTGTGGAATATGATGAAGCTGACGAGCTCGATTGCAAGGAGAGGGTTTTGCAGAAGTACTTTTTGCAGGAATGGAAGCTCGTCAAGTCTCTCCTCGACGACATCGTTTCCAATGGCCGCGTATCTGATTCCTCCTCCGTCAACAAGATCCGATCTATTGTACTTTCACTTCTCTTCTCTAAATTACCTGTTACATGATTACTTCATTATTACATGAAATCTCTTATCATTGTTTGGATCTATTGTGATGTTTCAGTTGGATAAGTATCAGCAAGAGGGGCAATTAGTGGAACCATACTTGGAGACTATAATTTCTCCTTTGATGTCTATTGTCCGTAACAAAACAATTGAATTAGGCGTAGCTTCTGATGAGATTCTTCGAGTAATTAAGCCTATTTGCATCATTATCTATTGCTTGGTTACTGTTTGTGGATACAAGGCTGTCATCAAATTCTTTCCACATCAAGTTTCCGATTTGGAACTCGCGGTCTCTCTATTGGAGAAATGCCACGACACTGCTTCAGGGACGTCGTTGCGACAGGAAAGTACAGGAGAGATGGAGGCAAAATGTGTGATGCTTTTATGGCTTTCTATTCTCGTTTTAGTTCCATTTGATATCTCCTCTGTTGATACTAGCATTGCAAATAGCAATGATATTGGCAAACTTGAGCCTGCACCTCTGGTTTTGAGGATATTGAAATTCTCTAAGGATTACCTTTCTAATGCTGGTCCCATGCGTACCATGGCTGGATTGCTGCTGTCTAAGCTTCTAAGTCGGCGCGATATGCCAATGGCTTTTACCAGGTATTTCTCTTGATTCTCATCAGTGCTTACCGTTAATCGTTGGAATTATTGACTTGCTCAATTATAGTTTTCTGTAAAGAGTCTGGTACGGAGTTTTATCTTGGTTTAATGACCATGGCTAAGAATACATATGTAATAACTAATAACATCGATTTAAGCTTGTTTGCACAATACCTCAGACAATTCCAACCTGTTAATTCATACCTCATAACTTATGAGCACATCTTATATTGGCGTATAGATGTGATTTTGAAGGGAAGAGATGCATTTGAGAGAACATAAATAAAGTAGCCTCCAGTCATAAAGGTACATGAACAGCCATTTGAATACTTACTGTGCTTCCAAGGAAGCCCTCAACGTGTTGGTGGAGGTGGCTTCTTGAGATATGCTAATGGTTCATGGCTTGTGATTTTGTGTAGTGCATCAGTTACGGTGGAACTTACGATTATATGTGAGTGGTAGAACTGGTTTGCATAAAAGCCAATAATATATCATCGTTGAGGTGGATTATAAGCTGGGTTTTCGTTTTGCTAATTAAAATTCCTTGACACATTAGATCAGCATGGTCAAATTGTTTGTCTTTAATAGCCTAATTGTAATATCAAGTTACAGCATGTAAGTAGAGAGCGTATCAAGGTGATGGACATGCTTGTGAATAGATGCCTTTACTAATGCAGAAGGGATATACTTATGCTACTCTCAGTCACTTCCAATTCAGATGGCTTCAATCTTGAGACATGATATAGTAGAAGCTTGATGGTCCTATGAAGCTCTTCTACAGTTGGGTGTAAAACCCTCTGTTAAGCCAAAAAAAAATTATTTGGTCGTGCCACTTTCACTTACTGCCTTCCATTATTTCTTTTCAGCTTCATTGAATGGGCACATGAAGTATTATCTTCTGGCACAGATGATGTCATGTCTCACTTTCGGTTACTAGGTGTTGTGGAAGCGCTGGCTGCCATTTTCAAGGTTTGCTTTCTAAAAATTTTTACTTCTTATTGCTACCATGCAAATGGTGAGATTGCTATTTTAAAAGTGGATAATGTGTTCTATTTTATTTGTCACCCCTATTGGAAATTTTCAAATTTACAATCCTGTCTTTCCTTTCTCAATAAATAATTATATTTGTAGCTTGTGATTTTCTTTTGTGTGCATGCATGTGGGTGTGCTTGGGAAGGATTGGGATGGACACTTTTTTTTTTTCCCGCCCACTTAATGTCTTACATTCCATTTATTTTAATCAGGTGGGCAGTCGGAAAGTGTTAATTGATGTTGTTCCTATTGTTTGGAATGACACGTCATCGTTGATCAAATCTGGTTCTGCAGCTCATAGTCCTTTGCTTCGGAAGTATTTGGTAAAGTTGACTCAGCGGATAGGACTGACTTGCCTCCCTCATCGTTCACCAGCCTGGTGCTATGTGGTCAGTGTTGCTTAATCTCTTACATTTTCTTGCTTTACTGCTTATGCATTTAGGGTGATAAATATCATTTGGAAAAAAATATTATCTCCGTTTAAAATATAAATCTTTTAGATATGAAAATACTATAATTTTGTGCTGCTTAGGAAAGACAAATTGTGTTTGTATATGCATAAGTTTGACTATTCATTTTGGCTTCTGTGCAAGAATGTTAGGATATTTTACTCTTTGAACATCAATATTGACTCGCTCCATGGCTAGTTATGATTTCACTGCCCTGTGTATGATGTGACATCAGCACGTTGATGTTAGCTTATGACCCTAATTCTTTTTCTGCTTGTGAATGCATATGGCAGTTTTTGAGGGCAAATGAAGAGCCCAGTTGTTTTCTATGTTTCTTGGCTTGTGCTTTTATTGTGTCAAGTAGACAGGACTACTTGCATTTTGCAGAGTGTGAGTTACTGGTATATCAAGGGCAAAGTAGAGATCTCATTGCATTGCAAAATACATGAGGCCATTTTATGAGAAGCCATAGATACAAAATATTTTTCATAGTCCCCACATTACAACCACACCTGTAAGTCCACTGCTTGGTATTTGGACTCTACTTTATAAGCTCCATAAACTCCAGCATATGATTCAGTTTTTCCTTTCTGTTGTTCATCAATTTGAAGGTAGAAAACATGGAGATGATTTTGAAGGATCCTTTCTTAATTTCAGTAGAAATGTTATCTCAGGCTCTCCTTCTCTGTGCTGGTCTAGCTGCTATGCTGATTAATTATATTTTATCCTATTTTATTGCAAATTTCCAGAATGATTATCTCGGAGATAACATCTATTTGTTAAATTGTGTCATCAAGTAAAACACTAAATAGCGTGCTTGTCTTATACACAGGGCAGAACCAGCTCACTTAGACAGAATGTTCCTCTGAGTGCATCAAAAAGAGCTGATCAATGGAGTCATGATGTGGACATCAACTTCACCCGACCAGAAGAAACTGCAAACAACTTGCAAGATGAGGATATGGACGTTCCAGAAATTGTAGAGGATATCATTGAAATTTTACTTTCTGGATTGAGAGACACGGTACGTTTAAAGAGCGAGATCCTGCATTGATCTTGATTAGGTGCTGTTAAATTAGGTAGCTTCTGAGGAAACCTTGGAGAAGTATTCTGGTAATACCTATACTTCCATCTTGAAGTTGGTTTCTTAAGTATAAACTTTTCTCTCTTGACAAGTCAGCCTCAAATATTAGCCATGATGCTCTACGGCTAAGCCTTGCTGCTTAAGGCCTTTGGTTTCAATCACCTTCTAAACGATGAATTAGAAATTTGACATGGACGTAGGGTCTATTTACCAATAAAAAATGTCTATAAATTTATACTTATTGTTATTGTTTTGAAAGTAATATTATATAGAAAAAGTATGGAAGGATATGGAATTGTTTGTTCTTAATTTTGCCAGTTTCATGGCTGATTTAATGTCGATATTGTTGGTAATGCAGGACACTGTTGTACGTTGGTCTGCTGCAAAAGGCATGGGCCGAATAACTTCCCGTTTGACATCTGTCCTCTCAGAAGAGGTCTTATCATCTGTTTTGGAGCTGTTTTCACCTGGAGAAGTATGTTTATGCAGTTTCTCTCTTTATATTATCCTCTTTACTTTAACTTTATTTCCCAATTTTTGGGGGCTTCAACAATGCTCAAATTATGTAATTTCCTAGGGTGATGGTTCCTGGCATGGAGCTTGCTTAGCGTTGGCTGAACTAGCACGTAGAGGGTTGCTATTGCCCGTTAGTCTTCCCAAAGTTGTACCTTTTGTTGTGAAGGTTGTATGATTACACATCGATTGAGAGCTTTACCTTTTCTTTTAGGGTGAATTCATTTTGTTGATTGAAGATTTTGTTGAACCATTTCAAATTTGTATATGTTTAATATTCTTTTAGATTCCTTTTTCATTAATGGCATGTCTTCATTTTTGTGGAAATTTATCTTCCTGTGTTGTGAGTCCTGCTTATTACTTTTTAAGTGTAAGATATCATGGTTTTTATTTCACAGTTTATTTGGTTGAGGGGAAGTTAGGGAAAAATGAGAGGATAAGAACGAAATTAATTTTATTTTCTTTTGGATTTTCATGTAAATAATTCATGCTAAGTGTAAATTATTCATATCTTGAGTCTGTCTCTATTACTTGGGTATCATGGGTTCTGGTGTCACTGAAAATTGGTTCTTTCATTTGGTAGACTAAAGCAAACATGTTTAAATTGTAGAAGTTAGTAAATTTTTGTGGTTGTATGTGTTTGTGGTTATATGTGGCCCTTGATGTGCCTCCCTCAACATCTGTTCTGTCTGTTGACTTGCATGTTTATAGCACTTAATTGCTTTTAATATTATCACTGGAAATTTATCATTTATGCCTCAAGCTTCTAGCAGGTACATATTTGGGTGATACTGAGATCTATGACAATTGCCATTCGACCCAGCTTTGGCACTGATCAAGAATAAATTTTCATTAACAGGCACTGCATTATGATATTCGAAGAGGTCCACATAGTGTTGGGTCTCATGTACGTGATGCTGCTGCATATGTTTGTTGGGCATTTGGTCGTGCATATTCTCACACCGATATGAGAGAAGTATTGGAACAGCTTGCTCCACACCTATTAACAGTGGCCTGCTATGACCGTGAGGTGCTAACCCCTCTTTTATAGGATAATTATTTTTCTGCGATCTTTTCTCATATCAAATTGTCATTTCACTTTTGTTGCCTAGGTCAATTGCAGAAGAGCGGCAGCCGCTGCTTTTCAGGAGAATATTGGAAGACAAGGGAATTATCCACATGGGATTGACATAGTGAATACTGCAGACTATTTTTCACTTTCATCACGAGTGAACTCTTACCTCCATGTTGCTGTCTCTATTGTGCAGTATGAAGGATACCTATATCCATTTGCAGAAGAACTGCTGTATAACAAGATTGGTCACTGGGTTGGTGCACTAAAATACTTCAATTTTATGCCTGCTTCAACCTTCAAATCTTTGAAACTAATTTCTGTGTTAATTTATGGTCTTTTTCCTCCTGCATGGACTTACTTCTTGATGTGTTCTTTTTAGTAGAAAAGGAATGGAAAAAAATGGAACTACTTTGTGTTCACTAAGTAACACAAAAGAAAAGATGGGGGGAATTCAAATGTAGTATTTCTTAGAAATGCATGCACCTCTAAAAGCTGCCGAGGCAGAAACCTATTGTGAAAGCAAAATTAGTCTCATCCCATAATAACTGTTAATGCAAAAAATTTATGTTAAAAGTCCTGGCATTCTGTTATAACAGTGATATTGTATTATTGCAATTCTGGCATAATGTCATAAACCTTTGTTCCTCTTTTATTTTGCCCAAACCCACAACCCATTTCTCTTCAGAAGCACACAGTTGGAACTAATGTGTGGAGGCCATCTACGACCATGGTTAATGTTATACTGAGTTGTATAATGGAGTTTACTTCTGAGTCTTTGTTGTTTCACATTTTGCCAGGATAATTACTGAATTAAAGAATTCAGACAAAATCCTTATAGCACTTGGCACTACTTGTATTCTTTGGCTAAATTTTCTGTTTTCATTATCATGCATATGGTCCTTGCTTTTGTGGTACTCTTAAGATTATTGGTTTTCTCTAGGATAAAGGATTGAGAGAACTTGCTGCAGAGGCCCTTTCTGCTCTTGTCAAATATGATCCTGAATATTTTGCAAGCTTTGTTTTGGAGAAGTTGATTCCTTGTACTCTATCCTCTGATCTATGCATGCGGCATGGTGCAACCTTGGCTGTTGGGGAGGTTGTTTTGGCTTTACATCAATCTGATTATGCTCTTGAAACTGGTTGGTGCTCTTACTTTCTTTCCTGACAATTTGTTTGTTGATTGGAAATGCAACTGAAACTTACTTAGGGGTTCCTATAGGTTCATGGCTCTGTTTAGATTATTAGATTGTGGTTTCCTTCACATGTAAGGAGTCCAAAGGAGTCCAAATTATTGTGCTTCTCTTATTTATTTATCTTTCATTTCCAAGTTATTCTGTGAACATTCTATTTCATTAATTTGAGGAGTGTTTTGTGATTATAAACTTGAAAATTATGGAGGTGGATAATGAAATATCAGAACAATCATGTTCTACTTCATTAGATAAATGTTATAATAAATGTCTCACGTGTTGATTTTTTATGTTATAATATCTTATTATAGCTCTTTAACTAATTAAAATAGCATTCACCATAAAAGGGGTATAGGGTACCTAGAGTGGTAACTTTGATATATGGCTGTTGAAATGTCTTTTAGAATTCCAGTTTTTTATTTTGTCTACATTTATGACAGTAATTGTATTTCATGTATGGATCTGAAAAGTCTACCTTTGAAGTTTTATTCTTGATATTTCCACCAAGCAATGTTTTGGGGTACGAGGTTTCCATTTGTATAAAGTAAATATAACTTCTTCTGTGTTCGGTCAAGGAAAACATATAGCCTTTATTTATTTATTTTTAATAATTGTTAATACACAGACCAATTCACAAATTTGTCCAATTTTCCTTTTTCAGATAAACAAAAAGACACAGCTGGTATAGTTCTTGCTATTGAAAAAGCTCGCCTTTATCGTGGGAAGGGTGGAGAGATAATGCGTTCTGCTGTTTCCCGGTTCATTGAATGCATCTCCTTGTGTCATTTGACATTGCCAGAAAAGATAAAACGAAGTTTACTTGATACTCTTAATGATAATTTGAAGCATCCTAATTCTCAAATACAGGTGTTTGTCTTGTAATTTCAAATTATTTTACTAATAAGTTTATTCTCTTATGTTGTGACATGTTGAATTTCTGAAACAAATTTTGCTCAAAAATTTTTAGGATGCTGCTGTTAAAGCTCTCAAACACTTTGTTCAAGTGTACCTTGTCAGTGCAAAAATTGGAGGAGCAGATGTTATAACATCGAAGTACCTGGAACAACTGACTGATAAAAATGTTGCTGTAAGAAGAGGAGCTGCATTGGCACTAGGTGTTTTACCATTTGAAATTTTGGCTGGTCGATGGAAAGATGTGGTCTTGAAGCTTTGTAGCTCCTGTGCGATTGAGGTGTACTTCACAGTAGATGGTAGCACTAAAAAAATTCCCCCTGTCAAGAATCAAATAGGATAATTAACTTGCATATCTTTGCAGGATAACCCTGAAGACAGAGATGCTGAAGCACGAGTAAATGCCGTCAAAGGACTCATTTCAGTGTGTAAGACATTAACTCAGGCAAGAGAATGTTCTGATATTTGTCCTGGAGAGGATCATCTGGCATTGTGTCATCTGATAAAAAATGAAGTGATGCCGAGTTTATTTAGAGCTCTTGATGATTATTCTGTAGATAACAGAGGTGATGTTGGTTCCTGGGTCCGTGAGGCTGGTATGGAAGGCCTTGAGACATGTACATATATCCTCTGTCTCATGGATTCCACTAGAAAATCTAATGGGGTTGAGCCTGTGTTAGATATGCCTGAAGGGACTGAGAATAACCAAATGCTCTCATTTTTTGATGCAAATCTTGCTGCCCGTGTGATTGAAGGAACTGTTAAGCAAGCTGTAGAGAAGATGGACAAAATAAGAGAATCTGCTGCAAAGGTTTTTCAAAGGATTTTGTACAACAGGACAATATTTGTCCCATTTATACCACACAGGGAAAACCTAGAAGAAATTATTCCCAACGAAGCAGATTTAAAATGGGGTGTAAGTATACATAAGGTTATCTCTTCTCTGGTTTGATCTACATTTGAGCACTTTTATGAAGAGGTTGTATGACTTTCTTGCAGGTACCCACCTTTTTATATCCACGTTTTATAAAATTACTCAAGTTTAGTTGTTATAGCAAAGCAATGCTGTCTGGCTTGGTTATTTCAATTGGTGGATTACAAGATTCTTTGAGGAAGGTATCCATCTCTGCATTGTTGGACTATCTTCAAGGAGTTGAAACTGAAGACCATAATGACAGAAGGTCAAGAGAGCATATGCTTTCTGCTGACATCCTTTGGGTGCTACAACAGTACAAGAAATGTGATAGAGTCATTGTACCCACTTTGAAGGTAATGGAAGCTTTCTACTAGAAAAATATGGATTTCCTTTGGTTTAATAAGGAGTCTAGGTAAACCACAAACATTGGAAGGAAATAATTACCATTCATTGTTCGATTGAAGAATTCTGCATAAATTTCTTTCTTGCTTCTTCTTTTTGCCTTTATTTTCTAATATTTGATCAATATGTAGCCTATACATCTCATATTAATTGGCAGACCTTTCAAGAATTTTCAAATATTGACCTTGTTATGAGGCTTCATTGTCACAACCTTAACCAAGATTTTTTTTATTTTTTATTTTTTATTTCAGACAATTGAGATTCTTTTCAGCAAAACGATATTCTTGAACATGGAGGTTAGTTGGTTTATCCCCTTCTGTTGCCTCTAAATTTAGCTATGCTATTAGTATCTTACTGTTTTCATGATCTTAGGGTCTCAATGTTATTACTAACTTAGGGGAATTGTGTTCCTTTAGTTGCTTTATCGTGCCCATGAATGCTTTAAATCTCTGTCATCTTGTTATTGCCACCAAAGTGAAATTTGCTATTACCCTGGGCATCTATGACCGAAGTTTTTAGTCGTAGCTTTGATTGCTTTATGCTACATCTTCTGAATTGATGAAGAGGTGACAAATTAAACAATTTCAGGTTCTAGAGTGGATTCTGTTACTTTTCTCTAATTTGTCAGTTCCCAATTTATTTTCTTAGGGGACTTTGTTTGAATGTGATCTAGTTGATTCTAATCAATGTATGTGTATAAACCACTGAAAGCATGAATAATGTTCTCTATTGGATTTGTTGTATTTTGTATGTACATCACTCGGGGTGAACACATGTTGAAATAACTTTGTCATTTCCAGGTTCACACTCCAATATTCTGTGCTGGTGTTTTGGATTCCATTGCTGTTGAATTGAAGGGATCTAAGGATTTCTCAAAGTTATATGCTGGCATTGCAATACTCGGATATATTGCGTCACTTTTGATGCCTGTAAACGCTCGAGCTTTCTCTCAGCTTCTCACTTTTCTTTGCCATCGATATCCAAAGGTACAAAGGTCCTAAAAAACTTTTGTTATATGGTTCATTATGATTTATGAACCACACGTTTCATTTTCTAGAATAGAACATCTTTTTTTATGTGAATTTGTTTCAAAAGATTGTATTTCATGTGAATTCTCTCTAGTGGATTATCTAACTGAAGAAGCTCAAACCTCAAATGACTATTTTTTGTTTTTTTGTTTTTTTTTTTGTTTTTTTTTTAATTCAGATTAGGAAAGCATCTGCTGAGCAAGTTTACCTTGTACTCCTGCAAAATGGAAATCTTGTGCCAGAGGACAAGTTAGAGAAAGCACTTGAGATCATATCTGACACTTGCTGGGATGGTGACATTGAGACTGCAAAGCATCAAAGGTTAGAATTGTATGAAATTGCAGGTCTGGATTTGGGACCTGTCAAGAGCAGAGATTTAGTATCAAACAAGGATAGCGAAAAGAGGCCAATGGCTAATGATGAAAATGCATCATATTCCTCACTTGTTGGATCAACCGGCTTTTGAGTTCTAACTTATCAAAATGAATATGTTAACCTGTGGTGCCCAATAATATGTACTCTTCTGTTCTCTAGTATTTATGAATTTGATTGAGGTCCTATGCCAATGATGTGCCCTATTTCGTGTGTATGGAGGTAGTTGGTGTGCGTGTTAAAGAGTAAAAACTATATCAAACTATATTGAGAACCAAATGATAGTCATTGTATCATTTGGCCCTGTAAACTGTAGAGGAGATGAACGAGGATTAATGACCAGCTCTGTATCACATATATTCTTAGACTTGAGCCATCCATAAATTTCCTAGTTCAATTTACCAAAAACAATTATATGTGTAACTCTTCGAAGTCCAGATGTGTAATTTACCAAAACCCGGAGAAGTTGGTAGAAGCCACACTCATGGTGAGATATACAGGGGTTCAGAACACAACGTCATACATCACATAAATAGATGAAAGAGCTCAAAGCAAAGAGTTTTGAGTTTAGAGCCGTCGATCCAGTAAGTTCCAGTTAGCGGCCCAATTAAAAACCATCAAACTACTGTTCAGAACCAAATAATTATTGAGTGCTAAATAAATTAAAGAAGATCAATAAGCCCACCAATGTTTGAATTCATAAATTATAATTATTCGTTGAATATAATTTTTGAAGTGGGCTCAGAAAGTTCAGACCAAATTACTTTTCTACCGTATTTTTCGATGCATTTGTACAATTATATGTAGAGGTTACATAACTTGATATCACATTTTTTTTTTGGCCAAACATCTTGATGTCACATTCAAAAAAGTAGTAAGATAAGACTACATACTATCGTTATTTCTATTTTGTGTGTATAAATAAATAAATAAATAAATAAATAAATATATATATATATATATATATATATATATATATATATATATATATATATATATATATATATATATATATATATATATATATATATATATATAATTCTCAAAAATTTTCACACTTGATTTTAATTTATTTATTTTTGCTTATTTGTTTGTCAATCACGAGTGAGGATTCTTACAAGTACAGTAAGAGTTGAACAATTACCTTGTTTAAACAAATCAAAGGAGCAAAGAAATACACAAATCATTCAGTCTGTTTCAAATATTGATAATTATACGCCTATTTGGGCTCCACTATTGATCTTGTGTCGGCAAGCAGGAATATGAAGGCTAAAATTATGACCAAGGCTTTGAATCTGTACCCAAGCCACTTTTATTGCATTAGAATTATTTTGCCACCTGTTTCCCATAAGTGCCCACAAAGCCCGTTCAAATGAGAAAATATAAAACAATTAGAGGTTGAAAATTTGTAAGCTAATAGAACATCCTTTTAATGTTTTGTCCTTAGTTCAGTGCTCAGTGCTCTCATAACTTTGTTTCATTCTTGCTTTTTTCTTTTTATTATTATTTCTCTAATTTCATTTTGGCAGCATTCAAAAACCTCTTATTGAAAATGAAAAAAAAAATTATAAGAGAGAATACTAAAAATTATTAGTAAGGATACACCCACACCACACAACCATTAACAATAAAAATATATGTAGTTTCTTGTATTTATTTAGAAATTATAAAATATGAAATATCGATTGTTTCATAAACATTACTGAGTTCGCTGATTTAAAAAAGTAAAACACGTATTCAAATTTGTAATAATACTCGTACAATAAAATATCATCACTTTGTTTTACATCCTGATTAATACCCTCAGCCTTAATTCAAAATTGAGAGTTTATTGACTAATTTGTTACAAATATGAAATTCCCATCCACCAGAGAGGCCATTGCAATTAAGTCCTTATGAAATTTCCATAGGTATGGCATACACAATGACTGCTTGATTATCCAATGCACTTGACAGAGGGCTAATTATGCATTTAGCCATGGGAAGACATTGGGGGAAGAAGGCAGCCGTGCTGTAAGAACCTCAACTCCAGCGTCTGTCACCTGCATAACATATCCGCAGAAATAAATATATATGTGATTAATGCTGGTACGTGTTTGGCAACAAAAACAATTCAGCAGTAATTTAGGCATCAGAATGGCACTACAACACAAGCGTTTATAGTCCCTAAATGATAGTTCCCTACTTGGAGAGGTGTAGAATGCTATCAGAAAACAATAAACATTAGACGCACAAAGATAGATGAAGTAACAAAGAGAGACGCATTTACCAAAAGTGTGTGCTCAAACTGAGCACTGCGTTTGCCATCTGCTGTAACAGCAGTCCATCCATCAGGCCACATCCGGTCACGCCAAACCCCTATTTAGTAGATCAATTTTAGACATAGTTACCAAAAGAGGAAACCTCATATTCTACCAATTCAAATCACCAGAGAATACCTGAATTAATCATGGGTTCAATGGTAAATGTCTGTCCAGCTTTCATCACGCCAACAGCTTTATTTCCTGATTAGATTAAGGGCCCCAAAAAAAAAAAAAAAAGAAGCCTGATAGTAGAAAAAAGAAAGTAGGTAAACTATATGGTTGCAGGACTACAAAGGTTACGAACTTGCGATTTTTTCATCATTCTTCCCTGTCTAAGCCTATGAAAATGAGTGAATTCTCATTATGAAAAATATCACATTAAAAGCCTTGTTTGCTGAGGATACTTGAGTAATGAGGAATATTTGGTGCACAATGGAAGAGCTCTCCAATACCATGACCACAGATTGACTTCACCTGTTTTAACAAAAAGGGAAATTATCAGCACAGCCAGCAAGCTTTAGAACAAAGTAACATAATTTGGGCAACGAGTAAATTACCACAGACAACCCTGACATTGTAGCATGACGATTAATAACCTCTCCAATTTCACGAAATCGCACTCCAGGTTTCACTAACTCAACATTAAACAGAAAAAAGATGTTAAAGTTAGAATTTTTTTCATATATCTTCAGACAATAGAGCTTTAAATTCTCAAACAATAGATAAGATCATGAAACAGCACAATTATGTTGGGGGGAAACCCTTAGTAAATGTAAAATAAAAAAGGTAGAGCTTGATATACATCCCATTCACTATAAATATTTAAATACAGCATAATGTGTTACAGAACAACACAAAATTGCCAAGACATTCAGCAAAAGCAGAATAACCAAGGTACTTTCCTGAGGCTCTTTCAGACAAAACAGGGAATATAGAATCTAATAAAATGACATAAGCAACCTCTGAAAGACCAATTCACACATGGGAAATGTAGTTAAGGCAATTCCCTTTGTCTACCTCCTACTTCAACAAATTTCACCAAGAGAACAAATGTATAGGTATGTGCTTGCATGTGCACACAACGCACAAAAAAAAAAAAAAAAAAAAAAAAAAAAAGACAGAGAAGAGCAAGAGCACAAACATAACACACACCAATGGATATTGCTTTCTCCAAGCATTCATAAGTACACTGAACCAACTGGCGCGATGCTTCATCAACATTTCCCACAAAGTATGTTTCATTGAGATCACCTGCATAATGTGTCGACCAATGCTCAACAAATATCTTTGGGTCTTACTATAAATTTTTAACAAATAAGAGAAACTCAACCACAAATGAAAGAAAACCTACCATGGACTCCTTTGTAGTACACAGTCACATCTACATTTACAATATCACCATCCTCTAATTTCCTGAAGCAATGAAGACAAATTTAGGTTCAACTCAGATACTTTTTCACAAAGACAATCAGGAGGATTGCGAAGGATAAAAGGATACTCAAGTACAGCTTGGACAACCAGAGAATTTTTCAAGATGGAATTAACATGCACCTGGCATCGGGAATTCCATGGCAAATTACTTCATTAACTGACCTGAAACAGACAATCATATCCGATTGATCAATTTCTTATGATCCAAAGCCAATCTATAGAGAAGGTACACAAAAAGACTACCCACGTGCAGCACGACTTTGGGAAGAAATGATAATTTAAAGAAGATGGATATCCTCCTGCAATAAGGTACATTTGAAAAAATTAAAAAAGTGCCAGTGACAGATATGCATCTAGAACTTCATGAATTGTGAACCAACTCATTGTCAATATGCAACTGAGAGCAGTATGTAGGTGTCAAAAAAACAAGGAAGAATAATAAAAACTGAAAATAAAGACTAGCTGAGGCACCATTAAAGTGAAACTGAATTAGAAGAAAAGGTTAAAAAAAAACAAATACTTGCCACTGACTTCAAGCAAGGCATAAGATTCCCCAAACATGAAAATATCATGTATGTCCTCTACAATATAAGCACCAACATAAATGGTTCCTCACAAAATGTCGATCATTTACACAATGCACTTCAATGGACTAGCAGAGGCAAAAGCCTCACGATTAATGAGCAACACTGGTGTAAAAATCACAGCCTTTACATTCATATTCGTGCAGCTTATTATATGCATAAAATACAAAAAAGAATAGCCAAGGCACATCTCACAAACACGGTAACTGCTTGAGTTTTCTCGTAAAACCACCCAGTTAACTAAAAAATTACATACAGAGAGTAATAGCAATTTAACAGCAAGCACATATGCTCAGAAATCTCCTGATCATATGAGTTCCCACTGAAAGCAAAATAAGTTGCAAGATGCAGTCAATGATGTAGGATTGCAAGAAAATTCAGAAGTTAGCCATCTAAAAGAGAAAATATAAGCAGCAGCATCCAGCATTGATACAAAGTGAGACAAAATGCATGGAAAAGAAACAAATAAAAAATGAAGTTGCAAGGAAGAATATAACCAGCACATCCACGAAAGACAAATAGTGACCTCAAAAAAAAAAAATCAAATGCAAGACGAAGGGTGCAAGGAAGAACACAACCAGCACATCCACACAAGATATTTGGTTCCATAACAAAAGCAAAAATGCTATAAATCCGCGTTGATAATTATTTTTTTTATTAAACTCAAAATACTTAAAGAGAGTCCAATAGCCCATTGGTAGTAAATCTGTTTCTTTGAAGTACAACTCAAAATTCCTTGGCAAAATTAGAACTGAATTTAGAGAGGGAAAAAAAAAAAAAAGGACAGTACTATGATGATAATGCTGCTAAGGTATTATTAAATGATGCATCATGCTCTTAACCACCAAGCATAAGCACATAAAAAAAACATGTCATGCACATAATCATCAGGTGAAACAGGCATTGAAATCAACATACCAGCTGCAATAGTTGCCTCATGAACCACCCTATCTATTTCATCGGTTGTTACACCAGGACGAATAATACGAGCAGCTGCATCCAAAGCCTCCCTTGCTATCTGAGAATAACAATTTTTGCAGAAAATGAACAATATATAAAATTGGGATGGGGATGTGGTTTATATATAGCAGAAGGCTACCGAAAGTCCAAAGAGACTTCCAATTTTTTATGGAGGAAAAGGACAAAAATTGAATGGGGGAGAAAATTTTTGTTTTTAAGGAACTATCAATGAGGACTAGAATATAGAGAATGTAACTTTGACAGTGCTTCCTTCATCATATCTCAACAATAAAGACCTAGAAAATAGAATGGTAAACTAAATTTTCTGAAAATTAACACAACTATCACTAGGTATAAGCTATTGCAGAAAGCTTTCAAACATGTTATTTAAGGAAACGTGCTAATATCAGAGAGAGATATAAAGTTTAAATTTTTGTATGACATGCTATTTTTATTGCATGCTTGGTCTCTAAAACCCAACATTGCTTCCAATTCCAGTATGCTTCAAACATGGGTTACAATCTATTAAAACACTAGTATTCTCACAATATGTAATCAGGATTTCCTAATCAAGACACATTTTTGTTTTTTTCTAACAGAAATTCTTGTTAGCTAATCATAGTTGCCACTTAAGAAATGCTATGTTTTCCAATCATTAGATTTCATCATTTAGGCATAGCACAAAGGACATTCCCTGCGCATTCATGTAAACACCATTTAGATGGTGACACAAAATCAGCTTGCAATTTAGAAGACAATGAAGCGAGACAAATACACTAATATAAAATAAATGGAGCTGAGAGAGATGGGGGGATAGCTTACTTGACAAGTTTCTCGCATTCTTTGAATTTGATCTGGAGTTTTGATCTACAGCATATGCAATTGAAGATAAGAAAAGGAATCTAAAGCAATTATATGTATGAATTTATATATACGCACATATACATAGGAACTTAATAATTAAGTCCAATACAATTACACACCAATTGGATGTGAAGCACAACACTAAAAAAAGATTATGTCAAGGGCCATTTAAGAAGTTTTAAAAAAATTACCTCCACAACATGCTGCAAATCACTGTTGGGTTCAATCTTTGGGATTCCCTGGAAATTAAGAGTTAAAAAGAAAAAGAAAAAAAAAAAAGCAAGTCAGAAGTGTACGAGTCAGCCATGAGGCTGTAACAGAAAAAGGGAGCAGGTGGCATGGAAATAAAGAGAGTTCTAGGCAATGGGGCAATTTTACACAATAATGCTTCACAAAGAGACAACAAAAATGCCAGGGAGATGGAATTATTTAGTGCAGACATCCATTTTTATGGACAATAAACATATAATTATGGTAAATGGTAATCATATTTTCATTTCAAATTGCTCAAAAACAAAAGAACAAGTAGAAGCTGTAGTTCAAAATTGAGACACAAGCTATTAAAGAACTCACATCGACTGCCCAGTCAGGTTTATCAATATTATCAGGAACTACTCGTGTGGGAGATATAGGATACGGTCTTAGAGTCCTGTGCAAAAACAAAAATCCATTATGCTTTCACATTAAGAAGAAAAAGTGCAGAGATCTTATTCCACAAAATGACAGAAGAAGAGGAGAGGAATGTCGGGTGGGGTGGGCTGGGGTGGGGTGAGTGGGAGTGGGAAATGTTTAAATGTAAACATCTCCATCTCTATAAAAGAAGAAATGCCTCGCTGAATTCCAATGATGACCTGGTTAATATAAGCTGCGCACCCACACCTGGGTAGCAGCTCATTCCCCAAGTCACACTTTATCTTTTCAATATTTCACAAAATATGTAGTATATTTATAATTATTTTTGTTCATAGCCACTAGACAATTATACCCTTTTTTTTTATATAACAAATGCATCAAAATTAAGAAAGAAAGATATAGTGATATCAATATCCCCAGTTCCCCACTCCACGGACCTTATCAAAGAAGAGAACAAAAGTGTTTATGATGGAGATCAGAAAAGTTGGAGAAAGGAATTAGATTGCAAGCTAACAAAACAATTAGATATGCATTATTCATTGGGAAACACTCCTCCAGAAATACCCTGTCCAATCAAAATAAGGAATTTTTGGAGTTCGAGCCTGTCCTCTTCTCAAACAATATAGCCAACCTTCATTAAGTACATCTGAATTTTGTTCACCTGGAGTTCCAGTCCCAAGTGAAGCCAACTTTGCCTTCAAATGAACTGATTTATGTGAGCTCCAAGAAGCCTTAAAGCAGTCCTGGGTGCTGATAAGAAGAAAGTTCATGAATGTGGAAATGAAGAATAGGATTGACTTGATTTCAGAAAACATATATAAGCGATTTTTATGGCAGAGTCAATCAATGAATTATACAAGAAATTTGAAATTCAAATTGCATCCATTGTGACCGATCATCTTGCTAGAAACAAGTGGATGCAATGAATTGCAAATCTAATATAGACACTACCACATTCAATTGAAAAAGATTTATTTAAAAGAAATTCTAAGTCTGCCCAGCCCATGATAGAGGAGCAAAAAGATTTTTCTGTTCTGACAAATAATTAATATAAAAGATAAAAAGTAAAAGACAAGAAAAGGAGAGCGCTAACTGGTAAAGGAATTGGATGATAACTAGAAATTTCAAAACTTTTTTTTGCTCTTGTTTAAAGGGACATGAGTCAAGTATTGCAGATATTCCAAGATAACCAATATTTTCTCAAATTCATCATCAGCCAGAGCATGGCCATTTTGCATTTTTAACAAATGGCTAGCAAAAGCCAAATACAATGATTACATACCAGAAAGAAGCACCTTCACGAGGAAGCTTTAATTCCATGCACTTGGGGCACCTGCAAAGAACAAAATGTTGTACAGGTAAAAGATAAGAAGAAACTAGAAAAGGAAAAGCAATTGGGAAGTATACGAGTTTACAGCTTGAAAGTTGAATTATATTCTAAACATAGTAACAGAAACTTAGTCGACTAGAACCAGGGCACAACAGCTCAATCTCACAACTATCCAAACTCGAATAATAAGAAAATGCTTGGCACTGTCACAAAAAGTTCCTAACTTTCTGAGTCATACCAGCTTGATTTCAATGTCAATGCACTAGAATGGTAACCAGAGTAAAATCAACAGGCTGATATGCCCTGTGAACCAAATTGGGAACTAAGAATCCAAATTCAATGCTCGAGTTAACTAAATAATGCGTAGTCCTCTTCGTTCCACTTGAAATTCACTTAATCACTAAACAAATGAATGAACAGAGTAAACTACGTACTGAAGATGAGCAGCCTTCCCGCATTGAACACAGAATAGGGCAGTTGGTTCCGCCACATCAGAGCCGCCGGCCATCGAACCGTACAGGTAAAACCCTCTCTCTCGCTTACCGGCGGAGGATTTTTATTAGAGAGGGAGGAAAACGAAATTAGGCACGAGCAGCTAGGGTTTTTCAGAGGACAGACGGCGGACACGATAACCGGCGAAATAAAAAATTTTGTACTCTCAGAATGGTCAACTGATGATACCTGTCTCGAGATTATTGCGCCAACAATTTCAGTTTTCCACTTTGAATATAATAAAAGAAATATAATAAAAAATAAATTCTTTGCCCCTCTTTTTTTTTTTTGGCCTTTTTCCTAAAAAATTTTCAGTAGATTCAAGTGTATTTCGTTATTTATATAAGAGTGTAAATGAGTGGAGTCGTTCGTGAGCAATTCATTATTCGGCTTTGTAAAAATTTATTTATGTTCAAATCGCTTTATAAACGAGTTAAATTTAAATTTTATTTTAAAACTCGATCTATAATTGAGCCGAATTTGAGTAAAGTAAAGTTCAATTGGATTAAATTCATAAACAGTTCGATTATGAGATCGTGAATAAGTTCGTAAATAACTCAATTAATAAGCTCATAAATAATTTTGTTATTATTATTATTATTATTATTATCTTAATAATTTTGACACTCTAAAAAATATATTTTAACACTTTTATAAATTTTTTACTAATTTAAATATATATTATTGATTAACATAACATAATATATCCATACTATGTAAAATATATTTTTTTATTAATTAATATCTTTGTAAAATGTTTAATTTTATGATTATATTTTTTCACTGGATATTTTTACTTTTATATTAATTTTAAATATTTTCATTATAATTATTTTATTAGAAATAAATATTTAAAAAGTTGAATATTTTAATAATTTATAAATAAGTTTCATAAAAAATTGAGCTTATTATAATTTATTAATGAGCCGAACTCGAGTTTTAAAAAGTCAAATTTAAACATAATTTTCATACTCAATTTAAAACTCGAGCTCGAACTAGAAAAAAAATATGAAATAGAGTTTGAATAAGCTAAAATTCGGCTTGTTTATATTTTTACATTTATCGTTATGTATAAATTTTAAAAAATACTCCATATAGTAAAATTTTGCAATAAATTTTAATGAGATTTTTATTATTAATTTTTTTTAAAAAATCTTTCAGAGCATAATTTTCATTGACACTAATTTTTTTTTTTTGTATAATGAGAGTCCGGTAATTAATTTATAGTTGAA
Source organism: Reutealis trisperma (assembly GCA_947687605.1). Lineage (NCBI taxonomy): Eukaryota > Viridiplantae > Streptophyta > Magnoliopsida > Malpighiales > Euphorbiaceae > Reutealis > Reutealis trisperma. The sequence goes on along the minus strand of CANTUT010000033.1, from coordinate 1,653,867 downwards.
TGGGATAGACTTCCTCTTTATTTTCGACCCTTTAGTAGAATTCCCCCAAGAAAATTAAAAGAAAAACATCTTCAAAATGCAATAATATTAGGCTGGTTGACATGCAATATTGCTTCAATGTTGTGCATTAGCTCTATTTAATTATTTATTGAATAAATCCTTTTCATAATCTACTTATGATTACTTAACATTTTATAAAATACATTTTTAAAGATTTTTTTTTTTTTTTGTAAAACTCAACCACTATACATATTTTTAGTTATTAAATTAATCAAAATTAATATGTAAAAACTTAATATTATATAAAAATACCAACTTGACGTCATTTTATACTGTTAGATAATAGTAAGCTTTTGATGTAATGATTTAAAACACCCTGATTAACAAATGAAGAAATTTTGTGAAAATGCTTCTTGTTCTGACAAAGAAGCCATCAAAGCTTTATCATCGGTACATCTACAGCAAACCTTATTTTATACATACGTATATTGTTGGACCTATAGTACAATAAGACTAGCCCTTAAATATCAAGCCAAAAGGGTACACCAGCACCAGGAATCCACAACTCTCCTTGTATAAGCCTACTCACGGTAAAAGGATGAGCTTGATCTGGCCTATTTAATACATGAAAGCCAGGCCATTTCACCCTCCTTGTAGTAGAAGCGCCCGGTATTCATATACTCTGCATAAAATAGTGTCGAAAGAGCAAAATTACCATCCCATTTTCCCCATCCCGTTGGATCAATAAAACCATCAAGGTATGACTGCATAAACACTGTCCTTGAATATTTCTTCCATGGTCTGCCCAAGTAAGTCCTAAATGAACTTTTTACTGCAGCAAAATCTGGAGATGGCCTAATTCTGATCTTTGTATAGAAATTCTTGTATTTTCATTCGTATCATGTCTTGCTTGTGCAGTTATAAAATTGGCTTGGCCGGAGAAGTTGGTAGATGCCACATTTATGGTGATATATACAGGTGTCCATAACACAACATCATACATCACATAAATAGATGAAACAGCTCAAAGCAAAGAGATAAAACAAGTAAATTGTTTATTTTATTAGTTTAGAGCTGTCGATCCAGTAAATTCCAGCTAGCGGCTCAATTCCCATAAGTGCCCACGGAGCCCGTTCAAATGAGAAAATATAAAACAATCTTAGTGCTCTTATAACTTTGTTTCTTGTAAGGTAATAGAACATCCTTTTACGGTTTTGTCCTTCTTTCAGTGCCCAGTGCTCTCACAACTTTGTTTCATTCTTGCTCTTTTCTTTTTATTATTATTTCTCTATTTCATTTGGCACCATTTAAGAACCTCTTATTCTATTCAAAATGAAAAAAAATTATAGTAGAGAATACTAAAAATTATTAGTAAGGATATACCCAAACCATTAACATTAAAAATATATGTAGTTTCTTGTATTTACTAAGAATTTATAAAATATGAAATATCGATTCTTTCATAAACATTACTGAGTTCGCTGATTTAAAAAAATTCAAATTTGTAATAATACTCGTACAATAAAATATCATCACTTTGTTTTACATCCTGATTAATACCCTCAGCCTTAATTCAAAATTGAGAGTTTATTGACTAATTTGTTACAACTATGAAATTCCCATCCACCAGAGAGGCCGTTGCAATTAAGTCCTTATGAAATTTCCCTAGGTATGGCATACACAATGACTGCTTGATTATCCAATGCACTTGACAGAGGGCTAATTATGCATTTAGCCATGGGAAGACATTGGGGGAAGAAGGCAGCCGTGCTGTAAGAACCTCAACTCCAGCGTCTGTCACCTGCATAACATATCCGCAGAAATAAATATATATGTGATTAATGCTAGTAAGTGTTTGGCAACAAAAACAATTCAGCAGAAATTTAGGCACCAGAATGGCACTACAACACGAGCATTTATAGTCCCTAAATGATAGTTCCCTACTTGGAGAGGTGTAGAATGCTATCAGAAAACAACAAACATTAGACGCACAAAGATAGATGAAGTAACAAAGAGAGACGCATTTACCAAAAGTGTGTGCTCAAACTGAGCACTGCGTTTGCCATCTGCTGTAACAGCAGTCCATCCATCAGGCCACGTCCGGTCGCGCCAAACCCCTATTTAGCAGATCAATTTTAGACATAGTTACCAAAAGAGGAAACCTCATATTCTACCAATTCAAATCACCAGAGAATACCTGAATTAATCATGGGTTCAATGGTAAATGTCTGTCCAGCTTTCATCACGCCAACAGCTTTATTTCCTGCTTAGATTAAGGGCCCCAAAAAAAAAAAAAAGCCCGATAGTAGAAAACAGAGAGTAGGTAAACTACACGGTTGCAGGACTACAAAGGTTACGAACTTGAGATTTTTTCATCATTCTTCCCTGTCTAAGCCTATGAAAATGAGTGAATTCTCACTATGAAAAATATCATATTAAAAGCCTTGTTTCCTGAGGATACTTGAGTAATGGGGAATATTTGGTGCACAATGGAAGAGCTCTCCAATACCATGACCACAGTATGACTTCACCTGTTTTAACAAAAAGGGAAATCATCAGCACAGCCAGCAAGCTTTAGAACAAAGTAACATAATTTGGGCAACGAGTACATTACCACAGATAACCCTGACATTGTAGCATGACGATTAATAACCTCTCCAATTTCACGAAATCGCACTCCCGGTTTCACTAGCTCAACATTAAACAGAAAAAAGATGTTAAAGTTAGAATTTTTTTCATATATCTTCAGACAATAGAGCTTTAAATTCTCAAACAATAGATAAGATCATGAAACAGCACAATTATGTTGGGGGGAAACCCTTAGTAAATGCAAAATAAAAAAGGTAGAGCTTGATATACATCCCATTCACTACAAATATTTAAATACAGCATAATGTGTTACAGAACAACACAAAATTGCCAAGACATTCAGCAAAAGCAGAATAACCAGGGTACTTTCCCGAGGCTCTTTCAGACAAAACAGGGAATATAGAATCTAATAAAATGACATAAGCAACCTCTGAAAGACCAATTCACACATGGGAAACGTAGTTAAGGCAATTCCCTTTGTCTACCTCCTACTTCAACAAATTTCACCAAGAGAACAAATGTATAGGTATGTGCTTGCGTGTGCACACAACGCACAAAAAAAAAAAAAAAAAAAAGACAGAGAAGAGCAAGAGCACAAACATAACACACACCAATGGATATTGCTTTCTCCAAGCATTCATAAGTACACTGAACCAACTGGCGCGATGCTTCATCAACATTTCCCACAAAGTATGTTTCATTGAGATCACCTGCATAATGTATCGACCAATGCACAACAAATATCTTTGGGACTTGCTATAAATGTTTAACAAATAAGAGAAACTCAACCACAAATGAAAGAAAACCTACCATGGACTCCTTTGTAGTACACAGTCACATCTACATTTACAATATCACCATCCTCTAATTTCCTGATGCAATGAAGACAAATTTAGGTTCAACTCAGATACTTTTTCACAAAGACAATCAGGAGGATTGCGAAGGATAAAATGGTGCTCAAGTACAGCCTGGACAACTAGAGGGTGTTTTCATTAACATGCTATTAGAATGGTAGAGTTGCAAGGCATTCAGAACACACTGCATAATAGAATATCATATCATTGTTTCAAAGTTTACACTACGAAAGATAGTTCTAGCGCTTTGTATGCCAGAGAATTTTTCATGATGGAATTAACATGCACCTGGCATCGGGAATTCCATGGCAAATTACTTCATTAACTGACCTGAAACAGACAATCATATCCGATCGATCAATATCTTATGATCCAAAGCAAATCTATAAAGAAGGTACACAAAAAGACTACCTACGTGCAGCATGACTTTGGGAAGAAATGATAATTTAAAGGAGACGGATATCCTCCTGCAACAAGGTACATTTGAAAAAATTAAAAAAGTTTAGCAGGCCATAATAATTAAAGCAGCCAGTGACAGATATGCATCTAGAACTTCATGAATTGTGAAATAACTCATCGTAAATATGCAACTGAGAGTAGTATGTAGGTGTCAAAAAAACAAGGAAGAATAATAACAACTGAAAAGAAAGACTAGCTGAGGCACCATTAAAGTGAAACTGAATTAGAAGAAAAGGTTAAAAAAAAACAAATACTTGCCACTGACTTCAAGCAAGACATAAGATTCCCCAAACATGAAAATATCATGTATGTCCTCTACAATATAAGCACCAATATAAATGGTTCGTCACAAAATGTCGATCATTTACACACTGCACTTCTATGGACTGGCAGAGGCAAAAGCCTCACGATTAATGAGCAACACTGGTGTACAAGTCACAGCCTTTACATTCATATTCGTGCAGCTTATTATATGCATAAAATACAAAAAAGAATAGCCAAAGCAAATCTCACAAACACTGTAACTGCTTAAGTTTTCTCGTAAAACCACCCAGTTAACTAAAAAAATTACATACAGAGAGTAATAGCAATTTAACAGCAAGCACATATGCTCAGATATCTCCTGATCATATGAGTTCCCACTTAAAGCAAAATAAGTTGCAAGATGCAATCAATGATGTAGAATTGCAAGAAAATTCAGAAGTTAGCCATCTAAAAGAGAAAATAAGAGCAGCAGCATCCAGCATGGATACAAAATGAGACAAAATGGCATAGAAAAGAAACAAATAAAAAATGAAGGTGCAAGGAATAACATAACCAGCACATCCACGAAAGACAAATAGTGACCTCAAAAAAATCAAATGCAAGACGAAGGGTGCAAGGAAGAACACAACCAGCACATCCACACAAGATATCTGGTTCCATAACAAAAGCAAAAATGCTATAAATCCCCGTTGATAATTATTTTTTTTTATTAAACTCAAAATACTTAAAGAGAGTCCAATGGCCCATTGGTAGTAAATCTGTTTCTTTGAAGTACAACTCAAAATTCCTTGGCAAAATTAGAACTGAATTTAGAAAAGGAAAAAAAAAAAAAAAAAGGACAGTACTACGATGATAATGCTGCTAAGGTATCATTAAATGATGCATCATGCTCTTAACATCCAAGCATAAGCACATAAAAAAAAATGTCATGAACATATTCATCAGGATGGAACAGGCATTGAAATCAACATACCAGCTGCAATAGTTGCCTCATGAACCACCCTATCTATTTCATCAGTTGTTACACCAGGACGAATAATACGAGCAGCTGCATCCAAAGCCTCCCTTGCTATCTGAGAATAACAATTTTTGCAGAAAATGATTAATATATAAAATTGGGATGGGGATGTTGTTTATAGACAGCAGAAGGCTACCCAAAGTCCAAAGACTCCCAATTTTTTATGGACAAAAAGGACAAAAAGTGAATGGAGGAGAAAATTTGTGTTTTTGAGGAACTATCAATGAGGACTAGAATATAGAGAATGTAACTTTGACAGTGCTCCCTTCATCATATCCCAACAATAAAGACATAGAAAATAGAATGGTAAACTAAATTTTTCTGAAAATTAACACAACTATCACTAGGTATAAGCTATTGCAGAAAGCTTTCAAACATGTTATTTAAGGAAACGTGCTTATATCAGACAGCAATATAAAGTTTAAATTTTTGTATGACATGCTATTTTTATTGCATGTGCGGTCTCTAAAACCCAACATTGTGCTTCAAACATGGGTTACAATCTATTAAAACACTAGTATTCTCACAATATGTAATCAGGATTTCCTAATCAAGACACATTTTTGTTTTTTTCTAACAGAAATTCTTGTCAGCTGAAATCATAGTTGCCACTCAAGAAATGCTATGTTTTCCAATCATTAGATTTCATCATTTAGGCATAGCACAAAGGACATTCCCTGCGCATTCATGTAAACACCATTTAGATGGTGACACAAAATCAGCTTGCAATTTAGAAGACAATGAAGCGAGACAAATACACTAATAGAAAATAAATGGAGCTGAGAGAGATGGGGGGATAGCTTACTCGACAAGTTTCTCGCATTCTTTGGATTTGATCTGGAGTTTTGATCTACAGCATATGCAATTGAAGATAAGAAAAGTAATCTAAAGGAATTATATGTATGAATTTATATATACACACATATACATAGGAACTTAATAATTAAGTCCAACGCAATTACACACCAATTGGATGTGAAGCACAACACTGAAAAAAGATTATGTCAAGGGCCATTTAAGAAGTTTAAAAAAAATACCTCCACAACATGCTGCAAATCACTGTTGGGTTCAATCTTTGGGATTCCCTGGAAATTAAGAGTTAAAAAGAAAAGAGAGAAAAAAAAAAAAAAAAAGCTAGTCAGAACTGTACAAGTCACCCATGAGCCTGTAACAGAAAAAGGGAGCAGGTGGCATGGAAATAAAGAGAGTTCTAGGCAATGGGGCAATTTTACACAATAATGCTTCACAAAGAGACAACAAAAACACCAGTGAGATGGAATTATTTAGTGCAGACATCCATTTTTATGGACAATAAACATATAATTATGGTAAATGGTATTCATATTTTCATTTCAAATTGCTCAAGAACAAAAGAACAAGTAGAAGCTGTAGTTCAAAATTGAGACACAAGCTATTAAAGAACTCACATCGACTGCCCAGTCAGGTTTATCAATATGATCAGGAACTACTTGTGTGGGAGATATAGGATACGGTCTTAGAGTCCTGTGCAAAAGCAAAAATCCATTATGCTTTCTCATTAAGAAGAAAAAGTGTAGAGATCTTATTCCACAAAATGACAGAAGAAGAGGAGAGGAATGTGGGGTGGGGTGGGGTGTGTGGGAGTGGGAAATGTTTAAATGTAAACATCTCCATCTCTATAAAAGAAGAAATGCCTCCCTGAATTCCAATGATGACCTGGTTAATACAAGCTGTGCACCCAAACCTGGGTAGCAGCTCATTCCCCAAGTCACACTTTATCTTTTCAATATTTCACAAAATACGTAGTATATTTATAATTATTTTTGTTCATAGCCACTAGACAATTATACCATTTTTTTAGATAACATATGCGTCAAAATTAAGAAAGAAAGATATAGAGATATCAATATCCCCAGTTCCCCACTCCACTGACCTTATCAAAGAAGAGAACAAAAGTGTTTATGAAGGAGATCAGAAAAGTTGGAGAAAGGAATAAGATTGCAAGCTAACAAAAGAATTAGATATGCATTATTCATTCCTCCAGAAATACCCTGTCCAATCAAAATGAGGAATTTTTGGAGTTCGAGCCTGTCCTCTTCTCAAGCAATATAGCCAACCTTCATTAAGTACATCTGAATTTTGTTCACCTGGAGTTCCAGTCCCAAGTGAAGCCAACTTTGCCTTCAAATGAACTGATTTATGAGAGCTCCAAGAAGCCTTAAAGCAGTCCTGGGTGCTGATAAGAAGAAAGTTCATCAATGTGGAAATGAAGAATAGGATTGACTTGATTTCAGAAAACATATATAAGTGATTTTTATGGCAGAGTCAATCAATGAATTATATAAGAAATTTGAAATTCAAATTGCATCCATTGTGACCGATCATCTTGCTGGAAACAGGTGGATGCAATGAATTGCAAATCTAATATAGACACTACCACATTCAATTGAAAATGATTTATTTAAAATAAATTCTAAGTGTGCCCGGCCCATGATAGAGGAGCAAAAAGATTTTTCTGTTCTGACAAATAATTAATATAAAAGATAAAAAGTAAAACACAAGAAAAGGTGAACGCTAACTGGTAAAGGAATTGGATGATAACTAGAAATTTCAAAACTTTTTTGCTCATGTTTAAAGGGAAATGAGTCAAGTATTGCAGATAATTCCAAGATATCCAAATATTTTCTCAAATTCATCATCAGCCAGAGCATGGCCATTTTGCATTTTTAACAAATGGCTAGCAAAAGCCAAAGACGATGATTACATACCAGAAAGCAGCACCTTCACGAGGAAGCTTTAATTCCATGCACTTGGGGCACCTACAAAGAACAAAATGTCGTACAGGTAAAGATAAGAAGAAACTAGAAAAGGAAAAGCAATTGGGAAGTATACGAGTTTACAGCTTGAAAGTTGAATTATATTCTAAACATAGTAACAGAAACTTAGTCGACTAGAACCAGGGCACAACATCTCAATCTCACAACCATCCAAACTCGAATAATAAGAAAATGTTTGGCACTGTCACAAAAAGTTCCTAACTTTCTGAGTCATACCAGCTTGATTCCAATGTCAATGCACTAGAGTGGTAACCAGAGTAAAATCAACAGGCTGATATGCCCTGTGAATCAAATTGGGAACTAAGAATCCAAATTCAATGCTCGAGTTCACTAAATAATGCGTAGTCCTTCGTTCCACTTGAAATTCACTTAATAACTAAACAAATGAATGAACAGAGTAAACTACGTACTGAAGATGAGCAGGCTTCCCACATTGAACACACGATAGGGCAGTTGGTTCCGCCACATCAGAGCCGCCGGCCATCGAACCGTACAGGTAAAACCCTCTCTCTCTTTCTCTGTTGATTGATTGATCAGTTCAATACGCTGCGAAATCGGGTGATAACCGTCAGTTATTACAAACATAAAATTGTAAACAAAGTTGAGCCATTTGAGTTCAGATTATTAAAGATGATAATAAGGAGCACGAACCTTGGATTGATTACAGATTTTCCGGTGACCGGCGGAGGATTTTTATTAGAGAGGGAGGAAAACGAAATTAGGCACGAGCAGCTAGGGTTTTTCGGAGGACAGACGGCGGACACGATAACCGGCGAAATCAAGATTTTGTAGTCTTAAAATGGTCAACTGATGACACCTGTCTCAAGATCATTGCGCCAACAATTTCAGTTTTCCACTTTGGCTATAATAAAAGAAATATAATTAAAAATAAATTCTTTGCCCCTTTTTTTTTTTCGCCTTTTTCCTTATAAATTTTAATAACCGAATGTATTTAATTAAGGCTTTTAAAAATATTTATAAATTTTTTTAAGTGGATAACTTTTATAAAGTTTATAAATTTTTAATAAATTTTATTATAAAGTTTAATGGCTTTTATAAATTTTATTTAAAAAGACTTTTATAAAATTTATGAAGTTGTTAATGATTTTTATAAATTTTTTATTGTTATAAATAAAATGGAGAAAAATATGAACAAAAAATATAGGGAAGATAATAGTTTTTATAATTGTTCCATTCAATAGTATTAGGCCATTTATATAGAGTACAGAAGATAAAGAAATAGGAAGTTTTTCCAATAAGGAAAATACAAGAAATATGAAGTTTTTCCAATAAGAAAAATACAATCAATACTAATATGGAAACTAGAATATTCATGTATATGAAAAGACATCAATCAAATCTTATAATATATCATAACACTCCCCCTTGATATCTTTTACAAAGAATATGCCTCGTTAAAACCTTTGTCCAAGAAAACCCTGTGGGATAAAAACTTGACTAAGGAAAAAGAGTACAATCATATACTAATTCGCTCCCCTGATGATGACGGATTTTAACATGGCGTATACTAATTGATGAAATAATGCCGTTTAAATACCACATTAGGTAAAAACTTAGTATATAAGTCTATTAAATTGTCACTCAAGCGAATTTGGTAGATATCTCTTCTGGAGCTTATGTATATACAAGAATTTGGGTAAAGTTTATGTATACTTCGTTACCCTTAATATAACCACTTTTAATTTGTGCAATACAAATTGCATCATTCTCAAAATACAATGGGAGTATCTTTTAGTGAGGTACTTCAGGACTATAAAAATCTTTATAAAATTGCAGTACCACTATAAATGAATACATAGCCAGTCTAAAATCTACCATCATAAAGACTAAGCAAATAATCAATATTCGCATGTAGACCAATTTCAAATATGAATTATAATATTAATAGTATATTGAAGATAACTTTTTACACCATTTTAATATCTCTTTGTAGGTGCAAAGCTATACCTAGCTAGGAATTTTTCTTGCAAATGCAATATCAAGCTTGATGCAATTTGCAATACACAATAGTGCCTTATAGCACTTATATATGGTATTTCAAGACCAAACAGCTCTTTATTATCTTTTTTAGGTCTAAAAGGGTCTCTCTTCACTTCTAGTGAGCGGACCACCTATTGGTGTGCTTGAGAGAGAAGATTTATCCATGCAAAAATTGCTTAAATATCTTTTCCACATAAGTATACTGGTGTATTAGGACTTCTTAATAATCGATCTGCAGGCCGATACAAAATTTCATTTCCTTTAAATTTTTTCATCTCAAACTCACTTTTCAAACATGTACATACTTATTTGAGTTCATTAGGAGTCACATTGATATTTAAATCAACTTATACTACAATAATAACATATACCATTTTATGGTCTTTTATGAATACAAATAGACATAGTGTATTATTCACATATCTTTCTTTCAATAAGAATTTACTCAAACAATCATACTACATGTCCATATTGCTTTTAATCCATACATGGATTTTTGCAATTTGATGAAATATATGTCACATGTTTAATGTGTATTTATTTATGATATACTTAGTCCTTTTGGGACTCTTATTACTTTCATAAGGCGTACAATAAGCCTTTCATTAACTGCTATGTTAATTAAGTATCGGAACATGATCATTTCCATAATAAGAGAATTATTTTTCTCATAATCAATGATAGAACGAGTCTAACTCTACTTTAATTGCCTCATTCCATGATGATCAATCATGTTTATGCTAATATTCAGTTATACTTATAGATTATGGATCCATATTTTCTCTTGTAACAGCAAAAGCTACTGTTGAGGCAAATTCATCGTCGACGATAATTAAATTTCTATCAACTCTTTCTTATATCACAAAATAATTGAGATCTCATAGTTTTCATTTATATGATCATCAACTCCAGAAGCCATATTTGGAGGATCTAATTGTTCCGTTGTCTCAGTCTGTTCATAATTAGCTCTAACTCTTTGACTGAGATCTTCCTCTTCAGGAGATTTCTCTTCAGGAGATTTTATGAGTGGCGCTGCTTTTCTTTTCTGCGGATTTTTGTCTTTAGTTCCAATTTACTATCCATACTTCTGGAGTGTAGTGAGATTGATTGATTTTCTATTTGCAATTGGAATCACAACCCTTGCTAGGGTATTAGCAGCTGTAATATGAGACTTTGTCACTCTTTTAGCATTTATAAATGCATTTGGCAGTTAAGTTGCAATTTGTTGCAACTGTATTATTTTGTAAACTTCTGGTTCACTCTAACTTGTACATGGACCAAAATTATTTAAAGGGTTTTCCTTCTAATAAATTTCTCGACATTCTTTAGCACTGTATGTGCTTTTTTCCCCCTAATGTCGAAAAATATGCCTCATCAAAATAAATTCATAGTTTCTTTTGTGGACCCATTATCGCACATTAAGATAGATTTAGTATATTCATGGCACAGAAAAAATTTATGACTCATGTCCTTATACAAGTTTCAAGGGAGAGTATATATGATGTACACAATGGCATTCATGCCAAACTTTCAAAGTTTAATTATTGAACTATAAGTTCAATGCTTGAACTGCAGGTTCAACGCAATATATTGTGCATGTATACTAGGGATAAAATAGTAATTAAATAACTCATTATAATATACAACTTATAAAATCCTTGCAAATTACTCCTTAAAAGAGTTTACATAAAATCATCAATATTAAATTGAGTTGTGTCCTCTATATAGGCGGTTCCTCTTTCAGAATCTCATGATTTACCAAATAAATTATAGTATTCACTTTAGGGAATACAGTTGTACTAGCGGGCATTATTTGATGATTTCTCATTAGTAATTATTCTTTTAGAATTCTCATTATTTACCAAATGATTTATAGTATTCACTTCAGGGAATACAGTTGTACTAGTGGGCATTGTTTGATGATTTTTTATTAACAATTATTTTTTGCAACTACTAGAAAAATAATATTTGTAAATTTTTACTTTTTATACTGCTACTACAGGAGCATGTAACTTTATTACCACACAATTTCAGCTGTGATGTAATTTTAAACATGGTTGAATTATGTTCTCAAATAGATTTTAAGTGTTGTAGGTGTAGATTTAACCAATCATATTGAGTTTATGATAGTACCACATATTTCAAGTGATTATATCTATTTTTAAAACTCTTCTAGAAAATATAAAAATCATTAATAGTAAGATATTCAACCTTTAAATCCTCACTTAAATGAGGTTTAAATAGATAATAGCTTTTGCTTTTGGTAGCATCTAAATGCATTTCATTATCAACAACTCACGTCAAAAATTATTTTCATTGAATTCAAAAGCATATAAAAATTATCAACCAAACTTTAATTCACTATACTTCACTTTATTTAAATAACTTAATTTGCATATATTTAAAATATATCTAAATAGATTAATTAGAAAATAAATTAATTTTAATTTTAATAAATATTAAATTCATAATTTATCCTACCAAGGAAATGTAAGCACTAATTATGCTTTTCTATACCAACATAAATCTAACAATATATGCAATCCGGAAATAAATTTATCAATTCACAAATTAACAAAATCATGTTACTTATATAATTTATATTAATCTCATCTCACATTTAAATCTCTAATTGTTTTCACATCTAATACACATTGACATAAGTAAATTCAAAATATATATAACACACACAACTTTTTTTTGTAGGCTATTCAACTAACAAATATATATATATATGTATGAGACATGTATTGTCCATAAAATAAATTTTGAGTTAAGATGCTAAGACCGAAAGATATATAATAATATATATACTAGTAGAATCAATATCAATTTAATCAATCAAGTAAACCTATTAATATGAACGCAAGATCACCATTTTTTCATAAAGCAAGTCAATCAATCAATAAATGAATAATTTAGGGTTGGATTTTATGCCAAAAAAAAAATTATAAGCCATGACTTTAAAACTATGCATAAAATGTGTTGTTATAATTGATAACCATTAAAAGTTGCAAGGTTGGTAAATCAAATAGGCCATACCCATCATTCCAATACATATAAACAACAATGAAACACCCAAAACAGAAAAATCAAAGCAAAAGGGTTTACTTTAATATTATGGCCATACGCAGGTATTTTATTGATATCAAATTTATTCAATACGTGTAACTTAAATCAAATTTATTAGTTATTCAGGAACATAAAATATCAATTTTTCAATAATGTCTATTTTATTTATTTGATTACTCGAAGAAGTGATACTAGTATAAATAATTCTTACTCATGATATCAAGATCCATCAATTAACATTGTCTAATATAAAATCATAATAAAATCAATCTTTTAAAGACTTGTAGACAATGTATTTAGTTCTTCAGGAACATTTAATGATTTTTTAATAAATTTGTTTACTTTAATCAGTTCTTCAGGAACTATATAGAATATCAGTTCTTCAGGAACTATAGAGAATATCAGTTTTTTAAAAACTGTAGAGAATACCAATTCTTCAAGAACTATAAGGAATACCAATTTTTTAAGAACTGTAATTATTATTAGTTCTTCATGAACTCATAACTTAGTTATTTATTTAATTAGTTTTTCAGGAATTATAAATAATACTAGTTCTTCATGAACTATAATTTAAAATATAATACTAATTCTCTAGAAACTCATAGTTTAGTTATTTATTTAATTAGTTCTTTATGAACTATAAATAATACTAGTTCTTCAGGAACTAGTGTTTAAAATATAATGCTAATTCTTCAGGAACTAGAATTTAATTGATTAATTATTAAATAGTATATCAAATCTTTATAAATCTAAAAAAAATAATTTTAAATAAATGATTATAAGAGAGAAGAAAAAAAATGATTTCTTCAAATTAATTAGCCCAATATGTTCAAACGATTTCTTAAAAAAAATGATTTTTTTTTCTTAAAAAAAATATTTGATACATAAATATTAATAATAATAGTAATTAATTAGATAAAAATTGTTTACCATAAATTTTGAATTTTATTTCTTCAAATTTTTCGCCTTAACTGGGTTGTAGCAAATCACAAGTTATCCAAAATTATGAATAATATTGTAGAACGATTCGTGCTGATAACGTGTTATAAATAAAATAGAGAAGAATATGAACAAAAAATATAGAGAAGAGAATAGTTTTTATAGTTATTTCATTCAATAGTATTATGCCATTTATATAGAGTACAGAAGAAAAATAAATAGGAAGCTTTTTCAATAAGGAAAATACAAGAAATAAGAAGTTTTTCCAATAAAGAAAATACAATCAATACTAATATAGAAACTAGAATATTCATGTATATGGAAAGATATCAATCAAATCTTATAATATATCATAACATTTATGACTTTTATTAATATTGGACAATTTTTATGGATTTTAATATACATATTTTGACCAAATAAATTAATTTTTATCATATAATAAAAAATAATCATTAAAAGTGGATGTCCTTAATTATTTTTTTAAAAATAATTAAGATATTTATTTTATTAATTTTAAATAAAAAAATCAAAAAATTGTTTCAGCTAATAAATTTTTTTTTACACAAAAAATAAATAACTGAAAATTCGAAATGCTAAATCATAAAACTCATCCATTTGACACTACATTGAATAGTTGCCACACTAGGAAGCAAGAGATATGCAACGCATACCTTTCCTTATTACTAAATGTTAAACCACTAGGATGTGAACGATCGACTTCATAGAAATATAAAAGCACATCCTTATAAGATAATCATAACATAATTGCAGGAACAAATAGTTTGTCATTCTTGAGTACTAGCAATAATTATAATTATTTAAGAAAATCAATATAATTATGCAATAGTGATATCAAAAAGAAGAAATATCATATTGTCGCTTTTCTCTTTTTTTTATTTTTTTCAGTCAATAAGAAACGACTTCTACGTTAAGAAAAAATATGTTTGATTCTTGAGATAGAGTGCAAAAGAATATTTTAGATTTTCTATTTATATCAACCTACAAAAAGTCATTCAAAATCCATAAAATTTCATTGTTTATAAAAACCTATGACTTTTTAAATATGGGTTTACTTTTATTAACTATTTAAAAGTCCAAATTAAATGCCCCATAACTTTTATATATATTTTTTTAAATTTATAAAAATCATTATTGAATACACCTTGACTTTTAAAGAATCTTTGTAAGTTAAGATTGAATACTTAAAATCTATAATACCATATGACTTTTAAAATCTATCAAAGTATTTAAAAGTTTTAATTAAATACACCCCCTAGATTCAAGTGTATTTTGTTATTTGTGTAGAGGTGTAAATAAGTCAAGCCGTTCGCAAGTTGTTCAATGTTTGATTCAGTAAAAGCTCGTTCACTTTTAGATCATTTTTTGAAAGAGCCAAATTTAAGTTTTATTTTAAAACTTGGTGAATAAATGAGCAAAATTTGAGCAAAATAAAGTTTGGCTCGATTAAGTTTGTGAACAGCTCGATTATAAAATCGTGAATAAACTCGTAAATAGCTCAATTAATAGGCTCATAAATAACTTTATTATTATTATTATTATCTTAATAATTTTGGCACTCAAAAAAATATATTTTAATACTTTTATAAACTGTTTACTAATTCAAATATATATTTTTCATTAACATAACATAATATATCCATACCATATAAAATATATTTTTTTATTAATTAATATCTTTGTAAAATACTTAATTTTATAATTATATTTTTTCACTAGATGTTAGTTTTATAACGAGTTGAACTCGATTGTAACTCGTTCACACCCCTACATTCATGGATATGTATAAATTTTAAAAAATACTCCACATAGTAAATTTTTGCTATAAATTTTAATGAGATTTTTATTATTATTTTTTTTTTAAATAATCTTTCAGAGCACAAATTTTCAGTGGCACTAATTTTTTTTATAATAAGAGTCCAATAATTAATTTATAGTTGAATGGGATAGACTTCCTTTTTATTTTCGACCCTTTAGTAGAATGGCCCCAACAAAATTAAAAGAAAAACATCTTCAAAATGCAATAATATTAGGCCAGTTGACGTGCAATATAGCGTTAATGTTGTACATTAGCTCTATTTAATTATTTATTGAATAAATCCTTTTCATAATCTACTTATGATCACTTAACATTTTATAAAATACATTTTTAAAGAACTTTTTTTTTTTTTTTGTAAAACTCAACCACTATACATATTTTTAGTTATTAAATTAATTAAAATTAATATGTAAAAACTTAATATTATATAAAAATACCAACTTGATGTCATTTTATACTGTTAGATAATAGTAAGCTTTGATGTACTGATTTAAAACACCCTGAGTAACAAATGAAGAAATTTTGTGAAAATGCTTCTTGTTCTTACAAAGAAGCCATCAAAGCTTTATCGTTGGTACATCTACAGCAAACCTTATTTTATATATACGCATATTGTTGGACCTATAACATAAGAAGACTAGCCCTTAAGTATCAAGCCGAAAGGGTACACCAGTAGCAGGAATCCACAACTCTCCTTGTATAAGCCTACTCACGGTAAAAGGATGAGCTTGTTCTGGCCCATTTAACACATGAAAGCCAGGCCATTTCACCCTCCTTGTAGTTGAAGCGCCAGTGCCGGTATTCATGTACTCTGCATAAAATAGAGTTGAAAGAGCAAAATTACCATCCCATTTTCCCCATCCCGTTGGATCAATAAAACCATCAAGGTATGTCTGCATAAACACTGTCCTTGAATATTTCTTCCATGGTCTGCCCAAATAAGTCCTAGATGATCTTTTTACTGCGGCAAAATCTGGAGATGGCCTAATTCTTGATCTTTGTATAGAAATTCCTGTATTTTCATTCGGATCATCTCTTGCTTGTGCAGTTATAAAATTGGCTTGGCCCTTCATTGGTCTGTCCACAAAAATGTCACAATTTTGAAGCACTACTGCGGCGTCGCCAAATATAAAATCAATTGTGCCATATATTTGACAATCGCGATAAAATTGCCTCAGAGAATGCACTAAAAGAGTGTCTTGATAACCTTTGAAGCTACATCGATAAAAGATTGAACGATCTGAACTCACCCTCAATGCTACTGCTTGGTGTTTATTGGGTCCAGCTGTATTCAGAAATGTTATATCTCTTGCCCAAAATCCATCACCTGACACTCCTACAAAAGCCATAGATTATAATTAAATATATAATTCAATTTAGATAAGATTTCAAGTTTGAATTGTATCTTATTATTACTTTCTCTGTTTCAAAATAATAAAATTAAATTATCACAATTCTAAAATAAAATATTAAAATATTTTTACGTTGATTTTGATATAGAGAAATAGTTAACAAAAAAATAAATGGGTGATAAAATTGAAAAAAATAATAAATATTTTTAAAATCATAAAATCACAAATAAATTGTAATAAAAAAAATTTTCTAAAATGAAATATATTTTTTAGAACAAAGGAAGTATAAATATATTTTTTTTATTAATTTAGCTTGGACTCAAACTCGAAATTCACAATTTGCAACCTCAACCAGAAACTTACCAAATGTAGCTGAGCTTAAAGTGGAATCACCGTCTCGAACATTTCGATTGCCTGTTATAATGGTTTTGTCGATCCCATCACCCACAAACATCACATTTTTCATGTGTTGTTCAATTTCCACTTTTTCATTATAAACTCCTGCTTTCACGTATATTATTATCCTTTGAGATCTTCTTTTACCCAATTTATTAAGTGCAGCCACAGCTTCCTTGATTGTGGTATGAGTGCCAGAACCGTCCTTTGCCACTGTAAAATGTGCTTTCGAAGATGCCGGAGTCCATGAACTTAGAATTCCGCCGCCACCATTGTATATTGACTTTTGTGGTACTCCTGAGTTAGAAAAACTTAAAAACCATTAAATGCAAAAAATTTTAATAATGATTAAGGGATGAACGGTATTATCAAATACTATTTTTAAGTAATGAACATTATTATTAAACACCACCTTAAGTGATGAATTTAGTATTTAAAACTAAAATTTTTCCCACTAAATCATTATCATTTTGAATTTATTTGATAACTACATTTTAAAAGTGTAAATTAAGTATTTTTACTTAATATAATAAATAATTAAGTTTTTAAATATCTTTACTATTTAAAAATTATATCACTTATCTTATTCAAGACTTAAAATTTTAACATTAAAAATCCATTTTGAAAATAAATTTTAAGATAAACGCTATAAAATTTATAAATTTTTAGCACTTTATAAATTTAAAAAAATTAAAATTTTAAGTTAAAATTTATTTTTAATTTAATTGAAAATTTTAAGATAAACGCTATCAAATAATTTAAAATAATTAAATGCTGAGTGACATTATCAAATACATTTTTATTTTATTATTTTTCTTTTTTTTTTTTTTTATATATATATAGGTTATCATTATTCTTTTTATTATCATAGGTTTGAAAAAGATTGTATAAGGCTTATAAAAATAAATGTTCCTGTTAGGGTATGTTAATTTTTTTCTTTGAGAAGGCTTTTCAAGATCCCTTTTGTTTTTTTTTTTTTTTTAAGAAAAGGAAACCATGAAACTTTAAAAAATATGATTATATTTTTGTTTCTTATATTATGAAGATAATTTGGTGATTAAAAACAATTGCATAAGGGGTTAAGAAAAAATATTATCAATCAAATTCACATGAAATTATTTAATGTGTCAAGTGTAATATATCTTTAATGCACAATTCACATTAATTTAATTTCATGTATTTGGGTTCATTGTATTTCCAGTCAAAATTCAGTAACAAAAGAAACTTACCTCTCTTTTTACCTCTTCCCTGCCCATAAAAAGCTAGAGCTTCGCTAAGCCAAAATGTCAAATTGTCTTGATTTTCAATTGTGAAGCCTTTGTTGTTTAAGCCATTAAAACAAGATTTATGATTAGCAAGAACACCACTTAGCCACGTGCGAGTATCATCATGGGTGAAGTTCCGACTACTGTCAAGCAATTGCAAGAGTCGAGACTCGCTTTCACTATAAAGCTTGACACACTCATTGAAATCTGGACCAGCACCCTGATGATGAGCCCATTTTCTAGCTCTGATAATTTGGGTTCGAGCCATTTGGATTGTATCCAAACCTTGAAGGCAAAAGCTGGAAGAGGTAGCCATTGTTAAGACTAGAAGAAGGAAAAGAATTATGGTTGACATTATTTCTGCTGTGGAAAATGATGATGACTTGATGTGTTCGACAATGGAGTTTTTTTTTTTAGGTGATTTAGATCAGATGGGTATATGAAGAAGCTAGCAAACACGTAGGCAAGTGTTGTGGCCAAGTGTCATTGCTTGCATGCACGTCGTGACCGGATATCGTATAAAGCATAATATTTACGAAATGTTAGTTTCATTGCTGATGCTTGCAACGCATAACGCAATAAAAGGTAATTAACATTGAGGTGAGAGTTTGGTTAGTATTGTTAATTTGGATTCGATTTCGTCAAATTATAAATGAAAATTTTTATCCATTTATGATTTAAGATAAATCTTTTATCTTAATGCGAATGATCTATTTTTAATTACTTAATAAAAAAATAAAATTAATACGATATGCAAAAAAATTAGCACATGACAAGATAAATATTTTTTTAATTATTAATTTATTGTGGAGATTAATTTATAATTAACAACTTATAGTATAAGTTCTTTTTTTTTTTTTTTTTTTTTTTGTATTGCGATGGAAATTTAATATATAGGATGGTAATTAATAACTGATTTAATTACTCAATGAGTAGTATTAAGAATGAAAAAGAATTAAATAAAGAATTTGATATGGGGATAAATCTTATATTGATTAAGTATAAGATGTTAAATGAGTTTACATATAATTGGCTCAAATATTTTTACATGATATTAGAGCATATTTAATTTAAGGGAATTGGATTAAAATAATCATGATTAGAAGAAGAATTAATAAAGAAGAAATGAAAAATCATGGGCTATATTTTCAAGTGATTCGGTAGTGGATTTTCAAGTGTTAATTTAGACCCAGTTTGAGAGTGTTAAAAATGAAAAATAATCAAATAAAGAATTTGATGTGAAAATAGATTTCATATTGATTAAATATAATATGTTAAATGAGTTTATATATAATTTAATTCTTGAAACTCAATAACTAGCTTTTAATGTTGGAACTTTCATAATTATATAAGCTATTAACATTTTTACAAATAGTCAATAAACTCCATCTCAAAAAAGAACATTTAATTAATGTATTTACTTGATACCTTGTGTTTTTAATTGGGATACTGAAAATGGAGATACACACCTCGGAATTAATTAAAAAAAATAAATCAATACGGATACCAAATGAATAAATTACAGTAATATATTAAATGTCAAAAAATATTTTTATCACTACTAAAATTTTTGTTGAAAATATTTTTATGATCATATTAATTATTTTATCAAATTTTGATCATTTAATTTTTTTGAAATATAAAAATCAATTCCATTTCACAACATATTTTTTCTTGATTAATTAGATTTTAAATTTATAAACTTTTAATTAATTTTAAAAATAATTTCACTATCATCTGGTAATTTAAATACATATCAAAAAATAGTTTAATAATGAATACATATATACAACTTAATTAATAAATTTATATTCAGCTCTTTTCATGCTAAAAAAAATAATTTTATAAGTGATACAGTCTTTTTTTTTCCTTCCCCGGAGGTGTTGTAAATGGAGTAAGGAGCGTGGTGACTTGGCAAGGTGCTAGATTGGGTGTTGTAAATGGAGTGGGGGGTGTAGTGATTTGGCAAGGGGATAGATTGGGTATGTCTTACGCTTTGAGCTGTAGTAACTACAGAGAACGGTAACATACGAAATTGACTACGTTAGTTTGTTATTATTTGCTGTTATGGCCCAAATCACTTAACACAGAGACACCGATGAGTTAAATACTGGAGAGATTATCATCATGAGCTTTAATAAGTGATATACTAATGGGTTTAACACTACACTCCAATTCAAAACCTTAAGACAATGGGTTTATGGGTCCTTCCCACTTATAAATCACTCACTAAGTCCATCTCTTTTCAATGTGGGATTTCATTCACACTTGATATCCTAGCAATCTCCCCCTCAAGTGTGAGGGGCTTGGAGCGGAATTTCCGGAGTGTACAATCATTTTTGCTCCAAGAGTCACGCTGTAAGCCATCACGTGTACCACTCTTTTCCCGAGCCCACACCTCTATCACCGTCTCCATATCTGTCCCTAGCCGAACCATCAGCTCTGATACCACTGTTATGGCCCAAACCACCTAACACAGGGACACCGAAGAGTTAAATACTGGAAAAATTATCATCATAGGCTTTAATGAGTGACATACTGATGGGTTTGACACTACACTCCAACCCAAAACCTTAAACAATAGGTTTATGGATCCTTCCCACTTATAGATCACTCACTAAGTCCATCTTCTTTCAATGTGAGATTTCATTCACATTTGATATCCCAACAATTGCGTCATTTTGAAGTTTGAACTGCCGCTAAAAGCCAATAAATACAGAACGAAAAGTCTAACAAGATTTAATAAGCAACAACAAAAGGTAAATTTCATTTGTTGGAAAAGAAAACTGCGTATAACTATTTGCTTTCTCTTTCAGACAAGAAAACTATGAAGACCAATATTAATTGAGGTTGACTATATGTTTTTTTTTTTTTTATCTAAAATGTTTTAAACATAGGCCTCGATATATATAACAATAAAATTAAGAGAAATTATTGGTTAGGATTAGAATGCCATCTAATTATGCTTAGTTGCAATCTATTCTTTTAATAATCAATGACAGGTGGTGGTGGCTCTTTGAACTTTGGTAGCTAATCTCTCTATTATTATTCCTCTTTGCCTCTAGTTCAATTTTGTTTTCATCTCGTTTTTCAGTTATTGACACAAGATTTTTTAGAATCTTATATCCTATCCAACACCAATGTTGAAGCGCAATTTGTGGTTTTGATAAAAAGAAGGGCGGTAAAATTGGGTGAAGATGGCAGATATATTCATATGGAGAAATTCTTAGATCTAGTTTGAAAACTCTAGTTATAAGGATTCAAAACTCTATTTGAAATGAGAACTTGGATCTTAAATTAAATAACAAATATATATATAAATTCTATTTTTTTTTAAATTATTGGGTAGGTTCCAACAATATGCGATAGGGCTTACATTATGCATTCTCTAAAGATTTATTCTAACAATGGTGAAATTTTTTATTAAAAAGCAAATACATTCATTAGTTATTATCTGATAAAACTTTACAATAACCTTTCAAATAACAAAAAATGAGGATTATGGAGATGCCAATTGCTTTAACAGTGAAAGGTTATGATGGCCTATCGGTTAGATCGAATAAGTATTGAACGGACAAAAAATGGGGAATGTGAAATAGAAAAAATTATCAATCACTATGATTTTAATATAGATTGCTACAATGGTGGATTTTATTGTTACTAGTACTTTTGCAAAGAAAAAACGAAGAGAACGATGCAAAGAAAGAGAGAGAAAATAGGTATTTAGACATTCATGAAAAAAAATGTGTTATGATTTAAAGCGATGGACTGCCAGTAAGCATAATAAGCTAGCATTCCAGTGCTAACTGCTAACTAATAGTTTCTCTAAAATTAAATGATCAAAATGTTTTAATTTATCAATTTGAGATCACAATTATAAATTTTTACAGTTTTTGTTTTATTATTTCTACTTTTCATTGGAATTAATTTATTTTCATATTTTCTTCTACAACAACTCAAGTGATTAAACACAGTCGTTATCAAAGCAAAAAAAAAAAAAAGAGGAATATTGCTAAGAAAAAAAAAGTATAGTGTTTCTTTGATCGGAAGATTAATGGTGGAAACTTAAAATTGACATGTTTAATTTAATTCCTTGGAATTGAAATGCTAGGAAAGAGAAAGTGTACCAAGAAAGATGTATAATCACAATTCAAAAGTGATGATCTAGAGATTTAAAAATAAAAAAAAAAGACGATGAGTCTCTTTTGTTTGGATATAGGCTTAAGATAATCTTTTTGGACTTGCAAAATAAACAAATAGAGCATATTTAGGATTGTTGTTAGAGGTTAAAATAATGCTTTGAACTTTTTATTTAATTAATTAATTATTATTATTTTTTATAAATTATTTTTTCAAATTTACTTTTCAGAAAATCATCAATTTATATATTTCTGCTTAAAATCGATTATAAAAAAAATGTGAAAATTTTTTGTTCAAAAACATTTTTTAAAACTTTGGGAACATAGCATAAATGTCAAGTTTGAACTTAGCAAAATTTCTCCGATATCTAAGAAAATGACTTGAACCCTATGTTTTCAAGGAAATAGATGATCAATTTTGGGATAATATTTTAATGAAAAAAAAGATGAAAAGTAGTAGAGATAATATAAAAATAGTGATGTCATATATGTTAGCAATAAAAAAAAATTGGTTAGTACACAAGTGCTTTATTCTCATTGATGTGCAGAGAGTTTAGCTAAGATAGGCGAATAAGAACTTTAACTGTTAGGCTCCTATTATTATGCCACTTGCCTCATATCAAAATCGCGTCTTAACTAGAGTTAAGATCAGACAATTCGTTTTATTTTAGTATACCAGTAGTTGATATATCTTGAATTATAAGTGTTAATAACTATGTATTGTGATATGACTAAGCATGTAAGAGACTTAAACTCCTTATCTTAATGAGGTGTTTTTCAAAAGGATGACCTCATCCTAAATAAATTTTGAAAAATTTTTCCTTTAAGCTATATTCAAAAATCTCTCCTAAAATTTTTAAGTCCATTTATAGTTTCTTGAGAAGTAAGCTATTCATATTTGAAACCTGAAAATGTGAGTCAAATTTATTCATCAATAATGATAAAAATATGCAAGAATCAAATTCTTCAGAGTTAAGATTTGAAATTCAAGGGCATCCACAAATTTTATTCCAAAAATGGGCGATCTTCACATACGTGAAGGAAAACAATTGGTGAAGTGATAGTGTTTTCTTGTCAAAATGGCCAGCGGCCCACAATTAAATCAGTTGCATGCGATGCGTCCGTATTGTGTTTGGGCCTGGGGGAGCTACCGTGTTTAATTAGGATTTTGATTTACCCACTTAATTATGAAAGCTGTGGCCTCCGCTGCCTATACACAGCTAAGGAATATACACACCCTTTTACATTAGATATCGCATATCACGTGATTATAAAATTAGATTAAATTATTAATTTTATTTAAAAAATTGTTTATTTATTTATTAATATTATTTCAAAAATAGAAACATGCATATATACTCTTTTTGCATATTGTATAATAATAATTACTTTTAATTTTTGAAGAAAAAATTTATTGTAAAAACCAGTTATTAGACTTATTTTACAATTTAGAATTTTAAAAATACATATATGTGAGTATTATAAATATATGATTAAGTACATTCATTAATGTTACATTATTAAACTTATAAATATATTGTGTTAATCAATTAAATTTCCCGTTAATTAAATTATTTTTTAACATTCAATTGATTTCAAATCAATTGAGTTTATTTATTTATTTTTTTAATTAGATGACGTGGCAAAATTGTGTGCAATTATTTTCTCATTATATATAGTGTGTGATTAGGTGTTATATATACCATAAAAGTCAAAGTGTCCAATTTCAATCCGACAATATGATGATTTTTTTTTTTTTACTGATAATGGTATCGTAAAATTCAACTGTAGCTTACCTATGAGTAAATTGCCACAGTTCAACTAGTACTAGACAAGCTTTTAACCCAGTTGATGTATTTTAACAACGATCAGTAAAGTATATTATTAGATTTTCTATTCAAATTCTTAATTTATTAGCGTGATAAAAAATTTCATTAATTTAATAAGAATTATTAAAAAAAAGAGCTAGTTATTACTGAATAATTTTTATAATATTATTTACAACCTATTTTCTCTTTCATATATATATATATATATATAATTGTTTTTAGTTAATTAATTGCAAAAATATTCTAAAAACTTATTTATAATATAAGATTTGTGCAATAATTCAGAATAATAAAAAAAATTGATTTATAGAACTATTAAATCCTACTCCTATATTTAATTAAATTTAATATCACAAGATGAGATGAAAAATCTAAGTATTAATTGAATGAAAAGTCAAAATTTAATTTATTCAATTTTTTATAAAATTAAATGCTAAATTTCATGTAAATAAATTGGTAAGTAATTATTTTTTTTATTAACCAGTAAAAATTAAATTAGGCCTTGCGTTCAATTTCTGGCTCTTTGACTGATTGCCATCATCATAAACTAAAGCCTATTAAAAGAAAACAGGTCCACCATTGAGCACTAGTAAAGATCAAATGGCTTTTGGTTGATTAATATGCAAGGCAATAATCCATTGACATTTGTTAATAGTGGTCAAAATTATTATTACTAGTTTGTCTTTTTAGGAATAAAGGTAAAACAACTGTTTAATTATGAATTAGTCGGGGAAGAAAATGGTTAAGTTCCGTGTCATATATACCTTTGAACGCAATTATTTATTTTTATGAGAATAAAGATAAATTGTTACTGTATTTTTTAATTTAATTATTTTTGCATGAAAAGTGAAAAACTACATACTAATTAGTTGAAATTTGAAATTGACCATTGCAATTAGTTTTAGCAACACGTTTTCCAACCACTTTCTGTCTCCAGTAGTCAAGCCCACAGGCCACTGGCAAAAAGTCAGGAAACTAGAAAGAGTTTATCACTCTATCAATTATAAAAAAATATCATTAAAAAAATTAATTTTATTTTTAAATAAATAATTATTTAATAATTTAATAATAAAATATAATAAAATATCTAATTAATCTTTTTATTTATTAAATATGAGATATATTTTTTTAATTTATACTATAATTAACAGGGATATTTTTAATAATTTATGATAAAATTATTATTATTTTAAAAATTATAATTTTTTTTAATGGCCACTTTTTTCAAAGTAAAAAAAATATAATATAAAATTAAAATTTTAGGTTATTTACTTTAGTCCGATTGTAAATTAATTATTCAAAACCAGAAAGCCTTAAATTCTCAATCTACTCTAGAAAACAAAAGAATTTCCGGTACAAAAATTTTGCTTTTCAAGAAATTTATTTTTAAAATATGAGTGATTTTTATTTTAAGTTTATTATTATTTAAATAAATATACACTTCACGACTGAATTATATTTTAGTGTATAAATGCATAAGATGTATTTGTACACTAAAGTATAGTCCTTTCTTTGTCAATCTCATTACTATAATATTATTTTTATTATCTTTCCTTTGCCAATCTTATTCCGGTTGTATTATTATTTATGAAAATGACGACAGGGATGGCATGGATAAACCAAATCTTACTTGACATTTAAATTCGAAGACATGTTCCAATTTCCAACCGAAGATTTATTATGCTTTATAAACAAATTAAAAATCCCACTTTCTTAGAAGTTTCATTAACAATTTTCAATCCTTTCTCTGACAATGGCATTCCAGCTGTATAATTATTTATGCAAATGGCAAGAATAACTTAAATTTGTATTATAAATTTATAACTAAAATGCAAGAAAAAAAAAAAGTAAAGCAAATAACAATTGGTTTCCCAGTGAATATACTTAGATAAATAAATTTAAAAATAAATTAAACGAGTAAAAATAGATATTTTAAACTCTCAATTTGAATGGTTGTGATTGTAATTAAATACAACTCTATTATAATTTTCATTTTTTAAATCCAACTTAGGACAGTTAAGAAAAAATAGAAGAAAAATTATTAGATGGCAAAATTTACTTTTAAGAGGATTATATTGCAATTTTTTTCTTAAAAAAAAGAGCGTAAGGCTTCCAATTTTTGATCTTTTGCATTATTAGAGAGAAAAATATTTAGTGATTGCACTGCTAATTCAATTGGCATTATATTGTTATTAAGATACAATTTGCTGAAAATATATAGAAAAAGCCCCTTTTTTTTTTTTTTTACTTAGAGAGGATGTTGTGTGAGCCGTGTTTCCTAAGATGTGTAATATTTAACTTGTCTTTGTTTCTCTTTCAAGGCTGATGCCTTGGTCCTGTAAGGAAAGAAAAAAAATTATTGGATCAAAGAGAGGTAGGTAGAGTGAAAATAAAGATTGCTATATAATATAGAGGAAATTATGTAATATACATTTTTTTTTTTTTTAGTTTTGTTTACTTTTTAACCCTCAATTTTAACTTTTTATTTTTTTGCTTTTTATTTTTTTTATTTTTTTTAATTATGTTTTAATATTGTTATGCTTTTTCCTATTTGTACCATATTTTTGCTTTTTTTACCTATTCACTTGGTTCTTTCTTTCTATTTTTTCTTTTTCTATATATCTCATTCATAAAATGTTGTTGTTAATTAGCTTAGTAATTCAAAACTTTTATATTTATGCTATTAATTAATAATATAATAATCACATATTTGCATAATAAAATAAGAAATTATTTTTTAATTTAAAACAATATTTAATACACTAATATACTAAATAATTATAAATTTTGTGTAAAAATTTTTTGCGACAAGCTAAAGTTTCTTATACTAAATAAAGAATAAAGTTGAGAGTGTTATGTCTCCAAAAAAGATAAAAGAATTTATTTTTGGTATATACTTATGATATATTTAAAATATGCCTAAAATATACTCATGATATACTTAAAATAAACCTAAAATATACTATTTACTGTGAAAACTAAAAATCATTTGTTAATTATTTTTAATCTCTTAAAAATTTAATTTAACTCTTAAATTCTTTAAAAATATTCATATATTCTAATTAATAGTGTCGTCCATGCTTGGTGATAAATCATATTTAAAAAAAAAAAAGAATGTCAATGATATTTTTTCAAAGAAAAAAGTTAAGTGTGTTGAGTGTCTAAATAATACATAAACATTTATATATTTAAGACATACTTAAAATATACTCGTTATATACTTGATATACCTAAAATATACTCATTATATACTTAAGGTATATTATTTATTGTGAAAATCATTTGTTATTTTTTTAAGAATATAATTTTTTTATTGAATATATAGTTGACGTATTCTTGTTATATACTTATATTTTTGTAATACTCAATATCCAAAAATATTTGAAGATATATATCAAATAAATACAAGTTAATCAAATTTAGTAAAATATATACTTATGATATACCTATGATATACTCTAAATATACTGTTTCCTGTGTTTGCTGAAAAATATATCTGTTTCATTGTTTTTTATAAGTTTTAGATCTAAAATTCAATTTTCATATTTTAAAACTTTCAAGTTCCTAAAAAAACCACGTAATCTCCTCACTTTTAAAGATTTTTAATGCAATAACAATTAAAAGATCACAAAATTTTAATGAAACATATTTATTAAATTTAAATTACCTCTTAAACTATTGAAGAACTAAATATTTTGTCAATTAAATGCAAATAATTTATAATTTTAGACTTGTATTAAATGCAAATAATTTATAATTTTTTTAGACAAAAAATAATAATGAACAAAAAAGAAATCTCATGATCGGTAGTCGTTATTCACTAAACAAACAAATAAATGTAAAGATTTGATAATCAAGTAAAAACAATAATAAAAATAACGACAAAAATAGCAAAAAAAAAAAAAGGATTTCTATCAAAGCAAAAAAAATAGAGAAAATTAAAAAAATGATATATTTTTTATTTAATTTTTTTTGTCCATTGTATTTTTAAAGTAAATTTAATATGACTTTAATTTAAAAAAAAATGATAGAATTGATCCAAAGGGACAATAAAAGATGCACAAATATTTATTCTGATTATTGATCTAACACACAAGAAAACAAACTTAATGTGGGCATCACGTAAAAATAATTAAATAATAATAATAATAACAATGACTTTATTATGTGTCATTTTTTTCATGAATTTTAGTCTCATAATTAGTGATTTTTTGCTGAAAAGTTGAAGAGTGTAAAAAAAAAAAAAAAAAGATAATTAGACGTTTTTGTAATAATCTGAAAATAAGCATATAATTATAAATTAGTTCTTTTTTTTTAGGTATTTATGTAAAAATCCCTATAATATAATGAAATTTGGTTTATATTACAAAGTTGGGCCGAGTAATACCATGCATACTCGTAATGACAAATTAACAAGTTTACTACATTTACCAAAGTATATACAATTGAACAATTCAGACAAAAAAACAAGAAAATAACTAATTAAATAGTTGCAAATTGCTAAATTTCAAATTATTAATTATGATGAGAGACATCGATGGATGAAAAACTTCTTGTGTTCGGTAATATGTCTTAAGCAGGATACTATGTCACTACTTATCTAAATGCTTGCGTAAATGCAAATCGAGAGACATAATGCAATATATATATGTATATATATAAGTAATTAAGTATGGCCTGCATTTGTCATACGGTAATCATATAATAATACGCAGTTTAGAAAGGGTCAGGGTCAACCATAAGCAATATCTATAAACTATAATAAGATAATTTTATTTAGTCACTGCCTATATATTCCATCCAATATATTTTTTGTATAACCTATTATACATGTGAATTTTTACACTGTTTGATATGATTAATTAATAATACAATATTTAGATATTAATTATTTAAATAAATAACAAATTTTTGATAGAATATTGTAATAAATAAAATAATGAGACATTATGTATTAAACTTAAATCAATCATAAAATTTGACCCCAAAATTTCAATATTTTCAAACCATTTTTTTATCAGTATCACTAAATTAAATTTGATTGAATCGCACAAATTATTATATTATTAGTTAATCTAATTGTAGCTTTCAACTATCAAATTTAATGGTCAACTACTCTTTGTTATGTGATATATATGAAATGTTAAGACAACATATAATAGCCTGTATTGCCATTCTCATTGGGTAATAACTGGATTAAGCAACTTGTGTTGTTGCTCTTCAATTATATTTGGGAATTTGTTAATTTCTATTTCAGTTTTTAGAGTATACAACAATGATATTCCCATAGATTTCATGGCCATATATAAACCTTCCCCTTGTAAAGAGAAGAATATTTTGATAAGATAAAATATTCATTGGAGAGAAAATGCTGCCAATAATGTATATATCATGCATCCTCCACCTAACAAAGGAAGGATCATTTTTTAATTTTGTGTGTGTCTATATAGATATATAAAAGATAAATTCAAAATATAAAAATATAAAAAAAAATGAATTTTTCGGGAAAGAATAGTATTATTTTAAGAATTAATTTTATTCAAGTTAAAGCAACGATATGTACTATATACTACAATTACTCAATTAGTAATTATTAATTAGTAAATGTATAAATGAAGAATGCATTATTAAAGAATAAATAAATGATTCTCAAAACAGAATTGGAATTAAATTGCCAACCAAAATATAAAAATGATTCAATCATTTAATTGAAGTTTGTTAAATTGAAAGATGTCTTCAACATATATATATTATCCATCCAAAATTATATATAATCAAGTAATAATCAAATTAAATCAAAATTATATATATATATATATATATATATATATATATATATATATATATATATATATATATATATATATATATATATATATATATATCCATACGCATATTAATTAGTTAATTTTCTTGCTTCGAGTTAATTATTATCATTATTATTATTATTTGAAAATTCTCTCCTTAACTATCTTTGAAAATTCTTGGGACTTAAATAGGGTGAAACATGTCATGTTGTGTCAAGGCCTATGCCTAACCACGAGTTAGATAGATGATCGATGTATGAAGCATGGTAGAGATTTCAAAATTAGTTACATTGAATAACTTAACTCTAAGTTGAATTGGCAGCAGGCTGTTTAATTTTCCAATTCCCTGAATGTATAGTCTGCACATTTTGCATAATTTTCCAATTATTTGTTCTAATCTCTATTCTCATTTCTAAGTTAGTCGCAGAGAAAAGTCAATTACTAGTTAATAAAGGGTTTTTACTCATATAAAACCATCTATATGGTTTCAAACTTGAGGAATTTTAAGGTCTAAAACTTGAATTGAATGGGGTAGGTTGGGACAATCATATCCAATAATTTGTGGGCTGCTGCCCTTGACAGTGGACACTTGAGGATCATGTTTTGTTTATATATTATTTTAGGTAATTGTTACGTACCATGAACTCAATTTTTATATATATATTATATTTATATGTGGTTATATGCATATACTTTTGGTTTTTTTTTTTTTTTTTCCTCTCTCTCTCTCTCTCTTAATTTCTTTTTTTTTTTTTTTTTTTTCTTTCCCACGTCTCTTGTTAGGACTTAGAACCTTTCAGATAAGGTGAACACTATATATTGTCTATTTTAATTATTTATATATGTAAAATTATATTCATAAAATCTAAAGAAAAACATATATATATATATATATATAATTCTCCTCAATCAATCATATTAATTAATTGAAAAAATAAAAACTTATTTTGTTTCTTGTGGTTGTTAGAAGAATTAGTAAAAGTCACATTAAGCCATCCAATGAACATATTAAATCCTAATTGGATAAGCCAATTTCAATTAATTGACCACTGTATTAATAGGTTTAATATTAATATTAATGTGTATGGCCCATCAAAACAAAGTGTTGATCATTATGTTCATTACAGAGGCAGGTGATAATTTCCTGCTATTAATTTCTCTGTATATATAACAGTACACTAATCTATTTCGTTGTTATTATAATTAAAAGGAAGAAAATGTCAATGACGCGCTTCATGCCTCTGAGTCAAAACACAAATTAAATGCTAATAATTATTAATAATTAATTACTTATGCATCAATTCTGGGCAAAAAAAAAAAATTACTTAAGCATCAATGATATATAGTACTATAATTTATCAGATTTTTATTTCACACTTATATTGTTATAAATAACTAGCAACTTGCATATATTTGAAGTATTCCTTCCTCTTCCAACAGAGATTAGCAGTAAATTTAATTATATTATATATAAAAAAGAGAAAGTATAAAATAATATTATGTGATCTGACTTTTCTTATATTTTAGAGTCTTTAAATTTTTTTGACAATAATAAATTTGTAATTTGCACCGTTAATAAGACAATAATAAATATGTGATTTGCAATACTAGTGATATGAAATCTACAATTCTAATGTTATTAATACCTACTGATATACTGCTTATGTGTCATTATGCAGCAATAGTGTCATTTATGCCACATAAACACCATGTTACCACATGTTAATATCGTTGGTGTTTTAAATTTCATATTGTTAATGGAAAAAAGTTCAGACTTATTTCGTCAAGAAAAATAATACAGAACTTATAAAAAAATTAAATCATATATATATATTTTTATATTTTCTCCTGTAAAAAAAAATTGTAATATGCAAATAATACAGAATAAATTAGGTAGAAGGAAAAGAGAAGGTTAAACAAGTATTGCTATCCCATCACTATTTAGTACCTTTATTTTATCGATATGCACGAGCACTACTTCTATATAAAGGGGACATTTAGGACATCAACCCCACACTAACTCATTAACCCTATACCCTTTCCGTTACCCAATTCATAATTAAAAGATTTTCACTTTAATTTTGCAATTATTGCAATCAAATATCATATTCAATGGAGTTTCGAATTATGCTAACCCTTCTCTTTGCTCCTCTTTTATTCTCTCCCACTGTTTTGGGTTACGATCACATAGAAGTACAATCTTGGTGTAACAAAACACCCAATCCAGCCCCATGTACGTACTTTTTAAGCAACAATCCAACGAACACCCCAATCAAAAAAGAGTCTGATTTTCTCAAAATTTCAATGCAATTAGCCTTAGAGCGTGCCACGCTTGCACAAACCAATGCTTACTCATTAGGCACAAAGTGTAGAAATGAGCGTGAAAAAGCTGCTTGGGAAGATTGCCTTGAGCTATATGAATATGCTATTCTTTGGCTCAATCAATCAACCAGCAGCAAATGTTCAAAATCTGATTCACAAACATGGCTCAGCACGGCTCTAACCAATTTAGAAACGTGTAAAACCGGGTTCATGGAACTTGGAGTATCCGATTATATTTTACCTTTGATGTCCAATAATGTTTCTAAATTAGTTAGCAATAGTTTGGCTGTTAATAAGGTACCATACACTGAACCAAGTTATAAAGAGGGGTTCCCTACATGGGTCAAGCCTGGTGATAGAAAGCTCCTGCAATCAACTTCGCCAGCTTCTCAAGCAAATATTGTTGTGGCGAAAGATGGGTCGGGAAATTATCAGACAATAAAAGAAGCAGTTGCTGCAGCATCAAAAAGGTCAGGAACTGGGAGGTTTATAATATATGTGAAGGCAGGAACATATAATGAAAATGTTGAGATAGGAAAGAGCTTGAAGAACATCATGTTTGTTGGTGATGGTATTGGAAAAACTATTGTCACAGGAAGCAGAAGTGTTGGAGGAGGTTTTACAACTTTTAAATCAGCTACCTTTGGTAAGTAATTAATTTCAATTCCCAATTAATTCTTTCAATTTTTTTTAGAAATAAATTTTAGTGGGATAGTTGAGATTAGTGCACAACGAAAAAAAAAATTATTTCTTGATTATTTTGATTCTAAGTAGGGGTTTGAATTTATGGAAAATAGGGGATTAATAAATTTCTGGCTTGAATTTCCATGAATGAAATGCATTTACCATTCATCTTTGCATGTCATCTAAAAAAATGACGAAGGCTATGCGTGTCGTTTATAGAAATAAAAAGTCGTGTCTGTCGTATTTGTTACCACACTACTACTTAGGCTGTCGATGGTCCTTGACTTCAAAAGGGTGGTCATTGGCCAATTGGTTTTCAATTGCTTTAACAGCAAGTATTAATTACCCAATTAGTACAAGTCTTATTTCGTTTTGCCCCCCGTAAACACAGAAGTCTAATGCTTTGATGTGATAGCAACGAAATTAATTTTATTATGAACCACAAAAACAACAATAAAAAAGTGTAAAGAATTATTCAACTCATAGTGAACAACAGAGATTTTTGCTCATATTTTTAATATTTACCAAACGTATTTTTACACGCCATATCAATTCATTATTCTAATAATTAAGATATTTAATTGGGTTTTGAATTTTTGCAAAGAAAAAAAATGAGATTCATTTAAAATTATCTATTTCTTTCTTGTTTTATTAATTAATCATCATCGTCATTACTTCTAGATATATAAACAGTTGATAAAAAATAAAAGTAAAACTACGAAACTGATAATGACATGAGATAAGTTTAATCATGCAAGAAAACATAAAATATTATATTATTATTATTATTATTGTTTTTATATATATATATATATACATTTTTGGAATTTCAGCTGTTGTCGGAGATGGATTTATTGCTCGAGATATGACATTTAGAAACACTGCTGGTCCACAAAACCATCAAGCAGTAGCTCTACGATCCGGTGCAGATCTTTCTGTATTCTACAGATGTAGTTTCGAAGGTTATCAAGACACTCTTTACGTTCATTCTCAAAGACAATTCTATAGAGAATGCGATATATATGGAACTGTAGACTTTATATTTGGTAACGCTGCAGTTGTTCTTCAAAATTGCAACATCTACCCACGTAATCCTCCTAATAAGACCAACACTCTTACTGCTCAAGGAAGGACTGATCCTAACCAAAACACTGGAATTTCTATTCATAATTCTAGGGTAACAGCAGCTTCTGATTTAAAACCAGTTCAGAGTTCGGTTAGAACCTATCTTGGTCGACCATGGAAAGAATATTCTCGAACTGTTTTCATGAAAACATTTCTTGATAGTTTAATCGACCCAGATGGTTGGATGGAATGGAGTGGTAATTTTGCTCTTAGTACTTTATACTATGGAGAATACATGAACACTGGCCCTGGTTCATCTACTGCTAATAGAGTTAACTGGAAAGGCTACCATGTCATCACCAGTCCAACAGTAGCATCACAATTCACCGTTGCCAACTTCATTTCAGGAAATTCTTGGTTGCCTGCTACAAACGTGCCATTCACTCCTGGACTTTAATTAATTTCCTGCAATTTTATTTAAATTAATTGTATTTAAAGTATATTTATTTTTATTATAATTTTACATGTTCATTATAATTGAGAATTCCTTGTGGCACTAAAATAAATTCCCACTACTGTTATTTCCTATGTGGAATTTTTAAGTTGAAAAAAAAAATTAATAGTACTATTAATGTACGGAATTTACTTTGAGGTTATTCTTAATTATAATCATTTTGAATTTATGATCAGGATTATTATGGGGTTCATAATTAATATTAGCAATTAGTGATATTTTTCTTAGTTAGTTAAGATGATCACCACATCGTCAATTGACCTTTTATTATGCATGCATAATAATACCGTTTAAATTACGTGTTCTGTCACCCACCAATTGCTTGGTCAATTATAATCTACCAGCTTAGCTATTATGGAAAAGTGAGATATTGAAAGAGAATTAATTCAAATCAATCCTTTTTATTTCTTTTTTTTTTCCCCCTCTCTGGCAACCAACTATGGACTTTTCTAAAAAAAAAATCTACAGACATATGTGTTCTAACGAATATCTTTCTCTCCTACTTCAGCAACATCTTTTGTTTTTATCCTTCGAAAAAAAAAAAAAAAAAAGGCAATGCCTGCTCATTATTATATTATATAAAATTTATTGAAAAATTTAAGTTTTGAAAGGGAAATGATTATTGAGTTTTACTTCTTGAAAATTTTACCATTCTTTTTCTAGAAGATTAGGACAACTTACTAATAGTTACGTATTAGGCGAAAGTATAAAAATTATCTTATACTTTCACCATTTTTCACATATGAATTTATGAAAAGTTTTTATAATAAAAAAAAATATATTTAGTTTATTTGTTAGTAACTTAGAATATCTATTATTAATCAATATTGACATGACATAATTAATAATGACGTGACGCTGACATAACACTTATAAATTTTTTTATATATATCATTATCTAAAAAAATAAAAAAAATAAGATGACAAGTATTATGTTAGTATTGACCATATTATATCAATATTGATTAATGATGATAAGATTGTAAATTTAAAAATATTAACAGGTTAAATTGCATGCTCATCTTTGTCAAAAAAAAAAAAAAATACATACTTATAAGCATAAAAAGATTCAAACCACAAAATACTTTTTTATATTTTCTCCTACAGATTATTTCCCAGAAAAAAAAAAAAGAGATTTGCAGGCTAGTATATAATGTATAATTGAATATTCGTAATCCTAAAAGCAAATTACATCTACAAATTCAAATATGGACAAATTCTCAGTGAGTATTGAACTCTGCACCTCAAGGTCCTAAGGCTCTTGCTCTATCAGCCCTGCTGTGTTGCTAACCACAAAAAGGAGATTAATTCAAATACGCTTCCTCTCAATTGAAATAGGAAATTTGTACTTTTAAAAAAAAAAAAAAACCTTACTAGGAAACAAACTTATAAAAGCCTAAAGAACAAAAAGACTACAATTCCTTACTGCTCTAACTATTTGCAAGATATATGATCATTAATTTTAAAAAGATAAAATCCAATCAATTCAATTAGAAATAATTTATAGGTAATCGATTAATAAAATCTAAATTCTGAAATTTTTCATTTTATTGTTTTTAATTTAATTTAATTAATTCTCATATTTTAATTTTAATTTAATTTAATTTTAATTCCAATCATTCTCTTAATATTCGATTCTTTAAATAATAATGAAAATTCTAAATTTGATAGTTGACAATTCTTTCTTTTGAGATCGATACTCTATTCAGTACTATATTACTTAGGTATTATGATATCGACACTCTATTAACTACTATATTACTTAAGTATTTTCTATTATTACTTTGTTTTTAAATAAAGTAACTTGCTTTGTTTGCAAAAAAGAAATTATTTTTTATGAAAAATAATAATTTTATTCATATTTTTTTGTAAATTAAACTAATTTTTTATAATTTTTTTAATTACGAAAAAACTTTTAATTTTACGAAAATATGACTTATTTTTTACAAAACAACAATTTTACGAAAAAGAAAAATAATTTCTTAATTACAAAAAAAGGCTCTCTAATAAAAAATTATAATCTTCTTATATTTTTCGTAAATTAGACTATTTTTTTTACAAAGTTTATAGATATATAAATTTAAAATATTACCTTAATCATTCTAGTATTTAACTAAATATAATAGCATATTAATTTTATTATAATACTTTAAATATCTTAATTATATTTATTATTTATAACTATTCTATTGGCCATAAAAAAAATTTATACTTTTTTTAAAATAAAGTAATATAAAAAATTTG
Source organism: Reutealis trisperma (assembly GCA_947687605.1). NCBI lineage: Eukaryota > Viridiplantae > Streptophyta > Magnoliopsida > Malpighiales > Euphorbiaceae > Reutealis > Reutealis trisperma. Next base: position 1,616,398 of record CANTUT010000033.1, on the reverse strand, counting down.
CCTATACGATATCTTTTATAAAAAGATTATGATTTAAAAAAAATTAATATTTTTTCCTAATTATAAAATTATTTTTCTCATAAAATTATTGTTTTGTATAAAATAAATCATATTATAAAATAAATTATATTTTCATAAAATTACAACTTTTTTCTCAATTAAGTAAAATTACAAAAAAGTAGTTTGATTTACTAAGAAAATTTTAATAAAATTATAATTTTTCGTAAAAAGTTTTTTTTTTTTTTCGCAACAAAGTAGGTTACTTTGTTTTAAAACAAAGTAACCTAATAAATTCCCTATTTCTTAATATTTACCAAATATCCAATGCATTATATTTGATTAATGCAAATTTAGTGCTTTTTTTTTTTCTTTTTATATGTATAAATATAGGGCCTAATAATGCGAACTAGCCTGGTAAACAGTGTTCCATTTTAATAGGACAAATCCACAATCATTTGACTATAACTATAAAATGCATCACTGAAGTTTAACATTTGAAAATCTTTCTATATATACACAACTTTTTGTATCCAGTTTTCCATTCACAATTTCAAATCCTTCTCCTCTTTAAAAAACAGAAAAAGAAATGCTCAATCTCAGCCTTTCCTTAGTACTATTACCACTCCTAGTTTCCATCTTTTGCGTTTCAGGTGGTGATGTGGGAATGGAATCAAGACATTCTCAGGCACAGTCCAATGGTGAAGGCCTCACGGCCATATGCAAGAACACTACTTATCCAGCCCTTTGTATCCATTATCTCTCTCTGTTTCCAAACTCCACAGTACAAAACAAAAAGAAATTGACTGAAGCTGCCTTTTTGGTCACTCTAAACAGAGCACAGGATGCAAGATCATACATCTCCAAAGTTTTCAACAGATTTAAGGCTATTAATAAGGTTAATCAACTCAAACAAAATGAGGATATTCAAGTTGCGCGAGTTTGTTTACAAGAAATAACTGAGGCTGTGGACAATATACAGGAGTCATTTACAATGCTCCGCCACCTGGGAAACCACCACCACCACCACCATCACCCTCATCATCATTGTGACCTGTCTTGCCAAGAATTTAACATTAATGTGTCCCTGTCCTCAGCCGACACTAATGCTGACATTTGTTTGGATACTATCAATGATTTAAGAAGAAAGACCAAGTTAATTGACTCAATTAACGCCAAGGCTTTTAAAACAAAACAGACCACTTGTATTGCATTAGACTTGTTTTCCCTAAACGTTGCTTCCAAGTTTGGGTTCAAGAAATGAAGCCATGGTATATTAATGTTCATGTTTTAATCATTTCTTGTTCTTGAAATTTGTTATTTGTTTGTACTTGAACTTTTCTTCTAGTTGCTCCTTTATTTGAAATTTAAATATTGGTTAATTTTAAGTTCCAGTTTAATTAAGAGTTGCATTTTATGGAAAATTAAGCATGCTCGAGATTTATAGTACTTTGGGAAGGGAATCAGCAGCTCTTTTGGAATTGATAGAGATTAGTGTTACTTTATGCCAGAAGATAACGCCCACTTTCTTTTTGGTGCAAAAACTAAAGTCTATTTAAATCGACAAAAAGCAGAATACATATCTGTCGCAAGAATATTAAAACAAAGATTAAATCTTTAAAAGAACCTCATATCTCCACCATCCCTATCTTATTAATTAACCTGCATACAAGAAATCCATCGTCAATAATCATCATCATCACTTTCGGGATAATTAAGTTCTTATCATTAATATCGTAAACAGAAATTTACCCATTGTTCGCCGGCAAACTGAGAGAAGAACGATTAGAACAGCTAGGCCTGCTAGTATACCAACAATGATGGCTACTGTTTTTCCCACTTGATCCTCGTTGGAGGAATCTAATACCATATACAATAAAAGAAAAAAAAAGAAAAAAGAAAGCAATGGAATTAATTAGTCCTATGCAAATAGGCTTGAAAAAGAGACTAAACAAAGCTGCCACTACCATATGCAATTGTTTCTTAAAGCTTTTTCTTTGTTAAATTTATAAATGAGAAGAGGCAAAATAATTTAAGTGAAAAGCAAAATTTTCCCACTTTGATTGGTGCTGAAATATTAATTTTTGTTTTCTTTCTAGTTCATTGCATTATAACAAGACAAAGGAACAATTAGATTCTCGAAACTAAATGAGATGGGATTGATTGTTTAAAGATTCCATCTTTCTCTTTAATTTGGGACATCTTATCAGCTATTAATGGAACTTTTAAGGCAAATCATAGCATTCGATTCTGCCAATTGCATAATTGAAGTGTGGAACTGACCTAGTCACCAACTTTTCTACCCACCACACAATTTAATAACTATGGTTAATGCAAAAAAATAAGAAGATCATGATGTATTTAAAAGATCAAAGGGGGGAAAAAAGGCAAAATACAAGGTAGAAATAACACAAAGAAATGGGAGTGCTTAAAAGAAAGCAAACCAAAGTGCTGATGCTCCATGATACTTTATAAAAAGAAATACTTATTGACTCCAAGCCAGGAAATTTTCAAACGTCTGTCTCTCTTTATCTTTCTCTAGAAAGCACTAAAGTGGTCAATTTGGTGTATACAATGTTATTTTATTTGATCTACAAAATGACATAAAGCTTGCAATGACCTGCATTATCAAAATACTAGAGATAGACAAAAAACAGAAACAGAACAATCTGTCCTTGGTTTTTTATAAAATTTTTTGCAAATATAAGAACTACTTATCTACTAAGAAGCATGAACTAAACCTGAAGGAAAATCATAGTAGCCTGACGCCCAATAGCGAGCATAACACTGTCCCAGGAACACATCAGCTGCTGCAGCTGATCCACATAAACTCTTTAACATCCCAACAACATTAGCAAGGCAAGAAGAGCAATCAGCTGAATTTAAGTCCCCCAAACACTGAGCATACCCTTCTACAAGACCTGAACTACTGACCTTAAATCCAATAGCGGTTTGCAAGTCGGCAAGAACATCGTCTCTTCGCCGAAAGAATTCAACATCATTGTTTACACTTTTACTGCACTTCTTATATTTCAGACTTGTATCAAGCTTCCCTAAGAAATCATTATGCTCGTATCTTATATGGCAGCCTTCTAGTTGCAAAGCAGCTCCATAAGAGTATGGACAAACTAGACCAATCTGGTTAACAGCACTTTGTATGCATCTTGAACAATCAATAGTCTTTAAATCACCCCTGCACTGATATAAACCATATACAGTGGCCTCAGCTGGGGTTGAAGTTCCATTTCCAATAGCAAAGCTATTGTAAGAGGCTTGAGAAGATGAGCTTACAACTGAGGCTAAAAAAGAATTGAGATTGCCTTCAAATGGAGAATTGGGTTGATACTTTTCTTGAGAGCATCCTGCATAATCAAAGATATGAGCTTTGACGAGGATTTCATAATTATTGAGAAAAATTAAGAGAAAGAAGAGTGAAGTGAGCCTTAGAGGAAGGAAAGTTTGGTAAGTGGAGTACAAGTGAAGGCTTCTCATCAACATTTCTATATTTTTTTTTTTTGGTTAGTTTAGGCTTTGTTTTGTTTTTGTTTTTGTTTTGTGTTTTGCTGTAATAAATGAGAGAATTAGAAAATGGAATTTCTTTTTGCCTATTCTCGAATTCTAATCTCGTCAGGAGTCTTTTTCCACCAAGAAAAGGGCCCATTTGGTCTTCTCATAGATTTAATTTTGTAATGTTTTAACAGCATAATCTTTTCTACACTTTTCACTTCATCCAAAACAAATACCCATAAAAGATTAGCATATACCATTGCTTTTTTAATTCTAGCCAGGACCTAAAAAGCAAGCAGAGGACATTGGCCAGCACTATTCTAATGGGATGGGGAAGATTTGTTCCCAGAGTCAATCACATTGCAAATTTGCAATGATGCCAGATTATTGCTTTAGACAAAAGATTAAACAAACATTTGAACAGCTTAGCTAAAGCAGCCAGTTCACAGAGTAATATAGAAATGCAAAACAGTAGAAAACTACTTTCTATCAGAATTTTGCTCTATATCACTTGAAGAATATAAGATTACCATTCAGATTGAACTTGGAACATTATCAAGAATTTAAAAGACTAGAAATTTCTGCAGATTTTGCTTCAATCTCATTATAAAACAAGCAAAGCACCAATTTTTTAACTGTTAATTCATTGACACCCTACAAAGAATTGAACCCAATAACAGTTCCAATGAGGGAATGAAACTTGCATGGGCAGCCCATGGACCCTTTCAATTTTTTGACACAGCAACTAGTTGCCCCATTTGCTTGGGCTGAAAGCCTGAAACTGATATATTCTAAGCAAATACAATATGTTTTATTTTTCTATTGGGCCAAATGAGACAGAAAAGAAAAAGATATTTGCAGGTGGAAGAATGATTAAAGTGAAATGAACCGAATGATCTCGAGACTATTCTCAGCATCAAGCTTTGATGATGATATGACTCTTGATGTGGCCACCTTTGACGCTATCATTCTATGCATGCTTCAAGTGATAGCTACATAAACCAGAAACATTTACTACAGATGAGAAAATTATGAGCTACTTTTAGATTTGATTTTTTTTTTCCATTAAAAACAGGACAAATTATTACAGTTTGCGCTTTACCATTACCATTAATCCAATGACAATATTTGTCTGATTTCAAGCCTAAATAATCATAGCTTATACTATTTTTCGTGCTTTTCTATCAGCCAACCCCACCTTTCCTTTTACGTGACTGGAATAGTAGAACGTAGTACTTTTCTTAAAACTCATTTAATATGCAAATTCTTCCGTTCTATTTAGGGCTGAATATGGTACTCAAAAATATCATATCAAACCGAAATATTGAACTGAAATAGTACTGTATTGTAAAAAATTTGATACTTAGAACGAGAACTATACCGAAAATTTTAATTTGGTACGGTACTGGTTCTTAGCTCATAACCAAACCGATAACTGTACTGAACTGAATTGAATTGTACTGAACTGAAAGTACTGAGACCAAACCGAAATATATATATATATATATATATATATATATATATATATATATATATATATATATATATATATATATATGACCCATTAAAAGAATCGGTCCATTGTTATTTACAATCCTAATAACATTTAATGATAATAAAAACAAAAATAAAAATAAAATAATTAATTATTACCCACAATTGTTATTTTTAGAAATCCTAGTTGTGATAGTATTTTAGTCTTTTCCTCTTCTTAGCCTAATGTCATCTATATATATATATATATATATATATGAAAATGTAATCATCTTAAAAGAAAGGAGGCAGTCGCACAAATCTAAATTGGCTGTCGATTTGAGCCTCTTTCCCTCCCTCACGAGTGACTGTTGCTCCTCCAACCTTCACTGTCTTCCTTTCCTTCTTCCTCACCTATATAATCATCAATTTTTCTATTGTTATTTGGTATTTGGAGGGATTTGGTTGTCACCTGGACTTTTGATATGAAAAATCTACAAATTTTAATGGTAGTTTTTTTTCAGATTTGCATTTTATTACTTTTTTTGTTTTGATGTAGCAGTAAATTGTTACTATTATTTTATGATCTTTGTAATTTTTTCTTGATTATCTGTGTTGTTTAGTTTTCTAAAGGTAAGGAGGGAAATCTCTTCTGGCTCTTGACCATACATCAGCGACAGCGATGGAGTCTCATTCGACTGAAAATTAGCTTTATACCCTTTCCTTTTTATTTTAGTTTTCCATTTAATTTAATTGTTTTTGTTTATTTCGATTTATATTCTCTTTGATTTTCTTCAATTCTTAGCAATTAAAATCTGTTGTTGTTTGATGTCTTGATGATTTATGTTATTAGCTCTCATCTTTCTTTTGTAAATCAATGGATTTTCATTTTCTTCTTGTTCTTACTTTGAATCAAATATGCAGAGGCTAAGCTTAATATTGTATTTACTGTATTTATTTTTTTTAATGAATTATATTCAATCTCCTAAAGGATCCAAACCATATATATATATATATATATATATAGAGAGAGAGAGAGAGAGAGAGAGAGAGAGACCATTCTTTTCTTTATGGAAAAAATGAGTAAATTCTCTGTTTTTTTCTTTAGTATTTTCATAATTTATGAGTTTGCGAATGAGCTAAAGAAAGACAAAACCTCTGCAAAGGTCACTGATTATGGTGCTTAGGTTTCTTTTTTTCTCCTAAATAAATATTAAATTCTTGATTATGAAAATCTTCACATTGTTTACTTGAACCATGATATGATAATTAATTAACATGAAAATTGGATGATGTTCTTCCTGGTTATGATACTATTTGAGTATCTAGTGAGTTTTTTTCTTTTTATTAAAAAAAATTAATTAAAATGTTTTTCATAATCATTTTCATTGTTCTTTATGAAAATTACAGAAAAACTAAGTGTTGGTTTCTTGTAATGGTGGGCCACCAAAATTAAAATACATAATATATAAATATAATTTTACAGCTAATTTTCAATATAATTTATCCTTTTTTAGTAATTTGATTAATTTGAGTTCTTGGTTCTTTTTACTGCAGGTCCTATGATATTTTCATGCTATTTGGCAATATTGGTGAATGGTGATGGGTCTCTTTTTTTATAAATAATTAATTTCTACCATTGAAAAATAAAAAGATTATGTATTTTATGATTGGATTTTAGTTCGTATTTTCTATTTTTTGGACTGTAATATTATATTTGTTGATTGTTTCTATTGGATGGTTCAAGAACAATTTGAAAAAAAAAACATTGATTGTGGTTTTAAGAACAAAAATATTGATTGTCATATGTTTGAAGAATAATGTTTGTTGAATAATTGAGGATTTGTATTTTTATTTAAAAATTTTTATGAATATTGTTAGTTTTATTAGACTTTTTAGCTTTAAAAATTGAAAACAAAAAGTGGATGGTTTTCATAAGAACCAAAAAACCGGATCGAACCGGACTGAGCCGAAAGAACCTAAGAACCGAATTGTATTGTGCCGAATTTTTGGTTCGGTTCAATACAATTCTTCAATAACTTCGATTCAGTTCTGGTTCTTTAATTTTAAGAAACTAAAAATTTCAGTTCGCTTCGGTTTTTTTCTAATCAGTTCGCTTCGGTTTTTTTCTAATAACCGAACTGAACTGGACCGAGCTCACCCCTAATTTCTATCAATTGAAATTAGCTAATTAATTGCAAATAAAAACCATATACAAATTCTTCAATGCTCACTTATTTATGAAAAATATTAAATACTTGTAAAATGATGTACGAATGATTTTCTACCTATGAAGAGAAAGTGGGAACATTTGGAGCTATTTGTTAAACAAATTTCCCATAAACACAGGAAATTAATATTTTGAAAAGGAGGTTTTCCTACTCCTTCAAATTTTTCTTATACTCTCATTTACTTTTTTTAGAGTATGTAATACTCAATCGCAAATTGATTGTCATTAATTTTTCTTTAAAATATCAATTTTAATCATTTATCTTATAAGTAAATTTTAATTTTTTTTTATTTTCAATTATTTATTTTTTTCAAAAAAAAGCAAATATAAATTTAATTTTTTTGATAAAATATGCGATTGTAATCCCAGAATTTATAAATTTATTTTATAACCTTATAAAATTTAAAAGAATGTGCTAGATGTTCAAGTAATAAAGTAAAATATATATATATTTTACTTATTTCATTAGTAATCTAAAAGGATACTTCTTCAAATGGTTTATGAAATATTGTCATGCTGTAATTCTTACTTAGAAAAAAATTTATATTCTTAAACTTTTATTATGACAATTAATTTTATTATTACATGGAAAAACATTATTTTTTATTTTTTTTTATTTATCAAATCAAATATTTTATGAAAAATATTTTTTCTTTTGTAAAATTTAAACAAAAGATAAATTATTAACCCAAAGAAATAAAAGATATACAAATTAAAATTTATCTATAAATTTATTATAATTTATATAAAAATAAATTTATATTTAAATCTAAATCATTATTTTTATTTTTAAAATTATTATAAAGGATTTATTTCATTATTTCAAATAATTTATCAATAGAAATAAGCAAAACTTATAAGGTGAAAGTGATAATTTTTGTATATACTTATTATGTTTGGAAAAAAAGTAAAAATTTACTTATAAGATAAAGGTTAAAATTGACATTTTAAAAAAAATTAATTACAACCAACTTGCAATTAAGAATTAAATATTCTGAAAAATATAACAGGGTATGAGAAGAATTTAGAAGAATGGGAATAACCCCTGCTCAATTATCACTACTCATATTGAATATTTTATCGTCACAACTCATCACCATTATTCTATTATTTTTTTTAAATAATTAACATGGAATTATCATTTTATTTAACTTATCTCAATAATCCTATTACCATCACTAAAATAATCATATTTAATTAAGAAAATAATTAACTCACCATTATTATTAGTATATCTAAAGAAATAATTAACACATTATTGAATACAAAGTTCATGGGCGAATAATAAAGAAAAATGAACTTATTCAATACAATCATAACATGCTTGTTAAATAATAATGATAATAATAAACTAAGGATTAATCAACAACTGTTTTATAGGCATTTTCTAATTTTTTAAAAGTCAATAAACAAACTGAAAATAAAATAACAATAAATGCTTTTTCTTTTTTTTTTTAGGGGAAAGTATAAACTTCAAAACAGAGACGTGAGGAATTGCAACAATTGACTTGACCTCGACAATAAGTTAATAGCCATTTGGTTCATAGAGCTTTTATACGGCATATGTGCCATAACACTATCAAAGGACCCATATTGGCTCATCAAGTTGGGTTATTAGGGGCTACTGTCCCACTCCATGGTTGATTTTTTTTCTCATAAGATTCGCCACTACCCACCACAATCAACCAAGGGATAAGGACACACAAGGTCATTAAAATAGGGACGGCAATTTATTTTGATTTCTAATTAACCGATAAAAATAAAAAAGATTTGAAAATTCAACTAAAATCAAAACAAAATTTTAAATAATTACATATATTTATTATTTATATATTAAAAATAAATATAATATACATATAATTTTTTAAGCTAACTCTAATTGATGAATAGATTGATTTTCAATTTTTTCTATTAAATCGATTGATCTGATTTCAAAATAATGCAATAAAAAAAATAAATTTAAAAACATAATTTTCTAAACAACCTTTGAATCATGGGGAGTTAAAGTTAACTAATACCTTACCTAAATATGATAATTGAAAATGAAGCATTGAAATTCTGCCAAAGAGTTAACCTAATCTCTGCTTTTGTTTTTGTTTTGCTATAATAAACTTTTCTATAAATTATCTCATAATACAATCAAAATTATACTAATTTTTATCTTATTTAAGATATTATATTAATATTTTTTTTTTTTAATTACTCAGACGATTGAAGTTCAGTAAGTCGTCGTGTGAATCGACCACAAGTCTTATTATAGATTGTGAAAATCATCATGATGACCCAATCACACACAAAAACAGAAAATTAAAATGACAAAATTATATCAATTTACAACTGAATATTTCATTACATGGAGTAATGAAACAGATTAGGGATTTTAAAAGTAAAAAAATAGCAAAGCAAAGCAAAAGCACTACGCTAATAAAAAATTCTAAACATCTTTATCTATCATCTACGAATACGAATATTATCGTCATCATCTGATACAAGACCTCAGTAATGGTTGCGTTTCCACGCCAGCTTCCGCCCACCCGACCCTGCTGCGATTCGGGTTTGGACTCTCTCAAACTCCGAGTATCGGCAAGGAATTGTGATCCCACCTTGTTGATTAAACCCATATTCCTGTTCTGCTTCTCTCAATAGCTCGCCAAACAGAGGATGGTTAATGTAAATCACAGGTAACAAAACTCTGTGGAAATCTCCATCCTTCTGACCCACGTATACTGCCAGGTGTCCCTTTGGCACTGTTGACGGTTTTTCGAGAATTGGATCCTCTCCGACGGGTATGTAACCCGACCCGGGTTTTGAAGAGCACAGTAATTTGGCTCCGGTTGTCAACCGACGTCCCCAATTGATAAGCTTCGAGAGGGGCTTGGACCTGCATGTTTGCCCTGATGAGCATAGCCGATTGTACCTAGTCGATCTTCGGGTCGGCCGGAAAATCCATTTGGAGATCCGGATCAACCGCTTTCCAATTTTGAAACCTTTTATCTTTCTCATGACTTGTTTGGGGAGGGAGCGAAATTACAACAAAAGGTAGGATTTTTCTTAAATAATATGCGATACAGTTTTTTCAGAGAGCGGTAAGGTTCAAGAAAAGGGCCATGGATCGGCGATGGACATGGTTAAACGGAAGAGAGTAAGGCATACTTCAGAAAGAGATGTGGGTATGTTTGACATATTGATTTCTATGAGATTTTCATTCGAACTTGTTGCAAATTTATGGTTTAAAACAAGAATAAATTCTGGCGGCGGCGGTGGCGGTGGTGGTAGCGCCTAAGTTGCAAAAGAGGAGTAGTGCTTTTGGGGTTATGAAATGAAACCGTGGTTTATAAAGTACTCTTATGGGAATCTAAAGAGAAATAAATTTGCCAATTAGTGGGAATTTTAATTTTTATAGATAGCGAAATTTATAAATTAAAAAAAAAAAAAGTAAAACAGAAGGAAAAAAAAAAAAAAAAAAAAAGGAGAGAAAAGTCGCTAGAGCTTAATGAGTTGGTCGGCACGCGATTCTGATTTTTTGGAGGAGAATTTGTTAAATAGAGAGAGATAGAGCAGTCAATGGTTAGATAGAGGAACGGTCAGATGATGGAAGCCGCGGCTGGACTTTCGGGAAAGTCGTTAACAAATTGTTACTAATAGAGAGTTTACAACACTACTACGACTAACAATGCGGTTCGTCCGGTTAGGAGGAATTCAGTGAATCAATTAATTTTACCACCGTTGGATTGATCTAAAACTTTCCCAGTTTTGACTGGGATTTAAGTTCTCGTTTTTTATTGGGCATTTATGATTGGTAATTGCAATTGTGCGTGGAGTCCCAAACAAAACACGATGCTTCCAAGAAACTGATTCATTTGCCACGTAACCACTTCAAAATTTAAAAAAAAAAAAAAAAAATCAAGACCTTTTTCAAGTAGAGGAAATTGGGATTTTACTATAATCACTATATTGTCCAGGTGCTAGAAACGTGGCAAGCATGCTGTGAGATTCATCCAAAGCTAGGCTAACAATTTTTTATATGATTCGAACAAATAACACGACACATAATTAAAAAAATTTAAATTTAGAATAAATATATTTCAATCATAAAAAGATTAATATCTATTTATGATAAAAAAAATAAATTTAAATAAATTGATTTATTTAACTCATGAGTGATATAATTAAATATGTTAATAAATTAACAGATAATATATGATATAAGCGAATATATTTAACACGCATTCGTGTGCTCGCACGCGCGCGCGCGCGCGCACACACACACATATATATATATATATATAAGTATTTTATCACTTATAAAAGTTTAAGTATACTATTGAAATATATTTAAAAATATATTTTTTAAATTTAAATAATTAATTTTTTATTTAATAAATATATTTTCTAAAATTTAATTTATTAAATAAATTAAATGTGTCAACTCGAATAATATAATTAATAAACATATTCACATTTGAGTTTAATATTTTGATATAATTAATTAAACATATCGTATTTGAATTGATCTTTTTATATTATATGCATATCTCGATATAATTCGGTTATATATAACATGGCACGAATTATCAGTGTTATTCCAAAGTGGAAAGTCAATAGTGCCTTAAGGAAGGGACCTTCCGTTGCCTTTCTCTATATATGGCATAGAAATGGTCCAAATGGAAGTTTGAGAAAGGAAGGAACTGACTAATGGAAGCTTTACCCTTTTTTTTTTTTTTTGTGGTGAATAAATAATTATAGTCAACTTCAAAGAGAGGTAACATAAATAGCTATTTAAGGTCTCTTCAATAATGAGAGATCTCGTATTTTTTGAAGAGCTGGTTAATATAGAGTTAATTAGTTATTTATTTTCCATATTGTTGTCATCCATGTATTTAGATAAAGAGAAAATAATAAAGGAAAGAAAATGAGAGAAAAATAAGAGAAGAAAGTGATTTTATTTTATTTGAAAAGAGAAAAAAAAATTTCTCATTTATTTTCTCTCAAATTTAAAAGGAAAATAAAAATGAAGTGTAAAAAAAAGAGTGAAAAATAAAATTTATTTTTGGAGAAATAATCTTGAGATATAACTATCATCTATTATTTAATGAATTATAGGTACCAATAGATTTTTTAGAAACTTGTCATTCTGGTTTTGAGCATGAAAATAATTGCATTTCTCATTTCACTGTTGTTTAAAAAAACATTTCCGCAGGGTTAAAAAAAAAAAAAAAAACATTTCCGCATAACAAAATAAATGAGAAAGAAAATGGGAAAGTGAGGATTGTTTTTTAAAATATATATATATATATATATATATATATATATATATATACTATTTTATGATTTTAATAAAATAGTTATTATTTTTAACTTTATTCTTTATATTTTTCTATTAAATATTTATATTAATTTTATTGTTCATGTTAAAATAAAAAAATATTTTTATTTTTATCATAAATTATAATAATTTAATAAATTTTTTAATTTATATATATATATATTTTTTTTAAGTATTGCGGGAGAAATCAATAATATACATTTATGCTTCAGTCTATTTTTTAATTTATATACTCAAATTTTAAGAGCATACATTTAAAAACAGAGAGTGTTTTTGATATTTATAATACCAACAATAAGTTAGCAGTGATTTTACATTTGAGGCCACTTGCATCAGTAGGGTCAGATAAGTAAATAAATAATTGATATAAAACAGAAAGATCCAAAGTACAAAGATTCCGTATTCCGTACATCGTTGTATGTACTTGCCCGTACAAAACGAGGAAAGTTAATGGAAAAAAGGAGTCGTCCGATGCAAATACATCCAAAAATGGTGCGGCCCAGTTGCCAAGTGCACAAATCTTGCGGATAACGCGTGCATAGGCCGTCCCTACCTATGATTTGCGATATAAGACAAATGGAAAAAACATTAGAAATTAAAAAAAAAAAAAGAAAATAAAAGTCATAGGTTTTTTTTTTTTTTGCCAAATAAGTCATAGTTCAAAGCCCAAAAAATGGGTTTTGCGTTTGAAAATTTTGCCCACTTGTTTTTTTTTTTCAGCTAATATGATCCTCTTTGAAATTTCGTTTCCTCACTTGAAGGCTAGTCTAATGATGTTATCCAATGCACTAGTGTAAAGTTTCATTTTATTATTATTATTTTTTACTTCCTAGTACCTTCGCGGTTTAAGTAGAAGTAATTAATTAATTATTTTTTTTTATATTGATGGAAGAAAATTTTATTATTGTGAAGACTAGAATTTTAATGCTCTCTAAAAATGTTATTAATGTTTTAAAAATTAGATCGACTAATTTGATTAGTTAAATAAAAAATTATCAATCGATCGGATTCAATTTAATTAAAAATTAAAATTTTCAGTTTAATTATATATTAATTAATTTTTAATCAATTGAACATTTATCGATAGAAATTAATTAAAAAATTTTAAAAAAAATGAATAAATTTTATTTAATCGGTTTGATTGATTGAACCGCAAATTGATGATATGATCTGTTCAATTACCTATCCAATTTTTAAAACACTGTATTAAACTAAACTACCCATGTATAGTTTCGCTAATTCAAAGTACAATGAATTTCAACTCCATAAAAATAAATGAAATAAAATGGTTAAATTCTTATTTGTTTCTCTTTTTCTATATATATAAAAAAAAAATTGTAAGATAACAAACAATTTATAAGAATTTTCTCTCTCATTGTCCTCGTTCTCCTTTCATTTATTAACTCTCAATTAAGCATAATGAAATACTAAATGACATGTTTGAATATATCATCATTTAAAATTATTATAACTTTAAATTTAATCTTGGAATGTAAAATCATAAAAAATAAATATAGTGTTAAATTTAAATATTTATTAATTATTTTAAATAATTAGCTGCATAGATGAATTTTAATGAATTTAGAATAACTATTAATTAATTAAATCATGAGATATATGTGAAGTAATATACCAAAATTAAATCATTACTTTTTTCAAAGGAGATAAAATTTCAATTGTGAGATAAAAATTATAACTCAAATTCAACATGAATAGGAGTCGAATTTGAAAGTTTCGTAATCCCTATATTTTTTATTTATATTGATAAAAGTATATTTTAATTTTTAAAATTAAAAATATAAAACCATATGTTAAGAAATATCAAAAATTAAAAAAACTTAAATTTCTTCTAATAATATATTATATATAATTATATCATCTAATAACCTTTAATTATATTGATAGAGTATTAGATTCAAAATATTAATAGCAAACACATGCTGCTTGTCGACTATTTAAAGCTATAAATTGGCTTTGATATATTTTAATAAGCTCAATTGCTTAAAAATCAAGAAAAAAAATTTAAATTTAAAACTTCCATGAAGGAAGACAAAAAAAAAAACTTTCGCGAAGAAATATATAAAAACTTATTTAAAAAAAGACTCACAAAATCTCAGAAAAATAAAATGAAAAGTAATAAAATTAAATTAAATCTATGCCTATAAAGACGCAAATTAACAAATTCGTATATTTTTATATTTTATTTGATAAATAATCTAAATAAAAAAAAATATTCACAAGAAGGATCTCGATTTTAATTTTACTAATAAACTAAAATTTATTCCTATATATATATATATATATATTCCACTCTATCACTAAAAAAATCACATATACGTTAATTTTAGGCTTCATATTCAGTGGTGGAGCCACGGTAGGATGTGGAATGGGGAAACTGACAACTATACTACATTATTATTATTATTATTATTGTTATTATTGTGGTTTGAGTGCATTCATGAAGAGCACGGGTCTGCTTAGAAGTAAGAACAAAAGTGAGAACAGGAGGCTTTACTTGTGTTATTGTGTAGTCTTATTAGAAAAAGGAAAGATTTGGCTGGTTGCTTCTGTGTTAAAATTGAAAAGGGAAGTTTTATATTTGATCTCTCTCTGTCTCTCACGCCTTCATCTATCACAATTGACTTGATACTTAATCATCGCTAAACATTTTGAACATGTATCATGTTTCCAAATTTTCAGATTTTGCAAAAGATAAGTGGTTTATAAAATTTGTTTAGTGTAAAAAAAAATGATTCCAATTATAATATATTATTATAAATACGACTATTATTTTTTATTTTATATATTATTATCACATTCAATGAGTACATACACATTCAATATAACAAAATTCAAAGGTTTTGAAAGGATTGGAAAACACCGTACAAAGAGAAAATTTCTTTTATTAATTTATAAAAAGATTAAAGCAGGCGGTAGAATAAATACAGTACTAAAAGGATTATTAAGTGAACTTAATTTGTATGTTAAATTAATTATTAAAGTAATAATTTTCATCAGCAGACACATCACATCACATCCCATTAAAGATTAATTGTTATCAATATATGCAAATAAATATTTATAGAAAATATAAACATTTACTATAATATAATTTGCTGTGTCATCTGATCATCTTCCCCACAATCTTATCCCCCCAATAACTCCATGTCCATTCATTTTTCAGAACTTTGCTACCCCATTATTACTAAAGTTGAAAGCAATATCCCGCCGCCGCTTGGACACTAATTTATAATATACTATATATATAGAGTAATAATTAATAAAATTGTTTAGTGGGTATTTAGCCATTTATTTATTTTTTGTAATTTCATATTTGTACGGGCATCGTACCTGCTGCCCCGATCGATCACTTTTATTTTAAAATTGGTAAGTTGATTGCCTCTATGGCTTTATATATATCAAAGTACTTGATGTTAATATAATCAAAATTATTTGTTAATTGTTTCTTAGATCATCAACCTCTGACCAAAAAATTTTTAATTTTTTTTTTGTTTGTTTTGTAGCAGATGAAGCATTGGTAGGTTAGCTGATGGAGAACGAACGTAGTATTACACTATTCATAACTAGACCTTATTTTAATTTATTTTGTTAATGTACATTGAGCTTCTAGAAGAAAGGACACGAACAAAATGACCGGGTTTTTTTTAATATTAATATTTCAGTAATCATTTGGCTTGTTCAAAAGTTCTTTGTGAGCTCTAATTAATTAATTTGGATAAATGAGTTAAAGATATTAATTAATTCTTAATTGCTTTTTTTTAAGCCTAATTTGGTTAGTTGGCATAATAAATTTGAAATAAAAATAAAATATTTATTTCAAAATTTATATTGTTTGCTATATCAGAATAAAAATAATTAAAATAAAAAATCTAAAAAAATTAAAATATTTCTGAATTTTTATTTTTGAAAAGAGACATGAGCATCAATGAAAATAAAAAAATGAGATTAATCTTTACAAGATTAACAAAGCTGCATTGTAGTGAATTAATAGGCAAATTGTATAATAGGATCAATGCTTGGTCCTTTAAGCATTTATCTTATGCAGGAAGGTTACAATTGTTGAACTCAGTTTTAAGAAGCATGCAAGTGTATTGGTGCAGCATTTTTGTGCTTCCCAAGTCTATGATGAAGCTTCTTGATGCTAATTGTAGAGGTTACTTATGAAATGGATAGGAAATGAAGAAAGGGGGTCCTCTTGCTTGGACTATTGTGTGTCCTCCTAAAAAGGAAGGTGTTTTAGGGGTCAAAGACTTGAGTGTTTGGAATAAGGCTACTGTGGGAAAGCAAATATGGGTGTTGCTCACTTTGAATTCTTCTTTTATGGGCTAAGTGAATTCATCACACTAAATTAAATAGACTTAGCTTTTGGGAAATTGCCAAACCCTATGACTCAATTTAGAGTTAGAATAACTTGATTAAATTGAGGGCTTGCTTCAAAAACTTTTTTAAGTATATAACTGGGGATGACAAAAATACAAGTTTCTAGTGTGATTCATGGATAGACGGTAGGGCCTTGATAGATATGTTTTCTAATATTTATATTTCAAATACTGATATTGGGTTTAGATATTTAGTGGCAAATATATGGAGAAGAGGGCATTGGGAGTTATCTAATTCTTGCAATGAAGTTATAGAGGCAGTGCGGCATATGGTTATGGACTATAATACAATTCCATAGGGAGGTGCTCTTGATTCTATCAGTTGGATTTTGTCTAAATCTGGTAAGTATACTATTAATTCTGCTTGGGAGGTAATTAGGATGAAGGCTAATAAAGTGAATTGGTGGCATTTGGTATGGGGAAGTGGGCATGTTCCTAGATATAACATTATTTTGTGGTTGGCTATGAAATATAGGCTTCCTTTGAGGAGTAGAATAGTCAAACGATGGAGAGGGTTATAGGATGGATGTGCTATGTGCAATGCTAATATTGAAACTCTTGAACATTTGTTCTTTTGGTGTCCATTTGTTCAGGATATTTGGTTTGCTGTGTTGAGATGGTGCGGCTTTAATAGATGTGCTCTTACTTGGAGACGTGAAGTTAGCTTGTTCACTAGGAAAATTAAAGGAAAATCAAAATTAACTAATGTGAGGAAATTTGCCTTTGCTGCAGCTATATATTTCATATTCCAAGAAAGGAACGCTATTTTTTTTATTGGTGTTGTTAAGAGTAAATATAAAGTGCTTGGTAAGATTAGAATGGCTATTTGTTACAAATTTGAATTCCATTGGGATGGGATGAGTATGATTTAAGGTTGAAATGATGGATGCTGGACTGTCTCATTGAGTAGAGCTGGTATTTTGGTCTTATTTTCTTGTTGGTCCTCTGTTTGTTTTGGGTCAAGGAGGTGGGATGGGTTATTCTTTCATTCTTTTTTTTTTTGATTTTTAAATATTGTGTATTGGTTGGTTTTAGTTTGATCTGGGGCTGCATTTGTTATGCATCTCTATTAATTTTTGTCTTTCGATTGTATATCTTTCTCTTTCTTTTGGATCAATAATAAAATTTTTCCCAAAAAAAAAAGAGATTAAAAAATTTGGACGCGAGAGCAAAATATACTGATAATTTTATTTCTATTATCATATTTTACTTACTAAACATAATACGTGGGATTTACATTTTAATTCCTATTTTATAATTTCATTCCAATTAAATTATTTTCCTATATATCTGGTAATTCAAATTGAATTATTTTTAATCATATGTCTATATAGTTGGTAACCAAATAGACCATCTCAAATAAGAAAACCTAGATAACAATTCAATGCGAAATATGTGTGGGTAAGCAAGCTTTATTTATTGATTATTTTCTTTACATATCAGTATCAACGCAATTGAGGTGGGACATACAACTTGAATAATCATATAATAATCTTCTTTTATGTGGTCCAATATTTGAATCCAACTTTAAATTATTAATTAATAAATATTCTACCAAGCCAACCACTCTCATTTACTACTGAATTGTTGATTTCCCCCCCTTCTTTTCCACGGATTAAAATGATAAAATTAATTGGTTTCGAAGAAGAGCTTAAGCCTTAGAGCTCGGCAAAGGTCGGCCACAGGCCCAGGTCATTTCTTCGAATAAGGCCTTAACCCTGGATTGAATAAGGTTTGGCCCGTTTTTATGTAAAATTAGGGCCTCTTGGATGGGTCATTGGGCCAACGAAATGCAGAGTTGTTTCTCATTAGTAATTTAGAGGCCCATTAGGAAGTAGGACGTTGCATCTTTCTGTGAAATGAAGCGAAGCGCAGAGGAGACTCTGGGTGTGATAGATTAGTGATAATTAGATAGTTCATCTACAATTCTACATAGAACTGGAAGGCAGTGAGCAGAAGAAGTGTATCAGATCAGAGAATTTTGAAGATCCAACATGACGGATCCGAGTCTTGAGTTGCAGGAGTCGGGTTGGGAGGAATTGAGGAGAGAGGCCAGAAAGCTCGAAGGAGATCTCGACGTCAAGCTCTCCTCTTATGCTAAGCTTGGAGCTAGGTTCACCCAAGGAGGTTTGATTTTCTCTTTTTCTAATTTCACATTTTACATTTTCTTTTGGTCGTTCTCAACTCTGGAACTGGAATTTGCTGATCTTCATTCTGTGTTTAATTTTATATTGATTTTGGAAGATGCTGATCCCAAATTGTTTGACTTAGAATTTAATCAGTGCTTTAAACAATCTCTTTAGCTGGCAGTTTGAACTCACATTTCAGTAACCGGTCTGTGACTGTTGCTTTAATTTTCCATTATTAACCTGTTTTATATTGTTTCCTAAGTTTCCTCATACTGCTATAGTTCCTTTCTAATGTAGATTAGTGGATTGGTTTGGTTTGGTTTGGTTTGCTATGCTCAAGTGCTTACTGGCACGATACCATTTACTTTCCTGGTTAGGATTTGGAGGAAGAAGGTGATCAGACCTTAGTGGGGAAAGGGGAAAAACGAATTGATGTCTTACAAATCCTTACTGTTATATGTTCACATCGCCTTCCTTCGCTACGGTCACCACAAATCTGGTTGTGTTTTTAATTCTGATACCAGTGTCTTATCTGGTTCGGATCTTCTTAGCTTCTTGAACATATCATCTACAGTTCTCACATTGCTGCTTTCTTCTCCCAAACTGGGAACACCATCTTAATGCTAAGGTTACATCATCATTAACTAAATTTTCCAATACTCCTCAGTCATTTCTTCTACTGATTGACTACCTCATTGTGCACCAAGCATTTCATATTGGTTGCATATTCTTACTCTACCATGGAGAATGCAGTCCTTTACATTTACGGCTTGCTTGGTACACCTTGGTATTGGAATCCAAGTGGAATAGGATTCCAAAACCTTATACATATTTTTTCAAGTTCATTTTTTAAATAATCAAATAGAATTTGTTGATTAGAATAATAATCACACTTAAAAATAAATCATATCAATAAAAATTGGAGTCATTGGAATTATTCAAATTTAAAAAAAAATAGAAAAAAAATTCAAATTATTGGTATACCAAAGCAAAAAATGGAATCCTATTCTTTCCCAATCCTAGGGTATGCTAAACATGCCCTTACTACCATGAGAAGTAGTGACAATGTTAATTGCAATCTGTCCTTTACATAAATGTAAAATTGTGCAGCTGATGTAAAATATACTTCCCATTCATTTTGCAAGCTGTAAGATGCTTATCTGATTCGCTTCTGGACTATGACTTTATTAGCTGATGCAGGAAGAGTGAAGGTTTGGTTTAATCCTTGCTCTACTTTTCTGGAATCTTGACTATGAGTTTATTATCCATTCTTTTCGTGACAAAAAAGTTGTAATTTGTAAATAAAGTCTTAATTCTTATTCTTCTTATGCTGAACTGAGATGTCATCTCAGATAATTATCTTATGCGATACAGCTTTAACTTCATCTAATTTCATAGCTGTATTGTAAGTAACTTGATAAGTTTCTTCCTTCTTTATGATGTATGCTTTGCTTCAGGTTATGTAGATACTGGTTCACCTACTGTTGGATCCAGCAGATCATGGAAGTCCATGGAAATGGAAATCCAGTCATTGCTTGAAAAGCTCCTAGATACAAATGATGCTATGAGTAGATGTGCTGCATCTGCTGCACCAACTACATCAGTTACTCAAAAGTTAGCAAGGCACAGAGACATACTTCATGAATTTACCCAGGTCTGCACTGAATAAAATGATTACAATTCCTACCATTTTCTGCTCGTAGTTGCAATTGAGTTCCATTGCCTTGCAGTACTGTTACATTTAATTATGTAGCATCTCTTTTAGTTTAGTTGCTATTCCACACACTAAATAGAATTGAACATTGCACCGACGACAAATTTAGCTTTCAATATGATACTCAACCAAGTTGTAAAACAAGTAAATTATGATCTATAGCAGTATTCATTCAATTTTCTGGATGATCACTTTCTTGCATTATCAGCTATTCAAATGATCTTTTTTTTCCTTTTTCAAGTTTTAATATATTCATTAACTTTCAATGAATAATTACAAGATCTTTATAATTTCTGAGGGCAAAAATTCATTTCTCTCTATTATTTCTGAAGGAAAATATTCTATCTTCTTAGCTGTTTCCAATATGGATGTCCAAGTTCGTTTTTGAATCTCAGTAAACAATTCCTTTTCCTGTTACTGGCAGTCACTTTTAGCTTACTTGTGCCATTGTGGTATAATAGTTTCATGATAGCAGTACCAAAGTGGGTACCTGGTAGAGAGTGTAAGCAATGTGGTATGCATGTTTGAAAATTGCTAGTAACCCAGGCAGATTCTAGTAACAGTAGAATAAGGAATCTTCATACCATTTTATTTCAGTAGTTATTTCCTCCAGTATCTGGCATCTATATTCTCTTTCTTACATTTTAAGCATGACCTGCAGTATTAAGAACTGTTTTATCTCATTGAGAAAATAGAGATTCTTACTTTAGGAATTTAGACGAATCAAGGGAAACATAAGCTCAATGAGGGAACATGCAGAGCTTCTGAGTTCAGTCAGAGATGATATCAGTGACTATAAGGTGAGCATTATTTAACTCTTAGATAATGTCTTCTGGTTTTATATTTTATTCTTTCTCAAAAGTTGAGGTTTCCTTGCGTCCCTTCATACAGGCATCTGGGAGTATGTCTCCAAGAATGCAGTTACTACGAGAAAGGGCTGCCATCCATGGAAGCATTGCTCATGTAAGCTTTTGCTGCTTTCTTTGGTCATATTTCGTATAAGATCTTTTTTTGGTAAGCAATTTTCTAAAATGAATTTGTTGCAATCATGTGGCTCAATAGTAGAGGTATGAGGGTGTTGAGATGATTAACTGGCAATATTTGAAGGATAGAATAACAGAGTATATTTATGAAGATACAAGGAAAATATAAGTCTTTGATTAAGTTCAAGGTGCTACAAGAAGTGGAAGCACAAAATGGATACCAGTGCAGTGAGAAAATTCACAAACAGCCTGATTTCATTGCTATTTGGCCTTAGGTAGAGCAAAGTAGCTGAAAATTGATTCTGGTTTTCTATTGTTAATAGAGGAAGGTTAAGGTTTCTGAAGTTTGTTGTACTAAATGCCTGCTGTCAGTTATTCATAGCTTTTATTAATTTTGTGATATAATGGTAAATAGTTATAGCAATATTAACCTGACATGATTAGGACTCTGAAATTGAATTGGGATAAATTTTGGCTTGAACTGATATTTTTGACATTTTTGTTTGTTGGTGTGAAATGGGCATGTGGCATCTTAACCATCCTCAAATTTCTAGGATTAAAACTACATAAGTCATTAATGACTAGAGCAGATATTAAGGTAAGAGTACTACCTAATTTCTTTGGTTACTTGCTGCTGAAATAGGTTCTTTGTTTCCTGTAAGCCAAGGCATTCAAGTTTGTACGGACTGTTACGCTGAAATAGTTTTTGAACTATTTTTTTGTTACTTGTCTGGAGTGTCAATTATCAAACAGCAGTGTTAAAGAGATTCAAGTTGTTTTCCTTGTATTTAGAATCAAGTTGCATTGCCACTCTTGTATTTTGCGTGGTCCTTACGCACACACACAAAAAAAAAAAAAAAGTCATTTTCATGGCTATTGAAAACTGAACTCTCTTGTGCACCCTGACATGATGAATTAACTACCTTGTTGGTCCAGTCCAGCCATGCCATGAGGTGATGGGAAACCAGTGGTTGTATATATATAATAAGACAAAAAGATCATGATTATCATCGTTGAATGTTAAAATTTAGGAGCTGTAAACCACCCTCCCCCTCATCTTCCTTCCTCTGTTACATATGCAAGCACACCTTCTCATGCTGATGACATTTAGATAGTCTACATGCCATTATTATTTATTAAATCCATTGTTAGTTTGTTGCATCTTCCTTAAATTGTCATATATGAAAATACATCAAGCTCCTTACGATTGCCCTGATATATTTGTTGCTTCTGTGGAAAATATATAGAATCTTCAATCTTGAATAATCCTACAGTTTTACATGCTTGTTTATTTTGCTCTGATTTATTATGATCTAAGTTGCCCTTCCAAAACTTTTCATGAAGAGCTAATTTGAAGATATAAATTTGTTTACTTCCTTTGTAGCAATGGCTCTCTGATTAGTGGCAAATTTACAATGCTAGAATTACCTTTGTGCAGATAGATGATGTTATCAATCAAGCTCAAACAACAAGGGCTGTCTTAGGTTCTCAAAGGGCTTTGTTTGGAGATGTTCAAGGAAAAGTGAAGCTTCTAAGTGAAAAATTTCGTTTTGTCCGTGGCCTACTTGGTACTAAATGATCGATTTGTATTACTGCTTTTATTTCTTGATATTATTCAAATTCATTAGTAATAGTCTTCTTTTTTTAATTTTTTGAAGGTTCTATAAGGAGGCGGCGATCAAGAGACACCCTTATTCTCTCAGCTGTCATTGCAGCTTGTACGTTGTTTCTCATAATCTATTGGCTCTCAAAATAACAAGTGTGATTTATATTACAAAATGACAGTGCTCTTCAAAGGAATTTTGTTCTGTAATATGTTAGGATGGATCGAGTTGTCTGTACCAAAGGCTATGGTACCGTTGATGGTGCAATTATGCAAAAAGTATATGATTTTGATTTTTTTATTGATTTCTATTGGAAATACGTGGCCAAATATAGGTATTGATCGTGCGCTGATCTTTTAGCAACAAAAGATTTAGATATTATCATAAGAAAAGAAAGTGGCAATATGCCTTGTGGATTGCCTAGAGTTACCAATCAGGATTGGCGATTCCATGTAATAACCTAAACCTCAAATATCTTTACTGATGCCTAATTTTGGCGTATACTTTTGATCAACCGCAATTGATGGTTTTGCATGTGCAAATGATGCATTTTTCCAACTATACACGTTCAATGCCCATTTGTTTTGCCGGATGGTACATGTGAGTTGCTATGGCTATTGGGTTCCCTTTTATTTCTCAAAATAGAATTGGGTATCTCTTGTGACCACGTTGGTAGAGCCACAATTTCACCTTTTCACCTAAAGCATACCATCAATCAATTAAGCTTTCACTTGTTCTACTTCCAGCAGATTAAAGCTTTTTTTTTTCTTTTTTCTTTTGTTTTTACCTTCCTAATTGTAATATATAAATTTAGTAAATAATTTATTATGTTTGCTTTGATTTAATTCTTAAGAAATTATTATTATTACGAATGCTTAGAAGGAACGAACAACCACGTGAAGCTTTAAGCAGTTTAGGCAACAATGGACCTGAACTCCCGACCTTTGCGCATTAAAGCTACTGTGGTCCCTTATTCAAGCCATAAGAGATACAGATTTAGATGATGATGACACCTCTGCCATTGATAAAACAGCAAATCTTGTTGATTCATGGAAAAGAACAATAGAGAAGGAGGGGCAATGGGTCATCAAAACTTGTAAGATATATGTCTCTACTTCCACATGCAATGTAATCCGACAAATGTGCCATTAGGTCAATTGTCTCCTAGCTGAGTAGCTGCAGCTGCAAGTAGGAGATTCAAACCTTCTTCTTCCTTTCTTTTAAAAGAGGGGAAGAAAAAAATCTTAGCGAATATATAAAAAACATTATAAAGAAAATATTATCAATAAAGTGGTTGCAGACTAGTCTCTGGAACATATTGAACCAAAACGATATTAAAATATCAAAAAAAAAAAAAAAAGAAGATCGTAATTAACAATATAATTTTAATATATCATAAAAAAAAAATTGTTGGATCTTTTCAAATTAGAACATTATTGTTTTATCCTATGTGCTGCAAGTCTTTATCCAATAAATAAATTTGAATTACACTTCACCATTAAACTTGTCGAAATATTAGAATCACATGAGTTGACGCTACTACTACCATGGCCATTAGTCGTCTTCAATTTGATCATGACACAACACAACAGCAGCATATTGCGAAATTAAAACACACGAACTAATTTTTTTTTTTTTAAATAACATTTATTTTAAATTCGATTTAGGGTTTTGTTTGGCTTCTGGTTTAACCAGTTGGACCAGACATTATTAAAAAGAAAAAAAAAAAAAAAGAAAAGCAAAGCAAAACAATAGAGAAAAAGAAAAAGGTTTTAGGATGTACCAAATTATAAGCATGTTGGTATGTGAATTTGAAGGAGATAAGAAGCTGCTGAATTTATACCATTTATGGAGAATCAGAAAACGTCTCAGAGCTGTAAAAAAAACAAACAAGAAATGGAACTTACATTGGTGTCTTTTGCGAATTGCCTCGAGGTTACAAGTTGAGTCCCCAAAGGACAATTTCTGTCACAGTAAAAATCGTACACCACACACCACACAAAACCCTAGCTAGCTGCTTTGGCTTTCAGACTTGAGATACCAAAGAAACAGCACAGCACAGAACAGCTTCATTAAATATCATCTTTATTGGTTTTCTACCCCTTAATTTGCCATTCACAAGCTTTCAGCCTTTTCCCCAAAGCCCACTCTCGCTGTACTTATATATATATCTTTAGGTACGATTTTTCTTTTGGTACATTCTTTTTTCAAGGAAAAATAAAATTTTAATTAACATTTGAATTTTCTTTTTGACAGTATTAACATTTGAATT
The DNA here is from genome assembly GCA_947687605.1 of Reutealis trisperma. Taxonomy (NCBI): domain Eukaryota; kingdom Viridiplantae; phylum Streptophyta; class Magnoliopsida; order Malpighiales; family Euphorbiaceae; genus Reutealis; species Reutealis trisperma. The sequence continues at coordinate 1,590,763 of CANTUT010000033.1, read as the reverse complement.
TTTAACTTTTTATAAATTAAAAAAGACATTTATACTTTATTACTCCTTTCATTTTATTTTAAATATCGCTTTTATAAATTTAAAGTAATATTTATTACAAAATTTTAAATTTACCTTTATTTATTAAATCGCCTTAATTTTAGCTAATTTACTCATTCTTTTTTTTAGTATTATTGAAAAAGGATAATTAGATAAATTATTATAAATTTTTTGTAAAATTTATAATAATTTATCATTATCTTGATTTATATACTGCGTTATTACACTACAGATAAAACGGAACGGATGAAGTATTAAATATAGATGCCAATAAGATAAGTTTTGTTAATCTTCTCATCTCTAATAAAAGGATGCGATAAATGAAAGGTATCATATTCAAGTATTCCAAATAACAAATAGTTATTATCAATTTGATGATTTTTTAAAGAGAAATATTATCCATGTTGGGTGTTACCTTCTCTAGTATTCTCTTTGCTCTAAAAAGGTTGTCCACTTTCTTTTCTCACGCAATCTAAAAAAAATCATTAATTATTTACCAACTCATAAATTTTATTATATTTTTCCACTTATATCTTTGCATATACTCATTTATTACTATTTTTATTATTAATTTTGAGAATACACACCTTTTAATTAATAAGGATAAAATAGATAAATATTTATAATTATTTTTAGAGTAAACAAGTGTTTTAGGATATTTTAAAAAGAAACAATGGACACTCTTTTTGGAATAGAGGGAGTATAAAAAAGTTATAATAAATTATAACTTATAATAATTGTATAGGTTATGTTAACAAGTGCACTCTATAGGCACTATTTAAGCATTTAATATACTTATTTTATTTAATTCATTAATTCTTCTAGGTATTTGTTAAACATTTAAAATACTTATTTTATTTAATGCATTGATTACGCTCTTAATAAAATTTGTTATTTTTAATACTAGTTTAATTAGATAATTCTCTCTCTTTTACTTCTTAACAAAGCAAAAAAAATAGAAAATTCCACTCTTTCTATTGAAAAAAAAATTTCCTCCAAATTTTTTTTCCAGAAAATTCTAATTTTTTTAGGCCATCATTATGTTGAAATCGACTTTTTTTTTTGAGGCATTACTAGACATAATATCATTTTCTTTTTCTGAAAATTTATTTATATAGTCAATGACCCAATGCAATTTTTTTTTTTAATGATTCATGAGTGGTTCCTAGTTATAGCAACAATATAAGAGATAATTTTTTGGGAAAAAAATAGGAGGGAATTTTTTTCCAATAGAAAGAGTGCAAATTTTTTTTTTTTTGCTTCATTAAGAAATAAAAGAGAGAGAGAATTATCTAATTAAACTTGGTATTGAAAATAGAAAATTTCATTAAGAGTGTAATTAATGAATTAAATAAAATAATTATATTATTAAATGCTTAATAAATACCTAGAAACATCAATACATTAAATAAAATAAGTATATTAAATACTTAACTAGTATCTAGGAGGCACTTGTTAATATAATCCTAATTATATATAATATATATTGAAAAAAAATTATAATATGGGCTGAATCATTTTATATAAAATTAGAGAGCTTATGAAAATATGTATTATTTCTGTAGGTAATTTTGTAATACTTAAAAAAAAAACCAATTATTTGAGAGAAACCTGATAGGTAATTAAGTGATTTGAAGCAGTTAAAAACATTTGGAGTAGCTCATATCACTTTCAAGTTAGCTCATAGTACAATTCCATATTTACACCACCTGCATATATACAGCTGCACCCCAATAGAACACGACCCCTACCTCCACTCCCAAAACATCCCAAAAAAAAAAAAAAATCAAATAATACTCAAAAACAATTCTTATAACACTACTTAATTTAAATAATTAATTTTACATGAGTGGCAGTACATCTCACGACTAGATAATAAAATCAGGTTTATTTTTATTTTCAAGATGTGTCTTTTTTTATTTTTGTTTCAAGAACAAAAAGGGATGAGTTTAATTCAAATCCATATAAGAGCAATTCTGTATTCAGACATAACATAAGTGAGTTACTGACGTACATGTGGTCCGATATTGCTAGTTATGTATGGCTTTTTCACCACAAATTAAGCACTTATGGTGTGTGTGTACATATAATTATATCTCATTATCATTCTGAGACAGAAATCAAGAGAGCGGTCCCAGGTGATCATCACATGGCAGGTGGAATTCAATTATATATTTTGTTATGTTCAAGTGGGGACATCTATATAAATAAATTCTAATAAGATTAACAATGTTGTAATAAATTCTATAATAGATTTTGCAATGCTTGTGAGATGGAGTATACAGCAGAAATTAATGACCATAAAATCTTGCAAAAGAGATAGTCAAAAGAACGATACAGATAGGATTGGAAAGAAAAACCAAAATTTCACCTCAGAATGTACGAATTAGAAGCTGATATGTCCACATGGTCTTTCTTTCATCTAATTTCTTTTGTCTCCTAATAAAATTTAATTATTACAAAAAATAGTAACACATTTAAAAATTATAAAATAATAAAAAAATCATATAAATAATAAAGAATCAATCATTCAAGTGATGAGTGCTAATCATTTTAATTAAAATTATACCCAAATTTCTCACCTCTCGCTTTCTCAATATAATTTAATTCAACGTTCTCAATTTCAGAATATCCACTTTTGGTTATAATTGAATATGAGTTTTTCACTTTTCACCTTTTCAATATTCAATCTTTTCAATTTTAATTTAATTTAAAAATTATTATATAATCTTTTCTATTCACCGTGTGGAACAGCAAGAGTGTAAATGTAAATCACGTACAAGATTATTCAATATTAAATATTTCTTACGCTCACACTCAAACAAATTAAAATTATTTAAATAAACTGGCTGTCAATTACAACCAAAGTAATAATTAAGAACATATTAGTTAATTAATTCATATATAAAATAATTTCAAATTTCCATCATTGTGTTGTTTTTTAGATCTTTTATTTATTTATTTTTGTTTTTAGTATTGAGAGAAAGATAACATAATAAAAAAAGAGAAATATGAATGTAAACCGATTACTCAGTTTGAATATATGCATTTACTAATTATATCAAGGTATAAAAACTCTTATATTTAGATGTTTGTTATTTAACCAAATGGAAAATTTCCTAAAAACATACCTAGACTAAGTTGCTTAGGTGTGGTAGAAGATCACTTGATATATAAATTGAATTATGAAGAAATTTTAGGCTTGTAATTTTCCTCTTTCGCAAATATTTCGCAAAGAAAATTATTAAAATTTAAATTTCAAAATATGGGATCATTGAATTATTAACTGAGTGGCCAATTTGCGTGTGGTATAAGGATTCTGTGATATTCCTAATGTGCATGTAGTGAAGGATAAAAGTCATATCATTCTAAAGATTGTGTGTCAGATATATAGGTATTATTATTGATTTGATATATGAAAGAATTGGCCTTGGCATGCTACTCTGATTAAATTGCTTAAAGGATGTTTGAATTTTATTGGATAGAGTTATATACAAAAGATAAAAAGAGTTTTTTAATATGCAATGTTTATTAATTTTGAATATAAATTTGATATACGTTATCCTAAAAAAAAGAAAAAAAAAATTAATTCATGCAGACTAAAAAGTGACCACACTGAAATACACTGTGGGGGGCCACTTAGCAGTAGTGAGGACTGAGGACTGCTTATTCTCTGTTTTTTCACATTAAAATAATCAAATGCATCTATTTTTTTTTAAGTATTTTTCATTCTTCTAATAATATTATTGTTATAAATACTTATAAATTTAACATAATAACAAAAATCTATTATAAAAAATTATAACATGACGATTACAAAATGAAATTGCTTAAAATTAAAAAAAAAATAATATTACAATATAATTAGTAATATATTTATATTTTTTTTACTCTATTTTTTTTTTCTGTTTAAACAATCAGACTTTCACATTTGTCCATAAAAAGAAAAGAAAATAAGCCAAATAAACATTAAATTAAAGTAGGGCACCTCTCTCAAAAGTAAAAATTTTAAGATAAAATTCAATTTATCTTAATATACAAATAATTCAATTATTTAAAATGCTATAATAGTCAAAATCATTACTAAAACCATATGATGATTAAAGAAGCTTTATTTAAACCACATTATTTAAAGAAGCTTTACGAACATTTGATTATAAAAGTAGAAAACGTACGCAAAGCCAATTCTCTTCAAAGTCGAACTAATTTCTTTGGCCAATTTTGGCAAATGTAGCTACGGTTGCGAAATATTTTTTAAATAAATTTAAATTTCATTAATTATCATTAATTAAATACAAATTTCAAAATAAAAAATCTGACATAAAATTAATCATCAATTATAAAAAGGGTAAACTGATTAACAAATCGCAAATATTTAACAGAACATTTAACTGTCCTATATAGTTAGTTTGGAAAACTATGATCATAATAGTAGAATAATGTGAAATATCATTGTCTTTTTTACAAGCATCTGACATGTAAAGTGTACAAACATACCACTAAATTTATAACCAAAAAAAAAAAAAATTCATCAAGGAAATACATAATAAAATTCCCAATAAGAGAACGCAAAATAATATAAAGAACAAAATAATAATCTAATACAAAATAATAAAATAAAAAGTATCATCATAGCAGCAGTAAATATAAACCCAACCACAAATATATGGTAAAAATAGAGTGAGGTGACAGTGAAATAAAAAAGATAGGGAATGAGATTGAGTAGAAGGAACGTTGAGCGATAGCAGAAGGAAATATGTAAGTAGAAGACAAATGAGTAGAGCCGGTGGGAAATGTACTAACAACAACAAAGATAAGTTATTATGTATGTTAAATTTAATAATAGATATTGAAATTACTGTAGATTAAAAGAGAAGATCAAATATGGTTAAAGAAATAAAGTTTAAAAGAGAATTAGAGAGAAAAAAAGGAGTAACAATTACTTTTTTTTTTTTTTTAGACGGTTACCAAATATTGCTAAAATAATAATCTGTGACCATAATTCTACAGTGGCCATATTCAGTTAATGTAAATTACTATATTAATAATCATATGAAAAAAATGATAATTATTATATAAAAAAATATAATTTATTATATTATTTTAAGTAATATAACATTAAGAATTCAATAATTTATATAATAAAAATAGGGAGAATATATTAGTATTTCCGCCTAATTGTGAATTCATAATGCATTTGATAATTCAAATAAGTTATTAATATATATGAAATTTAAAATATTAAATAAAAATACAAAATACCATTTTCTCTCTCAATACATCACTTGAAAAATTTATAACCTAAACCATAAAAATAACTTTTATTATCATTATGTCAAATTAAATATATTATAAATATAGTTATGATTTGTTACCTAAATAAATTTAAAACATTAATTTTTAACTTTAATAATTATTATAATTTAATAAAATTTATAACATGAATCACCACAATATATATTTATGATTCTTTCCTCATATTTCCATCATATTTATGTAGTGTTTTTTTATCAATTATATTTATATGTTTGTGCTACAAGCGATTTTGACACAAGAAATTATAAAGTATATTAAAAATTATAATTTGTTAGGATACATATTTTTTGTACGAAAAACACGTATCAATAAAATAAATCATGTAAAACAATGAGGGCCTGTTTGGTTACATGTACATGGGAATGAGATTAAAAATAATTTAATTAGAATGAGATTATAAAAATAAGAATTGGAATGTAATAATATGGGAATGAAAATAAAATTATTACTATATATTTTACTCCTACATCTAAATTTTTATTCCTATATTTTCTATTTCCATTTATTTCCAGGAATATTTTAATTTTATTTTAAGTTTTTTATTCTAATTCCTCTTATTCAGATTTACCAAACAATTAAAATTTTGAAATAAATATTTTATACATTCCAACCTTATTATTCCTGCTAACCAAACAAGGTCCAAGTAAATATATCACATGTTTTTCCAATAAATTATATATATAATAAAATATTATGATATTTTAATAAACATATAAATACAATGTATTATTTCACACTGAGATATAGCTTAATGGTAAGTGTATATACAGTCTGAGCAATAGACTTAGTTTTGATTCTTCCCTCCCCTGCTCAAAAATAAAAAAAAGTATAATATATTATTTTCAATTATTTTCACATAAAAATTTCTAACCTAAATTATAAGAACATATTTAATGGTCATCATGAGATTTAGATGTATTTAAGAGCATCATTATGATTTGTAACGTAATTAAGATATTAAATTTTATTGTTAAATTGTTGGAACTATGATAAATTAATGAAATTAGTAACCTAAATAACCTATTTATTACTAAAACATAAATAAATAATTAGAGATATGATATTCAGCAGGCTACTAGATGGCGATTGAGCAAGTCCTCCCCTTCTTTTTGCTTCTATTGGTTGTTTTCATCTGCCAGAATTTGCAAGGTATTATTCTTCTAGCTTTTGCATCGATATCTTGTGAATAGGATTAGCTGATTTAGAAGAGAAAACTTATTTGAATGACACATGATGATTGATGAATATTTTAACTGTTGAAGAAATTATCATTGGTGCTTTGTCTATGATACAAAATTTTAATTCCTTATTATGCAGCAAATGAATGACTGCTTAATTATATGACCCTTATTTGGGCATAATCATCTACTTGGCATAAACATGTGTGTTTTACGTTAAGTTCAATTATCTTGGCAGAGCTTGTGCTTGCCAATCCTCGAAAAGCACCATAGTATGAGCTTAATCCGTTGGATTTACAAGTTCGGAAGGCTGATGGCATCGCAAAGGTATAATCCCTATTATTTCCTTCAAATTTATTTAAAGTAAATTGTGCTTTTTTGGTAGAGTTTGTGTAATGAGCGAACTTTAATGATGATTCGCAAAGTTTTGATGCATCCCCTTTTGTTATGCTTAATCATTAAATTAATTACTAAGCTTTTTTTATTTTGGAATTGATTATGCTCTTTGTTGACAACACTCTTTCCAGGAGGCAAGATTAATATCTGGGCTGCTTTTTCTTTCACAGCCTCCATTTCCGTTTGACATATAACTTCCTAGTGATTGCTTGATTATAAAATCAAGTTTACTTTATGACGTATTTTGCTTCTATTGGTTTTTTGTATATATACAGTTTATCATTTATTAAGTCAATTATGTTTTTCTTTTATAATAAAATAATTTTTTTTTTATTATAATAGGTTAACTTTTCTTCCATTAATTCTTAAAATATTTTCTCATTTTTATTCATTTTTTTTTCTTTTATAGCATGATAAGTTTCACTTTAATACATTTTTATATGATTTTGTTATTTTAGATAGGGAGAATACCCACGTAATCACATTAAGCTACATAATAGAGAGTTCCATTTTAACATTATTAGAACTTGAGACTTCTAACTATCTATAACTTTAAAAAAGATTGAAAAACCAATCAGATCACATCTTATTGGCTTACATTTTTATATGATTTCACAACTATTAAAATCACATATTGATAAAAATAGTATTGAGTAAAAATTTTAATATAAAGTGAATTGAAATATTACTATAAAATGTGATCTATTTTAAGGATTATAAAATTTATTTGATGAAAAGTTTTGATGTTTAATTATATTAATTTAATTATTAATATTTGAAAAATACTTTTTAATTTTTTAAATATATGTCTAAATTAAAATATTATGTAAATATAATTTAAAATTATAAAAAATAATATTAACTATACCACGTATAAATGAATCGTTAAATGCAAGAGCATGGAAGCTAGTATTTTAATATAACAAGAAGTGCTAAATGCCTTCAGACAAGAATTTCCTAGAATTAAACTTTAAAAAAATGTTTATTTTGAAGCAACTTTTATAAATAAAAGGAAAAAACAAAGTTAGAAGGCGTCGTACGACGTCCAGTTAGGCCGCAATTGTACCTTTGAGAACTTAATTACTTCATTTAATTACAAAACTCCTGGGAATTCCTCAAACGAATGGCATGCAGTAATTTTCTGATTGTGAGTAATTAAAACATTTAACAGAAGGATGAAACAATTAAATTTAACAGAAGGATGAAACAATTAACTGGGCAATAGATAGCTAGTGTATTGTGAATGGTAAGTGAGTATATTTAATTAAGTAGTATTAGAGTTATCAAGAAATGAAAGATTTCAAATTTAAATCTCAATTTCTAAAAGAAACAATGTGACAGTGACTGACATTTTTACCTTAGCAAGAAATTTTGGGAAAAAGAAACCCTTTTTCACATTTGAATGGAAGAGGGAAGATGGTGATAGTTTTCAAAATTGTTAGGGAAATGAAATGACAGCCCAATGCCATCATCATTTTCAGTAAACACATATATATTTATAAGGGTTTCTTTTGCAACGGAAAGTAAAGCCCTCTCCCCCTCTATTAGTAGTGCCCTAACTAAATTAGCTAACACTTACTAGCCCTAAAGATACAGCAATGTAAGGACAAAGAAAAGTAAATTTTATTTAATTAAAGGATCTGTGTCTTCTGTAGCTACTGACAACTACGTATCCGCGGCTCTGTATTGTAGAGAGAGAGAGAGAGAGAGAGGTGTGAGTGGTCAAATCGTTTTAAAATATAACAGAAGTTTTAATGCTTTTTGTGTGATTTTGTTATAATTGTTACAATAATGTGGCGGTGAATCCCTCAAAAGTGGCTCTCGCTCATTTCTGTAAGTTTTTTTTTTTTTATTTTCTTTTTTCTCAATTGCAATGTTCGAAGATCACCACTTACTACATTACATATGCCTTTTATTGCTTCCAAGTACATAATTATTTTTAAGCTACATTACAAATAATGTTTCATCCATGTCCATTTGTGGTGTGGGTATTGGAGGATAACTAGCTAGGATAGCATAATAGCAGTTGTTCATTTCATCTCGATCAAAAATATTTGGTCTCTGCCAATAGTTTTTCAGTTGGCAAAATCCATATCTAACATTATGAAATAGTATGCATCAATGAACTTTAAGTTAATAATACTCAAATTGTTTTCAAAACTATAATTAAGATTTTAAATTGGAGTTTTCAATTGAAATCAAATTAACCATCCAATAATTATGAAATATACTCTCACTTTAGAAAATTTTTTTATTTCAATTTACCTGTCATTTTAGAATTTTAAGAAAATTATTTTTTTTCAGCTTTATTCTCTATTTATTCATTTACTAAATATTTACATTAATTATTTTTATTTTTCTATATTAAATAATTAATTTTTTATTTTAAAATTATAACAATTTAATAATTTTTTTAATTTATATACTGAAATTTTAAAATAAAGATAATAAATTTTACATGATCGTGTAGAATGAAGTGCATATACAAATGATATAATTAATAATATATCTTTATTTGCGGCATGCAAATGCAGTGTGTATATATATTCAGAATCAAATGAAATTTAATTTTTATGTTTTTCAGGTGGGTTCCAGTTTAATCGTATTTATTGCAATGAGCATTACATTTATATAAATCAGCTGGACTACACAACAACTTTTGACAAAACCATTAATTAATTAATCACGAAGTTTGAAAAGCAGCCTTGTGTATTTGATAAATGACGTATCTGGAAAAGTCGTTTATATATATATATATATGTATAGTTAAAAGAGTACTGAATGATTATTATTGGAAAAAAATGGATCCATATGAATTAATCAATTCATTAATGAAAGTCTCGTATATACATAAGCTAAGAGCTAACTAATTGAGATCGTAATTAACTAGTGAATTAGAGAAGAGTTTGGGAGAGAGAGAGAAAGAGAAATGAAGGGTGTAGGGATAGTCGCTAACGAAATCAAGGTGATTTGTGGGCTAGAAGAAGCAAGCAAGGACAAAAGCAGTGAAAAGACAGATGAAACCCATAGCAGATTGGGATTGGGACACCCAATGGCCAATAGCAATAAGGGCTGACAAAGTGCTACAAGTCAAAATAACAAGTGCTATAGAGATATGATATGTAGGTGCCCGCTATTTAGGGCTTTTCTTTTAAAAAAAAATTATATTATTCGTTACTATATTTTATCAATGAAAAAAAGAAAAGAAAAAGTAAAACAATAAAATAAAATAATAAATAAAAATATGAACGTAGGCAAGGAATTGTAGAGAACCAAGAAAAAGGAGGTTTCACAATGTAGCACTCTCTAATTAAGTGTGAAAAGAACAGGTGAATGAGCCAAAGCCCATGCAAACGTCCCTTTCTAACTCCGTCCCTCTCCCCCACCTCTGCCGCCTCTCTATCTCTCTCTACAAATCCATTGGGAATGGCAACCATTCATTTCATTTCCTTTCCTCCTCCTCTTTGCTTTTCTTTCTTTCTCTTTACCCTCTCTCTCTCTCTCTCTTTCTTTCCACTGCTTCTTGTTTATGATACATCAACAAAGTTGTACAAATTAATATAATAAGGAAAAGAAAGAAAAAATAAAATATTCCAGCTATAACTAAAACTTCTACTACATTAGTGGGTAATATTTTTTATTTTTTTTTTTTGCACTCTTTTTCTCTCACTTCTATCTGCCTATATTACTTTCTCCTATTCTCTGTATGGTATGGTAACAACTCAAAACTCAACTCTATAATCAAGACGATCAGATCAGATCAGATTCAACAAGTGATTATATATTATTATCTGTCCATCAAAAAAGAAAATATATCCACTATTACTACTGATCAGTCACTACTACTATCCATCAATCAAATCAAATCAAAAACATGTCCTCCTCATCAGCTGCCTTTTCACCGGACCACCTTTCTCCCTCCGACCAGCTCTGTTACGTCCATTGCAACTTTTGTGACACTGTCCTCGCGGTATCATTTTCTCCCTCCTCTCTCTGTTCTTTTTTTTTTTTCTTTGTCCACTCTCTTTCACTCTTTATCTTTTTCTTATCCTCAATATTCTCAATTTTCTTTCATCTTCTTCCATTCTTCCCAGGTGAGCGTCCCTTGCTCTAGCTTGTTCAAGACTGTTACGGTTCGATGCGGTCACTGCACCAATCTCTTGACCGTCAACATGCGCAGCTCGCTTCTTCCTGCTGCCAACCAGCTTCATCTTGGTCACTCTTTCTTCAATCCTCAGAATATTCTGGTATTTAGGGTTTTACACATTCCTTTTTGGGAATCAACACCCTTCTCGAATTAGGGTTTTCAATTACCAAAAAAAGTAAGTGAATTCCTCGTTTAATTCTAATGGTTAGGAGGAGATCCGGAGTGCGACACCACCCAATATGGTGATAAATCAACCAAACCCAAATGAGGGAATTATGTCGGTTCGAGGAGGAGTTCATCATGAGGAGCTTCCTAAGCCACCTGTGGTTAACAGACGTAAGATTTTTCTTAATTGTTATTATTATTATTTTAATTATTTCTTCTAAACCTGCTTTTAGGTCAATGGTGGGCTTGATAAGCCTAGCTTTGATTTCTTGACGACGTGAATGCTAGTCGTGTAAACACCATTGAGTCTTGACTACTCTAGCTAGTAGTCTCTCAAGTAATGCAAGCAAGAAAAACAAAAAAAGGTGTTGCAGGGGAAAAGCTAGTCTATGAGCTTGCCATTTAGGTCGTTTATTAATCAGTAGTGCCTCAGTCTCAAGTCTCAACTGTCAAGTAGCTAGCAAAAGAATCTTTTGCTCATGTCCACCCTTCTTCTTCTTCATCATCTTTTTCATTACCATATATATAGTAATGGTACTACTCCAGATCTGCCCTACTTTTTTAGGACACCTTTTTAATTAGCTAACCCTAGCTATAAGCACTATTGCTGCTGTGTTCTTGATAAGGCTCAATTCTGAAATTATTTCTTGAATTCTAATCATGCATGTTAATTTCATTTAGTTATTATAAAATGGCCATTTGCATTGAGAGAAAAAAGGGGGGGAAGAGTGAGAGATTTTGTCCCCCGAAAATATAGATACGTAATTGAATCCAATCTATGGATTGATTGATTGATAGATTGTTAGAGATGATATGGTGATGATGAAGTAATGATGAAGAGAGAGAGAGACAAAGAAAAGAAAAAAAAAAAAAGATGATGAAATAATCAGAAATCAGAAAAAGTTTCCCAAAGTCTGCGAAGTGATTTTTAATTTTTGTTGTCCGTTTGCTTGTCTTTGTTATGTCTTGTGTATTTTGTTTCATGTCCAGCTCCAGAGAAGAGACAGAGAGTTCCATCTGCCTACAATCGCTTTATCAAGTGAGTAATTAACTTATTAATTAATTAAAGCTTGAATTTATATGCTATAGAAGCATATATACGAATGATATATATTGACATGACTGATCAAATATTATGTGCAGGGACGAGATCCAACGCATCAAAGCTGGAAATCCTGATATAAGCCACAGAGAGGCGTTTAGTGCAGCTGCTAAAAATGTGAGATCCGAGAAAATTATTCATCTTCTTACACTACTAGCATATCACCCTCTTCTCTTGGGTTCCAGGAAATTCCATACATTTCATTTAAATAAACTATAGAATAAATAAAATAAAACATTTGCCTGTTTTGTTTCAGTGGGCCCACTTTCCACACATTCATTTCGGACTTATGCCTGATCAACCCGTGAAGAAAACTAACGTGCGCCAACAGGTACTTTTGAAACCCTAGCTATAAGGAAATTAACATTTCTTTTCTTAATTTTTTTCTAATTTTAAAATTACTTGATTAATTAAATTTCTTAATCAATATAATTAGTGGTTTCATTTTTTTTTTTTTCAAAGGATGGAGAAGATGTGCTGATGAAAGATGGGTTTTTTACTCCAGCCAATGTGGGTGTTGCCCCCTACTAAGAAAACAATTAAACTACTGCTACTTGTTAGGGTTTCTTTTTCATTTCTCTCTCTCTTCAATTTAAACTCTTATTTAGGGTACTTTTTTTAAGCTTTCTTTCTAAGGATATTACTTAATTAAGATCATGGATATTGGTTGTTTTATGTTGGTAATGGTTTGGGAGAGGATCTTGAAGTCTCACTGCTATGTATTTATATATATGATCTAATCTACTATATATATATATATATATATATATATATGAGATTGCTCATCTAGTGACTAAAGAACAAAAGTGCAACGAAAATGGAGTTTAAAATTTTTATTCTATCTATAATCACTAAGCAATTCCTTCAAAGATTCTACCAATTATTGTCCAAAACACAACATGCATTCAAAGACCAAACAAAAAAAAAAAAATTAGATGGTTACCTTTCAAGTGCAGGAAAAACGTAACCATCTCTTGCTTTAGCTCACCAAACATTGAGCCTCTAGTAGGTCAACTAGCACTCCACCAATTGGTCTCCTCTCCAAACTTAGGCTTGCTCCTTTTAGTTGTCGCTCTTTGGTAGCATCAAAACAACGTTGGCTTCCTTAGCTAATGGAAAGTATAAAAGATCCTTGAAGTTTTGCCTTTGGTGCCTCTAGCTATTGCATGCAAAAGCATGGACATGCAAAAGCTAGCTTGAAGAAACAAAGGAAGAAGAAGAGAACATATAAGCTCTTTTCTTAGCACCTCTCTCTGCAGATTTTTACTTGGGCAGAATATAAAAACCATTGTCTACATTAAGCTATATATATATATATATATATATATATATATATATATATATATATATATATATATATATATATATATATATATATATATATATATATATATATATATATATATCAGAAAGCCAAGACCTTTAACTATTATAATGTTCCTGAATTTGGAATTCTTAGAAATTAGCATTTTGATTACTAGTACTGATGATGATAATATGAATCCTATACTATCTAATTATTCAGTTTACATTTTTGTCTTGTTGGTGTTCCCCATTTTCTTTTTCTCTTCTCAGGATATCTACAGTACTGATATATTGCAGATAAATTATCAAACAAAAAATGCATTTAGCATGCATATGTTTAACGGATGTGAAAGTTTTGAATTTTTTACACAATAAATACTCTATCAATACTAACTAATTAAACATATGTTTAAGTTATATAGAAGAGGAATCACTGAAAGAGTAGTCCTCTTTATAGGAAGTAAAGTAGTGAAGTGTATACACTGCAGCACAAGTTTTGAACATATATATTTCAATTTATCAATTAAAAAATTACAAAACTCTGCAACTATGATTTAATTTCCTGAAACGGTTAACTAGCTAGATCATTCAGTATATATAGAGAGGCAAATTCTTATGTTTCTTTATTTTAAAATAAAATACAATATTCTGTTTTCTATGACTAATAGAATTGCTACAAATAATAAATATAATTAAAATATTTAAAACATTATAATTAAATTAAATTGCTATTATAAGAAATTAGGATATTATGTACACGTCAAAGATAGTACGATGTTTGTTTGATTTGTGTTGAAAATCTGTTTGACATGACTTAGACATACACCAAAAGCTAAAATGTAAATGTTTCATGCATAATTTTATTTTTTAGACTATATTTGACTCGTGAAATAAAATGCACAAAAAATATAATAATTATTGTTGAGAAATAAAATAAAATAGGAATAAAATAATTATTTCAATTTCATAATTTGGTTTATAGTATAAAATAATTATTCTATTCATATAAATAATCATAATACCCTTATAAATTAATTTTACTATTAATAATAAATTAAATATAATTTTACTAAATTTATTTAAGAAATAATTTAAATGCATAATAAATAAAATTTTTACTTGACTTAAAATTTAAAAAATAAAAAATAAAAATGAAAATCTGAAAAAAAAAAAAAAAAAAAACAAAGCAATAGTGGTAAATTTGAGCTTGCTAATATTTTTTAAAAGTAAAAATGGAAATTCTCTATTCCATAATTTAAAGGATATCAGTTGTTTAATTTTTTACGAAATATGTATTCTATGAAAATTATGAAATTATTATTTCATGGGAATATTATTGTTGTCTAAAATTTGAAATAAAGTTTAAAATAACTATTTCATGTGGAATAACTATTCTATTTCTTAGCTATTTCATCAACCAAATGTAGCCTTAAAGCAAATCAATTCAACACTGTTTGGTTAAACATATTTTTTTTTTTGGTGAATTATGCACTAATATATATAACAGCAATGTCCTACCCTCATATATACAGGATCTATTTAAAATATATGATATATGGAATCAAGAAACACATTGGATACCAATGATGCCTTTAGTCCGATTGGTTAAAGTTGGGGTTTTTGAGACTAAAATGTTTCTTTGATAATTTGTGTGGGATTTCTGTTTCATGTTACAAATGTACTGTACTGAGTCTTTATAAATACCAATGAAAATTGTGTGCTATCTCTTGTTAAAAAAAAAGTTATTCTAAAATTTGAAAATATTTAATATTTCATACAGATTGATCGCATTTTTTAATTTTTTTTTCATTAATTTCAAAGTACTATTGGCAACTTTAATCCGACCGCCATTTGCAATATTTCTTAAATACTCCAATCAATATCAAGACTATGCCTCAATGCTATATACAAATGAAGAAAAAAAAAAAAAAAGGCATTCTACTTTTACAGCCATATTGATATAACACCTTCCATAAGCCTATTGGTGCATAACTCTTCCATTTACTTTGGGCTTGCAAAATGAAATATATATATATATATATATAAAAAAAAAAAAAGCATGATAATTATTTTCTATTTAAAATTTGGACTGAAACTAAAAATAATTAGTATTATATTTAGAATATTTCCATACTATTGGATAAACCAAGAGAGGTCTTGATGTAATTTGATTTGATAAATAGAAGCCAATAATATTAAATATATGAATCTTTTATTTTATAATATCTATTTATTTAACAGAAATTTCGACGTAAATCTATCTGAAGCATTATAGCGCAACAAGAACTTCCAGTAGCCATTGTTTTGCCCAAACGATGCAAAATAAGGTCCCCACCTTGTGGCACTACTGGACTATGCTCCTCAGCCCATATATTAATTATACAACTATTGGACTTTAAGAGTAAACTCTGTACTAGCCTTTCAAGTACAGCCCAAAATTTACGTGCTCAGATTTTATTGCTACCCAACCACCCCATGATAGGACGATAGGACTTCTAAAAAACCATTAACGAAACTTTTCCCTTTACAATTAAAATTTTTTTAAATTAATAATAAAAAAATTGCTATTAATATTTTTAAATTCTGTAATTTATATTTTCAAATTTAAATAACTTTAATTTTACTAAAATATAGTACTATGAAATAATACTATTAATATATTTTTTTTTTCATATATTGACAAACAACATTGAAAAATATGTTATATATCTACAATCAATATAATAATAGATTTTTTAAAAGAAATTTATATTTAGTAAAATATATTTTTTAATAAAGTGAGACTATAAAAATAAGGGAAAATTTCAAAAATAACCAAAAAAAAAGGCAAAAAATATCATTTTCACCATACTCATGAAAAAATTTCAAAAATACCGTTTAAACTTCAAAAAATAACATTTTTACTGGGATAGATGTTTGGCATATTTTTTGAATTTGTTCACAAAAAATAAAAAACTAAGAAAATGATAAAAAATAAAAAGATATTAATTTATATTACATTAATGTATATCAACAACTTTATATATAAATTGCAAATTTGTAAAAGAAAAAAAGATATAATAATAGTAAATGGTATACATATACCAAAATTCGGTATATAATAAGTATATATTTAGTATCTGCAATTACTTTATATATATATATATATATATATATATATTGCAAATTTGAAAAATTAAAAAAAAATAAATTAACAATAAATGGTATATGTATAATGAATTTTAGTATACTTTAAGTATATATTTGGTATCTACAATTATTTTATATTTATATAGATTAGAAATATGAAAAATTAAAAAGATAAACAGTAAATGGTATATGTATACTATAAATTGGTAAACGCTTAGTATATATTTGATATCTGCAACTATTTTACATATACACAGATTGCAAATTTGAAAAACTAAAAAGATAAACTAATAGTAAATAATATATGTATACCAAAATTTGATATATATTTGCTATTTGCAACTACTTTAAATGTATACATATTGCAAATTTAAAGACTTAGAAAGATAAACTAATAGTAAATGGTATATGTGTACTAGAATTTGGTATAAATTAAATATCTGCAACGATTTTAATGTATACATATTGCAATTTTGAAAAAATTAAAAAGATAAACTAATAGCAAATGGTATATGTATACCAAAATTTAGTATATGTTAAGTACATGTTTGGTATCTGCAACTATTTTATATATATACCTAAAAGAATAGACCTAGAGAATGGTATATTTTTGATATATGTTTTGTATATATATGGTATACGTTACATATATAATTTGTAAATGTCTAGTATGTGTTTAATATTTAGTATATATTTGCTACAATTGGTATAGCATTTGATATATTATTTCGTATATATTTGGACTATTAAACTCAAATAAATAAATTTATCTATTTATTTAATCTGAAATAAAATTCAAATAAATTTATTTCATCTCAAAATTAATACTCAATTCTTGAACATATTTATTTAATCTCAAATTAATACTCAAATAAACTTAAGTTTAAATGGTTTAAATTCAAATTTGAATTAATAAATTACTAATTAAATAATATATTTTTAAAAATATATTTAAAATTAAATATTCGATCAAATTAATTCAAAAATTATTATAATTTTTGAATTGAGTTGAGTTTGGTATTCAAATTATTTGAGATCAACTAATAACACCCCAACATAAAAATAAATAAATAAATAAATAAAATGATTAAGTTAAAAACCCTTTTTTTTTTTTGCACAAAAAAAAAAAATTCAAGTTTTGCACTTTTCTATTGAACCTAGCTCACCAAGTTTGATAGTATGGATTGCCTTTATGTCTAGGTTTATCATAATAATATGCCTACACGCTACACCATCAACTTTATTAATAGAAAAATATATGTTCAGTAGGTGGGAAAATATCAATCTAAAAGAAATACAGTGTAAAAAAGTAATAATGACCCAGAAAAAATAACTCATATCTATTTTGTATACATTTGATATATATTTCATAGAAAATACATCTAAGAGAATAATTGAAGGAGAATTCTCCATAGATTCCTTTGTGCAATATAATAAGTGGAAAAAATTGAAAAAAAAAATGACCCAGAGAAAAAGATATTGCAACAATATTATTACTAGTAATTAGTAGATCTTTTCACTACTAATGTATTATTATTATTATTATTATTAATTAATTAATTAAATATAATGTTTATATCTTAAAAAATAAAAAAATGAATGCCCTTTCTTTAATTAAAAAAAATACAGTATAAAAAAGTATGTATAATGTTTACTCATTGGATATTTTTGGGAGCTAAAAAAGAGACAAAATAAAACAAACCTACTACTTTTTTTATATTTACTGCATCATCAAAATAATAACTGCACAAACTAACAAAACAAGAAAGCAAATAAAAAAGAAAAAAAATAGAAAAGGAAAGGTATAAAAGAAATAGATAGGAGACAAAAATATATAAAAAATAAAATGATAGTGTAAATGATATTTTTATCTAAAAAACAGTGTAAAATGTAAATTCCTCTAAAAATAAAGGAAAGTTGGGCTAACGATAATTGCAAACCCGAGCCCATTTCTGTCTTACCAACGTATATCCCATAAAGGAAAGGTCAGTAAATAAAATATAGAAGTCCTAAAAAATTAGCATTAGTCAGTAACCTGTTTTTTCCACATTTAAAACCCTGTCACTCACCACCATCTGCAGCAATCAACCAAAGATAAATGATCCATATGCTACCAGAAACAGCAGGCAGAGGAAAAACAGAGTAAGATATCTGCTGCAAATACCATTTCTAACGAGAAATGGAGGGCATTGATTGTATAAGGCAGGCATCAGTCAGGAAAGCAAGCTAAAAAAACATCATAAAGTTTCCATATTCCAGAACCTCAATGCGACTAACAAGTTACAATCCATATAGATTAGAATACCTTATTTTTATAGGCATCTCCACATTCAATAAACCCAATTAAAAGATAGCTTTGAACAACTAAATCAAGCAGCAGGTAGATGACTAGTCTTAAATTCTGTATTGCAGAGAATCCGTTTCCAATTACATGAATTTAAAGATTAATATTCATAAAAAATATGGGAGAATATTATTCATTCAGGCAGAAACCAGATAAGATGGAACAAAATTTTTCACTCACAGACACATCAAACTGTTAGTTCTTTTATTTTTAGAAAATGTATCATATGCAATAGCAAACAATGCAATTCATCAGCACCAGAATATAAAGAACAGAAACGATGAAGCTGAATTACTTCATAACAATACATTGGAAAAAGGCTACGGTAAAAGCAAGAAGATAAGGTCATGCATTCCAAATGATGCTTGATTCATATGAAACTCGAGCTGTTGATTTAATATCTGTGACACAACTTAGCATAAACAGAATCATCATACCACAACTTTTCATTCCAGGTTGAATTGTTATGTATCAAAAGAAGATAATGTGGATACAGAGTTTCCAACTCAGAGAAAAAGAAGGTGGGGATACACAGTTTGGTAATATATTTTTGTGTCAGAAGAGAGCTTGCAAGCAAAACCTAAAAGTAAGAAAGGCAAAAAGAAAAGAAAACTTTACAGCAATTTTTACATAGCATGTGTCATAAGGAAAAGAAAAATGAAAGAAAGGAGACATTCACAACCAAGATGGGAGTATAACTGCACATTACAAGATAACCAAGAGCCTCATACCATGGTTAGTTGCTCACAGTGCCTGACGCAACAATACAGCAAAGAGCTGGTTTATCCAAGTGTTTCATATCTCAGATTCCTTTCTTAGCATATTTTAGCTGACGCATCCAATAAAGCACTGAGGTGAATCCTTAGGATTCCTGTGTCACTGTCATTCTATCTACAATCCAAGCCATCAAGGATAGTAATACAAACATTTTCAAACCAAAAGCAAGACATAAATTGTTTTGCTTAGGCTGCTTAACTCCTAATTGCTACACGGTCCATCCATGAAAAACTACTCTGTACATTTCAAGCCACACAAGTAGACCTGAGCTTGAATAACTGTTCTCCCGATCTTAAATCCTGGAACTGCTGTGAATCCCACCTTCATCCGTGTTTTAGCTGGCAAGCTGCATCTTCTTGTTATATCTTCCATATAGATAACTGAAAAATCAACACCTCTTTCCACCTGAAAAATCTCAACAACAGGATCAAAAGAAAATGCCAGCTTATGAAGCGTCCATACTGAACTAGCCATGCTAACAAATGACTCATAGAATATACTCAGTGACCTCCAAGAATTCAAAACAACTTCATTTTGATCCAAATTGATGAAAATTGATGATTCCATTGTCGGGTGAATAAGCTCTTGATACTTCTTTTCGCAAAATTTTGAAAAATCACAGTTAGGATTCCTATGTAGAAGCTCAATAGGGCTGCTTGACACATGCTCTAGTAATTGCTTCAATGAACTATGGTTCTTAGCAGAGTCAGAGGTATGCCCATTACAGAGGATTTCAGTGTCTCCCTGATCCAAACCAAACCCTTTCAAATCAAAACCTCTAAACATGCCCAAACAAACATATGAGAGAAAGGCGTAGCGATTATGCCCTGTTTTTGTGTATTCAATATCAGCATGAACTGAATTCGCAGCCAAATCCAAATTCCACCGAGCTTTTCTCATCAAATCTATCAAAATCCTAGTGAATTTATGTGTTGCTCTACAAGCATCATTTAACACCGAATCGAAAACCCTAAGAGACAACAAAACATCACAAGACGACTGCAAATTTAAATTACCAGATAACCTCTTTGAGAACTTGAAATTAGACTTTTGTATGTCACCCAATTTCTTCCGTAAAGCAGAAACTTCGTTATCCTTTCGATCAATCTCTGCTTGTAAATGGTCCGAAACAGTCCCCAGAACTCTTAACTTGCTTTGATTTTCCTGTACTTGAGCTTCCAAGCACGACCCAATTGGCAAATCTGGCCCGAAGTCAGGATTCCTACAAAAATCCCAATAGAATTGCTTAAAATCAGAGAGTCTCTGAAGATGCGAAACAAGAGCCTCATCCGCTGCCTTTATGCTTTCTTGATTGAAAGGCACATGGGCAGTCTGTAGCTGCAAATACGAAGCTTCAAATGAAGAAACCGTAGCAAATATCGAAGAAATCAAAGTATGAGCCGACTGGATGTTTAAAGGCTCCGCCGACTTACTAATCGTCGATTGCCGGAATAACTGTTGAGGCTCCTTGGATGGAGTTGGAGAAGTCTGTAAATTTTGATTGAGGGGTTGGTCAGGTTTGAGAATGATAACTTTCTGGTCAGGAATGAAATCTTCAGCAGAATCGAGAAGGGAGAAACCGTCGACATCGGAGGAGGGGTCATCAGCGGCAGTTTCGTCGGCGAAAAATTCGAAAGTTTTGGTCTTGAAAGCGAGAGCGAACTTCTGGAACATTTCAGAGATCGGTGGGGCTTTGGGAGTTGTAGAGGAGCCATCCATCATTTCTGTCATCAGAAAAGAAAGAAAAAAATGAAGGAATTTGTTCTGCCCTTTCTTGATTTGGGTTGTTAATAAGAATGGAATTCAATTCCAAACTTTTGTTTTCCCCTCTTCCGATTGATTCGAGAGGAAAAGGAAAATCAAAGAAAGTGTGAGAAAAGAAAAAATTAAGAGAATTCTTGAGACGTACTACTGCTACTTTTCCTCTTCTGGGTTGTGCTTTGGAATTCTTTGAAGGAAGGTATGTTTTGGATTTTGGCTTTGCTGCGCCCTTTTTTTTTTTCTTTTATTATTATTATTATTATTACTTTTTTTTTTTTTTTCCTTCTTTTCTTTTTTCCTATTTCTAGTTTTTATTAACTCCTCGTTCCGCTGACTTTTGACATTGTGCTTAACGGTAATAAGGGAAACGGCTAGTGCACACTATGTGTTATGTGATTATATATCACTGACCAATCATTAATCAGATAATTAAATGAAATCTAAAATCTTTCCTCGGAGGTTAGAGTTCAGAACCTACTACATAACAGCAGTTAATCAATCCGTGTTAATCTCATAATTTATAAATCTAATATAGTAGTAGTTATTGCCATTTACACTGTGTTTGAAAAGCAGATGTAAAATAAGAAAAAGTAAAAAATAATAATTAAGAAATAGTTAAAAATTATTTTATTTCAAAATAAATTTCAATAATAATATTCCTGTGAATTTAAAATCAGTTTAATATCTTAATTTCCTTTTTTTGGAGCGATTAATTACTTTACCAAAATTTACATACTTAATTTGATGATATATATATATATATATATATTCATTTCAATGCCAAATTAAATTTTAGTACTTAAAGATTTTGATTTCGAATTTTTATTAGAAGTAAATTTATTAAAAAATACATATTAATTTGCTAAAATCATGAAGTACTTTCCTTGAAAAAAATGATGAATATTAGTTCAAAATCAAGAACTTTCTCATATCATATCAACATGTCTTATAAGCATTATTATTCATTAATTTTTAACATTAAAAAATATATGACTTAAATTTATATTTATTATTCAAATAAAAGATGTAATATTTTGTTAGATTATTATTTTTTCGCATTATTACTTATTAGTATAACAAGCAGTATATAATTATATGAACAATCAATGATAAAATGGCCAGGAAATACATAAATTAACTTGACAACAACTATTTTTTTTTTAAAAAAAGAAGAAGTGGGGCGGCAAAATGTTCTCAAAGCTGGTCCTAAATGAAAGAATTGACTTTTCAACTGCATAATTATTAGTGTTTTACGAGCTTCAATTTGTCTATACTTAGCGACAAAGACATTTGGATAAAAAATCACACTCGCAGCTTAAACAAATACATGGATGAACTATAATACTATATACTAAGTAAAATATCTAAATGCTAATGTGGAAGTTTTATTATGATATGACTAATATAAATCATTGTTAGGAATCTAGACACTGTACAGCACTAAAATAAGTGAAGTTTGGTGCTATTTCTTTTTCACTAATTAAATACTAGTAGCTCAAGAATTCAATTCTACTTTCCTTCAATTAATAATAATGTCGTATTATCATATTATTAGTATCACAATTAATTAGAATTAACGAGGTTAGGCAGCAAAAACAACAGGGAAAAGTTATGTTTCCACTTAAAAAGAAAAAAGAATACTATAGTGGTAGGTAATCAATTAAAGTATATCATCTTCTGTGTCATTTACTATCATTGAATTGAATTTATTTTCTATTGGGTCTTGAAAAAGACAAACTATGCTATATCTTAATCAAGTTAATTTATATGGTTATACCCACTAATTTATTCTATTTGATTTTCCCTCAGTCATATGTAACTTGGCATGCATGTCTTGTAGCTATTGCAATGCGATTTTTCTAATGGGTCCAATCATTACTATATCTACTGTTGTATTGAGTTATATATGTGCAATGCAACAAGAAAAATGTGGTTCAAAGTAGCTTTTACATATATGTTTTCTCAACTTTGCTATATTTTATTTTAAAGAATTTTATTTTGCTAACTTTATACAACTTTAAATCATGTGTGATGCTTTTAGCCGACATGTTTTTGTGGTAAGCAAGTCTTCACAAGCTCGGATCCTGGAACTCTATGCTATACCAATTCACATCATTTTATATGTTTCTTTTTTATATCGAAAATTTATCAAGCCAAAAGGAGATTATTAAGATTGGAATTTTTGATTTTCTGCATTACTAGATCAATACTCAGTCATTTAACTATTCAATGTCATATTATTTTATATGCGAGACAATGATAGTTTAAAAATATATATATTTTTTACTTTTAGAAAGCTCGAATAAATTTTAAATTTAGATGAGTAATAAATACTAATAACTTGATTTAAAAAAAAATAATGATAACCAATCATTTAATAAAAATTTCACCAGAAATTAGTTGATTAGCTATCCTATAGAATTTTCTAAAATTATATATGTGTCAAAATTATAAATAGTCTTAATGTAAATAATAACGAGCAAATGTTAATAAGGTATATTAAATATTATAGTTTTTTAAATTATAATAATAATTTTCATATCAAAAAATTTAATCAGTTAAAATAATATCGTGAATTATACAATAGTTACTTACCCTTAAAAATAATGAAACAAATAATTAGACAGTATTCGATTGTTGAATTATAATAATAGTTAACGTTTTATTAATTGGTATTGTAATTAACAAGTTGGAGATTGCATTTGTTCCAATTAGTATGAAGTGGAGTTTGAATAAACAATGCGTGTAGTGCAAAAGAGCGTGTAGAGAGTAGGTTTGAGTCATTGCAAACACCAACCAAGAAAACCCTTTAGAGGTAGGTTGGAATTTAGATTCCTTGAGATTGTAAGTTGACTTGGGACAGTCAGCCCACTTCAGAATACTGGTTTGGTGAAAAATGAAAATTAGGGCCATGATTAGGGGGTTTATTCGGCCTTGATTAGTGGGGTTTGTTTTATAAAAAAAAAGTCAAAATTTTATAATTCAAATGTATTGTACATGGAGGAACACCAGATTAGGTCTAAATTTTTACAAAATACTTAATTTAGTGCCTTATAAAAAATTTCATTTAATTAAAAACTTAAAATTATCAAATTAGCTTAATTAAAGACTTTTCTGTCGAAATTAATGGTTCCTATTTGTGAAATTAGTAAAGTTAATTTATGTGAGATCCATTTATATTTTTAAATACAAAAATTTTTAAAATTTAAAAAAATGTATATTTTAAAATGATAAAATATTAAAATTAATTTACGTGGAACTTATTTATATTTTTAAATATAAAAATTATTAAAATTTAATAAAATATATATTTTAAAATGATAAAATATTAAAATTAATTTATTTGAGACCCATTTATATTTTCGACTTATGTGATTTTGTTATCTATTTTTTGGTTCTAATTTGTATAATACATGGTTTATTTCTCTAAAATTAGTCTGGATCTATTTTTTTTTTGTCAAATTTATTATCATTTCTATCATATTAGTGGCTATCATGTCTCAAATTTGATAATGTATTACTTATCTTAAGCAAACTTCTTATGAATAATTAGATCTGCTCGTATTTGGTGTTTCTATTTTAATTTTAATATGTCATTTTAAAATATATATATATTTTTTAAGTTTTAATGATTTTTATATTTAAAAATATAAATAAGTCCCACATAAATTTACTTTATTAATTTCACAAACGGAAACCGTTAGTTTTAACGGAAATGCTCTTAATTGAGCCAATTTTATGACTTTAAAATTTTAATTGACGAAATTTTTTACAAGACACTAAATTAAACATTTTGCAATAGTTGATATCTCAAATTAGATATTCCCCCTATTATATATAGTTAGCTAAAATAAAGTCATGCAAGAAAGAAAAGGAAAGGAAAGAAGAGAAATGAGAAGGATAAATATTAATATTCTTCTTGTTTGGCAAATGAACGGAGGAGAAACGATAATTAATGAAAGGATAAGCAATAAAAGTTTAAAAATATTTTTATAACTTATGAAAATAAAAGCATATATATCTGAAAAAAATAAAATATTTTAATCTAAGCGTATTATATAGGGGAATGATAACTTTATTTTAGGATGATCAAAATTTTTATTATATAATATTATTTTTTATTTTTCAAAATATAAAAAATATAATATATTTTACAATATAAAATTTAGTTATCAGCAGTAAAAAAAATTTAATATATTTTACAATATATTTCAATAATAATAAGAAGATGAGTAAGGAGAAAAAGCATGAAAGATTTTTATAGAGTGAAACAGTGAAATATAGAATAAGACAAAATGGTCAAAAACTAACTTGCCCTCCTTTTACCCCAAATTAACTTCCCTACCCTTCCTTATTCCTCTACTGTTTTCTTCCTCTCCTTCACAAACAAAGATAATCTTGTACTCTTTCTTTAATTGTCATCCTGTTCCCCTCATCTTCAATCTATCCAAACAGGTTGTTATTAGCATTTTTGTGGAGCACTTCTAGTGCAACTTTAATTAATTATGTAACGAATCCAATTAATTAGAAAATTATATAAAAATATTCTTAAATTACTTGGAATTTCTATATATTTCTAATAAATTACTAGAAGTTTGATGTGATGTCGATATTAAAAATGTACTAACCTAACTGAGATATTTTTGTACATCTATGATCTTTTTCTTAGGGCATTCATATTAAAAAAAAAAAAAATTACTTGAAACTTGAAAGCCAAGTATTGAAAGAAAATGACCCCTGCCTTCTTCTTTCTTTTGGGAGTCAAACTGTGTTTGAAAGTGCTTAATCACCTTATCTCTGGACAGTTAGTTTTCAAGTCTAAATCACTTTATTATTTAAGTGCAAAGCCATAGCTAACAACTTGGTAATATTTTAAGAAACCCATTAATATAATTTCATTTGTTACGTAAGACAAGAGTTTTCTGTTAATTTAATCCAAGCAATCATAGTGCCCCCCTTGCTTGTCTGCACGCCAAATACCTTTCTCAGATGATATAAATTATAAAATTTACTAAAAAGAGATTAGATAGCCTTATCCCCAACAAATATCAAAATACACCCCTTAATAATTTACTTGTGTCAGCTTTAGTAAATAAATAAATATATTTAGAAGTATGAAAATTTAGCTTTAGAATTACTCAAATTAAATTAAATAAAAATTATAAATGTCTATCTGTTTTATATTAAAAATTTGTATATTTAAAAGTGAATTTTTTTTTTAGCTGCAGTAACATGTTTTATCTATTTTAAAATATTAAATAATAAAAATGATAAATATTTTTAATAATAAAGTTTTGTTTTTACAATGAATAAATAATAAGAACAAAAAACAACAACCGGCTCAGTGGGCCAGTCAATTAATAAAAAGCAAAGAGAATCACAAATGGGTACTTCCTTGGCCCAGTAGGCCTTCAAAGAACAAACAAATATAAAAAGGCCCTAACGGTTAAAGTTGGATTTGGACTGGACGTTTCCTAATAGAAAGTGAATTGCTACAGTCCACCAGTGAAACAGAATCCCAAGATAAGGACAGGTCTAAATTCGCATCTGTATTGTATATAAAGAAGTTTCCATGTGAATTTTACATAACGCTTTTGATTCATAGAAGAAGAAGAATATGAAGCCAAAGTCGAAGAATAATGGCGCCGATACTACTGAAACTGGTTGTTTTGATTTAACAAATCTCTCTCAGGCCCTCGATGTGGCGGAGGATGGATCTAAGAAGAGCAATTCCCCTTATGACTTTGGCGAGCTATCGGAGGCACTTTCCGTTGCTGAGAAAAGGGTGAAAAAATTTGATTCTAGAAAGTCGAGGATGTTGAGGGTTAGGATGAAGAAGAAGAATAATGTTATTAAACAAACTAAGGAAGAAAAGGCAAAAAGAGTTTTCAGATTGAAAGCGACGATGGATCAAACAAACAAAGCCAAGCTTTTCAGATGCGTGCTTGGGGAACTCATCGGAAATTTGCATATGGTTGAGGAGTCGGTGCAAGGTAAACAGCCGATGTATCATCGGAAGTTTCCGATTCTGAATTTGGAACGATCAATTTTGAAGATTCGGATTCTGCAGATGTAAAAATAAATTTTAATAAATATTTTCAAAGATTTTAAATTTATTTTTAAAGTTAATTATAGGTTTTTGGTGTTTTTACTTTATGATAATGACGTATCCATTTGCTATAACTTTGTCCGTCACTATCTTGTATTTCTTGTCCCACCTCAAAAGAGGCAATTGGCCCAAGCAAGTTGTGTTTAAGCCTAGAAACAAAAATACCATTAATCATGATAGACCTACTTCTTGTCTTTGCATACATGAAAATTCAGACTAGCAGGTGGAGATCTCATGATATGTCCATATTTTCCTTAATTGATTGCACCACTGGGAGTCTTGGGACTAGGAGGCAAGGCTTCTCCCTTTTGTCATCTAAAGCCCAGAGTCCTTAAAAATTGTAAATATGGGCAAGTCTTAGAGATTCTTAGCCAATCTCCGTTTGATTGTTTGGTTATGGGGTTTAGTTTAGTGGTAAGAGCAAAGTAGTTAAAGGGTGTGTTTGGAATTGCTGTTAGAGGTTGAAAAAAGGCTTTTAAAATCTTTTTAATTTAATTATTGATTTTTAATTTTTTTATAAACTATTTTTTTAAATTTATTTATAGAAAAAGTATCAATTTACCTACTTTTACTTAAATACAATTTTAAAAAAAATATATAAAAAATTTTGTTGAAAAGCACTTTTGACAAATACAATTCTAAACACGTCCGAAATGTTGGAAAGTCATAGAGATTTATTTATGCTCATATCGTGGATTATTGGATTGTAATTTATTTCTAGCTCGTATTGGATTCTAATATTTGATATAATTATTTCTTTTTCCATATTGGATTATGTTTGATATATATAATATTTGTGACATGTGATTGGCTTATATTTAATAATTATATTTAATAGACATGATAGAAATTTTTAACCTAAATACATATTTATATGAGGGTATGAAAAAGAAAATAAATCCTTGTCAACTATCTCAACGAATGAATTTTTTATTTAGGCGATGTTTAGAATGATTCAAAAAATTAGTTGATAAAAAGATTTTTTAATCAATGGAAAATTAAGTCATTTTCAAAGAAAAATAGCTTTTTCTTTTCAAAATGATAATTTATTTTTTTAAAATAAGAAGTTATTTTTTTTCAATTTTGACAAACTCATTATAATAAAATAAAATATATAAATATAATGGCAATTATCGATAATCACTAGTGCCATTAGCTGCAGACAACTGTCACTGTCACTGCTGATTATTAAATTTATTATTTTTATGTATTTTTTTTATATTTAATAATATAAATTAAAAAATTAGAAATTTTTATAAATTTAAATATGTTTATAGTTTTATAAATTCTTATTTTCATTTTTAACTAATTTTTAATATTATAACCAAATAATGGAAAATTAATTTTTTAGAAAATATAATGGAAAATTAATTTTTAGAAAATATTTTTTTCTCAAAAAATAAATTATTTTCTCTGAAAGAAATATAACCTTAGGCTAAATTTGGTTCATAAAATAGTCAATAAATAGAATAATTATTTCACGTAAAATAATTATTCTAAATTTTGGTTTAAATTTTAGACAAAAAATACCAATTTCATAAAATAGCAATTTCATAATTTTAATGAAATATATATTTCAAAAAAAATTAAAAAATTGGTATTTTTTAGATTATAAAAGAATGCATTTCTATTTTTATCCTTAATAAAAATGTTGAAAGTCCAAGCTTACCACTATTACCTTTTTCTTTTTCAAATTTTATTTTTATTTTTAAATTTTGAATCAAATAAAAATTTTATTTATTATGCATTTAAATTGTTTCTTAAATAAAATTTAATAAAATTATATTTAATTTTAATATTAACATTGAAATTAATATATAAAGATATTATGGTCATTTATATAAAACATAATAATTATTCTATGCTATGAACTAAATTATAAAATTAAAATAATTATTTTATTTTTCAATAATAATAATTTTTTATGTATTATATTTTGCGAATAAGATATAGTCTTAGTTGTATCGGAGTAGGAGTGATTTTTGGGCTGAAAAGCTCCTAGAAAAACATATCTCGCGTGAGGATTTTCCAGGCATAACAATTTGATAGGGGTTATTAAAATGGATAATAGAAATTAATAAATTTTTGTTATCAGTTTATTATAAATTATTTAACTTTAAAAACGAAATGAAATCAATTTAAATTTGATAAATTTTAAAGTTGAATTTATTAAATATTTTTAGTAACATTGTTATCACTTTTAATAATTATTAATTATACTATTATGTTAAAATTAGTAGTGACCATAATAATAGTAAAAAAAAAATATTAATTTTTAAAAAAATATAGAAATTTTTATTTTTATTTTAAAATAAAAATGAATTATTATTTGTGAATGGATGGAGTATTTTTTTAATATAGAATATTTATTTTTCACCTGTATGTGAAGTATATTTATATATATAAATTTAGAAAATAATTACTGCATACAATAAGGTACTGTACGTAGTGTTTTTATTAGAAAAGATAATAGAATTATCCATTAAAAATGTGAAGCAAAACTCTCATCTCCTTATCCTATTATCACGCGTGAGAAGACATGGCTAGACTGAGCCTACATTGGTCAACCACGTAATAAAAGAAGACGTTTGGGTGGTGGCACACTGTGGCGAGTGAGGCCTAATGGGGAGGGGCGGAGAGGAGGTGCAGGTGATGGCCTGGGGGTGTGCGGATGTGGGCAATGGGCTGCCCACTACTACCGTGTACAACAGAGCTGTCCTACGTACACACAGTCACAGCTGCTGTCCTGATACTGTTTTTCTAATTTGTACGGTTCTGCTTCTGCATCTCCAATTTTTATTCTTTTTCTTAATAAAATATATACGAAAATCATCTAATCCCACGCTTCCATTGTTTTCTTTACTTAAAAAAATAATGATAATAATTTTCTTATATGGAATCCACATTGACCTAGAAGAAATTTTGCTAGTGAACACAACAACACAAAGGTATTAATAAAATGGTTAAATTTTCATCACCTAAACTACTGTTGCAATGGTGAAAAGAGAGGAAAAAAGAAAAAGAATCCAAATTGAAAACTGGGTTTTGATGGATTGCAAAGATATTTCGTTTACCTAATTTCTTTCTTCTTTTCACGGTCCTGGTTTGACATCTTGAGCTGAACAATGCGGTTTGAATCATTCCATTTTTATGAAGCAACCTTTAATAATTGTACTCTCTCTCTCTGTTTCTCGCACAAAATTTCAATGGATCACGATGTTTCATGCCCTACGCAACCTGGGGAAATTTTCTATAAAATCCATATATATAATTGATTTGTTGATTGCTTCAGCTGGGGAAATTAGGGAAACCACTAGTCTTATTAATTCTGGTATACATAGTTATACAAAAACTTGGACTTAT
Source organism: Reutealis trisperma (assembly GCA_947687605.1). Taxonomy (NCBI): domain Eukaryota; kingdom Viridiplantae; phylum Streptophyta; class Magnoliopsida; order Malpighiales; family Euphorbiaceae; genus Reutealis; species Reutealis trisperma. Next base: position 1,559,632 of record CANTUT010000033.1, on the reverse strand, counting down.
CCTTTGAAAATTTGTTTTATTAACTAAAAATTATATAAAAATGGCCACTTTTGAAGACCCAAGGCCACTTGCTTGCCCTTTTACCGTTTTCCACCGAGAACTGAGAAAAGTCGCTGTTTCAAGTCTTGTCATTTAGCACTTAGCACAGGCATTTACAAAGAAGCAAATAGTTAGAGGTTTTAGGGTTTTGGGGGGATGGGCTCTTAGTAAACAGCGATAGAAAAGGAAAGTTTATTTTGATTCGGGTTAGAGCAATATTTTATAGTTTTTCCTTTAACATGTAAAAATTTGTCTGCTTTTCTTTATTTTTTGTTTCATTTTCCAAGCTCCCTTGCTGTGTAGGGGCATAATAGTAGTCTATAGTGTACAAATACAAAACCATGACACGCATACACTCTCCAGTCCTTAATGAGTAGCCCAATCCCCCCCTCTCTCTCTCTCTCTCTCTCTCTCTCTGTTCTTTCTTTCATTGGTAACAGTAACACCACACCATTAGCATCAGTTGACAGGCGCCGTTTCTCTCTCTCTCTCCCCCCCTCCCTCTCTCTCTCTCTCTCTCTCTCTGCAATTATAGTTAAGTCCACCACTATCTTTATGAACCCTGACTAAACTCTCCCTGTCTCGCTCAGCAAAATTCAAATACGAAAACAAAACCATGGTGGGAGTTTTATTTCTTTCTGTCAATTCCCTTCTTCATTTATCTTTTTTTTTTTTTTGGTTTTTTATTTTCTACTAGAGTTTATTGAATTCTTTTTCATAATTGTATACAGCTGGTTTCTTCACATCCATTACCTCACTGGCTTCAAGTTCTTCTTAAAGAAAAGTTCTTCAACGCTTGTGTAATTCACGAAGATGCTAGAAAGAATGAAAAGAACATATTTTGCTTGGACTGTTGTATCAGTATCTGTCCTCATTGCTTGTCTCCTCACAGCTCTCACAGACTTTTACAGGTTAATTTCCCTTGAAATTCACCATCATTATTTCTACATAAGGATTGAAAGGAAATGTTCTTGATTAATTCTTTTCTGACTTCTAATTCTAGTGAAATATTGATTTCTTTTTGGATTTGTGTCACAGATAAGAAGGTATGTATATCACGATGTTATACGGTTGGGTGATGCTCAGAAATTGTTCGACTGCACCTCTGTTCAAGTAAGTAATTGAATTTCAGATGCGAACGAAAATCAAAGAAATAAATACATTTGAAGAATATTTCAATATTGCACTCTTCTTATAGTTCATTTCTTCTTACCAGTTTTGAACATGCTTTACTGTTTGTAGATTCTTTCTTTTTAACATATCGAGATATTTAGCTACAGTGGACAGAAAATCTAATACAGTTTTTGTTTAATTATCTATTTGTTAAATGTTGTATGTTTGAAAGAAAAATTAAATGGCAGAAAAGCAAAGAGTACCCATATGTTTGAATTTTTCCTTTTTTGGAATCTACTGTTCTTAATTATCGAGTCTCTCTCTCTCTTTTTCTCCAGTCTTACACCACTAACAGTGCAAAAGTGGTATTTCTAAATCCAAGGCCACAAACTAGGCAATTCAGAGGCTCCGGCAACATCTGTGGTACCTGTGACAGAAGCTTACAAGACCCTTATCTCTTCTGTTCTCTTTCCTGCAAGGTTCCTGATTGCTAACCTTTTTTATTTTTTTTTTTCAAATTCTGTTACTTGCCCATTTCACATCTCCGCTTTCCTTAAGTTAGGTCCCTCTTAATTTCCTAATTCTGTGTGCATTCTTGCAGATTGATCATATCATTAGAACAAAAGGTGTGGGTGGGCTTTCCGGTTTCCTCTTTGATTGTAAGTTCTTGTCTTTGCCTGAACCGGGTTCAGATGACGGTTTAATGACACCAGACTCAGTTCTTGAACCCGCCGCTTCAACCCGGACATCTTCTAGTTCAGGTGGGTACGGTGGGGTTGGGTGCAGGACTGTTGCGTGCACTGCAACAACAGAAATTGTGAGAAAGAAAAGGAGTAGCTTATCAGCTTGCCCGCCAATATTCCCACGGATGTCGGAAATATCGGCTGGTTTGATGAATCGAAGAAAGAAAACTCCAAATAGGGCTCCGCTCTATTGAGAGTAGCGTGGGTGGAAGGAGAGACTAGAGAGTGGTGAGGGTGAAGGAGAAGAGGGTAGAATTGGAATATTAGTGTTAATAGGAGGGTAATTTGGGGAGGAGAGGAAAAAGAAGAAGAAATAATCTGTGAATTTTGTCTAGGACTCTCTCTCTCATAGTCTCAAAATTATAGTGGTTTTGGTTCTGGCAAATCAAATTATTCAATGGCTCTTTTTTCCCTTTATTTTACAGACTTACAGTGAGTAATAGTGACAAGAGGACCCCTGTTTTGTTTTGCCTTTTGCTTCCCTGATTGACGATAAATTATTGCCATTCTTATCTTCAATTATCTCTGTACCTGTTCTAACTTTTAAATTAATACCACTATCAAACTCTTTTTTTTTTTTTTTTAGTTATTTATTTATTATGTGTACACTAATTGGTGGAAGATTTTTTTTTATTTTTTCATAATTTTTTAAATATATTAGAGAGAATTATTTCTTACTGTATATATTCATTTTTTTTTTGAAACTAAATGCTTTATTATTAGGTAAAATATAACGATACAAAATTATAATAATATTTTATTAATACTAAAAGGAAGGTTTCTAATTTTGAGTGACAAAATAAGAAATCTATAAAGGGATAAAGAAATTAAAAGAAATATACACTATAAAGAGGATAAAAAAATAAATAAATAAAAACACAAATAAAGAAAATCAAATTTATTCAAATTAAAAATAAATTTAAACATTAATTGGATAATAAAATTAAATGAGATAAAAAATAAATGAAAATCGCGGCTTAAAAAAGGAAGTTTTTAAGATTTGGGTATATTCAAATTTAGCATACAATTTATTATGGGATTGATGTATTAATACAACAGATGCTGCCTCTCTCCCTCCGCAAGTCGTTGGCTTTTTATTTCTTTTCTTCTTCCCTAGGACACAATAGAGACAAAATTAGTAGGCATACTTGTTCAATTATTTATTCATTTTCCCCTCCCAATGTCCTCTATATTTGAGAAGGGAAGCTCTTGACTCTATTATATTATAAAGTTCAATTTTATTGGGAACTTGTGACATCTTTTGTTCGATTGTATTTTTACATTTGGACAATGTATTTAAGGATTATTTTTCTTATATTAACCTCAAAATTTAAATTTTAAATAACGCAGCTAATACGTATATTGTAACTAAATGCTTAGTGTAATGGAAAATTTTTCTCCATTGTATATCAATTATCTCAAACACTCAAAATAACGGATAAAATATATATTTAATTAATATAAATTTATATACTCAATTCATGAGAAATTTTTAGATAAATTGAATCAATAATCTCATTAATAGACTAATCAATAAAAATAAAGACGTGTGAATTAAATAATTAATAATATTATTATTAATTATTTAACTGATATAATACCGTCAATTAAAATATTTTATTTGTGTTGAATTAGTTTTTGAATAAAGTACACATACAAGACCTTAAAGAGCCAGTTTTATGCAAAGAGAAGGTAAGCGCAGCACGCAACTTTTTCAGTTTTGCTTCAACTTGAAATTAGCTTTGCTTGTCTGTCTATACACGCCTGAGAATTAAAATTGTCAAAGCCAGTGGAAAAAAGGCAAGTATATAAATTAATTTGCAACTTTTCTATGATCTGCAGTGAAGCACATGCATGTAAATTGCAAAGTGTAATTCCAAATTTGTAATTATTTGGGAGACAACGTTCAACGATTATTGTCTTAATTTACATATTATTCAATGCACTCAGTTGCAAGTTCCCATCTGTATATGCGTTTTTCAGATCGAACCAGATATATGGAACAAATGGCCGTGATTAATTCAAGCACACAACATCCACCTACTCATCAATAATGGCGGAGGCTAAATTTACCAGGAATCATTGTGGTATTGTCTCCTATATCAATAATTCAATTATTTGAGACTCAGTCAAAATTAAATTAATCTATTTCTTAGAATTTTAGTCTTTTAAAAGGTTGCAATTTGTGAATTTAGCGTCCTGTTACTCCTGTTGTGGAAAAGCAAAGCCTGGTAGCTGGGCAACATCCCAAACAAAATGAGCCAAAGATGGGGCTTGAGAGAGAGAGAAAGAGAGAGAGAGGGAGAGAGAGGGGAAAAAAAAGAAGTGAAATGCAATGTGAATATGAGACTTTATGAGAAAAAGTACTTTGACAGTTACGCATCATAAAGGGTTGAGAAGACCATTTAATTTTTATTTAGATTCGAGGGACAGAGCGGGTAGACCATAAAGACTCCATATCCATAGACCAAATCTTTTGAAGGGACTTGCAAAGATGAGCGAGATTTATTTCATGCCCACCAAACATGTTCCTCCTACTACTGTTCTTCTCTTTATCCCTTGAAAAACACTAAACAAGAAATACTCTTAATGAAAATTATTTAATGAAAACAAATAATTAATAATGGGTTAGTTTTGTTTGGTGGGTAGTGAGATATTTTTTAATTTTAAAACACGCACATACACAAACCTGAGATAAAGACAAAATGTAATGGCAGGAAATTGATTAACCCTGATGCGGGTTTCTGCAAGCAGGACATGCAATTGCCTTTAGTATTGTCTATACCTGGAGCGGACACATTTTTGTACCATTCAAGAGCAAGCCCCTGCTGCCACCGTACCCACACACGTATAATATGAATTTTAAATAGTCAAAAACTATACTCAGTGCTCACCTCTCTCCCTCTTTCTGCTTGGCTTTGCTTTTCATGTATACAATAAATTTTCAAATTCTATCATGCCTTTTAATCGGTAAAAGTAAAGAATTATAGAATAGAGTTGAATAACTGAAATTTTATATATTTATTATTTATATATTAAAAATAAATATAATATATATATAATTAAAATTAAATAATAACATAAATTAAAAAAAATTCTATGATTGAGTCTCATAATGAAAGTCACTAGTTTAACTGAGTATACTATCAGAGCATTATTGGGAGAAGATCAAGCTAGTGCATGTAAATCATTAACGATACTAACACTTTGTTTGGGAACAAAATCAATGGAGAAAAGAATGTTGGGTGAAATAGAAAAAATAAAGATGAAAGAAAATTATTATTTTCTCTTTTGCTTTTTTGGAAGAGAGAAAAATAAATAAATGATAGAAAATTCAAAAGTATGTTTCCTTATTTGGAAAATAGTAGAAAATAGGGAGAAAAGCAAGTTATGATTAGTGAAATTATATATTTATCTTTTAACTTTTATGTTAGTATTTTATTTGTTGTTGATATTTATATTCAATATAATGTATTATTGAACTGAATCAAAAAGTTTATTTATTAACTTTTTTACAAAAATGAAAAATTAACTATTACAAATATTTGTATTGATATAATTATAATATTGATTTTGTTTGTACAAAAGAATATGAAAATAAATAATTAATTCTGCATCTGATATCATTTATTTTATTATTAATTATTTAAAATACTATAAATCTAGGTATAAGTTGCCAAACTCATTTTCGATTTCATTGTGAATTATAAAAAGAAAAATCTGAAATTAAATTTTCAATAATTGTTCGAAATGTCATTTAGTTATTAAATTAGAATATTAATATATTAAATATATATGATTAAAAAAAATAAAGGAATATATATATATATATATATAGTGAGATTGATGGACGGTGGACCATATATATATAGCTGGGTTAGTGGCGCTTTTCTCCACAATGAGCAGATAGGAGAGTAGGGGCAGAATAGTAACTTACAGTAAAATCTTCCATTTATCTTCAATTTTCTCCCTAATTTGGGAAGGCAAGTTTTTTGTGGACTGGAAAAAAAAATAACAATTATTTTCTTTTTCCTCTTTCTTTCCTTTGGTTTCCAAAATAATGGAAAACTCATTTTCTTCCCTGCTTTCCTTCTCCCCTTTTTATATCCTCTTTATTTTCTTCTCTCTTAATTAAAAGGTAAAACAGTGTCATGAATGTTACCTATCTATTTGAACTAATCCAAGAACTCTATTATCCAAAAAATTTAGACTGATTCGTTTGAATCATCAGAATATTTTATAATTTAAGTGAATCGATCAAGTCTACAAATTGATTCTCAATATTTCTGATTGAATTGATCAGGGTAATTCGAAGTAAAAAATATAGATATATGTAGTTATATTTTTAAATTTATATCATGGGACCACAACCACCATTCGTTGGCTGATTGTGTACATATGGTATATATTAAAAAAATCATATATATATATATAACCAGTTCTTGGCTATATGTTCAAATCTGCATTGTTTCAATTTGTAATAAACCTTGTTGGTGTTTTCGGCCTGACAAGGACGTGAAAAAAGAGATAAAAATGAAAACTTCTGACAGGGAAATCAATGTATAGCGTAGGGTAGTCATTGATAACCTCAACTGGGTCCTCTGCCTGATCCTTTGGCAGGAAAAACAATGTAACGAAACGGAGTGGAATTTTGTGATTTCCATTTCCTATCCATTAGAAATTGGGATAGGAATTTGGCAAAAAAAAAAAAAAGGTAGAGGAAGTGGAGCAGGACAAAAACTGTTCATGCACAGCACAAATATACGGTTCATTAAAACTGCATTCTCCACACATCAACTTAATTATAATATAGACATAATATTATATTCTCTTAAATGACCTCTGATTCGATCTGTAAACTGCAATTAAAAGTAGTTTGGTTGGGGATCGTCTACTCACATTTATGCCATAAATTAGAACCTTTTTTTCATGTATTGGCACAAGTAAATGCTAAGGTAGCTTCAGTTTTATCAGATAGTACAATAATTAATTAATTATGGGCTGTTTGTTGTTTCACTTTATAGTTTATATAATTATTGTTATTAATATTGGAAGTTGACGATGGAAATATTGGTGTTCGGACAGTTTTTGATGTTACGTTTTATGTTAAGTTTCTTGAATTAACAAAGATGAATTCTCTACGTTGTTCCTTAAACCATAATGTTTCTATTCAAATATTCCTTCCTTTTATAATATTAAAAAGCAAAATAAAATAAAATTATTAAGTTTGAATTCTCTTATTTGCCTTAATTGAAGATTGGATTTTTTTATATTGTATTTCATCATTTGATTTTTTATATTGCATTTCATCTGAGAGATTTCAAATTTAAATTCTAATCAAAGTTAAATTTATTAAAAATAAAATTATTTGTGATTTTCTTATTAATTCATGTAGCCATATAAAATTGCTTGTGATTTTACTGTATTGATACAATAAAATATCACAATTTTTTCTCATTTTGTAAAATATCCCTGGTTAATTTTTATGTATTTTATTTATATTTCTAACAAAGATATATAGGAGAAAAATATAAAAAAATATCATATGATATGAGCTTTTTATATTTTGCAATGTATAAAATTTATTTATTTATTTTTTGGTATAAAATGGAGTTTGTAGTTAATTAATATTGACATAATGTTTACATATTATAAATGTCGCTATTATTATATAAGTGCCATATCATTGTACACTAACTGCAGGACTATAGATTTCAAATTATATCACACTATGGACCTCATTTAATAAAAAAGAAGTCACTAATTTTAAAGTGTAAAAGAAAAAATCAAATAACATAATTTTTTTTGTATTTTTCTTGGGATATTAATTAATATGAAATTTGGGCCAAAATAATAATAATAATAATAATATGGGCATTATTAGGTACTCGGGCTACACTTTCTTTCAGTACGAGGCTTACGGGCGAGTGGAGTGGGTTCTAAAAACATCTATTGAACAAGTAGCATGTAGATGGCAAAATTGGGCTAGGCCCATTCCGCTCGGTCTAATCTATTTCTAGAAGTTCATTAACTAGAAACCATTCCGAAAAATTAGTTAGAGGCCTGCCGATTGGATACTCAAACCCTCGATTTAGTGTTATGTTAATTGGATTAATCTTTTTATAATTAAGAATTATTAAATTTTAATATTATTCTAAATACTTTTATTTCGTGGATCTTTTTTTAAATATATATTTGAAAGAAAAAAATATATTAACTCATGCACATACAGTTTTAAAAAATTTATAACTCCCCAATGCAATTAATAATTATGAATATGTGAATGTTGTATTTCGTTGGTCTTTTAGAAAATTTTTTATCTATGCATATTATATCTTATTTAAGATTCAATAACAATTTTGTAAAAATAACATTATAATTGATTTTTTATTTTAATATTTATTTAGTATATTGCAATTATAATAATTTTTATTTAATAAATACAGTCTAAGGTAGTGTTTAAAAAAATTTAAAATTAAGAGTTAAAAATTTAAGAGTTGAATTTTAAGTATTCAATAAAATAAGTGATATAATTTTTGAATAATAAAAATATTTTAAAAATTTAATCACTTATTATATTTAATATAAATTTTAAATTTAAATATTTGACTTATCATTTTAAATATTTTTTAACTTAATTTAAAATTTTGAGATGTAATTATTAAATAAATTAAAAATAATTAAGTACTAAAATTTTTAATTTTAAATAGCGAACGATGTTGCCAAACACTATTTAAGTCAATGGCATATCTATTTTTTTATTAAAGTAAAAATTTATAAATGAACTTTCTCATAACAATACATTATTTGATTTTTTTTTTTTTTGAGAAATATCTTAAAGCATATCAAAGTGAAATAAAAAAATTTAAATTCCAAGAAAATTTTCTAACGGAGCTTCAATGTCCGTTTGTCATTGGGTCTATTTGGATCAAATTAAAAAATAAAATATTTAACTGCAAAAAAAAAGCCTAATCGAGCATTAATAAAAGTTCAAGACTTTTTTTTTTTTTTTTTTGTCCAATCTTTGCCAAAATAAAAAAATATTTATTTTGCCGAATAAATAAAAAAAAAAAAAAATTAGAGAGGCCAAAAGAACCGAGAAATTAAGGTTAATCATAGTCTCACAGACGGTCAAGTTCCTAACATCACGGCCCATTGAAATTGAATGCCTTTACGAGGTTTCATTGTTTAACGCCGAGGACCCATATTGACTCATTTTCCAAGTCAAACAGTGCGAATTTGTCACTCTCAAGTCTCAAATAATTTTCCCCTTTGCCAAAATTTGAAGCACACGATAATTTTAATAATAACAAGACTGTAATTAAATTCTAGCATTTCTTGTTCTATTTCTGTTTCCATCTGTCTTTATTTGATCACCCTGTCAAGGGTTCACCGATCTCTTCTTTCACTCTGTGTTGGATGGTAACTTCTATTTTCATAAATTGAACTATCTTTTCTGATTCGAAAATCATGAGCACCGGATATCTCCTCAACATTCAACCCTCGGAACTCAAATTCCCTTGTAAGTTTCCCCAACTTCTCTCCTTTTTCCTGTTTGGTTTCCAAGATAATGGACGAAAAGTAAAAAGATTCAATAGGAAAACATGTGAAATTTAGTTTTTAACATTAGCTGAGAATCACATTAAATTAGGCCGGTTGTTGATAGCCGATAAATTGTGTTTGTTCGATAGGAAATGAAGTAAAATAAGTGAAATGGAAACTGAAAGTTGAAATAATTTTTATGGAATACTGTATTTTAGATCCAAACTGTAGTTATACATTTTGGGCAACTAATAAAGCCTCATTGATCTGATTTTCTGTTTTTTTTTTTTTTTTTTCACTGATTCCCTCGCATTCGATGAAGTTGAATTGAAGAAGCAGAGTTCATGTTCTATGCAATTGACTAACAAGTCAGATAATTATGTGGCTTTTAAGGTCGGTTCTCTTTTTTTTTCATGTTTTATGATCAAGATTTGATTTCCTTATAATTATGATTGTCTAACAAGTTCAACTTGTTGAAAATTGGAATTGAGTAGGTTAAAACGACTAATCTCAAGAAATATTGCGTTCGTCCCAACACTGGCATTATTTTGCCTGGGACCACTTGCAATGTTATAGGTAAATTTTCAATAATCATTGATGGTAAAAACTCCAAATTGTTTGCTGATGGTTTTCTTGCATCTTACCTCCTTAGCTTGCAGTCACCCACTTATGATATAATTCCTGATTGTAATTTTATGATAAATTCCTTAATTGTCTTAGAGCAAAGACCATAACTTTCTTGTTTTAGTTTAATTTTTCTTTTTTAAATGTCAAATATGAATATTTGTTGATACTATGAACTGTCCTAATGATTGCTGTGCATATTTTTGTGCTATGTATTAACTTATTTTGGAATGGGTCCTGGTAGTTACAATGCAAGCCCCAAAAGAATTGCCCCCTGATATGCAATGCAAGGACAAATTCCTTTTTCAGAGTGTTGCTGCATTTGATGGTGCAACTACAAAAGATATAACTCCAGATATGGTGAGATAGCTTTTTGCTAGCTCTTCTTTTCTCTCCCATTCTCCCTTTTCTGGACTTCAGAAGACTGAGTTTCATATTCTTCTTTATGGAATTTAAGACAGTGTCAATTGGTTTTTCAGTTTAGTAAGGAGGATGGTAAGGTTGTGGAGGAGTTCAAATTGCGCGTCGTATACATTCCTGCCAATCCTCCATCACCTGTCCCAGAAGAATCTGAAGAAGGATCATCCCCAAGGGCATCTGTGCTTGAAAATGGCTGTCATGATGCTTCTTTACTTGAAGCTGTAAGTATTGCTTCTTGTTTCGGTATGTAAAGATAGCCATATTGGTGCAGGAGGTCTAGCATAGCCATTGTTAACATCATTTGATAATGTTCAGATATCAATATCTTTAGAGGAGCCTAAAGAGAAATCTTCTGAGGTAAATTGTCTTTTTGCTTATTTGTATGAAAGTTGGTCACTTGATCACTTTGTATTTTTCATTCTAATATTTCTGTGTGGTTCAAGTTTTTCAATGGTTTCAATATTTGTGAGTCAGCATTTGGTCCAGATCTTCCGAGAGAATTTGAAATTTTGTAGGCTTTACCTTGGCCTAGATCTTCCGAGAGAATTTGAAATTTTGTAGGCTTTACCTTTTTTGATATGTTTCACTCTGTAGTCATTGGATAGATCTCTACTGATTCAATACTTTGCAAAATTTAACAGAAGGTTCTGTATTTTTTATTCATGGATGGGAAGTATTCAACACCTCTGTCTTCCCCTTTTCAAATTGTTACCGAATAGTATTCTCATGTCAGTGCTAAATTATGATTTTGCTAGGGAGACAACCTGTACAGTTCTTGATAAGCTCATGAAACTGCTGCATGAAATATAGATTCACCTTGAAAGTCAAATACAGATTTTAATGGCCAACCTTCCAAAGTACTACTATAAGTATAAACTGCAGTCTGTTGATGTCGTGAGTCCCCAGAGTGATCAGGTGTTCAGCGTTTACCTAACTGGTTCTTATAGAAACTGCTTGATAGTTTTCATTCAGTAATCATCTATTATAAGGATGCTCTGGAGAACATGTAATTGCATTGGTGGTGCTGTAACTTGAATGCACATATCTGAGATTGTGTGATCATGGAACTCAACATTGCACCAACTTGCTTGTCTAGCATGGGAGGATTATTCTTGGAAAAAGATGTTGAACTAACCTTTTCCATATTATTCTTAGTGGAAAAGGTATTTATCTATCTTCTAGGGCTTCTGGTAGGGTGTAGGCATTGTGTTTGAAATAATCAAATGTCTATCAGGACCATATGCAAATTGTGCATGCTTTTGGACTACCATGTAAAATATTGAATTCCCAAGGTACCTTTTCAAAGGTCTACCTGCAATAGAGGTCATAAATTATAAGCTTGGCGATATAATGGAATCTAATATTTACATTTTTTTATATTTGAGTCTGCATATGAAAACAAAGTTTGTTTTCCTCTTGTTATGAAAATTGAATGTTTTCTTAACTCTACGCTCATGTTACACATTGTCTCTCTTTCTCCTATTTTGCATAGCAATTTTTATGATGGATTTTTCAGGCATCGTCTACAATTTTAAAGTTAACTGAGGAGAACAATTCTGCTCTACAGCAAAATCAACAGCTACAGCAAGAACTGGTATGAACTGCTCTACAGACTTCTTTAATGGTGTTTGTTACTGTTAGAATTACTAACCCTTAGCATCATCATATGCTAATTCCTTGCAACAGGAACTGATGAGAAAGCAAGTTAGCAAAAATCGTGCTGGTGGCTTCTCCTTATTTTTTGTGTTGGTGGTTGGTCTATTAGGTATCCTGGTTGGCTTTCTTGCGAAGAGAACATAGAAACAATTGAATAACTGATACTTGTTAGATGGGTTACTAGCTTGAATTGTTAATGTTTTCCCATTGGTTTTGAAACTCTGTAGGGCCTTCTCACTTTCATTTGTAAAATTATTGGGTGATATATTATTGGCACATTTCAGCAATTAATACATTAGATGTTTGAACAGGACAATTTGTTGGTTTAAGTTGCGGTTAGACCGGCTGAAAAGCCTACTGAACTGAAGTTAAGCGTACAACGGTTTGTGTTTTTTGTTGTGTTGTAGGATGTTATTTTTCTAATTTGAGTTGAATTCTTAAGGATGATTGAACTCAAATTTGATTTTAGTTACAGTTTGTTTGAAAAACGTATCAATCAAGTTAAATTCAAAGGAGGGCCTTATATCTATCCGATATCTGAATTGAATTATTTATACATACACAAGCCAATGCATCATTCAGAAATATACAAGTAATCCGGAGAGAGAAACACCCTTTAATAAAATATGATACCACAAAGACTAGACCTGATAATAGTACATGGTTAAACGTGTATGTAATTAACTAACTAATTGTTGCCGGCGATGGGTGCAGCAATAGTGTGATCAGTTGTCGTTGCTGTTGCTGAGCTTGGATTCTTGTGTGTGTGAGCATGGTGAGGACATTCCCATTTTCCACCATGGAAATGGTGTTGGCTACGCTGTCGACTGATGAACAACCCAAACATGGTCCCAAGAACAAATGTCACTGCTGGCTTCATTCTGGTGCTTAATTTGGTAACTTTTATGTGTTTTACTCAGATAATCAAAGTATTAATCACAATTAGATATGAGCTTATTGCATGTTGGGAGGTTAATTGGAGGGATTTATATAGTCGTCTGCTTCCTTTTTCGGGTGCGTGATGACCAAGCCCCGCTGATGTTACTTGAAGGAAGCGTAACCTCCACTCCAAACTCCATCACGACCAGTCAAATCTTGTATATTTCAAACAGTTTAACTTGAGTTTTTAATTCCATGTCATTTTCAGGATTTTAAGCATATAATCTGAACGCAATTGGAGCTTAATTAGAAAAAGAAAACAATATAATAATGTACGAAAAGTTTGGGCCTTGGTGGCTGGGCCTTTCCAATTTCTTGGATGTTTCTGCTATGGATCTATGGTTTGAATTTAACTAGACAATGCAGAAGATATGTACGAGCCTTAAGACAAATGCCACACATATAGTGGCAATAAAAATCTAGTTTCAATATCTTGTTATTAGCCACAACTATACCTCCCATATAAGTAGCTAGTACTAAATTGATTTCTCAATCAAGTAAAGAATGGCTTTCAAGGCTTCTAAGGCAGCAACTCTTTTAATTCTCCTTAACCTCATAATTTTTAGCTGCGTTTCATCTTGCAGTAAGGTACCAGCATGTCTTCCAAAGCCAAAAGTACCCTCCACCTCACCTCCCCCCTCTGTCCCAAGTGCCAAATGTCCCAAGGATAGCCTAAAATTTGGGGTTTGTGGAAGCTGGTTAGGGTTGGTTCATGAGGTTGTTGGGACTAAACCAAGCAAGGAATGTTGTACCCTTATTAAAGGTATTGCGGATCTTGAAGCTGCATTGTGTTTATGTACTGCGATAAAGGCCAATGTGTTAGGAGTTACTAAGCTTCCAGTTCCTGTTGCTATTAGTTTGCTTCTTAGTGCTTGTGACAAGAAGGTTCCTCAAGGCTTTCAGTGTCCATAGAATAGAATCTCTAATTTTAAGTTCCCTGTCTCTATTGGGTATTAATTAAAGTTAATTTGGAGGTATGTTATTTCTTTTCTTTTCTTTTTTTTTTTTTTTTGGGTCGAAATAAAATGCATTACAATATGGTTGTAATAATATTACGTATTGAAATATGACTAGGAAAGTGAATTGTTGTGGAGAACTGAATGTTGATTAGTTAAGCATATCTTTTCAATAAATCTAGTTTTGTGATATGATATTCCTCAGATTTATTAAGATGGTGTTAAAAGTATATAATTGTTTTTTATAATTCTTAATTTTGTTTTATTTTTAAATCATACTTTGATAATTTACATATTAATGTAGCAAGTGGTGGATCCCTGAGAGATGGAGGTGACAGTCGCCCTCAAAATTTTTTAAAATCCTTTCATATGTATTGAATAGCTATCTAAATTTTAAAAAATTATTTTCATCTTTGAAGTTTTTTAAGAAAATTTTAATGACGCCTCCTTTCAAATTTATGAGACTAGATCCACCACTGAATGTGCTTGATTAATAAGTATTAACTTTCCTTAATTAAGTACATGTTTGGTCAAATATAAGGTGAATACAATAATTGAAAATTTAGAACATTTATATTCCATAGCTTAATTAGATACAATAGTAAACAAGCTTCATGTCATCATGCATGCCTCTGACTTGATACGACTACTATTAGATTGGCAGTCTCCTCAGTGAGCAAAGCACAAATGAAATCAGGAAGAGTATTGATGCCGCACATGGTTAGCATGGAATTTAGTCCACTGAAGAGTTGAGGTAGGTTTACTTTAATAAAATAGCAACCACAAATGCAATTTTCTAAGGCCTGATGGCTGTCAAGGCCTTTCAGGACTCCACAACAAGGTCCAGCTTCAGGTGCTTGTAGCCCAATTGGTGCACCAAGGTCCATTTGCACATCAAAGAAAGGAAATCACCTTGAATGTTTGATGGGGCAGCCAGGACCCATATTTTTTGGAATTTGGTGCTGTGATTGGGGCAAGGTTTTGATTGGTGGTGTTGGGGCTGAATCTAATTTTTTCCCCAGTTTATCATACTACATTAAACCATTTATTTCTTAATAAAATTCCTCCGAAATAAAAAGAAAATTATTTCCTAAAATATGAATTGAAATAACTCAATAATATTCTTATTTTAAAATGCTAAATTTACTTTAAAAATTTTGAAATTAACAAAATAGAATTGAGAGAGAAAAAAGTAAGGAGAAGAAATTATTAAAAATGTTATTGGATAGAATGAATTTTATTAGACGAAAAAAATTAAATAGATACATTGTTGCATTGCCACTATCTTCTAAACGCAAACAAGTTTCAGTAATTCAATCATATTATTATTTAATTAAAGAGAGAGATAAGAAATAATACTAATAATAATAATAAGAAAAAAAAAAAAAGATTTGCAGTCTCCTAATTAGCACAATTGAAATTAGGAGCGTCAATGTTGGAAGTGCTTTAGCATGGCATTTAGTCCATTGAGGAGTGTAGGACCAGGAAGGCTGGGTTTAATAAAAGGGTAACTGCAATTTCCAAGACCCCATTGTTGTCAAGGCCTTGTAGAAGCTACAGCAAGGCCCAATTTTGAGCGCAACAATGCCTAAGCGTGCACCAAAGCCCAGTTGTCTATTGAAGAAAGGAATGCATGTGGATAGTCTTTGAAGATCGATGGAGCAAGTTCGGTGCTCAGGTTTAGAAGGTGGTGGATTTGGGTTGGAATTTAGCGTGTGTTTTCTGGAGTAGGGTTTTGATCGGCAGGAGGTGTTATGTTAGGGGTTGGGCTTTGATTAGCAATTGGTGCCCGTGCTGATGCTTTTTCAGGAGTTGGAGCAGGTGGTGTTTCAGGGGCTAGAGCTTGATTGGCAGCAGGTAAAAATGTTAGGGATTAGAAGTTGGTGCTTCTGCTTCTTTAGGAGTTGGAGCTTTGATTGTCCTTGGGTGGTGCTACAGGGTTCAGGGGTTGGGCTTTGATTAGTAGCTGGTGCTGGTGTTGTTTCAGGGTTGGGGCTTTGATTATCTGTAGGTGCCCATGTAGCCCAATTATATAAAAGAGCAAACAAGACTATAATCTTAAAATAAAGGAAAATATTTCTTTATATTTTTTAGAATCCGTGAACTTTCATTTTCATTTTGCAAAATGTTTATATTTTTTTATCAATTCCATTTTGTTAATTAACGTGATATTTTTATTTTATTCAGATTAGATATGACATTATTTTCTTTATTATAATTTTTTTTTAATTTTTCGTACGCTCTTGATTTTACTTAATAATAAATTTTTATTTTTATGTGAAAATCACAACGCATAAAAGTTGAGGGATTGAGATCGAAACAATCAAACAGAAATCAAGCATAAGAATAAATCTTTTACATTTTTAACTTGGAAATTGTAGTGCACATTTTGTTTCTTCCCCAGAGATATTGAAGCATAATGACACCAGAGATGTCATTTTCAAAACCAAATATAATAATGCATGAAAGCAAAACAAATGAACAAAGAAATCAATTAATATTGCCTGATCACATTAGATATTCTAAGCGCATTGGAATCCAGCAGGAACACCCTTTCCGCAGTAATTCAAAAGAAGGCTTAAGGAGATTGGAACATTAAGATTGATGCCCAAAATGTTGGCTTTGAGGGCAGTGCAAAGGCAAACAGCAGCTTCAAGATCAGCAAGACCTTCAAGGAGAGGGCAGCATGGTTTCTTTGGTGGAGTTCCCACTACAAGATGCACCAAATCGTTTAGTAAATTAGCACATACCCCTAACTTTAGGGCATGTTTTGGGCAACTGGCTATAGCTGGTGAGGGTGGTGGGTGTTTTGGAGTCTTTGGTGGTGGAGGACATGGGACATAGTGGGTTGAGCTAACCAAAGTGAAGAAGAGAAGATTAAGAGAAAGAAAAAGAGCAATGCTTGCAATAGCCTTGGAAGCCATTTTTGGATATTATTACAAACACATCTTCCTCAAACACTAGAATATGGGTGCTTGTAGTGAATTAGGCTAGGGTTTTTATAGATGGGATTTGTAGCTTGTTAGGATCAAACATTACCATTATTGGGTCAATAGTAAATAGTTTAATAATTAAGTACTTTTTTGAAAGTCAGATATTCAAATTTTGATAACTTACATTACCATTATTGAATCCATAGTTAATAGTAAATATTTGTCAGAAGATAGAAATTCAAATTTTGATAACTTATATTACTATTATTGGATCCATAATTAATAGTTTAATAGTCAAGTGCTTATTTGAAAGTCAAAAATTCAAATTTTGATAACTTACATTATTATTATTGTGTCAATAGTTAATAGTTTAATAGTCGAGTGTTTGTCTAAAAGTTAGAGATTCAAATTTTGATAACTTCATCTCTTTTATAAAATTTTTGAAATATAAAAAGAATTAAACATTAATAAAATTTACTGGTGATTAAACATTAGGAATTAACAGAACTGTGCATGTTAGCACATTGGATCGAATCAAAACCACTATAGCTGGCGATACTGCAACTTGAGCAATAGGCCATCTTCATATATTTGGAGCCTTGTGTATTTGATTATCTTGCACCCACCACCTCTAACAATAAGACACTCCAACCTGTTATTACTTTAATCAGTTGTTGTCCCCTCTACCTCTCTTTCTCCCACTCCCATGAGATGAGCCCATTTTTTTGACTTCTTTTTTTTTAAATCTTTTATATATTTTTATTCTTTTCTATTGGTCGACTACAAATGAGTATTTGTCATTTGGGAGGGGATTAAAATATAAACAGCCACAAAATATGGCCAAAAGAAATTTATATAGGTGATGATGAAATAACTGATTATTCTTATTTTTTAAGCCATAAAATATTATTGAAATAATTGAATAAATAATCATAATTTTTTTCATTTCTAAACCCTTTCTACTTCAATCTTAATGGAATTCAAAATATCAACTCTATCTACAATTGACCTTGTTATTAATATGGAAATTTTTATTTCTAGAAAAGGATTTATGGCTTAAATTGAAGTTATGAAACAAATAGGTATCTTGTTGGTAAGTCAAAATTCAACTAAATTAAAAGCTTTTGCATAATTTACTTCTACTTTTGATAAAATTATTTATAATCAACTCACAAGAGAAATCATAAGTCTTTAGCCTACATGCCCTATGAAGTCACTTTATCACAAGATCATTATTTGAAAATGACTATTTGAGAGGGACTAACGATATCTTTGCCTCAGAGAATTGAAATAGAAATAGGAAAATTTCAATCCATTTTCATTCTAAAGAGAGTTTACACAAGCCCTTGGACCCAATTCTTTCAATCATACAAACCATTTACAAATTTTGGCCATTAGCTGTCTTCGCTCGCACGCCCATAAAAGGTGCTAAAAGAGGATTTTTCTCCATCTTAAAATGCACGCTACAAAAGGTTACATAAAGTATTTTGCTCCCCCCTCACATTCCACGGAATTAAGGTTCACTAGGGCTTCAATAGAATGATTACTCGATGATGCCCAATCCGAGTCTCACTGATGCGTCCAAGGTGTCGAAGTACCTGGATAATATTGAAATGCAGAAGGATAAGCAGATGACATTTCACTTATTATGAGTTGACATGAAAGCTATTATTATTGAACATCCTATGTTATTATTGTTGAACATCCTATGTTATCATTTAATGCTCTCAAAACAGCAGCGGCATGATGAGTTTTTGAGATTTTTGTTGTCTGGACCATTGCCCTAATGACTTGTCACTTTTGTTTGAGAACTCCATGCCAACTTGTAGGAAGCTCACTACTTCTAAGCACCACAAAGCAACATTAGCTTCACAATTCCAAGTATGCTACTAGTGACTGAATTTCCTTGATCTGAATGGGGCAGAATATTTTCACCTAATGAGTTATAAAGGAGAAAAAATGAAAAGGACTCACAGTCAATATGGCTTTTCCAGTGTTGTCAAGCTTCAATGTTGGTCCTTTGATGTCATTTTCAAGAAAAAAATGTTTCCCTTTTATTGTTTCTGTCATTGCAATATCCCTTAGTTCCTGCACATTTCAATATAATATTGAAAATAAACAACTAGTTTGCTTATGAACATAAAAGAAGGGCATTGCCATTAACACTAACATATTTGTATGCCAACTGTTTGAAACAAAGACATATATGCGCTCCTACATCAAATTTTTTTGTAGAACATATTAATCTTTATCAGCTCCAGAGGCAACACAGGAAAGCCATGCAATTCTGAGAAGCGTTCAACTTTTAAAGGAACAAAACACCTCTAGAAATTAAAGGTTGTATTGCATAGTTAAGTTCACTTACCAGGGCTTTTTCCCAAATATTTTCTGCCAGCTTCATGAAGAAAAAGATCAAAAATTAACAATAAAGTTCAAAAGTTATCAATACGTGCAAGATTAAGAATCCACAAATGGTAGCCACATCAAAATCTGCAGTACCTTCTTCTTTGGGGCTGCAATGAGCTGAGCATTTGCTTCGGCATATGCTGCCATGTCATTTATAGCGGCATTGACCTTATCTAGCGTGAGTCTTCCTCTCATGTATCTGTAGTCAGTTGAAAAGGAGTTCAATAGGGCGTTTTATGTGATGCCAGGGAAAATAAAAATGGAGTTCTATGTCAATCCATTAAGAAAACATTTAAATATGGACAGAAGTATACAGTTATCCATTACAGAGTGTTCTGTGTCATAAACTCAAGCATGTACACATATTCAATTTCAAATAATTAGCATTATCCGTGGAGAGAAACACTTGTCCATAAATCATGAAATGTAACTCGCTAGCTGATAAAGAGCCTAAAAATTCTAGCATAGGCGAGGATAAAAATTACGTTGTTGAAAAGGAATGAGAGATTAACTCACGAGGACAAGGATTCCAGCTCATTAACAGTTATATACCACAATGGTGGAGCTGTACGACCCTTTTTCTCCTAGAATTAACAAAAATAAGAATAGATATTAAAATAATTTCCTTGTCATATTGTTGCTGGACATGTGGCTGCTATTTAGTAAACAAACAGTTGGGTTTAGCCTCAAATTTTACCTGCAGCAAGCATTTAAGAGAAAGAACAATGATAATATTTTGGCAAAATAAGCAGGCATTTGCAATTTTTTCTTTTCTTCGAGTAAGTTTTTGCTCTTCACCTAGGTTTTCCAGGTTCATTAATTTACACATATGTATACACCCGAAGAAAAACAGAAACAAATTTGGGGCAGCATGCATTGACCAATACAAAACATTAATAAAGTCAATCTCAACTAATTTAGAGATAGAAATTCTGAAAAAATTTGCCATTATATTCCTTGGGTGATGCTGCTTCATCCGCATCATATTGCACATACCTTAGGCAATGGTGCAGGCTCATCTTCTACTTTCCAAGAACCAAATCCAGGTTGTAGATTAGGGGCTTCAGGCAGTGCACTGATAGAGAAAAGTAGTGCTTAACAATTGAATTACAAACATAAGTTATTCCTTCAAGGGAAAAAGAAGGAGGCTATGTAATAGGCTAGAATTCTGATACCTTCTATTTGCATCCAAATTCAATAAGGGCACTCTTTCAGGCAAATGTGAGGGAACATGAACAGACATATTCTGCAATTTCTTCTGCTGCCTCAGTGATGCATCAATGAGTTTCTGCAATGAGAATACAAAAACACAATTTAGGCAAAATTAATCAACTAAAATGAAACGGTAATTGCGTTAGATTCAAATTTCTATTGAGTCTATGCATTTCCTCTGCAAGTAAAGAGAAGCATAATCCTGACCGCCACATAAGCCTCAGTTTGACTCAACATTTTAAATCCCGGAATTATGAAACCCTAAATAACATTCTGACTTTCCCCAACTTGTGTTTGTGAACAATAAACAAATTATAATTGAGGCTCAAAGACAGGAAATGCAAAGTAAAGTTACCTTAGCTTTAGGAATAGCCCCCGTCTCCTCACGCAAGCGATCCTTGATAGCCTGTATCTGCAGCTCCATCGCCTTCAATGCTGCGTCCACTGCCGACAAATCAGTAATGCTGCTCGCTGCATACACTGCACAGATAGGAAAGAGCACATATCTGAACTACAGCTTCTAATTTTTTTGAGCGAAGAACAAAACGAATATAAAATGCGAAGAAAGCAAAATTATCAAATTCGAGTCGGCTCACTGTTTCGGCCAATAACGAGTTCTTGAAGCTCAACGATTCGAATATTAAAAGATGATATCAGAGAGTCCAGCGACGAACCAGCTTGATTCACTGGCATCACTTCTTTTTCTAAGAAGAATCCTCTGGTCTGGGGTTTTGGAGGTTTTGATTTGGGGGGAAAGAGTTTTAAATTTGATTTATTAAAATTAGTAGTATATGCACGAGATTCGTGTTTTTTTTTTTTTTTTTTTTTTTTTTAAATCGAGGTTTTTTCTTTAACGAACGACCTGTCGCTGTTATTGCGGAAAAGATACTGCAAGATTAAAGATTTCATTTAATAATATATAGGAACGACAAGTCGTATGGGGCAACAATCATGCTGGCCAGTATTTTTTTTTTTTCCTTTTCTATGTTTGTTAGATTTAATTTTTAATTTATGATTTCAATTTTAATAAATAGTCGTTGACCTATGCACTTATGAACTTTTTTTTTTAACTCTTTTTTAATTATTTTTTATTATATCACATATTATTAAATGGTTAAATAAACATAAATACTTTATAAAAGAAATAAAGCATAATCAATTACAATAAAAGTTTTTCATACCATCAAAAAGTTAATAATTAACAATAAAATTTTTATAAATTCTAAATAATTTAAACACATAATAGTTTATGTGGATTCCTTATGTTAGAGTTAAAATTTTCACATAAAAAAAATAATAAATAATATTAAGATATAATATAATATTAGATTCTCACAACTTAATAATTTAAGCTTTTTAAGTTGGATTTGATGTCTCTTACATGATATCAGAATCAGCTCTGCACTCTAATTTATATTCTTTTATTATAGCTATAACCGTGTGTGTTAATAAGATTTGGTATATGTGCATTTATTAATCTAAATCTGTAAGTGTCAAAAAAAAATGTTAGAGTTAAAAATCTCACATACAAAAATAATAAAAAATATTAAAGTTTAATATAATGTTAGGTTTTCGCTATCTAATAACTTAAGTTTTTTATATTGGATTTGAGATTTTTCACGTGTTGAAAAATGAATCTATATTAAAGAATAATAAAATGTATAAATGATTTATAAGTGAGTAGATATTACACCTAGTACAAGCTAATTGGTATTTGTATAAATGAGTTCCAATACTTACCTACCTATAAACTCACGTATATACAAGTTTATGAATTTTAATATAGTATCAAAACTTTACGCTTAAACAGACTGGATTCTGAAACCTATATTCAAGTTATCAACCGACTTGTTAATATTGGCCACAAAGTAGTGTTTAGTGTTAAACCTAATACAAACTAATTGATTTTATATAAATATGTTTTAACACTTGTCTACTTTTAAATTCACGTATGTATAAATTCATGGACTTTAATAGTAATATATATATATATATATATATATATATATATATATATATATATATATATATATATATATATATATATATATATATATATATGGGTATTGTTAAAAAATAATAATTTCTTTCGATATTTAAAGTATAAAAATGTTGTTAGAGGCTTCTAATGGCTTATGACTTTTAGAAGATGATATTAAATCGGATTCGTCTTGGTAATGTAGTTCTGAATTTTTCATAGAAATATATTGGGATTTTAAAGTTTAGTATATTTATTTATTTGTCTTTTTGAAGACTCTTTAAGTTGACATCTCATATTCAATAATATTATTTTGACTCTTGCTTGCAATTGATACAGATAGATATAATGATGCACCAAATTTTTTTGTTGCCTTCACTAAAGTGAATTAATTAATCAAACTTCGTGGAATTAATTAATTAATTAAGTATAATTCAGAATTAGGTGCTAGAAATTATCCCAAAGCTTTCAAAAGTTGTCAAAGCTTAAAATTTAAACTTACAAGGGATCGCATGAAAATTAAATTTTTAAATAAATTAAATTTATCACTTCACTCGTAAATAAATCTAATAAAAATAAAACACGATTTATTTTTATGAAAAATTTAAAGAATTACTGAATAAATCAAATGTAATGTTAAATATTTGAAAATTCGGCTAAAATTATAAAAAGTGGATCCTGTATATATTTGTGTGAACGAGCTACAGGCTTCATAAAATATGCCTGCGCGATCATTAATCCACATATCTTTTTTTTTCCCCCTACTGAAGTAGAAAATCCATTCTTCAAATTCAATATATCTTGCCGTCACCCAAACAAACAAACAAGCAAGCATTTACCGCCACAACTGCTCATATATATATATATATATATATATATATATGCGAAGATTTGCACATACCATTTCCCGTATTTTATGACAAATGTAAAATATGAGATTTATTTGCGCCAGTACAATTGTCACCATGACTGCATGTGGAGCTCTGACTGTTGACTACCAGTGACAAAGCATTTTTTGCACCATTACAAGTCACCATGACTGCATGTGTTCATCGATTTCAAATCCAAAGAATTAATAAGCAGAAAAATCAAAATTAGTCCCGATAAATGTTTGAATCCAAATCGTCGTAACAAGTATCGTCCATTTTGAGATTGCTCAGCCATTAGAATTGATATTTTCATAATTAAAAACATCAAATCTTTGCTCTACACTATATAGTGATACGCTGGCTCGACCTCAAATCTTCTACATCAAATTGTGGCTGCTATTAAGAACTTTACCGTCGGGTGAGAAAGTGGCGTTGATTCACGAACCATCTGAGACATAGGCCTTAACTGATCGGACATCATGATAAGTTAATAGTAATTTGAGGGAGGTTTGGTTGGAAATCAAGAGAGAGAGTGTGGGTATGAAATGGACGGAGGATTTGTGATTGAAATTGAGATTATTGGGCAGGCAGACGTAGATGAGGTTATTTCCATATAAAAAGTTATTTTTTAAAAATATTTATCGGAAAAAATAAAAATATAGGTGAACTTTCTAATAGAACAAAACTTGAAAAGATCATTTAATTATTTTCTAGAAAAAAAATGATTTTATTGATTTGACATTCTCTCCAACTTGCTTACGCGAAGGCAGCTTAAAGTCCGAATAAATAATATTTTACCCTTATATTTATGTTTTTATGTTTATTTCCATCAAAAGATATCATGTTGATTTCTACTTTGCCGTACGTTTTCAAGGAGTGTGGGTTATCGACCACTCTTCACCATCAAGACCTGAGAAGTCCATACATTTATTAATTAATTAATTGCATTGCATTTGCTAGGCTGCAAAAACTTCTTTCTATGGCGCACCCCGTTTTGCCAATTTTCGCTTGAAAGCCACTTGTAGGTTAAAAGTAATTTCCCAGTCAATGGCCTGTGCCCAACCGAGGCAAATCCAGGGATGGGACAATATATGCCTATTAGGAACTTTTCTAGAGAAGGACAGTCTGTTAGCCTTGGAATGTCAAGGCCCGAAAAAAGACAACAAAAATGGTTTAAATCCATTAAATAAAAGAAAGGATTCATTCCGCTCCCAAATGCCTAATTGGTTCAATTATCCATGTTTGCTCTTAACATCAATGAGCTGAAACCGTACAATTCTTGATAATCTTATAATTGTCTCAGCAAAATCTGAATAAGCTTTGATTGAGCTCTAAGCCTACGCATCTAGTAAAGATGATTGTGCAGCCAACAGAATTCAGAACGAAAGGAGCAAAGATTTTACACCCATTGCATGCATTCAACATGCGTTTCATACATTGCAACATCTTTACATAAACATGCCCGAGTCCTTCATAAACAGAAAGTACCATTGATCACAGTAACCACATAAAATTGGTTCCAGTTCTGACATAAGGCTAGCAGCTGTATCAATCCATCTTAGCTTTATTACCTAGTAAGATAGTATACAATAAGGAATATGACAACAAAGGATGCCACAAGTGTAAACATTCTCCGGCTTGATTTCGTCTCAAAAACCTTGGGAGAACATGCTCATCATCAGTTATCACAGCCATTAGACACATTTGCCATATATTACAAAGATACTAGAAAAAGAAAAGGTCATATAATCTACATACCATCTTAAACAGATCCATAGTTCCTGAAAGGACTCCCCTGGATGCGTCCATGTCATTGCCCTAGATGCAAAAAATTTCATGTCCCTGTAAGCAAAACCTTAAAAGCAGAAACAACATAAGTTTTACTATGACTGCAGCATGCATACCGTTCTGTCCAGCATGCGATTATGTGTCTCCACCTCTTCATGTATATCGCCTGACAACTACAGAAATGGAGTGCATTAACATTTGTCTGGGACTTTCATCATATAATCCATGAACAGTATTCCACTGATTCTATGTAAACATATGCATATATTTCCTTTTGCTCACATGGATTACTGAGAAGTCAGAATAATTACAAGAGTATAGGAATATTAAATCCTTCCAAACTTAGAAACTGGGGAGAGGAAAACTTTCCATTTCTGTTTCCTCTCATGTTCTCAACTACCAAAAGGAAGTATTAACAAGACAAATAAAAAGTTAAAAAGAAAAGAGTCTATTTTACTTCTTATCCATTGCACTGACACAAGCCTACTTTACTGGTTGAGATAAAACTCACTCTCTTCAGAAGATTGACTCGATCTTGCAATCCTTCCATAGTTCTTTCATTATCTTGCTCATCAATTTCATGGGAGTAAGAAGATGAGGCCCTAATGCCACCCTCCTCAATGCCATCAAAGAGAGCAGTTCTATTGGTACGAACATCTCTATACACAAAAGAAGTTAGCATAACTCCACACGGCTAGATAATACACCACCAATATTACAAGTTCAATAAATGAAAATTGATAGCCTCCAATGATATTAACGGCAAAGCAAAACTAAGAGGAAGAACAGTTAAATAGACGAAGTTCACATCCAAGATAAACACATCCATACAATTTCATATACAGCCGTATTATAGAATTATGCAGTGCTTAACCAGAAAGAAGGGTTTTTAACTTTTCCAGGAACCAAAAGAAACACACATTTACAAGTCTGACAAACCAGATATAAGAAAATGGTGATATTAAATGTCCAAGTCAGAAAGATCATTTGTTTTCAATCAAATAAGAAATGCAGGAACAGGTGATAGAATAAACTATTGACAAGTAGAAGAATTGTATCATCGATCACCGGCAAAATCAGGAGATGCACTTGAAGATTCCATGTTAATTATTTTTTAAAAAAATAATAGAATAATGGTGATGAGTTGTGACGATAAAATAATCAAATTAGGTAAATCTTTTTAATTAATATTTAATTATATTCGGTGTGTATATATTTTGAAATAATTATTTAAATGAATCTCGATACTATAATATATTTTCTATCTGTAACATTATCGGGGGCATTACTAGTGCTCCCAAGCTTCCCAAAATTAATTTTTTTACTTATATAGTTTTGATATTTTTTAAAAATATATTATATTCGCCCCCTCTAAATTTTAAAATATATTAAAAATTAATTTTAGCCCCTCAAACTTTGAATTGAAATCTAGTTTGGCCCTGCACACCACCAAATCAATTAAAAGTTATTTAGTTTATCCCTACCGTGATTAGCTGTGGCTAAGACCTAGCTAAGAGATTATACATATTAATTGCATTTCAATTAATATTCCACCACTCACTGATGACTTATTGATTATCTATCCATTAATTAAGCATTATTTATCAGACATTTAAATGACAAACAAAAACCAGTGCAGGTTTTTGAGGAGCACTCATGACAATAATAGTAATTAGTAAAGGAAAAGATTTAATTAATAATCATATGAGCCTTTAACATCAGAAGAAAAAGAAGAAGAACATATTTAACAAACCTTTTGATGTACTTTAATCAGAGGATTGGTAGTTGGTTAAACCCAGGAACTTATATATATATATAAGTTGCCATATTTATATGGGGACAATGAGAGTTAGAACCCTAGGGTTGTCACAGACCCTTTGATCAGTTCTTCATTACAATATATTAATTTGATGAAAACTTTCGCGTTATAACTATTTAAGAAAACCCTCAAAGATAAGAAAAGAGAATAATAGGTTTCGTACAAAGATAGCAAAATTGGTGTATATATATATAGAATATATATGCGTGTGTTCCAGCTAATTGTGTGAAGGAGGGTGTGTCTTTGGTGGTGAGTAATCCAGGTTGAAACCAGGATGCTTCTCTCCATGTTTATTATGAGGCACACGCCATGGAACTGAAACAAAAGACTCTTTATTTCCAATAGCACCTGATTTTTTTGCAATATTATCCTCTTCTGCTTTTGTTAGCTTCTCTTTAGCATTTTTGTTGGACTTCTTCCTCAACTTATAATGCTCGCTATTGTCATCCAGTTGATGAGTCCTTGTGATGCTTTCTTCAGCTTTATTTGATGATGAGGAAGGCTCCACCTCTGGTGCAACTGACATTTTCTTCTCATTATTCTGCAAAATTTATCCATAACAGAATATGATTAAAAGGTCTTCGCAAACTCTTTTAGTTTTCTGTGTTAATTAGACTTTGACTAAAGTTCAAACTCGTCGCTTCAAGCCTTATAGATCGAAAATTCCAGTAGCGCTAAGAATAAGATGAATATTTAACATGCCAAACAAATTATAAGAAGATTTAGTTCTTAAAGAAGATATATATACTTGCACAAACCTGATTGGTAATGTGAAATTTCTTATCATCTGCAGCAAGTCGTCTTGCATCACATGCATGTAGAGAAAGGCATAAAAGTAAAACAAGAAGAGAAGATGAAATTGACATATTAAGAAAGATTTAATAATGAAGCAAATAATTCACTGAAGAGTTTCAAGATAGCAACAAAAATTTGTAGCATGAGGAGGATATAGTAGCGATGGTAGTGGGTAGCTGAGGTAGCGATAATGGTGGTATATGTAGTAAGAGCATTAAATGCAAGTATCCCAGGAGGTTACAGACTTTCTCTTTGCAGAACATGCAAATGTATGGGTGAGGAGAAGTTAAGAAAGATATGGATAGCTTCTTTTGTCCCTTTTTCTTTCAAATTTCAATCAATTGGGTCCCAATAAACACAACTCCACCACCAAGGAAAGAGAAAGAAACCACAGGTAGATATATGGCGACGGGGAGAGAAGAGGAGACCAGAGTCCAAAAGAGAGATTTTCCTTTTGAAATATTAATACATTTATGCCATAATAATAAAAACTTATAGGGGTAACATCAAGATATAATTTCATGATAATTATATATATATATATATATATATATACAATTTAGATAATAGGCTCGTATTCAAATCCTCTTCTCATATTAAAAATAATAATAATAATAAAAAAGTTATAAGAAAATATGTAAAAGTGAAACAAAATCAAGAAAGGCTTGTACATATTCATTGTTTAAACCAAGGAATAACTCCATTCCATGTCTTGGTACTAAACTTTCACCACTTGCATAGTTTATGCTTCCTTGTTTCTTGCCCTTGCTTACTTTTTACCTTGAAAATCTTAATTAACTTCATTTTTTTTTATCATGATATATTATATTATTGTACCTACACGGTATTAGTTATTAGTAATAAAAAGTAGAAAGCCTTTTTTGCAACATTTGTATATATTTATTATTTTATCTAAAATTAAATAATAATAATAATACAAAAGGAGAAGTGGACGCCAAACAGACATCCATAAAAATGTTTGAGGTATTATTATTTTATAATAAATTAAATGTGTATAAGTTTTTGTGATTTTTATTAAATTAAAAAATAAAAAATAAAATGGCTGTTATTTCACTAACCCTACGAATACAAGTGGGAATGATAGCTGTTTATCGGGGGAATGAGAACTTCTTTTCTTGAAATTTGGTAATTAATTCCGCGAATTATAAGGCTTAGCTCAATGTGCCTTTGATCCATGTTCTTCGAAATCTTTGGTGAACACTAGTTCCATTCCATATATATCAGCGTTCTCTCAACTTATATTCATCATCAATCTATTTAAATCACTCGTCATTTAAGATAAATTTAAATTTAAATTACTTAATTATTTTAATTAAATAAATAACTATTTAAATGAATCCTGATAAGGAATAAAATATGTTGAACCAAGCCCAAACCCAATAATTGATATAAAGTTAGATAGGTTAAGTTTAAAGAGAAAGTAATATATCTCCTTATTGTATATTAAATTCAAGAAAAACTAGTAAAGACATTATATTGTAAATCGAATTGAAAATATATTCTTTATCCGAACAAGGCAAAGAGATACTTTACAAATATCTCAATTGTAAAGTTTAAAATGCAGATTAAATCACATTGTAATCTAACTACACTCAATAAAATTTTCTGAGAAAATCAACTTATTCCATTCAATTTCGCTCTATTTATTCTACTTAAATTAATCCAATTTTATTTAATTTATCTAAGTAATTTTTGTTTAATTGAAATTAGCTCGATCAAATCCTAATAAAAATTTTAATTTTTTTAGATCATATTCAAATGTAATCAAATTTTTAAATACTAAAAAAAATTTAGGAATTCAAAAACCATGTTTGGCATAATAAAGTTAATAAAAAATTGAAGTTGAAGTTGAAATTGAAAACCAAAATGAATTATTTAGGTTTCAGAATTCTGAAAATGGCCATTTTAAATAAAAAAAAAATGACCAATATGATTAATTAAAATTTTTCCCAAGTATTTTAACCGTGTTAATGATAATGAGAAACATATGAAACAAGCGAAATGGACTAATAGTGATGATTATTGCGTGACAGCCATATGAAGAGCCAGACACAAATGGACCCTACAAGTGGTGCAGAGGCAGGGAAAAAGGCAAGAAGCAGGAGACAATGGCTCATGGATCGCCCCTTGTATGTTCCTTTAGCAAGGGACACCTAAGATTGTCCTAACCGTCAATACCGGCCATATCTCACACATGGCAAAACCCATTGATACATTTGAATTGCCACGTGTACATGGGCTGTCGAAACCTATGGTGTTGGTCTTATACTCCTACTGGTCCCGAAGAAAAAAATCATCCATGGCTCATGACATTTTGCATTACTTATTTTAAATTAAAAACACAATAAGCATGGAAGAGCCTAACTTTACTGGTTTGTTTGTTTGTTTGCATGCATGTTGGATTGTTATTTAGGAAGTAGTAGTAGTTGTTTTGGAACTGTTAATGGCCTCATGTGGTTATGATCGACGGCGCGACAGGTCCGTCTTTCAAGGTTATTGGGGATTCGGACTCATCGTTCACAATCGTCCCAATTCTGTCCTTGTATTGTAAAAGACAAGCAGTTTCGGTATACGATCGCCCCGTTGTTCCCACGCCGTTGCAGCTCAATCTGCGCATCGTCGATGGCTTATGTTAGAGAAGAGCGGTCCTGTTTCATGTTGTATAAAATTACTTTGTAAAAACGACCTGTTAGGGATGGCAATGGGGCGGGGGCAGGGTACCATCCCCCATCCCCATCTCAACAAAAAATCTTCATCCTCGTCCCCATCTCACATGTGGAGATTATTTACTCTCCATCCCCATTCCTGCGGGGATTCCCATCTTCACGGTGATCCCCGTTCTCCGCTTGAAAATTTTATTTTATTTTATCTCTTTTAAATTTTATATACTTTTAAATAATGAAATATAATATATAAAAATTTAAATTTTAAATTTTAATTATGTTTAAACTGATTCTAATATATTTAAATTAAAACTTATTAGTATATGTACTATATATATTAATAAGTAATATATATATATATATATATATATATATATATATATATATATATATATATATATATATATATAAAATTCATAAATACTGAAAAATAAGAATAAATTAATGTAAAAAATATTAATAAATTCAGACATATAAAGTATGAAAAGATGAATCAATCTAATATAAAATTTTTTAAAATTATCATGATGTGAAAGAATTATAAAGAATGAGTGATAAAATTAGAAACTCTAATATATATGCATAAAGTTAATCAAGTAATATATATTTTAATATTAAGAATAATTATGTAAATATAATATCGGGTCCCTACAGGGATGGGGACGGGGATCCCCGTGGGGTGGGGAATACACTCCCCATTCCCGCCCCATCCCCACTAATAGGGAAAAAATATCCCCCATCCCCGTCCCCATGGAGATAAAAATCGGGGAATCCCCGCCCCGTTCGGGGCAAATCCCTATGGGAATAGGGATTCTCCACCCCATTGCCATCCCTACGACCTGTAGTGTCTATCCTTGCATTGTCAGCTTAATCCATCATCCTTGAATCTTAAGTATATTTTCTTTGTATGGGGTGTGATCTTTAACCTGAGTGAAATATAGACTTTGCATATCTTTGAAACTCAATACTAAGTGTTCATTAATGCTGATATAAGCACAATAATCACGGAGTTAAGGATTCAATGACATTGAAGAAAGTCTGCGTGAGACTGTGACATAATTGGAGAAGGAAGTCTGGATGTTTGTCTCGCAATCTCACTCCGTAGTTTTGTCGATTAGACTAGCTAATGGCAACGAATCAAGGCATAGTTGGATATTTCATTCATAAGAATGAAAGCGATGGATTTTGTTCCCAATATTTATACCAAACTGATAAAATTAACACGGTGAAGAAGTAGAAAAATGGCGAATTTCTATATTCCATTAATAATTCACATTCCAACTAAATCCTTACTTTTGTCCATTCTATTCATATGGCCTTCTCTGTGTCACTTGCAACATTCATCTTAAAGACAACAGCACCCATTCATTTTGCAGAGCAAAATCTAGATATCATCAGGTAAATAAAGCATAGATGATTCAAAGAACACACATTTTTCTAAAAATTAAATTATTTAGTTATTGATGTCATTTACTTTGTAAAAAAGAATTTATACATAGAATAACTGTACATGGAAGACAGGCTACGTCGCAGAATTAAGCCATGGGCAATTCACATTCCAACTAAATCCTTACTTTTGTCCATTCTATTCATATGGCCTTCTCTGTGTCACTTGCAACATTCATCTTAAAGACAACAGCACCCATTCATTTTGCAGAGCAAAATCTAGATATCATCACGTAAATAAAGCATAGATGATTCAAAGAACACACATTTTTCTAAAAATTAAATTATTTAGTTATTGATGTCATTTACTTTGTAAAAAAGAATTTATACATAGAATAACTGTACATGGAAGACAGGCTACGTCGTAGAATTAAGCCATGGGCATGATACCATAACTGTTCAAGTCATTATAAAGACGAGAAAACTATGTGGACAGCATCACAAAGAAAAGAATACAACGCATGGAAAGAATTTAAGCTACTACAGCATCTGCCACCCAAAAGTGTTCTCTCCGCTGTATGTGACGTACAGAAATCCATCTTCGTCCTTCTTGTCGTCATAGATTGTTGACATCACTGCCCCTGCAATACATCAGCTTAAATAATTACTTTATCAATGCAAGTGATTTTACACAACTACAAAACCACAGTATTCTAAACTGCTGGTACTAGCATACAAATAAACTAGATAAAAAATACTCTCCCAGCAGACTGAGCTGATTTAGTGGTTTTGAAAGATCTTAGACTACTACAGAAAATTTATGTACATATGAATGTATTTATTTGTGCATGCACACATAATAAAAGATTGTTGAAGAATATAACAAAAGAGACTGGGGAGAAATAAAGGGAAAACAGTTTTTTTTTTTTTTCCACACATAATTTGATTTGAAAAATAAAATAATGTTTTTATAGCACCCATTAGATTAATTACACATCTCACATAACATTAGATGCATTCTGAATTCACAAACTCATTAAGGTATTGAGTTTAAAAATGTCATATGACAGAATCACACAGCATAGAGAGATTGCCACCTGTTGGAGGGAGGACATTGTCCACAAATATGAAGATCGCCTTTTCTGCACTAAGTTTAATTCTCTTCCGGATTACATAGACGAACTGACCGACTGTCAGGTCAGCTGGGACTAAGTATCTGTAAAATTTCAACCAAAGCCAAATTAAAGACATCACATCAAGCATTATTAGTTTAATATCTATCATGCCCCTTAGTTGCAATGATTACTCTACCAATGATATCATTCCAACATAAACAGATGAGAATATGCCAAGAAGCACCGGTGGAAAAAGAATTGCTCTATGTTGGGTCCACAGCCCACACTCCATAAAAGTAATGCAGAACGCAGGCTGTGAGGTCAAACGGTCCATTATGCAAAGAATGGGGAAGAACAGAAATATTTTTACTATGCAGAATGAGAATATTGAATCACTGCTGCCCAACTTTCAAAAGCATACATCAATAGCATATGCAAGAGAGAGACAGAAATCAATATTCCAATGATAATTGTCATTGAGGTGACAATTATCAAAGTGAAAGTTACAATCAACAATATCATAGTGACATGCAGGGGATTGATGGAGAAAAAAAATTACAGCATGAAACAGATTCTTACTTTTTCTTGTCAATGTTCGGAATATCACTTCTTGCAGCCTTCTCTACAATCACCTAGAAAGTGCCACAGTCAAACGATAGAATCAAATTAAGAATAGAAAGGTGTAAAATGATGCTACCAGTAGAAACGAGTTAATCCATTGTATAATGCTTGCAATGAATAATCCACAAGAAAACAATTTAAGCAAAATATTAGCAGTCTTCTATGTCAATAATCAACATTTAATGGATAAAGAATAGCGCTTTGCTACAACATGAGCTACAATTGATGGTTATCTTCCCTCCAAAAAGTAAACTGTTTACCTTTATTCATCTTCTCCCTGTTCTAAACTCCGCCACAAATTTCAGCCCAAAAAATAATAAAGCTAGTGCAACCCCAAAAATACAAGACCCAGGGTGAATCTTATCAGTCAAAAAGGCTTTTGTTTGATATGCTTCTATACTGACTAGTTACAGCAGGAAATGATATCCACAGAAGAAAAGAATAAAACATTCCATTAAAGCCCCACGGAGTATGATTTCCAAAATCTACTAAATATCCACATTCGTTGCAATCCAAAGCCCAAATTACAACATTTAGGCAGTTTCTCCTCATACAAGAAAAACTTGAAACTAACACGCATTGCTTATTTATAGATTATAGTATGAATTTAGATATTGAAGCCAGTAATGCTTTCTTTATCCTACCTCGTACCTAACTTGCACTAAATTACATGAATTGATGTCCAACACAAACATCGACCTAATAAACTCCGAACCTAAGTGTAATCAACAATAATTATTCAATATGATTAATTCTCACCGGAATTCTATCTGGGTATTTCTCCCTAATTCTCACAGCCTCGGCGCGCCTATTCTCTGCAGATACAAAATAATTTACAATCAGAGATTAGAATTAAAAAAAAAAAAAAAATTTAGGGTTACTTCATAAAATATGGACTACGAATTACCCAATAACAGCTAAAGCATAATCACCGAAATCATACCATAATCATGCTGTAGCTTGAAGCTGCTCTTACTCATTTTCCTTCAAAATCCTGTATAAAATCAAAGGCCGGTTAATTTTAACACCTATATACCGATTCTGATTCTGAATCAATTTAAGGATTAAAAAAAAAAAAAGAAAATTAAGGATATGAATGAAAATTAAATAAATAGAAAAATAATAACACCAATTAATGAAGGCTTGAACATACAATTAATTACAATATTAGAAATTGAAAGCACTGACCAGATGAATTGAATTGGATGATCAGTTTATTAGAATTCAAGTTCAAACGATGAACAGATTTTGCGTGTGAACTGTGAATATTTAATAATACACCAATCAAATCTTGCCACGTTTTCCTTGGTGGAATTGAAATACATAACGTGAAAGACTGAAAGTAGTATTTAATCATAGTTTGGGCTGAAAAAAAATGGCTTTATGACTTATCGCAGACTGGGCTCAAGATGGACCAAATATGGCCTCGGCTACAAAATCCATTAAAACACCTTTTTTTTTTTATATAAAATAAAAACAGAAGTCCTCTTTATTTTTAATCATTGCTTAATAATGCTGATAACACAATCAAATGAAATTAATTTTCAACAGCCACATGGGATAAAGCCAAATATTTATTTTATTCATTGTTTTTTTTTTCAGGAGAGCTTGAAATTGTTTGAATTTAAAATTGGGTTTTATTTATCTAATATATTTTTAATCTATCTTAACCTTCTTTTGTGTTTGTTTACTTCTTTATTTATGATAATGTTAATTAACAGTATTGTATAGCCGTATACCTCCCTCATGAGACATGAACATAGACTTAGAAATGATAAGACTGCAAGAAAAAAATAAATATAAATAGATAAATTTTATGCCTTTAAATTTAGATATATATATATATATATTATAATTTTGATGTGTATATATGTTTCTTTTATATTTTTATTTATGTATTAATGTGTATGTACGTTGAAAAAAAATATTAGGAATATAAATATAATAGTTATATGGAAAAAGACAAAAGTTGTCACTTACAAAAAAATGAAAATTGATGGACAACTGACAACAAATGTTTAATTTGGGAATGCATTCATGTGTCATTTATGTCTTAATTTCCTAATTTTGTTGTTTTTTTAATGCAGTAGTGATGTAGAATTGCAAGGGTTGGTTTTCAGAAAATTTTATGCATCTTCGAGTGCATTACAATCATTGCGTGTTATTAGAATTTTTTTTTTTTTTTTTTGTATTATATAATACATTTTTAAGAATCGGAGACAGTCGTAGGTTAAAATTTAAATCTTTTGAATATTAAGAATTGACTCAATTAGCTATAAATTATTTGTTTATCATTCTAAACAATTTTATTATAAAATTAATTCCAATTCTGTTTTTTATGTCAATATTTAAAAAAATAAGTTTTAAATACACAATTTACTATGAGATTATACAATTTGATTTTTTTAATAAGAGGATTTAGTATTTATAAATATGTAACTACATTAGTTTAAAGATAACTCTCACAACTTAAATTAATATATATAAATATATGATTATTAAATTATCAGCATTAATGATAGAACCTTAATTAATAAATAATATCTCCATAAACTTTTGGCACAGGTAATAGTAGGTATTTAGCAAAATTGCTAGCTTTTTCATTTTCAACAGCTTGTCAAATCCATTATTTTTTTAATGATAGTTGTTAACTATTTTTATTTTAGTTATGTTTCTATTTTTTTTATCATAGCAAACAATTTCTACTTATTTAAATAAAACAACTAAATATATCATATTAAAAAAATATTTAAATCAAAAGATAAATATTAATATTTTATACTTAATGATAATTAAATATTTTAATATCAATAATTGATAATAATTTTATTAAATATTTAATAATAATTATCTAACAGTTAATTGTTATTACGAATAATTGAATCAAATAAAGCCTTAATATAATAAATGACTTTCATTCATTTCTTCTATACGTAATCATATCAAACCTTCAATTAATAAACAAAACCAAGATGAAGTCTTTCTTGTCAATTTTTTTTTTCAAAAAAAAAAGAAAAAGGATTGATATAGAAATGCTTTATCTTTGGTATGGTTGGGCTAGGGTATTAGGCAAATATTTGCGTTAATTTTGTGTTGCTTGAGGCGTAGGGTGTCTTGAGAAGAGAGAAAAGAACTTATTAAGACCATCCCTTTTTAACTAACAAAGAAACACAAAACGGTGGATAGAAAAATAAAAAGAGGGATATTAAAAAATTTTAAAATTTGGAATAGAAAACTCAAAGAAGAGGGAAGGCAATCAAACAAAGTGACTTTGAGTTGGGTCACTTTACACTTCATATGATAGAGAAGAGGGGAAGAGTTGTTGTTGTTTGGCTTTCACATGGGTTTGAAAGGATGAACTAAACCTTATTTTCCTGACATGTCCAAATCATAATTTCTCTAAACAATTCATTACAAACCTAAGCATGTCCCCTCCCTTCCCCTTACTTCCCACCATATACTTACCCAATATTTCAATCTTGTCTACACAATTAAACTATTCATTTATCTACTACCCATTTTGTCCTTCCTTTTATTTCTATTTTTGTCTCTGGGTAATTATATCCATTTTCCATCATCATCCATTCATTGGCATTTGGCAAGTGTAAAGAGACATTATATTTACTATGCTTTGTTAGCAAATTTAGAGCAAACCCATCTTCTATCTAAGACATGTAATGAGAAAAAATAGAAATTTGAGAGCAACATTGAAAAGAAAACATACCATATTGTCTATTGTCTATTGAAATAAGCAATAATTTTTTCAGTATGCAAATGGCTCTATGTTATATCAACCCCATAGATGGCTAGGCTTTTTATTATATGATTTGACCGATATTATCACCATTGTCTATATACATGCTATAGTTTGCTTCTTGCATCTCACTTGGCATAAAAACTCTCTAGCTAGGATTTTTTTCCACCGAAAGTTGGATTATTTATAGGATTTCTTTGTTATGCTACTACCAGAAATTAATATCTGCACTAGCTAAACGAAAAAAGAAAAAAAGCTAATACATAACAATCAATGTTGAGGGTCTTTTCAATAATTAAATGAAGCGAGTCGCAATTAATTTGAAATTGAAAATGGAGTTGTTTAATCGAATTTGAATGGCGTTCTCACTTTGTTGTCCTTCTCTTACATTCTTTAATGATGAGTTAGTTGTTCATTGAAGGCAAGCCGCTAAGATAAGCATTTTTTAATGCAAATGTTGAGAGGTGGATTTGTTTTCTTTTCTCATTCATGTATTTGTAAATGCGAGGGCACGATTCATCCATTCCATTTCCTCTAGGCGAATGTTCTTCTGTTTGACAAATGAGGCTTTTATTAAATTACTCTATTTCTTTAATTATTCCTTTTTCTTTTTCTTAAATACTACATTTTGTAATGTAAGACAACTATTCAATAATTGGATTACTCATTTTATGTTATAGCAACATAAGACATTATGACCTGTTTGCTTATGCAAATTTGTCACATTTTTTAGGATTTTTTTTTTTAAATTTATCATTGATGTTATTTTAATAATATTGTATTATAATCATTGATAATTATGATTATTGTCCTTATGATTTTTACCATTTATCAAATTTGATTACCACTCAATATATTATTATTATTATTATTACCATAATCGCATGAACTAAAATAAATAAAAATGTCCATGGCGTATGATTTAATTAATTTTTTTATTTTATTAACGATTGTGCGATAAGTTAGATATTTTAAATTTAAATATCCCAAATTATAAAGTGTTATCATTAATACGGTGAAAATTATTAAAAAGGAATGCTATTCTGTTGTGTAGTCTATTTCAGTCAATTTTATTTATATTGTAATAAAAAATAAATTAAAATTACAGTAGAAAAATAAATTGAATAATACTACATAATTAACACATTTATTCTAATTTATTAATCTAATTAATGTAACATTATTGTATTACAAAATATTTTATATAATATATTTAAAAAAAATGATAAATAAGATAATACAATGTTAATTTGATTAAGAAATTAATATAAAAATATTAATTTGTATAATATTTTTCAAA
The DNA here is from genome assembly GCA_947687605.1 of Reutealis trisperma. NCBI lineage: Eukaryota > Viridiplantae > Streptophyta > Magnoliopsida > Malpighiales > Euphorbiaceae > Reutealis > Reutealis trisperma. The sequence continues at coordinate 1,520,940 of CANTUT010000033.1, read as the reverse complement.
TAAATTTGGCACAATAAATGAAAAATGAAAAATAGTGAATATCTTATAATAAATTAAAATTACCGAGACAACCATGGATCAATATTCCTGAATTGACAGGTCCTGCTGTTAATTGATATATTTTTTATTTTTACTTTTACTTTCTACCGTCACTAGATAGAGACAGTACATCCAACGAACCCAAAGCCATTGGTCAAGAAGACATGAACTTGGCTCTTTGGACCAAATGTGTTTTTTCTATACTACATTTTTTTATTTATACAAAATATAAACTGTAGATCACAGCCATACACTTTTAACTCAAATATCTGAACCGTTGAATCTGTCTCGATATTTTCAAAACTCCCAAAAGCCTCACTCATTATCTCAGGTCGCCAGATTCAGTTTCGAAATCCAGGCTTGCAGAACTTGCTACTATGAGATTACTATAATACCCTACCCTTGCCAATTCATTTGAAGAAGAAACGGATTGGAATATGTGAAAATGGAGGGGTTAATAAGAAATATGAAAAAAATTACAAAAACAAACTGAGACAGATCACCTTTTCTCTGTCTCGTTGGTCTCTGTAAAAGAAAATAATTAACAATGGAGTACCGAAAATGGGAAGCCCACGTGCTTTTGGGGAGCGTACCAAATACTACTGCTACTAAAGCTTTGATGTGGAAAAGGAAAGAGAAAAGAGAAATCAACACGGTAAAAGATTTTTCTAGTGAATAAATGTGATTAATAATGAGTACGAATTTATCGGTTGAAAATATTACATTCAAAATTAAAAAACGAAATTAAGATATTCAAACACTTTTTATTCTTTATTTTAAGAGTAATTTATTATTTTAACAACACTTTATTTCAATTTTTTACTCATAAATTTAGGTAAAAAAGGATAATTTTTTTAATTTAATTATGCATTCACTTTTATATTGGGAAATTTAATATATATAATGAAAGTCATAGAAAGATGATAGTTATCGTATAGTATTATTTAATATGAGTTAATTAAATTAAGTAAAATTTATTGGAAAATAAATTTTTTTGACTTGTTTTGTAGTGATTATCGAATTTTTTTTAAAAGTAAAATATCTACTTCTTGAATTTAGAAGGAGTACATTTCTTTGTGAAAGTTAAGGAAGCTAGATTTACTTAGTTGTATGGTTGTTCAAATGGTCAATTCGATTTAAAATTGAACCGAATTGAAAAACCAAAAAATCAAAGTTATATTTTATAATAATCGGACTAGAAAAATTTATTATGGGAGTTAAGGAAGTTGGACTTATTTAGTTGAAATAGATATAAATTGACATTTTTATTTTCTATTAAATATAATTGAATAAATAGAGTAAGATATTATTGTCTTTTTTTTATTAAGTCACACAAAAAAAAATCTACTTCTTGTAAAAATTTATGCAAATCAAACATATAATTATTTTTCAGAAAATTTACTTCATAAAAAATAATTTTTCGAAAAGTCTACTTTTGAGAAAATATACCAAAGGATATGTATATGTAATTTTTTCTCATATACTTTTCTCACTTGTCTCTTGATTAAAACTTGAAATTTTTCATATATAATATTTGATGTTGGATATTCTCATATAACTTCAAATTTTTTTTTAAATAAAAGAAATATTTCATTGATAACAATTAATCAATACAACTTAAAACAAAAAAGTAAAATTAACTGTGTTTAAGAAATACATATAAATTTTATTATAACAATAAATTTTTCATTTGGATTTCATTGATTATATTGACGGAATAATTATATATAGTATCTTAGTTGTATTTGACACATTAGCAAGAAACACATTATACTCGGTAGCTATACTAAACTACAAATCAACTTTATTATCTTTAAATGAGTTTGATTTTCTAAATATCATATTCAAACTCTTTCTAACTCATATGAAAGAAGATAAACAAACTCTTATTAATGAAGACAAAACAAAAAACTTATTAAATATCATAAAATAGATAACAAAACTCATAAAATAAATGAAAAATAAATTTAAATTCATATTTAAAAAGGCACAAATTTATATATATATATATATATATATATATATATATATATATATATATATATATATATATATATATATCTTAGCCAAAACAAAAACTAAACAAAATAAAAAAAAATGAACCACTGCCTACCAAATGAAGGTCGACGATAGTTCAAATGATAAATTTTAAAAGAAACCCAGAAAATAGTTGAGAGAGAAAACTATAAACTATGAACATTAAATGTTGAAAAATACTCTAACTTCAATTTTTTTTTTATTTATTTGGCAAAAAAATTATTTAATTTTATTAAAATAAAAATTTTTTCATTATTAACAATTAATAAATATAATTTGAAACAGAAAAAATAAATTTAACTGTATTCAAAAAATTACATACAAATTTTATTTAAATATTTTTAAATATATGATTTCATTTTATTTTCATAATAAACAATAAGATTTTTAGAAAGATATTAATCATCATTCACTTGAATGTTTTCAATAGAATATTTGATATCGATAATAGATTTTTCCCCTAAAAAAACTTGCAAGAAGATTTGACTCTAAAAAAGAAAATTTTGTCTCGGACTATTTAACCTGGCCATTAATGGAATGAAATAATAAAAAAAAAAAAAAAAAAGAAAAGAAGAAGAATTAATAAAAGCTGTATTTATTCGATGAAGCAGCGAGTTATGGAAACGCGCCATCAAATAGATCGTGGGATAGGCATAGTAAAAAGAAACCCTACGGGAGAGATAGCTACGTCCGTAGACAAAAGCTAGAGAGTTAAAAAAAAAAAAAAAAAAAGTATAAATAAAAAAATATTGAAAAAAAAAAACTAGAGAGAGAAAAAGAAAGAAGAGAGAGAGAGAGGATTGAAGGGCACTTTACCACTTTTATATGTTGCACGCATCCATAGCAGGAAGCAGAAGGAAGACAGAGTACTACAAAACCAGAAGAAAGAGAAGAGTAGAGAAGAAAACCCAAACCTACCAAAGTTAACCCACACAGTCAAGAAGATAAAAAGATGGTTCCAAAATGAGATTTTTCTTTTTATTTTTATGGTGTACAAAAATTAAAGAGAGAGCTCAATAAAGAGAGAGAGTCCTGCCAAAGAAAGAAAGAAAGAAGAAGCTAAGGTGTGTGTTAAAATGGTTTTTTCCTGATAACTTCTTGCATGCATTTAACAAACTGTCTCCTCCAGAAAATCTAATTTAATTTTTCTTTTTAAAATTCTTGTCTTTTGTTCAAACTCCAAATTCCAAGCTCAGTTCTTTTTTTTTGGGTAAAAACTTTTGCGTTGGGTAGTGGGTGGTTCTTGATTTTGGAAACTGGAGAGATTTTGGGTCTTTGGTTTGTGGGTGTTTTCTTTTTTTTCTTGTTGATTTTGTTAGATGAAGGCCATGCCCCTACCCTTTGAGGATTTTCAAGGGAAGGGGGTTTTAGATTTCTCTTCTTCTTCCTCTTCTTCTCCAGATTCATTTCCTCAACTACTATCACAAAATCAACAACAACAAAAAAAGTGGCAAAACAGCAACACCAAAGAAAATTGCTGCTATGTGGGCAGTGAGCCCACGTCTGTGCTTGACGCAAGAAGAAGTCCGAGCCCTCCTACATCTTCCTCAACACTGTCTTCTTCACAAGGCGGCGGTAGTAACGGCGGTGGTGGAGGGGCCTCCACTGAAACCACCACCGGTGTGGCAGCGGCTGTTTCCGGCAATCCTTGTGCTGATGTAAGTACTGAAAAATGTGGGCAGCTGGGAATGGAGGACTGGGAGGGTGTGTTGCCTGGGTCTCCTAGTCAAGAACAGTCTATTTTGAGGCTAATTATGGGTGATGTTGAGGACCCTTCTTTGGGATTGAACAAGCTCTTGCAAGGTGGAAGTGGGTCACAGGATATGGAGTTCAATGCGGGTTTTGGGGTTGTAGATCAGGGTTTTGGCTTTGAACCTATGAATAGTACCAATTTGGCGAACAGTATTGACACTTCTTCTTCTCTCCATGGAGCTTCTTCAGAGTTTCCTCTTCTCAGCCACAATGCTAGAATTGGTACGGTATTGAGCCAAAACCCCAACCAGGTAATATCCACTTCAGCGGGCAGCCTCTTGCCGGGTATGTTTCAACATCAATCACCCCTACCAATTGAAGCTACAGAGGAAAAGCCGCAGATTTTCAATCCCCAGATGATAATCAACCAAAATCAAGCGCAGTTTAGCCAGAGTCCGGCTATGTTCTTGCCATTGTCATATGCCCAATTGCAAGAACATCATCTCTTATCACCACCGCCAACAAAGCGGCTTAATTCAGGACCCATTGGAGCCAGCTATCATCAGGTGTCAAGGCCTGAGCTATTTCTCCAGCGACAGCAAAACCATCTTCATCAAATGCTCCAACAGCAAAGACCAGCAATGATGAAGCAGAAAATTGTGACAGATGAATTGGCGTCCCAACAGCTTCAACAAACGTTGTTAAACCCAATATACCAGGCAGCAGAGCTGATAGAATCCGGCAATCCGGTTCTCGCGCAAGGGATATTGGCGCGGCTCAATCACCAGCTCTCTCTTTCGACCGGTAAGCCTCATATTAGGGCTGCTTTTTATTTCAAGGAGGCGTTGCAGTTACTTCTTCACATGAATAACGCCACCAACTCATCTAGTGTGACCCCTTGTAGTCTTATTTTCAAAATTGGTGCTTACAAGTCTTTCTCTGAGATCTCTCCTATCCTTCAATTCGCCAATTTTACTTGTAATCAAGCCCTCCTCGAGGCCTGTGAGGGTTCTGATAGAATTCATATTTTTGATTTTGATATTGGTTTTGGAGGGCAATGGGCTTCTCTGATGCAAGAGCTTGCTTTGAGGAATGGGGTCCCTTCTCTTAAAATTACTGGCTTTGCTTCTCCTTCTTCACACGATGACGTCGAGCTTGCCTTTACTCAAGAAAGTTTAAGAAACTTCGCAAGCGAAATCAATATACCATTCGAGCTTGAAATTTTGGGCCTTGAATCTTTGAATTCTGGTTCTTGGTCAATGCCTCATCGTGTATCAGATAAAGAAGTTATTGCTGTAAATCTTCCAATTGGGCCCTTCTCTAATTACCCGTCGTCTCTTCCTATGGTTCTTCGTTTTGTGAAGCAGCTCTCACCCAAAATTGTGGTCTCTTTGGACAGAGGCTCTGACCGAACTGACCTCCCATTTGCCAACCACGTAAATCATTCTATTCAATCTTATTCAAGCCTGCTTGAATCACTGGAAGCTGTGAATATGAATGTAGAAGCCCTGCAAAAGATTGAGAGGTTCTTGGTCCAACCAGCTATCGAAAAAATTGTACTGGGTCGTCATCGACACCCTGATAGGACCCCTCCATGGAAAAGTTTGTTTTTGCAATCTGGGTTCAACCCTTTACAATTCAGTAACTTTGCCGAGTCACAAGCTGAGTATTTGGTGCAGCGAACTCCAGTTAGGGGATTCCATGTCGAAAAGAGGCAATCGTCGCTAGTTCTTTGCTGGCAGCGAAAGGAGCTCATCTCAGCTTCAGCTTGGAGGTGTTGAGGAATTAGAATTAGCATTTCGGATTATTGGTTCTACCAATTGTTCATTGTTGCTGAGATTCCTCGTAACTTACTGGTTTAATTTCTGATCTTTCTGGATTTTTGTTGTCTATGGTTCTCTTATGCTCCTAGGCTTATTGTTTCCAATCAAGAAACCCAAACATTAATTTTCAGTAACTGGATCGCAGTGTACAGTTCTTGGTTTCTGTCACTTGAGATATTTTTATGGTGCTTTATTCCTGTTTAAGGTGGTGATGGTCTCTTGTAAACTCGACAGCAAGGGGAAAACTAACCTTTGAAAATTAATTAATTGTCTCTTTTGCCTATTGTTTTATGTTATTTTTTCCTCAATTGAATATGTCCGATGCGATCGATCCATGTTCAAGCTTTTCTAATATTTTAACTAAGATTTCTTTATCAGTTGCTGAGATTATGCGGTGTACCACATAATAATTTCTGCCAGCTTCCAATCATTTTGTTTGGTGTTATTAGAATCTGAATTTCTTTTCCTAGACTCGGTTTGGATTGAAATTCTCCATTCATAAAAATGTTTACCTTCTTTTTAACTCGGGACAATATGCCAATTGTCAAGCTAGTCTATGTGAAAATGCAATTTCATATGGCATGAGCTCGCAAGTCAATGGAAGTTCATATGTCTGTGGAAAAACATAGCGAGACCCCTGTGTTACATGTTTATTTTTGACACTGAACCCTTGTCCATTAGTTTAATGGCATTGAGTCCTCATCCTTATCTAACACACGTTAAGAAAGTTTGAAACACAGATGAAATAATTCAATCCTTTTACCGGTTGATTTCAGGTGAATTTTTTCTTATTGATTTGATCTTGAGTGTTGATATGGGAATTGGTTTATTTATTTATTTGTTATTTTCATACAAACTATAGATTTAATAAATGTTTTAAATGCTTCTTTATCTAATTTATTTATTATATTCTTTTTAATTTTATTCTCATTTTTCATAATTTATTTGAATTTTTGAGGAATTTTATTTTAATTTTAAATACTAAAAAAAATATTATGTATCTTGCTTTTAATAATTAGCTCACTCTCTTGTGAAATAAGGGCACAATATACTAATTAGTAGCAAAGTAAATAATGATTAGCAATAAGACTTAAGTAGTTAGTTCCAGGTTCATGGATTTTTAGCATTGGAGGTGTCAATGATAGGATGTTGGACTAAATTCTCTCTAATAGATGTATTTAATGTACATTATAGTGTTGGTCATCACCAAATGTCTGTTAAGGTTGGTGCATATTACATATTTAATTTCTTTAATTTATTAGCAAATAGGCAATTTATTTGACCTTAAATATAAAACTTGTATTATTAATTATACATTGAATCCACTAGTGTTTCATTAGTTTTTTTCTTAATTTCTTTTTTATATGGTTATGGTTGCCATGAAATCACATGGGTGATTGTATCATTGGACCTTTGCGTGATTATCTTAAACGTTTTCTTTTCTTTATTTTTTTTAGGGGCTAGAGGCTTTCCTTTTCAGCACCTTGCATGCTCTTCATTTACTCAAATTAAACTCATCAAGTATGCTTTTGTTGAACACAATCATGACATTATATAAGAGAGGGTTTTTTTGGCTCCATTATAAAAATTATACTAAAAATAGATGGCCGAAAACGTCGGCTCCATCAACAACAAAATGTTGCAATAGCTTGCCTAACAACCTTAGTTACTATTATTAAGATAAATTATTATCTCATTCCTGGTATTTAATCTAATTAATTAATTAATATTTTAATTTCGATTTCATAAATCATTCAATTTAATTTTTTTAAATTTTCATTAAAAATTAAAAAAAATATTTAATACCTAAAATATTCTCATCATCCTCGTCACAAACATCATCATCATCATACCATGAAGTCATGGACAAAAAATTAACCCAAAACCACCAGACCACAATTAAAATAATATTAAGATAGGCACTAATTAATTAATCTACATATTATTTCAAAATAAAATCACTTGACCACAATTAAAAACAATAAAGTAATATCGTTATCATGGTCAAACAGGTGGACAATAATCTTCTTGTCGATCGGCAAACCAGAGGCCACGATTAGGCCTTTGTACACCGATATAGCATCTCTGGCTCTTCGATCTAGTTTGCGATGAGCTGAAATGGTTCTTCTTTTAAGGTGTGTTACAATGGGAGGATGATGAGCTTTATGAGGAAAATAGTGGTGGCTTGGATCTAAGAAGGAGAAGGCAGTAGGGAAACCAGCGGAGAAAAGAGTGGAATCTCTTCAGGCAAGTGATGGTTCGATAGTTTCGAATTACAGGGGAATTTCAAGACTATAGATCTTGAGAGAAGATGGTATTAGGTGGCCATGGAATTAGTTTATGGTAAATATATCAAGTGATTTTCTTTTGATTTTTTAAAAATGAATTGAGGTTTCATTTGTGTTGAAAAATTTTTAAATTTTTAAATTTAATAAAATTTATGAATTTTAAATTTATGCATTATGAAATAGTGAATTTTAAATTTTTTCACTTATAAGATGAAAAATTAAAATTTTTAAAAATAAAATATCTTTGGAAGGTGAGAAATTTTTCAAAAATTATGAATTTTGACTATTTTTATATTGCCAAACCATAGAGTTAGTGTTCGTCTATGGATTTTATAAAACTTTTTATTTAAAATCTTTCGATTTGAGTGATTTTTTTTTATTTTTTTGATATTTAGAAATTGGTTTAAAATTGTGCTTAAATAATGATTATTTGGAATTTATGATTGTTTATCCGCGGGAAACTTACAAGTCAAACATTAATTTGGGTTTTGTTTATTGTACTTCTGGATTTTTTTTTATTTATTATAAATTTTAGACATTTGATGATGGCTAATGAGAAAAATTTGGGTGAGATGAAAAATTTAAGTAAAAATGAGCATTATTTTAGCTATTTTATAGACATAATTAAAATTAATAGACTAATTAATTAATTTTTAAAAAATATAGATGAATTAATTAATTATGTCAGAATTTAAGGATAAAGTAGTAATTTATTCTTATTATTAATTATTTCATCCGTTTCAAATTAATTATCGTTTTATGAGAGTGTATATATTAAGAAAGTCATTTAATTATCATAATTATAAATTAAAAAAATTAAAATATCTCTTTTTAATTTTGATACAAATAAATAAAAATAATTAATGTGAACGTTTAATAAAAAGATAAAGAGAAGATAAAGTAGGAAAAAAAATAATAAATATTTTCTTCAAATCCTTCTTAAATGACAAATATTTTGAAACAAAATAAAATTTTTATAAAGATAATTATTTTGAAATGAATAGAGTATTAACTATTTTATTGAATGTAATTATTAATTGAGATTAATAATGAGTTCATTATTATATATATATATATATATTATGGTTAGGCTTAAGATAATTGTAATTGTCAACAGTGCAAGCTGTGGTCCGATGCATAGAAAAAAGAAGTGGTCCAATTAGGAAAGCACTGGCCCTGCACCTGGATTGAAAGCATACCCATTATTAATTATTTGTTTATTTATTTATTTTCAAAAAAAAATTGTTTATTTATTTATTTCTTATTTAAATAATAAATAATGGTTTTTTTCTTTTTGCCAAACAATGATGAGTAATGGTTGTAAATATGCAATTAGGAAATATTTTTTTTAAGGAAATTATTTTATGTTTTTTCTTTTTTGAAATTTTTGGATACTGACCATATGATTTTTTGTAATTCTTAATTTGAAGAAAGTCAACAAAAATGATTGTGTGTCTGTGTTCTTGCTTTTGCTTATTATTATTATTATTATTATTATTATTGGTGTTGTTTTATTATTCCTATTGATTGCTGACTTAGATTAAGCAAATTAATTTATCTTGAGTTAAAGGAGAAAGTTAATTTATTTTTTAAAGTTAATTTATATTCAGATTAATAAAATTTAATATTTAAAATCAAAAATTATTTAAAATGTATTTAGTAAATTTAATTTTTGATATAATTTTATATTAAAAATTTAGTTAATTATATTATATTATGTTTTATTATATACTGTTTGTATTTTTTATAATAATAATAATTATAATCAATCATTTAGTTTTGTATTATAGTCATGTCAAGTGACACGTGTCTTTTCAGTAACATATGTTCATTTTGACTAAAGAAAAACTAAAGCTAAAAAACTAGAGAATTGGCAAAAAGAAAAAATACTTTTATTTGTGGTGTTAGACGTCAAACTCAATTACACTCCGATTTAACATTGCATTAAAAAAAAAAAAAAAAGCTTTTTAATAAAAATTTTATTTTTTAAATTATTTTTAAATAATAATAAATAAATTTTTTTTTAGAAAAAAATTTTAAAAAAAAATTATAAAAAATAATAAAAATCAATTAATAAAATTAAAAAAATTTTGAAAATATTTTTTTAATATCTAACAGCAACCACAAACACACTTTTAACACATAAACTTTAAAATTATTATTTCCATGGCAGCATAACTTTAAAAAAAAAAAAAAAGAAAAATTATTTATTTATTACCAAAGTGGTAACTTAACTTATTGGTAATTGCTTAATGTAAAATTAGATTCTAATTTATCCATTGACAAGGGGAAATTAAAAAAGATGTCTTTGTGCTTTTCCCCTTCTAAAAGGCAACTGAAATTGTTCGAGGAAGAAAAGGATGGATACACTTCCGATTACAAAAGTTTCTTCAATTTTTTTTATCAAATGAAATTAATTATAGGCAAGAATTTTCTTAAAATTGTATACTTAGATCTGGATTTGGTTTATTTATTAAATATAATCTTATCTATATATGCCCCTACAAGACTATTAAGCCAAGATTTTTCTTCCTCCGAGAAAAGGAAAAAAAAGTATTTATATAATTAATAACATTTATTCTTTGTGATAATTCTTTTATATGATAAAATGTATAATTAATAACATTTAAATTTGCAGTACAAGAATAAAATATTTTTTTCAATATAATTTTAACTGAATTATGAATATTATAAATTAAAATTTAAGATTTGAAAATTAAATTATTATTAACTATTATAAATTTAATTATAAATCTAGATACATAATTTTTTTTTTTTTTGTAATGTTAGAAAACGAAATTTTATCATTACTTATATTCAAATTCCTTTTAAAAGTGGCTTTACTTAATTATTTGCTACCTTAACTATTATATATATTTTTTTTTCAAAAAGGTTAATTTCACATTTATCTTTATTATTAGGAAAAAAAAAAAAAAAGAAATACTACATGATAGATATATTAGAAACAAGAGATGCTAACATGCAATATTTGGATGGAAAATAAGCATCAGTAATACGTGGAAGGCATTGATTGGGACAGAAGTAAAAGTGGGACCCAAAATGGCACAAATCCAAAGTTCCGAAAATAAGAGTGTACCGAACAACGATCCAACGATTGCGACATATTGTCTCATATGGTGCAATTGCTAGGGACAGCGACACTGAAAATGACAAGTGGATGGATACATATCTTCCTCTCTCTCTCCCTAACTGGGACCCAAAAAAAAAAAAAACAAAAAATACTATATATATATATATACATATAGCACAATGGATGGTCACAATCTTAGATGGTGCCACGTGTACGGTCAATGCAACAAATAAGAGTTGACGATTGCACGTACACTTGGTTTATTGCCAACCAAAAATGTACGGCAGAAAAATGAAACTGCTTTTATGGGGCCAGCCTGCGGAGAGACAGTAAATGAACATGATCTCATCAGACACATTACACTTCTATTATGAAATGTCATGATCAACTGATCCTCACCGTTGGATCAATACTGTTTCCGGGTAACAATTGTCTGTGCCTGCTCAAGAGCCTTTTGTTTTTTTTTTTTTCCTGTTCAAATATGAGTGGTACAAAAATGTGCGATTAAATTCAATGCCTGTTATTTAATATTTATTTGTTTGAGAAGGAATAAGACCATTCATTATTCATTAATTATTACTGTTTATTCCCTCCATTCTAAAAAAAGTAACCATTAAAAAAAAATACTATTTTTAAGGTAATAATAACTTTATCATAAGTTACCAATAATATCTCTATTAACTGCATCATAAATAAGTGAATTGGCAAGTAAAAAACCACGTGATTTTTCTAGGCATTAAAAGTATAGTGTTCTCTCTCCTCCCTTTCCATGAGATAGTAACTGTTCTTAAATTTTCCTCAAGCAATGGTGTTTGGTTTTTTACTCTCCATGAAACATCCTGACTCCCTCTCTTCCTCTTTGTTTGAAAATTAAAACCAAAAAAATTCAATGGCACCATGGAGTACCCTATTTTTGAAAACTTGCAACTCCCTCTCTACTCTTGCCATCTCCTTTGAAAATTAGAAAAAAAATTCAATTATGGCGCCATGGAGTACTCTGTTTTTGAAAACTCACAACTCCCTCTCTCAATGCTATGTTATTTTTTAAAATTTAGTTATCGTGTGACTCCCTCTCTCTCTCTCTTCCCGTCAAATATGGTGCAACTTTGAAAAATTTCAATTGGCGCCATACTTTGTTTTTGAAAGCACAATATGGCACAAACATCATGTATTAAAACCCAGTCGTGTCTTTGCTTAATGGCATCAAAAACATTCTATCTATATTCGTTTATAGCATTTTGTCTATATTATTGATGGCGCAAAACAACATTGACTTGAATATTGGTATAAGCTTTGATGGAGTTGTCTCTCCCCTAAGAAGTTTCGATTTGAATTTGAATCCTTGTCCAAATCACAATCGTCAAGCATCCATTGACCAGAATATAGATCCTCCAAATTATGAGGTTCAAGCATCGATGAACCTTAATAATGATCTTCCAACTGATGAGCTTGAGTACGATGACGAGAATGAGTTAAACAACACTAGTATAATATTCTGTCCACATTTTGTGTTGTCATTGATCTTATTATTGATATTATACACAACCCTTTTCTTATTAAATTTCTTTTAAGGTTTGACTAATGAAGAAGAAATAAGACCACAAAAGAATTGGAAAAACTTCTCAAATGACAGACGACGGGAAATATATGATGCTTTACTTTCAAGGAGTATTGATGGAAGATTAATGCGAGGCACTGCCACTGTAAAGGAAGTTGCTTCATTATTTTTCGTAAGTGATAGAACTGTTCGTCGTATTTGGAAGCAAGGAAAAGAATGTTGTGAACATGGTGATGTTGTGGATGTTTCTAATAAGAAGTTGAAAAATTCTGGTCGTAAAAGAATAGAAATCGATTGCACTCGAATACTTGATATTCCCCTATCAAAACGAACAACCATGATGGATTTATCTGTTAGTCTTAATGTTGGGACTACCACTTTACACAGCCGTTTCAAGTCCGGTGAGATCAAGAGACATTCTAATAGAGTGAAGCCTTTTTTGACAGAACATAACAAGAAAGCTAGACTTAGATGGTGCATTTCAATGTTAGATTCAACAAGCATACCCAATGATCCGGTGTTTGTGCACATGCATAATATTGTCCATATAAATGAAAAATGGTTTGAAATGACAAAGAAAACTGAGAATTATTATTTGCATCCACTTGAAGATGAGCCACTACGCACTTGTAAGAGCACAAATTTTATTCCTAAGATTATGTTTTTAACAGTTGTTGCTCGTCCAAGGGTAGATGAAAATGGGAATTGTATTTTTGATGGAAAAATTGGAATCTTCCCTTTGGTGACTTATGAAGTGGCTCGAAGGACAAGTATAAATCGGGTTGCAGGGACAATTGAGATGAAACCGATCACATCTATTAAGAAGGAAGTGATAAGATCAGTCATGATTGAAAAGGTTCTTCCAGTAATTCGAGCCAAGTGGCCAAGAGAAAAGGTGGGTCTTCCAATATTTATCCAACAAGATAACGCTCCCACACACATTGATCCTGGCGACCCTCTTTTTTATGAAGCTGCTAAGGAAGATAGTTTTGATATTAGATTGATTTGCCAGCCTGCAAATTCACCGGACTTGAACATCTTGGACCTTGGCTTTTGTTGTGCAATTTAGTCAATTCAGTACAAGAAGAGTCCAAAGAATGTTAATGAGCTTGTTACTTTTGTTGAAGGTGCATTTCAAGAATTTTCACCAACTTTATCAAATAGAATCTTTGTGACATTGCAATCTTGCATGATAGAGATAACGAAGGCAAGAGGATCTAATAGATACAAAGTTCCCCATCTTAAGAAAGGCACTTTGGAAAGAGAAGGATGCCTTCCATTGCAACTCAAATGCGACCCAACATTAGTGCAAGAGGTTATTAGTAGGATTAGTGAGTAGCTTGAGATAGATTTTTTTATGGCATTGATTTGCATTTAAAAAATTTGATAATTGGTGCTAGCCCGTTGTCTCTCTTTATACTCTGTTTTCATGGAATTATGACCTTCATTTGAGAAGGAATATAGAAATATTTTTGGTGCCATCCATCCCACTGTCTCTCTCCCTCTCTCTTTTCTTTTTAACATTGAATTATGACCTTCATTTGAGAAGGAAGATGAATAACTATCCTAAAGCCATGATGTTCATGATGCACGGTTTAATAATAATTTTTGCTAATGATAATAAAAAAAGACAAATTACTATCCTAAGGCCATGAAGCAAAACACCTCCATCTTCCTCACACATATGAAATATAAGGACATTTATATAAAACCCAGAATACCATGATGAAAACAATTTAAGTAGGCTACTCACAATCCTAAAGCTAGCAATTAAAGATAAAGACTACTACCCAATCAAAAGCTAGGAATCCATATTTGTATCATTTCTCGAATGAAAATCTCCAGCCTCTCTTCATTGGAAAGTTCACCTTCGTCGTCTGGAATGACGTTCAAGTCGAAATCATTTGTTGCCGGTAAATTAAGATTGAAGTTCTTTTCAAACCTTTGAACTTGGTTGGTCTCATCTTGAATGGTTTGTTGCTCTTCCACGGTAGTTTTCTCCATTACCAAGGCTTGCTTATCTTTCATGGTATACTGGGCATACTAATAGGGGCGCTGGTGCTGGGAAATGGAGTTTGAAGTCACTGTGTACTGCTCTTCCGTGGTTGTTGAAAGGGAGAGCATAAGTCACTGTGTACTGGGAAATGGAATAGTTGGCCAATAAAAAAAATTTAAATTTTTAATAATAGAATTAAAAATCAGCCATATTTATCAAAAATTTAATAATAGAATTAAATTTTTACTAGGAATACGTTTCCCATTCTTGGAAAATAAAAGGGCAAATTAGTCATTTTATTATGTCTTTTTTTTATTGAATTGCTAAATGGCCACTTATTTATGACAAAAATATACTTTTATATTGACCACTTTTTTTAGAATAGAGAGAGTAATTAATAAATTATGCAATTTTAAAAATAATGGTTGAATTTAATAATTTATTCAGATGTAGAGATGTATTTAATCTAACCAATAGCTATTATCATTTATAACTAATACTAAAAAAATAAAAATTAAATTTGGTGAAAGATGTTAAATGGAAGGTTTACTTTTTGTTGTGTGTAGTTTATTTAAGTTTATTGAACTTCTATTATATTAAAAAAATTAAATTTAATAATTTAAATAAACAAAATCTAATTATTATTACACGATTATTATTTTTTTTTTAAATGTAAATGTGATCCTTATAAATAGGAATGTTTGTACTTGAGATGAAGATCATAACTCTGACATTTGATTTTCATTCTGTTGTCTTCTTCATGATATAACTAGAAATAATTATGCTCCTTTTGAATACTATATTTCGTTCTAAATTCAAGTTGGTGATGGTGTGGGGCTCTATTTTTTATCTTCTCTCTCTGTCTTTTTTTTTTTTTTTATACACTTTCTTCCTGTCTTTACTTTTATTATTTACGTTAAAGTAGAATGTTTTTCCCCCTTGCAACTTGTATTTTAGATTCTAATTTATAAACTTCGAAAAATCTTGCATGAACCAAAAAAAAAAAAAAAAAACTAATTTTTATTAATAGTTTTTAAACTATTAACCGAGTAATACTATAGTGTTTAAATTTTAATTTATAATAGCAAATTTCCTAAATTTCAATTTGTGATAGTAAATCTCATAAATTTCAATTTCAGTAATATTATGATTCATGAACTTTAAATTTAATAATAAAAAATTTTCTCCTGTCATATTCTATTAAACATTCTAATGAAATGCTGACAAGGTATTTCACGTGTAAAATAAAAAAAGAAAAGAAAAAATCAATTCATTAAATATACAAGTGGTACGCGATGTCAACAAATCTTTATAATTAATTTTTAATGATAAAAAAAATTTTATTGAAATTTTAAATCTTCTTTTTCTCTTTTTCTATTTCTATTTTCTTCATTGATCTGCAGGAGCAGTATCAGGTCGTGGCCTGGAGGTGTATAGGCCCCCAAAGCTTCCCAAAATTATTTTTTTTACTTATATATTTTTAATTTTTTTTGAAAACATACTGCCTCGGTTCCAAAATTTTAAAATATATATCTATTTGGCCCCTCCAAAATTTTATTTTTTAAAATATACATTTAACCCCTCCAAATTTTTAAAATTTTATCTATTATACATATATTTCATAATTTTTTCCTTAAAATATATATAGATAGACCTAAATTTTCTAAGATTTATTTATTATGAATGTATTATAAGTTTGTATAGAAATAAATATTTTACAATATAATAATAGTACTAAGAATTTTAAAATTTTTTAACATTAACATTATATACTTTAATTTTTTATGTCCATAATTAATTTTAGCTTCCAAACTTTGAAGTATAGTTCCGTCTCTATTGATATGAGTTTTCATGGTAAGTTAAATCATTTTTTAAAACTCTCTTAAATTTTGTAGCTGATCAAATTTATTAATTCTTCAAACCTAATGACCTGATTTTTTTTTTTTTTGATTTTATAGGTGGTATGCTACATTAACATTTTGTTAGAGTGTTTAACGAGAGATGATGTGAGGAGATTTTCTATTAGTAAAATTAAAGTTCATAGAGCTTACTATTAAAAATTGAAGTTAATGAACCATGGTGTTACTTGGTCAATATTTCAGAAATCATCAATAAAAATTGGCTCAAAAAAAAAAAAAAAAAAACCAGAACATTTGAAAAATATGACAACAATAGTTTATTATTATTATTATTATTATGCTTGTATATTCAACATTGTTTCTATGTTTAATGTGACATGTAATCATATATATATATATATTTTTATATAGTATCAATGATGCATAGCTATGTTTAGAAAAAAGGTTTAATTAAATTGGTGCAAATGAAAAATATTTTTTTTATAATTTTATTATCTAAAAAAATATATTTTTTTATAATTAGATAATGAAATTAACATAATTTTTCCTTAAAAAAAAGAATAATTAAACACGAAAAATAATAATAACATGTCATCATTAGATCATGGAATGATGAAACCACAAGTAATTATTCATTAACCAATTCATAGTTTCCACCTCTCCTTTTTTTTTTTTTCCCTCCTTTTAATTAAATATTTTATAATTGAGATATTGATCATGAGCTTTGTTATAATATGATAATTGCATATTCCTCCTGGTGGATAAGCTAAAAAATGGTGAAAAAATAATTATTATTATTAAAGAAGCATTATTAAATTTCAATAATTTTATAGAGGAAGGGAATAATATGAATTTGGACTATCGAGGATGGGCAGTAACAAAGAGAATTTCCATGGAGATAAAAAAAATCTTTTAAAGGTGTATAGTCATTGTCGGACTATATATAATGGTCTTGAAAGAGCTCCAACCTTTGCCTTCCACAAATTAAATTAAATAATATGTATATACAGAAATCGGAGAGTCCATTTAATTTGAAAGATTTTCAGAATGAATTTTAGTGAAAAATATATTTATGAATTTAATACTATATTCTAATCTATAATTTTATGGCATTGAATTTATGAGTTATTCTCATATATATATATATATATATATATATATATATATATATATATATATATTAATTCTATTTATTTTTACTTGAAATTTTAAGTGTACAAATTAATTTTTTTTTCCTTAGATATATATGTGTATCTCTCATAAAAACCAAATTCAAAGGCTCAAGCCCTTGGTTGCTGGATGGACCTGCATGCCATTGTTTCTCATCTTTAGTCATTTCAATCAATAGCTCAAAGCAGATTCTCAGAGAAAGCATCTTCTAGACATGGGAAGCGCATAAAAGTAAAACACTTTTTTTTTTTTTTTTTTTTGAAGATCTAAAAAGAATTGGAAAAGTATAATGATAATCAACTTTCCATTAAGGAATTTAGAGGCATAGCACTTTTGTCTTGAAGAAGCCTCCTCCTAGGAATGAGGGATTCAGTTAAAATTTTAATAACAAAGATTTGATAATAAACAATCGAAACCCATTTGCCAATTGCCAAAAGCAATTTTGTTTTATTCTTCAAACTTCATATATAATCAAAACTATTATCGGGTGTATAGTTTAATTTAAATACGCATTCTTTATTTAAAATATTATGAAATTAATTATATATCTTCTAAATTTGGTTGCTAAAATGAGGTTTTCTTAATAGCTAATTAGTCATAATATAATTTATTAGCATAAAATGGTAATCCTACTTATTCGAAGAAAACCCATTATTCTTTTTTTTTTATAAATATATATGCAAACAATTAATAATTTGTTAATTATGAAAAAAAAATAAATGAAATATATAATATAGTTGGTGAGCATCCAAGGCAAATAGCAAAAGAAAAGTAATAAAGAAAAGAAAAGCAAAAGACATATAATAATAATGTAGTGTATAGTATGTGAAAGGTGGATTGAGAAAAATGTTATAGCATGGGAATTGTCATGAGTCATGGGTGTGCGTGTGCAAGAAAAGTTCATGCAATCTTTTATCATCTTTCTGTATTGCTAAGTTGCTATATGTAAAATACTTTTTTTTTTTAAATAGAAGATGCTTCAATTCTCCTTGCCCACCATATCTTCTCCAAACTCTTCTTTAAGTTTCCTTCATTGTTTCTTTCTTTCTTTTTGCTCTTTCTATTTGTGTTTTAGTCAGCTTAGAAACAACGCATTCTTTACATTCCACATATTTTGTATTACAAAATTTCTTTTTGTGCGAAAACCCAAAAGCAAGCACTCATATATTTCATTATTGCTTGTCAAAAAGGACACTTATGGTGGGACCTCCAATAACAGAACAACAATCCATAATGATCTTATTGCTTTGCTCTTCACCTTCAAGACTCTCTAATATTTTGGTGGGGATTTGGCTCCACTACTTGACTTTCTCTTTTCTTTTTTTTTGCATGGATTTGTTTTGTTTGCTTGTTTCCAAGCCTTCATTTTTATTTCCCCTTTAATAAATTCTATCCTCTTCTCCTCTCTCTTATCTCCATCCCCTTTTCTTTTCTTTTTTTTTTTTTTGGTATTATTATGGTTTATCTCATCCTTATGTAGTATTATAATTTCTAAGTCAACCCAACATTCACTTCTTATGTCTTTTTCAATTTTTCCCCTTATATTTTATTGTTTTTTCTTCCAAAAATTAAAATTAAAAAAAGCAAACCTCAGTCGAGTCTTAGTTGCATCTTATTGTTTCTTTGTTATGTTATGGTCAAATTCGTGAATGCCTTATTATAACTGACGTGAGATATTTGCTTCCATCTATTTATTTATTAATTTTCAATCTTGCCACGTGTCAAAATGTTGCAAACTCATTATTACTATTATTATTATTATTACACACAAGTCCATAAGTGAAATTCCAAAAAATTGCAAACTCATTATTATTATAACTACTTTAGTTTGGAGGGGAGCCTTTAAGGTGGAGGGTAGTTGCCTTGAGAAAATAATTGGTTGATGACTGATTGCTTTGAATATTATATTAGTCCTTTCGGTTATTATGGGATAAGAGAGTGACCTTTGTTCTATTTTTTTTTATCTTATAACCTTCACAAATAGTAATGATGCCTTCATTTTCCCATTTGAAAACCACTTAAGCAGCAATGGTTGGTGAAATTTTTATTTTCAGACTTTGATTGTGCTCTTGTGGACCTCTCTATTTCTGGATTTTAGCTGACATATGGTTGAATCGAAGAACCCATATAATGTTTCTTTTAATCATATAATTGGATCCAAAATAAAATTAAATAATTCAATAATTGTTGGTCAAATTGAAATAGCTTAATTAGTGATATACATGTGATGTAATTGGAATTAATAGGCCATTTTCAGCTTTGGAATTGGAAAAATATTTATTTGAGTCATTATCATAAGTCATAACCACCGGAATTATTAATTTATTATTACGATAAGATTGTTATGAGGTTATATTTTGGGACTCGAACAAGCATTACAAAACATAATTATAAGTGTAAGTGTCATCCCGTGCGATGATTAAAGCAGTTTCTTGCTAATCAAGAAGAAGTAAATGAGAAACCATCACACTCAATTAGCTAATCTACACATTCAGGCTAATCTCATTAGATTTTCCCGAGTAAAAATGTTTGAATTCTAAGAACTGATCCCATTTCATGGGACCCTTTAAACAATACTTTAGCAGACATACAAATATGTAGTGTCCTTAGCTATTCTGCCCAAGTTATAGTAAAAATGGGATACTCACCCTGCCTTCAGTGCTTGAAATGAGGATGATTTGAAACTTTTAATTCAACCATTTTTTTTCCCTTTT
Organism: Reutealis trisperma; assembly: GCA_947687605.1. Taxonomy (NCBI): domain Eukaryota; kingdom Viridiplantae; phylum Streptophyta; class Magnoliopsida; order Malpighiales; family Euphorbiaceae; genus Reutealis; species Reutealis trisperma. The sequence goes on along the minus strand of CANTUT010000033.1, from coordinate 1,500,673 downwards.
AAAGAGATTGTTATTCCAGAATTCGAAAGATTTGTGGGCCTAACCCGAGTTCCACCAGTAATGAGTAATCCACCTTGAAAGTCAAGGCTCAAGGGCTCAAATAAAGGTTTTTGCTTTTAGAAGCTTTGATTACAGTAAACATAACACAGCACTTTGTACGGCAAATATTCGCCTCTGCCAACAAAAATACTATAGTACATAATGCCAATTTCACTTGTTGAGGGATTGTGCTAATGCACGCACGGCAGATGAATGTGCAAAATTTTCTCCCAAGTTATTCCCTTAAGAGGAACTCTAATCTTTATTTGGTGTTATGCGACAGCTGAAAAGATACTGACTAACAGAAATTCTGTAATCAATTCTCAAAATCAAGATATTCATGCCATAGGGTTGAATACGTCATTATTCAAGATCAGACTTCCAGAAAAATTAAAATTGACTTTGCACTTATCATTATTGAAGCCAAGATGAAAAAGCAATTAGGTAGCATAAATTAACACTGAAGCTGGTATAAGCAGTGTATGAAGCAATTGCAGAAGCACCATCACAAGTGATTACCCAATGATGCACAATTAATCTCATGCGATTCCTCCAGGGGTATAATCAGGGCACTTGAAAAAGTTTCCAGGTGAAGCAGAGACCTGGTAGGGTTGCAAAGCTATGAGGTTTTTGAACAAGAAACCTTTTCCATCTGCCCCATAGATGCTCCATCTTTAATCAAGTATATGTGCCTGTTTGTCGTTCTAGCTTTCCAGAATGAGGAAAACCCAAAAACTGTCCCTTGCATTTTCTTTTTCTTGCTCTTGATCATAAGTTTTCATGTCAAACTCCATAAAGTGGTAGGAAGGTTTTGACAAACGAGTATGCAAGTGCACCCGTGAAAATGTAGCTGTCCACGCGATCCAATATTCCACCTGTATGTAGCATCAGTTTTAACAAAAATCAGTAGAGAAAATTCAAAGCCTTGTATTCAACTGAATTGCACGATGGACAACAGTATTCATCTAAATATCAAAAGAACACACACGAAAAAGTTTTAATTAAAATCCTTGACTGTGTGCCTTTGAATTGTCCAAAGATTAAAACAGCATTGCAGAATTCACATTAGAACCAACTGCCAAGACCAAAATGCTTGAAGGATGCATGTTAAACAAAAATGAATTGAGTTACCCTTATTTAATCAGCCTGACAAAGAAGTTGGCAAAACAGAAACTACACAGTAAAAGCGCAATCCCAGCCAACATAATCATATCATACAAAAGCAGGAGACAAGTAAGAAAAGAAAAGCAGTACCACTGCATATGCTCTATCTGTTTCTCCTTCAACATAGGATGTGCCTTTATGTTTCATTGCCAAGTCCCCAGACTTAGCATGGCATTATTCATCTCTATCTCTATGCCTCCCCTTTTGAAGACCTATTTCTTTTTGTATGTTCTCTCGAGTTTCATTTACCAATATAATTGGAGGGCAGATGACATGGCCCTTGAGGCAAAGTTTAGGGTTTTCTATTATTTAAAGAAAGAGTAGTACCAACCTTCTGACCTTGTGACATGGACAAAGTTCACAGTTATAGTAGCCTAATTAAACGGTGGTGAAAATGCTCTTCCTTTCTCTATGGTCATAGGCAGTGCAGAACCAAAGTGTACTGGTTTCCTTGCTTGGTTTAAAAATTATGATAGACTATCACGATCTTCAAAGGAAAGCAATGTTTTGAAGAAACTACTATACTGCTCCTATTTTGTACTCATTGAGCATTTTTATTCCCTTCTTCAAGAAAAAAAGGCCCTTAGCTTTAGAAGTTCAGTATTTTTTTCTTTCATCTCCATAATTGTTTTGTTTTAATTCAAACATAAATCAGATGAACTCCTGTTGAGATAGTTAATTTGTTTGTTTCTAATAAATAGATTAATTACAGTAAAAGGGCATTTGTTTGTTTCTAATAAATCATAGTATAGGAGAGTAAAAGGGGAAATGTGAAGGAAAAAGGGAGAAGGATTGAAAATGAATATTCCCTAGGAGAAATTTTAGTAATAACAGATAAAATCTGCAAAAGCATGACATAAATTGAAATTAAAAAAATAAGAAGAAGAAGAAGAAGAAAGAGCAACCATAAAGATTGGCAATGAGCACACAAACAGCATATTTGTTAGCTAGATAACTTGGAAAATAAGAAAAAGGCCACCTGGGTCTAGCTCAGGTGGTTGGAATGTGTGGGTTTGAAGAGAGATCATGAACTCCAACCATCATGCTTTTCACTTGTGCCAAAAGAAAAGATAAAAAAAGAATCACATGGCAAAACATCAGCATCCATCAAGAAAGTCTCAAAAGATTCAAATGGTGCCTTGTTACTGAAGAAAACCATATGATAAAGTTATTACCATGCCCAGGTATGAGAGAGCCAGAGTCCTTGACACCCGCATCACGTTTGATCATTGACTCAGTAAGATCACCAAATATAGACCCGAAGAAATTCAGAAACCCAAAAGCTATTGCACTGACAACCATTGAAAAAGACATGTCATTACTGTGAAATATTCCAAAATAACAAGTTTGTTCCAATAGAAGAAATTCAGAGTCTTCTATGCTAGCATATTCTTCTATCTTTTCCATGTTGATTCAAGCTTGTTCTAACAAAAAATACAACCAGCTCACTAATATTATTTTTCAAGATTGGCTTCTAAAGTGGTGAAAAATGCAGATGTACTATTAACATTTTTTGTACAGTAGGTTACCAAATCATGACTTCAATGAGATGCTGCCTATTATTACAATGTAGCTACCAAGCATGACAGACAAAGAAATAAACAGTTCATTTAAGAAAGTCCATTAAAAACTATCCTCCTAGTCCTAGTTTATTGAAATTGTACATAGTTCCATCCATGGATAGGACAGAGAGAATTGGGACATTGACAAGGATTGGCCATATTACCCTATATAAACACACAACTGAGGCATTTATGCACTGATAATATACAGGGTCCAATTTTCTTATTATTGTCCAATTCACTGGCCATTCAAGCAATAAGTACTAAAATGAATGCATTCATATTGGCCAACTTATGCTAATGCTTCCTGAAACTATTGAAACCACAAAACTTTACCAATAAGAAATGTGTGCATCTCCAATTTCCTGCTCGTGTAGCAATAACCTAGTAAAATGAAAGGCATTTATATCGGGTCTGCTTATGTTAATGCTCATTGAACTCACAAACATTTACTTATAAGAAATGCGTGTAAATGTGAGAGAGAGGAAAGAGCAGGAAAAATCTTTTATACCATTTACACTGAGACTGAATACCTCACCAAAGATGTCGTCTACATAACACTCACCTAAAAGTACAGTAGAGGAAGAATGAATACCTTAGCAATGATGTTGGCCAGCAAAAAATCTTAGATAGTACAACAGAAGTGGCTATACAGCCCCCCAAGCCAACAATAGTCCCTTCCCATGTCTTCTTTGGACTAATACTAGTTAATGGTGTCCTCCCAAATGCCTGCATTAGAGTAGGAAAACAATCTCATGCTGTTTCAAAAATAGGATAAAAACAGAAATGTAAGGAGTTGAAAGTGGGGGCAAAAAAAGAAGATGATGATAAAGAAGAATTGCACCACTTCTAACAGGGACCACTAGATCCTTACACCCAGCAACCCTGTGAATTGAATATTGGCATGTTTCATAAAACTCGAAGAAAGGAATTCTCTTTCTCAAGACATTGATCACATCTCATTACTAATTTTTTATTTCTGAAATAGCTTTGATCATTCGCATTATGATTTATGTTTATCGTTGGAAATTATTGCAATGAAACAATAAATTTTCAAGAAATATTATAAAGTTGTGATAGTGTTTAGGATTTGACCTCTTAAGTTTCATCTGAAAAAAAAAAAGGGCCATTTGCTGAAAGCTCAGAATGCTGAATGGTCATATTTCCAGTACATTTTGCAAATGGATAACCAACAGAGAATTTATAATGGAGTCATGTGCACATATAAACACACACGTTGGTGCTATCAGCCGATTATTCCTTTTCCTTTACATTTATAGTCATATGTGATTATTATTGCTTCTAGTATACTAAATATTTAAAAGTAACTAGACATCTGTTGACTATTTCAGAAGTCTAAATACCTTGCCACCTACAAAAGCATATGTATCTGCAGCTATGATGCTGCTGAAAGAAATCAGGGTTGCCACAAGACCCACAGTCCATTGAGCTTGTCCACCAAAAAGAACAGGCCATGTTGCTCCTAGTCCTGCCGAGGAAAAAGCACAATAAATAGGAAACGCTGATTTCCGATTTGGAAAAATCGGTGCAAGAGCATCCTATTAATCATCTCCAAATGTCATTTTAACAGCATAACATTTTTCACCTAGAATTAATATGAACAGAATCTGTGTGAAAGCATCCTATTAATCATCTCCAAATGTCATTTTAACAGCATTTTTTGTCCAGAATTATATGAAATTCTCATCCTTAATACTTCCTATATGATGCAGTTATAAAATTTAGGAATTATTTTTGTCTAATTTTTAAATTAGGAATTTTATTTAGTTTTCCCAAGTAAGTTTATTTTAGATTTCTTTCCTATATTTATTTAGGTTTCTTCTTAAATAAGTATTTTAATTAGTATTAGTTTCCTTTTTAGTCTAGGGTTAAGATTTATCCTAATTAGTATAAAAAAAGCTGCTATCATACAATATTGTATCATTCTTATTATTATTTCAGTTCAGAATTTAAATAGAGGTCTTCTTTAAACCCTGAATATCTTGTTACAACCACAATCACTATCTAATCTAGCCCTAATTGTAGAGATCTAATTGTCTAATTGCCTTAAACTTTTTCTCCTGCATCACTATATGTGCAGTCCCATAGAAATTACAGAAAAAACAGAGACTGATTAGCAGAATAAATAGGACTAATGCATGGAATTTTTAGCATGGAATTTTTAAACTAGTAATTCATGCCATGTTAGAGCATCCACTCTTAAAGGCTCGAGCTCTGGTTTAAAAACTCCATACATTATGTTAATCCATGCCATATTTTGTACATAACTGACTTGAATCAAGTTCACAATATTGATACGATACTGGAATTTCTAATTTTTAATGTTAACACATGAAAATGCATGATATGTCACAATTCATTGCCGCATGAAGCATTATGATTCACCACAAGCGAAATGAGAGAAGAGTATCATATAAGGCAACTTAATGCTCATTCTGATAAATTTCTGAAACCAAGTATTACCATCAAACACACTTAAAAATAGCTTCTTACTAGTGTTCAAGGCTGGCACTGCTAAGCCACATCGAAGCTTGACCCAGAAACAAGGAAGATAACCACAATAAAATAACCCAAAAATAGTACTACTAAGCTGAGCAAAGCGAGGATTTCCTCTTTGTAGAAGCAATGCCATTGCAACAACAAAAGCAGCAAAAGTCACCGGAATGTCAATCTGTCCAAAATACCTAACCATGGATCAGAAAATACCAGTCAGCAACTAACATCAGACAACCTCTGGAACCTAAGATGCATGCACTTGTTGTCATAAAAATTTTTGACTTCTGAAATAAAAAAGGAAGGAAAGAAAGAACTTTGATGGTGAACCTGCACAACTCAATTCAACTAACAAATAATAACTACATATATCATAAAACTTCGACGTCAGGCATAATTTGAAAAACATCATGTCAATAATTACATGTACAGATTAATTGATTAATTAAGCTTCTAAGTTGGTTGATTTAAGAGTTAGAGGAACTAGAAAGGTAATCCATGTGAAAGGCACAAACATTATTGACAAAATTTATGCTTTTGACATCAAGTTAGATTTTGTGATAAGATTCAACATTACCATGTAATTTTAACTTTGTTGAACAAATTATGTCACTCATAGCAAACATGAAGACCGCTTATGTAACTGTTTTCCTCACACAATAAGGATTCATTTTACTACAGACAGGTGTAGTATGCACTAATTTCAACACAGCATACTTTTTTCATAGAATCATTTGACCCAAAGGAAGTTCTGAATGATGACTGCTCCCAAATGATAATAAAAATATAAAGAACAACAAAACAGGAAAGTAATAATCATATCAAAGAGTAAGAACAGAAACTAGCAAAACACTAATCAGAGATACCCAATTGAGTTAGCACACAAAATTAAGGCACTCTTACAAGGTAATCAAGGGCATGAGAGCACATATAACAGAGCAAACTCGTGACACATAACGAGGGGGAGGTGTCATTCCTGCAGCAATTCCCCGACTTCTAACCAATTCAAAGTACTCACGTGAACCAACAAATACAGCAGCTGCCAAAGCCACAGTAAATAACCATCGTCCAGCCAATACAACACCTCCAACGGCAATTCCAATTCCAAGCCCAAAAACGATTCTTTTCCTTAACTGACTCCCTCTTTCTCGAGTCTTTGAAATAGATTCCTCATTAGCTGGTAATATATGGCCTCTGTCGACTTCCTACAACTTACCCATTTCAGTAATTCCATTGAATTATCATTAAATAATAGCAAATGAACAAAAGAAATAAATTGAATTCACTAAATTTTGCCAAACACCTTGAAATTAAAAGTACATTTTTTCTTTCTCAATCACTACAATATAAACTTGTAAAATATAAATTTCTCTGTTATACCCAAATTTGAAGTCGAAATGTCATAAAAATCTTGCTAAACACTTTAAAAACATATCCATATCGCCAAATTGTTGCGAGTATTTCAATACCAAATAATTTGTAAATCACAAATGGCCACAACAGCAAAAACATTATGAAATATGAGTAGCAGCCAAATGTATTCAATATTCAATATGAGGTGTACAGTCAATGGGAAGAAGTTGAAAATACCTCTTTGACATCGTCCTGGCCAAGCCTATCTTGCTCAGCTCTGGCAACAGCCGTAATCAAGTGGCGCATCGTTGAAATGCCGTAAATGTGAACCGGAAACGTAGGTTTGGATCCATTCAAGACTAGCCGAAGGCTGAGTTTCGGGTGCCGGCGATCGAAAATTAGGGTTTTCTTGGATGAAGGACGGGTGGGGCGGGCACACAGACAAGTGACTGAGAGTGGTACCAAATTGTACCTCTCAATTTCCACAACAGAAGCCATAGAAATCAAGGCAAGCAGGTCAAATTAAATAAAAAAAAATTCGAAAATTGTTCAAGCAAAATTTAGAAGCACGTTGATGTTGATTCAATGGCCGTTGAGGATAGAGAGCGAATTCTGATTGGTAAAAATATATATATATATATATATATATATATATATATATATATATGCAATTTAAGACTTTTAGAAGTTTTTATTAATGGATTTTTTGGAGGAGCTTTTACAGGAAACACTGTTGAAAGATGAGCTCAGAACTACCATCCACGCGCCTTCGAATGCGTGCGACATTGTTGATACCGAAAGGTTCGGCCAGCGGGAAAAATGAGGTCATCCGACCCGCTTTATCTTCCATTACTTACGTGGCAAAATTGGGAGGGTAAATTTGTCATTATACGTATCTATATTAATAACAGAGAGAGCAAAAACCCTCCATTGTTAACAAGAACCAGAATGGGGAAACAAGAACCGTCGGATTCAGACATCGAATCAGACAAGTTAAGTGTAAGCGAAGAGGAGGATGAGGAGGAGCCTGTGAATTCCAGAAAGAATGTGGCGAAGCAGGGGATATCAGAGTACGAGAAACAGAGGCTATCGAGAATTGCAGAAAACAAAGCCAGAATGGAGGCTTTAGGTCTCAATAAAATTGCTTCTTCTTTGATGAGTTCAGCTCAGAAGTCGAGTCAGCCTCGGAAAACGAATCAGCGTAAAGGGAAAAGTAAAGTCGTTGACGACGACGACGACGACGACGACTGTTATAGGCCCAATGATGATGAACTAGATGATTTTGAAGAGGATGAAGATTTTGTTGACAGTAAATGTTCTTCCAAGTCACGTAGAAACAAGGTATTGTTTTAATCCTCATAGCTGATTCTGGAATCGTTGTTTGTCATCTGAGAAGGATTGAACTCTTATTGCACAGTTGAGATTTTAGTAGCTGATTGTTGCTAGCTTGGTTTCAATTCTGTTTCATTCTGGTTGTTGCTTGGTCTATTTGCTTTGGAGCCCCTTGATTGACCCAATGAGCATTCTCTTTGCTTATCTGTTTCTCCAGGTTAAGAATAAAAGCTCAAAACCTAAGAAGAAAGTTAGTTTTCAAAAAGATTCTAACAGTGGAGGTTACGTTGATCTAGTCGATGATGAACTGATGCAGGTTAACTTTGAGGGGCTGAGGCATTTTTCCAATTCCAGCTGTTTGGACTTTCTGTGATTATATGGCTTGGGGTAAACTAATTATTCATTATTCATATACAGGCAATTGCTTTCTCTTTACAAGATTCTGTGGAAGATGCATCTCTTAAACAAAGAAAGGGAAATGCTAACATTCAAGAAGATGCGGGGAGGAGGAAGAGAAAAAAATCGGTTAGTTTTGAGCTTGGATTGTGTTTTTATTTTGGGGACATGTTTTTTCTGTTTTGTTTTCCTCCGTTAAGTTGTGCTTCTTAGTTTTCTATTTTGTGGTCAGCAGTTCAATAATCGGGTGCTGATGACTGAGGATGAGCTGGTCTTACACTTCTTTCAGTTTGACGGTAATTTTTGAGACCTCCCTCTTTTATGCATCTCTTGGACCATGGAGAGATTTTTGCGCTAGTATTACTTTCAGAGATCCAAAAGATCAGAATTTTAATTCCTTCTAATTTTTAATCAAGAAATTTTATCAATAAGCTTCTAGCCTGCTGTAATTTTTTAATAGAAGCATCCACCTTAAGATTCTTGTATCAAAACCTTTTGAAGAAATAAATAATTCTCTCTATAGTATGAATTAATTGATGTGAGTTGAGCCTTTTCACCGTGGTATTCTGAATTTCATATCCTTATTTGTTTTATTCCTTGACATCCTAAAAGTCTTGGAATCATTAATTAACATGGGGTGATGCTGGCATGCAGCAACAGGAAGTGGGTTTCTAACAGTAAGAGATCTACAAAGAGTAGCAACTGCTTATGATTTTACATGGACAGATATGGAATTGGCTGATATGATATGTTGCTTTGATAGTGATGGAGATGGTAAGGTTGGTTCTTGCTCTTCATTTTCCTTAATTTTACTCAATTAAATATTACCCAATAGGCTTAAAAGGGTACAAAAATTGAATACTTGTAGGGCGTAGGTGCAAACCAGGGACTCTTTCTAAATAGGGAGGAACTTTTTATAGGCCTTTTTTTAATCTTGAAGCAAGGTTTGCTGGAATTTTGTACCCCTTGGTCTGTTTATAACATTAGTTTTGCCAAGCAAGCCACTTAATATTGTTGTACAGTCTCATGTTTACGTGTCTCTCGGTAATTTCCAGAGCTTGCTTTACCATTTGCTTTAATGTAGATCATATCAAGCTTTCTGGCGTCAGGGCCCTGTTTTCATTTGTTGTTTCACCACAAATTATATTTCTGATGATTGGTGACAATGGTCTCCATTCATATATGGTTCCAAATTAGTTTGATGTTGTGTATGGTTTTTTTTTTTTTTAATCAAATGATAACATTTATATTTATCTATTGTTACTGATTTCATCACAGCTAAATCTTGATGATTTCCGCAAGATTGCTGTTCGTTGCAACATGATACGAAGTTCAGAGAATTAATGATGAGTACAAAATCTTGAACTATTTATGTAGTATTCAATTTCCAGGTATGTCAAGGAAATGGAATTCACCCCAGCTTTCTTTTTTCTTTATTGTTATTGCCTATTGACACTTAGTGATTGTAACTATGGATATTTGTATGGATTGGTCTTGTTGGATGACCAAATGTAAATTCTTACTGTATTCAGGAATGGTTTAAGATGCTGGAATTTGACATAAACAGCTTATTTCCACCCTTATTTGTCTTTGGAATTATTGTAAATAAGACATTAGGATGATATAAAATGTTATCCAAATGCACAAATTATTGTTTATGTTTCCATTGCTCTCCTGTAGGCTGTGGGGATGAAGCCAGTATTCCTGCTTGATGGGCTATTGTGAACCAAAATAAGTCTCTGATTCCTCAGGCCGACTGTTAGAATTCATGTGCTAAGATAGCAAGTACTCGCGATTCTCAAATATCGGACCTTGTCTAGAATGAAGCTAATCATATTGACAACAGCAGTTGGCGTGTAGCTCTTTTGGGTTTTAATTACCTGAGCTCCTTTTGTTTTTATTCTATGCTTGCAGGTTTCTGAGGTGCCTCAGGTCAAAATGCGTTGTAAATTGAATTTGCTAGCCTTACGCGAAGACTTTTGATATTTGTTTCCCAGTACGAGTCCTAGTACAGCGCATGATGTTTAAAGTGTTGTCTATATCAATTAGCATGTAGTTAAATGTTGTATTTCTCACTCCCGTCTGTGAAGCTAAGCTGGAACATTTTGAATCATAGGAAAGTATAACCAGTTTTAGCTCTATCTATTTTAACCATATCGAGTAAGATATTTTTGAAGACAAATTTTAGCCGTCTTAATTGCTACCAATTCTGGTCAAAGGAGTTATTTGCAGAGCAAAGAAGGCTTTTCACCTGGCTGAAACATTTACTGTTTTTGACCATTTGCGAGAAACATTAGAAATGCAGCAGCCTGTGAAAAACTTTTAGCCCTCAAACTAATTGATTCAACAAACAATCTAATCACTACCTTAAAGGCTTCAAGCAGTTCTTGTAATTGCCACTTCACGACACTGACAAAAGGTTAAAATTACAAACATGCACATTGTGTTGGACAGACGAGAGAGTGTCACTGCAAAGAATATTCATCCAGAAGTTGATCACACAATTAGTAATACTGGACTAGGCAATTACATAACCTAAAGTCCTCTGAGCTTCTGACTGTCAGTAGTTGGCAACAGTAATACAATGAACAACAATTCCCTCTCACCAGTCACAACATTTGACATGTTTCTCTAGGGTCTATACAGACCAGTAAAGTTGAATTCCACCTCTCAGTCACACATTTAACTGTCTTCAACAGTTCACATTCCAATTTTCAGCTTGGATGTGGAACAGAAGCATTACACAGGCAACTTGATCAATCATGTCCTTTTCATGAGGTACCCCAAAATGACTCCTAGCAAACCAACAAGAAAAACATATATAAATGGGATACCACCACGACTTTTGCTGGACTGATGCCTCAACACCTCCTGCATAGAATTATACCCATATTCAGTTTTAAGATGCACTGGTAATACTTCTACTCTCAGAATTGCCTTGAGATTTTCTTATTTCAAATATAAAATGAATTATTGCATTTTAGTGAATTAGTTTGGTTGTTAGAAAACACAGTGCTGATGAACTGGTAAATGCTCATTTATTACAGCTGTCATCTTTTAATACCATTTGAAGGTACAAAAATATATTAGAATAGCCGCATTAAAAATCACAGCATGATGAAACATGTCTAAATGCAGGGAAACAGGTCTGAAAGTGACATAATGCACATACTTCATATAAAAGCAAATGTTATTATCAAGAACATCCAGGTGCCATCTTAACACTGTTAGTCCAACTCCAACTGGTATCAACGTTTTTAATCTAATATTTTAAGTAGTAGATAATAGCCTATGCAATCAAGAGAAAGCTGTCCATGAATTCCTTGACTGATGCAAAAGAACTGTGTAATTTGTCTTAAGCAGTTGTTAAATTTTATTTTCTGCTGTCTTCCCCGTTCCCCCCAACAGAGTTACAAGCCATTTATTTGGAGAGGTTAAATTACTCGTTGGTTTTTCCATACCTAATGTTAATTCCAGTGACAAAAGACCTAACAAAGTAAAGGTAAATGGTAATTCTTGATGCATTACAGCACAAAATCTAACATGATAAAAGGGCATAAAAACTGCATTACCAATTCTTGCTGAAGTTTGTTGTTTTGCAGAATAGCAGAATTTTTCTCCTCAGTCAGCTTGGAAATAAGAGAGCTTGCCTGTAATTACAAGTAGTATTCCTAGTAAAGGACCTCAGTACGATAATGCAATGATCTATCAAGTTCAATCAATGTTCGAGAGACAGCATTGACAGACCAAAATTCACTGCTTTTCATGCAATTGCAGTGATTAGAAAAGAATTATACAGGAATGAGATAACAGATTACAAGAGAAAAAGTTAGTTTTCACTCACTAATTGCCAAAGTACATTAGAAGAAATCTGTATTGTTGTTGAAATGGCATTCATGATCACAGACGCCTCCACAATATGCCTCAAAATGTAGCAAACTTGGAGGGCTCATGTGATCACATTTTACCAATGTCATTGAAATGTTGCATAGAAGGTCCAGATTAATTGCTGGATCCAGGCCATGCATACCATTATCAATGAATGAGGGATCAAATTAGTAGATGTCATGGGCTCTGGTAAATAGCCCAACTGTGAACAACTAATGACAAGTTATTTCAGATTCTAATGTGGTGTAGAACTACTTAATTACCAACCTAGCAAAAAGATAGTTAACGAATTTTAAAAAGATAAAAGAAATTCCAAGAAATGGTTATTTTATCAAGCCTCGAGGACAATGAACAATTGCATGAGTGGGAAGGAATATTGTGAAAAAAAAAAATTACATACAAAGAGATAGCACGCATGTGTGACACCATAGCATTCATCATACTGCGAATTGTTCAGAAAACCTCACAAGTTAATGAATTCATCAGTCAAATGAAACAAAGCGCATGGACTCAATGTTTTGAGGAAAATAAATAAATGGGAAAAAAGATACCTCAAGTGAATTTCCTTGAGGCTCGTGTCTCTCAAGATAAGCTCTTGAAACCTATAGGCACAACGTAGTCACAAGACAAAATATTAAAATGTAAAAGGAAAATATAAAGATCAAAATATAACTGATTTTATAAACAAAGTCACCAAACACTCACAACTGTATGTTCAGAAGCACTCAGATTTCCATTGTCTGACACAGAAGCTCTAGGTGAAGAACCTTCCTCTGATCCTTCTCGAACTGGTGATGGTGGCCTAGGTGGAGCAACATAAACAACCCTCAACTTGCATTCTTCAACGTGATGCCCTGCCTCCTTATTGAACTAAGAATTAAAAATAGCGAAAACCCATTAGTGCAAACCATAAATTAACTGAATGGACCCAAAAACGAGAGAGAGAGTAAATATATCATTACCATCTCTGCATTGATATCCTTTGCTGTAGCTCCAGCACTTGTGACTACACTCTGAAGTAAAAACTTGTCCTTGCATTGCATATCAGGAGGCATCTCCTTTTGTGCTTGCATTGTAACTGATTTAAGTAAAAAATTGACACAAACACAATTAATCAATCACTAAATAACTTAGAAAGAGTGCTCATGGCTGATCAGTAAAGCGAAGTGAGGTAACTGGAAAGAGGGAGGAAGGGTACCTATAACATCACATGTGGACCTTGGCAATACAACCCCAGTATTAGGCCTAACACAGTACTTTTTTGGATTCGTCGTCTTAACCTAAAAGTTAACACAATTACAAAATTCTAGGGCAAAATAAGTCCCAAAAGAAATGCATGTAATTTATTACTAAGATTAATACCTTGAAAGCCACAATATTGTCGCTCTTATTTACGAGCTGAAGGGAACACGAGATCTGCTTCCTCAATTCAACTTTTCAAAAAAAAAAAAGGGCAAAAAAAAAAAGATGTGAAATTTGAGAGAACCCAAACTGCAAATTAAATTAAAAGCAAAACTCAGTTGTAAAGGAGCTTACATGGGAATTGGAGCTCCTGAGGCTCGATGCTGAGAAGTTCGCCGGTACTCATTCCGATGAGATCGATGAGAGAAAATGATCCAGCTAAGTGATTAAGAATGGGGGGAGAGAGAGAGAGAGAGAGAGAGGGCAAAGTAACAACGTGGGACAGTGACGCTGGTTTTACTTCGATCTCAGGTTTGCGTTTGTTTTCTTTATGGTTACTGTCTAGTTAAGGTTGTTTGGTACAAGTGCTAGAGGGGTATAATCGTCTTATTTTGTCTTCAATTTAGAGCCCACTTTTTGATTTTTGACTATTGACCATGGAATGACCAGGTCTATGGCGTACTCGCATCACAAGTGTTACTGAACAAATGAGTTTTGAATTTTTGTGCTGTGGTAAGATATTAACCGTATTCTTTGGATTTTTATTATTTTAATTATAAATAAATTGTCTATGGTACTTAAAATTGGCAAGACAATATGTATATTTGTTATGGTGTAACTCAAGAAACAATGTTATCAGCGAATCAGAGTCTTGATTAAAGCAATAATGCCATGGATTATCATTGGGTTCTCTCTTCTTCAATGATTGATCATATAGTTCCAAATGCCTTCACAAAAATAGTCAAACTATGAAGAAGATGGAGAATATTAAGTTCAATATATTTCAAATAAATTTAATTTGACTTGTTCCAAAAAGGCCCTCAAATAATTCGAGAACAACACATACTATCGTTTAGCTGTACTTGTTCCACCTCCAACAGGATTTTCTCTTACCTGGAATTCCCTGCGCCCTATCATCTTTGGATTGGATGTGCAACACTTCGTCGTGATAAAGTCGTACGCAGCCTGCAAATTTATAGATCCATATTAAACTGCCAAGGCTCGTAGCCAGTAGCTCAGAAGGGTCAAATACATTAATAAGATGATATCCATAAATATGGTACACAGCCTGTTTTATATCATAACATTCTTCGCTGCACGTAAAAACACAGACATATTCCCAAGTTACGGTAACAATATATATAATTACACTAGGAAACTTACAATATAAATATTATTTGACAGTAGACTGAAAAATCTGTATCCAAAGCCAAAGCCATGTTTCTTCAATATCTTTTGTAACAATTAAGTACAATACACTATTGATTATCAGCAGACGCAAAAGACAATTGCTGGCGAGCTCGAGCAGTGAAACCAGCAAACCAAGCAACTCTCATGAGTTGAATACCAAGGATCAGGATCCACCAACATACTAGTCCCCTAATCATATGCATCATCCATTCTGGTGCACTGAGCTCAGCCCCAAGCTTCAACCCCCTCATCAGCTGTAACAAGCGATATCCCTCATACACAACAGGGGTTACCAACCACACTGGTGACTGCCAATGCCAAGTCAGCATCTCAGTCAGAATCTGTACGGATAGAAGCAGGAGGTAAGGACCCAGTAGAACTGTAAACGAGATGAAAGGCAGCTGGGGTTGGAGGGAGCCATTTTGGGATCCCAACAGCATCAACAAAGGAAAGACAAATCCAGACACAGATGCAACCATGTTCCACAATTTGTAACTGAAAGGAGGGTTGCTATTGCTGCCTTGTGCCAGGTTTTTTGGCCGGGAACAAGAATCAGCCATGAGAAGAAAAATGGTAGCACCAAGATTGAAGATGCAATCTAATCCAATCAAGGAAAGTAGGCTGGCCATATTGGGGCCTAGGAATATGGAAGATAGTGGTAGCCATAATGTAGGCACCATGCCAGTGGTCAGAAGAAGAGAAGGACCCAGAAGCCACATAGGCCATTTAAGAAACTGAAACTGCACCAACAGCTGATTCTTTGTATTTGCAGGCTCTTCGCTGTTGGCTACTGGTGCTTCTGTTTTATCATCGGAATTCAGGGTTTCAAAGATGTTACTAGTTTTCTTCAAAAAGCTACCAGCAACATCATCAGTGGGAGCATATCTAACAGGTGAAGGCTCCCATGGACTCAACTTTGTGCAGCAAACAGGAGTATGATCAATGCGAATTTTTGGGAAGCTAACAAGACGGTGTATTTTTGAGGATTTTAACAACTTCAGGCTCTTGGGACAGACTTGGTGCACCAAAATGTTTGATCCTGTAGGAGGAGATTTGACTAGCGCAGTCATTGCTTGATTTACAGCTGAAGGCTTCGTGCAAGAGATTTGCTTTTCAACCTCTGAAACAAATGAATTTGAAATATAAACAAATAAATCAGCACTGAGATGACTACTTCCATAAAAAGCAGACTTCCCTCAAATATCATTGAAACTGAATTCCCTGAGATGGAAGGTAAACAGTTTGTTTATAGGATTTCCTCTATAGGGCACTATAAATTCCACAATTTAATACAAATTATACAGAGTATTCTAGGCAGTCTGTTAGAGTGTAAAGTTCCTTTTAACTACTTCAATAGTTCTATCACGATTTAATGAACTAAGGGAATTCCAGAGAACAGTTACAGGTTGAAGGAACATAAGATGGAAGCAAAAATTAAAACCAAAGACTGAAGAATAAGATTATTAAATGAAAAGAATTAATGGTATTAACAAATTAGCAAACCTACCACTAGAAATAGGGATTTGAAACCCCTATCAGAAGCCATACTACATTCTACAAATTTAAACAATGCTCAAATTATGCCAAAACACAAACAATAATTTCTATAAACTTAGAGATTATCCGCTCATACTCTTAAGTCTTTGACATGTGCACTACTCTAATCAAGCTCTAATCCTTAGAATCGAATGTTCACATGAACCGAAAACAGGATATTGAGTATTGAAACTCTCGCTAGTTAGCTAGCTCTATATAAGAAACTAAGCAGATTTCCAGAAATAGAAATTTTCTTCACTTAGATTTAATTTCCGATAGAATCTAAGCAACCAAACAGCGAAAATAAATAAATAGAGATTTGGCGCTAATTCTTTGCAATAAAGAAGATGAACAGATAAAATGATAAATTAGGACATAAAATTTGAACGAAGCATACCTTCGTCGAGACGATATTGGGAAATATTAGCCTTCGATTGGGGGAAAACTACTGGAGAGGATTGATACCTGCCGAATTCTCCATGGAGTGAACGGTATATCCACCAACAATGAAAAATTAAAGGGTAATATTTTTTTATTTTTTGTCATTAGATATTATATACAATCTAATTATCAAAGTGTAAGATGGGCCTTATTAAGTACATATTTCAACTATAATGCTCCAACAACTATATAAAGATCACACATGGGCCTGCAATAGGAAGCCTCACGCCCATGTACTTGTGTGATATAATTCAACATTTCATTTGATGGAATTAGCGGTTAAACTCGGAAAATTTCACTGAATTATATTGCAGTAAATCGAAATCAAGTTTGTTAACTGTACAGTTTGCAAATTGAAGTGATTCAAGTGAAATATCAAGGAGCAGATCTGTCTCCATTTGAAACACATCCAGCAAGTATATGGACTTTTTTTTTTGGCTATTTTTATCTACAGTTTTGATTTGTAGTCCACATGAAGTTTTATTGCACTATCTAGCACTCGCAATTCATATCATGTCATATCGAGATACATATATAATATAAAAATAGTTAACTCAAACATGATTCATTTAATTAATTATATTCAAATATCAAATTTAAACAAAGATATAGTTATTAACTAGGTTATATGAGTCAACCCATATAATCTATTTAATAAATTAAATTTTAAAAAATATATTTTTAAATAAAAAATTAATTATTCAAAATTTCAAAAAAAATTAAATATAAAATAACTTAAATTTAAGTCATTATTTTTAAGATATAATTGGACTTTGTAAGTGACAAACTCATTTAGTTATGTATTATATCATTTCGTTCAATCGGATCATATCAAAAATTGTCAACCTAGCACTACCTATTCTGAATCCACTGGCCATATTGCTCTCCTTGTTGGATCATTTTCTTCAGTCTCGTTAGTATCCATATTACTCCCCTGCTTAAAGGGAAGTATAATTATTTTCTTTGCAGGGGCAATTTTGGTTGTAACAGTTTCTCCTGACTTAATTCAATTTAATGCAAATGAGTTTATGAAAGGGTGAATAGGAGTCTCCAAAATACACACTCTTTGGAATTGAGTCCTAAGAAGCAATTTGACAGAACAACAAGAATTACGAGTGTAAATTGTTCGTAATTCAGAGACATACGAGAAAATTTTTTGAAATCGTATATAAGAGTAAAATTACCAATTTATTAACTGATCAGCTATTTCAAATTTCAATATCTAGTTGCAAATATATAAATTTACAATCCAAACAATTGGAGATTTATTCCCCGAGGAGCGATTTTAATATTTCCAAGTTAAAATGTATCTAAAAAATATACAATCATGCTAATAAACTATTCGTTTAGTCTCTAAAGAAATTGTGCAAAAATGAATTTGTTATATTGAGAATAAAAAACCCAGCTATATATACAGTACTCGTACCTAAGCAGAAATGCTAAAATTAAGGCTACATTTGTTTGAAATGATGAAGAAATGGATAAATATGTATTTTATAAATAATATTATCTTTATACAAAATAAGAAAAAAATATGTTTAGACACTATTTTTTACAAAATTTTCATCCTTCCGCTTTTCAATCCATTCAAATAAAAATAGCAAAGGAAAACCAAGGATAGAGCCACATGTATAGGTAGCCGCCCAAATTTTTACGGGCAAAACTATGCATGTAAAATATCACTTGGCCCCCCTCAAAAATTTTTATTTTTTAGATTTATCCTTTAAATTTTCTTTTTCCAAAAATTGATCCCCTACTTAATTTTACCTTCATCTTGATTGAAATAATTATAAATTTGGTGTCTCAACTTATTAAAATTTGACAATTGAATGTCTCAACTTTTAAAAGTATCAATTAAATATTTTAACTTGTATAGAAAAAAAAAAAAACATGTTAGTGTTATATAGAATTATTATTATTATTATTATTATTAGAGACAAGTGCAATTTTATTGATTGTAATTCTTCCTCCTATCAATCCAAATGGCCTACAGTATACAAATCTGAAAAAAAAAAAAAAAAATTCAAAGCTACTGATTTTCTCTCTTTGATTTTCTAGGATTTTCTTTCTCCATGCTTCTGCCATTACTAGATTTGACTGGAAGCATGGGAAAATATCAGGCTCGCTTAAAGCAATTTTACTGCACCTCTATCAGCGAAAGTTTCATAGTTTTTTTTATTGTTGTCTCTATTCGTTTTGTTAAAGACAAGTGTAGTTTGAGTATAAAAGATTTACATGAAATAACACATACACAAAAGATAACATAAAAGCTTTCAGCATCATCTACACACTAAGTGTTTGATAAAAGTCATAATTGAAATAAACTTTGAATTTCAACTTCCATATAAACAGTACGGATATGGAGAAGCTCTTGGGAGAAAATTCTCCCTAACAACCAGATTCATCATTTGAAACTAGCAGTTAATGGTTTTTTTATAGAGAGAGAGAGATTTGTTTATGAATCTTCATTGGTGTAATTTTTGCCTTGTTTGGATGCTAGAATCGGTCTAAGTTAGCCTTGAAAAGAGGCTATCACTAGCGAGCTTCCTATTGAACGTGCGCCAAGCTTCAACAATGTTTCACGATGAGATTGATGGTGTTGAAATCATCGGTCGATGAGCTTTTCAATGGTGATAATAATAACACAAATTGATAGCCAAAGGATAGCAAAAAATATGTGAAAGTCGCATCTTCTCTATCAATTATCATTCTCTATCAATTATCATATATATATGTATAATTTATTTATTTTTAAAATACATGTATAATTTAAATTTAAAATCCTAAACGCTTTATTTTTCAATTAAAAAATTTAAATCCATGTCGACATTCATAAGTTATAACTAGCTATAACATAAACAAGTAATTTTTTTACATATTAAAGTATTTAATTAATATTTTTAAAAATTGAGATATTCAATGGTCAAATATTAACAACTTAAAACACTAAATTTGTAGTTATCTAGGAGGAAAACTAACTAAGCTAACTAATCTTCTATAGTAACTCGTATTAACATCACCATTCTATTGCCTATTGCGTTACTAAGAAGCTTCGTCTCGTCCACCACCGCCATATTGAAGCTTTCGGTCGCACGGAACTAGAGAATCTCCCACCTTAATAAGCCGACATCACCTTAATAAGTCGACACCTTCGACGTCACCTTAATAAATCGACACCTTAATAAGTCGACACCTGTCCAAATCGTGGGAAAATCATGCAACGTTCAAAACGATATTTAGGTACATTTTAATACTAAAATAAAATTTTTTATGAAAAAAAACATGTTTAGTTTACACGTGTCAATGATGTATGCAAATTTCTATGACCAAGGACATTCTCCAATTCAATAAATCTAATATATATATATATATATATATATATAAAACAAGCTTAAAATATTTTAAAATTTAATATATAGTATATATTTACCATTTATTTATATTTTATTGGTCTATATAGTAAGAATAAATTAATTAATGATATTAACGTTTAGTAATAATTAATCTTTATTATAATAAATTAATATTAAAATTAAAATGAGTATAATAATTATTTTAATATTATTTGTAATCTAAATGAACTTTTATTAGCCATAATATTCCATTTTGATAATTATAATGTTAAGTTTGCATTCTATTTGTAATATTTTGAATTTTAAATTATTTTATAAAATCTTATTTTTGTACAAAAATATATTATTTTAGTATTTTCCTTATTAAAGCAAATATTAAAGTTATGTTTTATTAAATATATATATATTCATACTATTTGAATATGTACCATTAATGATAACTTTATTTAAGTATTATATATGTCTATATAATTGAAGAAGTATTATATATTTAGTCATAAAAATATTATATTTGTTGTTTGGAGAATTTATATTTTGATATTTAAATATTAATACTATGTTTGATTAATCTAAATTATATTGTTAATTATATATGTTACCGAAAGGTTGGAATTTTGCTATAATTACTATTATTACGAATAAGTTTTATTAATTGAATTATTAGTATGTAAATTAAGATTTATTATTATTATTATTATTATTATTATTATTATTGTTTTATATATAAATGGGTATAAGTTGTAATGACGATGAAGAGAAGGTAGGAGAGATCAGGGCCATCTGATTGGTTGTGGCTGAAGGAAGCAATAAAACGGAAGAAAGAAAGAGAGAGAGAGAGAGAGAGAGAGGGAGAGCATGCGATGTGCTGGTGGACCACCGTCCGACTGGCGATGGGCTGCACCGCCATCACCAGTGGCTAGCCCACCGTCTGGTGATCTCAAAGGAGGCGGCAGCACCTCGATCGGGCGACGAACGGCAGCGTACGCGAGGATAGAAGAATTGCCGGCGTCGAAACTTCAAACCCAGTTTTCGGTCGATTTCAGCGGCCAAATCGAGCAAGACTGGTCCCGTTTGACTCTTGGTGACGAGGGTTTTTGTCACGACCCATCTTTGAGCCATGACTGTCCTAGGGCATAGGGAGACGTAAGGTCACCTAAACCCATAGAGCAACCTATAACTCATAAGTTGTTACCATTACGTTATCCTTAACCCAAGATCGTAGCCATAATTCCTTATTCCTTATTATCAATTACCGTATTAATTACTCATGTAAAAGTCATTCAACGTCTAAATTTATTTTTATACTTATCGCTTTTGAACTCCATTTTCTAGTATTCTAATTGCAACTCAAGTGAGTATTAACCATGTATCTGAACTGTACTAAGATAATACCCAACCACACATACTAATGATACTCTAAGTTATACCATTATTACAAAATTTAACAAAACATGGAGCTCTAGAGTGAAACTTCCAAAATACAACATAATATGTACATGATGATACCAAAACTAGCAATGCAATTTCCAAGCGAAGATGTAGAACTTGGAATTTATCTTGCCGAACCGTCAACTGATCCTGAAAATAAATAACAATTATGGGGTGAGACAAAACTTAGTGAGTACAAAATAATACTATATAAAACAAGCAAATGGTATGTGGTTTAATGAGAGTTTCTTGTAGCAATAAAAATAAAACGGATCAAGAGTTATTCTTATGGAATACTTTTCCATATACAGTAAATATTGTAATTTCTTAGCAGAACATTTCCTTTCTTAGAACGAGGTGCTTTTCCCCATAATCAATTGAGTGGAGGCCTACGCTTTGCTCATTCTCCCATTCCTAGTCACACGAACAACTGATCAGGTCGTACGTACTGAGAACCTTAAACCCTTCCCCGCTAAGGTTCGAATACTCTTTACCCTATTCGCGGGTTCATTACCATTGTGCACAAGGTTGATGTATTGCCCCACATCAAAGGGGTATTCTGCTTATCATGATATCATTATAACATTTTATTTCTCTATCCATGAAATGATTCAATGGATAATATATCAATAAATAATCAAAATCCCTATCATTGATCATATTATGAGATTAAGCAATAAGGCTCATTTGGCCAAATGCCATAGAGGATATTTAACTCAATAATCGGTAAAGCATATCATGCATGCCAAAGAATTGCAATGCATTTTAATTAGGGAAAATGATTCAACATTCATGCTTATATTTAAAACACAAGTAATATAATATTATTAGGTACTCACCTCTTACTCCTTAGCTCCTATATCGATAGTTCTAATGTAGATTATAATGAGGCTCCTTGGTATCCCAAGCAATGCCTTTGTCTTTCGATTCTACAAATACACCCCAAGCAATTGTATATTAATTCCTACTCCTTTAACTTGCTAATCTCATTCTAACTCAACTTAATATCAACTTCCTACTACTAGTCACCAAAACACATTCCAATACATTAAACAATAACATACATAAACACATTAATTTTTTTAATCACTTTATTCCAAAATCCCATGTTGTCCAAATCCTTTTATCAAAACAATTAGGTTCCTTTTCCTTTCTAATTCCTTAATTAAATCCTATGTTCATCAATGGCAACCAATGCAATCAATTTTTTAGCATTTAAGAGAATTAACAAAACTCAAAAATCAAAATCTCTAATTTGGTATATTCCAATTAGAGTTGAAAAATCATTTTCATCAACCACATTTCAAATTGACTTCATAAACATCAAATTGAATTAATCACAAGCTTATTTAACCAATAAATCTTAAAGTTCAAGTTTAAATCTTGGAACTCCCAATGTGACTCAAAACTCCAAGATTTAGGAAAAATTATCAATTCATTTTCAAACTTCAAATTAAACATTGATTTATCAAATTAATACTCAAACAATCAACATTCATTCACCAATTGAAATTAATCTCTTTCAATTCCCATAAACCCTAACTTTACCAAATTGGGATGATTTGGGAAAAACCCAAAATTTCTCAATCAAATCTCAAATTGATTTTTCAAAGATGAAATTAATGCCATGCAAAGCCTACCACAACAATCAAACATCAAACTACACTTCACATTACACACTTCCCCTATATCATGTATTATGCCTTCAAGAATTTCAATTTTTTAATAAAATCTCTAAATTCAAATTTTACATTTTTAAACCACTTTTCAACATCCCAAATAACCTTAGATATTGTTAAAAAAAATTTTGGACACTTCCCTTAAAAATCCTAGTTTGGCCAAACCCTATCTAATATCATTCCTTATTGATTTTTCATGCTTCCTTTGTTATTATTCATCTATTAAACCCTAAATCCTTAACCCCAATTCTCATATTTCATCACTTAACATGCCAAACTAACTCTTCTTCAAATCATTCCACCAAAATCCAATTATAGAAATCAAAAGAAAAGGGATAATTGCTAACAATTTATCACACTTAGGCTAAGGAAAGAAAGGAATTACTTAAGTAATGAATCTCACCTTGAAATGCTCCAAATTTAGCTCTAAGTTAAAGAATAAGTTAGGAGGTTTTTAGTCTTTGGTGAGGGTGAAATTTTTGGTGTAGGTTACAAATGAAATGGTTTAACACATTTTCATTTTATATACAAATATAATCAATGGTGGTTATTTAATCATACAAGATCAATGGTCATATTTTTTCTTAAAATGGAGGGCTAAGATTGATCAAGATGGATGGTTGAGATGGCCCTTAGGCGTATGGTGACTAAGCATCATAATAATGAATTCCATCATCACTAAAATGAACATAATCATGGTGATGGAAAAGTAGGAAGCTTAGGTGTAAAGTTGACATAAGTCAACAAATATGGCTAACCTAACTCCTTCTCATCCTAACCCCTTATTAACTTGTTCTAACCATAATTTAATCAAGTTCCACCAAATCTAGAGGCCTTAGGGCCGGCCACTCATGGACTTGGGCTTTGAGTCCAAAAGCCCATCAACAAGTCTACCTGAATACGTTTCCCGAACTTAATAATTTTTCGTAACTTTTTCCCTTCTCTTTCACTTGGCATTTTAAATCTTATCTTACTATATCATAATAAGCTTAAACTAAGCCATATTGCCTAAAATTAATTCAATAAAATATACAATAAATATTCATATATCATAAAAATACACACTCAAGCACTTAGCACCAACAAGAGTTTCTGTCATCCTATCACTATGTCATTGATACTATACCCATAAAATTTATATTTTATGGTATTATTATAACTCTGATGAGCTATAGAGACCTTGGGTATTACAGTTTTCATTTGGTACCTACCATGCCTCCGATCGGCCACTGGAAGCGGAGATCGGAGCTATAGAGGCCGAAGCTTTTGAGTCAATTTTTGACAAAATGCCGATGACTATCTGCGAGTGGATGTGATTTTTGTGATCCTGGCGTCGATGTGAACCTGCTAGTGTGAAGATCGCCCAGATCCACCACAAATAGCGATGACGCATGGTCGATAGGCGACACGTGGCGGCGGCGCGTGGGGTCAGTCTAGCAGCTTCGTCTCGTCATTTCAGTATGACTCTTGACGTTTGTATGATCGGAATTTATGAGGGTAAACCGGAAACTCCTGTATTTCAGTTATTTAATTTATGTTTAGTATACTCTAAGTAGTAAGGGTTGATTGATTATTGGTGAGTATGAGTTGGGTGGACCCATGAGGAGTCTTTGGAGTGGTATTGGGTTATGTTGGTTATTGAGACTATTAGAAGTATTATATATTTTGTTGACAAAGATATCCAAATTTAGTATGGTTCTGCCAAAATCTCAACAAGAGTCTCAATGGTCTTTGAGTTGTGTCTGGATATGTGAGTCATCATTTTCTGATAATATCCTTCGTTGTTCAGTGTCGTCATTTCTGGCGTCTTCCTGGTTCCAAGAGCCGCACTTCCGAGAGAAATCAATGAGATGCGTCGTCAATTAGGTGAGTGATACTCTCTAATATGTTATTTTGTTTACATATGCATCCGCATTTACTATATGTATATATGTATGTATATTATGCACTATTATTGCATAGATGTATGTAATATTTGATTGACTGATGAACCGATATTCCATGCTATATTATGATTGTGGTTGACGGATGGAGATCAAGAGGATACAGTACAACCTAAGATCATGGGTATGATTATGACTATGGTTATGATTGGGATTATGATGAGATTGAGAAGATGAGCTATAACTGGTGGATGCTGGTCGGGACTGCTCATCGCCAGGGTCGTTATCAATCGGGTCAGGGCTGTATGATACAAACCAATGACGGCCGGACCCATTAGACATAAAAGACAAATTATTGAATTTAAAGAGTCAGGATAGGGGGATCGACTCCCCATACTGAGTATTAGTGTGGTACTGTGGATCATATCTCATTCTTACTTGATGGTGTAACTTGCCTATCTCTATGACATGATGCATAGCACGAACATTAGAAATCCGTCTGTATGACACCAGTTTAATATATTAATTAGTATCATTTGCTGAGTCAGACGCTCATTCCTATTCAAATTATACTTTTCAGGTTGAGGAATGAGTTTGTGATAGGATTGTGGTTGAGTAAAACTGCCAAGTGTCATTCGGCAGTATTTTGTATATAAGTACTGAGTTATGTAAATAATATGTATAATTGTATCATAATTCTAGAACTCCGCAATGTTACCTTTGCTACTTGTATTTTATGTAATTATCAGTTACTATGTATATTTTGAGTTGAGACTTTGTTATTAAGTAGAATCCAATTGTATAATAAATGATATTTACGAGATAATTGAGTTATTAGCTTAGTGTGATCTTTGTTTTAAATTGATGTTGGTTTGGATCTGCTTAACTTGTGTAGGCTCATAGCCCTATTGTGGGATGGTTTGTTAGGTTGTGTGATGTCAGGCTTACTATGGGTACTAGTAGTCATGTGCATTACCCGTATCCTAGTATCGGTCACATACCCTCGGGGTCGGGGCGTGACACTATTGGTCCACATGACAGAAATAAATTAATTAACAATATTAACATTTACTAATAATTAGCTGTTATTATAATAATTAATATTAAAACTAAAATGAATGTAATTATAGTGATTATAAATTGAGTTAATGCATGAAATATTAAATCAATGTATTTAAGACTATGAAAATAAAAAAAGAATGCTTTATTAAAATTACACACACACTTATAAATAAACGTATGGTGACTTATAAATTTTTTCATTAACTTATTAATTATTACACTTAGAAAGAAATTTTATTAGCTAATAATTATAATTTTAAGTGATTATAAAATCATTAAGTAAAAAAATTAAAGTAATAATTGTGAATAGAATATTATGCTAACATTTACTAATAATCAGCATTTGTTATGATAAATTAGTATTAAAATTGAAATGAGCATAATTATGGTCATAAAGAATTATATTTTTTGTTGATTAAATAAAAAAATAGAATATAATACGTCCATTAATCGCTCACTACAAATATTTTATAATTTATATTATCTAATGTAAATTCATATAAAATTTTATTTGATAGTTTTCTAATATTTTCTATGATCACTTAAAATTAGTATTTAAATTATTTTGGTTAAGAAAATGCAACATGAAATTAAAATTTATTTATAAGAATGTCAAAATAATTGAAAATAAAATAATATATTTTTTTAAATTATAAAAAATTAAAAATATAATGATTAAAAATTGTATAAAAGTTTAAAATTATCATTAGCTATATAAAAAGTACAGTGTTTCTTAATTATTATATTTTATAAGTATTATTTATAATATCACTATTATTTTTTTTATACATTACAATTAAATAATGAAAACTGTGAATTTATTTTAAAAATTTTTAAAAATAAATAAATTATAAAATTTCATGCAACGCATGAGCATTGACCTAGTTTTTAAATAAATTGAGTCTACTAAATCAATAAAAATATAACACATTATTCAATAATGTCAAATTACTATAAGTTATAGTATCATTAATTTCTCATATAAAAAGTATTAAACATCTTATCTATTTATTTTTTTTATTGTATTTTTTATTTTTATAATGACATATAAATTAAAATTTTTAATTTATATATCATTATAAAAATAAAGAAGATAATAAAAAAATAAAAAAAAATATTTAACATTTCTTGTCTTGTTATTCTCTTGTCCTAATGTGCGGGTTAAAATCAACGCAGGAAGGGATGCTGACATCACATGTGACTAGGTTCGCAGCAAAGGCCAACAACAAAAGGGATGGGGCCATTCTTCCAATAATCTAATTGGTGCTTCAAATCAACGAAATAGGGTTTATTATTCATTCTTTTATCCTTCTTACATATTAAATAATTCAATATAATGTTAGTATAAGTTACGTAATAAGAAAATCCTTATCTTTAATAACTATAATCAAATTGATGAAAAAATTCATTCCATTGATTCTTCATTTCTCTTAATTTTGAAAGAGAGTAAGAAGAAATAAATAAAACTTAACTGCAATGCATTTTTTTTATTTTAATTTCTAAACAGATAGCAAACTTACATATGATTTTTTTTTCATTTATGTTTAAAATTGAACTTTTAATTCATAAGTGTAATGTATTAAATTAAAATTTAATAATAATAACAATAAATTTGAATCATCTTATATTAATGTTTTGGAAAATAAAGTGGAAAAATAAGTATTCATTGAAAGGCCAATTACCGGCTAATAGTGATAAAAAAAAATTAAGATGAGTTGGTATTTGAAAGGAATGGAGTACAATTCAGGATGGTTACAATGTCAAAGTCAAATCTTGACTTTGGTTTTGGCACCGTCCTGCAATGGGAGAGTATATATTATATAATACATACTCTTCCATTGCGAGAAACCTTCCCGCAGTGGGAGAATATGGTTTTGGCACCATCCTGATTTGGGGGAGTGTATATATATATATATATATATATATATATATATATATATATATATATGAAATGGCAGGTGCTTGAACCATCTTGATTTGGTAGAGCTTGAGTTGAGAGATATGAGAGAGTTACCCGGTGCTGGCTATCCTGTCGGAAAACTTGGCCATGCCCTAAGAAGATTTCACAAAAGGACAAGAAAAGGCAACCGCAACTTCAGTTCTCATTATACTCACCAATGCCAAAGGTTCGTGACCTGCTTGCTTTATACAACAGTTGATTTATATTGCTTTTCATTTTTTTTTAAATTAATATAGTCAAGTGGTATATTTCATGGGTTAGTTTTCTTAATAAAATGTTATATATATATATTGTTATTGATTGGTTATAATTAAAACACAAATTTGTAATTTCACAATTTTAAAAATAACTCTAATAATACTAAACTAAAATGTATTTATTAAATAATTATTTGCAAAATATTTAAATAATCAGTTTTTTATTTAGTGAAAAATTACCATATTAATATTAACTATTAAGACAATTTACCATGGGAATTTTTTTTTATTCACTATTGTTATTAGACTCATATTGTCAATTAAAAATCATAAGTCGACTCATTGAGCTCAAGCAGGCCTTGGTCCATATGAAAATAAAGCCTTAGAGATCATATTTAGCCGAGTTTGATAGCAAATTATATTTTGTACTCCAGTCCATATTGTATTATGGTCTTGAAATACATATTAAATATTAAGTGTGTAACAAAAATATATAAAAGATTATATATATATATATATATATATATATATATATATATATATATATATATATATATATATATATATATATATATATATATATATATTCTTTTTTTATTTTTTTAAATTAAGTGCTAATTATTTTCTTCATTTTTATTTTTTTAAATATTTAGAATTGAATCAATTAATTAAATATATAAATTATTTTTGTTTCTCCATCTAATAATTTTTGTTATTTTAATTAGATATATTTAAATCATTATAATTAAAATAATTATTATAAAATATTTAATAACTCAAGTTGTAAAATAATTTATTTTTAAGAATAATATTTCTTTTTTAAATATAAAATATATGTTTATTGCTTATAAAGTATATGTTTATTAGTTATAAAGTGTATGTTCATTACTTATAAAATATATGTTTATTATTTATAAAGTGTGTATTAATATGTTATTTCATTTTTTTTTCATTATTTATTTTTTTAAGAGTCTTCAACATTCAAAAAAATATAAATGGATCACAAAATTTTTTAAATTAAATGGTGATTTTTTTTTCATTTTTTTAGTTGTTTCAATAATAGAAATTGAATCAATTAATTAAATATATAATTTATTTTTGTTTCTCCTATCTAATAATTATTATAATTTTAATTAGATATATTAAATCATTATAATTAAAATAATTATTATAAAATATTTAATAACTCAAGTTATAATATAATTTATTTTTAAAAATAGAATTTCATCTTTAAATATAAAAATATAATTTATTTTTAAGTTCTAATATTATTTATTTTTAAGGATAGAATTTGAGTTTCAGATTCATTACATACAACATACATATTTATTGGATAGGATAATAGTTAAATGTTCATTTGAATGAAATCCAATATTCATTACAAAAAGCAGTAACAAACTTATAATATCATTTGATGCAAACAATATCTAATGATTTGCAGGTTTGTTACATATAACACATATATTTATTTCAGTATATTTAAATATACATTATAATGAAATCTCATATTCATTACATATAACACACATGTTTATTTCAATATACTTAAATATTCATTACAATGAAATGCCATGCTCATTATAAGAAACAATAACATATTTAAAGTTTCATGTAATACTATATATATTATTAAAGTTATGTAAATTTATTGAAAGTAAATTTTATTTGATGCATTAAATAATTTATCTAAATAAATATAAAATGATATTTAATAATTCTATTAGTTTTATTAAGTTCAACATAAATAAAGACTCAAATTGATAATTTCATAAAAATAAATAAATATTTATAAAAAAATTCAACAATTAATGTAATTTTTTCTTATAGAAATTAATATAAATTTAATTAGAACAATTAAACAAATAAAAAATTTAACCATTAATATAATTTTAATTTCAAATATTATAAAAAAAGAATAACTGAAAAAGAAAAAAAAAAAAAAACAAAGAATAGCTAAAAAGAGGAAAAAAAAAAAGAACAGCTAAAA
This sequence comes from Reutealis trisperma, assembly GCA_947687605.1. Classification (NCBI taxonomy): domain Eukaryota; kingdom Viridiplantae; phylum Streptophyta; class Magnoliopsida; order Malpighiales; family Euphorbiaceae; genus Reutealis; species Reutealis trisperma. The sequence continues at coordinate 1,470,307 of CANTUT010000033.1, read as the reverse complement.
AAAATTATGCTAGAACTTGAACTCAGCACCTCAAAGAAGTAAGGTGATTATATTAATCAACTATACTAATCAGTGTTTTTAATTTTTTTATTATATATATTATAATTAATATTTGTGATTTTAAGTCTATAATGCAACATGATATAGCTATTCGAGTTTGACGACACTTTGTTTTTTTTTTGGCCGAGTTTGATGACACTTACTAATGAACGACTGTACTGATATAAGAAGTTTATTTATCACTTCAATCTCAAGAAGAAAACAAGAAAAGAAAAAAAAAAAAAAAGGCTTAGGTTGTACTTTCGGTGAAATTTTCTAGTTGCAAACATAGCTTGTTTCGCAATAAATATTAAAAAAAAAATTAATATTATAACTGAAGTTACCTATATAAAACCAAGTTAAATATGCAGGTAAAACAAGTTATATCACAACTTAAAAAGAATAAATTTTACATATGATTTTTATCCAATCATGTATTTTAATTTTATTTTTTTACAGAATATTGAGAAAAGAGAACTGTTGTTGGACAGATTTGAACCTATATTTGTACTATTATTATAGATTTCATAATTATTATTCTTACAAAATTTTTCTTAACCCTTGCAAATTTTACAATCTTATGAATTATGGGCTTTAACGTCTGGTCAATTACAATATCTCATTCTCAGGAAATTAAATAACATATTTGTAGCCATAACGCTCCAATTATATGAATTTTCTTACTGATTGTCCTATACAGAAAGAAGCCTCAAAATTTAATGGTGGTCAACTGAAACCCATTTTGCTGACTCTGCAGTTTGCACGGATTCATTTCCTCAACACCATGCCATGCAGTGTTTGCATTTTTGGATCCTTTGCTAATTGAAGTAATTCAAGTGAAATATCAAGGAGTGGGTCTGTCTCCATTTCAAGCGCACCCAGCAATTCTATGGGCTTTTATTTTGACTATTTTCATCTATTGCTTCGCATTTGCAGCCCATATGAAGTTTTATCCCACAACCTACTCTCTGTTCACTGGCTACGTTGCTCTCCTCGCTGGATCTTTTTCTTCCGCTTCATTATTATCCATTTTATTATCTTCCTTAAAGTGGAGAATTATAGTTTTCATTATATGGGCAATTTTGGCTCTAATTGTTTCCCGCGACTTGATGCAACTTGCATGCAAATGGGTTTACCAAAAGGTCATGAAAGGAGTCTCCAAATTACACGCTCTTTGGAATTGGTTCCTCAGAAACAATTTGACAGAGCAACAACAATCCCAAGTGTAAAATTATCCCTGATTTTGATATAAATATATATAATTAGATGTGATAAAATTTTAAGCTAACTGTTACTTATGGCAACCTCCTCTTTTATCTGGGCTTAGGACTAGTTAAACATGAGAAACTCATGTTTAGGCAGAATTCTCCCCTATTTTGATATATAATAGAAAATTCACCAATTTATTAATTCATCAACTACTTCAATCTATCTACTAATATATCCAAACAATTGGAGATTCATCCAGGAGGAGGTATATTAATACATCAAAGGTAAAAAGTATCTAAAAGAAATACAATCACACTGATAAGCTATTGATTCAGTGAGTACTGAATAGTATCGAGGATTGCAAGTACAAACCCCTAAAAAAACACAATCATTAGCTAGCTACCATGTTTGTATAACCGTGCATTGTAGATTCAAATCTTATTAGAGAATGGGTATGGGAGAGTTGAGCTGTAATGATTGCGTGAGATCAGAGTCAGGCAAGTTAAGCGGAGGCAGAGAGAAGCAGCTGTAAGTAGAGCTGCCTCTTCTAATTTCTTGCATAGTCATTAGTGCTGCGACTGTGTTTCTGAAAATTCCCTCTCCTGCTGCTATTATTGCTTCCTTTCCTTCTCTTACTCTTTCTTCTTTCTCAACAGGAAACACAACATCTATTATGTCTTCACATTCCTTAACAAGCTTTGAAATGAGATCAGTGGTGAAAAAGGGCTGTTGCAACACTTTCTGAATGAATGGCAGCCGCAATAACCCACCAGTTCTTTTGTCATACTTCTTCAGTATCTTTGCCACGCCTACAAAATTTTTTAAATGTCAATAGTCAACTTGTAGCCCTTCCATGAAAGGAATTGGTTAATTAGGATGAGATTCTCAAGTAGACCTGTGTAATTGATATTGCTATAGTTTTCAAGGAGCACCATTTCGCCATGGAAATCGATGATGTCTTTTCTGATCTTTCCCATTTCCTCTTTATACTCGGTCTCTGAAGGTTGACTTCCATTTGGCCCCCATACATCAATCACACTCTGTGTCCTCTGCTGTAATTCCTAAACTCATATAGGCAGAGGTACTTTGGTTTTTAGTCTTTGCTGTGTTTGGAACTGAAATTCGCAGCATGAAAATCAATCTAATAACACTCTAATCATAAGAAAGAAATTAGCATTGTAACACCAGTACATAGAGAAATCGAATGAGAGTTTCCGAAATAGCTATAAATTGAATAAAGAGTATTGCCAATTAGATAATCTTTCTTGTAACATCGTAAATTTTTTAATTTTGGATCATGTCTGTCAAATTATTTCATATATCATCAAGTCAAGGATGACGAAACAAAGATTACAATTTTATAATCTAAAATTATAGATACTATGACGGCCTTTTCTAACATTAATTCAATCTCAAATCTGTCATAATTTGAAACTTAACAATTTTTCTACAACTGAAACACACTTGTTCTCTTATCACAAGTTTTTTCTTTTCTTCCCTTCGTTAATTTTGACCATCTCACCAATTTTATAATCCTTGTTGATAAGTATCATTACTATAAGTTCCCATGGCTCCTTAAATTCATATTAAGGAAGAATTCCATAATTGCTAGATATTTAGATAATTTTTAAAATTTTAAACTACGAAATCTCGAATTTATTCTTGAAAGAGTTGAAAAAAATAATTAATATTTGAGAGAATAGAAAGAGCTGAAGAAAATAATTAAAATTAATATTCGGAAGAATAGAAAGAGTTGAAAAGAATATTCGAAAGTATAGAATGATTGAAATGTAACAAGTACACTCCAACGTAGTGTACTCAGTACACTCCAACGTAGTGTACTCTCTTCCCACATTTTAGAATAAGTGGTAAAATTTAACAAAATACGCTTAATATTTAAAAAAAAAATGATAATTCCATACTTCACTTTAAATATTATCTAAATTACATATATCATGTCCATCTTAGCAATCAACCAACACATATTTATGCAAAAGGGATAATAAAGCTTACAATACTAAACCTATTAAATAATTTCCTGACACCCAATCGTAAGAATACACATTTTAGAAGTGAACCAAATTTCACTAAAGATGGATGCTTTTGAAGCAAGGGCATTTCCCATCAAGTTAATTATCAAATGCTCTACCGGGTCAACTCACTTAACTCCTCTTTACCACAGCTACCCTATCTCTCCAACTCCAAATTCAGTTTAAAACACATAAATTAAGAGAATAAGGTTAACTAAATAATTAATTAATTAATTACCTTGTGGCGAATGATGAAATCCTCTTCTTGTTCCATGAAAAAAGAATTAAACTTATCGATCTCAATGTTCAACAAATAAACAAACTCAGCCTCTGCTTTTCCATACTCAATCGATCTGTTGGACAATAGTGGAGCTGTAGAAATTAACCGAACAAGCTTCTTTAATTCTTTATACGACAAGAACTTGTCACGCCAATCCGGCAAAGTTTCTTGAATTTGTTGCTTCAATCTCTTTCCAAACTTCATTTTGTTACAGAGTTAAAGATTAAAGAAGAGTAAAGAGAGAGAGCAGAGGGGGGTAGCAAAAGAAAAAGAAAATGGAGGTTTTTATTAGCGAAAGATTAATAGAATATTAGAGAGCATATGCTTGGCGTGACGAGGGAGCGGTTACAAAAGGTATAAAAGAGTCGTTGAGGTAAGAGATTTCCCAAGCATATTCGGTTACTATTTTCGTTTTTTAAGACCAAAGCTATCAAGCTAAGACTTTTATGTAATGGTGCTCTAAGGGAATGCTAACTTTACATGCTTGTGTAATTTTTGTTGCTTTTAATTGCTAACTTGGTAAACCCAATTGTACTTGTAAACTCTTTATTGGTTGTGAGATGGGTGGGTGAGTGACTGCAGGTTACCTGAGTATTCTACTGAGCAGAGAAGGTATCTCGGAAGAGGATGATTCTGAGGAATCTCCTTAGAATCTACTCTGTAAATGGAAATTTTATTACCTTGGAACAGGTTTGAATTTGGAGAAAAGCAAATTTGCGAATATTTGATTATTAAACAAGATGAAATAACTTATTAATTAATTAAATTTTTAATGCGGGCATCAAGAATTCGTCAAGAAGATAGTATTATATATAGCCTACTAATCCATGCAAATGGTTGAAATCTTTTTTTTTTTTTTAGAATATATAAAAGCACCAACAAGAATTTCAATAACAGCATCTTTGTCTCTAGAAGATGTAACATAAATAAATTTTAAAATTTTTTCAAAAGCATGTACATCTGATTGCAGTTGTAGCTCTAAATTTCCTAGTTGGTTTGAATAGTTTAATTATCTTTAATTAGAATATAGATAAATTTAATATAGTAATTTATTAAAATTAATTCGTGATATGACTCCACCCATTAAAGATAAAATGTATAAGTTAAATAGTGTATTTGAAAATATAAAATCTCAAATACATTAATCTTTTCAACGTGCACGTAAATTTTTTAATTGCATCTGAAATCAATTATGACTTATCAATTAGCTAAATTTTTTCTCAATTAACTAAAAATATTGCTTTTGCTTTTATTAACATGCGAATAAATTAAAATTTTTCCTTACATTTCGTTGTTGGTGGTAATCCTGCCTGATTTTAACCCAATAATTATGAATTCTTTGTTTTTGATTTACCTTTTTTTAACTAATTTATTGTCTTCCTGTAAGGAATGCGTTCGATCCTCACCAAATGCGCACCTCAGTGCAGGGAAGTGGAGCATATAAAACAGGGAACGGCATTATAGGTAATAGCAGCACAAGCTCTTTTGTTAGAATCTACAAATGACATGTACACTGGGGCTTTTGACAATTAATGTATACCACTTTTTAAAGATAATATCAATATGTGCCCTTTTTTTCTGGTTAAAGGATTCTTTGACCAAAAAAATGGCATATATTTGTGTTATTTTTAAAAAGTGGCATATATTGATATATTCTTTTCAAAAACAGCATGCCAAGCTTAAAAGCTCTATATATTGATGTTGTACCACTTGGTGTTAGTATTAATTGATCCAATTCACATCGATGATCCTCTTTTTCCAACAAATAATGCGGGGAGAAATTGCTTTTGGATATATCAATGTATCAAGGTAAGCCTGCAAAAAAGTTTTATTTACCGTCGTCTATGAGTACTTTGATTGGCATGGCTATTGAAGTTGATTCCTAGTTGACCTATGTGATAATAGTGGTACTTACCAAGGCAAATAAAGGGCTTCTGATTTTTCAAGCAAATTTTTCTGTGTTACTTAATTCTGAATATTTAAGAGAATATGTTGCTGTTACCTTGTGAAAGATTTAAACTAGTTGGTACCCCACAAAAGGGTATAGTTATCTTTGTATCATGGTGTATGCTTGGTTGAGTCTTTCCAAAGAAGAACATATGGGAAGACGAGGAAATGTAACTGATTTATAAACTTAATATTTTTAGCAAATGCAAAAGGTCCACAATTTCCCACCATTAATTGAATTTGGCTTGGCCACTGCTTTACGCGACGGTCGACAAGCGAATTGTTGGCGTTCGATGGAATTGGGGTTTTTACCCGAATATGAAGATTTTAAGAAATATTTACACATATGTGGTTTTCTAAAATTTATTTATGTAAATATGTTGGTTGGTTTATGGTAGATCGAACTATAATCCGATTGTCAAATTTTTGAAAAAAGTGAAATTAATATTTTAGAAATGTAACTTATGAAAATATGGGCGGCTTTACACAAATCCAGAAATTAAACTTTTAGATTTTTCATCTGCGCTAGGTGCAACTTTATAAATATGTAACTTTAAGTTCTGGATTTGCCTGCCTTAAATATTCTTCACCTTTCTCTCCAATTTTATAAACTCTCCCTCCCTCTCTCTCTCTCTCTTTGCTGCCCATCACTTTTTTTATTTTATTTTTTTATTTTCACTTGCAACTATTTTTTTTCTTGTGAAGGTAATATCTATTTATATATTTTAGATTTATTAGTTATATATTGTTATAATTTTTTGTGATAAATAACTAAAATCTATTTTGTTATTTATATTTTTAGGTTAAAAAATTGGGGTAAAAGAAATTGTTAAAAAAAATGCCTGTGATTTAAGTTAAATTTTGTTTACTAAATTAGTAAAATAAATTTGTTTACTTTTTTTTTATATTTTTTTTTACTCGGATACAAAATTTTAAGATAATAATTATGAAAAAATAATTACGTTTGTTAGATATAGTTATATATTTTTTGCAATTATTTATTGTTGAGAATGTGTTAAATTTAAAAAATTTAATTTTTGTTTGAAAAATGGTTTAATAGAATTAATTACTATTTGAAAAAAAAAATCAGAATAAAATAGAAAATTATTTACAAATATTATTTAACTAGTGAAAAAAATGATGAAATTTTAAATTGGACAAAATTAAAAAATAAGATGTTAGCTTAATATAGAAATTTGAGTATATGTAAATAATAGATAAATTATAATGTATTTAATATGTAATAAATTCATTAATAATGTGATTTGAGTTAATGGTTGTTTGTTAAATTAGTAAATTATTTTTGTCTAGGTTGATTTTTTTTTTATTTTTTAAATTTTTAATAGAAAATAATGTAAAAATAATTATGCTTGTTAGATGTGCTTTTGTATTTTTTGTAATAATTTGTTGTTGCGAAAATGTTAAAGTGAAAAAATTTATTTTGTGTTTGAAGCTCTTTGTTATTATAATTTTTTTTGGGTGTGTTAAATTTAAAATATTTAGTTTTATTTGGTAAATTTTTTACAAAATAATATATTATTATGAAATAACAATTTTTGAAAATTAATAAAATCGGAATATTATTTTTTTTTGAAATAATAATATTGTGTGGATGTATATTCATCGAAATCATAATAATTATTAACAAATAAAAATTTTTAATAATAAATTTTGATAAAATATAATTAATATTTTATTTAATTTAATTAACTTAATTAAGATAATAAGTAGTGTTTAATTTTAATATAATTAATAATAAACATTAATATTATTAAAAAGCATAATGTTTTATATATTTAATATAATTTATTCATTGCAATAAATTATATTTAATATAATTTCTTTAAAAAGCATATAAAATGCCTATTATTTTAATATTTATTGAGAAAATTGAAATATTTGCATATTATGTGGCCCAGGACATATGTGATCGGCAGCACGTCCACCTTTATATCTAGAAATATAATAAATAAAATTATATTGAATATCATTTTAATTTAAGAAAAAGATAGTGTATAATTATACAATTTGAAATTAAAAAGTTTACAATTATATTGTATATGAAATGTTGATAGTACATATTACAAACAATCATATTTAAATTACATAGGTTTTTTTTTCTAATAGTTATCATAAATCTATTTTTTCATGTGATAATTCAATATCAAATAAACAATCACTAGACGTTGCTTTAACATAGTAGAATATCTAAATAATAATTTAATTTTAATTTAATTTTTCCATCAGTTACATATCCAGTTTGCTCATATTATTGTACACTTTATTATATTAAATTTAATTCAAATTAAAATGAATTTAAATAAATTTAATTCACATATTTGAAATTAGAAAAAAAAATGACGATTATTCATAATAAATTAACTTAATTATTATATTAATTATTAATTATGTAATATTAACTTAATTACTATATTAATTATGTAATATTAACAAAAAATAAATTTATCACTTTTTCAATATTGTAAATTTTTAGTTATGTTCTATATAAGTTATTTAATTTAATTTTTATTGTGTTTTAGCCAAAATAGACCAATAAATAATAATTCAAATTTTATTATAGCTTAATTTAATTAATTAAGTTGGAATAAAATTAATTAAATTTATTTAAAAGAATTATTAATTCACAAGCTAATAATTAAAAATATCAATCAATTGACATTCAATAATAATAATTTTAATATATTAATTTAAATAATATATTAATTACATAATATTACATAATAATAAATTCATCGCATTTTAAACTAATAATTTCTTAAATTTAATTAGCCCGATTAATTAAATTTAATATACTTTAATTAGATTAAATGAATTTATTATGTATTAAATACATTATAATTTATCTATTATTTACATCTCTTCAATTTTCTATATTAACACAAAATTGTGAAATACATTACTTATGATAATATAAAATTTTTAATTAACATACTATCTATTTTAAATAATTTACTTGACTAAAATTTTATTTTTTAATGTTGTCTGATTTGAAAATTTTATCGTTTTTTTAAATAATAATAATTAAATATTATTTTCAAATAAATTCATATTTTATTCTAATTTATTTTTTCGACATTAACTAATTTTATCAAACAACTTTTTCAAATAATTACAAAACATATATAAACATATCTAACAAACATAATTATTTTTTCTTAAAAATTTTAAAAATAAGAAAATCATCCTAGACAAATTTAATTTACTAATTTAACAAACAACCTTTAACTTAAATCACATATATAATGAATTTATTATATATTAAATACATTATAATTTACCTATTATTTACATATACTCAAAATTTTACATTAAGCGAACATCTTAATTTTTATTTTTGCCCGATTTAAAATTTTCATCATTTTTTTATTTCCAACAAACATAATTATTTTTCCATTATTTTTTCTATAAAATTTTAAAAATAAAAAAAATAACCTAGACAAATTTAATTTACTAATTTAACAAATAACTCTTAACTTAAATCACATATATAATGAATTTATTATATATTAAACACATTATAATTTACCTATTATTTACATATACTCAAATAATTTTTATATTAAGCTAATATCTTATTTTTTAATTTTGCCCCATTTAAAAATTTCATTCTTTTTTTATTTCACTAACTAAATAATATTTGTAAATCATTTTCTATTTTATTCTAATTTGTTTTTCAAATAGTAATTAATTCTATTAAACCATTTTTTCAAACAAAAATTGAAATTTTTAAATTTAACACGTTTGCAACAACAAATAATTAAAAAAAAAATACAACCATATCTAATAAATATAATTAATTTTTCCCTAATTATTACCTTAAAAATATACAAAACAAAACAAAATAACTTAAACAAATTTATTTGACTAATTTAACATAAATAAAATTAAATTTAAATCACATACCTTTTTTTAACGATTCCTCTTAAATTCTTTTTACCTTAACCTGAAAATATAAACAACAAAATAAATTTTAATATTCATCACAAAAGAATTATAAAAATATATAACTAATAAACTTTTAAAAAAAAATACCTTCTTTAAAATATGGTTCTCCATAAAAAAAAAAAGAGAGAGAGAGTTTAGCAGCCGAGACAAAGAGAGAGAGAGAGAGAGAGAGAGAGAGAGTATGTGTTATTTTGAAGAATCTGTTGGAATTGGGGGTGGGTGGGGGTGAGCATATTTAAGAAGGATAAGAGTTATCTCTCACCGTTGGATCATGATTGATTTTGGGTGGGGGTGAGGGTGGGGGTGAGCAGATTTAAGAAGGATAAGGGTTATCTCTTACCACTGGATAATGATTGATCCAATGGTGAGGAATAACAGGAATAAATGCAATAGTTAATGACAGATATCTGAAACTTTAAGTTCCAGATCTGCTGCTCCAGGCTAGTAGTTCCAGAAAACTGATTTACCGGTTAATTTTAAAGTATAACTTCCGGATTAGCGTACACTTGGCATGCTATTCCAAAAGTCAAACTTCCATAATATTAATTTTGACAATTTCGAAAGTTTAACAACCGGATTTAAGTTTGACCGTACTAAAATTAGTATATATGGATAAATATTTTAGTTTAATACATATGTATGTAAATATTTTTTAAAATGTGCATATTACTATACAAACCCCAGTGAAATTTGGAAAAGTTATAGAATGTTAACGGAGGACGACAGTTAATTGTTGTATATATTTTTTAATTTTTATTTTCAAGAGAATTTACCTTAATGGAGGCCGGTTAGGTGTCATAACTCTATTTCAACTCGATTTTTTGACAGTTTGACTTCTAATCCACTATTTTCTAACCATCAAGGTGATGATTAGTAAAGACAATGCCATTCTTTATTTGTTTGATCACATCTCATGATATTGTAACTCTGCTATTTAGTAAGAGCTACGAGTGAAAAAGTTAAAAAAAGAATTTGTATTTTTCATTAGTACTACATGATCAATGTAACTTATAAAATAATTTAAATTAATAACGTTAAATACTTAATTGATAATCAGCTAAATAAATCAAAGGAAATAATAATTAAGACATTTAATAATCATTATTTTCTTGTTAAAAAAAATTCTTTGTTTTTCTTTTTTAGCCTTTTGTTTTCACATTAAATTGCAACACTTTTATCTCAATAATAAAAATAAAAAAATAAAAAAAAGATAAGAAGAGAAGAAAGAAAGAACAAGAATAAAGAAAAAGGCGATAATACTACGTTACCGCAACAATTGTAACATCTTCATGTACCTATAATTAAGAAAAAATCCTTTCATCATCACCTTCATCTCTTAAAAAAAAAAAAATTTACTTTTAGCACTTTAAAATTTATTATAATTAGTATTTTAATTTTAATTAAAGTTTAAAATTTTAAAATATTTTATAATATATGTAATATAAATGAATAACATCATATATTTTAAAATTTTAAAAATTAAAAGTATTAAATTTATAATGAAAATTCATAATTTTAAAAATAAAAAAATTAAAATATTTAGTTATAAGCAAATTACAAAAACACAAAGTATTAATTTTAAAATTGCCAACTCTATATGTTAACAAAGAGAGCTAATTGGTAGAGTTGAAAGAGGGCTTTTTTCCTTCTCCAACTGCTGTGTTTTGGGTTTTATGTAAATATCATTTTGTGCGTTGCTTTCCCACGAGCGCGAATTTCATGTAAAAGACGATAACGTATTAAACATTCTGATCAAGACGTACGATTCGTTTTATAAAATTAGAAGCACGCGGGGTTCAACTTTAATTTAGTATAATTATTTATATTTACTAAATTATTATTTGTAAATTTTGTGTAAAACTTAAATAATATAAATATATAATTTTGAACACTTTTTATGATATAAATATTAATTATGAAATTATAAATCTAAAAGAAATATAATTATTGTTAAATATATTTGATTTTTAATTTAATTATTTTTAAAATAAACTTTAAATTATATATTCAATCTTTTATTAACAATAAATGGACCATCTTACCCTTCATCATACACTAAATTATAAATTTTATTGAAAAAAAAAAGTGATTGGCTTAATACCTTTAATTTTATTGACTTAAAAAAAGACCAAAAAAAATATCCTTTTCTAACTCCAACGATAGTTTACTCTTAATTTTCGCAATTCTTTTGTTTTTTTTTTTACTCGTTTTTCACTTTCTAATAACATTAAAATAGATAAAAATATCAAATATTTCAATTATTACTCTTATGAAAATAATTGAGTGATTTAATTTCTCTCAACATTTGATGAAATTTGTACTATTATGTTAATTAATTTATTTTAAATTTAATTAGGAGATATTTATTTTATAAATTTGTTTGGATGTGTAATTTTATTTTTACAATTCGTTTTAACTTTTTATGAATAAATTGGATTGCAATATATTTTTACTTTATAAATTTATAACATGTGAAATTTTATTCCATTTATAAAAATTTATGGCTTCGCTTCTATTATGAACGAATCATTATTTAAATATGTGGAATGTATAAGTCAAATCTAGTCTTGCATTTGGTTATTATAAATAATTATTCATTACTTTTATTATTTTTTATTTAATTAAATGAAATGATAATATGTTATTATTAAGAAAATGAAACGCAGAAGAAAAAAACATATTAGTAGAAAAAGGAGAAAAATAAAATGAATTTTAATGATATATCTTTACTATAAATAAAAAATTTCTGACAATTAATTCGGATTTTTAGGATTAGATATAGGAAAAATTGTTCTCAAGCTTAAGCATTTTTCAGTTTTAATGCAGATAATAATTAATTAAGTTGTTAAAAAAAAATAATAATAACATGGTTTAGAAGTGTGCTTATTATCTTATTTTATGGATTCGGTCATCGAGACCAATCGTAAATAAAGATTTTTTTTTTTATTTATAAATCCTTTAATTTTGACGCGGATGATATGCTTGCAAACACCTTACTGTTTAAAAGAGAATCTAATTTTGTAAAAATGAAAAATAAGTTCATTTATAAAATACGAGATGGTCATAAAAGAAAATGGTCATCCATTTATAAAGGACGTTTGACATTTATATAGGACGGGACGTCGAATAGGCTCTCAAGTTTCCCACCCTTGTATATATATATATATATATACAAACTCAAACACACACAGTATATCACAGAAGTTGGAGAAGAAACTAGCAAAAGAAAATGTCTGGTCCTGCACTAGCAACTACTACTAATCATAGCTCTGATACGGAAAGGTTAGTTCATATCTCGACCTCTTTCAAATTTCTCATTTTTCAGATCCATTTCTTGGAATGCTGTTATCATTAATCCAATAATTCTTTTTCTGAATTTTCTTTTGCATCTTAGTCAGTGAGCTAACATGCATTTTTTCTTCTTCTGGGTTCAAATGATATCTCTGACTTTAGTTGGAATGACTTGGAGTGTACTTGACCTGTTCAGTACACGGTCCTCTGTTTTAGGAACAGAGAGCTCTGTTTCAAGACAGGGGATGCTAGTTTTTGGCCTAGAAATTTGGGCTACATTGTTTTTATTCGAGTTGTGTTTAGTTTATGCCTTTTTTGATATTTTTGTTTAATTAATGATCTAATTCATGTTTTTATTAAAAAAAAAAAAAAAATCTTCTTTTTACTGATTACAGAGCAATTGGGCTGAACCTATCAACCGACATCAGATGGCATGGAGCTCTGTTTTTTCTAATTTCTACGTTGGTTAATTTCCTTCAAGTCAAATTCCAATCAGCCGATGCCTCCCCGTTTGACACACACAGTGGCATCATGTTGGCATTTATTGTTACTCTAACGATATATGTCATATCACTGGTGGTGGAAATTAGCCTGCTCCAAGCTCAGAACTATACTTATTATGCAATTATTAGCAAAGTCAATCTGCTTGTTGGAGTTCTTCCTGCAATTTTGCTTTTGTTAATTCTTGCTCCATATATTGGGTGGACCATTTTTGCCATATGGGTCCCTTGTTTTGTTATAATACCTTATGACTCGTATAGAGAATTATGCACATGGCTGTATGAAGCGATAGATGGAGCATTACAAACGGTAGTGCACCGTGGATCGACGGGGGACCAAAATCAGTTGCCGGTGGTGCACCGTGGATCGACGGGGAACCAAAATCAGTTGCCTGCGTCGGGAGTTGAATGATGTATTAAAATGCTAAAATGTTTTAGGAAATAATTGTGCTTTTTTTTTTTTTTTTTTTTTAAGTACGGAAAACGGGAGTCGAAATGGGTCTATTATACAGTCCAGCTGCTATATCTTGATATGTGCGTTTATACTTGATATGTCAAAGGCAATTCTAATGGCAATTCTAGTAATCGTTTGCACTTGATATGTCATATAATGGCAATTCTAATCTGTTCCAAGAGTAATCTAAGCCTTGCTTTTAATATTGTGATTTTATAAAATCTTGTTTATAGTAATCGTAATTACCCAGTAGTTTTTTAAGATAAAGCAACACAACACATATAATAACATTAACACTTTATTGCCATAATAAAATATGTACATCTCTTCCTCTGTCGATTGCAAGCAATTAGAAAAGTTATTTTAATTTTATTCATCAGGCAATGAAATAAACAAGCCAACTCCGTAATTTCTTCCAGCTTCTTTGTTCAGTACTGCAAACAATGAAACTAAATAGCTAAACACCATTTGTTGGAGAATGGTTTTTAGATTACCATCCATCCTTTATTTGATTATTTCTATTAAAAACAACTACTATTAACAAAGGTAAACGGGAGTACGGATCGTTCCGGATGGCAAAGTTCATCATTCTGTAAATGCAACAATTGCCGTTCTTTCATACATCCTTTCAATCAGGTTAATAAAAATCTCTCTTTTTACCCCCTCTAATTTTATGTACCTTAATCCTATCAGCAAAACAACGAATATAAAAATATTCCTTCCCATCATGGAGGCACCATTGAATTCCATCTCATTGCACAGCATGAATCAATTGAAGGATTATGCCAGCAGAATCTTGCAATTGATAAATCTGGTGGCCTAATTCAATGTCTTTCTTCTATGACTACAATTGTATGCACAGTAACCGAATCCACTTCCCCTCTGATTTCTCACATGATCAAGCTGTTCATCATTTGATGGTGGAACTTAACCTGTAACTGAAGATTCAAACAAAAAGCAAAGCAAGTATATGAAGTATAATAAGCTAAAAAGTTGCAGTCCGCTATCTTCTATGCTATACCTTCATTACAGTATCCACAGAACAAAAACAACAACAGAAACAGACTCGGATGCATCAATAGACTTGTTTTGTGCAATTGCCTGCACATTTCCTTCTGTTGGCCATTTTCTTTTCATCTCTCTCATCATCCATCCTACCAGCCTCGAATCTAGGAGGTAGGGAAGCAACATTGCCACCCAATCAACCAGGTAAGTACTTGGCAAAAATGTTGTGATAAACTCAATCCAAAATAGCACGAGAGAAATTGAAAGACAAACTCTGATGAAGCATGATGCAAAGGTCCTGAAAATATAGCAAGCTCAAGAAATTCAATAGGAGTAAGAATCAAATTGGAAATGGTTGATGCATTCATGCACGAGGAAAGGAAAACTGCATGATAAACAAGTAGAATTGAAAATTGGAATGTAACTCTTTTAAACAACAAGAGATGAATATTTTTTGAGATTATGGAAACAAGTA
Organism: Reutealis trisperma; assembly: GCA_947687605.1. Classification (NCBI taxonomy): domain Eukaryota; kingdom Viridiplantae; phylum Streptophyta; class Magnoliopsida; order Malpighiales; family Euphorbiaceae; genus Reutealis; species Reutealis trisperma. The sequence goes on along the minus strand of CANTUT010000033.1, from coordinate 1,455,111 downwards.
CAAAATGAAAGTGCCATGGAAATCAGGCACCTATAATTCCATCATAACTATCACAATTTCCTTAACAATAAGAAGTCCCATAAGAAAGAGTATCATCAATCCAATATATTTTCTCAGACTGGAAAGTGCAATTTCAAAATTCCCACATTCTATTTCAATCGATGCAGCACATATTTCTTACCTTTCATGGTCAATAATTTAAACAGATTACTATCCAATATACACCTGGCTTCACTGAGATCATACAGAAGGGTTCTACCAGACATTCTCAAAAACTTTTTATAGGAGTTGTACATTGACAAGAAGAAAATGCTTATGGAATTATTTGTTCAGAACCTCAAGCCAGTATGAAATTTTCGAAGCATATAGAGCTCTAATACAAAAAACTGTAAACTTCGAAAGTTCTCAGAAAAACCCAAAAATCCACCAAAGATCATCTCTTGCAAATATTTTCCAATACGAGAAATTCCATCCAGAATATGAAGGTAAGTATTGAATATTCTAATTTGTTTCATTCATATTTTAAAATTGAAGGGAATGGTATTGCATTTGATATATTTAAATTACCACAAGAACTCTACAGATGAAATCAAGCAGACACGAACTGCTTTCTGAAAGATGTAGGTAGCCCTGTTTTTGTCAATCCAGACCCTAAACATGGAAGCACAATCCTCTGGCAGATAGTCCCACCCAAACTGGAAACCAAAGTTACAGAAAAGGTCATTCTCACAAAAATAAGTGAAAACTATCATTGTTAAAATGCACTTTCTCAACAGAAGTATACCCACCACCATCCATGCTTCTACTTCTTAATTTCTGAATTGTGAGTGTTCTCATCAAACAAAAAGTGACTACATTTGATTGATCGGGCAATGATTAATCGAGTGAATTGAACAGAAGTATTGCCAAATCTGGGTCCAAACTTTGGAAATATATGAAAATATAATAAAAATAATATTAATAATACCGAGGCTCTCAAAATCTAGTTACTAACATTACAAGCAGTTTGAAGAATACCTTATAAGCAGTTCATTACTTGCCCTGTGATGAATTGATACTCAGGATGATTTTAGGAAGCAATTTGTATGGTGACCTCAAACATGCATCACTGTCATGAGGAAGGAGTGTCAACTCATTCTCCAAAATAGAATGAGCTTCTGAAAATGCCTGCATCACACAATATTCATGCTCTTAATCATCCTTATCTCAAGGATTTGGGGACTAGGGAACAAGAACTTGCATAGCTATTAAGATTTTGCTGAAGTGAGTTGCTTGAGGTACCATCAGAGAAGATTGAGATAATTAGACCATGGATGATGTGGAATGATAATTCAACAGCGGATAGAAAGTTTGGCTGTGAAGAAGACGAATAGGGAAAAATGCTCCCTGTATATGACTACAACTACTTAAGACTAAAGATTTAGTTTAGATGGATTGAGTTTGATGTTACTCCATTTGCCATTTTTATGAGAATTCCTAAACGGTTACATTTCTTTGCCTTACCATACGTTCTTTGACTCAACTAAGCATACACCATGATACAAAGATACCTATACCCTTTGATGGGATGCCAACTAGTTTGAAATTTGAATCTTTCACAAGGTAACAGCAACATGTTCACTTAAATATTCTGAATTAGGCAACACAGAAAAATTTGACTTGAAAAATCAGAAGCCCTTTTATTTGCCTTGGTAAGTATCACTATTATCAGAGGTCAACTAGGACTCAACTTCAATAGCCATGCCAATCAAAGTTCTCATAGATGACGGTAAACACAACTTTTTTGCAGGCTTACCTTGATACATTGATGTATCCGAAAGCAGTTTCTCCCCACATTATTTGTTGGAAAAAGAGGATCATCAATGTGAATTGGATCAATACTACAACACAAAGAAGTAGAACATCAATATATATGTCATTTGTAGATTCTAGCAAAAGAGCTTGTGCTACTATTACCTATAACCTCGTTCCCTGTTTATATATACTCCACTTCCCTGCACTGAGATCCGCATTTGGCGGGGATCGAACACATTCCTTATAGAGAGACAATAAATTAGTTAAAAAAAAAAAAAAAAGGTGAATCAAACAAACAATTCATAATATAGTGGGTTAAAATCAGGCAGGATTACCACCGACAACAATGAAATGTAAGGAAAAATATATCAGAAGTTTTTAACTCACCCAAAGAAGTAAAGAAAATCCATCAGAAGGCTTCCCCAGTTCTGCAAGAACATCCCAAAAAACCAGTAAGGTAAAGGCAATTGTGCATTGAATCCAGCAGAAAAACATAAGAGCATTCCTAGAGTTAACAATACCAAACTTACTTGATTAATTGGTCGGCCAATATGATGCTCATGCTGCAGAAAACGTGTAATTAATAACACCTGCAACAAGATCTCATAAGCAAATCCCCATGGTCAACAAAAAAATATTGATCTAGCTTTAATCATCATGCTTGCCAGTTTTCAGGCCTAGATTTATTGAGTTGGTTTAATGCCAACATTTCATCCCTTTCAATGACAATTAGAGGCTTTGAGCATACATCAAAATTCAATACCTCTGCCTAACCAAAGAGAGGGAGGTAGGGGGGACCAAAAAGAAAAGAGAGAAACAAAACACATTAGAACCATAATCATCAGAAATTCAGGACAGCCAAGCAAAGAGTGATGGAATAGAGTGTAGAGAGGAAATTAACATGCTAAGAACTATAAATAGAAATACTAAGTCATTCACTCTTTCCAAACTAAGAAGACTTTTTAGAAATCACAGTCTAATGGATGGCAGACATTGTGCAATTTGTCTTGTCCAGATTTTATTTTCGCATCGATACAGAATAAGTTACTGGGGTGCAGTGCTCCAAAAAATGGATACCATTTAATCATTGTCTGTGCCTCTGAGAAGAGTGTGAGAGAAAAGGGTGGGTGGGGGGAAGGTATAAAGTCAATTGTAGAATTCAGCCTATCAAGTGACATATGAAAAGTTAAACCTCCATGACAAGAACAGTCCTGATCTATTTGGGAAAACTTACACAATTAAAGAAGGCAAGGAAGTGTAATTACCAAGCAATAGGAACTTAAGCCACCAGAGTAGGACTGATCAAGGCTACGATCTGCTAAGAACTGTTTCAGTACCAAAGCAAGAGGTGTTGCAGCTGGAAATTGCTCAGTAAGTTCTTTGACCTGGTCAAACAAAAGGATGATAAGAAAAGGAAAGAAACAAAGTTACCAATAATAGATGAAATAAAAACAAATGATATCCTGAATTTGACTGCACATACTGTTAAAAACCATCATAAATTCCACAAAGAAGATTTGTTAGTTTATGGTTGAGGTTAAGCCTTATGTAGTTAATGCATAAGTTAGTTTCTAAAATTTGGGACCACAATTTAAGTGTGGTGACTTTTGTCGATTTCTCAGGAAGCCATTAACATACACCAAATCATTTGACACGCAGATCCTACCCTGATATGTGAAATCTTTGTACACCTATAGATTCTCATGAAAAATGGTTTCCAGATATAAATACTCAATCCATCCTCATAACATTTATTACTTCAAAATCTAAAATACATGATGGACAAACATAGTATTCCTTGCCTGTACACTCTTTGCTAGATGACAATTTGCCTAATGACAATTTGTCAGGAAACAGGTTAAAGTTTAACATCAGAACATATGTAGCAGTCCGATACCAACTCATATAATCCTTAAAGTCTTTAATGGAAATTAACAGGCATATGGGCTAGAATAACTTAAATTAACTGATAACCATCACAAAGATTGATTTTTTTTTTTAAAAAAAAAAAAAAAAAATACCAGTTCTGTAGTTTGGAACCCTGTGTGTGATGGGGACTTGAAACTGATGTCAAGACGAATTGACTTCACATCCTTTGTATCATTATAGTTAATTTGCGAGCACTTTGGTGAAATGGTCTCTTCTGAACCAACCACATCAGGTTGAGAATGGTTTTCATGTTCACCAGTCATACGAGTTGGCTCTTCCTTTGGTGATTGTACATTAGAGGCGGCAGAGTTAATCAGATCACTGGGAACTTCTACCACAAGCATAATAATAGGTATCTGACCAAAAAAAAAAAAAAAAAGGCACCAACATGAAAAGATGTGTAGAAGAAAGGACACAGCAACAACGCCACTCAAGACTCAGATAGTTGAAAAATGGCCAATTACAGCTGTATTTTCCACAGTCTTCAATGAATCATTTTTCACCCACTCCTGGTTGGCGAGATACCTGGCTGCATGCTGGAAGATAAAGGTAGCAATTTCAATTTTGCAAAAGGCCAAAAAAAATTAATAACTAATACATTTTTTTTTAATGATTAGTTAAAGTAAAATTATATAAAAAATTTCCAGATAAAACAACAAAACTTTGGGAGAAGATCTGTAAGAAATGAAATTCATATATATGGCATTCAACCAACAAATACAGGGAAATGGGAGAAAGGAGGAAATTTTCCATATATTATGAGTCGGATCACAGGAGCAGGCAATGCAACATGCCACAATATAAGCCTCCTATAAAAATAAGCATCAAAATTCCTCTTCTGTAATTAGAATCGACAATAATAAATATTAAGCACTGTAGAATACACATCGTTGTCATTCTTCTTTCATAATAAGGACCATGCATATAGCCTGAAGGGATCTGATGTAAGACAGATTTAGATAATCTATTCTACTTTAAATTTTTCAGAAAATTAAAGGGTTAAAATTGAAAATCCAAGGTTGATTTTATAAAAATCAGATCTGGACAAGGATTAAGAAAAGGAAAAGGGGAAAAAACTTCTAAGAGTCACACTTAGAAGGTCTAGGAGTTACACCTAGGGTTGAATTGAGTCACACAATTCTTAGCAATAATGCAGAATTTATTTTATTGAATCTGAAAGTTGTCTAATAATGGTTACAAGCCTAAGTATTTATAGAGTTGAAACTAATCCAAAGCATGTTTGGATTAGGAATCCTACACTAGTTTTCCAACTAGAAAAACAAATTAATACTAACTAGGAAATACTAAACCCATACTAAATCCACTAAAACTCCTAAATAAAGACTGCAAAATAACAATAATAAAAACCCTACTGTTCCAGCAATTCTGGAAATTACAGAAATACCCTCAGCCTTAATAAATCAGAATTCCTGCATTAATCAGACCTAATAGACTTCCCATTCAGCTTCCCCATCATCCCATATGTTCCAAACAAGTGCTTGCGCTTTTGAACCCTCTTTGGCACGACGTTTGTAAGCATGTTGCCATCGTGCTCTATCATTTCTCCCCGGCTTGAAAGAACTCGACCCCGTCGAGTTAAAAGCATGAAAACGATCATAAAGGTCTGGATCAAGCCTTTGTAGTTCTTCGGTTATCCAAGTACAATCAGAATGTGGACGACCCACCCATTTGACCAAAAACTTTTGATAACCACCTCCTCTAGTAGAAACCACTTGATAGTCAACAATATCTTCTATTTTTTCTTTTAGACGAGGTAATGGAGGGAGCCTAGCTACTTCTTGATTATGCACATAATCATTATCATCATGACCATGATATGAAGTAAGATCTTCAATATTGAAAATATTACTGATATTCATGTCTTGAGGAAGCTCAAGAACATAAGTATTTGAGCTTATTCTCTTTAAAATCTTGAAAGGACCCATCTTCCTTGAATGAAGCTTCTTGAAAACACCTTGAGGAAACCGTTCAGGCTTAATTCGAACCATCACCATGTCACCTTCTTGAAATTCAACAAATCTGCGTTTTAAATCAGCATGTGCCTTGTATCCCTCATTGCTTATGGCAATCCGCCTTCGAACATCATCATGTATATCCTTGATGTGCCTACTAAAAACTTCGGCTTCAATACTAGGACAACTGTCAATAGGCAAAGAAACCAAGTCAATTGGTTTTCGCGGAATAGCCCCAGTAACGATCTCAAAAGGACTGCGTCCTGTGCTGCGATTGACGGAGCTGTTATAAGCAAATTCAGAAATAGGAAGAATCTGATCCCAATTACGAACATGGTCACCAACACAACAACGAAGGAGATCACCCAAACTCCTATTAATTACCTCAATTTGTCCATCTGTTTGGGGATGAAATGAGGCAGAAAATTTCAGTTTTGTATTTAACCTCCTCCACAAAGATTTCCAAAAATAGCTCATAAACTTGGAATCGCGATCTGAAACAATTGTTGCTGGTAATCCATGAACTCGAACAACTTCATTGAGGAAGAGTTTAGCAATGTGAAGTGCATCAGCGGTCTTCGTACAAGGAATGAAATGAGCCATTTTAGAGTAGCGATCAACCACCACAAATATGGAGTCATGACCCCTCAAAGTTCTTGGCAACCCAAGTACAAAATCCATACTTAAATCTTGCCAAGGAGCATGTGGTATAGGTAATGGGGTATATAAACCTGTATTTTTCTTCTTGCCCTTGTATAGTTGACAAATCCTACACCTAGCAATGACCCTAGCAACATCTCGCTTCATGCTAGGCCAATAAAACCTATCTTCCACCATAGCAATGGTCTTATCTCGTCCAAAATGGCCTGCTGCCCCACCAGAATGCAATTCTTGAATCATCTCTTCACGTAGAGAAGTATTAGGCACACATAGTTGTGTCCCTCTAAAGAGATATCCATCATGCAGTGAAAAATTTGGATAATTAACATGCTGTCCAGTCAATAAATCTGCATATATAATGCTAAAATCCTTGCAAGTTGGATAATTGTCTTTAAGTAACTCAAAGCCCACAACTTGAATTGCCATTGACGTAAGAATTAGCATCACTCGACTAAGTGCATCTGCTGCCTTGTTCTCCACTCCAGCTGTATGCTTGATCACAAAAGAATATTCCTACAAGAAAGCAACCCATTTGCCATGGCGAAAATTTAACTTCTTTTGGGAGTTGATGTACTTTAGGGCTTCATGGTCAGAATACAAAACAAATTCCTTAGAAATTAAATAATAACGCCAATGCCGAAGAGCCTGAACAACAGCATAGAATTCCTTGTCATAAGTTGAATATTTTTGCTTTGCCTCATTTAATTTCTCACTAAAATAAGCAATAGGGTGGCCTTCTTGACTTAATACTCCTCCAATGCCTACTTGAGAAGCATCACAAGCTACTTCAAACACTTTAGAAAAATCAGGCAGCTTTAAAACAGAAGCCTCAGTCATCCTCTTCTTGATTTCTTCAAAGGCTTTAGAAGCTTCCTTGGTCCACTCAAATTGACCCTTCTTCATACAGTTGGTAATAGGCGCCATTATAGTGCTGAAATTTCTTATGAATCGCCTATAGAATGTTGCCAAACCATGGAACCCTCGAACTTCTTGCAAAGTAGTAGGAATTGGCCATTCTTGAATAGCTTTAACTTTATCACCATCCACTTCTACGCCCCTTGAAGATACCACAAATCCCAAAAACACAATGCTTGAGGTCATAAAAGAACACTTCTTCAAATTAATATAGAGCTCCTCACGCCGGAGGACTCTCAAGACTTGTTGTAGATGAGAGAGATGTTCTTCTTTAGTCTTGCTATATATGAGAATGTCATCAAAATATACAACAAGAAAGCGACCAATGAAAGGTTGAAGGACTTGATTCATAAACCTCATGAAAGTACTCAGTGCATTAGAGAGGCCAAACGGCATGACTAACCATTCGTAAAGGCCATCCTTGGTCTTGAATGCAATCTTCCATTCGTCACCGGGCCTAATTCGTAGTTGATGATATCCACTCCTTAGATCTATTTTTGAAAAGATAGTAGAACCAACCATGACATCAAGCATATCATCAAGACGAGGAATAGGAAACCTGTACTTCACAGTTATTTTATTAATGGCTCGGCTATCAATACACATGTGCCAACTACCATCTTTCTTTGGTGTGAGTAAAGTAGGGACAGCACACGGACTTAAGCTTTCACGAACAAACCCCTTTGAAAGTAGCTCATCCACTTGCCTTTTAAGCTCTTCGTGCTCGCTAGGACTCATACGATAGGCTGGTAGGTTTGGCAATTGAGACCCTGGAACAAGATCAATTGCATGCTGTATAGTGCGTAAAGGAGGAAGCTTGTTAGGCAATTCTTCTGGTGCTACATCAAAAAAATTCTGCAATAAATTAGTCACTTCTGGGGGCAATTTTGGGACTTTTTCAGCTGCTGCTTCTTTCACTTCCCTTGCAATAACAGCTAGCATAATTTTGGTATCTTTACTTTCCACTTCAAACCGTCTTTTGGTTAGAATATGGAGTTGTTTCTTCTGACCTTCATTTTGAGATTTGGTTGAGGATGGATAGCTTTGCGCATACTTCCTAATATCAAGAGAGCTCATCGGCTTCAGGACGAAGGCTTTCTTTCCAATGGAAAAAGAATAGGTGTTCTCTTTTCCTTTATGATTCACATTTCGATCATAAAGCCATGGTCGACCAAGAAGAATATGAGCCACTTGCATTGGAACAACATCACAAAGTATAGAATCACTATAACCGCCACATTTAAAAGTAACAAGACAGTGACGAGTTACTGGGATAGTGGAGTTGTTGATCCAAGCCACTTTATAAGGATGTGGATGTGGTTCGGTTATGAGATTCAAACGCTCGACCGTGGAGGTCGATACCACATTCATGCAACTTCCACCATCAATGATTAACTTCTTTGCTTGATCACCGCAACGAACCAAGGTCTGAAATATTGAAGTGCGCCGCCAATCTTCTTCTTCTTCCACCTTTGGAGTGGCTAAAATGCGTCTCACCACTGAAAGTAATGTGTAATCAATGCCTTCATCTTGTAGATCATCATCCACGTAATTTCCAAAGTCGCCCAAATTGTCCTCATAATCTTCTTGTGATAAGTCTTCATCCATGAGTTCTTCTCCTATGTGCAAGTTCTGTTTCTTTGGACATTGATATCCCATGTGTCCAATTTCCCCGCATTCAAAGCATTCAATACCCTTGCCTTTTGCATTTGTAACATTGGAGGAAGCAGGTTTTGAGTTGATGAAGCGATTAGGTGGTTGTGAATTAGTAAGTTTATTGCTGCGATTTACCCTAAATCCTCTTTTAGTTGCTGCTTCCGCTGCTTGAAATCCAATTTTCCTGGTTGTGGGTTGGTTCAAACTTTCTTCTACATCAAGGGCCACATGATATATATGGTCTAAAGATGTTAGTTGCTGCCTAAACAATTCCTTCCTGATGTCCATTTGTAAACCAGCTTTGAACCGCGCCATAGTTTGCAGAGAGTCTTCCACAATTTGGCTACGAAGTGTTAATTCTTCAAATTTTTGCATATATTCAGCAACAGACATGCTGCCTTGTCTTAATGCATACAGCTGTTCCCTCATCTTTGGAAGATAGTTAAAAGGCATATATTTTTCTTTTAATTTAGTCTTCATCTCATCCCATGTTATTATTAATGGCTGTCCCGTTCTTTGCCATTCATTCTCAACACCATACCACCATAATTTTGCCAATCCCGTTAGTTTCATCTTGGCAAACCTCACCCTTCGATTATCATCCATATCATACCAATCAAAGTATGACTCGATACTATGCAACCAATCTGAAAATACTGTGGGATTTACATTGCCTTCAAAATCCGGGACATCTACCTTGACTTTCTTGGTGATATCTCCAGCTGTATCTTGTCCCTGATTTTGTAGGTTTTGATTAGCTTGCCGTTGTTCTCCACCATTCCTGTGAGGGGCTGGTAGTGGCTGGTTAATTAGTGCAGCAGGTCTTTGGGGAATGACTTGAGCAGCATTTTGGTGAGCTTGAAACATTCTCCCCAATTCCTCCATCCTAGCTTCCAATGCATCAAGCCTATTATTTGTTGTGTTCATTCCACCAGTCAACTGACGTAATTCAGTTTGCAATTCTGCAATTGTTGTCTCATAAGTTGCTTGCATCGCCTCAACCCTTGAATTCAGCTCAGCATTAGTCACCATTATTGCGGGGTTTTAATCAATAACTTCAAGGATCTTGAAGCTCTAATACCAAATTGATGTAGGACAGATTTAGATAATCTATTCTACTTTAAATTTTTCAGAAAATTAAAGGGTTAAAATTGAAAATCCAAGGTTGATTTTATAAAAATCAGATCTGGACAAGGATTAAGAAAAGGAAAAGGGGAAAAAACTTCTAAGAGTCACACTTAGAAGGTCTAGGGGTCACACCTAGGGTTGAATTGAGTCACATAATTCATAGCAATAATGCAGGATTTATTTTATTGAATCTGAAAGTTGTCTAATAATGGTTACAAGCCTAAGTATTTATAGAGTTGAAACTAATCCAAAGCATGTTTGGATTAGGAATCCTACACTAGTTTTCCAACTAGAAAAACAAATTAATACTAACTAGGAAATACTAAACCCATACTAAATCCACTAAAACTCCTAAATAAAGACTGCAAAATAACAATAATAAAAACCCTACTGTTCCAGCAATTCTGGAAATTACAGAAATACCCTCAGCCCTAATAAATCAGAATTCCTGCATTAATCAGACCTAATAGACTTCCCATTCAGCTTCCCCATCATCCCATATGTTCCAAACAAGTGCTTGCGCTTTTGAACCCTCTTTGGCACGACGTTTGTAAACATGTTGCCATCGTGCTCTATCAGGATCTAAGTCCAGCATGTTAAAACTATCGCAGAAATGCCAGTTATAGAACATGTAATAGCTAGAAGAACAAGTCTACAACAAAGAATAATTTTTTATGGTTGACCTCTAGCATGCTTAATTGTTGGAATGAAGCTATAGTAAACACCAGAAATTCATTGAGAAAACGAGAAATTTAACCTAGGCAACCATGGGTAGATATCATCATCAGTAACATGAAAGTACAAGAGCAAGACAAATGCCTAATCGACAAGGACAACTGCTAACACAAAGTCAAATTGTACAAACAAATATCACCATCAGTCATGGCACATCTGTCTCAAGTAGTGCAGCAAAGATTGATGGCACCAATATACCTGAAGACATGTTTCTTTAATACCATTACGGCCCTCTAAAATTCCAGCCTCCTTGATAGGTTCCTAGAAAACGCATATGCAGTTAAGCTTTCCCCCGTCAAAATACTAGCAACAGGGAGAAATGATAAAAGAGTAGCACATCAAGAAAACTCTTACCAAGTTCCTCACTGGAGGGAGACAAACCACAAGGTCAACATCACTTGTTGGAAGGGATAAACCAGTTGCATTTGATCCAAAGATGTTTGTTCTGGACCTGGGCCATAGGACTTGGAGAGAACGGGTAACCCGCTTGACAGCCCAATTAATGAAAGGCTTCCTTTCCAAATTTTCTGCAGCAACCTTGGATTTGAACATGCCAGACAAATAATCAATGATAATTGCATACATTGATTACTTCATGATTTGGGGGAAAAATATAGAAAGAAGAAGAATATCATCTAAGCCTTTTACCTGCTTACAGAAAAAGTCAATTTCATTGTGAAGGAGGCTGTGCATCAAAGAAAGAGATGCCTTTCTTGCCGGACAATTCTGTATCTCAGGTGGTTGAAGTGGCAATGACACATCTGGCTGCGTAAAAGTTTCACCCCATTAAAACATTAGATCCCCACAATATACTTAAAACGGTCTAATATAGCCAGTAGGCCAGTAGATCATTGATCAAATACTAGCCCAAAAACCCCCATTTCCAATTCCCTTCTGTTAAACTTATATATAAAAGAAAAAGGTAGAACACAGAAGCATACTTACATGTTCCTGATCGCGTGCTAGCTGGGACATTGCAATCAGACGATCTTGCAGTAAACCTCCAGGGAGAGGCTGAATCATTGGATGAGTTGAGAGATTTTTATTCCTCCAAGAAGGCCAAACAACTTCAGTACCATCCATACGTACACAAGCTTCCTCCAAATTAGTTCCTTCATGGTACCAACCTCTCATACTCCAATGTCTTGGGCTGGAGCTACCAGACCTAACAGTTGGAAAACCCCGGTGTTTTCTGGAGTCACTTACAGGAGAGGGTGGTGGCGGACGTGGAGCCCGTGGAACACAAAGCACTACAGGAGATGGTGGTCGTTTTATCCGAGGTTGTTCCCGCCTAGAAGGAGGAACACATGGGCTTTTATGATCATGATTACGCTTAAAATCAGATCTCGATCTTTCCCTTGACATATTTGGAATGATGATAGGAGGTAGTGTTGGGTAAGGAAGTGAATCACCCACTTTCCCTTCAACATCACCTGCCAAATTGGCCAAAGATCCAGTAACCTCTTCCTCTGTAGCTGTGTCTGTTACCGTTGATGAAGAATGCAGCACCTTCCCAGGTACTTCATTTCCTGGTACAACATAGCCAAGTGCCTGATGTCCAGGTCCCAAAGGATCAAATGGAGAACAAAATGAAGCAGCAGTTGGTGAAGTCAAACCATTTGTACTATAAGAAGAAGAGAAAGCAACCATGTCATCAACTGCTCTATTCATGTCAGCTTCATGCCAAGCCCACGTGCTATCGTCAGAACTAAGAGAAGGAGGTCGGGAGAAACCTGTCCCTGGATGATCAGAAGGATTCCAATACATGACACCACCACCAAAGTACTGATTATAATCTATCCCAGAAACTGCATGAACCTCCAATTCTTCCTCTGATATCCAGTGGCTTTCATATTCATCCATCAGTTCCTGTGCATTTCCTGATTCAGACAGGTCTACAAAATCCCCAGAATACTTTCTCTCATCATCACTGGTCTTTGCATTAAACAGCATATTATGAGCAGTAAAACTCTGCTGAAACACAGACTGCTGTCTTGAGATAAATCCAGAATCATAATTACATGTCATGGATGGAGCTAATCCATAATTGCTCCTTACCACTGGAGGCCAATCTAAACTCATTGGCAATGGCCGAGACAAAGTCCGATTGAACCCATTTTCAATGGCAGAATTTCTTGCCTGATGCACTGTCGGAACAAATGGTTGGTGAATGTGATTGTGCCAGTTGCGACCAACATCCAGATGCAATCTATCAGTGGCAGGTGGAAGATGTGAATTAATAGATGGAAAATAGACAGGAGCTAAACTAGGCCATTCATATGAAATGCATTCTGAAATGTTCGTGAGTCTGGCATCATTAAAATTTTTATTCTTGTGTCCCTGAATTAAAGTTGATTCTTCTTTTACATTAAGGGTTCCAACAGATTTGTCAGCAAGATTTGGTTTTTCCTTGGTTTTTTCATTTTGAAAATTGGTGTCTTCATTGCTGGAAACAGTGTTAACCTCCAACACAGGCACTACATGAGATGTTACATTATGGTCCATCGTAAAGTTTAATGGTTCTATTCTGGAAGGTGTAGATTTGTTCTCAATCAGGCTGTTTGAGCCCTGGTGATGCTCTGAATCTAAATGACAGGTGACTCCATCAACACAATCTTCTTGAATGCCTTGGACATCAATGCACTCCTCAGTGGGTTCATTAGCAGAACTACCAAGATTGATATTTGATACAAAGGAGGCACCACCAACTAAATTATCATTTGATACATTTCGGATGGTTGAATTATCACATACCCTGCCAAGCTTTGTCACCCCATCTGAAGAGATAACAGACATGCCAGGAGCTTCTGCAATTGATCTTTCAGAATTTCTCACTTCAACTAGATTGTTTACGCTAGCGTTTTTATTTTTATTTTTCCCTTTTCTGTTCTTCCTCACAGCAGTCCGTTCTTTTCCAATAACCAATCCTTGGGAGTGTTCCTGATGACAGGTTACCAGTTATAAAACATTTAAGTCATCAATAACAAAGAATTTATCCAAATGAAAAATTATGTAACCATTTCAACTGCTGATGACAATGTGTCTCCTTGTATTTGCTTTCCATGAGGTTTATTGGGTGTCTCATTGAACTCCACTGAATCCATATTCTCAGAATAAACCAATGCACGTTCATTATCCTAAGACATTATTTAACCACTCTGATGGAGAATAGAAAGACAAGAAACTTCAAATTCAAGGATTCAAGCATAGAATTATGTGTTAGATTTAATATGGGATTTATTGGAGAAATTATAAAGTAATTTCAGCCTTTTTAGAATTATAATGGGTATATTTATATAATACAGCTGCTGGTTCATTACTTTAGGTATTAAGGGTATTTCTGTAATTTCCAGAATTGCTGGAACAGTAGGGTTTTTTATTATTGTTATTTTGCAGTCTTTATTTAGGAGTTTTAGTGGATTTAGTATGGGTTTAGTATTTCCTAGTTAGTAATAATTTGTTTTTCTAGTTGGAAAACTAGTGTAGGATTCCTAATCCAAACATGCTTTGGATTAGTTTCAACTCTATAAATACTTAGGCTTGTAACCATTATTAGACAACTTTCAGATTCAATAAAATAAATCCTGCATTATTGCTAAGAATTGTGTGACTCAATTCAACCCTAGGTGTGACTCCTAGACCTTCTAAGTGTGACTCTTAGAAGTTTTTTCCCTTTTTTCCTTTCCTTAATCCTTGTCCAGATCTGATTTCTATAAAATCAGCCCTGGAATATTCAATTCTAACCTTTAATTTCTAAAAATTTCAAAGTAGAATAGATTATCTAAATCTGTCCTACATCAATTTGGTATCAGAGCCCCAAGATCTTAGAAGTTTGATGTTTTGAATTTCATCAACAATGGGGATATTTGATTCATGTTTCGAAGGAGGTAATCCTACAAAATTTTGTGATTGGATTGATTTTCTTGAATCTTATTTCGATCGCTACAACTTCGAAGAAGCAAGAAAGGTAAGATTTGCCAGGTCGAGTTTGATGGGATATGCAAAATTATGGTGGTACAGTATTGAGTATGATATACAAATAGGGAGGCAACCGCAAATTAATACATGGCAAGAGATGAAAAGAATGCTTCAAGAAAAATTTTTGCCACCGTATTATCGCAAAAGGTTGTGTGAAAAGGTCTATAATTCAGCGTATAGCTGCATGCCAATGGCTAATCACTGGAACCAATTTGAAAAGCATAATTCTTTTCATCAAGAGCGTGAATCAAATTTTGATCAATTGAATGATAAGATAAGTTCAAAGAATCAGATAGAGGCTATGAAGGATGAGTTGCGTGGAAGGATTCCTTCAAATCCTAGCAATCAGACTTCCAAAACCATTAGTAGTCAAATCTTTCTGCAAAAACCAGCCCTCAGTCTACAAGTTGCATCCAAGATTATTGGAGAACAAATTCCACCAGTTAATCAAAACCTACAAAATCAAGGACAAGATACAGCTGGAGATATCACCAAGAAAGTCAAGGTAGATGTCCCGGATTTTGAAAGCTGTGTAAATCCCACTGCATTTTCAGATTGGTTGCATAGTATCGAGTCATACTTTGATTGGTATGATATGGATGATAATCGAAGGGTGAGGTTTGCCAAGATGAAGCTAAGGGGATTGGCAAAATTATGGTGGTATGGTGTTGAGAATGAATGGCAAAGAACAGGACAACCATTAATGATAACATGGGATGATATGAAAGCAAAATTAAAAGAAAAATATATGCCTTTTAACTATCTTTCAAAGATGAGGGAACAGGTGAATACTTTACAAAAGGGCAGCATGTCAATGGTATTGCGACCTCTCCAAAAGCAGGCACAAATGCAAGAACTTTCACTAAGAATTTCAGGGCAACAAGGCATACAAGCTGTACAGCATTCACAAATGCTTCATGAGTCTACAATAGAGGCAAAACTGTTAAGCCAACAACAAGAAAAGCCTCTGCTGCAGGTTGTTCAACCAGAAAGGGAAGTGAAAAGGCCACAACTACCATCTAAGAGGCTTAAAACGCAAAATCTGCAACTGGAGACTCAAAATCATGAAGCAATAAAACCAAGACAGCACATAGATGAGCCTATTCCGCAGATTAATCAGCCAGAAAATAAAGTTGAAAAGCTAGAATTGTCTTCTCAAAGCCTTAAAAGACCAAATATGCTCCTAGACTTGAATCCACAAGAACAAGCGCCAAAAGCAACAATGTGCGTTGAAAAGTCAATTCAGCAGGCTAATATTACTATGAATACATGTGTAGTGTCTGGAAAGGTAAAGATGAATCTTGAAGGAGAGGAATCTTTAGACAGGGGTATGAATGAAGAAAAGGCAGAGCATGTTGAAGTAAAACAAGAAGACATGGGAAAATTAGGAGGGACAAAAGAGTTTAACTTTATTGTTGAAGATACCAAAGATGTTGGGATGCAAGAAATGGACTCGGTTATTCCAAGTAAATTAATAAGCAAGTGCAATATAAGATTTCAAATGTTTCTACTTTTATTGAGTACCAAGGAAACAAAATGGTCATTCAAGGAATTGTTTTGTTTGTTTCTTAGGCACTTCAAAACTCGAGGTCGAGTTTTTTCCAACAAGGGGAGAATGATGGAGAATAGAAAGACAAGAAACTTCAAATTCAAGGATTCAAGCATAGAATTATGTGTTAGATTTAATATGGGATTTATTGGAGAAATTATAAAGTAATTTCAGCCTTTTTAGAATTATAATGGGTATATTTATATAATACAGCTGCTGGTTCATTACTTTAGGTATTAAGGGTATTTCTGTAATTTCCAGAATTGCTGGAACAGTAGGGTTTTTTATTATTGTTATTTTGCAGTCTTTATTTAGGAGTTTTAGTGGATTTAGTATGGGTTTAGTATTTCCTAGTTAGTAATAATTTGTTTTTCTAGTTGGAAAACTAGTGTAGGATTCCTAATCCAAACATGCTTTGGATTAGTTTCAACTCTATAAATACTTAGGCTTGTAACCATTATTAGACAACTTTCAGATTCAATAAAATAAATCCTGCATTATTGCTAAGAATTGTGTGACTCAATTCAACCCTAGGTGTGACTCCTAGACCTTCTAAGTGTGACTCTTAGAAGTTTTTTCCCTTTTTTCCTTTCCTTAATCCTTGTCCAGATCTGATTTCTATAAAATCAGCCCTGGAATATTCAATTCTAACCTTTAATTTCTAAAAATTTCAAAGTAGAATAGATTATCTAAATCTGTCCTACATCACACTCACTGCTAAATAACCTCAACAATTGTTCAAGAGCAAAGTCACAAAAATACTAATAGAAAATTATCAATAAGGGAAAAGTACCTTGCAAGGTTTGTTGAAAGAAGACTCTCTCACACGCATCCCTGGAGTGGGATTTAGCTTTTTCATGTTATGAGTCTTTCCTTTTTTCTTCCGGCTACCTGCACTAGGCTTTTCCTTTGGCTTATTGGTCAAACACTTAAAATTTCCCTCTCCAAGAAGTTCCAGCTTTGTGCAATCAAGTGAGATAACCATAATAAGCCCCCGTAGTTTTCTTAACACACAATCAGAAATGCTATTGACAGATCCCAATGTGCTAAAGAATATCTTTGATATATCATGCTCAGTATGCTGACCTGCTAATATCAAAGTCACAATATCCTGAACCACGAATAAACTATTAAACAGATTGGCTAGCGTATCGGTTTTCTCAGAGAGGGAAACACGTGTAATAGGTGAACCAAACTCTGCATCATCTGAGAGTTTTAGAGCAGATGTTTTTATTGATTCAGCATATATGTACCTCAACGGTTGTTCTGCTCCTGCTCTAAACAGCCACATCTCATCCTCCAGTGCAGCACTGGCTCCATTCACAATCTCATGAGTCTGAGAACTTATAAATGAGCACAAGTTTAGGCCACAGTTTAGTAATTTTTTTTTTTGAATAGGAAAATCTTAAACAGCATTAATTATAGTTTTCATTGCATCATTAATATTTGGCATATCCATAATCTCAGACGTTAATAACTAATCTTACGCTTACAAAAAGAATTTTGTTACTGTAATTGATTGATGCAAATTATTTCAGAACAGAGTGAAAATGCAACTAGCTAAGAGGGAAATCTCACTATTCTTAGGCTCTTATCCTCAATGAGATCATTTAAAACATTTACCACTTGTTAAATACAATAAAAAAAAAAATGAACAGAACAGCCTGTTCACATTGAAATAACAAAAATTTGCAGAAAATACCAGTGATTTTGCAGCTTTCCCAAGCGTCGCAGCCAAGAATTTCCTCCTGGTTTCAGCATCCAAGTTCAGCCACCAGTCCACACATCCTTTCTTCCTCCAAAATACATTGGCAGCTGCACCTGCAGTGATAACTTTCTCTTTCAACTTCACCCCTCTTTTCTTACTATGACTACAATTCAGCCAGGCCAGCCTCAACGCAACCTCTAACCTATTTGCCACAAAAACCTCAATGCTATAATAACCTTTAGCTTTTAGCCACTCCAATTCCATCCAATCAGATCCCAATTCGCTCTCATCTCCCCTTAAAAATCCTCCATTCGATACCTTATCCATAGTGTCAACAAACTTTTCCACGTTTTCCACCAACTCATAGCTCACAGTTACTGAATCTAAACACTTAATCGAACAAGAACAATCCTCGATCTTCTCACCTTCTCTAGACCCAAAAAGCCGAGTGGACTCAAAAATTAACCGCTCGGACTCATTGGACTCAGCGGTTCGAGACAAGAGACCACGTGACTTCTTGTAGCAGAGGCTAGGTAGGTCACGTGAGGGAAGGTCAGGGAGGATGATGAAACGGCCGTGTCCTTGCATACGGACTTTGCCAAGCATTTGAATCAAAAGCTGGGTGAATTTATAATCGACGGTGGTGAGATGAGCCTGGCGTTGAAGGACGGTGAGAGATGAGAACCATTTGAGGATCAAGGACCTTGGATTGGGATTAGGATTAGGATTGGAGGTTAGAGATTGGGAATGGTAAAGAGAGATATGAGCAGTGAGAGAGTCGACCAGTTGGTTCTGAGTCATGAGCGAGTTAGTGAGTGCGGTGAGAGATGGGGGGTTGTGAGACGAATTAATGGGGTCTGGTTTAGACATGTTTTGTATTTTCGTTATCTTCTGAGCACAGAGGCGAAGGGAGAGAAAATAAAGGCAAGAAAATGCGTCTGGTTGGCAGAAAAATGCGGCTGTTGAGAAACTGAGAATTTGTAGCTTTGTAATAAATCCCGTAATTAACATAAATTAATGATCTATGTTTTTTTTTTTGTATTATTTTTTTTTTTTTTTTGTCTTTGATTGAAACTAGGCATGATATTATAATTGTATGTGTCAGTAGTCAAATATCTAACAAAGTAACAAATGACATGTGCACTGAACTTGTTGCAGACCGAGATTCTCTGCGAATTAGCTTGGAATTGGACCTCCTTTTTTCAGTAATAACAGGCCCATATAATACAGCCCAATTGGATGGAGATGTTCTCGTCAATGCGTGGACTTTTTTCTTCTTTTTTTTTTTTTTTAAGAAATTACACTTCATACTCACTTTTTTTTTATTTACAATTATTGAATTATATTCTCAATTTTATTTTCTTAAATTTTTAGGCTGCTTAATTAATTTTTATATGCCTCTTCACTTTCTTTTTAACAAAAACATGCTCTGATAAGGAATTCTGATTTTATCTTTCCATTTACTCTCATTTTGAATAAAATTCGGTTGTTTGGCCAAAAGCCATAGATTAGTTGCATAATGACTGCAATTGTTGATGGTGTTGCTCCAATTTGCTTTATTAATCTCAAGAATTAGGTTGGCTATAAAGTTTGTTTTCCTCTTTATTGATTTGAATTTGATTTTTAAAATTAGACCATAAATAAAGATTTTTTTTTTATAAATCTTTTAATTTTAAGTAACAATGATTTACTTTTAATCAGTCTAAAAAAGTGCAAGATTTAATGTGATACATAAAAATTAACTAATGATACCATTTTATTGCTAAATAAAAAAAAGTATTAATTAAGTTTGAGGAGTAGGAAAGGTCTATGTCTAATAAAAAATTACAATTTTATACCACAATGAACAATAAAAATTCTTGAAAAATAAAAAAATAATAAAAGTTTTTGAGAGATTATTCAATACATCAGTCAACGTCAAACAATACACCTTGCCAATTTTTTTTTTCTAAAAAAATAATTGCTATCATTAATTAAACAGTAAAGAGCGCAAACAATATAACTACTCAAGACAATTAGAGAAGTCCAACTAGAGAGGTATATTATGGACATAGTGTTGAAGAACCTGACCCAAAGTTTTTAAAATTGGGCTTCCAGTTTTAAGCCCAATAGACCAAAAGGCACAAGGACCTTCAAGTTTTATAAAATCAGTGAAATACTCCTCAATTGAAATCTCAACCCTAACTGGAATCATTGTCACCGTCACCTCCTGTATCCAATTGAGAAGAAGTCTATTACTTTAAGAGAATTTATAGCTGGATCTATCCAAAAGAACAAGAATCGTTGCATATTTGGCCTTACCCACCATAGATCTATCAATCTTTGGGTGAAACAAAATGCAAGACTCAATTCAGCCAAGGCAAGTTCCCTTTTGATTGGCTATCATGCTAATAGAAGGAGAAAAAACATCAGCCCAGAAAGCTCTGAGGCTAGTGACAATAGCTTGTTTTTCTCTCCACTAGCATTCATCTCTAAGATGAACCTTAAAGACATGAAAGTGGTAGAAAGGTCAAACAAAATTAGAATCCTTTATATTAAAGCCACCGTCGAGAAGCTCAATCCACCAACTGAGACTACTAAGCTAGATCGAGGAACAAGCAACAAAAACCACAAAACAAAAGAACCCATACAAGATGGGAAGCAAAATCACCAACTGATAGGCATTATGGCATAAAGCCTTTTATTAAGACTACACATTAAAAACATAACAAAAGAAAAAGAGAAACATGGGGTACTCCTCGGTTGCCAGAGTCATCCTCTACAAACTCTGGCTGAAGAATCAACCCTTAGAAAAGGTAGAGAAAACTTAGAGTAGAAAGAGAAAGTTTATGATTTCTATATATGTCCAAGCCTGTCCTTTTGTACACCTTGCCAACTTCACCAGCAATGAATTTATGCTGCCCTTTAATAGTGTTATCACGTTAAGTTCATCATCTACTTTTGGTGTCAACAAGCAAATCCTAATTAATTCCAATTAAAATGTATTTCATGAATCAAGTTTTTGTCTTTTTCTTAAATTATCATCATCGATCTTTCCAATTTCCTTACAAGAAGTGATTGGGATACATAAAGGGAGACTCCAACTGATATTCAATATTTTTTAAAGACAGAAAATTGTTAACCAGAGTGTGAAAAAAATTAAAAAATAAAGAAAGAAAAAGCTTAAGCAATTCAAATTATCTCAAAATGATTATATACCTTGTCAAGGGCATGTGCAGTCGCTTATTTCAAATCAAAAACAATCTACAGACAACTTTTACAATCATAATAACATTTAAAATTTTTATTATAAAATATTAAAATTATAATGAGATAAAATAAAATATATGTTGATATATAGTAGTTAGTATAAAAATAAATTGATAAATCGCCTAAAAAATAATAATAACATGATAAAGAAATTATTTACTTTACGTAAAAAATCATACGTACTTAGTTAAAGAAATTATATTTCAAACTAAAAAATTATTAATTCGTACAAAATTTCAAAGTAAATGATAGTAAAAGTCATTAAAGGTAACAATTTGATAGTTTCTACTCCAGCAAATTCCAAACAGATAGTTCTATAAAGATAGCTAAAATATAATAAAAGTATATATAAGGGGAAGTTTGGTCAAAATATCCATTAATTTTATTAACATTGCTAATGGTGTTTGTAACTTAATATTCCGTATTTTCTCCTCATTGTCATCCTTATACCTTAACAATTAAAAAATGGCATATCGATAACTGTAAACTCTAGAAAATGCCTGTGGATTAGGGCGGCATCTTTAAGACTAACTCCACGGTCTTCTGGAAAAGCTGTGAGTCAAATCCAGATGGCCCACCTGGTACTATCGAGATAAATATGGAACACACAAAAATTTTACTTAAAAAAAAAAAAGGAAAAATATTCATTTATCCCATATGTTGCAAGATTATCTTGAGTACCTATTAGGGTTTTCTGCCAAAGCCAGGCTCTGAATTGCTTCGATTAGGCACTGCCAGTCTGTTAATCTCTCCAGCCCATTCACTCATGATCATGAACGTTCCATTAGTACTGAGTCTAGATGCCTTTGGAACTCTCCTAGCTTTCGACCACTTCCATTTTGCTGAACACTGCTATGCGGTGTTGAAGGTACAGGTGGAGGTAGACCCTCTAACAACTCCATGAGCAGTACTATCAAAGAAGGTGAGAAATTTGCCCAACAAGTTTGTTCTGACAAGGTGTATATATATATATATATATATATATATATATATGATCATGTTGAGATAATTTGAAGATATTGCTTAAGCTTTTTGTTTGTTTTTGACAAATTCCGGTTAATTAACATTTTTTTTTCTGTGTAAATATTATTGGGTATCAGTTGGAAGCTTCCTATGTATCCCTCTTTGTAAGGAAATTGGAAAGATAGATGATAATTCAAGAGAGGGACAAAAGCTTCATGAAATACATTTTAATTAGAATTATATGATTGCTGATGCTAATTAAAGTAAGTGTAATGCTTGAGATAATAACATTATTATAAGGAAGCATGAATCTAGTGTGGTCGAAGTTAGCAATATATCCATTGAAAAGGAAAACTATTAATTCTTCTTCTATTTAAATTGTTTGGTGAGTATTCGGGTTAAAGCTTAAGAATTTTTTGTTGTTTATTGCAATATGAAATTGCAACTTTTTATTGGACATGACCTCTATTTAACTTGCTTTCTTACTCCTCAAACTTAATTATACTTATTAACTGTGAATTATGGTTAAAAGAACCCATAATTGCTAATACTCCTCAATCTACTAATGAAAGAAAAGTAAGACAAAAACCTAAAAGCCGTTTATTACACAAGATTGTTTAACTAAACTGTAATATTGGTAAATAACACATAATTTTAAAGGTTTAGTTAATTTATGAGATCAATATTATTTAAAATTTAGCCTTCATATCTTTTAAGAATTACAAATCCATGAATGAAAACAAGTTGTAAATTCTTTAAAAATATTACTCTGATCTAATTTAATTAGCGGACAAATGTAAGTGTTTAATCTAGCTGGCTTGGCATTGGCACAGATTGGAAGGATTTTGCTATCCTTATTTCCACCCCGCTTCCTAAAACATCTGTTCTGTCCTTGTCCAATCTTCATTGTTTCTCTATCATTTCTTTTTCAAATTACGGGTACATTTTGTTATATATATATATATATATATATATATATATATATATATATACATATATAATCATTAATTCAATGAATCCAGTTAATTATAATTAGATATTTAGTTTTAGTAAGGGCAAGGATATATATAGATATGGACTAAGCTGTTAATATTTACTTGTTTGATTAAGCTAATTACTATATAACAAGATACTGCAAGCTTGAACATAAATCTAAGTATTTCCCTTTTCATTTAATTTTCCACCTAGTTGTAACATTTGTCTTTACTATATTCTTATAATATTCATTCAAGGAGTAATTAAGTCTTACCTATATCGGTGATATATATATATATATATATTAATTGGAGGAAAATACTTACCCGTGTATGTATAAGGTGAGAATATATTCCCAATCACAACACAATATTGATTGATTGTGAACTTGCAAAAAAATAGCTGAAAAATAAACAGTAGTATAAATCAAACAACATAAGCTTCCAGTAATAATAATAATATAAAAGCGAGAAGAAGAAGCTGATCCCTTTACAAATTAGGTTTCCCATTTATTTTCATTTTTTCAAATAGAAAAGTGCAGTTAGACATTGGTCGTCATTTGAGTACTACCTAGATCTCCGCCAGCACCAGCACCACTCCCACTTGCTCCTAATTGCGCAGTCAAATTGGGTTGAAATATTGATAGGAAAACAGTCACAAGCCACTACTCCAGTAGCATAGTAGAGCAACTGAAGAATCTGCTGGTGGTACCCTAGTAGTAATCTCAGAGATAGGAGTGCACATGGGGCAAGAACTATGTGCCCAAATAGAGAGGCTAAGATTAGGAGAAGTGAGTCACAAGAAAAAGCTCCTGAAACTAAAGAAATGTGTTTCAATATGGAAAGGTAATTTGTGTGAAGATAGTTTCTGATAAGAATTATGACAGAAAGAAATGATGCGGGGTAAATAAATGCAGCCACAGTAAATAGTAATATAATAACTCGATGAGTTTCAAAATGAGAATTTTGTTTGTCTTCATGTTCATACTTTACTTGGAAGGAGAGTCAGCAATACCACAATGAGAAACCAATAATTTTACCAGAAAAAATAATTTTATAATTAAGAAAAAAATGATACTCTTTCCAAAAAAAAAAAAAAAAATCACAACGCATGGCTGCTGGGATCATTAGCTCCTCCGACTGAGTTGATAATTAAATTACTGCAATAGTGTGGCTGCTGGGATTCGAGCCCAGGTCTCCACGGCCACAACGTGGAATTCTTACCACTAAACTACAGCCACTTTGTGTTTTGATAAGTCTAAAACATAAATTTCAATATTATAAAGTGAGGTTGAAAAACGACCAAAAACTAGGTGCTAAAGATTTTTACATTTACAACTCTATCCATTATGTGAATCTATAATATTAGTGTGCTAGCACAATGCTTAGTGATAGGAGCATATATGCCTGATTAAGAAACCTATGATATAGGTTGAATTCCTTCTTTTTAGTACTAAATAAATAAATGTTATTAGTATGATGAGTAAACAAAGGATATGTTCCATCATTTCGTAGCCAGTAATTTATCTTATCTTGAGTAAAGGCCGGACACGATAGTTATTATTATTTTTATTATTATTTCATTTCCAATATTATTTCACTACCATTAACGAACATTGAATCAAAATAAATGAATGTGTTATTTACAGTCCATTGAAAATAAAGAAAGAACAGGTTTATTCTCTTACAGTGGGCTTAATTTCAGTATAAACTAGGCTCTTGGATTATATTTAGTTCATGAAATAGAATATATAAAAAATAAAATAATTATTTTTGAGAAATATAATAGAGTAAGAATAGAATAATTAATTTAATCTTATAATTTAGTTCATAATATAGAATAATTATTGTATACATATAAATGAGTATAATATCCTTATAAATTAATTTCACTATTAATAATAAATTAAATATAATTTTACCAAATTTTATTTAAAAATAATTTAAATGCATAATAAATAAAATTTTATTTGACTTAAACTTTAAAAAATTAAAATTAAAATATGAAGAAAAAAAAATAAAGCAATAGTAGTGAATTTAAGCTTGCCAATATTTTTTAAGGATAAAAATGAAAATACTCTATTTCATAGCCTAAAAAATACCATTTTTTTAATTTTTTATAGAATATGTATTTCATAAAAATTGTGAAATTATTATTCCATTAAATTAGTATTTTTGTCCAAAATTTAAACTAAAATTTAGAATAACTATTCCATATGGAATAGCTATTCTATTCATTAGCTATTCTATGAACCAAACATAGCCTTAGTATTTTTTTTTTTTTAACATTATAGTTTGTAGTAGAGACTAATTAAAGACCAATGCTTTTTCCATAACATATTTAATTATGTCCTGTTTAGTATCAAAATTTCATTTTTTTCATTCAGCATAATTAAAAATATTTATTTCACCTCACAAAATCTAAATTTTTATTAAATTTAACATAATAATATCAAATTTTGATTATTTATAAATAAATTATATACTACAAATTTATTTAAACCCAAAAAGAAATTCTACTCTAGCTATCTCAAATTAAATTTAATTCACCACTAGACTAAATTAATATACAACAGTGTTTATAAATACCATTGATAGTTGATGCTAGATGGTTAAGTTTTCAGTAAATCATTATAAATTAATGTGTTGATAAATGTTAAAATTAATTATTTTTTATTCTAAAAAACTATATTTCGAAAAATATAATGTACCATAATTTATCTTTTTATGTAATATCCAACTCAAATTAAATAAAAAATATATAATATTAATTAATTATTATAAATTATAATTACAATTATGTTTTTGTAAATTTCAGTACTTTGAGTATTGTTTTAATTGTAATTATAAAAAGTACATTCAGTAATCAGAACTCTTTAAAGAGAGAATACAAAACATATAATATAAGAATCCAATTGGTTAGGTTTCTTTTTAGATAATATTTGGTTACAAAAAGATATCTAGAAAGATGCAGGGCAGTGGTCTACTGGCTTTGCATCTTTTTCTGAATGGTGGAGTCTATAATGGTGCTGTGCCTGTCTGTCTGTATGTCCTAACGGTCAAAAGCTTTGCTAGAAGGTTGAGAATTGGGACTTGCCATCTACGTTATTTGCGTTTCAACTTTTCAACTTTCAATCACCGTCCAGTCCATATAAAATATTCTAATATATTTATTTTAATTATTATTCTCAACTTTAGAGAAGAATGAAAATAGGTCTAAATTTACTCCCCTTGAAAAAAAAATAATTATTATTCTCATTCTTATTTATTTATTTTTATGCTGTTCATTATAGAAATCTGCACTCCTGCCTTCACGGCATGAGTCATAATTATTAAGCCATGTCAAAGACTTGGAAAGGGAAGTACACCTTAAATTTCAATATTTACGTAATTTACCATTCTAGTGTGTTTTTTTTTTTTTTTCCACTGCATTATTCGAACAATTGATTATTATTGTTATATATAATATTCTAAAACAAGCAGTCCACATCTTAATTTCCATTAGATCCTACTTTTCTCCTATGGTAAGAGATTAAGAGCTGATGGCTTTCAAATATTATTATGGTAGGAATTTCAGGAGGCAGGGAAGGTTTCTTTTCTTTTTTTCTAGGAAAGAAAGTTTTGATGTGGAAAAGGAAAAACGATTGTTGATTTCGTTGTCAGCACAGTGATCAGGATGGAGGAGACACTTTTTATTATTTTTTTTGGTATATTATTTTTCAGAAAAAAGTATTGAAAAAAAAATTAAGAAATCAAAACAATTAAATTAAATAGCTACAAATAACTAAGCTTTTCTTTTCTTTCTTTTATGATATATGAAACTTTTTAAGGATAATACTATACAATTTAATATTTTTGTCTCAACTTATTAACACGACTAATGTAATATCATTATATTAAAAAATATTTTATATAATATATTTTTTTAAAAAAATGATAAATAAAATGATACTATATCACTTGGGTTAAAAAAATTGAGATAAAAATATTAAATTATATGATATTTTTTGATTTAAACATTTTAATTAATTAAATTGTAGTAAATAATTTTCTTGATTTGTATTTGTACGAATATGTAATATTCTCAATTTGAATGATATATATATCATTTCTGTTGAAAAAAACTGCAAATAATTAAGCACTTGTTTGGATAATATTATTTATAATAAGCAGTTGCGGTTAGTTAAATTAACAATAATGCATCTTTTAACTTAATAATAGAATTAAGTTTAATCAATCCTAAAATAAAAAGGAGAATGCTAAATTAAGATTAAGAAGAAGAAGAAATTAACAAATGAAAAAAATAATATAAAAGGGATGACCTTAGAAACAAGGAGGGAAGTTGACATGGACCACATATGGCAGCAGCAATTAATGAAAGTCGCCTGTCCAATGTCAATGAAGTTTCTTATTTCCTATCATTCCCGACACCAATTAAGTCAATTCTCCAATCCATTCTTTCCTTAAGGCCATCAAAGTTACGGCCGACATGCCACCAAAGCTTTCTTTTTAAAAAAAAAAAACAATTTACATACAAATTAAGGTGAAAAAGATTAAAAGCCTCTCACTAGGAAATTACCAAATTAACAATATGACAACACTATATAATTGTTTTAAATTTAATGGCTATATAATTGTGGGGAAAGTACGGAAAATTACTCCACATTTTCACCTTTTTTTAAAAGAAGAAGTATGTAGTATTTTTTTTGGACATTTTCATACACTAAGTTTTTATACGTTGGACATTTTAATATCAAACACACTAATGCCATTAGTTTTGTTGACTTGACGAGCTTCATTAATTAAAAATTTATATTTTTTTTGACATAACTCTAAATGGTCTCACACCTTATTTATTCATCAATAATAATAATTCGTTTTGATAAATCCTAAACCTACACATATTTTTCCTTTTTGGTAAAACCAGCAGCTCAGTTTTCATGAAATTTGAATCGTCTAATATCAACCAAATTAATGAAGAGGATTATTGAAATAATGTTGTCCTAATCTGTTTAAGGTGCAATTGTTCACATTGGGTTTGTTTTCCTTGCATATTGGAACAAGAACTACAACTTTATATACATAATTTGAAGCTTTAAAAATAATTCTCTTAATTCATTTGGAGCTCCAAATACCAAGTTAGGACAATTCTTCTGGGATAAGGTTATGACGAGCATTGGTCATTCAATGGTCTAGCATGAAATTAGTTCTGGATCATTCTAATAAGACTGCACTATACCTCCAATTGAATTTTAATTTTACCTCACAGTCTATTCAATTGCTATTATCCTTTAAATCTGTAGGTTCAATGAGGACAGACAGAGTCATTATTTGGCAATCAGTTTGTTGTTAAAAGCAAAAGTATCTTAAAAATATATTCATCTGAATCTTCAATCCAATATATATATGTCACTAATGCTAGGAAAGCAAAAAAAAATTCATTCTTCAACAGGCATAAAATATATCAATCCAGTTGCAATAATTGCACATGTGAACTCATGGTAGTGAGTCTGATTAAGAATTAAGAATTAAGGGAGACGTGGGAAATGGGTTTATCAAACTCAACAAAAATTGTGATTTTGGTTCATTTTTGTATACTGTGTAGGTTTAGGGATTTTGCAATTATGAATTATTATTATCATTATTATTATTATTATTTATTCTTCCATTTAATATCTACATTAATTACTTTTCTTTCATCACATCAAAATTAATAAATGATATTTTTATCTTTTTATTTTAAAATTATAACAATTTAATAATTTTTTTAATTAATGTATTAAAATTTTAAATAATAAATATTTTAAAATGGAGAGCATATATTTGTCGGGATAAAAAGGAAACAGTGCATGTGCAATAATGAAAGTTGAGGACCTGAAGAAGCAGATCCGAAGGAGTACAAGCAACCATCGTCACAAATTTTCCGCTTCACGTGTCGCGCGCCCTATACGTGCTCTTCCTTCCATTTGACCTAGCCGGCCATCAAAACATTTTTATGGGTCCATTCCATCGTTGGATTTGCAAGTATTTGCATTGGGTTGTTGCTATATGTATGGCAATGGAGTTGGAGGAAAACTCTTTTGGATGAACATCATTTAAAAAATTATTAACTTAAAATACATTAATTGACTCTTATATTTGCTTTGTATGAAATTATCACATTATTAATATAGACCAGTATTTTCAGTGAAATAAGAATACTACAACTGTATACGAATCTAATTAGTATTAATTTTTTAAATTGTATATTTTAAAAAAATATATATTAAAAATATAATTATAAATTATTGTAATGAATTTGCCTATTACTAATACAAACAGTTTACAATTAAATAATATTATTATACTGTTTTTTCTACCAAAATCTAAAAATGATATTTTTTCATATATATATATATATATATATATATATATATATCAATGCCACTACGTACGTACTTACTAGTGGTTAGCTTTTGAGTGCCTGTGTGACTTACAGAGATGGGTATGGAATCATGGCATTTGTAGCGTGAACCAAAGGTAATGCCCACATATTGCATATAAAACAAGGGTATATAAATATTATTATGCAGTTTATATAAATAATAAGAATAAATAAGAGAAACCCCAAAAAGAAGGGAAGGAAACAAAACGTGTGTTGAAGAGTGCAAACCAAAAGGAAAAGATTTTAGGATAAGCTGGCTTCCATGCCCCAAAGTTGGGTGAGCAGTATAAGACTCAAGCCAAAACTTTCGAAGTTCTAATTCTTGTTTGCTGAGAAAATGATGACAGAAAAGAAAAATTAAAAAAAAAAATTCGTGGCATGGCAATCAATTAGATGCACAATATTGTCTTGTTGTGTTTGACTATATAGCGCTGTAAAAAAAAAAAAATCTTTAATCGGACCAAACCAATCAATTCATCCAAACCAAATTAAAAATAACTTAAATAAATTCGTGTACACCCTTAATCGGCTAATCCAAGCTTGAGGAAGGATGAAAGGGTATGGATTTTTTCTTAGGTTTGGCAGCTGGGGACTAGCTCACATGTTAGGTGATGGAAATCTTCCTACAATAGAAATCAAGATCTTTCTTTTGAGTGGTAGTTAGGCTGTAATTTAATTAAAAGGAGGTCGATTAGGGTTTGCGACATAACCTAGCTACACCAAGCTGCCAAAGCACAAATATATTGTAAGTGAACTAGTTTGACTTTTTTTCTTGCAACACAGTTAGTGGCCAAGAATGAGACAACATGATTACTCTTGGATTTTGCTTTTGTGTTTTGCATCCAAATATTGTTAGTTAATTATTGCTGCATGTTACCAAGGAATGACTATATATTACCTTTTTAATATTTTAATAAAAAGTTATGCAGTTTTTTTTTTTTTTTTTTACCCCAAAGAGAGAATATAAGTACATAAATAACATAATTCTACTGGAATTACTTTTTAAATGAATTAATATTCGATATTAACTTATATATTAGTATTTAGTAATATTTTTTGCAGAAATCTGTATATTAAAATATAATTTTTTGGTAAATGCAGACTATGTTATATAGTTTTTTTTTTATATATTCTTTACAGTTTTTTTTTTATATTAACTTATTGCATTATCTGATATAGCTTTATTAATGTACATAATTTATAAAATTAAAATATTAATATTTTTTGAAGAAAACTGTGACAACTAAATACAGTGATACATATTAAAAATAAAATTAGGATTAATTAAGCCATCAGAGACATTTATTCAGTACGAGATACTTACAATGAACATGCCTCGACCTTCTTTCACCGACTTCATCACTTACGTTTATTGGAAGCTTGATTTTAAAGTCTGATGTGAAAGTCTGTCAGGCCATCTAATATATATATATATATATAGTATAAGTGAAGGGAGGACAGAACAGAAGTGAACTCCTAACAAATTACAAAGGCAATAGTTACTCGACATATCACTTCACCTCACTCTCTCACTTCACCTCTCTCTCTCTCTCTCTCTCTCTCTCTCTCTATATATATATATATATATAAACACGCTTTAATCACTAAGTTTTAACTCAGTACAACTGAGATTATTTTAATTAAAAATGGTGAAACTTCGAGTTGAAGTTCTAATTAATTGAAAATTAAATTAATTTTAAAAAAGTAAGCTAATAGTGGAACAATTTTGTCACATTATAGTAAATTTATCTATTTGATTTGACTTGTAAACTATTATTTTTGAATTAATTATTTTGACTTTTGGCATATATATACTAAAATTCTGGAATAACTTAATATGTAAAATAGAAGGAGAAGAAGAGGAAGTAATATTTGTTGGGAATGAGCCAAGAGTAAGTTACAAGGGGAAAGTGGTTTTTCAACGATGATGATGATGATGATGCAGTGTTTGTTACGAGTTAGAAGAAAAAAAAGAGAGAAGTGGTAAAAGATGACAAATACTGTTGACTCTTTCTTTTTGGGGACTTTTTAAAAGTCCATAATAAACCGGCAAATTAAGGAGTGTTTTGTTTGTCTCTCTCTTTCTTTTTATCGTTCAAACTTCAAACTTCTACCACTCCCCACCACATCACTTTTAAGACTGTTTTGATGAGAAATGAAAGTGGCACTCACTCTCACAACTCATAACCCGACCCCTTTTCATTCTTCCCCTTCTTCTTCCTCTACATGCTACTATATTAAGTATACATACTTATCTTTTTTTAATCTTTATTTTTATGATTTGGAAGGAACCAAGAACCCACCCACCGACTAGATCATTTATCAAGTTGTCCTGGTGGCGACTAGGTCAGCATTAAAGATAAGAAGCATCTTAAAATAGTGATAGCGAATAACAGCAGTAAATCATTTTGGGGGGGTAGGAACTCTTACTCAATTTTAATTTATTTTCCTCTGATGGTTTTTAGAAGTCTCCTTTGGAAAGTCTTCGTGAAGAGGACATATCCTCTTCTTGGGCAAGGAATCAAGAAAATAAATTTATGGTACCCTTTTCATTTGACATTAGTATTGCTGATATTAGCTTTTTAAAATCATAAATTAAAAGTATATATATATATATATATATATATATATATATATATATATATATATATATATATATATATATATATATATATATATATATATATATATATATATATAATAATTTTTATGAGCTAAATTTTAATTTTAAACTCATAAAAATTATCGCAAGAATATTCTACTATATTATCTATATCGCCCAAACAAATTCTTCCTTGACCCAAAATTTGCTATTGTTAATAGCAATTAATATCGAACAGTGAAAACCACTGATATTGGTAACAGTGGAAGTTCAAAATCCACTGCATCAACACATGTTGCTAAAGTATTTTTTTTTTTTTTTAATTTTGTATCAAAAAGTTGAAATAAAAATGGATGGTTAATATGATTTTTTTTTTCTTTTTTAAGAAATGGGTATGGTAATAACTTTAATTGCTACTTGCATTCTACCTCTTTTAATAGTAGTATCTTTTTATTCGTATTTTTCTGCGGAAAGCAAAAAATTAAAAAAAAAAAAAAAAAAAAAGAATTATTATTTAGAACATGAGGGAGAAGTGTTAGAAAGGACGGATCATTGATATGGGAATATATTAGGCATCGTCCTGAGAATATTTATAATTTTGACCTAATTAATGCAGCTTGATTTTCATGCCTAAAATAAAAATACTATTTATTATATACATATATATAAAATTGAATCCTGTGTTCAAGTCTTCACAACTTATGTTTGACCATGTAATAGTGGATTTCCACTTTTTGTATTTTAACTTAAATACCCATTATATATATATACATTAATTGTTATAATTTTTTGACCAATACATTTAGTTTAGTAATATTAAAATTATTTATAATATTAGAAAATTATAAATTTGAACTACATTCAAATTTAAATTAATAAAAAAAATAATATATATACTAATAGATTCATTTGTGAGTTTGAAATAGCCAAATTAAATACAAATATATATACACATATATTGGATTTATTTTCTGTTCCATTTGCACTCATAAACTTTTTGATTATAATTCTAGATTAGATGCATGCAAATCTTTTTTTTTTTGAAAAAAAAAAAGGAATTAATGCTAATTCCAAAGGTTATGAAAGTCATTTTCACCCTTTGTTCATATTAGAATAATTTCATCATGATTCCCAAAAGAAAAAAAAATATATTCACAATGTAAGGTTGGGATTCTCATACAGGAGGCCATGTGATCAAATTAAAATTCTGTTTGTCTCCAATTGGCATTGGGGCTTGCCTGCTTAGGATATCACTTGAATGCAAATAGTAAAACATTGCAAATAAAATAAAATAAATAGAAATAAAGAGTTTGTGTAAGTACCTAAATCTTAACAAAATCAAACTTTTTTGAGAAAATGCTGAAATGTTCCTTTCTCAAAAGATCATTAAGAGGGGGGGTTCAAACCTTAATTTATATAATAAAAATATTAAATCCCCAAATAATTAAAAACAAGATCCCCAATATTCAAGATTTTAAATTTAAATATTCTAAATTCAAAAACTTAATTTCGTTTTTCTTCCAATGTATTTATGTATCTAAAAAAAAAAGTTCTTTATTTTTTCCTCTTTAAACTCCAAATATGCACTTCCCTAATATTTTTCTCTTGTAAGTAAAATAGTTTAATAACATCCTAATTATTCCTAAGCAAATGGACAATTCTCATTAATTATGTACAAACACATATTCTCTCCAATTTCATATTAGATGACATTTTGGAGGTATGCACAAATATTAAAAAGTCAATTAACTCTCTTTAATTAGTGAAATAAAAAATAAAATCGCCCTTATTAAATATCCCTCTAAACTCTAAACTTTATCATGCATTAATGAAGATTGAAAAAGAGTAAAAATGGAAAAAAGTAAATAAATATACTATTGGTATTCCAAAC
The DNA here is from genome assembly GCA_947687605.1 of Reutealis trisperma. Lineage (NCBI taxonomy): Eukaryota > Viridiplantae > Streptophyta > Magnoliopsida > Malpighiales > Euphorbiaceae > Reutealis > Reutealis trisperma. The sequence continues at coordinate 1,420,983 of CANTUT010000033.1, read as the reverse complement.
ATCATCTAATATTAAAAAAGATAAAACATCCAAAACGTAGTCTAAAATGAAATGGAGAGAGTATGAAATTAAAGCTCATGTGCTGAAGTCAATTTTCATATTATTGATATTTATTTATTTGCTTATTTATAGGCATAATTCGTGATCATATCAAATAGCAAACAACTTGTCATATTATTTAGTATGATATTTCGCAGATGTCTCAATATTTTATTAGTCTCAAGACAATCTAATTGAGCTACCCATGATTTGGCAAGAAAAGCCCTTTGATATATCTTTTGTTCAAAATTTTGCTGCTCAACTGAGTCGACTTATTAGAGAATTTTCTATGATGTAAAAGTATATGTATTTTTCAAACTTCAAATTTGGTCAATTCATGCACTATGAAATAAACACACAATCAAAAAATATTTCCATTTTTTTTTTTTTATGTGTTGAAAATTTGTAGAAAAGAAGGTGCACTTTAAATTTTTTTTAAATATGACTTAAATTTTTTTAAATATGTGACATTTTATATTATAAATCAGAGAATGGACCACCAAGACAAAGTACTATTCATTAAATCCCTAGATTATGTAGTATAATCTTTTTTTTTTTTTTTTTTACCTAAAGGAACTCTATAAGATTTAGATGGAAATATATATATATAACAGGAAAGGTAAAGGTGTAAAGGTAGCACTCATTTTCATTTAGTACAAATTTTCATTTACTACAAATTTAATGAATGCGATTGAAGTTTCCATGAATATATATTTGCACTAAGCCTGACTCGGAAAGATTGCTTTGGTCACGCCAAAGCAGACATGTTATTCTCTACCAGTAAAAACAGAGGATTTTGCTTTTTCTCTCTATCAGCTTTTCAGATTTCCAAAATATGGAAAAATATTTAATGTAAATCAGATGCAGCTTCAAGGCTATTCGTGTCATTAAATGCTAATTTTTCTGTTTCATCTCTACTGCTTAGCAGATCTCTTTTTAAGAGAAAGCTTCAATTAAACAGTAACAGAACGAGACAGAGAAGCAAGAAAATGCTTGGAGAGCAAAAGAAAAAATAATAATAAAAAGAAACAAAACAGTTTTGCAGGTAAGAGAGAATTGGCTTCTCTCCTTTGTCAATTGTACAATGCCAGTAGTGACAGGTGGTGGAAGTTACTTTTCTATTAATAAAATTACACGGTTTTGATCAACTTCTTCTCTTCCAAGAGAATGACTTTTTCTTATTTTAATTGAGAAAATGACTGGTGAAAGAAAGTAAGAAACAACAAAAATTCTACAACAGCTGGAACCTTGAACAGAACCCATCACCAAGAATTCTAAAAACTTCTTTAATAAAGCTCTACAATTATTTAGAAGAAAACCCAACTAAGAAATTTTAACTGTTAGTAATAATAATTCTCTATGTGTAAAAATGAATCATGTTCATGTTCTAACTCAGGTTGTTACAGAAACAGGACAAAAGACATAACAATGAATTCCAGTTAGAATTTGAACCGAGAAATTAATCATATTTGGATAAATACTAATAGGAACATAAAATTTAATTAAATTAAAACTAATAAGAATTTAGATCCGAAAATGCAAAAGTAGCCCAAAAGCTTTTTACTTTTGGATCGAACATTCTTTTTGGAAGATGATGATGATAGAATAGCATAGGAATTAGTAACCCAATTAAAGCCAAGCCAACACTCACCTCTTGATGTGGTTGACAAATTCTGCATCAGATACCGCAGAAAGTTCAATTTGGCTAAGATCATCGTCTTCAATTGGAGCTGGAAGATTAAGATCTATTAAATTCAAATTGTCTTCTACCTTTGTGGAACTTCTAGCAGGTGTTGTTGCTATACCAGTTACATGAGATCTTTTATGGCCACCCAGAGCTTGGCCAGATGAAAATACTCTAAAACAATAGGGACATTCATGGACTTTCTTCTCTACCACAGAAGTTGAAGTACCTGCATTCTCTGGCTCCAACTCTGTTTCTCTGTTTTGTGAATAAACTTTGAGTTTCTTGTGACTTGCTCTATGCCCACCTAAAGCTTGATAAGATTTAAATACTTTCTTGCATGTTTCACACTTATACTTCCCTCGAGTTCTTGTTTTGCAAGACTTGAATTCATCTGATTCATCTGTTTCTTCAATGGATTTTTCAGCTTCTGCTTCTTCTTCTTCTTCTTCTTCTTTTTCTTGCTGATTTTGTTGTTCTTTTCTTTTCCATTTGTCCCTTGAAAGCATCATAAGACAGAAAGCGACATCTTCTTCTGTGGTGGTGTCAGAGATTGAACTCACCGGTTCAGGCTCAGCCCATGACTCGGACTTGCTAAGTTTGTTAAAATTGAGATTCTTTATGTTGTTTTCTTGTTCTGGTCTTTGTGGTTGTTGTTGTTGGTGATATTGATGCTCTAACAATTTTCGAGTCCGTTTTGATCGTCTCCGAGTTGGATTCTTTGATGACTCAGTCTCGCTTTCTCTGTCTTGAAGAACAACAGACGTAGCATCCACAGCAAAAGAAAATTCAGGATCTACCAATCGAATACTTCTCTTTGGGTTCTCTCTTAATTCATAATAATCACCTTTATCTTCACCCTCTGCTTCTTCCTCCGAAGATGAAGATGAAGATGAAGCTGACTCGGTCTCTTCACTCAGTTGAATGGGTGGGTCTTCTTCTGGTTTTGGAGGAATCGGAAGATTCAACATATGAGACCTCATATGCCCACCTAAAGCTCTTCCATTAGAGAAGCTCTTCAAGCACAATTTACATCTGTGTCTCTCCATTTACCCAGAAAGAAACAGAGCAAAAAACCGAGTTTAAAAAAAAATAGAGCAGAAAACAGAGTTAAAGAAAAAAAGAAAACACAGCTATCTCTCTCCCTTCTCCTTCAAAAGGTTGTGATCTCTGAATTTCTTTTCTTTTTTTTAGAATAGAGTTTTAAAGAAGTTGAGGAAGAGAGTGGAAACTAAAAAGGAGTAGGTGACAAGCATTCCTCCACCAAGAGTATTATATATGAAAGGTTAAAAAAAAAAATAAAAAATATATGGTTTCAGAATTAAAAACCAAAAATGCAAATTTCGATTTGGGATTAGGAGTAATTGATTTTCTCTTAAAAACGGCAATTAAAACAATTAATTAAACTTAATAAAAGCGTGTGCATGAAGGGCGAAAGAACGACATGTAACATGCGAGGCTTGCCCGTTTCCGTATTTATTCCCAACCATTCTTTTTTATCTTTAACTAATCTATTGTTTCTCCATATTACCCTTGAAAATGGGGAAAAAATGAAGCAATTTCTTACTACTGTTCTTTTTAAATAAAAAGAAATGAAACACTAATGTTGTGTACATATGTAGACGTCGAATAAGAAAGGAATTATAGTATTTCTTAAAATTATAATTTTAATTTAGGAAAACCATGGAGGGTATTTTAGGGAAAAAAAAAAGGAGGTTACCAGAATAACTCGGTGGCTAACTTGTACAAGTCAAGAAAACTGCTGGGTTTGTTGTAACGACGAAGCACAAATATAAAACCACCACGGTGTCCACCATTGATAAAATGACCCCACTTGTTTTACTGTGACATTACAAACTGAATAAGCGAACACAACCAAATCAAAACAGTACACCTCATCAATATTGTCCACGTGTCATTCACCAGATCCTGGTTCCCAGTATTTCTACTGTTATTTATTATTATCCTTACTTTAAACTAATTAAAAAAAATTTTTTTGGTAGAGATTCTGTGATTCTCTCAACTGTTTGGCGGTGATATGAAGGTCAACTGTCAGTGTTGGTAGCTTTAGCATGCCGGCTGGACCGGCTACAACATTCTTCTTTTAAAAAAAAAAATTATAATAATTGAATTGATTTTTTTTAAGCAAAATAATTAATTAATTCAATAAAAAATAAATGAAATGAAATGAGTTAAATTTAACTTAAATTAGGGTAAGTTTCCTTTAAAAAAGGATCTTTTGTTGAAATGTCTATAGAAAATGAAGGGTGGGAAATGAGCAGGAAAGCAACCTCCTCCTTCCTTTGAGAAAGGAGTTTTCTATGAGAGAGTAGTGAATGCCGTTTTGTTAGGGGTTTGGTAGACCCAGTCCAGAGTCCTTAGTGCCACCCACTGACTCTAACTTCTAACCAAGCCAGCTCCATGTGGACATATATACACGTTCTTATTAGATATTTTTTTATTTGCATATATGTAATTATTATAAATTTATAACCTCTCCTGGGTTCACAATGGGAACAAGCTTGAAACTTCAATAATGACTTTAATTTATTTAGTCTCATTATAATTCAACTAAATAGATAAAATGTATTATAATTATGATAAACTATTGAATGTATCGTTGCAATGCGCATTTTACTCATATAAATATAGAAAATTTTTATAAAATCAAATGAGTCCCATATATATTTTTAGTATAAGGTCTACTTAATAATTTCTACATAATTATATAGTGAAACTGTATTAGAAAATTATAATTATATTAAATTTACTTTAAGTTGATTATATTTCACTATAATGCACCAACATATTCATTCATTATTCATTAGCTAGATCCTTTTATGTTACTTTCCCCACCTCGTTTTATGTTACAAGTTACCCGAATTCAAGATTGCCATAAGGCGATCACAAGGAATAGTTTGTCCGAAATTTTAAGGATTTGTTTGATATTCCTTTTGCAATTATCACATTTTTGGCTGTTTTGAGAAACACGTGGACCAAATATTTTGTTTAAAGCAATTTTTTAGTCGTTTACGGTGTGTCTTCTTATGGTAAATTTGCTTCGCTCTATAATTCACATTAAAAAAATATAATTTATATATATATATATATATATATATATATATATATATATATATATATATATATATATAATATTACTTTCGTCCTAAAAAAATTGTCTACTTTCTCTTTCTACACAATTTAAGAAAATATCATTAATTACTTGCCAACTCATAAATTTTATTATATTTTTTCACTTATATCCTTATATATATTCATTTATTACTACCTTTATTATTAATTTTCAGAATACACACCTTTTAATTATTAAAGATAAAATAGTTAAATATTTATATTTATTTTTAAAGTGGGCAAGTATTTTAAGACAGAGTAATAATAATAATAAACTCTTGCAAGTTACAATTAGGGCTAAGTATGATTTAAAAGAATCTGAAAATTTAAAAATTTCTAAAATCGAACTTACCTTCATATATTCTTAAAATGGGATCTTCGGAATCGAACTATAGAGAAAAAATTCCATACCAAAATAAAATGGTTCGGTACGAAGATTTAAATCTAATATAAAGGTTCGATATGGTATGGGATAAAATGAAGTTTTAGAGATTTTTTATTTTAAATAATTTAAAATATATATTTTTAAATTTAAACCTAAAATTAAATAAGTACATATAATAAAAATCAAACCATATAGTATATAATTAAAAAAATTTATTTACAATTCACCAAATTAAAATAAAAATCAAATTATAAAGTACATAATTACATTTTACCTATATATTATTGAATTTTTTTAAATATATTGTCAATTCAATAATAAATCAATTTTAGTTTTAATTTTTTATTCAGTATAATTTTCATTGTAAATAACTACTAATATACAGGAACGTACAAAAAAAAAAAGAAACAATTTGATTAGAAAAAAATCAAACAACCAATAGATATTTTTTTATTATAGAAATTTTCAATTTAAATTTTCTATATGTTCCGTATCTATAAATCACACGCTCAGCTGTAGTAGCAACAGTCCATAATCCAAACAAACCATAGTTGATAATGGAAGTACCAATCGGATATTGGCCGCAGGAGAAATCGCAGGCATTCAAAACTCGCGTGAAGTAAAAAATTATTGTCATTTTTAGCACAGCATGGACGCTGAGCTGGTCCCACAAACTGGTTAATGGAGAGTTATAGTCCTTTCACCATGAAAATGCATGAATGGAGTTGTATCAATTATAATTTATTTCCATAGGATTGATCATATATACTCATTAATTCATTTGATTTTTTTTTTTTGTGCCGAAGAATTCATTTGATTGGTAAATTAATAATTAGTTAGTATATAGGGTTGCTGGAAATTTTTGATTTAGGCATGGTCTGTATTAAATTTTTAAGAGCCTCATGCATACTCTTTCAATATCTTTTAAGATAGCTTTTATTATAGCTAGCTTCTCTTTTACATCGCTAATTTAATAGTTTATTATAATATGTATAATGTGAATTAGATATTTTTTTTTAATATAATTTTTGAAAATGAATTTTATTCAAATTCATTTAACATAGAGACTCAACAAGGTTATTATTATTTTATATTCTCTTGTATCCATCATGCAGATCGCTTGTTGGCAAGTTTTAAATTTTACATATGCATCCTAATACGGCTTAGTATTCAATCGTGTCATATATTAGTTAGGCCTAGTACGTGTGTCGCAAATTGGGTGCTTTTTTTATGCATGGTTGTGGACTTGTTTCTCTAAATGCTATAATTCCCATCACTGATTAATAATAATTAATCTCTTTAAAAAAAGATTAAAAAAAAGGGTTGGATTATAGGTTCGAATCCGCGAACAAAACCCAAACCAAACCTCAGGCCTAAACCTTTTATGTGGATATAATTAACGATCACTTCTTCAAATCTCAACTCTTGCTCTTTTTTTTTAAAAAAAAAAATTAACACTAATTGATAGGACACCTACATGCTGCCCTCTCTCTAAATAAATATGCTTCAAAAAATAATTCTTTCTCATTGATCAGTGAATGATCTATTGAGATGAAATAAAGCAAGATAGTCTAGTGGTTGCTGATCTAAAGTTGAGATAGGATAAGTGATTAATCTACAAAAGAAAGAACAATATCAAAGAGGTTAAGCCTTTATTTGGCAAAATTGTTTTGATGCTTAAGTCAGTTTTTAAATTTTTATGGAATATGTGATACGAAGAAAGAAGATGGATTTTTGGGGATCTAAAGTAAGTTTTTTGTAAAGAATGGGATTAGAAGATGTAAAGTCATACTAACCTCCTTCTGATAAGTGTACCTTCCTTTTATACTTGAAGAATTTTGAGGCAATTGAGAATGTTGACATGGCAGCTGAATGTGGATTTAATAAAGTGGGACAGTATGGCAAAGCCAATATTACGTAACGCCCCACGTGCAGGTGGATGGTAGCTACTAATAGGGCCGTAGATTTTGTTGATTCGATTTTCAAACTGAATTGAAATAAATAAAAATTTAAAATTGAAACTAAATCAAATCCAAAATATTCAGCTTAGTTCGGTAAATTAGTAACTGTATATATAATTTTTACTTTTAATTTCAAACATATTATTAAGAACTTCTTTGTTGTATAGTTAATTAACTTAGGAGGCGCAGATTTGATTCCTTAACAATACATAATTTTTTTTTTAATTTTGTAACCAAAAAATTAAAATTAGTGTGTGTCGAACCTAGGACTTGAAGATAAGAAATGTCTACTTACCACCAAACTAAAAAAATGTAAAATCATCCTAATAAAAGGAAAAATAAAAAAAAAATGAGATTAACGTTTTCTTTTAAGAACGATAGCCTTTTTTTTTAAGAGCAAAATTTAGAATGCAATAACGTAGAAAAAGGTTGACTGATGCTCATCCTAAAAAAGAAATGTTTACTGAATGATCAATATCATCTTAAAATTTTCACAATAAGTTATTTATTAAATAATTATTAAACCAATAATTTTAATGATCTATATTGCATTATGTCATAAAAGTTGGAATTTAATCTTTTATTTTCTTAATCAACTTTAAAAAAAAAATAATAATAAAGACTATTAGACCACAATATATATTTACCATGGATTAAATAGTTATTATGTCTTGTTTATAACCCAACAAAAACACTTATTAGACATAATTCACAGAAACTATCATCTCTCTGTTTATAAAATATATATACTACATGCATGTATAAATATATATATATATATAGATCACAGTGAAAACCTTTCATAATGTCATAAAAATTACATCTAAATAATTAATTAGGCAAATAGCATAAAGTATTAGAGCTGGCTAGCTGCAGCAAACATATGATATATAGTGCAAATCAATCAGTAATACAACCTCATTTACTTTTCACTGAGCTTTTCATCCACCTGAAACAACAAATATAATTTTTTTTTTTTTTATATTTAAATCATGGCAGCTACATATACCTTCTGATGGTTAATCACAAATGTGACATTTTACTTTTTTTATTTTTATTTTTATTTTATATATATATATATATTGATAAGCAACTTTGCTCAACTCTTGTTGGAGTGATTTAATCATGCCACAGATCGAAGAGAGTAGTAGATGTAATTAGAATCTGAAAAAAAAAAATATTCATGAAAATAATGAAAAATTAATAATACTGCATCCTTTATATTCTGTTCTCAATAATGAAGTATATGTGTTTATTCAAATTAAATCCTCTCCATATATAAGGAATATTCATGGGAGTTTTTACTACTTCCCAACAATAAAGGAAAAAAAAAAAAAAAAAAAAAGGTTACATGTAAATGGTGTAAAGTTATATAATTTGAGCCTGTTGAGTCTGTAATTACAGTTTTTAAATACAAAAATGAACCAAAAAAAAAAAAAAAATTAGAAGACCTTCATATATAGCTTCTCAAAATTTTTTTTAGGTGTCAGCACCCACATCAGCGGTTGAACCAATCCCTACTTGTAACCATGGAGAGGAGCTTCCGTTCATATTCATGTCTTTTAGCTCACTAAGCTTTGCTAACTTCACCTTACTGTCTGCTTCATCCTCCACATTCTGCATTGAACTATTACAATTATTCTTATCATTATTATTGTTGCTGTTTTTGTTCTTGTTCTTGTTGTCTTTATCATCTTCATTTTGTTGGCTGTGTTGTTGGTGGTGGTGGCGGTGGGGATTATCTTCCTTTACTTTTGCGTCAACTCCTATCCAAGTTTTTAAATAAATCTCCGTCGAAACTTCAAAGTTAGAAGGTTTTGCCGCAAGGTGTTCCCGCCGGTTATGATCATCAGCTGGAGCAGGAAGATTCAGATCAAGTGTAAGATCAAGGGTTTCAGAATTATTAATAAACTTTGGTCTTTGTTGAATTTGTTCTATACGATCTTGAAATTGATGAAACTTAGCCAAAGAAGAAGCATCAGGTGAATTTGAAGTAATCCAATGACATCTCTTATGGCCACCTAAAGCTTGTCCGGATGAAAATACACGGTGACATATAGAACATTCATGAACCTTTGATTTCCTTTTAGAAGTAGAAGCTAATGGAGAAACATTGGAACCATGATCAAATTGAAATGTTGATGTCGTTGATGATTTGGTTGGAAAAAATTCTTCATGAGTAATAACATCATCATCAGCTAGACTATCATCCAGTCCTCGATCGAGTCGGGCTGCGAAACACCCTTTAACCTTTTTATGACTAGCTCTATGTCCTCCTAATGCTTGATGAGAATTGAATACTTTTTTGCAAGCTTTGCATTCAAACGTTCCTTTATTAGCAACACCTTTGGCCTTATCCATAGGTGCCCTATAAGAAGCTATAGGAGGTATAAAATTCATTGGATTTCTTCTCTCCTCGTCTTTACAGGCCGAAGCACATGACTCCTCCGGTTCAGCTACTAAAGGATCAACTGTTGCATTAGATAACATCATAAGACAATTTGCAAGATCTTCTTCTTCGCTTGATGGGCAATTTGAGTTAAAATTGCCCACTTTAGCTCTTAATGATCTTTTTCTTTTAGACCAACCACAACCCCTTCTTGGTGTGCCATCCTCACCGTCGGATCCCGGAGAAGAAACGAGAGATTCAGCGTCTTCGGAGCTGCATTTGCCATGTCCAAGAAAAGATTTCCATGATAAAAATTCTTTGCCACAATTTTCACAAACGCGACAGCTTTTGAACCGATTTGGGTTAGTTCTTAAACCATACATTCGCTTATTGCTAGGAGGAACATTGCCTCCTAATTTATCTTCCCAATCGCTTTCTTGATCTTCTTCATCGTCCATATGAGCATTCTCATCACCTATTCCATGAGCCCTCATGTGACCTCCCAATGCTCTCCCACACCCAAAACCTTTCTTGCAAATTTTACAGAAGTGTTTCAAGTTTGATTGTTGATCAACAAACAAAGCCATACAAAATATAAAAAAAGAAAAATAAAATACTAATTAATAAGAGAAAGAAATAAAGACAGTAATTAATAAATGAAAAATGTGAAAAGAAAAGTGATGGAGTTAATGTTCTTGTAGTGAAAGTTGTTTTAAGGTTGTATGGTGAAGAGGAGTGCCAGTCCTAGTTTTTAGATATAGTAATGGTTGTTTTTGTGGATGAGAGAGATAGGAGTGAATAAAAGAGTTAAATGAGTGTGGTGACAAGTGGTGGGAGGGTAAGAGGCTTAGAGACTTTTTCTACGACTTTGTGGTGGTGGCGCCGCCGGTCAAACAAACCACCAACGGAGGTTTTTTCTTTTTTAAAATAATGTGTGTTTTGTGTGTGTGAAAGAAAGAGAGAGAGAGATAGTGTGAGGGAGTGAAAGGAAAGAGAGTAGTTCTAACTGCCATACCTATTCATATCCCTTCAATTCCAAGCCAAGAAAACTAACCCATGTTTCTCCTTGTCTGTCGGTTGGTTCAAGCTGCTTTTCCACACAAATATTATGTAACATAACTATAATTGTCATTAACCTTTCTCCATTTATGTTATTTTGTAATTACCCTCTTTATTTCTAGCTATTGTATATTCAACTGTTACCTGAAATTAATTAATGTACATGAATTGTGCTTCCTAAGTTTAAGCATAATTAATTTGGCTTTGTTTAGTCCACTTAAATCTTAGTCCAAAGTGAGAGAGATATATGGAGCTAGCAGTTATTTTAACCCTTTTAATTTAAGAAAATTTGGATTATATAGATAATTTAAAACATGTGTTTAAAGAGATTAACTAATGACTTATTTAAATAAGCAATTAAATTAGTATAAGATAACATCTCATGAGATGAAACTCTACTTCTTCAGCGTTAATTATTTAAGTATGAAAGATGAGCAAAGCCAAATTAAAACTCCAGTTTTTTGCCAATAAATTTTCTTGTCTTTTTTTTCAAAATTGTTTTCCGGCCTAAAAAATTAAGTAAAGAAAGCAAGGTAAGGTACTCATCCCTTCCAAAATAATTAGTTAGCATGCTTCTTGACTAAAACTGGATCAATGAATTCAGATCAACCCTTAATTTTCTCCATCACATGCTTATAAAGGAAAATTTTTTGCACGTTTAAGTCGTGTCTCTATAGATTTCGCTGGAGTTTGTTTCAAAAGAAAGAAAAATTATTTTCAACATGATTTAGGAAAAAACTACTTTGTACACAATAATATATGGTTGGATGGACATCAATAATATCGAATATACATTAACACAAAATGATTCAACTTCCCATTTATATATATATCTTGATTATAGAATAATTTTTTTTATATAAAGCTACTTAAATAAATTCTCGAAAGTCTAGGCTGACATCTTTATAATAATCTCATCTGCACCAAATATAACTAATAAATTTCAAAATGTTTTCCTCTCTTTAAAAACAATTGTGATTCATTGAAATTACTTAATTGGGTACTTAATAGGGGAAAAAATATTTTTGATGTCGATATATTATTTGCCAATTAAAATAATTAGAATGTTCAAATGTCAATTTATGGATTTTTGTATCTGTTAGATGCCCTTTCTACAAAAATATCACTATACAATAGCCATTCAGAAATTGTTTAGTTTTTCTCCATTGATAGAAAATGAATTATGTATATATATATAATGTGATCCATGGGTCATGAAGTTACAATAATGGATATTAATTTTAATTTTAAAATTAATTTTTTTAATCAATTAAATTGTGACAGAAAGTTTAAACTTATAATTTTACAATCCAAAAATGTATCAATAAATCAAATGTATCAATTTCAATCAATTAATTAATTAGTGAGTGAACTCTTGGCTAAGCAAAGACATTAACTGCTTCCATGAGTAGTGCAGTGGGTTTAGTCTGTAATCAATCAATTATATCATAATTTTTGCTTCGATTTAAAGCATTCACAAAGCCAACTGGTTACTTAAGTAGTGATAGTGACAAGTAAAGAGCTCACTTACTTATAGTTTAGTTTAGGCCTTTAAGCAACCAGTAGATATTTTCACTACATCTCAATTTTGATATACCGGTTCTAAATGCTTGAGACCGTTTACTAATGAACTTAATATTTATATAAATATAAATGTGGTTAATTTGGATCATACCTGCTACCTACCACTTCACTGAATTGGCAGTGAATTACCTAATATTTTTTTTTTTTATGTTTATATTTAGCCGTCATCTTTGCTTTTAATTGCTAAGTACAAGGTGACCCGCTTAATTTGATTTTCGCCTCATATATATATATTTTTGATGATTATTTGATTACTATCATGACAGTGGTGCAGTGTTGCATTCTACTTGCGCAGCAACTACTTCATTACTATAGGACATAGTAAATATTTGATCAATCGATTTAATCCATTTAGTAAATCTGACCTATTTCATTAAAAAAAACATGACTAAATAAATAATTTTATCTTTAAGAAATTTCATTGGATTATTTTTTACATTAATTCAAAATCTAACTATTTATGTGTCATTTTAAAGGGATGATAAATTTCTCCACCAACTCGCTAGCAAATTTTATATAAGTGTTAGACATATTTATGGATTAAATTTCAGATCTCAATCGCGGATTGGATGGACCAAACTTTTAAAAAATTTGATATTTTATAAAATGCAGATTCAACTCATAAACAAATCTATTAAATATGCATTATATTGAGAATTCACCTTTTAGTTGTTGTCATGATTATTATTTCATCATTTTGGCAGAATGATACAATTTGTTCTCGTGTTTCTTGGTTTAAATGCTCTAACCCATTTGTATAAAGAAATAAAAATAAAAACGACATCAACCAATCGAGCTTCTAATGTTGATGTCTGGCGATGTTGATTTCGATTCCACGAGGGTTTACTGCTGTTAGAAATCTGTGTTTTTGGGCTAGAGAAGGAAAGACTACGATTCGATTATTCAGATGTCAAAGCCAGACAAAAGCCCATTTCTAATGGGCCACCCTTTTTTCAGATAATAATGGGCTCCACTTTGACCTCGTGGAGGATCAAATTCCCCCCAAACTCTTTTTTTATTATTACTATTTTTTGTAGGATGAAATTCCACCAAAAAATGAAATTTCCGTTCTACAATTTTTTTTTTTTCCCTTTAATATCCAGAAAGAAGGAGGTTTGTTGGTAAGATTTGAATTAAAAAAATATTGTAACAATTAATATATTACTGTTTAAGGTTGAAAAGAATTTAAATATTAAAATTTTATTTTGTTAAAAAAAATACCAAATCAAAATAATGGATAACTCCTCCGCAAAGGTAAGCAAAATGAGATTTAAAAGAATAAATCTTTTTTCAGTTGTGTTATAAAGTAAATTAAATTAAGTTAAACAATTTAATAATGAGTTTGCAGAGAGAAAAATAAAGATTGTGACTTATCAATTAGTATAAAAATAAGTATAATGTTTATTTTTGGATACGAAATTACTATAATTAACACATTTTTTTTTTAAGTCGGTTAATTAAAATTATTCATACTATTAATCCCATCTTTTTTAAGTTTAATAATTAAAACTATTAACATTTTTTTTATAACGAATTATGAGTTAATCTCATTCCCCCTTTTCTCTTATATCCAAATGAAGCAATAATTTCACAGACAAATAAATGGTGAAAATTTGACAACCAATCTTATAATAAGCGCAATATATATAAATTAAAATCCTTACAAGATAATAATTTCCACGTGGTCTCTGATTGAACAAGACTGCTCCAAGGAAATTAATTCCAATTAAGTACATTAATTGATATGATTTTTTATATGATATGAAATGATATAATACTAGAAATTGACAAGTGAACGATAGGTTTTTCCAGGCTGCCAGCCTGCAGGAATAACTCCATTGGCTACAATAGTCTTGCCGGACTTGAGCGAGGTTAGCTTGAGAGACAATGGGGCACGTAGAACCGAACCCGAGTTAAGTCGCCAAACTGCACCCCAAGATTGTTGCATCTGAATCCATGAGTCTGACTCTAGTGCCTGTTTTAATTCAACAGAAGCAAGGTCCCCATCTCCATCTTCGAACTCTACTACCGTTGCAAAGTAGTAAGGGTTAGACCCTGAATCCACTCGAAACGTCACCGTCTTCCCTGGATAATTGCACCCTACTCTGCTCACCAAGGGCCACACCATATCATTAAATAAAATTTAACAACTGATTTAATATATTTAAAGTAATTAGTTAATTAATTACAGATTTTATTATTAAGAAATTTCAGCCGGTCGAAAATTTTGACAAAATATGGCTGGCAGAAAAGTGCAATTAGTATGTTTGACTAAGAATATGAGCTTGTTGAAGACTGGGAATAGAAAATCCTTATTGATTAATGAATTTGGTCAATATTTATTCTGTCTCTATCTTTTCTAGCTCGCATTAATTATTTAATTACCTTCTATCAATGAATGTTTGATTTAAGTACATATATAATTACTACCTTTTATATTGAATCTGCAAGACTCCGGCATTGCGCAGTTGATCGGCCTGGCCAGAAATGGCCATGGCTCCAAAAGCAGTACCGCTTAAATCAAAGTGGACTGACTCTGAAGTACAAGGACCTCCAGGACACTCATCTGTTATAACTACTGTTACAGGATTCCCCGAGCAGGCTGAATTGGACGTGCATTTCACCTGAAATTTCACAGACCAATAAAATTTGTTAGATTATTCACTATAGTTCATTACAGTGAATATAATAATATTAGAAAGGTATATCTATATATGCACCTGATAACAGGCTCCACATCCCTTGCCTGATTTGTATAAAGAAGGCCCTCCAGCTGCTATTTTTGAAGAGAATGGAGGTTGCTCAACAGCTTGTTCATATCCACAAGCTCCACCTACGACCAACAAATTAAAATTTTACTTTGTTATTCCCACTCACATTCACCCAGTTTAAATATAAATTAATTTAAAGAATAAAATTTATTTACAAAGGATACCGTATAGGAAAACATGGAATTTTTCATATAATAATTTTGTAAAATTCATTAATTAAATTATGCTCGTAAACATACCATCACTTCCAGCACCTGTGGGACTACCATACCAGGTTGCCCCAGCAGGTGCCCAATCAGAATCTGATTGTGTCTTTGAAACATTGAAAAATTTAGGCTTGAAGCAGTAGCAGCAAGAATTCAACAGAAACAAAACTAAAAGGATATTAGAGAGAGAGAATGGATTTTGAAGAACGTGTGCAATTGCCATATTCAATTGTTAAGTATATATATATTTTTTAGAGGCTTTGGTTGCTGTCAATAGATACTGATGGGGTTAAGAGAAGGATGAGACAATGGTATTTATAGAGAAGGAGAGGAGTGCATGGCTTATATTCCAACCGTTCACCAATGGCCATGTGTCTCCATAATTGTTAAATATATTAGCTTTTCAGTAGAGAGAAGCCAAATAATAAGATTTCCGAGATTCGGAATGTATGTGATTCATTCTATCATGGCCATGGCCCATACAAATAAAAATATTTCAATAATATTAGACAGAGAAAAGATTTTAGAGTCCTTGTACTATTACTATAGTCTATCAAGTATCCAATGAATTTAATTAATTGTACAAGTGTATAAGTGAATGTTAACGTGTGAAATATGATTTAAAATAGAATAAGATAAGAATTTTCCCGCAATTTAATTAATGAATTTGAATTTCTTCTTTATTTCATTTTAAAAAAGGATTTATATATATCACTTAAAATTTAAAAACATGTTCAATATCACAAAAAAAGAATGTGTACATAATCAAATTTTCCTCTTTCTAGTGTTTCTTCCTTCTTAATGAAATATAATTAAAAGCATGGGAATAAAACCAATGTTATGTGCATGTGCACACGTTTGCGTTTGTGTTTTCCTTGTTAAAATGTTGTTGTATTATGACTGGAGGTATTTTATTATTGTTATAAAGTTTGTAATGGTCAAATATATTTCGGAGAAAATTTTATATCTATTGAAGTTAGATTGGTTTTTCACATGCTTTAAATTGCAATGAAATCCTTTTTTTTTTACTTAAAATCATTTTTTAAATTATAAACTTACATAATAAAAGTCTTAAAGTCATAAAATTATGTAACGAAATACCTTTTCTTTTTTTTCTTTTTTTTTTAACTTGAATCACTTTTATTAAGTAATTATAAAATTACATAATAAAATTCTTAAATAATAATATATGTAAGCTCATCAAAAATAAGTAAAATACATATATATAATCTAACTAATACTTATCATATGAGAGTCTCCTAAATTTTGAGACCCTTGGCACAAGGACTTGCTTCCTAGTCAATTTGCACGAGTAGAGAATTATTTCTTTAATACAGGCCTCAAAAATCACCTCAGAATAATTAGATACAATATAATTTGAATATTGATTTTATTAGATAGAATATAATTTCAATATTGATTTTCTATAATCTAGAAATATATGAATTTTCTTAATTAGCTCTTCAATTCACTAGGTGATTGGAATTACCTTATTATTAGAGATTCATGTATCATGTGACATGTTTCCTTTTTAGGTTCTAGCTAAAATGGTTGTCCGTTCAACCCCCATAATCTTTTAGGGTAAGCAACATTATATTCAATTATTCCTTACACATATATTGGCATCCATAATCTAAATTAAAATAAGAGACTTATTCTACTCTCCTCTATTAGAATATTTCCAATGGACTCTTTATTTCAGCTAATTAAACTCTTTATTATAAAAAATCACGCAATAAAAAAGGACTCTAAAAAATCTTTATTTTTAAAATATAAATTAAACAATTAGTTAGACTCTTCACATTTAAAAAAAATAAAATTTGCTCTTTATTTTAATTATAATTAATATACTTTAATTTTCTATATATGTTATTAATTGATACTTTCTTTTTATTGGACGGGAGATAAAGAAAAAAAAAAGTGAAATCTAATAAAAAAGAAATTGAGACATTAAATACTTATAAGAAAAATTAAAATAAATGACAAAATATAGAGAGTTTATTAGATTTAAATAAAATTTTTTACGGTTTGTCACAAAAAATGCTCTTTTTTCTTTTTTGAGCAAGAAAAAGGATTCGAGCATGAGTTTATTACTCAAGTCATTTATGCACTTACTATTAGATTGTGTTTTAATGTATATTATTCAAAATATTTTTTACTAGATAAAATATGTTTTTTTAAATAAAGAGCATTGTTGCGGATGCCCTTATTATAGCAATTTATTTTAATCCATCATTTTATTCTTTTAGTATAATACCCTTAATAACATCAAACTAGTCAAATTCAGCTTAAAATAAATTATAATCCTAACCAAATGAAAATGAATTATATATATATGGTCTGTATTATTATTATTATTATTATTATTATTATTATTATTATTATTATTATTATTATTATTATTATTATTATTATTATTATTAATAAATTTTTTTTAATTAATCTGTAAAACCAGCCATTAATTGTTTCAATTCCTGTAAATATCATTATCTTGCACATCATATACCCCCAGTCCCCCACCACTAATTAATTTTGCAATTAACTTTTCATCACTTGCATACAATGCCTTATGCTGATTCAATCAAAATTATTAAAATGGACAAGAAAAATCTATCAATCCTTTTTTTTTTTTTTTTAAATTCTTGATCCGGCGTGATTAATCACTAATCAAGTTAGAGTCACCCTTAATTATGAGCTAATCCGGCCTCTTCATGTGACTTTAACGTCCTCTTTTTTGTCTGATTCTGCATGAAGGTTATATATATCGTAAAGACTTACCGATACTTAGACAGTTATGGTAGGTCCCACGAGGATGGCCCCACTCAAGCAGTTACTAAGTGGACCTATCAAACTTCACATACGGAGACCCCGTTCCGTTTTCAAAGGGATACGGTTTGGACTCGTAGAAGATAAAAGATTCGCAATTCGTCATTGAAGACGAAAAATGTTCGTTAATGTTGCCGTTAATGGTGGTTTTTGGCCGTTGAAAAAAAAAACTCAACTGTTAATTGATCGAACGGTCCACAATAAAACCATTTTCCACGTGAGAGTCCACATCATTCAAAATCTACGGCACGTAATATTTGCCGGAGATTGGGGTTGTTATTCATTTATTTAATAATAACTTTTTTTTCCAAGTATTTAATAATAACATCTGTAATTTGTTTTTTTTCACAGAATGAGACCATGCGATGGTGATATATTTCCTATTTTCATTTTGACTTTTTATATGCCGTATTTATTGTGTATAATATGACAATAATTAATATTATTTTATTGATTATTGGATTTTTAACTCTAAGCGAAAAATTTCTTTGGCAAAAAAGAAAAAAAAAAAGCAAAAAATTTATGAAAAAAAAATACAAAGAAAAAAAAAGCAAAAAATTTATGAAAAAAAAATACAAAGAATACAGTATGATAATTTATCTCATTATTTCCTTATAAAAAAAAAAAAAGATAATTTATCTCATTCAAAGTAAATGATCAGATTTGTATATTTAAAAAAATTAGTATGACATTGGCATAATGAAAGATAATTATTAGTATTTTGACTAAAAAAAAAAAATCATAAATCAAGCAAGATGCCCACATGGTTATCACAATCAGAAGGACTGAAGATAGAATTACATTATACATATATATATATATATAGTCGGAGCGTAAAAAAAAATTTGAAATTATTTTTATACTTACCATTTGATTATCTTTTTATATAATTTTATTCATTTAAAAATGATTAAAAATAAATGTTAAGCAATTAACAGGATATTTAATACGAAAATTTAAGTTTTTCAATTTTTTACTTTTCATATATTAATCTTACTTGAATAAATTAAATAAAAAAAATAACAATATAAAAATTAAAAAAAAAAAAAAAGTAGACAAGATAGTATTATACTATATTCTCCCATAATTTTATTTTTTCTTTCATTAAATATACTGTGATTACTAATTTAAATTTTTATATTAATATATAAAGATAAAAATATTAATAAAGAGATCGGCTTAAAAATCTATAATAATAATAATAATAATAAAACTACACAATAATTTTGTATTTATATATCTTTTTTATTTATAATAATATTTATGTATTATTATTTTTTATGATGCATGAAAAGTAACTAAAAATGTTTTTTAACAATTTTTTTTTTTTGCACCTGATTTTTTTAATAATAAAAGCACAGATTTATGAATTAGTTAATTGAGAATTTGAGTCTATTTTTTCTCACCAAAGGGAGCATAAATCACATGGCTATCATTTTCATAGAAGAAATATCAAGATATATAGAATTCAAAAAAGAAAAAGAAAATGAGTTTTCTTCTATTCCCTTTTTTGTTTTCTTTAAGTGGCAAGGAAATTAATTCTCCTAAAAGACAAATTTCTAGTAGGTGATCCATATGGACCGACAACATGTAAAAAAAAAAACAGATATTGACGATGAGCGTTTATAGCATGTCACATTTTAAAGTAAAACCCTTCTGGGAAAACTTCAACGAATCAAAGAAATAGAATTTTTGGATGATAAAATAAAGAAATTTTTAAATAGATTAAATTTATCATATTATTTATATATTAAATAAATTAAAATATAATATATTAATTAATAATATTAAATTATTTATAAATTATCATATTATTAATTAATATGTTGTATTTCTATTAATTTAATTTATAAATAATATTATATATTCAATCCATCTGAAAAATTTTTAAAGAGGAAATTGAAGCAGGATATGTTTAGCCAATGTAGGCATATATATACTTTGACCAAAGGATAAGAATTACAATTACCAAAGATGATGCGAAATAATTGGCCGAATTCGTTAACAAAAAGAACCAAACACTAAATAAATGTCACATTAATTGTAGATTTTGAAGTACTTAAATGAATCTTTTGCATTACGAATATTGAAGAACAAACTGATTATTCAAAATTGATAATTAATGATAAATGTATTCGTTTTAATGTAAAACCTAGCTCCTGTTCAGACTTATTCCATTTGAACTTTGAAGTATAAATGTTTTCCTTCTTCTTCTTCTTTTTTTTTTTTTTTGAGGAATAAGTATTAATTTTCTTGCTTCTGTGTCATAGTGATGCAATTATTTTGTCATCGTTTTGGATAGGACTAACATTACTTTGTATGATATAAGAATGTTGAAAATGAGGCTTTAAAAAATAGAATTCTAATTTCCTCAACCGTAATTGGTGAAGAAAAACTTTGGTCTTGGTGGTGAGGCTTCCATTTCTTTTCCCCCCTTTAATCTTGCAAGAAAAAATCACTAATAATTTAATCATTTCTAATGAAAACAGATATATACATCAATATAATAAGATAAAATATAGAGAAAAAAATGATATTGATATATTTTTATTGAATAAAAAATAGATAAAAAAGTCACATTATTTAAAATATTTTATTATTCGTTGATTTGGTGTATGAGAGAAACCTACACACTTGATATAAAGAATAATTAGAAATATTTCTAGGAGAATTTTTTATAATGTCCCTAATTTTTTTCTTTTTATTTATTCACCTATGGAACTAATTTTGATTGTTGAAAACTTTGTGCATTATTCTACCAAAAAATAAAAAATAAGAACTCCGTGCATTACACAAACATACTAAGTGGGCCCATTAAGTAACCATTAAAAATATTACTGGGCCATAAGCCTTTTTTTAGCCAAGCTATTCAGAAACCCAGACCATTTCCTTACACTATGGATTGGCACATGGCACAAGAGAAAATGGTTGGGTTTGTTGAAAAGTTCTTGCATGTTTGTGTCAGAAGCCCAACAAAGCCTAATCTCTTATTCTTTTATTCAGAAATCAGGATCTAGATCCATGAGTTAATTAGATCCAACAAAGACCAAGCCCTGGCTCAATATATTGAAGGCCCAACTTGCTCCCACAAATTTAGATCCAATTGTATTATATTATTAAAATTGAAATTTGAATTTGACATTTATAGAAATTATTTCGGTGTTCTTAAATCAAAATTTATTCATCAAATCAACTACTTATTTAATAAATTTATGAAACTTATAGTGAAATATATTATATAATTTTGTAGTAATATTAATGGATGTAAAATTTGAAATAATTGCTTTAATTTTATATATATAGCTTATAGAACCTAAATTGTAAACTTTTTTTTTTTTTTCCAAAATAAAGATATTTCAATTCCTTTGGGGCAATAAAGCTAATATAGTACATAAAGAAATTACAAACCTTAGGAATATCCTCAATCCCAACATTGGGTTTAAAAATAGTAGGCTTTAAGCCCAGATCAACGCTTTTAAATAACAACTTTTTTTTATTTACATAAAATCATCAGCAGATATGGCATGAATCAACAATTAAATAAAATCACCCTGTTTTCCTTTTTTTTATCATTATTATTCTAACAATTATTGATAGATAGGGATAAAATTGATATTTCAAAATTTTTTTTTTTTTAATTAAAGATGCTAATGGACATGACAGCAAAATTCTGGACTAAAATATGTTCCGTGTTATTATAACCGATAACAATTTATGCCTTCAGCTAAATTGTTTGCCCCTAACAGTTCAAATATTCAGAACAATAAAATAAAAAATATCAGAAACAGCGTATTCTTTTTGTATGGGAAGGTAGTCAACACGACATAGAAAAGATCAAGAAAATATTTCTTTGGTGTGAGTAAAAGTTTTTTAATCTAATAATAATTGAAAAAGCTTTATGACCAATGATTTCTATAACAAAAATAGGGTGTGATAAATTAAATGTTCCTTTCGTTTATTAATTCCTACTGAAGTTAAAGCTGGCTAAGCATTTTTCAATTTCATTTTATAACATCAACCAACTATATATATATATATATATATATAATGTTATTTAGCCGCAAATTAAAATATCTTACTTCTTCCTAGATCTAACTACAGGCTGTTATTGACTCTAAATTGGGTTCGGGCCGCCTATTCAATTTCACTTAAATGAGTGAACTTGAATCGGTCATGGCTTGTTCTAGTTCAAGATTAGTTCTTCGTCTATTGGTTCAAGTTTGATTTAAAATCTAGTTAGATTTGATTTTGATTTAAATTTTTTTAAAAATAGGTATCTAATTTAAAAAAAATATTATATACTATAATATTGCTAGTTAAAGTGCCTTAAGGAAAAAACTTGTAATTAATTAAATTTTATTTTATTCATTACTTAATTAATTAAAAATAATTTTGAATTTTTTTTTAACCTGTCTAAAACTGCTGATTCCAGTCCAATTCATTGAGAAGGATGACCTTTAACTGGCTTTTCATCAATATAGTTTAAGATTGTTTCATGATCTGTCTTTGTTCAGCCTACTTCTTCCTCCTTCCTGCCAAAAAAAAAAATTGTAGATAATAATTTTACGTTTTTCCTTTAATAATTAAATTAATTGATACTTAAAAGAACTTTTAGAAGTGTGAAATGCTTGTGTTGAAAACTCGAGAATATATATCCCCTTCATTATGAAAAAAGCAGCCATTAAAAAAATTAATTTTGTTAATAAATAAGTGACTATTTAGTAACCCAATAAAAAAAATATAGTAAAATAGCTAATTTATCCTTCTATTTATCAAATATGAGATATGTTTTCCTAATTTATACTGCAATTAATAGGGATCTTTTGGACAAATTATGATAAAATTATTACTATCTTAAAAATGATAATTTTTTTTAACGGCTAATTTTTTCATAATAGAAAGAGTATATAATAAAATTTGTATATGAACATGAGATATTATTTAATCTTAAGAGACACCCAAAAATAATAAACCAAAAATAAATTGAGGAGAACCTTTTTCTTGCCTTTTTTGTTTTTTTTAGAATAACTAATAGAGAGACCTGAGGATCAAATCACAAATAGTTAATGACTAGAGATTATCAAATTAAATATCATTTAAATATGTAATAAAGGCGGGTTGCAAGGGGACAAGCTTAGTTGTATTATGAATAAAGTAAGAATTTAGAGGTTGAAAGTGTGACTGTCCCTCGTAGAAATTGGTCGTAAACAATGATAACACCCAAATATAAACACAAATGCCAAAGCTTGGCTTCTTCCTTCTTCCTTCTGACCTAAACTATTCAAATATATTGCCTGCTCGCTTTAGTGAACATATTATAAACAATAGTTGCAAAAGGGAGAAACTGGACAATAATTATAATTATTAAGAGTTTTAAGTTAAACAAGAGGATGATGGGTTCCATCAATCATTCTTTTTCCCTTATCTTTTGGGTAATCCGTACATCAAATCATCAACTAATTTTAATTAAAGTGGTTGGATTTATCCCAAAAATAATGTATAAAGCGGTTCTTTCATAAGCAAAAGAGATGAGCATTGATTAGATCAGGCTTGGGATTAGCTTTGCACACTTAATGCAATTTTATTAAGGCCTTTGTTTCTGTAATTTCTTTCCCTATTAATTAATCAGTTTGTCATTATAATTGTTGTAAGTTATTCTTGGCAAGTTGTAATTTCTTGTTCTCATCCAATTACCAATTGAGATGAGGTGAGATAGAAAAATGATAAAAATATTACTATGTCATTAAAAAAAAAATCATATCACATATTCGCGCAAAAATATTTTATAATTTTTATCTTATTAAAATGTCATATTTTATATATATTTATTAAACATACATGCACATATAAAGTATTTTAATATCATTAATTGTAAGTATTTTAAAAATATTGATGTTATGTAATAGATAATATGTGTTAGAGATTCAAATAATATTTTTATATTTATAAAACAAAAAAAAAATCTAATATCTCATTTTACTAATGGTAGAAATCCAGAATTAAAAAAATATATTTGCATTTTTTAAATTTTTAAAATTGAAGTTTTCTTGAAAGTATAAAATACACACAATTATTTTTTTTATTTATGAAAACTGGAAAGTCAAACAAACTGAAATATATTGTAGGTCATATAATAAATAGTCTTTTTTTTTTTTAAAGATGGGAGGGGATCGAATTAAGGTCTACTACATATGTGCAATTATTATTATACTATATCATATTCTATAATAAATAATAATTCTAATTTTCTAAAAGTATGAGATTTACATGATTTTTTTTTATTAATGAAATATTAAATGAACACATATAATATTGTAGATAATATATATATATATATATATATATATATATATATATATATATATATATATATATATATATATATATAATTTCTCATCAAATTAATGAAAAATTTACAACTAAAAAGACTTAAATTTAAAATTTCTTATTTTTCACAACTTAAGATAATAAAAACAAATGAGAAGAAGAATTAGACAATAAATAATTGACGTATATAAATAATTATTTTTTTAATAAATTTGACTTTAATTGAAACTCGAACATGTGATTTTTCAGTGCTATGAACAATTTCAATAACATATAATATAAACAATTATTTGCACAATATAAAAAGGGTTTTAGTTTTATTTTATATATATAAAAAGTTAAATTCAAATCCAATATCAACAAGAAATAAATCATATAAATTATATATTAAATTATACGAAAATAAGAATTCAACGTATTTTTCATTGTACGTTTGATAAATCATAATATAATATAATATAATATAATTAAATAAATTTATAATATAAATTTAAATTTTTTATATAAATTTATATTAAAAATTTACTTTATTAAATAATATTATGCTCCATTACAATATATAAAAAATACTCTAAATGTGAATTGTTGCTTTAAATTTATCCCTTGGAAACATAATAATTTTGGGCATAAACGTATAGTCACGGTTATGCACATGTATCTTGATAGAAATTCTCTATTCATTGCATCAAATCTATCGAATCAAGTTAGTCGGTAGGTGATAGACCCACTTCTTTTTTATTAAACAAAGCAATATATAATTAAGCTTAGGATTAGTTGAGTGTCCTCATGCAAATACAATTTGAAATGACCAAAGAGGAGTACATGTTAAAGCACTAAACCTTTTTAATAACAATAAATAAATATTTAATTAGTAGTAATTGTTTAATCAATTAATTGTCTCTCGTCACTTCAATTCCCCTGTTTCTTTCCTCCTTCCTTTTCTTTAGAGTTGTCTTCTGTTGGTAGTACAACATAATTTAATTTAATGTCACCTCATTATTGGTTTAATATTAGTATATTTTTATATTTGTCAAATCAAACAAAAGTAATAGGAATCTCCAGAGGCCCTTTTTTTTCCCCCCTAATTTAGCACTTTGGACATGCATGCTTTCATTATTAATTGTTTAAGCTATTTTTTAATCCGCTCCTCCTTTTTCTTTTTTTCTTTCTTATTTTAAAATTTGTTTGCTTCGTCAAAAACTTTGTTCGCTATTACTTAATTATTAATCTTTAACTAATTAACTTATATATATATATATATATATATAAACCTTATACTTAGTGGCAAATCCAGAAAATTTAATAAAAAAATAATGTGTTTTTTCTTTTTAATTATTTCAAGTTGGTTATCTCATCATTAATAAATTGTATGACAGTGAAACTAAAATTTAGAACATATTTAAAAATTTTCTTTCAAATTCTCTGTTAAAAGACCATTAAAGATTTTATACTTACAGCTATTTAGATATGAAGCATGGAGGTTTACACATGAATTTTTCAATTAATTATGCTATTCAAATGATTTGGGATTTTATTTCATCAATTACATATAAGAGAGGCAAAGAATAATTCATTATATAAATTTCAAATTATAAACCAAATGATGCGTGAATCACTGCACAATCTACTCCAATCCAAAGTGATTTTATGCCTTTAATAATATCCCAATACTACATTAATATTCGGGCATTTGTTTTTTTTTTTTTCAATTGACACAGAAAAGTATTTTATTGTTTCTTTTTTTTCTTTGTAAGAGATTAATTTGACACAGCGCAACAAAATTAATCTACAATATTATAAGTTTTAAATAATTATTATTGGAGTTATTTCTATAAGTACAAGACTGGAAGAGGAAATTTTAATTGGAAATCTAATAATAAAATAAGATCCATTTTCAGAAATTTAATAGGATTCCATGGGTGTGCTGCCTGTGCATTATATTGTATAGCAATTAAAAAATAGTCAAGAAAGCACGATGATTATGAGCAAACATTTGTTTTTTTCTTTTTTGGGTGTAGAAAAGCCCCCAAACCACACTCATACATCACTCTCTATATAGGCTTTTACTGGTTTTTAGCGAAGCCCAAAATTGAAAAATCCCAAGAAACCATCACATATTTATACACATCAATCTGTACATAAGAATTACCCTCTCTCTCTCTCTCTCTCTACAGTGGCAAGCAAAATTGCCAGAAGAAAATTTCATCTTCCAATTATATTAATCTACAACATAATTCGAGCAATTTGATTAATATATCTCTTTTCTTCATTTTGCCTTGATTTAATTTCCTCTGCACATCTCAAAGTCTTTTCTATGTGATAGCCTCCTCCAATGCTCACTTCCCTTTCTAAGTGACAGCAGTAACTCTCAAAAACACTCAAATTCACATGCAATTTGAAACCCATCAAGAACAAAAATTCAAGCTCCAATTTATTAAGCTCAATCGTAGTTAATCCCCCAACTCTTGCAAAATAAGAATTCCTGTAATTCCTGTTCAAGAAAATAATAAACAGAGAGATTAGAACACAGAGCCTCAACTGATAAGATTCTTAAAATTAAAGAAAAACCCAAGAAATTAAAGAAAAGAACTTACATGTCCTCTACATATTTAGAAGCTACCATGATTGTTGTGACTAGAAGTCTATGTACATTTATTGCATTGATTCTAAATCCAGGATTGGCCTGGCAAAACCGATCAATGTAAACATAAGCAACGACATAAACAGAGGGTCCAGCTTTAGTGTATCGGAAAATTCTCTCAAGATAGGATTGAATTGTCATATCTGGAGTCTCATGGCAATCGAAGACTCTAGTTCTGATATTTTTTGATAATGCCCATGCAAAATTCTTAGCGATTCTCTCATTTCTGGCCATAGTTCTCTCTATCAGAGAAGCAAGAACAGATACGACTAGTGGGGTATTGGAGTCATTTTCATAGGAATAAGAATATAGATCTGATCGGAGCTTTCTTGGAGAAATTGCAAGCGAAGATGAAGCCATTTGTGATGGGTTTTTGTTGTAGAAAATGGAAATCTTGAAAAAGGATTTATAGCAGAGACAGAGAGAGAAACAGAGCAAGAAAATGTGGTGGAGCGGTAGGTGATAGGAAAGGTGAGGTTTTAGGAAGATTTATAGACTATAGTGGGGGAATCGAGAAGGTAGTGGCCAAGAGGGTATAGAGATGAGAGAGACTTGGTAGGGAATACTTAAAAGGAATATGAAAATGAGAAAGTGAATAAAGAAAGATAAAAGACATTGGTTTAAGGCATTTGGAAAGTGGTTGGAAGCAAAGGTAATATCAAAATTATAAAGATTTGAGTGCTTCCTCTATGTAAAGCCAGAGTACAGACAAAACAGCTAAGCTTTCTATAACGTATACTATTATATTATAAAGATCATTACATAAATATAATAAATAAATAAAATAAAATGTCTACACTTCTTAAGAGCTCGCCGACAGTGGGCTTTGAATTGGAAGGGTTAAGAAAATGCCAAGTGGGGCATGGAAACAGAGGAGGAATTCTCATTTCACTATCTGGTAATAGGTCTTTGGACCCACATAACAAGACAGCATTAAGATTTGTGCGTGAGAAGTCCAAAGTGGGGTCCATTACTAATCACACGTGCAATGGCTTGACCCATCTATTTCATCAAATCTTCCGGTTTGCAACTTGAGCCATCTGCCGTATCTTTCATTTTGTCCACCCATGCTCCGAAGGAATACAATTCAAGTACTTTGACCATGTAACAAAATTTTTTGCTATTTAGTTTAATTTTTTCTTTTGTACTCGTTCTGCCTACTCTATTCATTTCATCTTATTTAGAATATTTTTTTTAAATATTTTAAAAATTATATCTCATTTTTATTTTTTATACTTTTTTAATTTTTTATATTTATTTTATTTTTAAATATTAATTTAATTTTTTTCTATAAAATTTATAAAAAAATATGAAAATTATATTTAATAA
Source organism: Reutealis trisperma (assembly GCA_947687605.1). Lineage (NCBI taxonomy): Eukaryota > Viridiplantae > Streptophyta > Magnoliopsida > Malpighiales > Euphorbiaceae > Reutealis > Reutealis trisperma. The sequence goes on along the minus strand of CANTUT010000033.1, from coordinate 1,392,650 downwards.
ATAGCATAAAAAATAAAATATTATTTAATATATTTTTAAATTTTATAAAAAAAATTATATTATAAACAAAATGAGATAGAGAGAGTATTTTATATTGTTATTTTAAAATTTTATGACTAATATGTCTAATTTTTTTAATGTATGAATCCATTTTTTAATCTCAACATGTTATTTTCTCATTAGAGTCAATATATATTTTTAGTGAAATCAAGTCAATTTTATTATATGTTTTAGTTTAATGATTTATTTTATTTTTTTTTTAACTTTTACTGACAAAAACATGGTACTTCATCCGTTTTTAAAATATTTATCATTTTAAAGAAAAATTTATTTAATTTATTTGTTGTTTCAAAATTTTAATAAGATATTTATTGATTTTTTTAACTTTAACTTTTATTTATTTTTCAACTAAATATTTATATTAATTATTTTTATTTTTTCATATCAAAATAAAAAAAATATTTTAATTTTTTTACTTTAAAATTATAATAATTTAATTTTTTTTTAATTCAAAATTTTAAATAATAAATATTTTTGAAAGGGAGGGAGAGATTAATTCATTTCACATCCCGAGGGAGTCCCCTTTTAGCCAATGTAAATTGACTAGTTAATGAACAGTAAAATTATCACTTTGAGATTTATCTTTTATAATTTCAAGCGGAATCCATTTGATCGGAAGTCAAAATATGTATAAATCTTCATGTGTACTAAATTACTATTCACTTTACATCCTCGAAAAAGAAAAAGGAAAAAATACTAATTCAGTTTCGAGAAAAGAGAGCATAATTCTGTTTAGAAGCAAACATCCAATTAATGACAATTAGAGACATAGTTAATGGACTTGAAAGGAAAATGGCCCACCAAAAAAATATCAACTCAAGTATAAGCCCAGTACTGCCTTTCTGGCCCACAAAAAATTTAGATTTAAAAACTGTTGGATATCAAAGACTCAAAATCTACATTGGGCCAACCTATAAAAATATCATCGACAACCACAAACCATAATACTAAGAATTGAAAATTGAAGGAACACAATTTCACATCCCAACCAATTAGATTTTACAGTGCTCATTTTTAGCATTGGTTAAGATTAAATATCTACACTCTATTTTCCTTCCTGTCTTTCTTCCTTGAATAAAAAAAAAAATGTTAAAATGTGTATAATCACTTGCCCAGCATGAATTCCCATAACTTATAATTAAAATTGATATTTTCTTTGTTATTTTATTAATAAGCTTGGCCCCAATAGCTAATTTTACTGAAATAAGATCATCTACCAACGTAATAACAAGAAGAATTTTAATACTTCAAGACTCGGTCTTGATCATTTGGAGGTTCCAAGCCCAACCCACTAAAAATTATTAGGGAGATGCCCAGTGCAAGTTAATATTTAAAGGAAATTACATCAAATATATATTTTTTCTTCAAAAATAACCTTTTGTATTTTTAGATTTTTCAAAAATCTTTTATTTTATACTTATAAAATACCTTTTATATATTTTTTATATATTTATAATATACATTGAAAGTGAGCATTTTTAAAACAAAAAATGTAATAAGTTGTATTTTTGAAAAAATAAAAAAAGAAGGATATATATATATATTTAGTTATGGTATAAAAATAAAGGAAATTACATCCTCCGAAAAATATCAAACACACCGTAACTTTTTATTTTATATTTTTACACCATCTGCGCTTTTCTTTTTAAAGCAGTCCCATTCTCCATTTTTCATTTTTACCATCCATTTTTATTAGATATTTTATTTTTAATAAAATACTAGTGGGGGAAACAGATGGTGCCTCTTATTCTCACCATGTGGGAGATATTCAACTTGCTTCATTAGCTATTTAAGCAATTTCAATAAAAACCCTAGAAAATGGAACACTATTACTGTTCATAGGAGTTGATTATTCATGTAAGTTAAAATAGGATATAAATAGAAATTAATATTTCACTTTGTTTGAGACTTTATTTTAATGTGTATTGGAAAGTTACTGAAATTGGAATTTTTATATTTGTTAATCCCTTAATACAATCGTAAATAATTATATATCCAAATGTATTATTACAAAATTATTTACAAATTAAATTAAATCCACATTACAGTAAAATTTTGATATTTTTGCAATATGATACATTGAATTTTATAACATGCTTACAGAGATTATAGGGTGTTACTATTTGCTAGTGTAATTAATGAAGTGTTAACGCGTAATCGTTCATTCACTTGTTGGCTATTATTTAATTTTTCGTCTGAAAAAAAATATTTTTAGCTATATATTAAAATTTTATTAAAGATTTTTAATCAAAGATATTCTAAAAAAATATTTAATCAAATAACCAAAAAAAATGAAACTCATATAAATTTTCTAAATTTATTAACATATATATATATATATATATATATATATATATATATATATATATATATATATCCAAACTCTTTGTTTCCCCTTTTCTTTTCGATTCACCAATTCCTCTCTCTCAAGGATCCAAATATCTATCTCTATAACTTGATCATCAATACAACAAGAAAAATTCCCCACCATCATCGCTAATTTATCACTCGTGCTTTCAGTTTACTGCCTCTCTCTTCACTTCACTTTGGCTTGATCGATTGTGGTTCTAGGTGTTTGAGTCGTTCACTTTGTTTTTTAAATTTTTGCAAATTTTGGTATTTGATTTCTTCAAGGCTCTAGTGTTGGTTCTTAGAATGAAAGGAAACTTTGTGTAGGGGTTTAATTCATTTTGGTGCTGCCTGGCTTTGGTAATTTTTTTAAAATTTTGGCATTTTTATGACTTATTTCTCCTTGGTCTTGTTCTTGAATAAAAATTAATTTGAATGGTGAATCATGGTTATTGGGTGAATCGATTGGCAGGAGTCGTTCATTGCTAGGTTTGTGGGATTTGTTGCTAGATTCAGCGTTAGGTTTTATGGGCTTGTGGTTGCAATGGTGGTTGCTTGCTGGTTGCTTGTTATATATATTTCAATTCATCAAAAGTTTTATATGCTGTTTGTATGATGATTTTGGCATTGTTTTATATGTATATGCCTTAAGAAAGCATAAGAGAGACACATAAATTGGCAGCTTAGATTTGCAGACAAGAGCATAGAAGTTTTGTGAATTTGCAGTCTAAAGAGATGAAATTAGAGCCAGCTTGGATATACTTTATGCAATTTTGTGAAATTTATTTGACTGAAGACTAAATTTATTGTTACTTTACCATGTTGAATTTATAAACTCTGGTTTTGTGATTGTATAATCTTAAACAAGAACTAGTTTGGACACACTTTCTTTTTATACTGTGAGTTTCTTTTTTTTTTTCTTTAATTTTCTTCTGTATATGTGATTGATGATTTTGTTTGAAAACCATATTTTCTTTGTTGGGCACAAAATATGGTGGATTATATATTTGTATTCTTTATAGCTTTGAATTTTTTACTAATATTTTATCTTGTTAAATTTTTTCAAATTTACAATTTGTATATATTAAAGTATTTGCAAATACCAAATATATATATAACGTATACCAAATTTTGATATACGTATACCATTTAATGTTAGTTTATCTTTTTTTTTTTTTTTCCAATTTGCAATATATATATATAAAAAGTAGTTACAGATACCAAACATATACTTAACATATACTAAATTTTTTGTATACGTATACTATTTACTATTAGTTTATCTTTTTAATTTTTTAAATTTTCAATATATATACATTAAAGTAGTTGCAGATACTTAATGTACACGAAATCTTGGTATACATATATCATTTTCTATTAGTTTGTCTTTTTAATTCTTTAAATTTGCAATATGTTTATCTTAAATTAGTTGCAGATAGCAAACATATACTTAACATATACCAAATTTTGGTATACATATATTATTTATTATTAGTTTATCTTTTTACTTTTTTTCAAATTTGCAATTTGTGCATATGTAAAGTAGTTGCATATACCAAATGTATACTTAAAGTATACTAAAATTTGGTATACATATACTTGATATACGTATACCATTTATTGTTAGTTAATCTTTTTATTTTTGAAATTTGCAATATGTATGTATTAAAGTAGTTGCAGATACTAAATTTATACTTAATGTATACCAAGTTTTGGTATAAATATACCATTTACTGAGTTTATCTTTTTAATTTTTTTCAAATTTGCAATTTGTATATATATATATATATATATATATATATATATATATATATATATATATATATATATATATATATATATAAAGTAGTTGTGAATACGAAACATATACTTAATGTATATTGAATTTTCGTATACGTATATCATTTACTATTATTATATCTTTTTATCTTTTATAAATTCGCAATTTGTATATATACATATAAAGTAGTTGGTATACGTTAATGTCGTATAAATTAATATCTTTTTATTTTTTATCATTTTCTAAGTTTTTTTTTGGTGAACAAATTAAAAAAATATGCCAAATATATATGCGAATAAAAATGTTATTTTTTGAAGTTTATATGATATTTTTGAAATTTTTTCATGAGCATGGTGAAAATGATATTTTTTTTCCTTTTTTTTGGTTATTTTGAAATTTTCCCATAAAAATATATAATATTTAAGTCCAATGGGCTGTAGTACACGAATAGCCATGGCCTTGTGCTTAGAATCAAATCTTTCCGAAATTGGGCCTGTCAAATGGCTACTGGTAACTTCTTCTCCCTCTCTTTTTAATTTCTTTTTCTTTTGAGATGGGCCTACTTAGAACCCCAAATGCCTTTAACATGTAATTATGATTTATAACTTAAGAAAAGTTAAAAATATTAAATTTTATAATTATTATAATTTATTAAAATTTGTAACCTTAATAATTTATTTATAACATACATTTATAATTATACGTATATATAAGGAGATTTTGACAAGTGAATAAATATCATTTTTATTTATAGTATTTAAAAGAACTTTTCTCTCAAGTACAAAAATAATATAAGTTTTTTATTTTTAATTTTTAAAATTTTTTATCATATTTTTTATTTAATTATTTTTATAATGCCTTCTTTATTTATTATAATTTTATAAATTTGTATGATTATTATAATACAATTAGTTGTAAAATAGATTTAAATTAGTAATTAATTTTAATAAAAATATATTCATATATTATGATACGTGATTAATTTTACAAATTATAATTAAAATAATATTAATTTATTAATTATGAATGAAAAGTAATGCTCAATTAATATTCATTTAATTATTAAATATTTGGCAAAAAATTTTATTAAATATGTTTATTTAAAAAAAAATCAATTTGATAATGATAAAATAAAAATTGTGATAGTCAAATTTTCAAATAGACATTATAATGATATAAATTTTCAAATAGACATTATAATGATATTTTAAAATAGATTAAATAATTATGATACTAAAAATATAAATAAAAATATAAGAACAATATAAACGTGCAATTGTATTGTTACTTGAAGAAATTTGAAATCTAAAGCATAAAAATGATTCTTTGACCATTATGACAATTACATATATTAAAATATTAATTATGATGTGTAATCTAAATGAAATTTTAGCATAATTTTAAAAAAGTAAACTATACATTTATGATTTTCTATATATATTTATTTTAAAACTATATATTATTTTATTAATCAATTATAATTATAAATAGTAAAATATATTATTATTTATTTAAAAAGAGAATGTGAAGTGAAAGAGCATAATTTTTATATTTTTCAAAAGAAATATTCAATTTTATAATAAAGAGGTTAAAATTTTCTTTTATTAATTTTTAAACATTTTATTATATATTTTATGCAATTTTTTTTTCTTCTATATCTTTCTTTAACATATATTTTTTATGACTTTATGTGTCTATGAGCATTAAAATATAAATGTTAAAATATTATTGTAAATGAAATATTTATTATAAATTGAAATATTAAAATGACAATATTTAGTTGAAAGCAAATTGGAATATTATTATAAATGAAGAATTAAAAAGATAATTTTTGAATAAATGTGTTGAAATTTACTTATTTATTTTTTTATAAATTTTTCCATAATACTTTTTAATTTTTTAAATATGTTATTTAAATTATAAAAATATCATATTATACAGCTTAAAATTATTTGAAATTTATATTGTATAAAAAAAATATAAATAAATCATGTAACGCACGAGTATGATGCTAGCATATATATATATATATATATATATATATATATATATATAAAACAGGTTTAAAATTTATAAGTTTAAGTCATATGGCATATGTTTGCCATGTGTATATATTTTATTGGTCCACATATATTTTTTTCATTTTATTTATATATAAAACAAGCTTTAAAAACAATTAATATTACTTAATGAAATTTGTACCTTAAATCATTATGATAATTGAATATATTATAAATATAATTATGATATATAACATGAATAAAATTTAAAATTTAAAATTTTATCTTAATTTAAAAAAATGTGTTACATAAATTATCAATTTAAAACATATATTTTTATTATATATGTGTGTGTGTTTGTAAAAAGAGAACATAACAAATGAATACATAAATTTTTTATATTTTTCAAATAAAATATTCAACTTAATAATAAAGAGATTAGTTTTTTTTTGTTAATTTTTAAATATTTTATCATAATTTTTTTAATTATTTTTTATTGATTTTTCTTTTATATATATATATATATATATATATATATATATATATATATATATATATATATATATATATATAATAGAGGGTAACTTCCCTTTTTAACATGTTTCACTAAATTGACGATAATTATTTTGGTTTAGAAGATTTAAACTCAATAGCTCTCACTTCTCACTCTTTTAAAAGTGAAGAGAAGACCAATCATATTATATTTTATTAGCGATTTACAACCTTATCATACCATTCAAGATTAAACAATATATATTATAGTCCTCATTATCATCATTTTAAAAAAATTATAGATTTCAAATATTTGAATATTCAATAATATAATAATTTAAAATATAAAATGTAATTTAAAATTCAAAACACTAAAACTTAGTCAAAATGTTAACAACTATGTCAAATCTCATATGGATAATTAATCTTAAAAATTAAAGCATATAATTTTATACTAATGAAGATAAAAAAAAAAAAAAAAGTATGAAATTTCTTAAAGAACGTTTTTCAAAAGTTAGAGACATTGATACGTTGAGAATGATTGGACTTGGCTTCATCTTCTGGTCCCAATAAGTGCTTTTCTAAAGGTTTACCATTGGATATAAAAGACAACCTTTTTAATTCGCAGCAAAAAGTTATAGTGAATAAAACAAAATTATTAAGCAGAATAAGAATAATTTTATTTTCACTCATATTTCAATATACATATACTGTATATAATAAAATTTAATTATATGATTTATATTTAATATAAAGAAAAAATATATATCTGTTTTGGCCAAACAATTTTTTTAATCCATCCATATATGTCAGATATTTAAATTAAAATGGTTTAATACTACAAGGGAAAAAAAAAAAAAAAAGGCCTTTAGCGAAGGGAAAAGTGGTCGCAAATGTTTAGAATCGGGTCACTTATGTCATTAGGGTCCAGATAATTTTGATCGTCACCCGTTGCAATAGCCTCTGCCACAAAACGTTTTTAGCGACCGAAAGGAATGAGTGGTCGCTAAAATTGAGGAGCAGCAAGTTTTCCTTGTTATGAGGCTCAGTTGTTCGCTAATTGCAAATTTACCATCACTAGGTTGACTGTCAAAATGTGAAAGCCAGCGTAGTTGCGACCAAAATCGCGCTGCAATTTTATTTCAATTTCTTATACATTTTACATTCCATAAATTCTTTATATATTTCTTTTTTTATTATATACTTGATAAATCAAATACAAGGTAAATAATTTTATAACATATTTTCAACATAAACTCTATATATTAAAAATATATTTGATTACATTATAATAAATATATATAATCTAATTGTATTGATGATTAATGAATTTCATTTACAAGATCAATTATTACTAATTCTGAGTATATTACTCTAGAATGAAATCCTAACAGTCTAACACTATAGTTACTCCTTTTTCCATACGAATCTTGCTTTTACCTGCCCAAAATGGAAAAAAAAAAAAAATACATTTATGAGTAAGCTGGATGCATTTGAGCAAAAGAAAGAAAAAATACCAATGGAATTCAATTCATAAAAAAAATGTACTTTAACTTATCACTACACGGTCTATTTATATATCCAAATTTGCAAGAAATATTTGTTATTCTAAAGTTTATTAGTTTACCTTTGGTAAGAAATTCAAATGTCTGCTAGAAAATCAGAATGTGAGATATTTGATCATCAATTCAAGCAACAATAATTAGTATTGTAAAAGAAATGGGTAGATCAAGCTAGAACAAAAGGAAATAAAGACATTCTTAAGACATAAAGCACTGTACGTCTCATAAAATTGAAATTTGAACCTAAAGTTTGTAGAAGACTATACAAAAATAACAAAATAAGTGTTTCAAGATTACACAAGAGCCCTAGCTCTGCAAAAGTAAATCAAAATCACTGCAGAGTTTTGTGGTCTAAGATTAGAAATGCATGAAAACGAAATCAAAATCCATAAAATTAGACACCATTCTCTAGTAGGGAGGCTAAGCCACAAAATCGTAAGAGACTAGAAACAAGTTCTGCAAGAGAGAAAGGGAAATAAGAAATAAGATAAATTAACACGAGGATATAATCCTATATAAGAGACATTCCAAATTAACACAAGCATATAATCCTATCTCAGATTTTCAAATGAACAACATTAAAAAGACCTAATAAACCCCTTAATCCATGGACAAACGAAGGATTACCTGTTGAGTTGTTGTACCATGTAGATATTCGATGTAGTGTTGTAATGATGATCATATCCTAACAAAAGAAGAATCAAAGAAAAGAGAATGTCAAGAACAAACCATGAATCTCTATCTAAATAACCATGCACACATGACCAACGCCATACACAACTTGTAAAAGATGAGATGTCAAGGTGATCATCCTTAACAATAAGAAAGACTATCTGCACAACTTGATTCCCGCTTTCTCAGCATAATAAAATAATAAGCAAGCAAGAAATAATAAAGCAAACGAAGAAAAATGGTATCACTTCCATTTCCTAAACTTTATTAAATCTTCTTGGCTCCTTGTTTTACTCTCTTGTTTTTTCTTCTTTGTATTTTCTTTTGCTAAATTTTCTTTATATCCCCTCTTAATTGCTTTGAATTTACTAATGACGGCCAAAGTTTATTCACTTTTTAACATCATTACTTGTGTTTCCATTCAGATGAAAGAGCTTTAAGTGCTATAGTCAATTAGAAGTCTTAGAGCACAATCATAAAACGGAAACATACAATTCAAATCTATGTAAAAATAGAGAGAAGGAAGCAATAAAATTATAGGCACTGACTGCTCCTCTTCCCCCCGAAAGCTAAAAAGAAAAAGAAAATCACCCATGAAACCCATGAATGTATCCAGTTTACCTTCCATTTCATTAAAGCAAACCCAATCATCACCTGTGAACTCACTGCAATACAAATACACAGGGATCACCTTCAATTAAAACTCAATTAGTAGATAATAAACAAATAAAACAAGAAGTAGGAACAACAAAACCCACAAAATATTGATGACTGAAAGATTAAGGAAAAACCATAACTTCATAGGAAATGGGGAAATGCTGTAATAATGCAATTTGCTTTTGTAGAACATTTATCATATCTAAGCAATATTACTAATATAATATAATTTTTTATTATTTCATATCAACTTTATTAATTTAATTTATTTGAACTCTACTTTATAGAGTCATCCACTCTAAAAGTCAATCAACCAAATTTCAAAAATTTAATATTTTACAAATTCAAGTAAGGTCTGTTGCATGATTTGCATTATGCATAATCAATAATTAATTGAATCAAATTGAAATATATATATATATATATATTAAATATAAATATTATTTCAATATTTTTAAATCTAAGTCATAATTTTTATGAAAATGTAATTTAAATTATTAATATATTTTATAATTAATAATTTAATTTAGTTAAAATATATATTTTATATAATTTTTTAATCTCCTCAACAAAAAAGAATAGATTTTCAATGCAAATCAAAGCCTGTGGTTATTATCATATGTTACAATCGTTTCTTGGATAATCATTTACATACTATTTATCTTTGTTTATTGTTGAGCACAAAAACACACAAGTAGATGGCAATCCCATTCGCATATCGAAGTCTTTAAAGCACATTGGGCCCACATTAAAAAATAATAAATAGACAAAATATATTCTCATAATAAAAAGGCATACAGATTCTGCATACAATTGAGCTGATGAAGCGCAATTTTTTTCTTTTGTTCAGTTCAAAAAAACAAATCCTTTTCTTTTTTCTCCTTATTATTATTATTTTCTTTTGCTGGGTAAAGCCTGGCTGGATTTCATCCTCAAACTTAATTGACTATATATATCGACACATAACTTTTAAAAAAATTAAACTTATATACTATCTGATTCTCCACCATAATAAATTAATGGAATCAAAGAATATATATACTTCAATTAAATATATTATATATAATATTGAATTAGATTTGATGCAATTACAAACAGTAATATATTTTAAAAAAATACTAAAAATCATTTAGAGTATTATGTTATAAATTTTTAAGAAAAAAAATAATCTCTTATCATTAGTGAAACTCTCAATGATTAAATTAATTATTTACTTAATGATAATAACAATAATGGTGTTGTTCTGATGGTGAAAGAACGAAAAGACAAGAATCTAACAGTGATCTCAAAATGATAACATATAAAAGCCCTACTTTTAAGTTATAATAATGAATTGAAAAACTTGAAAATAATTATTGGCATGTTATGTAAAATACAGTAATATATTTTCAGATACTAATGGGTCCAAAGGGTCCAAGTCATTCATAATAATTTGGGCTATGGGATAAATTTGTGGTGACTGTTAATTCAAGTTGACAAATGAACATTCAATCATTTATATGTTTATCTTTTTCTAAACATTGCATGTTACATGTTTTCTTTTTTTCATGGAATGAACATCATATATATATATATATATAAAAGAAAAATAAAACAGTTATATTGGTTAAAATATCTCATCATTCATTAGTTTGATATATAAAATAAATTAATGCACTTGATGTAAAGTAAGAATTTTTCTACCCATATATGTACAACACATTATTAGGTTCAATTCATATGTATTTCAATTATAAGGCTGTATATATGTAAAGATGTATACAATCTGAAGGTTAAAAAGAAAATACAAAAAGCACTAGCTATATATATAGTCGTGCAAATTAATGAATGAAAACTCGGAAAAATATGATAAAAATTATCATACACAAAAGTTGTACCGTTAATAAAAAAAAAAATAGAAAAAAGAAGAAGAGAGAATCCACAAGAGTTCTTCCTGCCTAATTTGCAAGGGGTAAAGTACATTGATTAATTGAAACACAATATTTGCCTCAAACACTTGCAGCCAAATCCATAAGCCCTTAAGGATGAGCTTTTGCCTGACTGGACTTCCATTTTCGTCTGTTTACTGTGCAGGCTACAGCTATCTTAGCTTAATTAGCTTTTCCATATGTACACAGTACAGTGTGTACATATAAATTTAGCTCTTAGCTTTTGGAGCTAGAAGCTGGAGGTTGCTGCTGTAATTGCTGGTACATGGCAGCCATCCTACTGTAAGCATCCATTGTCATAGGCTGCATATACACATATAATAATTTTTTTTATTGTTAATTTCATTTAAACTGAAAATTCAAAACTCGTCGTAATTTTATAATTCATTGATAAATTTTGATGGCTACCTGTGACTGGCACGCAAGGAATGCGGATAAAGGGTCAGGCATAACTGTAGTGGAAGCAGCTTGTAACCGGTCACCGGAACCATCCCAGGAAGTGGTCATAGGCATGAAAGCAGTAGGGTGAAACACTGGAGAGATGCCAGTTATATTGGGACGGTTAATTGAGTTCATGTCCATAACACCCATTCCCATTCCTATGCCCATGCCCATATTCATTGGAGCTAACATGGACAATTGGAGTTGTTGCTGCATTGCCATTGGTAACATTATTGGCTGCATGTTCATACCACTCATCATTTGGACTTGTGCTTGCAATTGTTTAAGATATTCTATCACTTCATCCAGCATCGAGGCTTTGTCCGTCTTAAAAAAAAAAAAAATCAATTAGTTTTAATTTAATGAACATAGGAATCATATCCGAAATTGATTAAAGATTCTAACCCCATCAGAATCAAATTTAAAAAAGCACATAAGAATCAAGAAATTAATAAAACGCCATCTATATATATGTAGCTATAATTATTAACCTAATTGGTGAACAAATTAAAAAGGGAATGGCCTACTTATTGGAGATGAGTTTATGTGGTAGCAGGCGATTGTCTCCACACCAAACAACCTTCTGTCAAGTTGTCCCCATGGCAAATTACGTATGTGGACTATAATCGCTGGATCAGTCTCAATATATGCACAGCCATTTGAATGCCAAATACTTTGGACCACATTTTTGCCTTCTTTTGTCTGCTGTCCATTTTATTAGGTATTTATGATTAGAGTAATGCCATATGTGTAGTAACATTTTACAACTCTCTAAGTCACATCTTTCTATTGCCATATATATATCTCATTAATTAATTATTTAATTTTATGTCAGGATAAAACAGTCAATTAATTATTTTCCTAATCCAGCAGACCTTTTTCTTTTTTCTTTTTTTTTTTTTTTTCCGTTGAGACTTCAAAGAACGATCGATCCATTTTTCCTCATAATAATACTAACAAACTCAACGAAAAAAATAGATATATGTTTATATATATATATATATATATCCTAGGGATAAGCAACTTGAAAAAATAGATATTCGTTAGCCCACAAGTCAGAATAAAATGATAGTCAAGTGGGATCGTATAACAATAAATATCCATTGTCTTTTTCTTTTCTTTTTCTTTTTTTTTTTTGGCCTTTTTCCTTTCTTTTCCATCTCTTTATATCTTGATTGGGTCATTTTCACATTGTTTTGGAGACGAATAGCTCCATTAAGGGATATATGGAGATATTAACTTTAAAGTCGGTTCAACATTATGTATAAAAAAAATAAAAAAAAAAAAGAGGTCGGCTCAACTTGTATGGAGTGTTGTTCACTTATTTTATTGATTAAATATATCCAAACTCATTACTACCACGAATAGTATGAAAATGGAATATACCATATAATTGTGGTATTTATCTGTTATTTTGCCTAGATGATAAGGAGGAATACAGTTGAATATAAAGTTGGTTTAAACTGTTGAACAAATTCCTACTGTTGTAAAAGACGATAAAAATACCATTATAATCATGAATAAGCGCAGGAGGCTTAATTAATTAATCTAGAACCATGTATTTGTGGTGGGATACTGATACTGATACTACTCCCCGAAAGGCTTTTATTTTTCGTATTATAATTTTATTTTTGTAGATAAATGTAATGTCCTCCTTTCATTATGTAAATTATCAAAACACTTTTCAAAAGTTTTCTAACACTTTTACGGTTGCTTTTTTATAAATTTTGTCATGATACTATTCTAAAATTTTATATAGTATATATGTTGTTATTTTGTTGAAAAAAAAAAAAAAGGATAAAACATTTTTACCAAGGAAAAAACTATTAGAAAAAAAAATATACATAATTTAAAAAAAAAAATTGCAGTATTTTTTATAAGCTAAATTAAAAAAAAAATTAATAATAATTAAACACGCGCGAATCAATGAGTTTTGAAAATCTATCAATAAAATTTTCATAAAAAAATTACGATACTCTCATTGAAAAATCTTTATACAATATTGCCGATTTGTTTTATTACAAGCCAAGACAAATATTATATTCATTAGCACCTATACTTTTATCATTAATATTATTTTCTCAAACAGTTAATTAGGAGTCAACATTTGGCTACTCGAACTGACATTACAACTAATCGAAATATTTAACAACCAAACTAAATTGAAATTAAAAAATAATTAAACATAATTGAATCGAAACGAATCAAATATTTTCCGTTCAATAATAATTTAAATATCATTAATTTATATATTTATTAATATAAATTTAAAATTATTATAAAAATATTAAATATTATTGATAAAAAATTTATTATAAATAATATATTATTGCTAAAAATTATAAATTATATATTAATAAATTATTGGTTATTTTAGTTACAATTTTAAGGTAATCGAACTGAAAATTTTCTAAATAAAAAACCTGACCAAATTTGAAAATTGAATATCTCATTACTGCAAGAAAAAATTATATTATTGGTATCTAAACTTTTTAAAATATATTATTTTGGTGTTTTTTAGTCCGTTGAGTTTCACAACTATCAAAAATAATTTTATATAAACGTTGCAACTATTTTTCAGTCATCGGTTCGGTTTCTTCAAAGTGTAATAGCATAAGAAAAAAAAGATACTTATGTTTGGAAAAAAAAAAAAGTGTTAAATAGAGTTTTTCCTTTTTTCTTTTAGGTATTGTTTGGTATTCCAAAAAAGTAAACTTCACGGGAAATTATTTTTTAAGAAGTAAACTTTCTGAAAAATAGTTGTATATTTGATTTACATATAATTTCTTAAAAAATAGATTTTTTTATTTGATTTAATAATAAAAAAGATAATAATACATTATCTCATTTATTCAATCTTATTTAATAAATGATAGATATGTCAATTTATATTTATTTCGACAAAAAAAATCTAACTTTTTTAAATGATGGCTATCAAACAACTCAAAATTTTTTATTTTTTATGAAATTATATTTTTTTACTTTACTTATCACATACCAAACAATACTTTAGTAAAAAATAAATATGGTGATGAATAAAGAATATATACATTTTGAAATTTGAAAATATTTTTTATTTAAAAAAATCAATAAAAAAGGTATATAATGGTGTGCGAAAATGTTTTTGGGGTGTTTCTAAAAATATTTTAGTTAAGTAATACTCCTATAAACAATTTTAAAATTATTAATAATAGTTAGATTTCAAAAATATTTTAGGAGGGTTGTTAGTGCCACCCTACTTTGAAGCAAAATATAGTTTGATAATTTCCCTAAAATTAAAAAAAAAAAAAAAAAAAAAAAAAAAAAAAAAAAAAAGGTTTGGTGAGTTAGTGCACGTTACTATTTTATACTAATGAAGAGGTTTTAATGCAGAGATAAAATTTGCAGGCTTTATTGAATGCAAACAGATATGATAAAGAAAAGCTGCCGATTAAATTCCGTACCTTACTGGAATTTGGGACCAGCTTCTGCAGTGTCTTCATCCTTTGGTTTATTTTATCTCTCCTTTTCTGGTAATAAAATCGGACACAAATGTTCAATTCGACCGATTTTTTAATTAAATGTTAAGTAAGTCATTTTGACTGAATTCAGTTGAGAACAATTATTATAACAGTCGTTGGATTACCAGAGACTTGAACGAATTAATAACCATTTATGATTTATAAATCATTATTAATTTGGGTTATCAATTCAAACTTGCAGTGTAAATCATTGTTTTTCAACTTTCTTTTTTTTTCTAATTACTATATTAATTCCATTCCTTTTACAAAACCAACTACCGAAAAAATCTTAGGTGAAGCTAGAATTTCATCCTACTAACATTCTATTAATACTAGGACAGAAGAAAAAACATATAATGGCAGTAGCCCTACCCTACAGGTTAATTTAAATAATTAATATAGAAGTCATCAGCAGCCTCGTAAGTTCTTTTCTCGACTGTATTTAATTTACAACAAATTCATGATGACTATGAATGAATGAATCAATTATTAAGCTTTAATTTGGTTCATAGTTTTAATCTTCTTGTTCTTCAACTTAGTTAATTTTCTTTATTAGTTTTGCAGTTAATTAGTTCCATTTCTTTTAATCATCGAGCAGTAATAGCATATAATTAATATATATATTCCACATACACGTTCAGATTGGTTATGAATGGCAGCAGCCCTACTCCTTTTAGTTGAAACCGAGGATTTCACGTTTCCTTTCTTTTTGTCTCTCTCATCACCTGATGCCTCCCTCTATTGAACAACAATACAAAACAGCACAAAAAATATAGTACAATTTAGCACCCACTTAAATTAATAAATAAACAGAGAATAATGCCAAAAAAAGTAGAGCAATTAAGAATAATTTGCCTGTGGTCTGCTATGACAAACTGAGTCATTCTCGTCTGCGGTGGCTGTCTTGGTGGCCGGCTTGCGGTAGCTGGTGTTTTCTTGTGACCCAAAAGAGGTGGATGTCAAACCCACACCCAATTCCCTCTCACATGTGTCCAGTGTCACGTGTTGGCTCTCTCTCCCAAAAGTTGCGCTACCACTTGCACTTTGGTCTCTGCTGCTCCACTCGTGTCCAACACCGGCACGCGCCACCTTCGCGCGTTTCCCATTTAGGAGAGCATCTTCATCTTGCGTGGCAGTTGGCCCACTGCACGACCCCACTCTAGTGGAACTCCCTACAACACAGTTACCTATCTCTGGCGCGGAATCCATCACCTGCGCGCTGCGATCATCAGTATTCCGGTTGGAGCAAGGGACCAAAGCGTCCATAGTCATGGTAGCCGAGGAAGTGGCGACGGCGGTAGCGTCTGCACGGTGGTGTTGTTCAAACCAGGGGACAAGTTCGTCTGATCCACATCCAGTGTTCTCCAAGCCAGGTTTACGCTGAGGCAAGCGAGTAGCTTGATTTACTATGGATTCGAGGGTACCACTGGCGCGTGGCTTTTCCCATGTGTACTTGGAGGGAGAGTTGGAGGCTAAAGATTTAGCTGGGACACGCGGAGGACCAAGACCGTGCATAGCCAACTGGCCGTTCTCCCATGTCAGCTCTGCTACTTCGTAGTCTAACCTGTACCAAACAACACAGGCAATAATCAACAGTAAAGAGATTTGATATTTGATTATGTAATAATAACTAAATATAAATAAATAAAGAGAAATTTTACATAGGAACATCAGGCGCGCTTATATTGGAGCGGGAACGAAGGAAGAGCTTGGGTGCAGGAGAGGGATTATTGTCATCAAGATCCCAACTGGGAACACACTGGCTCATTTTAATTTTAGGAGTGGATAAAGATAAGAAAAAAAATAATGGAAATGGAAGAGGAGAAGTTGCTATAGTACTATATTATTATTCTTTTCTCTCCTTGTACAAATTGATGTGGTTGACAGCGAGTTTTGGTTCTCCTTTTCAGATTGTATGTGGGAATGGAATCTTCATCATCATCATCATCAGAAGATAGAAAGAAGCAAGTGTTTGCTTTGGCTATTGGCCATGGCCTTTACTGTGAAAGATAACAACATATTGGAGGGGATGGATGCAGATATTCTGGTCCATATGTGGTAAAAAAACCTGCTTGAGTTTCCGATTGGCGCATTAAATGAGGAGTAGATGTGGGCCTAAATGCTGCCTCCGTCAAGCTTAAACACTTACCGTAATCTGTGCTTCCCAATCATAAGCTCATTGTAGATATGTAATAACCTACACCATACATTATATATAAATCGGATGTATTAGAAAACAGTATATTCTCTCACGTATATTTATTGCTGACCAAAATAAATAAAGTCGTCACCTTTCAATATTTTTAAATGATTTCATGCGGATTTGAAAAACAAGAGGCGGAAAGAAAAACAAGAGACAGAAAGAGATAAATTCCCTATCTAATATAAGAATTATGATATATTATACTTATGGAAAATTCTCATTTTTATTTTCTCATAGGAAAAATTCAATATGCTTATATATTTATACGTTATAGATAATGTATGCGTAGCTATCTCAAAATTTTATAGATTTTATTTCATAATTTATTCTATATAATTATCGTAAATCAAAATAGCTAAAATTTAAAAAAATATATATTTTTCAATTTGGAAAATTTCTCAAGTTCAAATAAGTTCTATCCCTATATAGTAAGTGGATAATCGATGCTTTGAGCATAATATTATGTTTGAAGATTGATAATTAGTGTAAGGGAGAAATTCTTAATTATAATTTATTTTTGTATGATTCATTTAGGATTGAACAGGTATCGGTGCTTGAGTTGTCCCAAGCCTGGCCCTATCAAATCAAATTAAGGCTTAGCATATTAAGGATCTAATTCAACCTAACTTAGATTATAAACTTCATCCTAGTTAGTAGTATTCTGACCTAGCTTCGAAGTATAAATCATACTATATTTTTACATAAAATATATAAATTTTTATGTCTTTAATTATATAATTTATTATCTTTTGACATATTGAGAAAAAATTATTATAATAATAATTTATTCTTATATTTTTATAAAGTAATTAAATTATATAAAAATCACCGCTACAAAATATTTTTTCAAAAATATTGGGCCGGTTTATCAAATCCTGCATATTTATATTTAAATTTTAGGGCAAATGGTTATTTCTTTCATAAAGATTCGAGACGAAAGAATAAGAGTCTTTACACAAACATTTAAAAAGAC
This sequence comes from Reutealis trisperma, assembly GCA_947687605.1. Taxonomy (NCBI): domain Eukaryota; kingdom Viridiplantae; phylum Streptophyta; class Magnoliopsida; order Malpighiales; family Euphorbiaceae; genus Reutealis; species Reutealis trisperma. The sequence continues at coordinate 1,374,033 of CANTUT010000033.1, read as the reverse complement.
AAAAGTATAATCATTTATATCTTTCCTTCTTTTTATTTTTAAAAAATACAATATATTAAATTTTCTATTTAAAAAGACCTTACTTTTAAACATAAAATCATAAGTATATCGAAAGTATATCATAGATATAAATAATATTTTTAAAAATTTAAAAAGATAAAAGGATAATTTTTTAAAAATATTAAAAAAATATATTTAGTGTAATTTTCTAGAAATAATAATTTATGCAAATTTTAGAGTTGGGCTCGGGTTCCAGAAATTAGAGGAACTCAGCCGAAAAATTCGGGCCTTAGAATTTAAGGAGGTCTAGTCAGGATTCGCGGGTGCCCAACCCTACGGCCTATCGCTTAGATCCATTGGATGGTTATCCTAGCGAGTGCGCGTTGTAAACTGATTTGGATTTTGGACCAAGGTGAGTGGCGGGTGCCCAACCCGACCGCCTATCCCCTGAGATCCACTGGAAAAGTTATCCTAGCGAGTGCGCGTGGGAAACTGATTTGGATTTTGGACTAAGTCGAATGAAGTGGGCTCCTCGCACGTGTGACTCTTTTCAAGTAGATAATATACAGCTGGAGACACGATCCTTGTAAATTCACCGTAAACGGAGGCTCTCTATTTAAGTATTTGTAATGTCGGAGCTCTACGCCTTTACGGTATATACGTGTATACCGTTCTGGTTGAGAATTGATTGATTATTGTCTATGCATGTTCTCAATATGGATGACATGCTAGCTGTTAATTTTATACTATGTGTATTTTTTGTTTTTTTGTTAAAAACATTATTATATTATTTGATGTAAGGCCCTTGCAAATACGCACACGAAATCATTTTTTGCTTAACCAAATATTTTTTTCTACAAGTTTTTTTTTTTTTTTTAAATAAAGATTACAAACGTGTTTTTGCAAAAAAAAAAAAAAAAAACACCAAAAGCTTTTCCCTTAGATCTGTTTGATTATCAAGTATGTATAAATAGGATTAAAAATAATTTAATTGGAATATAATTATAGGAATAGAAATTGGAATGTAAATTCTGTGTATTGTGTTTGATAAATAAAATATGAGAATGAAAACAAAATTATTACAGAATATTTCACTCCCATCTAAATTTTTATTTTCATCTTTTTTATTTTTACTGATTTTCATCTCCCCTCAAAAGTAAAAATTTAGGAATATATGTATTGAAAATGAGTCTCACATTGAATAATAACAAAATATATAAATGACTTATAAATAAGTAAGTGTTAAACTTAATACAAGCCAATTAGTTTTTTATAAGTGGGTTTCAACACTTGCTTACTTATAAACCTACATATGTACAGGTTTATAAACTTTAATATGGTATTAGAGTTTCATGCGCAAACGAATTAGATATTGAGATCCATATTCAAACTCCTCGTTGTTAGACTGACGATTATGCCATTCTGAAACGAAATTGAAAAAGAGATGCTAACTAGTTCATTTATCCATTTGCAAGCAAGTACTAACCGACCTATTGATATTAGCCACGGGTCAAGCCTGGTTGCATTTGAGGGCTATATTAAAAAATAAATATCACATCGAATAATAACAAAATATATAAATAACTTATAAGTAAGTGGATTTTAAATATAATATATGCTAATTACTTTTGTACAAGTAAATTTCGACACTTGCCCATATGTGTATGGGTACATGGACTTTAATAATTTTAATTTTATTATAGATATTTTATTCAAAGTCCTCTTATTCTGATTTTCCAAACAATGCAAATTTTAAAATAAATATTTTATTCTCATTCCAATTTTATTATTACAACAAACCAAATAAAACCTTAATATTTTCATCCAAGTGTCTCATGAAAGTAAATATAGAAAATTAATTTCATTATCATATAAAATCATTAATACACATAATAATATCTTAAATATTTAAGACAATTTTAACTAAACACAACAAGTTATAGATTAATGGTAGGTGCATAGACCAAAGTTTGATTTCCCTTCTATTGCTAAAAAAAAAAAAAAAAAAAAAAAGACAATTTTAACTAAATATTTTTTCATTTTAAAATATTTATAATTTAAAATTTCGGCATATAAATTAATAAAATTATTAAATTATCATAATTTTAAAATAAAAAAACTAAAATAACATTTTTCTTTTAATTATGATGTAGAGAAGTAAAGGTAATTAATGCAAATGTTTAGTAGATAAAAAAATAAATAGTGAAGTTGAAAAAATAATAAATATTTTATTAAAATCATAAAATGATATATATTTTGAAAAAAAAATTGAAAATAATATATATTTTAAAATGAATGGAGTATGCTTTTGTTAGCTGTTAGAGTGTAAAATTTTACTCTTTCCATTTTATTTTAACAGTCTCATATTTATATTTTAAGAGAAAATTTATAGTTTATTTTTCTTATTAAAAAATAAATCAAACAGATAATTTATTAATATATTATTATTTAATGTGCATTTTTATCAATAATTATATCAAAATAGGAAAAGAATTGAAGAATAAAATAAGAAAAGAATTGATAAAATTAATTATCTTCATTATATTAATTACATCCCCTTAATATATGTGAAAAATCAAATGAAATTATTAAAATGAGGTGGGGCGCAACAGAAGAATTAAACCAATAATTGATAAAATTGATTACAAAGTGAAAATCCAGATGCAGGTTTATTGTAATTGTACAACCAAAAATAAAACGCATGAGGCGGTAGTCAAATTTAGACAGCGGCAGCCTGATGCTGATTTTCGGTACCAGAAATTAAATGGTCCCATATGCAGTTTTAAGTTGATATGTCGCTGTGTACCGCTAGACAATAATAAAGGCTTTTCTCATAAAGAGTGAATAAACTAATGATTGACTCTTCATTGACAAATATAAATGTACATCTCCAAATTAAGTTGGATGCAACACTGCCCAGAATGATGGAGCTAAGGGCAATAGTGGCCATAGCTGTCTAATTTTTAAAATATAAAATTTTTTAAATGTTAAATCATAAAAATTTAATTATATAAAATATTTAACTCTTTTATTTTAAATAAAAAAATTATTTAAATATATGCAAATTAGCATACTTATATATGATATCTTAATTATAAATTATGCTCTAAAAATTTAAGCCATTCTTCCCTGACACATTACCACTACGGCCAAAGACTTTAGTTCTTATAATTTTTTGCACCATTCTTCCCTGATACATCTTATCACTGGCATAGAACAGCTTTTGGCTCTTATTCATTGCCATTTTCTTTTTTATATTTTCAATGTTAATAATGTTAAATATCCATGCACTTTTTTGTTGGTATAAATTCTATTCTCCATTGTAATTCCTATAAAATTTTATCATTCAAATATCATGATTAATTATTTCTTTTTATATATATGATAAATTCTTATGAAAACAGATATTACGTTGACTATTTTCTAGAGCTATTAATAAAAAAAATTATATATATATTACAAGAAAATAATGAGGGATTTGAACTTGAAAATTTATCTAAATTGAAATACATATTTATTGTCGATTAAATTTATGGGTGCATTGACATAGTAAAGGATTTATGCTGGAGAATAATAAAGGAAAAAAAATGAAATGTTGAACTAATTATTTTATTTTTTTTTTTTCAACTCGCTTTTTTTTTTTTTTTTTTTTTTTAAATTGCTGTCTCAGGGAACTGCTTTAACTTAGACCACGAGGGAGTCATGGGCTACTGAGTTTGTTGTTAATGGGCTATAGGGCTTAACCCGCTCTAACTGCATAGATCACAGTGCATTGTCATTAGTGGCTTCTGGTCCGTCACATATTTATGGCCTTGACTATTGAAGTAATTAAGAAACCATAGTCCAAAGTGCTGACGTCTTATGTTCTAACCAAAATATAAGAATTGATCAGCTCAATTTAAGAGGTACTTCTTCCATTCCAAAAAAATTGTTAATTTTTTTTTCTCACATAATTTAAAAAATATTATTAATTAACTGTTAACTTATAAATTTTATTATATTTTTCTACTTATATCCTTACATATATTCATATATTACTACTTTTATTATTAATTTTAAGATACACACTTTTCAATTAATAATAATAAAATAGATAAATATTTATAACTATTTTTAGAGTGAGCAAATATTTTGGGACATTCTAAAAATGAATAATGAACAATTTTTTTTAGGACAAAGGGAGTATATAACTACACATCCCTCAACTTTGCAAAGTTTATTTATTTATTTTATTAGTGGAGCGGATCGAAATAGATTACGTAACAGAGCTAGCTCTCTCATTTAATATCTTTAAATCAGTAATAATTTCTGTGATTTGAGATATTTGAATATGAGATATTTCATTTTCTACATTTTTAAAAGGATAAAAAATTAACTAGATCGCACATTATTCTTGATTTATTTTAAATTTAAATATATAGTTGTTTTTGTATCATATATGTTAGTATCAAAATGATTTAGAGATATTAAAAATAATAATGGAGAGATAGAAATCCATAATATATTGATGTATATTATGTTTTACAGAGAAATCCAATATCTATTTATATACAATTATAGCTAGTATAGTACCATGATTCACGCCATAATTGAAGTCTCTGCCATGTAAGGATGAGCTAGTATTGACTACATGCATTTACAAATGGTGATGAGGTTGGTGTGAGCTAGTGCACCATTGTTAACTTTGGTTTTCTTCATTTTACATTAACACCCCTATTTAGACTCAAGGTGGTGTAATGGAAGCCAACTTGAATTTGCTCATAAGATCTTAAAACTATGTTAGAAGATGTGTTTTTGTGAAGATATCTGCCGTTTGATGAGCTGATGGGACAGATTATAAAATAATAGTGCTTTGAAGAACATGATGGCGAATAAAATGGCAATCAATCTCAATGTGCTTTGTCCATCCATGAAATACATCATTATGAGATATCTGGATTGCACTTCGATTGTCACAATGAAATCTAGTGGCAGAGTTATGGGTGACACCCATGTCAGACAGTAATCACCTCAACCAAAGTAATTCTGATGTAACGCCAACAAGAGCACGGTATTCAGATTTGGTGCTGGAGCGAGTAACGACAGTTTGTTTCTTACTTCGCTAAGGAATAAGAGAATCACCTAAAAAGAAACAATATCCAGTGGTTGACCGATGATCAATTGGATTACCAGCCCAGTCAGCATCCGTATAGCCAGATAATACTAATGGAGTGTTGGCAGAAAAATGTAGACCATGAAAAATAGTTCCCTTGATATAACAAAAGATCCAAATGATAGCAGCATAATGAGAAGATCAAGGAGCAGACATGAATTGGCTAACTAAATGAACAACATAAGATATATTTGGTTGAGGAACAGTGAAATAAGTAAGACTTCCAACTAGCTGGCGATACAAAGTAGGATCATTAAGAGGATTGCCATCTAGATGAGTAAGTTTACAGTTGAAATAGTTTTGTTGTCAATAAGACCTGCTCTGGAAAGTATTCAAAGGCATATTTTGTTTGAGATAAATAGTAGCCTTGAGAATTATGTGAAAACTCAAGACCCAAAAAATAGCTGAGAGTGCTAAGATCATTCATTTCAAAATACTAGCTGTTTGTCTCTGAACACCTTTTCAAAAAATATATCCAAGTAAAACAAGAATAATCATCAATAAATAACACAAAATAACGATAGCCATTCATGAAAGAAATATGAGAAGGTCCTCAAATATGAGAATGAATTAAGTCAAAAGGACTAGCAAAAATAGAATTATTATTATTAAAAGACGATGCAAGTTATCTAGCAAGCTGACATTCCACACAATGAAAAGATTCAAGCGTGATGGATCCTAACAATCCACGAGAGATTAAAGGTTGAAGTTTATTGGATGAAGCATTACCAAGACGTAGATGCCATTGAAGAGTAAGAGCGGTAGTATGTCACGACCCATCTTTGAGCCGCGACTGTCATAGGGCATAGGGAGACGGTCATAGGGCATAGGGAGACGTAAGGTCACTTAAACCCGTAGAACAACCTATAACTCATAAACTATTACCATTATGTTACCCTTAACCCAAGATCGTATCCATAATTCCCATGTAATAGTCATTCAACATCTAAATTCATTTTCATATTTATCACTTTTGAACTTTATTTTCTAGTATTCTAATTGCAACTCAAGTGGATATTAATTAAGTATTTGAACTGTATTGAGATAATACCCAATCACACATACTAATAATATTCTAAGTTATATCATTATTACAGACTTTTAACAAAACATGGAGCTCTAGAGTGAAACCTCCAAAATTATAACAAAATATGTACATGATGGTACCAAAAATCAGCAACGCAATTTCCAAGCGGAGATGTAGAATTTGGAATTTACCTTGCCAAACCGTCAACTGATCCTGAAAATAAATAACAACTACGGGGTGAGACAAAACTCAGTGAGTACATAATAAAACTGTATAAAATAAGCAAGTGATAGGTGGTTTAGTGATAATTTCTTATAGCAATGAAGTGAAACGGATCAAGAATCATTCTTATGGAATAGTTTTCCATATACAGTAATTATTGCATTTTTAGCAGAATATTTTCTTTATTGGAAACGGTGTGTTTCCCACATTATCATAATCATTCGAGTGGCGGCTTACGCCTTGCTCACTCCCATATCAGTCATACGTACAACTGATCAGGTAGCACGTACTGGGGGCCATAAGCCCTTCCCAGCTAGGGTTCGAATTCTCTTTACCCTATTCGTAGGTTCATTACCATTGTGCACAATGTCTGATGTATTGCCCCACATCAGAGGGGTATTCTGCTTACCACAGTATCATTAAAACGTTTTTCCTTTTTATCCATGAAATAATTCAATGGATAATATATCAATAAATAATCAAAATTTCCATCATTGATCATATTAGAAAATGAAGCAATAAGGCTCATGTGGCCAAGTGCCATAAAGGATATTTAATTCAATAATTGGTAAAGCATATCATGCATGCCAAAGAATTGCAATGCATTTTAATTAGGAAAGTGATCCAACATTTAGACTTATATTTAAAGCACAAGAAATATAATATTACAATGGATAATATATAATACCAATTGGGTTCTCATTATTGATCATATTATAAGATCAAACAATATAGACTCATTTGGCCAAGTGCCATAAAGAAATGTTTGGTTCACTTTATCTTAATAATCAAGGAAGTATTATATCAACGGTTCAATATTCAATAAGCAGATTAAGCTTATCAAGAAATCAAGATTGTGGAATATCAATGAGCCATTCAACTTTTCAAGGCATAGAAACAATTCAACCATTAAGGTTGGAACAATAAAGGTTCAAGTATATGAAACAAGGCATATTATATTATTAAGTACTCACCTTTTGCTCCTTAGCTCCTATACCGATAGTTCTAATGTAGATTATAACGAGACTCCTCGTTATCCCGAGCAATGCCTTTGCCTTTGGATTCTACAAATACACCCAAATAATCATACATTAATTCCTACTCCTCAAACTTGCTAATCTCATTCTAACTCAACTTAACATTAACTTCCTACTACTAATCACCAAACACATTCCAATACATTAAACAATAACATACATAAACACATTAATTATTTAATCATTTTATTTCAAAATCCCATGTTGTCCAAATCCTTTCATTAAAACAATTAGGTTCCTTTTCCTTCCTAATTCCTTAATTAAATTTTATGTTTATCAAACTAATGCTTAAACAATCAATATTCATTCACCCATTGAAACTAATCTCTTCCAATTCTCATAAACCCTAACTTTACCAAATTGGGATGATTTGGGAAAAACCCAAAATTACTCAATCAAATCTCAAATTGATCTTGCCAAAACAAAATTAATGTTATGCAAAGTCTACCATAACAATCAAACATCAAACTACACTTCACATTACACACTTTCCTTATATCATGCATTATGCCTTCAAGAATTTCAATTTTTGAATAAAATCTCCAAATTCAAATTTTACATTTTTAAACCACTTTTCAACATCCCAAATAACCTTAGATATTGTTAAAAAAAAATTTTGGACACTTCCCCTAAAATCCCTAGTTTGGCCGAACCTTATGTAAATTTCTCTTCATTGATCTTTCATGCTTTCCTTGTTATTATTCACCTATTAAACCCCAAATCCTTAACCCCAATTATCATATTTCATCACTTAACATGCCAAACTAACTCTCCTTCAAATTATTCTACCAAAATCCAATCATAGAAATCAAAAGAAAAGGGATAATTGCTAACAATTTATCACACTTAAGCTAAAGAAAGAAAGGAATTGCGTAAGCAATAAATCTCACCTTGAAATACTCCAAATTTAGCTCTAAGTTGAAGAATGAGTTGGGAGGTTTTGAGTCTTTGGTGAGGGTGAAATTTTTGGTGTAGGTTACAAATGAAATTGTTTAACATAATTTCATTTTATATACAAATAAAATCAATAGTGGTGATTTGATCACACAAAATCAATGGTCACATTTTTACTTGAAATGGAGGGCTAAGATTGATCAAGATGGATGGTTGAGATGGCTCTTAGGTGTATGGTGACTAAGCATCAAAATAATGAATACCATCATCACCAAAGTGAACATAATCATGGTGATGGAAAAGTAGGAGGCTTAGGTGTAAAGTTGGCATAAATCAACAAATATGGCTAACTTAATTCCTTTCTCATCCTAACCCCTAATTAACTTGTTCTAACCATTCTTTAGTCAAGTTCCACCAAAATTTGAGGCCTTAGGGCCGGCCACTCTATGGGCTTGGGCTTTGAGTCCAAAAGCCCATTAACAAGCCCACCTGAAAACGTTTTCCCGAACTTAAAATTTTTTGTAACTTTTTCCCTTCCCTTTCACTTGGCATTTTAAATCTTACCTTCCCATATCATAATAAGCCTAAACTAAGCTATATTGCTTAAAATTAATTTAATAAAACATACAATAAATATTCCTATCTCATAAATGTACACACTCAAGCACTTAGCACCAACAAGAGTTTCTATCATCCTATCACTATGTCATTGATACTATACCTAAAAAAATTTATATTTTATGGTATTATTATAACTCTGATGAGCTATGGAGACCTTGGGTATTACATAGTAGTATTAGCAATAGAAATATATCGCTGAGGAAGATGAAGTGATATAAGTTCAAATAATCTCCCCACCCAGCAACCAGTTCTAAGAATCTACCCTATTTGTGGATCCTGTACTTGACAACCAAAATGAGAAAAATTCACATGTAGTCCTTGTTCACACAACTGACCAACTGAGATAAAATTCAGTGATAGGTTTGGAATATATAAGTGTCAGAGAGGTTAAGATTGGGGGTAGAGGTGTGACCAATATGAGTGATTTTCATTATAGTTCTATTTGCTGTTTAGATTGGGGGTAAGGAGGATATAGGTGTGGCAGAAGATAAGAGATCAATGTTAGTTGTCATATGATTACAACAAGCAGAGTCAAACATCCATTTGGGATTAGCTAGAGTGACTTAAATTACGGTAGAGGTTTTGGAAGTAATAAACTATTTGAATAATGCCGCAAGATTACTAATGGAGATGCCATAATATGTTTCTATGGTACCAGCACTAACCGAGGTAAATCTAGCTTTAGAGCAGTTTTTAGATTTCAAAGATCCTACTCTCGATTTGGGTGGGCGAGTTGGACAAATGTCAATGATATGACCTTGGGCATGACAATATCTACATTCTATAGTTGGACAATTAGCAAAGTTATGGCTAGATTAATTATAGTTCTTACATGTTTGGCTGCTGGATCTCTGATTTGAGGATCTAATAGTTGCTAGAGCAAGTTCTGAGTGTGGTTGCTTTCTCAGCCCTAGTCGAGTCTCTTGAAAGATAAGTTCTTGAATTGTTGCATCTAATGTTGGGAGAGGTTGTCAGTGCTCAAGTCGCAGGGCCATCAAAATTTGGATGAGGTGGAGATGGTCTTCATTGATTTTTTATTTGAATAACTAATTTCAGATTAGTTGCACATGAGCTAGAAAATCATTCACAGTTTGACCTGATTCTTGTTTGAGACTGTGTAATATTGTTCATAGCTGGAAATAGTGTGCAAGACTGGTATTTTAGAAACAGTTTGCAAGAAAATCCCAGATTTCTTTCGCTGTTTCAAACTAAGCAAACTTAATGTTGATGAATGGATTAGATATATTTTATGAACCAAGTGATGATTTGATGGTTTTTGCTATCTCAATCTTTGAGTCGATTGGCGAATTTTGCATCAATTTCACTTTCCTCTTTAGTTGGTAGCTTGATATCTCCAGTGATTACGCGCTAGAGTTTACATCCAATTAAGAAACTTTTCATTTCTTGAGACCAAATATTGTAGTTGGAACCATCTAAAACTGTTGCAATTGGTCTGGCAACGTCCGATTTATCAATTTTAGGGAATATAGTGCCAAGAACCAAATGATAGAGTTGAATTTGACAAAATAAAGGCCAAATTTGAATTTAGAAGGCCCAAAAACTTCAAGAATCAATTTGATTTTATCAAGAACTGGTCTAAAAATGGTTGAATCAGTCGGTCAAAGTTTCATGGACTGGTTCAGTCAACAAACAAGTCAGAGCGTGGATTCGGATAGGAGATTGCGGATTCGGGTAGGAGAGGACACACAAGAGAGCACGGATTCGGGTTGGGCAGAGCATGGATTTAGGTCGGGTAGGTCACACACAGGAGCTGATGTGGCTTGACATGTGGACTGACAGTTGCAAATGTGTGTATCATGTGGCACTGATGTGGCCATCTTCAACCTCAGTGGCGCGTGCGGTGCGCGTTGCGTGTAAGTTACAGTGTAGATTCTTTAAGCAGCGCGTGTGGGTGCGTGTAGCGTCGTCTGGATCTCCAGCTGGTCTTGTTTTGAAGCTTATTATGAGAGCTTTCTAATGGTTATATTTTTGTGAATTACAGACGTGTTGCATGTAATAGAATGAATAGTAACTTATATTTCATAAAGAAAATACTGAAAGGCAACTAAGCTTTAATACAATGTTAGTTATTAGAATGATTCAGAGATATTAAAGATAATAATGGAGAGACATAAATACAGAATGTATTGATGTATATTATTATATATTTTACAGGGAAATCTAATGTCTATTTATATACAATTCTTGCTAGTATAATATTATGATTCACGCCATAATTGAAATCTCTACCATGTGAGGATGAGCTAGTATTGACTGCATGCATTTACAAATGGTGATGAGATTGGTGTGAGCTGGTGCACCATTATTGACTTTGGTTTTCTTTATTTTACATTAACAATATAGGAGATAGTTTTTCTAATACATAGTTGTTTTTATATCATATAAGAGATAGTTTTTCTAATAAAAAATTTCTTATCCTATCCATCATGATATTCTAAATGAGAAAAAAAAATTAAATTTGTTTTTATATTATGTTTGTATTTATCACATTTATAAAATTTTTAATGTGTGATATTAATTTTTTTTAACGAAAATTATATAATATCATTAATCTTGAGAATATCTTAGATCCAAATTTATGAGATTATGCAAACTATTAGAAATATTACACAATTAAAAAGAGCTGAAACATAATTTTTTAGTTCTAAGAAGTCAACATGTCACTATGTTATAACTCCTATTAATAAAAGAAAAATTACATAGCTCAAAATTTCTAGATAATTGCTTTATATTCTCAATAATTAATTTAATTTCTCACAAAATAACATTTTCATTACCATTTAAATTTAAGATAGTGACTAAAAAGTAAGCTCTGGTTTTCGAATATAAGTAATGTAGATTTTAATTGTGAAAAAAAAAAAAAGAAGGAAGGGCTTACCATAACAAGAAGAATGAAAATAACTTTTTTCTAGATTATGAAAAAAGTAAATTTGATTTATAATTCCAAGATTCGTTGATATAAATTTCAGCATGTCATTTAGTTTTGTTTTATTTTATTTTGTAGTACATGTGGAAGCGTTTTTACCTATTAATTCCACTCCCCACAAAATCCAGAAAAAATTAATCTTTACAGATTCATTATAAAAGTTGTTTGAGCCTTTTTAAAGGTACTTGCCGGTCCATAGTTGTCACAACCTCGCATGAGACAGATTTTAGATTCTTTCAATAAAAACCCAAAAATGTGGGCAACAGAAAGTTGATTTTTCTAATCATTTCAAACTTCGGCCTTCAAATAAAAACCAACCCAGTTAGGGCCCCAAACTCCAAATCCATCGTCCATACATCTCAAATAGAACTGCGCCATGTCATTAGAAAAAATTTAAAGAGCTGAATGCCTTCGACGTCCAAATCAATTATTTAATCATAGTCGCTTCCACACCGAATCATTACCATATCAAAATAAAATCATTTGAAAATAAAAATAAAAATTTAAACCCCACAAATCCAAACAAAAAAAAAAGGGGAAAAGTAAACAAAATAATTGTTGCCACTCCATCAATGTTTGTGAATAATTTCAAAAAATTGGCCAATTAAAAATATTTTTTATGATTAAAAAACTTATATTCAAATTTATTTTATATATTTTTATTAATAAATTTTTAAGTAAATTAAATTTATCACTTCAACTGTAAATGAATTTATATTAATTTACTAATTTAAAAAAATATAAAACACATTAAGTAATAATATTAAATTAATTAATAATGCTATTAATTATCTATATAAAATGATGGTAATATTATTAATTCAGATAACTTATTCTATTAGGTTAGTTTACTAAAAAATTTCTCTTTTTTATTATATTAGCAAAGTTTATATATATATATATATATAAATCTTTCCCGAGAATAGATGTGTGGCGTTTGATTGGTTAGGAAGACAGCAGAGGAGTTGGGAAGTTACAAACCAAACCACAGGGCAGTTAAAAAAAAAGGTGGAGTTGATACTGACGCAGATTCAAAATTTTTTTTTAAGAAAAAGTTAAAAAAAAATAATAATAATAAAAAAATCCCAATTTGAAATCTAATCCCTAATCCTAATCCATCCAAATAAATGTCACATTCACCGGATGGGAGCCCAAACCCTAACCCTAACCCTAACCAAAGTCCAAGAGCATCATATCCAATATCAAAGCGGAGCAGAGCTGTTAGCTTACCAGATGAATGGTTCAAAGAGCAATCTCTAAAGCATGTAGTTTTGAAGATGCATCTCAGATCTTTATCTGCTAGCCAATCAGCATCACCTCCTTCTGAGACTGACTTTTCGTTAATAACAGGATTCAAGTCTCTAATTTTGGACCCTCCTGGACCTGATCACACTTCCCTTCTCTCCGATGAACTCCTCGTCCAAATTTTCTCCAGGCTTCCAATCTCTCAGTATATCTCTAATTCCCTTGTTTGCAAACGCTGGTTGTACCTTCATGGCCGCTTGGTACAATCCCTCGAGCTCACCGACTGGTCATTCCTTAATTCGGGTCGGATATTTCGCCGGTTTCCCCATCTCACCGAGATTGGTATCGTTGACGCATGTATTACAACGCCTCGAAACTCCGGTATTATGTTGACTCACAAGAATTTGTCGATTCACATTAGTACTGAATTCTCAGAGACAGGGTTTATTGAAGAGAATGACCTGTTACCATCGGATTTGATTGACTGTGGGCTTCAAATGATTGCCAAACGTTATCCTAATTTAAGGAGAATTGTTGCAATTGGCGCGAGTGAAACTGGGCTGTTGAATATTTCAAATAATTGCGAAAAATTACAAGAACTGGAGCTGCATTGTTGTGGGGATTTATCGTTAAAGGGCATTTCAGGGTGTAGGAATTTGCAAGTGGTGAAATTAATTGGTTGTATTGATGGGCTTTATAAGTCGGTGGTGTCTGATATTGGATTAACGATATTAGCCCAAGGATGTAGGCGGTTAGTGAAGCTTGAGCTGTGTGGATGTGAAGGGAGCTATGATGGGATTAAAGCAATAGGGCAGTGCTGTCAAATGCTTGAGGAGTTGACTCTCTTTGATCACAAAATGGATGGTGGGTGGTTGGCTGCATTGTCATTTTGTGGGAATTTGAAGACTTTGAGGTTGCAGTCCTGCAAGAGCATTGATTCGAGTCCAGGCCTGGATGAGCATTTGGGGTGTTGTCCTACTCTTGAAGAGCTGCATCTGCAACAGTGTCAGATGCGGGATAAGCCTAGTGTAAAGGCTCTGTTTTTAGTTTGTGAGGCTGTTAGGGAGATTGTTTTTCAAAACTGTTGGGGATTGGAGGATGAAGTATTTGGCATTGCAAGTGTTTTTAGGTACGGGGTTTTGTCATTGTGGTTTTTATGATTACTTATTCAATTGTTTCTTATTTTCTAACTTGACATGATATTCATAAGAGAATGAGATGGATGAAGTAATCTATACGTAAGGACGACCTAGTGTATGTTGGGTACAATATATGTGTTTAGCTTGTTTTCTTTCTTGTTATATAATCATTTGCATGGTTTGGCTTTAGAGAATGGTAGTTTCATGTTGTCCATCTCCATCTTTGAATTAAAGCATATAGTACTTTGCAGTAGGAATGTATGCAGAGCAACATTTTGAGTCAAATTCACTTGGCTAATCTTTTTGCACTTTTCTGTGTGTCTTTGTTCGTTCAAGTCTATGTTCAAGTATTGCATTCAAGCAATGGTATATATCATAACAATCAAATCAAGCCAAAGATGCGGAACTGATAGAATTTGTGAAATCACCCCCCCTTTCATGACCACCTGCAAATACTGTGCCTACCCCAATTTTATGGCTTATTTGCTTGTGAGCTCCTACTATTTGTGAATAAATCATTTTTTCAGAGGAAAATTAAGTGTATCCTCTTGTATTCCAAATCTATTATGCATGTGTGTGGGTATGACCATATATTAAGCTCATATGGGTGTGACCTAGGATATTTGCATCGACAGTGGTTGCTTGAATTATTTGGTCAATTATGTTTTGCCTAAATTTTGTTCTAAATTTCTAGTCATTGAAACTGAGACCCATTCACCCTCAGTGATTCCCTCATGCTTGTGATTTGACTTAACTTTTAACGTGAATTATTAGCTTGGGAAAGAATCCATGTTCTGATAAACTTTTTCTTTATCTTCCTTGCTAGGAGGGTGAAGCTTCTATCTCTAGAAGGATGCTCATTGCTGACAACAGGAGGTTTGGAGGCAGTTATTCTTAATTGGAAGGAGCTTCAAAGATTGCGAGTAATATCGAGCAACAAGATAAAGGACAGTGAAGTGACTCCTGCCCTGGCATCTCTGTTCTCTGCTCTGAAAGAGTTGAAATGGCGACCGGACTCCAGATCTCTCCTTTCATCAAGTCTTGCTGGGACTGGAGTGGGAAATAAAGGTGGTAGGTTTTTCAAGGGATTGAAGGGTTGAATGCATCAGTTAAAGATGAGAGACTTCGGTTTGGTCAACATTTTAATGGTTTCCGTGGCAGATGCAAAATGTCTCAGTGGTATACTCGATAGATGTTCTTTGATGATTATCTCAACTAAATTAGACAAGTAGCATAGTTGTAGCAGAGGAGGATTTGCCAGAGCTTTTCAGAAAGCCTGCTAATGGGGCTGTAACACGAAGCATACATCTATTGAAGCACCCCTTTGATTTATGTGGGCAATGTTTATTTCAAGCTAAATAAGAATGCGCTGTGTTAATGTATTTTAAAAGCCAGGGCTGTTTTTTCTAACCTTCAACTAGGTCAGATATTCTAATTTAGCTAGCAAATAGCCATCTGACCTGGTAGGTATATGACAAATGTAAATCTCCACATACATCAAATTATTGATATTACACCTTCCTCTGGAGTATGATCTTTACCACAGGTAACATTAAAATACAGTTAGTTGAAGTTGCGAATTGTGGACGTCTTAATGTGCCTGTTATTGCACCTGTTGATGTGGTTCATTTGTTGCTTGATTCAATTTCTATGGTTAGAAACTATATGCCTCAAATACAGGACCTTGCTGAATATCTTTATCTATAATACAGTGTCGCTGGAAATGCCACGTTTTCAATTGAGATCCAAGGGTGTTTCTTTTTTCGTAATCAAACGCGTTTTTTAAGGGAAATATTGTTGTTACGCTATTCTTTGCTAAAGCACTGCAAAACTAGGCATTCAGAGGAGTGCTTAAAGGCTTTTCTCAAAAGCTGCTTCCACAACAAATGCAAGGAAGAATGCAGTATTAGAGACAGAAGTCATTAAGCAACTATAAATATTAACTGATATATATTGAGGAATGTGTTTTTTGAAAATTGGTTTGTATATTATGGGACCTTGATACATAAAAATCTGTTTTTGATCAATTAAATAAAAATCTTCCATATCATTACAGAAATCTAATATTTGATAATTTCTTTGAAGAGGTAATTTTTCATCATTTTTTAATAAATATTCTTTCATTTATTTCATAAGAAAGAGAATTTCTTTTGAAAATATTTAATAACAAATACCCTGGTTGCTAAGGTGCTAGCTTTAAAATAAAAAATCAAAGTCAGTTTAAAGCCTTTAGCTCTAAAAATCTTGTGAAAATTCAGACAGAAAAGGGCAAAAAAAAATAAATTTCCCCGCCCTTGGGCTTTAGGATGGGACATAAAAAATTTCCACTTAGCCACCAACAGCGAGTCAGTTTGAAGAATAACTTTTTTATAACCTTTATCCCAAGCTAACTTGAGACCTTGGCTCACTGCCCAGACCTCTGCTTCTACTGCTGAGCACTCACCAATGTTGATAATAGAACCTCCCAACCACTTGCCATCCTTGTCACATAACACACCTCCTCCACCAGCAAAGCCGCAGTTCATTTTGCTGCAACCATCCGTATTCAATACTGTCCAGTCATCAGGAGGGGAAGCCCACCTGATTAAACAGGTTTCTTTCGCAGCTTTCCCTTTCAAAATCCAATCTTCCACGGCAAAAGCATTAGCCACTTCCTCTATAGACCTCTTTATCCGCGCAATTTTAAAACACAACCCAAGATCAACATAGTTAAAAATGGTCTCATTCCTCCAGCGTCAAATGTTCCATACAGCAATAACAAATAAATCATCCCGACAACCTGCATAATCACAATTATATTTAGAAGAAAGATCATGAACAAACCAGGCCGAGAAATCCAAACTTCGTTGGTAATGAAACTCCGTTGACGTTAGCAGAGATTGCTAAATGCATTTGGCTCTAGGACATTGTCTGAAAATATGATCTAGATCTTCACGAGTACCAAGATAGCAGAAACAATTTGGGTTGTCTGTGAATCCCCTTTTATATCTCTCAAAATTGCTCATGCACTTTTGATGACAAACTGACCAGAGGAAGGTTTTAACCTTTTGAGGGCATTGCAATTTCCAGATTTTTTTTTCCATACCCAACTACTATGCTCATTGCCATTCTCCATTGAGATATCATAAGCTGATTTTATAGTGAACAAACCAGAGTTGGAAGGAGCCCAAGCTATAGAATCTTTCACATTCTCATGATCAATAAGAATAAAAGCTGAAAGTTTATTCTTAATGTAATTTGGGAGCATGTCATTAAGAACATCCTAGTCCCAACCTTGCCCAGATATCCAGTAATCAAGGACTTGTTTGTGGAGATCGACAAATTCCAGATGAGTTTTAACGGCTTATCAATTAGCCAAGAATCCAACCAAAAGCTGGTATTATTGCCGTTAGCTACTCGATTCCTTTTGCCTTTGAGCAAAATATCTATGGAAGCTTTATTATGCATATATTTAGCACTGAGCACTCTTACCCACAGACTTCCCTTCTCATGAATTATATGCCAACCAAGCTTTGCAAGTAAAGCCAAATTGACACGTTGGAGTTTGCAGAAATGATTAAATAATTTGATGACATAAAAAAAATGAAATACTGTTATGATATATTATAAGATTTGATTGATATCTTTTTATATACATGAATATTCTAGTTTTCATATTAGTATTGATTGTATTTTCTTTATTGGAAAAACTTCCTATTTCTTTTATTTTCTTGATTGGAAAAACTTCCTATTTCTTTCTCTTCTATACTCTATATAAAGGGCTTAATACTATTGAATGGAACAACTAGAAAAACTATTCTCTTCTCTATATTCTTTGTTCATGTTCTTCTCCATTTTATTTATAACACGTTATCAGCACGAATCGTTCTACAATATTGTTCATAATTTTGGATAGCTTGTGGTTTGCTACAACCCAGCTAAGGCGAAAAATTTGAATAAATAAAATTCAAGATTTATGGTAAACAATTTTTATCTAATTAATTACTATTATTATTAATATTTATGTATCAAATATTTTTTTTTTAAGAAAAAAAAAACTAAATCATTTTTTTTTAAGAAATCGTTTGAACATATTAGGCTAATTAATTTGAAGAAATCATTTTTTTTTCTCTCTTACAATCATTTATTTCAAATCTTTTTTTTTTATTTATAAAGATTTGATATACTATTTAATGATTAATCAATTAAATTCTAGTTCCTGAAGAACTAGCATTATATTTTAAATACTAGTTTCTGAATAACTAGTATTATTTATAGTTCCTAAATAACTAATTAAATAAATAACTAAGCTATGAGTTTCTAAAGAATTAGTATTATATTTTAAATTCTAGTTCCTGAAGAACTAGTATTATTTATAATTCCTGAAGAACTAATTAAATAAATAACTAAGCTATGAGTTCCTGAAGAATTAATAATAATTACAGTTCCTGAAAAACTGGTATTCCCTATAGTTCTTGAAGAATTGGTATTCTCTACAGTTTTTGAAAAATTGATATTCTCTACAGTTCCTGAAGAATTGATATTCTATATAGTTCCTGAAAAACTAATTAAAGTAAACAAATTCATTAAAGAATCATTAAATGTTCCTGAAGAACTAAATGCATTATCTACAAGTCTTTAAAAGACTGATTTTGTTATGATTTTATATTAGACAATGTTAATTGATGGGTCTCGACATCATGAGTAAGAATTATTTATACTAGTATCACTCCTTCGAGTAATCAAATAAATAAAATAGACATCCTTAAAAAATTGATATTTTATGTTCTTGAATAACTAATAAATTTGATTTAAGCTACACACATTGAATAAATTGGATATCAATAAAATACATGCGTATGGCCATAATATTAAGGTAAACCTTTTTGCTTTGATTTTTCTGTTTTGGGTGTTTCATTGTTGTTTATATGTATTGGAATGATGGGTATGGCCTATTTGATTTACCAACCAAATTGCAACTTTTAGTTGGTTATCAATTATAACAACACATTTTATGCATAGTTTTAAAGTCATGGCTTATAATTTTTTTTTTGGCATAAAATCCGACCCTAAATTATTTATTTATTGATTGATTAACTTGCTTTATGAGAAAATGGTGATCTTGCGTTCATATTAATAGGTTTACTTGATTCATTAAATTGAGATTGATCCTACTAGTGTATATATTATTACATATCATTCGGTCTTAACATCTCAATTCGAAATTTATTTTATGGACAATACATGTCTCATACATATATATATATATATATATATATATATATATATATATTTGTTAGTTGAATAGCCTACAAGAAAGTTGTGTGTGTTATATACGTTTTGAATTTACTTATGTTAATGTGTATTAGATGTGAAAACAATTAGAGATTTAAATGTGAGATGAGATTAATATAAATTATATAAGTAACATGGTTTTGTTAATTTGTGAATTGATGAATTTATTTCTGGATTGCATACATTGTTGGATTTATGTTGGTATAAAGAAGCATAATTAGTGTTTACCTTTTCTTGGTATGATAAATTATGAATTTAATGTTTGTTAAAATTAATATTAATTTATTTTCTGATTGGTCTATTTAGATATATTTTAAATATATGCAAATTAAGTTATTTAAATAAAGTGAAGTATAGTGAATTAAAGTTTGGTTAATAATTTTTATATGCTCTTGAATTCAATGGAAATAATTTTTGACATGAGTTGTTGATAATGAAATGCATTTAGATGCTAGCAAAAGTAAAAACTATTATCTACTTAAACCTCATTTAAGTGAGGATTTAAAGGTTGAATATCTTACTATTAATGATTTTTATTTTTTTTAGAAGAGTTTTAAAGATAGATATAATCACTTGAAATATGTGGTACTACCATAAACTCAATATGATTGGTTAAACCCTACACCTACAAGACTTGAAGTCTATTTGAGAATATAATTTAACCATGTTTAAAATTACTTCACAGTTGAAATTGTGCTGTAATAAAGTTACATGCTCCTGTAATAGCAATATAAAAAGTGAAAATTTACAAATATTATTTTTCTAGTGGTTGCAAAGAATAATTGTTAATAAGAAATCATCAAACAATGCTCACTAGTACAACTGTATTCTCTGAAGTGAATACTATAAATCATTTGGTATATAATGAGAATTCTAAAAGAATAATTGCTAATGAGAAATCATCAAATAATGCCTATTAGTACAACTGTATTCCCTGAAGTGAATACTATAAATTATTTGGTAAATCATGAGATTTTGAAAGAGGAACCACCCATATAGAGAACACAACTCAATTCAATATTGATGATTTTATGTAAACTTCTTGAAGGAGTAATTTGTAAGGATTTTATAAGTTGTGTATTATAATGAGTTATTTAATTACTATTTTATCCCTAGTATACATGCACAATATATTGCGTTGAACTTGCAGTTCAAGTATTGAACTTATAGTTCAATAATTAAACCTTGAAAGTTTGGCATGAATGCCATTATGTACATTATATATACTCTCCCTTGAAACTTGTATAAGGACATGAGTCATAAATTTTTTCTGTGCCATGAATATATTAAATCTATCTCAATGTGTGATAATGGGTTCACAAAAGAGACTATGAATTTATTTTGATGAGGCATATTTTTCGACACTAGGGGGAGGAAAAGCACCTGCAGTGCTAAAGAATGTCGAGAAATTTATTAGAAGAAAAATCCTTTAAATAATTTTGGTCCATGTACAAGTTAGAGTGAACTAGAAGTTCACAAAATAAAACAGTTGTAACAAATTGCAACTTAACTGCCAAATGCATTTATAGATGCTAAAAGAGTGACAAAGTCTCATATTACAGCTGCTAATACCCTAGCAAGGGTTGTGATTCCAATTGCAAATAGAAAATCAATCAATCTCACTACACGCCAGAAGCGTGGATAGTAAATTGGAACTAAAGACAAAAATCCGCAGATTTATTTACAAAGACACTTCTTACAATCACATTTGAAAAGTTAGTCAACAAAATTAGCATGCGTCAGCTAAGAGATATTTGATAGAAATCATATTTTCATGAGGGGGAGATTTTAATGCACTGTACTCTTTTTTACTTAGCCTAAGTTTTATTCCATTGGGTTTTCCTAGTAAGGTTTTTAACGAGGCAGTGTTATGGCGCAAATTCCTACAAGAATAATGTACTCTTTTTCCTTTACTAAGATTTTTTTTCCCACAGGGTTTTTTCTTAATAAGGTTTTAACGAGACATATTCTTTGTAAAAGATATCAAGGGGGAGTGTTATGATATATTATAAGATTTGATTGATGTCTTTCCATATACATGAATATTCTAGTTTCCATATTAGTATTGATTGTATTTTCCTTATTGGAAAAACTTTTTATTTCTTGTATTTTCCTGATTGGAAAAGCTTCCTATTTCTTTCTCTTTTGTACTCTATATAAAGGGTTTAATACTATTGAATGGAACAACTAGAAAAACTATTATCTTCTCTATATTTTTTGTTCATGTTCTTCTCCATTTTATTTATAATAAATACTAATTAATTAATTTTTTTTAAAGGATAGGGGCGAATTAGTTAATTATATGAATTAAATGGTAATTTATCTAATTTCATGCTAATTTTATAGTAATTTTTATTTTAATATAATAATATGCCGGCAAAATAAAAATCGACTTCGAAATATCAGAAGAACCCACCACGTCCTCACCCACACTGCAGGTAGGTTTGATTTCTAATTTGTTTAAAATCTGAGGTGGCAGATAACAATTGGTTAGCTGTGCGTGGAGAAGTGGGGATGCCCAGAGATCAAACAAAAGTACTAACGCGTACTCGTACCCGCACCATATAAACCGAAGGGTCATACCTTCCCTCCTCAAACATACAATTGCATTCGGTTTCATTACTCCGATCTTCAACTTCGGCCAATCTCTCGATTCTCCTTTCCGATTTCAGGCAAGTTCTTCACTTGATCTACATGTAATATATCCGATTTTGAGGACTCAGATAAATAAATCTAGCTTCAGATCCTAATAGATCTGCCTTTTTATTTTTTATTACCGAATTTCCTTTACCTGCTTGTTGAGATCTATTTCACTCAATTAGGTTTTGGTTTTAATTTTGTTTTATAGAATTAGTCTTTGATTGTTGCGTTTGTGTTCTCTTTCCATGATGGTTGGGGGGGGTGGGGGGGGGCGCGGGAAGATTGGGAGTGTGATTAGGCTTATTTGAGTCTTGTTTTTATAATTCCGTTATTAGATCTACTACATGCAACCTTCGATTACGCAGACTTGAAGATCTGTTTTCGGAGACCGACCTCAGAATTCTTCGGTTCTTTATTATTTGTTTGTGGAAAGCTACACCAGAAACTGATTGAGAATATCCATTTTTGTTTCTGTTTTCATTTTGTGTCAATTCTACTGTTGAATTTGCTGGAAGTTCATTGGTGAATTTTGCTGCTGAAGATTTGCATTTTCCATTGTGGTTGAGGCTGTCAAAGAATTTGGCTTCTCAATGCTTATTCTTATTAGATGTGGCCTAATTATAATAAATAACATGGTCTTGAAGCTCAAAAAGCGTTATACAAGGCTGTGGCATCCCATTATTACCATTCCTTGCTTCCATTTGACATGCATTACAATTCCTTTTGAATATCAAAAATAAAAACAAATGGTTATTATTAATGCCTGGCAAGTGATAATCTTGATAGATTTGTGCTTGGGTAACTGAGTTCCTCCCTTTCTTGCCTTCTGTTGGATATGCTGTGAAACGCCTTTTGCACCATGAGTTATATCATTATTTTTAAATTAGTTACAAAATTTCTTTCTTATATCTCTATGTAAGACACAAGACTGGTTATTGCATATTGTTCAGTAGATACGAGAATCTGACTCGTTTAAAGAGTGAA
This sequence comes from Reutealis trisperma, assembly GCA_947687605.1. Classification (NCBI taxonomy): domain Eukaryota; kingdom Viridiplantae; phylum Streptophyta; class Magnoliopsida; order Malpighiales; family Euphorbiaceae; genus Reutealis; species Reutealis trisperma. The sequence goes on along the minus strand of CANTUT010000033.1, from coordinate 1,350,851 downwards.
TGAGTCATGAATGTTGAGTATGAACTTCCTTAAAATTTGAACTTCCTGAGGCAAACCATTATACTGATGATTGATTGTGGATGCATTTATAGATATTCAATTAGCACAAATATGGATCTTAACTATTTCAAATATATTGGTTGTTGTTACAGCAATGGCTTTAGGTGGAACTGCACCCCCAAGAGGCAGTGCAGCAGCTGCTGCAAGCATGCGCAGGAGAAGGACAACCAGTGGTGGGGCATCAGGAGGAGCAGCAGGGACTATGCTTCAGTTTTACACAGATGATGCTCCAGGACTAAAGATCTCTCCAAATGTTGTACTAATCATGAGCATTGGGTTCATAGCTTTTGTAGCAATTCTTCATGTTGTGGGTAAACTCTACTTTGTCCGTAGAGAGGCTTAGAAGCGTCCCATTGATAGGAATATCAGTTTGGAAAGTTAATTTTTGGATTTTGAGTCAGCTTCGAAAGTGTACTAATGGATATCCATTTGTATTGTTGTTGGATGGTAAACATTTTATTTCTTTTATGAAAGAGGTAGCTGCAAGTAATCTAGATTACCTGGAGCATTTCACAAGTCTTTCATTTTGATCTTGGTTTCCACTACCTGCTTGCAAGAATTGTAGAACTGCCTGCATTCAACAGCTCGCAATGAAATCATCTGACAGCTTATACTAAAATCCGGATGTTTCAGTTTTTCTCTAGTGGTTCTATTGATTCATTGCCCGGCCCAATTTATAATTAGTTAAATTATTTAGTTAGATTTATCTTGAGAATAATCATTTTAGAATTGAATCAATTGATTTAGAAAGTCACTGCTTTGAAATATGAGGGTTTTATTTTTTTTTCCTAAATTTCATTTGTATTTTTAGTATGTTCATTAAAATACTATTCCCTCTCTTTCTCAATAAAATTGACCAACTCATAAAATTTATTATACTTTTTCATTTTGCAAAAAAAAATATATATATATATAAATATATATATGTATATATATACATATATATTAATTATTATTATTTTTATGAAGTTTTCACTCAATATAATAAAGTGGTTATTTTTTTACTTTTTTTTTATTAGTTACTACTATTTTTTATTAAAATTTTCAATTAATAAAAGAAAAATAGTAGACTACAGCAAGTTGAAAGACTGAAATATGAAGGTCGAAAAATATGGGAAATATCACTCGAGAAGACATTTTAATAATTCCAGCATTGTAAGCAACTCGGTTATTTAGAAAAAAATAACTAAATACAATTACCTTCGATTATTAATTTTATTCTTCCACCAAGTACCGAATACGAATAGAACATACGGGACTTTGACAAAAAAATATCAAGAACGTCACCCAAATGACCCCATGCTATCTAAAATCTCTCCACACCTTTTAACAGGGTACAAGTGATTGGCAAGAGGGAAGAAAAGAACATTAGGAGCCACCAAAAAAAGATCCAAAATATGCTCACTCTCATAAAAGCCGATTGTTATGCTATTACACAATTTTATACAATTTACAAAATGTTATTATCCCATCAATGCTTTTAATTGTAAACTAAAAAACAATATGTAGATTACAAAAGGGGAACAAATCATATACACATATCAGAAGCCTTAGTGTGCGCCCTCAGAAACCCAGCCTGAGACCATACTGTCATCTATTGGCTTTAGCCCACCACATGATCTTGCGACTGATTCAAAGAGTTTTTCAATCTCCGGAGCACATCTTATGAAGGATCGATTCCAGAAGTTGTATCTAGGATTCTGCAAGGAAACAAAAATTCACTTGCATGAGAAATGGGGAGAGAAGCACAAAGATGGAGAAAAAAGAAGAAAGGTAAAAGCCAGATATCGTATTTCCCCAACTAAAAGTTTACCTTGATGAGCTCAATGAAGGTGATCAGAAGGCCCCATGGATGTGGACGATTAACAATCAAGCGTTCCAATAATACTCTTGTAATCTGCTCCTGAATAATTTCCTGCCCATTAAACAAGTAAAACATGAGAAACACAAAAATAAAATGTAATCATCACAAAACAATTATGATCAAAATTCCTGAAGCCAATTTTCATAGACAAAATTCGAACACCAATTTTCAAGACAATAGTAGATATAGTTGGGACTCCAACAAAATAATTGTCTATTTTGACTTAAGCAACTACCATCAATATAAATAATGTTTTACCTGGTTTGATTCAGCAAACAAATAAAGCAGGACAAAAGAAAAGTAGTGTGTATGGTTGTTAGGATAGCGCAGTTGATTGGCAACAGCATTCAGAAAGAGGTATCGCCCTTCAGTGTCCAGTTCCAGTATAAGAGTCTGGTAAATATCCAAGGCAGCATCCACCTGTAATACTGCTAGAGGAGCAGTGTTTCCTGTTGACTGTGCATGAGGTGTTCTTGCCTGTAGCTGCTGGATGGCCTGAGGTTGAAGGGAATTTTCAAAATCAAAAACAAGAAAAACAACGCAAATGAACTTTGTGTTTACCAAAACATGAAATTTGTAAACAGTCTTCAAAATTTATAAAATATTACTAATTTAGAATAAGCTGCATTAAAAAATTGAAGATATTTATCAGCATCAATACCCAAACACATGGTTAATTATAACTAGGATATAATTCCAAACATGAATAACAGGTGGCAGTCCTTGTGATGATAGAAATAACTACAAAATATGTATCAATAAAAGACCAAAGCATACCTGCATCCCAGCATAAAGCACAAGTGAGTTGATTAATGGTACATTGTAACGGGTGCCAGCAGAGGCAGCTTCACTTGGTGAAAGGAGTAGCCTCTGTTTCAATTCTGTCAGGAATGAAGAACCCTGTTGTCTTGTCTGTAAATAGTTTCAAAATAAAAATTTGAGAAGATATTGCTAAAGAGGGATAGCATATGGTAAAAGATACATACATCAATACTTTATGAATTTTTCAATAAATAATTTAGAAAAATAGAATGGACCAACACAGGATCAGAATAAAAATTATAATGGTGAAAGTAGTTCAGGTATTAGGAATGAGGAAATGATGATAAATGAACAAGGAAACATCAGTGCCTCAGGAGTTTTCAGTAATTTAAGAATAAAAGTGATCATTAAACATGTGTAAAGAGTGAAAGGTAAGAAAAATACCTTGAGATACTCATCCACGTCAGCTTTCATCTGCTTTAACTTGAGAGCTGCATCAACCTCAGAAAGTATGTGAGGAGCCTCCCTTATTTCTGGAAGCAAATCAATCTGCAAATGTGAAACATGGAACCAAGCCTCAAGTACCAGCGCAAGAACCAAGCATTTTACTGTAGGATTCATCATAAAAGAAACGTCAAATTAATTGTGATAAATGGAAACCTTCAAGTTAGGAGTAGATGGATCTGGTAGCCTCATATTGAGAGGGAATGCACTAAGGATAATATTTCGCATTTGTATGCAGCTTGGAGGAATCACATCACAGAAGGTGAAATGATAAGCGCATAGGAATTCTGGAAAATCATGAAGTAGCACCAACAGCACCCTTAGAGTACCTTTATACAGGAAGTGAACCTGCATAAATATAACAAAATGAATGAGAGCAATGAAAACATTTAAGTTTTAATGAACTGCAAACAATCAGCGAGTAGAACTGGCATACTGGCATTCCTAGCTCAGCACTCCTCAAAAATGGCTCCAGGAACTGGAACAAGTCTACCAGCAAGCGTTGGACATAGGGCCAACATTTCTGAGCATTTCCAGTGAGCAATTTTGGCATGAAACTCCTATGACTCACCAACTCAAGCCATGCAAAACTGAAGAAATTTTTTTGACCAAGTTAGGCAGGCACAGTGAAAAAGAAAAAGCAAATACAAAAATAAAAAAACCTTCCAAATATGAAATGTTTAAGCTCAGAAAAAGAGAAATCAAAAAAATTCCACAGCTTTTTAATGGTTGCTAAGTCTAAAGGATGGCAACTAAGAGTCCTTGTATCTTTGCAACATATTTTTGGATCACAAAAAAAATAAAATAAAATAAAATCCGAGTGCCAATAATTTGGGTGCTGGTGGAAGAGCAAGTTTCTAAAGCATTAATGAAAAGCAACTCCAAGCTCACAAGCTAACTTGCACACCGTGGTTGGAGCAATATACAATTTTTCTATGAATTACTAGTGGAACAACATAGTTGCACATGACCATCACTTACAGCTTAATTTCTTAAAACTAAATAATTCATAAATTCTATGAGAGAGCAGAGATGATAGTCTTCATTAGATTGAAGATCACATAATGTCTATTTTTTTTTTTTTTTTCAAGGATGTGATATTACTAATCCATTAATTGCATTTTATCACCTCACAATCAGCCAAAACCTTAAATATATGGACAAAGCTAACCTGAATGCAGGAACTTTAAGAGGCTGCAAATTATGGAATGCAGTGGCAAAGGATGTCAAGATCTGCAGAACATACAACTAATGTTAGTCCAGAAAAGACAGAAAAAAGTCTCAAGTAGTACAAAAGGGCCCACCTGAAAGTTTGCACCATCAATAACAGGGTCTGAAGAGACAAGATCCAACAGCCAATTAACAAACAGCCGGAAGTAGGGTCTTGGATTAAAAGATGGTTTTTTCTCCTCTGAATCCTTTTGTATAAATCTCACAGTCACAGCCAAAATCTGTTGAAAGACATAAATATCATATAGAATACAATGGGAACGAAGATAAAAAATGAGAAAGAAGGTTCACCTTTGACAAAAGGAAAAATCTACTTGATCCCTGCTCCACCTAAAAATCAAATTACATGTATAATTAGAGAAGTTACATCGTGTGGCATATGTTCAAGAAAGCAACAAAATCTACTCATAAGCACAAATGGTTACCTTAAGGATTGAAAAGACAAGTTTTGCATAAATATCAATGGCAAGGAAGGACAAGCTCTGCCCTTGTTGAGGTGTTTGAAGTGCACCAGAATTAATCACCTCTGAGGATAAGCAATGTGCAACAGAGAGTTCCTGAAATGATATAAAAAGGAATGTAATTAAAATCTCCAACATCATGCCAAAAAGAAAAAAGTACAGCGAAAAATCACCGTGAGAATGCGGAAAAATCGCTCTGTCATATCATCCCCCTTCAACAGTCCATTTTGATGCAATTGTAGGATGTAATGAGTACAAGCTGCATCATTAGCACCTGGAAGTTCACATATGCGGTACCACTCCGCAAATAGCATAGAAACCTACATAAAATGGTGGCACCAACACAAATGTTTAAAGGGATTATTAAAGCATTTAGAACAAAGATTCAAACCAAACAAGGCAAAAAACAATATAGAAATGACTGTTTGTAACGACTGCAACCTCATTTTTTATCCAGGAAAATAGTTACAGATTTTTTTTTTTTAATGAATCCAAGGAACAGAAGCCATATCTGTCTAAGCCAAACATTTCAATTGTGCACATTTGAAAAAATTACAGCATTCAAAAACAATTGAAGTCATCAAGGATTGTACAACTAGAGTGCCATTGATTGGATTTTGAGTCACAGATCAATACAATTCATTGAAACCTTGAAACTTGTAACAGAACTTGAGCTATACCTGCTCACGAAAACCAGCTGGATCCGGCTCTACAGACTCAACATTGTTGTAATCATCCTTGTTAGCTACAGCCTGATTCACAGCACAATTCAACATAAAAAATAAAAATAAAATAAAAAGAAGATAAGTTTAAGAATTGGGGGGGAAGATACTACGCACGGCATCTAAGCTAACCTTTTTATCTCTCAACTGTCTAGACTTGTCATCTTTTACAGCTGTAAAACCAGATAATGCAGCAGAATTAGCAGCAACAGGATTTCTGACAATCTCAATCAGCTGTTGTAATGACTCGGGAGATCCAGGTTTTGCAGCAAACTGCAAGTGAGAATGACTAAGAAACTGCAAAAATAAATAGCATTCAATCCAATCCAACCAGAATAAAAAAGAAAAAATGAGAACAAAACCTTGGCCAATGCATCGACGAGATTGTGGAGTTCAGATATGACTTTGGATTCTTCAACAACCAGAGCTTGGATAAGGGAAATGGCGAACTCGGTTGCACCCTCTGCACATTCATTCAATTAATCAATTTACACTAATTGTTATAGACTCCAAATGATAAACATTTCCATATACATACTATTCCTTCCTCCATCGATAAGTTTCGCCATATGAACATTGTACTCTGCAAGATTGAGCAATTCACTGCGTATAAGCCCAACGGTAATATCTTTGTTGAACTTTCGCTCCTCATCCGAGTAAATCACCTGCAGGAAATAGATGTAAGCTATGAAATCTAAATACACGTAGAATATTTGTATGTATTTTGATGACAAAATGATTTAGGCAATCTTTGGATTGAGGGTTCTTTAAATCCATGAAAATAAAAATCTGGGTTTTAGTTCCATCATTTATACAATCTCTCTTGTTTGGCACGGACATTAAAATCCATAGATTTGAAGGATTTTAAAACTTCAAATATATACAAGGGATTTCATCAAATCCCTTAATACAAACACAGCCATAAATACTAAACCACAGAAATAGCTAACCATGTAGGGCATCAAAGAACAAGCCCACAGCATGGAGTTACTTCAAAGGAGAGATCAGTTCCCTAGAAGGCCTGTGCTTCCCCAGGCAAATTCTAGTGTGGACACCACTTTGTGCCTAGCACGAGCACAACTCTGGTCCTAGGGAATAATTTCTCACGTCAAAGAAGCAAATTATGGTTTGCATTCATTTCAAGAAAAAAGCACAGTATCATAACCACATCATATTGTCAAGAGATAAGAGTAACACATACCCAACTAGTGAGTTCTTTAACCACAAGCTTGCAAACATCACGAATAGCAACAAGAATTGCAAGACAAGCATTAACATGGAAGTTATTCGAAGCATTTTCGTATAAACCCTTGAAAACCTGTATAAAAATAAAAAAGAACCCAAGGCATTAAGTAAATACAAATAAGTTTGCCATCAGAGTTGGTCTACTTCAATTGCTTAACTAGAAATTAACATTGAACAGAAAATTATAAGCAGCAAAATAGATAGCCAGGCAGCGAAATTTAACATATATAAACCACTAGCAAGTAGAAGCACACCTTTTGTGCCACAGCCAAGGCAGCCTCATCTCGACTAACACATCTGAGAATGATTTCAGGAACCTCGGCAATTACTCCCTGAAGAGAAATTTACACTAGCATGAATGCATTCTAATATGCATTTCAATTCCACATAAAGAAAAATAATTGTAAATAAATAATAATCAGAAAAAGAATAGAACGAGTGGAGGAAAAGGATCCATTTAGCCATCTCAATAGATTTGGGATTAAGGTTTTTGAGCTTTACCAATAATGATATATTCAATAATTGTAAATAAATAATAGTGATGTATTATTCAATAATGCATACCAAGGGGAAGGGAAAAAAACAATACCTGGATTTCTGCTTCCCTAGCATCACCACTAACCAAAGCCTCCAACTGAACCATTGAAGATACACATCAGCAAGAATATAATTGTAAAAAAAACAGCTAAACCAAAGGAAAGGAAATAATAAGCAAGATTCCATAACTTAATGAAAAAGTGGCAACATATATAGGGCCCTTCTTTGGTCCAGAACTTGAGAATTAATTGGAAGGACATGGGACATTATACATCAAAAGGACTAGGATATTACAGATGTTCTCTTCCAATAAGGGAGGAAAAATATAAGCCTCGGATAGAAGGGTTCAAAAGGTAACCTTTTGTGCAATAATCTGATATTTATCCAGTGCATCCCTTGTGTTCAATGAAGGATCTGCAATGCTACTGCCAAGCCGATCAGAAGCAGCTGAAGATACTGGTTGTGAAGAAACTCCCGATTCCTTTCACCAAAAATACATGTTAATATCAAGGAAGAGCCCTTAGCATGATAAACTACAAAAAAGAGACAACTCTCCTAACCTTCACAGCATCAGAGGAATCCCCTGAATGAAGTTCAGGGACTGGAGCAGTTGAAGAAAATGCAGCACTGACAGCATTGTTTTCAGAATTTTGCGGAATAACACCATCAGTTGTCCCAATATGAATAGAGGAAGTACTGGAATATCACACAAGTAAGATACAGATTATGAAAAGTGGACAAGAAATAACAATAAAACAGAGTACCTATGAAGTGCGGCCGAATTAGGTTCAATAGTATCGGAAGCCCCATCCAATGTCCGAGAGACTGCTTCAAATCCTACATTGCCTGAAGTAGATGAGTAGCCTGCATTAAGTTGTCCTGTCGCTGGACCATATGTACTAGCCAGACCAGTAGTACCAGAAGAAGTTGAACCTGTAGGAATAGCATGTGAGCTCTGACTAGATTGGTTTTGCCATGGAAGCCGAACAAAGTCCTGAAATAAGAAGGGAGGGGGGGAGGGCAAACATTAGATGCTGTGCTACTCGTCACCAAAATAAGAAAGGTAAGGATCAGCAAATGTATACCTCATAAACTCGCTGCTGAGAGACAGAAAGGTGACCAGGTTTTGGGCGGAGGGCCTCAGGTACAACACCCACAGAACCTTGTGTATATATGTTTGCATCAAAAAATGTTGGACCAACACCATCCCTATGCTTCCTTCTTATAGAAAGTTGTTGAGCTATTTCCCCATCAATGGTTTGTATTGCCTATATAAACAATGCATAATTAGAAACCATGGATGAGAAAATTTCAACTTATTACTCGACACTTCAACTCGTCTCCTTAACTATTATGGCCAACTCATTTCACCCTTGACCTGTATACATCATGTTACACCTACATAAAGGTACACTCCTCCCCACACTCACCACCCCCCTCCTCCTCCTCCTCCTCCTCCTCCTTCCCCCTTCCCCCAAACAAAATCCCCAACACATATATATAGATAAGGGAAAATCTTCCTTTGACCCAAGTAAAATTTTTTTCTCTGCATATCACTTGAGATTAAAAACTCCATCGAAGGGGGAAAAATGGGGAATTTATGCATCAAAAGTATTAAGTAAAACCTTATCTGTAGCCGCCTGCTCAATTATTGCACACCCAAGATCAAGGTTATCATTTGTAGCAAGTTGCACAGCATGTTCCAGAAGTTCACTAGCAGTACTCAAACCCTGAAGTGAACTTATCAATTGAGTAGATATTGAAGTACGCAATGGCTCCTAGCAAATCAACAGACATAATTCAATCAGTTAAATGCATTACAAAAGATATGACAGAGTTCCTTCACAATGCAGACCAACAAACAGGAGAAACAATGAAAAAGTCCTGTGACATGGAAAAGAACCTTGCATGTTACATGAGCTAAGCTTCCAGCCAAACTTGCAACCATCAAGTGTGCTGCATTATATATTCGTGTCTCATCGGATTCCATGGCATAATCCTATAATTAAGCATAAATGATTCAAAACATCAGAGAATATCTACATGATTAGGTTAAGCTTTTATAAAATACATTAAGCAACGATGGTGCTACTACAAAGAAAAGACATGAATGAAGTAATAAGCAAAGACAAGAAAACATGACTAAGACAATAAGGCACACGAGGAAGCTAAAAAGGCCAAAAGAGATGCTTCCAGATGTAGAAAAAGGGACGTAATACTTGAATCAGTTCAGCTAGCAAACCTTCAAAACAAGTTCCTTTGTTGTCTGAGTAGCTATAGAAACACTACGCTGAACAATGCCAGATACTATCTCTTTGATAGCTCTATCCATTACAATAGGTACCACCCTGTAGGATATGAGCAAGATGAATATCATCCATTTAGTATGGGCCAATCAAATAATTAAGAATGAAAAGATTATTGTAGCAGCAGTTTCAAACCTCTGAAAATGCAAGTGCAAACCATAAGAATTAAGCTTTGGGTTGATAACAACATGAGTTCCAATGGTGGGTATCGCGGTTGGAAGCTGCAAAACACACAGGACCTGAGTCAGCAATCACAAAATCTCAATTGATTATTACAGCATTAGCCATCACAAGAAAGTTAAAAAAAAAATGTAGCTACACCTGATTGACAGAAAAAGGAGGCTGAGATGCAGTAGCTTGAAATAGTCCTTGATCAGACAAGCTTAACGCAACTAGTTTTTCATCCTCGGTCAATGGCCCAGGAGAAAGATGAACAGAAGCAGCATACTAAAAGTACCAAAAAGAAATAAATAAATAAATAAATAAGCTTCAAAATACATCTCATAACTTTTCAGAAAACAATAAAAGAGACCAAATGGAAGCAAACCTGAGATAAGCGTGTGTGGTTAGTAGAATTAGGTGCGTTGACTACCTCAAGAGGCAACTCAACATGATTTGCTGGAGAGATTATTCCAGATTTAACTTCAGCAACAATCTGTGGTTGGGATGATCCAGTATCTTTATTAGAGAAATCAGGGTTCCCTTCAATTTCTCTTTTTCGGTCCTTTAGAAGAGAAGTGGGTGATATGTCCTTCATATCCACACCAAGGTTCTTGAATAGAACCTGAAATACCAAAAGAATATAATATAGGGTAATGTTAATACAGCTTCTAAACAAAAGAAACTTGTACACACGGATAAGCAACTAAAAGCTTATGGAATATCTTTCTATACCTCTATGTCAAACTTAAGGTTCATTTTCAAGTTGGGCATTGAATAAATTTCTGCAAGCAATCCAAGAATACCCATAGTCCAAGGATTAGGAGGTTGATATGCTAGACTACTTTGGCACGGCTCCAAAATCTACAGCAAGCAGCAGAATGTAAGTATCACAGAACAATAAAGTTCACAGCAGACATCACATTATCACCAATCTAACAATACCTTGGAAGTAAATGGAATTACAGCAATCATCAGTCCCTTCTCATAGGCCTGCTCAGTAAAAAGAAAATCCTCAAATGAGAGTAACATAAAATTCTCAAAAAGACGCAAGTATAAAAAATAAAGTTGTGAGACTTAATAATATTGCTTCAGAATTACCTCAATGATCAAAGATTTGGGATCTATCTCACGAGCCCTTAGAACTTGATTCCTGCCAATTGTTAATTTCCCAAGCCAGCTTCCCAAATTTTTTAGCAGTGAACGTTCTTCTGAACTTGACTTGATAAGCTCTGAACCTAAAAGAACCTGAAATAGCACAAGGACATTAAATATCAACTCCCCTTCATTTTTTAAAGACAATGTTGCTTCACCAAGTCCATTGCACAGATAGGACCATAAGTAATGATGCAGACCTTGCAGTTCTCATAAGTGGCTTGGATAATCTCCTTATTCAAGGCCTTTGAATTAACTTTGTCAAGAAACTTCAAGTACAAGTCATGAAAATTAGGCTCAATGCTTGCCCTGAGAAGATATTAACGAAGCATGATACATCACAATATTATACTACAAGAATAAAACGTATTTGATAGCAGTATGGCAAAGTCAAGATCTTTTAGGCAGGCTAAAGCAAATTCATCATATTTAAGAATATATTTGTTGCACATAGAAGATAATAACAACATAAATAATAACTATACATATGTAAGACTTCAAATATAAAAGACTATTTTCACATACAACTGAAATGTTGCAGTAATTTGCATTTAAATAATCTAAATTCAAAAACATATTTAGGCAGGAGGTACTGCTACGGCTTGAAGGGGTGCCATAAGTCTACCTGTCCCCTACTCTCTTCCCACACTGGCTCAACCATAGGCCTATAGGCTCCACAAAGAAAAACATAAAATACACAAGCCTGAATTACACACACACACGCATAGATACGTAGGCACAAACATTCAAGTGCAAGAGAACACAGAAAGGAGACGTAGAAGCTCCTTACCTTTTCATAACCATGTACTGAGCGAACCAGGGATAGTACTGCTCTTTAAATATTTCAGTGAATTCTTTTGCTTTTGCTTCAATATTTGCAGTTGCAATATTGTTGATAAGGAATGATATTTTGTCCTGAATCTCAGATGCAGGAGCCTGTGAGCAGAAAATTGAAACAGGATAGTTATAGCGGATAACCAAAAAATGAAGAGTTGAAACAACCTAATTAATGAACCATGCAAAAATGACCCCTGAATGTTCAGTGAGGTGGAAATTTTCATTCATGCAGTGCACAAAGACCTTCCTGGTTCTCAATTTTCATTTATTAGCTTTTGGCAGATTTGACAAACTAAATGCAGTGACACCTCAATACACAGAAATCCAGTAACATCAGCAGGTAATCAATTTGCAGGCTTAAAAATCTTTCAGCGACAGTCAATTGCTGAAGATCATGAATTCTTCAAGTTCAAGAGAACAATAAATGTGTGATACAATATATCTACATTTCAAAATTGGAGCTTATATGGACAAGACATTTTTAATTCCTAGACAACCAAAACATTAGTTTCTACTATAGTTCCAATAAGGTATAGAGATCATGGTTTTAAGGCCAAACATATCCACTTGATGCCTAAGATACCAAGAATTTTTCACTTATGGAGGCCTCTACAGATCTCTATTTTCTGAACTGATTAACATGTAATAGATCTAATATACACGTCAATCCAGAATCCATCAATGCCTATACCAGATGCACTATACTTTTATACAAAAGGAATATATGAATAGCATACCTCTATTGGTGTTTCCCTTCTCTCAGCAGCAGCTACAAGTGTTTCAATGTTCAAAGCAGAACCAAACCCTGCACAAATAAGGTTCCATAAGTAATGCTTATATAGAAAGACATTAAAAATACAAGACATAAAACCTCAATGTAAACTACATAAAAATTGCAAAAACAAATTAATTACAACAGGAATTTACTAGTAGAGGTACCTCCCCGGGCAGGACGAGTGAAACCATGATGAGAAGAAAGCATGGATACTGAACTGACCACAGACTGTAAAAAAATTCAGCAATAAGATAATGCACAATAATAATAAAATTGCAAAAGTTGACTGCATCACATGCATACCTTCTGAAGGCTTGAACTATCACCTAAAGAAGCAACTGAAGATTGTCCTCCAGAAACTAAAACAGGTTTGGTGTCACTAGATGAAGTCACAAGGAGTTTACGGCGGTCATCATATCTCTGTTGAATGTGGAGTCCAGAGGCAGGCTGTGTGAAGTTAAAAGTTAATTGACTGTAATACGAGTAGTGATGTGGAAATAGCACATTGCAGCAATGGTGTGCCAGAAAGATGATATTGTCAGCTCAAGTGAAAGAGTTGTTCATCCCCATTCACATTTACCATACAATATACAGGTTACCACTTTTTATCAACTTTAATTGCAGTTGCTAATTATTTTGTCTACGCCAGCTTTATTCTTTAGGAATGATAGCCAAAATATAGGGAATGCAATAACAGAACAAAATAGTTTAGAGAAGAGTAGAAAGTTGTTTGACACAATTGCTACGTTTATCAAAAATTTCTGATTAAGACTTGTATATCAACTCAAATGCTTTACTCCTTTAGTCGATACCTGAACATGAAAAAATAGAAAGGAAGAGAATCATATATAGACTTGTATTTTACACGAGATAATTTATGTTCATTTATTTGCGCCTGGTCACTTGAAAGCACAAAGAAAAGGATCATCCCATTGCCAAAAGAAGAAAGAATGTTTTTTCATAGCATAGAAACTAAATTTGTTGTCAAATTTATTTAGAATATCTCAGGTGTTCCTAGCTAATTAGCAATCTGTAAAATAATCTTCTCTGCGACTTAACTAGCCATAAATTCAAATGCACCAAACAAGATGAAACATAAACAAGATTTTACCTCCCCATTCCCCGAGTTAGGCTGAGAAAAGTTATGATTATGAACAGGAGGCGGATTGTTACTTCCATCTGATTCCACATGACCAGATGAAATCCGGGCAAGTTGCCGTTCAATGAAAGAAACAAGCTCTGAATGAGTACCACGCAGATGAGATATCTGTAAGATATGGTTGCAATATTGCGGCCACTCAATCAGGCGATCCACAAACTGCTCCAACGCCTTGGTCCCAAACACAAACATCTGCAGGCAAATAAGTCATCAGTAACATTACACAACAAAAATAAATGAGAAGAACATTATTCACAAAATAGACGAAACAAACTTTGGAATCTGGTGGTTTTCGTAGTGCATCTAAAACACCACGCAAAGCAATCCCAAGAGTTAGATGAGTTACGAGCTGGTGCTTGATAACAGAACCTGAAATACAATTCACAATAAGCACTTCATATATCTGCTCAAAAATTCTGATAACATTTGCATGATCACACAAATCTCATAATTGCTTGAAAAACTAATAAGCAAAATATGTATGAAATATCAATTATATTCAAAATGCATGTATTTTCAGCACAAAAACAAAGCAGGCCCACAATTTTGCACAAGCCAATATCCTTTCAGTGACTTTTAAATGTCTCCTCAACCTATGCAATCATTATGTCGTATTTACTCAATTTTTTACAATAATTAGCTGCATTGAAAACGCACCAAAAAGAGTGATTCAAGGGAAAATATCCAAAACCAAATTGTCACAAGATTGGTTCATGAAAAACACAGAGTGAGATGGCACACAAAAGATGAAAAGTAGTTGTCAAGTTATTGCGCATTAATCTAATAGTTAAAAACATGAAACGCCATGGCAAAACTGAAATATAGACTGAAAAAAATTATTGAACCAAAATTGCTATTGAAGCTAGCTCCAATAATGCCCAAGACTACAATGCAGTCGTTGATCATTTTAATTTGCAAAGCCACACAAAATAGTTATATTATTTTATAAAATCACTGCTCTTAGAATTTAAGCAATAGCAGAACAATTAAAAGTTATCTTAGCATAAAGTTATCTCAGCATAAACTAAGTTGACTGCATCCCTAAATTTCTTGAGATAATGGCCAAAAAAAATGTAAATATTGGTGCTACAGCTGCAGATTACCATAACACAATCTAAAGGCCAAAGCATAATATTTCCCCCCATGGCCATGAACTACAAGTAAATACTAAGCATATGACAAGAGAAAAACAATATTTTACCCATAAATAACCAGAGAATATGATGGCAAAATTCAAAACTTGTACAACCAGCATAAAAACTTAAGTATATTGAGAAAATACATTTTGTCTTTCCAACTATTTAATAACAACATAGAAAGACAAGGCACGTTATAACTTTCTATTCCATCGTTAAAACTCACCAAAAAGAACAGCAGCAATTTTTAGTTGCCTTTCAGGATACTTGGGGAAGAATCTGTACTCCTCAAATAGATTGCCAATCATACATTCAAAAATTAACTGCTCCCTGTCAATTATTACAGCTGATCATCAGTATAAATTGTGTAAAAGAAACACTCAAATTGCTAATATGCTCTTATTAGTAATGGCCCATGTACCCAACCACATATCTACCAAGAAAACTAAACCACAATCAACCTCAGAGCATTTTCTTTTTAATTTCAATACAGCAGAAAATAACAGATAACTTAGCAAGGAAGTTCATATGAGTAAATATTGTGAAGCACACACACATGAGTCATAAGACAGCCTGCCACTTTCCACCAACATTAAAGACCAATAGAATACAAAACCTGAATCATTTGCCCGCATGATTGGAGGAGATGCAGACGTGACAAGCATAGCATAGAGGACATATGAAATCAGAACTTATTTTTTCAGTTAACTTACAATAGCTATTGTCTATTATCATATACGCAGACTAAATACATGAAAAGGGCTATAATAACAGGGTAAACTTAAAAAATATGAAAAAGCTTTGACATCATACCTTCTCTCAGACGATTCCTTGAATCGAGCAAGCATTTGAACCATTGCATCTATTGTCAACTGACCAGAAAACATTTGATGGAAGTACGAGTTTGCTTCAGCCTCAACATCATCTGAAAACCCATCAGGTGTAGGTGAATCTGCAGAGCCACCATTCTGCAGCCTCGGATTAGATTCCAGAATTGTTATATGCAATTTTTCCATTCTCTCGGAAAGTTGACTAGAGCTAATCAAGCTTGCATGAGCTTTAAGGACCTGTAAAATGAACATGTAATAAGAAAACCAAGATAAAGAAACCAGTGAGCATGGACATGACTTGGACAAAAGAAGTGTCAATGCAGAACCTTCAGTAAGGTAGAACTAGTTTCCATATAAATATTTGCCATAGAGCTAGTATGCTCGAAAGGTTTGGTAGAAAAATCCTGTGATCCACCAAGTTGGACCTCCTCGAAAAACTTGACACATTCCTGAAAAGTTGCACGATGCATTCCAGCAGGTCATTTTTTTCACCATTATTACAATCTATTATGGTATGAGTCGCTAGATTATGGCAAACAATAAGATCTGAGAACTTATATAATTAACAGCACTTATAGCATACAATAAAATCTGGGAACTCATATAATTACCAGCATACTGCTTACTGGTGGTAAATACGAGGACAAGCAAACATTACCTCAAAGAAAAAATCCTTGTACATAATTAAATTAGTAGTCAGCCACTTCTCAAGGTCAATAAATTCTTTTCGTGAAGCTAGGGCTGCCAATCTGATACCAGAAGGAGAAGGAAGCATTTCTAAAACTAATGACAGTATCTGCAATATGGAAAAAAAAAATCAGTTCGGTAGTCGGAGAAACATGAGAAACTACCCATGCAAAAAATAAGTGAAGTATGTGTACCAAAAACAAATTAGTCTCATAAATTGCCACCTTTTACATACTGAATCAGGCAGTTCACTGGGACTAATGCATTATTCTATTTATAAAGAAACACATCACAAGATAGTGTAGAACAAAGTTAATGACATTATAAATTTTACCTTTAGTTCTTGGCAAATGTCCAAGATCTTGATCATACAGTCTGGCTCCATGTTATGGGCATCTACAAATCCCCGTACAACAAGATTAGGATTTACATGCCAGAGGTAAAGAATCATACCGCTACCTGTGGCACTTTTGATTATCATAGGAAAAACTATAAAAGACACTTCATACTGGAGAAGGTTATAAGCAGTCTGCAATAATAAATAGAAACTTTGTCACCAAAATAACTTCAGGGAGAGTAAAATAATATAATCCTTGAATTAGCAATAAAACTAGAGAAATACATTGATATGTGACATCCCAAGTAGTAAGATCTCTGGACAGTGCTTAAGGGGATATTCAAGCATTGATCGAACAGAACTGGAATGACCCATCTCAGCTAGTTGACAGAGCACATCCAAAAGGTCAAGACACAACCATGCATGATTCCCATGTCCAAGTTGAAGCTTATGGCCATGTACTGCATCATTATAGACCTGCACGAACAACAATTGCCAAGTTACAACCTAACATATTACATGATAATGGAAGTAGAAAAGGGAATATAACAGGCATCATACCAGCTGCCTTCCAGAATGAGCAAAGGTAAACACTTCTGGGGTTGCCAATACAGCATATTTGAGAAGAGATAATTGACCATGAGTATTCTTCCACAGGAACCCACAAATAGCATGGAGAGGGAATGGATCCTACATAGATATGTAAATCATAAAAACTCAAAAATAGCAAGGAACCTTTTCAATTTTGAAACAGATACTGAATAAACAGTGCGTGCGGTTTAGCATGTTAACAATATATACCTGGCAAGCATGTCTATATACAGACATGAAGAAGGAAAAAGCCTCCTCGTTAGGAATGTAAAATCCCTCATGATCCATATTTTCCATCACTTTTATCCAATCGGTGCCAGGAGCCTGTATTCAGCACACAAGCATGACAATGAATTGCACTTTTTTTCCAAAAGAAAAATATAACAGAACTGAACTTACAAGTTGCTTGATTGTTTTTATAAGGATGTCAATATCCCAAGAACTCAACAGCGGGAGATCAGCAGAGATGCAGCAACCAAGAGCTATACCAAAATTGGAAAATGTGCTTTGGTTGTCTTCAAGGCCAACATGGCTGCGAGCAATAGTTCCAAGTATCTTCGAGATAGCACTCTCAGTCAGTGGTAAAAAGTGAGACAATATCTCTTTGCAGTGTGAGGCATCAAATGTGCATCCGTAGCCCAATTCCTTCACAATATCACCAGCGCTAATCTCCTTCTCCATTTCAGCTAAAAGTGCATCGAATTCATTTTCCTTATATTCGTGAAACAGATCAATATTCCTATAAAAGCAAAGGCAAGACATTAAGATATCATAAACTTCAGAATAAACTACAAATGTAACCAAAACTACAGGTTATTGGCCTTTTGTTGGAGTAAGAAACTAGCATTTCTAAGAAAAGAATTAGAAGTGGCAAAATATCAGAACCTCAAGAAATTGGCCTCGCACATTTCATCTGAAAGCAGAGGGGTTAAAACAAATGGGAAAGCATCTTTTGGTTGAAATAAGGATAATATCTGCAAAAGGCTATCTACATGATTGGAAAGGCCCTCAGAGCGCTGGAGGAACATAACAATATTTTGAATTTGTTCTGCAGAATTCATAGAAACTGGATTTGCACACAGTTCCTCAATCCGAGCCATGCAAAATTTCTTTGCTGCCAACCAGAATAAAAAATTTAACAAAGACATGAGAAAATAGAAGCCCACAATAACTAATGAACAGGAAATCACTATATCAACAATCTAACAAGGAATTGTAAACAAAAACTCACCACCCATTCTGGTTTCAAGATTCTCTGAATCAGACAGTGCAAGACCAACACCAATTTTTTCAGACAGAGATAAATGTAACACATTAGACAAATTCTCTAGGAATTCTTCACTGATCTCCGTACTTCTCAGTGACTGACAAAGCACCGTGCTGAAATTTGGTTTGTCCAAAAGAAATTTGAAAATTGACACAAGAACTGGTTCCAGCTGCATGTTTTTCAAGTCGGCCCTGTGGGAATGCAGGTGTTCCAAGCAGGTTTTGAGCACCAGAACACTTCCCTCAACTCCATAATCAATAAACTGCCAATAAAAAAAAAATTAATGAAACGCATAAAATCTATGAGATCCAACAAACCTGCTAACTAAATAGACAATTAATTTAATAAAACAATTGATTCAAGGCCATGAGAGGCTTTCATTTTCATAGGTTCTCCATATTACATTATATGGAGTGCAACAAGTACATGACACAAAACAAAATACGGAACAGTGTTGAACCAGTATCATAGAGCCTTGCAGTTGCACTTGCTCACTTGAAAAAACATAATAGAAAGCAAACAGTTCATAAAGCATAGTTACCATTACACTGTGAACAGAAGAGAAAAGAAAAGGTTCATTGTGAGAATTTAAGAAGTTGATGTTCATAGACTGAGACCATATGATAAATTATTTTCCTATAAAAAAGCCATTCCTTCAATAGAATCCCATTCTCCATCCCCATGCTTCACTATTCCATTATATGTTCTTATACAGTTATATATTCTCCATTTAAGCTCAACTAAAACCAAAAAATTAATTCCTTTTTTTTTTTTTTTTTTTTACATTTTTCCATTTGCATCCAACAATGCAACACAAAAAATCTTTAAAAAAAAAAGGAAAAAATGAGAACAAATTGACCAGAAAATTTAAGAGCGAAAGATCATGATGTTTTTAACCTGGACTGATGCCATTCAAAATTAAATTAAATAAGAAATCAAAGAATCTGAGTGGCAAAAGAGAGTTACATGTTAGGGTTTCAATGAAGTGAAAATAGTTACCGAGAATGGGTTATCAGTGCAATATAGGCACGAAAGCAATCAGAATAGAAATGGAGGAGTTACCTGGCAGAGCTCTCGAAAAACAGAGTCGACGTTGGCTTCGTTCAAGCTCTGGAGCAAGAACCGAATCTGATTCGGAACAGTTGATGATAAATTAGGCATCGTAAGGAAAGAGACTGGGCGATTAGGTTTTCTTTCTAGAGAAAGTGTTTGTTTTCGATAAGCAAAAGACGATTTGAGATTTGGAGGTTGGGGTTTCGAAGATTGCGGGAAATCAGAAATTGTCGAGAGAAAGAGGTGAGACTTAAGCGTCCAAAGGCGTAACTCAAAGCAAGACAATGGCCTTCGTCTGGGTTACACGTCTGTTACCCGCGGGTCCTCAATGAGGGCTACATGTCGATTTTTCTTTTTGCCACGTCCTAGGTGGCCGTAGGTAGTGTTTGGGAAATGGGTGGAAAGTGAGAGGAAGGAAAATAAGGAGGGAAAATACTTTAAAATTTATAAGTCTTAATTTTTTTAATATTTTAATACAAAATTTAATGAGTTTTCCACCCATTTTCCTTTCAAAATGGGAAGAAAATGGATGGAAAATGTATTGAATTTTTTGCCAAAATATTAAAAAAATTAAAACTCACAAATTTTAAAGCATTTTCCCTCTTTATTTTTCTTCCTCTCACTTTCCACCCATTTCCCAAACAAAGCCTTAGGGTTTTTTTTTTCCCTGCTTTTTTTTTATTTTTAATTTTTTTCTATAGTATTTCAGTATTGGAGTATATTAATTAAAAAATATTATTTCCTTCCTTGTCAAAAAATAAAATAATTCATTTAAAAAAAAATAAGACTTTTTTTGTGTGAAAAAAAAAAGGACTTCTCTTTGTTATTTGAAATTTTTTTTTGCCAAATTCTTGTTTGAAAATTCAAATTTAACAAAAATTTAATTCAAATAAATTATATTTTATTAATTTTCATATTTAAAAAATATATATTATAAAATTTGAATTGTTTTTAATATAAAAATAATTTTAAATAAACAAAAATAGTATCATTTAATAAAAAAATAATTATAATTGTTTTTAAAATTTTAAAACAGTTATCGATAAATAAATTATAAGTAATTAAAAAATAAAACAAATTGAATTAACTACATAGAATATTTGTAGTTTTTATATAATAATTCAATTAAATTCTATTATGAATTAAATTTTTTAAAATAAGTTTTCCAAATGAAGTTTTTATCTCAAAATAAATGATTTTTGCAAAAAATCCTTTAATGAATAATGATTTTTGAAATATTTAGCCTTACAACATATTTATGAGTTTACAATCTCAATTACCAATTTCTTTAAAAATCCACAAAAGCTCGTTTTTCTATTGGACTTGAAGGAATAGTGAAACAAGAATGTAATGTTCTTCCTCCAGGCATAATTGCTGCATCTACTCCTAAAGTTACTATTGCAAGGGCTATCATTCCTCTAGTTCTTGTATCACTTATGTAAATATTAAATATATAATAGGTGAAGATGTATAACAATTTTTTATAAGTTTAGAAAAATAATTTACATAAATAATTATTACTTATAAATAATTGTTGTCCATTTTACTTATAAATAATTATCACTTATAAGTGAAGATATTTTTATTGATAATCACTTAATATCTAAATTTTAAATTTAAAAGTCTATTTTTTATTAAAGTAATTATTGTGTTTTGTGAAGGTTATTGTTATCAAAAAATATTTTTTTTTAGTTAACCACTTTTATATATAGTATAGATAGATAGATAGATAAATATAAATATAGATAGATATAAATAGATAGTGTAGATATAGATAGATAGATTAAAAATTATCTAAAAGTTTCTTTTTCTATTGTCTTACTTATATAAATACTGAAAATCATATTTATTTTTCTCTAAAAAATATTTATTTATTGTATTATAATAAATAAAAGATTATTTGTAAAAATAACTATTTTTTATATTTATAAATTTTCTAATTATGACATAAATAATATGTTTTTAATCTTTTTATAAAAATAAATTTAATACAATGCATTAAATTAGTTCTTGATATAATTTTACATCTACATAAATATATTTATTTATTGTGTTTTAAAATATTAAATATTTTTTAATTTAATTATAGTTTTCATTAATTTACACAAAATATAATCAAAAGCTAAATTAATACAATATTATAAATAAAAATTCATTAAAATTTTTGTATTAATAGTAATTAACATTTTATTTTATTTTTTTTTATTGCACATCTAAGAGTTTTGGTTTTTGAACAAAATAAAAATTATTCAGATGAAGACATGATTTGGTGTGTATAGCAATTGTTTTTTTCTTCCATAATTAGATTAATGATTTGTCACGTCCCAAATCCGAAAGCACGTGACCGGCACTAGGACACGGGAAATGCACGTAGCTACCAGTAGCCGTAGTAAGCCTAATCCAAAACACATAATAGAAAGTCCAAAACTGAAAGGACTATAAGCCCAAATGAGATAAGCAGATCCAAATAAAACACAATATAAATTAAAATCTTATTGGGCTAATAACTCATTTATTCCATATATCTCAAAAAGTAATAAATTACAAGAAGGTTTTGCTTAACAACAGATTACAGTTGAATATTAAATAATATACAAGTACAAAGTATAACATTGTGGAGTTCTAGAGTTATATTTATTATTATACATATATTATGTACATTTCTAAATACTCAACAATACAAACTACTGCCGAAGGAAATTGACAGTCTACTCAATTACAATTCCTTCACATGGTCATTTTCTGACCTGAAAACAACGAAAATGAACAGGAATGAACATTCGACTCAATAAATGATACCAGCTAATATATTAAACTAGTATCTTACAGATAGATTTTAATGTACATGTTATGCACCATGTCATAAAGACAGGCAAATCATATAATCAAACAGGGATGGGGTATGGTTCACAGTACTACACTAATACTCAATAATCAATATGGGGAGCCGATTCCCTACCCTGACTCTTTGAATCCAATAATCTGTCTCTTATATCCAAGGGGTCCGCCCGTCACTGGTCTGTACCATGTAGCCCTGACCAGACTGACAGCGACCCGGCCAGCATCCATCAGTCATAGCTCATCTTCTAAATCTCAACAGAATCATAATCATAGTCATAACAAATCCATAATCCTAGGTGGTACTGTATCCTTTCGACCTCCATCCATCAATCACAATATGATACAATACAGCATACAACATATTTAGTTATCATTCACAGTCAAATGTTACATGCTTACATATGCAGTAGTAGTGCATAGTATACATATATATACATATAGAAATTCAAATGTAAATGAGAACAGGATAATACATTAGTGAGTATCACTCACCTAACTGACGACGCTTCCAATTGGCTTCCCTCGGAAGTGCAGCCTTGGAACAAAGAAGACGCCAGATACCGACACCTCGCAACAATGGACATAATGAGGATAAGAATCACACTAAACCCAAAGACAAACTTGACAACTTAACAATTACTCTAAAAACTGCTAAACATAAAATAACTTATTTAACGACTGAAATACAAGAGTTTCGAGTTAACCTTCACAAATTCCAATCATACGGATGCTGAGAATCGCGCTAGAACATCGAAATGGAACTGCTGGTCTATCCCACGTGCCGCCGCCGCCACACCAGCAGGTTCACCTCGACTCCATAATCACTATAAAGATCACCACTCACCGTCACTCGCCCTTTAGCTGCCGGAAAACACCTCCAAAGGTTTGGATTGCGTTTTCTGATATCCTCCTCCGGTGATTCTCAGGGAGTAAGATAGGTATCAAAATGAAACTCTCATCCTTAGGAGTTGAACGGGACTGGCCATGCTCGATTTGGCAGCCGGAATCGGCCGGAAACTTGAATTGAAGTCTCGGTGGCCGGATTCCTTCTTCGGGCGATTGCTCCGCCGTCCGTTGGCCGATCGACGATCCACCACCTCCCTTAGGGTCACCGGACGGTGGGCTAGCCACTAGTGGTGGCGGTGCAGCCCACTGCAGGACGGATGATGGCGCAACCACCACGCTCTCTTCTTTCTCTCCGCTCCCGTCTCTACCTCCCTTCCTCTCTCTCCTGTTTCTTCTTCTTTCCTCTTCTCCCAGGTGGCCACCCTCTATTCCTCATTCTATTTTCTTTTCTTTTCTTTCTTTTTCTTTTTCCTCTCTTTTTTCTTAACACCAATATATATATATATATATATATATATATATATATATATATATATATATATATATATATATATATATATATATATATATATATATTTATTTATTTATTTATTTATTTATTTATATAAATATAATACTACACATATATATATACAAATTAATAAAAATAATAATAATTACAATAATAATATTAACAATAACACTAACAATACTAATAATAATCATAACAATAATAATAATAATAACAACAATATTAACTCATAGTTATATATAATAATAATAATCATAATAAAATGATAATATTAACAACAACAATACTAATAATAATAATAATAATTTACACATATACTCATATATATATATATCAATAATATTATTTACGATAATAATAGTAATTATAACGGAAATCCAAACTTTCGATAAAATATTATAATTAAACTTATAATATTAATTAATAACTTTATTAATACTCAAAAATACAATTTCTCCAAAATCCACATTAACAATTTCATAATAATATACATATATAATATTATAATAAAATTACCATTAATAATACATATTCAAATTATCTAAATATTTATAATTTAGTAAAATATAATTCAAATTCTTACTTTAATAAAAAAATAATAAAATAATACGTTTCCGTACAAAAATAGAATTTTATAAAATAAATAAAAATTCAGGGTGTTTTATGATTATTATTATTCAAATATATAATGTTTTAGGAAAAAATAAAAATTAATATGATAATTACATTGGTGTCCTAAAGGAATGACAGACCCTATTTTTAAATTTAGATATTTAAATTAATAAATTGAACATCATTTTTAAATAAATTGAACATCATTTACGTCAACAAAAGTTAATAATTTTGGGGGAAAAAAAAAGTTAACAATCGGGACGAGAAATTATTAGATAGATCAAATCTATTATATTATTTTTAATTAATCAAATAAAAATATAATACGTTAATTAATAATATGTATCATAGATAATATGGTATTATTAGTTAACGTGTTATCATTAATTGATGTATTCTATTTCTATTGAATTAGTTTACGAATCACGTGGCAAACTGTTTATATATTTCTGCAATCGGAGCTGTCCAAGTCGGATCATTAAAGGGTCGGGTCTAAAATCCAAATCAGGTGTTGGAGGTGAAAGTTTGATGAGAGCATTCATTTGATCAAACAGGCCAATCTGATCAAATGATGACCGCTTCAGAATCATCGTCATCGGAAGAAAAGCCAAGCCTATCACCAAACATCGATTTCCCATCTACGGTCAAATCCAAAACCCTAGAAGAAGTCACTCCATGGTTCGATTACGCAGTTCAACAAGCTCTTATTTACCAGAAGAACATCGAAGAGACACTGGACGGCGTTACTAATACCCTCAGATCTCGCTTCTCGGAAATTCGTTCCACTTCTTCCTCTCACTTTCATCAAACGATCGTAAGCTCATTGAAATATAGTTAGTTCAATGTACATATTAATGGCCAATAGAAATATTGATTAATTGGTTCGTGTAGGATTCTCTGCAAGATGTTAAGTCTGAGCTTGTTACTTATGAGGATATGCTATTTGGAAGGATTAAAGGTATTTTTTTCCTTCCCATTGTAATTGCAGTTCGTATTTGGCAATGGTTCAGTGACATTTCCATTTTGGCTTTTTTGTGCAGAGGGTGTTAAAATTGCAGCTTCACATCCACTGACTACAGGCGGGGTTGCGGTTGGCTTGGGATTTGTGCTACTGAAAAGTATGGTCTTCAAGTAATTTGTATTGTTTTATATTAGATTAGCACTTCTGTTACTGGCATCTCCAATGAATATTGTTTTAAAGTGTTGCTTCTTGTTGGTGAATGGCATATGTTTGCTGTATCTGATTAATGGAGCAGTGTCGATATCTCATGAAGTTTAAGAACATATATAAGCAGCTTCCCTCTCCATTCATAGTCTCTTACGCATTTATTTTACAGGGCCAAGACGCTTTCTGTACTACAATACCTTGCGCTTTTTTGTGAGTGAAGAGGTGAGTAGAAATACATTCGCCCTTTACTGTTATCTAGTTGACCACAACACCATATGTCTAGGACTCTAGCTAATAGTTGCTTTGCCAATTCAATTGTTCTGAGTTATGTTACATGGAGAAAAACATAGGGGTGTCCTTTACAAATGATCTAAATAGTTGTTTGTTCAGTAAATATATAGATTTTTTAAAATCCTAACTAATCATGGTTCCTAATATCTGCTTATTGATGTTCAAAGAATCACAAATAATTTCTTACATTTTGGTTTTGCAACAAAAGGCTGGAGAAAGGAAAAGGAGTAAAAAAGTCTGTTCAAACTAGTCTAACTAGATGAAAATGACCAATCATTTCCTAATGGAAATATCTGTAACAAGCTTTTAAATTGAACTCCTTAAGTTGCTAGCGTTCAAATACTTTGCCAGGGCACATATGTTAAATATGTAAATTTATGCGTAATGATTCTGCTATCTGTTGATCAATCCTGGATCCAACTGTGTAATCTAAATTGAAAATTTTCAAATTGAAAGTGAATCATATGGGAGGAAACGTCAGAATTTGTAATAGCTTTATGGTTTTGAGAGTCACAGTATGGGGCAGAAAATGGAGCTGCAGGAACCTTGCATGATGCATAGTTTTTTAATTTCATGATTGCCTAGAGCATTGTTGTATGCATTATTGCATAATTCTCAAGCCATGGATTAACTTATATTTTTGTAAAATTTTGAACTAACTTTGATGCTATTTCCGGCTTCAGTCCTTACTTTCCCAAGCAGATGCTAAAGTAAAGGAATTGCGGCAGTCAATTAGCCTCCTGAAGGCTGAAAGTGAGAAATTAGAGGTATCTTTTATCATTTTAGTTTATAGTTTAAAGTTGCTAAGATGATGTCCGAAATCCTTTCTTATTTTTTATCATGCTTGTTTCTGTGAAGGCAGAAAAATTATTTCCTCTTGGGGTTTCTGTTTTTCAAGAATATCTATGAGCCAAAATTCTTTCTAAGGTGTGATGTCAGCTGTGAACTTCCGCACTTATTTACATTTAAGAATAACAAATAGGAGAGAGTTATTTCTCTCGTTGAACTATAGCTTAGACAAAGCCTGGAAGATTTAAGTGACAGGGATGAGGAGGAGAAAAGGAAATGCAAAAGCAACCCCCTTTTTACAATCCTAAACGTCTTTTTTTTTTCCCTTTATTTCCACAATGATTTCATTTTGATAATGGGTAATTGTGCTGAAGTTTATATGTCGTAACCTTCCCAAACACTTATTTGCCAGAATAAAGGAAAAGAAGGCATTTCCACCTTGACAGAAAGCAAACCAACTCATACAAGCTTGAACATTAATCCTCCAGAAATGTTATAAAGCTTCATATAATTCAGCATTGTGCTGAACTTTTCTTAGTACATTAAGTTCTAAATCATGCATTGGCATTCTTCTCTCGCACTGAATTATCATTTCCAAGTTTCCAACCAATCCTTTTTGGCTGGTCTTCCACTGCCTTCTGTTTAGAGGAGATATCTTGAATATCTGGGCTTAATGCTGCATTCCCATGCAAGTCATGATATTTGGCTATTGTTTTTTCAGAAGAGGGCATCAACAGCTGAAGCGGAGTTTATTCGTGGAAAGACAAAACTAAGGTTTGTGACTTAGAGGATGGTTTCTACAACATTCACTTCCAGCTTGTTGATATTCCTGTTCAAACTGTTTTTCCTTGTTACAGACAAGCAGGGAAGCAGATTCAAGGTGTGATTCGCACAGTGTATAAGATTGAAAGGCAAGCAGCAGGTAGTGTAACTGCTAACACCACCGTTATGGTTCACATTGAACAGACTAAATTTATATGGATAAACACCATGCATATGTTTTCTCAAACTGTTTCTGTGTTGTATCAGGCTTGAAGGATGTCCTTCGGGAGCTGCCTAGCAGAGAAGCATCTAGATTCCGGTCACAGGCAAGTCTTTTTGGGCACTTGTATAGTCTTTTACTCTTTTTTTTCCCCAAGACATGATCGTCGGTAGGGTATATACAAATTGAGCCTGGAAAATTTAACCTTCCCTGCTGTGAAAAATTTATATAAGAACTTGCAGTCATGAAAAATTTAGGATTAACTTTTTGATATGAGCACCTTCCCACTTTTCCTGTATTGCTTCTGCAGCTTGAGACAGGAGAATGATAGATATATTTTATTTTATCTCATTAATCAATTGCTTTTATTCACTTGGACATGATTAAAGCAGTAGGCGACTGTCATTCTATGTTTATATTGTTGTGCATGGGGTAGCACTCACACACTTAGCATGTGTGTACACACATCTTCACCTGCTATTTCTCAAATGTTTTACAATTTTGCATACTTTTATTATGGCACATGCCGAACCACAAATGTGTGGATCATGTTGTGTTTGCACATTCGTAGCTACATATTTGCTTATGTGGGACAATTTGATTGGCAGGTTTCCAGCCTTGCTTCAGAGGCAAAGCAAGAAAAGAATGTCTTGACAAAGGAGGTTACAAAAATTAGTAACTATGGAATCTCAGTCTGAGAATGCTCTTTGCTCACACTCCATTGTTGCATGTGCGCTCCAGGTTTAAAACCACAAATTACATAACTAACTTGAAAGAGATGGCTTCTGTTCTTGGAGTTCAAATTTTCAGATTTTGTTGAATGATACATTTATTCATTGGCGGGGAAATGTCTATACAATTTACTGAATAAATACAGACATGAAAGACATCATTGCAGATGGATAACAAGAATAGGATTAGCCAGGGCCCCATTAGATGATACAATTTACTGGTTGTTGGGCTCTTCCATTATATTACTATCAGATCCTGATTTATTGCTTATCTGCTGAAAGTATCTGTGAATAAAACTGGTGTGCTGAACATTGCTTGTTATTTTTTTGGCACTGCCACATTATACTTTCCTGCTAAATGGTCGAACTTGACATCTAATTAGGTCGGAAAATCTTTTAAAGCAAGTTATCCTTTCAAATCTTGTTATTCTATAGCTATTTAGCAAGACGGAGATACTATCGAACAGTCTTCAAAATGATGATAAAAGTTACGAAAAACGTAGGGCCTGCACACTGTCCAACTGAATATTCACCGAGATCTTTAATAAATCTTTCCTGTGAGAATTCAAGAGGGAACCAGTGCAGAAGCTTGTAGGCGGTGAATGCAGGAGAAAAGAATTGTCATATGATGTGGATTTATGTGATTGCAGTAGGCCCATTATTATTTTGGGCGGGCAATGTGTTTTCTGTCTCGAGCCTACTTGAGCACTTTGTGGGCTACCTTTTGCTAAACATTGTGTTCAGAGTAATCGAAAACGCCGTTATCACCTCAAAGAAAATATGTATGTATAATTTTATTAATTATTTGCATATAATCTGGAAAAATTCGAACACTTATATATACAACATTTAACAATATATATATATATATATATATATATATATATATATATATATATATATGTTTTTCCGTAATTTATAAAACTGTAAGAAAATAAGAACATTATATTTTTTTTTTCATCATTTTGGCTGCGGAAATGTGAAAATAGAATTGGCAAAAGCAAAACTTCAAAACCCTACAGAAGGTCACGTGATGTGGTGATGATAATAAGGCATTGTAAAAAGTTGCTTAATGAATCACGCGAATGATTCAGATCAGGAATTGAAATGGGGCGAGCAGGCAGAGTAGCAAGTACATAATTGGCCCAAACACACCAGTATAGAATAAATATATAAGTTATATAAACAAAAAGGATCCGAAATCGCCCCATCCAGGTCCAGTCTGAAATTTTGCGACTGGACTGTGAGCTTTTTTTTTTTTCTCTCTCTTGCAAATGAAAATTGTCTACCTCAAATGTTCCATTTATTTCTTCACACCAAATACCACTGGCCAGGCCTCGTTCCTTGGTTTCCATGTGAAGAGAGAGAGAGAGAGAGAGAGAGAGTATTCGATTAGCCTCATCTGCCAGTGCGTCACGTGTAAGGTCCCTTTATCTTATCTCAGAAGCGTTAAACCATTATATCTCTCTTCTCTCTCACACGCACACATGTACATGCATTCAAATTTTTCTTCGACAAGTGTAATTAGGAAGAGAAACGGTAGTTGGAACGTTTAATCTAAACAGAATGAAAAATTTACTTAGCAGTAGTATTTTATGTTTTCCTCAGAAAATAAACAAAGAAACTAGTGGAAAACTAGAGCGTAATCTGTAATATCTGATTGACAACTGATCACAGCAGCATTAAGATTTCAACACGTCAGCAGACTTCAAAATCTTGATGGGGATGGCGATGGTGATGGTAGATACGTTGTTCGTCTTGTTGCTGTTGCTGCTGCCTCAACACCTCCTTTTGTCTCCGGAGCTCCAATACCTTACGGTGTGAGTTTGAGTGCTGAGTTAGCACAAAAGTCGGGCTGGCCGCCGGTCTGTATTCTGGGACTAGCCGCCCCGATTTAAATCTTACACCGCAGGCGTTGCATAGCGTTTTGGGGCCCAGTGGACCCGTGCGCCACTGTGGAGTCTTCTCTGAAGCGCAATGGGTGCACCTCCGAACTCCTCCCTCAGTCGGTGACGAGGCTCTATTCATCTCTTTCTTCGATTTCGATTTCCAGCCGGTTGCAGGAGAAGCAGTTTCCGGAGAGGATGTCCAGGTGACAACGTTCGTTGTCGTGCCTCTTGAGCGTTTGCTGCGAGCTGCTTTGCCAGAAAATGAAGTGTCGGATCGGATGTTGATTGTACCGGCAAGTGAGTTCGCAGGGAAGTCGATGAACGAGTCGTCTACGAATTGTGATAGCCACTCCAGCTCAGCCACGTCATCACTCTACAAGACCAATAATAAAAATTTAAACAATTAATAATTAATTAAGTAGAAATATGGAGGAAAAAATCATAAAACTGATGCAGGAGATTAAAAAGCATACAGGAACAGAGAGAAAGTCGGTGGAGAGAGTGGGATTAAAAGGGGCGGAGGAGGAGGAGGGAGGACAGTGAATGGAAGGATATTCAGGAGGAGAAAGATGATGATCAGGGGTGGAGGAAGAGGTGGAAGTGGAGGAAGAGAAGAGTTCGTCGTTGGAGAAATCAAGGAGGTCGTCAATGCGGAAGTAATCTGGCGTAGAAATTCCATAAATGTCCATTTTTGTGCTTTTATTGGGGTGTCTTCTCTACTCTCTACTCTTACCTTATAAAAGAGAGATTAATTGGGTGGGAAAGAGGGGAGAGAGAGAGAGAGAGAGAGAGAGACAGAGGATTGCTTAATTGATGGCAGGTGCAGAGAGAGCGAGACTGAGACTGAAACTGAGAGCTCTCTCTCTTTCTCTCTCTGTTAGTCTACGGCCTCCAAAGAGAATAGGAAATGAATGTAGGCACTTTAAAGGTAGATGTTTGAGTTGTTGATGTCATGATGGACACATGGCTCCACATGCTTGGCCTCTGTACTAGTATGGGTGTTTTTGCATCTTTGCCCCCTTCTACCTCAGCATATGCATTTCTCAAAGCCAACTCGTCTAGTCCCCCACCCAACCCATTACCATAACACATATATGCGTTTATTTATATATAAGTTGGTCATTTGCTCACTCAAGTCAAATTATATATTTCAGTGGAAAAAACTACTAATATTAAAATCTCCATCTCAATATAATTTGGCAAAAAAAAAAAAAGAAATTTCAATATGTACCAGTAACACTCTTATCTTATATATACAAATTAATAAAAGACTCCTTATAATTTCATTTGATTTGAATAGAGTGATATTTAATAAAGAGAAATGCCAACAATAGTCGTTTTCCTCAATTGCTTAGTATATTAGTTAGAATTTGATTGACTTAGAGAATTAATTAAAAGCACAACTAAGTCCTTTAATAAAAGTTTAACAAAAATGGAATACTCTTTTCTTTCACATGCATGCATTAATTATTACAAGTCTCATATGCATTGGACCAATGACTGACTTGTTTTCATTAAATAGTTAACATCCTGAAAT
Organism: Reutealis trisperma; assembly: GCA_947687605.1. NCBI lineage: Eukaryota > Viridiplantae > Streptophyta > Magnoliopsida > Malpighiales > Euphorbiaceae > Reutealis > Reutealis trisperma. Next base: position 1,318,977 of record CANTUT010000033.1, on the reverse strand, counting down.
CGGGGAGGGATGATAATTATTGTCCTTATATACATACATAATTAATTTTTTTTTGTGATTGGGTTAGAAACAAAACGTAAAAGCTGAAAGCGATACAGATTTCTATTCTTGAGATTGGACCAATACAGAACAGGAGAATAAAGGATAGACCATTACTATTTGAACATCAAGGTGTACCTTTGTGTTTTCATAATTTCATTGACATCTTCGTATTACCATTATTATGGTAGTTGATGATGGAAACTATAAATACGACCATATTGGCCGAAATATGTAATTGTCATTACAATAGAATTAAAGCGCTTTTAATTTCCATGAAAAGACTTTTTTTTTTTTTAAAAGCATCTTCTTATAAAATAATATAATATGGGTCAAACTATGATGCTCAGAGATACCGAGATGATACTGTTGATACAATCAAAGAATATTTAAAAGACAGTGTTTCCTTTTTGTAAGTCATGGAGCCAAGTTATGAGCTGACTCGTGGCTGTTATTCCAGCAATGGATGACATTAATTGGTTCATAAGATATACATTTTTTTTAATAAGCACTGAAAAAAATGCTACTAGTTTTCTATGTATGGTTGGAAATGAGAAAACCCAATAAGCTCCAACATCAATTTTTTTTTTTAATCATAATTAACCAAAATCAAATCAATTTACTATTTTTTTTAATTGAGAGAGATTCAATGATCTGAATTTCTGAAATATGATTGTAGGTTATAGAATAATAAAGTAATCCACTTATTTTAATAACTCAATTCTTATTGAATTGATGAAAATTTATACTACAATGATATAAAGGGAATTCATACTTGTAAATCCATTATATTTAGGCTCTTAAAATAAACTAAAAATAAATAAATTTATTGGAATAAATTCGAAATTTATGAGCTATAGGATAGAGATAACTTTCTTTTAAAAATTATTATATTTTTGAAAACTTCACAATAATGATAGATAAAATTAAACTTGGAATCCATATCCCTCTCTCGCTTATATATATATATTAAACAAAAGCATGGATTGATCAACCATGCTCCAGCTTTAATATTATAAGCACGGTAACTTTTGCTTAAACTACTGATGGCTTTGGACATTTTCAAATGCAGAGGATTGACCTGGATAAGAATAAGCTATTTATTTTCACTCCTTTTCACGAGAAGCCCTCATTCATGCAAAATTCTGCTTTATCTACAATCACCGACCTTATTTGCTTCGCGCCTGCTACGGTATGTGTATTTATTATTTGACCAAACCATGGAGTAGAGACTAGAGAGAGTTATCAGGGAAAGTCATATATATATATATATATAGGTTTCATGTGTCGGCAAAAGAGATTAGTAGCACACCTGAATTGATTTATGAACTCTCTGTCATCGCTTTCATAATAATCATTAATTAGAGCTTATCAGTCTATACCTCTATTCATTTCTTCGTTAGTTTTAAGCCCCCATATGCATCCACATGCTATTGATAACAATATTCAGGGATTCTATATCAGATGATGTTGATAGTTATGTAACATGATAAATAATATTCCCCCTTATTATTATTATAACTTTATTATCAAGAATAAATTAATAAAAGAATCACAAATTCTTAATTTTTATATCAAAATAAATATGAATTATTATTTATGAACAAAGATAGTACTAAATAAAATTTAATACTATTTAATTATTTTTTAACTTTTTTTTTTTTGGTCCAAGTGAGATTTGAATTCTGATTTTAACCCCTATATAATAGAAAAATTCTTAGGTATATCGATTAATATAGCTCTTAGTTTCGTTTAATCAAATATATATAATTGAAGATGAGATTTCATAAAAAAAAAAAAATTTTGAACTTTATTGATGATATATCCTACATCCCGTGCATATTGAGTTGACCATTCTCTAAGACTAACAGTACAAAGTCCCTAGGAAAATAATGAGTGAATGTTACTTCCTCTAATTGGGAAGCATAAACAAATATAAGAAAAAAATTATTTTCCTCTTACATCCAAACACACAAAAAAAATAAAAAATAAATTTTTATTTCCTTTCTTTTTTTTTTCTCTCTCTTTTGAAAAAATTTTAGGTAAATTTACTTTACCATCTCACCTTAGACCATTTGATGGTAGATTAATTAAATAAAAACATGATATATCCTCTCCTTTAGTTTTTTCAAATAAAAAAGTAAAGTTTTTTTTATTATTATTATTTGTAGCCTTCATTTATTCAATATTTCACTTTTTTCCCCTGGCCCTTTTTCATTGTTAAATCTTTTTTCTTTTGGATTTTTTTTTTCAAAAAAAAATAAGGGGGGGCGCGGGGCGGCGAGGGGCCTTTTTTCAAATTCGTCTCAACATAACCGGTTGACTCACATTAGATTAAATATTTTACCAGTTGAGAGAAAAAAAAAAAAAAAAAAGGGACGCGTGGCGGCTGTGAAGGAAAGTAGGGACCAGACCTCGTAACTCTACCTTAACGGCAAACGCACAAAAAAGGAAAATAAAAAAACGAGAGGAAGAAACGGGCCGTGTTCCGTTACGTTCGCCCAAAATTCAATTCGAAAAATTTTTATTTATCCCTGACGCCACCACCACCCTCAGTCTTCATTACTATCTTACAGCTGGATCCAGCTGGAATTGTTTTTTTTTTTTTTGTTATTAATTTTTTATACTCAGTTGATTCTATAAAAATAAATTTACTTTAATTTTTACATAAATTAAAAAAAAATAATTTAATTAAATTAATAAATTTTATTATTTTTCTAATATATCTATTCATTAATATTAAATAACTCATGCTATTTTATCAAAACTAAATAATTTATGTTGATAAAAATATATATTAAATAAGAATATGTTAAAAAATTAATAAATTAATTATTTTATTTAAAAGAAGAGTGAACTATAATTTAGAAAAACTGAAAATAAATTATAATTTAAGATAAATAAAAAAATAAACTTATTATTATAAGACAAAAATATAAAAATAAAATTAAAAAATTCAGTAAAATTACCTATTTATATAAAATTTATCCATTTTTAAGTGTGTCAATTAATTACTTTTTTAATATATTTTAAAACTAATTTGACTTTTCGTCAAATAATTTAAATTTTTTTAAATTAAACATCAATTGATATTAATTATTTATTTGAAATCACATAAAAAATTATCTCAATGTTAAAAAATATGATTATTTTTTTTTGTAAATTGAATTCAGTGTAAATCTTTGATTTTTTTCATATAATCTAATAAAATTAATATTTAAATATTGTACATTATGATTCTTGAAAATATTAAAATTGAATAGGCATGTGAAATATATATATATATATATATATATATATATGCCAAATTACCCATTTATTTGGTTTGGATATTTAATGATGATGGTAATAAAAAGAAAAGGCAGTCGTAAGTAGCAGAGATCGGCGAGTGAAGCTGGCGGTGGAGCGCTTTTAAAAGTACCGATCGTACGTTTGCGTGTACCTTTTTCTTTAACTTTTTAATTTTATTAATAAAATATTAAATATAATAATAATAATAATAATATGTATTGATTTGACGTATTCTAATTTAGCAGGGATTTCTTGACTGTGAAATATAAATGTTGGATAATCTCTTGTCTCTTTGTTTCAGTGGCTAACTCGGTAATTTCAGATTCGTAAATGGAAACACAATCTCGTCTCTTTTCATTCTTTTGAAAATATTAATTCTCACTGAATTAATAAAAACTCATAGAAATTAAAAAAAAAATTTAAAATTTTTCACTTTTTATTTCTCATAATCTTAAAAGAATTAAAAAAAAATTATTTATTCTTTGTCCCTTTGTATATGTTTTTATGTATATATATTTCAAAAAAAAAAGAAATAAAAAAATTAAATAAATCATATTAGATTTATTACATTAAAATTAAGTTTCTGTATAAATTTTATTGTCTAATGGGGTTCCATTATAAAAGGGTTCTTATAAAGCATAATATTATATATGAGTAAATAAACTATTTGAAAATAAATCAAGATTATGGGGAATGGCATGAGATAAATGCAAAACTAATATTTTTATGTATGTGTAGATAAGGGATTATGGGAGGAGGCTTCCTTTTTTTTTTTTTTTTAATCTAAAGAATTCCTTTTAAAGATTCACATCAAAATAATATGAGTTGATGAAAGTTACTTCGAAAATTTATATATTGTTACAAAATGGGCAAATCTTTATATTGTTACTCTTCATTTAAAATAATAATATTTAATAAATTTTCTTGAACTTTGCGATAGAGTTTAGTTTTCAGAATGCTGCAAAATATATATATAAAAAAAAAGATTACGTCAGAGGGATTTTGGGTAAATAGTATATTAAATAATGAATAGTTTGATTATATCTTTTCTTCTTTTTTTTTTTAACAGTTTTTAAGGATATTGAAAATGTAATACATATCCTTTAAGATCATTGTCGTTTGACGATTTAGTCTCAATTGAAGGGAGAGATCATGATTTGAGATACTCTTTGGATCAAATCATAATGATATAGAATTAGATCACATAGTTTACATCAAGTCTATAAGGTTCGACTATATAAATCCATATATTTTCAAATATAAGATCGTATCATATTTATTGGCTTGATTTAAACCTTGAATCAAGAGATTATGTTTGAGTAAAATCATCACTTGGAGCCAAATCAAGGCTCTTTCATCATGGCCTCTTCTCCAGTGCATGAATGAATCATATGCTCTGCATTACTTGGCCCAACTTAGCCATATACTATGTTAGAATTGTTTTTCATGGCTAACTTAATGGCTTATTATAGTGTAAATAATGTGAATTGAAAACTCTATTTATTTGAGCTAATTTTTGAAAATGAGTTCCATCCAAGCATATTTGACATAGTATCATAGTCTCAATCAGGTCCCTGTTATACATTATACCCTCTTGTGTCCGCCATGCGAATCTCCCATTCTTAAGTTCTAAATTTCACACGTGTTTTTTAACACGGATTTAGTATTCAATTATATCACATACTAGTCAGGCCTAATATGTGTTAAAGGGTAGTGTTAGAATTGTCTCACATTACTAACTTAATAACTTATTATAGTGTATATAACGTAAATTGAGTATTCTATTCATTTGAGCTAGCTTTTAGAAATAAGTTATACCCAAACTCATTTGACATTTCAAGTTGTGATTTTTGAGACATACATTGAACCAAACCTTGTCCATATACAAACCAAAATTACTTGCATGTAACGAACCAAAAACTACTCGTACCACAAACTAGAAAGTTTGATTCAAATCATGGATCTCTCTCTCTCCAATCTGAATCAAATAGTCCAATGACAATAATTTTAAGGGACACTTATCACCTTCTCAAGATCTTTAAGAATAGTGATATCATCAAATATTTAATGACAATATAAGTTTTATAAAAAAAAAGAAAAAAATATAATTCAACTATTCATTATTCAATATATTATTACTTTATTAAAATGAAAACTGGGTTGAGCATCAAAGGATTTTTCATTCAAAACCCTTTGATATAACTTTTTTTCATTCTTCTGTTTCATAGTATTTAAAGACTAAAATCTATCAAAAAGCTCAAGAAGATTGAATTATCAAGATGTTTTCTATGGTTATTTTATTTTTAAACAAAACAACTTACTTTATTTGCGAAAAAGAAATTATTTTTTATGAAAAATAATAATTTTATTTATATTTTCCATAAATTAAACTATTTTTTTGTAATTTTTTTAGTTACGAAAAAACTTTTAATTTTACGAAAATATGACTTATTTTTTGCAAAATAATAATTTTATGAAAAAGAAAAATAAATTTTTAATTACAAAAAAATGGCTCTCTAACAAAAAATCATAATCTTCTTATATCTTTTTTTGTAAATTAAAACTTTTTTTACAAAGTTTATAGATATATAAATTTAAAATATTATCTTAATCATTCTAGTATTTTTCATTTTTAATTAATGAAATATAATATCAGATTAATTTAATTATAATATTTTAAATATTTTAATTATATTTATTATTTGTAACTATCTTATTAGTCATAACAAATAAAATTTTGTATTTTTTTTTAAAATAAAATAATATAAAAAATTTGTTTATACTATATCTTTTATAAAATGATTGTGATTTTTTAAAAAGAGTAATATTTTTTGTAATTATAAAATTATTTTTTCACAAAATTATTGTTTTGTATAAAATAAATCACATAACAAAACAAATTATATTATTGTAAAATTAGAATTTTTTTGCAATTAAGTAAAATTACAAAAAAATAGTTTAATTTACCAAAAAATATAAATAAAATTTTAATTTTTCGTAAAAAAAAATATTTTTTCGCAACAAAATAGACTACTTTATTTTAAAATAAAGTAACCCAAAAAATTTCCAATTATCAATAATAATAAATAATTATTGTTACTTCTTTTAATTAATCTTAGTTATCAAAATTTTAACTTTTCATCTCCCATAGCCCCAGAAGAAAAATTCGATTCATGGGTTATTAATTCAATGAAGACTTATTATTATTATTCTAACTCTTGTTTAAAAATATGGTGGGAAGCTGGCATATCAGAATGCAGAAAACGGTGGTTGGAGACTATACATATATTAATAATTTATTAGAGAATAAGATAAGATAATGCATGCAATACGTAAACAAGGGTTTGGCATTGGTGGAAGATACCTTGAATCACGTGACTTTACGAGGTGAGATGATCCCAATACGAAGGCAATGCACGTGAACCATCATGTGCTCCCTTAATCATCTTTATCTTTCATTATAAAAATGTAGTTTAAACTCCCAGCATGATACACAAATAAAAACAAAATATTGCAAAGTCTCCTATTGGATTAAAATTTTGTTTTGTCTAATTCAGTGATTAGTTTAATCGATAAATAGGGTTTTTATTTGCTTATTTGGTAAAGGAAATATTTTTATCATTCGATTACTTTGAGCCGATGTTCAATTTGCTTTGCAAAGTTGTCTATTTAGTTAACATCAAACCGATTTGGTTAGCATTGTTTGTTTTCTTCCCACCCCCACCACCGGGTTTTTTGTACAAAACACAAAGGAAAGAAGTCAAAAGGACAGCGGTGCTCAAACAAGCTTTGATTGGATGGCTAAATCATCTCTTTGTAGCAAATTTGGTATTTTAATAAAAGGAGGTTTGAATTTCATCATGTCTTATAGGAGGGTTCCTCTATTTGGTTACAGACCTCTGATGTTACAGTTGTATTTGCAAATTAGTTTCCTTTATTTCCACTGTATCTAATCTATAAAAAATTAGACCGCACTGTCCTTATTAATTATGAAAGCATGTGGATCGATTTAGGAAAACTGAACATAAAAGACAAAATTGTCATTGTTTATCAGAAGTCAGCTAGCTATTAATTAAGACACAGATAATACTATAATGGTACTAAAAGGACTTAGAATTCACATGGCCTACTTTACGAGAAATTACCCTAAAAGTATAAATAATTATGATTGATTTTGCAAATAACTTATCTATTTTTTATTTGATTTTAATAATATAAAAATAATAATACCTAACTCTCGTTTATTTGAAAGAAGTAAATATATCAATAATATTTATCTCAATTAAGAAAATCTAATTTTCTTAGTTTTTCTCTTAAAAAATACATTTTCCTTTAAATTTAGAAAGTAAATATTTTATTTTCTAAAATTTTTTTCAATAATAATTACTAAATAAATCAAAATTTTATATTCTCAAAAAAATTCTACTATCTTAATTTATTTACCATATATTAAACACTTCTTTGTTTAGACTTTCAAGTTTCGGCTCCTCACTTTCCCATATCAAAAAATATGTTAAAAAGAATTTTATTTCATGCCCACTTCAACGTAATAGTCGTCCAAGGTAACAATTTCAATACATTTACATTATAAACAAATTCACTTATTACAAATGGCGTCCAAGATATCCATTAATTTTCTTTTAAAAAAATTGGGTGATTCTTCATTTAAATTGTGTTAGATTATAATGAATCATTGCAAAACCATCCAATCAAGTTAGCTATATAAAAAATAATAGTATAGTACATCATTAAAGTGAATTCAACAGACCTGTTGTGCCTCGCCAATTTTAAATAAAAAACGCCACCCCAGGAAGAGGACTCCCTTATTCCCTTCCGAGAATCTAACAAGATCAAGTTTTATTACCGGGCATTCTCAGGCTTTAGAATTTGAAGCTAACGAGTACAAAGGAGAACACGTGACTCCGTACATTAATTAGCAAGGCTATGCACATGAACCCATATGAAGGATCATACGCCGCTTGACATTTTTCTTCTTTTTTTTTTTTTTTTCCTTCAAAAATTGAGTGTCCTGCGAAAAAAAAAAGAATTCTAAAGGAATAGGCACGTACACCAGACTCGATTTCTCTTAAGAAATATCAAACAGATACAAAATATTGAATTGATGAATCAGTAGCCCAATGGAAACACGATTATATAAAGCGCCAGCATCCCTCTCCACATTCAGACCCTATGCTCTGCAATGCCATTAACGAGTGGTAACCTAAATTAAAGTTTAGTAACTGTTTGCTTATTTTGAACCAATGAATCCATTTTTATCAATCAACAAGACCCCTATGCAGTCTGCTGCTCAAGTATCATGCTAACATTGGATAAAAATAACAATAATTACGACCAAATTGAAACTTGCATAAAAGAACCCAAACCCCGCCGCGCACTCTGTGCAGTATTCCAAATGATAAATTCACGAGCCAATTGCTAGTTCGACTTTGGTAAGGTACAAATTGACCATAGCTTTACTAGGTACAAATGGAGCATCAAATAACCTTTCAGAGGAGTTAGTTACTGTGTCTGCTATAAAAGGCGGCTCTAGTATACGTACAACGTTAATTCAAGGGGGCAAGAAAAAACCAACCCAAACCAAACTCTTCAACACCATCAGCACTCAAAACCACATAACTGTCTCCTCCACTTGCCCCTGATGAAACATAGAAAAAAAAAATACAATAAATGACCCCCAGCATCTTCAACACTATTCCTCATCATTTTGACTTTCATCTTTAACAAGTTTGATCATGTCATCAATTCGAAGAATTGTTATGGCAGCTTCGGTGGCAAACTAGCAAACAAGAGAAATTAATTAGCATTTAGATATTCCGTGGAATGAATTCTGTGAAACACTGTTTTCACACTGCCATTACCTGAATTATCTTCACTTTGCTCATTGCAGGCTCAATGACTCCAGCTTCCAAGTTGTTACGAACGGTACCCTTTGAAAGGTCTAATCCCATGCTGCAACATTTTCAGTGCAAGACAAATATCAGCAGCTATTACAAACGCAATAGGATACTTTGATTAAAGAGACCCTTACAAACGCAATAATCCACGCATGTGAACCAAATCCAAGCAGTAACATGCTACTTTTACTAAAATCACTACCGTGGCCAACTGTTTTACAATTTACTTAAGTTGGTATGTTTGGTAAATGAGTGGAAAATAAGGAAGGAAGAAAAATGCCTTGAAATTGTGAATCTTAATTTTTTTAACATTTTAGCACAAATTCCAAGCCATTTTCCACCCATTTTCCGTTAATTTTGGGAGGAAAATGAGTGGAAAATGCCTTAATTTATGTGCCAAAATATTAAAAAAATTAAAATTCACAAATTTCAAGACATTTTTCTCCCTTATTTTCTTTCCTTTCATTTTCCATTCATTTCCCAAACACTACCTTATGGAGGAGGCGGCAAGGTGGGAATGATAGGATAGATCAAAGTGCCAATTTGATCAAGAATGCTGCCATACAAGAGGTTCTTTGAAAGAAAAGAAATAGTAGGAAAAAAAAAAAAAGATATAATGTCCTTAACAAAAACCATAATACCTGGACAAGTGTTTCTTCTCAGCCTTTGTTTGCGCAGTGTGATGGTAAGCCCGTAGTTTTGCTACTAACTCGGTGGCATCCTTAGCAGCATTAACAGCAAGTACCTGCACCAGATGGATGTCATATTATTTGCTGCTAAATCGGTGGCATCCCCTTCATATTGAGAGGGGATGGGTGAATGGAAAATTCTCAAAATGTTGGGCACCCATATTCTATACTAAACCTTCGGTATGATCAGTAAAGATTCAGCAAACTCTGCAATTGCCAACTGCTCTCGTGATCCTAGAGTTGTAGCAAGATACTCCAAATACACAGATAAGGCAGCCTCAACTGCACCTCCACCTGCTACTACCTGTAACACACACAAATGACTACTGAACAGAACTTTGACAATCAACACCTAACATTTAAATACTCAAATAAATCAATAGAAACTTTGATTATTTCTGTAAATGATAGATATATTCTCATCTATCCCACATAAAACAAAATGCCATAGGACCCAAATCAATTTTTAAAATTTTAATTTTTCAGATTCTGCATTTAAGCCCCCTACAATCATGCTCCAAGCATATCTGGGCCATTTAGGAGTAGAATGGTCATGGGTTGGGCAAGGATCCATCACTCTGTGTCCCGGCAAGTGAAAATTGTTAACGTGGTGGTTGTATGCACTCTGATTCGACTCTTCTAGGACCCGAACAAGCAATCCCTGCAACAGGATGGAGACCCACCAAGTCTGTTGACACATCTGACAGCAAAATTTTCTACTGCTTCAATATGTTACATCTCTCTCTCTTTTCTCTCTATTTTAGATAAATTCCATTCAATGCTTTTAAAGGTGCTACCAAATCACCATGTAATGGCATCTTCAGTCAAACAAACAGTCATGTAAATAGTAATGACCTTCCCTTGCTATTTTACCTCTATTTCTATATCATTTATGCATACAACTGAACTAAACCTAAATCCAAAACCAGTTAGGTTGCTATCAGGATCCATTTCCTCCATTCCACTAGATTTAGAGCTGTCTTCAGAAAATTTAGTGCCAATAAATCACTCACTATTACCCACCATGTAGCCTTAGGTTTGTCCCTCATTTCATTACTTTCTATTACTTCAATGAGATCAACCTTCCATACTAGTGCATTTGTTGGTCTATGATGCATGTATCCAGACTATCTCAATCTCCTTTTTCCTCAATAAGTGTCACTTACACCACAGAATTCGTATCAACCTATTGTATGTATACCCCAACCCACCCAATTGACAATCTACACCATTCTAATATGTTTATAACATCAGCAAAGCTTCCTAACTTTGCTGAATTAATGGAAAAGAAATAAAATCTTGCCCCAAATTTATTGTCGCAAGATTTCATGATCAAAATCAAAACCAAGAAAAAGCATAATACTCATTTTGGATTATATTCAATACACACCAACAAAATGTCAACATAGTCATGTAGAAAAATGGCATACAGCTCCAGGTAAGGCAGCATTACCCATTTCAATTTAATTTTATAAACACATAAAGCAAAGCAAGCAATTGTCAGGTATCAAGTTTACCATGTTTGATTCAAGGGTCCTTTTCACAATAGATAAAGCATCATGCAGAGCTCTCTCCATCTCATCCAGCATGAAGTCATTTGCACCTCTAAGAATTAAGGAGACCTAAGTTAACCCAAAAAAAAAAAAAAAAATCAATCAGATGCAATCATGAATACCATTCACAATGCAAAACCATCATGTACTAATTAAGAAAGTAAGAATACGGTGATTTAATCTTCATTTTCTTGACCCCTTTCAAAATTTAGCATGTCTAAGTGTGCCAAAAGCTAGTGGAAGACTGCTGTGGTTAAAGAATACATCACACTTTTTTTATGCATAGAGTTCCATAGATTTAACATTTAGGTGTAGCATCAACATTGTTAAAATGCATGAAACATAGAGAAGGCAAATCACAAACCGCGCTTGTAGATTTTGTCCCCTTTATCATAATCACATCATCATCAGCAATGCGCTCTTCCACAACTTCATCAGCATATCCAAGAAATGATGGATCAAATGTTTCCTCCCCTTCCATATCAGCAAAAGTTGAAACCTAAAGACACACCAGAGAGAGTATAAAATTATCAAGATAACATGGGTCCTAGTAGGAATGTCAATGGATAGAGTATGGGTAGAGTAGTATAACACCCTTACCCATACCCAAAGAGTACATATCTACTCATACTCGTACCCATATCCATTTGGATAATAAATTTCAAACCCGTTCTCATGCCCATAGAGTTTCCCATTACCTGAATATATACCTAAATTTAGAATATTTTATTTAAAAAATAAAATGAATTTGTATAATAAAAAATATAGTGATTTAGGATAATTGATTACTTGATATTTAGGATATTTGATTTGATTATTTGATATGAAGTTATAAATACTAAAATTTCAATGAGTATAGTGTTCTAATGAGTTATTGAATTTAATGAGATAATATTAAGATGTGTATCTAAACAATGATTTTATATAAGAATAAGTAAAAATAAAATGAAGTGAATTAATATTAATAAAGAAAAAAAATAATTGTCACAAACAATATTAACTTTAAATATAATAAGCATGAAATATTGAAATAATAGATTCATCTCAAATACACGAAAATGACTCTTTACTTTGCTATTTTTACATTCAAAATTATAAGCAAAAAAAAAAAAAACCATAAAACAATAAATAGAGATCCAAAAAAGGGAGAACTAAGGAAAGAGGATGAGCAGAATGACAAAATAATAAAATAAGAGAAATTTAGGCTTAGATTTAACATTATATATCAAGGATACAAAATGACTTTTTTATCTTCAATAAAATGATAGGGTATAATAAATTATTTAACTAAACTAAATGACATTCTGGTAATCTAAATTAAATTATTAAAAATCTATTGTTAAAACGACATAGTTTTAATAACTGGAATGCAAATTATTTAAGGACATTTAGGTCAATTTGAACATATTTTTATGTTTAAGAAAATATATGAATTATTTTATATACTAAACTACTAAAAACTTTATATAAAATAACAAAATATATAAAATTTTATATAAAATATATAATCTAGATAGTTCGGATAGAGTATGATACGGATATAGATAGGGTATTACACTATCTATACCCTACCCAAACCCAATGCTACTTTTTCGGGTATGGGTTTACCCATACCCATTACCCAGTCAACTCGGATATTACCCACTTTGACCGGGTAGCATTCGGGTGGGTACTCATGGGTAGGATACAAATTGCCATCCCTAGGTCCTAGGAAGTATCAGGATGGATAACAAAATACAGCATATATAAAAAATGAGAGAGACACAATTCAAACAAAAGAGGAAGGGAAGAAAAAGGTTTAACATCCCCTTCCACAAAGAGATCCAAATTATTAACATGGGAATGCTGACAGCCTAGGACAATGAATAATGCATTAGGTAATCATCATGTGGAAAACAAGAATTCTTCAAGTGATTGGGTAAAATACACATCTACGTTGATGCTAGGGGGCAAGACAACTAAAAGATTACGATACTTGAATTTCACAAGGAGAATCCTGAATTAAACTGTAACTCAACAGGGCTGACCAATCCCTTGAAACATATAGCCAATATGTTTACATGATATTGATGATTACAATAATCACTGAAAGGATAGAAGAGTACCATGGTTGCACCAGTCGCCTTGGCAACATGGCGCATATCCTCTTTTCGAACACGTCTCACAGCAATAGCCCCAGCCTCCACAAAGTACTGAAATAACAACAATTGCACATGATAAATACAAGGCATTGATAGATTAAAATAATTAAAGCAGATAGCACAAGTAAAAAAAATTAAAATAGCTCATGCGGGAAACCCATCTTATTGCAATAGTATTGCAGAAAAAGTCATATGGTTTCAACAGTGGGAAATGCATGTTAGCTACTGCTAAAGCAAGATGGAAGCAACTGGAAAAATATGTTACAGATGCTTACCTTAAGAGCCATGTCATCAATTCCTTTTGTAGTTAAAACAACATTTGCTCCAACTTTCAAGAGTTTTTCTATGCGCTCCTTTGTCATGTCAGCTTCTCTGTGAAGGCACAGGTATCAGCCCATTAAAAATCAAATCACAAGCACAGCACAAAAGAAAATAACATGGAGTAGAGCCATAGGTTTGGTTTTTTGGACAGGAATAAGAAGCAAAACTGTAGCATGAGCTTGTGGAGCAATAGTGTCATCAACTGATTTGCTACAATTAAAGATGCAGTAAATTTACTAACAACAGAAACTGATTACCAAAGGGTCCAATTCACTCTAATTTAAACTAAATTTTGAAAGATGAAATTTGAAGTATATAAGCTGGTCACCTTTGACGAATTCTCTCGAGCTCCCTTGGATCAGTGACTAAGACTTGTATACCCAATTGCATCTTTGTCTTCTGAAGATTAAAGTCAAGACATGCAATTTTTGCAGCTGCAACTCTTGTTGGCATTCCTTGAGCAGCACGGCCAGTATTTAAAGCATAGCCATTCAACAGGTAACTATCCCTTGCACTTTTTCCATGAGCTTTCAAAATATTGATACTCTGGAAGATCAAACAAGTAGCTAGGTCATTAGAATTATCACTATTCAAGTCAGAGGGGCCATACCAAGTTTTTGAGATCTTATGGAGATAAAAAATCAATCTACTGGTTTTGAAAACCTTCCAAAACAGGAAGCTCAAAATACAGATCAGTAATCTGAAATAATGCCACCAATGACAGTTACATAATCAGGCACAAGAAAATTTCAAGTCCAAGACAGTGAACCCAATGAACCACTGACCTTGATTGGGTATTTGACTTCCCCTCGTGCGTTGGTCATCTTTACTGCTTGCACAGCATCTACAACCTATGAAGAAATTCAGTGCATAAGCATTTAAGTTCCTGTCTAAAAGCTCCAACATAAAGCATTATCAAAACTAAGAATGCCTACAGAAGATACATCATCCAAAAGCAAATAAACTTATCCACAAAAGCAATCTACAAAAATGACAAACTGAATCTTCTCATATATTTCCATCAAGAAAAAAAATCACAAATGGAAATAGTGATGCAGTACAGCAGGAAATAGAAACATATTGACAGTACTAATATCCAATGGGGCTAAAATATGCAGCAAATACATATTGACAGTACTAATATCCAATGGGGCTAAAATATGCAGCAAATTAGAGCAGCAAGTTTGATAATAGTGGCAGAATTGAGGGAAACATAGATATTAATAAAGTTCAACTCAGTGTGTTGGTTTCATAATGTCCAACTCAATCACATATCAGTTGTAACTAGAACATAGATCCTTGCACAGCAATAAACTCATATTTCATTGAGAAAAATAAGCATACCAGATTGGCAAAGAAATCACTGTCACCACCTATCAGCTTCGAGGAAATGCTTGTCTTGGCACAGTTTACAAGAGAATCTTTTCCAAGCTTTTCAACCTATATTAAAATAAGGACTTTAACATATTAGGCGATTCATTCATGTAGCTAATAAAAATGAGGCATGGAATCCATAACCAAAAGTGCACATATGAAAGAGAGAACACTGAGTGTTTCTGTGCCACAAACTTCCTTCATTTAGCAGGAATTTCAAACCACTCTTGGGAGAGAAAAAAAATACTAAGAGGATCACTGAAATTAAGCACAACAGAATGACTCCTGAATGTTAAAATATCAGTTATCTCACATAAAACTAATAAACTCATAACATAATATTACACAGAGATTATAATGGTACATGGTTTTACCTACGCTGCATAGATTTAGTAGCACAGGTTTAAAGGACTTATTATGCAGCAGCTTTCAAGGACACTGGACACATCAAGTCCATAATTATCAAAAAGTACTTTTTATTAGTAAATTGAATGAATTCTTACCTTCACTGCCAATTTTTCATCAACATATTTACATGCTTCCCTCATAGCAAGCTGTCCACAGACAAAAGCAATTGCAGGAGCTAAATTAGTGAGAGGAAGAAATCCAATGATAAGCCATGCTAGGGCCCTGGGTTGTACGCATATAAATGCACTTGACAGGTATTATAACATCAGGAAAATATGAATGAAAGAAAGAAACTCACTCTGTATCCACTAATTATTGATGTCGGGTGAATCTTATTCCTCACCAGATCATTTGCTCTCTGCAAAAATTATTCAATTATGGAGGTGATTCCCTTTAGGACATCAGGGGGCTTCAGACACCCATATGAGAAAGTAGTGAATTCCAAAAATAACCCAATGACCAAAGAAGCACGAGCAGCAATTACCTTGAGCAACTCTGCAGCAACAATAACTACTGAAGTTGTTCCATCACCTACTTCTCGGTCTTGAAGCTCTGCCAACTCAACGAGCACCTACAGAACTCAAAAATGAATTGAACAATCATGAGTAACAAAGCCAGGAATAAATAACTACATTTGGGCATAAAAATAACACAATGAAAATATATCCACCTTGGCAGCAGGGTGCTCCACTTCCAACATCTTAAGAATTGTGGCACCATCATTGGTAATTGTTACATCACCAATATCATCTACTAGCATCTGCAACGAGTAATCAATCAATGAAGGGTGTTACATAATCCATTTCCTTAAAAAGAAGTGGCAATGCCTCCATAAAATTGGAAAGAATTTTGTTGATCAAATAACTTTGCCACAAACTTCAATTTAAATTTTAAGAAAAATGTTAATCCAAACCAACGACAACTTTAGTGGATAATTAGGCATTTGTAAATGCAATTACCAGTTGAGACGTTAAGGTTTTGACAGCCAAAAATTGTAGATTACATGCTTTTTATGTGCCTTCTTAACACCTACTGTCAGCAAAATACTAAAAACTGAAAATCTACGCATCAGTTTTATTAGGTCTAAGCAGGCAAGCGATTGTCACTAGCTAGGTCAGCTTTCCCTTAGTGCATCTATGAGTTTTGGAGTAAATTATATCGACGATAATGATTAAGAAATCAAAAATTCATAGAGAAAAGGAATACCTTGTCGAGGCCAACAGGACCAAGTGAAGATTTGACAATGTTGGCTACAGCCTGACACGCCATCACTAACATACAATGTGAAAGCAAACAAAAGCAACAAATTACTTCAGTCTAAGTCTCTAAGCAACAAACTCTTTATACTAATTGAAGCTACTAATAAATATATATAATATATACACGCATAAGCATAGAAAGATAGATAGAGAACCATTTTGAGTGCGAACGTCCTGGCCTGATTGCCGTTCACCAAGAATGTCGGGAGTTTGAGCTGCGATTGCCATTTCTGGTTCGAGAGATGGAAAGAGGAAACCCTAGATCGGATCTGAGAGTGCTATAGAAGAAGGGGCTTTCGCTCACTGGAAGTTGAGAGGAGATGATGAAATGCTACCGCTTGAGTGGGAAAAAACAAAGACGTCTCTCGAATGTTCAAATAGAAAGGGCATGCAGATACTCCAGTAATGTGCTGTTTGTTCAGATTGCGGTTGGAGAGAAGGGTTTCGTGCCAGATGACGTCGTTTTACTCCCTTTGTATTAAACCCTAGGATACCATTAGAAAGTGGAAACTAGCACCGCTAAAATTACAGCGGGGAAATTTGCAAAAGCATATGAATATCAAGGTTTTTTTTTTTAAAGTATATTTAAATATGATAGACTTGCTCCTTTAAAAAAATTGGATATAGTTTGAAAAAAAAAAATAAAGGTAAAATAGAGAAATTTCATTACTCAAAAATATCATCTAACAAATATTAAACGAAGCTCAAAGAATAATAAAATTTATATGTATTTTTTTGAATATATGTTTAATTCTTTATTTTAAATTATATTTATTAATTATTATTAATAAAAAAAATTATTTAAAAAAAAAAAAGTAAGTGCATATTAAATGCGAAAGAAAGAATATTAATATCTATTAGAGTTGATGTAAATATAAACTCATTTGATAAATCTAATATATATATATATATATATATATATATATATATATATATATATATATATATATATATATAAATCAGGCTTAGAAAGTATTAAGATTTGACACGTGGTATATCTTCACCATGTGTTTACTTTTTATTGGTTCAAGTGGCAATAATAAATTAATTAATAATATTAACATTTACTAATAATTAGCTTTTATTATAATGAATTAATATTAAAACTGAAATAAATATAATTATGGTCGTTATAAGTTGAGTTAATGTATGAAATATTAAATTATTATATTTAAAGCTATGAAAATTAAAAAAAAATGGCTTTACTAAAATCATATATATATATATATATATATATATATATATATATATATATAAAGCATGCTTAAAATATCTTAGAATTTGTCACGTGACATATGTTTGTCATATGTTTACATTATATTAGTCCACATAAAAATAATGAATCAATTAATAATACTAATATTTATTAATAATTAGCCTTTATTATAATAAATTAATATTAAAACTGAAATGAGTATAATTATGATCATTATAATTATGAAATATTAACTCAATATATTTAAGGCAATATATAAATTTTTTATTAACTTATTAATTATTATATAAGTATTTAAGTTATTAATTACTTAGAAACATTTAATTGTTTTAATATTATTTGTAACCTAAATGAAATTTTGTTAGTTATTATAATTTTAAGTTTGCATTTTGTTGGTCCACGTGGTGAGAATTAATCAATTAATGATACTAATATTTACTAATAATTAGCTTTTATTATGATAAATTAATATTCAAACTGAAATGAGTATAATTATGATCATTATAAATTAAATTAATACATGAAATATTAAATCAATATATTTAAGGCTACTCTTTTATAACCAATCAGTTTTTTTGAAAATTTTTGTGCAAACGATAGTGAATACTATATTTGCTTTATAAGGTTACAAGTGAGTAATAAGAGTTGGATATGGCAATATGTTTAATAATTTGTTATGATATTATCATTATTTCTTCGTATTTGCCTTTGACTTTATATGTGATAAGAAGTTTGAATATTTTTTTGCAAACTTAATTAACAATTATTTGAGATAATTATTTTATAGTTTATTTGTGTACAAATTTGATGAAAAAAAATGATATGTTTATGGTACGTATATCAACATATAAAATATCAATTAGTCAATTATCAAATTATTCATGATTTTACTTATTTCAATTAGCATACATTTTTCAGTTTATTTTAGTAATTCAAATTGAGTATCTAAAATGAATCAATCATGTATATTTTGGATAGAAATATCTTATTTTCTTTAATAATATAAAATTCGATAGTCAGTATTTTAGTTATTAGCAGTAGCAAGATACAATGATAGTGAATGAAAAATTGCATAAAAAAACTATCATATCAATTTCTCTCATTGTCATTCTTTTATATATATATATATATATAATACAAATTCATATAAACTTTAATTTGATGGTTTTGTAATATTTTTTATGATCACTTAAAATCAATATATTATCATAATTTAAATTATTTTAATTAAGAAAATACAACATGAAATTAATTTTTTTTATAAGAATATCAAAATAATATAAAATAAATTATTATTTTATTCTAAATTATAAAGAAATTGAGAATATAACAAGTACAAATTATATAAAATAACAAGTAAAAATTATATAAAAGTTTAAAATTATTATTAGTAACATATAAAGTACAGTGCTCTTTAATTACTATTTTTTATAAATATTATTTATAATATCACTATTATTTTTTCTATACATTATAATTAAATAATTAAAAATATAAATTTATTTTAGAAAATTAAAAAATAAATAAGTTATAAAGTTTCGTGCAACGCACGGGTATTAACCTAGTATATATATAAAGTAAATTTAAAATTTGTTAGTTTTACCCGCATGGCATGTATTTGCCATGTGTATATATTTTATTTGTCCTATATAAAATAATCCTTAAAAACAATTAATATTATTTAATGGAATTTGTAACTTAAATCATTATGACAATATATATTATAAATATAATTATGATATATAACCTAAATAAAATTGAAAATTTTTAATTTATCATAATTTAAAAGAATATGTTACATAAATTATCAATTTAAAACATATATTTATGATTATATAAAATTATAACTCATAAATAATTTTAATGATCATTATGATTACTAAATATATTAAAAACATATATAATTATGAGTTGTAACCTATAAAATTTTAATTTTGATTTTTCAATTAATATAACTATTATTAATTAATTAGATTTGTAACCTAAATTATATATATATATATATATATATATATATATATATATATATATATATATATATATATATATATATATATGATTTTACCTATAAAATATTAAACTTAATAATAAAAAAATTAGTTTTTCTTTTGTTAGTTTTTAAATATTCTATCATAAATTTGTGTCCAATTATTTTTTATTGATTTTTCTTCAACATATATATATATATATATATATATATATATATATATATATATATATATATATATATATATATATATATATTATGATTTTATACTTTTACGAATGTTAAAATATTAATAATAAAATGTGTACTTATATTAAAAGAAAATTAAAATATTATTACAAAATGTATCATTAAAATTATAATTTTCAATTAAACATTTTGATGCTTAGTTATATTTATTTATTTTTATATTATGTAAATTTTCTTTTTAATACTTCTTAATTTTTTAAAATATATTAGTGAAATTGATAAAAAAAATTATACTATATAGTATAATATTATAATATTCATTTCATATTTCATTTTGTTTATTTTATATTTTAAATTAGAATATTATTTTCGTTTGGGTGAATTAATTAGAATTAAGTATACTATTTTTTTAACTTTACTAAATAAGACTATTGATTATTTTACTTATATTTTTAATTTTTTTAATTATGAAATTGAGATATTTAAAATTAATATTTATAATTAATTTAATAAAATAATATATTAAAAATATTAAATATCTATGTGCAAAGCACGGGCATTATCTTAATTTAGAGCAAATAGATAAACTTATTTGTCAGATGGTGTGTGGGAGAATAAACCTCCCTTGTTTTTGTTTCAATCTTTTTATTTTTTATTTTTAAATAAAAAATAGATATGTAATAAACAATATAAATACTTTACCACTTATAAAGGCAAATAGTAAAGTAAATTATAAATACCATAGTAAATTATGCATATATCAGATGGTGTGTGGGAGAATAATCCTCCCTTGTTTTTGTTTCAATCTTTTTTTAAAAATTTTTAAATAAAAAAATAGATATGTAATAAACAATATAAATACTTTACCACTTATAAAGGCAAATAGTAAAGTAAATTATAAATACCACAGTAAATTATGCATATATATATATAGAGAGAGAGAAAGAGCTACTTATATATAATCTGATTAATCTTTTTATTTATTTTAATAATGTAATAAGTGAAAAATCACACATTCAAATATTCAAAATCACAAAAATTATCACTGGTATAATGAAAAAATATGAATAGAAAATCTTATTCCTATCATGTAACTTGCAATATTATTTTGATAATGCCATTTAATATTTAAAATTAAAATTTTTAATATTTAACCGTTTTAAACTAATTTGTAATATATATTTTAAAAGTTTAAATTAAATAAAAAAAAAACTTAAAATGGTAAGTTAAGATTTTAACTTAAAATTTATATAAAATATAATAAATGATCACATTTTTAAATGATTTTACACTTTAAAAATTATATCACTTGTGTTACTCGATATTGAAAATTTAAAATTTAAATTTTTAGTATTTAATTTTTAATTTTATCATTCATCACTGTAGTTCAAGCCATGTAAAAAGAAAGTGGTCGTTGCATTGATAATAATGTAATATAATATCTCTTTCCTGCCCTTTCATTGTGAATTAGCTATTTATGTCTAGTCTTTAAGCCGACCTTGCTAGCTAGAGGTATGATTTCAAGGAGTTCAAGTTTGCCTCTAACTAGGAGCTTCCCTTTCAGTTTCACAAAAACCTATAGATCAAACTCTAATATCCTCACTATGCACAAGACTCATAAAGTCCAAATTGATGGCGAAACTAAAAAATATTGTCCATTAAATATCACCTTTGTTTACTCATCTGGGAGTTTGCTATGTCCTTATGGTTGTTCTAATGAAGAAAGGCACTTCATTGCCAGCTTAACTTCAATAACAATAGTTGAGTTTATCCCTTCTTAAAAGAAAAATGGATTCTTCAGCTAGAGTTTTTTCATTTCCTAAGCTTTGTGACAATATCACTAGTAGTAGCGGTTTTAGTAGTGAAATAATAAATGAAAGGGTTTACCTCAATAGATGAATCCAATTCATAAGACGATCTATTAACTCTATCGTAAAGTGTGCCCCAATGACTGTAATAAGACATTCCTTTCCCTTTAGAGTTAGGTTCCTCCACGGGGTTCAAATAATGCCTGATGGGCTGGAGTATAATTAGCTAATCTAATGTAGTAATAGGGTATTAAATAATGATTTTACGTATTATATTGGTATCGGAATTGATGTAACAAAATTAGATTAAATAGAACTGAATCGATCGTTGTTACCGTGAATTTTTAAAAATAATTAGTAAACTGATATAATTTAATAAGAAATGAAATGTAACATAAAAAATGTAATATATTAAATTAATTAACACTTAAATAAGCATAATTGTACATAGAAAAATTTAATTTATATAAATAATAACAATAAATTAAATTCAAATTACATAACTAATAATAATAAATCAATCTTATTTTATTAAGTCATGAGAAAAAAAATCACCTTATTCAAGATGAAAAATGTGATAAAAAAAATCATTCATATTTTAAGTAAATAAAGAAAAATAAAAAATAAAAAAACCATAATATTAATTAATCACCAACAAAAAAAATGTCGAAGAGAATATGAATTGTCATGTTTGCTATTAAACTCATTTAGAATTTATATAAAATCATTATTTAAATTTTTAAAAATAAATATATAAAGACAAAACATAGTCAAATTGTAAAATTCAATCAATAATTTACAGCAAAAAAATACAAAAAAATGAATTTTGTAAAAAATTATGAATAATGTTCTAATTATATTGAAATATAAATAATGTAAAAAATAATATCCCAATAAATTATATTAATAAAATAGAATAAATATAAAATAATATTTTTTAAACAATATATTTATAATTTACATTAATAAAATAAAAAATATAATAATAATATTTTTTTATTGATATGTCACGCTTATATCGCTAAATAGCAATTATATCAGTATATATCAGGTGATTCAGTACTAATTTAATACTAATTTTTATTATCAAATATCATAATAAATAAATAACATATCGTACTCTTTGAAATTTTTTACGAGTACGGCCGGTATGTTATCTTAAGGAACACCCTGTGCAGCAAGCCAAGACTATTGGATAGTCTCTCTTTTCTTGGGAGGGGCATTGGTCCGTTCCTAAAGTAAATTGGGCTTTGTATTCCAATCTGTCAAAAGAAATCAAGGCTGCAACATATGAAGCTGTTGGCCCAATATTATCGGTTGACTATAAGACACTAGCCCATGGGTTAGTGAGGTATCTTATTTTTTCACTTTTGGGACTTCGAGCGCGAACTTTACCAACGCGTGAAATCAGTCTCAGGAATCAGGCGCTGGAGCGGCACGTGCTCTCTACACCGCTGGGCATATGCGTCCGGAATTTAGAAACGACATATGATTTGTGTTTTTTTTCTGAGTCTGTGACTCAAACGACGACATGCTATTTAATCAACGATAATAAAAATTTCCAAAGCGCCATTTTTTCACTCATCACAAATATGCTTTTGGCTCCCAACCGCCATTTTATTATCCATATTTCCATCAAACTATTAAACTATAAAGACATGGGTACATCCTTTTTCCGGCCAATTTCCTTGAAACTACAGAATCCTCCCAAACGCAGCAGCGCTGCTTCCTTGTCCCTAAAATCATCTGCTTGTCCGCTCCAACCCAAACCCAATCGGCTAAACAACATCTCCTTAGCCTTGTCTCTGACCAAGAATGAGGTCTCAAAACCCAAAAAGACCCTGAAAAAAGAGCCTCAAGTATCCAAGCCATCGGCGCCATTGCTGAACTCGGTAAAGGCACTGTCACCACCGATAATTTGTTATCCGCCATATGACGGTTGCTCTGGACCACGGAAAAAGAGCAGCTCTTCATTATAGGAAAGGCGCCGTTGTTTGGTACTCAAGCTGGAGATGTTTTACAAGTAATAGATGTTGAGAAAATAACTCTCAATAATGTGATCACTTTCCCACCTGACGGGGTTTTCTTTGTCAGGTCAAACATTGAGATTGCTTAGTCTCAGAGAGTGAATTTTAGGTACTTCTTTGGTTAATTTCAAATCCTTAATTACTTCATTCTGATTTAGGTTTTGAAATTGTTTTTGCAAACGTCTATTTCTTCAGGTTTACGAGTGCGGTTCTAAGAGGCAAAAATTGGGAGATACCTTTGCCGCCATTTGGACAGGGTTGGTATGTGCTTCTATTTGGTAACTTCCATTTATATTATAGAAACAAAAAAAAAGTGTGTGATATGTTGAGTTTGGTGCTTTACTGCTTTTGATTAGGATCATAGTTCTTTTTTTTTTTTTTTTTTTTTTTTGCCAATAGAATAGGATCATAGGTTGCATTTATATATGCATATAGTCTGATTCAGTTATAGCTCCACGACATTCAGCTAAAAATTTTATCTAAAGCAATCGTAATCATGTTTATCCTAAGAACCTCCAAGTTAACTTCCCTGAATATATCATTTGCCATCTGATGAGGCTATATCTTGTACCTTTTGATTTTATGCAAATGGATAAGCATTTTAACTAGTCTTCTATGTTGTGCTTGTTCTATTCAATGTATAATTGAGAAATGGATTGTCTTGCAATTATTATTGTGCCCTTTTTATGATTATGACATTGCAGTCAATGTGCTTAAAAAATTTAATGGGTTCTTTAAGAACAAAAGTATCTTCCTTTTAACTGCAAAAGACTTGCCAGATCTGCACTTGTGTATGACATGTGATCTTCATGTAATTCTGATTTTGAAGGCCTTTGATTAATAAGTTGTTTTTCAAAATTGTGCTTATCGGTCAACTTTAAGTGATATGCAGTCCATTATGGTAACTTACTGCTCTTGTTGCTATATCTTTCTATCTCTAATCTGGTTTGTATTTTATAATTTTTTGCAATTTGATAAAAGGAAAAAAGGAAGGGATGGTTTATTTATTTATATTATGTTTTCTCATACCATACAGGTTTGAGTCTGTATACCTAGATGATGATATTCGAGTAGTGAAGGATATCATAGGAGATTATTTAGTTGTTGACCGTGCACCATATACATGGAAAGAATGAGGGGGCAAACAAGGTGCTCTGTTGCACTGTCTTCATGGTTGAAATGTACTGTGATTTCACTTATGATAAAACCAATTAATCAATTGTGTTTGGGTTTGTGGGTTTCCAACCCAACTCAACTGCATCAATTGAATCATAATGTTCATATGCCCTAACTCACCTACTCGTTACGACAATTGAGAATCCTTTACTTTGTTTGAGCTAATTGCAGTATGTTCCTCTTATGAGTCATAACAAGACAATACAATTTGTCCTATATTTAGCTTTTAGCTTTATAATGTTCAAGAAATATGAACATGCCTAATTTTCAATGAAAGAAAGGGAGTTGGTTCATTTGAATATGAAATTTATGTTAGAAGAGGCGTCCAATTAATGCCTTGCCTTAATAAAGTCATTATACTTCTAGTCTAGATGCTCAAATATTTTAATGCTTTTTTTACTCTAACCATGGCATTTGGTTATATCAGATCAGAAAATTATGTTCCACAGGTTTGCATAATTTTGACTTTTTTCTTGCTTTGCTTACTAGTACTATGCTTTTATAACTTGTGATCACTGCAGTTAAATTGCGCATGCTCATTTTTGTAATTTAGGTAGGAAGTCTTGGGAAAATGATAAAGTTGCTTCCGATTATCTAGATGTCATCGGTTCAAACTTCAAACCATGGAATAATCTTGTTTAAGTTTGATTTTTTCCAGAATCTGCATGTAGAAAATCTTGTGCAATGTGACATCTTCTTTTTACTAATTTTTTTTTTTTATAATTTTAGTGTTTTTAAGTTGGTCAATCAAGGATTTGGATTTATGTTCTCTAATGTTAGTGCTTCATATTTTTCTTTTTATAGTGCTTATTGAGCCATCAGAAACTACTCATTCTCATCCTTTAAACTTGCATGAGTGAACAATGGGTGTGATCAAAGAGGTTTCTATAGGAAGCAAGCGATATTGTCTTACAGCCAATTTACCTGATGGGGCATGCTTTCTAGAATTCATTTTGCCATTAGGTTTGTTCTTGAGGGGGTGAATTTACTTATTTCCTAACCCCCTTATTCCCACTCTTCGTGGTGTTCCTAACATCAGCAGTCTGATTATTGCTATGGTGTCAACTTGTTTCTGCTGTTCTTTCTGACCCCTGCCTTTCTTCTTGCTTTTATCTTCTGATAGGAAATGGTGCTAGAATTTATATTCAGTTGCCATGGTACGACTTCTGTTTCATGGCTTACAATGCTTTTTTTTTTTTCCATATTGCTGTGGCAATTTTTTTTTTTTTTTGGTGATTAACTTGAAAAGAAATTTAATGGAATCACGAGGGCATTTTAGTTTTAGATTTATCTGTGTTGATTCATATTCAAAAAGGTGAAGTACTGGTTCTCTCTCTTTTATTTTTCCTTGGGATCTTGTTTAGTCCATTCAAGAGCATCCAATGGGATATAAAGGAATTAATGGAGATTCAAATTTTTACAAGGAAAGCTCCTTAAATCTGCAACTCCCTGTGTGACTCAAGGACTTAAGGTTTTTTGTTACGAGTTGTTGTTGACTACCATTTTTATATTAGAGAAAATCACCAAAATGATTGCATCCTTCACTTGGATGATTTGATAATAACAGTTTGCTTTGGATTAAGGGAGATTAGTAATGTATTTAATCTGTATTTTTTTTCACATCTTTTGGAACATAATCTCCGACTTATAAGCAAGTGCATTTGCTTTTAGAAATCAATTTAGGGCAACTCTTCTGAATTTTTTTCTTTTATTTCCTTCTTCGCCCTTTTCCAACCATATGTTAACCTCAAATTGAACAAGTTATAGTATTTTAAATGTTATATTATGCCTTCTATAGAAAGACTTGTCAATCTCAAAAAATAAAGGTCAGATAAACATGTTTTTAGGTAAAAATTATTTAGGTTACTTGCCCATCGCTTGATACAATTGAATAATGTTCTAGTTATCAAGTTAGTCTTGGAGGTTCCAGTGAAAGTAAAGATCGCATTCCATCTGTCTTTGAACTTTGTAGAAGATCTCTATCTCTAGATTATTGGTTGCATATTTTTGTTTTGCCTTTTCAATATGTATGTATAGCAGCCTGATCCTTCTATTTTCAGGTTCATATTTGCGAGTTGTGAAGGATATTCGTGGAGATTATTTGATCGTTGCACGTGCTGCTGATGATTGGTTGGAGTGAATTGTGACAATTTCGTGTTTACCACTTGTATAAAGCTACTTTCAAATGCTTAAGGTTTACTTTATAGGTGCATACAATCATTCATGTGGCTTGGAATTTTTTGTGTGCCACGTTGTGATTCTTGTTCACAAAATTTTTTTCTTGTTATATATTTTCAGCGAATATTCTGCTTTTGTATATTCCATCCTCCTTCACTTGCTTTGTGGCATTTACTCGAACATTTGAAGAAAGAAAATGGAGCATGGATGAAACACATTAATTAAATGATATAAATAGGTTTTTTTTTTTTTTGGTCTTACAGGCCATTTTTGTAGAAAAAGATGGTAAAAAAATATTTTTTTATAAATTTTTAGATCATTTATATAAAAATCTTAATTTTCTTTGCTAATTATAATATGCTGTTTGTCTAATGAACAAGTCTGGTCACACGTACAACCGACGGTTTAGGCTACTTTAATGGGTCAAACTAGTGCACTGTGAATTATACGGAAAATCCAGATCGGACCCCAGACCCAAATCCGTTGAGCCCCCACCGAAGATTTGTGATCTACATGTAATGTGGATGCTTACAGCACTTCTATACGGAATAAAACCTCAAAAATTCTAGGACAAATAGTGCGAAGACAAGAAATTTGAATATATATATATAAGAAAAAGATAAAAAGAAATAATAGGTATTTTAAACTACATACCTTTTTTTAATTTTTTTTTCAAAAATATTTTGTCTTTTTAGATTTTAAAAATATTTTTTTATACTTATGATCTATTTTTGATATATTTATATATATCATTAATATATTTATCATATACTTTTGAAAGTAAAAATTATAAGGATTTCAAATGCATAAAATTTCACATTATAAAGAAATGGAATTAAGAAGAAACGTATAAATGAAAAAAACTCATAAATGTATTATTTTAAAATTTTGGATTAAAATATGGTGTTAAGTTTATGAGTATATTTCTTTCAGAATCTAAAATCTCTCAAGTCATACAGATTCTCGGTTCTAACGAAGATTTTTGAAATAAAAATTTTAATATAGTGTATTTAAAAAAAAAAAAAGTATATATAAAATATTTTAACTATTTGTGTAAAGAACCCTTATGTTGAAAAGAGAGATTTAGATGAGTCCAAGCGAGTGATGAGTTTTGTTTTGTGTGATTGAGATGAGTCCAAGCGAGTGGTGAGTAGAAGTGGACCTTAGTTTTGTGTGGGGTTTTATTGTTTCTTAACCTCATATTTGTTGGGCCCATTTAGTAATTCGGTGGTGGCACGTTGTAATATTTTGGACAGTGACTGATCCACCCTATAATTATTTTTGTGTTTCCTGTCAAGTTACGTTATGTCGGCGAGCTCTCATTCAGAGACACTCCGTTTTTTTTTTTTGTTCAAACTTATCTTCAACTTAATGTTTAAACTCTAAATTTGTAGAAATTAGAAATATATTCGAGATAACTAACTTTAAAAATATTTTTCTTTAATTAATATGAGATTTTTTATATTTTCATAAGTCTAATTAAATTAGGGTCATATTTTAAATTCAAGATTGATTATTACTATCACGTCATTGAAAAATTAAATATAGATTTGTAATATTAAAATTAGAAAATCTATTTATATATTAAAATCATTAAGTTTTTATCTTTAAGGATAAAACTTAGCTGTACTTAGTGTATATATCAATCAAATTGAATAAAAATATATGAAATAAAAAAAAAGTATTGATATTTTTTTTATTTTGAATAAAAACAAATAAAAAAATCATATTAATTAAAAAATCTCAGTATTTATTAGTTTGATGTATGAAATATGCTTGTATACTTGATAAAAGCAAAAATTTTCCTATCTTTAACCAATATGAAATTTTCATATCTTATTTATATTCTAATAAAATCTCATTATTTTTTAAACAATTTAACTATTGTTAAATTAAAAACTTATTGACAATTTTTTTTTCTTACTTTTCTTAACTATATACACAAATTTTTTCTTCATAAAGTAATCAGTGCACATGACATTACAATCTTTGATCAAGCTTGATCAATATATAAATGAATGGGCTGGATCTTCTCTTCCTAGGCCTGAGCTTAATACCTGCAAAGGAGAAGAAAAAGGATCAAGGAGAAGCCGGACCCTTTGCCTGGCTAGAACCCTCCGACGATTAAGTTAGTTCTCTTTTCAGAGTATTTTGGTGATAGAAAGGGGGTGAGAGAGTGCAGAGTTCCAACTACCTGTGTTTAGGCTTTCCTTTCCCTTTTGTATGCTTTATGAGTTAGGTACGTCGGACACCTTTCTTTTGAGAAAGGACGTCCCCTGTCATTCGACCATGCTGGTTGGTGAGAGTTAGTAGCAGGCGCATGTCCCCTGTCCCGTCCCTAGGGATGTCTGGTAAAGGGGGTGTCAGGGCATGGTGCAGATTGTCTAAGGACTAGTCCTCCTGCTGGATGACTGGATATGTCTTCAGAGGGCTTCGGCCATTACTTGTTCAGCAAGTCACTCGGCGGACGAAGAAGGAGAGTGGCAACTAGTCCGAAAGCCTTTGGACTTAGGTCGTTCGAGGGTCCGGCCAATGGGCCTTTTTTCCTTTTCTCATAGCCTCTGGAGGCCTCGTGATGGGCCTTGGCTACAGGAGGGTCCAAACCTCTATTGAGAGTCACTTTTATCCTTCATCAGGGGCCCCCCTGTTTTATTAAGGAGAGGGTGGAGGGTCGAGCCTTAGTAAAACAGCTTCGCGTCCTTGTATCCTTATCTTCTAGGGTCTTTTGATCGAAGAGAACTACCTCCGCTTTGGATGGCGAAGAGGTCCTTTCATTTCCTTGTCTATGGTGAGTAGCTCTTAGGAGAGGCTTTCGTTCCGCTGGGAGGCTTCATCCAATCTAGGCATTTACTTCATCTTTCTGAAGGGTAGCCTTCGTCTAACCGAAGGGATTGGAGGGGCTAGGAACCGTCTGCATTCTAGACAGCCTTCGTAGGATAGATGGAAGGTCACACAGTCATTCAATGCATGTACGACTGACAAGAGTAAGCATTGAATGCCAAAACGTGCATTGAATGCACGTCTCCTCGTTTTTCCCAGTCTTCCATGTGTCGCAGCAGACGATTAAGTTTTCCATGAATTTTGAATTTTGAACGTCCATTTAATGCCCCCACTTATTGCTGTGGCGGTTACCGAGGACGCTCTCAGTATATATACTCCTTTGCCTTCCCATTTTTGGAACTCTTGCTCATTTTCTCGAATCCCCTAATTTTCACAGTTTTCCCACATCTGTTCTTTGGTACTTGCTTCCATCTTCTTCTTTCATTCTAATGGCACCCAGAAAAGAGAACATTCCCCGAAGGGACTAAGTGAGCTCCTCCCACTACCAAAAGATACTGGAGGAGGAATGGGGGGAGATAGCCCCCATTGGAAAAACATTTGAGTTTTTGGCCTTCGGCCAGAACTTGGAAGGTAGCACCCAATTCATATTCCGCCGGGCAGAGGCTCACGAGAGGGTTTATTCCAGCGATCCCAAAGTTGCCCTGCCTAAAGAAAATCGGCATTACATTATTTCCTACCACCAGCTGGAAGCCGGTCTTCTTTTTCCCCTACGAAGTTCAAAGTTGAGTGCTTCAACTACTTCAGAGTGAATCCAATGATGCTGACCCCGAACTCCATAAGGGACATGCACGTCTTCGAGGTTCTGTGCTTCGCTCACGGCATTCGTCCTTTTGCTCGCCTGTTTCAATGCTTTTATAGGATTCAGAGTGCACAGAGTTCACCGAGGGTTTATATGACTTCTGCCAGGCCTCTCCGGAGCCTTTTCTTTGGGAAAGAGAATAAGGTGAAGGACTGGAGGGGTAAGTTCGGGTTGATAGAGGTCACTGACGGCCTCGGTGACAAATCCCCTGGATTTGGTTTCCCCAGCCATTTCCTGCATCCCACCGAAGGCCTAACTGAGTGGCCTGAGAGGCTATCCACTGAGGAGAAGGCAAACCTCAGGATTTTGGTCCATCAGGGTTTTACTTATAACTCTGAAAAGATGATGGCCTCCTTTTATGCAGAGGACGAGCATGGCCTTCCGACTCCTAAACTTTTGTTGAAAGATATAAGAGGTAACTCTGCTCCTCATTTGTTATAGGTTTAATTGATGGTGGAGTATTAATCTTATTGTTGCTGTGTTTACTGTTTCGATTGCAGTGGAGGCTAAGGATCCTGGACATTACCAGGATATAATGAAGGAGACAGAAGGGGTTTCTCCAAGACCCTTTAGCAAAGATGCTGAGCTTCCCATTCTCGACCTCAAGATGGGGAAGTTCTGTTTGCGCTCCTCCTCAGTCCTCTAGTCTTCGTCGGCGAAGCCTCGTAAGGATAAGCCGACGAAGCTTGTCTCCACCGGATCTAGTTCGGCTGTTGGATTAGAAAGGGCCCAGATGAGTGTGGCCAGTGCGAAGTCCATTCGAATAATTCGAAGGCGACTTGTTAAAGCCTCTGATCACTCTGTTCCTGTTGTGCAGAGAGATACTCCTCCGCTTTGAGCTGCACTAATTGTTGCAAGGCCTGCTCCTCAGAGGGGTATCTCAATCTCTGGGCTTTCTGAGGCTTCCATTCCTCCGCCTCTGCCTCCTCCAGTAGGTAATAAGGGGAAAGGAGCGTTCGCACCTCGTCCGCCCAAGCTAAAAGTAAAAGGGCCTCCAGTCCCCAATGTTCTTGATATGATTGCTCACTCTTCTCGGGGGGTGGAGCAACTGGCAGACTTGGAGAAGGTTCTGACAGACGTTCCTGATGCAGAATTTGAGGCCCGTCTGAAGAACCTGGTGGATGACTTGAGTGCCCCTAGGGCTAAAGCTGGGGCAGGTAACTTTTTTTCTCCCCCATCACCTTCATCATATAAAGACCCTCGTGTTATCCGAGGGACATATCTGAGATGGTCGAAGGAGGTCGTACCTGGGAGATCTCCTAGTACCGAGGAGGTCAAAGCCTGGGAGAATTATATTGAGGAGTAATGGATTTCATATCCTGACTTTGCGACCCTCAGGAGGCTTTATCCTTCCCCAGTTAATACTGCGGCCGAAGGGGAGGCCTTCGTTTCAAGAAACAGAGGCAACTTTTTGCCTTCTTATTATCATTTTCTTCTTCTTGTGCCTTTATTTGCTGATTTGAATGTGTGAATGTTTTTGCTCTTGTACCTTGCAATTTCTGTGGGCGAAGCGGCCCCTGTTCAGGAACCTTTCCTGGAGGCTTCTTTGGGGCCTACCATGGGTCCCTCCGGAGCTAGTGAACCATTTCCTTCAGCTGCTACTCCGCTGGTGACTGATCAGGGGGCTGCTGTTGCTACGACCGATGAAGCATTTCCTTCAGCTGCTGCTTCGTCCGTTGTTACGGTCGAAGATGTCTCTTCTCTTCGTCCCCCTAAGAAGAAATTGACAGTGGGGGAGTTTCTTTGCCGCAAGAGCCCATTGGCGAAAACTTCAATTACCCCCGTTCCGGAGGCCTGCTCTGCTTCAGAGACCCCCTCACCTGGGGCGGATGTAGGAGTGTCAGCCCCTCCACAGGGGACAACAAAGGAGGCTTCTCCGCCAAGTAAGAGGCCGCGAGTCGGAGAGCCAGCGGAGATTGTAGTAGTGGATTCACCTTCGCTCGGAGAAGTCGAGGCATCTGCTGGTCCTCCTTCTTCCATTGCTCCCACCGCCGCAGTCTTGGCCACAGTGCCCTTTCTGCGTCCGGCCTCTAGGCCTTTTTTTGGGTCTATGGAGGATACTCTTGCCAGGCAAGAGACTCTGCTAGAGAAGGTAAATTCATTTCTCACTTGGGTTGTGACCGTTTACCACATTACATAATTATTGTTGTTTGTTGCAGGCGTTTCTGGATTCTAAAATTTTGAGGACTGATTTCCGTCTTCTGAGGGATCACTATGAAGATGCCCGGCGAGCAGCAGAGGAAAGACTGGGATTGTGCTCCCGATTGGAGGAAGAACTGGCCTTTGTGAGGGCGAAGACTGAGGAAGCCGTGGAGCCATCCAGGGCTTATGAAGAGGCTCATTCGAAGGCCGAAGGAGAGGTTAGCGCCTTAACTGTGGCAATGGCAGCTAAGGACAAAGCCATTGCCGATCTCAGCCCGCAACTGGACAAGTTGAAAAGTGTTAATGAAAAGCTTGCTCGAGAGGCCGAAGAGGTTCCCAACCTTCGAGATCTCCTGAAGAAGACACAACAGGAACTTCGAGTCTCAGAATTTGGATACACACAAGCCACTACTCAGGCTCAAGTTGCGCTTGAGAAGGCTAACAAGGCCGAAGAAGGTCGGCGAAGGGTTGTGAGGGACTTCATGCAGTCTAAAAGCTTTGACGACATCATCACATACCACACCTATAAGGTAGCAGCCGAGTATTATAACAATGCTCTCTGTGATGCGGTAGAGCACTTTTCTGATGTGCTGCGAGTGGTATCAGAATTAGATGCTGCTAAAGAGCCTCCAGCGCCAGACCTTTTAGAGTTCCAAGATCCTGTTCCTGAGGGGGATGAAGGTCTGTTACGACCTGAAGACTTCCCGGCTTGGGATAAGGATGAGCCCGCTTCATCTCCCATTCGCAAAGTTTCTAGCGGGGGCGAAGGGGACGTAGACGAAAGACTTCCCATTGGGACGGATCTTGCACAAGCCGAATCTCTGTCTGACATTCGGTTGAATCCTTTGAATGGCCAGCCTCCGTCATCTTCTACAACAGCGGTTCCTCCAGGCGATCCTCCGCCTTAGATATTTCCTTCATTCTTTTGTATTTTATTCTTTTGTATTTCATTCTTTTGTATTTCACTCTTTTGTATTTCATTCTTTTGTATTTCATTCTTTTGTATATAAATGTAATACATTTACTTTAGCGAATAAT
Source organism: Reutealis trisperma (assembly GCA_947687605.1). Classification (NCBI taxonomy): domain Eukaryota; kingdom Viridiplantae; phylum Streptophyta; class Magnoliopsida; order Malpighiales; family Euphorbiaceae; genus Reutealis; species Reutealis trisperma. Next base: position 1,284,586 of record CANTUT010000033.1, on the reverse strand, counting down.
ACAGCTATTATGCTTCTGTTTTGTGCATACTTTACGTGTATGGGGATCGCCTTCACGTTGTAACTCAACAAGCGTTTGTAAAACACCTTAGTGAAGTTGTCCTTCTAATTGGAGTTCGAGCACTTTCGTCTTCTTCTCCCTTTGGGCCTCCTTAGCTTTATGCCTAGATTTACTAGGGCTTAGGCTCTCCTTTAGGAAAGTTCTTCCCGCTCTTGGCGAGGCTTCGTGCCTAGATTTACTAGGGCTTAGACTCTCCCTTAGGAAAGTTCTTCCCGCTCTTGGCGAGGCTTCGTGCCTAGATTTACTAGGGCTTAGACTTTCCCTTAAGAAAGTTCTTCCCGCTCTTGGAGGGGCTTCGTGCCTAGATTTACTAGGGCTTAGACTCTCCCTTAGGAAAATTCTTCCCGCTCTTGGCGAGGCTTCGTGCCTAGATTTACTAGGGCTTAGGCTCTCCCTTAGGAAAGTTCTTTCCGCTCTTGGCGAGGCTTCGTTAGTGCGAATGGAGACAATTTGAGGCAAATGACGTTTCTGTTATTATTATTGGTAATACATCTTGAGGTGTTGGATGTTCCATGTATGAGGAATTTCCACACCCTCTAGGGTTATAAGTTTGTAAGTGCTAGGACTTAGGACTCTTTTTACTTGGAAAGGCCCTTCCCATGTGGGTGCAAGCTTGCCTGTGCCTTCACGTTTTCCTGTAGCCTCTAAGAATCTCATTACTAGATCCCCTTCGCCAAACACTCTGTGCTTTACTTTCTTGTTAAAAAGATTAGCAGCTCATTGCTTATAATTAGCCATTCGAATGCTGGCCGATTCTCTGAGTTCCTCTAGGAGATCCAGGTCGATCCTTCTGGCTTGATCATTGTGTCTGTCTTCGCAATAATTGATCCTTCCACTGGGGAGGCTTATATCCACGGGAATTACCGCCTCTGTGCCATAGGTCAGGCTGAATGGAGTCTCTCCTGTGGGTTGCCTGGGAGTAGTTCTATATGCCCATAGGACATGGTGTAGTTCATCTGCCCAGCTTCGACCATATCCTTCCAATCTCCGCTTCAGGCCTTGTAGAATAGTTCGATTTGTTACCTCCGTCTGGCCATTTGTTTGAGGATGGGCTACTGATGAGAAATGTTGTTTGATCTAAAGCCCTAAACAAAAGGACCTGACTTTAGCATTATCGAACTGTTTGCCATTGTCGCTAATGAGCTGATAGGGAATGCCGAATCTGCACACTATGTTCCGCCATAAGAAGTTGATCACCCTTTCTGCAGTGATAGTGGCTAAAGGTTCGGCTTCTACCCATTTGGTGAAGTACTCCACTGCTACTAGGAGAAACTTTCTCTGACCTGATGCTGTAGGGAAGGGCCCGACTATGTCTACCCCCCACTTAGCGAAGGGCCATGCACTGGAAATGGGGACCTGCTCTGCTGCTGGGACATGTTTTCCACCGTCAAATTTTTGGCAGGAGGGACACTTTTTAACAAATGCCACAGCTTCATCTTTCATCCTCGGCCAGTAGTATCCTTGTCTAATCGCCTTAGCTGCCAGCACCTTTTCGCCTATGTGCATTCCGCAGGATCCTTTGTGTATCTCCCGAAGAATGTATTCGGCTTCATTGGGCCTTACGCATCTCAACCAGGGTAATGAGTAAGCTCTTTTGTATAAGGTTCCATTGTCCAAGGAGAAATGTGCACTTCTTCGCTTGACCTTTTTGGCTTCTTGGGCATCCTCAGGCAGTTCTCTCTTTTCCAAATAAAACTTGATGGGGTCTATCCAGCATGGTTCTTCTTCGACCTCCATAACTTCATCTCCCTCGGTGATACTAGAGGAGGCCAAGGTGCCCAAATAAATTTTCTGAGGAAGTTCGACTGGACGAGAGGCGGCCAGTTTGCTGAGGCTATCTGCTCTGCAATTCATTTCTCTAGGGATCTTTTGAAAGAATAGCCTGACTCCTCTGTCCTTCATTCTCTGAACTATCTCTTTCGTCTTTTGCAAATACCTGGCCATGGTCGGCTCCGTTGCCTCAAATTCTCCTTCTATCTGTCCGATCACCAATTGGGAATCACTATACACCGTGAGTTACTCTATGCGAAGGCAATCAGCGAAGAGCAGTCCCTGGATCACTGCTTCATATTCTGTCATGTTATTGGTGGCTTCAAAATTCAGTCCCAAAGCATACTCCAGTGAAAATCCTTGAGCACTTCTAAGTATGATGCCCACACCGTTTCCTTCTTTGCTGCTAACACCATCTACAAAGAGTTCCCACGGATCGATGAGTGTCTTTCCCTAGGGGTTCGGTCTTCTCCCCCATCTTTGGTGCCAAAGGAGCATTCAGAAATAAAGTTTACCAATGCTTGAGCTTTAATTGCTGACCTGACCCTGTATTGCAAACCGTGCTGACCTAACTCCACAGACCAACATAACATTCTTCCCAAAGTCTCCGATTTGTGAAGTACCTTTTGTAAGGGCTGATCTGTAACAACTACTCCTTGGTGTGATTGTAAGTATATTTTATACTTTCGGCAGGAGAGCACTAAAGTATAGGCCAACTTTTCTATCGGGGAGTAATTCAACTCCACCCCCTGTAGGACTTTGCTGAAGTAATAAATGGGCTTTTGGACCCTTCCTTCCTCCCTGATCAGCACCGAACTGATTGCTTGGTCTGAAGCGGACAAGTAGATTAATACTTCTTCACCCGGCAAATGCCTGCTCAGAATGTGCTCCGAGCTTAGGAAGGCTTTTAATTCTTCAAATGTTGTCTGGCACTCCTCCGTCCAGTCGAACGTTTCTGACTTTCTCAACTTTTTAAAGAAAGGGAGATACCTCTCAGCAGATTTAGACATGAATCTATTCAATGCGGCAATTCTCCTCGTCAGCCTCTGAACTTCCTTCACGCTCTTCAGGGGTTCCATGTCTAAGATGGCCTTCACCTTGTCATGATTGGGCTCAATTCCCCTCTCGCTCACCATGCATCCTAAGAACTTGTCTCCTTGGATGAAAAATGCACACTTCTCTGGGTTAAGCTTCATCCCATATTCTTCCATTACTACCAACACTTTGGCCAAGTCACGGACATGGTCCTCGAAGCTTCTGCTTTTCACGATCATGTCGTCCACGTATGCTTCCAAGTTTCTGCCTAATTGATCTTTGAACATTCTATTGACTAGGCGTTGATACGTGGCTCCGGCATTTTTCAAGCCGAAGGGCATCGAAACATAACAATATATACCTTTCTCTGTTATGAATGAGGTTTTTTCCTCATCCTTCGGGTGCATTATGATCTGATGATATCCTTGCTTAGCGTCTAAGGACGACAAAAATCCATATCCAACCGTCGAATCTAGTAGTTTATCAATCATGGGCAATGGAAAAAAGTCTTTTGGGCAAGCTTTGTTCAAATTTGTGAAGTCTACGCACATCCAAAAAGTCCCATTCGCCTTCTTGACTAGCACCATGTTCGCTAGCCATTCTGGATATTGCACTTCCCTGATAAATTTCACCTCCAGGAGTTTGTCTATTTCCCGATCGATGATCGCTTGCCGCTCCAAGCTGAAACATCTCTTTTTCTGCTTAACTGGTCTGCAGGTGGGATCTTTATTCAATTGGTGCATTATCACTTTGGGTTTTACCCCTCCCATTTCTGCCGAAGACCAGGCGAAACTGTGGATGTGCTCCTTCAGAAACTGGTGGGCGAACGACTTCTGCTCATTTTCTAATGAAGAATTGACCATCAGGAACTCTTCGGGCTCTCTTCTAACCATCACCCTTTCCAACTTATCTACAGGCTCGGTTCTTTTCTCGGGAGCAACAATTTCGACTGCAGCTACCTCCTCAGCAGTGACTTCGCCCTTTATTATCTTTTTATTTCTTTTCCTTTCTGCCCCTTCGCCCTGATTGCCATAGACGTGAAACACTTCGCCGTTGGGCTTTGGGACCGTCATTCTCAAGTGTCTGATATTTATTGAAGCGTCCAGGTCATATAGCAGTGGCCTGCCCATCAAGATGTTATATGCCAAATGTATCCTGACGATAACAAATGTGGCCATGGTAGTTACATTTTCAAGGGCGGTGCCAACTGTGAAGGGCAGTTTCGCCACTCCAATTGATGGGACCTCTGTTCCATCCAAAGTGCGAACTAGGTTTCCCACTTCTTCTATATCTTTTTCCTTGAGACCCATCTTTAAATATGCCTCATTCGTCAACAGGTTGACCACACTTCCTTCGTCTACCAGGATTCTTTTGATTACATAATTAGCTATGATCGCTTGGATCACTAACGGATCAGCGTGAGGGGTGCGAAGGACACTTCCATCTGGCCTCTCTAGTCGATTTCCCCCTCCTTCACAGTAAACGTACTCGGGCCTTTCGCTCCGCCTATCTAAGGCCTTCGTATGATTTCTGCTTTCGTGAGCTTCGCCTGGCCCTCCGGTGATATAATGAATAGTCCCTGCTGAACCGTCATTTACTCTTCTTGGGTATCTTTCTCTATCTTCACTAGGGCCAGCTCTGCCTGATTCTTCTCTTTTTACGAATTTCCTCAAGTAACCCTGTTTGATCAACCTTTCAATCTCCTCCATCAATTGCCTACAATCATTAGTGTTATGACCATAAGTATCATGAAAGAGGCAATATTTATTCTGATCTCTTTTCTTTGGGGGAGCAACCATTGATTTGGGGCGAGCCCATATATTTTGATCTTTGAAAGTTGCGAAGACTTCTGTTGGATTGGCATTGAGAGGGGTGAATTTGCTGGGATCGAAACTAGATCATGATCGATTATTTTTTCCCCTCCTTCATCCGCCGGGCGGCCTCTCGTCTTGCTTTTCTTCTACCTTCTTCTCTCGCTTTGCCTTCGGCTCCTCTCTAGGAATGATCTCTATTCCTCTCCGCTTTACCATCTAGTTAAAGGCCAAAGCGTCATCTTGTCGTACATACTTCTGGGCCAGTGCCATTGCATCCTCCAGGGTATGGGGAGCATGATGACAAAGGGCTTTGAGAAAATTTGTGTGAGAGGTTCCATTCTGCAGCGCTTCGATTGCTCTAGCTTGGTCCAAGTGCGTGACTTTCAATGCTTCTCGATTGAATCGAGCCATGTAATCCCTTAAGGATTCATTTTCCCTTTGCACCACCGTTTCCAAGTACTGAGTCTTCCGCTCCACCGGGATGCTAGAAGCGAATCAGTGCATAAAGGATCTGGCCAGCTCCATGAAAGAATGGATACTCCCCTCTTCTAAGCCATCAAACCATCTCATTGCAGCTCCTTCCAAGGATCCCCTGAACGCTCTGCATAAAGCCTCATCGTCCGCCGTCTACAATTCAACTGCGTGCTTGTAGTTCATGATGTGGATCCTGGGATCGGTCTCCCCATTGTATTTTTTCAACACCGGCGGTTTAAACTTGCTAGGCATGATGTACTCTCTGATAGATCTGGTAAAAGGAGATTTTAGGGTGAGCCTTAAGGTGGTATCCATAACTTTCCCGTTGGGACCTTGATTCATTTCTTCCAAAAACTTATTCACGGCATCTCTCACCTTCTCTTCCTTCTTTCTACGGCCGTCGCCGCTAACAGTCGTCCCTCTGCTTTGGGCCTTCGAGGGGTGGCTAGCCACAGAATATTCCCCTCCATCTTGTTCTCTTCTTCTGGAGCTTTCTCTTTTCTCATATTTTGATTCCCTATACTCACATTTTCCTTTATTCCTTATTCCGCCCCGTTCCATATTACTTGCATGAAAATTTTTTCCATGCACGAGTTTACGTCCACTATCTGGGAGCGAAGCTTGCGTACTCCCTTCTTCCTCGGTTGAACTCTCCTCTCCTCCACGTTGCTCTTCCGTCCTTCTCTCCCTATTTCCACCCAGGTGGACCAGCTGTTCTTCATTAACCCCTGCAAGTTCTTGGGATTGCCTCTCATAATCTAGGGTTCAAGCGACGTTCCTCCTCGGGGTAGTTTCTAGGACAGCGACGAGGGCTGGTGCCGGAGGAGTTTGATGCTGAGAACTTCTGACAAATGCAGCTATAGTGTTAATAAACTGCAATGCGGGAGCTAGGTCTGGATTGGGAAGGTTTAGAGGGTTTTGGCTCGATCCAACTGTGTTTTGTTGAAAGATAAGGAGCTGGAGCGACGTGTTTAGGTCAATGGGAGTTGCTAGGGGAGGATCAGTAGGTGTTGGAAGGGAGTGTCTAGGATTTGAGGGAGTTGAAGATTCGGGATCATCGGGGTTCATCATAATGGTGATCTTCCTTCACAGGCAAATGGAAGTGGAATGCAACGTCGGGAGAAAGATCAGCTCACATTTCCCACAGACGACGCCAACTTGATCAGGCTTGATCAATATATAAAGGAATGGGCTGGATCTTCTCTTCCTGGGCCTGAGCCTAATACCTGCGAAGGAGAAGAAAAATGATCAAGGAGGAGCCGGGCCCTTTGCCTGGCTAGAACCCTCCGACGATCAAGTCAGTCATCTCTTCAGAGTATTTTGGTGATAGAAAGGGGGTGAGAGAGTGCAGAGTTCCAACTACCTGTGTTTAGACTTTCCTTTCCCTTTTGTATGATTTCTGAGTTAGGTACGTCTGACACCTTTCTTTTGAGAAAGGACGTCCCCTGTCATTCGACCATGCTGATTGGTGAGAGTTGGTAGTAGGCGCATGTCCCATGTCCCGTCCCTAGGGATGTCTGATAGAGGGGGTGTCAGGGTATGGTGCGGATTGTCTAAGAACTGGTCCTCCTGCTGGATGACTTGACATGTCTTTAGAGGGCTTCGGTCATTATTTGTTCAGCAAGTCACTCGGCGGACGAAGGAGGGGAGTGGCAACTAGTCTGAAAGCCTTTAGATTTAGGTCGTTCGAGGGTCCGGCCAATGGGCCTTTTTTCCTTTTCTCATAGCCTCTAGAGGCCTCGTAATGGGTCTTGACTGCAGAAGGGTCCAAATCTCTCTTGAAAGTCACTTTTATCTTTCATCAATCTTCATTTTAAATTAGTATCAATTCAACATAAATAAAAATTAATATTATATTCAAATAGAAAATCTTGAAGAATATATAAATAGATTTGTTCTATGTATATTATTTCTAACTTGTAAGCAAAAATAATATGTATTGCTATTAGTCAATATTTTATCATTGATTTGTTTTTTAAATTGGCGTTGGCCTTGATGGTCCTTTGGAGGTCAATTGAGTTGGGCCACGACGATGACGTTGCCTACATCATGAATTAAATTGTCAATGAATAATTAAGAAACTTTCCATGTATGCCATTATAAGGTAAATTATGTTTGATGGTGATCAAACTTTGTACTTGATTTTAATAGGGCTCTGTAATTTAAATTTATTACTTTTTAATCATTAAACTTTCAATTTTTATTTTAATGATAAGTCACATAACAAAATTTAATAACCAGAATATTAATATGACACTAAAAATTATATTATTTCAATGAAAAAGTATAATATATTATAATAACTTCATTTAAAATAAACACACTAATTTTATTATTAAGTTTGCCATATTAAACTAAATAAAGTAAGGAAAATAAAATAATAAGTGTGTTTTTTTAGTAATGGACTCCATATTTTGGTTATAAATATAAAACATTTGTTGTTCATATAATATCATTTATTTTATACTTCTAATATTAATTAAAGCATTCTAAATAGTGTGATAAATAAACTGTGATATTTTCAAAATAAATTTCTAACCTACTTGAAAAGATTTTATTAGAAAGCTACAATTACATTTTACGATTATTTAAAATAATCAATGATAAGTAAATTTTATGGAAAGTAATTGCGTGTTTGGTTTTCGAATAATTTTTTGGAAAGTAATTTTTTTTATTTGAATTAATAGTAAAAAAACAATAATATATATTGCTTCATTTACTCTATCTTATTTAATGAAGGGCAAATATATTAATTTATATATATTTTAATTAAAAAAATTCAACTTTTTTAATCTCATATAATGTATGGACATTTTATTTTTCGAAAACTTTTTTAAAAAATAAGTACCAAACAAGTGACTTTTTTCAATAATTTTTTCATGAAGTTATAATTTATTAGTCTACTTATTTCATATCAGACAATACCTTAATAAGATAAAAAAAATAATCATAATATCTAATTTTATTTACACAGTCTCATTTAATATATAATAAACATATCAATTTATATCTATCTCAACTCAAGAACTTCAACTTACTTAGCCCTAAAAAAGTTATTTCCCCAAATTCAAAGAATAGAGATTTTTACTTTTTAAGAAATTCATTTAATCATAGATATAAAACAAACTAATTTTTTATACTTCACATGAAGTTTTATTTTCCGAACTCATTTATTACATATCAAATAATACTTAATATTTTTTATATAGATAGTAAATATTCTTGCATTCTAGCATGGTTGCGTCCGCATCAATCTTTTTATTTTATGAGACTTTTTCTTAAACTGCTATTTAATTTTAAAATAAAAGAAAATAAAAAAGGAGCTTACTAAAAATTTTAAAACAAAACCAAGAATGTGAAAATAGAAGATCCTAGTGATTAGTGAGAGGGAATGGCAATCGCCCCTCAGAATTTTGGAACAATATATATAAAAAAAAAATCTAAATTTTTTTAAAAAGATTTACACTTCTGTAAAAAAAAAAAAAAGAAATTTATATTATCCTCAGATATTAAAATTCTGCGATGAGAATCAAAGCCATGTGGACGGTGAAGGTTTGTTTAAGAGAAAGAGGATAAAAGTGAGTGGGACTGAGAGTAGAGTAGCCTATTTATGGAATTCTGGTGCAGATCTTTGGTGGTCCCAATGAGAGTGGAAGAGCAGGAGAGGTGCGTCTTCTTCTTTAAGGATGCACTTGCGTGTGGTTGACGTGCACAAAAGTAGCCTTGTCCTATTGACTTTCAAAAATTGTCGTACTGTTTATCATTTACTATATTTTCTATAAAATATACTTAGATTTTTTATAAAATTATTTTTTAAAAGGTAAATTTTTTAAAAAGTAATTTTATATTTAATTTATATATAATTTTTTAAAAAATAAATTTATATCTTTATCTATTTATTTAATTATATTTAATAGAAAATAGATATGTCAATACTAATAAAATTCAACTTTTTCGATTCTTCCTAAAATAGTGTATTTATTTTAAACTCAAAAACTAGATATCATATTTTTCGAATTTTTTTTTCAATAAAAACTATTAAAAAAGATAAAATTTTTCACTTTTTAATAAGTTGTACTTTCTTAGTTTACTTACCCATACCAAACGATATATACCTTAATTTTAAGTTTTAATTTTAATTAAGCTTTTGCTAGTTTAATTAGAGATTCTTGTTATAATTAAGATTATTAAGAAGACAGCTTCCTCAATATCCATAAGCGATTAATAAAGTAGAATTGTTACTCAAATATTTACAATGAATTGGACATAATCAAAGAATGTTCTAATTAATACATGCACATTCTTATATTAAAAATATTAATTAAAATTAATTAAAATATTTTTGTGGTTAATTCAATAAATTCTAATTATTAAAGTGCTTAATCAACTAATTGATAGTAATTTCATTTTTTTTTCTTAATAATACTTAAAATTACTTTAGTATGACATAAGAGTTTGTACAATATTTTATATTTAGAGCATGTAAATTTTGTGTATTCTCAATACATTTTTTTAATTAATTAAATTTCGATTAAAATTTAGTTCTTAACCTTAGTTTTGAAAATAATTTTAATGTTAATGTATAGGAATTTATGTTTTTCAAATAGAAAAATTCTTAGTTATTCTTAGGATGTGTTTGACTTGCTGTTAGGGGGTTCAAAAAGTGCATTTAGATTTATTTATTTAATTGATTGATTTTTATTATTTTTTGTAAATTATTTTTTCAAATATGTTTATGGGAAAAATATTAATTTACCCACTTATATTTAAAAGTAATTTAAAAAAAAATTTATTGAAAAATACTTTTCTCAAACTAAACACTAATCGGGACCTTAGCATGACTATTTTTTTATACACTAAATTAATAATTGATTGTTATTTTAAAATTTTATTATGAATACGTCTATTATTCTTAATAGCTAATTAAGTCTTTCAAACAAGCATTCAAAACATTAACGACATGTTGACTGATGATGGCATATTTAATTACTTAATAGGAATCCAAAACCTCATTCTTATTTAGTTCTTATACACACGACATTGCAATTATCTTGATGTAATATTCGCACTTTGACGTGCAAACTACTGGCCCTATTATCCCATTTCTCAATTCAAGGACGAAAATTGTGTTAAAGGATACATATCTATGGCCACGACAATGATTGAACCATTCCGTATGGGAAATGATACAAATTTTGGATATAGACGTTACAATATGCATGGAACCATATCATCCTTTCTTTTCTTTGATTTCTCTCTCTGTCTGTTTTTTTAATCTTTTATTTTAATAAAAATAATATTGAATCCCGATATTGGACGTAAAAATTCTTGCAAATTTTAACTTATTAGATCTCACTCTCCTAAAGACAACTCTAATTATAAACTATGTATATATATAATTCTAAAATTATTAAGAAAATATATATATATTTTAAGGATGTATATTAGAAAATAATCACCAAATACGAAAAGCAATAAAATATTAAACGAGCTATTAGAATTAGCTTGGGTTATATTTGGTGATGAAGCCAAAAAATAATTTTTTTTTAATGGGAAGTTATATTTTTTAGACCCTAATTATATTCAAATGGTGTATGTAAACTTAAGGATGGTAATTTTGATCCACTTTGCTAGGTACCCACTTAACTCAACTTTAATAATGCGGATAAAATTCGTTCAATTTATAAATAGGATGAGAGTGGATATTGACATATATCTGGTCCGAATCTGCTTTGTATACCCATTCATATATTATATATTATATATAAATTATTTAATACACATAAATACATATTAGATTTTTTAGAATTCATTACATATATTTATTCATATTATAATTATATTTTTAAGCAAAATATACATAATGACACATTATATATATAGATATATATATAATTTTTAAATATATGTATATATTTTTATTTTTAAAAAATAAATAGGTATTTGCAATCCGATTCGTCCACCCTATCCGATATAAGAAGGGTAGGATATGGATATACCAAAACTCAATACTCAACCCATTGTTATTTCTAATTAAATAAACTTCTAATTTTTATAATAGAAACCAAATATAATGTATGACTAAATTTTTATAATTTTATATTAAAAAATTGTATATTTTGGGGATTAAAAAGATTATGGCCCTCTCAATTCTCTAAGTCCGTTGTTGGTTACATCTCTTATTGAAACCAAAATAATCATGGCTGAGTTAGTTAACAATGATGGTCCCTCTTAGTTTGGGCGAAAATAACAATAGTCTAAGTTTTAGTTATCAATGAATAATCATCAAACTCGCGGCCTAACCCCAAAACAAACAAAAGAAGAAAAAGGCAGATTGGTAGCTTCGCCAAACCTACCTAGGCCTCAAGCTATAAGTCCTCACATCATAATCAGTCAATCACTACCATCGATATCACCTTCTTACTTGCATTTTGTTTTTGTCCATTCACCTTAAAATGTCGTAATTGCAACTACAGAAAATTTAATTATCTGATGCTTATTTTCTTTGATAACAAATTAGACCATAAATTAATTAAATATACATATGATTTATTCAAATGAATTTAACACATTTTCCTTTCTTTTTCGCCTTTGTAGTAGCCTTCTTTGATAAGTTTCTCAGCCATTAGAGTGAATGGAAGATTAAAAATCTAGTAGCTGTGTCTATAGAGACGGACCACAGAGAAAAAAATTATCAACAGACGTTCATGAAACATGTGCATAGACAGGACCCTAACTAGTTAGCTAGAGAGTTCAAGCCACACAATATTTGCTCCGAAACGCATAAAATCAAATCTTTGTTTTTCGCATGATGAATATGTTATTGTAAACAGTCTAACAGATACAAAAGCTGACGAACTCTACAAACAAAGTCAAGAATACTGAAGTATTTATTTTAAAAAATAACGAAGAGCTAATCGATCTAATTAAAATTTTAAAAAATATTACTATTATCATTTGTATTTCTAATTTATTTTGATAAATTATAATATTTATATTTCTATATTATTTTATCTGATTAATGAATATTTGTTCTCTCTCTATATATATTAGTAATTTAGTATACCACCAATAGGGGGTAGCTGATAAAAGTAAAAATTTAAAATTTCCACTTCTACCAAAATAGTTGTTTAATATTTTATACATTAATGCACAATGTGCAAAATGTAATTAATAATATCTAATTTAACAAATTAATTTTACTCAATACATTTAAAAAACGCTAGCGAGTCTTTTTTCTTATTCTTGTGTGTGTTTATAAATTTCAAAAAAATACAACATGTGATTCAAAATTTAAACAAATTCAAATGTGAAAGTCATTTTTGCAAAATATGATAATATAATGTTGTTTTAAATAATTTTAGGAGTGCAGAAATTTCAAAGCATATGTTTTGAAAATTTAAATTATACCAACTCTTTTTCCTTAATGACAAATGAAATGACGCTGGATGTCTATCAATTTGCTTGCTTATCGACTTTAATAATACAATAAAAGATTAAATATAGAAGTTGGCATATGCTACTCGTTGCTTTAGAAAGGGAATGAGAGAAAGGTGATGGCATATGGTGCACGCTTGGAATGCCAAAAGAGAGGGAGATTTAGAACATGTTGAAGTGATGTAATGAAAACCACCCACCCCCCCACAACATTTAAATATTACTTTTTTTTTTTTTTTTTTCCTTTGATCATTTAAATATTCAAAATGGCCCTATTATACGATATAGACGGCTGAAATTTTATATTTACGGATAATTAAAAAGTAAATTAAATTAAATTTGCAGAGTTGACTACAATCTTTTCTGGAAATATCTATTAATTTAATCCTTCCACTTATGCAATTGGGCATAAAAAAAAGTATTTATTTTTTATTTCACGAGTTGCACTAAAGCTGGTACTAACATCCTTTTTTTTTTTTTTTATTCATAAAATTAATTACATATATAATTAAGGAATGCAATAAGCCGACTGATGACAGTTCCTCTTTTTTAATTTTTAATTATTTTTGCCTATGTGAATTCTTAAATAAAAAGCAGATGAAAAGAGTCTTGGCCCCACGTGATGCTTATCAGCTTTATCTTGCGCAATCTTATATATCACACCATTCTCCTTTGTCCTAACTCCTAACTCTTAATTCATCTTCACCTTTTCTTTTTAGATTCCAAATATAAGATTTTTTTCCCCTAATCTCTTATTTTTCAGATGTAATGTTCGGACAAAATTAATGATGATTTCAACTCTCTCTCTCTCTCTCTCTATATATATATATATGCACAATTTTTTTTTATAAATTAGATTTTGATTAGAGCTTTAAATCAAAATCTCATAATTTTAAAAATGATAACATATATCACTAAATTAAAAATTCACTTTTACTAAATTTAACAAACATTTGACCAAATTTATGAATATATTATTATTTTTTTATTAGATATAAATTAATAATTAAGATATACAGTAACAAAGTCAAAAATTTTTTTATGAGTTTAGATTTACGAGGACATAATTTATATCAAATTAAAATATATAATTACATCAATTTTTATATATTTAAAAAAATTCACTTAAAATAAATGGTCAAATATAATATATAGTTAATTTTATATAATTTTATATTTTATTGATTGGAGGATTATGGTTACTTTTGATCCGCCAGCTCCTTTATTAAACGTATGCGGAGCAAAATATTTAAAAAAAAACAATTAAAGTGATTCACTATCATGTATAATCCTTAAAATTGTGATAATTGAAGACGATTAAAAGAGAAAAATTAGGGAAAAAAAAAAGTGGACGCTTGCAAGTTGCAAATCAGCCCGTACAAAAATCTTAACTCGACGGTTTTGATCTGTGATCAGAAACAAGGAATTACAGGTGCGAAGCACGGCGTTGTATTTTTATGCGGGGCAGCTTTCTGCTTTTGATTATGGTGCTGTAGACTTGGATTAAAGGAAACTACAAACTAGCTAGGCGGTACTGTACTTTTAATTAGTGACATTCCTGAATTCCCTGTTGGAATTAGTTTAATGACAGCCATATCCTTTTCTTGTTATAGACACCAACAGTTACCAAAGTTGACCCTTTTAGATGTTCTTTTTTACTTCCGCTTTTACCACTTAACATGTCCCAAGGAAAACAATCTCACTCTCCCCAAGTGCGCGTGCACTCACTCTCTCTTCGTTCCTTGTTAGTGTAACGACAAATATGAAATACTCCATAAACCTCAATATTAAAAATAAAATTTAATTATATGTATATATGTATATATGATAATTAACACCAAAAATCAATATACTTTGAGGTAATTTCTGATGTAATAACTAAAATTTAATTTTTTTGGAGAACACGGAAATGTTAATTTTTTTTAATTAGACATTACTCACCATATTCAAACTAAAACTTTATCAAAATAATTGATATGGTATGACATATTACTGTCACGACACTCATCAAGTTAAGTCAAATGTTGAGTGGAGGTTTTTTTTTCTTTACTATTAAGTTTAACCTTTTCTTTCTATATGCTTTTCTTAAAATATATAAATAACGTTGTCGGATCTTGTCTCTTTTTTTTTTCTTGGAAATTATAAAATAGAGAACCAAATAATAATATAAAATCCAAAAAACTCAAATTTGTAACAATGAAACAATTTGCATGCAAGTAAAAAAGATATATATATATATATATATATATATATATATATATATATATATATATATATATATATATATATATATATATATATATATATATATATATATGTAAAAGAGAATTGCTGATTTAAGTAGTGTGAAATTTCAACTAAAACTCATATCAGTATTTCTAAAGGAGACTAGTGTGTTGTTTTAATTAAACTAAATCTCAAACTAAAATGTATAGAGCATAATGTATTTGATTTCCATGACAATTCATAATATTTATTTGATTTAGAGATATAAATGAGTGATGAATGAATTTAGAGATTTGAAAAAGTTACGAAAAAAAAAATAAAAGAAAAGTTAATGATGGACTTGATTATCTTAGTCAGATTAATAATCTAATATAGTATTTAATTTAATTTGAAAGAGTGATGTGTTATATCATGACAGATATTTCAATAAGATTTTGTCGCAAATTTGACCAGTGACCTCTATTAAAATATTAAAATTTAAGCAGACCTCTATTAAAATATTAAAATTCAAGTATTTACTTGCATTAAATTAAAGTTTAAAGATAACATTAAAAGTTACTCAAAAATTTGGTATTTTTGTGAATTACCCATTATATAGACAAGTGGATGTCACTGTTGTGAGAGAAGCGTGAAGGAAGCAAGTGTAACTGCCAAATATATACGGCAGAGGCAAAGAAGCAAAAGAAGACAAACAAGGAAAAAAAGAACAGGTAAGAAACGAAATAAAGCAAGCTGAGCCTAGGACACAACTGTCATTTTATCCATCTAAAATTTTTAAGGTTCACATATCTCTCTCTCCTAACTGAAAACGACTGCAAGCAACCTGTGGTCTACCTGTGTGTGTATATATTTCCCTTTGTATTTATTATTTTCCTGTGGGATTTATACACCGACTCATCGAAAAAATCATTGCCATTGATCTTCTTCTATTTTTCTCAGTTTTTATATATACAGATACATACGCACAAAGATGTCGCTCTTGTAGTTCCTCTCTCTCTCTCTCTCTCTCTCTCTCTCTCAGTACTAATTATATATAAGGAAAATTGAAAAGCTTGTTTAATTCAATTTCCTTCCATCGATCAATGGTAGATCTTCACACTGTATGTTGCATGTGCGGCGACGTTGGTTTTGCTGACAAGCTTTTCCGTTGTAGCAAATGCCGCAATCGCTTTCAGCACTCGTATGTTTTCCTTGACCATCATATATATATATATATATATATATATATATAAGATTTTCAATAATAATAATATTATAAAATAGATGAATTGATACATATGTATATTTATAGGTATTGTAGCAACTATTACAGCGAATTGTCGGAGCGAATTGAAGTGTGTGATTGGTGCCAGAGCGAAGAGAGGAATAATGCTAGACAAGCTAACTCTTCCAAGAAATGGGTAGCCGGACATGATATTGGAGGAGTTACAAACCGATCCGAGTACTCAGGGGACAAAATCAAACAACATGATAAGGAAGAGACGACTGCAGAGAAAGGAAAGAGTTCTAGCGGCGTACCTTCTCCAAGAACAGCTACTCGCAGGTATAAGCTTCTCAAGGATGTCATGTGTTAGATTAGAACAAGGAGAGAGAGGCCTATAATACTCTACGTGGCCTTGGTTGTTCAATTGTTCATATTACTAGCAATTAATTAATTAACTACACTAATTATATAATAAGAATAATAATAATAATAATAATAATTTGAGTGTCTTCTTAAATTTCCCTTTTTCAGTTTTTTGTTTGGTGTGACAATCGCTAAGTTACGTTGTTAATAAAATAAATATAGTTACTCTTTTTTTTTTTTTCTCAATACCATCATCATCTCTCGCGGTGGCACAAGTTCTCAGGCTCTTTTCTTTTATCCAGAATGAATTACTTTAATTCGTACTATATGTATATCTATATATATATATATAGGTTTCGTGCAAGAAAATGTTTTGAGGAGCTAATCATACTATATATATATATATAATATATGAATAAATAAATAATTTGCTTAGGAATCATCTAAAGGAACCTAATTCGGTCGGAAAATATATGTTTAAAAAAAAAGGAAGAAAGAAAAGGAAAATCATAGCTGTAGTGTGGGATAAGTATGAATGGAGAAACACACACACACATATATATATATATATTATTGAACAGGAAGAGAAAGATTTGGAGTAGGGTTTTTGTGTGGGTGAAAGGAGGGGGCTATTGGGTGGATCAGTTGCACCTTCTGATTTTTTGCTTTGTTGAGTTTCTTAAGAAGAATTGAATGCAGTCGGGCACCTTTTGGCCAAAGAATAGAATTCATAGTACCTAAACCTGCAAAAACTTCTACAGATTCAATGAAAGCCTTTAATTGCTCGGGCCCCTCTTCCCCCCCCCCCCCAGTCATTGCTAATTAATTAAGAGTTAAAAAAGAAAATTAATAATTAATAAAGAAACAAAAATTGATTTATTAAAATCGATCGATCTTATAAATTAGGTCTTGATATTTTGTCTACATGGGTTTGTGCTGTGTTGACCTGTAGCTGTATGAAATATCTCTAAAGTACACAAACTGATAAGGTCTCGTCCACTGTGTCTGTTTTGGCCATTTATGACAAACCAACAAAGCTCTCTCGTTTCTCATTGGGGATCTTGAATTGACAATCAAACCATATCATCCATCACCTTCTATCTTACAAAATCTGTATTATCTTTTTTTCTTTACTCGATCTTATTTCCTTTTTATTTCTCTATACCAACTCTCTCTCTCTGTGATCTTCATGTGACCTTAATTTGAAGATGAAGGCAAACTATAGCTATAAATAACACACCCATTATTACCCGATATCTGACCACACTTTCCTTTATAAACAAACTATCATCAATGCTCACATGCTTGCTTTGTTTCATTCCCTCCTTTTTTCATTAGCAAACAACTCCAAGATAAAGACTTCGACGCTCACTAATACTATATATATGTATATATATATATATCATCACATGATCTTCTATTTCACTCAATTAGTTTATTCTTAATATCATTTATATGTGGAATTGATCAAATTTAAGGGATGGTATATTGATATCTTGAAGTGTGGGATATTAATAGAGTCAAAGAGACAGATAGTGATAACTGTGAAGCAATATCATCCCTTGAATCTGTTTGCTAGTGATTGCCATCATTAGCTTTTTTGTCAGAAATTCTTGGAAAGAAATTAGCTTGTCATCCCAATTTGAATTACTGAACTCCTACATAATAAATTTGACTTTCTCAACTTTTACCAAAGAATTTTTATAATTATTATGATCCTTTTTTGCCAATCATTTTTATAGTAACAAATATTCATCCACTAAGCTATTTACACTAATTTCATAATCACATTTTTATAGCAACAAGAAATTAAACCACATATAATGGATTTTTTTTTTTTTTTTATTGATTCGGCTTCAATTTAGTTCAAATTTGTAGACACAAGCTGAACTATTGTATTGTGCCATAACTTTTTTCTGAATTTGACGCAGCGTAAGTAAAAAGGATAAATCTAAATTTAGGGTTTTCAAAATATTACTGAATTATTGATTTTTCAAACAGGCCAAAACGAGAGTCTAAATAGAGAGCCCGAAATCCTAGGTACAAAACTGTTATAAATAGCGAGATTACAATGTTACTATAAATAAAAATAGGAAACTAAACAAAATGAACGCCACAAATGGCGCCGAAAATATAATTAAATATCAAAAGTTATGACAGAAATAAAAAGTTTTCATAAATGAATTAACTACTATTTTAAGAGCTCAAACGAAGGAATTTGGCCAAAAACGACGTCGCTCATCGCCGGAAGCCATGACTTTGAACCGGTGACTCATTTCCTTTTGAATCGCATATTTATAAGGCCCTAAATCTCAGCTGGTCCGATCTAGTATTTTTTGTACTTGGGCTGCAGCTTGTCCTAACGGCTCAGAAATCTCTCTGAAATAGTCTCCATATCAGAATTGGAGGTTTAATAGGCCTCAATAATATTGTAAGTTACATAATAAAAACAGCACTCCCCTTTAATTTTTTTTTAGTGCATTGATCTTTTTATAATTTAGACTTTAAAAGGTTTTAATATGAGATCTCTCATATTCCATGCACTCTTAAGAGATGAAAAGTTATTGGTTATCCCATAACTTATTAGTATATGATTATACGTTGTTACTGGCGAAAACAAAAATCTACCATAAAGATTCTGCATGATTATTAGCTGTTCATGCTCCTGAAAATAAGTCGATGTGGTTGGGCTAATTAAAGGTTATAATAAGATTTGTGCAAGTCCAAATTCGTTTGTAATAATTATGAAATAATCTCCTCTAACCATTCATAATCTCTTATAACCAATAGATATCAAATTTCTTTCGAAGATTGCATAATGAAGTCAACAATTTAAGGAATGATCTCTTATAAACCATTTCATGATCTTTTACAGCCAATAGAGATGAAATTTGAAGATTGCATAATAAAGTCATGAAACATAGTCTAAGTAATTCATTTATAAGATCGAGGTGGGGCATGCACTATCTCAGTCGCATACTACCATGCTAGTACTGTTACTTCACTCGGGTTAACTTACTTAATTAGCCAAATTAATCAATCTATTTTATAATATAACAATATATAATCTTAAGTAATTGTGATATAAAATTAAAATTGCTGGTTGATGGACAAATGACCTTTTCGTGTATTAACACGTGGATGTCATTAGCATAAAAAATATCAACTCTTAAGCTAAATCTATTATCTACTACTTTCTTTTTTTTTTTTATTCTTTTCTGTGTTTTTTTTATAAAATAAATGATTAATTTTAATAAAATTGATAGAAATTTAGTGTGATGTGGATGCTACGAGTATATCAGGTCAACTAAATATTTTAATGTATTTCTAATATTATTTTTAGCGCATTATATATATTTATATATAAGTGATGAATGTGGTAAGCACAAGGATGATTATAACGATGTTAAGTTTAATTTTCGATACACTAAAAATTAAAGTTGATATATGTATATAGTGGGTGGTGAAGGTGGTGTTAATTTCTCGAGCATATTAAAAAGAGTAATGTGGCGGTGATTTTATCGTGGCGTGTGTGTGAGTGTGTGTAAGAAAGTAATGGTCCCAACTCGCAGTTCCCGAGGAAAATTAAGGCTGAGTCTGTACAGAGCCTTTCACCATGTTGTCGTTCCCAGACAGAGGTTGGAAGCTGGGACCATTGCCAAAAAAAAAAAAAAAGAGGGGATTTTGGATCCCACTCCATCCATGTACATGTACGTGTGCCACTTCTCTTTCACTCGTGTGCAGCCAGCTACCGGCCTCCGACTAATATACATAATTAAAAGTTTTTTTGCCAAATAATATACATAATTAATTAAGTAATAACTTCTTTTTAGTAGTATTATTTTTGCATTAAAAAAATAAAAAAAAAGGGGATAAAACAGAGATATCCATTCAAACAAAATCCTTGCATGGTGTTATAGTATTGGAATAATCATATATAGTAATGTCATTTCCTGTTTGTAATTTAGGCTAAGAGAAGTTTAAAATCTTGTTTTTAATTAGCTAATAGGTTGTTGATTCACACGCACATATATATAATCATATTATATTGTATGTCTCCTCTTATATATCTCTCAATTTTAATTTTTTTTAATAAATTAAATTTTATATAATATCTAAAATTATTTAAATGTACATGGATGCATAAATAACATTTAAAATCAAAATTAAATAATATTCTATGTGTTTTAAAAAAATTGTTATATTTTTAATTAGTAATATTATTTTTACTCTATTTTTCATCTTTACCCTTATTCTCATCCTTTAAGATGTATTTAATGTCTAAAATAATAAATTTAAACATATTTATTGTATTATCAAAGGATATAAAAAAATATTATTTTATTTATTATATCCTTAACCCATATATAAAATTAAAATAAAAATGTAACTTTTTCAAAACAGAAGAAAATATAATAAAGAAAATAAAACATGTTTTTCTTATTATTTCCTAGATTAAGATTCTCTCTTATTATATAAATATGATGTATCGTATTTTATTTACAATTTTAATTTTTAGTTTAATAATGAATAGGTGGTATTTTATTATAAAATAATTTTGAATTTTTATAAATATGTAATTATTTATAATGTAACAAAATCTCAATCCTTCGTTTTAAAATAAAGTACTGAAATTTCATTTTAAAATCAACTTTTGGAATTATATTTCAATATAAAAATATAGTAAGTGATGTTTGTGCAGCATGATCTTAATCCATATTTCCTGACGCATTTGGTTTCGCAAATAATGGCCGCCATCAAAATCTGGCCGGCCGCCCATGTTGATTGTGTCGCATCAGTAAGACAGTGACTGGTTAACACTTGGCTTTATTAATTGTGAATTATCTTTTGACTTTGAGATTGACTTGTAATTGCGGAATGAAAGGTACTGTCGAAGTTCAGCCGGGTACTCTACCGTTATCAAATTAATTTATTTTCCTTCTTATTGATGAGTGTCATCAAATTTTAATATTTGTATGAACAGTTTCTTTTGAATAATCCTATTTAAAAAAAATCATAAAATACGATAAAAAATTTTACTTTAATTATATGTATGATATGATTTTTTAATTTAATTATATGTGTATTTTAATTCAATAATACGATAATTCTAACTTAAAAATGAGTTACAAATTTAAATTATAATATGAATTAGAATTATTTTTATTTAAAAATTAATTATTTAAATGTTTATTTTCTCACTGCATTTAAAATAAAAGCAGTGAGAGTTATTAGATTTTAATATCTCAGATATCATTATAGTGAAATTTTTAATAAGAATTATTAAAAGAAAATATTTATTTTTCTATGTTTTCGCCCAATTTCACTACTTTAAATGTCTATATTTTTCTTTTGTGATGGAACAATCATTAATATTTGGCAAAAAAAAAAATCATTAATGATTTTTATTTTTTATTAAGAAAAAACCAATGAACATACAGATATAGAACTACAACTCATAATTAAAAGGAGGAATGGAAGTGAGAGTTTGGCTAGCCGCAGTTGGTGAGCCAATTATCCGGCCAACCGCCTGATGGGAACTCGTCCTTTGTTTTTCAAGAGGTCTTGAATTAATTATACAGATTAGACTCTGCAAGAAAATTAATTATTTGAGCACAAATTTCAAATTTGATTAATTAGGCGAATTTGGAAGTAATTACCTTCTCTAAAGAAAATGTGGAAAAAAAAAAAAAAAAAAAGGTCTTGCTCTGGGCTGCCTTTAAAGTTCTTCTCTTAATTGCAATTGGGCTTCATCAGTGACCAGTGATAGAAAGAGTTGGTTTGGTTGAGTTATGAAATAGGCATTTTAATATTTTTCATCAATTGGGTGAGAATTTTGTGTCTCATAAATAGATTAAATAACAATATATTTTCTATAATCTACGATAATTCAGTTATAGTTGCTTGTCAACAACTCTAATTTACTAAAAACAAACAAAAGTTGCTAGCTAGGTTCCTTAAATTTGAAAAAGTTATGAAGTTGGTGTCTTCAAAATCTTAAGCTAGGTTGTTCTTTCCACTTCAAACAAATAGTCCACAATGCACATTTAAGGAATAAAAATATTTAATTATATTGGACCTGATAAGGTTAAAATCTGATTTAGTTCTAATAGGCCTAATTGGACTCAAGCTCATTTTTTTCAAGGAATCTAATTGCACTTGAGAAAGTCCAACTTAATACACATATTGGGAGAATGTTCCTTTGGTTACATCATCCACCAACCAATTAAGAGAGAAATTCATCAAATATAAAAGGCAAAGGATATCACAATTATCAGGTAGCTGATTCTACACCTTCTAATCTCTTTATTCTTTCTCAAATTTTCTTTTGATCTATAGAAAGTCATCTCCTTCTTTAAGACGACAAATTCTATTTTTGTTGCTAACTTAAGCATTAAAGTGTCCTTGCCAAATCAAGACTTGGCTCTTTAATGTCCTTTCTCTCTTTTGGAGGCTAATCAAGGTGAACCTTTCAAGAACAAATCTAGAACTATAAGTTCAACCCAATCTCTTCTTTAAGATCTTATATTGATTAGGACCTAAAGTAGAAAAATTCCATCTAACAGACTATTTACTTATGGGTTTATTATATCAACGGACCAATTCTCTTAAGTTCATGATTCATCTGGTAAGTCATTAGCTCAGCCTCAAAATTCATCCTCGTTCTCATACTTGAAGGTTGCCTTAGTAGGACTCAAACACCAATTAATTATTCTACTTTCATGTGAGGCTAAGACACCACTTTTCTAACTAGACTCATCGACTTGATTTATCTAAATATAATTGAGTAGACAATTGTAATAACCGTCACTCATCTATATATAAGACGAAGCACGTCAAGGTTAAGCATGCCCTAAGCCGTGTCCCTACAGTAATGCTAAATATATGTATGGTGCTAGACAGGCTGACAAAGAAAAGGTTGCTCCCATTAAATCAAGCTGTTTGATTTTCACCTTGAGATATTGCCACCTAAAGCATCTACTTTAATCAAACGGTGAAACCATGTGAGTATAAAGAAAGAAATTGACCATAATTTGGAGGTAGCATACTCTACAACTTCTAATTCCATTTTTCTCGCTAAAATTTATATCTAGAACTAAGAAAAAATCTATATTCTTAATCTTCATAACTTCTATTTTTAAGTAGTAAAGAGTCTTTGACTTGGCCCTTTGATGTTGCTATTTATCTTGTTGGTCCAAATTCATTTATGCAAGAATTCAATCTAATATCTTGATGAAGCTTTGATCATAGCCCAAAAATTTGATAACTTTTTCATTTAAAATTTAATTTAGTTGTTATTAAAGAATTGAGTATAAAAGTCAAAATGAGCATTTATCTTTTATTGATAAATTTAAATTCAATAGGACTAAGATTCAAAATTTTTTTAATTTCAAAAAGGATGTTAATACTATTTAATCAAAGATTGACTCATCAAGTAGAATCCATTTATAATTTCAAATCTTAATTAACGTTCACCTTTAAAAAACTTTCAATGTACTTGTTAACTTTTTCATTTAAAATTTAATTTAGTTGTGATTAAAGAATTGAGTATATAAGTCAAAATGAGCATTTATCTTTTATTGATAAATTTAAATTCAATAGGACTAAGATTCAAAATTTTTTTAATTTCAAAAAGGACGTTAATACTATTTAATCAAAGATTGGCTCATCAAGTAGAATTCATTTATAATTTCAAATCTTAATTAACGTTCACCTTTAAAAAACTTTCAATGTACTTAGTAATAATAATAAATTTATCGTAATAAAAAGACTTGGAATTAGTTGAATTCTTCCCAATGAAAGGATGTGAGAGGTGTGTGTTATACCAAACACTGAAATTTGGTTTTGCCACTCTAGCTAAGCACCTAACCAATTGCCACGTCACTTCACTTTTACGTCCCAAATGCCCGATCTCTCTGCTGGCCACCGATTGGGATGAAATATTAGAGAGGAAAATAGTAAAAAAAAAAAAAAAAAAAGGAAAAGAAAAGAAAAAAAAAATTAACTGGTTACATATTCATCTTTAAAGAACAAGCGATATTATTTGATTTAATATATGAATGTTATGGTTTTACATTATGGGTCAATTCTATATATGCAAAAAAGAAAAAAGAAAAAAAAAGAATTGTAGCATGATGTCCATAAAAAAAAAAAAATTACATGGACAGAGACAGTATCAAAATTAATGTGGGCCACATGGAAGATCTGATATTGAGATGAACGGCTTGATTTGTGGAAATATCAGATTCTAATAAAGAGCCAAGTGTACAATTTGGGTTAGAACCATAGAGAGCTTGGACTCCTCGTATATCATCAACACTCAATTCCACCTTCTTTTTCCTAGGTTTTAAGCTAGGGTACATGACCGCCTCTTTAACTGAAGAGTGGGCCAACCCTAGCAAATGCCCAATCTCATGAATAGCCACTGACTCCAGATCAACGGCAACCTTTGATTTCTCCGATTCAAAATCAACGGCCCAAGTTTCAGAAGCATCAAGATGAAACTTGCCGCTCTCTGGTGAAAATGAGTGGGCTAGCACTCCTAAAACTCCATCAAATGGTTCTCCATCACCATGATCACCACTATAAAATCCTATTTTGATATCGGCGAAACCATAATCATTTGTCTCTACAAAACTTATTGGAATCACCGATCCCCAATGACTAAAAGCACGTTTAAACACAATTTTTATATCCGATAAACTCAAATAGCTAATCAAATTTCCTGGTGAAAAAGCGTAAGTCAAAACCATGGGTACGCGTCTAGCCCACCGAGGTTTTCCAGGAAAATATACAAAATTTTTCGAAACATGAAATTTGCGAATCATATCTGGTACTCCGCATCTCGGAGCCATTATTTGTGATAGAGTATCAAAATCGAGCTTACCAGTAATTGGGAGACCTAATTTAGATTGATATTGAAAAATCGCTGATTCGAATGCAATATCAAAAATATCAGTAACATTATCGAAATCTCCCAATGTTAAATAACCAAAGTGATGAAAGTATCTTTTGAGTTTCGACATTCCAGTGACATTATAGCCTCTCTCGGCATTGAGAAAGCTCTTGAAATGATGCCAAGTGGCAGGTGTTGATGTTTTGGAGGTGGCTATGCAAGGAAGGTTACGGAGGAGGAGAAATATGAAAAGGACAGTGTAGAAAAATTGAAGCATAGTGTTGTTGGAGAATTTGGATATTGCAAGGTGAGCTGGATAGGAGTTTGGAGGGAAAGGTGGAAGCTTTAATAATTATTAGGAAGAAAGGGTGAAATTGGTAATTTTTATGTGGTCAGAGTATTAATAATATTGTTATGGTAGTGATTAGCAATATGATTAGGATAGGACTTATATTACTTTATGCGTGGGTTAATTGTCGAGTCTACTAGGGTGGGCTTTTAACTAAGGCGGATATCATTAATTAGCTCTTTTAGACTTAATTAAGACTTACAATTAATGTGAAAATAAAAGAGGCATGTTAGCCAAAGTATCAAGTAATCTTTTAGGCATCAAATTTGTTCTTATAGCAACGTCATTATATAAACTCTAAAAATTAAGTTAACTCCCATCTTTAAAAAAAGGAAATGGTCGTTATAAATGTGGTCAGAATAAATTTGTTTCTTTTTCAATGAATGCAAATTGCATGATGATTTCTAATAGTAACATTTTTGACAAATTGTTATTCGTGGTCACTAAGCTTAATTATTAAGCTAGCTTATTTTTTGAATAATTTTACATGAAACAATTAATCTGACAAAATAAAAATAAATACTTAATTTTTTCACATAATATTATTTATTTATTTTTAGTGTATGATTTTGTTCGCATTATTTTTTTTAATTAACTTGCGTAATCTCACATTGTCTTTTTTTTTTAAATAATTATTAAGCTAGGTTTTTTTTTTTTTTTGGGAGGGGGGTGGGGAATTCTTAAGCTAGTCTTACTTTAAT
This sequence comes from Reutealis trisperma, assembly GCA_947687605.1. Taxonomy (NCBI): domain Eukaryota; kingdom Viridiplantae; phylum Streptophyta; class Magnoliopsida; order Malpighiales; family Euphorbiaceae; genus Reutealis; species Reutealis trisperma. The sequence continues at coordinate 1,258,257 of CANTUT010000033.1, read as the reverse complement.
AGGAAAGGATAATTTTTATTTTATAAAAGAGTTTGAGTCTCTAAAATTATAACAGATCAATATTTCATTCATTGTTATATTTTGCATGCGGTTGCGGGCTACAATGTACCATATAGTAACTCCTTAATCATAACTTTGTTCTCTCATACTTCTAATTAAAAGGAATATTTAAACCTGTCAAATTAAACCTTAATAGCAATTATTTAATTAGAAAAGTTCGAACGAGATAATAAGAAGCTGACAGTTTGAAGTTTGAAGCAAGTAGGAGAAGCGGTTGTTAGAATAAATAATTGTTGCGGTTGTTGACGCTCTCTTTCTCTCTCTTTGGGCCAGTTTTAGACGTGTGGATAACTCAAGGTGCAGACTCTGAGAAAGGTCAAGAAACTGAATCTAAAAGCTTTAATTTGAACGTGTACTAGACTCAACATACAGCCAGCCCACATAAATTCATCTTCTGATCCTTCTCCTATTTACATGTGTCATCTCTTGTCAAGAATCCTAACTACTGTAACTTATATGTCTAATTATTAATTAATATTTGAAGGAAAAAATATATACAGTGTATAAGATTCTAAAGAATATGAATTACAGAAATTCAGAAAAGAAATACAAGAATTATACGTATTCCACTTCTCTAATTATCACTTTATTTATTGCTAATAATTTTTAGATGAAACCTCTAATCACACTTTACTTCAACGGGGATACATATGCTTCCCATAAAAATTCGAGATATACGAACTGATGAGGGTGGTTCAGTGCCGAAAAAAATAAAAAAAAACTGATGAGGGTGGGTACTCCTCGGCATTTGAAAAGTTCTCAAGGGTGGATATTTCCTTCGCATTTGGAGAGTGCTTGAGAGTCGGTATTTCTTCGATATTTGGAGAGTCTTCGAGTGTGGGATTCATTCAATATCAAAGTGAGTATTCCATTAGTATTTGGAGAGTGTTCGAAGATGGGTATTCCCACAACATGTGGAGAGTCTTCGAGCGTGGTATTCACTCAACATTGAAGGTGGATATTCTTTCGATATTTGTTGAGTCCTTGAGTGTGAAATTCACTCCGGATCGAAGGTAGGTATTCCTTCAGCATTAAGAGAATCCTCAAATATGAAATTAACATTCCTTCGAAATTTGGAGACTTTTCTTAATACTCCATCCGTTTTAAGATATTTGTCATTTAAAATTTTATTATACAAATTAAGAAAATTACTAAATTATCATAATTTTAAAGTTAAAAGGCTAAAATAACCTTTATTGATTTTGATATAGAGAGAAAATCAATTAATGTAATGTTTAGTGGGAGAATAAATAGAAGGTAAAATTTAAAAAAAATAATAAATGTATTTTTAAAATCTTAAAACGATAACTAAATTGAAAAAAAAAAAATTCAAAACGATAAATATTTTGGAATGGAAGGAGTGCTATGAAGAATAAATCCAGCTTTTGCATTATTTGCAATTTGTCAATAACATTTGCATTATGAAGAAACATTTATATATAAAAGGTGGTGTTTTTTATGGTTATTTTATTTTAATACAAAATAACCTATTTTATTTACGAAAAAATAGATTTTTTACTAAAAAATGTAATTTTATTTATATTTTTTCGTAAAGTAAATTTTTTTTTTCACAATTCTATTTAATTGAGAAAAAAGTTTAATTTTATGAAAATATAATTTATTTTATACAAATTAATAATTTTAAGAAAAAATAATTTTATAATTATGAAAAAATATATTCTTTTAAAAGAAATTACAATTTTCTTATAAATGGTATCGTAAGGCAAATACTTAGATTACTTTATTTTAAAATAAAGTATAAAGTTTTATTTTTTTATAACCAACATAATAGAAACAAATTATAAATATAATTAAAATATTCAAAGTACTGTAATTAAATTAATCTGCTATTATATTTCACTAATTAAAAATGAGAAATATTAGAATGATTGAGCTAGTATTTTAAATTTATATACCTATAAACTTTATAAAAAAAATTAATTTACGAAAAATATAAAAAATTGTGATTTTTCGTAAGAGAGCCATTTTTTTGCAATTATAAAATTATTTTTCTTTTCGTAAAATAATTGTTTTGCAAAAAATAAGTTAACATTTTTGTAAAATTAAAGGTTTTTTTTGCAATAAAGAAGAATTACGAAATAATAGTTTAATTAACCAAAAAATATATATAAAATTATGATTTTTTGTAAAAAATTATTTTTTCACAAACAAAATAATTATAAAAAATACCTATAAAAGAGTAGTGTTATTTGGATCAATTTAATTCAGATCAATAGAAATTAATATTCTACTAACAAAAGTTCAATTACAAAAATAACCTTGTTCAAAAAAGACTCCATTTACAATGAAAAATGATGGAAAATTAGAGAAAAATTTCCTTCAAAAGTTTCCCACTTAATTTTCCTCTTAATATTGGAACTTGATATATAAATTAATGACTACTTTATTATTATTATTATTAATTTTTTTTTGAAAATAATGACTACATTATTGTTAAATACAATAATACATAATCTCATCTTCTTTAAAAAAATTAATACATTATTTCTTTTAGTTCCATTACCATACAGTATTGTTACGTTTAATTATGTAGCATCTCTTTCAGCTTATGATCTATATATAACAATATTCATTCAATTATCAGCTATTCAAATTATCAGCAATTGAGTTTTAAGTAATATTGAACAATTAACTATAGTGCTATTATTATATAATTAAATTATACTAATATGACAATTAAACATTAAAATTTAAGTATTATTTAATTGAATTTTAATTAATATTGAATTATTGACTAAAGTGCCGTTATCATATGATTGAATTTTAATATGATAATTAGACAACTAAATTTAAGTATTGTTCAATTGAATTTTAATTAATATTGAACCATTGACTATAATACCATTATCATGTGATTAAATTATAATATAATAATTATACAATTAAATTTAAATATTATTCAATTAAATTTAAATTAATATTGAACTATTAACTATAGTGCAAATTATCATATGATAAAATTATAATATGATAATTATAAATACAAATTTAAGTATTATTTAATTGAATTTTAATTAATATTGAACTGTTAACTATAATGCAAATTGTCATATGATAAATTATAATATGTGATAATTGTACATTAAAAATTAAGTATTATTAAATTGAACTTTGATTAATATTAATTGAACTATTGCCAATAGTACCACTTAATGCTTTGTGTTAATCAAGTCTTGATTTTTTATCAATTGGACTTTGATTCAATTAAGCTAATTATAATAGTGTCACATCATATTTTATGTTAATCAAGCCACAATATTACATCAATTAGACTGATTTGATTCAATTAAATTAATAGTAATATAATGCCACATCATATTAAATCTAGTATCAAATTTTTATCAATTGGACTTTCATTCAATTAAATTAACAATAATAGTGTCACAAATTATTTTATATAAATCAAGTGTCACATTTTCATCAATTGAAAATTGACTCAATTAAAACTACGAGCAATAATTCCACATAATGTTCTATATAAATCCAACTCATTTTTTATCATTATTATTCATAATCCACATAAATTTTTTAATATTATAAAATATTTTTTCATATAATAAATGGGTAAATAGGTTTAAAAAATGATATAGAATATTAGTCAAAGATAAAATTTTCTATAATACAAATTACATATGTTCAATATTATTTTATTATCATATGATAAACTTTGATCAAATTAAACTACATTTTGTAAATTTTTTTTAGATTAAACTACTCCATCCATTCTGAAAAAAGTGGTCATTAAAAAAAAATCAACATTTTTAATGTGGTAATAACTTTATCATAAATTATTAAAAAAATCCCTATTAATTACAGCATAAATTAGAAAAATATTTTTCATACTTAGAAAATGAAAAGGTAAATTAGCTATTTTATCATTTTTTTTATTGGATTGCTAAATGATCACTTATTTATAAACAAAACTAACTTTTTTTGAAATATCCTGAATTTCTATTTATTTTATAAAATTCTGTTTTCGTACGGAAACGTATTATTTTATTATTTTCCTTATTAAAGTAAGAATTTGAATTATATTTTACTAAATTATAAATATTCATACTATTTGAATATGTATTATTAATGAAAATTTTATTTAAGTATTATATATGTATATCATTATGAAAATGTTAATGTGGGTTTTGGAGAAATTATATTTTTGAGTATTAATAAAAGTATTAATTAATATTATAAGTTTAATTATAGTATTTTAATCAGAAGTTTGGATTTTCATTATAATTACTATTATTATGAATAAATTGTATTAATTGAATTATTATTATCGTCCACAATATTATTATTACTATTATTTTTATTTTTATTATTATTATTATTATTATTATTATTATTATTATTGTGTTATTAGTGTTAATATTATTATTATTATTATTATTATTATTATGATTATTAGTATTATTATTAGTACTGTTATTATTATTACTATTGTTATTATCATTATTACTATTAGTATTATTATTATTATTATTATTCGTATATATATATATATATAGAGAAGATTTCAGTGTATATATATATATAGAGAGAGAGAAGGGTGGGTTGCCTGCAGAGGGAGAGGCAGCAGAGAGAGAGAGAGAGAGAGAGAGAGAGAGAAGAAGAAGAAGAAGAAGAGGAAGAAGCTGTCTGCCTTCGGACTGCCGTTCGGTCGTTGGATTCTGACACGCGCCAGCCAGAAAGGTTTCTGAGGTGCTGACCAAGCCATCCACCGAAGATCGCCGCCATCCGCCGTCTCCAGCCGCCGCAACGTCTGCCAGCAGAAACTTCCGAGCTAAATTTCGGCCAGTTCCGACTTCCGTTCAAGATGATTTTGGTACCATCGGACTCCTCTTTCTCTAAGTTTTAATTTGGTAAATAAATTACTAATTTTGGATGATGTTGATTTTGACCGAACTCCAGTGATCGACCGGACTGCCGACACAGGTTCCGACGAACCAGCAGAAACAAATTATATTTTTGGATTCTACGTGCTGAGACGAGTCAGTTGGTAGTGAGTTTGTGACGATTGGTTAACGTTCACATTTTTCGGTGAGCATTGTTTATCGTAATTCGTGACCAAAATTTATTCTAGTTAAGTGAGTCGTTCTTGTTCTAATCATATCGTTTGTTATTTAGAGTCAATGTATCTGACTTCTGTCGTCAAGGTCGCCCTTCCGAGGGATGCCAGTTGGAAGCGTCGTCAGTTAGGTGAGTGATACTCACTAATGTATTATCCTACTTTCATTCACATCTGCATTTCTGTATGTATATATATATATGTATATTATGCACTACTACCGCATATAAGCATGTAACATTTGACTGTGAATGATAACTCTATATTCTGTATTCTGTGTTGCATTGTATTGTGATGCGGTTGACAGATGGAGGTTGGGAGGATGCAGTACCACCTAGGAGCCTTTGATATGATATTATGGATTTGTTATGATTATGGTTGTGATTGGGATATTAATGAGTTGAGAAGATGAGTTATGACTGGTGTATGTTGGTCGGGCCTGCTCATTGCCAGGGCCGCTATCAGTCGGGTCAGGGCCGCCTGGTACAGACCAGTGCTGGCCGGGCCCATTGGACATAAGAGATGGATTATTGGATTCAGAGAGCCAGTATGAGGGGATCAGCTCCCTTTATTGGGTATTAAAGTGGTACTGTGGACCATATCCCATCCTTATTTGATAATATGATTTGTCTGTTTCTATGGCATAGTACATAACATGTGCATTAGAATCCAATTGTAGGATACCAGTTTAATATATTAGCTGGTATCATTCACTGAGTCGAATGTTCATTCATGTTCATCTTATCATTTTCAGGTCAGAGAATGAGCTTGTGAAGGAATTGTACTTGAGTAAACTGCCAATTTCTTTTCGGCAGTAGTTTGTATTAGTGGGATATTAAGAATGTATGTAACATATGTATATTTGTAAATATAACTCTAGAACTCCGCAATGTTATACTTTGTATTGGTACATCGTATATTATTCAGTTATGTATTGTAAAGAGTTGTAATCTGTTGTTAAGCAGAACTTTTGTAATTTAGTACATTTTTGAGATAAACGAAATAAGTGAGTTGTTGGCCCAACGATATCTTTATTTTATGTTGTGATTCTTTTGGATCTGCTTAACTTAATTGGGCCCATAGGCCTTTTCAGTTTTGGGCTTTTTGTTATGTGTTTTGGGTTAGACTTACTACGGGCACTGGTAGCCACATGCATGTCCAGTGTCCTAGTGCCGGTCATGTACCATCGGGTTTGGGGCGAGACATTTTTAATGACCACTTTTTCATAATAGAGGGAGTAAGTGGTTTTACCTTATCAATTTTAATATCAAATTAATTCTTACTTTGATCAATTGACCTATCACAGTGTAATTATTTTTTTCCGGAATAAAACCATAGAGTCTTACTTTGATCAATTTCTATATCAAATTAACTATTGGTTTGATCAATTGAACTATCTTACTTTGATAAATTTCTATATCAAATTAACTATTGCTTTGATTAATTGAACTATCCTTTTGTAAATGTTTTTCCGAATCATATTGAATAGTCTTACTTTGATCAATTACAATATTAAATTGACACTTACTTTAATCAATTGAACTATCATATCTTAATTTTTTTCTTGAATCAAACCATAGAGTCTTTGATCAATTTCTATATCAAATTAAGTATTACTTTGATCAATTGAATTATCCTTTTATATATCTTTTTTTTAGATCAAACTGCATAGTTTTTATGCAATAAATAGTTCATTCATGAAATTTTTAAATTCGGGAATAAAAACATGCGATCCATTATAATTATCACTCACCTGATACTCCATATATTAACTAATTTGAAATAGATCAATTACAATCCACATCAGAAAACTTAGGATTTTCTATAATTCATAGTAATTGATTTACGAAAAATATATTTTTCATTTTTAATCTATTAATACAGTTAAAAATTGTAATATTAAATCTTAAATTTAATTTAACCAATATTATTTTATTATTTTTTATTATAAAATAAAATTTAGTAACAATAACTAAACAATATAGTTTTATTAGAAATTCAAAATTTATTTCCGTCTAAATTAACAAATTGTAAAAATAATAAAATTGGCTTAGGAAGACTACATTGAACATCTATAACAGGAAGAGGGATCATTTTATAACAAGCCATTCAGGTGAAAACATGATTTTATTTTTTTAAAACTACAGCCACTTGGTTTTTCTTTACTATCTATTGACCTAAGGTATAAAAGCCTTTTTAACTCTTTTACTTTCATTTCTAGGTTTAGAAAGGATTTAGAGATAGAGAGGGAGAGAGGCAGGGGCAAAACGGCATGAACTTGGACAATGGTGGAGAGAGAGAGCAGAGACAGCAGAAGGTACTAGAGGAGCAGCTGAGGTGATTGGATATTTGAATCGGTGGTTGTTGGTGGCCGGAGTCGTTGATTTGGTTCAATTTGGATGGGTCAGTCCAGGTAGGGTAGGATCTACCAATTATGGACTTTATATTTTAGTTCTAAAAATTTTCAATTTATTTCCTAAATTTTATTTCTAACATACATATATTTATTTTTGGGTTTTCTTGCGTTTTTCAGGGACAGAGGGCTCTTGGAAATAAAATAGTGCACGGAGAAAAATTATGGTGACAGAGTGGTGGTTTTGCAAGGAAGAAGATGGTTCCAGTGAGAAACTTTAAAATTTTTTGGATCTTTATGTAATTTAGTTAGGGACTAGTCTGTAACTAATTATTATTATTTTCTGCCTAGATTTAGGTTGTAAACTATTTATTTCTTTGATCGGGTGGAATGATTAATACAAATAATGGTTATGAGTTAACACCAATGTATTTAAACAGAAAATAAAGTAAATGAGTGGGATTAATTTACTTGTTTATAAGTAGATTGAATTCAGGAGCACGGCTGAATCTCGTTCTTGACAAAACAAAAATAAAATAAGACAAAATGCAAGAAAACAGTACTTCACAAAATATCAATTTCAATTGCTAGTTTTCCATCAAAACGTAATGGAAGAAATATAACCTCAGTTAAAGACAAAGATGTTTCCCATCTTGAATAAGAAAATGAAGTGTCAGAGAGGATAAAACTTGTTTTTTTTCACAAGTTTCAATTGATGTGTTTTGAATATATTGCAGACCAATGTTTTATATAGTCTATTTTCAGCCAACAACAATTAAACTACACAGAACAGTCTCCCTCCATTCTATTTCATTTTTGAGCCAACAAATATTAAATGAAAGCACTCTCTTGAAAAATGAAAAGTCTCCATTAATACAAGAGCCAAATTAATTTTAGGAACAAATTCTGATGACTAACTATTTATATGTATCAATGATATAAATATAGAAAAATTAGTTTTGAGGATATTTTAAAATTTTAAGGGCCAAATATATTTTTAAAAAATATTTAAAATATATAGAAAAAATTAATTTTGAGAAGTTTGGAAGGGTAATGCATACTCCAAGCGTGTTTGCTAATAATTTTGTAGTATGATATTCCGGATTTATTAAGAGTAATTAGCATTATCGACATACTGGCAGACTTATTCATGGATATGTGGATTTAAATTTTTATAAAAATTTAATGGGTTTGAAGTGTAATTTTTTGCACAAACTAAGAATTAGATGTACACGACCTTTTATCAATTGTATAAAATATAATGTAAAGTGAAGATCTTGGGCCAGAATTGATGGGGCCTTGAAATCCAATTGTTTGGGATTATCAAGTTCAGGTTATAACAATCCAAAATTAACGGAGGCATCCGATAATATCATCAGTTGACTTTGACGATTCCCAGAGTTTTTGACAGCATATGGGTAAATTAATCCGGAGATGGACCCATTACGAGGCTGGGAATTGAGATCCACTTGTACAGAGAAAACCAGGACACAGGTTTCTTTTACGAGTTCACAGATATCCCTGCAATAATAAAAAAAGAGGCCCCATCTTGACTCAGCTTGATGGAACAACTTGACCCTTTCTTCTTCTTTTTCCACCATGGGTAAATACCCCACTCCATTATCATCTTTTCTCTCTCTCTCTCTCTCTCTCTCTCTCTCATTACTCATCACCTAACCCCCTAATCAGAAATTGAGAATATTCCCTAATATTCTTCTCTTTTTCCAAATTCTATTTTCAATGCACATGAATTAGCCTCCATTAACACTTCAGTTTTTTTTTGGCCAAACCATTAACACTTTAGTTCGTTGTTGCGTTAAGGGTCTTAATTAATTGGTCTATTATTTTTTCTTATGCTTCATTTCAATAAGCTCACGTTTGAAATTTAAATTAATTTCAATTCTAATGAGAAAACTTTATAAAATAATAACTAATTTAATATTAAATGAAATATTTAAAGTATGTTTAATATTAAATACTTAGAGTATGTTTTAATAAACCGTAATATAATATAATATAATATAATAAATATATTTTTAGTATAATATTTATATTAAAAATATAATATTTATTTATATTATATTATACTGTATTATAATCTATCAAATATACCCTTAATATATAATATGTAATTTAAAATTTTCACATCCAAAAGAATTTTTAAAAAAGTGCAATATATACACCACAAATTTCTATATATTTTCAAACCATTTAAGATTGTGTTCGTGTCACTCAAAACCCTATTGATTTGTTATAGTAGGTAATTATTTTTTTTTTCTTTTTTCCATATTGAAAATCTTCAATGGAAAAAACTAAAAAGTGTCAATGAATTAAATTTGGGATAAAGTGCAAAAAAGCCGCTTATGTTTGGGTCAAAGAGCTGATAAGCTCTTAAATTAAATTTTGAAACGAAAATCTTAAAGAAAAAAACTTTTTTAAGCCAATTAAACTGGTGTAGCGCCATGGTTGCCAAGAAATGAGTTTTAGAGAGAGTGTGTGAAGAAGAAGAAATTAATTGATCTAGATCTATTCTTTTTTATGGATTTGAGCTAACCCAGACTGATTTCTTTCGTCACAACAAATACCATACAAAAATTTAATCATTCCCAATTGATTTCTTATCGAAAATCCAGTTTAAAACTCACAGCAAGAAGGCCACAAGAAGTATATTGATGTTACATTTGGATTTTCAGTAAATATATTGCAAAAATTGGTGGCTTTTGTGCATATTTGATCAGGAAAAAAAAAATTGTAATGTTTTTGTGCTAATATTCTTTATGTTTGGTTGTAATTTTGTAATGTTTTTTGGGTTTTAATGTTTTTATGATTTGGTTGTTCTTGAATCTGGGATTTGCTGTTATTGAATTTGGGTTTAGATATTCATATTATTCTAGGATTGTCTTTAAATTTTTTTTTAATTGTTCTTGAATTTTTTAATATTAAAAATATTGTTTTAATTTAAAAAAATTATGATATTAAACAATGTTATATTTTTATCTAACAAATGGCTTATGATGTTAAACAATGTTTTGCAATATTTTAATTCTAAAAATTAGTTTAAGGACTTATATGCATCTCAGGTCAAACTTGAAGAATTTGTTTTTCACCTTATTCCATTAAATTTTGACTGCCACAAGATTCAATTAAAATTGTTAAACTAATAACTTCATCCCCTTTTTTTTTTTTTTTTAATGAAAACGCAATCGTTGTCTATATTTTACACAACTTAAAATATGATCTGAAACTCTGATTTGCAGCTCATCAGAATGCTACCATTTCATATATATGCTTCTAATACCCAATACAAGACTTTGCAAATGGTCCCCTCTCAGATAATCAAATAACAAATAAAAAATAATGGTCCCCTCTTCTTCTAGCCATCCTTGCTTTCTTCTTCTCTCCATTGCAATCTTTTTTGTTGTTTCATTAAAAGGAACAACTTGCCATCTCTCTGAGTTGCCCAAACCTGTTTAAGTACGGGCTTAGAGAATTTCGAATCAAGTTTGTTGAGTTACACGTGTCAAACACCCACTTAACCAAGTACACTGTGGTGTTCCTTCCTTCTCTCTCCCTGCTTTTTTGGAATCCGCTCGTTTACTTTCCTTATTATCTTCCTTATTTATTCATTATTGTCGTTGAATTTAAAGTTATCATCTTCATAACTCGGAGAATACTGATCGTACACGTGGCTGATCTGATCTCCGATCTCTGACTGTTATCCATCTAAACTTGGTCCCACAACATTGGATACCCAACTTGTCCCACAAAAAAGGCGACAAAAAAAAAACGACAAAAATCTATTTACACAAACAAAATTTTTTTCCCCAAAGATTTACACAAACAATTTAGCGTAGCCTTGGTTTGGCATAATAATTATAAATCTTATTAAATGAATAAATACATGTAATGAGATAAAAATATATAAAAAAAATATTAATGTTATTTCACTGAAAAATTAGAATTGTATTTTGTTAAATCAGTTATTAATTTAGTATATAAAATAAATCTTTATAATTAGTATAAACTGAAATTTTTTAATAATTAAGTAGGTACACGTATAATATTTACAATAGATTTATATTTAATTCTTTTTCGTATTAAAAATTATATAGTGTTGGTTTTATATTAAATTTGAAATTTTTTTTTATATATATAATCATATATTATTCAATTATTTTAATAATTAAAATATACAAAAATATTAAATAATTTTTTAATTATACATTTTAAAATGTAGTAATATTTTTTAATTAACAAATTGAAGTGTTTGATTTTATAAAAATAAAAATGTATCTTGAAACTTTTCCAAACAATAATTTCCATATCCCCTGTAGCTATTGCAGATATATACAGAAATTGATGGGCCGGGCTCCACTCAATTTAAGCCGCTTGTCCTTGATAAAGAAAGAAGGGAGGAGGGGGTGAATCACTGACTTGTTTCCTGGCACTATTAGAATTAAATTGATAAATTTGAATTTTGTCAAAAACTATAAAAATCATTGCATTAATGATTGAGTTGTTGAATATTTATTTTTTAATTTTAAAATTTATGAATTTAAATTCTAATAATTTATACACACTAAATCTTCATAATGTATAAAAAAAAAAAATAAAATACAACAGAATGAAGGCATCCAGCATGACAATTATTTTACATTTTCTTTTATTTGCAGCTATCAATAATATATTTTTTATATATATGTTAGCCGAATGTCTGAGACCCTCGAAAATATGATTTAATAATTAGACTTAGCTACATTAAGAGTAATTATCCCAAATAATATTAAAAAATACAAATAAAATAACGATCATCAGTCTAAATAATTAAAAGTAAGGCTATAAAATCAGAAAATTTTAGATCTAAACCCCGTTTAATGCAAGAATTATTTAAATATATTTGTACCTATATTAGATTGTTAAATTTATAAATTTATGCTTGAAAATTACAATAAATATATGCCTTTTATACTTGAAAATTGCAATAGATATATACATTTCATATAATATTTGAGGATACGGAGAAAATACTTAAAAGAATAGATAAATAATAACGAGAAAAAAGGTTAGAAATGGTTTAAAATTAATAAACATAAATGACGTATGTTTCTGAAATGTAAAATTGACTAGTGTCCATCAATGTCAGGCAGCTCATGTTTTGCTTTTTTACCCATAGCAGAGAAAACTGCTTAAAAGTCATAATTTCACCTTCCTCAAATAAACTTACAGCTGAGATCGCCACTCGCTTCATCAGCGCGTGTGGAACAAATTAATGAAATTATAATTCACCTCACTTAAAATTAAATAATTTATAAAACTAATTAGTATAATACTCCTTCGTATCATATTATCTAATAAAATTTTTTATGAACACTAATACTCCTTTAATCATTATTCAATGTAGGTTCAATAATACCACACCAGCTTTAAAATATTTGCAATTTTAGAGATATTTTTTTCTAATTTTATTTTTTTATTAAATATTTATATTAATTATTTTTAACTTCTTTATGTTAAAATAAAAATATTAAAAATCATTTTTAATTTAAAAATTATAACTATGTAATAAATTTTTTAATTTATGAGTTGAAATTTTAAATGATAGGTATTTTAAAATAGTAAGAGTAAGATTAAATGGTTCAAATAAATTTGTGAACCATACTCTTCAATTAGAAGAGTGTACTAATAACTTTTAGCTTTTTTACCATTTCATCACAAGCAAAAAAGGTGGTAATTAATCAGGGCATGACTTTTTTGCTTGCAGGCACTGCTCTGTATGGTTGTCTTAACTTTTTCCATCAAAAGAACGGTAAAAACGTAAGATGCTTATAACAATTTTGTTTGAATTTCGAATTCAATTTAAAAAAAAAAAAGAAAAATATTTCATAACTTTTTTAAGGCATTAAAGAATAATGGGAAAGTGTGGTCACGATCTGGCCAATCTGGTCAATCTTTGCGATCTTAGGAAGAAGATCTTTAGGTGGAACCCACTGCTCGACACGTGTATGGACTACCCTAATTTAGCACTGTTGTAAAACTTTACAGACTGTGTTGCATTAAATGAAGCATGGATTTGATTCCTTACCTCCCCAAACCTCTCAAAATACGTCACCTTTTTATTTTTATTTTTATTTTTATAAACTCAAAGTGAGAGAAAAAGTAAATGAAAAAAAAAAAAAAATGCCAAGCTCCCGTCCATTTATCTCAATATCGAAAATTTTATGTTTAAAAAATATGTTTTGATTTAATTTTTTTTACTGTGAAATAATTATTAAATTATTAGAATATAGCTAAAATACTTTTATTTTTAATCGTTAAATATATAATTTTTAAGACAATAAGTTTTTAGTTAAAACTTTATTAAGCGGGATTAAGTAAAGAAAAAATTGTTAATGAATTCTTAAAATAGTAGTTGTTAGAATTATTTTTTTCCTAATATTTCAAGCCGGAACTTTAATTAGTAGTTAAATCAACCAAAAGTAAAAAGTAAAAAAAAAATGACTAACTTGAGTAGATTTTTGAATCTTTATTTTGAAAAAGAAAAGAATATTCAAAAGTCAATTTATAAGTGATCACAGGCAGTTGATATTGCATTAATAGTCAGAATATTTATGTGCTAGTAATTTTTTTTTTTGTCTTTCAATGATATTTTTAAATTTTATTTAGGGGTAATTTATTTTGAAATACTGTCGAGTATTGAAATAAGATCAGTAATATTTCTTTTCAGTACCTAATAAATACAACTTCTTATATTGCCTAAATTCTAGTTGACCAAAATCAATTTGTTTGAACGCAGTATGCATTTGTAACATTTTGTTCTGATTTGGTGGTATCAACCTTTTTATGTAATGGATTTTTTATGAAAAAGAATTAATGTCGCACTTTATACTATAAGTGACAAAAAAAAAAAAAAAAGAAAGAAAATACCATGAAATTTTGATTTAATAATAATGTTGGTCGTGATTGAATCCTAACTTTAATTGAAATCTAATTAAAAAATAAAAAAGTTCGTAGTTTTTGACAACAAAAATAGCTGTTTACATTTTTATTTGGATGGAAATAAGAATATTTGCATTTTCATAGTGTATGGACTATATTGTATGATATATGTGCAAAAAGAAAGGGACAAAAGAATTCCAAGAATGCAATGTTATGCTGCAAACTGGGGCCCTAAAAATTTAACTTTTCCCAACACACGAAGCAGAGTTTCTCTCAAGATTTTTGTAGCATAATCAGTGATGGATTATATCAAACTGATTTATATAATTAAATAATTTTTATATATTTAAAGAAAATTTTCATATAAAATAAAAAATTAAATATAATTTATGTATAATTAAATTTTTCTAATTATTACATTTAAAAATTATTATATTTTTAAAATTAAGAGAGCGATAGCCACCTCGCCCCGTCTCCATTATTGAGCAGAATATTATACCAATAGATTTTTGTTTTTTTTTTTTTTTATTTTTGCCCATGACAATAGATTTTTCTCTTGCTTTCTTTGTAGTTCACAATGTCAATACGATGAGGAGATTTTTATTTTATCACAAAGCTTTAAGCATATGTTTTGGTTTAAAGAAAAAGCGGAAGATACTCTACTACAGAGGACGTATATCTGATCTTCTTGTGTCTCATCATTATCTTTCACTCTCTTGATCGTTCAAGCACTTACTATTATTATTTTTTCTTTTTATTGCAGTTGTTGCAGTCTAGCAGAGGCAGAACCTAATCAAATATCACTTCAATCCACTGGATAGGTCTCCATTTCATCTTCCCACGTGTACATCGACTCTCACACGTGCCATTTCTTTCTCTCTCTGTTTATTTTTTAGAATATTGGAGCTTTTTAAAAAAATAATAATAATAATAAAAAAAAATTAACTCGAGCTCCCATGCTCTATTTGAGTGCAACAACTGAGAATATTAACAAGGACCAGAGACTCTTTTTCTTTATAACTGTTCTCCCGATATATTTTTCTTCTTTTATAGCAAGCAGCAGCCAGTAAATTTCTACTGATTCGAATTTTTGCAGGTATTTTCCTTTACAGAAAAAAAAAAGCAATAAGTTACTTATTGACCGTAACTGTATAATACGGAGAGACAGAGAGAGGGAGAGTTGGTACAAAACACTGGTTAATAGAAAGAGAGAGAGAGATGGAAAATGGCGGTCACGTGTACAGTAGTAGTACTCACAGCAATCGTAACAGACCCCAAAACAACGGCGGTAATACTACTAATCTTGATTGGGATATGTGGGAGCCTAATACTTCAAGATACGACTGGCACAATACCACCGCCATTTCTGCCGCGACTGCCACCACGGCCGGAGAGACTACCACCTCTGCACTTATGTTTCCTCATCAGAATCTGTATCATCACCACCACCACGAACACCACTATCAGGCGCAACTCTCTCTTTATGGCGGAGAAGGGTCCCGCTTGCATCCTGACCCACATCTTATGTGTTTGAAGCTAGGAAAAAGGCACTATTTCGAGGATACTATCGCGGTGGGTGACCGCCAGATGGCTAGCTTGTCCATAGGCAAAAAAGGAAAGTCATTTTATAGTGTGGTCGGTGGTACTGTAGGAGTAGGATCAACATCATCATCGGCGGCCGGTGGTGGGGTATCTTCCTCCACCGTGCCAAGGTGTCAAGTGGAGGGCTGCCAGATGGTGTTAGTCAACGCTAAGGATTATCATAGGAGACATAAAGTTTGTGAGATGCATTCCAAGGCTCCTAAGGTAATTGTCCTAGGGTTGGAGCAGCGTTTCTGTCAGCAGTGTAGTAGGTAAAGTTAACATGTCTACTCGTGCCTTTTTTTTCCTTTTTTAAATTTCCTTTATTTAATTATAGATATTTAATTTCTATTATTAGTTTCACTCCAATTATTTTGGAATTCGAGGTCTCACAATTGTCCCTAATAAATAGCCAATTGCTATTCGTTCTTTTTTTTTTTTTTGCATATATAATTTTGATTTATAAAAGAAGCTAAAATAGGTGAAGGGGGAATGTATGTGTAGGTTTCATGTGGTGTCAGAGTTCGATGAATCAAAGAGGAGCTGTAGGAGGAGATTGGCAGGTCACAATGAGAGGAGAAGAAAGAGTGCTCATGATTCTGTTTCCAGGAATTCTTGTCAAGGTATATCTCAATTCTAATTATACCATTTTTATAGCTTTTATTTTCAATCTTATAATTAATTATAATTAGTCAACCTAGTTCAACTTTCATTTGCTTCTTTTTCTTTTGCTAAATTCTTCTGGAAATGTGAATCCCAAGGAAGACAAACCAAATCCACTTTGCCTTTTTTTTCTTAAATTTAAGATTTTCACTACATATAACTATGTAATTAGTGGCTTGGGCTTGTGATGTGGATGTTATGGATATATCAATGTAGCTGAGATAGCGTGTATGACCCTGTTCTCAGGGATTTATATGAAAAAACTATGTAATAAGCATGCATGGTGAGTAATTTATTAATTGCACTCTTAGCAAACATGGGAAAATAAGTTTCCTTTTTTATTTTCCCTTGCTATTTTCTTTCCTTCCTTCCATATTTTTTCCTTATCCAAACATGGGTAAATAGCAAGAAGTTTGGTTGTTGGTATAATTTGTTTGTATTTTTTTTTTTTAAATTAATGGACAAGTATAGTCTGGTAATGGTTTTTAAGAAAATATGTAGTGATTAATTGAAAATTAATTAATTTACTTGTGAACAGAAAAATTGATGGGTGAGAGATTTCCGTACATAGCAACGCCGACAAGTTGTGCTCTCTCTCTTCTGTCATCCAATAAGAGTGATTCATGGGTTTCTTCATCTGATCTCTCATCAAGATCCAGCGCTGCTTTGCGTGAACTGATCGCTGAACACCGCTCTGCTATCTTGGCTAGACAGCTCGTTATTGATCGAGGCTTTCACCATAATAATAACAACAACAACAATGGAATGGAATACCTGTGTGATCATCACTCATCCTCCCAAGCAAGTTCCAATAGTTTTTTTATCTCCAACCAGAATAATCATATCTTAGCTGAGCCACACAATTGGGATAGGTTCCATGAAACTGGCACACAAGTTACTTTGGACCTTATGCAAGCTCCAGGTTCAGCCTTTGGATTCTTGTCTACGAGGGGGAAAAGTAATAAGGATGATGAAGAAGAATGTTCTGAGTTATGGAACACCTGGGCTGGTGCCCATGTAGTCTAAATTTTTATTATTAAATTTTTAACACTTTCTTTCATGGATTTTCTTTGTATTGAACTATTTTAGTATGATTGAACTACTCTTTAATTAGTCTTTTAGTTGACAATTCTTTATTAATAACAATTGTTAATTATATATATGTATATATATGTAGTTCATTATGCTTTCATTCAATTATGTAGAATCTGATTTTTGAATGCATTTGGAAGAAACAACCAATCATATATGTATAGCAGAGTTGATCTTGATTTAGTATGAAAATTGATTGGTTATATATACAATCGCTGATTAATTAGTCCTCATTAATCTTGCTGGTTTTTTCTATATAATGAAAAGAATTTAATTAACAAATGAAAGTCTATTATTTTGATTTGTTGATTTAGCTTTGACGATTTGAACTCACAATTTTATAATTCTATAATTAATTTCAAAACCACTGAAAATCACTGAATTTCATAACTAATAATTCAAGTTTCATTGTGCAATTATCTGATGTATTTTACTCAATTTTAAACACAAATTTCTTTTGCTCACGATAATTCTTGCCAACCCTACTTTCATCATATCTTCTTAAATCCTTCTCCTTTCTCTTACAAAGGAAAATCATTCTCTTATCCCAGTCTCCTTTATGGCTTCTGATCATGAGCCATCATTTCGTTCCTTATCTTGCATGAGGTGAACACGGCAGCTCCTTGCAGTGGATGCTGTGCTACAAGACAACCACAAAACCTCGTTCGCTCTCTTAAAATAGCTGGCCCAATTGGTCAAGAACTTTTTAACCTTTGAATTGAGCCCCGACCCCAATTGGTCAAAGGCATTAATAGGAGGGTTTTTTCCTCTTATTCAACTTTAATCTAATAGGCCACAAATGATTTATTTTTATCGGTCACAAATTTTTTGAAGGAGAATGTTTTGAACTTTTGACCTAACTGCGCTTGATGATTGAATTAATACAATAATGAATGATATAATTAAAAGTCACGAGGGGTCGAAGATGTCTAAGTTTCATAATGGGAGATCAAAAGCAATTACAGCAAAATTTTGCACTACATTACAAAACAAATATATATATGGATATATATACATATATATATATATATATATATATATATATATATATTTAGTATACAGTGAAGCATCTTTCTCTAAGTGCATGCATAGAATTCCAAAGATGAGAAAGTTGGTCCTTTTTACTGAAAATAGTATGAGATTCGAAGACAGCACCAAGATATAGTTAGACGAGCAGTTGCTTTCAGTAAGTTTCAAAGTTACTTGATAACAAGGCTTAGAAATTATGCCTTTCTCTGCGGAAAATGAAAACAAAAATGGCTACTGTAGCCACACACCATGCACAAATGAACCTTTGTCTTGTCAACAATAGGAACAGTTTTTTCTCCTGAAACCATCAATCTTCTCTCTCTTCCCACATTATGTGAATTTTGGAAGCATCCGACAATGACATTATATTTTTTTGCTATGGCAAATTAGTCATTAGTTAACGACATTTTTCTGAGTATATTATTTATCATAACCTGTCTTAGAAATAATTTTCATATTAGAATGGTGTACCTCTAGTGAAATTATAGCCATGTAAGATAAAATTTAAACACTGAATTTTTAACTATTAACTAATATAGATGACATAATTTTAAATTGTAAAAATATTTAAAAAAATTAAATTAAAAAAATTTAACTCATCATTTAAATATTTAATTATAACTTATGAATTATAACTCATCATTTATAAAAAAAATAAAAAAAAAATTATAGTGAGTGTTTAAATATTGAATTACCAAATAATTTAAAACCAGTTCAAACATTACATAATAAGTAAAGCTCAATTATAGTGAGCGTTTTGAATTACTTTAAAACAAAATAATAATACTCGAGCTCTTGGCTTTTCAAAGTGATGAAAATTATAAATAATTTATGAATTAACCAACTCATTGTTTGCTTTATTAATTTTCCAAATCATGTCTAAAATTCTCTAATGTTATTAAATGTTTTTTCCCATTTATATATATATAGAGATTTTCTTTTCTAGCAGGAAAAAAAAAAAAAAAAAAGGAAAAGTGTGGTGGTCCAATAAGCTAAATAGTTGTATAATTATTAAATCACAATGTCACGTTAAACTACATTAATTTGACTAAAACACATGCAGTTTGCTGTTGTCTATTCGAGTAATGATTAATGTTTTTTTTTTTTTTGGGTAAGAATGATTAACGTTTTATGCTGTTAGAGTAAGAACATCCTTCGGTTTTCTAATTCTAATATTGCTTGGAAAAAAAAAATAATTAGACCTAACTGAAACCTGTAATAAATACATATCGCATCAGATAACTAAAGGCCGTACGTTAAAATTAAAGATGAAAGCCCAGCAGGAATAATAATTGACTGACTGAACTTCAATAAATCTGTAATCTTTTTGCAAGTCAAGAACTAGTTTGGAATCTAGGCAAAGATAATATAATAGGTGCAGCTAACCTAACATAGCTCTCTTTATTCTAACTAAAATAGAATAATTATTAATTACAGACTTTCATATATATATATATATATATATATATATATTTATATATATGAATATAATCATTCAAATCAAACGGGATGGGAGTTCTGATATTTTTTATTTTCTAAGACGAGGATGGATGTTTTTTTTTTTTTTTCGTCAAAGGGAATACAGTGGAGATAGGCAATATATTTTTAGCCCAATATGATATTATATTAAGATAATTATTTTTAATATTAAAATATATATATATATATAATCATTCTAATTAAACGGGATGGAGGTTTTGGTATTTTTTATTTTCATAGAACGAAGATGGAGGATTTTTTTTTTATCAAAGGGAATGCAGTGGAGATAGACAATATATTTTTAGCCTAACATGATATTATGTTTAGATAATTATTTTTAATATTAAAATACATATATATATAATAATTTAATCAATGGGATGGAGGTTCTGGTATTTTTTATTTTCATGGAACAAGGATGGAGGATTTTTTTTTCCATCAAAAGGAATGCAGTGGAGATAGGCAATATATTTTTAGCCCAACATGATATTATGTTTAGATAATTATTTTTAATATTAAAATACATATATATATATATATATATATATATATATATATATATATATATATATATATATATATATGAATTTTTAATTTTATTACTCACTCTTTATAATTTTTTTTTGAAAAATTTGATATTTGATTGATCCATCTTTTTATATTTTATATGTCTGATTTTATAAATATCTTTTACATTAATTTATTCTTATATTTCACTTATTATTTATGAATTATATATATATATATATATATATATATATATATATATATATAGACACACACACATACACTAATAAGTTTTAATTTAAAAATATTAGAATCAGTTTAAACCTAATTAAACTCTAAAATTTAAATGTTTATATATTATATTCTACTATATAAAAGTATATAAAATTGAAAGGAGATAAAACGAAACAAATTTTTTAAGTAGAGAATGAATAACACCGTGCTGATGGAGGGTAAATAGTCTCCATATATGATGTAGGAACATGAACAAAAATTCTGCTAAGGCGAGAATGGGGATGGGAGATGATACTCTTATCTTGTTGCTATTTGTAGTATTTATTATTTTTTTCTAATTTTATTCTATTAATGATAGAGTTTCATTGAGAAAAAAAAAAGATGAGTTTAATATAAAATAATGATATATTTATCTATTTTAATAAATTTTAAAATTATTTAATAATTTTTTTAATATTTATATAATTTTTTAAAATGTTTGTTATTATGAAACGAAAGTTAGTATAAATTTGCAAGTTTAATCCTTGGTAGCAAAACAAACGGATAATATAAATATTATTAACACGGTTGTGTCATAAGTGTAGAGCTAGTGGATAAAAGCCCCGCCACAATCACCAAAGGATGAGGGAAAGAGGTGACGTGGGAGAGTTGCAGGAGTCTGATCACGTGAAAGGCACGTGAATATTCTGAAAAGCCCACATATTAATTGGGTGGGGAAAGGGCAAAACCTGGTCTACACAATTTCAGAGGCCCACACAATCCACGTGCAGGTTTTTTTCTTTTTTCTTGGGGAGGAAATGTTGGATAGATAAATATGTAAATATAATAATCCTCTTTTCAAAGTAATCTCTTTAAGGGTGTAAGCCATTCCATCCGATCTCGAATTTTAGTTTATTCATATTTAACTCTATTTTCTTTTTTAATCTCAAACTTAAATTTAAATTGAAATTGAGTTTGAAAATTATATTTAAACTCAAACTCGAATCATTAATAAATTATAATTAAATTAAATTTGAGTTCAAATTTATTTTATTTTGAAATTCGTTTATAATTTATCGAAGTGTTGAATTTTCTAAATATTTGTTTATAATAAAATAATTGTAACAAAAATATTTAGAACTAACATAAACATCTAATTAGTAAAAAAATATAATCATAAAATTGAATATTACATATATTATAAATATATTAATTAATAAAAAATATTATATTATATAATAAGAAAATATTATATTATATTAATAAGAAGTATATATATTTAAGTCGAATTAAACTCCCAAAAGTTTATAAAAATATTAAAATATATTTTTTAGAGTGCCATAATTAATTACAATAATAATAAAAATAATAATCATCATCAATGGTTAACTAGCTTGTAATCAAATTGTTTACGAGTTTAATAAAATCAAATTTAATTTTATTCAAATTCAGTTTATTTATACATTTAATTTTAAAATAAAGCTCAAATTTAACTCGTTTATAAAATAAAATAAATACGAGCAAACTTTTATAAAAATAAATACCGAATCGCCCACGAACGATTTAGCTTATTTATAGCCATAATCTCATTTTAATGCCAATAGGGCTTAAATCAAATGGTTGAAACTGGGGTCTGACACTAAGATATTCTAAATTTAAATCATTTCTTTATTAAATTTATTTATATCTTAAATTTGTTTCAATTAGTTCGCGGTTTAGATTGAATTGCAACATTTGATTGAATTTTATATTAATGTTTGCTTGTATATAACGTTTATTAAAAAAATTCCATTCTAATACTGAAAACGCCTTCGGTCAATTTGAATTGAAAATAAATTTAAAAGAAAAATAATCCCACTCTAATAATCTACCATTAGATTAAGTCATTAAGATGAGTTCTTTTTTTTTTTTTTTTTTTTTTTTAACTGAATTAAGATATGAGTTCACGTGCAGAGATTTGAAAAGTAAAAATGGTGTAAGAGTAATAATATATAATATATGAACAGTGGCAAAGGAGTTATGGAGTTCGTAGTTGCATTTAAAGGGAGGAGGAAGAGGAGGGGGGCATGGGGTCCACAATTTCCCCTCATGGACCATAGCCTGCGTTTTGATGACAAACAAACTTGAATGGGCCCATAGGCATTAATGAAAGATGAAAAGAAAAAGTGAGAGTGGGGACCCACAGAACTGGCAATTGGGGAGCTAACCCAAACGCTGCACTTGTTCCACCAGGCACTTGTACCCTTCGCTTCCTATTTCTAAATGGAAACTCCACTCTATGCTATGGACCACTGTTATTTCTCCAACGCCGTGTTTTTTTTTTTTTTAAATCATAAATTTCTAAAAGTTTTCAAGTCAATTATTATATATTATAAGTTTTCAAGTCAATACACTGCCTAGATATACAGGATAAGCGCTTAATTTTTTATTGAATTTTGCCCTCGTGCCTAATTAGATTTAAAAGTAATCTTTTAAATCAATTTAATACAAAAAATTTATTTTTTTAGCAAATTGATCCAATTTATCTTTGAGTGTGGTGCATCAAAATAAATAAATATATAAAAAAATAATAACAATAATAATACAGAAAAAAGATAACTTTGAAAAGAGAAAAAATAAGTGAAAGACTAACTGCTCTCCACACTTAATTGAGGTAGCATGCAGAGTAAGTATCGATTGAAAAACAGTAGCTATAATCGCGAGTTGCCTCTAGCTCTATATTTGATTTCATCCCATCAAATAGAGAAGGCAACGATCTGGATGAAAATGAAAAAGAATGAACTCTTCATATTAAGTAACATTAAAATCTATTTAATACGTGCAAATAAATTGAGTTGTATTTGATTATCACTCAAAAATTGAAATTGAGTGAGTTTAAAAATTATGTGGAATATTTAAAGAGGACATTGTGACATTATTTTGATACACGGGAAGATATATAAGAGGGGTGAAGCTAGTGAATTTTAACATATAATGAAATAGAAAGAGAGAAAATGAGGAATTAACGGAGATCACATGTCGAGCATTTTGGTGCCTTTGGACTTTTTCATTCGTAGTTTATATTTCTCCAATCTTCTTATGTCGGTTACTATGAGGTTTAGTTGCCTTTTATTTTTTCTTCATTTTGATATGCTCTTTGTTTAGCCTTTGTGCTTTTTTATTTGTTATTTTTTCTTTTTCAAATACGTTTAGGATTTGCTAGTTGATTTGTTGTGGAGAATATATCAAGAATTGAAGAACTTGTTATTCGTTTGTTGTGCAGAGTACGTTAATTGATTTTTCCTTTTCAAACGGAAGATGAACCAAGAGAGACAACTAAAAATTTTGTACCTTTTTTAATTCATCAATTATTTCATTTACCTTGTATAAGTCATGTAAAACATGCTCTATAGATGGGTCAAAATCAGACCTATTTGAGCCTAAGATGAAATTTTTGTATTAAATTAGTCTAATATATTATTTTAGATTTGATTGGATATAAGGATGAAGTTAAGGGGGGAAATTGAATGCTTATCCTATATTGTCTCACATATTAACAAGATAAAATGATTAAGAATATACATATTCCGAATTTAATTAAACAGTACTATAATTAATTTCTTCTCAAACCATAATTAGCTTATGACAAATTAGGAAAATTTTGGCCTACCTCAATAGCATATCATTATTTTATGTACTCAAATCAATAAATAATAAAATATTTTAATTATTATTATTTTAGTTTGAAGAAACAAATATTTTTTTTTTCTCTAATATTTTTGGAGTGGGGTGTATGCTATTGTAGGCATAACTTATTTTGAAAACTCAAACTGAAAAAATTGAGAATAACCAATTAGAAAATAAGGAAAAGTGATAGAAAAATTTAGCGATCAATTAATTTGAATATATCAATATATATTTATTAAATTATTGAATCACAAATGTTTATAAATATTATTATTATGCAAGTGAGGAGGATGTTTATTTAATGAAG
Source organism: Reutealis trisperma (assembly GCA_947687605.1). Lineage (NCBI taxonomy): Eukaryota > Viridiplantae > Streptophyta > Magnoliopsida > Malpighiales > Euphorbiaceae > Reutealis > Reutealis trisperma. Next base: position 1,233,282 of record CANTUT010000033.1, on the reverse strand, counting down.
CTAGGGTATATGATACATTGGGAAAACGAACAAGGACACCGCCCTTTAATTTCCTTGCAAGGGGGAAAGGTACCAATGGGGACAGCAATTTGAGGTGAAAGGTACAAGAGATAGAGACCTTTCTCCAAACATTTTATAGATATGATCCAAGCTACTAGATTTTTGCTGGCCGACTTTAAGGAAATATCAAATTTTATGTAACGAAGAAAGGTAATGATTCATTTCAATTCCAATTCCTAAAGCAACTCTCTGCTTCCTTTTATTTTAACATTTGGGGGAGTTTTAAAGCCAATGTATTTTCTTAACCAGCAAGCAGTTTCAGCAAATTGGCCCTAACCAAAAGTAATACACCTTGTCCATCTCTACCATGCCTTCATTTGGCGGGCATCAATCAAGGTCCTTCACTGTTAAGCTCGAGGCATCCACGTGGTCTCGGATATATATATATATATATGTCAATTTTTAAATAGACTGAATGTATCACCACTGTATATATATATATATTATTTATTTAATTTTTTTTTCCTTCTGACAAATCTTTTAGAATATAAAAAGAATATTAATATTACTATAGTTGAAAGTTCCGACTTATTGAAATTTTTGGAACCACAAGAATCTTGAATTTGTCATTACCATATGTATCCCAAATAGAGAAAGGAGAAGAAAAAACAATTAGTTTGCTAACCGGTGAATAAATGGTGTAGTGATCAGTGTAGGAAATTTCCACAGTTTATATTATTATATGGTAAAAACAGAAGTCATATTGTGGAAGTTTCTTCGGGAAATTCCTCAAGGGCTTGTTCTATTTTGGATTCACTTGATTTTTGGACATAGCTAGCTTGCATATATAAATACTTCAAATTTTAACATGCAATTTCGCATTCAACAAAAAGACAGGTTACGAAATTTTCCACATTTTCTGGAGGAAGAAGAAGAATCTTGATGCCTTACAATTAATATTGTTTTTTTTCCCTTATATTACGAAGTATATATGATCTCAGCTGCTAGATCATTAACTAAATAAAATCGCTTATTAATTTTAATAATTGTGTGGATTATTAAAATTTTTTAATCCTCCACTTATACATCATATGTGTGGATTAGATGCTTAATTTGTTGATTAATTAGCTTTAAATCATTATACTTGACTTCAAGGCAAGGGTTCATGTTTTGTCTGTAGCAAGGCAAGCAGTGCTCAAACATACATTAAAAGAGTTGAAAGATTTGAAATCTTGTTTTTGATTGCCTTCTCCTTCGAATCAAATAAAGACTAACAATAATAATATATATCCATCCAAGGAAAAATAAATGACGACAATAAATTAGAATATATATAGGAACAAAATAGGACCCATAATTAAATTTCGTGGAAGTTGCACGGAGGGTTCCGAATCTTCACTACGCACGTAATAATTAAATTAAGCCACTAATATTTTTATTTTGCTGTGAATGTGAAAATGATACAGGTTAGCGAAGAATTGATTTGTGTACAAGAAATTAAGAATAAAACAAACACGAGATTTCAGCATCACCTAATTACAGTCATCAATTGCTATACATATTGAGTGAAATGTAAACTTTTGTCTCAGAATATCATATGATAAGTCCATTCGATCGAGTCACAATCATCGACAACATATAAATATAAAAGAGGGAAAACATTGCAACAAACAACGAGATTAGAAACGGCAATTGTCAAAGCATAAATAGTTGCTGGAATTAATGTCAAGCAAAATTCTTTAATTAAATTATAGTAGCTAGTAACTAGCATTTCCTTGTGCGAGTTGGTGCTGTAAAGTTCCACTGTGAATGCGTTAGAAAAGAGAAGACTAGCCAGGAGTTTAAATGCTTTATATGTATAGTACTCTTTGTCGTTATAATTCGGTTTAATTTGAACTTGTAATGAACTCATTCCGCTTGATATATGATGTGATTGTGGGGATCATTAATTATCTTATTTTCATTTTTAATTTTCAATTTAGAAATATTTTGATCCGAAATATAAATTATTTTTGAATTTACTCAAGTGTTTGGACTATAAATTGATTAATTTTTTTGCATGGTCCCAAAGTCTTTCTAATCAAAAGCTTTGAATTCAACTTATTGTACTTTAAATTCAATTATGTGCTTTGTGCAAGGGATGCATTATTTAGAAATATAATTTATTATTTTGAACAAAACTCAAACAAATTATAAATTGGTATTTTATAATTTTATGACGAATATACTTATTCTTTTGCTTAGTGCAAAAACACTAATATTATTTTTTCATTTAATTTGGTATATACACCAGTATGAATCATTTCTCTTAAATTTAAATACACAGATTAGGTGTTTTATTGATAATTATTGTTCAAAGTGTAATTAAATATAATTTACATGAAATGCTTATTGCTCGATATATCAAGGCAATTGCTACAAGTTTTAATATTAGAGAAAAACACCATTTAATAAATTCCAACAATACCTCCTCCTACGTACCATATGATCTTCACTTGTTAAGCCAAAGCCAACGTGACAATTAACTTTACAACAACATTCTTCCAAGCTAAAGCAATTATGAAACTTAATTGGTTGATTTCAGTTTTTAATTAATTAATTTTAGGGTTTAGGTAGAAAGCCAAAGATAATGAATTAGCCTCCGAAACATTTTCACGAGTTCTACAACTCCATTTTGAGAAAAAGAAAAGAAGGTCCATCGAGAGATCCTAGAATAAGGGCTAGTATATTGATTTTGTCGATAATGACTAACCTTAATTAGTACAGCTTCCATGTAGGAGACAGCTTGATAGCTTCATGTCCTCTCTTAATATTCTTACAAAATTCGTATAACGCGGTGTAATTTATTTCATTATGTTTACTGCGTTAATTAATTATTTTCTTTAATGGCAGTGGGGGAAATTCAAGGAGCAGACAAAAGAGTAATAATGCATTGCCTTAAATGATAATAATCCTGCACTCCCGTGCCTACCACACCAATTTCTGCAACCAAGCAGTCACTTGTATTGGAAAACTCCATTTTTAACTCTTGCGAGCTCTTTTTTGCATATACCTTAAAAAATTGGATGGCAGATGATTTTTTTTTTTAAATATTTATTATTATAAAATTTATAGAAAATATTTATTATTTTTAAACTTTACTCTCCTCTTATTTCTCCACTACATATTTCCATTAATTATTTTTATTTTTTGAAAAAATATTTTAATATTTTTATCTTAAAAATATAATAATTTAATAACTTTTTTAATCTATATATTAAAATTTTAAACTACGTATATTTTAAAATTAAAAAAGCCTTCTACATTATTTCTTTCAAGAAGAGAAAAAAAAAATATTTATATATTAGTTGATACTTAATTGATACAGCATATTTGATGTTATGAAATAACACCAATTTAAGGATATGATATAACATTGAAATTAAAGAGAAAGAAAATTAATTAGATGTAACGCTATGTTACTACTAAATGAGGCTCCTTAATTCCAAATTTGAGTGGCATTACCCACTTGAGAAAAACAGTGAGCTTGATGACGCAGAAGAAGAAGAAGCAGTAGCTTGATATGGCCTTTGCTTGAAACAATCCAAAAACATTCTCGGCGGTGATACTGCCACTGTCACCGACGATGATGAATTTTGAACTCCAGAGTCCGGTGGAGACCCTATAATGTAAAATTCAAACAAAAACTAAACAGTTAATTAAATTAAAATTCCTACTATTACATTGTCATTTAATAAGAATTTTTTCCAGCGGAGCTAGCCAGCTCACTTGTGAGATTCTCAGATGATGAATTCCGGACATTTTCTGGTGGTTGTGACGTCTTGTGAGTTTCTTGATTTGTCTGTTGTGATTTTCGCCGGCGCCGATTGTGATCTGCCAATCTCTTTCTGCAACTCCGCTTTCCGTTATCGAATTCTGAGAGAAGATGGAATCTGGGAAACAATTTAATATACAAAATATTAACTAGTGTCGCTACTAATTAAACATTTTGAGTATACGTTTAAAGAAAAAATAAAAAGAAAAATAGAAAGTCAGTGAGATTAATGTGTATAGTATGTGTACATATATAGTATACGGACGCAAATGCCCTCGGGATTTCCACTTGTACGGCGTCCCCAATCATTGGCAACAAAAGCACAATTGGAGGGGCATTATCGTCAGGTTTGGGTGTTTCCGACCAAGTTTGGAGATGAAGGCAGAAAATTACTGGCTTTTTTAGTATTTTGATTGTTGCCGTTGATGACTATAGAAAATAGGACATGATGGGCTTTTTTGTATTTTCACAAAGAAAAAAAAAAAAAACTTAAAACCAGGTTTAGTACTACGTGAATGGAAACCAGATTGAAGAAGTTTACGGACACAAATGCCCTCGGGATTACCACATGTACTGATAACCAATGATTGAAGTAACAAGGGCATTTCTGGCATTCCAAAGAACTACCTTCTAAAATTCATTATCAGTTTTATCACTGTCATCTTCCGGAGGGGGAAAGCTATCAGCTATGAAATAGTAGACCACTGATTGGAATTGAAAAAAAATAACAATAATAATAAACGTGAATATGGGAGGGAATGCATGGGAGGGACGTTTAGGTAATTTTTAAAGAACCTGCTACACTGCTGGCAGAATCGCTGAGTCAACCCGGCAGCGATGACTGTTGAAGCTTTTGAGTGAAACTCACACACCTTGTGGCGTCTATGGTAGTGCTTGGCGTGAGTCAGATCAGCATTGCACCCTTCAGCCTGACACCTAGGAGCGTTTGACGAACCGGGTTCTACCGGTCTGGACCGGCGATAAAGACGGTTCACGAAATCATCTTCGGCAGAAGAGAAATAAGTCCGACCACCTAAATTGAGGCCAATCCTAGCCGTGTAATCAGCCGGTCGAGAAACTTCCTCAGTCTTTGGAACAAGGAAATAAGAAGGAGCGGCTCCAGCGGGGTTAGGGATAGGGTCAAGGGAGAGGAGAGAAGGATGGGGAGGGGTGTAGGAAGAGGGGCCGGCATAAGCGCGTGGGTCATAAAGGGAATTGACTTGATGATGATGATGATGATGATTTGTAGTTGGTTGGTGAAATAAAGTTGTAGCGGGTTGAGGAACGAGTGTATCGTTGAAGGATTGAGCAGCGTAGTGATCGAAAATCTGACGATTATGGTCAGGGTGGTCTTGGGGAGGTTCATCTCCAGAAAGTATCATCGTTGATGGGTTTCCCCATTCGTATTCCAACATTTCTGCAGCGAATTTCAAAAGTTTTCTTGTCTTTTTTTTTTTTTTTTTTTCTTTAAACTCTAAGAATCTCTGTATATATCTGTAAACAAAATTAAAAAAAAAAAAAGGAGTGAATAAAAAGGGAAATATAGCATAAATATTTATATTTAATATAATTAATTGTACGAATGGAACTATAGGATTTGGTTAAGGAGACATGTCGGTGTTAAAGGGATAAACAGTTAAAAGAAAAAAACTCACCAAATTATAAATAGCTATGGCAGTATGGAACTCAGTGAAGCGAAGGAGATGGAGAATGCGAATTTCGAAAACCCTAAGTTGCCAATTGCAGACTTTAAAAACTGTTGCTTTCTTTGGGCTGTATGAATTGGCGTGCACATTAATAAGTTCCCACTCTATAAGCTCTCTCTGTTTTCTTTATTTAGCTCACAGTCTATCTTTAAAAAGCCTTTTAAGCTATGCTAGCTGCTCTCTCTTTCTCTGTTTCTCTTTTTTCCCTGTAGAGAGAGGGATGAGTCTAAGACTGAAGAGAAACTGAGTTATGAGGCGGCTTGCGCAGAGGTGTGATTGGTGGTGTACTAGTCAGTGTGTGTTTGAGTGTAAATGTAAAATTACCATTTTATCCATTTGATAGTTACATAATTATGGGTAAGGCCACTGCACTTCAACAATGGTTTTGTGTGTACAATAGAATTTGGCAAGAAGTTAAGGTAGGGTAGTGGGTAGGGGTGTGCGGAGTGTGGTTCTTTCTTTCTTTCTATCTTTTTCCCTCTTAACACTCCCAACTTGTTAGGACTTGACAGTAAATGCCACAACCGTGCTGTAGTGTGGGAGGGTATATAGGTGAATTTTGCCACGCGGTGTTTCTTAACACTCTCGACCCCACTTTCTTTTTTGCATCTGCTCCCACTCTAATTTTTTATTTTTCCATTTTACTCCCATATTCGAACTCAAAATCTAACAATATTATGCAATGTACGGCAATAAGGTGAGAAAAAAAAAAAAAAGAAATTATTTTAAAGGGAGAGATGTAGAAAATTTCAATTTATTTTGTTTAATAAATTAAAATTTAATAAATAAAAAAAAAGATAAATAATATCATTTTATTTGAGTGAAAAGAAAGAATGATAATTATAATTATAAAAAAATAAAAGTGTACAAAATAAATAAAAAAAAATATAAATTTTCAATATGAATAGAAATCTATTGGCCTTTTTTTTTTTTTAAAAAAAATCTTGAATAGTAAAAATTTGAAATTACTATTAATTCAGATGGAATTAAAATTTCTCAAAAGAGAAAGCTAAGTTTATTTATAAATCAATTAAAATTATAATATTAAAAGAATATAATGAATAAATTTGAGAAGTGAGAAATATGAGTATAATGAATATGTTGATTACGAAATCAAAACCTACTTTGTTGATGAATGATTTTTTTTGGAATAATATTGAATTATTAAAGATAAAAATGATAAAATAAATAAAATAGAAATTTTCATTCGGAGTTGAAAATTTTTTCACTTTAATTTGGAATGTAACTAATTTCAATTCATATAAAAAAAAAAATAGAGTTGAATTATTCTCCTTTTTTCCCTTCCCCTTATAATAAAAAAATTAGAACGAAACAAAATAATTATCAATTTCCCTTTCATTCCTTTCACTTCACCATTATTTCAATTCCATTCATATCTAAAGGGTGTTTGGAAATATTATTAGGGGTTAAAAAATGTTTTTAAATTTATTTATTTAATTAATTTTTTTAAATCTCTTTTTGATAAAAATATCTTGTTTCTGTTTAAAAATAATTTTAATAAAAATATAAAAAATTTTATTGAAAAATATTTTTTTCACACTCAGTCTCAAACTGGCCATAGTGTTGAAGACAAATTAAGTACCAGTAAAGCAAAAGCTGGCTGCACCTCCCTCTCTAATTTTCAACAATTTCTTTTGCACAGAACCTCATCTAGTCATCCTCACTCGATCATCACTTTCTGTTTCATTTCTTTTCCTTTTTATTATTAGTAGAAACTAGAAAGTATAAACCAAACCATCCTCAGTCAGGATTCGATTTTTGTGCTGATCAGCTCTTTATCTACCAACAAAAATACTTAAAAGTTGAAGCAATAAGAATCAAAACTCTTTATTTCTTTTCCAATTATGATTGAAATTTATTATTTTAAATTATTTATTGATTATTTTGATATCATTTCATTATTATATACCTTGGAAAAACAGATTGGAGTGAGTAAGTGCAATTTCGTTAATCAAGCAGTTGATTAGCTTTTAAGGTGCTTTTTCTACTTAATCATTGAATAATTTAATAACTATCTCTATCAATTTAGGAATTTTTTTTTAAATTAAATCCTATTGCCACAAGCTCAGTTTTGTGGAAGTTGTAATTTTAACATGGGTAATCATCTAATAAAAGTTTACTTGGTTGATAAAACAGTTTTTTTTTTTTTTTTTTTTTTATTTACAATGATTTAATTATTAAAGCTTAACGTAAAAAAAAAAATATTGAGGCCGACATTTAAAAAGTAATTTTAAAAAAATGAGTGAGAATAATATTAATTTATTTCATGTATAAACTTTCATATTTATTATTTAAAAAAAAAACTTGAAATGAATATTTTAAACTAGAATGTATTTATTTTTCATTCCATAACAAAACAAAACAAAATCTTTTCATATTTTTCTTTTTACAATTAGATTTAGAAGTTGAGAAACAACGTAGTGTATCACAAATAATTATTACTAATTTAGTAAAAAATATTAAAAGAAAATATTACTTATATTTTATAGTTTGATATATCATTTGTGTTGGATTTTTCCCCTCTCTAATATAAAAAAATAAAAAAAAAAATTGGAGCTTATCTTAATTTTGGCAATAAAATTACAATTTTATCCGTCAAGTGAAAATTTTTTAAAAATAATAAGATATATAGTATTTTTTTTTATTTATTTGGATTAGAATAATTTATGTCCGAGAACAAGATAAAGAGGTTGCCCCGCATTAATTTTCCAATTGCAGTAGCTCTTTTGCTTCTCCTTTTGGTCTTTTGTTTTGTTTTTTCAATTTGGCGCAGCAAAAGTTAATGATATGTCGGAGGATTTCGAGATCTTAACTCATCGAGAATGGCCATTCAAAACAAATTATAGAAAACATATCAAGAATGACACAGTGCCGATATTTGCAACTGAGCAATTAAAAAATATATATTTTTTTTATTTAAAAGAGTAATAATTTAAAAAAAAAAAAAAAGTTGACCTGCTACATTATCCCTAATTATCAAAATCACGAACCAATTTACCAAAAAAAAATTGATATTTCTATTAAGATTTTGTGTTAATTCTAATAAAAATAATAATAATAATCGATTATTTTTAAATTTTAAATGATAAGAAAAGAGAAAATATTTAAATTTTTGTATTATTATTGGTCTAAGCTATTTTTGGTTATATTTTAAAAGTAAACCAATGTACCTGTTGGTTTTGGCCAAAAAAAAAAAAATTACATTTTCATGACATAAATTTTATCTATATTTAACTTAATTTAAATAGAAAAATATCATAAATATTTACATATTAAAAAGTTTTCATTGTTTTAAGAATTGATTGAAAATAATTAATTTGTTGATGCATTTCAGTCATTAATAAAATATTTAAAATGATTTCAATATTGCAATTAAATGAGAAGAACTATTAATTTTTTAATAAACTTTTGGATGAAAAACATATATATATATATATATATATAAAAGCATGTAAATTGAATACGGAGAGTTTGATGCTTGCATGGCATTGAAGTTCATGTATACATATATAAAAAATCTTGCATCTCATAATTAGAGGAAACAACATTATAAATACGACTTGGTACACAGAGTCGACAGAATGTCAAATCAGTGGTCATATAATACTACGTGTGTAACGTCTCCCTTCTTTTCTCTCACTTAATCTTGCTAATTGATGATATATCATGCTTAAATGATTTTTCTTAAGAAACATTCTTATGCATTTCTTTTGTTGTCGGAGTAATTTGCATATATTAAGATCATTTTTTTCTTTCTAAGATCATCTCATTGAGTAGTCTTGTTTTGTATAAATTGGTTGGTGAAAGCTAATAAATGGCAGGAGCAGGCTGTGACCATCGTAATTAAATTGGGGCTGTGGATGAGAAGGGAATGAATAGTATCTGCAAGTTGACTTCTCCTTTCCACAATTTTGTATCAACAGATATTGTTTAGAAATTAAATATTTATTATAATCTATATTAAATAAAAAAATAATCCGTTTTCTTTAAAATTCAAATTTGAATTCTTTTTTTTTTTTATCTCATCTTCTCTAACTTTTTCGTTCAAACTAGATATCGTTGTCTCTTTTCTATTATTTCAAGCTAAATTTTACTTACACTAAATATATATATTAATTTAATAAAATAAAAATACATTAAATAAAAAAAATATCAATATTTTTTTTATTAAAAAACAAAAAAAATTATGTTGACTTAAAAAATCTATTCACTTATTAATTTGATATACGATATAAATTTATACAGTTGGTGTAACTAAAAATTTACCTAACAAAGTGTATATGACATCAATTACAAATTTATGATTAAGGAGCCTCCATGGCTTATTCTGAATCAATGAAAATCCCAGGTATTAGTTTTTACAGATGCCCATTGCTCAGTCACCGACATTTTTTTTTTCTTAATTGACCATTTTATCCTCTGCCCTTCAACGGAAATCCCAATTTATATATTTTTTTCTCAAATTATATGTTGTCAATGTATTTTATTTCATTTTTATTTATGTTAAAAAATTGATTAGAAATTATATGTTATTTACTTTTTTAAATTTCATATTTTTATTATAAAAACTTCAAACTAATCAATTGTTTTATTTTAATTAAACGTCAGCTTAAATCTCAATGCAATACAAATTCTAATTCTTGCTTAATATAGATTTTTTTTTTTTTACATAACACCTTAGAATGTATTTAGTAAATTATAATATAATGTAATCAAATATATTTTTAATTAAATTTATACTTGAAAGTATCATTTAATAAGCCATAATAATATGTAATATAATGTAATTAAATATATTCTTAGTGTAAATTTATATTAAAAATATATTTAATTATATTATATTTATATTATATTATGATATATCAAGCACATCCAAAATATATTTAATTATATTATATTATGTATTATTACGACTTATCCGACTATACTTAGTACATGTCACTGTTTTTTATCCTTGCAAAGTTGTGGTCCTTGGGGACATGCATTATTATTATTATTATTATTAAGAAAGAGTCAAAATTTTAAATCATTTAACATGAGAAAAAACTGAATTTCATATACTCAGTTAAATTATTTTCTTGACTATATATTATTCATTTTCTTAAAGCTCCGTTTGAAATAATTCAATTCTATTATGAAAAAATTTATTGGTTTGGAACAAATTTTAAAATTATAAAATTCAATTGAATTTTATTGTTAATTTGGAATAAATGAATATATTTGTTTAATTATTTTTATAATAATTAGCTGGTGACCAATTGTATTAAATAAAATAAAATATTTAATTTTATTAGATCCTAGTATTTTGAATCAAGGAAAAAAAAAATTACAAGAACGTGAGTTGAAATTCTCCCAAAAGGAATACTAAAAATGATATTCGTCATTGCATAATTACTTTCTATAATACAATTAAAGAGTTGAAAATGTAAAACTAATTTTCATTTCATATTTTTATTTATATTATAATTTAATCATCAGTTATTTAATTTTTTTATTACTGATAATAAATCTTAATTTTTTTATAATAATAAAAGAAAAGGAAAAAAATATAATAAAGGCCGAGCCTTCAAAGGAAAAGAAATGAAGAATGATAAAAAAAAAATAAAATTACACAACATAAGGGTACTTGTGTCATTTCATAATTAGACCAATCCAATTAAATTGAATTCTTTTTAACGAATCAATGAAAATTGTATATTACTAACAAAAATTATACTTTACATGTTAATTAATAAAAATTTAATTCTTTCTGTTACCACCATTTTTGAATTAATCAAACAAATAATTCAAAAATAAATTATAATGGAATAATTCTATATGATACAATTGTGTCTGACTCAATAAGATTAATTATGTAATTTTTGACATAAATGATTGTGTTTAAAAATAATTATGGTATATTCATTTTTTATTATGTGATATATTTAAATTATATTGATTTGTGTCAAATTTTTCTAATACAACTTGCGAAACTTAGCATTGTCTAAGACAATAATCAAATTGAGTCAACATCCACCAAAATAACTAAATTCCATCAATCAGTGTAATCCTCTTAGTCTTAAACGGTCAATAATTAGATAATTATATTGACCTATTATACTTTTATATTCAATAACTAAAATTTGTAAACTAGTTATAACATACATAATTATATTCTACTAGTAAGTGATTATATGGTTAGATAATAGACTTTTCCCTCTCCCAGCATTTGGAAAACAAATATTCGGAAACTGATTAGTTTTAAATCGAAATATTTATTTGGTTGAGGGATATATCAATCTCAAAGACCAATAATAGCTAAGTTTTTCTTTATCCTTTGGCAAAAATAAAAAAGGTTTTTTATTTATTGGACAATCCAATCAAGCGTTAAAGAATACGATGGAAGTTGCAAAACATGTTTCATGGACGTCCAAAACTCACCTGATTGAAGCTGAATGTCTTCTAGGTACTTTTAAACGGTACAATTGAATTTTCTAACATCATTAATTATTTGATAAAGCATGCAGTGGTCCTAATTAAATTGAGACAGGCAATATACTGAGATACTGTTTGATACGCGTATATAAGCTAATAAAATAAAATTTTGCGAAAACTGAAAAATTTTAATTTGTTCCGTAGTCATTATTAAAAAAAATTCTGAAAAAAAAAGTGTACTTTTTTAATTTGAGAAAAATACATTTCTTTGAAAAAGGTTAAGGTAATTAGATTTTTTTAGTTGAGAAAAATGGTATCAAGCATCCCTCATGCCAAGTAGCATGAAAAAATTTCCAACAAAGACGTAAAAATGAGTACATTTTCACCAAAATGAAGGCAACAAAATATAAATGAAAATGCCAAAGCATCAATGCGAACCCTCATTCTATCCATTCCCTTGGTTTTTTTCGCATGCAATTATGTAAATAGATACAACCTACAATAAAAGTAGATCAGCAGCAAGTAATATTACAGGCCCCAGGCTCCAGGCTCTGTCAACATCTAAAATACCTTGTTGAATAAAACAAATGAAAAAGGGTTATGCAAGCCTTAGTATTTAACCACTTCATTTACTACACAAGTCAGTCTTAGTGAAACGCTTTCAGAATAAAGATAAGGAATGTACAGTTTATAAATATACTAGCGCTCATGCTGAAAAGGGTGCCAGAATAGCATGTAAGTGAAATTCAATGGACACAGTGTTAATTCGGGTGCTTCTTTGCATTGGCCAAAGTCTTCAGGAGCGAAATTTCCTCACTTGGCATCATCTATAAAGGGCAGAAGTAATAAGATTAGTAAGTAAATGAGAACTATATTAAAAGAATGTAGTGGCTACTAATAAACTTTTATATAGGATAAAATAATGTGGCATTGGAACTCAGCTCCTTGAGGTCTTTTTTTTTTTTTCGCCAGATAGCTCCTTGAGGTCTATCACGCAAAAATACAGACATAACACAAAGACAGGTTGCCTTGTTTACTCATTACTAGTGCAAAGTCACATCAATGCTCTTGGTGAAAACAAAGGCAAGAAAAAGGAAGGGTAAAGTGAAACAGAAAAACAGGGGAGCAAGTTTCATATGGTTATCTATACCATGTGGAAACTTTAGGTAAAATGGACCACATAAAAACAAGATGACAAGGGTCTTTCATGGTATCTTCAAATGTTTCAGCAGTCCTCACGAAACTTCCACACTATTTAAGTGAAACAATAAAACTAAATGGACCCTGAAACTGACACCATTCTTTTCTGACAATTTAATTTGAGTAGAGAGTAAACAGGAGTACAGAAAGAAAAGAAGCAGCCATAAGTTGTTATGTGGTCACAGGCCACAATGACTACCCAGAAGATAATGAATATATGATCAACTACAAAAAAATTCTAAAAACCAAATTATTAATTTTGGTTTATCTACTCATTAATTTGTGTTGAAAAAATATCACACGCTGTCTTCAGAACCCAAGCAGGATAACAAAGCCATCCACTAACTATATTTGACATGAAGTGTCCACATACGAGTTTTCACAAGCAACAATTTACTGACTTTAGAATAAAACCTGCAGCATAATTAATTATGCCCATTTATCTTTCCCTAAACATCAAACCAATTTTGCATACATGTGCTCATCTGACTGGGCATCTTAGAGTAGAACAAATAAACAAATCCATACTCATAACACGTTCATATATTGGGACAAATGCTACAACTGGTGACACAATAAGATGCAACATTTAGAGAAAGCAAATCTAAAAATTATATATATAAAAAAAAAAAATGCCACTTCACAGCAGTTAAATGTGAAGGCTCCAAATAGTTGGCTGAAAGATAAAAAGAAGCTCATTCCTTCCCTTTGTGGAAAGGGAAGGAAGAGAAGAATGCATAACGATATGGAAAACTACTATTGTGACAATCAGAATTGAAGAGCTTGATGTAGTAATTATTTTTTTAGATTCTCATGTTACTATGAGAGGACATCGGACCCTCCTTAGTGCAATTATTCCCTGAATTTCCCTTCTTAATAAATTCCTGTTTTATCTCTGGAAAAAAAATGAAGAAAAATTGGACAGAAGTCTTATTTAGCGAGGCAAAACTTACTTTGGTTTGTCAGTTAAGGTTACTAGAGATCTAAGCACACCAGGACTGATCTTGTCGGCAAGGGCACCTTTTTCTGAAATGAAAAAGGACTTCTCTTTCACATAGCTTTGTAGTTTTTTAGCCTCAAAGTCGAGTTGTTCTTGATCTGCATTTCAGCAAAAATAAGATTTGAGGAATTCATTATTCAAAAATAATTCCCAAAAAAGTATACATTAAGCTGAAGAAAAACATCTTTTCCAATAAATCTTTCTCCACAATGAAAAAATATCATAGGAGGATTAGAAAAGGAGAAAATAATAATAGTTTCTGCTGAGACAGGGGCCCTGAATAATTTGCTTCATGCTATTACTCTAAAATATAATCTATCATTACTTTAAACTTTTATCTATAGATAATTCATTTTTATAGGGGTCTTTGCTGCTACAAAGTCCAGCCTATGCAAGAGTATCAATAGGTGATGAGGCTCCCCGCATTATGAAGGTCAGAAGAGGGACACCTTTCGCACACAGCCTTCTCTCTGTGTTTTGTACAGAGGCTTCCAGAATACAACCCCTAATGAATGCAAGTGTAAGCTGCTAAACCTTGCATTCAGTTAAAGTTCCAACAATACAATATTGTTTAATTGCTATCAAAATCGAGAAGCATGCCACAAACAGCAGTTTCCACATAGATTTCTTCAGGTTCTGCACACATGATGTTCATCTCCTCTGCTAATGCCACAAAGCATTCACCCAAGAGTTGTCACAAAATTGAGGTGTAATTCAATTTTGGCACCTGACACATCACAAATCCCTAAGTTGATAACTTCGATAAAACTAGATGATGATTAAATTCAAGCTTTACTCTCCAAAGGCATTGATCACGTATCATCCTTTTAATTTTATTGCTACTACATTTAAGTTCATCTCTTCCAAGTGCGTTGAAGTTTCTATCAACTGCTCTACTTCAGCAAACCTGGAGATATGTAGATCTGCTGGTTGCATATTCAAGAAAATCCACATTCAGTTCCCCTCAGTTGAGCATGACAAGTACTGTACCCAAACTGACGGTGTTTACACTGCCTAAAGATCATATTCTTGCCATTCTTGTTCACTCGGAACAGCACAGAAAGAATTTGAACTGATTAGCAAAAGGGGAAGAGTAGGTTGAACTAAATAGAATAAGTAAAGAAGTTATTAATAAAAAGATCAATCCAGAAAATGTTAGATCAAATATAGTTTGATCCTGAACTGAAAAACTTAAAAGCAAGCTTACTAGTTGTCTGTCAAGTTGCTGTTGTCAAATCACTGGAGTGCAATGCAGAAGCATATTGTTATGCTTTCTCATGTTGGTGTTAGTCAGTGTTATTGATTAAGTCTATAAATGTATCCGCTCTTTTTCTTTTTCCAGCTCAGGAGAAAGTTCTTTACCACTCCCAAGCCAAAATATATTCCCTTTTCATTGCTGTCATTGAATTGGTGCAATGCTAAAGTCTTAAATCACATGCAGGGGTCTAGATTTAAGATGGTGAGCAACCACCTCATGCAAGACTATCAAAGCATCAGACAATGTCCAAAAGTAATTATTCTTCATAGCCCAGTTCAGTATGAACATAGTTGAGTAATGGTCTTTGTTAATAAATTCTTAGGTGCACTATCTGCAAACTGCCCTAACTCAAGGTGGAAACTTTTGGGAAAATTAAATATCCTTGTTTAGCAGCTGGTACAGGAGCAACCAGTTTAGCAGTATCTCAACTGCTCAGCAAGAGCTCCAAGTCTCAGCACTGTTTCGAAAAGAACTGACCCATTTGATACGTGACAACATATTTCTAGTTAATGTGGAATTGATTAACTCACACATAATTCTATCAAAATCACAAGTTCTAGAGAAAACCTGACTCCAAGATCGTGTGAGCAGCATGAAATGGTATGCTAGCAAAGACATCAGTCCCTTGGAACATCATCCATGTGCGCTCATTTGAGTTGTGGTTGCCACATGTTGCACATACCTCCTTGACCAGAGGCCTTGATGCAGACCTCCCAATATCCTTCATCATCGACTCAAAAGGAGAAGGAACACTAGTTTTCGTAGTCCGAGCTCTCTTCCTCAGTGCAGTAAGCGCTTCTCTGTTCCCATTCCTCATTTTATCATTTTCAACCACCTGCGGTTTTATTGATAAATGTTAATGGCAACCTGGTCTCTGACTATAAAAGCCAATCAAAAGAAGCAACATAACCAAAATATCTAAAACCATCATAAATTTGCCCAGAAAAGTAAACTGCAAACCTTGATTTCTCAAATTCCTTACATAATAATGAACCTAAAAATTGTATGACAATATGTCCATTTCACGTTCTCACAAATTTTTGTATCTTCTTGAAGTCTCAATTTTCTGACCTAATTTTTCCCCCAATTTCTCAAACAGGGCCCATGTTTTAGAGGTGCATAAAAGAAATCCATATGAGAATTTTCATTTTCCCTCACATTTTTTCAGCAAACAAAGAAACTTTTGCGAGAGCATAACATAAAGTTAAAAGGGTAAGAATGACCTGCTGCCGCGCTAAAAGGAGGTGCTCAGCTTCAGTTTCAAGCTCAACCAAGCTTTGTTGAAATTGCTTCATAGATTCATCCATCTTTTGAATCCTTTAAGAGAATTCTCACCTGAATGCATCATTCAAATTTTAATAAATAGCGAATAGATTAAATAAAGAAAGAAAACACTATATTGTTATTATAGCATAAACGTAATTGGATTGAAGAATGCACATAACCAGAAAATTATTCCAACTAATTAGTGACAATTGAAATACCTCAAAAAAACCCTTATTAGTTTTTATTGGATAGTGTTATAAAAAAATACTGCTACTTGAATTCAAATAAATAGAGTGCCAGCTTTGCTTTCCCGATCGACGTTACGGAATCGAGTCAAATTTACGGTTTCAGAGCAAGAAATGTCCCCCAGAAAAGCCCAAAGCCATACACAGTCGAAGAGAAGAAACTCGAGAAGTCGAGGTCCCCGAGGCAAAATAATATTTTAAAGGGTACTCCAATATAATTTATTCCAAGGTGATTCGTCAACTCTTTAATTCTTTAGTCCATATTTACAGTTAAATGCTTATAAAAATATAAAATACTCTTTCATTACTCTTAAATTTTCCATTCAATCCATAAAGAAAATAATCCAATTTTCTAATTCTATTTTCAATGAAATTACTTTAAAATAAAATAAACTAATTTACATTTTTATCTCATAATTTAGAGCGATTATTATTTTAATTGCATCCTCTAGTTAAATTTATTATAAGTCTCAATTTTTAATTATAAATTGATACTTTTAGATTGATTACGGGACATTTATAGATAGTAATTAAAATAAGCGATTATTATTTTAATTGCATTAATAATTTGCATTTGAACTCCATCAAATATTAATTAATTAAAAAGCCAATAAAATACAACTCAATATCGAAAAAGAAATTGTTTCTGCTTGCATTTCTACAGTCAGCCATATTACCTATTGATCTTCACCAATCAAGAACCTTAGCCTCAATTACAAGCTCACCAATATCAAAATTCAAGCCTATCACCATAAGTTTGAAATTAACCCTTACTCGTCATTGTCAATATCAAACAATAGCCATCACATCACTCATATTTGCAAAAGTCAAGCCCCACCATTATCGGTCCTTATGCGGTTACCATCAATTGCTGTTTGCAAGTGTGACGGCGTTGATTCTTTGGTTAGATTGGCTTCGATCAAAGAAAAATGAAGGTTTGTAATGATTCAGCAAATAAATGAGGTGAATGAAATGAATGTATTTGGATTTTTGTGTAGATGAGCGAGAGAATTGATAACTCATGACGAAAGAGGGTGAGAGACTGAGTGAGACAGATGAGTTTTTGTGGAAAGAGGTCACTGACCAGTAACAAAGATGATAAAAATGAGATCAAAGGGAGGTAGGTGTTTTGAATTGAGATTAATTAAGTGAAGGTGAGATAGTATGAGAGAATTGAAATTTTATTTTGGTCTTTAAATTTATTTTATTTTTGTTTTAATTGTTTAATGGAATTTATAAAAAAATGGATGGAAGGACCTAAAAAAGTCAACAGAATGAGAATGCAAATGTAGGGATGTATTTATTAGTTTTTCAAAATAAAAAGATTTTAATGCAAATTTGGTAAAAAAGAAAAGTGGGATTAAATATTAATTTATCATTTTTTTAAAAATTAGGTTATGGGCTTTGTTTAAAGAAGACTCAGTTAATCTGTTCTCTATTGAGTTGCCCAAAAAAAAAAAAATCTGTTCTTTGTTGGGTTTTTATAAATATATTTTTAAGTCCACAGTTGGTTGGGCTGAACTCTCCCTAAGGGTCCAAAATTGCCAACACCATTGGAATCTAATTAAAGAATAATTGAAAAGGTATACAATTTAAGAAGTTTGAAAATTCAAATAAATTCTACATCTCAATCTCAATTTCACTTAAAATAACTTATAAAAGCTAATTAAAGAGATGATTACAACAATTTTTTTATTTTTTTATTTTTTACATTTTATGGATTGGATTTCTTTAAAAGAAGAGTATATTATTTATTGAGACATGAATAGGCGACTGATTTCTCTTCAACAAGTTCTTTTGCAGTAGCATCCATCTTCTCCCTTGAGAATTCATTAATGTTGAGCCCTGCGCCATTAAAGAAGAACAATATTCTAATATCAATCTGTAACAAAATCAACATTCAACAATCACTTGTTATCAGAATTGGTAAATACAGAACTTACCCTGCACAACTGACCATTCACCCTTTTGGCAAGTAACAGGAAAAGAGTAAATATGGCCAGGTTCGATCCCATAGGAACCATCAGAACACACTCCCATAGAAACCCATGTTCCCTGTGATTAAAAGGTGCATAAGAGGGAAAAACAAAGTAAATAAGAAGCATAACAATTAATACGGAAAATAGACTATGTCTATACTCTGTACGATCAACCTTGGGAGTGCCAAGAACCCAATCACGCATGTGATCACAAGCAGCACTTGCAGCAGATAGTGCACTCGATAGTTTCCTAGCTTTGATGATGGCTGCACCTCGCTGCTGCACAGCTGCTATGTACTCGGTATCTAACCTATGACAGGTTCAAAATTTTGAGCAATTTAGACCTATAAGAGTAGAAGAGTCTACAAAATTAGGCCTACCATTGATTGTCAGCCACGAGTTCTTTGACAGACTTTTCTTCACTGTTGGTGGTGGCAATGGCATGATTAGCATCTGGATATTGAGTGGAAGAGAGATTTCCCCATATGATTACATTCTTTACATTACTAACATGAACTTTTAGCCTCTCTGCAATTTGGCTTAGGGCTCTGTTATGATCAAGTCTTGTAAGGCATGTAAT
Organism: Reutealis trisperma; assembly: GCA_947687605.1. NCBI lineage: Eukaryota > Viridiplantae > Streptophyta > Magnoliopsida > Malpighiales > Euphorbiaceae > Reutealis > Reutealis trisperma. Next base: position 1,213,799 of record CANTUT010000033.1, on the reverse strand, counting down.
GTTCTTAGCTGGGATTGAGGGGGCAAATTCTTTCAAGATGAGTGCATTAGTGTTTGCAGGATTAGCAACCACTAGGATCTGCTTAATAAAACCAGTAAAACACATAAATTTTGACAACTTGATAAATCAAGTTTTATGAGATAAAAACAGATATAAACCTTGCAATCTGGAGCAGCATGTTGATCCAAAGCTGAAGCTTGAGCCTTGAATATAGGTACATTTCTAGGCATTACATCCTTTCTATCCATTCCTTCTTTGCAGGCAAAACCACCAACCATTATAGCAATATTGACACCTGCACAAGCTTCAACGACATTTGTAGTTGCAAAAACACCTGCGGAACCAGCAGTAGAGTCAAAATTTCAGAGACAAAAGCCAAGAACTGGCAATCAATGTTAAGAGATACACCTTGGAGAAGAGGAAAGGCAGCATCAATCAATTCCATTTTCACTCCTTTCAGGGCCACAACAGCGGGTTCGATATCAAGCATGTGTATAATTACAGGCTGATCTTGCCCAAACATCATCCCTCTTGCTATCATTGGAACAAGAGCATAGCCTATTTGCCCTGTACAAGAAAATTAACAGTCCCCAAGTTGAACCTTCTCTCCACAATCAAACTAAACAATGGAATTGAAGTATTTTAAATTTCTTTCTTTTAAGACTACTATATCCAAGCAGATAAAGGTAAGATTAAAAGGTGAAGAAAGGGGTAGAAGATGTATTGATTACCAGCAGCACCGGTAACCAGTACTCTGATTGCATCTTTTGCCATTGTTGGAGATGAAGTGCTAAACACAAACCAAACAATAAAAAAAGAATGATAATTAAGATGTCCTCAAGGGAAAGAAGAGATAATATCGTGTAGAAACCTATCTGATTACGTTACGTATCTGGAGCTTTATCAACGTTTAATATTTCAATTTATGGACTGTACATTTGCGGTTTTCCTTGTGAGCACAATTCTGACGAATGCTTTGCTAAAAAACACAAATCCAGCTATAGGCTTCGGTGTAAACATATTAATACTGCCAGATAAACTTGTCTAACTTGACAGATTAGCATTTAGCACTTGTATATTTGTTTGACTATTTCATAAACAATTTTTGCAAGCAACCTTTTGCCCAATTTTGACTATTGAATACTGAAATCTGATTACAAGCGCAAAGCGCAATAATGAAAAGAAAAGAGCAATTTCAATTAAAAGTTAAAGTTATTCTTCATCAAGCATTGTCTAAAGATACAAAGGGAACTTGTCTCTTAATTTATTTGTATTATTCTTGGATGTTTTGAGTCTCTCTTATTAGTCTCCTAACATAAATGGAGGACATTCTCAATTGAGACATGAATGGGCCAATGATTTCTCTTCCATTAGCTCTTTGGCTGTTGCATCCATCTTCGCCCTTGAAAACTCATCAATTTTTAGCCCTGCATTTTGGAACAATCATAGAACTCAGTGCACTGAACATTTAGTAACAGAAGAATACAAATAACGGAAAAGGTAATTAATACAAATAAGGAGGAACTTACCCTGCACAATGGACCAATTTCCTTTCTCGCAGGTAACAGGAAAAGAGTAGATAAGACCAGGCTGGATCCCGTAAGATCCATCAGAGTAAACTCCCATAGAAACCCATGTTCCCTGAAAGCAAAGATGTAAAGCAAAAAATAAGAAAAAGAAATAATTCTAACACAATAGGCTATAAATTTTGCAAGATCAAGTAATATTTTGAGGTAAAAAAGAATTAACCTTGGGGGTCCCAAGAACCCAATCTCGTATATGATCACAAGCAGCACTTGCAGCAGATAATGCACTTGATAGCTTTCGAGCTTTTATGATGGCTGCACCTCGTTGCTGAACAGTGGTGATGAATTCATTGTTTAACCTATGAAAAAATTGAATTGACATGAACATGATATGAAATTACTGAAGAAACCTAACTATAACACACGTCATTAACTCAAATTGAATTGACATCCTTACCATTGATCATCAGCAACAAGTTCTCTGACAGGCTTCTCTCCACTGCTGGTCGTGATAGTTGCATGGTTGACATCTGGATATTGAGTTGAAGAATGATTTCCCCATATGATTACATTCTTAACATCACCAACATGAACGTCTAGCCTTTCAGAGATTTGGCCTAATGCTCTGTTATGATCGAGTCTCGTAAGACATGTGATGTTTTTCTCTGGGATTGAAGGTGCAAATTCTTTCAAAATGAGTGCATTGGTATTTGCTGGATTTGCCACTACTAGCACCTGGATTACAAAAGAAATGAAAATGCATTAACTTAAGACAGCAATCAGGTCTCAACATTTTTCTTGTAGATCTGATGAACATAAAAGTTAAATAAGGCTAATTACACAATAAAAATTCTTCAATAAACAAATAAAAATTCTAGAAACATTTGTAGGGCAGGAAGAATCTGCTTTATTGCTTCAAAAGATATAACTAAAATAACTTGAATAGGAATGCTAGCCCAACGAAATTGTCATTGTTGACGTCATTCGTTTAATTTAAATAATCATTATATCACCACCGTATGGTAATATTCCAGGAAATGTGTGTGCAAATAAAAATAAAGGCTTTCACACCTTGCAATCCGCTGCAGCATGCTTCCTCAAGGCTGAAGCCTGAGCCCTGTAAATAGATACATTTTTAGACATCACATCCTTTCTCTCCATACCTTCCTTTCGAGGGAAACCACCAACCATAACCGCAATATTGACACCCATACACGCTTCAACAGCATCAGTAGTCGCTATAACTCCTGTCAAACACAATATAGGACAAAATTTCACAAATGTAAAAGAAGAAAATTATAAAATCTAACTTCAAATAACACCCAGAGTTCACAAGGCTACCTTTGAGCAGAGGAAAGGCAGCATCTATCAATTCCATTTTCACTCCATTCAATGCTTCAGCTGCAGGCTCAATATCAAGCATATGCAGAATTACAGGTTGATCAGGGCCTAGCATGACCCCCCTAGCAATCATTGGAACAATAGCATAGCCTATTTGCCCTGTAGAAGAAAACTGAATTTAAGATTTACATACTCATACCCTTCCTTCTAGGCTAAAAAAAACTGCTGAAGATCCAAAATCAATTCAGAAATTTATCCAAATATTTGGAAAATAAAATCAGATTATACATAATTTTTCTAATATATAATGACACAAATTAATTGAGCTTGCCTGCAGCACCAGTTACCAGTACTCGCACAGGTTCCTTTTCTACATCTAGGAAGCTGCACATATATCTAATTATCTTACAAGATAGAGCAATGACAAACGAGGCAACCAAAATTTTTTGAAGCAATGCAATATGATCAAAATCCAAATCCATCTCTCAAGAATAGGAAGAGACAATCCAAAATTCCAAATGGTTACTGTTGAAATGAATAATGCGATCCAATCTTCTGAATGGCGCTTAAAGATATAGTACCAATGACAAAAAAAAAAAAAAAAGTATCTAAACGAACACTTCCACAACAAGGCAAAAAAGATACCAAAACAAACCCAATTCCCAAATGAACATATATATAAAAGATCTCTACATTCTGAAGAAAAGAACCCATGAATCTTCCACGTGGGGTCAATCTGCGATTTAGTTTTGTATAAACAAAAACACAAATAAATTATACTGAATGAATAGAAGAGTACCAGCAGCGCCAGTGACCAAAACTCTAACTCGGTCTTTCGCCATTGCGGCAAAAAGTGTGCCCGTGTGTGTTTTAAAGAGTTATGGATACTTGATGGTTAATTATATGTAGAAGGGAAGGGATGGAGATGAGGAAGCGGGATCAAGAGTGACGAAAATCAAGGATATAGATAACTGTGGTGACGACGATGATGAGATGCTTTGCTTTTTACAGTTAAAAGTGGAACGTGTCATGACATGAAACTGAAACCATTTCAAAACTTGCTCTTTCATAGATGAAATCCGCAACCTTCTTGGTCAGTTCTTTTTATTTATTTATTTATTTTTTGGCCAAAGCCTTATTGGTCAGTTCAGTTGGTCGAAATTCCACTTCCATATAGTAGCATGCAATAAATGAAATTGTAAATTTGTTCATATTTATTTACCATCTGCTACGCTAAAAATATTGATACCATTATTTTAAAAACACACACAATTTACTTTATGTTTTTGACAAGTTGGAATAAGTAAAAGAATATCATCTCAATATTCTTTAGTTTAAAATCTAAAAAATGTATTATTATCGTGGTTGCTAGTTTATTACTATTACGCATGAAAAGATGGTTTTTCTTTAATTGAATTAGAAAATCAAATTTAATAAGATATATGAAAATTGATCTGTGAAATAATTTTAATATATGTATGTATAATATTTTATACATTAAACTAAAACATAACAATATCAATATTAAATAAATTTATTTAAAAATCAATTTAAAAATATTATATGCATTATGTGTAATATAATGTTTAAATTCACCTAAAAATATTATAAAAATTTAATTAAAATATATTAAAAATGAAATACTACTATTTTATTGCTGGTGGAACTCTGTGCAAAAGTATATAAAAACTCGGCCGTCTGAATCTGGCCTCATCAGACTCAATCTGGGCCAGGCCGAGAGGCCCGTGAGCCCCTCTGCTAGTAGGGAGAATTAGGTTGCACCGCCGTTTAACTAAGAAGCCCACTATTTACCCTGGATAAGGATAAACGTGTCCCTGTCGCCAAACATAATAGAAGAAGCGGAACCAGCATTTGCTCCATTTTCTTGCTAACTGTGCAGAGTGCAAATTCAAAACAATTACATACGATGTATTGGATATAGAGGGGATAGAGCTAATTGGTCGGTTTGAGCAGAAAATTTTGATACCTAAAACAAGTAAATAAGAGCAGTAATGCAGGGATTGAAGGCAGCAGCAGCGTTATTGATCAGGCGAAGTAGAGCTCAGAGCTCTCTCTGCCGTCCTCATTACCACCACAGAACCCTCTCTTCTCTACCGAATAATAACCCTATCGATGATGATCTCGAGAATCAGGTTATTATAGCAATTAACTCGCATTTTATGTTAAATCTGTTTAATTAACATTTTGATGATATTGCTATCACTGGCTGAGACAGGTATTAGTTGAAGGTAAAGCTTATTCGAGAACTGCCATTCTCAATAGACCCTCTGCCCTCAATGCTCTCAATACTAATATGGTACTCTTCTACTCTTTTTCATTAATTTTTTTTTGTTTTCTTGTTAATTGATAGAATTTATATCTAATCTTTTTGTATTTGTACTTGTATTTGTGTGATAATCTCAGGGCGACAGATTGCTAAAATTGTATAAATCTTGGGAGGATAATCCAGATATTGGTTTTGTGGCAATGAAGGTCCGATTCCAGTTTTCAATTATTTGCTTTTTTGTTTTGTTTGGCAATTTTTTTATTTAAATTAATTTCTAATTATTCTAGAGGGACACTTAAAAGTTATTTTGAATCTGTGAAGGGCAGTGGCAGAGCATTTTGTGCAGGTGGAGACATTGTTAGTCTGTATCACTTGATAAACCAAGGTAAAGAGAGAAGACTTACATCACAAAATTATCATTTCAACCGATTCTATTATTATTATTTTTAATTACCATGTCATTCATTTGCTACTATCCATGCAGGGAAGTGGGAAGATTGCAAGGATTTTTTCCGGACACTATATAATTTCATTTACATACTAGGAACTTATTTGAAGCCACATGTGAGTATTCACCATTCTCAAATCAAATTATAAATGACAACTGATGCAGATTACTAGTCTTTTGTCTTCTATATTTAACTATATTGCAGCTTTTCATTTTGCAATTTATAGATATGCACAAATTTTTTCACAATACCAATGAGTTGTATGTAATGTCAAACTACTGTTCTTTCTGGTAGAATTGGTATTTTGTTAATTTTTAACTGTTCATTTAATAATCTCCTTGTAGGTGGCTGTTTTAGATGGTATTACCATGGGTGGTGGTGCTGGAGTTTCAATCCCTGGCACATTCTGTATTGCAACTGATAAAACTGTATGTAACATAAAATTAGTGCGCCTATTATTTTTCTCATTTGCTGGTGTTCATTACTTTTTTGAAACTTTGTAAATTTCTTGTTATTTTTTTCCTAGTTCGTGTTTGAGAAAATCAGCAAAACTGCGTCCGGTGATATGCATAACTTGCATTTTATGTGCAAGTTTTGGGAAGTTAATGGTTGGTTGAAACCAAGTAACAAATATATTGTTGATCAATCTTTTCCACTTTCTAGTGATCTGCCAGTGGAAATTGTGCTGAATACTTGGTCTGCTTTGGTTTCTCTAATATTTATTCTAGTTTGTGCACAGATATGATTAATGATGCATTTATCCTTTCATGTTTCAGATTTTTGCAACCCCTGAAACTCTTATTGGATTTCACCCTGATGCTGGCGCATCCTTCTACCTCTCTCATCTACCTGGTCACTTAGGTATTCATGCAGTATTATATTTGTCTTTTTTTCCCTTTTTTATTTCCCGAAGGATCTAAAATGGCAGCATACATATCCTTTATGAAAGAATAAAAATGAAGGTCAAAATTAGCAAACGCGAAGGTTTTTTTTTTTAATCTTTTTGATTTCATGTAGCAGAACAAATCTTTCTGCACCTCTTTCCCTCACCCCCCCCCCCCCCCCCCCTCCTTCTTTTGCCTCCCGATGGCCATTTCTGGGAAATACTAATCGGCTCTAGCCTGATTCTGATAGAAGTGGATTCCTATTTGCAGGGGAATACTTGGCCCTAACTGCAGAAACTCTCAATGGAGCAGAAATGATTGCTTGTGGCCTAGCTACACATTATTCATACAGTGAAGTTAATAATGATCGTCCCTTTTCTCCATTTCCCTTGTTTTGGTTGTCTGTCATGGTTATATAATATCAATCTATCCTGTTCATTTTTTGTCCAATAGAGGCTTCAATTAATTGAGCAACAGCTTGGGGAACTGGTCACTGATGATCCTTCTGTCATTGAAGCAACTTTAGAAAAATATGGTGACCTTGTCCATCCAGATAAGATGAGCGTACTTCACAGGTTTGTTTTGCTATATAAAACAACCAAGTCGTGGAAATTGTACTTCCAAGCTTTTTTTGAAACCAAAGAAATTGGTTCTGATTTACCTTTCATAAAAAGTACAGTAAAATATATTATCTTTATATTTGTTTAGGATTGAAACTGTTGATAAATGTTTCGGCCATGATACTGTTGAAGAAATATTGGATGCCCTGGTAAGCATATATTTTCATAACCACGAAGTTTGTGTTAGTTCAGAGCCATGGACCCAATTGGATGTGCATATTGTGCTTTCCACAAAATGCAGCTTGTGAACAGCAGAGTTTTGATCTTTATTATTCGTAACAAAGAAAATAAGGGAGTGGACAGCAGTAGAAGAAGGGGAAAGAAGTGGAAATAGAACATTATCCACTGGAATAGCATTAGGAGATTCCTGTTTGGCAAAGGGTAGTGTTCTCATGAGTTTAGCTGTTACCTTCAAGATTTTCTATGGTAGTGATAATATTGGGGATCTATTTGATCATTACCTTATTAAAACTCTTTCTGGAGGACTTGTGAACCATGGGATGGTCCTTTCAACTGTTATCTTAGAAATGCCAACACCACAGTGACTCAAATATCTACCCTAACATGTAAACATGCAATTTGCTGAGATAACTATTTCTCCCAGGAAAGTGAGGCTTCTGGTACCAATGATGTGTTTTGCAATTCCACTCTGAGAAGACTCAAGGAAGCATCACCATTGAGCTTGAAGGTTTCTTTAAGATCTGTGAGTCTCTTCTACTCGTGTTTCTTGGCTGTCTCTTCTGGAAATATTGCATTATGAACTGAATCACTGCTATTGACTGTTCCAGATACGGGAAGGTAGATTTCAAACGCTTGATCAATGTTTGGTCCGTGAATATCGAATGTCCTTACAGGGAATATCCAAGCAGATCTCTAGTGACTTTTGTGAGGTACGGAACTTCTTAATTTATTTGTCATTAGAAAATCCATTCACAATTATTCCATGATATTTTGTTTCTCTAATTCCTCATCAGGGTGTTCGTGCACGAATGGTGGACAAGGACTTAGCACCAAAGGTATGAGTTGTCTGTATCAATTTTCCCCAATCAGGAACGTGGAAAATATGAATATATTTATGAAGATGACAATTGATAATCATACATTAAAACTCCAATTTTAAGTGCAGAACATAGGTTTCAGATCAGCACAATAGTCTCCTCCTAGATTACTGAAATACTCGGAACTGAGATATGGGAAGTCTTGTATTACGGTGTTTAAAAACAAAACATGTAGTAGAACTAATTGTATTCCATGTCTAATAAAAAAATGCAGTGGAACCCTCCAAGCTTGGAACAGGTGTCAGAAGACATGGTGGAACAATATTTTTCTCCTCTCAGTGCAGAGGAACCCGAACTAGAGCTTCCCACAGAACAGCGAGAAGCATTCACTTAGTTATCCCTAAAGATCTTATGTTTTTGAAAGCTGAGGAATAGGTACACGCAAAAGGCAGATGATAGGAAATTGAATTAACTGGTAAACCTTCCATTGTTTGAGATTCATGGCACAGGTGTTTTAAAAAAACATCATTTTAATAATATTTTTATTCGATCTTGTGTAATAGGCGTTAATGTGGTGGAGTTTTACATCAGGAATTTTCTTACTGAGTTACTTAATATTACCATTGGATTTCAGTTATGAATATATGAGGTGGAGAGAAGGATTTGTCGTATGTTTGTTTCGCTATCTTTCTCTAAAAAAAAGAAAGGTGAGATTATTAATTTCAAGAGCCCGTTCCAGATCGCGTAGCGGTAAAAGTCATCTAATTTTCGAACTGCATAAAGGATGTTAGATATGGAGACAGCGAACAGTTTCGCATGGCGTTTGAAATCAAACCGATGTTTTTTATATAATACTATACTATCACCTGTGCGGTTTAATATGATTATGTTTTTCAAATTAATCAATTTGACCAAATTAATTATATTAGTGTTAGTGTATAGCATTAGGAGTATGTTGTTATAAATATTTCAATAATAAAAATTTAAACATCAATTAAGAAGAGGGCAATTATGCGTGCATTAAAATTTGAAGCAGGCAAAAATAAGAATATTTATGAATAGATTGTTTGGTCATTTTAAATATTATGATATTGTCTAAAACACGCCAAAACAAATCTCTCTCAGTGAATACCAGTCAAGTAATTACTCATAAAAATCTTCATAGTCAAATCATGCATGAATAGATTTATTTTATAAGCAATCGTGTTATAAGATGATAACAAATGAAGAAAATGAATGAACTAATTTTACTGAACCTTACTTGAACAATGTTCAACCAAGCTATTTATATACAAGAAAAGAAACTTAACTAAGAAGCTAAGAAACTGAAAATACAGCTGGCAGCTCAAGCATCTAAGCATGGCTAACAAAAATAGTTATTATTTTGTAACTAATTAATTTAACTTTATAAACTAACTGTCTTCTAATTTTTCAGTTCTAATTTCCTTTTCACACTCCCCCTCACGATGAACATATATATTGCTTATGTTCATCTTGCTTAGAAGGAAATTGAACTGTGCTTGATGAAGGGCTTTTGTCATCAAATCTACTATCTGTTCTATGGTCTTGACATAAGCTAGCTTTATAAAACCAAATGCTACCTTTTCCCTCACAAAATGACAGTCTAACTCTATATGCTTTGTTCTTTCATGGAACACTAGGTTCTTGGCTATATGCATAGCAGAAATATTGTCACAATGCAAAATAGTAGGTTGTTCATGCTTTTCATTGAAGTCTTTAAGCAGCTGTGCTAACCAAACAAGCTCACTAGAAACAGATGCCATAGACCTGTATTCAGCTTCTGCTAAACTCTTTGAAACCACACTCTGTTTCTTTGTTTTCCAGCTAATTAATGAACTTCCTAGAAAGATAAAGAAACCAGTAACTGACCTTCTTGTCTCCTTACAAGCTCCCCAATCATTGTCAGAGTATGCTTCCAATTGAACTTTTGACAGAGAGGAAAAATAGATTCCTTGTCCAGGAGATGCTTTCAAGTACCTAACTACCTTGTAAGCTGCTGCAAGGTGTTTTTCTGCAGGTTTATCCATAAACTGAGTCAAAACTTGTACTACATATGTGATGTCAGGCCTTGTTAAGGTCAAATACATTAATTTTCCCACCAACTTTCTGTATATAAATGGATCTTGAATCAGACGTTCATCATCATGGACCAACTGATGATTCACATCCATGGGAATACTTGAAGGCTTAGCAGCTAACAAACCATATTCCTGCATTAGTTCAAAAGTGTATTTCCTTTGAGACAATGAGATTCCATTAGTAGTTCTAGCAATTTCCAATCCTAAGAAATACCTCAGTTGTCCCAAATCCTTCATTTTGAAATTGGAACTTAACATATTCTTCAAATCTGATATTAAAACTTGATTATTGCTAGTAATTGCAATGTCATCAACATAGACTAATAACACTATAAAACCAGAATCTGCAACTTTAAAAAATAAAGAATAGTCTGACTTTGATTGTGTGAACCCATTAGAAAGCAAACATTCAGAAAACTTAGTGTTCCATTGCCTTGATGCCTGCTTCAACCCATACAAGGATTTGTTTAGTTTGCAAACTAGCTTGGCGTTTGAGGGGTTACCAGATTGCACTTTATTCTCCCCCTGAATATGGTAACCTTTTGGTATGTCCATATAAACTTCTTCATATAGATCACCATTTAAGGAACCATTATTTACATCTAGTTGTGCTATGAACCAACCTTTGATAGCAGCAAAAGCAAGAAATAGCCTGACAGTAATGTGTTTAACCACAGGGCTAAAAGTTTCCTGATAATCAAATCCAGCTTTCTGTGTATACCCCTTAGCCACTAACCTGGCTTTATGCTTATCAAATGTTCCATCTGACAAATACTTGGTCTTATAGACCCATTTACACCCAATTGGAACCTTGTGAGGGGGTAAAGGTACTATCTCCCAAGTCTGGTTAGTAATAAGAGCTTGCAACTCAGAATTCATGGCATCCCTCCAACAAGGAGATTGAACTGCTTGTTCATAGGTAAGAGGATCTGAGGCTGAGGAGATAGAAAGAACAAATTGCTGGTATGAAGGAGAGAGTTAGAATAAGAAAGTTAATTAGAAAGAGGATAAGGAATGGAACTAACTTGAGAAGCTAAAGAAGGTTTAGTGAGATTGTGATGAAAATCTTTAAGATAGGAAGGAATCTTAGACATTCTTGTACTTCTCCTGACAATAGGTGAAGAAGAAGTGGAAGGTTAAGATAAAGGAGAAGAAGTACAAGAAGAAGAAGTAGGAACAGATGCAGGTGATGATGAAATATGAGGTGATATAGATTCAGAAACAGATGCAGGTGAAGGGATAGGAGATTGAATATTAAGTTATGGAAGTGGAGTAGGGCCAGTAGGCTGTGACGTTTGCATGAAAAGAGCAGATTCATCAAGTTCACTAGGTTGAAAATAAGGATAAAAAGGAAAATTCATGGAAAGAGAAGGCAAAACAAGTGAATGGGAATCAAGAAGTGACTGGGATAAAGTAGAAGATGTCTGAAATGGAAAAACATTTTCATGGAAGATAACATCTCTAGAAATGAAAGTGGTATGTGAAGACAAGTCATACAATTTATAACCCTTAATACCATTGGGATACCCTAGGAAAAGACATTGTTTACCTCTTGGATCAAATTTTGTTCTCTGACCAGTGAGATTAGTAGCAAAGGCAAGACAACCAAACAACCTTAGGTGATGATAAGAAGGCTATTTGTTAAAGATAATATGATAAGGTGACTGATGATTTAGCTGAGAAGAAGGGATCCTATTTATCAAGTACACTGCAGTTAAAACTGCATCACCCTAGAACTTAAGAGGCAAATTGGCATGAAACAACAACGATCTGGCTACATTCAAGATATGTTGGTGCTTCCTTTCAACAGTGCCATTCTGTTGAGGGGTATAAGAGCAGGTTCTCTAATGAATGATACCTTTTGACTCATAAAAATTGGTCATTTGAAACTCTGTACCCTGATCTGTTCTAATAGTTTTGATTGAAATATGAAATTGATTCAAAACAAGAGTATAGAAATATTGTACCAAATGAGAAACCTCAAATTTGTGTTTCATAAGAAATACCCATGTACATTTAGAATATTCATCAACAATGGACAAAAAATGATGGTTTTTATTATATATGCCTGAGAGTAAGGACCCCAAACATCCATGTGAACAAGTTCAAACAAATTGGTGACATAATCAATTGAGTCAGGAAATGGCAATCTTTTCAGTTTTGCCTTGGTACAAGTCATACATGGATGATCATTGTGTTTATTACTACTAGGAAACAAAAAATTTAAGAAGGAAAATTATGAAGTGAAATATGACCTAACCTGTGGTGCCATATTTCACAAGACACTGTATTGATAGCAGAAATAAAAGAGGAAACAGAATGAAAACTAGACTGAACAGGAACAGATTTATTTAAGGCAAATGAAGAAGAATCTAAGAAATAAAGTCCTTGATGAACTTTAGCCAATCCAATCGTCATCCAAGATGAGAGGACCTGGATAAAGCAACAATTATAGAGAAAAAATGAGACAAATAGTTTTCTGAGCAGTAAGTTTGCTAGCTGAAATCAAATTAAAACTGAAAGAAGGAATGCACAACACATTGTGCAGAGTGAGAAATGGACTAAGAACAATTGTACCAATGTGAGAGACCTTTGCTTTTGATCCATTTGGTAGTTTGACAGAACAACCATAAACAGGATAATAATGAGTAAACAGTTCAACAGAACAGACTATATGATCAGTTGCACCTGTGTCAACTATCCAGGTTACTAACTGAGAAGACTGAGAATGATGAGAATCCTTGGTGGATGCATTATTGAAAAGATGAGAATGAGATGCTGAAAATACTGAGGAATTTATACCTGCGACATTAGTTAGGTGAGACTCTAAAATATCAATAGTATGAGAACCAGCTTGATTAGCACGAAAGCCAGCTTGATTAGTGTTTGAACCATCAAGAATAACCAGCAACTTCTGTATTTGATCCTTGGATAGAGTAAATTGAGACATGATGCCTGAGTTGTCACTACTCTCATTTTCAATAGACACTTGATGAGCAGAATGTTGAGATTTAGGAACAAAATTCCTTGGTTTATTAAATTTGAAGTTAGGTGGAAAACCTATCAATCTGTAACATTGCTCTTTGAGATGTCTAGGTTTTCCACAATGTGAACAAACCATATCTGTCTTTCCTTTCCTCACTGCCATAATAGTTGCCTCATTGAAAGTCTGCGACTACAAATGCATAGTTCTTTGATTTTCTTCTCTGAGAATCATGTTATAAGCCTGATCTAGAGTTGGAAATGGTCTCATGAGAATGATTTGTGATCTCAAAAGAGAAAAAGAATCATTAAGCCCATTCAAGAACTTGAATACATAATCTTTCTGTTGAAGATCAGCAAAAACTTGAAAACATCTTTGATTACATGTGCCACAAGAGCAGTGAGGCAAAGGCCTAAAACTTCTCAATTCCTCCCATATCGCATTTAATTCAGTAAAGTATGCATCAACTGTTTTGGTACCTTGAGTGATTGATGAAAGTAGATGCTGAATATTACAAATTCTTGAGTCATCAGGCTGTGAAAAACGTTCATTAAGTTTCTCCCAAATTTGCCTAGCTTCATCCATATAGAACACTGTAGATGCAATTGGAGCTGAAATTGAACGCAACAACCAAGTGACCAACAAGTTATTGCATCGAATCCAAGATTGAAGAAGAGGACTAGCTGGAGTAGGTTTAGGTATATTGCCATCGAGAAAACCTTGTTTGTTTCTAATTGAAACTGCAAGGAGAAATGACCTCTTCCACGAGGTAAAATTCATTGAAGTAAGCTGAGGTGAGATAATAACAGAGCCATGGTTTTCTAAATAATGAAGAAAATGGGTGATGAAGGATCCTCAAGAGGGTTAATAACAGTAGGAGCAGAAAGATTTTGAGGAACAGTAGTTGAAGAACCCTCTGCCATGAATGACAAAGAAATTTAAAGAAGGAAAAAAAAAATGAAATTAGGTTGAAGATGAACTGAAATTGATTATTGAATTGAAAGCTTGAAGATGGAGATGAAAATGCCCAAAGCTCAGCTCTGATCCCATGTTATAAGATGATAACAAATGAAGAAAATGAATGAACTGATTTTACTGAACCTTACTTGAACACTGTTCAACCAAGCTATTTATATACAAGAAAAGAAACTTAACTAAGAAGCTAAGAAACTGAAAATACAACTGGCAGCTCACGCATCTAAGTATGGCTAACTAAAATAGTTATTATTTTGTAACTAATTAATTTAACTTTATAAACTAACTGTCTTCTAATTTTTCAGTTCTAATTTCCTTTTCACAAATCGTAAGAGAAAAAATCAAATATAAAATCTTTAAAAGTCTGAATTTAAAAAACTACAGATGAGCAAAAGAAGAAAAGCAAATTTTCTGTAGGATTGCCATATATACATAGAATTTTTTTTTTCAATTTATGAAATAAATAATAAGCTGCTCATTTAGTAAAAAAAAAAAAAAAAAGTAAGCAATAAAACACATAATTAAATTAGGTTGGCCATCATATGTCTGGAATTTAAATTATCCTCATAGATGTTGTTAGCTTAGGGCATTAGGTCTCTCAAAGGTAAGCAATACACATTTCAAAGCAGAGAAGAATTTATTTTTTTTTGGCCCAATTAATGTTATTGATTAACATGGATTAAACCCAACAAAATACATGATACAAAATTAATACAAGCCATCTCAGAATACGTATAAAAATACCTGCTAATGAGATTTGAGCAAAGGGCTTAAAGTCCAAACAACCATCCCAAAGGTCAATAAATAAGGAAAAATTTTTAAAAAAATCTTGATCTACCTACTCCCTTACAGTGGCTGGTAACTAAGCCTGATAGAGCAACTGATAGTAGATCAAGCTTGAGACATGAGCTAACAAGTAGATCATGTATTGAGTAAGTTTCAAAATACTCCGTTGATGATGAAACACAAAGCGAAAGGGTTCAAATAGGCCAAGATCTGATGGTGCTACCTAGATTTGTGTTCGTCAGCTCCTCTTGGCACCACCTTCTTTAATCTTCGTTTCACAACTTTTAATAGATGTTTTTTTTCTATGAAAAATGATAGAAGACCAAACTAACCCATAATTGAATCTAATCACCACAAATAGTCATAGTTTCATCACAGAAGACATGAAAACCATTAGATCAACACCAAAACAACCGAATCAATTGTAGAAAATAAGGATCCTAAGGTTTTAGATAAAGATTTCTTATCACAAAAAGAAAAGGAAAAGAAATAGTAAAACAAAAGGAAAAAAAGGGTACTCCCACCAGTGGTGGAAGCCGCTGGACGTTTCCCTAAAAAGAGAGAAAATTAACTCAAAGAGAAAGAGAGAGAGTTCCATAAAGGGAGAGAGTTAAGCAAAGAAGTTTGAAGAAGCCAAAATAATGTAACTGATATTAGTTGTCCAATCACTCCATCCATCTCCTATGCATCACATTGTACCTTTTTTTTTTTAAAAGAAAAAAAAAAATTCAAGATTCAAGAGCCTATATATACGCTTTTGACACACAACAACACAAATCTTCTCACAACAACATAAGCAAACACGCACGTCTTTTATCAATTACCAGCCAAAAGAAAAGGAAGGAAGCAATCGTATCAGTGTTGGTCTTGGTCCAATTCATGGCAATGCCAGGAGAGGCTGTTGACTGTGGACAAGTGAATTCGAGTTTAGCTTCTTGCACTCCTTTCCTCACTGGAGTTGACACTAGCTACTCCATCAGCTTCATGTTGTGGTGGAGTCAAGAATTTGAATGCTCTTGCTACCACCACCGCCGATAGGAGAGCTGCCTGCGACTGCGTAAAGGCAGCCGCTGTTCATTATCCAAAATATAAAGGCAGATTCTGCCTCTTCTCTCCCTATTAAGTGTGGGGTTCCATTGAATATTCCGATCTCCAAAAACACCAACTGTCAGGAGTAAGCCCTATTTTTTTTTTTTTTTTTTTTATGTTCTCCTTAAAAAAAAATAAAAAATTAGATAATCTATATTAATAATTTGATAATATTAATTAATTAATGTTTTTTTTTTCTTGAAAATTTATTGTCCAGAATCAACTGATGAGATGATGAGGACATAATCGACGTGATGAAAAATAAAGCAGTTTGGAGCTATGGATGCAACTGCAACGTCTATATATGTCTCGGTTTTGTTTTATTGTATTTATCTGCAAATAAACTTTATTCCGAGTAAGTGTCACGGAGATTCTTGCATGTAATGGTAAATCCTTTAGTTAATCACATCTTTCTTTCTTCCTGTAAATTAATATCCCTCCCTCTCTCTCTCTTGTTTTTGTAATAATTGTGATGAAGCTGTAAAAAGAATCTTTAACTCGATCAAACCGATTAATTTATCCAAATAAATCGAAAATTATAGTTTATAAATATATAAAATTAGTTATGGTTCAAAAAATAATCAATCCAAATTTTTTATTCGATTTATAGTTTAATAAAATTTTAAATCATTATTACTTGAACAAACCTGAATTTTTTTTTTAAATAAAAGAAATTTTTCATAAATAACAATTTATAAGTATAACTTAAAACAAAAAAAATAAACTTAATTGTGTTCAAAAAATTTATACAAATTTTATTATAAAAGTGAGCTTTTTCTCTAAAATTCATTGATTGTATTGATGAAACAATTGTATAAAATACTTTTATTGTATTTGTTATATCAACAAGAAACACATTCCACTTTGTAATTATATTGAGTTATATATCAACTTTATTATTTTTAATGAGTCTGATATATCTTCTAAATATCATACTTAAACTCTTTTTAACTTTCATGACTGAAAATAAACAAACTCCCATAAAAGTATAGTTATTAAACCTGGCCTGGATATCAACCCGGTCTATAAGCTGAGTCAATAGGTCATTAGTTTTACCACTGGGTTAATAATTGAACAGGCGGATCAATGAAATTAATTAAATATATAATTTATAATTTTATATAATAAAATAAATATAAAATATTAAAAATTTAGGAGTACATAAATTTTCACTCAAAAATAAAAATTAACAAATTAAATATTTTAATTTACAAACATAAAAAAAATATGTAAATAAGTCATTTAAATATTTCATATATCATTAAATATTTATATCCATATATCACACTATGGATTAGAAAAAGAGAAATTGAGATTTAATAATTTTAATCCTCACATTTTCATTAAAATGTGTTATATATATATATATATATATATATATATATATATATATATATATATATATATATATATATATATATATATATATATATATATAATAATTAAATATAATTAAATTATTAAATTTCAGGGATTAAAATTAATTTAATATTAAGAATAAAAAAATGAAAATTTTTTAACTTTTACTCTTTAGAATGAAAATGCAAAATAATTAAAAAAATCTTTAGAAATGAAAATAAAAGTACATATTATAATAATTTATTAAAATAAGAGAAAGTTATAGTGAAAAAAAAATTGAAATTGTGATATCACCATATCACTTGCCGGGTTACATAGAGTCACTGGTTCAATTGTTTGGGTCATATAATTTTTTATGGGTCAATTATAACTCTGATATAATAATAAACTTAAACTAGTTCAATGCTCAGATCACCAAATCAACTCATTAGTTTGGTCCGAGTTTAATAACTATGTATAAAAGAAGACAAAAAAACTTTCATAAAAGAACATAAAACAAAAGACTTATTAAATTCTATAACAAGTATAACAAAACTCATAAAATAAATTCAGATCTATATATAGAAAGATGCATGTTACTATATATCTTTTGTTGAAAATAAAAACCTAATAACATAAACAAAAAAAAAAAAAAAGAACCATCGCTGACTGAATGAAGGTCGATGGTGGATCAAATAATAAACTTTAGGAAAAATAAGGAAAAAATTGAAAAAAAGCTGCTAATAATCTTTTTATTAACCAACCTGAAATATTACATATATATAAACATATAATATATTAAAATTTTTAAAATTAATAATATAAAAAGAGATTATTAATTGACTAATCCATCAAAATATTTAATAATTTTTTAGGGGGATAATTTCATAGTAATTTAATTTAATAATATATTCTATTTATTAAAATATTTCATTATTTTTTCATTTTCAATTTAATGACTATAACTTTAATTTAAATAGAATTAATATTAATCTCTTTTCATTTCTTAATTTATTTTTTCATATATATATATAAAAAATTTAATTCAACCTGAAATTGAATCCCATATCCGAAATTATTGTTTTAACATCATTTTGATTTGATTTCAATTTGAAATTTTATCAAATTGAAAATATTGATTTAATCTAACACCAATTCATATACACTTTCAATAGTAAAAAGCTGAAATTTTTGGTAATAATAAAAATTGAATTTCATTTTTATAATTGAAAAATGATAAACTTGAATGTAATTAAAAATTATCAACAAAGATGATTAGAAAATTGATTTGACCCGAGAATGTCTAGATCATTTTGAATTATTACAAAACTGATGAACCAAAAATCTCCCACGCGCCAGGCTCCGTTATCATGTATAGTCTGAAATTAACAATTGATTGGTTGGTGTTTACTAATTATAATTTCTTTATTTCCTATGCAAAACCTGTCCATTCAACCTCGTAATCTGTTAAGTTGTGTTTCCATAATTATTTGTTAATACTACCACTCTGAGATTGCATGTGGTATATGGAGCTTTGGTAATGTGATATACTAATAGATTAATTGTCAAAATCTTTATTCGGAACCAAAGAAATACATTTTTGCAGACTAATGCATTGATTAACAAACTTCTTAACTTTGCTAATATTTTTCTATTTACACATTTATTTTTTGTTTCTTTTTGGTCCAATTAGATAATTTCTTGTTTTCAAGATAATATAATATAAGTAACGCATATCATCAGAGAAAGTTTCAATTAGTGGCAAGACATTGGTTTCATGTATGCTGATGATATAAAATGGCCTGGAAGGGATGGCTGGAGTTGCCTTTCGGTTTTGGCACCAACACTGGCAACATCCTTATAGAACCTGTTTGGAGATTGAAAATTTATCCAAAAGTTCATCCTCTTTACTGTTAAAGGTGAGCAACTGACATTTCAAAGTAGAGAAAAAGCCAAAAATAATGTAACAAATATTCTATTTTGTGCATCAATTCCATGACCCACATACCTAGCTTTGTTATCTTTGAAGAGGCTATAAATACCAAATTCGAGTTTCCCATCATCTCATCACACTCAAACTCACAGAAATACAAACTCAAAAATTCTCAGTTAATAAGCAATTCATACTCTTATCATAAAAAATGAAGGGGGCAATCTTATCAGTGTTAGTTGTGGTAGCTTTGGTTCAATTCATGGCAATGCCAGGAGAGGCTGTGGATTGCGGACAAGTCGGTTCATGTTTGGCCTCTTGCATTCCCTTCCTCACAGGAGCTGATACTGCCCCATCAGCTGCATGTTGTGGTGGGGTCAA
This sequence comes from Reutealis trisperma, assembly GCA_947687605.1. Lineage (NCBI taxonomy): Eukaryota > Viridiplantae > Streptophyta > Magnoliopsida > Malpighiales > Euphorbiaceae > Reutealis > Reutealis trisperma. The sequence goes on along the minus strand of CANTUT010000033.1, from coordinate 1,194,113 downwards.
GAATTTGAATACCCTTGCTACCACCACCGCTGATAGGAGAGCTGCATGCGACTGCATAAAGACAGCCGCTGCTCAGTATCCAAATATAAAAGAAGATTCTGCCTCTTCTCTCCCTAATAAGTGTGGGGTTGTATTGAATATTCCCATCTCCAGAAACACCAACTGTCAGAAGTAAGTTGTTCTTATCATTTGATTTTTGGTTTTAACTATAAGGAAGCTATTTTATAATATGATCTGTAAGTAACGCTAGTTTAATTAACTTTGGTTTTCCCAATTTTCTTGGTCCAGCATCAACTAAAATGAAGGCGTACACAGTGAGAACTGAGAAATAAAGCTTTGGGAGCGTTGGGTGTTGACATCTCCTTCTTATATTAATTATAGTTATATCTAAATAAGTGGTTGTTGTGTGTGAATCCAGCTAATACACCTTGTTCCATTGAGATTTTTGTAATGATAATTAGAAAAAAAAAATACTACATATTTTGCTGTAAGCTACTCTTGTGCGTGCATATGAAATGCACATACAAACGAATAATATAGACGTTCAAAATCAAAATTTAAAATATGGAGAACGTATCAAATGTTAAGAAAACAGAAGGCATATGAAGTCAATTAAAATGGTATCACAATTTTAATTTCCAGCAAAATCATAATGGTGTTTCACTACCCTCAATAGTTAAGAAGACGCTGACATAATTCAATTAAGCTGGTAATTATGCTGCAGGTGCAGTACTTCGTTAGTTAAAAAAACATGAAAAGTAACAGTAATCACTTCAGTTTCAAGCACTGCCTAAAACAAATTGTAAAGATACAGTCATCATAGTGTCGACTAAAATATGCATAATAACACTCAACTAACATCTATGCTTTCAATTATTTCAAAGTGCATCTGCAGATCTGGAGGTCTATCAGCAAAGTAAAATTTTTCACACACCTGTAATTTCCCTCCATTCCTTCGAGCTTCAGATTCAAGAAGACAAACCAATTTGTCTTTTTCATCACGTATCAAAACTCGCCTGCTATCACACCATTGCCTCGGTGTTCCATGAATGACAAAGCGAATTCCTGGAGCTCCTTGCATAAGACGTTTGGAGATTCTCTCAATCACATTATGGTCAGTGATATAAGCACCAGCAGAGTTTAAACCCACATCCACATAATGGATCTCTCTGACGCTGTTTAAAAGGCTTTCTTTACTGCGTGGTATAATTTGAATATCTTCTTCAGAAGATTCCCTGCTTGAATGATGTTCTTTTGAATTTGATTTTACTTCTGAAACACTCAGCTCAGTTACCAGCTGGTTAAGCACAGTGCCACCCTTACTAAATCCAAGGATGTATGTTTTCGGCTCATAAAAAGAAGACAATAAACTGGTGGACAAAAGTTCTTTCCCTTTTGTTGAAATGATTTCCTCTGCCTGCCATATTGACAATTTTACATTATGGAATCATTCCATGCTAACAACAATTTGAAATTTTCTCTAAATGTAGCACGCTTTATGAAAATTTTGTAGCATGCTTTATGAAAATTTTGTAGCTTACATGTCGAACATGATAGCATTTAAATTATTGATGGACAATCAGCATACCTCTTTGAGGCAATTTGATAACAGGGAGATTGTTAAGGTAGAAGCTGGGAATCCAGCTGGGCTGTAAGATTTTGGTTCCCCCCACCGATTTACAGATGGAATGAAGTCTCTATAAACTGCGAATGGTCCATTGAAACTGGAAGCCTCAATGACCCAAGCATTAACAGAACCGCCAAACTTAGAGACCAAAATTTCAGCTATTTTCTGCGGATCAGATAACCTTTCAATCACCGGATTCTTGGTTCCTTCAACTCTATCTCCAGTAAAGAAGATGGCATTTGCAGAAGGTACCTACCTTTCACGCAAATATGTGATGATGTTCAAGAGATGAAAGAAACCACAACAAAGTTGTTTGTGTTGAATTAATTAATTATTGCAACAGAGGATAAAAGCCATACTTTCGTTTTACAGTTGAAGCAAAAAACTTACAGTTAGTGATCTGGAAGTAGGTGAGAGGCAGAGAGATACAGCAACCTTGCAATTGCTTCTGCTGGCAGGATCCACTGGAACCTTCAGAACACCTCTCCAATAGTACATCAGCGACTTCACTATTAACAGAGAACGAGGTATTATCTAACAACTCACAGAACAAGTAATTACACATGTAATCAAAGAAATTCAGTTGGAATTTTTCACAAACAGCTCATATGCACTATGCATTTTGACCATGATTGTCATCGCCACTTAGCTAGAAAGTGTGGATTAATCTAGAAAAAACTACCAAAGACGAAGCAGCAGTACCTGGATGATCAATACTGAATCCCACAACCTAACTGCTGCTGCTATCATCGGCCAATAGGATAGCGTTTTGACCGGAGCTCCACGTTCCTTCCGGTTCCCTTTTCCTCCGATTTAGCATCTATCGTTACCCTTTTTTTTTTTTTTAAAAAATGTTCCGATAAAATCAGTGGGGCTTTATCCGTTGTCCACTCATGAGTTCTCAAGTTTGGACGAGTTCGGAGATTTTTTTTTTTTATCTTTTTAGCAGTTCAAAGATAATCTAGTTCGGTTCTTTGATTTTTTTTATTTTTTTATTTTTGCCAAATTCGGTTCTTTGATTTACTTCACTTCTTTTTTTTTTTTTTTCTTTTTTTTTTTAATTTAAAATTAAAATGAAACTATCATACAAAATGACCTGTCGCCCTGAAGTGCATGTCGTTCACATATATGCACTTCCAATAATTAATGGCGCTTACAAATGACTGTCGTTTATGTCCTTGAATATCATCGACCATGATTGTCGTTTACGTTATATGCAGTTCCAATAACTCATTTGTTATATTTCTTGGGAGTTATATTTTCTGGATAGTAGATTTTTCAAAAAGTTATTTTTTAAAAAATAAATTTTTCAAACATTTAGTTTTTATATAACTTTCTAAAAAAAAAATTTTTTTTTAGCTTAATAATAAAAAATATAATAATATTTTATCGCATTTGTTCATTCTTATTTAATAGAAAATAAATATGTGTATTTATATTTATTTTAACTAAGAAAATCCAAAATTTTCACTTCTTAAAAAGTCCTACTAAGGAGAAAATTACCATAAGCTAGCTGAATAAAAAAATAATAATACATGATTGTGATGCTTACAACTGCGAAATTTCCTGAATTAGTTGCTCCAGTTCAAAGAGCCCAAAAAAAAAAAAAAAGGAAAGAAATAAACTAAAATATGAACTCCGAAATCTTTTTGGATATCTGTCTCGCACCATCAATGCTACACAGGCTGTATCACTAAATTGGCTGGTTCACCATTTGTAGAAGATTGAGCAGCTGGTGCAGATTCTTGGCTGCCACCAGAATTCATCTGCTGCGCTGGCGGAGGGTTAACAACAGTCATCTGCATAGCAGCATTATCAGATAGATGGCTCCTCATCTCTCTGTGCTCCTGACACAAGGCACACCAATGCATGCAGCAATGCACCAGGCAGGGGTCACACGGTGAGTTCTGCAGAAGAGTTGCACAACCGAGTTAGCAAATAACAACCAGTATGCAGGATCAGACTCGCTCATAAAATGTATAGGTGTCAAGCAAACAGTCTCAGCAAAGCCATTTGCCATTCAACATTTTAGAATTAACTAGAAGAATTTGTGATGAACTCTTTGTTTAGGAATTGCACTGAGCAAACTATATGCAGCCATGAACCAACTAAACATTTTTGTGCAATTAAAAATTAGAATTTAGACATCTTTAGGGTGAATAGAGAATGGAAAATAGCAAAAGTCTAGAGAAACATTTCAGAGAAAAATATTTCTCCAAAATATTAAGGAAAATAAGACCAACAAAGAAACCCTAAATCCAAATAAAATATACAGGGCTACAGCTCCCCCTACATTTTGAGACCCATCAACTGAAAATTTGATAGCAGGGATACACTGCCTGTCGAATCGCCATGTTCAGTGGTACAAGATTTTGTGGAGAAATCTTCAACAGAATCATTTGGGGGTATAGAAATGAAAGAATAGCAAAAGTGCATGAATAATTACATATCTTCACTTTTCTGTGTTTGCAACTTGTGAGTTCAGAACTAATCATACATTTTTGCATAAACCATTTGCTTTAACAAGCAATGCACCCAGAAGATGTCAACAGACATGGAATACAAAATTACCTTGAGGTGATATTTCTTCTGCAATGATTGTCGAAACAGGCCCGTGTATATGCCACACATCCACCACGCAAATAACAGGCCCTCACAAATGAGAAAAGAAGTCTTAGGATCAATACCATGGAAGAATGCTGTAGCTGCTGCAAGTGCCAGTCCACCTTCAACACACATAGCATGACAAACACATGCATTGGTCCAAGGAATATCATCCCTCAATGTTTCGACATTGTGTCCAAACAACACACATGGGCAAAAGAATCCAGTGCGACCTGCCAACACACGTTTAATATAATAATATGATAACGATAATAATAAAAATATGGTACAAAATCCATGAAACAAAATATTCAAATATACCTTCAAAGAAGGTTATGAACAAAGCCACCAAAATTTAGAAAATATATTTGCATGTGAAATAAAGAACCTACACCCATTTATTTCATTTATGTTTACATAGAAATTTATTGTTAAATTCAAAAAAAAAAAAAAGGATGGAATCTTACAACTTTCAGTATCTTGAGCACAGCCACAAATACCAGTAGTCCAATCTTCATCAGCAGGAGGCTCATAGCTTTCAGGGAGAGGTTGTCCACATTCACAACATCTGTGAATGATTAACTGTATAATAGGCCCAAATAGGATATCAAATTGTAGTAAAAAAGAAATCCCTAATTTGAAGCGCATTTTAACTTGTAAATATCTAAAACCGATACCAATTCATTTTTGGTATAACAATATTAGAACGAGGGGGAGAGAGAGAGACCTGAGGAACTTGAATTGGCTGATTGAGTTCACCGGGAGTGATTTCTTCGGCAGGAGATTGATTTTTTGTTAACTTCACGTATCTCGATTGTGCAATTCCGTCGGCCATCTGATCCAAAATATCCCTCAATTAAACAATGCAAGAGATCAAAGAGACGAAGAGAGGGTAAGAGAGAACTTACCTTTGAGAGAGAGATTGAAAATGGAACTTGTACTAGTACAATTGTGAGAGAGCAGAAATTACAGAGATCTCATTCTCATTCTCACCATATCATATATCCTTTCTATATTTGGAGATTTTGGAGAAGTTATTTTCTCAACGGCGTTTACAAATGAACCAAACCAAATACTATACTAGTAATCTATTTTGTTTTGCAAACCGCCACTTTTGATTTCCACTAGTGACTGTTCACAACATCAGACTGACCGTACCGGCACATGAGAGATCCACCTTAGCGTCGTCGTTTTCCCCTTATTATTTAATTTTTTTTCTCATCTGTTATTTTTTTTTCCAGTTTAATTAATACAATAATTAAGTGATTCCATCATAATATTAAAATCATTGAGATCAATAATTTTTCTATAATTATAAGTCAATGAGTCCAATTATTAATTATCTACTTTTTGAACTAATATTAAAGATTGAAATTAAAAATCCTAATCTCTTTCTCTTTTAAAAAAAAATTTTGAAATATTTTTAAAAAAATAATTATTTTATAAAATTCTCTTATAACTTTTATATTCAAATTTTGAAGGGCGATATCAATGGCCTTTATCATTTATACATTAATTAACCCCTTTATGGAAATTCCTAAAAATGAAGATTTTTTTTCCTTTCCTATTTATTAGTGGGGCCTAAATGCTATTTTTTATTAGTCGGCCCAACTGCCATTTTTGCCCTCGCAACCCACCCAACCCCCTCCCTTCCACCACCACCTGCCCCCGATCCCCCACAAAGAATGATACACTTTCATTACTTCAACATTTTTCATCTTCTTCTTGGCAAAAAACATTTTTCATCTTGTTTAATTAATTAATTAAATTATCATCTTGAACTTGAAAGAAAGACAAGCTGGAAGATAAGACGAAACATGGCAGCAGCAGCAAAGTATACTGACCTTGCAATGATTCATTGCAAAACTTTCTTATCGGCGATTACCTCTCTACCTTCTTCTCCTCCTCCTCCTCCTCTTAATTTCCCAGTCGTAGCCAACAACACCAACCCCACTGCACAATCTTTTTGCTATTGTCCCAACACTGAAACTCGTACAAGAACTGGTTCTGTGCTTGGAAAACGAGAAGATAAAAAGAGTTAGTGAGTCCTCTTCGTATGAGGATATTTTTAGCCTTGTTCCATCACAACTAGAAGTTGAAACTGCCATAGCAGCTCTTCAAAAGTGAGTGTAACGATTTTTTGCTTTATAGTTCTTATATAATTTATATTGATGGATGAATTCTTCTTCCCTGTTATAAATTGCTGCTATATGAACAGATTTCTGCAAGGGATTTCTTCATCCGGGTCTAATCGGCTGCTGCAACAGTTGGATGGAAGAGTTAAGGAAGCTTTTTATTCTTACAAACAGACCAAATTATTATGGTGCTTCTTTTTTAAACACGCTCAATTGATTAATGATAAAAGACAAAAATTTGAAACCTTCTTAAATGAACGCAGAGATCGGTGGCTTCACTATCATCTGATAAAGCTTTGTGGGCTGCTCTAATGAACAACAAGATGGTGGCGCAGCTGCGAGATTCATTCGTTTGCCCAGGTTAACAGCTCCTCGCTTTCACATTTAAAATTGACGATGAATCACATTTTAAGTTTAATTATTACATTTGTCAATGAATAACCTTGTATGATTGATTTTAGCAGCCGAGAATTGTAGAATTCAAAGCTGTAACGAACCAGATGTGATTACCCGCATGTTGAGTTGGATCATGGACATCACTAAAGCGAAAATTACTGAACTCATCCAGAAATTCCAATCGTTAATGAATTAGATTATCCAATCTCATGAGAGAGAATCTCACAGAAGACAACAGAGATGAGTAGACGACAGAGTTCAGTCGTCATTATTTCTCTCCATTGTCATCCTCTTTATTGTTGTGGTGGCAAGGGTTCGCAGAGCTTGACACCTATATCACAAATATGATATCAACACTGATGAACACATTCTTGATGCAAAATGAAATGCCCATCAACTCAAATTTTACAGCAGTTGTTGATGCTTGTACATTGATGTTCTATAAATCAATCGGGAATGTGATTTTTCATTTACAACAGCAGTGATTTGATAGCAGTTATGGTTTATAATAAATAGATTATCCTCTAGCATCAAGTGATCAAAAAATATAAGACCAGGATAATCACGAGGTCTTTTTCTTCTTTTGCCTTCAATAATGTTGGGCATAAATAAATATATAGACGACGGACAATCAATCAGCAAAAGAGTGGGAAAAGGGGGGTTAGGAAATAAGTAAATTCACCCCCTCATGAACAAACCTAAAGGCATAATGAATTCTAGAAAGCATGCCCCATCAGGTAAATTGGCTGTAAGACCATATCGCTTGCTTCCCATAGAAATCTCGTTGATCACACCCCCTTGTTCATTCATGCAAGTTTAAAGAAGAGAATGAGAAGCTTCTGATGGCTCAATAAACACTATAAAAAGAAAAATATGAAGTTGAAGGCATCACATAAGAAATAACATTAGAGAGCATAAATCTAAATCCTTGATTGACCAACTTAAAACACCAAAATTATAAAATAAATTAGTAAAAAAAGGTGTCACATTGCACAAGATTTTCTACATGCAGATTCTGGAAAAAATCAAACTTAAACAAGCTTATTTCCATGGTTTTAAGTTTTGAACCAAAGACATCTAGATAATCAGAAGCAACTTTATCATTACCCAAGACTTCCTACCTAAATTACAAAAATGAGCGTGCTCAGTTTAACTGCAGTGATCACGAGTTATAAAAGCATTTTCATAGTAGTAAGCAAAGCGAAAAAAAAGTCAAAATTACGCAAAACAGTGGAACATAATTTTCTGATGTGATATAACCATATGCCATGGTAGAGTTAAAAAGCAATAAAATATTTAAGCATCTAGGCTAGTATCATAATGACCTTATTAAGGCATTAACTCTTCTAACAAAAACTATATAACAAATGAATCAACTCCCTTTGTTTCATTGAAAATTAGGCATGTTCATATTTCTTGAACATTATAAAGCTAAAAGCTAATATAGGACAAATTGTATTGTCTTGTTATGGCTCATAAGAGGAACATACTACAATTAGCTTAAACAAAGTAGAGGATTCTCAGTTGTTGTAACGAGTAGGTGAGTTACGGCAGAGGAACATTATGATCAAATTGATGCAGTTGAGTTGAGTTGGAAACCCACAAACCCAAACACAATTGATTAATTGGTTTTATCAGAAGTGAACTCACAGTACATTTCAACCATGAAGACAGCGCAGCAGAGCACCGTGTTTGCCCCTCATTCTTTCCATGTATATGGTGCACGGTCAACAATTAAATAATCTCCTCTGATATCTTTCACTACTCGAATATCATCATCTATGTATACAGACTCAAACCTATATGGTATAAGAAAACATAATACAAGTAAATAAACCATTCCTTCCTTATTTCCTTTTATCAAATCACAAAAAATTATAAAATATAAACCAGATTAGAGATAGAAAGATATAGCAACAAAAGCAATAAGTTACCATATAGGACTGCATATCACTTAAAGTTGACCGATAGGCACAATTTTGAAAACAATTTATTAATCAAAGGCCTTCAAAATGAGAATTACATGAAGATCACATGTTATACACAAGTGCATTAACATTTTATCTGGCAAGTCTTTTGCAGTTAAAAGGAAGATATTTTTGTTCTTGATGAACCTATTAAATTTTTTAGAGCACATTGACTACAACGTCATAATTATAAAAAAAAAAAATGCAGAGTAATAATTGCAAAGATATAGACTCATTGGATGTGGGTGGCTGGGGGATGGGACAATCCATTTCTCAATTACACATTGAATAAAACAAACACAACATAGAAGACTAGCTGAAATGCTTAACCATTGGCATAAAACCAGCAAAGGTACAAGAAATAGCTTCATCAGATCGCAAATAATATATTCATTATTCAGGGCAGTTAACTTGGAGGTTCTTAGGATAAACATGATTACGATTGCTTTAGATAAAATTTTTAGCCCGATATCATGGAGCCAGAATTGAATCAGACTATATATGTATATATAAACTCAACCTATGATCCTATTCAAAAGCATTAAAGCACCAAACTCAACATATCACACACTTTTTTTGCTTCTATAATATATATGGAAGTTACCAAATAGAAGCACTCACCAACCCTGTCCAAACGGCGGCAAAGGTATCTCCCAATTTTTGCCTCTTAGAACCGCACTCGTAAATCTGAAGAAATAGACATTTGCAAAAGCAATTTCAAAACCTAAATCGGAATGAAGTAATTGAGAATTTGAAATTAACCAAAGAAGTACCTAAAATTCACTCTCTGAGACGAAGCAATCTCAATGTTTGACCTGACAAAGAAAACCCCGTCGGGTGGGAAAGAGATCACATTATTGAGAGTCATTTTCTCAACATCTATTACCTGTAAAACATCTCCAGCTTGAGTACCAAACAACGGCGCCTTTTCTATAATGAAGAGCTGCTCTTTTTCCGTAGTCCAGAGCAACCGCCATGTGGCGGATAACGAATTATCGGTGGTGACTGTGCCTTTACCGAGTTCAGCCATGGCGTCGATAGCTTGGATAATTGAGGCTCGTTTTTCAGGGTCTTTCTGGGTTTTGAGACCTCGTTCTTGATCGGAGACAAGGCTAAGGAGATTTTGTTTAGCCGCTTGGGTTTGGGTGGTAGCGGACAAGCAAATGATTTTAGGGGCATGGAAGCAACAACTGCCGCGTTTGGGAGGATTCTGTAGTTTCAAGGGAATTGGCCGGAAAAAGGATGTAGCCATGGCTTCATAGTTCGATGAAAATATAGATGATAAAATGGCGGTTGGGAGCTAACAGCATATTTGTGATGAGTTAAAAAATGGCGCAGTGATCCACCTTAACGTCGTCGTTTTTCACTTATTATTTAATTTTTTGTCTTTTTTTTTGCCAAAGATTATTATTTATTTTTTTCCATCTTTTATTTTTTTCCAGTTTAATTAATACAATAATTAAGTGACTACACCATAATATTACAATGATTAATTAATGTTGAGATTAATAATTTTTCTATAATTATAAGTCATTTGAGTCCAATAATTAGTTATCTGTATTTTTAACTGATATTAGAGATTTAAATTTCAAATCCTAATATCTCTTTCTCTTTTAATTTTTTTTTTGGAATATTTAAAAAAATAATTATTTAATAAAATTTTCTTATAATTTTTATATTAAAATTTTGAAGGACGATGTCAACGGCTTTTGTCATTTATACAAATTAATTAACCCCTTTCCGGAAATTCCTAGAAATACAGAATTTTTTTTTTCCTTCCCAATTTATTAGTGGGGCCCAAATGCTCGTACTCAACACTTTTCATTTTGTTTAATTAATTAATTAAATTATCATCTTGAACATGAAAGAAAGACAAGCTAGAAGATAAGAGGAAACATGAGAGGAGCAGCAGCGTACACCGACCTTGCAATGATTCATTGCGGAACTTGCTTATCTGTGATTACCTCTCTCTCTTCTTCTCCTTCTTCTTCTACTCTCAATTTCCCAGTCTCAGCCAACAACACCACCACCACTGCACAATCTTTGTGCTATTGTCCCAACACCGAAACTTGTACAAGAACAGGTTCTGTGCTGGATAAACGAGAAGATAAAAGAGTTAGTGGGTCCTCTTCGTACGAAGATATTTTTAGCCTTGTTCCATCACAACTAGAAGTTGAAACTGCCATAGCTGCTCTTCAAAAGTAAGTGTACTGATTTTTGCTTTGTAGTTCTTATATAATTTATATTGATGGATGAATTCTTCCTTCTTGTTATAAATTGCTGCTATATGAACAGATTTCTGCAAGGGATTTCTTCATCTCGGTCTAATCGGCTGCTGCAACAGTTGGATGAAAGAGTTAAGGAAGTTTTTTATTTCTTACAAACAGACCCAATTATTAAGGTGAATCTTTTTTAAACACAATTGATTGATTAATGATAAAAGACAGAAATTTGAATTCTAAATCGTCTCCCTTAACTGGACGTAGAGATTGGTGGCTTCACTATCATCTGATAGAGCTTTGTGGGCTGCTGTTATGAACAACAAGATGGTGGCGCAGCTGCGAGATTCATTCGTTTGCCCAGGTAACAGCTCCTCGCTTTCACATTTAAAATTGACGATGAATCACATTTGAAGTTTAATTATTACATTTGTCAATGAATAACCTTGTATGATTGATTTCAGCAGCCGAAAATTGTAGAATTCAGAACTGTAACGGACCAGATGTGATTACCTGCATGTTGAGTTGGATCATGGACATCACTAAAGCGAAAGTTACTGAACTCATCCAGAAATTCCAATTGTTAATGAATGAGATTTTCCAATCTCATGAGAGGGAGAATCTCACAGAAGACAACAGAGATGAGGTAGACGACAGAGTTCGGTCGTCATTGTTTCTCTCCATTGTCATCCTCTTGATTGTTGTGGTGGCAAGGGTTCACAGAGCTTGACACTTTATCACAAAAATGATATCAATATCGATGAACATACTCTTGATGCAAAATGAAATGCTCATCAACTAGAAATTTACAGCACTTGTTGATGCTTGTACATTGATGTTCTATAAATCAATCGGTAATGCAATTTTTCATTTCCAACAGCAGTGATTTGATAGCAGTTATGGTTTATAATAAATAGATTATCCTCTAGTATTAAGTGATCAAAAAAATATAAGACCAAGATAGTCACGAGGTCTTTTTCTTCTTTTGCCTTCAATAATGTTGGGCATAAAAAAATCTATAGACAATGAACAATCAATCAGCAATATGATACTGATACTGAACATCCTGAAAATGCCAGAATAACCACTAATCATGGAATTCAACCGTATGCACCAAAACGTGCATTTGTTCCAAGTAAGAATAAAAGATGTAACTAATATACTATGATTTCACAATTCACTCAACTTGGCAGGAGAAAAAAAATTGTTAACGTCAATGTATGCATATCCAAAATCAGAACATCCGAAATTTTGGACTTGTCAGCTCATCTGCTGCAGAACCTTGAGTAGCAAGCTTCTGAATACGAGAAGAGAATTCTTCAGCCTATTTAAGATTTCAATAGGTCAGTAATCTTGCTTTGCATAAAAGGGAACAAATAATTAATTCAAAAACACATTCATGAGTTCTTTCCCTGTACCAAAAAGAAAAGCACATTCATGAGTTGAGTTGCCTGTTTTCCCCTCAAAACATTATGGGATTGACATATATGAATTTATGATATCAGTTTGTTAGTTTTATAATTATGCAAGTTCCTCAAAATAGTGTGAAAAAGCCAAAATACTGAAGGCAGAATAACAAGTCATTAAAGAAAATGTGGGCATATACATTTCAAAACATTTCCCTTTCAAACAAGCGTTGCCACCACAGCTGAAAAGTACATACATTACATAGAATATAAAGGTAGCAGAAAGAAGTACAGTCACCAAAATACCACACAGAATCATGAATGACACAAAAGCCAAATGATGAATAAACAATAAGATACCTTCTCATCGATCCACATCAAAGAACTTAGTTGATTGTTGAGGATTCGGACAACCACATCCAGTGGATTCATCCTATCAATTGTATCCAGTTCACCACCCTAAATAAATCAAAGGTAAGCATTAACTATTATGATCTGTTGAAAAACCTTCTTGAGCAGTAAGTCACAAAAATAGAGGCTAACCTGGCTGGAATTCAAGTTGTCAATAACAGATTTGATCTGTTCAGTCATCTGCTCTAAATCCCTCTCTATAAGCTCAGCCTGCTCGTACCTGAAATGAGAACGAAGGAACAAAACAAAGTGCGGTACAAAAGGAGGTTAACAAATACAAACAGCGCAAGGGACAAGGAAAACCTTGCAATGTATGTAGCATTTCTCACAAATAAATCAGATAAGTTCACAATCTAGTAAATAGAATATCTGCAGTCTCAATAAGATTTTAGAATTAAAATTTCCCAAACAAGATAATAAAAAATGACAGGCAATCTCTTATCCACCTATGATAATGTTTTCAGTCAGACTCAAATGAGTCAACCAGCAGCACAGACAAATCTGACTGGGGCTGTATCTTTGACCTAATCAGGGATATAAAATTAAGAGAAGATTGAGATCTTACATTGCATCTCGTGTTGATGCAGCTTCATCATCAAGAAGCAAGCCACGCTCATCCTTGTAAATGCGTTCAGCTTCTTCTTCCATGCTCTGCAAAGCCTTGTCAACCTAGCAATAAAAACAAAATTAAGGAAACAAAATCAGCTACAAAAAAAAAATCAAGCTGAAGATTTGTGATTGGCATGCCCTATTCAGATGTATTAAAAATTCAAAACATGGAAACAACAAAAGAATCAAACTACAAGGATAATATTTTAATTTTTCACATGAAGCCCAGTCGAGAGAAATATTCAGCATTCATTGTGCAATCCTGAACGTTCACTTTCATGTAGTCTTTTCAGTAGACTTAATAACTAAAAAATGAATGTTTAATTTCAGCATTGACCATGCAGAGGATGGTGACTAGTGGCAACCCAAAGCATTTCCATCTGATGCATAATTGGACCATCTCATTTAGGAAAACTAGAGCAAAACTTTTACAGGGAAATAGCACAATTAGCTGGATTTTCATTGTAGTTATTGGTCAACTTAAAACAAGGCATGAATGAAACTATGGATGGCCAAATTAAAATTTTAGGACGTATAAACGTATCTATTACACAATCACACATATGGGGAAAAATCTAGGAGTTGCTCCACAAGATAAAAAAGCAATAGTCAAGGTTTTGTCTCATAAATAACAACCACATCATGACCAGCATTGAAATATAAAGGGACTTTTCTATCTTGGAAGATAAAAAGGGACACAGTGGATAAAATTGGAAGCGTCCTCACTTTTCATCCACAGCCACAGACCAAAATCCCTTCCATGAGAAGGCAATAACATATACTTGCACTTCACCTAATCTAGACAACAAAATGACAAGAATTTATGACTGAAAACATGCAGACTAAAGAAATTAATGAAATACTTCTTGTTGATGGGTCTCAATTAACTCCAATTGTCGCTCCAAGCTAGCTTGAGTCTCAACCACTTTTGCCACTTCAATCTGAAGAAAGAAATTATCTATTAGGTAATGAAATGAAAAGTTGAACAAAAATAGCAAAAAATGCAAACCATTTCCTTTAATATGAAATGACATTACAACACAATATTTGATTCGCATATTCAAAGTGGTAAGCATGAACAAAAATAAAAAATTAGTTCAGAGCATTCATGATGAAAATAGTTACTTTCTTCTCACAAAAGATGGCATAAACAACCCAAACGTTAATATAATATATTTACGATGCATGTAATACAACAATTATGCCATCAATATCTGCAAGGCAAATGATGCATGCAATTAAAACCAATTCATCTTATTTCACAATACAATCTCTTGCTAAGCAATAAGAAATGTAGTTACCTCAAGTCTAAGAAGGACATCACGATTGTGCAAGATCCTCTTATCCCATTCAGCTATTGCAGCAGCTTGCTTCCGAAATTTCCCAGTACGCTCTTGCAACTCAGCATTCCACTCTTTGATGATCTTCAGACAGAACAAAATATGTTTAGAAAGAATGAACAGAGCAACAGAATCCGAAAAGAAAACGTATACACCAAATTAAAGAATTAAGACAAGGCGATGATTAAGGAAGAAGTAGACCTCCAGCAAAGTGGTTGGCAGCTACCACATAGTTTCAGAGGGCATGCATCCTTAATTGAATTGATTATTTTGCAACTCTCTCTCATAAATGCGCGCACGTGGGCGCGCACACACACATACCAAAAAAAAAAAAAAAATTTGTACATGCATTTATATCTTCCAGGGTGTAGCAAGTATCTAAAAAGCATTGTGTGGTTAGTTCAGTAACCACACAATACACTTAATATTATAATAAGATTCAAATCTAAGGGCAAGTCACAAAGAATAGAGGGGGAAAAAAGGGAAACTATATATCTATGCAACTACCTCTTCAACAGTCTTCCCTGTAATCTCAGATGGTAATTTGGGAGTAGCAGAAGCAGCAGCACTAACACTTGAACTTGTCCTATAGGATAAACCAGAACATGAAAGCACAAATAAAACCATACTCTCCACCAGCAGAAATAACAATTATATTGATTCAATGCCTCTAGTAAAATTTGGACTTTGCGAAAATACATAATGGCCGAAATATATGATATACAGGAAACAGAGGCAAAATTTATAGGTAATGAAATCTGAAGAATAAAGAATCCATCTACAGAAAATCTCAAAGACAAAGGTGGCAGAATTTCATTTTTGTATAATAACAAAGTCATTTATATACTGGCAGAAAATTGAAAACAAAAAATTTTGCTACCAAGAGAGGGTATACGAACCCACTACTGGAAGCCACGGCAAGAGACAGTGTTGTTTGAGCTATTGTAGTACTGGAACTAGTTGTTGCAGCTGCAGAAGTAGAAGCAGGTACACCTGCAGAATGGTTTTTGTGAGATATAACTCAACATATGCATGCATTAATGTGGTCCTCATGCCTAACCATATTTCTGTTTGTAATTACACTATAAGCACATTTTTGTATAACCACAAGAGTGGTAACCCCTCCACCAGCACCAAGCCTGCATCATGGCATGTCATATGCAAACAAACTAGCTGAATTAACCACGTTACCTATTGCTGGCAAGCCAAATGATGGATAATTTCCCTAGGCATCAAAGCATCTAATGAAGAGGAACTTCATCTCAATCTAACAAACAAATTGAACAGGGATTTTTCTTTTAATCTACCCACTAGTGTTCATATTGAAATAAAAAAACACTAAAGAGCTTGTGCAGTATAGAACTTAACAAGGGGCGCAAGCTAAAGTTAATGAATTTAATAAATTCTAAGTACAAGCTCATAAAGCTAGCTATTTAAAATGGATTCTATTGTTAATCCAACCAACTATGAAAATTCATTGCAAATGAATTCTTTTAACGAAATTCATTTGCAAATGAAATAAACTCCATTTATATTCATTCCAAACACTATGTGAGACTGTACTAACTTTCTAAAACCGCAGGAAAAAGAAATTGATAAGACTAACATTCGCTTCGTTTAGTAATTTGGTGTAAATCTACTGACATAACAGGAATGCATAAGCAAGAAAAAATCACAAACACAGCACTTCAGGCATGCGATAAGCATCTGATCAAAATAAAAAATCTCAAGCAGGACAAACATTAACACACTCACTGAATATGGATGCAGCAGAAGTTGATTGAGCTTGGGATGTTGAAGTCGGCACTGATGTTTTGGTTGACAAGGGAAATCCAGTAAAACTACTGGTACTCCCCGATGATGCAGCAGTACTGGCCACCCCAAAACCAGTAAAGGAACTTGTCGTTCCAGAAGAAGCAGTTGTGCTAGCTACAGTTGCAGAAGAAGATGAACTCACCCCAAATGCAGGTGAAGTAAGGATCGAAGTTGTAGCAGAAGATGCCACTGTAGTACCAGCAGCCGGAGTCAAAGCATTTGTGGTTGTGACTGTAGAAAACAATGGTGAAGGAGATGTTGGTTTGGCAGTAACGGTGGTGGAGATTGCAGGGGCAGATGAAGAAGCTGCAATGCTAAAGCTAAAAGAAGATTGAGTAGACGCAGAAGACGGTGTCAGAAATGAGAAGCCAGAAGCGCTTGCTGAAGATGCAGAAGATGCTGTCCCAAAAGCAAAGCCTGAAGTGCTAGCTGCTGATGAAGAAGATTGTGTCAGAGAAGGAGCTGCTGTACATACAGCAGTTGGTGCAAGACTTGGAGTGGTTTTTGAGAAGGAAAATCCTGATTGAGTGGTGGAGAAAGGCGAGGCTGTGCTTGAATTTGAAGAGAACAAATTAGACGAGAATGAAGTAGTTGGAACTGAAGATGATGAAACAGAAGTAGAAGAGCCAAACAAGTTAGATGTAGTAGTGGTAGTTGAAGCGTTAGATGACCCAAAAATGGACGGTCCAGAACTTGTAGTGGATGAAGACGTCCCCCCAAATAGGAATGACCCTGAACTTGCTGCGGAAGAGGAAGCAACAAACGGAGATGGTCCAGAACTGGCAGCAGATGAAGTTGTCCCAAAAAAGGATGGGGCAGAACTCGCAGCAAATGAAGTTGGTCCAAACAAGGATGGGGCAGAACTCGCCCCAGATGAAGATGCAATAGAAAGGGGCGAAGGAGAATTCGCCGTGGACAAACTTGTGCCAAATAAGGGCGTAGCAGAACTTGCTGATGACGAGGTTGTGCCAACCAGGGGTGAAGTGGCTGTTCTAAACAATGGTGAAGATGAAGATCCCCCTAAAATGGAAGAGCCAGTACAGACAGCCGCTAATGATTGTGTAACAAAGAAAGACGAAACAGAGGTTGACGCAGAAGAAATAGCCCCAAATAAGGGAGAAGAAGAACTAGCTGCGGATGAAACTGCCCCAGACAGGTTTGAACCAGAACTTGCAGAGGAAGCAGAGCCAAACAGGGATGGAGCGGAACCGGTAGTTGCAGGAGCTGAAACAAATGATAAGGATAAACCGGGGCCGGTAGTAGAGGAGGAGGAGGAGGTAGCAGAGAATCCAAAACCAAATGAAGGGGCGGAAGGAGCAGAGCTAGGGTTAGAGTTTGACGAGGGGTCGAAGGAAAATAAAGAAGAGGAAGATGAGGAGCTAGGGTTTGCAGAACCGAAAGGGGATGATCCTAATGCGAATCCGGTACTGCTGGTTGTGGACCCAAATGAGAAGGATGACGATGAGGAGGAGGGTGATGAAAAATTGAACCCAGACATTGTCGCGCTCTTGAAAGAACTCACTCACATTTCAGTCTCTTAATAAAATGCTGATGACAAATTATTCAAAATATATATAAATATATATATATATATATATATATATATATATATATATATATATATATATATATATGCAATGATAGATGGTACTAAAAATCACTAAAACTTCAATTTTTTTTAATTTGATCATAAAAAAAATTTTGCCAAAAATTATTTAAAATTTTTCCGCATGTTATTGACTGAAATATGGTTTTAATAGGCTAATATGATATATCACGTCAAATATTTATGATGATTCATATTATCAAATTAGGTAACATGTCAATAAACAAATTTCACATCACATTGCCACATGGATTAACTCCACTTACTCAGCATATCCCACTTTTAAATAACGTGAACTTATACTATCAATGCATACTGACAAATATCAGTTACTCATGCGAAATTTTTTTACCATTTCTCTTATATTTTTCTCTGTTATGTTGCTCGATTCTTGTTCCCTTCAAATAGAGGATGTAAACGAGTCGAATTTTATTTTATTCAAATTCATTTTATTTTTTTTTCTAATTTCAGCTTAACTTTTAGATTGATTTTAAAATTTATATTTAAATTTGGCACGCTTAAAATTCGAGCCAATCTCGAGCTAAACTCAAATTATGCTCGTTAATAAATTATAATCGAGTTAAAATCGAGCTCAACTCATTATGAAACTTATTTATAACCTATCAAAACACTCAATTTTATAAATATTTATTTTTAATAAAATAACTATAATGAAAATACTTAAAACTAATATAAAAATAAAAATATCCAATTAATAAAAAAATATAATAATAAAATTGAACATTACATGTATTATAAAGATATTAATTAATAAAAAATTTATATAATATGAAAATATTAGATATGAAAATATTATATTATGTTAATTAGGAATGTATATATTTTAATCATTTTGAACTAGTAAAAAATATGTAAAAATGTTAAAATATATTTTTTGAAATACAAAAATTATTAAGTTAATAATAATAATAATAATAATAAAGTTGTTTATGAGCCTATTAATTAAATTTTTTGCGAACTTGTTCACTAGCATATAATTAAACTATTTACGAGTTTAATCGAATCGAGTTTCACTTTGTTCAAATTCGACTAATTTATTTACCGAATTTTAAAATAAGACTCAAACTTAATTTGTTTATAAAGTGCTATGAACGTGAACGAATTTTTATAGAATCGAACACTTAACTGTTTTTGAATGGCTCAGCTCATTTAGTAGTGCACTAAAATTACAATAGATGCTTCTCTCTTCCTCTCGTTATTGAAAATCTTGTCTTTTCTCTCTCTCTTACATACTTTCCCAATAAATAGGCAAATAGCACAAATAAGAAGAAGAGGTCTCCCTCTCTCGGCTCTCTCTCAGCTTCCCATTCAAAAAAACCCCTTTCTCTCCTTTTTTTCTTTCTCTCAGTTGTCTTTCCATGTCCACCTCACATATCTTGGTACAACGCGCGCATTGACAAACCAAAATTGCGATCGAACCAAAGCAGAGGGTCCTTTTTAATTTTTTTTTCTCTCTCTTTACAATTCATATACCCAATTAGCACGTTATTCTCTATCCATTTGTACCCTTTTTTTTTATTCTATCGATAGTGATCCATACCCCTTTAAGTATATCTCAATACCTTTTTGATCAATGAGGAAGAAGAAGACGAAGCGGGTTTTGTTGGGTTTGGTTTGTTAAGTGGGTCGGTAGCTTTCAAATTTTAGAATCAAGAGGAAAATTTTGTTTTTGAAGAGTTTGAAGGACTGGTTGTATGATTGCTGTTTCATGAGAAATAATAATGTTGACCTTAACAGTTGAGTTATGAAGTACTATGGAGCTGGTGGTTATCTGACAACAACTAGAATAAGAACAAGAAGATGATGATTTACATCAATTTTATTTTTTGAATTCTTTGCTTTTTGTTCAAATTTAATTTTTTTTTATGTCATGATTTGGGTACTTTTGATTTGATCGTGACATAGCTTTTTTTTTTTTTTTTTTTTTTATGTGAAGCGATGGAAGGGAATTTGTGCAAAGATAACTACAGAGATCAACATACTTGTAGAAAATTGGAAATACATTCTTACTGGTCTAATTTTTTCAAGTTTCTTTTTATTTGTATCTGCGAATTTAAAGTAATTAAATCCTTATTTTTTGGCCATTTTTTGGCATGAATTTAACAAAAAAATCAAAATCCTTTAGTCAATTTGGAATTTCCTAAATGGCATGTTAACTCGATTCGAGTTGCAAGGGGAGTGATTGAAATTGCTTTAAGTTGAAATTGCTTAACGCTATAATTATAAAGTTTAGGTTATGGTAAAAGATTATATTCGTTGTTTCCTACATATTGGAATTGATATGTGGATAATTGACACGTGTCAGATATGCATTAGTCAAATAAGTCCACGTCGTTTAAAATATAGAATATACTGCGTAAGTGGAATTAATCCATGTGGCAATGTAATGTAAAGCTTTTTACTGATATGTTGCCAACTGGCAAGAAAAGAAGAGTCACTATAAATATCGGACGTGGCAGTTTCTCAGCTCAAATTATAGCCAATGACTTTTATGTGAAAAAATTTTAAAATTTTAAGTACTTTTTAGCAAAAAAATTATTTTGTGATCACGTTGATAAAATAATTATTGTTTAGTGTTATCTATTCAAATAAGCAAGTTTTATTTAACATATAAATTAAATTAAGAAAAGTATTTTTTTTCTATTAATAGCATTAAATTCAAACATTTTTTATCGAAATATTCTTATTAAACTTTTTAATAATTCACAACAATCTAAATTCGTGAAGCAACGATAATGCTCAAATATATAAGTGGTATTCAAAGAATAATATAATAGAATTCAAAATAATTATTGCACAGTAATTTGCAATTTCAAATAAAATACTAACTATTGTAATTTACAATAGTAATTTATAATCTCAAAGTAAATTTTTTATTATGAGTTGTAATATTTATGTTAATAAATGAAGGGTATTTTTTATCATTATTTTTTAACTAATAATTAAAAATAGAAATTGGACAATAATTTCATACGAGCAAAAAAAAATTTTGCCTATTTTTTGCTGACGAATGGAATAATAAACAGTGATTTTTTGTTTATTTTCTCCATTTCATTGTAATTACAGTAATTTCTCAAGTAATCATACTATTAAATGCTAACTATTGTAATGAGTTTATTTTCAAAAAAAAAAAAAACTATTGGAATGAGTTTATTTTTATATTATACCAATTATGAGATAGTTAAAATAAAATAAAATAAACTAATTAATTGCGGTATGATTGGTTTTCTCATTTCTTTTAAATAAGTGAGATGAGCGAGAAGGAAGAGATTTCGAGTTCGAGTATTTCAAACCGAATTGAGAAACGGGAAAAACTGTTCCTATTATATAGCCTATTTTATTTCTATGGAGTGTTACTTATTTAGTAAAAATTATGGTGTTTTGTGTTGCTAAAAATATTTAACTAATATGATGAAATTTTTTAATTTAAATGTTTGCATTCAAACAATAGTATATACATACACCCAAAGCAAATAAAGAAATCTATACTTTTTTTGCCACCTCATCAAATTAAAGGAATTGAATTCAAATGTTTCAAATCAATTAAATGATGAAAAATAGGTTAATTAATGAAAAAATTAGTTAATAGTTCAAGAAATTTACTTATAAATTTAATAATTTGATATCTAATAATATACTTGATTATAAAATAAATCTAATATTTGACTTTTACAAAATTTTTCTTTTAAAGATTAATTTACATTTCTTCCCAAAAAAATTTAATCTACATAGTATTAGTTATATGATTGTATTTATATATAATGAATAAAAATATACCTATGTATATACTAATATACATGAAAATAAATAACAAAATAATATCTTATAACGAATATTAATAAGCTTTTTTTATATTATATGGTAATATAATTCTACCAATTAATTATTTTTGTGTTTAATTATTAGGAGCTAATGAATGTACTTCATATTTATTAATTTTATATGGTAAAATTATATGAAAATTTAGGATGTATTTGATTTATTTGTTTAGTTTTATTTAAAAATAAATAATCATCAATTTAGTATTATGTTAATATCTTATAATTTTTTTTAAGCTTCAGTGAAATCTGATGAAAAAATATAATTATATTTCATGCAACCAACCAATTTAAAACTAATTAAATATATTATCAAATCATTCTATGAGTTCAATTAAAAATAAATTCTCTTTAGGCCAATGATTTTAAGTAGTACTGGCAATTTTTTACACGATCTAAATAAACGATACAATACGACACGTAATTTAACAAATTTGAGTTTTGGATAAATGAGTTCGTGTTATCAACATGTCAACCAATTTATAACACAAAAAAATTAATTTAAACAGGTTAACTTATATAATCAGCAAGTGACACGATTAAACACGTTTATTTAAATATATTAATAGATTAACAGGTGATACATAATATGAGTAAGCGCATTTAAACACATTTATTATCTCTTTATATATATGAAAGTATTTTAACACTTATAAAGGTTTGAGTATGCAATTTGAATCATTTTATATTTAAAAGTTATATTTTTTAGAATTTAGATAATTAATTTTTTATTCAACAAATATATTTTTTAAAATTTAATTTATTAAACGGGTTACACAGGTTAACCCGTATAACTTGATTAATAAACGTGTCAATGTTTAAATTTGATATTTTGACATGATCAGTTAAATGAGTTGTATTCAAATTGACCATTTTTGTGTTATATATGTGTCTCGACATGATACAATTATACAGACACACATTAATTATTAGCTCTAATTTTAAGGGCACACCTTCCATATAGTTCAAGTCTTTGCATCAAAGAATTTGTTGCTATTCAATCAAATTTAAGAATCGAGTCAATTGATTTTAAAGTAATTTAATGTTGAGTATGTAACATAATTAAGTTGAAGTTCAATTAATTAAGATGTTCAATTGCACTAATTTTAAAAAATTATTATAAATATATTTTGGGTATATTTTTAAAATAGTTGTTGGTAAATGCAATTGATATAAATATAATTAGTTATAACCAATAATCAAATAAAATATAACTAGAGTAAGTAGGGATAGCAATAAAATGGAATGGGGTGAGTTTTGAGATTATTATTTCAGTCTCATGAATAGTTGGGGTAAAAATGAAGTAGGGTAAATCGAGTTCGAAGTGAATATAAGATAAAGATAAAGATTTTTATTTATATTTTTATAATTTTATTAATGTTAAAACTTCTTAATTTATAAATTTTGAAAAAATATTACATATTTATGTTAAGTTTTTATATTATTAATTAATATTTAAAAATAATAACATAATAAAATATGCAATGATATCATTTTAAAGAAAATTAATAATTTTTTAATATATGTAACATGAAATTATATATATATATATATATATATATATATATATATATATATATATATATATATATATATATATATATATATATATATATATATATTATGTAATCGAGATAGGATCAGAGCAGAGCGATGCATGGAGATTCAATTCCATCATGGCCTGATTATTATAGATGGGGCGAAAATTTTCTATCAACTTTGAGGTAGGGCTGAATTTTCTATCGGTACGAATTGGGTTTTGCTATCTTTAAAAAGTAAGAAATGAAACAACTTTAAAATTAATGATGGTTATTAATTTGATGAGGTGATAAAAATTTGTAAAAACTATATAACTTTAAATTTTAGGGTACACATAGTTTATCATTATTTAGTTTTTTATAATTGGCAGCATGTGAAATTTTTTTATTGGCAGTATAGTAGGTGTGTGTGAAATAAAAAAAGTAACAATATAGGGCTTACTTCTTATAAACAGTGCCAATCAAATTGATTTGAACTTTTTTAAAAGATGGTCATGCCTTTTTTTTTTTTTTCTTTTTCTTCCTATGTAGTGTCATTTTGATGGTTTTTTTAGTTTTTATGTTTGCTCGTATAATATAGAAGGGTTAACTTATTTTTCAAAATTATTAAGCATGTACGTATCCCTATACATTTGGGTTGTTATATTATGGATTCTGGTCCATATTGCATTATGAACTCAGAATCTAAAATATTAAATATTATATATACAGTCAAACATACAAAATTACCAACTAGTATGATTGGTTAACACATCAACTTAACATTTCTAAGGTGCTCAGTTTGAATCTTAGGTAGCAACCTTTTTTGTTTTTTCTTTATTTAATTATTCTTTTTTTTTCTTTGTTTAGTTATTCTTTATTTTTTCTTTTTTATGTATAATATTTTCAATTAAAATTATATTAATTGTTGAATTTTTTTATTCATTTAATTATTTTAATTAAATTTATATTAATTTCTATAAAAAAAATTATGTTAATTGTTGAAATTTTTTATAAATATTTATTTATTTATATGAAATTATCAATTTGATTATTTATTTATATTGAATTTGATAAAACTAATAGAGTTATTAAATATTATTTTATATTTGCATAGATAAATTATTTAATACATCAAATAAAATTCACTTTCTATAAATTTGTATAAAATTAACATATATATATATATATATATATATATATATATATATATATATATATATATATATATATATATATATATATATATATATATATTATTTGTTTAAATTAATTATAAAATAATATTTAAATTTTTTTTATGGTTATAAACTAAACTTTAAAATTTAAATTTAATAAACCTTATAATTATATATGAAATATTAAATAATGAAAATTATAAATACGAGAAATGAATAAAATTAAATTATAAAATAATTAAATCATGAATCTGGCAGTAAAAGATAATAAATTTGCATGTGATATATGATGAACCTAAACGTTATATTTAATGAACATGATAGTTATATACGATGAATATAAATTTTAAATCTAATAAAACCCATAATTATATATGAAATACTAAAAAATGAAAATTATAAATATGAAAAATGAATAAAATTAAATTATAGAATAATTAAATAATAAATCTGACAGTAAAAAATAATGAATATGCATATGATATATGATGAAACTAAACGTTATATCTAATGAACCTGATAGTTATATGTGATGAACCTAAATTTTATATTTAATAAACCTCATAATTATATGTGAAATATTAAAAAATAAAAATTATAAATATGAGGAATGAATAAAATTAAATTATAGAATAATTAAATCATGAATATAACAGTAAAAGATAATAAATTTGCATGTGATATATAATGAAACTGAACGTTATATCTAATAAATCTAATAGTTATATATGATGAATCTAAACTTTAAATATAATAAACATGATAATTTAAAGTTTAATACGAATTTACAGTTTATAAATGATAAACTTACACTATATATTTGATAAATTTATAAGTAATATTTAATCAACATGTTGTTTATAAGTGATGAACATAATTATCATATAAATTATATTTAACGGTGAATTTTCAAAGGATTTATTATGAAAAATCATTATCATAAAAAGATAAATATGATATTTCTCTTTTTGTTTAATTATTTTTAAAAACCATGTAAAAAAATTATCCATAAAAATATTAAAATTCATAAATAAAAATTACGTTGAAAAATTAATGATATTAAAATTAATTATTATTATAAGAATTAAATAAAAAAATTCAATCATTAATATAATTTTTTTCAATATTTTTGATATTAAAAAGCAAAAAGAAAAAACATAAAAAGAAAAAAAAGAATAAATAAAAAAATGGAAACAAAAAAAATAAAAAAGAAAAAAAAAGAATAAATGAAAAAAAAAAAAGAAAAAAAGAGTTTTGTAAGGCTTGAATCTTGGACTTCCAAGTTCAAAAATTAGTGTGTTAATTAATTTTACCAACTTGTCATATTAATATTTTACTTATACTTATTATGATTCTGAATCCATAATACTACATAGTTTTCAGATTCATGATTTAAATTTCCTATATATTTACACTTTTTAAGTAAAGGTTTCTTTTTTTTTTTTTTTTGAATTTGTATTTATCTTTCAAAAGGGTTTCATGAGTGATTGTTTATGAAGTAGTGACTTCTCTTTTTTTTTTTTTGCTTTTATTTTTAAATAGACAATATTAGTTTAATTACCTTAAAAAAAATTAAAATTGACTTGTATTAAATTATGAGTTTAAATTTTTTTATTATTTGACTTTATTTTTAATAAATTAATTTTACCCACTTAAAAATATTTCATTTCACTAACTTATTTTGAATTTTAATATATTTATTTGTTCGTCTAACACGTGCTGCCACTTCTTATATTTCTCTTAACTCTTATGAATTTATAATTTTTTTCTCTCAAAAAAAAAAATTAACAATCAATAAATATTTCTACTTGTTCTTTTGTATTCAAATTACTAATTTCAATTATCTTTTTAAATTTTTTTCTATTTAGCTGAAGCTACGAACTAACAAATTAGTCTTCTAAACATTTATTTGACCTACGGATCCTTGAACCAATTTAAAAATTGTCTTAGAAATATCTTGTTGTAAATATTTTTATGATATATAAAAATTTAATTTTTACCCATATAATTTATAATATTTTAAAAAAATATTGCATTAGCCCTCAAACTTTATAAATTTCATTTTATTCTATATATTTTATGTATATTCTATAAAATATATCCATGCATACACTGTGATATTTTTATATTATAAAATTTTTATTATTTTGACACTCAAAAATTTAGAAGTTTTTCATAGTACCTCCATAAAACAATAAAACTTTTTTTCTTTATCCTGCTCAAAAATTTAAGCCTCATTTTACCCCATTAATTAATATCTCATGATCAGCATATTTAATCTATAAAAAAAAAAAAAAAAATCAAAGAAACTGAAATCCTCTCAGAAACTTAAGAATGTGTATCACAAATTCACACACACACACACACATATATATATATATATATATATGCAACTGAATAAAATTGATTGCAATTTAAATCTTTGTATCAATCTTATCCGCCCAAAAACCATGAAAACCAAGTGGAAAATTTAAATGTTTGGGGACCTCTAATCTCGCTAGTAGTGCATCACCTTCCCCAATCCTTTTTGGATTCAAAATGACAAGGTAGCACCTTTGTATTGCGACTGCATACTGCAAAACATCACCATGAGGCATATTATAGTTTGGCTTCCAAAACATAACTTTTGGATTCAAACTCTTAATTGCATAATTCTTAAAATGCTGCAGATGATAGTACTAACAATTCGGTTGCTCACCTCAACTACGAGAAGGTATCCATCGTCTTCTTCACCTTGTTTGGGAACAAATATAGGCTCGCCGACAAATCTCCGAGCACCAGCAGACCATGCTTTTATAGACTTATCTGATACATTTAGCTTCACCACCATATCAAATGGGAAATGGGGCAATGTTTGACGAGACCCAGAAGAAGTTGCTGCATAAATATATCTGTTCTTATTGCCAGAAAAGGTTGGATTAATAGTAGGAAAATCCGCTGGCTTTCTCCATTCGTTTAAGGGCTCTACGTCGCATCTTTGGCAGCTCCCATCACCATTCAAATTGATAGATACCTAAAAAATTGAGCAAGTTATATATTTATAGTTTAATTAGTAACACTTAATTGATAAAAAAAAAAAAAAAAACATAGTAAACATTAATTAAAATTAAATAGCATTTTTTTTTAATTTATATATGTGAAAAAATTAATTAATATCACCTGAACAAGATGAGGCAATAGTTCATTTTCTCGTTCTTTCACATTCATAATAGAAGGGTCAAGTCTACCACTTTGCCAATTATATCCTGTTAACCCCACAATTAATCAAATTCTGTTGTCAATAAATCATTATTATGTGCTAAAAACATATTGCTTCTAAAACTTAACTTCAAAAATTTCGTAAGTTCTTCAAAACTTGAGCAAACCATAGGTGCATATAAATAGTAGCACCCATAAATGGGCGGTGATAAGGAATTTTTTTTTTCAATTAAACAAAAATCGACTTTTTTGAATCATTTCTTATTCAAAAATAGAACGAAAAAAATAAAATTAGACTGATTCTCTACTTCTATAAACTAATAATTACTCATAGTTACAACTAGAAAAAGTATTTATTAGTATCTATTTGGTTTAATGTTCATATGTTTTAATTATAATTTTAAAAGATGTCTATAATTAAATTTGAAATGTAATTTTAATCATTGAAATGATCAATTCAGAGTGTGCGCACTATCACATATAAAAGTATACAGCTATTAGTACCAAACATTCTTTGGAAATTAAACCATTGGTAGGAGCAAGCGCAAGCATGTATTTGAACCTCCAAATTTCCATTTTCATCCACAATTTCAAAAGCATTGCCAACGTGTAGCAGCCACATTTGTGAAGGTGCTTCCACAGGCAATTTCCAGTCTCGGTGACGGAAGGATTTACCAGGAAACCGGGGAAGCAAATATATGGGAGAGGTTGACTTGCTAGGGTTCACTGACAAGGCCGATATCATTGGAGATAAACCACAAATGGCTGTCATTGATCCTGCATTACTTAAATACACATAATTAATTTAATTTATCTTCACAAATAAATTAATTAAGCAGCAATATAATTTTATGATTATTATGTTAATTTATCTTTGCAGTGAGTTGACCACACTGTTTACATTTTGTCCATTTTTATTTTTAATTTTTCCCGATTACTTGCTTTTAGAAGTATTATCTCAGTATTAAGGCTGAGAGGTTATGGATTTCAATCTTAATTAGAGTGTAATTAAGAGAAAAAAAGAAAAGAAAAGAAAAGAAATGTTTGTATATCATTATAGAAGATGGATTTTATTATATGCAATCAATTACCTATAACATCCAGTTTAATGCGATTGGCGAACAATATATAATGAGTGTCAGTAAATGCCCAGTCATGTATCATCAAATGATCAGCGATATTGAATTCTTGTTTCTGCAGCAACTTGAATTTTGGATCAAATTCTGAAAAGAAAAATAAATTATGGAAACAGTAAAAAAATTTCTACGTCCTGACTGTATAATTCCATAAAAAATAAAAGAAATTCTTAAATAAATTAAATTTATTATTTCGTTTATAAACTAATCCAATAAAAATAAAACACGTTAATTAATGATATTATATCAGATAAGTAATTAGTAATATTATTAATTAATTTGTTTTATTATTGTTGAATCAATATTTATAAGTGATATGCCATTATTAATTAACACATATTTTATTTTTATTTGATTCGTTTATAGATGAGCATGAGCCGGTACACTCATTATATTTAAGAATTTATAGACTCATTATATTTAAGAATTTTTCAATATATATATAAATCATTAGAGAACTTTCATACCTGTATAATAATCAATTGGTAGGAATTCAGGAATATTCATATACAAACTCTTATCCTTATTAATATGAGATGAGAATGACATTTACTTGTTAACCGACTAAATAATTTTGTGATTTTTTAACTCACAATTTAAAATTCAAATAATTGAGATATTTTTATGCTTCCTTTTTCAAATTTTTTAAATTCAGTCATTAGGTAATACTAATAGATTTTGTATAATAAACAAAAGCTAACCATGCCTGCATGATTAAATTTTATTACTCACCATAAAATGTAAAATTACTGCGAGGCAGCAACATGTCCTCCGCATTGCATGACGAGGTGAGAAGCCTATTCCTTTTAGCGTCTAGCTTATAATGAGAAAGCAATCTCTTGGGTGGCATTTTAAAAACTCCTGTGCGAATCAGCAAAGAGCACAAAATTAATCAATTAATTAACTAATTAACGTGGATCACATCATACGTGATTCCGTGATTGTCAAGTGACCATCAATATTAGATGTTTCCATTAGAAATCTGCATTACACGTACCATAAAGTACCGGTTTCAATAAACCTGCGGCTATATCCCATAAATCACCAGTATTACTGGGGCCATCCACTCTTAAATCACAGCCATCAACCATATCAAACCTGCCAATCGTATCCAACGTCGCTGATTCGATCTCATACGGATTCCCGCCTTCCCACAAGCACAATAACTTTCCACCCCACTTGAGTACGCTAGTATTTGCTACATTTTTCATCACCTTAGTATTGCCAATTTTTTTACCCCCTTTTAAAACCGAAAATGGGCCCCGATGAGTAAATCGCCACGTGCCAGTCTTTGGATCGTGCTCCTCTACTTGGGCCTCGGTCTTCACGTACCTAGCCATGAACTTAACTTCTCCATTAACGCCATCAATACTAAAAGCCCTAAGATATCCATGCCCATCCAAAGGGTGCACCGTGGATCCATGGTCGTCGGTGAAAAGACCCGGCCCGGTTAAATAATAAGTACCGGAAGGAAAGTCCACTGGAACTGCACCGTCGATAATTTGAAGATTCACTGGCTCCACTGTTTCAGAACGTTGAGATACAAATAAAAATTGATAGTCCCAAAACGCAGCCACTGAATCATCTACGTGAGTGGAGATAGGAGTATTATCGGGAGTAGAAATGGATATGACTGTCGGTGTTCTTATTCTCGCCGGCGACAAAAATGGAATCCGGTACATCGGAGGTAGTTGTATTGGAGAAGGGAATTTTATTGGAATAAAAGGAGATGGCTTGGCCTGCATTTTCGATGAGAAACAGAACAAGGAGTAATGAGAATTTGTTTTGAGTGACATAGGAGAGGAAATATTTGTATACTATATAATATATGATATATAGTACAGGGTAACTAATTAGGCTTGATTGTTTGTTTTAATTACGGATTTGCCAGAAATTTTATGTGCATGGTGCTGGGGTAGTGTTTGATTGGACTTACCATCAAGAAGATTCTAAGAAATTGGGAAACTAAATGGCAGACATAAATTGTCTAATTTTCTTTCTTTTATAATAAATTTTATTATTATTTTATACCAAGATTTTATATCTCCCTAATGGCAATAGATATTTGCTACTTTATATATATATATGTATAAATATAAAAGGTAATATACTTAATCTCTCTCTCTCTCTTTTATTTGGAGTAAATTTTCGTTTTCTAGTTGGTTATAATAAATCGTGTGCATTATTTTTAAGTGCTTAATGTTATATTTATGTCAAACTAAACCAATTGGTAATTGTGTAAGAATGCAAATTATTGAATTTTTAATTAACAATTAAAAATTATTATTTGACTTGATCCTAAAAATTAGTTTAATTGATAAGATAATTTGTTTTACTCATTAATAATAATTTTTTATTATTATAAATTCTCTAGTGCTGGTATAGATAATTTACCTTTGATTCAACCAGCTACATGAATTTAGCAAAGTGCAGAAAAAATTGCAGTTTAATTTCGAAGAGGTAGAAGAAAAGATTAATTAATTGGATTGTTTGTTACCCGGGTCGACTCAATTTCCCTAATATAACCATGATTAGACTTTTTTTTAAAAGAAAAAAAAAGGGTTGCACAGAAATGGCAGCATTGTAATTTAGATATGATTGGAGCACCTTTCCAGTAAGTAGACATAGAAAATATTAAATTAAGGCACTAACAAAGACAATGATTATGAGTTTGATACCCTTTAGAAAGTTAGAGTGGCGTTGGTATGATTCTGCCCAAGTAATGACAAAAAAGAGGGGGCCACAATCCTTACTTTGGCCCGTTTATTGTGGGTGGAATCTGATGAGCTCATCTCCAACTCAAGACACTTCCAAATTAGGAACATTTCGCATAATATGAATCAATCCTCGGTTTGGCCATTTTATAATTAAATCAACCAAATATATATATTTCTCAACTTTGAGAGTAATTAAACTTAGTGTCATACTTGATTTGATGGTAGTGGTTCGCAATTTTGAATGTTTGTTGATTTGGGAGCAAAGGAGAGGAGACCTGGAAATTATTGCATGGGTTAAAATGACTACTAGTTGAAGTTCTCTTATTTGACTTTTTTTTTTTTTAAATAAATTCATTGATTTTGTTGGAATTTCTTTTATTACGTAATATATTATACTTTTATTAGCCTTTTAGATTATTTTTTTTTAGAAAATAATTTTAAAAGCAATATAGAAATTAATTAAAATCAATTTTTTTTGTAATTTTATCTATATTTGAGATCACATGATTTTGATTTTTTTTTAATTTAATTAATAATAAGTTGTTAAATCAATTTTATTTTCACCCATCAAATTACTATGTGGATAGTTGGTAAAATTCTTTGATGTAGCCGTTAACTTTTTTTTTTTTTTTTTTTTTTGCATAATAGTTGTATTAAACCTATTTGATTATTTTCTTTTAATGATAATTATTAGCTATAGCCGGTTTGTACTAAAATTATTATTTGTAACTTTTTGAAATAACTTACATTTATTTAAATAAAAATTAAATTATCTTATTAAAAATTAATATTTAAATAAAATTTAATATGAATGTTTATTTTCAATGGCCATTAAACATATTAATAATAACAATTAATAATAATTTTATCAAATACTTAATAATAATAAGATATTATCAACTAATAACTACTAACTTTCAGCTAGTTAACAGCTAAATCAAACGAGATCTATAAAAGTAATACTATTATTTTTTTAATTTAATTTTATGGTATAATTATAATTACATGTTCAAATTAAGGTGAAATTGACATAAATATAATTACAAAACACATAATGCTCAAAATAAAATTAATCAATATGAATTTTGACTCAAATAATTAACGAGTTTAATAGAGTATTTAAATTTTAAATATATTTTATATTTATGTAATAGATAAATAATAATTTATGATTTTGAGTTGTATATGTGCTTTTTTTTATTTGTGTATTTGTGTGTATACATATTTCAAACATAATAATTTATCAATTCAAACTTAATTTATAATAATTTATCAGTTCAAACTTAATTTTGAATTTTATTTTATTAATAAATTTATTTATTATTGAGATCCAACATTTCGAATATCATTAACCAATAAGAAAATTTAAACTTCAAATGGAGTTAGAATATATTTAAAGGGGTATATTTAATTATGATTTTTAAAAACATTTATATATATATTTTTTGATTTTTATAAAATTTATGAATTTGTCAATGACTTTCTCAAATTTTATTTTAAAAAATTTTTATAAACATTTATAGATACTGATCAACTTTTATTATTTTGATTTAATTAATAAATACATATGTTGATATAATGCATTTATATTTCTCATACGATAAAATTAATTTTTAGAATCAGTAATAAAAGTAGAGCTTTCAATTTATTTTTTAATAATTACAAAAAAATTTCAATTTCAATCAATATTTAATCTATTTTTATACATAGTCTTAACAATAATAATTCATGAATTAATATCCAATAATAGAAATAATTTATAACTAATACTAAAATTAATTCAATAACAGAAATGATTATTCTCTAAAATTAATCGTATATGGTAAGTACTCTTTAATTTCAACTTCAATTAATTTTTTAGCATTGGTCATTAATTCAATTAATTAATGGGTATTGAAATCATTTTTAATTTGAATTTACAATTTTCATAATCTACAGGAGAACATTAGTTAGGAAAACAAGTTGGATAACCAAAAACTAATAACATCGGGTATCACAATATGTAAAACAAATTGTAAAACTTAGAACACTATATATTTATTGCTATAAGAAAAATTAATCAATAATATAATATTAAATTAAATAAATATCAATCATTACTTTTTAAGATTCAATATTACTTTTTTAAAAGAAAATTTATTGAAATCTTGAAATAAAATAAAAAAAAATATTTAAAATTTTATATTTATACTATTACATAAAAAATCATTAAAAGCATTCAACTATCTATAAAAATTTATAACTTTTTAAATATCACAATATTTTTATGGTCCATCAAAATTATAATTAAATATTTATTTTTATTAAATATTATATAACTTTTCGAATCCATTAAAATTTTTTAAACTAATGGGCCAATACATTCCCCTTGCGTATTTTAATAAGCGAACTTCCAGGCCAGCATTGTATCGATTACACGTTATTTGATTACATATTTTACGTCTCTACAAGTCTACCCTCAACAGTCCATCCTCAAATCAAGCCACGTGCAAACCGTAGACAAAACACGTGCCGTTAATTAAAAAAAAAAATTTCCTCAAGTAATAAGAACATCCCCTATAATATTTTTTATTTTAAAAAGTATATTTTATTTAATAAAAAATATATTTAATTGATGAAGAATAAAAAATTTTATTTAAATTTAATAAATTTTCTATATTATTCTATTTATTTTATTTTATAAATATTAATTATTTTAATTTTTATTATTTAAATTTATCTAATAGAAAAAATAAAAATAAAATTATATCAAATAAAATACATTAAAATTTATATTATATTAATTAAAATAAAAAATAAAAAATAATATTTAATTTCCTAAATATAAAAAGTTAAAATATTTTTTTATTTTTTAAAAAATTAAAAACTTCACTGAAATTTTATTTTTTAAGATACATGAAGATTGCATTGGGCTAAATTCCACAAGGCTAAAATCGTCATTTACAAAAAATCCAAATTCCAAGCCCTTCTCTCCCCGCGTGCTGTCCGAGCTAGTACTGTCAAGCATAGAAAGTGAAAACCGGCATTTTTCTCAATCCTTAAAAAAAAAAAAAAAAAAAAAAAAAAGAGATAAAAGACAAGAATGAATTACGAGCAGAGGCTCACGACAGCAGCTACTATGACTCTCGACGCCGACGCACGCGCCGATGAGGTCCCCATAAACACTGCAGAAATTGGGGTTAAAGCGACGCTGAAACCTCACCAATTGGAAGGTGTCTCGTGGCTTGTACGTAGATATCTTCTCGGCGTCAACGTTGTTCTCGGTAGGTTTCCTTTTTAATTATCTCCTTTATTTGTAGTTCAAAGGAAATAGGAGCGAAAACTAATGGGAAGATTTTATTTGCAGGAGATGAGGTACGTTAATTATATATTCATGTCTCCGAATTTTGGGAAATGAATACTCTCACAATCTCTATCTAATGGAGATTGTCTTAAACTTGTTGTAAGATTAAATGATTGTGTTAATAAATACAAGTTTTAATAGTTGAGTACAGTAATTGCGTAATTGGTATGTGATAGTGTTCATTATGTTTTATATCTGAGTTAGTCATTGGCAGATGGGATTGGGGAAAACTCTGCAAGCTCTCTCTTTCTTAAGTTATTTGAAGGTTCACCAAGTGTCACCTGGACCATTCTGTGAGTTATGCAAGCCTGTTGTTTAATTAATTGGCCATTTATTGAGGACTGACCTCCATTCAAAATTATTCTTGTTCTTATTCAAATTTTTGCAGTGGTATTATGTCCTTTAAGCGTCACAGATGGTTGGGTCTCAGAGATGTCTAAATTCACTCCAAAATTAAAGGTCCTCAGGTATGTCGGTGACAAAGAACACCGGCGCAATCTACGCAAGTCAATGTACAAGCATGTAACAGAAAATCCCTTATTAACTGATGTGAGTTTGGAATCTTGCAATGCATCTTTACAGATTGAAATCAATATGTAAACTTCTTTTGGATTCAATCTCATAGGATTTTTTTCCCCTTCACGTGTTTTAATTTGAAGCTAGGCCTTCATCACTAAACTGCATATTCTGACAGTTTAATAACTGTTTACAGGGATCATTGTTGCCTTTTGATGTGCTGTTGACAACCTATGACATAACATTGATGGATCAAGATTTTCTTTCTCAAATTCCTTGGCATTATGCAATAATTGATGAAGCTCAAAGACTTAAAAATCCTTCTAGTGTATGTTTAATTATGAATCATGTCACAGTTGGATTCTGAATATATTGATTGGGCTTTGTAAATTTGGATCTTTTAATGAATTCATCATGTTCACTAGGAAATTGAAAATATAGCCGTGAAGAAA
This sequence comes from Reutealis trisperma, assembly GCA_947687605.1. NCBI lineage: Eukaryota > Viridiplantae > Streptophyta > Magnoliopsida > Malpighiales > Euphorbiaceae > Reutealis > Reutealis trisperma. The sequence continues at coordinate 1,158,082 of CANTUT010000033.1, read as the reverse complement.
CTATCAACAACAAAAAATTAAAAAAAAAAAAAAAAGATGTGAGGGTCTATGGCATAACTCTTGATTTTCTGCTGTTATTGTATAATTTGAAATGTTTTAGATATTGAACAGTATTGGCGAGTGCTTTTTGGATTTGCAAGTAATTCGTGCTGCTGAGCATGGAAACTACATTTTTTGTACATGTCTATTGTTGAAAACCTTCATTTTTCACTTATATGGATAAACCTCAACAGGTTCTATATAATGTCCTTAAAGAGCGCTTCCTCATCCCAAGACGGCTATTGATGACTGGAACTCCGATTCAGAATAATCTCAGTGAACTCTGGGCCTTGATGCATTTTTGTATGCCTTTAGTGTTTGGGACGCTCGAGCAGTTCCTTTCCACATTCAAAGAAGCTGGAGATCCAACATCAGGTTGTTCTCTTATCCGATTTGAGTTAGTAACATGATGCCTTCCCATAAAATTACGCCTCATACTTTGAGTTCTAAATTTTTCCTTAATCTTTGTATTGTTTTTTAGAGGTAAAATGGTTTGAGGGATCTTAGTGGGCTGTAGTCCCCTTTGTAATGTTGTGAATTGTTTTTCAAAGATTCTCTTAAATAAGAAAGAAGGCAGGTCACAGATTTGAGAGGTTTTTCTCTGCTAGCCATGCAGTCTGCTGTGCATAAATTGAATTCAATGATGAAATATTTATTGTTGAATCTAATGTTATTTGTAAATACCAAAACATGGAATTACATGCATTGGGGTTCGTTACTTTGCAATATGGTGTCATGCAACTGTAATGGTTTTTAACAGGGCAGTTACTTGTGCAGTTTGAGTTTTGAAATGGTGGTACAAGTCTGGATTTGGCAGTTGGCAGTCTTTGGTTCTGCCATTCTTACAACTCTTGCTTTCCAATATGAGGAGTTTCATTTGTAATAATTTTATTTAGTGACCTCAGATATGGGAGAATTGCATTAGTAGCAAAGAGAGTACTTCTGTATGGAGTTGATACTTAGCTGGTATCGCTACTGATTATTATAATAAATGTGGCTGTTGATGCCGACACATTTGGTCACTCTTGTTTTATTTAGAGTTTAAGAAATATGACTTTTATACTTCATTATGCGTTGCTTCTGGCTGTGAAAATATGTTTGTGTGCTTCCCTCTAGTGCGAAAAACACTGAATTATTTGGGATTTATAAATACTGCAAAAATGTTATTCCTGTTATTATTCAACAGGTCTTGATGCAGACAAGGTCAAGGAGCAGTTTAAGACCTTAAAATGCATATTGAAAGCCTTCATGCTTCGAAGAACAAAATCCAAGCTTATAGAGTGCGGAAACCTGGTGCTACCTCCTCTTACTGAGGTTACTGTGTAAGTTGGTTGTGTTTCAAATTTTTGTGTGTGTGATGCTACTCATGAAATGTGTTCTAGTGTCTCTGCTAAAAATTTGACTTTATGTTTTGCTTGATCTTGATAGGATGGCTCCTCTGGTCAGCCTCCAAAAGAGGGTGTATATGTCAATATTGAGGAAAGAGCTACCAAAACTTCTGGCATTGTCTTCTGCACCTTCAAATCATCAGTCTCTGCAGAATATTGTAATCTAACTTCTCTTTTTTTTGCCTTGAGCATCTTATTATAGCAAGCTGCTTTTTTTCATAGAGTTATTTGAATATAGTGATATTTCTAGAATCCCTTAAAAAGAAAAAAGATATGTCCTGACATGCTGTCTTTTAATTTTTACCATTAATTTTTCCTCTTTTGTACAGGTAATACAGCTACGAAAAGCATGTAGCCACCCTTACCTCTTTCCTGGTATTGAGCCTGAGCCATATGAAGAGGGTGAACACCTAGTTCAGGTAGCATTGTTGTTTGTGGTTTATGTGGCAAGGGAAGTAATAATAGGTGCAGAGTTTGAACCTAGTTGCATGTTCCCATAACTATACAACAAACAAAGAAAGAGTAATAGGAAAATTTAGGGATGTTTGATGACGACATTCAGCATTTAGAATTAAAATTTTTAGAACTTAATAGTTTGAAGTTGTTTGGTAATGCTTGTCTTAGCTTTAATTAAGCTAAAAATCACTTAAAATGGTAAGTCAAAATTTTTAACTTAAAATTTGCACTGAATACAGTAAATTAGGGCTTGCAATTTGTGTCATGTCGTGTATAATTATGTTGTGTTATGTATAATCGTATCATGTCAAAAACACATATATAACACAAAATGGTCAACTAAAACACGATTTGTTTAACTAATCATGTCAAAACATCAAATCCAAACAAGGACACGTTTATTAATTAGGTTATACGGGTTGACTTGTGTAACCCGTTTAATAAATTAATTTTTTTAAAAAAATTGTTGAATAAAAAATTAATTATTTAAATTCCAAAAATATATATTTTTTAAATATAAAATGACTCAAATATCATATATATATGTGTGTGTGTGTGTTTATTCGTATCATGTTCTACTTGTTAATCTATTAACATATTTAAATAAACGTTTTTAATCGTGTTACTTGCGGGTTAGCGAGTTTATGATCCGAACCTGTTTATCCCAAACCCAAACCGTTTAACTACATGTCGTGTTGTGCAGTTATTCGGGTTTTGTCAAAAATTGCTAGCCCTACAGTAAATGATTAGGTTTTTAAATATTTTTGTAATTTAAAATTTATATCACTTATTTTATTTAGCACTTAAAATTCAGTACTTAAATTTTCAACGCTTAATTTTCATCTTTACCAAACACTATTTTAGATATAAAAATTTCGAAGTTGGAAAGATGCATCTATGTGTGGCATCTCTAACTCTTTGATTCCACTAGTTTAAATACATCAACTGCGTTTTTTTGAATGCATTCCAAGTCCATGGGGGGTTAACTTGGCATTCAGGCTAGTGGAAAGCTTATAATTTTGGACCAACTACTTCAGAAACTGCATGATTCTGGACATCGTGTCCTCCTTTTTGCTCAAATGACCCATACACTTGACATTTTGCAGGTACTTAACCTTAAAGTTTTATTAATTCCTTAAGCTTTGTTATATGCTGTTATTTCTGTTAATAATTTTTTAATTATGGAAATTTTATGCAACATAGGATTTTTTGGAGTTACGCAAGTATTCCTATGAGCGTCTTGATGGTTCAGTTCGGGCTGAGGAACGGTTTGCTGCCATAAGAAGTTTTAGTTGGCAATCAGGGAAGTTGAATTCTGAATTTAATGAAAATAGTGCTTTTGTCTTCATGATATCTACAAAGGCTGGAGGAGTTGGCTTAAATCTTGTGGCTGCAGACACAGTGGGTTTTATCTAAATTTCACAATATTATCCTTTGCTGTGTGAACTCATTAGGTTAGTCAAGCTGAAACAAAAATGGTTTTTGTCTGCCAGAAATGTTATAACTATAGTACAACCACCATGTTTTAATTTTGATCCTTGCACTGTGATGTCTGAGGTTTATAATATTGAGATATTGGGTATCAAGGATGATAATTTATTTTTCAGGTCTAGATGTATTGACTTCTTGGAGTACGTGCTTCCACTTAAAATGACTCATTGGAAAAGCATAATTCATGTTGTATGGACTTGTATTAAAATGACATATGATGGTATCGCTGGAGTTAAGGATGTATAACATTTTAAAAGAACTTTATGGCAGTGTAATTGTTGTCTGAGTAGATGTTTAATTCCTTGAGAAGTGACATGAATTTTTACAAGATGTGCCACATATTTTTGACATTGTTACAAATATTATGCATAGGTTATATTCTATGAGCAAGATTGGAATCCCCAGGTTGATAAGCAGGCTTTACAGCGAGCACACCGGATTGGTCAAATGAATCATGTGTTGTCAATAAACTTGGTTACAAGGCGTACAGTAGAAGAGGTGTGATTTGTATATCAATTATTAAGGTTTGATTGATGAATTTTTGACACTGTTGGTTGTCCAAATGTGTGGATGTAGGTTATTATGCGAAGAGCAGAGAGAAAATTACAGCTTAGTCATAATGTTGTAGGGGATGATGTTGTGGAGTGGGAAGGAGAAGAAACAGCAGAAGTTGAAACCATTGATTTGCGATCTATCATAATTGGGTTACATAAGTTTGATCCTTTGGATATCAATACTGAAAAATTAGATGAACCGAACATGCTGGAATTGAATGCTATGATAGAGAAAGTAATTGCAATGCGTAATCATCAGACATTGAGAAAGGAGGACAGTAAGTATGAGCTTAATCATACTGATAAAGACAGTGGATTTGATGTTATTAGGGGAAATTCTGCTTTTGTGGATAATGATCCTGGTCTTGACGAGGCATCATATCTCTCATGGGTTGAAAAATTTAAGGAAACATCACAATCAAGTGACATTCAGGTCTTGGATTTGGGACATAGAAGGAACTTACCTGAGGATAAGCATCTTAAAATTGAGGCTGCAAGGAAGAAAGCGGAGGAGAAAAAGTTATCTAAGTGGGAATCCCTTGGATACCATTCATTGTCTATTCAAGATCCTGACCAAGATGTGGATGGTGATGTATTGTCAGATGCTGGTTCTCTTCAATTTGTTGTTGGAGATTGTACAGATCCAGCAAAAGTCTGCCCATCTGAGCCCACAATCATATTCAGGTATTTCCTTGTGTCAAAGATACCACTAATTTGCTTCCTCATTGATTAGCCGATGATGTGATTGATAGTGGTGAATACTTGGTTTCTATTGTTTCCTACTTTGAATGTGAAATTTAAAACCTTATCTATGTAGAATAGTAATTTCCAATCACCATCAGTAGGAGTGAGCTTTCTTATACAAACTAATGATTTTTCCAGAAATTCTTTTCTACTTAATTTTATTTTTAATGTTAGAACATATTATTATTTCTTGAAATGGGACTGTGATATCATACAGTGGATAGAATTGTTTGTTTGTGGACATCCTTGTAAATGGACATTTGCCCTATTTAATGTGACATTTATAATTGGGGTGATTAGTTTCCCATAGGATATTAATGAAGACTCTAAATGGAATTCATTTGCACTATTTAAGGTGACATTTAAAATTGGGGTGATTAGTTTCCCATAGGATATTAATGAAGACAAGTAGTTCAGTGCTGTTTTGCCAACTTTTAAGATGAATTTGTGCATTCTATTCTATGGAAAATAAATCACACTAGTCAACAATTGAATTTTGTCAAGTAGTAATCTATATCAGTGTCAGGTTTGACTCAGATATTAATCTGGCAGTTGTGTGGATGACTCTGGAAATTGGGGCCATGGAGGAATGTTTGATGCACTGGCTAGGCTGTCTTCAAGTGTCCCCAAAGCATATCAACGGGCATCTGAATTTAGGGATCTTCATCTTGGTGATCTCCATCTTATAAGAATTAATGGTCAGCTTTTGTGTTCAGTCTTCTTGCAACTCACTCTTTCGTTGTCCAAACTGGTTTTTTTTCGTAAGCCATTATTCTGTCATGCTCATTGAACTAGTGCAGAGAGGCAGATAGGCATGCAAGCAAACAAAAATTGATAATCAGGAATAGAGCAATGGAGCAATTTTTTGAATTGTGCACAGTGGTATGATATGCAAATATAAGCTGTTCGGATCAGTTGGAATAATCTCTGCAGATATGCAGATGATTTATTGTATTTTACATTGCTATGTTTGGTACTAATGACAGAAATTTAGATTTCTTGGCTAGCTAATGCTGATTCTGATCAATACCTTTGATGATGGTCAGGAGCAAAGTAATAAGCATACAGTTCCCATTAACTCATTCTCTTTTCAGCAACTAGTGCTAATTTGCTGAAACAACCTATGTAGTTATCTCTTTTTACAATTATGTAATATGAACCATTCTTGTATTTCAGGTTTCTTTTAGCATTTAAAATGTTTTCTTTTTTGCTCTGTTTATGATTTTTATTATCTTTTAGCCCATTTATTGCCACAGAGGACGCTGATAGACACAGCGTGGAAGGTGATTCTCGTCAGTGGGTAGCTTTGGCTGTTGTGCAATCATATAATCGTAGGCGTAAAATGCCCCGCAGCAATATCTCTATTTCTGACTTGGAACGTTGCCTATCCAAGGTTTCATTTGCGGCAGCTCAGAATTCTGGTATAATTTACCACGTGTTTGTTTTGTTGGATTTTGATGTATCACTAACTGCTCATCCCAATAGCAACATTTTTTTTTAATTTAATTTATTGAGATGGGATAGCAAGATAAGATTTTTGGTAGTTGGTGAGGATCGTGATTGCTTGTTTCTGTCTTTATCCCTAGCACCTAGTAGTATGCAACTACAGAAGTTATCTCACTTTGGTTTTTCCTTGCCTTGGGAAAGCATGGATAAATTATAAAGTATGGAACCTTGAACATCAAGTATTTTTGTTTGTAATTCAATAAATTTTATTGAATCATCATATAATTAAGCATGATACAGAATTCTCAGATTGCCGATGTTCAGAGACAATCTCTGACTGCTGTTAACTTGAAAATCATAATTCCTAATTGTTTTTGCCAATTTCAAATATAAGTTAGCTAACTCATTTGCATTTGATTTTTCCATAAGCCTCCATCCACATGCCTCGAATTGGATATCAAGATGAATCCAATCGGTCACAGTGGTACACTGTGGAACGTCTTCTACGAAAATATGCTTCCATTTATGGCATAAAGATATATGTGTATGTCTTCTTTTCATTTGAAAAAACAAAGAGCACAAATCTGCCATTTCTACATCTCTCTCCATCTCTGATAAGCAAATTAATTTCATCTTATGTTTTGCAGGTATTATTATAAACGATCATCTTGAAGCTTGGGGTGTTAACTTCTATTTATGCAAAGCAAATTGATATTTCTAGTCGACTTTTAGAACAGGGTTAAATCAACATGTCAGCAACTGTCAGCGTGGGTTAATCTTCGGACATTTTATTTTCCTCCTACTGTGTTCATATGTTGTAAGAAATTATAAATGGAACAGTTGAAGCAGATAAGGTATATGTTTGTTAGTGAAGCTAGACCTCAACTGTTATTTTTTACATGATGGGAGGTAATTTGATGTCATAGGAGCATCTTCAATGGTTATACCATTTAAGTGTTTAATGTCTACGCCACATCATTAATCCGTTAAATTATTCATCAGACTATCTCTATAATACTTAAAACACTAAAAGTAAATAATATGGTATTAGCAATCAAATCACACACATTATTTAAAGCATTTATAGTATATATTTCATAATAAATATATAAATCATTTACGTGTTGTATCTTGATGTGGTCTCATGTACTTTGCGAAACAAGCACAGAGTATTAACTTTGTGTGCACTTCCCGCATGATTGTGCAATTGGTTTTATTTTACTATATTCTTTATGAAGTGCATCAACTGGTTGATAGTTATCAATCGATTAATGCCACCAAATTATCTTTAAAATTACTCTAAAAGTGAGATTAGTGAGACAAGTTTAATAAACTCTTCAGCAACCCACTGCTAAAGTTGCTCTAAATTTTAACTAAATGGTAGTTTTTTTTAAAATTTTTCCCATCATGCTATTGGGAAGCTGCCGAGCTGGCGGTTTGGGGGGTACATTATGTTTGATAGGAAGAGAAGAAGGAAAGTGAGAATCAAGAGAAAGGGAGAGAAATTCTCTCTTTTTCCTCCCTTTGTTTTTGTTTGGGTGGAGATGGAAGGAGGAACCAAAGAAAATAGATTAAAAAGAAAATTGGTTTTTGGCTTAATTTAACTGAATAACTATTGATATCATTGAAACATCGTTCAATTTCAATTTATCTATGTTGGTGGTGATAATAATAATTATGTAAGAAAAGAAAAGGAATAATACCAAACTTTAAGATGCCATGGAAATGACAAGTCGTGTCTGACCTCTCTGGACCAGGCCCAACTTTACAAGACCAATATATCTTCCTTGGAGACATCTCCTAGGTTGTAGACGCTATTCATGATCGCCATTCTCAATTCTCGGGGTCGGGCATTGCCATTGTTTGCCAGGCAATTTTCCCAGTTAAACTTTCAAGAACTTCACGTAGCTCTCAGGTACCTCAAATTTTCTTTTCATTTTTCAGTCAATTACACAGCATCTTATTACCTAATTTAAATCTTGTGTAACCCATCCAGGTGCTACTCCTCCCAAGAGACTCTGAACCATGATGATGAAGCACTGGACGCTAATGTCAAATCGAGAGCCTCTACAAAAACCAAGAAGGCTAAATCCATGGCACGACTTATCAACTCCAAATCCTGGTCAAGTGAGCTCGAGTCTTCACTCTCATCTCTCTCTCCCTCATTCTCAAAAACCAGTGTCTTCCAAGTTCTTCGCCTCATCAAAACTCCATCAAAAGCCCTCCAATTCTTCAATTGGGTTCCAAAAATGGGCTTCACCCATAATGATCAATCCTATTTCTTGATGCTAGAAATCTTGGGTCACGCTCGGAATCTTAATATAGCGCGTAATTTCCTGTTTTCCATCAAGAGAAAGTCTAATGGTACGGTTAAGCTCGAGGATAGGTTCTTTAATAGCTTAATCAGAAGTTATGGTCGAGCTGGGCTGTTTCAAGAGTCTGTAAAGCTTTTTACTTCGATGAAATCTGTTGGAGTCCCTCCGTCTGTGCTCACATTTAATAGTCTTTTGTTGATTTTGCTTAAACGTGGACGGACCAATATGGCCAAGAGTGTGTTCGACGAAATGCGCAGCACATATGGTGTTACGCCTGATACGTTTACCTTTAACATTCTCATCAGAGGGTTCTGTAAGAATTCAATGGTCGATGAGGGGTTTAGGTTTTTCAATGAAATGTCGCGTTTTAAATGTGATCCTGACATTGTAACTTATAATACGCTTGTTGATGGGTTGTGTAGAGCAGGGAAGGTTAAGAATGCACATAACGTGGTCAAGGGGATGGTTAAGAAAAGTAAAGATTTGAATCCTGATGTTGTTACTTACACCACTTTGGTTAGAGGATATTGTATGAAGCAAGATATTGATGAGGCTTTGGTTGTTTTTGAAGAGATGATCAATAAAGGATTAAAACCAAATGAAGTTACTTATAACACGCTTATTAAAGGTCTTTGTGAAGTGCAGAAGATTGATAAGATCAAAGAGATTTTGGAGGGAGCCTTGGGTGTTGGAGGATTTACTCCTGATACCTGTACTTTTAATACATTGATGAATGCGCATTGCAATGCAGGGAAATTGGATGAGGCCCTGATGGTGTTTGAGAAGATGATGGAGTTGAAGGTCCAACCAGATTCCGCTACATACAGTGTTCTGATTAGGAAATTGTGTCAGATAGGTGACTTTGAGAGAGCAGAGCAATTGTTTGATGAGCTACTGGAGAAAGATATTTTATTAAGAGATGATGGGTGTACACCTCTTGTTGCAGCATACAAAACCATGTTTGAGCTTTTGTGTAAAAATGGGAAGACTAACAAGGCAGAAAGAGCGTTCAGGCAGCTAATGAAAAGAGGAGCACAAGATCCTCCTTCTTACAAGACTCTGATAATGGGGCACTGTAGGGAAGGTACTTTTGAAGCTGGGTATGAGCTTTTGGTCCTGATGTTAAGAAGGGATTTTGAGCCTGATTTTGAGATCTATCAGTCGTTGATTGATGGTCTCTTGCAGAAGGATGTACCTCTTCTTGCCTACCAGACTCTAGAGAAGATGCTAAAGAGCTCCATTGTCCCTAAAACTTCTACTTTCCATTCTATACTTGCAGGACTTCTGAAAAAGGGTTGTGCCCATGAATCAGCTAGTTTTGTAGTATTGATGTTGGAGGGAAAAATTAGACAAAATGTGAATCTAGCTACACATGCTGTAAGATTACTCTTTACCAATGGACTGCGAGATAAAGCCTTTCGGATTATTGGGTTACTTTATGATAATGGGTATGTTGTTGACATGGAAGAATTGATTGTTTTCCTTTCTCAGAGTAAAAAGTTATTAGAGGCACACAAAATGTTGCTTTTTTGTTTGGAGAAACATCACAATGTTGATATTAATATGTGCAACACAGTAATTCAAGGTCTTTGTAAAATGAAAAAAGTTCCAGAAGCATTTGAGTTGTACTATGAGCTGGTGGAGAAAGGCAAAGATCAACAACTGAGCTGTCTAGAAGATTTGAGAGTTGCCTTAGAAGCAGGGGAAAGATCAGAAGAAGTAAAGTTTCTATCTATGAGGATGCCAAGTGAGAAGCAGTCAGACAAATCTCCAGAAATCAGCTCCAGGGTGCTGGGACCTCAGACCTGTAAAGCGTGATTGCATCATTCAAATGCAAAATTAACTTTCCATAGCTTTACAGATTTGAACCTAGATAGGCGCATGGGTCAGAAATGCACGGATCAAGTGTCTCTTTCTCATATTGAAACTCATGACCAGGCCCTTGACTATTCATTGAACAGAACTGTTGCTCAGAAGTTTCAGGAAGTTAAACCATGTAAATATTTCCAGGCAATAGAATTATTGAAATGATTTGTTGAATGGAATTAGGAGCTCTGGCATAATTGCGATGCTAGTCAAGCAGTGGAGATGGAAGCCTTCCGAACAAACCTGTTTGCATGGTTTGGTTATGTGAGCAATGTGAACCATTCTTTATATCTGTACTTTCATAGGCTTGCTTTATTTTCCTGGACAAAGCTACATGTAGTAGCATAATATATATTGTGTTCTAGCATGAATGCATCTAGATAGATGCCTTTTAATTTATTTCGAGCCTATCTTTGCAAAACTCTATTCAATTTCACAACACTTGTAGAAAAACTATGTAATCATAACAATTAATTTTTCTCCTGTACTCTCCTTCATTCCAGATGTACTATGTACATGTACAGGTGCACATACATGTATTAGTATTACTAATCTTCCGTCTCATGTTCTGCTGGTAATATAACAGTGCAGTTGCATGTTGCTGGATATGGTTTTTATAAAGCGGACAGAGAATCTATTTATCTCTAGTTCGCAGCTTTCACTGTGTAATATACAGAAATATTTTGTTATTTTAATTTGTCTAATTTGTACTTATAGTGAAAATTATGCCTTCAAATGAAGTAATATTTTCTTTGTTACATTTTGTATGTTCCTCTCCTTTTATGCGCTACAGCTTGTTCCCGAGAAAGACTCTCAGATCCTTAGGAAGTGTCACAGACTTTAACTGCATGCCTATCTTCTTTAAATATTATGCAGGAAAAGAAGGTAAGTGGGAGTTGGGTCGAGCATATGTTGAAAAATGATTTTTGCAAGGGAGATAAGATAAACAAAAGAAAAAGAAAGGTCAGGAAAAGATTGTCACCCCTCACTGAAGCACTCACCTTCCAGTTCCAACCACAACAGCCCAAGAAATTACCAAACCAAAACAAACATACATTTTTTTATTTCTCATGCCAGTCCTCCTCAACACCAACCTCTCTCCAATAAAAGCTGAGCTCTTATTTATATTCTCCTATTTTCTGATTATTTCTCCAAATAAGTCCTCTTCTTACCAAAACATCTTGCAGCTAAACCTATTGACGATGCCAAAAATAGAGAACAATGGTGCTTCAGGGCACTATCCTGTCCTCGCTAGGTGTACTCCTACTCCAGGGAAGGCAACTATACTTGCAATAGGCAAGGCCTTTCCTAGACAACTCATTCCCCAAGACTGCCTGGTTGAGGGCTATATCCGAGATACCAAATGTGAAGATGTATCCATCAAGGAGAAATTGGAGAGGCTTTGTAAGTGAAATTTCTTTACTAACTGTTGCTAATTTCATTTGTCAGGTTCAAAAATTTCCTAACTAAATTTTCACACTTATTGATGCATCTAGAGCAACCCTGAGGTAGCTCATAATAGTCATTCCCTAATAGATTTTTTTTTCCTTATTCACCATCCATTCGTTTCTCTTTTGATAGGTAAAACTACTACTGTGAAGACAAGATACACAGTGATGTCAAAGGAGATTCTGGAAAAATACCCTGAACTTGCAACTGAAGGCTCGCCAACAATCAAACAAAGGCTTGAAATAGCAAATCCTGCAGTTGTTGAGATGGCAAAGGAAGCAAGCCTTGCTTGCATCAAGGAGTGGGGAAGACCAGCAGAAGATATCACCCATATTGTCTATGTTTCTTCTAGTGAGATACGCCTACCAGGTGGCGACCTTTATCTTGCTAGTCAGCTTGGCTTAAGAAGCGATGTTAGTCGAGTAATGCTATACTTTCTAGGCTGTTATGGTGGTGTCACTGGCCTCAGAGTTGCCAAGGACATAGCTGAAAACAATCCAGGAAGCCGTGTTTTGTTAACTACTTCAGAAACCACCATACTTGGTTTTCGGCCCCCAAACAAGTCACGCCCTTATGACCTTGTAGGCGCTGCACTTTTTGGTGATGGAGCTGCTGCTGTGATCATTGGAGCCAACCCTATAGATAAGGAGTCTCCTTTTATGGAACTGAACTATGCAGTTCAGCAATTCTTGCCAGGCACACAAAATGTCATTGATGGGCGCCTTTCTGAAGAGGGTATCAATTTCAAGCTTGGAAGAGATCTTCCTCAAAAGATTGAAGATAATATAGAGGAATTCTGCAAAAAGCTCATGTCAAAGGCTGGATTAACTGAATTCAATGATTTGTTCTGGGCTGTTCATCCAGGCGGACCAGCAATACTTAACCGGCTAGAGAGTACCCTGAAGCTGAACACTGAGAAACTAGAGTGCAGTAGGAGGGCTTTAATGGATTATGGAAATGTTAGCAGCAACACTGTATTCTATGTTATGGATTACATGAGACAAGAATTGAAGAGAGAGGGAGGGGAAGAATGGGGGCTTGCCTTAGCGTTTGGGCCTGGCATTACTTTTGAAGGCATGCTTCTTCGCAGCTTGTGATCACATCCTGCAGCAGCTGCAGCTACTTTGTACTTTTTTTCATCTTAAGTTCAAATGTTTCCTACTATATGAAGCTGCAATTTGAAATTTCTATGACTGAACCTATAACTACTAACTTTATTAAAATGGCGAAATTTCTTCTTTTTCTTGGATTTTTGTGGAAATGATCCATCCAGGATCTGTCCATTAGACAGAGATTCAGTAGATGCACTAGAGAACTAAATGCTAACAAAATCATTCAATCCAGATGCTGATAGACTGCCATCTTTACCCAATGTTTCTTATATGGAAATCTTGCAAAAACGAAAAACTCTCTTTCTCATTTTACCTACACAGGAGAGAGAGGACTGTCCCAAACAAAAGCTGCAGTTCCTGAATGAACCATAGAAAGTTGAAACATCTCTTTGTTTTTATCCATTTTGTTAGATAATCATTGAATATTTAATTTGATATCATGTTGATTTTGTTAAGAGCAATAATGCCTACTATTCCTAAACTAAAACTGGATAGCAATGGTAACTTAATCAAATCAAACACATAAATTTTTTATTTTTTTTTATAATGTTTTATTTAAAATATAAATTCAAATCAAAATTGCACACAGTAATTGGAATACCCTGAACGTCGCCTTCCATTGCGACGTGTCGTTTCTGTACCGTTTAAATTTCACGTTGATGAGGAGGACAGTAATCGTGCGTGTACTATTCAATGAAAAAGGTCGTTTTACTCTGTGATTATCTATCCCATTTATTAAACACGAAAACAGAAACGACAGGTCATTTACAGTAGAAGACTTTTCCTATTAGATTCATGTACAAGCAAAGGATAGCGTATAAATTTCGGAGCAGGGACCTGGACAGCATTTGCATCCTAAATCTCACTGAAAACGACTTAGTCTTCTATTGAGTTTCACCGCTCATGCCTTCGCTTGCCTTGCCGTTAAGACTCCGAATTCTGAAGAGCGGATATTTTTAAAACCCTAATTTGAAGCTTCAATTGAATTGCGGGATTCTTTGATTTACAATTCCAAACTTGCCCAGTTTCCGGGTAAGAAACTAGTTCAGGCGTTCTCTTAAATTTGCGCAAGTTTTGACTAATTTTATCTGAAAATTCGTTGATTTTTTCCAATAAAGTTAACCGAAATGAAATTAGGGTTTTATCATGATATGATCTTACTGTTATTCCTTGCATCCAGTGTCCTGGGATTGACTTTATACATCATATCAATTTGCGAATTTATTGTATATGTCAATATGTGATATTGGTGGACTTCAATGTGATGCAAGAGCAATTTTTAGTTATAATAAATGAAGAAAAGGTTATAATAAACGATCTTAGTTTGTTGTTTTTGCATAATAAATGAAGAAAAGGTTATGGTATTCCGGAAGATGCGTTTAAAAGCTATTTTTTTTTTTTCCTTTCGCGTGTTCTCTTTCTTGTAAAAGGTCGCAATGAGGGAAGATGGAAGCCCTAGAACAAGTAGAGAATCAAGCACCCCATTGATGGTGAGTATTTACATTTTTGTTCTGGTGAAATGGTCTCTTTGCTGTACTCTATAATTCTTATGGTTTAAATTACATAGTTTTGGTTTATATAGAAAGGGCTTATGATTTTTTCTTGAAACTTAACTCTCTGGACCTATATACTCATTTATTAATTTGATAAATTGTGCATGACAGGATAAATAACTATGTTAGGAATGGTTGATAGATTGCCTGCTTTAATAGCATTTTTGGAGTCAAGTTTCTATTTTAATTTAATTAACCCATAGAAGGATGGTTTTCTTTAATTCTAGTAATTAGCTGGAAAGATTTAAATTTTTTCTTTTTACAGGCACATAATGATGGTCTAGGGAATGATAGGCTTGTTCCTCAACTTTTTACCTCTGTACCCGCACTCACTGAAGCTGCATCTTATCTTGCTCAAACAACTTCATTATTTACACGTTGTTTCACTGATTATTCTGGTAAACTTGCTACTATTTTATTGGATCATACCTGGCTCAAACAACTTCATCACTAACTTGTAAATCTGCTATTACTTGATTTTATCGTTCTGTTGTTAGCATCAAAATGTCATACAAGTTTCTCCATTATTGATTTTCAATATTATTACAGCATGCAATGAAAGTTGCATGCAATGAAAGTTATGTGTTATGGTACACCAAATATATATGATATATATTTTCCAACCTGCGCACAATGTGAATATATGTCATCCAAGATAAAAAAAACTTACTATTTGCTTTTTTGTTTTTTTTATGAGATTACATCCAATCAAACTACTTTGAATTTTGAATTGCTAATTATTTTTTTCCCCATATAAATGGGTGTCAATCCAGAATTGCATACTGTTCAAGCAGTCTAAAATTGGCGGAGGAATTTGCAATTACCAAATATGTCTACCATCCACATAACTTATATTGTACAAGTATGACGACCGTGTGTTTTGTACATTTGCAAACCTTTTGTTCACAATGGACTGCCTAAGATTCATTTAATCTTCATATCTGTCTCCTATTTTCGAAATATAAACTTGGTTTAAGGTGCAAAATCTGTATCTTTTCCATCTTGTCATCGCGGAAATGCATCAAGGAAAATTGGATTTTAAGTATTATTTTGATTTTATTCTTAAACTGAGTTTTCAATTTAGGAAATTTAGGGTTTAATAGTATTTATGAATCTTTATTATAAAGTAGGACTATTTTAATATTTTTTTCTGACTTATCCTATTTATTACTCCTTTAATTTTCCTAGTTAGGAGTAAAATTAATTAAATCTCTACAAATATCTAAATAACTCGTTATTTTTCTTTAATTCTAATGGAATAATGATAATTTGATTTGAAAGAATTGGTGCCTAGATTTTATTCTCTATTTTTTTTGTTTTCTTCTTTTTGCTATTGCTAAAGTTCCTACGTCTACTTTTCACACAGCCAAATAACCTTCAGTTTCTGGTTTGTCTAAACCTCTGTCAACTGTTTCTTTGTGTTTTCAATTTCCTTTATTGGTTCTAGATCATACTGCTAGAAACAACTTTTAAAGCATAAAACATGCCATGGGAGCATTAATTTACTCTACCATTGTCTGCTATATTTGGTTATTATTTTTGTTTAGACTGTATTTTGCATCATTTGATTAGAATTATTTGGAATTGTTGTAGTGGAACATTCTTCTAGAGATTCTGGGAGTTCAATTACACATGCCCAAGAATTGGTGACATTTTCTGGTGGTCAAACTGAGGAATATCCGGATGGTGATTGCTCATCTTCACAACAAAGCCATTCAACGCTTTCTGAACCATCTACATCTACCACCGCTCCCTCTCCTATCCATGATGGAACAACAAGAACCTCTTTGGAAGGCCCATCTCAATATACTAGTGCAATTGTACCATCAAATCAAAGTGGCCAAAATGGAATTTCTGTGTTTCAAGGGTATTGGTCTCTTCATTGCTAGTAATTGGCAAAAAATTTTCGCCTTTCTTAATGACATGTCGAAGATAGGGGAATAACATCTGGAGTTTCTCAATTTCTGTTTGCTTGTTGTTGCTTGCTAATTTCTTGACCAATCATATCACATGATGATGGCTTTCAGACTTATTGAGCGAGCTCGGAGGACTGTTCGTGGATCTGCTGATGACATAGGGTGGATGCAACGTGCTTTGGGGATGCCTCCAGTTGAAGATGGAACTGAAAGGTTCATGGAAATTCTTGATAATATAAGGTATATGACCATCTCTACTTGTTTAATATGGTACTGGTTTCTTCCTTTACTTGCATAATCTGTGTGAATCATTGAATCTATTCTTTTTGTTGGAGTTCTACTTCAATTCAAAGCCGTTTGTGAGCAGCTTAGTGTTTGGCTTGATAAAAGCTTGTTCATGTTCAGATTGTTTATAAACAAGTTAAGTTTGAGTTTTATTTTAAAACTCGGTGAATAAATAAGCCAAGTTTGAGCAAAGTGAAACTCGGCTCGAGTAGACTTGTGAATAACTCGATTATAAGTTCGTGAACAAGATCGTAAATAGTTTGATTAATAGGCTTGTAAACAACTTTGTTATTATTATTATTATTATTATTATTAACTTAATAATTTTGACACTCAAAAAAATATATTTTAACACTTTTATAAACTTTTTGTTAATTCAAATTGACTAATATATATATATACTTATGATTAACATAACCTATTATTTTCATATTATATAAAATATATTTTTTTATTAATTAATATCTTTGTAATATATATTATGCTCAATTTTATGATTGCATTTTTTCATTAATTGAATAATTTTACTTTTATATTAGTTTTAAATATTTTCATTATAGTTATTTTATTAGAAATAAATATTTAAGAAGTTGAGTATTTCGATAAGTTATAAATAACTTTCATAATGAGTCGAGCTCGAATTTAGCTCGATTATAATTTATTAACGAGCGAAACTTGAGTTGAGCTTAAACTCCGCTCGAGTTTTAAGCGAGTAAAGTTTAAACATGATTTTTAAGCTCGATCCAAAACTCAAGTTCGAAAAAAAATATCAAACCGAGTCTGAATAAGCTAAAACTCGATTCAACTCGTTTACACTCTTAATTCAAAGTACATTTGTAAAGTTAATATCACAAGACAAGGGGAAGAGATGGTAATAATAATAATAATAATAATAATAATAAAAGAATAGCAATTAACATAGTTGTTAAAGGTGCGTCTGAGGCTCAAGGCGCACCAGGCTTATCCCCTTAAGCCTCATTTTGCCAGAGGCGGGCGATGTCACAAATGCGCACGGCTTGGTGCGCCTTGAGTCTCAGGCAAGGCACTTTACAGGCGCGCATTTGTGAAAAAATTCTTATTTTATGTATATTTGTATTTTTTTTTTAAAAAAATAAAGTGTGGAATAATTGGAACAATTGATTTAAGTTTGAAAATAACTTATGATAGTTCTAACCACACCCAATTTTTCAATAAAAGGAAAAAGGAAAGAAAAAGGAATTAGGGTAAGAAGAAGTTGATCCAACAAACAAAAAGGAAAAAGAAAAAGAGAATAGTTGGCTTAAAATCATGGTTGATCTTTCCATTCTTAGCGTTCATTCACCCTAAACATCTTTCCTCTTATCTTGATGGGTCATATCTCTTGCCTTAATTTGGGTTATCTTTCACATATTTTGTTTCCATTCATTGATCCTCTCTATCATTTACTTTTTTAATTAACTTTCTAAAAGACACAACAATATTAGGTAAATATTTATTTTGATTTCTTGAGGTTCTAAAATTTGTCTATATAAGTTATTATATTATATTGACATGGACAAGCTTAAATACAAGTTTGAAAAATGTTGAAATGATGAATTAAATTGTTTATAATTTAGAAATACATAATCCTTTTTTTTTTCTTATTAGATTTTAAGTTTTAAATTAACTTTGGATATTATTAACTTGTGTCTACTTAATTTAGTAATCACATATTACAAATATGTTGAGTTTATTATGAATTAGGCATTCATATTGAAATTTTATTAAAATTCCATCTTTTTGTGCCTCATGTCGCTCAAGGGAGCACCTGCGCCTTGCGCCTAGGCCCTAGGATACCTTAGCGCCTTAGTGCGCCTTGTGCCTTTAATAACTATGGCAATTAAGTGGCTTATCATATGTATTTCATATTAAAGCATCATACTACAGTATCTCTAATGAGTCATGGCTCAAATCAAATCTAAAATTCATGAATGGCAGGATTAAAATACAAATAAGCTAATGTTTTTGTCACACACATTCGCGTGATATTAGACTATTAGTGTTTTTAATTGCTTTTTAATATTTGTGACAATTGTTAGAATAATAAAAAAAATGAAGGAATTACAATTTTAAAATCTTAAAAATTTCAGAAATGGTTTCTGAAAAATCGTTTAAGAAATGCTCTATAAAATAAGTGCTTTACATTTCTCATTGCAAACACATGCCAAGAGCAAGGATTGCAGTGACTTGGAGGATTAGATTCTGACTTTGAAATTGGTGGACCACTTAAATGTAACAAATTTTGAAATAGGAATTCTTTGCGGTATCACTATAAATACAATTTAAATAGGAATTTTGATTAACGAATTTTAGGGAATATATTAATCCTTTTTGCCCGTTCAAAATTTTTATTCAATACTTTTATTCATTATTATGGTTCTTCTGTTAATGATTCAATTGTTTCTCCTTTTGTCAGGCATGGTCTGCACAAGTTGCCAAATTCAATGGTTTACTTGTTAGTACCAGGTAGCGACTATGATACTGAATGTTATGGTTGATATTAAGAAAAGGTTTTTGTTCATTTTCTGCCAATATTGCAGGCATTAGGATCATGATTGATACATGCTGGATATGGGTAGGTGACTGTACTTCTCATTAGTCTGTTTTTGGAAAAAATTTTCTAGAATTTCTCTAGAATCATAAAATAATATCATTGTTCTGTTTTCAAATTTAAGTCGCCTGTTGGGTGGGCATATCTTAGGGATCTTTAACCTTACTCATGAAAAACCATTTTGTTTTGAGTTAAAAAAGGCAATGTGGATGCCTGGAACTAATTTTGTGGTATTATAATAGCTATCTCAATCATTTGTTGGAATGAATTATATCTTACAGTGTGGCAAATTGTATAATCAGTCAGATATAAGATTATCTTTCTTCAGGTTTATGTAATTTTAGTCATTTATTTGGCAGGTCTTTTCAGTAATCATGGACCACTTTATTTTGTTAACACAAAAATGAGTTTCTCTAAGATGGGTTTAACCTGTCACATTGCCAAGATTCATAGCGAGGTACCTTTTCTTTTTGGGTTTATTGCACCCTTTCATAGTGATGTTCAATTTCTTTACTGAGTTTGTATAATCACTAATCAGGCTTCAGTTGAGAAAAATGCGAGAGAGATAAAAGAGTACATTGAGGAAATATATTGGGGTTCAAATAAACGTGTCATGCTTCTTGGACATAGTAAAGGAGGAATAGATTCTGCAGCCGCTTTGTCATTGTATTGGTCTGATTTGAAAGATAAGGTAGCTGGATTGGCGTTTGCACAAAGTCCATATGGTGGTAGCCCAATAGCTTCAGATATTTTACGTGAAGGACAGCTTGGTGATTATGTTAACGTGCGGAAGCTTATGGAGATTATAATCTGTAAAGTGATTAAGGTATGCATGATTTTTATTTATACTTATTTTTCTTAAATTTCTAATTGATTTAAAATTGTTGAGGACTTCTTCTTCTGAATTGATTCTCCTTGTTGGAAATGACTTGTTTGTATTGCCAACTTTTTCTCTTATCTCTATAGTGTCATCAAGTTGTTATACTTTGAATTTTAAGTTTTCTGCTAATTTTTGTTATCTGCTATACTGAAGGGTGACATGCAAGCTTTAGAAGACTTGACTTACGAGAGGAGGAAGGAATTCTTGACGAAGCACCATCTGCCAAGAGAACTTCCTGTTGTATCGTTCAACACAGAAGCTGGTATTAGCCCTGCAGTTCTAGCTACACTCTCTCATGTTTCTCATGCAGAGTTACCATTGGGCAGTGAACCAGCGAAACTCCCTGTGGTGATACCCCTTGGTGCTGCAATGGCTGCATGTGCCCAGCTGTTGCAAATCAGGTACGGTGAGAAGAGTGATGGGCTTGTCACTTGTCGAGATGCAGAAGTCCCTGGATCCATCGTAGTGCACCCCAAGCGCAAATTGGACCATGCTTGGATGGTGTATTCATCATTGAATGATGACCCTTCTGAGGCAGATGCTTCTCAAGTGTGTGAAGCTCTATTGACGTTGCTTGTGGAAGTTGGCCAAAAGAAGAGACATGAACTTGCAATGAAAGACGAGTGAGCCTCATGAGATTTGTGCCTTTCATCTGATTGTTATTGTTGTGCTATTCCTGTACATTTAATCATATAATAGATGGCTCTTGGAGCCATGTAAAAAATTTGTAAATAACTAACTATAGGGCCTTCAGTCACCAAAATGCCTTAAAATCTTTTACACTACCCATGAATTTGATACAAATCATTTATTTAGTTTAATAAAAACATATTTAATTTTTAATTTGAGACTTTATAGTAATTTATCAAATTTAGATAATCTGTAGTTTACTTATTAATAATTTATTGTTACTATCTTAAGAAAAAAAATAAAAAAAATTGTTCCGTCTTATAAAAATAGGTTTATTTTAACTTTTATAATAAATTAAGAAAAATGTAGTTATTTTCACAAAAAATTAATAAAAACATTGTTAATGTAGTTAAATCAATAACTTTTACTAATATTTTTCTAATATATTTTTTATTAATATTAAATAATATTAATAAAAGTGCAACTAATAAATTAATTACTTTGTTAAAAGGAAAATGGATTATAATCAAGGCAAGTTAAAAAAAACACAAAGTGAATTAGAACGGAGAAAAAAAATAGGGGAGACGATTGACACCAAGTCATAAGCAAGTCGCGCTACAACCAATGGAAAAGTCCCACGTCATTTCTAAGGTGACGGTATTCGCTTACTTTTTCTCACCCACAGGTAAGCTTTATCGCAACTTTCACATAGGGGCAGGGGCAGAGCACAAACTATGCTAGTATCTAATACCGAAATTACCCTTCTAACATTGACGAAATTTCAAGCTGCTCATGCCAACTAGTAAAAACTACGTTTTCTTTCTCCTCGTGAAGCTCTAAAGAGAGAGATCGGATAACTGCCTGCTCTTTTTGAGAGAGAGAGAGAGAGAGATCGATCCCTCCAAGCCAGACAGGTAGAGAAACAAATATATCGATAACCAAACAGAGGGGTATCGATTAGGGTTTCGAGAATTAGGGTTTTGCTGCAGGAAAAAAAAATTTACAGTTTGGTGGGTTATAAATTAGGGTTTCGGGAAATTAATTGCCGATGATTATATTTTCTCGGGTTTTTTTGTTTTTGGGATTGTGTTGAAATTCGCTGTGCCCTAATGTGATTGGAGCTGTTGCTGGGTAGGGAGTTAGGGTTTCAATGGGAAGCACCGGCGAACCTGACCGAAAACGGCGTCACTTCAGTTCCATATCTCCCACGGCTGCCATGGCTAAGAAGCAGCCATTCTCGCACTCCTCTGAAGACAAAAAGGTATTAATTTTGTGCTCAGTCCATTTCTACTTTCTCTTAATAATATTTACAAATTATGTTGGTTTGGCTTGGGTTGTTCGTTTTGGGAATTTTGTTGTTCTGCTGATCTGACTTTTGGCTAATATATGAAATTTCATTTTTTTTGTAGTTAACTAAGCTTTTAATAATCGACTTAAACGTTCACAATTGCTTGAGCCCCTATACTTTTGCATTATTGCATTTCTCTAGAAAATGGATGCTTATCAATGGGACAGCTTCAATTTTTGTGGTCTGAAGAATTTTGTTTATTGGGAATAGAACTTGTACTATTATTTTGTTTGCTGCTTGAAATTTGGACATTAATTCTTGTTACTGAATGAAGATGCAGGAAGTAGAATGTAACATAATTTTCATCTGGATTTATTAAATTCGTTGTCTACTTTTGTCGTTTTCTTTAGCTTGATTCTTTATGTCTAAACTGTTTAATTCTGCTTTCACTTCTTCAATATTGGGATAACCATCTCTTTTGGAAACTAGTTCCAACTCAGCTATTTGGAATTGGAAGTGGCATAATGATAATGCCTTTTGTTTTGGTAATATCTAGCCAAAATGTAATGTCATTAGATTATAGCTTGTTTGTTTTGAGCTCATTTGTTATCTTTCTATGATGTAGCTTGATACTGCTGTTCTTCAATTTCAAAATCAAAAGCTTGTACAGAAGTTAGAAGCTCAGAAGGTTGAGTATTCTGCATTAGAGAATAAGTTCTCACAATTGAAGGAGAAACAACAGCCTTATGCTTCCACATTAAAAACTGTCCATATGTCTTGGGGACTGGTAATTCTCTATTATTTATTTTTTGTGTCTTGTATTCTTTTTTCTTATTTTTATGTAATACCTACTATTTCCTGGGAAAAGAAAAAACAAAACATGTGATGTCTTTTTGATTTAGGCTTAAGGTATTGGATATTACTTTCTGAGAAATTGGATTCATGTTTTTACAATAGTTGGTTACCGACCTGGAAGCACATTCTAACCATACAAGAGAGTCTAGCATTGGGAAAGACATTGGACGCTTATCAATTGCTGAGGGTGAGGATCGATCATCTGCCTTATTAAATTTCAATAGATTCTCTTTTTTTTTTTTCCCACATCAAGAACTGCTTAATTCCTGTGGACCTTTGAAAATATTATGGTTGTCATTCATCTCTAAGCCATTGGTTATTGATAAAGGCATGAGAGTACCTAAGCCAGATTTTTCCCCTCCACTGTTTTTGAAGCTGGGAACATAGTATGCACTAGGAGTCAACACCTCTGTTTGGCGCACTATAC
Organism: Reutealis trisperma; assembly: GCA_947687605.1. Lineage (NCBI taxonomy): Eukaryota > Viridiplantae > Streptophyta > Magnoliopsida > Malpighiales > Euphorbiaceae > Reutealis > Reutealis trisperma. Next base: position 1,134,819 of record CANTUT010000033.1, on the reverse strand, counting down.
AATGTAAATCATCAATTTCTTGTCTTGCACAATCTCTACTTAGTGGTTCTTGGCCTTGAAACTTGCACTTATTTGCATCCATGTTACTTGTTGATTATAGTAGGGACTGGGAAACTTTTTGTAATGCTTCACTTTTTTTTTTTTCATAATCTTGAATAAATGTAGCTGGTAAGATCTAGGAAAAAGTACTTTCTCACTCTGTTTTTGAGTTCCTAGTCTTCGATGTTAAAACTATGTAATATCACAAAAAGCTCATTTTGGGGAATCTAGTTTTAAGTGCACAATCTTTCAGCATCATTGTTAAAATATACATATACATGGAGTGGTGGTTTTATGTTGAGCGAGAGCTTTTGTATTCATTATTAAGCATATTGCATTTTCTGATAGGATGTTTCAAATTGCTTGTCAGATGGGAATTCATCTTCGTTTGAAGATGCTTTTCTAAGCCGACTTGTAGAAACTGGTGCAACTGAATCTTCTTCTGCAAATAATTGCCTTGATCCAATGGAAGAAGATAAAGAAAATGCTTCTGAAAAGGTTAAGAACTTCTTATGTAATATAGTGACTGCAATCAGTGACCTTTGGCATCTAAAGGATGTATTGCATGTAGCTGTTTTGAAAGAGATGTCAGAGGATGGTAAGTGCTTACTTCGCCTGTGTTTATGGATATTTGCTATGGGTTGCCACCTTTTGATGTTTGTCTCCCATATGTACTGCTTTTTTTCTAGGTGCATGCAGGCAAAAAGAATCTTGTGAATTAGAGGTGGAGGTTAAGAAATTGAGATTAGCACTAACTAACCTTCATTTGAGGCACAAATCACTTGCAAGGGATTTGCAGAGCCATAGAGACATTGATGCGAAAAGTAAAGCTGAGCTCAAGCGCCTAAAAGGTAACATTTTGTTGGGGTTTGAGTGAGTCTGGCTTGAAGATGTGGTGCATACTTGAAACTAATGAACATATTCCACATAAGGTTCATGCATATTCATGTTCTATTTTTTGTTTTTAATAGTTTTATCCAGTATGCATGTTCACAAATATGAAGTTAAATATTTACTTGATGATTCATAAGTATGAGGTTTAGTATATAGGGAAATTTTACTTGTTTCATAGTTATTTAGAATCATCAAGGCATTCTCATTGATGGTTGGCTGATTTTACGCCATTAATTATGACATAGCTATTTTAAGAGTTTCCTTTTTCCTTGAAAATCTTAAGACGTTTTTTTTCTTTAGAATGTTGCAATTTGTCTCTCATAACTATCCCCTGGGTGTCTTCGGAATTCTGTCTAATTCTCGACCGGTGAAATTTTAGCAGCAGTGTTGTTTTGTTGGCATGGGTGTATGGTTGATTAAACATTTAAGGAGTGCTGTATAATGTTTAATTTTTAGGTTATGGAAGGTTGTTGCATCTGTAAGGTTGACTTTTACACTTTTGTTGGTTTTTCAAAGGGGAAATGGAGAGTGCTATTTCAGAATTAGAAGAGAGCAATTCTCAACTAGCAACTCTTAAAGCAGAGAGAGATGCAACAAGAGGGGCATTTTTCCCTGTCCTAAACCTCGGAAGCAAGCCTGTTGTCCTTGATAGGGCCAAAGATAAACAAAAGAATCTCCAAGAAATGGAGTCTGCTCTCAAAGGGCTTCTAGTAAGTTCGTTTTTCTTTCACCTTTTCTTTTCTGGGTTACTTAACCTGGAAGAGGTAAGTATATTAATCAATTTGAGCTCCACAGGATCAAGCCTCTTCCCGACTGCTGGAATTGAAAGGTCTTCATGACGAAAGGATAAAAATATTGCAGCGATTATCCTATTTACAGGTTTTTTTTTTAGAGATTATCAATTCCGGTTCTTTGTTTGAACATGATCCTAGTTTTTCTTAAATAATTGTCTCAAATATACAGCGCTGCTTATTCTGTAATGGTAAATAAAGTGCAGTTTTTTGGCTTTGCAGAGCTCATTGAAGAATGTAAAGGGTATTTCTTCGTCACAGGTCTACCTTTTGGTGAGAGATCAACTAGAAAAGTCAAAATCAGAAGTTTTACAATATCAGACATTATATGAGAAACTACAGGTTGTAACTGGTCGGTAGTTTCATTTATGCCTTAGACTGTCTTTTTTTTGGCATAGAAATAGCTCTGATATTGACCATACACATCTCCCTTGGGATGACAGGTCGAGAGGGATAACCTTGTCTGGAGGGAGAAGGAATTGAGCATGAAAAATGATTTAATTGATGTTTTTCGAAGATCTTCCGCAGTTCTGGAGTCCAGAATTACTGATTTAGGTATAGAGATACAGAGACAGATAAATGAGAGAAATATGATTGAAACTAAGCTGGAAGAGGCATCTACAGAACCTGGTAAGTAACTTTTAGATGCTTTCATATGATATTGCGGTAATGTTATCTTCTTACCTACAGATTTGTGTTTAAAGCCTCATGGAGTTGCTCTATTTCAGGGAGAAAAGAAATCATAGCCGATTTCAAAGCCTTGGTTTCCTCATTTCCCGAGGAAATGAGCAATATGCAACGCCAATTGAGTAATTACAAAGAGGCTGCTTCTGATATTCATTCTTTGCGGGCTGATGTGCAGTCTCTTTCTACTGTTCTTGATCGAAAGGTGGGTATATCAAGGTGTTTTCGCATTTTTACCCTTTTTTCTTCTAGAATTGAAGGGCTTGAAGCTTATTTTCTGGTGCAGGAAAAAGAGTGTGAAAATTTATCTGCCAGATCTAAAAACCAAGTTGCTGAGATACAAAAGTTGCAGTCCAAGGTATGTCATGTTTCCACTCTTGCTTGTTATTTGAATTTTATTGTTCGCAATTTGGGTGAATTGCTTTTGTCTGCAAAGCTTTCTTTCTGATTTCATGTAAGAATTGTAGACTGGATTAGAATGGGATGTCAAATTGAACTGACCTTGCTTCATGTTTAGTATTGCACCTCTAAGTGGAGCTTTTTTTCTTTTTTTTTTTTTTTTTTTGTGGGTATTAATATTTTTGCTGCATCCATATAGTTATATGGGAGGGTGTGCATTCATGCTTCAAATCAATGAGTTTGTTAGAATGTTGATTTACTTTTGTTCAGGTGTTCTGGATACCTCATCAAGCATCAAGCTTTATTCCTTAATTGTTTTCTTGATTTCTTCAATTGCACAAGTAAAGATTTTGTTTGACATTTCAATCAATAGTGTTTGAATTTCTTTAGGAACTTTACTTTTTATGTTGCTGGTCCTGTGCCACTTTTCAGGGATATAATTTACAGAGGTTTAGTTTATGAATTTACCTCATTTTCCTTTGGTTGCAGGTCCAAGATCTGACTGAAAGTGATCTGGAGTTGAAGCTGATTCTTGACATGTATAGACGTGAATCCACTGATTCAAGGTTAGAGCTGTTTCCTTTTCTTTCCCTTGTGAAACTCATAAATTATAACATCTTAGTGCACTGACGCTTGACATATCAAACCAAAATGTTGATACTATTCAATCTGCCTTTTGATGAATCTTTTGTTACTTGTTTTAAGCTGGAAATTAAATAGATTGAACTATGGAGTTTCATGTAAAGTGGCAGTTGCAAGTGTCTATAATATTAGGATAAAGTACTCATCCTCCAGTCACTAGCATGCTCTGCCCATTTGCCCATTTTCCTTGTCATGGTTTGGCTGATTATGTGAAAACCTATGTTGGATTACAATTTAATTCTTCAAATGCAGAGATGTCTTTGAGGCTAGGGATCTTGAATACAAGGCATGGGCTCTGGTTCAAAGCTTGAAATCCTCTCTTGATGAGCAAAATTTAGAATTACGGGTTAAGACAGCAAACGAAGCTGAAGCCATATCCCAGCAGAGGCTTGCCATGGCAGAAGCTGAGATTGCTGACTTGAGACAGAAATTGGAAACTTCCAAAAGGTTAAGTTTAGCTTTTTATGGAAAAATCAATTCTGATTTAATTATCCCCTGATTTAGATGTTAGGTGGCAATGTGAATGTAATTAATTTGAAACTTCTTTTCTGAATGCTGTTATGTGTATACGGATCATATCAGGTGCACTTTTCTGATGAACCTCAAAAAAATCCGTCCCCTCCTGAATGAAAAAACTCTTCCACAGATCCTTTTTCTTTTTTGTTTTTTTTAAATGCTTTAGATGAGCTAGCATGTATTTTTTGTTACTATATGCCTAAACCAATTGTACCAATTGCACTTTTTGTTGCCAATGTTACTTTCTCAAAAGCTGAATTTATGTTGTTGAATGAGCACCTTTTCCATTTAGAATCCTGCAGTTTCCTCTTAAATTTCTTTGCCAACTGGATCTGACTATCATGTGATCTTCATCTCGTAAATTTTAATTATATGAGAGGCCTGAAAAAGTTGTTTGCTAATTCAGGGATATGTCTAGACTTTCTGGTGTTCTAAAATCCAAAATTGAAGAGAATGAGGCATACTTATCTGAAATAGAGGTAAGTTCACTATCAACTATTATGGGCTTGTCTTCTGTACGACCATGGTGATGGTTGAAAGTTGTTGATCTGGTTTTTCTTCAGACAATTGGACAGGCATATGATGACATGCAAACTCAAAACCAGCAACTGTTGCAGCAAATCACGGAGAGGGATGATTATAACATTAAGGTGATTGGCTTAGTCACAACCCATCTAAAATTTTGTGTAGAGACATTAAGTTTCATTTAGCTCTTTTTCCCTTTTTCCTTTGTGTCATATTTTTTTTCATGTAGAGTTAATGGTTTTTTAAGCACTTGCAACTCTGAATAGAGTATCCTCGATTTTGATATATGCTCTTGCTGACAAACAAATTTTCCTTCATCAAAATAAAGATTGCATGTGTTTTAGTAGTTTTTGTTGATTTTATGACACTCATTTAACATGTCATTGAATTGATTATGTAAACTGTATTGGAGGAAGTTATTATTTTATATGAAGCAGCTTTTTTTTTTTTTTTTTTAATTTTCTCATTGAATAGATATCCTAGCGATGTGTATGGTTTCACTTGCCTTGTGTTTAGGTGTTCATCTGCAATTATTTAGTCAATGCTAGGATGAGATGGTTTGGCCATCTAATACTTTAGATGGATGTAACAATTTAAGAAAAAAAAAAAGGGGGACAAATTAACATTCATGGTCTTGGATAAATTTTGAGAAGGCTTAATGATAAAAAAGAACCTTACCTTTTCACACGTTTACAGTTTGTCCTCACTTTTTGATTTTGCCAATTTTACCCTAATTTGTAAGGTTAGTTGCAATTTTATCCTAGGTCCACATTGGAAGAAAAATAATATTATTTTCTTATTAATTAGAATGTTGAAAAGGTTAAATGGATTCCTGAACTTACACGAGATTGTCATTTTTCAATCTCTGAATGTCAGTTGAAATTGATTGGGCTTTTCAATTTTATGAGTATGGTAAACTACCACTCATCAAACTGACGACTCAATTAATCAAATTCACAAGGTTAGAGACTAAATTGACAACTTGGTATAAATTCAAATCTTTATGTAGAATGATTAGTGTGTAATCATGAAAGCAGCCCAACTTTATTCCATTAATCGTATATTCTCTTTTGTGTCTGTATGGACACCTGTTTATGTTCTCTTCCAGGTCTTGCTATGATTTTATTTCATGTTTCAGATAAACATTTTTTTTTTAGTGCATTATATGCACTTTGGTTTGATTTTGTGGATCTTGCTGGCTCTGTTTCAGCTTGTTCTAGAGGGTGTGAGGGCTAGACAGCTGCGGGACTCTCTACTGATGGACAAAAGAACCATGGAAAGGGTGATTCAGCAGGCTAATATTTCTCTTGATTTCTATAATGTGAAATCTGCAAGAATTGAAGATCAGGTATTCTTTTGTAACTATTTTGAGTTGGAATCAACATAGGTGGAGAATTTATATGCATTGACTGATAAATTACCTGTCTTGCAGTTAAAAAATTGTTTTGACCAGGTTCATAAACTTACAGAAGAGAGGAGTCAAAACACTGTTGCATTGGAAAATACTCAAAAACGATTGCCAGATGTGAGAAAATCATCTAATCAAGCAAGACAGTCATTGGAGGACTCGCAATCTAAGCTTGAAATAAGTCGAGCAGATCTTTTAGAACTGCAGATAGAACTGGAGAAGGAGAGGTAATGGTGATTTTTTCTTTTCTTTATTTTCAATTTGTGCCAAATGCAGGGCATGAATCCATCATAACATGATAATTTTTTTATCAGGTTTGACAAGAGAAGAAAAGATGAGGAACTAGAAGCAGCAAGGAGAAAGGTTTCATATCTTCGAGCGCAGACTGAGGGATCATCAATTGTAGAAAAGCTTCAGCAGGAACTCAAAGAATACAGGGATATAGTGAAGTGCAGTATCTGCCTTGAAAGACCTAAAGAGGTAAATTTTCCTGCTCCATGGGCTTGGTGTCACATCTTTTCTTGGAATTAGTCATTATATTATTAGATCACTTAAATTGAGATGTTGCTGGATGTGTCTTCAGTCATTGATAGTATTATGTTAAGTAGTGGAAAATGTCAAGGGTGTGCTCTTACTCTTGTAAAATAGCTATAAAATTCCCAGTTTTTATTTTAGTAAGGGAGCTCAAGTAGAAATTAGAAACATGTTTACTTTTTATTTACCTTTTTTTTTAAAAAAAAAAAAGAAAAGAAAAGGTTTGCTTTATGTAATGATATTATGAATGGTATCATCCATTCTTGTTTTATGGTATAGCCTAACACCAACTCACAAACAGCAATGCTTACAGCTCTAGTTGGGCATGTGTAATAAATGCTTGGTGTCACCATTAGGGTCATGTCCATGCACGTAGTCCCAAATGAAATGGAAATTTTGCTTTTCTGTAACTTTTCATAAATAGATAAAAGTTGTGCAACCCAGCATTTTGGATGGAAGAGAGGAGGGAAGCATAAAGACTGCCTGAATGGAACAGTGTGCTGTTTACACACAGAAAACAAGATTAACAATCAGTTTCTCTATGCTATCCTTGTCTCACAAAACAACATTATCAACAAAATAAAATATTATGAGAAGATTCTAGAACAATTACGGGTGTGTTTGGGATTACTATTAGGAGTTAAGAAAACGCTTTTAGAATTTTATTATTTAATTAATTGATTTTTATTACTGCTTTTGGAAAAAACATTAATTTGCCTACTGCTTCTGCTTCTGCTTAAAAGCACTTTTGGAAAACTCAATTCTAAATAGGCACTACATATTTTGGATATAATTTTGATTTTTTTTTTTTTTTTTTTTTTTTTTTTTTTTTTTTGCGGGGGGAGGGTGGGGGGGGGGGGGTTGGGGGTGTTTGGATCTGTTGATCCCTCCACTCCTATTCACTGCCGCATTTCATTTTTGGATAGTTTCGTTCTTGGTAAATCCCTGACCTCTGTTTCATTCTAAATGGTTAAATGTTAGGTTGGCAAAATATACATGATGATCGAAGTGAACAAATTTATTGGTCTGGTGACTGAAAAAGTGAATAAATTTGTAACTATGATCATCTGAAGGGATTAGTAAAATTTTTTAACTTGTATGCTATTCAAATGACATAACATTTTTCCTTGTTTATTCTTTCTGCTATATTGCTTAGAAGTAATATTTTTCTTGTCTCGTTTCCCATCAGGTTGTCATTACAAAATGCTACCACTTGTTCTGCAATCCCTGTGTACAGAGAATTATTGAAAGTCGTCACCGCAAGTGTCCAGCATGTACCACAAGTTTTGGCTCTAATGATGTCAAGCCTGTTTACATCTGACAGGGGATGACTTGTAATTTGCTGCTTAGTTGACGAAAGAGAATTCTCATATTCAGATATTCAGGGCGCTTTTGCGCCGTGCCTGGATTAGAGGCTTGAGCTATGGATACCCACAGGTTCATGCCTATTGTTATATTGGCAATTGTCAATAGAAGAACGATGACAGGATAGCATGCCCCTCCTGTCTACTTGTCAACCTGTGCAAATCATCTTAGATCGAGTCTAGGTTGTTATTTTGCATAGTTTCTTGACTTCACTGTATTTACAATTCTTGTTTCTTTGTATAACTGCTTAGAGCCACTGGAATCTTTCAATTTATTATTTGCAGATGCTCAGAATCGGTGAAATGCTATTGCCCAAGGCATTGGAGGTTGAGCAACCCATTTGAGTGGCAGGTGATGTTCTAAGCCTCTATAATGGCATCTTGGCGCACTGCATTGGTATTTGATGTCAGTATTTCTCCATCCACTGAAAACAAATGGAGTGTTGACTGAATTTTTGGCTGTACAGGTTCTAGTAAATACATTAGATTTTTCAGAAACGTCAGCTTATGCTTTGTTTTACAAACTAGTAATAATAGTAGTTTGTGCATTATGTACTCAACGCTGCTTCAGATGTGTACATGCTTTTGAAAATGAATCTTTACTATGTTTTATTTCATTAATTTGTTATATGGAATTTCAACTACTAATTGTTTTGATCTTATCGTAGAAGTCTCTTCATGAATAATGTTTTAAGTAACAAGATATTGAATTCGCTTTCATGTATTCTTATCTAATTCTTTATTTTACACCCTTTGGAGAGCCTGATTTTGAACACAATGATTGTCCAAAGAAATTGTAACGAGAATGGATCAGATTTAATGCCATTGCCACTGTTCTGATGTAGTTGTATTATTATATTTTCATCTCATTTTATGTTTTATGTTGTGTCTGGGCTTTTTTTTTTTTTTTCCCCCTTTGTTGATGAATTAATCGGACTATAAGATATATCTAGCTGGATGATAAAATAGGTAAAATTTTTTTATGGGATTTTGCTCTTCTTTACCGAGGGCTATGCATTGCCAGAATTAAAGGTTATATACTTTTATTTGAGGAGAAAACAAATGGTGGATGATGCTGTTTCGCCTTTCAATATTTTTTATTTTTTATTTTTTAAAATACAAAGAAACTTACTTGTAGCATTTTAGTTACACAAAATTTAAGAGAGTGATTGATGTTCATTGTTCATCCGATGGTAAATAAGATATTGATTGTAGTTCTGTTCGTTCTTCAATTATAATTTGTAAATATCTTGTACGTGAAAATTGTCACATGGTTTTGATACATAGAATTTTAGTACATGTCAGTAATTATTGCCCTCCGACTCTACGTTTTAAATTCAAAAATTAATTTCTGCGTTTACAAAACACCTGCCTATCAAATTGGACAATCAATCCATCAACTAGTTAAAAGAGGGAGATAAGAATTAATGTGTGTATATTTCAACTCGTGAAAACAGATAATTTGAGCTGTTTATAAATAAATACAACATCAATTAAAGTGTTATTTTTTTATTTGAGAAATTTTCAATTAAAAATTAATCTAAAACCATGTTATACCAATGATTTTAGGTTAATTTGATTTATTTAAAAATATATCAAAATCAGTTTGAATTAAGTTAATATCAAATTGATTTAAATATGATCTGGCAAAAAAAAAAAAATGATTTAAATATGACACTTGTTTTGATTTTCAAATAATGCCTAACAGAGTAGAAAATCATTTGTTTTGTAGACAAATACTCACTCTTTGTAGATTAAACAATATCCATTTAGGAAAATATTTATAATTTCTGAGATTTTACATTAATATATTCTTAGAATTACTTAAACTGAAATCTTTCTTTTTTTCTTTTTTTAAGGAAAATGAGTTTATAAATGTTAATTAACTTAATTTGCAATTGGCATTACTCTTTTGTCAGTGCTAATTAAATTTAAAGCTCAAAACTTTCCCAAATGATTTTAGAATAAAACTTTTAATTTTGGAATAATTAAGCCTAATGTTTTGCACGCTGCACATGCACCGACATGCTCAGCTTTGAAATCATCAGAAAGCAAATTTGCATTTGGATACAGCCTACAATGATAGAAAAGGAAGTTCTTTCTTCGTCAGCAGCCGCACCCTGATAGTGGATTCTTTCTTCAAGCCAATTCAAGCTTCAACTCCTACCAAATTCAAAATCAAATCTCCTTAATTAAACCTTGTTTTTTATCCTAATTACGACATATTTAATTTTGAATTTGATTCAACATTTTAAAGCTTTACAAATTGAGGTTCATAATCCGATTCACGAATATTTCTATTAACAACACACCGACTGTATTGTTATATATAACAACACACCTCATTTAATCAGCTTTCTTCTTTAAAATTTAATTTGTTGATAATGATAATAACTTCTTGCCAAAAGAAATTAAAAAAGAGAAATAAACACATGCATCAAAATAATACAAGAGTATCTCATGATTCAGGAGAAAGCATTTGATGCACTTCTTCTTTCCAACTTAAAAGAAAAAAGTTAGGGATTCTTTACCCTTTTCCTCACTTGCATGTGTTTGTATATATTTAGAATATATATATATATTGTCCATACAAATTGTGTTTCTATTTTTTTTGTGAATACATTGACGAAGAGTGGGCTGAGATTTTAATCTCTATATCAGTAATATAGTGTATGTTTATACATTTCTAATATATATATATATATATATAAAATCCAAATTCATCATCACCCTTCATTAATTAAATGATTAATTGATTCGATTCTTAAATCATATCTTAATTAATTAAATTAAATTTAACATGAATCCTTTATTATTATTATTATTATTATTATTGTTACGTAATTAATTATTATATAATTATATATCAATCTCACATATTATTGTCCCTCATGTTCCATGCTTCTTTCTAGATATGGTCCGACATCATGTTGTTTGGAGACTGCCGGTGATCCTGTAAAGCTACGCTATATACACATATAGATATAGATAAATTAACAATGGTGCAATCTTAAAGTTGATTATTTTAAGATAGAATAATAAAATAAAAAGGGATTTATGCACAAGATTTTGTCAAAGATCATCAGCACATCATTATGTGATTTAAGATTCTTCAGAGTAGCAAATCCAATTTAATTAATTCTTATACAACTAACTGTTTATTTGAAAACCCTCTCTCTCATTTTCTTTTTTTTTTTTAAAAGCTTGTATTTAAGAGTTATTGACATCAAAATTTATTCTTGACATTTATATAACAGAATAGTTAATTACACATCGTAATAGGTTAGTTCATATGTTTACCTTTTAAATATAAATAACACTTTGCCGACTATTAAATGCTAGTAAGATGTAACGGTTGTCATTACGAAGAGATGACAATTATACATAGGTTGGTTCATATATGCTACTCTATACTGATGGATAAGAGTTCAGTTGGGCTTGAAATTTGTGGTCCATTCACATCATAATTTTATAGAATTATTGAATTTATAAGTTTATTTTATATACTAAGTTAACGAGTGATAAAATATTTTAATTAATATAAATTTTAATTTATTTTTTATTTAATAAAAATATATTAATATTTTTTTTATTCTATATATTCTTATCAAATTGAATTAATATATATATTAAATATAAGTAAGATTTAACTAAATGATTTAGAGAAAATTTATATCAGGACTTAGGAGTAAAATTTTCATTTTTCTACATCAATACATATTCAGGTTGGTTGTACTGATAAAATCACTTGAATTCGTGTCGAGTTTTTGTTAAATTAAATAAATTTAACTTGCCCAACATTTAACACATTTTTATACATGGATAGAATTGAATAAAATCATCTTCTATATTATCCTTTCTTTTTTTTTTCAGTCATTTCATTTTATAGAGAACTTATTTACTTAATTATTGAGATTTAATTAATAAAAAATTTTATTTTTGCAATTACCTTTAATTAAAATACTAGTTGAACTAAATTTATTTTTAAATAACTTTCTTTTTCACTCTTTAGGAATCACTCGTTCTAGTTGAGTCAAACGATAAACATTTACCTCAGTCATATTTTATATTTATCTTATTTTATGCAATCTCATGTTATTATTCTGTCCACTTAACCGAATGCAGCGTAACTGTGTTAATTCAATAACTTTTTGTCTTGATTTTTAATTTGGTTTTGATTTTAAGTTGTCTCAGTCTAGGACTCTAGGCTGACAAGGCCAAAGCCGAGCATGAGGTTAATTCGCACATGTTAATAAAGAGACAGAACCCTAGACCCTTGACCGACCCCTAAAACCTAATTACTCTCTTGGGCCAGACATTAGTGTCCCTGATGCATGGGTGTACTAAACAATATTAACCATACGATTCAATCTATTAAATCTCAACCATTGATAACTAATTCATGAGGAGTATTTTTTATTTAAAGAATATACTAATCCATAGAGTTAATGAATAATTAAGTATTGTGAATTTTTTTTTTTTTTTGCCAAGGAAGTATTGTGAAATTTTGTGGGTCCCATAAAATAGATATTACATTTTTATTTGTTATTTGACTAAATTATTATTTATTTTCTAAAAAAATAATTTAACGGTAAATGTAAGCTTAAATTAAGTGAAATAAATATTTTTCAAATTATACAAAAATAATAAACTACACTCTATCTAGTTAAAGATTTTCTATGACTAACAATAGTATCATTCGAGTTATATATTTGTAATTATTAAAATAATTTAAATTTTAAATTGAGTTTTTTAAAATTTAAGAAAAAAAAATGGAAATGATTTATTTTTTATTTTTATTAAATTTCATTTTTAATTGTATGGAAAGTATGAATTATTGCCAAAATATTAAAAGTAATTATATTATGCATGAATATTTACTTAGACAGCTCCAGAATTAGAAAAAATTTTCAACATGTCAAATATTTTATACTATAATTTATATTTTATACCATAATTTGTATCAAAGATGATATATATATATATATAAATAAACTAATTTCTATATATTTAAGAAAAAAATTCATCTAAAATAAAGGGAGAGGATGTTAAATACAATATGTAACTAAATTTTTAATAATTTAACACTAAAAAAATTATATTTTCAAAGTTAAGGAGTTTATAACCCCTCTTGATCTCTCTCTCTCTCTACCAGTATACTTAAAATTAAATAAATTTATAAAAGAAGTTTACACATTAATTTTTGTACATAATTCTAAATTGAATTTATATAAAATATGATAAGTATTGTATAATTACATATTTTATGAAATTTCGACTTAAATATTATGCCATAATAATATTTTTAATTTTCCTATATTCATTTTCTTTTTCTATATTCTAACTTATTTTAGCCCATTATTATTATCAGAGATATTTCTAAAAATTTACATATTCTATTAATTTACAAATCTCACGTCAAATTATAAATAGTGTTCAATGCAAAAACATTATAGTTAGTGGATATCATTATTTTAACCATAGTTAATTATAACTAATTATAACGGTAAATGTCATATCATTATGTTTTGCAAAATGGATGGCCAAGATTATATCTTGATCATCCAAAGGTCTATATTTATCGAGCACACAAGTGTACATCATACGCCAAGCCTTTTAAATGATTTGTTTTCCAAGTTTGACCATATATATCTTTGGGGGGAAAAAAAAAAAAGACCATGTATATTTAATATATGTTTAGGACTCACTGCATTTCAAAAATATTTATTATTTTTTAAAATTTACTATTTCTTTTTTCATTCTTTAATTATTTTTATTTATTTATTTAAATTAAAATTAAAAAAATATTTTAATTTTTATTTTAAAATAATAATAATTTTTTTTAATTCATGTATCGAAATTTTAAATAACCAAAGAGGGAGTAATTTTTTTTTTTTTTTGAAACTAAAAGAGATTTCATTAAATCATAACAGCAAGAGTTTAGAACATCAATGAGAAAAGGTGGATGGGAAAATCACCCTCCAAGATCAGTTTCTAAGTCAGTCACCTTGGCAAGAGCAGGGGCAAAGAGGGAGTAATTATCAAATAGAACATTGATATTATAAGATTCTTTAGATAGTTTCTTGCTTTTGTCTCTTCTTTGAAAATTGAAACATATCCTTTAACAGCTTGCATGATAGTGCAATTCTAGTTCCTAATAATTAGTTTTCAAATAATAATAAAAAAAAAAAGGCCAATGAGGAGGTGTTACCAGTGGGCTGTAAACAATTTAGCTTGCTGCCTTAGTCCTCCGAGTTTTGAAATATAACAAATTAAATCTTACAATTCTACTTCTTTCAACTAAAACCACATATGCATAATTCAATTCATGGTTCTTATCTTTTTTTTTTTTTTTTACCTCTTATTAGTTGAAACCGTATATATGAAGATATGCATTGTAAAATTTTTAAATTACTTTCTTAATTTAAAAAAAAAAAAAAAAAAGAGGTGGAGTTTAAATTCAAGATTATATATAACCCATTTAAAATTATTAAATTATTAAAAATATATTGATTAATATGTATATTCACGCATGTCAAAAGAGATGATTAAACAAAATGAGAATTAAGTAATGTAGAGGTGAATTATATAAATTTTCAAATAATTAAGCCTAGCCTGACTCATCATAGTGAGGGCAAGTTTTTATAAATGAAAGAGAGGACATTTTGTCCCTTTCTAAAGTATTTGGCCAATAAGTAGAGGAAACGTTAGGAAAATGATTGAGAAATATATAGAAAAAGGAAGGAGATAATTGACATAGTTGGGTGAGGTCAATAGTCACTAAATAGGACATTAATTAGTGGACTGATAAGGTGAGTTCTAATGGAGTGGATAATATACACACATGGCCCTTTGGCCTTTGCTTTTTTAAATTGAAGACACTTTGGCTAAAGAGAGGCTCTTTGAAAAAAAAAAAAAAAACACTAACTTTAGTTAGATGTTGTTGTCACCTTATTTGGGTACCTATATACATGTCCACATACTTTGGGAATCTTACATTAGTTTCTTTGCTGTAATCAAGTAAAAAAAGTGATAATGTGTTGCCAAATATATTCCACCAAGTTAGATTTTCCTCTATATAGCACATTAATTGATTTCTTATATATATAAAGAAAAAATTAAGAAGAAAGAAAGAAAGATACTAAAATAAAGAAAAAGAAAAAAGAAAAGAAAAGCTTCCAAACACATCATTGCCATATGATTCAAGTTCAATCTAAGAGCATTTTTCTACCAAAAATAACAGAGAACAATACTATCTAAAACTTAACAAGGTGGGATACTTTAAAGTCAATTTCATTAAACTTTCATTTTCTTTCCTTTATTTGAATTTTCGTTGAGCATCTCTAGTCTAACAAGAATGTTTTTCTTTAAGTCAAATTGTATTAAACCCACCAAGAAACAAAAAGTTAAAATTAATTAGGAAAAAAAAAATACCAATAAGCTTTTACTTAAGTGGTATTCATATCTATCAAAATTTGCTAAACAAGTGCATATATACACAGTAATACATAAAATAACGCATACAACACAAGTAAAAAGAACTGTCAATTTTTATGATCTTTATTCATTGCGCTCACCAATAACATTGAAGTGCAGGAAATGTAATATGATCTCTACAATTTCCAGTTAGGGCAGACATTAATTCAAATGAGACAAATTTTTCCCAACTGGGTTTTAGTGGCTAATTACGACAATGAACGAATTTTTTCTGATTAAAGTTATTATTTATGTACTTTAGTATCAAAAAAAAAAAAAAATCTTTAATTATACTCCCATAAGTATGGCTCCTCTAGCCGGAAGCCAGTATCTGCTGCACACAGCTGCCATGAAGGAGAATAATGGCAAAATCCATTCCTAAGATCCACACCGTCGATGAATAGATCAGGCAAGTCAAACAATGTATCATCAGAATCAATGGAAAGAGAGCATGTTGAATCTTGTGTATTGTCCAACGCCAAGCTGTTTGATAGTTGCTCTGTTTCAGCTAATTGAGAAGGTGTCGACGTTTGTGAGAAAGCTGAAGTTGCTGCTGCCTTGGCAGCGGCAGCTTGAATATCTTTAGGAGATTTGGAGAGCGGTCGGGGAAGTTCATGTACTAATTCAGGGAAATTAAGAAAAGCGGAATTTCCTTTTATTGCTAAAGCAGCAACATCATGAGCTCGAGCTGCCATTTCAGCTGTTGGGTATGTACCAAGCCAAATTCTTGATTTCTTTCTCGGCTCTCGAATTTCAGATACCCATTTACCCCAGCTTCGCTTTCTCACTCCTCTATATGTTGTGTGATCATTATTATTGTTATTACTCCCATTCTTCTCATCTTGACCAATCTTTTGTTTTTTCTTAACCTCATTGTCGTCTTCGGATTCTTGATTATCTTTTCTTGAAACATTAGAAACAGAGGAAGCAGAGCAAACAGATGAAACAGAGCAAGCAGTGGTGGTGGTGGAAGATGAGGTAAGGAGATTGTCTTGAGCATCAATTTCTAAGTTGATGTGTTTTCTTTCCATGAGGAGAAGGTTAAACTGGCCTTGAGAGTTAAAGAACTAAAGAAAAATGTGGAGCGGTTGGCACGTAAAATAGAGGGGGATGTAATGATAGCTTTTATGATTCTTGAATAATTTTATTTTATTTTTTAAATAATAATAATAATAAAGAAAAGGAATTAAAGAGAAAGAAAATTTATATAAAGAGGCTTGAGGGTCCATGACATAAAGAGTATACAGTTCAGCTAATTTGTTACCCATGTGGCAATTGAATTATAATAATAATTCAATAAATTAAAATGAAATGTTATAATTCGATGCTTAATGTCCATTTTGCTGCTTGCCCTTGGCTCCATGAATTTTGCACCTCTTTATGCGCATATGACTAATCCTTTTCCAGTTTTATGTCTATGCAGTTTTGGCATTATTTTTTCTTATGTTCCCTCTCACTCAGGAGCAATGGTAGGCCATTTCCCTCGCAATTTTTAATTTTAATTTTGTTTGTTTTCCTCGCAAATCTAATTATTAGATACGTTCTTGTCTCTTGTTTTAAATTTCCAACATTTAAATGAATATGATAGAAAAATGTAGTATAGTAGATGATTTTTCTTTCAGTTTTGAAAGAAGTGTTGGCTGCTTTGTTTTGGAAAAGAAAGAACAAGAAGAAAAGTATTTATATGTACATGTACATATCAATCATAATATTTGTAGGCTTTGTTGATATGTCTTCTTCAACTTTGCCCAATTATGTTTCTCACAAAATTCAATGTATATATCATATAATACATTTATTGTAAGCCATTGAGCATCACACCAAAGTTTTAAATTGAAATGACTAAAATAAAAATTTACTCCCTCAAATTTTTAAATATTTATTTTTAAAATTTTGGCATATAAATTAAAAAAATTATTTTTAAAATAAAATATCTTTTTTTTTTTTAAGTTGATATAGAGAAATAAAAGTAATTAATGCTAAATATAGAGAAATAAAAGTAATAATAAGGCAATAATAGAGCATGAAAAAGTTAATTAAGGCATGAGATTAAAGAATAAGTGGGGGCTCTGTTCTATTAGAAGAGAAAAAAGACAAATTGTTGCGAACGCATGAACACATAGTGACAAATATAAATTGTTGAAATTTAAACTTGGGAATACAATGGATCGAAGCACTACGATAAACTAATGCGGAGTACTTATTATAACAAACATCACAATCTTACACATGCCTCACATGGAAGTGGGTCCAATGCCACATTTTCTACGCAATGGGTCAACCGTGCAAGCAAATTTTTTTTTTTTTTTTCCTTTTATGCTTTTGTAGTTGAATTTTACAGCCTGTAATGAGGGTGATTCCTATTCTATTTTAGGAAGGTTTATTTGAGTACATCTTGATAGAGAAAGAAAAAAATTTAAGTAGATTTAAATTAGTTTCAAGAAGAGGAATATAATATAATTTAAAAAATTACAATTTTTAAAAATTGTCGTTCAAAATTATTTTGAGTGGAGATAAAAAATTCATATAACAGAATTCAATTAATTTTTTGAAATTAAGGTTTAGTTTTTTTTTTATAGTATTAACTCATTTTCTTGTACATGCTTCAGTCCAAAAACTTGAGTTACAAAACTTTTTTTTTTTTTTTTTTTGGTGATGAGATAAAATGACATAATCAAGATTTTGTATATATGATTTTTTTGAGTAAAGTATATCTGTTTAATTTTTCTATTTATGAGTTTTATTTTTCTTTGATCACACAATCCTTTTAGTTTTGAAATTTTTATAGAATATGATTTTTTTTTAATTTATAAAATGAAAATATGAGAATCAAAATATTTTTTGATTTAAAAAGAGAAGAAATTACACTTGAGAGCTAGTTCAAATAACAAGAGTATTTGCTTTTAAAAGTGAGTGGTCTTGGATTCAAGACCTCTCTTCCACATTAAGCGAGATTTTCGTCTTTGTGATGAGTATTAGGAAATGATTATTTTATATTATGTAACTCACAGTCCAATAGATTCTCCTGTGAATTAAAAAAAAAAAAAAAACAAAGAGGATGAATTAACTATAATTAATTAAGTATAATGAGAATAAAGTGTATGTTTTTATATAAATGACTTTAAATTACTTTCCAAAAAGTGAAAGCAAATTTTACTAGTTTTCGGCTGAATGATTAGGCAATAGACATATGCTTTGTTTGTGGTTAGATTTTACCAATGATTAAGATCTCGAGGATTTACCCGTGGTGTATATATGAGATAGAAACACCGAAACATTGCATGTAATTATATCTAATATTTTCACCAAAAATTTTAAAATGCATAGATATATTTTATCTAATTTGAGACTAAAACCTATTTTTATTTTAATTAATATTTTATTTAATATAAATGAATTTTACAAAATCTTGTGATTGTTAAATTCAATTGAAATTTTATATGAAAAATGTGTAATTTTTATCTTTTTAATTTTATAAATTCAATTTTATGAGATTCAACATGACTAATCAATTTTCATTCAAATGAATGAATTTCTAAATATTTTTTTTGAGTTAAACAGTTAAAATTTTTATACTACAATGCCGCCTCCCCGCCCTCTCTCTCTTTTCCCCCATTGAATTAAATTTTATATTTTATTTTATTCTAAACTTTTTAGATATTATTTGCTAATCCGTAATGACATGTAATATAATATAATCAAATATATTTTTAATATAAATTTATATTAAAAATGCGTTTGATTATATTATATTATATTATATTTCATTATGTTTTATCAAACATACTCTTATTGTTTTTCAATTAAATTTTATACTTTTACTTGGGTCAATTAAATATAAAAACTTTTAGAATTGTATCCATTTTAGTCTCTAATCATATTTTAATTGGTAAGATTAGTGACCAAATGTTTTATTTGTTTAAAACACAATAGACAAATATGACTTTCACTTGCATAATGTAGAGGAAAAGATGAGTTTTGAATTTTTTTTTTTTTTTTTTTGTATTTTTGAACTTCCAACTTGACTAAACAATAGTATTTTAATTTTAAAAGAAAACCAATGAGTACTCACTCCTACTTTCATGTAGAAATGAAAACTCAATTCAAATATGAAACTGTTTTTTTTTTCCAAAGCAAAATTAGATATATTTAGTAAAAAAAAGCATCCAAATACAGTCGGCTAGAAAGTTTTAGATGTGGTACAGTAATTCAAACTGGGCACAAAATTAGTGTCTCAAAAACTATTGAGTATCTGATACATCTATTCTAAATAGAACTAAATAGGTATAATACTTTTCACATCAATTTGAAGAAAAAGAAGCAGATTTTTTCGTCTATCTTCGCATTTGAAGATGCTGTAGACGATATTGGACCAATTGAAACTCCGAATATGGAACTAATGGCAGGAGCCAAAAAAGCAATCAAGAACAACTCAAGACTGTATACACAGAATTCGGGGCCTGCGCAGCCTGCATGATGTATGAATGTCATTTGAAACGTGATCAATGGTGGTCCATTTCTTGCTCAACAGAAATTGCCATTTAAATTTCTGTTGATCCCTCACAACTATTGCCTGTGTAGAGTTAGGGTTTAGCTCCAAAAATCCAATTGAGAGTGATGAGGTGATCCATTTTCTTAACATGTCTCATTCTAAAATTTCTAAATCACCAAAACAGTAGGAACCGACAATAATTCAAATATATTAATTGATCTTTCATAAAACGTGTGCACTATCCTCCAAAATTGTTCACACAAGAAACGAAAACCTAACTTTGCCTCACCCCACACACATACGTATATAACCTACCAAATCCTATTTCTTGTGAATCATTTCTTTCTCTAATTCTACATCATGTGTTTAATTACAACTCAACGAGTTATCAAATACATTGTAACATGGGTTCCAAAAAAAAAAAAAAAAAAATTAATTTCCCATAATATATGAGGCAGGAACTATATATTGAACTACTAAATAGTACTAAAATAATGACAATACATTAACTCAGTTTTTTTAAGATTAAAGGAAATGCATGCATGCTTATTAATTTTGTATTATTTTTATTCTATATACTTGAGCAAAACATTTTTTCCTAATAAAAAATTTATTCATTAATAAAGCAATAAGGTTAACTTAGTATAATCCACTGATGTTTAATTTAATGATAAGTGTATATTCTTATAGGTAATAAATTCATGATCGATTCCTCCTTCCCATACTAAAAAAAAAGCTTAACTCAGTACATAATTTAAATATATTACATAACTAACTCAGTAACAAACAAATAGACCTGGATCCAAATTTAAACTATCAACTGCTGGAATTTTTATAAAGGGCTTAAAGTCCATAAAACCAAACCAATGACCTACAAATTTAGCGAAACACCCTGACTTATTGTCTGCTTTCTAGAGATTTCTCCTTCTTGAGTAAATGGCTTTGTCGTCAGTGGTAACCAAGTCATAAGAAGAAGCAGCGAATAAATTAACTTGAGTTTAGACCAAAAAGATAAAATATGCACTGATTAAGCTTGAAAAATCTCCATAAATGAATAAAAATTAAAAGGTCGGGCCAAAAAAGCTTGAACTCTTGGCTTTGGTCATATCTTTTTTCACTGGCCTCTCAAAACACCAAGGCTTTCTAATTCTGATAAAATACATGAGACTTTGTCAGCGAATTCAAAATCTTCATCCATTTTACAGATTTCTAAAATGAAAATTCTTAAAATTTCGAAAGAATAAGGACAACTGAACAAACACAAATCTACTTGTTACTATCGTAATAAAAAAACTAAACACAAAATCAAAGAAAAGACCGATAAAAAATGATAAAGCAAAATGATTAATCTTAAACAAAATATTATTAGCACAAAGCAAAAAGTAAAAGAAAATAATAATATAAAAAAGAGAAAGGTATTTCCGATAGTAGTTAGAGCCATCAGAGATTTCTTTAATTGAAAACTGTGAAATAGGAGGCAAATTTCCATAGAAAAAGAGAAAGAGATGAAAGGATAGAAAATGAATATATATATATATATATATATATATATATATATATATATATATATATATGAGAAAATGATAGAAAATGATTTTTTTAAGTGGTTGTATCACTCAACAACTTCACTTGAGCATAATAACATTTAAAAAAAAGGATATTTAATATTTTTTCATTAAAAAAAAAACATAATCATTTCATTTCTTTAAAATATTTCTAAAATGTAAGAAAATTGTCACCTTCAAAACAACTAATTTTCTATTTTAAATAAAATACTATTTTGTCTTTTAAATGTAATTAAATGTATGCAATCATCACTCTTATATAAAAAATAATTAACAAATTCCTTATATTTGATTATGTTAAAATCAAATAGTCCTTCCATTTAAGATTTTTTCAAAATTTCATTAACAAATATAAAAAATTAAAATAAAATTTAATACCTAAAATACCCATCAACGTCATCACAATCACCACCATCATTAATGAAGCCATGAACAAGCAATCTGCTGCTGTTTCTACAGTACCCACTTATTGAACTCCAAATATAAAAGCATCATTCTTAATTATATGAATTGAATTAATAATACTTCTAATTTTATAACTCAGCTTGAAATTAAACACAAATTGATATGAAAATGAGAAGAAATCTCGCACCTGTTTCTCTCTCCAAAGTCCTCTGTTTGTCCCGTTATAAGGATTCAAGTAAAGTTTTGAGTCTTGACAATGGCAAGAAGAAGAGCTCAAAGAGATTTAATAGGTCCTCTTTTAGCTGTGAATTTGATTGTTTATTTCATTGTTCTTGGGCTTGCCAGTTGGTCTCTTGATAAAGAACATCAACGGGAAACAGAACCACCCATGTAAGTTAATTACTTTCTGTAATGATTTATACTTAACTAGTTAGTCATGGTTAATGGGTTTCTTGGTCCTAATTAAATTTAATTTTTTTTGGGTGGAAACCCATCAACAAACTTTATGTTGTTGTTTGCTTTGTCAGGTGCTTGCTCTGTTCTTCACTTTCTTTCATGGAGAAGAGACAGTTTGGCTTCTGCAAGTTCTTTTGGGTATTTTCAATTCCCACTTTCGTCGTTAAATTGCAAAAATTGGGTACATTTCTGTATTTTTACTTCCTTTTTCCTTTTCAAAAATTAAATTGAAACTCTTTCTGAAATAAAACGTGATTTGAATGAAAATGAATTTCCTCAATTGATCATTCAGGTACAAGCTTGCTTATATACAGCTGCAGAGAGAGAAAGGACGTGAAGATAGAAAGAGAAAATGTAACTAAAGTGTACCCAACTAACTAATCAAAAAAACTGAACAAAACAGAACTGAATAGCTAACTAATGGCTACTGGTATAACTAATAAATACAACTTCAGGACGAAAGAGTGTTGCACTTTTTTTTTCCTCCTCATAGGCGATACATTTAATAGAAACAACACTACTGTTGTCCTGCCAACTGGTCAAGATTTACTTGGCAATTTGTGACCTATGCCTAGAGTTGTACTCCATCTGTTTTAATAGTTGTAGTTTCGAGAAAAAATTTTTGTTCTAAATTAATTATCATTTTAATAATTAAATATAATATTTAATATATTTTTTTAATTTTAATTTTAATTTTATTTTTTATTTTATTTTTATGTAATATTTATTATTTTTAATAATAAAATAAAAATATATTTATCTATATCAATAAAAATTAAAACTGTTTAATAATTTTCTTAATATATATGTAACCTTTTAAAACGATTATTATAATGAAACGAAAAGAGGAGATGATGCTTAATTGAAATGGCTTCATCAAAGTAATAATTGCTCTTAATGTATTACCCTATATTTTCTTGTATAATTGCTCACTTGATTTACTCGTTATTACCAATATTTTTAAAATTGGATTGGATGTTGAACTAATCTTTTGGTCGGTTTATGGTTCGATTGACTGATTTGATTAGTCTAATTTAATTTTACCGCTTCTTTATTTTTTTTAATTTTAGCTTTTTTATACTCAAAACAACGTAATTTTAGATAAATTTTAATCTAAGTGGTTCAACGATATTTTTAATTTTTCAAATTCAGACCGATTTGTCCAGTTCATAACTCATCCAATTTTTTATATTTTAATAACCAAACTAATAATTGGTTTCTGATTTAATTGGTTTGACCAGTTAATCCGGTTTAGTTTTGACAATACTGATTATTACTTATTTATTAATAAATAATATTTCACATTATTTTTTAAAAAAATTAAGAATTTGTTTTTTTTTTATTATTTTATATCGTTATAAGACTACTAATAAAAAAAACTTATTAATCGAATAAATTCATAAATATAATAATAAATTTTATTTAAAAAAATTAGTGAATTTTTATTTAGACATCTAAATAAATAAATAAAAATTACTAATAATGAACCAAAAGAGTATATATATAATTTTTTTTTAATAATAATACAACCATTAGAGAATTAAAGTAATAAAAATTCCCAAGGAAATAAATTAAGAGAGAGGGAGAAAATGGCAATTGCGTCTCTTCTACTTTACAGTTTATTGGTTCATTATGACACCAGTCACCATTTAATTACGAATATAAACTAATACATAAATTTGAGTTGTGAAGGCTTAGTCGTTATATTATTTTTTTATAAATAACGTTTTTTTATTTTATTCCTTGCAAAGCTGTTTTCATAATCAAATCGAGTATTAGAAGCTATAATTATTATTATTTTCCTATTGGAAAGACTTATTTATCTTTCTTAACTTTGGCAGTTTAAGGATTAATTGAGGATTAAGGACTTACTCTAAGGAATAAGATTTCGTTTCATAAACTTTTGCAATTGTAAAAATTAAAAAAAAAAAAATCTAAAAATATATATATAAGGAAAACTCCATAGAAAAATGAATCTATCCACCGTTTTAATGCATAATTATAATTGTTGATAATATAAATACAAATTGATTGAAGAGATCCTTCTTATTTGTCTATGAAAAATGCTTTATTAATAAATAATTTTACTAAAAAATTAGATAAAATTAATTAATGTATATGCCATTGACATATTATCAAGTGATCATTGATGAATTAATGAATTTCTTTACTTTGGAAATTTTCTTTCTAAAAAAAAAATTTATGATCATCCAATAAAAAAAAAAAGTGTTTCTATTTTAATGTTGCAATTAGATAATAATAATAATATTCATTTTTTTTTTAAATTTCTAACTTTTTATATATTATTATAAGATAAATAGGTAGGAGCTCAAAATCCTAATTGGAATAGCATTAAATTTTTATTATATAATTTACTTCCATGATGGATGATTTTTACCAAACTAATTTCATACCCTTCCACCATTTTATAAAGAGAACAAAAGGAGATTAAACTTGTCTAACTCTCCCATGGTGATTCAGCTCTGATTATTCCCCTGGCAAGGAGTTGATGTCTTTGTCTAAAAATCTGATTTGAAAAGATGATGACAAAAACACACGCCAAGATTAAAATCATAAGTTATATTGGGGTTTAAAATATTAGAAAATTAGGAATAATTTTGTTAGGTTCTTTAGCACTGATTTTATTGACGATATTTAAATTTTAACATTTAAATCTAAGTTAATCTAATCGTACTACTATATATCTCGCTAACGCTATGTTTAGGATTGTGTTTAAAAAAAAAAAAAAAAGTGCTTTTTCAGTAAAATTTTTTATATTTTTTAAAATTGCTTTTCCAAAAAAAACAGGTGTATTTTTTGAAAATAAATATGATAAAATAGTTTATAAAAAATAATAAAATCAATCTATTAAATAAAAAAATTTAAAAATATTTTTTAACTCCTATTAACAACCCAAACGCAGCATGCATAAATTTATATGTTATAATTAGAGTGAGTATAATTCGGTTCAAATTAATAATAAATTAAGGATAAACATTACATTAAATTAAAATTTTTAATATAATTCAGTACAGTTCTCTTCTTACGTTAAAAGTTTCTACGGTACAATATTAAAATAGTTGAAATCAGTACTTTCGACTACTGTAGTCCGTAACACGGTGGATGAAAGAGAATTATTAAATTGTAGAAAGGAGAGGCCAAGCTGGAATTCGAGGATATCATTTAATTAACTGTTCATAGAGTTCATTGCAATGTCAGAATTCGTACCTGTAGCTCGACTAAGTGCCAAGCATCTGTACAATACATAATTCATTGTTTTCAGGAATAAACATGTGCCCAAACAGTTTTTGCACACGCCTCATGCAATAAAAAAATAAATAAAAAAAAATCATAATGGTTTTTGATTCTTTACTTGATGGGTAAATGACAAACAAACGAGTGATATCTTGAGAAGCTAGAACTTACCTTTATTTATTTATTTATTTTTTTCAACTAGGACCAAGTTCATTTTTGCTGCTTGAAACTGAACCACTTTGGAACGCCATTTGCAAAAAGAAAAACACCAAAAACATTTTTTTTTTTTTTTGTTCCACTTAGCAATCATTGCAGGTGAGAGAGAGAGAGAGAGAGAGAGAGGCTAAAGCTATTTGTTTTCATGTGCCTGTTTTTACATGACCTTTGTATCTACTTGGAAGTCACACGCACTGTTGTGGTTTAGCCGCTATAGAGTAATTAATTATACTTGATAATAGGTGTTCAATGGCATTTCAGAACATTCGCTTCTTAATAAAAATCACCAACTAAACCTCCTTTGAAAAAATGCATCTCTGCTATCTTTTCAATCCATACAAGGCCATGTAATTTGAAATAACACAAGGCTGAAGCAAATATAAAAAATAAAAAATACAACATCATCTTAAATTTAACTATCAAAAGCTTGTAACAATTTGGAGATAGATAGCACAAACCATAGTTTAGGTATGACAATGTATAGGGTTGAATGTGTGTAAAAGAACATACTAGGAAACCTATATACTAATTCAACTCAAGGAAATTGGCTGGTGTAGCTTATCATTGGTAACAAAAAGGCTGTCTTTCGCTTACTGCTGAGCGCATTGCACACCTGGCATCTGTGGCCCATCATCATCATCTTCATCATATGCCTCATATCGCTGCTTCTGTGTTCGCCTCTTCTCCTCCTCCGCCATATTGACATCATGCAAAATAGTCTCTTCACACTCATCAAGCTCCATGTCAGACAACTGCTTGCTTGACCGTGGGGAAAGTATGGTCTCTATAGCACGGCACTGCTCAGGGGACAAGACCCCTGAGTCAGGGAATTCCACATTGAAATGGATATAAAGCTTGCCTCTCATGAAGGGCCTGCCATAGTGTGGCATTCCCTCATCATTGATTGCTTTATATTGACCTGAATTCAAACAATTTAAAAGCTAAGAAACTAGAAAAAAAAAATCTCAAGAATGAAATTCAATATGGAAAAACTATTGAAACCTCTAGGTTGTACCAGGTTTTATGATCTTGCCAGGATCTGATTTGATCAGAAGTTGCCTGCCATCTAGATGAGTCAGGACAAATTGAAATCCACAGAGAGCCTCTGTTAAAGAAAGGGTGTGCTCCACAATGAGATCATCAAGCTTCCGTTCAAACTTTGGGTGATCTTTCAGTTGCAATACAAAAACAATATCTCCAGTAACAGTATCAGGCTGCAAAGAAAGGTGTAAGATTCTTCAAGTCATTACTTAATGGACGCCTAGAGCCCTTTCAAACTATAAACACTATTATTATATTGTAAGAAGCAGAATTTTGGTGTCAACAGAAAGAATTATATCACCAACCATTCCGTTCAGATGTGTACCAAAATTACAGTGAATATGTTGTCAAGCAAAGAAACTCAAGACTGACACGAAAATTCAAGAACTAATTCCATAACCATAAAACTATTCGATAAATCATTATTTCATATTGTCATTTTAATTTCATGTTTCCCAAGTCGGATATAAGATTTCAGTTGAAACAATTACCGTTAACACAAATGATTTCAGTCAAACCAAAAAGCATAACCAAACCCAATTCAGATACCAAATTAACTTACAGCTTCATCAGCCTGGCCCTCAAAAACTATTTTCTGGCCATTGCGCATTCCCTTCTCAACATGCACCTCCAGCACCTTCTTTTCTTGAGATACCTTGTTTCCCTTACATTGTGGGCATTTGTCCTTCTCACTGATAACCTCACCTGCACCAATAATGAGCATAATCCAGGAATATACAGCCAACATGAGTAACATTAAATACATCTAAATGAAAAAAAAAAATGAAAACAAAACAACTAAGCCTTAATCCCAAACTAGTTGGGGTTATGTTGCATGAAAAATCTATACCAAAAAAAAAAAAATACAACCAAAATGAGT
The DNA here is from genome assembly GCA_947687605.1 of Reutealis trisperma. NCBI lineage: Eukaryota > Viridiplantae > Streptophyta > Magnoliopsida > Malpighiales > Euphorbiaceae > Reutealis > Reutealis trisperma. Next base: position 1,107,237 of record CANTUT010000033.1, on the reverse strand, counting down.
AGAAGTAAAATAAATCAGTTCATTCAACTACCTGAACCTCTGCATTCAGGACAGATATGTTGCATCTGTTGAATCATGCCCGGTCCAATCTGCCGTGTTGTAATTTTCATTCCTGAACCTTTGCATCCATAACATGTCCCAGAAGCTCCGCTCTTTGAACCCTTCCTGAAACATTTAAAAATCAAAGAAAAACAGATCAGAAATTTGGTGCCAGCCATTAAATCACCGACCACTATCCATACTCATCCTACCCATCCATTCAAAAATAATGGGATTAAAAATTAAAGAAAAAAAAAGGGGGTACTAAGTTGTGATAGGAGCATACCCTTTACATTTGGGACACAAAATATTTCGAGAAAGAGAGAGCTTCTTGGTTGTTCCATTATACACGTCCTCTAAGGAGACCTTCAGAGCATGCACTACATCATCACCTTGCTTCTGCCTTCTTCCTCTTGAGCTGCCACCTCCTGCAAGATTTTGATGCTTGTAAACTTCCAATCTAATAGATTAACATAAATAAAAGAATGAGAGGGCAATAGAGAATAAGAAGGGCCAGTAAAGCCAGTTCTTACCACCAAAAGAACCTCTGCCAAAAAGTGATTCAAATATATCAAATGGGTTGTGAACACCACCACCTCCGCCTCCCATTCCCTCTTTAAGTGCATCTTCACCATACTGATCATAGATTTCTCTTTTCTCAGGATCACTCAAAACTTCATAAGCATGAGATAGCTCCTTGAACTGATAGAAAAGACAGACAGATGGTCAGAACGATGGAAGTAATTAGAGAAGAATCACATAATCCCATATTAATCCACATTTTTCAGATTTGAACTCCAGAAAAATATTGCCAGCAATTTGTAAAAAGCTAAAAATAATAAAACAGGGCAAATGAATACACATGATTTTAGGTCAAATAAATAGACCAAATAGAGTTATAACATGCAACTAACATGAAGTAAATGAGAATCTACCTTTTCAGGATCTCCGCCTTTGTCAGGATGATTCTTTATGGCAGCTTTTCTGTAAGCCTTTTTCACTTCACCTTGACTTGCATTCTTTGAGACACCAAGAACCTCATAATACTTGGTGTTATCACTCCTCCCACCAAATCCAAACATGATTAAGTAAAGTCAACACCTCTGGTAAAAATGTAGAGAGTTGGATCGCCAAACAGAGAAGAACAAACAGCAAAGTTCAATACAAAGCTTGGAAACTCTTGTCTAGCATCATAAACAGAGGAGAAGCAGAAAATTCGTAAGAAAGATAGCAGTAGATCAAGACATTTTTAGAGAAGTAAAGCTACAAGTATATAAAAGCATACATGAATACTGATAAAAAACTGAGGGTCCTTCTATTGTGAGGGAAAACCATTGGAAACAAATTCAAAAACAATATTTTTTTTTTTTTTTTTTAAAAAGAAGGTTCTTCATCCAAGACATGAAATCTTGCCATCTTGTTAATAAGATGGTTTCGAGAAAACCTCTCAAGTAGCCAAAGAACTCCAATCAATGAAAGAAATTTCGAGAAGCAAAAACCCAATTGCATTTCAAAACTTAATAAGGCATCAAACAATTTGTCAGGTGCCTACACTAGTTTTACAAGTGAAGTCTAATACCAAATTTAAGATTGCAATTAAAAGACAGCTTGAAAGCAACTAAGTGTAGAAAGTAGGAGAAAGTGCAAAGCAAAAAACATGCCAAGCCCTATCTAGCTATTTTTGGCGCAAAGTGCCTCTTTGTAATTCAGTAACACAGGAAACGCAATTGAGCGTTGAATATACCAATCCAAACAGAACATATAAATTTAAGTAAATAAGCAAAATTTAAGAAAAAAAAAATAGCGAACTTTAAAAAAGTAACCAGCTTCCCAGAAAGCTAATGGTATATAAAATAAAACATTAAGCAAACTATAACCCAGAAATTAATAAGCGACAAAAACCCTAAAACACAAATCTTCAAAAGGCTATGAATTGTAATAGCTATTAAAGGTCCGAAATTGAAACATCGTATATGCCAACAGCAGAATCAATACCGAGTCTAATACTGAAATAATAATAATAAAAATTAAAAAACAGCAACAACTTGAACCCAATCAAAGATCTGTATAAAAGATTAAGGTACATAGAAAAGAATCTTACAAGTTGATTCAGTTTGCATAGAGAGGAAGTTCGTGTACGATCCCTCCAGTCTCTCTTCGTAAAGTGCAAAACTATTTAATCCTCACGTTGAGGTCTTGGTCTTGCTATATATGCGATGGCGATCGAGAAATTGGTATGGTCAGACTTGTTTTTATGCATTCCACTCCACTTATAAGCCGCTCGCTCCCTTACCGACTCGGAAAGGAGAAAAACAAAATAGCCAAAGTCGTTTTGGAAATAGCAATTCCTACGCTGGAAGGAATGTTGGGCTATTGGGACGCGTTTCAAGTAATCATTGAGATTTTGAGTAATCCTAGCCGTCCATTATAAATATCGGAGGGTTCATATGGAGTAGTGAAGTTAAGGGCTAATGTTGTGAAGGTCACATTTGATGGCTCTAGCAAATTACGAGGTGGCCTGCTCTGCCCACTAACCCAATTATTTTTGAATAACTTGAAATATTTTTGTAGATCAGAATTTTTTTTTTCCTGGAGGTATAATGTCTAAAATATTTGATTGATCAAAAATCAAAAGTAATCTAATTTGCAACATCAATATATGCAAACGGATTTGTTCCTACTTCTCTCTCTCTCTCTCTCGCTAAAGCTCTTAGCTTTTAGAATCGTGATTTTTATTGGGGTTCCTTCTAGTGACTCCACTCGTTAGAGGAGGCATTTATTTTCTGTTTCTTTTTAATTCATTCCTCTGTTTATTTATTTATATATTAACAATCAATTTTTATTGGTATCTCGTCTCTTGCTCTCGTCGGACTTTTTGGCATTTTGAAGTTGGATTTGTAATAGTGGTGATGTCGGGAGTGTTTCTGGCTATATCTGATCTATTCATTAACTCAATCCTTTAACGAAGCTTGTTTTGGCAAGATGATAGTCGATGGAGGAAGATTTTACTAGTACAAAAAGTGAAATTTTAATAGTTGATATATATTTTGGAGAAGATCTATAGCTTTCACACAAAAAAGACCATCTTAAGGCCTTGGCTATTTCGATGAAGGGTCTTTTTTTCTATCTAGTTACCACTGCTCTTTGATCTTTGCGGTAGTGGCGAGCTAGAGCAGAAGTTTAATGGTGTAAAGACTCTGGGGCTAGTATAGACATATTAGGATGACAACGGGTTTTGCAAAATTTAAACCCAACCTATTTAAAAAATAAATACTTTGCCCATTATCCTCCCCGCCTCGAATATATTCGTTTGTATATTTTTGGCTAATTTTCACTGACAATCCCTGAAATATTGATTGAGTAACATTATGGCCTCTAAATTTTAATTTGTAACAATAAACTCTTTGAATTTCAATTTCAGTAACACAATAGTCTCTGAACTTCAATTTTAGCAGTAAATTCTATAAACTTTAATTTTAGTAACAGAAAACCCCTTCATGATATTTTCCATTAAACACCTTAATAGAATACTGACATTTCATATAATATGTAAAATCAAAAATAAAAAAAAAAAAAAGAAAAAAGAAAAAAGCTAAGTCATTAAACTTGAAAAATCAATAAATTTGGCTAGCTGCAGGATTTAAGAAAATTTTGAAAAATGATTTAGCCTGTCATAAAAGTTCAGCTCGATGAAAAAGATAGAGGGAAAAAGAGAAAGAGAAAGAGAGAGAAAAAGATGAGTTAAAATCTAACGAAAATTTATTTTAACGTTGAAAATTAATTATCAAGATTTACTGACATGGCATCCTATGAGTGCATTTAATGAATTAATTTTTTTTCTTTTTTCTTTTTGATTTTACACGTGGCATTGCACATCAGCATTCTATTTGGGTGTTTAACAGGAGATGATGTAAATGGATTTTTTGTTATTAAACTTGAAATTTAAGGATCATAATGTTACTAAAATTAAAGTTCAGGGGGTTTACTGTTATAAATTAAAGTTCAAAAATCATGGTGTTACTGAAATTGAAATTTAAGGGGGTTTACTGTTATAAATTGAAATTCAAGAATCATAGTGTTACTCAGTAAATAATTCAGAGACTATCAGTGAAAATTAGCCTATATATATTTTTTTATTTTTTCTCTTCAAATTTTTTTTTGTGTTATTTTCTCATATACATATATTCATTTATATATTTTTTATAAATCAATACAATATAATTTATATTTTACATAAAAAAAAATAAATTATAAATTTTTAAAAAATATAAATTAAATACATATAATATTTTAAAAAATAAAAAAAAAATATATATATATATATAATTGGGTTCGGTTCAAATGGGGTTACACCATTACTCATATCCAATCTGTACTTGATTTTGGTATAAAATAAAAAATCTGTTTCGCCCCATTTACTAAATGGGGTCGGGTCGCAACGAGTATTCAATGAGGTGGATAAAATTGTCGCCCCTAAGACACATTTACCATGCTCATTCTAATTTTTTCTTTCTTTGCTATGTTTTCAACAGCATCGACGACAAATGAGATAAAATGTTTTGGAAGAGATAAGAGCCAAAGACATTTTAGGAATTCAACACTATTGTTAGGCTTTTGGGCAGGGTACTTTCCATACTCTATGTTTTTGGTCCTTTTGGGCTTGAAGTCCAATTCAAAAACCTTTTTATTGCCATCTCTAAGACACATTTACCCTGCTCACTCTAATGTTTTTTTTTTGTTTATTTTTAGCAAAGGAGATGAAAGGTTTTTGAAGGGATAAGAGCCAGGGATATTTCAAAATTTCAACACTGCTAATGGGCTTTTGAGCATGGTACTTCCCATACTTTATGTTTGTGGTTCTTTTGGGCTTGAAATCCAATTTAGAAAACCCTTTTATTATTATGTTGTATTTGAACCACAGGCTATTTATGTTGTATCTTGATGGACTCCCTTTGTATTTCTATTGCTTTTTGAGCTTGATTCTCTTTTTAATGCTTGCATAATATATCAATTTTTTAAAAATAATTATTCGCACATAAATTAATTAATTAATAAAAAGCAAGAATCTTAACATATTAAGATGATAGTGAATCAGTGATTATATAATTAAATAAATTCTATTAAAATCTCCATTTTATATTCATATAATATATCAATTTTGTGCTTGTATTGCTTTTTGGCCTTAATGCCCTTTTTAATGCTAGCATAATATACCAACTTTTCTAAAATAGTTATTCACATATAATTTAATAAATAAATTTAAAAATAAATTAAATTAATAAAGAGCGAGAAACATATTATTTAAAATAATAATGATTATATAATTAAATGGATTTTCTTTTTATTCAGCTTATTTTAAATTAATTTAATTGTTTTTACTTAAAATAACTTATTTGTTAATTAGCTATAGTCTCAAATAGCTATTTTTGATATTTTTATCCTAAATAATTACTTTTAATCAGTGTTTTAATAGAAAAATCGTACGTTTTAAATATATAATTATTGTTATTTTAAGAAATGGTTGAAGTATAAATATAAATTTTCTTATTAATAACTTATGCTATGGTTTAAAAAAAAAAAAAAAAATTATGCTGTGGTGACTCACAAGTTAGTGCGAGACCAAGAACGTAAATAATTACAAGCTTCCTTTCCAAATTAGAATTTTACCCGCGCAAGTAGATTACAAAGAAATAATTATAATTATTTACTAATCTATAAAATTATTTGAAAATATTCATATAAAGAATATTATAACATAATACATAATTATACATAATAGGAGTACATATATTTATATAATATAATTATTATATTTCCTTATTTTTGTTTTTTTATTTTCCCAGTATTATTTTTTTTTATCATTTCACAGTGTTCTTCTTTTTTTGTACTTGCAACATATATATATATATATATATATATATATAATAAACTTAAACTTACTGGAGAATAAAAAAATTAAATTAATAATACTAAAATAAACTTAATTATTGTATTAATTTTTTTACTTTGCAAATAAAAATAAAAATAGGGCAGACATGGAGACTAAGCACTTAACAACACAAAACCACAAACTTGCCTCTGCCTCTTAAAACTATATTAAGCCTAACATTATTAGCAAAAAGCGGTCATACTATCTTTAAAAAAAGAAAAAAGAAAGAAAAAAAAAGGGTTATATATTTTTTTAGGGTAATCCATATGCAAATCGCGTCCTTAAAAGTCTGCTTGCGTATCTCATTTTGTGAATGTGGTATTTGAGATATATGCAATTCTTGATAATTTGTTTCCATATATATATATATATATATATAGCTGTCAAGATTCCAACTTGACTTCCATTTTCTATAGCCAAAACTTTAGATAGCCTATGAGAAAGTGAAAATTGGATTAGTAGAAAGCAATAAATAAATAAATAAAAGAGAAAGTGCATATTAAATACGAAAAATTAATAGAAAAAAGAATATAAATACTTATTAGTAGAGTTACAAATTAGTTAAGCAAAACTGAGTCAAATTTTAGTTTGATCGGTCTGGACTCAGTTGTTTTTTTCTAAATTCAGACTCGAACTCGAGTTTGAATTCGAATTTAAAGACTTGAGATATCACCGACCTAAAGTAGTTGATTCTACATCTTCTAATTTCATTTCTTTTTCTCTTAAATTTTCTTGTGGTCTTAAAAGTTATCTCCTTTTTTAATATCAAAAATTTCATTTTATCGGAGAATTATTGCCTAATCAAGATTTAGCTTTTTGATGTTGTTCTCTTTCTTTTGCAAGTTGGTTCAATTTCCTTTTTTAAATTTTATACTGATCATAATTTATAGATTAATTCTGAAAGTGGAGATTCACTAGTGAGTTTTGGCTTGAAATTTTGGTAAATTAATTTTGTTCTTTTCTTGACATTTTATAAAAACCTTAATCACATGTTCTTTTGTAACACTGTTCCAACAGGATAAATTCCCTAGCTCACAAGGATTTATCTCCGTAGAAATTCTAAGTACAAAATAATATTGCTGACTAGTTTGAGTTACTAGATATCATGGGGTGTTAGAAATTTTATGTTGTTGGGATATATTTTTTTTCAAAGTGTTGGGAGGGTAGAGTAAAATCTAAAAACGAGAATCAAACTCAAGTTATATATGTATTTACCATTATATTATATTTTAGTATGCTCAAAAGTGAAGTTAAAACTTGAAATTATGGGGAAAGGGATAACAAATAGCATTATTCAAAAAATTCAGGTGTACAATTTTACATAACATTGGTCTAGGCTATGAATAACAAATTTTAAAAAATTAACAAACAGCTAAAGAAATAAGAAAATAAAAAAAAATTGAAATTGAGAAAAAATCAAGTTAAATAGATTTAAATGATGACAAATAATAAATATATATTCAACTAAAAAGATTGATAAATTAAATTTAAAAAATAAAAATTATCATCTTATTCTCAAAATCCACAATTAAATTTGTACTTGTATTTTTTTTTTCTCGTCTTTGCTCGTATGACAATCGCTTTCAAAAAATAAAGGAAAGTTTTTTTTTTTTTTTTTTTAATTTCAATAAACTCATTGTATGAGTTAAAAGCTCTTCATCTTTTTAGATATTTTAATTCAATTGAAGTAAAATATCAAAGTGTCCTTTAAACTTTTTTCTTAAAGTAATAATATAAGGGGGAAATATAATTTTTTTTTTTTGAAGGTAGGGAAATATAAATTTTTAAGGAAAGCAGTTTTGACTATTAATTATATTATCAGTACTGTATTCTAAAAAATTTAAAAGAGACAATTGAGTAATTTCATCCTTGAATGAGCCCGTTGAAGGATTTGTATGAATCTCAAAGGTTTTTGATTGGTACTTAATTAAATAAGATTTAATGGGTGGATATTCCATGATGGGCCTTAGTGATGAGCATGCAAAGAAAAGAAAATGGCCACGAGGGTCGGGCCTTGTACCTGGCCACGAGTCTTCAATACTCAAGTTAGTAATAGGCTTTGCCAATGACTGTAAAGAGAGGGTTTTTCTTCTTTGGCAAGGGATATTTCAGTAAGAGAAAGGGGATAGGAGAGTGTAGAGTTCCATCTATTTTAGATATGTATTGATTCCTCCATTTTGTATAACTTTGCACATAACAAAGTTGTCACATTTCCACGAGAGAGAGAGTATTTTTTTTACAATGAATTTCTCTGATTGATGTAGTAGGTATAGAGATAGTAGATTTATGGGTACCTATTTTATCCTTAAGGAGTTGTTAGGTAAAGAACTGTGTCAAGATATAAGAAGAGCTGCCTGAGAGAGGTCTTTTTGTCGGCTGATGTGATAGCTTATACCAGAAGCTCTCAACCATACAAAGGATGGCTTGCCAAAAAAATTACTTATGGCTGAGGTAAGACAAAGACCAAAAGAGGTCTTTGCTTCCATGTTGAAGTAAATGAGCCATCTTGGCTTGTCATTAGTTAAGCTTATATTAGTGGGCTTTGACCTCTCATCCAATCCTCTGAGCTTGAAGTACATGTAGACTTTCGTTCCAATGAATCTATTATACCGATGAACCATTTTTGTCCCTCATTAGTTTTGTTATAATTGATACTTTGATCATAAAAGTTGAGATGTTAGGTTTTATCTGTGATGTTTGATTGAGGCTTTTGCCTCAAATAATCATTAGCCTTCTTAATGATCATTGTTATCATTAATTATAGCATCAATAACAAAAAAGACTGAATCAAAACCTGAGTTTGTGGTTTATTTTATTTATTAAATTAATCATTTAAAAATGCACCATTATTTTACCATGTTATTATTATTAGTGTTAATTGCTCTAGTCCAACAAGAACTAATTAATTATTAATTTTTGTAAATTAAATAATAAACTAATTAATTATCAATTTAATATCTATCAATATTTTATAGTGCTTTTCGCTTATGTAAATGCAGAAAATTTAATTTTGAACTAGTTAAAATACACACGCGTTATACGCCGTTTATAACAAAATGAAATATAAATTTACGAAATATGTTAATTAAAATAATTTTAGGAAGTTAACAATAACCTACTTGGAATTGTTTGTAACATTGGTTAAACATTATGGGCAGGAAATTAATTAAAAGAAGGCGAAAAAAAATCTAAATTTTATTATATAATCGATTAATGCAATCCAACTTTTGCAAAGGATTCATTGCATCCATAGATCTCAAATTATTAATAAATTTCCAATTTTGTTTGAATGGTTTTTTTTTTCCCTTCAAATTCATGTATTCTTTTTGACAACCAAAATAAGAATCTTCTTAATTACCATTACAAGCATCCTTGAATTAGGGATGTTTGAAGATTAAAGAAAGGCAGAGTGATAAAACGACATGATGATAACAAAAATGAGCTGGCAAGATCAGAGTGGACGTATTTGTCTATGTAACAGGCGGTTGCATGAAACAAAAACTAAGTCGTAGACAGCATATTATTTTCAAACTTTGGAAACTCCTGACCGTTGCATGCAAAAATTTCCTTAAAGAGGGAATTTCCCTTGTAGAGAAATTGATGAAGCATCACAATCTTTCACGCTTAGGCTCTCTTTCATTCAAGTTTCCATATATTTAAATATGGATTCTAAATTGCATGCATGCCTATCTCAATATATTATTATACAGAGTCTAATTAATAATTATTTCCATGGCTACATCTGAGGCTGGGGCTAACGTCCATGAGAATGCAAAGTCTCTATTTTGCCGCATGATTGGTATGGGAAGAGACATTGAAGCATCGATGAAAGTCATAGCCTTGTGGTTGTGGTTAGACTCACAAGGGTTTCAAGAAATAATTACAAATCTTTGTTGCCGCCATGATAATTTCTTGGATATTGTATGTGATGAGGGTGAGGCCATTTTGTTATCTTTAAACAACTCGTATGATTCAATTCTTTCAACTAATCTTATGCGTATCACTCCAACCTTAACGCAAAGATTCTTATCTGCTAATATCATTCTGGCCGTCAAAGAAAAGGTCTTGAAGGACATTACAGGAATTTATAGTCAAGTGTGTTGTGTTCTCTTCAAGGATATACTGGAAGAGAGAGGTATTGAAGTTGTTAGTAGAGGAGGAGAAGGCAAAGAGGAGAAAATTAAACACATCACTGCTACTAGTACTACTGCTACAGCACCATTAAATTTAAGTAAATGCAAGTTAAACCCTTATGCTAAGGAATGGAATCCGATTACAGAAAAAGCACCTGAAGAGGATCGATGCTTGTTCTTAACCTTCTCCAATGGATATCCTCTTACTGAAAGTCAAATCACTACATTTTTTACAGAGTACGTATTAGTCAAAATTATTTGATCTAATGCCAATTTGAAGTATTGCTATGATTGATTAATGATTTGCGTGTTGGGTGTGATCAGGAAATATGGGGCATGCGTGGAAAGCGTATACGTGCACTGGCGAGATCCAATAGATAGGAAAAAATTGCCACCACTGTTTGGAAAGGTGATCTTTAAGGCGTCTTATGTACCATTCATGGTCTTAAACGGACAAAATGAAGCCAAATTCTGGGTAGATAGAAAACCTCTCTGGTGCAAGAGGTTTGACCCATGGAAGAACAGTTGCAAGAATGCTTAACCTTTTTTTTTTTTTTTTACCATTTCTTTTCAATATATTAAATGTAATGAAGGTCTATGTCTTGAGGGGTGACTTGTAATATTTGGCAGGCATAGTACTTGGGCCATGAAAAAAAAGTTAAATTTCTGAAAAAAAAAAAAGTCATAACATAGCCCCCTGTAAAAAAATTTACTATTTTGGCGGATAGCACCCTGCAAATAAACTCATCCAAGAATAAGTATGAGGTTGTGAATTAGATTCACCAAAAAAAATTTCCACACAACTTATTTTTTTTAACCTTAGTATGCCGTACAAGAAAAAAAAAGGAAAATGAAATTTCAAACCACGTTCCTCAAAGGCAGAGACCTATTCTACCTTCGATCTAATTCATAATGTCATCTCCACAATTATTTTTATTTTATTGAGAGAGAAAACTCCAACCTGATACAAACTTAAACTAGGTCAATATAATACAGTGGAGTAGAAAAAGTCCAACCTAATGTAAACTAGGTCAACAGAACACAAGAGAATGACTTTGAATTAACAACAAAAAATAAAAATAAAATAAAATAAATGATGATTTTATTGATAAGTACCAAAAAATTTTAACGGATTATGAAATTTAAAATTTTTAAATTTTCACGTCAAAAAATATATATATATTTTTAAAACAAATACTTCTTTTATCATTTTTTTTATTTATTAATCTAATGATTGTCAATGCTAAATGAATGGCGGGACACAATATGTATGTGGCCCACGGTATTGTTTTGTTTTTTGTTTTTTTTTTTCTGTCTTTTACTGTACTATCACATTTCTTAATGAATTATCAATGATTAGTATTAAAAAGAAAACAGAAATTTTTCATAAGACAGCGCCGAGTAATGGAAAGAAGATTCAAACTCGAAACTTCCCCTCTGAAACAGCAAACTTTAAGATAAGAATAATAATATAATAATAATAATAGGTTTACGATGTGTACTCTGAAATTGCAGGGAAATAACGAATGAAAGTCCGATCACGCTACCTCTCTTTCCATTCAAAACTAATCAACAAACTTTTTATCATCTCTGAAAAAAAAAAAAAAAAAAAAACTTTTTATCATATACAGATTTAATAGATAAATTTATATTTATAAAAAAATTAAAAAAGCTAATTCATCAATTTAGATTAAAATTGATCACATTTTTTAAATTTAATTAATTAAATCATTAATTTAATTAGTAATAATTTATTAAATTCACAAAGTTTGAAGTCAATTGCACCTTAAACCTTCAAAGTGAATTATAAATAATATTTTCAATTTGACACAATGGAAAAAAAAATATATAATTATAGAACTATGTAAAAAATTTAGAAAAATTTATATATATATATATTGACAAAAAATAAGAAATTTTACTTCTTGTTCTGTACAAAAATTGAACGGAATAATTGTGTTTCATATGGACTTTTATTTGATATTTGATGCAAAATACCACCAGAATAATTTCATATATAATAGCGTGTCATTGCACCAGGAAAATCAGATAGATGCGGGGCAGGGAGGAAATTTCTATTAGGCTTCCCTGTCTTCGTTCTGAAGTGTCAACTTCCTCAGCCAACCAATGGACTCCTCCGCCACGCACAGCACCAACGGAACATGTCATGGTTCCTATCAGAATATCGTCGTAATGCGTCACGGCGACCGCATCGATAATTTTGACCCTCTATGGGCCTCCACAGCCGCTAGGCCTTGGGACCCGCCTCTTGTACAAGCGGGTTTCCTCAGGGCATTCTCCACCGGTAGGGAACTCCAATCCCGTCTTGGATTTCCGATCCACCGCGTTTTTGTTTCCCCTTTCCTCCGCTGCATTCAAACCGCATCCGAAGTTGTGTCGGCTCTCCGCGCCGTTGACGACAACCCTAACGTCACTACCGGAGATGAGATCGCTATTGATCCCTCTAAACTCAAGGTCAGATTACTTTGAGCTTTATGTCTAATTGTGTACATAATTTTTATAATCTCATTATAATTTGCGATTATTTTTCATGAATTTGGTTCGTGGTATTTATTTAATTATTTTGGTCATCTCAGAGTTTAGTGAAGGATAAATGACAAACCCTTTCTCTAAATTATATAATTTTCAGGTTTCTGTCGAATATGGATTATGCGAGATGATGAACACGAAAGCCATTAGACATGATTTTGCACCCAAAGGTGGGAATTTCGGTTTCATCATTTCTGATCTTGAAGCCTTGCTGCCAGCTGGGACGGTTGATCACTCTGTAGAAGGGGTGTACGAAGAGGTATATTTTAGCAAAATCCTCCTTTGGGTTTTTTTTTTTTTTTTTTTTAAATCATCCTGCTTGACAATGAGTGACGTTTTTTCTATTTCTTCTTCTTCTTCTTCTTCTCTGTTGCGTTTTTCTTTTATTTCCCTTTCCGCCTTGAGCAACTCTAGTTGCCACAGTGGGAAGAAACAGTGGAAAATACAAGAGATAGATACGAACGCGTCTTTAAAGCACTTGCAGATAAATACCCATCAGAGAACTTGCTGCTTGTCACACATGGTATGCTTCATTTCTGGTTGCAATGCAATGTAATTTAAAATGGTCCTTCCAATTTTACCAACTCTGTCATACTACTTTAGATCATGATAAGGTTATGTTTCAATTACACGCCGCCACACATCTATGCTCTCTAGAACATGCAAATGGGAGTCTAGAATTCATATTATCTTGCATTGGTTGTTACAGTTTTTAAGTGATTTTTCTCCTAGAGACTTTCTATTTCCTGATTGCATTTGCACTTGATTACCTTTCCTGAGAAATGTTTTGTTCCCTCATCCTAATCTTCCCTCTATCACCCAACTGTTATAAATTATATCTTTGTGCCAGTGCCTTCCAAGAAACTCACAGATTTATCTTGAAGTTTTCTCTTAAATTATAGTTTTATTTATTTATTTTATTTTTTTGCAAAATCAGGGGAAGGAGTTGGTGTTTCAGTTTCCACCTTTCTGAAAGACGTAATGGTGTATGATGTAGAGTATTGTGCATATTCAGAACTAAGAAGGCCAATTTTCCAGGACGGCCAGTCATTCACAACTGGAGATTTTGAGGTGCTTACTGAGAGTGATGAAACAGGCATCCGTTACTGCTCACAAAAGCCAACACCTAATGGCTCCATGGATGATGCCTTATGACCGTTTTTACACTAACATCAATTTATCTCAGCTTTACATGTTGGGCATTGTTCGTGCAAATTTTTATTTGTGTTTCTATGAAAACTTCTGTAGCAATTCTTGATACACAGCTTATTGATTGTACAAGTCTATTGGATTATGATACAGGCATTACATTTCATAGAACCTGCTAGGAATTTTCTTTGATTTTTCTTATAAGTAAACATTGTTCTCAAGGGCATGAATAAATTTGATTGTTCTTCTTCTTTCGAGTGGATATAGTTGAAAATTTTGAGAAAAGGACTTTTCCAATTTGTGTTGTTTAACAATGAAACAGATATTTAAGCATTGACAAATTGACCTGTAGAGTCAAAATAATTACAGACTCTCTGTTGGAAATTTCTCGATCATATCAATCAACTACTTGCCAAAAAGGAAAAAGAAAAAGTACAAAAAGGTTGAATTCGCTCGTTAAAAAAGAAAAACAGAAAGTATAAACAATAATAATAATAAACCGTGGGTATAAATACCTAGCTTGCCTAAATCCGTTGAATTCAATTTTTTGAGACAGAAAATGAAGGCGAAGAAGGAAATCTCTCTGGAAAATTACCTCGATTTCTTTCACTCCAACAAACAGATAAATGTCACCGTCAATTTTCTCAATCAGGTACCACCTCTCTCTCTGTCCATTCATTTTGAATTTTATTTTTGCATATTTTATTCAGTGTTTTTTTTGGTTTTTGATTTCGCAGATCATCGCCATGCACGGTTTCAAGAAAATCAACAATGTCCCTAAGGTTTTAACTGTTCTCTCTCGCGTGCTTTCCTTTCAGCCATAACCATTCATTGTGTTTCCTGTTTGGTTGCCAAGAAAATGAAGGAAAATAAACATTCCTACGATTGTGTCGTTATTAGTTTACTTTTTTTTTTTTCTAGTTGGCTTCATTTGATAAGCAACAAAAAAAAGAGTTCTCCTAGCATTTGCTAGGCAACCAAACAGATTCTGATGGCTTCTTTTTTTTTTTTTTTTTTTTAATTTCAAATTTCAAACTCTGCAGAAGGTATTAACCGAAGCCATGGAAACACTGGACCTTGTCAATCTCTCACGCTCCACTTTGACAGACAATGACGTTTCCTCCTGCGCGTTCATCAATCTCGAGGACGTAGTTGCAGACCTAAACGTTCTTAATTGGCAAGATTGCTGTGTCACCTCCATCCAAACATTAAACTCCTCCAAGCACAACATCTCTTCTAGTATTCAAGGCACCAACACCGCTGATATCTCTTCCAGTCCCAATCCAAAATCGACAGTTGACTCGAGAACTGGCCGACGCGCCGCCAAATTGAGCAGCAAGAGGAAGAGAGGAGGCGGCGGATGCAGCAGTGCTGGTGATTTTGAATCTTCAGTTTCATTTGGATCTTGTTGAAATCAATTGAGATACGGCTTAGATTGGAGACTAAAATACTGTGAGTTCAAGATCTATTACCCAAACTTTTGAACCATTCATAATTGAAATTGGTTAATGCTGGCTAATGGAAATTGACAGAGATGTAATTTCTTACATACATATGTGAGTGAAGCAAAATCTGGCTTTGAAAATTGCGACACATCTTACTATGTTGACAAGTAACTAGAAAGCACCATACAGAGCATTCCACAGAAAATTAACGCAAGTAACAAATAACTCTATGATCCAATCAGTAGATGACATAATTTCCATAAAAAGGAAATCCATGACCTAAAAAACAGTTAAAAATTTATAGAGAAGAATAGGTGTCGTACACAACATGACAAAAAAGCAAAACTCGAGCAAACAATGAACGCAAAGACATGGAAAAATAGCATTAATAATCAAATTGAAGCACTGAGTTCAACCTACATCTTCTCATATCTAAGCAAGACAGAAGTTGCTGTTTTGTAGCATAAACAAAATCATAGAAGCATCCAAGTGGCAAACTATCAGATTATATATATATAATATATATTAGTTCACTTGGGTTAGTACAAAGAATGGCAGTCACAAAGAACACAAGAATTGCAGCTAAAGAAATTAGTTAAAAGTTCATGTTCCGCTAGCGACATGAAGGTTATGCGATTGACTACTGCTAAGGGCTTGGAAGCTGTTCAATATTGTCAAACATGTCCGCAGGGAAGTCATCGAAGAAGGTATCAGGAGTAACAGGATTCCTTACATCCTTGGCACTGTTCATGCAACTTGTTCCTGGATCAAACAATGATGGTCCAAGGGTAAGTTGTGCTCCAAGTTCAGGAGCATCTACTGCTCCAAACATATTGAAAAGATAAGGGTCCCCAATTCTGGCCAACAGTTCTTGGCTTTCTGGTGAGAGTGTAAAGTCGGATTGGTGTTGTGAGATTTGAGGGAAGGAGGTTTGCATTTGGGGTTCAACTTGAATGAAATTTGCATCACAGTTAGGCAACTCGGGCTTAACAAGATCTGGGTTTAATGGCAATGGCACCGTTATTATTGGTTCAGGGGCTTCAATGTAGGCTGATGAACATGATGGAGCCTTTGTAGATGACTCTTCCTCCATTGAATAACTGAATATTGGAGCCTTAAACAGAGGGGGGCGGGGGGAGGGGGGAAGGAAAAAAAAAAATAAATAAGAACAAATGCTTTCTAGGACTCGCTTAAAAACATAAAACCAGAACAAACTTTGCATATTGCTGGATATGGGCTAAACTTAATTTTCACTCTGTGACATCGCATTAAACTCCCTAACGTCAATTACAAAATTCAAGTAAAAACCCAGAATTACAAATTAGAAAAAGCCTTACTTACCTGCAAAATGGGGACATCACGAAAGACAGAAACATCCTTTCTAGGCTTCCGTGGCTTGGAATTGGAAGAAGAAGAAGATGAGGGTGTCGCTGAAGCCTGTAGAATCCTTGCTAACCTCTTCTGTCTGCTACTCCAAAAATTCTTCACATCATTATCAGTTCTCCCAGGCAAATAGGTTGCTATTTTAGCCCATTTGTTCCCAAATTGTCCCTGCAACTCTATCACTACCCTCTCTTCCTCCACTGAAAACTTACACCCGCTGCACAACATGTAAAACCAAAACTAATACAGCCATTATAACTTTATGCCAAAAAATAATAATAATAATATAAATTGAAGAAAACCCAGTAATCAAAATCTTATACATAAATTGAATTGAGTAGCGAATTAATTAGTTACTTCTTCAAATTGGGTCTAAGTTTATTGACCCAACGGAGACGACAGGACTTGCCAGTCCGTTGCAAGAGGCCTTTGGATCGAATGGAGCTCCAATCTCGAGGACCATATTTCTTGACATGGTTAATTAGAACTTCATCTTCCTCTGCTTTCCATGGCCCTTTCCTTATCTCATCTCTTTTTCCTTCCATTTTTGAAGATAATAAAGACACATTCACTTGTTTTGATTATCTGTTAATTCCTTCTCTGTTTTTTTGTTTTTTTGGCAATTGGCGGTTAAGGCGGTTACTTCCACAACTCTCCACTAATAAGCCCACATTCCCAAAATTTTCTCTGGTTCAAAATTGCAGTGAAATTACATTTTTGTCCTTGTATATCTTGAATCATGGGCCGACTTTTTATTCACATTTCGGCCCAAACTTCTTTTTCTTTTTCTTAAATCCCACTAATAACATTTTCATTTTTTTTTTTAAAGCATGGAGAAGGGGAGAATCATATTTGAGTTTATTATTCAAATCATTTATGCACTTATCACTAAGTTATGCTTTGATATGCCATTTTGCCTCACAAAATTAAGAAATAACATATTCAAGATTTGCGCAATACATTTAAGGTTGAATATTCTCATTTTCTTCTAATATGGTGCTAAAAAAAAATAAGATAAATAAAATAAATGAAATAAAATGAACAAATTAAAGATATATCTTAAAAGGGATTCTCCAAATATGAAAAAAATAAGAGGCTAGGATAGGAAATCACTGCAAAAGCTAAAGAATCTTTCGTTCAATATTAACATTAATAAGAACAAAAAGAAGGCACAATAGCAATTAGCAAGCCATAAAAAAAGGTAAAAGACTAATACCATAAAATGTTTCCAGCATATGCAATGTATTACCTTGGACTTTATTTGCTGCTAACAAAAAATTGGCATTGTTCTTTCACCAGTCCAAGTTTTTTCAAAAATATGTTAAATTATTAACCTAAGTAAATAATCAATAACAGAATGTCATAAAAATAAGCCCTTGGGAGACTATCTACACTTAAAAAGGGATCATAGTATCTGCAACATGTTAAAGTCATTGCTAGCTTCAATACCAGCATCTCCATGGCACCTATCAGACCCTTTACCAGCTACAAAAAGGCGTTCAATGTTCCTCAGCTATGGTACCATTGACAGCATCCCCTTGGCTGGTATCACCTTTTCCATTTGCAGCAGCATTCTGAGGCATACAACTAGTTGAAACAAATTTCTCTCTTAAAGATGGTTCCTCATGAGAACCAGTTTCTTCAATAGTTGTCTCCATAGAAGGCTGTTTGCCACTGTCACTCAACTTTGAACAGGAATTTAGCTGTGATTCTGACTCTGTCATTTGGCCTACTGCACTGGGTTCATGATCACAATCAACATTGTGTATCCCCTCATCCTGCACCCCATTTAATGAGAAAGCAGTATCAACAGGGTAATGGTTCTCAGTCTTGCTTCCATTGTCACTCTCTATGGCACCTGAAGTTGCAATCTTACCACTCATTTGTGGCTCAACAGCCTTGGATAAAGATAAGGAGGCCTTGTCAGTTGTATTAGAAATTACATGGTACTTAGAACCATTGTCGCAAACATCATTCAGATTGGTGGTACATTTCCCCATGAACATCAGTGGTGATGGAGGATTATCCATAGGTGTTGATTCAATAAATGGCACACTATCATTTCCAAGCCCAGCTTGATCAGTCAAAACATCATCTTTAGAAGGGCTCTTGCATAGGTTGGAACATGTGTCATCCATAATACTGTCTCTGTTCTCCATGAAGACATCATTACTTACAACCTCATCAACTGGAAGTAATCTTGGTAGAGGAACACAATTAGATGATTGGTCAACCTCCATCTCAGTACAAGTAGTTTCTTCTCCAATATTCTCACCAAAATCACCTGCAACACCACTAGAGCTCTTGTGCCTTCCCCCACAATCATCTTTGTTATGGAATGACATATCTTCATCCATTAAATGGCTCCCGTTTGCTAATTCTCTGGCATGATTTGCAAAATCTGCCCCACCTGTCTGCTGCTCAAGAATATCCACAGCTTGTTTCTGACTAGGATCCACAGTAACATGGCTGCTATCTAAAACAACTAGAGCATCTAATTGCTTTTGCACAGCGACTGCTAGAGAAACAGCATGATCACGAATCAAAGAATCATGGGGTGGGCAGTTTAGCATGTCAATCAGGGCCTGCTTGTACTGAAATAGGCTAATGGACGGCTTCCTATATCCTTTGTTGCTGGACATACTTATAACTTTAAAGACATGCTCACATAGGTTACCCATTTCTGCCCAACCGCAATCACAAAGAGCAAAATCTGAACCAGGGTTCCAAACGACATGAACCCTATCTCGATCAAGCTGGTCAGTAACTCTTGCACATCTACCTTCCATGACAACATCAAGGTCTGGAATCTTCAATGCTTTGCGCCAAGCTGTTAAACCACTGTCCCACTCGTCTTTCCAGTATCTAGCAAAATCGTCCTTTTCTGAGCACTCATCAAGCCAGAAGTAGGAATGCACTTTTGTTCCCAATTTATCAACCAACCAATCAGCGCGCTGATAAACACTAGACTCCTCATTCAGTAACCTCACTTTCAATTGGTTGTGGTAAAGTTCCATTGCTGCAGAAGTCTCCTGGCTGGCCAGTGGAAGAGTTTTCAGTGCACTTGTCCAAATCCCTGGTAAAAAAATATGAATTTTTTTAAATTTTCTGAAAACAATATCTTCATGCATAAAATATTCACTATCTTTAAGTCATCTGAGCCAATTTCAATCAAATTCATGCAACATTGAATTACAAATCACTAGCTCGATTGGCAAACAAACATAACTCGTTACAAATCCTCTGTGAGTGTGTGTGTTGCCACCCAAAACATAGCTCACTTCTTGCTCTCAGTCAAGTATTTGGAGGAGAAGGAGATAATGCTAGCAATTAATTGAAGTAGACAATTATCTATCTAAAACAAGAAAAGAAAAGGAACCAACCTATTTGAGGATACCAAACTGCTTTGAAGTAATCCATGAAATCAGAGCCATCAACAAAATCTTCCATGAAAACCTCAAATAAATCCACTTTTCCATGTCCTCTGCAAATATCATCTACTGCCTCTCCAAGCCGTCTCCACATCTGAACACGCATCTCTGTTTCTGTGCTTCTCTTTAATAAGTTCTTATGCCAAGCATGACGGACCCGCCAAAATGATATCAATACAGAGCATTGAAACACATCCCTGAGAACAACGAAGTAAAAAAATATCCAAATTTAATATTCACATAGAAATTAAAGAGGAAACTTTATAACAAATTATCCTCCAGAATCTTGTAGCAACAGGATATTTTCCCTACATTAATCGATCTTGACCATGCAAGGCCATATCGAATCAAATTAAAAATTTAAATTAGTCCCCCCAATCTTTGATAGCACATTCACATGAACTATTCATTATTAATTGACACACTCATATGAACTATTCATTATTAATTGAACAGCAAGACTTTAAATGTCAACCAATTTATTGCCCACAAAGATGCAACACAGAAGCCTAAGGTAGACAATCCGAAGCAATAACCATTGTTCAGCAATACTTGTAAGTACCAAGGTTCTCAGTGGTTGGTGTTGCTTGGATGTTGATTGCAAATCACAGTTCCCAAAAATGCCACATAAATTGTAAAATAGGATGAAAAACGGGATCCAACTACTAAAACTATGATCAGGTTCATCTTAACCACATGATCTCATCATCTCTAGCAGTCAACAACCTCCAAACAACTTTTTCCATCAAAAAAATATAGACCATCCAAGATGCATCAACTCATCTATAAAAACAAAACAAAAACAAAACAACATTAAAAAAAAAAAAAAAAAAGGGTTAGCTGCCAACTTGATAGTAAGGATGTCTGTTGAAGGATCATCCACTATGAACCCAGCCAACTTCCATGTAGGATCTTTTGTACGAACCCTGTTGTAAAGCGCCCTCATCCATCTATGTGCATCTACAGTAGCAAATCTTGGTGTTATTATCCAAGCGACTGGAATGGCCTTCTTGTCTGAGTTGAACACAATTAAGCTGTGAACAGGATACTAAATAAAATAGACAAAAACAAATAGTTAGCATCCTAAATATTTAAAAGACATCTAGGCACTGACAATGACATTTAACTGGATTAAGATTATATATATACATATAGAGAACAAACCTTCAATTTGTTTGTTCCAAACCTTGAATCAGAAGCCAGAAGACTGCTATTGCCAAAACGGATCATTTGCTGTAACTGCCACTCTGTTTGAATGCCCAAAGTGAAAGGATCTGAATCAGAAAAGTCCTCGTAAAAGAATACATGACTCTGGTGGCTTTCAACCCACATGCCAATGCTTACTGCATCATCCATGTCCAGTTCATACGTAGAACGACGGATGCTCCTTTCCTGTCGTCGCACATATCTATGAGTTAA
Organism: Reutealis trisperma; assembly: GCA_947687605.1. Lineage (NCBI taxonomy): Eukaryota > Viridiplantae > Streptophyta > Magnoliopsida > Malpighiales > Euphorbiaceae > Reutealis > Reutealis trisperma. The sequence continues at coordinate 1,085,759 of CANTUT010000033.1, read as the reverse complement.
AAGGTCATCACGATTAGAGGGACCACCTTGTTTCTCTACTGATTCATTGTGTTTCTGCATTATCGTTTCCACGGAAACGCCAACATACAGCAATGACAGAACTCGAAGCCGAAGATCCTCAGAGATGTATGGGGCAAACATGGCACGCGTACCTTCAGCCTTCTTATCCTGTGGGCCATGGCATGGTAACCCTTTCTTATCCACATGCTTTTCCTGATTATATATGATAAGTGCCACAGATGGTTCAGCAATTAAACGCTTAACAATAAAGTGGCAGGTGCACCCTCTTTTAGTATTTGGTCGACCAACATTTTTCTTCTTCGGCACATAAGTACTCCTACTTGGTCGTACTATGCCACCTTTCCGATGATCATCAGGACCAAATGAACACCAATACCTTTAAAGTTTCAGAAGGATTATTCAAGGAATAGGTCCTAGGACCACAAAGTAAGAACTACTAAAAGAATGTAGTGGAACTTACAGTATGTACTCAATAACACCATCAACCTTTTGCTTGTAAGACGTTTTGTGACGCTGACGACGTCTTGCTTCAACATGAAATCTTGTTGGGCATTCTTTATTTGCAGATTCACCCCTTACAAAATCATCCACCCTAGCAAAAGGGATAAGAGCAAGTCTATCTATTTTGTCACGCCAACCTTCGATCTTTGACCACACAAGATCAGCAGCAGAAAATTCCAAAGTTGGAGGATTCTGCACGGGGAGGGACAGGATCAAATCCCATCTGGCCATCTGGAATGCAGAAAAAAATAAAGGCATAAATAATAATAGTAAAGCAAATCATAAACAATTCATCAATTAGCGATTAAATTTTTAATCAGAAGAAAATGCTACATCCTAGATATCAGTCACAAAACCAAGTTCAATTAACTTTACTTGTACATAAAAAGATATTATAGTTAGAAATAGCAGTAGAGCATCAAAAGAAATCATAAAACTTTTTGCACATAACTGAAAAAACCGGCTCAATCCTTAAGGTGATGTTATGCACTTTAGAAATTACTTTGTTGAGCTATAAAACATGCTATGCAAAGTCAATCTCATTTGCACATGGGAAAAAAAATACTGAAAGACATAAAAAAATAAAAAAAATCCCAAACTAATAAAAACAGGGAAAATTGCCTTGACAAAATTTCCCATGAACTCCTGTTTGGTATAAATAATTTCTGCAAAATTTCATAAAATTCAATTGAATTCCCATATTTACACATTTGGTATTTAAAAAAAAAAAATTCATTTCAAACCCATAAATTCGATTCTATGGAATTAAACATAACTAAACCAATTTCCATCAAAATTGATGGAATTTCAAATTCATTCCACAAATCTTGTACAACTACAATTTTGGACCAAAATATACAACTTTCATCACATATGCCCTTTTCTCTCACTTCTCCCCTCTTTTTGTCTCTTATTTTTCTCTCTCTCTCTCTTCTTAGGAACATTTTAGACAATAATCACATATTTAATGAATTCTACATTTATAACAAATATATACAATGTGAAATTCAAAAGTATTTGAAGTTTATGGTACCAAACATGAAAATTCATTTCTAAATAAATTTTATAGAAAATTTATTTAGAAATGAGTTTTTCATTTTAGATTAATTTATACTAACGGAGTGTAAGTAACTGTTATTCAAATTCTTCTCGTCTGAAAAACTAACTAAAGACTATTAACACTACTTCTAGTACCAAATGTGAGAGGAAACAGAAGTAGCTGTGTCATATTTTTCCAAGTAATCAAAAGCAACAGAACCAATTGTGTTAATTTTTCAAGTAATCAAAATTGAATCTTAATCAAGCAAACCAGTCAAAACTTCTCAGCTGAGAGTAAAAATAGTGCAAATTTTCCAACTTTAAAGGAGAACAATTTTCTGAGGTCTCAAATAGTTCCTTGCGGTTATTGATGTGATGGCAAGTATACATATGCACAGAGAGAACTTACCGGCAAAGAAGAGAGCTGGTTGCGGCAAGGAGAGACCGGCGGCAGAAACGGGAAAATAAAAGAGAAGGAAAAGAGTTTAATAAAAAATATTAGACTTTAATTCCCTATTTATAAGCTCGGGTCTCTGTTCCGTGCTATCTATTGCTTCTCTCCGTCATAACTCAGAGGACAAAGGAAGGAGCTTTTCTTCTCTCCGTAAAAAGGGCTCCAGCTTTGAGGATACTCAAGTGCATAACAGCCTATCTATTAACGGGCCAAAAGCCCAACATCATGCGAAACAGGTCATATTTCTTGAACGTGCGGTTTTCTGCGGCACGTGTCTATAATAAAACCCCAAAGTGCTTGCGCTTTGCTGTTGGGTTTTTGGGTTTACCCGACCGTCGTCTTCTCTTTTTCGTCTCCGAAATTCTGATTTCTGGGTCTTGAATATCTCACAGTTTTATTATCTGGGAATTTTCTGTTTGATCTGTTACACCCTTCTTAAAGCTAAGTCCCTGAGCTGAATAAGCAGAAGGGTTTCAGTTGTTTGTTGAGTAAAGGCGTTATCTTTTCATAAAAAATTGTTTGAAGATGAACCATATTAGGAGATCAGCAAAGTTGCTTAGGAGCAGATGCGGTGGTTTCTTGGAATACCAAAATGGGTTGCCTTCACTTTTGGAGCGGAAGCGTATGAAGCGTGTATCTGATGTGGGCATGGCTGCCTTTTCATTATCCACATCTTCACAGAGAACAGCAATTGGTGATTTGACTAAAAGGGTGCGGTTCTTTGTTCAATTTTTTTTTTTCTCACGCCCGTTTATGGTTGCTTTGCTCCTGAGGTCGATCCTTGGACTTCAAAAGCCTTTCGTTTCTGGCTTGTATTTTTGTATTTGCTGTTGTAGTTGGCGCTCTTTTAAGAGTCTACTTTGAACTTTCTACAAATTACTTGATCGGTAAATGATGTACACTGCTAAGAGATATTGAGACTTTTAAACCCTGCTGAATCCTTACTTGCCATCAGCCAGCTATATATAATTAACCTTTCTTTTGCAATATGCTGATGGCAATAGCTCGAATAATGTTTAATAAAATTAGTATCCCACAGTTTCGAATTTCTGGTAGGCGCGTACATTGACATGAATAGTCCAAGACTCTTTTCTTTGTCCTTCTACCCTTCCCTCCTCTCTTGCCCAAATCCTCTAAGGGTTTCTTCGAATCAATAAATCCAAATGGTTGTTATTAGAGTACTTTATTGGGCAATAATCTTATATGGTTTAAGTATGTTCTTGAGTATGATGTATTAATATTTGATTTTGAGTCACCCTATGGTGTTGATACAGTTGCCAGCGGTATTTAAGTCAGGTTATGTGAGACAATCAACTTCTGCTGCCAACCATACCTCTAAGGTGTAGTAATCAGTTCGTTTGCACTCCCATTATACCTTAACACATGATTGTGGAGTAATTTATCTTTCTTCATTTTGTTCTGCAGGAGATACTTCAAGCTCATGGTTAGTGAATTCTTCATTATTTGCACCTTATATTTGGATAATGGCTCTCTCTTTTGGTTTGCAGCCTAAAAAAATTGTTTGATTTTCTGCCAGATCTTCTTTGCACTTGGCTCACTGACTCACTCTTTGTGTTGGATGCTTTTTAAATGGTCATTTGTCCCCATAAAGGTTTCTATCAATGAACCAAAAGATTGTTTTTTTGTGAGACACACCAACTTTATTAGATTGGATTGTTAATTTATCCACTTTCTCTCAGCCACGTTCAATATCTTCTTCTCCCTTATTTAGTGAGACTAGAGTTGTGCTTTTCCTGTCTCTATATGTGACATTCAGCAGAAGATAACCGGGTGTAGAAAATATTTTATATAATCTTTTATTTTTATGATTTTTATTGATTATTGTAGTATCTCTATGGGGAGTTTATTGATTTTCTGCATTATTTCTTGCCAACAAAAATTAGTTGTTTCATTGATTTTGGCAAGAGATTGGAGGAAAAACTTCTACAAAAGTCAAAACTTGTACAAAAATTACTATCTTGCTTTCTGGATCACTTGGTCACATTTTTCTTGTCGAAAAATCAGGAACTTTATTCCCCCACCCCCATTCTGCTTTCATTTAAATTTCATCACTTTGAAAAATAGAAAAAGATCACCAAGTTGGAGAGGTAGTTAGAGAGTGGAATTATGCTTATTAGTGTCTATTTTTACACAAATTATTTCTGAGAGTAATTTTTGCAGGAAAAGCTGTTCTTTGTGTAGGACACCATGGTAAAGAATGCATGGTTGGCCTTGGGTCACAATTCCAACTCAAGAAAATCTGTGGAGCAAGCACCAGTAATCCTTGCTTTGCTAGATCATTTGCATCAAAAGCTTCAAAGCAAACAGGGCAAAAAGCATCAGAGGTTTTGAATTTGCATGTTTTTATGTTTATGTTGCACATCTTTAGTAGGATCATGGTTGGACTAGATACTTCGAAAGCCCTAGATCTTCTTTGTTCATGATTTGTTTTTGAAACAAAATCTTCCTTCAAGGAAATTATGAAAGTTCTTTTGTGTGACAATTAAATTAAGTTCTCTAACATAAATACATTTGAATCATTCAAAGATGAAAATTTTTTTACTGCTTTCACTTGACCTGATAGCTACATTTTTTGGCCTCTTGATTTTTTACTTTTACTTTGTCATCTCACGTACTAAATTTATTATTTGTACTCTACTTACATGGACAGACTCGAAAAGAGGTATCTACTGTTGAGGATCCCTTTGATGCTCCTACATATAATATTCCAGAGAAGCCTGTGACATTTGCTGAGGGGGCATCCTACAGTATTATAATTCTTGCAGGACTTGGAGTTGCAGCTGCTGCAGGTTATGCTGTCTTCAAGGAGCTGATATTTGAACCAAAAGAGTAAGAATTTAATCTCTCTAATTAAATCATGTCATGGTTAGAAACTAGGGATGTAATTTGCCCATTCATATTTGATACTGTCATGATCTGAAACATGGTCCATTATAGGTACAAGATCTTCAACAAGGCTCTTAAAAGGATTCAAGATGACACTCAGGTTTGTGAAAGCAGTATATATTATTCTTCAACTCGCCTTTTGTTTTCAAGTGCTAGTTCATTCTTGTGTGAGTTGTTTTGTTCACCCAAAAAGAAGGCAAGACTGTATTGGGTTCTAGAGCTGGTTAGTGAAGGTTCCCATGATACGAAAACAAGAGTGTAAAGCATGAAGCTTTGGCCTCGTAAGAACAAAATAAAAGAGAGGCATGTATTTCCTGCTGATGGGTGCTGTTGAATTATGCAAAAACTAACATATTGGGCTTATTGTTTCAAACATAGTTAGTTTTGCATATTAGGTATGCAATCTCAAAATCATCAAGCGTTCTCAATGTTGTAGGCTAGAATTTGGAAAAATCTGATATATAATGTGCATGGCAAATTTTTAAGGTGGTTCTGGTTTGCTTTTATTTTCTTGTAATCTGGTGCTTGGGTCTATCAACAACCATGTTTTTAATGCAATTCTGTGGTTCACTTGGGGATGCACTTGCTATATTTCAGGTCAGGGTGAGGATTGGATCCCCTATCACAGGTTATGGTCAGGAAAGTCGAAATCGTGCTGCCCGCCAACGAATTCCAAATAAGATCTACACTGATGAAGATGGCGTAGAACATGTCCTGGTAACATTTGAAACAGCACCATGGCTAAATATTTTTCTCTTAGGTCTTCTAGTGTTTGATTAATTGTTTTAAGCCGCCTCCCCCCTCCCTCCCTCCTCCCTCTTCCTTTCTGGCCCTTGGAAAGGAAGGGGAAAAAATCCCTAATAACTAATTGAAATTGGAGAAAACATCGATGTTTAGCAGCCATTTCTCATTCGCTGAAATATAATACGCATCTTGCTGATTGAATGTAGGTTAATTTTTACATTCGTGGGCCACATGGAGCTGGGAAAGTTTCTGCTGAGATGTTTAAAGACAAGGTAGACAAGCAATGGAAGTACACATACTTGATTGTCCAGTTTATGCAACCTTCCGAATCGCAATTGATTCTAGAGTCCTATATGCCAGCACCTGCCCCTGTCCCTGCATAAAATGTGGGTACAAGTATTTCAAGCTTAGAAAGGTTGCTTTCTACTGAGTTACAGCGGAGTATACCCATGATCAAATTTTCATCGACAATCATGCTGTAGACTTTTTCTGTATAAAGAGATCTTAGTCTTTAGTTTTTTTCTAAAATTTCAAAATGTTTTTTTTTACCAGTTTATATCTTTGGAATATTTTTTAATCCGAATTGTTTTGTTCACACCATTCAACTTGCATACGAATCAATCAAAGCAAGCCTGTTGGGACATTGTTGATTTTCTTTTGTTTTGTACGTTGTTGCAGCATTTTGGACCTTTGATCCAATATGAAATAATTCATGCAAGTTCCATATTTCATGACTTCTCTTCATGCTAATGCAGTCAAAACTCAAAATCACTGATGCAGAAAAAGACTTTAACATTGTATAATGATAATTCATCTAAGAGACTATTGCAGTGTACAATACAAAACCATAGCCATTCACAACGAAAACAAACACGTAGAAATCAATAGTTCTTGTCCTTAGAATTCTTGGAATTGTAAGCATCATCTGCTTCTTTTGAAACTTTTTGAGTCCTTCATAGATCATCTGCTTCTCTGGCAGAACAATTGGGAAAGACGGATCAATTGCTAAACGAACCTAAAAAAAGTAGTATGTGAATACGGATCGAACACTTACTTCGCTCGTTGCCTTGCACGAATCTCAAGTCCTGTCCTCACATTTGCTCCCACTTCCACAAGATCCTCCACCTGCAAAAAAGAAATCCATGCATTGAGCAATCGACAGAAGATTATAATCGTATACGAGTATGAGATAAGAAAGGCTAAGGGAGACAGGAAATCGAGAGACCTTGTGGATGCCGGAAGCTTGAAGGGCAGCAACGGAAAATGAGGCAGCGGAGCCGACAAACAGTGAGGCAACTGCGAAGGCCTTTAACGGCATCAGACGAGAGTCGCCGGCATAGCCTTTTCGAAACGACGACATGCCCCAAACGAATTGGGCAGTTCCTGCCAAGGCCGCCCACCTATGGGTCCCGTTGTTGTCTGCGCCACCACCATCGCCGCCGCTTCCATTACCCTCCATTCCCACCTGGCCTGACTTAAGACCCAATTGCCAATTTCCAGTTTTTGTTCGCATTGCCTTTCCCTATCATGTGGGCCTCTCCAACGTTCTCTTTGGACTTATGGGCCGAAGTTAACTCAAAAAAGCCGAATAATACGAGATAATTAAACTGCTAATTTATTTTTTCTTTTCTTTTTTACAATTTTTTTTTTAATTAATTGTATTGGAAAATTTTTTATTAATAACAAAAGGGAACAAGAATTACAAAGCAGAAATCAATAGCAAAAGGAGCAACACAAAGCAATCAAACTGACAAAAACAGAGCAGAGAAATCAAACTTCATAAGCTATGAAGCTATCGTCCCAGGACAGAGCATACAGTTTGAATGAAAGTGAGAACTAGAAGCACAACTGCAGCAACAGTTCCTGTGCCTCTCCACAGATCACCAAAATATACACTTCTCAATGTTGCCATGGTATGGTTGCAACAATTCTCATAGTAGCTATTCAGCTCTAGAGAGAGATCATAGAAGCAGGACTGAACTTCTGCAATTTGATTGCAGAGTTTGTTAACCAGATTTGCCACAGTAGCACTGTCTCCTAACCCATTAATAATTATTTTCTTCTCAACAAGCAAATCCACATCTTCAGCTGTGTTAATAAGCAGATCCCATAGCCTAATGTAATTGCAAATGTAAGTTTCATATGGATAATGACATTGCTCAAGAGCCATGAGATTGCGAACCACAAATTCTGTGGTATCATCAAATTCAAAGCAAGGAAGCTGTAACTTTGCTGTCCAAAGACAACTCATGCCACTTTTGAAATTAATGTCGAGTAATCTTTTTTTTTCAGCCGGCATCAGCTTCAATCCTGCCTGGTGCAGCTTAGTTATGCTACAAAGTCTTCCAATGCTTTTAGGACGCAGTGGATTGTTAGGGTGCCCAAAAGACCAAAAATATCTAACCAAATCAGTGAAATGTAATATCGTATTATTAGGGTTTGGTATGTGTGTGTTCCTTGGCTTGAAATTGGAGAAGTAATTGCAGGTAAGCTCAAGAAAAGAAGGAGGACAGGCTTGTTCATTATCAAAGTATTTTTTAGAAAAGTTATATAGTTTATCAAGAATAAAGAAGGGTAGCTGATTTTCAAGTAATATCAAATCCTGTTGCACATCTGTTCTCAACCAGGGTTTACCTATTATAAAATCTTTCCCATGAACTTCAGCTTTGTTGCTTCTCAAGAAGAGCTCGAGGATGAAAACACTATCCAACAGGATCATATTAACCAACTCAGTGCTGGAAAGTGTAAAGGTCTGTGCATAACAGCCACCAATTTCTTCTTCAACAATTTGGTTAAGAAGACTATTTGGAAATTTCTTCTCTTTAGTGCTTGGATCCACTTTTTCTCTTTTGCAAAATTCTTTGAAATATCTCAGTTTCTGAATTTCCATATCCTGCAGTCGTTCACTGCCATGATGAATAGGACCTATAGAAATTACCTGAGGAGTGTAGGCAGCTGGGTTAATTTGGCGAAGTGTAGGAGGCACCCTGTAGATACAAAACTTTTCTGAAAAGGTAGTCTCTAAGTTCTCCGGAATATTAATTGTCAGTTCTTTGCCTTGATTTTGAGTTTGCTTTAAAGCGCTTGCTGAGTCATTCTTTCCCATTTGTCAAGGTTCCCCTGCTCTGCTGACAAATAAGCAATACTCCATGCCAATGGATTAGGGAATCAAATGTTTATGCATGTTTTAAAGAAGTGTACAAGAAAGAAAGAAAGAAATTTTGCCAAAGTAGAGAGTTTATATTTTGATCTATAATTCAAGATTTGATTCAACTGCATGTATGGTCCACCATTATAACATTGAAATTCTATTTTTGAAATATATATATATATATATATATATATATACACACTTCATTAAAAGCTCTTACGCAAAAACACTTTATATATATATATATATATATATATATATATATATATATATATATATATATATATATATATATATATAGTACAGATTCAGATTCTTAATGAATAAATAAAGATGTAATACACGAGTGAAAGCAGAGCTCAACAATTAACAGGGCTATAAATAACAATTGAGAGTAACAGATTCTAATATGGAACCTATACTTACGATAATTATACATTCGGCAAAAACAAAAAGAAAAAAAAATCATGAGAGCACACGAGTATCTAGGAATAAAATGAAGAACTAGTAGATAATTAATAATAATAATGGAATGGTGAAATGAAACTTAGCAAGGATTCAGATTTAAAAAAAATAATTGTATGAAATCAAGAACAAGAACAAGTAAAACACACCTGACTTTGATGGTAAAGCTTGTTGAACGATAATGCCAAGATGAAGGCCCAAACGAGCCGCCCCCCTGTAAATAGTAAAGAAGAAGTGAATAAAGCAACATCAAGTGTAAGATGCTGAGCCTCAATGAGAAGAGAAGGAAACTCAAAGCAAAGTATAATTCCAAATGATACTGTGCAAGCAAACAACAGTTGTTTAATCATAATGTGAAAATGTTGAAAGGCAAATTAAGAGCATATATATGTTGCTTGCAATAACGAAGAACAGAATCCTCATTTTTAAGATAAGCTTAAACTCTGATCAGCTACATGTAGATATACGCAAAATTAACAAGATGCTATAGCTTCAGCCAACTCGTGAAACTGAAAACGACAACAATTGTTTACTAGATCAACACTTACCTGTTTCCCATTTCCAGAAGGTCCTTCACCTGCGAAAATTCATGCATTGAGAAATTATGATCTTCTAAATATAATATATAAGAAAAAAGAAAGGTTAAAGCCGTATACGAAATCTAGACACTTTATGGCCACCAACGCAGTCCAGGAGCAATTTATCTGTTACCTATATAAAAAAAAAAAAAACACCAAATATAACACTTGGTGTGATAAAAATGTTCTCATTAATTCTACTTAATTACAGTTTTGTCCTTCATTATATTATTAAATTCATTAAATATATTAATTATAAAAAGAAATCAGTTTGTGAGGGATGTAAAATCATATATTCTACTGACTATTATTACAGTATATATTGCTTGCAATAACCAAAAAGCAGCCTATTCATTTTTAAGATAAGCATTATTTTTCTGTCTTAAAACTCTGTGCTACTAAAAATTTTAAGAAAACCAAATATCCTCTCCAAGAAAATGGAATATGGACCATAGTGAAAGCAATTTTTTTGAGTACGAAAACCCATAATTTACTACTCGTTTAACAGAGAGGACTAACAAGCCCAAGACTGGAGAGAAATAGAAATGGAAATAGTAATTCATGTTCTATCTCAAATTGCTTGGCAGGTTTCAATCCAAAAGACTATCTGTCACAAGAGCTATCTAGAGTATATTTAATGTTCTCTGTTTCCTTGTGAGAGCAAATTGTTGTGGTGTCCCTCCCACATGGAGGGACCCACATGTATGAAAAAAAAAAAAAAAAGGAGAGGTAGGCAACGACTTATCAAAAATTGGTGCCTAACTCGTTGAACTATTATCCCTTGCATGCCTATAAAAGGGCATGCAAGGCTCACAAATTAAATACAGAGCACTTGCGAAATTGCAAGAGAAGAAAAAGAGAGAGAGTTTGGTTTATAGTTTTGGGAAATAATTCCTAAAAGGAAGAGTGACAAAATAGTGAGAAAAATACTTTAAGGTGTTTTTGAGAAACACGGTGAGTGTTACTATTTTGGTGAGATCTCATTTAAACTCTCTTGTACCTACTATTTTTAATAGTGGAAGTTTTATTCGGAGTTTGTCCCGTAGACGTAGCCTAAAATTAAGGATGAACCACATTAACTTGCTGGTGTTATTTTTATTATTATTCCGCAATTATCTTATTGATTATACCCGCTGTGCCCAACAAGTGGTATCAGAGCTACTTGGTTGATGATCCCAACCCATTAATATTCTTAGTATACTCTGTGGTTGCAGCATAAACTGATCTTCCACATCATAAAAGATTTTATTGGGACTAGATAAAATTGCGGTCCGGTGCAGTATGATATTTTGAGAAAAGAAATATACTGCACAAAAGAGAAAAATCCAAGGAATTTTCTGGTGAAATCCGTTTCGAAAACGGTTGTAAAATTAGAATTTTGGTGAATAGTAAAACAGTAATAACGCAAATTTTGTTTGCATGGTTACTGTTTCAACTCGACTACTGTTTCAACTCAGTTACTGTAGCAGATAAGTTCATCACTGTAGCAGAGTTACTGTTCAAGTCCATAACTGTAGCAGCCCAGCCTGTCACTGTAGCAGTCCAGCCCAGTTACTATTGCAAGTCCAGCCCAAGTACTGTTGATACGGTACTATTCACAGATACAAGTACTGTTCACATATATGGTACTATTCACGTATACGGTACTGTTCACCTATACGGTTCCTGTAGCAAGTGTTGAAGCCAAAGACAAGTAAAATGATTAACTTAAATGGCAAAAACTACCACATATGGAGAAACAAGATGAAAGATCTCCTGTTTGTGACGAAATTGCATTTGCCGGTATTTACTACAAATAAACCCGAAGACAAATCAGATGAGGAATGGAAGTTTGAGCATGAGCAAATGTGTGGTTTTATCCGACAGTTTGTTGAAGATAATGTGTATAATCACATCTGCAATGAGACTCATGCAAAAACATTGTGGAATAAGCTTAAGGAGCTGTATGCTTCTAAAACTGGCAATAATAAATTATTTTACTTGACAAAATTGATGCAAGTAAAATATCGAGAAGGCACTTCTGTAGCAGATCATCTTAATGAAATGCAAGGGATTGTGGACCAGTTGTCAGGAATGGGCATAAAATTTGACGATGAAGTACTTGCTCTTATGGTGCTAGCCTCTCTACCAGAGTCATGGGAGACTTTGAAGATCTCAATTACTAATTCTGCACCTAACGGTGTGGTAAATATGGAGGCTGTTAAAAGTGGTATTCTGAATGAAGAGATGAGACGGAGATCACAGAATTCAACCTCTTCATCACAGCCAGAAGTGCTGGTTACAGAATCCAGAGGGAGAAACCAATATAAGGGATCAAAATCCAGAGACAAGAGCAGAGGAAAGTCAAATAAATATGCAAATATTGAGTGCCATCATTGCAAAAGGAAGGGGCATATTAAGAGATTCTGCCGACAGTTCAAAAAGGAGAAGAACAAAGGCAAGGAGAAAAAGCATAATGACAGCAGCGATGATGAACAAACAATTACTATCTATGAATTCAACATCCTTCAAGATGAAGAACTTGTCAATCTTGTAACCCAGGAAGCCAGTTGGGTGATTGACAGTGGTGCTACTGTCCATGCTACATCTCATAGAGAATTCTTCTCATCATACACACCTGGAAACTTTGGTGTTGTTAGGATGGGAAATAAAGGCCTGTCAAAAGTTATTGGTAGAGGAGATGTCTACTTAGAGATGGAGAATGGCACAAGACTAGTCCTCAGAAATGTGAGGCATATTCCAGATATGCGGCTGAATCTGATTTCAGTAGGTAGACTAGATGATGAAGGTTTCTGCAACACCTTCATGAATGGTCGATGGAAACTCACAAAAGGTTCCTTGGTAGTGGCCAGAGGTAAAAAGTACTCATCACTCTATGTGATGAATGCAAAGCTCTCCAACGACAGTGTGAATGCTCTGGAGAAAGATAATACAGTTGAGTTATGGCATAAGATATTGGGTCATATGAGTGAGAAGGGGATGACCTATCTGGTCAAGAATAATGTGCTATCTGGAATAAAGCAGGTGCATTTAGATAAATGCACAGATTGTTTGGTGGGAAAGCAAAATAGAGTTGCTTTCAAGAGTTCTCCTCCTTCTAGAATGAAGAATGTGTTGGATCTGATACATTCAGATTTGTGTGGACCGATGCCAAAGTCACTTGGTGGTGCTCAATACTTTGTGACTTTTATTGATGATCATTCTCGGAAGACATGGGTATATACCTTGAAGATAAAAGATCAGGTATTAGATGTCTTCAAGCAGTTTCATGCATCAGTTGAGAGATAGACTGGGAAGAAATTGAAGTGCATTCGGACCGACAATGGTGGAGAATACACTGGACCATTTCATGCTTACTGTAAAGAGCATGGTATTCAGCATCAGACGACACCTCCGAAGACACCACAGTTGAATGGCTTAGCTGAGAGGATGAACAGAACTTTGATGGAGAGAGTCAGATGTCTACTCTCACATGCAAAGTTACCTAAGATGTTTTGGGGTAAAGCTCTTCAAACAGCTGCATATTTGTTAAATCGCTCAACCTGTGTCCCTCTCAATAATGATATCCTAGAGAGAGTTTGGTCAGGAAAGAATGTTTCCTATAATCATCTGCGGGTGTTTGGCTGTAAAGCATTTGTTCATATTCCCAAAGATGAGAGATCCAAGCTTGATGCTAAGATAAGACAGTGTATCTTTATTGGATATGGTCAAGATCAATTTGGCTATAGATTTTATGATCCGGTTGAGAAGAGACTTATCAGGAGCCGTGATGCTGTATTTGTTGAGGATGAGACCATTGAAAATATTGACAAAATGAAAAAAGATGTTCCTTCCAATGGTGACTCATCAGATTTGGAATTAATTCCACCAACGCCGGTGCCAAAAGAGGCTGGAGATGAAGACCAGAATAATCCACTTGATGAAGATTATGCTCCCATAGAAGTTGGTGCTGAGAATGCTGAAGATGAATCAGATGATGAAAATGATGATGATGTTCATCATCAACCACCAACACCTATGGCTTCCCCAGTTCCATTGAGAAGAAGTGATAGAAGAAGACAACCATCTATCAGATATTCAGCAAATGAGTACGTGTTGCTGACTGACGGGGGAGAACCAGAAAGTTTTGGAGAAGCTATGGATAATGAACGCAAAAAGAAGTGGATTGAGGCCATGCAAGATGAGATGAAGTCCTTGTATGAGAATAAAACATTTGAGCTGGTGAAGTTGCCTAAAGGCAAAAGAGCTTTGAAGAATAAATGGGTGTTCAGGTTCAAGCATGAAGAACACAGTTCCATACCCCGATTCAAAGCCAGACTGGTTGTTAAAGGGTTCAACCAAAGAAAAGGCATTGATTTTGATGAGATATTTTCACCTGTTGTGAAAATGACATCCATTCGTACTATGCTGGGGTTAGCAGCAAGTCTTAATTTGGAGATTGAGCAAATGGATGTGAAAACTGCCTTTCTACATGGGGATTTAGAAGAGGACATATACATGGAGCAACCAGAGGGTTTCGAAGTTAAGGGAAAAGAGGATTATGTTTGCAAGTTGAAAAAGAGTCTGTATGGCTTGAAACAAGCACCGAGACAATGGTATAAGAAGTTTGAGTCAGTTATGGGGGAGCAAGGCTACAAGAAGACTACTTCAGACCATTGTGTTTTTGTGCAAAAATTCTCAGATGAAGATTTCATCATTCTTTTGCTTTATGTCGATGACATGTTGATTGTTGGCCAGAATATTTCTAGAATCAACAACTTGAAACAACAGTTGAGTAAGTCTTTTGCCATGAAAGACTTGGGACCAGCAAAGCAAATTCTTGGCATGCAGATTATCAGAGACAGAGGAGCCAAGAAGATATGGATGTCACAAGAGAAGTACATTGAGAAAGTACTTCAGAGGTTCAATATGGACAAAGCTAAGGCGGTTAGTTGTCCTCTTGCTAATCACTTTAGATTAAGTTCTAAACAGAGCCCTTCAACAGACAAAGAGAAGGAAGAAATGAATAAGATTCCTTATGCTTCAGCAGTTGGAAGTTTAATGTATGCCATGGTGTGTACACGGCCAGATATTGCTCACTCTATTGGAGTAGTGAGTCGGTTCCTTTCAAATCCTAGTAAGGAACATTGGGCTGCAGTAAAATGGATTTTTAGATATCTTCGTGGCACTTCCAAAGTATGCTTATGCTTTGGAAAAGAAAAGCCTATCTTAGTAGGCTACACAGATGCAGACATGGCTGGAGACGTAGATTCAAGAAAGTCTACTTCAGGATACCTGATTATATTTGCAGGGGGAGCTGTGTCATGGCAATCAAGGTTACAGAAATGTGTTGCACTTTCTACTACTGAGGCCGAGTTTATTGCAGCAACGGAAGCATGTAAAGAGTTGCTATGGTTAAAAAGGTTCTTAAATGAACTTGGTATGCAGCAAGATAAATATCAGTTATTTTGTGATAGCCAGAGCGCTATTCACCTTGGGAAGAATTCCTCATTTCATTCAAGATCAAAGCGTATTGATGTGAGATATCACTGGATCAGAGATGTACTGGAGAAAAAGCTATTACATTTTGAGAAGATCCATACAGAAGAAAATGGATCAGATATGTTGACAAAGATTCCACCAGGGGAGTCATTTGAATACTGTCGATTGGCTGCAGGAATGATGGAACCCTCCATGTGATCGGGAGGGGGAGATTTGTTGTGGTGTCCCTCCCACATGGAGGGACCCACATGTATGAAAAAAAAAAAAAAAGGGGAGTTAGGCACCGACTTATCAAAAATCGGTGCCTAACTCGTTGAACTATTATCCCTTGCATGCCTATAAAAGGGCATGCAAGGCTCACAAATTAAATACAGAGCACTTGCGAAATTGCAAGAGAAGAAAAAGAGAGAGAGAGTTTGGTTTATAGTTTTGGGAAATAATTCCTAAAAGGGGGAGTGACAAAATAGTGAGAAAAATACTTTGGGGTATTTTTGGGAAACACGGTGAGTGTTACTATTTTGGTGAGATCTCATTTAAACTCTCTTGTACCTACTATTTTTAATAGTGGAAGTTTTATTCGGAGTTTGTCCCGTGGACGTAGCCCAAAATTAAGGGTGAACCACGTTAACTTGCTGGTGTTATTTTTATTATTATTCCGCAATTATCTTATTGATTATACCCGCTGTGCCCAACACAAATAACAATATAAAATTGGAGAAAATAGGCAAGAACTGATGGCTCAAAAAGTAACAATCTTACTCTTTATTCATAAGAATTGACATACACAAACAATAAAGCAACAAGTAAATGTAAATCTCACACACTAAACATTTCACTGCAGCGAGAGGATAGAACATATGGTTTGTGCCATATGTTCTATCCTTTATTCATAAGAATGGACATACACAAACCATAAAGCAACAAGTAAATGTAAATCTCACACACTAAACATTTCATAGCAGTGACAGGATAGAACATATGGTTTGTGCCAAAGTGAGAAGCAGGAGTACAACTGCAGCAATTGTTCCAGTGCCCCTCCAAACATTGGTGAAATACACGCCCTTGAGGTTTGCCATGGCACGGTTAAAAGGATTCTCATAATATTTAGTCAACTCTGAAGCAAGATGATGGTAACAAGAACGAACTTCTGTAATTTGTAGGCAAAGTTTGTTAATCATATCTGCAATGGCCTTGCTATCGCCCAGCTCATTTACAATTATTTGCTTTTCCACTAGCAAATCAACATCTTTGCTGGTGTCAATAAGTAAATCCATGAGCTTAATGTAATTGCAGACATAAGTTTCGTACGGGTAATGACACTGCTCAAAAGCCATGACGTTTCGAACCACAGATTCAGTGCTATCATTTATTTCAAAATACGGGATCTGTAATTCACCTCTCCTCAGAAAGTCCATACAAATACAACGGGGGAAAAATGGAATTTTTGACTTTTCTTGGCTAAATTTTATGTCAGTTAAGCATTTTCCATCAATTCTCTTCAACTTCACTCCAGCATCGTGGAGCTTAGTTAAGCAATCGAGACTTTTAACCCTTTCATCTGTGATTAGGGATTCAGCGTCGCCAATGCTTTTAAACTTTTCACCTGTGACTAGGAGTTTTGTGTCGCCGGAGGAGCGCAAGGTGTAGTTGAAGCACCGAAAACGACTTTTAACACTTCCACCTGTGACTTGGGGCTCATCCTGGTCGGAGGGCAGGAGGTAATTGAAGCACCAAAAAAATCTAACCAGATCTGTGAAATGTGAAATATTTATCGGGTCTGGTATAGAAGATCCTTGGGGCTTGTAACAGTTGAAGTAGTCGCGGGTGAGATTCAAAAACTCCATTTTCTCATCGCCTTGCCCGAGATCGTGATGAGGAATATTTTCTTTAGGAAAATATTGTGTGCAATCATCGTATATTTCCTTCAGAAAAAAGTAAGGTAGCTGATTTTCAAGTAGTAGCAAGTCTTGCCGTATGCTATTTCTCAGCCAAGGTTTAGCCATTATAAAATCATTTTTATTATTATTATTAACTGAAGAATTGTGATTCTTCTTCAGATAATAATGATTCTTCAGAAACAGCTCAAGAATAAAGATTGCATCTACCAGAATCATGTTTTTAAATTCAGAGTCGGAAATTTTAGAGGTATCAACATGATAACACCGGCGGAAGTTGATCGCTTTGTTCCAATGGGAACTTAAAAATTCCTCAACCTTCTTTTCCTTAACCTCCTTTTCTGTCCGTCTATTGCAAAATTCTTTTAAATATCTCCGTTTTTGCAATTCCATAGCCTCCAAGTCTGGTTTACGATAGTGAATAGGGCCAATAGAAATCACCTGAGGAGTGTAGGAGGTTTCGTTTATTTCGCGAATCGCTGGAGGAACTGGGTATATGCATAGCTCCGATGCTAAGCCCATCTCCAAGTCTTCTCGAATGTCAATTACGAACTCTTGCATTTCACCTGAAACATTTACGGACTCATTCCTTCCCATCTTTACAACCTCAGCCATGGATCGCGGACAACTGATCAAAGAGTCACTAGCAATTACCTGACAATAACATTAATTTTCTTTATTGTTATTATTTTTTTATATAAATCTATGGAGACATGCATTAGAAACGCACCCAAACATCTCATTAATGTTGGAACGCGAGAACTCATTACTCTGACTAGGACTACAATTTAGCTCAGTGGTAACAAGAACATTACAGCCCATGAACAGAACATTATCTCATTCATAGAAGCATTAACAAACGTAGTGAAAACAGAGAGAGATCGAAAAAAATAAAAATAGCAAAGTTCAAACAGATCAACTAACCTGAGAATTTTGGCCTCTCAGTCGCACTCGCACGTAGTTGGATAAGGATATTTCAAGTATAAACTCATATTTTATTATCAATCATGTGTTTTCTCTGACTACTACCACTTCAATATATTTAAGTATAAAGCTGAAATGAAATTACATCCATTTCAAATCAACGTTAAATTGGTTATAGAATAACTCTGAGAATGAATATAGGCCGCATGTGGTAGTGGCCAGTCCTTTTTATACTCGCCCGAGAAGTGAATTACAGTGTATTCATTATCAAATTAAAGAAAGCAAAGATAGATATATATTTGTTAACTAAGCTTCAAATGCATCGATCCTGATGTAAAAACTTTATGGAAAATAATTAATTGATTCTAATAATTAATTAAATTAGAATTTTAAACATATAATTCTCACAATTGTAATTAAAACACATATTTGAAAATTTTGATGCAATTGACATTATACAAACTTTAAGAATAAATCGATTTCTCCCTCTTAATCCTTTTGTTTATGGCGGCTTGATTGATGGATTAACTTTTTTGTTGTATGTGTAAACCCTAATGGGTAGAAAGAAAATCAATTTATAATTGTTACAACTTAATCTGGTACATCTATCATATAACTAAATGAACAGTTAAGATCAATTAGCTATTTAATTATTATTTGAGTTTTATAAGATAGCCTAACATTAGGCCACATTCTAACATTTTCCTACTTGGCTTAATCATAAGAAAATCATAAAATTAAATAGCGTAACTTTAAATATACTAAAATTAATCCTGTAAATTTTACATAAATGATTTAATATGATAAAATAACAAATATGAGTTATGGCGGTTATACATTATTTATGCAACATAGTTCCTTCCATATACTACAATATTTACTACCCACAATACTAAGTCCATAAATAATGATATAAATAAATTTCATCATGGTCTATCATAATGTCTTAAAGACTTTCTAGTTAAAACATTAAAACATAAATGTGTACACCATTATATAATAAGAAATCATTAATGCAGTATCAAAAACACATAATTAGGCTCAGAGTACTAATGGTATCATTTATATCATTCAAGGTTACAACCAAAACTCATTCTATATACATATTCCTTAAATGTCTTTGTTGTAAACCCTTAGTTAACAAATTTGCAATCATTAGATCAGTAGTAATATGTTCAATAGACACTCTTTATTTCTGAACTTTCTCCTTAAGGGCAAAATACTTTAATTCTATATGTTTGGCACCTTTTGAATATTTGTCGTTTTTGAATAAAAATACTACAGCGGAATTATCACAGTAAATTTTTAGCGGTTTGGTAATTGTATCAACAATCTCAATGTTAGAATGTGGCCTAATATTGGGCTACCCATAAAGCTCAAATAATAATTAAATAGCTAATTAATATTGACCGTTCATTTGGTTATGTGATAGACGTACCAGATTAAGTTGTAACAATTATAAATTGATCATCTCTCTACCCATTAGGGTTTATACATATACACACATATTAACATAAAAGTTATTCCATCAATTAAGCAGTCATAAACAAAAGGGTTAAGAGAGAGAAATTAGTTTATTCTTAAGGTTTGAATCATGTCAATCGTATTAAATTTTTCAGGTATGTGTTTTTAATTTCAATTGTGAGAATTATATGTTCAAGATCCTTAACAATTAATTATTATGATAAATTAATTGTTTTCCATAAAATTTTACATGTGGTATCAGAGCCTTGATTTTTGAACACATAACTTCTTTGTTCATGATAATGAAATTCTTATTTTCTTTGCCTTTGAGTTGTTTTGGCTGAATTATTGTTAATTCATATTGAATTCAAATTGCAAATTCTTCATGCCACGGAAAATATTTGTGGACATCAAAATCGCAATTTGTTTGGCCATATAAATATATATATATAAAAAAAGGAAAAAATCGAAAGTCAATATGTTGATTTGATCATCAAAATCGGTGAGTTTCAATTTTCAATAACATTAAAATAATGATGCGAAGTTTGAAATTCAATGTTTCGGTGGCCCGTCAAATTGTTTCAATGACATCCTAGTTGAAACAATTTTATGTCCTAATTAAAATTGTTTCAGTAATGTTTTATACATATATAAATATATGGCTGTATTTCTTTATTTTTTGAAACACAGTCATGTTTTGTGTTTAGACCCTTCCTATATTTATATATATATAATGGCATGTTATCATATGTATATATAAAGAATAATGAAATTTCATTTGATTGCATTATATACGAAGTTTCCGCATTATTATTTCATATAAATGCATATCATTAAAATAAAGTTTTAGTTTATGCTTAAATTTTATGAATATTATTTGTTAATCACCAAAGTGGCCAAACTATGATGATAACATGCATAAATAAGTTAATTACCCATAATGTTTAATGAAATATCTATGGGTAAATAAAGTTAATAATAAATTAATGTTTAATATTTCATAGCCTTCTAATTCACCAAAAGGTGAGTTTAATTATTGTATGAAAGATTAAACATAATGAGGGTAAATTAATATTTTGGTCAATATATTTGTACATCCAAAGATGACAAATATGCATTTGATTTGAAATATTTATTTACTTGTAATTGATTATCATTGGCATTTTAAATTATGATAATATATTATAGTATTCACCCAAAGGGGAACTATAATGTATTTAATGTTTATTTATTTTGAATCCATAATGAATTTGTTATAATGTGAGCATTTTATGTATAATTTTGCAGCTATTTCTCTTCATTTTCATTCACAAGCTTCATCTGTTACCATTTTCAATGGTTTAAATTTCTCTGAATGGAGTGAACAAGTCAATTTTCACTTAGATGTTTTGGATCTTGACTTGGCACTATTAGAGGATCAACCTCCTGCTCTTACGGATGAAAGTAGTGAGGAAGAGAAATTATACCATAAGACATGGGAACGGTCTAATAGATTAAGCCCTATGTTCATGCGAATGACTATTGCCAACAACATTAAGACAACTATTCCACAAACTGAAAGTGCAAGACAATACTTGAAATTTATGGAAGAACGATTTCGTTCTGCAAACAAGTCACTTGCTGGTACCCTTATGGCAGAACTCACGACCATGAAGTATACTGGGTCGCAAAGTATGCATGACCACGTTATTGAAATGACTAATAGTGCAGCAAGGTTAAAGACATTGGGAATGACAGTAGATGACTCATTTATAATACAGATTTTGAATTCCCTACCTCCTAAGTATGGACCTTTTCAAATTAACTATAACACTATGAAGGAAAAGTGGGATGTTAATGAATTGTCCAGTAAGCTTACTCAAGAAGAAGCAAGATTGAAGAAACAAGGTAGTCACACTGTCAACCTAATGTATCAAGAAGCTGGTAAAGAACTGAAAGTGAAAGCCAACAAGTTTAAGAAAAGGAAGTCGCCTGCTAATGCTTCACAGGCGAGTCAAAAGGAACAAAAGGTAGACAAATGCAAGTTCTGTAAGAAAGTCGGACACTAGCAAAAAGATTGCCAAAAACGTAAAGCTTGGTTTGAAAAGAAAGGTAAATATTACGTTTCTATATGTTTCAAATCAAACTTATCTGAAGTTCCTTTGAATTCTTAGTGGCTTGATACTGGTGCTACAACTCATGTTTCCAACACTATGCAGGGATTTCTTACAATCCGAACCATAAACCCAAATAATAATTTTCTCTTTATGGGAAACCGTATGAAGGCTCTAATTGAAGGCATAGGGACTTATCGATTAATTTTAAGTTCTGGTTATCAACTAGATCTTTTAAAAACTCTTTATGTACCTTCAATTTCTAGGAACCTGGTTTCTGTTCCAAAACTTGATGTTATTGGTTTTAAAGGAGATTTTGGACATGGTTGTTTCAATTTATTTAAGAACACTTTATGTATTGGTTCTGTTGTTCTTACTGATAGTTTATATAAATTGAAACTTAATGATAAATTTGCTGAATCCTTGCTTGTTGTTCATAGTAATGTTGGAATTAAGCGTAGTGTTGTGAATGAAAATTCTGCTTACTTATGGTATAAACTTTTGGGTCATGTATCCAAAGAAAGATTAGAAAGATTAGTAAAGAATGAGATTCTTCCGGATCTAGATTTTGCTGATCTAAGTGTATGTGTAGATTGCATAAAGGGAAAGCAAACCAGACATAATAAGAAAGGAGCCACAAGAAGCACTCAGCTTCTTCAAATCATACACACTGATATTTATGAACTTTTTGATGCTCCATCTTTTGGTGGAGAAAAGTATTTCATTACATTTATTAATGATTTTTCACGTTATGATTATGTTTATTTGCTTAAAGAAAAATCTCAAGCATTAGATGCCCTTAAGGTATATATAACTGAGGTTGAAATAACTTATTCATAGACTAATTAATTCATAGAAATACACCTCACAAATCATTTTGTTCCCTGACTTCTAATACACACAATATAATAACAACCAAGTTTCCAAGACATTTTATTAATATTTTACCAAATTAACACATATGTCCTCACCTTATTGCAGATTATAGCAATGGCAGCACCTAACCTATTAGTTCTACTAATTAGCCAAATCTCCACCTGAACACATATATGTTACAATGATTACCTTTAAATTTTGATGTAAATATGAATCAAATACATTTAATTATCATAGGTTTCATGAAATCTCAAGTGTTATGCAACACAACACCATAATCCAAATATTTTTCCTCTACTTTTGATCATGGACAGCATTAAATTTATTTGCTGTAAACCTATCATAAGTATTCCAAATAAATTCAAATTTTAAATACAACCAACCAACCCATATTTAAATCTATCCACCAGAAAATCATTTACTTTGGACTTAATTAGAGACTCAAGAAAAGCACCCTAAATACTGCTGTAAAAAAAAATCGACTGAATATTGATAGCAGAAAAATGAAAATTTTACGAACTTATAGAAACGTTCTCCAAAATTTATGAAATTTTAACAAGATTTCTTCAACATACCTAATTAAATTTCATTAAAATTTCACACCAATCGGACATCATTTGGACTTCCAAATAATTATTTTTCTAAACTGACCTATGTAAATTTTCTTACCAAACAGTTATCACATTATTCTTAATTTTGTTCGATCCGACCGTTATCATCTTCAACTTAAATATAATAAAACTAACATTTAAGAGAAAACAATATCAAAATTCCACCATTAGATTTTATACCAATAATTTATTATAAATTTTTGAAATTACTGGTCATCTAATATATGCATAGCTAAACTATTTTCAATTCATAAACCAACTTTAACATATTCTTCTACAATCTCCAATTAAATTAAAAACCAAGTATACATATTAATTCTAATAAAATAGATAGAAACAATGGCTTATCTCAAATAATCAAAATTTTAGAAGAAAACTTGAAAAACACTATTTAAAAATTTCAAAAATTCTATTTACTTTTTTTTTTTCCAATCACCCATAATGCACTCTTATTTCTCAAGCACTCAATCACTATCGTTCTTTTTTTTTTTTCTTATTCTTGTTGCCCTCCTTGGTAGCTTAAAATCTTATCTCTCTAAAATTATTGATATTATATAAAGTTTCACTAACCATAAATTTATACTAAACCTACACAACACCACATACATGTGTACACACAATAACATACATTAATACACATTTGATTATTTATTAAATATATAAATAAATAAACTTAATATACGAATATATATATATATATATATATATATATATATATATATATATATATATATATATATATATATATATATATATATATAGACATTTATATTAAAGAACATATATATTTATAATTAAAATAAACTTTAATATACATATATAACTATTTCTTCTTACACTTATTCTTTATTTAATTAATTATAATATAAAACGTTTCTAATACAAAAATCAAGTATTTCACAATATAACATTATTCATTATGATGAATAATTCTCGCCATACAAAAGAGTTAAACATATGATCTCTTCATTATAGAGATTCATATTCATCTATTCAAATCAAATATAATTGGCGACTAGATTTAATATGAATATAATATTCCCTCTATTATAAAATATTTATTATTATAAAAAAATTTGTTCAATTTATTTATCGTGATAGAATTTCAAAAAGATATTTATTATTCTTTTAATTTTATATTTTCATTTATTTTTTCACTAAATATTTATATTAATTAATTTAATTTTTTTAAATCAAAATTCATAAAAAAATATTTTAATTTTTCATTTTTGAATTATATATTATAATTTAAGTTTGTTAATTGATGTTTCGAAATTTTAAAATCATAAATATTTTGAAAATAATAGAAAAGGAATTTCATTTCATTAAATAACTGAGAGATATAAGTCCTTAAAAAATCAATTGTTTCGCACTTGCCAATAAATAAAAAAAAAACATTTGTTTGACTATAATTATTTCTTGTTATTTTTTATGAAATAATAAATAAATAAACAAAGACTCTTTAGTTGACTTCACGTGGAAATGAAAGAAAAATTAAGAAAAAGAAAAAAAAAAAGAAAGAGAGAGATAACAAAAAAATTTTAAGAGTCATTTTCTCTGTTTTTAAATTTAATGAGAGAGATTGTGACTCCTAAAATATTTTAGATAAAGGGGATAGAATAGAAAATCTTTTAGAGACCTATTTATTAGATATACGACCTATAAAAGAGGAGGAGTATAATCTAAGATTTTATCATGAATGCTCTAATACATTACTCATTACATACAAACCCATTGACCAATATGCATTTTCCATATAGCACAACTACATCTTCTAATGTAATTTTTAAACTTACCACTCTTATTTGTATCACCTTTTTATTATTTTGCATGACGTAATATATTTGTGTAAAAATATTCTATTTATTTTATTTTACTTTCTTTTGATAAGGACAAAAATGTAAATTTATTAATATTTATTAAATAAATACAAAGCTCTATTTATTTTTATAAAATATTTTAATTTGCTTTGATTTTTTCTATTTTGATTATGCTACTGTATAGTTTACATAAAAAAAAATTGTAATTTTTTATAGGTGATACATATAACATTATTCATTATGATGAATAATTCTTACCATACATAAGATTTAAACACATAATCTGTTAATTATAGAGATCGCATTTATCTAATCAAATCAAATATGACTAGTAAAGAAATCTAATATGAATATGATATTCCCTCAATTATAAAATATTTATTCATTTAAAAAAATTTGTTCAATTTATTTATCATGATAGAATTTCAAAAAGGTATTTATTATTCTTTTAATTTTACCTTTCATTTATTTTTTCACTAAATATTTATATTAATTACTTTTATTTCGCTAAATCAAAATTGATAAAAAATGTTTTAATTTTTTATGCTAGAATTATCATAATTTAAGTTTGTTAATTGATGTTTCAAAATTTTAAAATCATAAATATTTTGAAAATAATAGAAAAGGAAATTTCATTTCATTAAATAACAGAGGGTGACAAGTCATTAAAAAATCAATTGTTTTGCTCGTGACGACAAAAAAAGAAAAAACCTTTGCTTGACGATAATTATTTCTTGTTATTTTTTATGAAAAAATAAATAAATAACTCTAGTTGATTTCACGTGGAAATGAAATAAAAAATAAAGAACAAGAAGGAAAAAAGAAATAGAGAGATAATAAAATATTTTTAAGAGTCATTTTCTGTCTTCTTGAATTTAATAAGAGATATTGTGATTTCTAAAAATTTTAAAGAAGGGGGAGGGATTAGAGAATATTTTAGAGACCTATTTATTAGATATACTCCCTACAATAAAGAAGGAGTATAATTTTAGAGTTTATTAGGAATGCTTCAATACATTAGTAATTACATACAAAAGCCATTGATCAAAATGCATTTTCCATTTAAGACAATTACATCTTCTAATGTAATTGTTAAACTTACCACTATTATTTATATCACATTTTTACTATTTTGCATGAGGCAATATATTTGTGTAATAATATTCTATTTTATTTTATTTTACTTTGTTTTGATAAAGATAAAAATGTTAATTTATTAATATTTACTTAATAAATACAAAGCTTTATTAATTTTTATAAAAAATTTTAATTTGCTTTAATTTTTTCTATTTTCATTTTGCTAGTATATAGTTCACATAAAAAAAAATTGTAATTTTGTATAGGTGATACATATAACATTATTCATTATGATGAATAATTCTCACCATACAAAAGATTTAAACATATAATCTCTTAATTATAGAGATTCACATTTATCTATTCAAATCAAATATGATTGGCGACTAAATCTAATATGAATAGGATATTCCTTCCATCATAAAATATTTATTATTTTAAAAAAATTTGTTCAATTTATTTATCGTGATAGAATTTCAAAAAGGTATTTATTATTCTTTTAATTTTACCTTTTATTTATTTTTTCACTAAATATTGATATTAATTACTTTTATTTCTCTAAATCAAAATTGATAAAAAATATTTTAATTTTTTATTTTAGAATTATCATAACTTATATTGTTAATTGATTTTCGAAATTTTAAAATCATAAATATTTTGAAAATGATAGAAAATGATATTTCATTTTATTAAATAACTGAGGAAGACAAATCATTAAAAAATCAAATGTTTTTCTCTACCCAACAAACAAAGAAAAAACCTTTGTTCGAATATAATTATTCCTTATTATTTTTTATTAATAAATAAATAAATAAACAAAGACTTTCTAATTGACTTCACGTGGAAATGGAAGAAAAAATAATGAAAAAAGATGAAAAAAGAAAGAGAGATATAATAAAATATTTTTAAAAGCCATTTTATTTCTTCTTAAATTTAGTGAGAGAGATTATGACCCCTAAAAAATTTTAGAGAAGGGAGATGGATAAGAGAATTTTTTGGAGATTTATTTATTAGTTATACTCCCTACAATATAAAAGGAGTATAATTTTAGAGTTTATTAGGGATAATCTAATACATTAGTAATTACATACAAAACCCACTGACCAATATGCATTTTCCATTTAACGCAATTACATCTTCTAATGTAATTGTTAAACTTACCAGTATTATTTATATCACATTTTTACTATTTTGCATGAGGTAATATATTTGTGTAATAATATTTTATTTTATTTTATTTTACTTTGTTTTGATAAAGATAAAAATGTAAATTTATTAATATTTATTTAATAAATATAAAGCTCTATTTATTTTTTATAAAAATTTTTAATTTGGTTTTATTTTTTCTATTTTGATTTTGCTAGTATATATATTATATATAAAAAAAATTGTAAATTTTTATAGGTGACACATATAACATTATTCATTATGATAAATAATTCTGACCATAGGTAAGATTTAAACATATGATATCTTAATTATAGAGATTCACATTTATCTATTCAAATCAAGTATGATTGGCAACAAGATCTAATATGAATATTATATTCCCTCTATTACAAAATATTTATTATTTTAAAAAAGTTGATTCAATTTATTTATCGTAATAGAATTTCAAAAAATTATTTATTATTCTTTTAATTTTACGTTTCATATATTTTTTCACTAAATAATTATATCAATTACTTTTATTTCTCTAAATCAAAATTAAAAAAAAAATTAATTTTTTATGCTAGAATTATCATAATTTAAGTTTGTCAATTGATGTTTTGAAATTTTAAAATCATAAATATTTTGAAAATAATAGAAAAGGAAATTTCATTTCGTTAAATAACTGAGAGAGACAAGTCATTAAAAAATCAATTGTTTTGCTCTTGCCGACAAATAAAGAAAAAAACATTGCTTCACGATAATTATTTCTTATTATTTTTTATGAAAAAATAAATAAATAAACAAAAACTTTCTAGTTGATTTTCACGTGGAAATGAAAAAAAAATAAAGGGAAATATAATAAAATATTTTTAAAAGCCATTTTATTTCTTCTTAGATTTAGTGAGAGATATTGTGACTCATAGAGAATTTTAGTGAAGGGAGATGCATTAGAAAATCTTTAGAAAACCTATTTATTAGATATACTGGCTACAATAGAGTAAGAGTATAATTTAAGAGTTTATTAGGAATGCTCTAACACATTACTGATAACATACAAAACCCATTGACCAATATGCATTTTCCATAAAACACAATTACATCTTCTAATGTAATTGTTCAACTTACCACTGTTATTTATATCACATTTTAACTATTTTGCATGAGGTAATTTATGTGTAATAATATTCTATTTTACTTTATTTTAATTTGTTTTGATAAAGATGAAAATGTAAATTTATTGATATTTATTTAATAAATACAAAGCTCTATTTATTTTTATAAAATATTTTAATTTGCTTTGATTTTTTCTATTTTGATTTTGCTAGTGTATAGTTTACATAAAAAAAAATTGTAACTTTTCATAGGTGATACATATAACATTATTCATTATGATGAATAATTCTTACCATACATAAGATTTAAACACATAATCTGTTAATTATAGAGATCGCATTTATCTAATCAAATCAAATATGACTAGTGAAGAAATCTAATATGAATATGATATTCCCTCAATTATAAAATATTTATTCATTTAAAAAATTTGTTCAATTTATTTATCATGATAGAATTTCAAAAAGGTATTTATTATTCTTTTAATTTTACCTTTCATTTATTTTTTCACTAAATATTTATATTAATTACTTTTATTTCGCTAAATCAAAATTGATAAAAAATGTTTTAATTTTTTATGCTAGAATTATCATAATTTAAGTTTGTTAATTGATGTTTCAAAATTTTAAAATCATAAATATTTTGAAAATAATAGAAAAGGAAATCTCATTTCATTAAATAACAGAGGGTGACAAGTCATTAAAAAATCAATTGTTTTGCTCGTGACGACAAATAAAGAAAAAACCTTTGCTTGACGATAATTATTTCTTGTTATTTTTTATGAAAAAATAAATAAATAAATCTAGTTGATTTCACGTGGAAGTGAAATAAAAAATAAAGAACAAGAAGGAAAAAAGAAAGAGAGAGATAATAAAATATTTTTAAGAGTCATTTTTTGTCTTCTTGAATTTAATGAGAGAGACTGTGATTTCTAAAAATTTTAAAGAAGGGGGAGGGATTAGAGAATATTTTGGAGACCTATTTATTAGATATACTCCCTACAATAAGGAAGGAGTATAATTTTAGAGTTTATTAGGAATACTTCAATACATTAGTAATTACATACAAAAGCCATTGATCAAAATGCATTTTCCATTTAAGACAATTACATCTTCTAATGTAATTGTTAAACTTCCCACTATTATTTATATCACATTTTTACTATTTTGCATGAGGCAATATATTTGTGTAATAATATTCTATTTTATTTTATTTAACTTTGTTTTGATAAAGATAAAAATGTTAATTTATTAATATTTACTTAATAAATACAAAGCTTTATTAATTTTTATAAAAAATTTTAATTTGCTTTAATTTTTTCTATTTTTATTTTGCTAGTATATAGTTTACATGAAAAAAAAAATTGTAATTTTTTATAGGTGATACATATAACATTATTCATTATGATGAATAATTCTCACCATACATAAGATTTAAACATATAATCTCTTAATTATAGAGATTCACATTTATCTATTCAAATCAAATATGATTGGCGACTAAATCTAATATGAATAGGATATTCTTCCATCATAAAATATTTATTATTTTAAAAAAATTTGGTCAATTTATTTATCGTAATAGAATTTCAAAAAGGTATTTATTATTCTTTTAATTTTACCTTTTATTTATTTTTTCACTAAATATTGATATTAATTACTTTTATTTCTCTAAATCAAAATTGATAAAAAATATTTTAATTTTTTATTTTAGAATTATCATAACTTATATTGTTAATTGATTTTCGAAATTTTAAAATCATAAATATTTTGAAAATGATAGAAAATGATATTTCATTTTATTAAATAAGTGAGGAAGACAAATCATTAAAAAATCAATTGTTTTTCTCTAGCCAACAAATAAAGAAAAAACATTTGTTTGAATATAATTATTCCTTATTATTTTTTATTAATAAATAAATAAATAAACAAAGACTTTCTAATTGACTTCACGTGGAAATGGAAGAAAAAATAATGAAAAAATATGAAAAAAGAAAGAGAGATATAATAAAATATTTTTAAAAGCCATTTTATTTTTTCTTAAATTTAGTGAGAGAGATTATGACCCCTAAAAAATTTTAGAGAAGGGAGATGGATAAGAGAGTTTTTTAGAGATTTATTTATTAGATATACTCCCTACAATATAGAAGGAGTATAATTTTAGAGTTTATTAGGGATAATCTAATACATTAGTAATTACATACAAAACCCACTGACCAATATGCATTTTCCATTTAACGCAATTACATCTTCTAATGTAATTGTTAAACTTACCAGTATTATTTATATCACATTTTTACTATTTTGCATGAGGTAATATATTTGTGTAATAATATTTTATTTTATTTTATTTTACTTTGTTTTGATAAAGATAAAAATGTAAATTTATTAATATTTATTTAATAAATATAAAGCTCTATTTATTTTTTATAAAAATTTTTAATTTGGTTTTATTTTTTCTATTTTGATTTTGCTAGTATATATATTATATATAAAAGAAAAATTGTAAATTTTTATAGGTGACACATATAACATTATTCATTATGATAAATAATTCTGACCATAGGTAAGATTTAAACATATGATATCTTAATTATAGAGATTCACATTTATCTATTCAAATCAAATATGACTAGTGAAGAAATCTAATATGAATATGATATTCCCTCAATTATAAAATATTTATTCATTTAAAAAATTTGTTCAATTTATTTATCATGATAGAATTTCAAAAAGGTATTTCTTATTCTTTTTAATTTTACCTTTCATTTATTTTTTCGCTAAATATTTATATTAATTACTTTTATTTCGCTAAATCAAAATTGATAAAAAATGTTTTAATTTTTTATGCTAGAATTATCATAATTTAAGTTTGTTAATTGATGTTTCGAAATTTTAAAATCTTAAATATTTTGAAAATAATAGAAAAGAAAATGTCATTTCATTAAATAAAAGAGGGTGACAAGTCATTAAAAAATCAAATGTTTTGCTCGTGACGACAAATAAAAAAAAAACCTTTGCTTGACGATAATTATTTCTTGTTATTTTTTATGAAAAAATAAATAAATAACTCTAGTTGATTTCACGTGGAAATGAAATAAAAAATAAAGAACAAGATGGAAAAAAAAGTAAGAGAGAGATAATAAAATATTTTTGAGAGCCATTTTCTGTCTTCTTCAATTTAATGAGAGAAATTGTGATTTCTAAAAATTTTAGAGAAGGGGGAGGGATTAGAGAATCTTTTGGAGACCTATTTATTAGATATGCTCCCTACAATAAAGAAGGAGTATAATCTTAGAGTTTATTAGGAATGCTCTAATACATTAGTAATTATTTACAAAAGCCATTGATCAAAATGCATTTTCCATTTAAGACAATTACATCTTCTAATGTAATTGTTAAACTTATCACTATTATTTATATCACATTTTTACTATTTTGGATGAGGCAATATATTTGTGTAATAATATTCTATTTTATTTTATTTTACTTTGTTTTGATAAAGATAAAAATGTTAATTTATTAATATTTACTTAATAAATACAAAGCTCTATTTATTTTTATAAAAAATTTTAATTTGCTTTGATTTTTTCTATTTTGATTTTGCTAGTATATACTTTACATAAAAAAAATTGTAATTTTTTATAAGTGATGCATATAATATTATTCATTATGATGAATAATTCTCGCCATACATAAGATTTAAACATATAATCTCTTAATTATAGAGATTCACTTTTATCTATTCAAATCAAATATGATTGGCGACTAAATCTAATATGAATATGATATTCCTTCCATCATAAAAAATTTATTTTTTTAAAAAAATTTGTTCAATTTATTTATCGTGATAGAATTTTAAAAAGGTATTTATTATTCTTTTAATTTTACCTTTTATTTATTTTTTCACTAAATATTGATATTAATTACTTTTATTTCTCTAAATCAAATTTGATAAAAAATATTTTTATTTTTTATTTTAGAATTATCATAACTTATGTTTGTTAATTGATTTTTGAAATTTTAAAATCATAAATATTTTGAAAATGATAGAAAATGATATTTCATTTTATTAAATAACTGAGGAAGACAAGTCATTAAAAAATCAATTGTTTTTCTCTAGCCGATAAATAAAGAAAAAACCTTTGTTCAAATATAATTTTTCCTTATTATTTTTTATTAAAAAATAAATAAATAAACAAAGACTCTCTAGTTGACTTCACGTGGGAATGGAAGAAAAAATAATGAAAAAAGATAAAAAAGAAAGAGAAATATAATAAAATATTTTTAAAAGCCATTTTATTTCTTCTTAAATTTAGTGAGAGAGATTGTGATTCCTAAAAACTTTTAAAGAAGGGAGATAGATATGAGAATTTTTTAGAGATCTATTTATTAGATATACTCTCTACAATAGAGAAGGAGTATAATTATAGAGTTTATTAGGGATACTCTAATACATTAGTAATTACATACAAAACCCATTAACCAATATGCATTTTTCATTTAACGCAATTACATCTTCTAATGTAATTGTTAAACTTACCACTATTATTTATATCACATTTTTACTACTTTGCATGAGGTAATATATTTGTGTAATAATATTTTATTTATTTTATTTTACTTTGTTTTGATAAAGATAAAAATGTAAATTTATTAATATTTATTTAATAAATACAAAGCTCTATTTATTTTTTATAAAAATTTTTAATTTGGTTTTATTTTTTCTATTTTGTTTTTGCTAGTATATAGATTATATATAAAAAAAATTGTAAATTTTTATATGTGTTACATATAACATTATTCATTATGATAAATAATTCTCACTGTAGATAAGATTTAAACATATGATATCTTAATTATAGATATTCATATTTATCTTTTCAAATAAAAAATGATTGGCGACAAGATCTAATATGAATATTATATTCCCTCTATTATAAAATATTTATTATTTTAAAAAATTTGATTCAATTTATTTATCATAATAGAATTTCAAAAAGGTATTTATTATTCTTTTAATTTTTCCTTTCATATATTTTTTCACTAAATATTTATATTAATTACTTTTATTTCTCTAAATCAAAATTGACAAAAAAAAATTTAGTTTTTTATGTTAGAATTATCATAATTTAAGTTTGTCAATTGATGTTTTGAAATTTTAAAATCATAAATATTTTGTAAATAATAGAAAAGGAAATTTCATTTTGTTAAATAATTGAGAGAGACAAGTCATTAAAAAATCAATTGTTTTGCTATTGATGACATATAAAGAAAAAAACTTTGCTTGACCATGGTTATTTCTTATTATTTTTTATGGAAAAATAAATAAATAAACAAAAACTTTCTAGTTGATTTCTCGTAGAAATGAAAGAAAAAATAAAGAAAAAGAAGAAAAAAAGAAAGAGAGATATAATAAAATATTTTTAAAAATCATTTTATTTCTTCTTAAATTTAGTGAGAGATATTGTGACTCATAAATAATTTTCAAGAAGGGAGATGGATTGGAAAATCTTTAGAAGACCTTTTTATTAGATATACTGGCTACAATAGAGATGAAGTATAATTTAAGAGTTTATTAGAGATGTTCTAATACATTACTGACAACATACAAAACCCATGGACCAATATGCATTTTCCATAAAACACAATTACATCTTCTAATGTAATTGTTTAACTTATCACTATTATTTATATCACATTTTAACTATTTTGCATGAGGTAATTTATGTGTAATAATATTCCATTTTTTTTTATTTTACTTTGTTTTGATAAAGATGAAAATGTAAATTTTTTAATATTTATTTAATAAATACAAAGCTCTATTTATTTTTAAAAAAAATTTAATTTGCTTCGATTTTTTCTATAATGATTTTGCTAGTATATAGTCCGCATAAAAAATTTAAAAAAAAAGTTATTTTTCATAGGTGATACATATAACATTACTCATTATGATAAATAATTCTTGCCATACATAAGATTTAAACATATAATCTCATAATTATAATGATTCGCATTCATCTATTCAAATCAAATATGATTGGCGACTAAATCTAATATGAATATGATATTCCCACAATTATGAAATATTTATTATTTTAAAAAAATTTGTTCAATTTACTTATAGTGATTGAATTTCAAAACAGTATTTATTATTCTTTAAATTATGCCTTTCATTTTTTTAACTAAATATTTATATTAATTACTTTTATTTTTCTAAATCAAAATTGATAAAAAATATTTTTATTTTTATTTTAGAATTATCAAAATTTAAGTTTGTGAATTGATGTTTCGAAATTTTAAAAACATATATATTTTGAAAATAATAGAAAAGGAAATTTCATTTCATTAAATAACTGAGGGAGATAAGTTGTTTAAAAAATCAGTCGTTTTGCTTTGGCCATCAAATAAAGGAAAAACCTTTGTTTGACTATAATTATTTCTTGTTATTTTTTTTATGAAAAAATACATAAATAAACAAAGACTCTCTAGTTGAATTCATGTGGAAATGAAAGAAAAAATAAAGAAAATGAAGGAAAAAAGATAGAAAGAGATAATAATATATTTTTAAGGGCCATTTTCTATTTCCTTAAAATAAGAAAGATTGTGACTTCTAAAAAATTTTAGAGAAGGAGGACGGACTAAAGAATTTTTTGGAAACTTATTTATTGGATATGCTCCTTGTAATAGTGAAGGAGTACAATTTAAGAGTTTATTAGGAATGCTCTAATACATAACTGACTATATACAAAGCCTATTGACCAATATACATTTTCCATATAATACTGTTGCATCTTCTAATATAATTGTTAAACTTACCACTATTATTTGTATCACCTTTTTATTATATTTTATTTTATTTGTGTAAAAATATTCTATTTTATTTTATTTTACTTTGTTTTGATAAGGATAAAAATGTAAATTTATTAATATTTATTTAATAAATACAAAGCTCTATTATTTTTATAAAAATTTTAATTTGCTTTGATTTTTTCTATTTTGATTTTGTTAGTATATATTTTACATAAAAAAAAATTGTAAATTTTTTATAGGTGATACATATAACATTATTCATTATGATGAATAATTCTTACCATACATAAGATTTAAACATATGATCTCTTAATTATAGAGATTCACATTTATAATATGATTGGCAACTAAATCTAATATGAATCTTATATTCCCTTTATTATAAAATATTAATTATTTTAAAAAATTTTGTTTAATTTATTTATCGTGATAGAATTTCAAAAAGGCATTTATTGTTCTTTTAATTTTACCTTTCATTTATTTTTTCATTAAATTTTTATATTAATTACTTTTATTTCTCCAAATCAAAATTGATAAAAAAAATATTTTAATTTTTAATGTTAGAATTATCATAATTTAAGTTTGATAAATGATGTTTTGAAATTTTAAAGTCATAAATATTTTGAAAATCGTAGAAAAAAATTTTTATTTCATTAAATAACTAAGGGAGACAAGTCGTTAAAAAATTAATTGTTTTGCTCTTGCCTATAAATAAAGAAAAAACCTTTGTTTGATGATAATTATCTCGTGTTATTTTTTATGAAAAAATAAATAAATAACCAAAGATTCTCTAGTTGATTTCACGTGGAAATGAAAGAAAAAATAAAGAAAAAGAAGGAAAAAAGATAGGGAGAGATAATAAAATATTTTTAAGAGCTATTTTCTCTCCTTAAATTTATTAAAAAAGATTGACTGTTAAAAAATTTTAGAGAATGAGAATGGATTAGAGAATCTTTTGGAGACCTATTTATTAGATATACTCCTTATGATAGAGAATGAGCATAATTTAAAAGTTTATTAAGAATGCTCTAATACATTACTGACTATGTACAAAACCTACTGACTAATATACATTTTCCATATAACACTATTACATCTTCTAATGTAATTATTAAACTTACCACTATTACTTGTATCAACTTTTTATTATTTTGCGTGATGTAATATATTTGTATGAAATATTCTATTCTATTTTATTTTACTTTTTCTTGATAAGGATAAAAATGTAAATTTATTAATATTTATTTAATAAATACAAAGCTCTATTTATTTTAGTAAAAACAATTATTTGCGTTGATTTTTTTTATTTTGATTTTGCTAGTATATAGTTTACATAAAAAAAAATTGTAATTTTTTATGGGTGATACACATAATATTATTCATTATGATGAATAATTCTCACCATACATAATATTTAAACATATGATCTCTTAATTATAGAGATTTACATTTATCTATTCAAATCAAATATGATTAGCGACTAGATCTAATATGAATATTATATTTCCTCTATTATAAAATATTTATTATTTTTAAAAAAATTATTCAATTTATTTATCATGATAAAATTTCAAAAAGGTATTTATTATTCTTTTAATTTTACCTTTCATTTATTTTTTCACTAAATATTTATATTAATTATTTTTATCTCTAAATCAAAATTGATAAAAAAAAAATTTAATTTTTTATGTTAGAATTATCATAATTTAAGTTTGTTAATTGATGTCTCGAAATTTTAAAATCATAAATATTTTGAAAATAATAGAAAAGGAAATTTCATTTTATTAAAAAACTAAGGGAGACAAGTTGCTAAAAAATCAATTGTTTTGCTCTTGCCGACAAATAAAGAAAAAATCTTTGCTTGACGATAATTATTTCTTGTTATTTTTTATGAGAAAATTAATAAATAAACAAAGACTCTCTAGTTGATTTCGTGTGGAAATAAAAGAAAAAATAAAGAAAAAGAAGGAAAAAAAGAAAGAAAGAGATAATAAAATATTTTTAACAACCATTAAAGAAAGAGATAATAAAATATTTTTGACAGCCATTTTCTTTCTTCTTCAATTTAATGAGAGAGATTGTGATTTTTAAAAAATTTCAGAGAAGGGGATGGATTAAAGTATCTTTTGGAGATCTATTTATTAGATATACTCCCTATAATAGAGAAGGAGTATAATTTAAGAGTTTATTAGAGATGCTCTAATACATTACTGACTACATACAAAACCCATTGACCAATATGCATTTTCCATATAACACAATTACAGTGTCTAATGTAATGTTAAACTTACCACTATTATTTATATCACATTTTTATCATTTTGCACGAGGTAATATGTTTGTGTAATAATAATCTATTTTATTTTATTTTACTTTGTTTTGATAAAGATAATGTCACGACCCAAATTCAAAGATAATGACCGGCATGTAATTATACCGAAGTCTGTGAACTCTCAATTTTGCACCCTCATTATCCAAACGCAGCTTTAGCACTTACTGAGTATAACGCACTACGCAGAACTATTACAGTAGTCCCGCTAACTAGTTAGCGGGCAGAGGTTCGAAGGCAATGCCCCCAATAGAATTTTTTTTTGCCTTCAATTATATTGCTTTCTGTGAATTTTCAATTTTACACCCTCAACATCCAACTGTAACCTCAATACTTGCTGAATTTAACACGTTACGCGGAGCTGTTACAGTGGTGTGAACCCTCAAATTTGCATCTCCTGATCCGGCTGCAGCTTGACACCTACTAAGAATAGGGCGCTACGTATATGGCGGTCCTGCTAATCGGTTAGCGGGCAGGAGTCAAGGAGGCAGTGCCTCTTGCAGGGTGGGGGGCAGCGCCCCATCAAAAAATAAATTTCCTAAATCTTTTCTTCTCCAGCCGACCGTCTTTCAGTTATGAATCCACAAGATCAAACTGAACTCGAATCAGAACTGAAACGGATCCAAAATGGGCGAAAAAGCAGGAAACAGGTCGAACCAGCCGGCCAGCGCATGAGAGGGGCGTCGCTGCCCTGGGCGGCACGCCCTCCTTGCCGCCATATGGGCGGCATATCTGCCACGCTGCCTTGGGCAGCACGAAATTGGTGCCGGTAGCCAGGCGGCACGATTAATGTGCCGCCCGTGCCGCCAGCGACGTGCTACTGCCGCCGTCCGTACTGGCGGTACCCCCCTAGCAGCTCTATAAATAGAGCCTCCTTCCAGCTCATTTGGGGGAATTCCAAGGACAAAAAATTCTCTCTAATACATTTCATCACGTTATTTTGCTAACCTTTTGCTGTTAAGGTTCAACTTCAAGATCCTAAATCCAAAGTGGAGCTTAGATCCGGAGTTAAGCTCGTCCTATTCATCCGAAAATCAAGGAAAGCAAAGATATAATCTTCTTTCTATTTTCAAAATTCTAAACTCAGATCTATAATTCTCTTTATGTCTAAAACAGAAAAGATCTAAAATTTATTAATTTAAGAATCAGAATTAAATTAATAAACAAACCAATACTCTTTTCCAAAACCCCTCCTTCGCAAGAAGGGAGAATTGTGTAGGGCTTGATTCCTATTCAATAGGATATGTAGGCTGCCATTCTGAAAGGCATCAACTCTAAAATCTTTTTATTAACATTTTTTCCCTTTTACTTTGATTTATTTATATTAATGCTTTATTTTCTATTTATGTATTAACTTAGTTGAGGAATGTGTGCTTTCCCTAGTACCCATAAGGGCTAAAGGAAAGATCCTCTTTATTTTAATCGTTTTAGCTTTGAAATAATTAAGTAGGATTTACCTTGCTTATTTATATATAATTGTCGTTTCATCTTATGCTATATATCTGTTTCATGCATCATTATATTCCTATTCATACATATACAAAAATTTCTTTTCAAGAGTTATTTTGCAAATTTAGGTAAACTAAAGAAAATTATATTTTTCTTAATTGTGTAATTACCGAAACCTGATCCCCGAGCCCTCCTTGGTCACTCGCGGATTGGTGTACTTTTCCATTGGGATAAATCAAATTATTTTTGGAGTCAATCATGTTGAGTTTTTTTTAATTTTCCCAATTAAAATAAATAAATTAAAGTGGCGACTCCTTTTCACAACTTTCAAATCACCAAAATCTATTTTCTGAACTCACAGCGAGTTCCAACCACGGAGTTTCTCCCGAAGAGCATTTTGATCCCTCGGCGGATCGGACCAGTGCTCCGGCGATGCCTCACAGGTGGTCCCGCCAAACTCCATACCAACAACCAACCTCTAAAAAAAAAAAGAAACCTCAAAAAATGTGTCAGGTGACACGTGGCTGCCATAAAACAGGAGCGTGGCGCCGCACGCCTTATTTGCGACGTGCCACAAATGTCTGATGCGACGCTGCACAGGCCTGGTACAGCGTCGCACTAGGTTCTACAATCTTATGACCGCCCTGTGAACCTCATCTGTGCAGAAAATGACCTTTTTACTTTTTTCAATCCAATTTTCAGCCATTTCTGGCCCTACCCTTCATGGTCTTTTCATATTTTCATTACCTAAACTACCCTCACCCACTTTTCCTATAAATATCCCCTTCATCCTTCATTCCAAGACACCCATTGAATTTGAGTAGATTGTTATCCTCAAATTTCTCTCTCCTTCTCCCTCCAATCACTCTCTAATTAATTAATTAATCTTTTTAATTAATTAATTATCTCACCTTAACCAAGTTAATTAATCTTTTTATTAACTAAAACTTTTTTAATTAATCACACAATTAATTAATTAATTAATCTTTTCAATTAATTAATTAATCACTCTTTTTTCAAAAATCATTCCTTTTTTCAAAATCAAATTAATCATTTTTCTCAATCAACCTTTTATCCAAATTAATTAATTAATTCATCCATCCCTTTCATCATATTAATTAATTAATCATTTTAATTAATTAATTAATTTTTCAATCAATCCAATCATCTGGTCTCGATAAAACTAAATTTCGATTCAGTAAAATGCTTCGCCCACTAAAAGTTAAGGTATCAACCTTTTACCTGACTCTCAACACACCCAAACCAAAATCATTTTGGTCAACTCCTAAACCCCTCCACTTAACCATAGAACAAACTACATGGATTTTGATCCTCATTCAATAGGGTATGTAAGCACGTTTGGAATTTAAATCCAAATCTCAATCAATCTCCTTTTCCCTTTTTTTAATTAATTTGTGAATGTTTTAATTTCACCAGGCATTCATGTTATACCATATTCATGCATTCTCTTTAATATCATCTTATAAACGTTATTCATGAAATCCAATTTTCAAGTCAAATTAAATTTAAGAGCCAAATTCAGATTATTTAAAACTAAAAAATTCAGTCCTTGAACTCAATCTAGTTTGAGACTAGTGATTTTATCCATGGGCAAATTAATTAAAAATTAATGAATTTGAGTCAATTGGATTTTTCCTTAATTTTTTCATTTAAAAATAAATTAGGGTGGCGACTGGCAAAATCATTTTCAAAATCAACCAAATCCGAACCCTAGGGTTCCATCATGAGTCTAAACCCGAATGAGCATCCCGGTTCCCTCTAGCGGACCTGGCCGGTACTTAGGCGAGGCCTCACAGCTGGCGACTATATTGGAGACTAGTTGCCACCTTTTTTAAGAAAATGAAAATAAGAGGATTACTATTTGGTTAAGAAAAAAATTTTCTAAAATAATCTCTATTTGGCTCATTAAATATAATTTGACTTTCATGCATCACTTTGCATAATAAAGGCTCCTTGCCTAAACCTT
Organism: Reutealis trisperma; assembly: GCA_947687605.1. Classification (NCBI taxonomy): domain Eukaryota; kingdom Viridiplantae; phylum Streptophyta; class Magnoliopsida; order Malpighiales; family Euphorbiaceae; genus Reutealis; species Reutealis trisperma. Next base: position 1,044,817 of record CANTUT010000033.1, on the reverse strand, counting down.
AGATTTAGAAAAATTTTTGGATGGCGAGTAACATTGGCTCGACAACTCTCTTTGAGTATGTTGGGAGATAGTAAAAGCATTACACTCCGTGACGAATCCCCCATCATTTCAGTGGTGTAACGAGCAATCAGTACTATTAGACCCACGTGAGACTCTTTGCCTCACATGTGGTTAGATATATCGATACTCTAGTGGGACGAGAACCCTTATATCGAACCACCCTCCACCCTTATGCATATAGTCGCCCTAACCTTTGACCTTAGGTTCCATGTACCATAATAATCAATACTCTTGCATGTTCATGAAATATTTTTCGGCATGTATCATGTCATGATTATGCATACATAACATGGGAAACTCAATAAGGTAAACCCTCAAACACCTCAAAGACCCAAACCAGTGGTCTGTTACCCCAAAAACACCTCACACACTCACCCTATCAGCATATAAACCGGTGACCAACCATGTGGAAGAAATCTTTTTTCCGACACACCTTCACATTCATGACATTTTTCCTTCAGAATTCTATTTTCTTATCCATTTTTTCTGTTTGTTTTCTGTTTCAAGGTACCAATGGCCAATACCTCCAACTTCAATCAAGACGCCATGAGCATTTTCTTCACCAGTCTTCTCAAGAAACAAGAGGAAACTTTTCAAACTGCACTCAGCACCGCTCTTCAGACCCAAGCTGAAACTTTCACCAATGCTCTCAATGCCTAGTCTGCCACCTTTACTGATGCCCTCAACTCCCAACGCTAGTCCATCATCAATGAGGTAAAGGAAATGACCAATGCCACTATTGTGAGGCCTCGCCCGAGCACCGGTCCGATCCGCCGAGGGATCGAAATGCTCTTCAGGAGAAACTCCATGATTGAAACTCGCTGTGAGTTTGAAAAATTGATTTTTGTAATGTGACAGTTGTAAAGTGAGTCGACACTTTAATTTATTTATTTTAATTGGAAAAATTAAAGAAAACCCAACATGATTGACTCCAAAAATAATTTGATTTTATCCCAATGGAAAAGTGCACCAATCTGCGAGTAACCAAGGAGGGTTCGGGGATCAGGTTTTGGTAATTACATAGTTAAGAAAATGTATTTTCTTTAGTTTGGCTAAAAATGCAAAATAACTCTTAAAAAATGAATTTTTGTGTATGCATGAATAGGATTATAATGATTAATGAACAGATATATGATGTGATGGAATGACAATAAATAAACAAGATAAATCTTACTTAATTATTACAATATCAAAATAATTGAAATAAAGGAGATCTTTCCTCTAGCTCTTATTGGTACTAGGAAAAGCACACATTCCCCAAATAAACTAAAATAAAATCATAAACAAAGGATTAATATAAATAAATCAAAACAAAAAGGAAAGACAATATTGATAAAAGATTTTTGGAGTTGATGCCTTTCAGATTGGCAGCCTGCGTATCCTATTGAATAGGAATCAAACCCCACGTAGTTCTCCCTTCTTGCGAAGAAGGGGTTTAAAAATGTGTTGGTTTGCTTATTAACTTAATTCTGATTCTTAAATTAATAAGTTTTAGATATTTTCAGTTTTAGACCTAAAGAGAATTCTAGATCTGAATTTAGAATTTTAAAGATAGAAAAGGGATTATACATTTGCTTTTCTTGGCTTTCAAACGAATAGGACTAGTTTTGCCCCGGATCTCAACTCCACCTTGAATTCAAAGGAAGCTTGAAATCTGGATCTAGAAGCAGCAAATTTGTGAGTATAAGAACGAAAATACGCTTTGAAATATGCCTCAATTGCTTTGAAAACTTCTTGAATTGCTTTAGAATGCCTTGAAAGTCATTGGAAGTCATGTTTGAATGTGTCCAAATGAGCTTGAAGGTGGCTCTATCTATAGATCTACTAGAGGGAGATCCGGCGGTACAGACGGCGGCATCAGCGCGGCGCCGGTGGCATGGGCGGCATTGTAGACACGTCAGCCGTCCGAGTGGCACGAAAGGCGTGCCGCTTGGCTGCCAGCACCAATTCAGTGCCGCTTGTGGCGGCACGGCAAGAGTGCCGTCGGCAGTGTGTGCCTCCTTTTGAGCGGCACGGCAAGCGTGCCTCCCAGACAACAACGTGCCACTTCATGCGGTTCAGCCTATTTTCATTCGTTTCAGGCCCGTTTTAATTTTGATTCAAGCTCGGTTTGATCCTATGGGTTCGTGACTAAAAAGTAGTTGACCAAAGGAGGAAAGATTCAGGAAATTTATTTTTTCGATGAGGCGCTACCCCGCACCTCGCAAGGGGTGCTGCCCCCTAGACCCCTGCCCGCTAACCGGCTAGCGGGACTGCTGTATGTGTAGCGCCCTATTCTTAGTAGGTGTCAAGCTGCAGTTGGATTAGGAGGTGCAAATTTGAGGGTTCACAACTGTCACTCCACCTCACACTCTTGTTGAGCTTACATTCAACTAAGCTAGGACCAGCAATGCCCCTACTTTTACTCCTCCTATTATCGATCTCACTGATAAAGGGAAAGCACCTGAGACTCCAACCTCCCTTACTGTGGACTTAAACATAACCACTCCCTCTCCCACTACAAATCATTTTCAAAGTGGAGATTTCTCTAGTTTTCTCGAAGCTAAAAAATTAATGGGGAAAGTTGAGGTCATAGGAAAAATGCTTAAGAATGTCAAAAAGCACGAGGACATGATAGATGTCGACTCTTTAGCTCTTTTTCCAAATGTATGAGTTCCACCAAAATTTAAAATGCCAGTCATGGACAAGTTTAATTGTACTATGTGTCCTAAAACTCATCTCAAGATGTATGTGGGTGCTATGAGACCTTTTAGTGTGGACGATGAGCTCCTTGCTCAGTTATTCCAACAGTCCTTGACTAGAATTGCTATTAAGTGGTTACTAGACCTCGACCAGAATCACAAGAAAACTTGGGATGATATCTGCAATGCTTTTGTCAAGCAATATCATTATAACATCGAGATAGATGTCACTCGTTGAGATTTGAAAACCACTAAATAATAACCAAGAGAATCCTTCACCATATTCCTTATAAGGTAGAGGATAAAAGTAGCTCAAATGGTGAACTGTCCATCTAAAATATAGCAAATTGACATCATCGTCAAAAACGTCCTCCCCCAATATTAGGCTCATCTGCAAACACAGTACCTCCCTAACTTCAAAACTCTCATTGCCACCACTATCAAGATTGAGGATTTGATTCAATCAGGATGAATCAAGGATAAATCCTCTAGGTATCACAAGAACACCACCAACACTACCCAAAGAGAGGGAGAGGTAAATGTTGTGTCCTGTCACCAGCCGATGAAGTTAAAAACAAGGAGGACTTTCTCTAAGCTGGGTATGCCCCTTAGCGTCGTTTACAAGAAAGCCTTGGAGGCTAATTTGGTTAAGCCTTTAGACCTATGACCTCCTCTAAACCCCTTAACTAAGGGTTATAATGTTAATTAGCACTACGAGTATCATCAAGGGCAAGGGCACAAAATTGATACATGTTAGGTTCTAAGGTATAAAATTCAAAACCTCATTGACAGTGGAGACATCATTGCTCCCAAACTCAAAGTCTAGCATCACTGATCTCACTCAACTGTCTCAAACCTCACCCAATAACTAGCATTTTAAAGAGTGCCACCATTGTTGTGCCCCTATCCAAGTCCTCCGGATCCATGTCTGAGTCATTTGAGTTAGTGTGTAAGTCACTTGAGTCAAAGTCTATGTTAGAGCCTTTTGAGTTTGTTTCTATTAAGTCTCTCTTTGAATTTGAGTCTGTCAAGTATTGTCCTTTTAAGTCTACATTTTGCCTTTAAAGCTTATCCTTTAATGTACTCATAATAGGGCTCTTTTTTTAGTAATAAAAGTTTGAACTTTTTTTAATTTGCTTTAATTTTTTCTGATTCATCTTTAAATGGGACATTTTTTAAAAAAAAAAGAGAAAACAAAAAAAATTAAATGAAAAAAAAATAAAAAATGATGAAAAAGGCAAAAGGATCAATCAATTGTGGCACAAAAAAAAAATTCAAAATCCATACATTGCATTTACATGGCAGTAATATAAAAGCTCATGAGTTGTTCTGTATAAGACAAGATAAGGATGATCTAAGCATCACGATTTATGAGATCCCGACCTACATAAGAAACCTGTCAAGGAGAAGCTGTGGAGAATGAAGATCATAATTATTGATGGAGATTAGCCGAGCACTTTAATTAGAAGATGAGAGACAAGGGTTCGCAAGAGGAAAATCCAGTTCTAGCCCTTATTCATGATCCAAGAGGAAGTTCAAATTGAACTGGACTATACGATACATACTTAAGAAGATCCTATCTGACAGAGGCACCATCTTTATAGACATGGACGGAAGCGAATTCTCCCATCCTAACAATCCAGATCAGCTGAAACAATACATCATATGAAGATGATATCTGCATTTCATTTTCTATTTTTCATGTATATGTAATCATAACTATGTGGACTTGATTCTCCCTAAAAGAAAAAATCAATGGAAAAGTGAGGTAAGGGATATGCAGGCAGCCTAACTCGGATGCGATCCAAATCATAATATAAAATATTTTGTTTGTATTGTATTCTCATTTTCTTTGTGCCTAGTACATCATTCACTTAATTCTTTTTCCTAAAAAAAAAAAGAGGGAAGAATGCTTTCTAAGCTGAAAACCTGAAAGGGTGGCTTAGGCAGAAATTAGAGTAAAAATAAAAAATGTCTCATTTAATGGTGATCAAATTTTGCAAAATACAAACCCATCATAAAGGATAGAACTTTCAATGTTGTTTATAGCTTATCCTATTTCTTATAGTCCTATCAACTTGTAATTATTTCAAAAAAAAGGGGTCATGTCTGAAATCATGATCTAGCCAGTCCTCCTCTACCTCCTAAGATGCAAATCTCTCGTGTCCTTATCAGAGTCAAAGTCGGTCACCATCTCCTTCTTTGAGTCACTATTGTAACCTGTGGTGTTGTACTTTTAGTAGATCCCTGAGTCTCTTTTAAAGAACAAGTCACCTCTTTTGTTTGGGCTACAGTCCTCTTCCCACTACTAATGGCTCCTTATATAGTCTCTCCTTCCTCAGCGACTTCATCCTCTATTCCTCTCAGCAAGGTAGCCTGGCACTCTTTCTCAACTAGCCAAACCACCTTTATTAACCACCTATCATACCTCTCAGTGGTCCTAAGCGAGATTCCAAAATAAATAGCATGATAACTCCTCAGCCAGCCACTACTTGATAACTCTGGCAATGGGAGCTATGATATGCACAAACTCTAGGAAGAAAGAAAAACTAGGGGCGCATCCAGGGTCTGCCTCATCTGTCTCAAGACCCTCATCCCCTAGTGAAAAGTTATTAAAACTAAGCCTAACAGTTAAAACCACTCGATACCTATGGCCCCTAGTCAGGAGAGATCTAATCCTTTACCATTAGTGGTGCTAAAAATATGTCATCCAGGGGCAAGTTGTAAGCAACCATCCTATCCAATCTCTAATCATCGATAAAGCATATTTAGACTGAAGAGTAGGGTCCACTGCCCAAAAATGATCCATCAGCCATACTTCCAAGATAACTCAAAATCTAAAACAGACACCCACAAAGCACCCCAATAGAAAGGGTAAGATAAAGTTTTCTCACTTGATGAATAATTGGCAAGACAGTTCATCTTTCTAAATCTTAAACAAAGCAATTGAGGCTCAGCAGCTCTAACCATAAAATGCCTCTATTTCATCTGCCACTCTGGCATCAACCCAATTAACAAACCCATAACTGACACTCAAATAGAAAATCAAGGCCCTCATGTTGAGCCTCTGCACCCCTCATATCCCCCTGGTCACCAAAGTCATGGAACTTCTTAATCACAGTGGCCAAATTTACTTAACCATCACCAACCATCATCTGGCTTGCAACATCCCGAGACAAGTCAAAAACTCCTGAAAAATTTAAAAAATGCCAGACTTTGAATCCTGGCACCATCAGAGTTGCCTTGAGTCGTATCCAAGCCATATTCTCTATCTCCTTGGAATAGGCACAACTCCTCCTCAGCACCACCAAAACAGAAATCACAGGCCACCAAATTCCAAAATCTGAAGCAACCCCTCAAACTCCTTGTAATACCACCATGGCAATCATCTCATACTAACCCAAGTTGAGTTCCTCAACCTTGTCGAGTTCCTCAGTCGATAAATGCATGTCTCCACAATACAAAAAGATCACATAAAAAAATTGCATTCACAAAGTAATTACGCAAAACCACCTTTATACATCTATGTAATCATTCATTACAGGTGTCACCACAAATCATGCATGACATATAAGTCAAGCAAATGGTCTATGAATTCTGAAATATGCATGCATCATCTATGCACTAGTACCTATGCAATCATACATCATCATGCATAAGTTGAGGCAATAGACTCACTAATATCTCCTTAAGCTTACTAGTACTTCCTCAAAGTTGACCTATACCTCTTAAAGCTTACCGATACCTCTTAAAGCTGACCTGTACCTTTTTGAAGCTAAATGATACCTTTCCAGATCTAATCAATGAAGCGTGACTTCCAGAGTCCCTATACTGTCAGCAAAGTTCCTTTGAGCGTTTTGAAAGGCCCAACCCTTCACATTCAGAAGCCCAAGTTTCTTTGGCATAACCAAAATCTTTAGCCAACTAGCCATAAGCTGAGGCTCTTCCTCAGAATCTCATGAGCCAACTCGCCATAGGTCAAGGCTCTCTTTTCATTAAATTAACTTATCCAAAATCATCTTTAACTCTAGCATTAAGGCTAAACAGATAGCTTTGATTGAGATTTACCCAAATCTTCTTTACATTAAGGCAGAACAAATAGCTTTAATTGAGATTTACCCTAAATCTTCTTTACATTAAGGCTGAACAAATAGCCTTGATTGAGATTTACCCCAAATCATCTTTACCTCTAGCATTGAAGCCAAACATATAGCCTTGAGATTTACTTCAGATCATCTTTATCTCCAACATTAAGGCCGGGTAGACAGCCTTGATTGAGATTCACTTCAGATCATCTTTATCTTCAACATTAAGGTCAGACATATAGTCTTAGTTGAGATTCACTTCAGACCTTCTTTATCTCTAACATTAAGGTCGAACATATAGTCTTGATTAAAATTCACCAAACTTTCTCTATCACCAACATTAAGACTGAATTGATAGTCTTGATTGAAATTCACCAAACCTTCTCTATCTCCAACATTAAGGCCGGACAGATAGCTTTAATTGAGATTTTCCTCAAACATTGTTCATCTCCGTCATTAAAGCCAAATAGATAGCCTTGATTAAAATTCACCAAATCTTTTTTATCTCCAATATTAATTCCAGACAGATAGCCTTGATTAAAATTCACCCAACCTTCTTTGTTTTATAACATTAGGGCCGAACAAATAGCCATAATTGAAATTCACTAAGACCATTTTTGCAACCAACGTCAAGGCTGAACAGATAGCCATTGATAAAGTTTCATTTATCTTAGAGGTCCCCCTCCTAAAGGACATGACAAGAACACACAAGCCTAGAGTCTGACATGGTATCTCTTCCCAGCGTTCACTATCATCAGAATCACCTTTTGTTCAAAGCCAATTCTGATGAGGGGGCAACTATGAACCCTCAATTTTATACCTTCAGCATCTAACCGTAGTCTCAGTACTTACTGAATTTAACACGTTACACATAGCTGTTACGGTGGTCCCGCCAAACTCCATACCAACAACTAATCCCTAAAGAAAAAAAAAAAAAAAAAAACATTGAAAAGTGTGCCAGGTAACATGTGGTTGACGCAAAATAAGAGTGCGGCGCTGCATCAGACTTATGCGGTGCTGCAGACCTTGTTTGCGGTGTGCCACAAATGTCTGATGCAGTGCTACACAGGCCTAGTGTAGCGCCACACTAGGTTCTGCAATCTTCTGACTACCCTGTGGGTCTCACCTATACAGAAAATGACCTTTTTACCTTTTTCAATCTAATTTTTAGCCATTTCTGGCCCTACCCCTAATGGTCTTTTCACATTTTTATTACTAAACTACCCTCACCCACTTTTTCTATAAATATCCCCCTTCATCCTTTATTCCAAGACACCCCTTGAATTTGAGTAGATTGCTATCCTCAAATTCCTCTCTTCTTCTCCCTCCAATCACTCTCTAATTAATTAATTAATCTTTTTAATTAATTAATTATCTCACTTTAACTAAGTTAATTAATTTTTTTAATTAACTAAAACTTTTTTAATTAATCACTCAATTAATTAACTAATTAATCTTTTTAATTAATTAATTAATCACTCTTTTTTTCAAAAATCATTCCTTTTTCCAAAATCAAATTAATCATTTTTCTCAATCCACATTTCATCCAAATTAATTAATTCATCTTTTTTAATTAATTAATCCATCCATCCCTTTCATCATATTAATTAATTAATCATTTTAATTAATTAATTAATCTTCCAATCCATCCAATCACTCGGTCCCGATAAAACGGAACTTCGGTCTGGTAAAATCTTTCGCCCACCAAAAGTCAAAGTATCAGCCTTTTACCTCACTCTCAACACACCCAAACCAAAATTATTTTGGTCAATTCTTAAACCCCTCTACTTAATCGTGAAATAAACTAAGTGGATTTTGATCCCCATTCAATGGGGTATGTAGGCACGTTTGGAATCTAAATCCAAATATTAATTAATCCCCTTTTCCCTTTTTTTAATTAATTTTTGAATGTTTTATTTTCACCAGGCATTCATGTTATGCCATATTCAAGCATTCTCTTTAATATCATCTTATAAATGTCATTCATGAAATCCAATTTTCAAGTCAAATTAAACTTAGGAGCCAAATTCAGATTATTTAAAATCAAAAAACCAAGTCTCTGAACTCAACCTAGTTCGAGGCTAGTGATTTTATCCATAGGCAAATTAATTAAAAATTAATGAATTGGAGTGAATTAGGTTTTTCCTTAATTTTCCCATTTAAAAATAAATTAGGGTGGCAACTCGCAAAATCATTTTCAAAATCAACCAAATCCGAACCTTAGGGTTCTATTTCGTGAGTCTAAACCCAAATGAGCATCCTGGTTCCCTCTAACGGACTGGGCCAGTGCTCGAGCGAGGCCTCACACTATTGGACATTCAAATTTCCTAAACTTCATACCAACTAATAAAAAAAAAATCATGTCACCTACCGCCGAAGTACCCGATGGCATCGCCGATGTCTGAGCAGCATGCCACCAGGAACCTTGGGGTGCCACCTAGAGGTACGGTGGCGCCGTTGACCCCTCTGGTGACACGGGCCCCACTCCTCGCCTGTAGTTTTCAAAATAACCCCAATATGATTTTTTCAGCTTTTTTCTAGCTCTACCCTTTTGATCTTTTTACTTTTCCACTTCCTAAATTACCCTCATTCAGTTTTTCTATAAATACCCTGCTCCACTTCCCATTTCTACACACCTCTTGAATTAATATTGATAGTTATCTATTAATTTCTCTCTTCTTCTCCCTCCAACCACCCTCTAATTAATTGGTTAATCTTTTTAATTAATTAATTATCTCATCCTAACCAAGTTAATTAATTTTTTTAATTAACTAAAACTCTTTTTTTAATTTAAATTAATTAATGAATTAATCTTTTTAATTAATTAATCCCTCTATCATTTTCATCATATTAATTAGTTAATTAATCTTTTTAATTAATTATCCTAATCTATCTAATCATCCGATCTTGATAAAATAGAATTTTGATCCAGTAAAATCTTTCGCCCACTAAAAATCAAGGTATCAGCCTTTTCCTCTCAAATCCAAATCAAATCAATCAGTCTAATCAATTTCTAAACTCATTTACTTAATCTTGGAATGAACTACGTGAATTTTGATCTCTATTCAATGAGATACGTAGGCATGTTTGTAATCTAAATCCAAATCTCAAATCCAAATCCCAATCAATCTCCTTTTCCCTTTTTTTAATTTGTGAATGTTTCATTTTAATATTCTCATTACACTCATACCATGCTCATGTATTATAATTGTCATATAATGTTTGTCATCCATAAAATTAATTTTTAAGTCAAATTAAACTTAAGAGCCAAATTTAGATTATTTAAAATAAAAAATCTAGTCCCCGAACTCAACCTAGTTCGAGGCTAGTGATTTTATCCTTGGGTAAAATAATTGAAAATTAATGAATTAAAGTCAATTGGGTTTTTCCTTAGTTTTCCCATTTAAAAATAAATTAGGGTAGCGACTCCCAAAATTATTTTCAAAAATCAACCAAATCTGAATTCAAGAGTTCTATCGTGAGTTTAAATCCGAATGAGCATCCCGATTCCCTCTAGCGGACTGGGCCAGTGCTCGGGCGAGGCCTTACAAAGTCCAGCCACACAAGTTTGACTATTCTATAAAAACAAATATAACACTATAAGATCCAAAATAAAAATGATGGTAACTTATAATTTATTAAGACTCCACAACTTTTACCCTAAGAATTATTTAAAATAAGAATATTTAAAAAAAAAAATCATTCAATAAGTAACAAATGATTGTAAATTTAAATAATTATTAATTAACTTAAATAGCTCTATCAAATAAAAATGAATAAATAAACTATCTAATTGTCCTAATAGCTCGGAAATCATCTACAGGAGAGTAACAATTGAATGCTTCTAGACTTGGCTCGGCTTCAAGAGTGAAGGAAGAGATAATCATTGTTAACTATCTAAAATCTGCAAAATAAAAATTTGTAAAGGAATTAGCATACACCACTTTGCTAAGTGAGAACACATATGGCAGAGAACTTCCTAATAAATTTTATTTACATCAAATCATATAAACTCATCATCAAACAGTTTCCAAATATTTCATATAACTATCAAGTCAATTACTATATTTCACATAGTAGCTAATTTCTTACTTTCATACAAGGCCTTAAGTAATATATTCGAACTATAATTCACATAGTACTTCCAACAATAACTTTAGAGTACACAAATCAACTTTAGCATTTTCATCAACACATTTACATTTTTATAGAAATTGCAAAATAAGATATATTGGAAAAGACCTTACCAGACTTATCAATTAACATATAAGGCATTACGCCCAAATATCATCAGAAAATGGGGCATTACAAGCAAGCCCGATATACACATATAACATATAAGGCATTTCTGCCCAAACTGTATAATAGTCACATATAACCTAGGTGTACTATGGGAAGTTCAAGTCATGGTCTTATCCCAATACAATACAATAAATACATCTCATTTAAAATAACTTATTCATATACTAATTAATTCATAGAAATATATCGCACAAATTATTTTGTTCCCCGACTTCTAATACACACAATACAATAACAACCAAGTTTCCAAGATATTGTTTATTAATATTTTACCAAATTAATATATATATCCTCACCTGATTGCAGATTACAACAACAGTAGTACCTAATCTACTAGTTCTGCTGATTAGTTAAATCTCCACCTGAACACATATATTTATATTAACAACTAGCCTAATTCTCCTAATGAAAATATGAATTAAATGCATTTAAATATCATATGCTCCATAAAGTGCAAATGACATGCAACTCAATACCACAACCCAATTTTCACATTTCTAATATCTATTATGGCAACTGTGATTCGAACTACTTTAGACTCCCTATAATTATTCTAAATAAGAACAAATTTTAATTACAAGTAGATAAGATATCAACAAATTTACCAAACAAAAATATTTAATTTGGACTTAACTAAGGCCTCCAAAAAAAATACCAAATACAGTTGTCCAGAAACTCACCAAATTCCAATAGCAAAAATTAAATTCCTACGAACCTATCTTCATATTCTCAAAAAATTATAAATTTTTTTTGGATATTTAGAACATTATATATCACTAAAATTTCATAAAATTCTGACATTATTTGGGTCTCCAAATAATTATTTTTTTAATATGACCTGTTGAGAATATTAAACAGACAGTCACCATATTTTTTCTATTTTAATTCGATCCAACCATTGGATCATCTCCAAATTTAAATATGATAAAAGTGACATCCAGCAGACAATAATATCAAAATTTCACCACTAAATAATTAGCTATTATTAAACTATAAATTTTTGAATTCCCCAGCCAAAGAACATCAAAGTTTAAAATCATCCTATATGCTAATGGTCACTACCCTTCTTTTAATAGTCTCCAATTCAATTTAATGCCTAATTAATTTTTAATCAAGTATATAAATCAATTCCAAAAAAAAAAAAAAGTTTAATGGCTTACCTCAAGAAAATATTTAAATTCTTAGAAGAAAACTTGAAAAACCCCATTTAGAACTTTAAAGATCCTATTTACCTTTTTCCAATCATCCACAATGCTCCTATTTACCTTTTTCCAATTATTCACAATGCACTCTTGTTTCTCAAGTATTCAATCGCTGTTTTTTTAATTTTATTTTCTTCTTGCTCTCTTTGGTGGCTAAGAATTTCATCTCTCTAAAGTTATTGATATTATAGAAAGTTTCCCTAACCCTAATTCTCTACTAATCCTACACAACACTACACACATGTGCACACACACTAACACATATTATTGCACATATGATTATTTATTAAAGAACATGTATATAGTTATAATTAAAATAAACTCTAATATACATTTATAACTATTTCTTCTTACACTTATTCTCTATTTAATTAATTATAATATAAAACGTTCCTAATACGAAAATTAAGTATTTCACAGATAAAAATGTAAATTTATTAATATTTATTTAATAAATATAAAGATCTATTTATTTTTATAAAAATTTTTAATTTGCTTTGATTTTTTCTATTTTGATTTTGCTAGTATATAGTTTACATAAAAAAAAAAATTGTAATTTTTTATAGGTGATGCATATAACATTATTCATTATGATATGAATAATTCTCGCCATATATAAGATTTAAACATATAATCTATTAATTATAGAGAATCGCATTTATCTATTCAAATCAAATATGATTTGCAACTAGATCTAATATGAATATTATATTCCCTCTATTATAAAATATTTATTATTTTAAAAAATTTATTTAATTTATTTATCGTGATAGAATTTCAAAAAGATATTTATTTTTCTTTTAATTTTACCTTTCATTTATTTTTTCACAAAATATTTATATTAATTATTTTTATTTCTCTAAATCAAACTTGGCAAAAAATATTTTTATTTTTTATGTTAGAATTATCATAATTTAAGTTTGTTAATTGAAGTTTCAAAATTTTAAAATCATAAATATTTTGAAAATAATAGAAAAGGAAATTTCATTTCATTAAATAACTAAGGGAGACAAGTCGCTAAAAAATCAATTATTTTGCTCTTGCCAACAAATAAAGAAAAAACCTTTGCTTGACGATAATTATTTCTTGTTATTTTTTATGAAAAAATAAATAAATAAATAGAGACTCTCTAGTTGATTTCACGTGGAAATAAAAGAAAAAATAAAGAAAAAGAAGGAAAAAAGAAAGAGAGAGATAATAAAATATTTTTAACAGCCATTAAAGAGAGAGATAATAAAATATTTTTGACAGACATTTTCTTTCTTCTTAAATTTAATGAAAGAGATTGTGACTCTTAAAAAATTTTAGAGAAAATGGATGAATTAGATAATCTTTTAGAGACTTATTTACTAGATATACTCCCTACAATAGAGAATGAGTATAATTTAAGAGTTTATTATGGATGCTCTAATACATTACTGACTACATACAAAATCTATTGACCAATATGCATTTTCCATTTAACACAACTACATCTTCTAATGTAATTGTTAAACTTACCACTATTATTTATATCACATTTTTACCAGTTTGCATGAAGTAATATATTTGTGTAATAATATTCTATTTTATTTTATTTTACTTAGTTTTGATAACGATAAAAGAAAAAAAGTAAATTTATTAATATTTATTTAATAAATACAAAGCTCTATTTATTTTTATAAAAAATGTTAATTTGCTTTGATTTTTTCTATTTTGATTTTGCTAGTATATAGTTTACATTTAAAAAAAAAATGTAATTTTTTATAGGTGATACATATAACATTATTCATTGTGATGAATAATTCTTGCCATGCATAAGATTTAAACATATAATCTCTTAATTATAGAGATTCACATTTATATATTCAAATCAAATATGATTGGTGACTAAATCTAATATGAATATGATATTCCCTCTATTATAAAATATTTATTATTTTAAAAAAATTTGTTCAATTTATTTACCGTGATAGAATTTCAAAAAGGTATTTATTATTCTTTTAATTTTATCTTTCATTTATTTTTTCACTAAATATTTATATTAATTACTCTTATTTCCCTAAATCAAAATTAATAAAAAATGTTTTATTTTTTTATTTTAGAATTATCATAATTTATGTTTGTTAATTGATTTTTGAAATTTTAAAGTCATAAATATTTTGAAAATAATAGAAAAGGATATTTCATTTCGTTAGATAACTGAGGAAGACAAATCCTTAAAAAATTAATTGTTATGCTATTGCCAACAAATAAAGAAAAAACCTTTGTTTGAATATAATTATTTCTTATTATTTTTTATTAAAAAATAAATAAATAAACGAAGACTCTCTAGTTAACTTCACATAGAAATGAAAGAAAAAATAATGAAAAAGGAAAAAGAAAGAGAGAAATAGTATAATATTTTTAAGAGTCATTATCTCTATTCTTAAATTTAATGAGAGAGATTATGATTTTTAAAAAATTTTTAGAAAAGGGGGATGGATTAGAGAATATTTTGGAAACCTATTTATTGAATATACTCCTTGTAATATATAAGGAGTATAATTTAAAAGTTTATTAGGGATGACAAATAAAGAAACCCATTGACCGATATGCATTTTCCATATAACACAATTACATCTTCTAATGTAATTGTTAAACTTACCACTATTATTTGTATCACCTTTTTATTATTTTACATGATGTAATATATTTGTATAAAAATATTCTATTTTATTTTATTTTACTTTGTTTTGATATGGATAAAAATGTAAATTTATTAATATTTATTTAATAAATACAAAGCTCTGTTTATTTTTATAAAAAAATTTATTTGCTTTGATTTTTTCTATTTTGATTTTGCTAGTATATAGATTACATAAAAAAAAAATTGTAAATTTTTATAGGTGATACATATAACATTATTCATTATGATGAATAATTCTCACCATATATAAGATTTAAACATATGATATCTTAGTTATAGAGATTCACATTTATCTATTCAAATCAAATATGATTGGCGACAAGATCTAATATGAATATTATATTCCCTCTATTATAAAATATTTATTATTTTCAAAAAGTTGATTCAATTTATTTATCGTAATAGAATTTCAAAAAGGTATTTATTATTCTTTTAATTTTACCTTTCATTTATTTTTTTACTAAATATTTATATTAATTACTTTTATTTCTCTAAATCAAAATTGATAAAAAATATTTTAATTTTTTATGTTAGAATTATCATAATTTAAGTTTGTTAATTGATGTTTTGAAATTTTAAAATCATAAATATTTTGAAAATAATAGAAAAGGAAATTTCATTTCATTAAATAACTAAGGGAGACAAGTTGTTAAAAAATCAATTGTTTTGCTTTTGCTGACAAATAAAGAAAAAAACTTTGCATGACGATAATTATTTCTTATTATTTTTTATGAAAAAATAAATAAATAAACAAAAACTCTGTAGTTGATTTCACGTGGAAATGAAAGAAAAAATAAAGAAAAAGAAGGAAAAAAGAAAGAGAGATATAATAAAATATTTTTTAGAGCCCTTTTCTTTCATCTTAAATTTAGTGAGAAAGATTGTGACTCCTAAATAATTTTAGAGAAGGGAGATGGATTAGAGAATCTTTTGAAGAGCTATTTATTAGATATACTCCCTACAATAGAAAAGAAGTATAATTTAAGAGTTTATTAGAGATGTTCTAATACATTACTGACTACATACAAAACCCATTGACCGATATGCATTTTCCATATAACACAGTTACATCTTCTAATGTAATTGTTAAACTTACCACTATTATTTATATCATATTTTTACTATTTTGCATGAGGTAATATATTTGTGTAATAATATTCTATTTTATTTTATTTTACTTTGTTTTTATAAAGATGAAAATGTAAATTTATTAATATTTATTTAATAAATACAAAGCTCTATTTATTTTTATAAAAATTTTTAATTTGCTTCGATTTTTTCTATTATGATTTTGCTAGTATATAGTTTACATAAAAAAAAAAAAAAGTAATTGTTTATAGGTGATACATATAACATTACTAATTATGATGAATAATTCTCGCCATACATAATATTTAAACATATAATCTCATAATTATAGTGATTCGTATTTATCTATTCAAATCAAATATGATTGACGACTAAATCTAATATGAACATGATATTCTCACAATTATGAAATATTTATTATTTTAAGAAAATTTGTTCAATTTACTTATCGTGATCAAATTTCAAAAAGGTATTTATTATTCTTTGAATTATGCCATTCTTTTATTTTTTCATCAAATATTTATATTAATTATTTTTATTTCTCTAAATCAAAATTGATAAAAAATATTTTAATTTTTTATTTTAGAATTATCAAAATTTAAGTTTGTGAATTGATGTTCCGAAATTTTAAAATCATATTTATTTTGAAAATAATAGAAAAGGAAATTTCATTTCATTAAATAATCGAGGGAGATAAGTCGTTAAAAAATCAATTATTTTGCTCTGGCCGTCAAATAAAAAAAAAAACCTTTGTTTGACTATAATTATTTCTCGTTATTTTTATGCAAAAATACATAAATAAACAAAGACTCTCTAGTTGACTTCACATGAAAATGAAAGAAAAAGTAAAGAAAAAGAAGGAAAAAAGAAAGAGAGGGATAATAAAATATTTTTGAGGGCCATTTTCTATTTCCTTAAAATGAGAAAGATTGTTACTCCTAAAAAATTTTAGAGAAAGGGGATGGATCAGAGAATCTTTTGGAGACCCATTTTTGGGATATGCTTTCTGTAATAGAGAAGGGGTATAATTTAAGAGTTTATTAGGGATGCTCTAATACATAACTGACTACATACAAAGCCTATTGACCAATATATATTTTCCATATAATATAATTGCATCTTCTAATGTAATTGTCAAACTTACCATCTATTATTTATATCACCTTTTTATTATCTTGCATGATGTAGTATATTTGTGTAAAAATATTCTATTTTATTTTATTTTACTTTGTTTTGATAAGGATAAAAATGTAAATTTATTAATATTTATTTAATAAATACAAAGCTCTATTTATTTTTATAAAAATTTTAATTTGCTTTGATTTTTTCTATTTTGATTGTGCTAGTATATAGTTTACATAAAAAAAGAAAATTGAAATTTTTTTTATAGGTGATACATATTACATTATTCATTATGATGAATAATTCTTGCCATACATAAGATTTAAACATATGATCTCTTGTCTATAGAGATTCACATTTATCTATTCAAATCAAATATGATTGGCAACTAAATCTAATATGAATATTATATTCCCTCTATTATAAAATACTAATTATTTTAAAAAAATTTGTTCAATTTATTTATCATGATAGAATTTCAAAAAGGCATTTATTATTCTTTTAATTTTACCTTTCATTTATTTTTTCATTAAATATTTATATTAATTACTTTTATTTCTCCAAATCAAAATTGATAAAAAATATTTTAATTTTTTATGTTAGAATTATCATAATGTAAGTTTGATAATTGATGTTTCGAATTTTTAAAATCATAAATATTTTCAAAATCATAGAAAAAAAAATTTCATTTCATTAAATAACTGAGGGAGATAAGTCGTTAAAAAATTAATTGTTTTTCTCTTGCCTACAAATAAAGAAAAAACCTTTATTTGATGATAATTATTTCTTTTTTTTTATGAAAAAATAAATAAATAACCAAAGACTCTCTCATTAATTTCATGTGGAAATGAAAGAAAAAAAAAAGAAAAAGAAGGAAAAAAGATAGGGAGAGATAATAAAATATTTTTAAGAGTCATTTTCTCTCTTCTTAAATTTAATGAGAGAGATTGTAACTTCTAAAAAATTTTAGAGAAGGGGAATAGATTAGAGAATCTTTTGGAAACCTATTTATTGGATATACTCTGTATGATAGAGAAGTTTATTAAAGATGATTTAATACATTACTGACTACATATAAAACCTATTAACCAATATACATTTTCCATATAACACAATTACATCTTCTAATGTAATTGTTAAACTTACAACTATTACTTGTATCAGCTTTTTATTATTTTGAATGATGTAATATATTTGTTTGAAAATATTCTATTTTATTTTATTTTACTTTTTCTTGATAAGGATAAAAATGTAAATTTATTAATATTTATTTAATAAATACAAAACTCTATTTACTTTTGTAAAAAAAATTTATTTGCATTGATTTTTTCTATTTTGATTTTGCTAGTATATAGTTTACATAAAAAAAAATTGTAATTTTTCATAGGTGATACATATAACATTATTTATTATGATTAATAATTCTTGTCATACATAATATTTAAACATATGATCTCTTATTAATTATGGAGATTCGCATTTATCTATTCAAATCAAATATGATTGGCGACTAGCTCTAATATGAATATGATATTCCCTCTATTATAAAATATTTGTTATTTTAAAAAAATTTATTCAATTTATTTATATTGATAAAATTTTAAAAAGGTATTTATTATTCTTTTAATTTTACCTTTCATTTATTTTTTCACTAAATATTTATATTAATTATTTTTACTTCTCTAAATCAAAATTGATGAAAAATATTTTAATTTTTTACGTTAGAATTATCATAATTTAAGTTTATTAATTGATGTTTTGAAATTTTAAAATCATAAATATTTTGAAAATAATAGAAAAGGAAATTTCATTTCATTAAATAACTAAAGGAGACAAGTCGTTAAAAAATCAATTATTTTGCTCTTGTCGACAAATAAAGAAAAAATCTTTGCTTGATGATAATTATTTCTTGTTATTTTTTATGAAAAAATAAATAAATAAACAAAAACTCTCTAGTTGATTTCGTGTGGAAATAAAAGAAAAAATAAAGAAAAAGAGGGAAAAAAGAAAGAGAGATAATAAAATATTTTTAATAGCCATTAAAGAGAAAGATAATAAAATATTTTTGACAGCTATTTTCTTTCTTCTTA
Source organism: Reutealis trisperma (assembly GCA_947687605.1). NCBI lineage: Eukaryota > Viridiplantae > Streptophyta > Magnoliopsida > Malpighiales > Euphorbiaceae > Reutealis > Reutealis trisperma. The sequence continues at coordinate 1,025,518 of CANTUT010000033.1, read as the reverse complement.
AATTTAATGAGAAAAATTGTGACTTATAAAAAATTTTGGAGAAGGATGATATATTAGAGAATCTTTTAGAGATCTATTTATTAGATATACTTCCTACAATAGGGAAGAAGTATAATTTAAGAGTTTATTAGAGATGCTCTAATACATTACTGACTATATACAAAACCCATTAACCAATATGCATTTTCCATATAACATAATTACATTGTCTAATGTAATTGTTAAACTTACCACTATATTATTTATAACACATTTTTACTATTTTGCATGAGGTAATATATTTGTGTAATAATATTCTATTTTATTTTATTTTACTTTGTTTTGATAAAGATAAAAATGTAAATTTATTAATATTTATTTAATAAATACAAAGCTCTATTTGTTTTTATAAAAAATTTTTAATTTGCTTTGATTTTTTCTATTTTGATTTTGCTACTATATAGTTTACATAAAAAAAAATTGTAATTTTTTATAGGTGATACATATAACATTATTCATTATGATGAATAATTATCGCCATACATAAGATTTAAACATATAATCTGTTAATTATAGAGATTCATATTTATCTATTCAAATCAAATATGATTGGCGACTAAATCTAATATGAATATGATATTTTCCCAATTATGAAATACTTATTATTTTAAAAAAATTTGTTCAATTTATTTATTATGATCGAATTTCGAAAAGGTATTTGTTATTCTTTAAATTATACCTTTCATTTATTTTTTCACTAAATATTTATATTAATTACTTTTATTTTTCTAAATCAAAATTTATAAAATATTTTAATTTTTTATGTTAGAATTATCATAATTTAAGTTTGTTAATTGATGTTTCGAAATTTTAAAATCATAAATATTTTTAAAATAATAGAAAATAAAATTTCATTTCATTAAATAACAGAGGCAGACAAGTCGTTAAAAAATTAATTGTTTTGCTCTTTCTGACAAATAAAGAAAAAACCTTTGTTTGACGATAATTATTTCTTCTTATTTTTTATGAAAAAATAAATAAATAAACAAAGATTCTTTAGATGATTTCACATGGAAATGAAAGAAAAAATAAAGAAAAAGAAGGAAAAAAGATAAGGAGAGATAATAAAATATTTTTAAGAGCCATTTTCTCTCTCCTTAAATTTAATGAGAGAGATTGTGACTCTTAAAAAATTTTAAAGAAGAGGAATAGATTAGAAAATCTTTTAGAGATATATTTATTGGATATACTCCATATAATAAAGAACGAGCATAATTTAAAAGTTTATTAGAAATGCTTTAATACATTACTGACTACATATAAAACCTATCGACCAATATACATTTTCCATATAACACAATTACATCTTCTAATGTAATTGTTAAACTTACTACTATTACTTATATCAGCTTTTTATTATTTTGCATGGTATAATATATTTGTGGAAAAATGTTCTATTTTATTTTATTTTACTTTGTTTTGATAAAGATAAAAATTTATATATATTAATATTTATTTAATAAATACAAAGCTCTATTTATTTTTATAAAAAAAAATTATTTGCATTGATTTTTTCTATTTTGATTTTGCTATTATATAGTTTACATTTAAAAAAAAAATTAATTTTTCATAGGTGATACATATAACATTATTCATTATGGCAAATAATTCTTGCCATACATAAGATTTAAACATATGATCTCTCAATTATAGATTTGTATTTATCTATTCAAATCAAATATGATTGGTGACTAGATTTAATATGAATATGATATTCCCTTGATTATAAAATATTTATTATTTTAAAAAAATTTATTCAATTTATTTATCGTGATATAATGCCAAAAAAGTATTTATTAAATTAATGTAGTTTAATTAAGTTTTTTTATAATTCTATTCATAACTCTCTCCGTAAAAACAATCACCTTACCACTTATTTACTGAATCAGTAATTTGTGCACTTGCGGGTATAAATAAAATTTTACAACACATGCTGCCCAAAATCCATTCTCAATCTCGTGCAAGTATTGTAATCAGTAATAACATGCCTAATGACAAGTAAGAGAGATAAAAAATAAATAAATAAATAAATAAATAATGGATTAAAAAAAATAATAATCTTCCATCAAATAATCTTGGATTGGATATGATATTGATTTTAAAAATTATTCTTTTTCCCACAAAGAAAGGAAGATGTGAGCTTAGTGAGGAAGGTAGAACATAAAAAGTTGAAGAGCAGTTTTGGAAGATAAAGTGATTTTTATTGAATTATTTGACCAAATTTGAGTTGGCTAATAGAATAAATACATAATTTTAACAGAAGAACGTAGTGATTGAAGGGTGATAATAAACTAATCTAATTATTTGCAAATAAAAGTATCACTTAGCTTTTTTATTAGGAAATTAAAAAAAAAAAAAGGGAAAGATCTAACCGTTATATACATATATATATATATATATATATATACATACACACGCACACACAGTTGGCCTGAAAGACTAGATCTAACTGTCTTCCATTGAAGGACCAATTTATATTTGCTTGCAGCGCTTGCAAGTCTGCAATTCTAATGGCTTCCTCCACTATATTCTCTTTCAAGTTCAACCCATATGTTTTTGGTACTCTCTCTCTCAACACACCATGTATATATAGAAGCGCACATAAACATGTTGTTGATAAATGAAAATCTTAATTAATTAAATAAAAAGATAGTTTTTAGGATAAATTGTCTCTTAAGATCTATTAACAAGTTAGAGCTTAATTTTTTACAGAAGCCTTGTTGATGTCTTTATATTTTTTTAATATTAATATTAATATTGTAGACTTTGCAGACCCATGTCGTCCAGCATGCTTGGCGCTAGGGACTAATTTCTATGGTAACCATTTGAAAATTGACAGGTATTTAGTAATTATAGATTTCCTAGCTAGCTATAATTATCTAATCCAATCAATTAATAGTTCTTACAATTTTAATGCTTATTGATTGATTATGCAGAGGTTGGCAAAGAAATTTTGTATATTATGAAGAGAATTTAAGCGGAAGGCATAGATTCTCAGTGGTCTCATCTACGGGGCATGGAGAAGCAGATTGTTACAGACCAGAATTTATTACAAAAGGTGTGACCAAAATACATAAATAATTTAACCATGTTATTTGAAAATCCATTAATGATTAATTAATTAATTAATTAATGCAGAATCAAAAGTAATTGTGAGAACAACGTATCCATTCCAAAGGATTCCCTCAAACCCAAAGATTAGGTACTGTGATTTACCAACTTTTAAAGACAGTGAAGGTCATTTTCAGTGTGCAGAGCTTGGCCAGAAGGTTGTTTGATTTCCTTTTTTTTTAAATTTTTAAGAAATATTTTCGAAAAGTTTCAAATTAATTGTAATAATATTAATTCTTGGCAGGTGAAAATCCACTTTAAGGTCTATGAAACTGATAACTACAAAAAGCCGAAAACAGAAAAAGAAAAAGAAATCTATTTAAGAGACGATGATCCATTTTATCCAGGTGAAGCGACACAGAGTTTTGTAGTGCATGCATCAGGATATACATTATATCATCATCTTCTTTACATTTTCTATATGATAACTCAATACCAGATATTCATGCATATGCAGGGCTAACTGAAGCAATTATAGGCATGAAACTAAACCAAACTAGGAGAATTGTCCTTCCTCCAGTAAGTTTTTCAAGCCAATATTATTAAGTCATAAATAATAAACAAGCATATTAATCTTTTTTCTTGAAAAATTCATTTTGAATATATAATCATATGAAATGATTAAATATTTAATTAAATTTATGATTATATATATATATATATATAATTATTTCCAAAATATACACTGTTCAAATAAACATTTAATACTTCATTTGGTGACTTGTGCGCCTTCTTTCAAGGAATTGAGCTTTGGAAAACTTTTCGAATCTGAAAGTTACAGAGTTTTCGATGTGACATTAAAGAAAATTATCAAGTAGAGGACATTCGAAATGTACGAGATTGATAGATGCGCGTAATGGAGAAGTACTGGCTGAAACTTGAAAGCAATAAAAATAAAGATAGTTGTTATTATTATTATTATTTGATTTAGCAATAAGGCGAATAATTTTGTTACTCTGTTACTTAATATTATCTAGCTAGTTTTCAGTTAATATATTTGATTGTCAAATAAGCAGGGAGCTTGATTAGGCTTAGGTAGCTCTATGGGTAATGTAATTGTATTGTACGAAAGGATTAATAATAATAAATGAATGAATGAATAACTTGGCAGTCTTTTTGTTTCCGAATCTTGTAAATCAATTTAATAGTCTATAGTAGACTTTTATGTATTATTAAGTACAAGTGTATATATATAGTAAAAATTATTGATTTTCAAGTTTACTTTCCCTGGCATATATCAGAACTCCTTTTTAGTTATGGTTGTTAAATCTTTCCGAATCGTGTAAATCAATTCATTGATATTACTACTTTTCTTGCAAATCACTGTTTTTAGGCCTCAAATTTCAATTTCTTTGCCAGGCAAGTTTTGATCTCCTGCTGCAAGTGGAAGTGAGGAAACCACTAGTGGGCCCACTTGAGTAACAAGAACAAAAATCCTGTAGATTCCCTTGTTTATGATTAAAATTAAAGATTTGAACAATGGTTAAATTAGGGTTAAAATTAAACAAATAATCATAATCACAACCCCAAAAATATATATGTTATAAAACTCTCGCTTGATTTCTCATTATCATGTTTTGCAAAAAGGCAACACAAAGCCAGCCTACTAGGTTGCTGGGTCAATTCATGGTCATTGTTCAACGAAAGAATAATAGGAAGCAACATACAACTGGTAAGTGATAACAAATCATTTTCAGGTAGTCATAATTTCCTCATACAAGGGGGCATTCGAAAACCATTCAAGAGATATCTTCTCCGAATGGACTATTAAGGGGAATCCACAGCTAAACATTCTATCTTTCTGTGAAGAGGATGAGGAGATACTCAGTGCACCGTTAAATAAAATTCAAAAGGGCGCAAATTTTCTACGTATATAGCAATAATATATAGATTCTCTTAATAGATTATATTTTGTTCATAAAATTTAACTAATTGGTTTCTATTTTTTAAGAAAATAATTAAAAAAATTTCAATTTTGATTTCATCCATTTTTTAGACTCTTCTTGTTAAATTTCATATTAAATAATTAAAATGCCTTAAAAAAAAATAATTCCTTTTCTTTGCTTTCCCACAAGCTAAATAAAAATTGAATAAAATTTATTTTCCTAATTAACTAATCAATCAGTCTCATCAACAAAATGGGCAAAAGAAAATGAAAATCAATCAATCAATTTCATTAACAAATTAGCAAATCTCTTAATTATCTTAAATTGAAATAAATTAATTGGTATCCATTATTTGAAATTTAATTAAAATCCCTTAATAAGAAGTCTCATTATTAGAAATCAAAGACTTTAATCCTCTCAAGTTCTTGCAAGGAAAGCTAAAAATTGAACTGCAGTTTATTTCTTGCGGCATTTTTTAATAATCTAATGTGCAAAAATAAACATTAAAATTTCAAAAAAATTAAAAAAGAAAAAAATTGCAACAAGTTGCAGGGGTTAATGCATATCAAGATTATATATATAAAGAAAAAAACCAAATATAGTATTAATTAGTGTCTAATTACTTTTAAAGATTCTTCAAAATTTTCAACCGAAATGGAAAGTGATTTTGAGTGGAAATTAGAAATTGAAGATGTGAAGGTAATTGGACGTAGAGATTTGCGAGATAGAGAATCTTGATATTTATTATTTTCAGCCAAAAATTATAATTTCATTTCCCAATAAAACCACATCTCCATGGTATGAATTAGATATAGAGATTTTAGTGAAGAAATTAATAGCAGATCCAATTGAACCCAGAAATGGCAACTGATGATCTAAATTTGATGGCACTGATATAAACTTGTAAAGACCAAGCATCGCTGGAGAAGGAGAGCTTGATAGTGGTTCAATAGCTAATTTTTAACTCTTTTCTGCTTTTTAAGTTAATTTCCATTTCTATTTTTTTGCTTTCATTTGATTTTTGTTCTTGGGCCATATTCTTCATGGTGTAGTGAGGTCATGAGTAAGCTGCTTCACTTTTAATCCTTGAACTGCAGGACAGTGAAAAAGGATTCAAAAGTTCGGGGATGAGAGTACTTCGGGAATGAATTTTTTTTTTATTCATAATTTTTTTTAATCTTTTAACAGAAAAGTGAAAAAAAATAATGGAAAAACTGAAATATTGACAGAAACAAAATTGAAAAAATTAATTAGGTTGTATTTGGTAAAATTGAAAATTAAGTGTTGAAAATTTAAGTGTTAAATTTTAATTATTAAATAAGATAAATGATATAATTTTTAAATTGTAAAAATATTTAAAAATTTAATAGCTTATTGTATTAAGTTTATATTTTAAATTAAAAATTTTGACTTATCATTAAAAATTTTAATTTCAAATACCACTTTAGTATCTCAAACAATAAAAATAAATTAATTAATTAAGTGAAATTTTATGGACGAAATGATAATTTATAATTTATTATATTTTATATTTAATTCTTGTAAAGATTTTAATTTGTTAGAAATTTGTAATTTTTCATAGTGCAGTTAAACAATTTTTTTTAATGTTTTTTAACACTACTAATATATACTTATATTTAAAAAATTAAAAGAGAGAGAAGATAGAAACAAATGCTATTTCATTTTTGGTGAATGCAAGGAAAAATTAAAACACGACACTATTTTTTTTTTTTTCCAGGAAAACACAATGCAACTAATTCACACTTCCTAATTTGAATCAAAATTATTGTTTTGAAAATTAAAATAAGATAAATTCAGAGTTGTTTGAGCACACGACAAGACAAGAAGAGAACTTTGGGTACAACTAATGCATTACTGTGTACAAGCACCCATTCACTTGGGTCAACCGATTTTTGTCAACTCTTTATATATAAAGTACTCAAATTTAAATTATATATATATGGATACGCCATGTATTGACATCAATTCATTTATGTCAATACTTAATTACTTAGCCCATAAATATAATTTTATCTTTTTTTTTTTTTTACATAAATATATTTTTATCTATATACCTAATAGTAAAAAGATTTTATATCCGTTCAAAAATATTATCAATTATTCTTCTTTTAAATGTCTCAAAAAAATATCACTTTTCTATTAATAACATTATTGAAAAATAAAAATATTTATGTCATTTTAACATATAAAATGAATAATATAATCATTTTAACCTATAAAATCAATCATAAGCACCATAATTTTCATTTTTTTTTAGGAAATAAACACTACAATGTTAAAAAATTTTCAGTTCAGACTTATTCAAAGAAAAAACAAATTGAAACAACAAAATAGCAAAATTAAAAACTTTACATAATTTATATATATACTTTTTCCTTTAAATAGTGAAACAATATCAATATTATTTTATAATGTTATTAGCACATTAAATGGGTATGCATATTTAGTATAAACAAATCTAAATTACGAGTCTTAATTAAACATTTTTTGTATAGAGATAGATATATATTGATTTTAAAAAATCTTTAAAATGAATTGCTATTTAATTCCTATATTAATTATAACGAAATAAATTATTTAGAATTTAATTTATTTGTCTTTCAAATCTATCTATACAACTATTTAATCTCTTTGTTAGATTCTGTTTTTTTTAAATAAATTTAGATTTCATTAATCATCAATTCTAACAAGAGCAAACTGATTCGCAAATCGCAAATGGTTAACACAACATCCAACCAACTACCATATAATTTATTTTGAAAACCTATAACTACAATAGTTGAACAATATAACAAATTTCTACTTTTTTTACGAGCATATAAAACGCAATAGTGTACAAATATACCACTGGACTTATAACAAAAAAACAACTTATAATAAAAAAATACATAATAAAACTTCAAACGAGAGAAGATAAAATAACATAAAAAATAAAATACAATACAATATAATACAAAATAATAAAATAAAAAGTATCAATCTAGCAATAGTAAGAACAAACCAATTCATAAGTATATGGTAAAAACAGAGATGATGAGGTAACAGCAAAAACAATAATGCAAAGGACGAGATTTAACAGAAGGAATGTTAAGCGATGGTAGAGAAAGACGCGTAAATAGAAGACTAATGAATAAAATAGGTAGTAGATGTGGTAACAACAGTAAAGATAGGATTATTCATATTAAATCTAACAGTAAATATTAAAACTATCGCCTATCAAAAGAGATAATCAGAGTAATTCAAGAAATAAATCTTAAAAAAGAACTAGAGAGAAAAGGCTTTGTTAAATTCTATTAAATGGCATTGAAATGTCAATTTTATTTTATATCTTTAATTTTCTATTCTCCTCCTCTAATTAATAAAGGAAACCTCTGTCTCCTATATTTTATATTTTTTCTTTCTTCCTATTCCATACCGCCCAAAATCCATTCTCAATTTCACACGGGTTTTGTAATCAATAATAACATGTCTAAACAAGTAAGAAAGTTAAAAAATAATAATAATAATAATCTTTCATCAAACAACCATGGATTGGATATGATTTTGTTGATTTTATAAATTATTCTTTTTCCCACAAAGAAAGGAAGAAGTGAGGAAGGTAGAACATATAAGTTTTGGAAGATAAAGTGATTTTTATTGCATTATTTGACCAAAATTTTGACTGACGAATAGAATAAATACTTAATTTTAACAGAAGAACGTAGCGATTGAAGGGTGATAATAAACTAATACAATTATTTACAAAGACAGAGTTGACCTGAAAGACTAGATCTAATTGTCTTCCATTGAAGGACCAATTTATATTTGGTTGCAGCTCACACAGCTTATGCAAGTCTGCAATTCTAATGGCTTCCTCCACTATATTCTCTTTCAAGTTCAACCCATATGTTTTTGGTACTCTCTCTCTCTCTCTCTCTTTCTCTCTCTCTCAACACACACATACACATACACACGCCATGTATATATAGAAGTGCACAATACATGTTGTTGATAAATGAAAATCTTAATCAAATACAAAGATAGTTTTTAGGATAAATTGTCTCTTAAGATCTATTAACAGGTTAGGGCTTAATTTTCCAGTAGCCTTGTAGATGTCTTGAATTCATTGGGATCTATGTGTCATTTAACTGCAATTGGTGTATTGAGCTTGTTGAACAATTGAATTGGATTATTATTACTATTATTATTATTATTATTAAATGGAGGGCTGAAGTTATATAATAATTATCAGAATTAATATTAATATTTTAGACTGTGCAGACTCATATCGTCCAGCATGCTTGGCGCTAGGGACTAATTTCTATGGTAACCATTTGAAAATTGACAGGTATTTAGTAATTATAGAGTTCCTAGCTTTAATTATATTATCCAAATTATAAATAGTTTTTAACAATTTTAGTGCTTATTAATTGATTATGCAGAGCATGGGAAAGAAATTTTGTATATTGTGAAGAGAATTTAAGTGGAAGGCATAGCTTCTCAGTGGTCTCATCTATGGGGCATGGAGAAGCTGATTGTTACAGACCAGAATTTATTACAAAAGGTCATAATTTACCCTTTTTTATTTGATTATATTTTTAAAATTATTATTTTTCATGACTAATGATTAATTAATTAATGCAGGATCAAAAGTAATTGTGAGAACAACGTATCCATTCAGATCGATTCCCTCACACCCAAAGATTAGGTACTGTGATTTACCAAATTTTAAAGACAGTCAAGGTCATTCTGAGTGCGCAAAGCTTGGTCAGAAGGTTGTTTAATTTCCTTCTTTTTTTTTTTTTTTTTTAATTTTTAAGAAATATTTTTGAAAAGTTTCAAATTAAGTATAATAAGATTAATTATTGGCAGGTGAAAGTCCACCTTAAGCTCTATGAAACTGATAACTACAAAAAGCCGAAAACAGAAAGAGAAAAAGAAATCTATTTAAGACACGATGATTCACTTTATCCAGGTGAAGCCGCTCAGAGTTTTGTAGTGCATGATTATTTATGTCATTATCTTCCTTTACATTTTCTATATATATGATAATATAAGAAGGCTTAATACCAGATATTCATGCATGCAGGGCTAACTGATGCAATTACGGGCATGAAACTAAACCAAACAAGGAGAATTGTCCTTCCTCCAGTAAGTTTTTCAAGCCAATATTAACTCATATGATAAACAAGCATATACATTTTCTATATATAACGGTTTTACGATTAAAATGTAAATCTAAATTAATATTTCATTACTTCATATACACAACTATCCAAATGAACATTTAAACTATATGTTTATTTGAATAAGATAATTGATATAATTGCTTAGCAAGTTTACTCATCTGGTCTCCTGTGCGTCTTCTTCCAAGGATTCGAATTTTGGAAACAGAGTTTTCGATGTGACATTGAAGGAAATTATTAAGTAGAGGACATTTGAAATGCACGAGCTTGATATGGATGCCTGCACATGGAGAAATATTGGCTGAAACTTGAAAGCAATAAAAATAAGAATAGTTGTTATTATTATTATTATTATTATAATATAGTAAAAACTATGATGTTCAAGTTTAGTTTCCCTGGCATTTATCGGAACTCCTTTTTAGTTATGGTTGTCAAATCTAGTCCGGTTCAATAAAAAATCATTCCATAAATTATGTTGGGCAGTTTTATTCATAATAACAACGTTCATTTAAAATATGTAAGGTGCTGACAGCAATGTGTAATGAATATTCAATTAATTGTAATGTTTGTCATGTAACATGCATTACTCTTATATATCAATATATAAATAATAAATAATAAATTTTATTTACAATTTTAGTTTAATCTCTTATTCAACTTTTAATTCATGACTTTCTACCGGTTTAAAAGTTACAGGTATCAAAATCATACTTTTAATTGATTTGTCTTAAGACCCGTTCGGGATTAAGTTTTTTAAAAGTATTTTTTAATAAAATTTTTTATTTTTTTTAAAAATTATTTTTAATAAAAAATTGATAAATTGATAATTTTTTTAAAAGCAAGTTTGGAAAATTGTTTATAAAAATTAAGCAATTAAATAACAAAAAATTTAAAAGCATTTTTTAACATAGTAATTTTTGTTTTGTTGGACTCTTCGCCTTCTAAATTTCTGAAAAGAATGGCAAGTCCAATATGCACATGACACGTACAGCCCCGGCAATAAATTGGAACACCGGCCTAAGTGAAAGGACCCATAAATGGAAACTATCATTTACTTGTTAAAAATAAGAGGAAATTACATCCTACATTTTTTTTTTTTTTTTGGGGTTAAAATATCATTTTTATTGTTCAATTTATTTTTTTTAACATTTTTATATTGTTCGAATTTTTTTTGTATGTTTTTTTTTTCTTTTTATTTCATTTTGACGGACCGAAGGTTGATGAAGAGATTATTGCTGTTTACACCGGAGCCCCTGTTGGGAGGGAGCAAAGGAGCACAGGGATTTTGGCTCTCCACGAAAAAAAAAAAGGCAAAACCCAAAAAGGGCTGTGGAGTTGTCGATAAGTTGTGAATGGGGCCCAGTTGAGGAGTAGTGTAAAAATAGAAATGATGGATTATTTTTATTTTTATTATTATTATTATTATTATTAGTGTTATATTAAGCATTTAATATAATTATTAAGCACTATTAAATATTTAATATAATTATTTTATTTAATGCATTGATTACACTCTTAATGAAATTTGCTATTTTTAATACCAAATTTAATTAGGTAATTCTCTTTCTATTTTTTCTTAATGAAACAAAAAAGAAAAAAGAGAGAGAGAAGGAAATAGCACTCATTCTCAACTAAAAAAATTCCCTCCAATTTCTATATAATTTTTTATTATATATATAATATTTTTCATTATCAATTTTATGTATAGATTTATATATAATTTTTTATTATTGATTATTGATCCATTTTTGTATAAAAATCTTATGGTTATGGATCAATAATCTTCAATAGAATAATCTAAGATACAAAAATTAATAATTCAGATGTAGCTTACATGGATAAAAAATTTTCTGAAAAAAAAAAAAAAAGAGGGATTTTTTTAAAGAAAAAGAGTGCAATTTCTTTCTTTCTTTCTTTTTTTATTGCTTCATTAAGAAAAAAAGAGAGAGAGAATTACCTAATTAAATTTGGTGTTGAAAATAGAAAATTTCATTATGAGTGTAATCAATGCATTGAATAAAATAATTATCTTAAATGCTTAATAAGTGTCTAGAGATTTTAATATATTAAATAAAATAATTATATTAAATGCTTAAAGGCACTTGTTAACATAACCCTTATTATTATTATTATTATTATTATTATTATTATTATTATTATTATTATTATTATTATTATTATTTGCATTAATTAATAGATAAATAAATTTATTTATTTGAGTATTAATATTCTAAACATATATAAAATAATATATTAGTACTATACCAATTGTGTATAAATATATAGCAAATGTATACTAAATATTAAATACATACTTGACATATACTGAATATATACGTAATATATACCAAAATGATTCTAGTTTTGGGTTTATTTTTTTGTGAACATATTGAAAATTATACCAAATATATATCATGTGCTCAAAAAATACCAAATACATATGTAAGTTTTATCATATATATACAAAACATAAACCAACATATACTTAATAAATACCAAATTTTGGTATACTTTTACCATTTACTATTAGTTTACCTTTTATTTTTTTTTTTAAATTTGCAATCTGTATATATATATAAAGTAGTTGCATATATCAAATATATATTTAACATAAACCAAATTTTGGTATATATATATCATTTATTCTTTTCAAATTTGCAATCTATATACATACACACACACACACACACACTTAACATATACCAAATTTTGGTATATGTATACTATTTACTATTACTTTATCTTTTTAATTTTTTAAATTTGCAATCTATATATACATAAAGTAGTTGCAGATATTAGACATATACTTAAAATATACATATATAGTATACCATTTACTATTTATCATTTTTTTTTTCAAATTTGCACACATACACACACATACACACACACACATATATATATATATACATAGTTGCAGATATCAAACATATACTATATAAAGTAGTTGCAGATACTAAATATATTTTCAAATATATACTAAAATTTCCCTAAAATCTTATTCTATATAAGAGGGCCTAAATAGATTGAGTCTCAACAATAATTTTTCAATACAAATGACTTAATCACTAAATAAAATTGAAAAAACTTAAATTCAAACTTTCTAAAATAATATTTAATTTTAATTTTAAAAGTTAATCATAATTTTATTTATTTTAATAAAATCGTTCTCATGCTTTTAAGAATGAAGAAGAGATTTACGTAGAATTATAATAGAATTGGATTTAATGATGAATAAAAAAAAAAAGAAAAGAAAAGTAGAAGAATGTCGGTTAATAACTAATGAAGTGCAATGGAAGGTTGCCTATAAGTAACCAAAATATTGTCATGTTTTGTTGACATTATTGTAAGAAAATCCAATGTGTCAATCTTGCAATATAAAATATTAAAATGAAAATTTTACAAATAATATAGTAAAAATATTTTAATATCATCATTAATAAATTATATAAGGCGAAGACAGTTTAGATGCAATATTTGTTTAAAAAAAATATTATTAGATTTTATTTGAGATTTAATTCAATTAATTAACAATTTGGGATTTTGTTAATTAGTGTTAGCCAATTATCAAAAATCAATTTAAACAAATAAAATTATATATATTTATTAAAAATAAATTAAACACGAAAAATAAAATTGATCTATTATTTTTATGATTGTGAATGAGATTTAATATTTTTTTAAAATCTCTAATCTTTCTTTAATTTTTAAATAAAATCATTTAATTCTGTATGCATTAAATATTTTTTAAATAATGCATCAAGACACTCATTTACAAAATCGTTTTTTTTTTTTTTAATAACAAATAAATAAGTGTAATTTTTAAGATTTTATCCAAAATAGTGAAAGCCACTCATAAATCAACAAAACCAAGGCCAAGAGTATGTGCACGATCCCTTTATTTTGCACTCAAGTGACTCCCGTGAGCCCCACGTGAAACGGTACCACACTTTCTTTTTTTTTTTTTCCAAAGGAATGGTGCAACACAATATTTTATATATATTTTTAGGTTATTTTTGAAATTTTCCCTAAAAATAAAGGCAAATTGACAGGAATTTAAACCTTAATTTCCATTGCCAACTTTTCGAAGATAAGCCCAGAGCAGGAAACAAGCTATCAAGCTCTCTCTCAGCAGTTTTGGTTCTCAAACTTCTTCCTGGGTCTCCTTGCCAACTTGGTTCCAACCATGGCGACTCTCCTCTTTTGTTAGCGAAAGAGAGACACTCGATATCATAATTTTCTTCCTCTTCTTTTGCATTGATACCACTACTTTTCTTGCAAATCACTGCTTTAAGGCCTCAAATTTCAAATTTTTTGCCGATTCTTTGCCAGGAAACTGTTGATCTCCTGCTGCAAGTGGAAGTGAGGACAAATCACTTCTCTTTTGTTACTTCCCAATCCAAAAAGATGTGATTTTGGGTTCTAAGAAAAGAATCGAAAGAACAGATTAAAATTAAAGATTTGAACAATGGTTAAATTAGGGATTAAAATTAAACAAATAATCATAAACACAACACCAAAAATATATATGTTATAAAACTCTCGCTTGATTGCTCATTATCATGTTTTGCAGAAAGGCACCACAAGGCCAGCCTACCAGTTTGCCGGATCAATTCATGGTCATTGGTCAACGAAAGAATAATAGAAAGCAACATGCAACTGGTAAGTGATAACAAATCATTTTCAGGTAGTCATAATTTCCTCATACAAGGGAGCATTTGAAAACCCTTCAAGGGATATCTTCTCCGAATGGACCATCAAGGGGAACCCACAGCTAAACATTCTATCTTTCTGTGAAGAGGATGAGGAGGTACTCAGTGCACATTTAAATAAAATTCTTGACATCGTCATTTTAAGTTCACCTTTCAGTAAACAACATATAGTCCCCAAATGCCAGTGCTGCCTCAACTTCCAGATGTCTACGTGTCTCCAGCTACTGAAAATGGCAAAGCAATTTGCTATTAAATGCAACGCCAATCAAATAATAATAACAATAATAAAATAATAATCAGTATATACAAAAAGGTTGAGCACCTCAATTCCCATCAGCTGCTCACGTGGAGTTGATTCTTATTTAGCCTCCATATATATAGAATCTCTGAGAAATATATCAGCACGGATTGAAAAAAGGGGAGCACATAAAGTATATGCATCCACTGTTATGCACCACGCTTGCGCTGAATAGTTCCAACCTTCCACCATCACAGCTGCTACTTCACTTCTGTAACATAACAATAATCAAGTTCAAACCTTTCTTTGTCTGTAAAATAACTTAACCAATGGAAAATGAACAATTTTTAATGCAAAGAATCGTACATCTAAAAAACCACCGGTAAATTCAACCTCCAGTAAAAAAAAAAAGAAACTGGTTCGCAAGTCAATCAACCACAACACAGAGAAATCTTTCAACACAAAGAAATCAACCAAAATTGTTCAAATCTAACACATTAAAGCAGATCAAATATGTTAAGGATTGTAATATTGTAAAACCAAACATATGTACATAGATTTTCACGATAACCCCATTCCTTTGAAGCACCCACATATCTGCATCAGAATTAGAGAGTATAACTCCAAGACCTTCATGAGTGGAGAACTACATGATTTGAAATAGAAAAATAAGATTTCCAATGTGGAAAGTGATTACCAACAATTGTACCACATTTAAATCAATGCATTTGCCTTATTAAGCAAGCTGAAAAGTTCAGAAGATATATAGAAGATTAATAATAATATTTACAACAAAGAGCAATTCACTTAAAAATTTTATGCATACTCCAAAGTTGTAAGCTATGCAAAAACAAGTCCTTCTCTCGCAAGCTTACTTCCACTCTCATTTTCCTTATTATTGGAGTTTCTAGATTAAGGCTAATTCTTAAAAATTAATAACAATCTGCATACTTCAAGCCTTCACTATTTCCAGATCCTGCACCACTTCTATAATCATTTTCTGATCCTATATAACTTCTATCCAACCCTATGATCCAGATTGTAATTCAATAACTATAATCTGCATTAAAATTTCATTTTTACTAATTGATTAATCATTTGCATCTCGTGATTGTAGACATTTTGCTAATAACAACGGTGAATCCTTATAACTTTCAAATAATGAAATGAAAGTAAACATCGACATAACTCATCCAAGAATAACACTGCACAACTTTTTCAAAGGGCACTACTTTCATTAAATTGATAAAGGGCCATTAAATTTGCAACATTTCAAGTGGAAAACAACAGAGATAGTAAGTATATAAGATAATTATGTAACAGGACACACTGTTCAAATATTTCAGCCTGTAAAAATAATCTTAAGTTTTCATTAACCAGCGAACAACGGGCTTAATCTACCATAAAAAGGAGAGGGAGGGGCTGAGGTAACATTTCTTAACATTTAACTACAACTGCACGAATAAAGATGCTGAGAAGTAGAAAATAGTTAAAATAGGAGCTAAGAACTACATTAGACAATTGCCAGTAAGTTCCCCACACACTCCTCAATAAAAAGCGATGAATTCCAAGCATGCACCATTTGCAAAATTTTAATGACCTTATGATTTGGATGACAATCGTAATAATTATAATTACATGAGAAGATAAAAACTGCTGTACATTTGATAAAAAGGTGATAAAATGCGATGCCTTAGATCATTACACCAACTCAATTTTAAAAGGTATTCAACTTGCTATTCATAGCAATGTTGCACAAAATCATGCATGCTCAACAACGACAATAACGTGCATGGCTCACACAGTCTTCAAATAATGACAATAAGGCATTTATTTATCAATGAATCGCACTTACCATAAATTGATTAAGAATCCTAATCCAACCTTTTTCCTTTTTCTTCTTTTGGCTCAACTAAATGCATATCCAGATAGAAAAACAATGCAGGTGTGAAACGTGGAAGCCAATCACCATTCCATACACCAACTATTGTTGCAACAAAATCATGCATGCTTCAAATAACGACAATAACTTCCATGGCTCAAGCAGTCCTCCAATAACGACAATGACACATTTATATCAATGAATCAAACATCCTAATCCAACCTTTTCTTATTCTTCTTTTTGCTCAACTAAATGCATATCCAGGAGGAAAAACAATGCAGGTACGAAACGTGGAAGCCAATCACCATTCCGTACACCAACTATTGTTGCAACAAAATCATGCATGCTTCAAATAATGACAATAACATGCATGGCTCAAGCAGTCCTCCAATAACGACAATGATGCATTTATTTATCAATCAACCACATTTACCATCAATTGATTAAGAATCCTAATCCAACCTTTTTTTTTTTTTTCTCCTTTTGGCTCAACTAAATGCATATCCAGAAAGAAAAACAATACAGGTATGAAACGTGGAAGCCAATCACCATTCTGTACACCAACTATTTGGATCAAAAGATATTTCAGCATGTAGGACAACAAGAAATAATATCTCATGGACTATCATGCCAAACAAAAGCTCTAGAAAAGCATTTGATTTCACAGCAACTAAAATATAAACACTGAAATTATTGGAAATCTCTACCCATTAGATTGATAGTTCTTATGTACAAAAGGCAACTATTCAAACCATGAACTATAACATTAACCCTTCTAATTTGCAATGAGCTCCTTGTTGTATAGAGAAAAGGCACAAAAACAAGATACATTTGTTACCCTTTCATCTTTACAGGCTCATAATTCGTTACACTTTCATCTGTTGTCAAAAAGTTTTTGCAGTCATTTCACCTCCAGGTTCCCTTTTTATACGAATGAATCTTCTAACCCTGTATGAGCAGCAGAATTATATATCATCAGCTCTATAAATAAAAGGCACCCATGGAAGAATTAACTTGTAATGAAAAAGGTGGTGCAAATAAAAATGTCATTATCATATGCTTTTTATTGCTCAAAACCCATCCAATTAAGACAGTCTCTCTTCTTTGATGTTATTTGTCCGCTTTTTCCTCGCGTTTTCTAAGAAGCAAGCTTCATAAAGATTAAGTTTCTCACCATTTCCTAATAAAAACAACTTTTACCTAATTTTCTTCTAGCTTAATTGGCTTATTCAGCTATAAACAAGAAAAATAAGAGAGAGAGAGAGAGAGAGAGAGAGAGATAATTCAGAAACATCAATATTGGACCTTCAGATGTGGCTCAGAAACTTTGTATGCATCAGGCGTGATCGAAGACAACCATAATCCAGGAAACAAGTACTGCAAAAACAACGTAAAAAAAAAAAAATTAAATAAACTGATTCATTAGCTACTCGAAAGTTCATTAATTTTAAGGATAATTATCATAAAGTAGCAGAATTTACACAAATTAAAACAAAGAAAAGGAAGTAGAAACAAGGGAAATTGACTTACATCAAGTTGTTTCTGCACATGCTTAGGTCTCTTCTTAGGCCTCCTCGCAGGCTTTGATCCAGTCAAAGCGTAGACATCCTCTTCAATTTCCTCTTTGGTAAGCGGGATCGAGAACTTCATCTTCTTCTCCTTCTCCTTCTCCTTCTCTTTCTTCTCACCCACCTTACCATTGTTAGCATTCCGTGACCGAGTCAATTCAGGGTGACTCGGTTCGTGATCTTTGGTCTCCGACGCGACAGTTCCACCAGTCTTCATTATACCTCCATTCCCATTAGGAGCCTTAGTCACCGCTCGTCTGGGCCTCAGATTCCAAGTCTTCGTCAGGGTTTCCTCCACATCGTCCACAACCGAAGTCTGATCCCCTGCATCCACAGAATCGTCACCGCTCTTGCTATTCTTAGTCTTGATGCGAATAAAGATCTTGGATTTCTTGTCGGAGTTGTCAACTGCAAAATCCGAAAGCCCCGATTTTTTCCCCGATTTCTCAGTCCTCCGATCGGAAGTAGCCTCCGAGTTGCCAGCTTTAGCACCATCAATGACGGGGTTCCCATCGGAGTCAGAGGTGTCACGGTGAGGGGATTTGTGAGAGGAATCAGTAGCAGCAAGCTTGCGAAAGCGGTGATTATTAGTGTGGTTCATGGACCATTTGAGGTCCTGTAAAGAAAAGTTATGAAGAGGTTGGTGAGATTTCAGGGTTGAAGAGGCCATGGCGGCAGTGAATTTGGTATTGATAGTGTCTCTATGCAGTGAAGAATCTGTTGCTGTTTTGGCAAATGAACGAAACACCATTGATTGATGGAGGGACAGAGATAATGCTTCTCTGGTCTCCGATCGCACTCAATGCTTCAATGAAGGAAAAAAATTGAGGCTTTTATAATTAGAAAGAAGAAGAAAAAGGAAGGACTTGGACAAGAACTGATATTGATTGGCTGCTGAGCTCTGCAAACTGCAATGGAGGAATCTGAATTCCAAAAAATGGAAAGAATTGAAATCTAAACCTTATAAAGGTTAAAGAAATTTGAGATGACTTGAAGAAGAGATGAGCGAGCATCCGTATGTATGTATATGTGTGTTGGAGAGAAGCGGTTACTTGTAATACTCCCGGAACTGGAATGAAAACAATGAGCCACTTATCGTTTTTTTTCCATTCTGACTATATTGCCCTTTTCTCGATTTTTTTTTTTTCTTCTGTTCTGCCCACTGGACAGTTAGGGATTCGGTACGGTTACAACTGTACAGTCGAATAATGCCCTGTTTGGCAGGTGATTTACATTTGGCCTTGTAACCGGGTTGGGTTTGGAATTATAATTCCCATCAAAATCGGATTATTATTATTATTTTTTTAATTTTTAACATTAAAGGAGAAATTAATATTGATAAAACTTGAATTATCAATTGTATTTTCTTTAATAAATTAAGATTAATTTTTAAATCTCAAAATAAATTTAGATCTCGTTTAATATAAATATATTATCTACGAAGAAAATTAATAGCATAACGACTATTATTTTTTCAAATATATTAAAAAAATTTGATATTTCAAATAAATTTCTCTTGAAAAAAATCGGTATTCCAAATATATTTTTTTCATTTTTTGAAAAAATTTGATATTCCAAAAATGTCTCTTAAAGTAAATAAGACCTAAATTTCTATATTCCCACCTAAATTTTCAATAGCAGACTATCTAAGACTGTAACTCTCTATTGAAAATTTCAACAATAAACTCAACGATCAACAGCAAATTGAAATTATATCGTAGAAAAATAAGTCTCATTGCAACCCCACTTGATGCAATTGTCAATTAATTAAGGAAAAAGACTGATTAACTTGGGGTAAAAATTTATTCACAACTGTAAATTTAAATGGTAAAAACTAGGCAACTGTGACTCAAAATTTCCATTATAGTTGCGAGCTACGACAATAAGGCCATAATCAGTAAAGAGATATAATTGAGAATCTAAAAACATAGTCATAGGCCAAACATTTACGTTTGGATATTATGCCCTGCAAATGCAACAATTTCTAACTTATCCATCCATCACCTCTTTCATTTGCAGAGTGATTTCTTTTGAATTTTGGTGGAAAAAGGTTCATAGCATTTAAGTAATTACCAAAAAAATATATATATATGAAATTGAAATAATTTTTTTTTCACACGTGCTAAATGCATGTATATAAAATATAAACGTGTAGGAGGCAAACCTGGGATATTTGTGGTTTTTATTCCATTCATTGGTCATCTATCCTCATCCATCCAATTTCTAACTCTTTTATCGTTAACATCGCAGCCACTTATATATTTTCAGACTAAGTTTTATTTATGCCAATGGATACATTAATATATAGAATAGAAAAAAGTATTGCTATTTTTCATTAAATAAAAAATTATATAAACAAAAATATTTTATCACTCACTGATTTAATATATAATATAAATTTATTATATGTTTGATACAGATAAAAATTTTCTTTTATATATATATATATAATAATGGTGCAACTTTTTTTAAATTTTTGTTAGTTAATTTTTGTGCACTATATCAATCCGCTATAAATTTAAAAAGTTTTTTTTTTTTTAATTTAAATACTGTGATCCGAATTCAATACTGTGGTCTTCTGCAGGCCAACAGCTTAATCCAAATTAGGTTTTTTCACAGTTCTTGTTTTTCCTGCTTAGTTCAACTTACAACTCCAATCACTTAGTAATTAAGTACAAATGTTTTTCACCAATAATTACCGAAATGAGTCCCAAAAGCCACTGTAGCACCATTCAACTAAAGCTTATTGGTCTATTAGAATAATTTTTCATTTGATATACAAATTTAATTATATTTTCATTTTTGAATAAATACCTATCTAAATATTCCTAATCTTAGGTGTAAATTAGTTTATGCAATTACAGCTTCCTTGGCAAAACAAGGCAGGCTTGCAAATACTAGTAAATACTGTCACGTTTGAACTGGAAAATCTGCAGAATACAGCATATCCATGGTGGGCATAAATAGGGCCAACAGCAAGAGGACCAAAACAGATCTCTAGAGCCCCATTCCAATCAATGATGTCCGCCTATATTTATTTTTTTTCAGTGTCATTTTTCATCTCTGTTCTCATTTTTTCCCATTTGAGAAACAGTTGAACTTTTGTTATTTCAGTGTAAAATTTTGAGTGCTAGATAATTCAATAATTCAGAAATTAAAATTTCAAAAACTAAAGTATATTTATATATAAAATGTTAGGAAACTAATGCTTAATGAAAACTTAACATCTTTCACATTAAAAATTAAAAGTGCAGAGTTGAGACACAAAAGTGTCTATTAGATCAAACCTAAACCCTTTATCATTATTTTTTTTAGCACATTGTCATATCCAATTTGTAGCACAAGAATGTCGTATGATCATGCATTAGCATTACAAAACTTCCATTCATGACCACAGTGCGTAGCATAGAAACTGAAAATGCACCTCTATATCACATTTCTTCCTGCAAAGTAAAATGGTGAGTCAGAGATTGCTGCTTCCAACATCAGAAGACTGGCCAAAAACTTTTCCCACCTTTTTTTTTTTTTTTTTTTTTAATATGTGAGCTGGTGGGGAGAGGTTAGGTTGGAGTGAAGCTTGGTAGATGTGAGATCCAAGTTTCCTTCACATTGATTAAGCTTCTGGCTTCAACTTCAATATGTCCTTTAATGCACCGCTCTGAAGAAACTGAAACTGCGCAATGGCATTGTCATTGGTAAAACTATCAATGATTAGCAGTAAACATCCCAATAGCAACAAGGTGTTATATGAAACTCGCAGTCCTAATTACCAGATATGGAAGTCCTTTTCCCACATTGCTTTCACATCTAACGATAATGAACCTAAAAACCAATTCATGAGTAACAAATAACAACTTTTTTTAGGGCAGGAAACAAAACTTACTCTATATGAAGTAGATCCTCACCATTTCCAACTACCATATAGAATTGGTTGCAGCTTTGTACCTAAATTCAGTACGAAGCAAAGGCTAGGAATCAGTGTAAAAATATCTGATACAGTGGTTACGCAGCAAAATTTACAATATAATATATCAATCCAGGGAAGTTAATGACAACTTTCTATGGCTGATTCTACACTTATAATAAATAAGTTCCCAGCTCACACTCCACACCAAGTACCGAAGTGCTAGTACGTTTCATAGACTAAATCACTGTATTTACTACACTACATTCGTTAGTTTGTGTTTTGTGTGAGAAACGCTCAATCCAAAGTTTTGGAGCAGCTGGGTGAATTCTATGCAGGCGAGCTATAAAATTCTCCTCACTAGTTGCTACAATAGTTGACATGCAGTACTTCTTCGTACACAAACCCTTTTCTTGAAGCCACATATGGAATCTACACCTGGGTTTAATTCGCTTCTCCAAGTTAAAACACAGAAATGCGGGAAAACTATATAGGTCCTTCAATGAGGATCTCATGTCCTGGCACAGGAAGTTCATTTTCCGTTCTAGTATTTCTGCGTTTTGGTTTAGGATCTTTGGCAAAATGCTTATCATCATACAGAGCTTCGAGAATGAAATCCCTGAACGAAGAAGGCAATCGAATCGCTCCTGTAATTCACTACTAGTACCATGCAATTGAACTAAGACCTTGGCAGTTAAAGCATTTTCTCCGAACCCAATTCCAAGCACAAAATCCAACTTGTACATTGTATGAGTGGGGGTTCTCGAAACTCGGATCCTCTCCAAGCTATCACTAAATTCTTTATCCCAATCTTCATTAGGGTCTTCCATAGCATAACTAGCTAATAATTGATGATTTCCATCTTTGATCCTATCGAAAAACTTCACATGCAAATCCATAGCTTTCATCACATGAGGTAAATTGGCCATTTTATTTCTGCCCAATACATAAGGATATTTCTGGGCAATATCTTTCAATTCTCTATCAGTAAAACCAAAATGTTGCAGCAATCCCTTGACTGAAATCAAAGGTGTCTCCAAATCAAAATTAAAAATTTCAGGTCTTTGAAGTAGCAACAAACCAACTGCTTCCTTTTCAACGTCAAATCTACAAAAATACTCAGCCTTTTGGACCAAGAACTCAATTGGGTAATCGAGAAAAATGTTTTTACTCTTACCCAACAAATCCCCCAGCTTCCCCTTTTCACAACCCAAATCATAGAATATTCGAATTTTCATACAAATGTCATACCAAGCATCCACATTTCCTTCAACACAACTGCCTACTTCATAATCCAAGAAAAATCTTTTCATATCATCAAATAAAGCACCAATTTCCCCACCCAATTCACCACTCAAAGCACAAGGAAAAGCCAGACAAATACCAATTACCGAATTATTACTAAATCCACATCCCTTAAACCCATAGAGCCTAGACATTATCTCCTTCGAATCTCTACTAAAAATAGAACTTTCTTCCTTGTACAATTTGCCTAACTTATTCCAAGGAAAACCAAACCCAGCAAGCGCACAAGCCGTACTTAAAGCACTCTCATCCTCGGAAAGGAAAAACTTATTTGTGGGCAAAAACAAACGAACCTCATTGTAATTAATCCCAATACTTTCATAAAAGAATTCGAATTCGTTAATGGGATGGTACCTGAGAAATTTTTGCATAGACTTTGAGAAATCAGAGATAGAGCAGTCCACATTTGCAATGAGATTGGAAAGAGAGACGAGGGAATTCTTGCTGATGTGCTCAGCGTAGGTGTAGGGCAGTGACCTAGTGAAATGGAGGTAGTCTGTGAGAGCCTGCTGGGCTTCACGGATTGCTCGGGGCTTGTACTTAGATGGAATTTTTGATAGGTTTGGGACTGTTGAAAGGGAACTGAAGTGGCGGAATAGCAAGGTGTAGAGAAGAGATTTCGAGATAGGAGGCATGGTAGAGTTTTTAGGGTTTTGACACAGAGACTTCAGTTCTGTGGATGAATGTCCAATTTTGTAAAGTGTATACAGAAAGGGTATATTCGTAAATTGAAGAGGTATATATATCTTAAACTTAAAACCCTTGACTTTGTTCCTTGCTCCGCAAAATTTACATTTTCGCTCTATTTTCTAGCCTCATGTATTTCCCATACCCTTACACGCAATACTATCCCCAGACCACGTCGACAATGATGGCCCAACCGGGCGAAATTCCGATAAACCCTGTCCCTCCGGTCACCTTACCCCAACCCGAATTCTACGCTACGGCTAAGCGCCGGCGTGACGATTTTGATGGTTCTGTAGCCTCCGCAGTAGGTGAGACGGAAGGATCCGCCCCTAAACGAGTCAAAGCGCAAGACGTTATATTTAGGATCGTAGTGCCGTCGAGGCAGATCGGAAAGGTTATTGGCAAGGAAGGGTGTCGTATCCAGAAAATAAGAGAAGAAACTAAAGCCACCATCAAAATCGCCGACGCTATTGCGGTACTTTGCTGTTTTTTAATTTGTAACTTCGTTTTAATTAGGGTTTTCGAATTGGGATTTGTTTATTTGAAGATTAAAGAAATGCACTTCCTTCTGTGTTGTTTATGCAGCGACACGAAGAGCGAGTGATTATCATAAGCTCGAAAGAGAGTGATAATGCTATTTCCGATGCCGAGAATGCTCTCAAGCAAATAGCTTCTTTGATTCTGAAGGTGATTGGAAAGATTAGCTACTATAATTATCAATGTGTGTATATATTACGGCCATTAATTTTGTTACAAAATTCATTTTTGGGTTCTTTTTTTTTTTTTTTCTAAATATATATATAAACAGGAAGATGATAGTCCAGTAGAGGCATCAAAATTGGTGGGTGCAGGGCATGTGGCTGCAAACACTATAAGGCTCTTAATAGCAGGTTCTCAAGCGGGTTCATTGATAGGAATGTCTGGTCAAAACATTGAAAAATTGAGGAATTCATCTGGCGCCACTATAACAGTACTTGCTCCAAATCAGTTGCCTCTTTGCGCTTCTGCTCATGAATCTGACAGGGTTGTGCAGGTGAGCTTGTTGTCTTCAATTTATTTTGTCGGAATCAAAGCTTTTACTGTGTTATTAGAGAGATTATGATTTGAATTTCTTTATATATAGATATCTGGAGATGTGCCTGTTGTGTTGAAGGCTCTAGAGGAGATTGGTTGTCAACTCAGGTAGGTTTTATGTGTATTTTTTTTTTAATTGAATGTTGTTTTGTATTAGTTTCCAAAATATAGATGTATGGGATTATTTATGCTTCATTTTTTTTTTATTTTTTATTTTTTTGGTTTAGGGAAAACCCACCAAAACAGGTGATTTCTATCAGTCCAACATACAACTATAGCACAATTCGACCCACTCAACCTTATGTGGACCCAACATCAGGTTATTCAATGTTTTATCTTTTAGAGCAATCATATCTTCCAACTGCTACATTATGTGGCTGTATCAAGTTTTAATATTTTGTGTTATAACCACATCATCTTTAGGACAACCAATCTTGCAGCTGATTATGTAACCTTGGAGATGATGGTCTCGGAGACACTGGTTGGAGGCTTGATTGGCAGATGTGGCTCCAACATATCAAGGATCAGAAATGAGTCTGGAGCGATGATCAAGGTAGATGGATCATCAGTTTTTTAGCTGTAACCTCCAGATTAATCTGATACGATGCAGCAATCAAAGATTTATAAAAGTCACATATCAAAATACCTTGGCTGATTGAGAATAAGGATATTTAAAGGCCTTTATCAGTTCTGGTTATCAAATGCCATGTTTGCTGCTTTTTCCAGCATTTAATGGTCTTCAAAATGCACACAAGGTTACAATTAGGTTGTCAGTTTAACACTCTTCATCCCCTGCTGCTTTTATGTTACATGTTTGCAGGTTTATGGTGGAAAAGGTGAACAAAAACACAGGCAGATACAGTTTGGTGGCACTGCTCAACAGGTATATTTTATTTTCTCAATTCTAAAAGATCAGTACTGCTCCTTCATAGGAAAGAGAAAAGTCACTGAAATGGTTCATGCAAATTTATGGTGTCAATGTTGGTTTTAATGTTGTGGCTGGGTGCTGGATATCATTTAAAATACCTATACTGGTTGATTAAAATTACAGTATAATTAAGTGCTTGCTAAAAGTTTGCAAAACATTAAATTGTTCAAATTATTTGATGTTGATTCTTCCAAGAACAAATAATGATGTTTGAAAGGGCCGTTGGGTTTTAAGATTAAAACATTCAAAGGTTTCATTGTTTTTATTCGATATGCTGAATGCCTGACAGGTAGCATTGGCAAAGCAGAGAGTAGATGAATACATTTATTCTCAGTTGGTACAACAAGCTGGTGGTCAACCTCAACAGCCATTGTAAGTAGTCCTGCTTTTACATGCTTTTCATGGTCTCATGGAATGTTGCTCTCAGTATTTAGTATTGACAATTGAATTTGCCTGCAATTTCCAAACCTTATTGGGGAAGGGAACGTCTCAAAAAATATAGATCCAATGCAAACATTATATCTAACTCAAGTAGCAGTTGACATGAAGTGTTGGATGTTTAACTTGAAAAAGCTTTAATGAATTATATTATCCTCTTCCAGGTTTGAAAGAGGTTGATGCGATGTCTGGTTACTAACTGTCTTGTGTGCTTATGAGACCCATTCATCCGTTTCAATTATTAAATCATTATTGTTAGTCCTATTTTTAGACAATTGGAAATTTATTTTTACAGTGCTGATTATCATTCAGGCTGAAAATCAGGAAATCAAAGCAGCACTGAATTTTGATATAATTCTAACAATATGAGTTTCTTCTCAGTTTGCAGAGATGATGAGGTGGGAGTGGGATGTGAAGAGCTTTTATGGAAATGGCGAAATGCATCAGCACAAAAAGTACCCCAGCGACTCAGTCTCTCTCAATTCGTAAATCCTCATCAATGTTGATATAAAGATGGGTCATACAGTTAGATAACCTAAGCTTGTTGCGATAATGATGTACAAGATTTCTTAATATTAGTGCTGAATTAAACAGTACTCTTGTATTGTGATGATTGGTTTTGGGAGTTGAAGTTTTAAAATCCTTTTTAAGTTGGTGAACATGAATATTTGTTAGAACGTGGGAGAAGAGCCGCTCAAGGTACGTGGTATTATGGATCAGATTCACAATGCTATAAAAAGGGAATTCAGATTCTCAATAAATATTCCATTTGTAGAATATAAGATGATTCTAAACACTGGATAGAGTTAGAAATCAATGTATAAAAAAGGCCCAAAGGAAACATCTAATTTTACAAGCGATATACGTGGAATTCCTGGTGGAAACAGTTCTTGAAAGATCATTTAATGAGCAAAGGAACAATTTTGGTAATTTTTCAAACGCATCACTTTCGGTATTCTATTGAGGCATGTAGGCATATTTAGTTCACTTAGAATCAAAATTCAAATGGAAATGGATCCCTAAAATTTTGAAATGCAATTCTAATTTTTTTTTTAAATAACTAATTAGAATTTGACAAATTAAATAATTTATACATAAAAATATATATCATATACAAAAGTATTGAAATTATTTGAATATAAAAATATCAAAATAAATTTTAAATTATTTGTCCCAAAAAAATTCATTCCCAATTCTAAAGCAAATCAAACATATACCATTAAATCTAAGTCGTCAGCAGGTTAAGGTTACCTCAACTTTCAATAGGACAAAGTTCGCAATGAACATTTCCAAAATTACTTTCAGCAGAAAAATAGAACTGCATGGTTCTTAAATCCAAACATTTTTACAACTTTGAGCTGTTGATGCAAAATTAAACAGCACATACAGGTTATTGGGTCTTAAGTCCAAACAAATTCTCGAATAACTTGGGAGCCATCGGAGGAATGTTCATGGGCTGAGGAGCCATGAAATTGACAATCTTCTCATGGACATTGTACCTACAAGATCATAGTTTGTGATGAAAATACACATTAATTAAATATACAAGCTCAAAATGATGAACCAAAAATAAACAAGTTAAATGATTCTAAGTTATAATAAAATGTATGCCCTGCCATATATACCTGATCTTGCGACTCTTTGAGGCGCGCCGATCAACAATCTTTCTTTTCTTATTTTGCAATTTTTTCAGTTCATAAAAGGCTGTTTCTGAGGAAACAAGGAAGATTCAAACAACGGATAGGAGGTCATAAACAATGCGTAAAAAAATCAAAATCAGTTCACCAAGGTGACTGCCCAGTGTCCTTGCATTTCCTTAGAATTGTTAATCGTAAAAATAAAAATTGTCAAACATAGCCTCATGGATTCATTTGCAGAATAACAAGACATAAATTTCAGCAGTCATAAAAATTCAGTGAAAGTGCCGGCAAGATAAAAAGATAAAAATAGTACAAGCACTAACCTGAGGATGCAGGGTCAAATGTCTCAAAAAATTCCTTCAATAATTGCTGATAAAATTCTCTGTCATCGAGAAGTTCAGGGTCACCATCAGGACTTGCTTCCTAATCAAAGTTGAAGGATGTTAGATTGACAGAATTATAACTTCAATACCATGTTCACAAGTCATAATGGTGATCAGTACTCGGATAATTCAATTATTTACTTTTTTTTTTTTTCCATCCCAATACCATATTTCTATATTTTTTAAGTGTGTATTATACATACACAGATACTGGCTTCATCCCACTACTAGATTCAAGCTGATACCTTGACCCTTAACATGGTGGGGATGGCTCGACTATTCAACTTTTAACCAAGATAAGATAAAAGATAATTTGGATTATCATCTCAGCTACGAGAACAGATATGAGTTACCTCTCCCTTGCTAATTCCGAGCTGCTCATGAACCTGCCCATTAGTAATTCAGGTAATCAGTACCTTGTTTTGTTCTTTTTTTTTTTTTTTTTTTTCTTTCAGGTGAGGAGAAGGAATGAAGAAATTCTCCAACTCATCATGTCATAAATTTTACATCATTTCTGAAACTAAACTAGAGAGAAGTGTCAATTGACTTAACAGTTCCAAATACACCAACTGTTGATCTGCTTTGTTGCATTTGCTTCATCATTCTGCTTGGATCTCTCATATAAGAAGCAACTTGTTCACTAATGTTCTGCGATTGGAAAAAAAGGTAAATCAAGTGAATTCCATTGCCAATTTGAGGCAAGTGCACTTCAGTTAAGTATAAAGTTGAACCTGATTAAATGCCTGCAATTTGCCTTTAATAGCAGCAGCACCAGTAGCCACTTGTGTCTTTCTCTGCCATTTATCAACTGACTTGTCTCTAAAAGAAGCAATTCTACAAGATAAAAGCATTTGAAGTTTCACAGATATCAGATTTTTCATAACAAACATTATTTGGATACCATGCAGGCAAAGCACTCTCAGCAGATTCCAATTCTATTATTCTAGCACACTTAACCCTTACTATTCTAACAAACAGCAGTTTACGGTGTTTTCTTTTGAACTTTCTACACTGTCTATCATTAGATATAATTGGCAACAGATGACATTTCACAAATTAAAATAAATTAGAGAAGAATACAGTGCAGATGAATGAAATACCTCCTATGAATTTCAGAAATCTGTGCCCAGTCTTCATCAGATTCCACATCTGAGTTCACAGAATCTTTTGAATGCTTCTTTGCAGACTTCCCAGAGTTACCTTGAAAAGATAACAAAGCCAAGAAAATCATTTTGAGCTCCATCCAAAAGTGTATAAGGTTATTTGGACAGGTTCTGATGGACTTAAATTATGAAAATTTAATTAAACTATCATCTTTTTAACATGAAACTACATCACGACTGGAGTAGAACAAGCCTAGTAAAAAGTTAAAATTGTATCCGACTTAAAATACAAAAACTTAACTGGTAAAGTCAATGACCACTCACGAAAAAGTAATATCTTGAAACCTCAGAGTTTCATGGAAAATACAATGAAGATCTATAACCATTAAAGTACAAGTTGATGGAAGCACAATCACATGCACAAAATGACCTCTTTTCAAACATATGATGTAGGACTTTATTGCACCAAAATCATAATTTGAGATAAACTTAAGTCCTTGTCAGACAAGGAAAATTATTTATTAACAGTGGACCAGCTTTGTGACAAAAATTTCAATTTCAGATAACCAATAGAATCTTCCTCTGTACGGATTAATCATTATAAAAAAGGACATTCACAGCATTTAAAATATGCTAAAAGCAAAAGAACAATTCCATAAGCACAGGCAGCAAAATTTTAAAACGTAGACAAGTGTCTGTAACATACCATTGGAAGCTTGAGAAATAGACGGATTCTTCTCAAGCAAAGCCTGAAAAGTAACAAAAACAAGATGCAATTGAATGAAAAAGATTGTAATACAGAAATTACAAATATTATTGACAGCTATAATACCTCCTGTAATTCCAATAGAGATTCCAAAGTCTTCTTGGATGAAGTAATTACATCAGCATAAGCTGCACTAACTTGTCCATCTGAATCACAAAATGAAGACCTAATTGGTTCCTGCAGGAAATGACTCAAAACTAGATCATAACTCTTCAAACATATTATTCAGCAAACATATAGATAATAAGAACTTAAGGCAAGAGCATACCTGTGGCAATTTATTTGAACTTGAAAATGCTTTCTGAAGTAAGAATCTAAACTCAAGAGTTTTGTCCCAGAGAGCCTTTAAGAACAATTGAAGAGAAGTTTATGGATGTTAGCAACAGCAAGCAACTGATCAGATTGACAAAAGAGGAGCAGTAAATTATTAATGATGATGGTAATAACTATAATGAATAGTGTGTTCAGCAAACGTAGAAAAGTATATCTGCTATATGAAAAAATAAAGAAATAAAAACAAAAACAGACAAAATGTTAAACCTTTTGATTCTTCACTGCTTGACCTTTAAGAAGATCCTCATCCTTATGGCGTTTGAGATTCTTCAATATATCTCTGGAATAACAAATATGTAAAACAGATCTATTAGTGACCAAGAGCCTCTGCAGCCGTTGTCTATACACAAATTCTATAAAACTAGCCCCACACTTGGTAATCATCTAAATTCCTCCACAAACATTCATGCTGCTATTTGTAAATGTCTGAACATTGACGTTAGTATAGCCAATAAATCATATCAAAACTATGCTTACATATACATTTCAATCACAAAAAACAGCTGATCAAAGAACTTTGAAAGTCTTACTGCTCTTGGTTGCGAAGTTGTGTGTACTCTTTCTCAAGGTCTTCCATCTCAGCATCTTTATTGCCATCATTCTCAATATCTTCCTCTTCTTCAGTCTCATCTTCATCCTCACATGAAACTTCCTCATCCTCTACTTCTTCATCTTCTTCATCCTCCTCCTGCTCCTCATTATCATCGCACAAATTTTCTACTTTTGCTTCTTCTTCTTCCATCTGCATCATCAATCCTTAGATTATAAGATAATTATATCACCATCAGAACATCAATTAGCCCCCATTCGGAAACTCAAACTTTACAAAAATCCAATTCAATTCTATTTTGTCGATTCTCATGTTTAGAAAGATATAACTAATAGAATTTTATTCTTTTGACTTAAAAAAAAAAAAGAAAAGAAAAGAAAAGAAAAAAAAAGTCATTTTGAAAGAAATGAAATCATGACAAAATGGATGAATTTTGCATGAATTCACTTCATTTAATGAACTCTATTATTAAAATTATAAAATGCCATCATTTCCATTAAACATGACTCTTATATTCTATGTAAAGGTAAAATGAGAAAATAATTACATTCTTTTTTTCTTTTAAATTATTCCAAACAGTAAAATTCAAATGAATTCTCACTTTAAAATTTATTCCAAACACGTTAATTCTATCAACAATTGAATTGAATTCTATAAACATAATTCAATTCCAAACAGTGCCACAAAGAAAAATCAAAAGCCTGACAAACCATTAACTTGCCATCTTCTAGATCATCGAAGCCTTCCGAATCACTTCCACTATAACTTGTTTTTCTCCCCATTTTTTGAAACCTAAAAACCAAGGAAATCAAATATTAATTAATTTTCAAGCGCAATTTGATAAACAAAAAGTTTGCTCTCAGAATGCAATAGAAACAGAAAATAATTAACCACCCTAAGTTCAAATTCCCTCCCGACGTCAATTCAAAAACAAAACAAATAAGACCAAAGCAGCAAAGCTTGAGCAATCGTTTTGCAACATATTCCTCGTCTACTTCAGGGGTTTGCGATGTCAAAAACCCTAGAAAAAAGAACTGAATCATGGGCTCCCAGGCAGACCTCGGGCCGAAACTGTCTTTAAGCCCAAAATAACTCCACGAAAAGTTTATGGGCGTGAGTTTCAAAAGGCTTTGCCACCCAACCTCTTTTTTTTTTTTTTTTTTTTTTGAAAGGCATTTTTTTATTTAAAAAAAATGACAACTTAATTGAGTTTATCTTATGGTGACTTTAAATTGAATTTTATTTTAAAATATACTAATAATTTATACATCAAAATTAAAATAAATAAATATATAATCAAAAAAAAAATAAAATGGAAATTTGTATTGTTCCAAACGAAATGTAAAATTGATAAATGAAATATATATATTTTATATTAATGTGAAAACAAAAGACCAATATAAAATGCCCATCGACTTCGTTGTATATTTTGGCTATGCAAATCCAATCAAAACTATAAAAAAGATATTAGATATGTGAACTTCAAATTATTTTTCTTCAATAATAATATAATCAAAGCACATTGCACACTAAGATATAAATTAGCGTTAGGATTTAGTGGTAAGGCAGCCGTCTGTGGTTTTAGCCACCGACAAGCGTCCCTTTTTTCTTTTTATTGTGTCTTTTTCTTGCCTGTTTGTTTGTGTGCAATAAATTCTTATTTCAGGTTAGATTTGAATCTGTTTGTACTATCACATATGTCAGTTATTTTGTCTAATTGGTGGGTGGCTCAACTGGTGGTTGAGCTTCCGCTTGTGATGGTGGTGTTCATGTTTGTGATTGTGCAGTTCCTCCTTTCTGTTGGAACCTCTGTGCTACGTGTGGAGGTTTTCCTTTGTGGCAACCTCTATGCTGGACTTTGACATTGTTCCAGAAACCAGAGGATGAGTCTCAAAAATATCTCAAGCGTTTTGAAGCTTTGGGATGGAGGGGTGTCAACGATCAAAGATCTGGTTAAAACCACTAGGTTTCAGTTTGTTTTAGCCCCAATTACTTTGCATTGGTTCGTAATTGGGGATTCTTCAATCAATTTTAGTGCACGATCATATTATATGTCCTAGTCTCGGTCCTAGATGTTACTAGATTCCTCCATTGTTTCGTGAAATTACGACCATCTTTTGGGAAAGCTTCTGGAAGTGTGGGAGTTATCCCTGGTAGAATTGATTTTTCACTCATGTGCTGGGTTAGGTTTTTAGGCTTGAAACTCATTTTCAAACCCTATTGGAGGATAATTTTATTTTATTTGAGTTGGACTTGTATCCTCTTGTATTATGTACTGCATTGGCCTTGGAGCCATTTTCATGAATGAAAATTTATTTGGGCAAAAAAAAATAATGATAAATATGTGCACTGGAGGGTGACCATGTGAAAAAATATTGTATGATATTTTTATTATTTTTATTATTTTAAAATTAAATTAGAGGTGAAAATATGATATTTTCCCATCCAGCCAAGATAAAAATATTTGGCCAAAAACAAAAGTATCAAGAGAAAACTTGGGGGTGTCAAAACGGGTTTGTGGGTGGTGTTTGTGTCTGATTAACTTACTCAGGTGATATGATTAGAGTCAATACGAACACGACTCATTTATTAATCACGTAATAATATTTTCACTCTAATATGACAAGAAAATTAAACAGATTGTATGAATACGATACGTATAATTTGTTGATTTAAATAAGTCATGTATGAGTCATAAATCAGACACGACCTATTTATTTAAATAGTCATGTGTGGATCATAAATCCAACATAATTCGTTTAACATGTATAATTAAATTGGTTAGCAAAGTAAATAATTATTTTAATTTTTAATATTTTTAAAAAATACATGAGTTATAAATGAGTTGGTCGGATTGACACGATTCAACACGAAATGTGAAATTAAACGAGTTGTAATAAGTTAGCGAATCAATCTATTACATAATTCATTTTAAGCAATATTATAAATGGGTCAATCCATTTCTAATATAAATCCGCTAAATCTTAATTCTAACATAAAAATTTTTAGTGTTTGAAGAATCGTATCCGCTTTTTATATCCCATTTTTACGCGCCAGATAAAACTAATCAAAACCATTGCTCAAAATTTTATAGTAGATCACGTGGGCAACCATGTGAGCCCCACTAACGGCACGGCTAGGCTCGTGTACACAAATGCCTATATTTGGGTAAACACTCCGCACGTGCACTCATATCCAACCATGCACATGACTACTTCCAACAAATCTCCACTATTAACGGTTCATTCATCCGACGGTATGAAGCACATGTTGTTTTACTTATTGTTTTAATAATAATTTCATTAACGATGTAAACGATATTAATAATAATATATTTATTAGATCAGAATATATTGAGAAATTCTTTGGCATAAAAACATATATATATTAAGAAATTATAATAAATTAATTGCACGTTTCATAAAGAAATTGGATTATAATTTAAAACGGTAAAAAGGAAAAGGGAATAAATGGATTTAATCCTATTATATAATAAATATTCATAAAATTAAAAAATTTAATTAAGCAAAATTTAAGTGATGAAAATATATGAATTAGTTTATGCATTTCATTATATATGGCCGAGTTGCTGTAGTTTTGCGGGTGATTTGATTAATATACATGGAGAAATAGTAATGCCAATGATTGGAAAAAAGATTGGGTGTCTGGTAAGCAAGGAACAAGATGACACGCGTGGATGTATTCAACTAGGTTGGGACCACGTGTCGTACTAATTTTTTATATTTTTGAAAATTTAAAAATCTTACGTGGCAACAATGCATGCTTCTACACGTGAACTCTGACAGTTGACACAGATATTCTATTCCCTTCTCTCCCCCCTCGTCCCCACTCTCTCGCTCTATCTTTACGTCCACTTCCGAATTCTACATATACAATTTGCTACTTCCACGTTGGGCCAAAAAAACCAAAAAAAAAAAAAAAAGCTACTTCCAAACTCTAGTTTTGCCTCCTTTCCTTGTGAATTTTTAATGGCCATCAAGTTTATATAAAATATAGGGCTAGGTAAGAGGAAATAAAACAAACTTAGTACCGTTTAGAGTAATTGATATAAATAAATTCATCCAAATGAATAAATACTTTTTTTTAAATGAATCTTATATTAAATAATAATAAAATATATAAAAAACTTATAAATAAATAAGTGTTTAACTTAGAATTTATATGTAACTGAGCATAACTGCTTATATACTTAGAGGCTCTTTATAAGAAATTTTCTATTATGTATATATTTTTTGTGTGTTAATCTCATTTCAAAATAAATTCCAGCCCCCACCACCCCTACACTACCACTATCATTCAATATTAAAATAATGGACCGCTATATTTTTTGTTGTTCCCTGCAATATTTTTCTAGCTCCGCTCCATTTGCAAATAAATTTTAATATTTAATTTATAAGTAGACACGTGTTGAAACTGTTTAGACTTAACACTTGCAAGTAAATGGATTTTGGATGAATTTTATAAGGCAAGTGTTGGAATAGACACCATATTAAAGTCCACCACTGAATGGCTTGGACAAACATAAGGACTTATTAGATTTAAGACTTATAAGCGAGTGAATTTTAAATTGGTTTATAAGTCATGTGTTTGAATTGATATCATATTAAAGTCTATAAATCCACTTGTATAGTATTAAAATCTGAGTATTTTTTGATATACAAGTAAATTCTAATACTTATCTTACTGATATTATATTAAAGTTTTTGAGACTATACATACGTTAATTTATAAGTAAGTATATGCTAAGTTTCACTTACATAAAATCAATTAACTTATATTAAATTTAATATTTACTCACTTATAATTTTTCAATTTAGTATTTTATTATTATTGGGATCACTTCCCAATACTTATCTTGCATACAAATGAGGATAACGATGCAAATGGAAGAAAATACCCTAGTTGTGCTCGAATTATGGTATTCATGGACTCTCCCTCCATCCCTTATTTTCATTTATAATGTCATAATTAAGATCTAATAAATTTAACGATTAATATGATACTCCCTCAATTATAAAAAAAGTGACAATTATAAAAATTAGATTTGTTTATAAATAAATGGCCATTTAATAATCTAATAAAAAATGGTAAAATAATTAATTTATCATTCTATTGCTTAAATATGAGAGATATTTTTCTAATTTATACTATAATTAATAGGGGATTTTTTTACAAATTATAATAAAGTTATTATTATATTAAAAATGGTAATTTTTTTTAATAGTCACATTTTTTAGAATAGAAAGAGTTGTAACTTGCAATAAAATATTTTTAAATATGGCAACTGTTTAAAGGAAATTATAATTATTAAATAAAAATTTACTAAATATATAAATGCAGGAACCGAATTTATTAACTTTCGTTGTCTTAGATTTTGTGTTTAACAATTACTAATCCACAGTGATTTATTGATCATCCTTGATCATAATCCGCTGGGGCCCAATCACATGTGAGAATCATACCATAAAACCCCCACGGTACGGACCACATCGTGGGAGAATCAATAATAAGGTATAGATAGACGACGGAGATTGTCGGCTGGTGCATGGTGATGGATTCCATAATAGGAGGAGCACACGAGGGACAGCTAGCACACGTGGGGAAGGGAACTCAATCATCAACCGACAAACTTCCGCTCATTCTCAAATCATTATATATTATGCTAAGTAGTAAGTTCCATGCTCCAAGTTGGATGAGCACCCCCCATTTATTTATTATTGTTTTATATATATGGCGTTATTATACTTTATTCTTTATCCTTAGTCCTTTCAATCTAAAGATGTTCTAGCTTTTGCATCTCATCTAACATGGATGGCACACTTTCTTTCCTCGTGAATGTTTTAAATTTTTCACTTTAATTGTAACGAAATTGATATAAAACCATTTGAGTATGATTCTTTAAAAAAATAAAATTATGATTGGGTCAGTTTTATTTAGACTTATTTTCAAGATAAATAATGAGTCACAATTAATAAAAAAAATTATTAATTGAGCGAATTATGTTATTAAAAAATGAATCTTTTTTAAGTGCATAACCGAATCATAAATAGTTTTAGTATCAACAAGCAATATTGAAATGCACATATAAGAAAAATTGTAAATTATATATTGTAAATCATTTTTTATTCAAAAATATGGAGTATTTATTTAATATAAAATTGAAATATTATTTTCTCAATAATTCTAAAATTTAATGTGATAACTAATTTAAGATTATTTTTATTCTAATTATGAATAACATTTTTTACTGTCTATTATAAATTGGATGAATGAAAAGAAAATAAGATTTTTAGGAAAACAAAGACAAATATTTATTTGTTATGTGGTTTATTAGAGGAGCGTGAATGGCAATCGCGTTTGGGTGGACTAAACAAATAGAATTAGCTTGAGCAATGGATTAAGAAAGAGTATCCAATGATTGTAGAGAAGTGCGTGTCCGGTTGTCGAGAGACAGAATGACACGCACGAGTGTTAAGAAAGGACCACTTGTAGCCACGTGGCATGAGATTCACATGTTAGTGCACGTGAAATAGTACAGGAACCCCACGTGACCTCCACTTCTATTTGTCGTTCCACCCAAATATTTTTATTCACCTGGACCGGCAAATGGGCCGTGTGGACTTTAGAATCATTTTGTTTTTTTAGTTTGAGTTTGACTGATTTTATTTTATTAAATCACTCAAATATAACTCAATTTATGAATATTCCTTTTTCAATTGGATGTATCAAAGTAAATAAATTTTTTATTCGATTATCTGATAAAGTCAATGAATTTTTAGCAATTTCAAATTACAGACAAAAGTTTTATACATTTATTTTAACATCTACTCGTTTTATTTCAAAATGTATATAATTTTAGATTTTTTATTTTAAAATATATATCGCTTTAAAATTTTAAAAAATATTTGTTATTTTTTAATTTTTTATTTTTCTATTAAATATTTATATTTTTTCTCTATATCAAAATAAAAAATAATATTTTATTTTTTATTTTTAAATTATAATAATTTAATAATTTTTCTAATAAATATTTTAAAATTTTAAATGATAAATATTTCGAAATGAAAATAATATAATATTTATTAGTATTTTTATTCATATTAAATGTACTCGTTATTATAATAAAAAAATATATTTTTTAATACAATATATTTTTTATTAAAAAATAGCATTGATGGGTTGAATATAGACATTTGATTTTTCAGGAAAATCAACACATGAATATAGTGTACTGCAATTTAAATTTTCTTTATCAATAAAATTATTTTTACTGTGGACGTGGCATTATCAGAGTACTTAGATATTGGTTTTCATTTTCTAAAATAATTTTAGCCAATGTGGAACTGGTCATCGATCAATGATTGGCTAGCAGACCGTCTCCGTTAAATTTTGAATTTGTTTTTTGGAGACACCATTGATCATCCCCTTAAAACCGTGGATTTGCGTTGGGAAGAAGATAATTTGATGTGAGATTAATGATGTATGCAGAATAAGATATGACTGAGGCGGTATTTAATAGCTCAATTTATTATCTAATTTAATATTTTTAGTGTTTATTAATTTTAATTAAAAATATT
This sequence comes from Reutealis trisperma, assembly GCA_947687605.1. Taxonomy (NCBI): domain Eukaryota; kingdom Viridiplantae; phylum Streptophyta; class Magnoliopsida; order Malpighiales; family Euphorbiaceae; genus Reutealis; species Reutealis trisperma. The sequence goes on along the minus strand of CANTUT010000033.1, from coordinate 986,187 downwards.
TAAAATGGTAAAGTTAAAATATTTGACTTAAAATTATTGCAACACATTCAAATATTCAGATTTTAAATTTTTTTAAATTAAAGTGACTCTTATACTAATTTAAATAATTTTCAATAATAACAGTTATCAAATATATTGATTATAATTAACACTTAAAAATTTCAGTATTTATTATATTCAATATTTACTTTTCAATTTTATCAAATACCATGTAATAGTGTGTTTGATAAGCTAATATTCAAGTTAATATTTTTAGCTCTTATTAGTTTTTAAGATAGTTTAATAATATAAAATATTCTCAATTTAAAATTTTTAATTAAGTAAAAAATTATTTAAAATGATAAGTTAAAATATTTTACTTAAAATTTCTGTTAAAAATGCTCGGTTATTGAGTTTTTAAAATTTTTTATGAAGTCATTTTTATAACCTTAGCATATTCATATATTTACTTTTTTTTTTTGTTGACTTTTATACTCATTTAAATAATTTTTATTAATAAAAGTCATCAAATATATTGATTATATTTATCGCTTAAAATTTTCATTATTTATTATATTTAACATTTAAAATTCAACACTTAATTTTTCAGCATATAACTTTCGATTTTATCAAATGTCACTTAATTTTATTTATTTCAGAATGATGCCAAGTATATATTATTTACCCCAAAGAAAATCTATTTATTTCAAATTTTTATATCAATTCATTTTTATCCTATGAAAATCAAATAAAATTGATGATATGAGCAATGTGGTTGGTTTATTTAAGAGTCATTTTTCATAATTTCAAAATTTCAATTGAAATCTTATTGATTTTGATTTTACGGTGCGTTAATTTTATATGTATCTAGTGTATTGGATAGTTTTCAATCAATATTTATTTTTATTTTTTTTTATCGTGATACAAAGAAAATAATAAATGGTATTAGGTGAGAAAAATATAGCAAACCTTAACAATAATAAATATGAAATAATTAAAAATGCTTATATATATATATAATTTAAGAAAATTAATTTTATTATAATAATTATGAATTTGAATCATATGATATATAAAATGGAACAAGAAAAAAGGGATAAGAGTATTTTTACCTATGTATAGCTGCCATTGAATAAATTCTTTCTCTACCCTAAAATTTTATTTCTCTGTTTTTGGGTCAAACCTAAATTTTCAATCGTTTGGATAAGTTATGTCATAATCGTTTGGATAAGTTATATCGGCATTTTGCCCCGATTTGATTCCGCCCAGTTGTTTAATTTTTTTTTTTAAATCTGCCCAGTTGCCTATGGAATTGATTCCCATGAAATCCATTCCAAGAAATATGAAAATTCAATGGAATTTAAACTCCAAAATCCATATATTATTCCAAGTACGATGTTATGTTTCAATAAGCTCCTGTAAGTTTCTTGAATCTGTAAAAAAATAAAAGAAAACTGGATTCATTATCATGTGCACTAATGGTTTTCTTTTAATATTGCCAAATTCTAATTTTTCAGTGAAATTAAACAAAAATATTCATTAAATAATAAAAAAATGTATATAAAAAAGGTTTAATATAACTTTTTTTGACATCACTTCTCAAAATAAAATTGGATATATATATCATATTTAACATCTATTTTAAATACAATTTAAAATACCAAATGAAAACTTTTAATTTAAAATTTACAAGAATACAAATTAATCACTAAACTCTCAAACAAATTCATATTCTAAAAAATTTAATTATTTAACCTCAAATTTATTAAGTTTTAATTTTATTAACACTACGAGATTTTTTTTTTTTTTTTTTTGTGGTTATATCAAATACTTGTAATCAAATACAATGTTAAACATTGTGCTTGTTTAGAAGATAATTAAATAATAAAATATTTGAAATTTATCATCTAATATTTAATTTTTATTATTTTAAAAATAATATTCTTAGTAAATAAAATTTATGAAATGCAGCTACTCAAGCCTCAAAGTATTGCAATAAGGATTTAATTTATTTCAGGGAAAAGATTTAGTAATAATGATAATTCTAAATGATATCATTGTATTTGATAAACTAAGATTAATCATCTAAGGTGATATTTGGTAAAATTTAAAATTAAATATTAAAAATTTAAGTGTTAAATAAAATAAATGATATGATTTTTGAAATAATAAAAATATTTAAAAATTTAATCACTTATTATATTTAATATAAATTTTAAGTTAAAAAATTTGACTTAATATTGTAAGTGATTTTTTATTTAATTTATATTTTTAAGATATAGTTATCAAGCAAATTAAAATGATTAAGTAATAAAAATTTTAATTTTCAGTACTAAATAATATTTTCAAATATCACATAATATTTAATTACAACTTATGATGGAGAGTAGTTATCGTTTATTTGTTTATTATTATATTTAAATTATATTAAATTACATTATTTTTTATATAACTTTAGCAGTAACCGTACCAAATTAGTTCATTAATGCAATTCAAAGTCCATAAATGGGAATTAGAGGCCGTTAACGACTACCATTTGTGAAACCAACATAATTATCTGTATCTGCTACTTGCTTACAGGAACTTAATCAGCATTAAATCTTAAATATCAATTACTGGGAAACAAAACACATGAAATTAGCATTAGCATTAAATATTGCCATTAATAATTTCCTCTATTAATTTGACTGTCATTATTTACATTTGCTCCCTCAATGCCTAACCCATGCAATTAATTATCACCCCCCCAAAAACAACAATGTAACCTGACCATTGAGCCCAGTGCCATCCACCACTCGTGTGCACGCGCTCCGACTAATTAACACCAACGACTCTTAATAAAGTAGACCCGTGATTTGATGTTGGATATTGTGGAGTCTCACTACAGTTGCTACTGTCATCCCAGCTCGACACTAGATTATCTGCATCATGATCTGATGATTTTATGCGCGTGAGCTTCAGCGCGTGGTAGGATGCACCACCAACTTTATGATCTTCCCAGTCAATGGCCAGCGACCGAGAAAGCCGCTTTTTAACCCAAGTCAATAAACTGCGGTTAAAATTCTAGACTTGTGCTTTTCTCCCAAATTATTAATTGCAAAGATTTAAAACTCATCAGTTCCCAAGCTTGTTATAAAAGTCTGGTTAACCAAAGGTTAAAATGTGACCATAGTAAAAAATGGTTAACTAGAGTCATGCCTTACCTAGTAGAAGGCACATATATATAGATCATGATTTGAGCCAATAGAGAGCACTGACACCAGTCATGATTGAATCTATACCCACCTGTCACTCTCTACTTTCTCTCTCTGTATCTTTATATATAGACTAGTCCCATCCTTTCACTGTACTGCTAAAAGCAAAAGGCTGTGACACCTCTGGCTGCAAAAACTCAGCCATTTTCTACCCCTCTTTTCCACTTTGCTTCTTTTTTTTTTTTTTTTTGTTTTTCTGACTCCCTTATTTAACACTACCAACATCTACCTGCAAATTAAAATATCAAACCATATCTGATTGCTCTTGTTTGGAAACTCAGGAAGATTTGAAAGATGGCCGTGAAAGAAGATGGATTAGGTTTGGGTTTAAGTCTAAGCTTGGGAGGCAAAAACCAACAGGATCACCCTTCTTTGAAGCTGAATCTTATGCCATTTCCTTCACAGTTTATGCAAAATAATCACCAGAGGACTTCCTTGAATGACCTGTTTCAGTCATCTGGTATATATACATATATTTCCTCTTTTTTACTTTTTTCAGTCTTTAGGCGGCTGTATTTAAATTTCCCTTTTTCTTTTTTCTTATCTATTAATTTACTAGAAGTTCCAATTTTTTCGAGATTGCTTTTGAATTTGACTCTATGCTTTTTTTTTTTTTTGGCACTTTAGAAATTTAGTGACTAGAAGTAAAGGTTTTTATTTCAGATCCATTAATTATTTCACAGGGGATTACAATTTCCTGCCTTTTTTTTTTTTTGTTTAAATCCCTAGTTATCAAAACTAACCTCGTGGCAGATAGGAGCTCTGATATGAGGACTTATCAGAGAGGGATTGATATGAATAGAGTACCATCAGTGGTCGACTGCGATGATGAAACTGGCGTTTCTTCGCCCAACAGTACGGTTTCGAGCATAAGTGGAAAGAGAAGTGAGAGGGAACAAATTGGAGAGGAAACTGAAGCGGAAAGAACCTCCTGTTCTCACGGAGGCAGCGACGATGAAGACGGAGGAGCTGGTGGCGACGCTTCCAGAAAAAAGCTGAGGCTCTCAAAGGAACAGTCCTTAGTGCTTGAAGAGACCTTTAAGGAACATAATACACTTAATCCTGTGAGTGGCATTTTGGTTAAATCTATGATTGAGTGAGGTTAGTTTGGTATTTTGAATCCTAGATTTGGTAACATGCAGTTGTTTGTGCTTAAACAGAAGCAAAAGCTCGCGTTGGCGAAGCAGTTGAATCTGCGGCCAAGACAGGTGGAGGTGTGGTTTCAGAACAGGAGGGCAAGGTGAGATAATTTTGCTACTATGATAGGGTTATTTTCGTCAGTTTAATCCAGTTTTCGTTGGCAATTAATTTACCAAAGAAGGGTACAATAGTATTTTCAACTTACACTCACGTTTATATCATGTTATGGAGCCCCATGAGGAAAATAAAGCAAGTACAATATTTGCCATTATGGCACAGTGCCATTAATGGCAATGGAGTGGCATTTATATGGTTATTTTTTTTATGAAGTATTTTACTTCCCTTATTTTTTAACTCATAAAATATATCAAAAATAGATATTTACAATTAATGTTGTCAAGCATTTGTATCTGAACAATTCGTAGAAGTTATAAGTGTAATTCAAAAGAAAAGCAAAATAAAAACAAAAAAAAAATCTTTGAAAGAAGATGGAAAAAAAAAAATCAAAATCTAATTCTAAGAGTGAGTTTCATTGATCTATTTCTTTCTATGAGTGTTCCATTTGTTTGATCTACTTGAGCGGCCATGTATAAATATCCATAAATAAATATCAAAAACAAATAAATATATATATATGCATCAATTTATACATACAAAATTTATATATACTTGAGTTATATCTAAATTATAAATTATTATATTTAAGCATTATTTATCAATCGTAAAATTAAAAAACACATAACAGAATTCAAATTTAAATGATAAAAAAAAAAAAAAAATCAAATAGAGAATTATATTTTCTTGTAAATATAATCATGCCCTTTTTCGTCCGTTGCTATGATCCCCTAAACCGCTTTTATATATCGGATAGATATAAATGTGATTGCAATGCTCACAATAAAAACTTTATATTCTCTGAAATACCCTTGTAATTGTATTAATAGAAGAAAATGAAATTGGTGCAGGACAAAGTTGAAGCAAACTGAAGTTGATTGCGAGTACCTAAAGAGGTGCTGTGAGAATCTAACACAAGAGAACAGGAGGTTGCAGAAAGAGGTTCAGGAGCTTAGAGCATTAAAGCTATCTCCCCAGCTCTACATGCATATGAACCCTCCTACTACTCTAACGATGTGCCCTTCATGTGAGCGTGTCGCTGTTTCATCGTCATCCTCATCATCTTCAGCTGCTGCAGCATCAACTGCCCCAAGTCGCCATCCAGTTAATTCTCATCCTCAGCGACCTGTGCCCATTAAGCCTTGGGCGGCATTGCCTATCCAACATAGGCCTTTTGATACGCCTGCTTCCAGGTCGTAATTTGTGAGATTGTGACAGCTGATAGAATTTAGGATAATTCGAGTTTTATGTGGAAGAATGTGTAAACCAGGAAGATAATCAAAAGGATAATTGGTTAGGATGTGATTTTGTTGAAATTGACTTTTTTGGGTTGTATAGGGTAGGCTAAGTTACACAAAATTAATGTTGTGTCTATGACAAAAACGGCGAGTAGGATTAAATTGAACCACATGACAAACAAATAATCTTAGAGGTTGAATAATGCAATTTTTATATATGTCAAACTTTTTATTATAAGAGTTGTTTTAAAAATTAAGTTTTAATAAACTTTTTGATTTTCTACATTAAGATAGTTAAATATCACTATTTTTAATTTTAATTAATTCAATAAAAATTTTTATATAATTTATTTAAGATAATTTTAATTTTATTTTTTTATTAGATAAATTTAAAGAAAAAAATTAAAAAAATTAATGTTTATAAAATAAAGTAAAATATAGAGTTTATTAAATTTAAATAAAATTTTTTAGATATTTTTTATTAAATAAAATATATTTTTTAAAATAAAGAATATCAATGATAAAGCAGACAGAATTGGTATTTAAGTCTTATTCCAACGAAGGAATGAATAATGTTCCTAAATGATTTTTAATCTTTAAATTATTGGCCTTTTGTTTTTAAATTGTTGGCAATTGGTTAGATCAAATAGATTATAGATGCCAACCGTCGCATGTGATTCTCCGAAACTCTTCTCCTCGGGGCAGATATGAGTGGTTGGATTTTGGCCGTGGGCAAAAATACCAGATGGCAATATAAATAACCTGCCAGTTGCATATTTTTGCTGTAAAATTAAATGACTGCTCTAATTTTTTTATATAAGCAACTGAAATTTGAAGCTAGCTTAGATCACATGGAGCTAAGTTATAAATTATCTATCATCTACAACTGCAACCGACAGGTAGGATTCGTGGAAAAGAACACACATAACTAAAAGACTAACCCGGCCTTTGTAAATGTAAGCAGGTCTGGCCCGAGGGTAGTAGAAGAGAATGCATTAATAGCTTTCGTCTCGTCTAATTCTAGAGAACAGAGTCAAGTATCAGACTAGAATCTCACAAGTATACGGCAGTAACTCCATTCATTTCAATAGCTGGATTTCTATTGCCTTTTCCAAGATACTGTATTCAAGACTACCAATTTTAAAAGTCAACAACTGTTCAAGATTTATTTTTTTTGCCAGAGATAAATATTAAGATTGAAAGAGTTAATTTTTATATTATTTAATATTTTTATACTTAATATACCCTAACAGATACGAATATCGATGATGATATGTATCCTTATCCCTGAATCCTATTGATGTATGTTTATTGACCACTCTCCTCTCACATGGTCCCAGCACAGGGCACTATAGATGCAAATATCTAACAGACAGTTGACCCATATAGGCATCCAAAGTCCCACTTCCCACTAAATTATGCTCCATGGACGGAGAGTTTGTAACTGACCCAAATATTTAAGCAGTCACCAACCTGCTACCTTAGGATTTGAGAAATATGGCAAAGCCTCTTTAGAATAAAACACATTCAAAGCTTTTGCTCAATGTGGTCCCTCAAACTCCAAGTTAACAACATTCTCTCCTGCAGAAAATTCAATTTTGGCAACATACATATATGAGAAAAAACAAGGACAAATTACATGGAATCATTGGTGGATAATGTTATATTGCATAATAAAAGTATGTAACAAACAATTTGTTTTAAAAACTAAACATTATATTCATGGGCCATGAGGTCAAACAGTATTCACAGTGTCTACGAGGGCCCGCAATATGCAGCCCAAGCCAGCTTTCTCTGTCAGCTTTTCATGTATACGTAGGCATTGATCACATGTGGGGCGATCTCCAGTAGACAAACCTCTATACAAGTACCTGCGGAGCATATGATACATAAATAATTTGATTAAATTTGTATAACACTACTTATAGGGTTTAACGATCGTATGGCACATAAGGCACCAGGTGAAAATTCATAATTCCTTTGTGTCCTTCCAAGTATATATTGTAGGAAAGATTATTAATCTTCAATATCAGTTGAATGTCTAATTCAAAGAAATTGCAAAAAATGACAGACACACCGACCAGAAAGGTTCTAATAATTCAGGCTTGATACATACATCTGATTAGGATTTTAGACAGAGCAAAAAAACAGAGAGCCGAATATAAGAGCCATAACTTGGTTTATATGCTTTTGAAATTCAGAATCCAAACTAAAACATTTACTCTTTCAAAGTTTTAATATTAAAGCAGGGAAACAATAGCGTGCCCCCAAGGAGGAAAACAAGCAAGCATCAACCATGACAGAAGAATATTTCAATAGTCAAAGTGCAAGATGAACTGCAGATGTGCATAAATATCCATGGCTAGTAAAACAACTGAGATATAGTGATGAATTTCCATAATTTAAGTTCTAGAAGAAAGATGATGTGACCAAGGAGACTTATGACCAATATAAAAGTGCCAAGAACACCGCAATGACAAGGTCTTACAGCGGTGCTTTGAGACTTATGACCAATATTTGTCTTTGCAAGAGAAACCAAATCAAATGAATCCTTCCAAAAATACCAATGATTTAAGATGGTTATGGGGAATATTCAAATCCCATGTCCTTGAGTTTAAAGCCAGAAAGTGGATATCCATTCCCCAGAGAAACTATTGCTAACTAGGTGAGGACCCTTAACCCAAGAGGTTACCTATAAGGAATTGAGCATAAGATGTGTAAGATACTTATCTTGCGCACCTTATGTCCTGCAAAAAAATAAGATTTACACATATGCTAGATTAAGATTCAGATCTATTTGGAGCATATTGTACTGAAGATAGATGTTGGTGAAAGGTGATACTTTTTTTATGGATAGCCATGACCGCTTCAGCCTGGAGCATTGTAACTGAATTTGAAGCCTGTTTAGACACAGTATAAATAATATAGTTGCAAAGATGTGCAATCTTACAGAAAATACATAACGATGAAATTGCAATGTTCCAGAAGTCAGGACAAGAAGAAGCAGCTCAAATGACACGAGAAGGCATAAAGAGATAACAAGTTCTATTAAAGAACAATCTCCTGGCATGAGCCCGTCAAAATGGATCAATTTGTTCTAAAGTTTCCTTCTAGAACAAAAAAAAAAAAAAAATTGTAGGGAGCCAAAATCGATTAGAAGCAATGTTAGGGTTGCCAGATTTAGATGTTCGGAGTCCTATGCTATTTAATTCTCCAGATAGAGAAGGGGCTAGTCAGGTCCAAGACCTGCAACATTTTGGAAGGTCGAAGTTTCCATCGAGGCATAATTACCTAAATCACCAGCTAAAATCATAATCATCATCCACACGGAGTTTTCACCAGCATCCAAACTGGAGAGGAGTGCCAAAAACATTTCTGTTGGCTTAATGTAATATAAACTCAAGATAAATCCTAGGCTTAACAACCAAATTCAGAATTGTAGGTGTATAATAAGATGGAAAAATCACGCTCTCAAAGAAGTAAAAGGGTCAAAATTGAATTGTTCATGAGATCTAGAAACAATCTAGCAACAAATTCTACATTAAAAATACATTGAAATTATGATCAAAAGTACTTACTTCATGAGAATATCGTAATACTCAGGGTCCAAAGAAGAGAGCATCCCTTCCACATGTTTTATAGCCATGATCGCTCTATGCACCACTATCCAATTTGCAGACTGCAAGAACCCTAAAGTCAATTCTCAATTTCCCTTCAATGAAACGACTTGATACAGTGAGGAAAAACAAATAGAAATTTAAGGAAATGTGAACCTTGCATCGCTCGTCGCGTGTCATTGGAGGCGAGCCTTCGAGAGCTGTTTTGAGAGCTTCCACGGGTTTGAACCTGAGATAGAGAACCACCCCCAAGCGTGTTAGGGATTTAGAGATAGAGAGAGTGAACAAGAAGAAGAAGAAGAAGAAGAAGAAGGAGCTGATAATACTGTTTAAGTAAACTTTCAATCTTGCGAGATTTGTGTTCGATTCTTGTGATTATGGCCTCTGCATTCTCTGCTTCCACGAATTCCTCAATTCCTGCCATTCTCTCCGGTTGGTGCCGCTGCTCACAGAGTCATCGGATGTTCTGAACGGCGCCGTTTCTTCTTTCACATCGCCAATCGTTCGTTCTATTATTGGATAATGATGTTATGGGCCAAAATAACAGCCCATTTTTAATTTTTTAAAAATTTTCCCTATTTTTTCAACAATTTTTTTTTTTTTAAATTAGGATGAAATGAAATTGATTTAAGATTTTTGGAATTACTGATAGAGGGAAGAAAAAGTGGACAAAATTTTGGAAAATGAAGAAAAATGGCCTATTTGTTGACAAATTCATATCCATTTTACTTGGTTTTATTACAGTTATACCCTCCAAAGACTAAAATTACCTTTACAAAGAGGACAAAAAAGCAAGGACAGTTCTGTCTTTTAATCCAACGGTCATAATTACACACACTTTTGAAAAATTTCCTCCTCCCTCACACAAACTTTCCCCTCTTCGCTCAATTTTTCCTTGGCCTCAAAGTCTTCCTTTCTTCAACTGCTCACACCCCCAAAACCAAAAATCCCATTTCATACAAAGAAACGAACCCTCACAGCAAGCCTTTTTTATTCTATCTCATCATCAATGGCAGATTCAAGATCTTACACCAAACCCCATTTCTCATCTCAGGAGCTTCAAGCAAATCGCTCCTCCATTAGCGCACAAAAATCCTACACTCAAATCCTCTGTAAGTTTCTCTTATTTCTCCTCTTTGTTATTGCTATCCCTCTATTCCCTTCTCAAGCTCCTAACTTTATCAACCAGACTTTACTTACAAAGTTCTGGGAACTTGCTCACCTACTGTTCATCGGGGTTGCTGTCTCCTATGGCTTGTTTAGCCGCAGAAATGTTGAAGTGGACTTTGAAATCCACCCCAATAACTTTGACGATTCACAATCATCTTTTGTGTCTAGGATTTTTCATGTTAATCCGATTTTTGAGGATGGCTATGAAAATCCATCTGGTTCTGATGAGAAAAATGTGTACCAGTCTTGGAATTCTCAGTTTTATAGTGGTGATTCTATAGTTCCTGTTGCGAATAATAGTTCTGTTATCGATGAACAGAGCAAAACTGGATCTTTAAATTCTGAAAATGGAATTGAGAGTTCTTTTGAGCATGATGAGAATAGTGTTGTTCAGGCTTGGAGTTCTCAGTATTTCCAGGGTGAATCAATGGTTGTTGTGTCTCAAGCAAACTATGCACTTAATGAATGGGAGAGACCTGAGCAGGTAGTTGGTTACAAACCGTTAGGATTACCAGTAAGGAGTTTAAATTCAAGAATTAGACACCAAGATAGTGCTCAATCTAGTAATGGAAGTGAGTCTGGTTCAAGCTTGATAGGTTCTTCCAGTAGTTCTGGAAGGAGTATGAACGGTAAAAATTTTGGTGATATGGGTCCGATGAACCTGGAGGAGAAGTTTGATGAAAGTTTTTCTTTACCTTCTCAAATTCCACGGCGTTCTAGATCTGGAAGGGCAGAAATGCGGGAGAAAATAGGTCCTGCTGCTAATGGTCCATCACATTTTAGGCCATTCTCAGTTGATGAAACTCAATTTGAGTCTCTCAAATCACAGTGTTTGTCTCTCAAATCACAGTCTTTCAGGTCCACAGCTTCTTTCTCGTCCCAAGCTAGTTCAATGTCAAATTCACCAACCAGGCTTTCTCCCTCACACTCTGCTTCTTCTGATTCACCAAATTCAAAAACAGAAGTATCAGGAAAAGAGAAGGATTTCCGTGCATCATATCCTCCTACTTCCCAATCACCACAAGCAACTGTGAATCGCGAGGTTCGACTGAATGCATTTCATTTAAGGAGATATAGCAGTGGCTCTTTATTCCAAAAGGATGTGCGCAGAAACTTAAAAGATGAGTTGAAGGATCTGAGTGAGAAGAGAAGAGAGGGTCCTTCATTGAGTAGTAAAGAGAGGAGGCAGAGTTCTTTGAAGACGGATAAGAAACCTGCAACTGTTATTAAAGCTTCACCAAAGGGAAAATCTGTTAGGACTATTAGAAGTGGTGTATATACTGCAGATGCAATCAACACTGGAGATACAAATAAAACCTACATTGATGAGCAGGTGGGAAAAGGATCTAATGAAGCAAAGGCAGCAAATATAGCGAAAGATGAAATTGAAAGGGAAGTACTTGATAATATGTCAATTGGCATCATCAATAAGAAGAGCCTTGATACTCACTATGACTCTCTGAATCCAACATATCCGAAAAATCAGCAGAGAGAAAAGAAAGAATATTTGGAGAATGTTACTGTGGAGTCTATGGCAGACTTGGAGAGTGAGACCGAAAACTGTCTAGTGAGCTCAGATGAAGATGCTGGGACTGCCTCTGTGAGTAATGCAGGGCATGATCCTAATGAGGTTGATAAGAAGGCTGGTGAATTCATAGCCAAGTTCAGGGAGCAGATTAGACTTCAGAAAGTGGCATCTATTGAAAGAACAAGAGGGATGCGCATGAGTGGTAAGCATTTAAGGTGAAACATGAACCTGTACCTCCCTGTATGTATCTAACAATATGAAGATGGAATTGAAAACCCGTTTCAGATTTGATGTTCATACAAAATGTAGTTTGGTGGGGGTTTGTTGTCTCTGCATCCACCAACTCTACAAAGAATCAGAGGTTTTAGATCCCCATTTGGTAAAATTGTTTTACCTTCTAACCTCTTCATATACATATATTTTTTCCGTATGTTTCATTCAATTTTTTGCCAATAAATTGAACCTACTGATTACTGTAAATTCACCAGTGTCTCTCTATCTTTTTGTGCTCTTGAAATGAGAATTTTTGTTTTAATTATCGATGCCAACTCTAAAAACATTTAATACAGCTTGCTGTCTTAGATATTTGAAAGATTAGTGTTCTTGATAGAGCTTTTATTTGATCAAATGTAAAACTTTCTGCATCTGTGTCTGTTTAGTTCATGAATGAAGAATTGGCTATTGATTGAACAATGTTTTAACCTCTCTCTTCAAACATTTAATGCTAAATGTTTAACTTGAGATGTCCTTAAATTTGTGCAACAATGAATGAAAAATGGTCTGATTTCTGTTTTCTTCCAATGAATGAGCTACTTCTACAGAATGAAAGCTGCTGCCTGCCTGCATGCTTTTTTGCTTTCCATAATGATTCCTGATATTGTAAATTTCAGCTTTTCTTAATTTATCAGCTCTGATGAGTAATCGCCATTGTCGAGCTTTTTGATAATGAATCACGAAACAGCAACAAATTATATCTCCTTGATTATTTCATTATATCTGTACTCTGAATTCGCGGAGAACCACAGTAATAAGTGGTAAGTGGTTTGAAGGAAAACGACTTTCGTTTATAGCTCTTTGTACTAAACGACTAGTCGTCTTATGGACAACATAGTCACCACTCACCAAACCCAAATTTGAAAGTTAAAACTGAAATTTAAAACTGAAATGTTGTCCAACTAACTAAAAACGACCTTCTTCACTGGACGTCGTTTATGAAAGACGGTGCGTTTAGACGAGTCATGAGGAGGAGCAAATACTCGGTAAAAACGTCATCGTTTTAAAAATGTCTCGTTGCAGACCAAGAGGCAAATAAACAAATAATAAATGTGAGAGCGATTTCGTGCGCTTGTTGAGAGAAAACGAAAGCTAACACAAAGTCACTGAAGAAGAAAAAACAGCTCCTCTCTCTCTTTCTCTATCTTCAAATTCTCCATTGAAGCTGTTACCTTCTACATTGCTTTGCTTTATTTTCACATCAAAATTTATATTTTTACCTAATTTTCAACCTTTTTTTTTTCTTTTTGTTTCCCCAAATTTTACAATCTAGGTTAAATGATCAAGATCCTGCACATTCTTCAATCAGTTATTGTTTCAACTATTCACGCCTCGATTTGTTGTCAATACAGATCTTGTTTGGTAATTCATCAGTTTCTAGTTTGTTTTAAGGTTCTGGCGCTGTTCATTCTGTTTTTTCTTTCTGTAATTTGAGGGAAAAATACTGATAGCCGAGGTGAGTGTGACTGAGTGAATTAGGTGAAGGTATGTATATTGAGGAACTGAAGGAAGGAGAAGAAGTGGAGGTCAAAGGCGGAGAGAATAAATTGAAAGCTGATTTAGATGGTTCTTGCAGTAGCGTGGTGGTTTTGGATGCCAAACGGGTTTTGGTGGGAGCTGGGGCTCGTGCTCTGTTTTACCCTACCCTGTTGTACAATGTTCTAAGGAACAAGATTCAATCAGAGTTTCGGTGGTGGGATAGGGTTGATGAGGTATATCACGTAATACCAATTATTGTCCTATATATGCACACACTTATTTGTTGCTTGTTTTGAATGTATTTGCTGGGATTCTTGGTGTTTTCCTGAAATGCATTAGTATTTGTATGCCAATCCCGATAAAAAAGGTAGCTGAAACTCTCTTAGATCTCTTAATGAGAGGCCACCTAATCTCTATAACAGACTAAGAGAAAGAATCATGCGTTACTCCAAGGAAAACCATTACTCAATCTTTTTTTTTTTTTGTTTTATATTTGGCTTGTAAAAATGGATAGATACTTCATTATTATAATCAATTTTGGTCTGAAGTCTTGGACACCTGAACTAAAATTGTTTACTTGCTTATGTTAAATGACATAAAAATAAATTAATGGTAGTGACATGAACATTTTCATTCATAGTAAGTGTGAAAATATGAAATTCCAAATGAATCACACAATTTTTGTAGAATTCATTTATATCAAACAGGGCTTTAGATTTCCGTTGAAATAAGTGGGTGTTCTGATTCCAGTTTCAAATGATACTGGAACCTCATTCCTGATGATCCTCAGTTTCACTAGCTGTACTCTGCCACTATGTAACAGCAATATGAGAAACTTTACATGCTGCAGTCATGTCACAAGTTTACCTTGTGTAATTTGAAACAGAGAGTTTTTCACATATTCTGTTATTAGTTGATGCAAGTTATGTTGAAAATTTTTCCATAAGTTCAACCATTGGTCCAATCTTTACTTATCCTCTCCCCATACTCTCTCCCCTTCATCTTCTTTCTTTCAGTTCATATTGTTAGGTGCTGTTCCCTTTCCTACTGATGTCCCTCGATTGAAGGAACTTGGTGTTTCTGGAGTGGTCACCTTAAATGAACCATACGAGACTTTGGTACCAACATCACTATATCATGTGAGTTTATGCATTCCATTTTTCGATGTCAATTTCCTTTTCAAATTATGATCTTTGAATTATGACAAGAATGTTGAAATAAATTTGTGGTCAGAAATTCGGCATTGATAATATCATATGCTTCATTAAGAAATATATTCTTCATTGGGTTTAGAACTGGGCATCTGACACTTATATTGGTTTAAAATGAGCCAAAGAGTGCTGCTTCTTCTATGGGGTCATTTTATCTTTAACCTTGCTTATTTTTTGGACAATTTGGTCAGAAGGATTCCAAGTTCTCAAATAGTCAATGGCACTGGTTGCAGCCACCATATGCCACATCCTGCTGCCCCTTTGTTTTGATCACAGTGTCACAAACACAAACACATGATATTGTTAATTCACATCCTGAATGCTCATACATTTATTGTTAATTTATTTTTTGTAGGCTCATGATATTGTTCATTTGGTCATTCCAACTAGAGACTATTTGTTTGCTCCTACATTTGCTGATATATGCCAAGCTGTAGATTTCATTCACGGTTAGCCTATTCTTGATGTTCCTTTCTGCCTTTTGATTGGCAGTTGTCTTCTATTGTTTCTTTTCCTCCCTTGGGTTTATTCATTATGATTGTGGATATTCATTTATTTGTCATTAATAATTTTTCCTTTTCTTTTTTCAATTTTTGAAGAAAATGCATTCCTTGGGAAGACAACATATGTTCATTGTAAGGCTGGTAGGGGGCGCAGTACGACCGTTGTTCTCTGTTACCTTGTATGTTTGGATTCAAAATTCAACATAGTAACCAACTGCATATATTAACTTCCTTTTATCCATTTTGAGATTCATTTTCTTCTCTCTCTATAACAGGTGCAACACAAGAACATGACACCTGATGATGCATACAAGTATGTGAGGTCTGTTAGGCCAAGAGTACTGTTGGCCTCTTCCCAGTGGCAGGTATGCTTTTCTATTACTCATAAGCTCAACTTCTTTTAAACAGTTTCTGTTATTTTTCCAATTATAAAGTAAAAAATTGCTGCCTGAAGGTTATAAACCTGTGATTTGTAAACATATCATCAAATGGGTTTTCATGTAGAATCACAACTTCACATATTGCTTATTATGATAATATATCTGTTTTTTTTTTTTGGGTCATTGACATGATAAATCAATACACGGTTAAAGACACAAGATTAAATTTTGGAAAATATGAAAATCCTTTTGCTGTTAGGGAGTGCTTTTCTTCTCTATGTTGAAAATTAAACTGAAGTTTGTTGGTGCAGCAACTGACAAGAATGTGAAATGGGATATGATGTCTAGTTTTCCAAATATGTGTGTTTATTGTATTTCGGGGTTAGGATGGAATGGTTAGCATGCTTATTCCCTTTTCACTAGTTTTGTAAGTAATAGTCTACCAGAGTCTGGATTGCACTACCCTGGCTGGATCTCAATGCAGCAAATAACCAAAGTCCTTTAGGGGATTGTTGTGCACCATCAGACAATGTTCACACCCCAAACCCAGGTATCCGATCCCAAGGTCCCAATGTCTCCTCCTGATATATGTATTGAATTCGAACTTTGCAATCCCTGTTTAGCAACTGCAGCACTCTCTCATTATATCCTAACTATTCACGAATATCTTTCAGAAACATGTTAACCCAATTTTCGAATCTGATTAGAATCATGCCATTCAACTCTCCGTATCAAGTGATCTTGCAGATTATGAAATAATGCCTACAACTCTACTATGCCGTTCAAGCTCACTTCAGTTCTATAAGAAAAGCACTTGGCTATTCAAAATAATCATCTCTAACACGAGTTTGCTGATTTCCTAAGTTACCTTTTTACTCTGATATCAACAATTGATTTAATCCCCATTCAGATAGGATGAAGTGCAACATTTGAAACTTAGGTATCCCTAAACAAATTTGGATGTAAATGACATTGCATTTGGTGAGACCAGGTGAATTGGATATCCTGGTTATATCCATGAGGGTTATTTCCTTCAAATTTCTGAACTCATTCTGTGGTCATCCTGATTTACAGGCTGTTCAAAATTACTATCTTCTCAAGGTGAGGGAAGCTGGCAGATCTTGTTGCATGGTGGCCAGGGGAGCTTTGGATTCTCTTACCAAAGAGGACAGCAAAGAGGAGATCGAAGATTCTGATGATGGAACATTTGTGATGGTAACGGAATCAGATCTCGATGGATATGATGTTGGCTGTGAATCAGGTGTAGTGGATAACAAGATGTTGGGGGACCTGAGCCTGTCATGCAGGGTTCAATGTGCCAGTCAGGCAGCCATTTCCAGACTTTCATGCTTGTGGATTGGTTGCCATTCAAACCAGAAACCCTCGAGTAAAAAGCTTGGAAGCTCTGTTGGGGATGATCAATTGAGAAGTCTAACTGTTGGTATCCGAGTTTATTGAAATATCAAAATCTTCTAGAGTGTTACTTCTAGAGTTCTACATTTTGTTTGTTCCTTTTCAAAAAAAAAAAAAAAAATTTCAGTCCACACAGGAAAAGTGAATAAATACTTACCTTCTTCCTTTTTGTATTTCTTTTTTCCCTTTGGTTGTGATTTTTGTTGGCTTGAGATAGCAGAGCGAAGTGGAAGCTATGAACGAGATTGCAGCGTTGGTTGTGGTTGTGGTTGTGCTTGATATTAGGTTACTTGTAACGAATTCGATATGACGAGTTTTGTTGTTATAAAAGTCGAGAATTCCTAAGTTGTACATATCAGCGACTAAATGTACTTTTGCTTTGAAAGAAGAAAGTTCGTCTCTCAGGCTCATCTTGTGCAGCTGTAGGCACTCACTGTATTTTGAGCTATGCTGAAGATAAATGATGAAATTTCTGAGATGTATTAAATGCCAAAAAAAAGAAAAATGCAAAAATTACGAGGAGAAATTGTTAATTTTGGAATCTCAACTTATAAAAGGTAGCACATTTTGTCAATAGTGTTATCCTTTTTACTTCATTTTTCATCTTCACTTCTTATCTTTAAAATGTATCTAGTATCAAAAAATATAAACTTAGTATCTTTAAAAATATAAACTTAGTATCTAAAAATATCAACTTACTTGTATTTATTATACTATCAATGGTGTAAAACAATAATATCATTTTATTTATTGTATTCTTAATCTATGTGCAAGATAAGAGCATTTCAACCTTTTTGAAACCTTCTCTTCCAATTGATACTCTACTTTAGTTAATATTATATAAAATTTTCTAAAATATCCTTATTCTTTAATAAAATTAAACACATTAATTTTATACACTTTTTTCAATACATTAATTATACTTTGAAATTTTAATTTCCTTTATTTTCCATAGTTTAGAAGAAGAATAGAGAATAATTTTTGAAATTGTAAAATTTCTATTACAAAATTTCCTGCATTGAAAATTTAAAATATAATTAGTGTATTCTATTAAATTATGCATTCAAAATCAAAGTCAATAAAGGGCAACATAGAAATTTCGTTCTAAATGTAATACTTAGAAATAGAAAGTGAATTATATTTTGAGTCGGATGAAAAATAAATAATATACTATCAATTGAGATAGGGAGGGTAATTATTATACTCAAACTTATGCACCAATCATATGCTTGTGATTATTTTTCTTTTATTACGGATGAGTTTTATTTATATTTATGCATATGTATAATTCTATGTTGAATTATTTATACACATTATTACTAATTTTTATATAGGTTATTTATAAGTGATGCTGGTGAGTGTAGATGAAATATGGTAAAATATAGGGGGGAAGGTGATATTTTATTTCTTCTATAAACCAGATTGAAGATAACGCTGCTTAAGGCTGTCCTCCTATGCTTGACACTTGACAGAAGCGATGCTGCTATCGTCATCTCCTCCTCCCCTTCTTAGCCTTACTCTTCCTCGTAAGCTTTCCACTCTCTCTGTTTCTTTGTTGCTCGAGTTTGTGAGTTATTAACATTTAGAACATTGTTTTCATTTTCTCTGGACATTACGGAATTCGATTTTCTCATCATAATTTTTTCTGTTTCCAGGAAATTAGCATTATTTTGAATGAGTTTCTGTTTTATATTGAGAAATTGAGATACTTACTTTCCCTTTCTGGCAGATAGAACCCATTCAGCTTGTCCCGCTATAGGAAATTTCTTTGCGTTAAAGAAGCATATAGTGCATTGCTGTCACAACTTCAGTGATGATAGGTCAGAATTCAGAAACTGTAAAAATATCTCACTAATTGTTCATATTCTCAGATCAAATGAACATTATATGAATGGGCAGCTTGCAGAATGGATATGTATTACATTGTGAAGAGAAATTGAGGCGTAGATTTTTTCTTTTCTTTTCTGCCTCATCAAGCTTGTTTCAAACTTTGCCTTGTTTGGGGAAGACTAAAAGTAAGAACCCATATGATGAAAGACGATTGTTAGAGCAGAACAAACGGATACAGAAAGAAAACAATGCACCTGAGGACTTCCCAAATTTTGTTAGAGAAGGTTTGTGTCATACTATATTTGCAGTCTGATTTTCTTTGAGGATATGATAATTTGTGAACTTTCGATCTTCCCTTTGTCAGAGCCTTTGATATTGCTTTTCACTGTAACATGTCTAAACAGCATGTGGAATCGAGGTTAATATTTAGAATATGCTTCAGGTTTTCAGGTTAAAGTGGTGACATCAGACAATTATGTAAGGCGTGACTCCGGGCTTATATACCTGGATTTTGAAGTTGGTAAAGGTGATTGCCCAAAGGCTGGTCAACAGGTTTCTCTTTCATTTTCTTTTAAAGCCACACCTTTCTTATTTTGTCATGGGGTTTGATAATCTATACATCAGTCAGAAAATGAGTGCTACAGCTAGAATAGTTGCCATTTTACTTATGCAATTTGAAATATAAGCCAGATGTCTTTCTCAATGAGCAGAAATTTACAGATTCCTTGCGTTCCAAACTTTTTTTTTTTTTTTCACTTTTATTTTTGGTTCTACTGTATCATTGTCAGGAAAAGCCACTCTCCATTCTCTAAATATTCTTCAAAATTATGATCACTGTTGCTCTTGTTTGGTTCCAGCATTTCATTTTTCTGAGGTTATTCAATTGACCCCTTGAATGATTTACACAGTCTACACAATTTTTCACTCAACCTTTTAACTCATTCAAGGAATCGCATTTGCTTCTTCACTCCACCTGTAATATAAGCACGATGTTTCTCTTTATGTTAAATGCTAAAATGATGATTATTCCTTGAAAATTTTTAATGATATATAAAGTATATCACTTAAACAGTGGGGACATAAATCTTGATTTTTTATTCTTCTTCTGGTATAGTGAGGAAAGTATTAACTACTAGACTAGGTAGGCTTGTGCATACAGAGTAAAAAGCCTGCTGGCAGTAGAAATGGTATCCATATTTTCTTAATTCAATATGAGATGGAGAATGTTGAAGTTTTGTGGTGGTGTTTAATTACAGGTGCACAGGTACATCAAGTATCTTTTCTAGAAATTTGTTGGTACTTGATAGGACTTTCATGATATCTAACCAAGCTGTTAAATGACTAAAGTTGTGAGGATGTTAAATTCAACTGAATGCCATAGTGGTGATTCTGAAATCAATTGGAAGATTTTAGAGAAGACATTTCAAGATTCAAATCTGTGAAAATTTTGTATTCCATTCTTGAGTTGCAATTCACCTAAGAAATCTTTGCAGGTAACTTTCCACTATATTGGCTACAATGAGTCAGGTCGTCGCATTGACAGCTCCTACATACAGGGTTCTCCTGCCAAAATTCGCTTGGGCACTAATGCATTGGTTCCAGGTGGAACAACTAATTTCTAAAATTATTGTGGTCTTGTCTACCTTCTTTATGGATTACATGATACAGAGCTCTGCTACTCCCCTCAACCTGTTTCTTGTTTTTGCATCTCCTTGAAGGAAAATATGCAATAAATGTATTGTACATAAAAGAAAAAATTGATGCAGGATTTGAAGAAGGAATTGGAGACATGAGACCTGGGGGGAAGAGAAGGATAATCATTCCTCCAGAACTTGGGCCACCGGTTAGTGGCATTTTCTCTCTTAAAAATTTTTGTTGTCTTCTTCTGTTTTTTTTTTTGTCCCAACTCGCTATATGTTGCTTTTCTTCTGAAGGTATTGCATAAAATGAATCAATGTTTTTTGAAAGACTAAATCGATACACAAAGTAATTGCAAATGGTTGCTAAGATATAAAGTAGTGATCATGATGCTTCTGTTCTAATTGCTGCCTTGGGCGCAGAGGCCAAAGTTTCAAAGTTTCCCATTAGAAAGGCCATATCCCTATTTACTTCTTCCAGTTTGCTCACCTTACCTGAGATAGATTGCAGACCAGAATCAGGAAGAAAACATAGATTTGAAAAGTGTATAAACAACTGAATATTTGTATATTAATATATAACAAATGGTCTTATTTTCCTACAGGTTGGACCTTCCACGTTTTTCAGCTCGAAACAGTTTGAAGTGTTTGATGTGGAGCTTCTCAGCGTCCAGGATTGCCAAAGGAGGACTATAGCATTCTACTCTGATGTTGTATGCAACTGACGGGCTTTTTGCTTCCCTTTCCTTTCTTTTTACTCTTATAAACGGAGATTTGCCTTGAAATTTTGAGGAGTATGTTAGTTGAATAGTACAGTATTTCTCTGATTAAAATATTTTCGACTATACGGTTAGTTGCCATTGAATTAATTTACTTCAATTCAAAAAGTCAAGAATAAAAACTTGACGTTCCCTTTCTTTTTTGGGTCGTTGAATCCTCAAAATTCAAATACAAGAGCCTGGTAAATTAAAAAAATTTGATGTAAGCCACCCACCTTGGACCCCTATCATTAAAATTTCGTATTATAATTAAAATCAATATGTTTTATTTTAGCATGGAAAATATGCATTTTTTAACTACTATGATTGTTTTTCTCCTGAGTACACAATATAAAAATATTATTATTTTTTTCTATTTGAACATAAAGTGTTAAAAGGAATACCTACCTGACTTTTATCCTGAATCCCCAACTTTGCAATAAGCCGGATGAAAATTACAAAACTTGTTTCACCCTATTACCGTTCCTATTCACACATGGTATGGGAAACTTTTAATGCCCTTGCAAACATAAATTTTTTTATTATTAGTATTATAATTATTACATTCACTTTCTCGTTCCCATGTTTTAAGACATCTCCATTTCTAAAAGTGGATTCCTACAAAATTGTCTTTACAAACAGTGGATTCCTACATATTAATGTCTTTACATGAAATGGTCATACAAATGATACCATGTAAATACAGTACAATACAACAATTATACAGCAGAACAAAGCCATTTCTGGTCACCCAATAGTCTGAACTCGCAACTAATGATTTGCTTCTCCAGGAGCTCTTTCATAAACAACTATCTCATCTGAACTTGGTTTGGCATGATACTGCCCATAAAATGCATAAATTCCTAACATGATAAAGTTAAGGACAACAAATCTCACCCATGCTTCATAGTGTAGCTGCACAAAGAACAATTCAAGCATTGGTAATCGGCTTTAAATACAAACTCAAATATGAGCAACTGTAAGGAGACACGGCCAGTGAAAATGGGACTTTATTAGTACCTGAGCAAACAGGAAGATGTTGAAGAAGATGCTAACAACCGGCACTATTGGAACTCCAGGACAAGAAAACCCAGGAGGATCAATGTAAGCCTGAGAAATAGAATAATGGAAGGCATTAGAGGATTCAGAAGACCAGCAAATCAAGATAAGGAGCAATGCTAACCTAGTACAACAAGCAATGGTATACTCTAAATCACAAAGGAGGCCCTGTTCCTCTTGTAAGTACGCACAAGAAAATATTTTAAAACTTGCAATGGTTTTTCTTTCATTACAAGTATGACCGAGCAGAATTAAATAGATAGACAATACAATACATCTAACCTTTCCTTTTCTTGTCCAAGCAGAATAAAATCCAATGGTGAAACTATATAAGCACACGTCTGGGGACAAGGCTGCTACTGCTCCATAAACAAGGCACCAAAATTTCTAATTTCAAAATCCTTTTGAGCAGGCAAGATTGTAAATGCATAATGGTTGGACATGTCCAAAAAGCAATTGACCATTTTAAACCAGCAATGCTCTCAAGTCACTACTAATTTTAATTTCAGAAATGATAGTCATGCTTTTCAATTTCAACTACTTAAAGTCATTCTCATAGTGCATAAAGGAAATCAAGCAAGAAGAAGAATTTTCTCATAGGAAAGAGATAGTGAATTCAAATTAAACAATGTAGATTAAAAATCTGATCTGCTCATTGAAGTAACTTTTTAACCTAGCCACCACAGTATCAGATATTTTCCCCATTAGAAGTACCTTATAGCACTATCACGCAGCATTGCTGCTGATGAGAAGGAAAACATATATAGCACAACCTGATACTAACCTGACGGCAATAAAGAGCTGCAGCAGCAAGTACAGCTATAACAACTGCTATAACCAGAAAAATCAACGAAGCACCATAACGATAAAACAGTCCAGCACCGAAGCCAGAGAAGGCAACTACAATAAGGCAAATTACACCTTCCTGCCAGGATGAAGTCCATCTTGAAGAAACTTGACTCACTGACTTATCATTCCAGCGAAGGGTTACAACGCAAGCTGAAACAACAGAATAACCAGTCTGCAAAAACCTAATATGATGTGAGGGGCATAAAACCTACTAGTAATAGTCAAAACACTTGAGCAGTAATCCTGGTAACTAGCACAGTACATTTACATCTACTTTCCCATAATGCCACAAACACATCCCAGCATGCCTTGTTTACTTTCACATTTTGCAGGAAGTGTTAGGTTAGCCATTAGGTGTTATGTAAATGAGGTAACAGCTTCAGTTACAAACACACACACACACACGCACACACCTAAACAAGAAAAATAATTTCTACCTATAAATTTGGTATGGAGAAAGGATCAGAATGACATACCAATGAACCGACCGAAAGAATGTGTGAGAGCATGTGAACATTAAATAATCCTCCCAAAATGCTGGCAACAATACCAACCCAAACTTGAGAATGAACAGGAGTGTGGCGTGTTGGGTGCACTTTAGCAAATATAGCAGGCAGTAAACCATCCCTTCCAAGCCCCAGGTACAACCGAGACTGCTCATAAGAAGCACATCACCATTCAACATGTGGAAAAGCTATATAGCAGCATACTAATTATGTGGAGCGGTTGAAATGATTCACCTGAACATAAAGACCAACTAAAAGAGTGGTTGTAAGTCCGGCAACAGCCCCTATGCTGATTAAAACAGAAACGTATTTCAAGCCCTTGGATTTAAAAGCTTCGGCCAAAGGAGCATCTTCTCCAAGGAGATAGTAAGGTACCATCCCAGTGATCACTAAACAAACCCCAATATACAGGACAATGCATATAAAAAGGCTTCCTATGATGCCCAGTGGCAAATCCCGCTGAAAATCAACCAAAATTCAGAAAAAGAAAAAGGAATTGAAGAATGAGATGATGCAAGCACTGCTTTGAGAGTTATGAATGGATATTTGCATAAGCTACTATAGTCAGCCCAAAAAGCATCAAAGCAACAAAACATGCCTGTGGCCTCTTTGATTCTTCTGCAGAATTAGCAACCGCATCAAACCCAACGTATGCAAAAAATACTACAGTTGCTCCAGTCAATATTGCTTTAACACCCTTTGGAGCAAAAGGTGACCAATTTGAAACATCAACCTCAAAAGCACCCACAAAGATGACAACAATAACAATGACAACCTGCGACAGGGTCAAAGTACTTATTTCATTAGTTTTGATGATCTTTCATACGACACGAAAATTAATCACTGATTGAAGTCATCAAAAAAGAAAGAGAAGAAGATAAATGTAACACACACACAACAAAAAAAAAAAAAAAGGCTCTCTCTCTCTCTCTCTCTCTCTTTTAAATCATTGGACTTACCTTTATCATGAACTATACAAAACCTATTCCTTTCCAATCACATAACACTTGCACATAAGTTGAGCACGTTTATTTGCTTGATGTTTGAATTTTGATTTTTTTTTTTTGAAAAAAGATCCTTTTTTATTGAGTTCCCAATCTCTCATTCGATTATTATTAATTTCTTATCTTCTACATGGGTATGTCCTACATCTATCAAAAAATAAAATAATAAAGGAAATAGGATAGAGCACCTTTGTCACAGTCATGAAAGAGTTGAAAAGTGAAGATTCTCCAACACCCCAACAAAGAATTAGAGTCAGAAGGACAAGGAGAATTGGTGCTAATATGTTGATAGAAAGTGCTCCTCCAAGGAATTCTTCACCACCATGTCCAATCCAGCTTGGAAAGTGATCTTTAAAAATGGGAAAGAGTTCTAATATAGTGATTACATAACTTGCTAAACTTCGTGCTATGCTAGCTGCCCCAATGTGGTAATCAAGCATCATTTGACCAAAAACAAGAAAAGCAGTGAGTTCATTGAAAGCTGAATATGAGTACAAGTATGCTCCCCCAACCACAGCAGGAAAACGGGAAGCTAGCTCAGCATAGCAAAGTGCATTTAATATACATGATAATCCTGCTAGTATGAAACAGATTGTGACTCCTGCATTGTAATACAACAGACATTAATAAATAGCTTAACTTTTCATAAAAGATGCTCACGTTAGGTAACTTTCAAATCAGATTTATCAAAATTTAAAATAATAAAACAAAGGGTGAAAATTTAGACATCAAATGCATCCGAATTCATACCACCTCTGCTAAACGTAAATTCATGATATTTATATGAAAATTTTGAATTTTTGATGCAATTTGTTAACTAGAGAAGGAACTGAAATTCAATTGAAGCTCAATTTGATTAAGTTGAAAAGCAGTCAAATTGGAAGCTTAAGCGATCTTAAAAACAAAACGGATTATACATAAACAGGCAACAGGTTATGAAATCAGATATTATCATCAGGAAAAAAAATAAAAAAAAACAGATTGAAGTGAAAAATAAAAAATCCGACCAGGTCCTGTATCGCGAGCGACAGTTCCGGTGACGACGAAAATGCCGGCGCCAACGGATGCACCGACGCCGAGGAGGAGGAGATCGAAGAGTCCGAGGCGGCGGACAAGTCCATTGGCGGAGGTTCTAGCGACGATAGTTTGATATGGAGAATTTAATGGTTTGGTTCTGCGAGCAGAAGACCAACACTGAGAAAACCAGGAAGGCGGGGCTTGGGCGACCGAGCTGGTGCTAATGAATATCTCGCCTCCCATCAATGACCGTTGCTTGTCTTCAAGCCCCACACCTGATTTTAACTTCTCCTACTCTCATTTATAATTTTTATCAAATATACTTTTTTTTTATTTGGCAAAAAAAAAAGATTATACTTTTTTTTTTTTTATTTTAATGATATTATTCATTTATGAATTATAATTAATTATGATATTATTTTAGACTATAATTTTGGCAAATAAATCTAAAAAAAAGTTAAAAAATAAATATTATGAGACAAAGGTCAAAAAAAAAGTCAAGTCTTTGATTTCTTTTTCCTTTTTTTTTCTAAAATAATCCAATTGGTTATCCAAAAAAAAAAAAAATCTAATTGGCAATAAGAAATATAAATGACAAAAATAGTACTATAGGGGGATAAAAATAAATTTCAATGATTTTTTTTTTGGTAAAGGAAATAAATCTCAATGAATTGAATAATGAGGAATTAAAAAAAAAAATACAAATTAGATTTTTTAATGTAAAAAGAACTATTGGTTGTGCAAAGAAAGTAAAAAAGAGAGAGATAAAATTTTTATCTTTTACTGAAATTATATTTTTTAACCATATTATTATATATCCTAAAAAAAATTGATTCAATTATATAACAAGCTACAATATTCCTAATTATTCCTAAAAACAGAGACTTTATGTTCTCTTAATATATTTGAAGGAAATTTTAATTTTAATTAGCACAAAAAAAGAAAATCAATCCCATTCCAAAAACACACACAAGTTTGCATATAATGGATGGATAATCCCCTTTTTTCCATCATCACAATCACATGCTATAATTTGCCTGCATGAATGTAACATTTGTGTACCACATGCTTCCTTAGTTTGGAAAATCAGAAAATTCATCATCTAAATTCCTAAAATGAAAATTCAATATATATGTATATTAATAATTTACAATTTTTTTTTTCTGAATAGCATGTTAATTAATTAAAGTATATATAATTATAAATAATGGTAACAAAAATACAGTAAACAAGATTAGATTTTTATAATCGGAGTGTTATATTTAAAAATAAAAAAAAAAAAAAAAATCTCTATATTGCAATGGAGGTCATTTGCCATTTGATACTACCTAATGAACTGTGGTTTCACACCATTTTCTTCACAGCCTCAATGCTGTAATTCAATCCTATTTTTTTTTTCTTTTGTAATTTTTTTTGGCCTTTTTTTTTTCCTCTATCTGTCTCCTCTCTCTCTTACATTTGTTACCCAACAACAGAGGAATTAGAGGAGAGAGTTAACATATAGAGGGTTTGTTCTCCTTCTTTTTGTATTGCCCACCTGAATTCTCTGCAATCCTTCCTTCTTTGTATTTGTAATTTTCTTTTGTTGGGCTTTTATCTATATAATCTATTGAAGCTTCATTTATGCTTCTTATATGCAGTTCCTTACCAGACAACTGATTTAATCCGCAAGCTTCAGGATTTAAGGGTTTACACGCAAGCTCATATAGCTCGAGCGAGCTCCCAGGTTTGAGAAAGCTGTGATTGCTTTCTCTGCAATGTATTTGTAACTCAATAGTTTTATGGGCTATGTATTTATATCGAGTGGCTTTTTAGGTGACTGCAGATTACAAATCTTTAATCCTTTGTGATTTGTGTAACGCAATTCTATTACTTGTTTGAGGATTAGGGTTTTTGAGGTCAAAGAACATTGATTTCCTGGTCTTTTTTTGGTTATGCTTATCTGGGTTTTAAGTTTGAAGGGTGTGTCTTAATGGGTTTTTGTTTGTTTATTCACTGGTTATAGGATTTAGGTGGTTCAGGTCCAAAGGTATTTGTACCTGGTTATTTGTGATTTGATTGAGAAATGAGTCGTAGGGTGCGACGGAAAGTGGCAAAGAAGGGAAAGGAGAAAGTGATTTTGCCTAGTTTTCCAGAAATTGAAGATGAGGTTTCATGTTCTGACAGCAATGACGCTGTTGATTGGACTAGCTTGCCTGATGACACAGTAATTCAGCTATTTTCCTGTCTGAATTATCGTGACCGTGCAAGCTTGTCATCAACATGTAAGACATGGAGAGCTCTAGGTGGTTCTCCTTGCTTGTGGACTTCATTGGATCTCCGTGCCCATAAATGTGATGCAGCCATGGCAGCTTCACTTGCTTCTAGATGTGTAAATCTTTGGAAGCTTAGGTTTCGTGGAGCAGAGTCAGCTGATGCAATAATCCATCTTCAAGCTAGGAATTTGCGTGAAATAAGTGGTGATTACTGTAGGAAAATAACAGATGCAACTCTTTCTGTGATTGTGGCTCGGCATGAGTTGCTTGAAAGCCTCCAACTTGGGCCTGACTTCTGTGAGAGGATAAGCAGTGATGCTATTAAAGCAATAGCTTTTTGCTGCCCTAAACTTGAGAAACTTCGGCTTTCTGGAATTAGAGATGTTTCTGCTGATGCCATCAACGCATTGGCTAAGCATTGCCAAAATTTACTTGATGTTGGGTTCTTGGACTGTCGTGATGTTGATGAGGTAGCATTGGGAAATGTAGTCTCTCTTCGTTTCCTCTCAGTTGCTGGGACATCAAATATGAAATGGGGTGTGATTTCATATCTTTGGCATAAGCTACCTAAACTGATTGGATTGGATGTTTCAAGAACTGATATTGGCCCAACAGCTGTTTGTAGACTGTTATCATCATCTCATAGCTTGAAGGTTTTGTGTGCATTGAATTGTTCAGTCCTTGAAGAAGACACCACCTTTAGTGCAAACAGATACAAAGGAAAAATGTTAATTGCCCTTTTCACTGACCTTTTTAAAGGACTAACTTCTTTATTTGCCGATACTACAAATTCAAAAAAAGGGAAAAATGTCTTTTTGGATTGGAGGAATTCAAAGACCAAGGACAAAACCTTAGATGATATTATGACCTGGCTTGAATGGATCCTATCTCATACACTTTTGCGTACTGCAGAGAGCAATCCACAGGGTTTGGATGATTTCTGGCTAAAGCAAGGTGCAGCAATATTACTTAGTTTAATGCAGAGCTCACAGGAGGATGTTCAAGAAAGGGCAGCTACAGGACTTGCAACTTTTGTGGTCATTGATGATGAAAATGCTAGCATAGATTGTGGAAGGGCGGAGGCAGTTATGCGAGATGGTGGCATACGCCTCCTCCTGGACCTTGCCAAATCCTGGAGGGAAGGTCTTCAGTCGGAGGCTGCCAAGGTAATTTCATATGTGAATATGTGGTGGCAATAGTTATAGCCAACTATTATGTTGTTCAATCATTTTAAATGATATTTACCTATTCCAACATATTAAGTGCCTTGATCAGATTCTGGTCACCTGTTTTATTATTGTGCAATCATCTTCTCTGCTACCAGATTTTCAGTCTAATATCTGACATACTCCTGAGCTTGATTTTCAGAAGAAAATGTGGAACTCAATGATTATTTTAATATTTAAATTCTGTAGGCTATAGCAAACTTGTCTGTGAATGCAAATGTGGCAAAAGCTGTTGCAGAAGAAGGAGGAATCAATATTCTTGCGGGGTTGGCAAGGTCCATGAACAGGCTGGTGGCTGAGGAGGCTGCAGGAGGACTTTGGAATCTTTCAGTTGGAGAAGAGCACAAGGTTGAATATATCACCTTCTATTGATTTCAATTATTAGGGAGCATATGTCCTATATTTCTAACTGTGTTTAATTGAAAATTTTGTCAGGGGGCCATTGCTGAGGCTGGCGGAGTAAAAGCTTTAGTTGATCTTATATTCAAATGGTCCTCTGGTGGTGATGGAGTTCTGGTCCAGTCTCTAATAACCTTTGCAACTTTTTTTTTTTTTGTCACGTGAAATACTTCATTTGTGTGCATTACTTTTTTCTTACATACAATTCAAGTAGCCGTTGTATGATATTCTAATTCTTGGGCTGGTTTCCATTTGTGTGTTTTTCAGGAGCGTGCAGCTGGTGCTTTGGCAAATTTAGCTGCTGATGACAAGTGCAGCATGGAAGTTGCACTGGCAGGTGGTGTACATGCTTTAGTGATGCTTGCTCGTAACTGCAAGTTTGAGGGAGTGCAAGAGCAGGTGTGTTATCTTAGTTTTGGTTTTAAGAAGAAGGTGCAAGTGATACTTAAAAGGAAACATTTATGAATTAACCATCACATCAGGCAGTTAGGAATTACATCTTTGTTGAGCTGTTGTCACGTTGAATAACACAGTTGAACAATATGAGATAATGGAAAAGCCTAAAGTGAGGGTAAACCAGATTCAAATTGCATAATTGCATGACTATACTGAAATTTCAACGTCTAATTAGAAAGCAAATGGGTACAAAAAGCTCAGGTTGTGGTTGGTTTTCGCTGTGACAATACCATGATCAAGGTGCAGGTTATGGGGACTGGTAAGAACCTGCTTGGGATATAATGCTCACATATGCTTTTATATTTGACACTCATGGGGAGATTTCACAATTCGAAGTTTGAAATTTTATGGGTTCTACTACTTTCGTGGAATTCTTTCTTTGTTATGGTATTTTATGTTATATATGATGTGTTTCCTTTTTGTATTTGGCCATTTTATTCTAGAGTCATTTCGGTGAAGATTATTTGCTGTGATACTCAAACACCGTTAATTTGTTATGTTAATGTCTGATCATTCTGTGCTCTGTGTGTGTGTGTGTGTGTATATATATATATATATTTATTAGTCAACTTGGATTTTGCCAGGCTGCTCGTGCTTTAGCTAACTTAGCTGCTCATGGAGATAGCAATACTAATAATGCCGCTGTTGGACAAGAGGCTGGCGCCCTTGAAGCGCTTGTTCAACTTACACGTTCACCACATGAAGGTGTCAGGTAATATTAAGTCCTAATTTATATTACTTGTCTAAGCAGCTTTCAGGTTTTTGGTGATTATTCTTTTGTATTTGTTCTCTATGTTTCATTATCTAATATTATTAGCCATTTAGTGTTTCTTCCAGCTAGTTAGATGCTTTTATCTGCATATTCCATCTGATTAATCTTGTCATATATTCATTTTCTGTCTCACTTTTTCTGCCTCCTTTTGTGTGTGTCAAATGTGTTCTCTGAGAGTACCACAGCATGGGATTATAGCATCCATCATCCAAAGATTAACCCTAAGTACAGAATAACAATAAAGCAAAATGATTGGAATCTTTTTTTGCAGATATGTTTATTTGATGAGTGTAGATTTTTCCTCAAAGAAATATACCATTAGAACTTATTTGCAACATAATTTTGTTTTGGTTGATTTTCCAAGCAAACAAGCGTATGAAAAGTGACGTCGGCTTAAACCTGTTTCAGATTTTCTTTTCATCTTTTATTGCATTTCTTACCAACCTCACGCGGAGGATTATGTTTCTGCTCTTTGGGATTGAAGCTGTTTCTGTAATATATATATATATATATATATATATATATATATTTTATTTTTGCTACGATTAAGTTCTGAATTCGTAATTGTTGATGTTTGAAACCATAGGTGTTTGAATGATATCTTAAAGAAAATCTATATATTTTTCTTTTTGGTGGCTTTTTTTTTTTATTTTTTTATTTTATTGATGTATGGTTATCTTAGACTGATTAGATATATGTATAAGTACAGTTGAAGTGACCAGAGAAAAAAAATGTATGATGTAGGATAGTAGTAGTTCAAAAATTATGGACCAGAATTTTTTTTCCTAATATCTGATAGAAAAGAATCATATTATTTATTTTTGTATTTCTTTTGAAAATTATTGCCACAACACATGCATATTAGAAAAATGCACAAAAAGAGAAACAAGACACAAGAATTTTCACATGGTTCAGCATTGCACCTACATCTATGGAGAGCCACCTACGATTTTTTTCAGTGCCTGTTTATATAGAGACCAGAGTTTCCTTCTACACTTAGGCTAACTCAACTTTACCATACTGTGGGGGGCAAAGCGACTCCCCCAAATCCCAACCTATACTTTGCCTAGAGCTTTTAGTGTGTAAGTACATTTATTGAATATGGGCCATAAAGCTAAAGAGTTCCATCTGATATCTGCTATTTAAACAGGCAGGAAGCTGCTGGTGCTTTGTGGAACTTATCATTTGATGACAGGAATCGAGAAGCAATTGCAGCAGCTGGTGGCGTTGAAGCATTGGTATGATATTTTACTTGCTAAATCTTGAATCCTTTTAGCTTTCTAAATTAATAGCCTTGACATGACTTCATGCAATAAGGAGTGCTTCATGGGTTATAGGAGCAACTTGCAGAAGACAGGTTGATTTTCAATATGAGGCCTGCAAGAGCTGATGAGGCTCGTCTTCTCATTTCGTTCTTAATGACTAAATAAATGATGGATTCCATTCCTTAGCAAACGGAAATATTTGATTTTGTGCAGTTGCGACACTAACAAGTGATGACAACAATTAATCAACAATTCAACACGACACCTTTGGGTTTTTTGTTTGTTTGTTTGTTTGTTTATTTAAGTTGATGTGTGATGAATGTATAATTGCTGGTGCTGATTAATTGAGAAAAAGGGTCTGTTTTTGGGAGGGAATATTTTGTTTCTCCGAGCCGAGGTAAAATAGTTGTTGAAGCTGAAAATTATAATTAATGAATGAATTCATTAACCTTTATAGATACTCAAGATATCACATGGGAAAGGAAAGTTCATCTTTAGGAAGACAAATCAGACATATAAACATGCAATAAATATGCTAACATATATGCTTACTATTTGCTACTTAAAAGTTAAAAACTATTAAATCACATATTATTCAGTGCTTTCTTGAGGACTTCTTTGCTGCTTTGCTTTTTCTATGGATAGGAACTTCACTTTATACATCTTATTGGAAGATTCTTGCCTAGACCAGGTCAATTTGGACCTCCCATCCATGAAATCAATTCCCACCATACATGAGATCATTCTTATATGAAATGAGATTTGTATGGTGAGATCAACCTCCAAATGAAAGAGATTCACATGGACCCAATCTAGACAAGAACTACTCCATCTTATATATGCTACAGTTGACACTTCATCAAAGTCTGTGGCTTGTCTGGAATAGGTCATTCTTATGGTTTTTCTGAACCACAATGCTTGCTGAGAATTAGTGAGCATGGATGGTGTTTTCTTCAGCTTATTTAACCAGATGTTGTCATGTTTGTGATACTTCTAATTCTCAAGCGATAGTGCTTACTTGTACGCATGGCATCATTTTTGTGGAATGTTGTTTAATCCATGCCTTGTGACAAATGGTTGTGCCATGTTAAAATTTTATTTCTAATGGTGGCTGTTGCTGGAACTATTTGAGATATTTTTTTGTGAACTTGCAAGTTGCAATACAACCAATGATTTATACTTACGTTTCTTGGCTTCACATCTTTTCTTCTTGTGGAAATCATATGATTGCGGTAGTTGGATTGAGTATCTTCTATATGGTTGAAAGTGCGTATGTTGAAAGTTTGATTTTGTGTGGGATATTTAGGTTGCTCTTGCACAGTCCTGTTCCAATGCCTCTCCAGGT
This sequence comes from Reutealis trisperma, assembly GCA_947687605.1. NCBI lineage: Eukaryota > Viridiplantae > Streptophyta > Magnoliopsida > Malpighiales > Euphorbiaceae > Reutealis > Reutealis trisperma. Next base: position 952,510 of record CANTUT010000033.1, on the reverse strand, counting down.
CTTCAAGAGAGGGCTGCTGGAGCCCTCTGGGGATTGTCAGTGTCAGAAGCTAATAGGTATGTGCATTATTTTTTTTCCCTTGTTTGTTTTGTATATTCAAGGTCATAAGAAAGCTTCTGATTGCCTAGGAAATATGCTTTATTTTTCATCTGTGCATATTATCAACCAAAGAAATCCAGAGACTTGTTACATCCTCTGTTTTGTAGCCTACCCCTTGGGGTAGGTTCCCCTCTTCCCACTGTATGTAGATTCTTCAAACAAGAGTGCTCTTCCTGGTGAAATGTAGAGAGGCATATGGCTGTTCCTGCAAAAAGAGGGTGGTATGATGCATATGGTGTGAAAATGAATTTGCTATGACACACATGATACCTAATATCATTGTTTTCATGATGGGAAATCAGTCCCTAACAATGATGTTGGAAAATTGATGTTTAACTAATCTCCTTGATTACATTATCTGATTATTATAGAACTAGAGAAGGATTGCATCTCTGCGTCATTAAACTGATGCACTTGCACGATCAAATTTTTTTGTCTTTTTTTGCAATTATAACCGCTGAAATGTTTTTTTATTTCATCTTCTATCCTTGTAAATTTATATTCTAGTTGTTCTTGGCTCCGTACTTGTTTATGCAAATACTCTAGGAGGGAGATGGCGTCTTTTTATTCATAATTTTTCGGTATATGTGCTAACACCATTTGTATTTGTTTGTCTTTATTAGCATTGCCATTGGACGAGAAGGAGGTGTTGCACCTCTGATTGCTCTGGCACAATCTGAGGCTGAGGTCAGTGTTTGGTATCTTAGTAGCCCATGTCTTTAAAATTTCCAGTTATCTCAGGCTTTTGTCGGATATCCTAATAAATGCATCACGAAGATTTTTTTTGTCATGATCTGATGGGTATTTATCCAATTTGTTCTAATTTTTTAACAATTCATTCTGTTTTCTTATTGTAATTTCAATATTTATTTTTTATAGGCGTTTAGAGTCTTCAATTCTTAAACAAGCGGATAATATCTTGCAACTTAATTTCCTTGTGCTTTTCCTGTTTTTGGAGTGTAACTCAAGCTTTTATGTATTGTTTTTCCTTTAGGATGTCCATGAAACTGCTGCAGGAGCTCTTTGGAATCTTGCTTTCAACCCGGGTAATGCTCTTCGGATAGTGGAGGAAGGTGGAGTTCCTGCACTTGTACATCTATGTTCTTCATCAGTGTCAAAGATGGCACGCTTCATGGCTGCATTGGCATTGGCGTACATGTTTGATGGAAGGTACTTATTACAACCAAAGTCCTTCAAAATCCCCATGGCCATTAGGTTCCGTTCTATAGGTTAAATAATCATCATGCATGCATGGGCAGCATATACTTAAACTCCTGGTAAGTTGTGTTGCCTACATTTGTTGAAGTAATTCCATTACGGCCAACAAATATGCAATTTAAGAATATAATATGTAGTACTTTGTCCTGTTTTAATAGTCCATGTTTCTTTCATTTATTATTTTTTTTTTGTGCGGGTGGTGCATGGGATTCGTCTTTTAGTGTCTATCCTTAAAATGTCTAAAGGTCAAATTTACTCCTTTTCTTATGATAACCTTCCTGCAATATGTTATATATGTATGTAAAATAATTATGCTAAAATAGTCTAAAACTGATGGTAAAGTTGGAAAGTCAATTTAAAATAAGCATATGTTTGTGAATTCTGTTGCTCTTTTCTAAAATATGAACCTACAAGACTGCTTTTATGGGATGATGTAGGGAGTTCCTGGTTACAAGGAATTATAATGATAGGGTATCAAAGCTTTGTCCCTCCCTGTCCCAAGTATCCACTACCACCATCTCCCCAGAAAGTAAATGAAAATGATATTATTGTAAATCTCTTTTAGGGATGGGTTTTATTGATATAAAATAATTTCTGAAGGACACACTATTGGCCCAGACAGAGTAATCCAAATGTTGATTCTTTCCACACCATACATGTTCAAGTTCCAACTATGCAATATTTTGGTTGTGGTTCTGATGGAATACTTCCAGAGTGGAGGCAGAAATGCACTTTGTTGCTTGATCTATTACCTCTTATCAGAATCAATGGTATTGATGTCTGTTTTCGAACACTTTAGAGACCCTCATTATTTCACACTTACATTCTCAAACAATCAAGCAAATTTTGCTTAAATTTATACTTTGAGTTTTCTGTTTATGCAGAATGGATGAATTTGCATTGATAGGAACTTCAACAGAAAGCACTTCAAAGAGTGTGAGCTTAGATGGGGCTAGAAGGATGGCTTTGAAGCACATTGAAGTTTTTGTCCTTACATTCTCTGACCAACAAACATTTGCTGTTGCTTCTGCATCTTCAGCTCCAGCAGCGTTGGCACAAGTAACAGAGAGGGCTCGTATACAAGAAGCAGGACATCTCAGATGCAGGTTTTTTTCTGCCTCTCACTCTCAACCCCGATGCCCCCAAACACACACAAAATGCATTCCAAGTTGTTACTGTTGCCAGATATTTATTGACCCTATTTTACTACATGGAGCAGAAGAAATTGAGATTTGGGCATATGAGATTATGTTATACAAATGTTTTATGTATTAGGCTTGCTTGTTAAAATGAATCAATAATTGATTGTTGTTGAATGTGTGGATAGAAAATGCTGGTTTTCTTTGATGCAATTTCTCTCTTCTCAGACTACATCCCAATTTTCTGGAGATCTTTTCTGCTCACACCTAATGGTGAAACCTGCCAATGATGTATTTTGGCATTCCTCATCTTCTTGGGTGCACTAGACAAATATTCATCATTTGACTCTAGGCCATCCAATCTTCTCCACAATTGTTCCTGTTTTCTGATGAATGAACTCATTTTATAGTTCCGTGTTATCATTTATTTATTATGTGATTAAATAGTTGTTTTGTTTTGATTTTCTTGATTGGTGTTCCCTTTTCTCCCCCCACATTTCCTTTTTTGGGGTCTCAGTGGAGCTGAAATTGGAAGATTTGTTACCATGCTACGAAATCCTTCTTCTATACTCAAGGCTTGTGCTGCATTTGCTCTTCTCCAGGTAATCATTGCATTCTAAGAGCCTGAGAACAACTCCCCCACTGTACTCCCCCACTTCCACACCCTACAAATTCCCACTGAGTTCACTGTTGTTATTTATCTTCCTGTAAGAGTGATTGGATGAATTTTTTTTTCCTAAAAATTGATTGGGTGAATGAAATCCTTCTTGCAGTTCACCATTCCTGGTGGCCGGCATGCTATGCATCATGCAAGTCTCATGCAGAATAATGGAGCTGCAAGAGTTGTGCGTGCTGCAGCTGCTGCAGCAACTGCACCACTTGAAGCCAAAATTTTTGCAAGAATTGTACTTCGTAACCTCGAGCACCACCAGATAGAACCTTCGATATGAAGATAGCTGTCAACCCTAGCCTAGTCTCATCGATGGAGGCCTTATTCATCTATAAAGCTCATAGCTTCCTTTGTGAAGGAATAAGAACTCCTGTTTTGTAAGCTTCATACACAAGAGCCAAACGATGTGCTTAAGTATACTGCTCAATGTAACTTTCCCTTCTCTACCCCTACTTCTTAGGCATTTAGAGGTGGTTTATTTCGTTTTGAGAGTGATTTGTTTTTTTTTGGGGCCATTATTGTAGCAATTCCTTAATATAAAAAGTACTTTTTGCGGGAGATTGATCTAGAAACAAGTAAATAATCATTTTGTTCTGTTTCTTCTATTTTTCTGTATTTCTTGTGACATCCTCCATATAAATTTTATTGAAGATTTGAAGCTGTTTGAGACTTAATGAGGTTCATCCCGTGACATACCCTCTGGAATCTGACTGGGGACTTTTGTTGGGTAAATTGGTGCAATGCCTTGTTTGGAAATGCAATGTCTATTTGCTTCTGCAGCTTCAGCATTGCACGGCATGTAATTTAACTTCACTGTCCACTAGGCATTTTGGTACTTATGCAGTGTCAAAGATGCTGTACTGATAAATTTAAAATTTGAGTAGAAGGCATAATTCATATATCAAGCACGACAATTTAAAAGATCCGGTCAAGAGGAAAGAAAAGATGCAAGTACATATACTAAAAACCAAATAAGAAAACAAAAACTTTTTTTTCTTTAAATTTATATTCCACTATAGATTCCAGTTTGGTCCGTTGTACCAAAAGTTGCCTAATGTCAGTCTATCCAATTTCATACAATCTGTTGCCACGACAATCAGAAAACAACTAACTGCAATTCCTCATCGGACACATACAAGTACATTTCGTGGGTCCCAGACCATGGCTTATTTGTGTTGTTTGAAATTGCAGGTATTCATCACAGAACAATCAATGAGACCTTAATATACAAGATTTTTCTTTTTTTTTCTTTTTTGAGAAATTATGCACGAAAAATGAATGTAAAGCTTCTCCATTTTCCTCCACTTAATCTTTTGGAGCTACGAGTTCTCACAGAATTTGCAGCATAGATCCGTCCTCAGCAAAGAAGTTCCTGATTGATGAAACCCATCCATAAGAAGGTTCTATTGTTATCTGCTGGTATGATCCTTGGTCCTCCAAATAAGGCACCATGTATTTTTTCATATCATTTCGAGAGATTTCAAGGTGATTCCCAGAGATATTGATGAATTTAACTTTTCCAGCTTCATCCAGTGTTTTCAAACCAATCCAGTCTTCAGTGTAGAGCTTACTCTGCAAGAAATACAAGACGCTACAAAGAATTAAAAGATGTTAAACAAAATAAAGAGAAATGGAAAATGTGCTACAAATGCTTTTTAAATGATTTTTCATTATATGTTATTTTTAATGCCTGTTCTCGTTGGTAGATTAATTAATTCAATGTCATTGACTTAGTTATCTTGTAACCTAAGGGGGATTCTGGAAATGAAAATTCATCATCCTTCTAGCATTTACATAAAGTGGCTGCTCTCAGGCCTTAAACCTGTATGGCTGTACCTCATGGCTGCAAGCGCAAATATTATACCATCAAACTGGATGATGGATTTTGCAGTGTGATATAACATAACAGCAGGACACATAACTGCTGAAATTTGAGCTAAAAGATTTCTATATCTGCATATTCTTTTTGGTATCAAAATCATAAAGTTCACCAGATGCCTTGTTAAATGGCAGTGACTACATATGGATAGGAATGTTATTATACTATCATGGATTTTCAGGGAAATAAGTCCTGGAAGAACTAAGAGAAATTTGCTTCTAGCTTTAAACATTTCTGGCAAAAATAAGAGATAAAATTGAGCAGTGACTGAGGAAACTTCACATCTACAAACTAACTTGACTAATTGCAAGGAACAAAGCAAATATTTCTGTTAAGAGTAACCCATCCCCCTTGATTGTTAAGTTGTGCTAATGAGTAAAACAGTCCAGTGGGTACTCAAAGAACATAGTCTAGTTGAAATGTTCTCATATAGATTTTAGCATAGATCAGATGTTTTCTAGGTTAATGATCCTTGGCCTGCTGCAAATTTAATCAATCTTGTCCATATACCATTCAAATAATTCAAAGAACGAGAAAAAGAGATCATGCATGAGTAAGTATGCCACTATCACTTATTTTGAAATTTTCCTTCTGTTAATTCTTTTTGCCCGGCAAAAGGATGTACGAAATGATAATTTCCGACATTCTGAAGTGCATAAAGAACACGTCACCTAGATATTGATTTAATATGCATTTAGCACAAAATTCTGTTTCACCAGCCCATCACCGACTCCATTTCCATATCAGACATTATAAGGAATAAAAAACTTACCTCTTGTGCAGGCAGAACAGGGGTAAAGGCTCCATCTGGATAATAACCAAACCAGGAGGTTTCCTTTGGTATCAAAACTGTATCCTGCTCAAACTGACAAGCATGTCCAAGCTTGTGAGAATATTTGTTAATTGCATCATTTGAATTATATGAAAAATGTTACAGAAACATAAATGGAACTCAACTGACCATGATTAAGACCAAATTCTCCAAGCTAGCAAACCGTTCCTTGTAAGTAGAATTTTTTAATATCTCATTGTTAAGTTCCGGGAGAAACTTGCACCCTTTCAGATAGTCATCCATGTCCTAGAGAAAGAAACAGTTCTTATTTTTTGAGCATTGGGCAGGGAAATTTAATATCCATGAGGCTGGAACCCTGGCATCCACTCCAAAAGTAGTATCATCTTACCAGTAGACTAAAACACCAGTCAACAGTCCTTATTTTTTAAAATATGTTTAAAGAAAACAAATTCAAGTGAAAATAATTGATACACATGAAGGGAAATGCAAAAGAATTGGCATCTTGATCCAGAAAAGTATCATATAATGAAACAATAACACTACACTAATTGTAAGGAATTAACTGCTCGTAATCTAAGATAGTAATTCTCAGATGTAAGGAAGTAGCTACTAGTAATTTTTATTTATCTTAATTTTTTCCTTTTTTCCAGGAATGATGGGACTGAAGTCTACTGAAGATTGTAGGACAAAAATTAAGAAGAGAACCAGCATTAAATCAGCACAATTAAATGACAGACTCACAGTCGGGATTTTGAGGTAACCACTGGGAGCCAAGTGTTCCTGCAATTTCACCACAGATAAGCAACTCAACATGCAATGGATGCAAAGGTGACGTAATAATTAAGGAGTAAGAGAACAACAAAGTCATTTTTCCTGGGTAAGAGTGAAGGTGAAACAATAAAACAGTAAGTCCCAGAGGAAGTGATTTACCAAAGGTAATTGTTACTGACATGATACAAATTGTCTCATGCCTCTTACTTCCCATTTCAATAATAATTATACCTGGACATAGCTGCTGTAGATCTTTAACCGGAGTAAAGCATCCACAAGAATGCATATGAGGCCAGACTGCCAAAAAAAAAAAAAGACATTTCAAACGAGACAGCACTGGAAATTTGACAACAGAAGTCCCAGGAAATATCTCCAAATTATGTTATGGGATCTTGTTTGTCTACTAGGCTTTATTTAAAAGCAAAAGAAATTGAAGAAAGCAATGAATTGAGTAGACATAAGGCACTAGCTTACACCACAGAAAGGAACTGAAGCAGTACCAGCATGGGGACCACCCAGTGAAATAAAATTCTTAACCTGTTACACGCACACATACACAAGGGGTTACAATAGGAATAACAACAATGAAGGGAGTAAAGAAGGCATCCAAACAATAAGAAGATAGAATGACTAAGAGTGTGTTTGGGATTGCTGTTAGGAATTAAAAAAGCGCTTTTAGAATTTTTTTTTTTATTTTATTGATTGATTTTTATTATTTTTTTATAAACTGCTTTTTCAAACCTGCTTCTGAAAAAAGCATAAATTTACCTGCTTTTACTTAAAAGCAGTTTTTAAAAAAATATAAATTTTTTTGTTGAAAAGCGTTTTTTCCAAAAGCAATTCCAAACAGGCTCTAAATAAGCGTGATAAGTTATATATAGAGGAGTACAATCTGGGGTTGTGAAGCATCTAATTTAATGAGCCATAGACCGCACATGTAGACAGTTTTGGAGTTCCTGAATTCCAAATTGACACAGATGTTTAGGCTTCTAAGTGCTGGTACATGAGAAAACCTGTTAAAGTGCTCCACACTATTCGAGTAAATGTTACAAATTTGCGCATTTAGAGTTAAGTTTTATAATTTCCACATTTTCACCACATATTGAATTGAGTTGTTGAAAAGATATTTTAGCAACATCGACGCAGCACAGTATCACGCCTCAAATGAAGCTTGTACGCTCTAGGAAACATTGTTTTTTGAGCCTCACCGTCACGGAAGTACATCCAAATCATACCTGCAGCTGCAGGCTGCAGTCTAAAACTGTAGATGGAAATGAACAGCCACCAACATAATGATTGCACGCCCATGTTTTTTGTGGTTATGTGCATCATCCTCTAAGTTCTAATTAATGTTTTATCCATTTAAGGGCAAGGAGGCAGAGGGGTGGGTGGTGGTGCACCAACTTTGGTGCTAAAGTAATTGGCATGAAATAAAAATAAAAAGAAAAAGCTCTAATATTCAGCCTAATCTTGTAGCATTCAAATTTTTGTAGGTACTCTTTTGCCAATCCCAAACTCAGTCAGATGAGTGTTGTGATTCCTTAGATCTGCCTTGAGGTTGTTTTGACAATTTTCTTATGTTACATACATCAGGAGAACTGCAGGTTCTTACAGCAAGCATTCTAGCTTGGAAGTAAAGTGGCTTTCTTAGGAGCTTATGAACTCCTTGTAATAAGATAAACTCAAAATAAATGCCTTGGCACCAGGATGATTATTTGAAAAAGGAAATCATAAAAATGATTAACAGCTTTTTACAGATACTTACAGCAGGTCCTCCTTCACAAAATTCAATAATTCCTCGACCAACCAGGTTACCCTGCAAAGCAGAATGATTTGCAAAAATGCTTGATTTTTATGCAAATTGTAAAGACAAATCCAAGAGTTGAAAAGTAGAAGCTACACAATTGAAATGACCATGAGAAGCCAAACCAACATAAGGAGCATAATCTTTCCAAAATGAAGGATATCATCTCCCAACCAGTAAATCCCATAACAAAAGCAACTCTATTCAAAATAAGTACATGTGTAAAAAAAAATTGTGTATGATGGATCAAGCATCTCATCAAAATTAAAAATATATAAACATACAATCAATTTGCAAAGAACTAACCAGTGCAATAAACAAATTAATTTTTACACCCACCTTTTCTTTGAAAGAAAAAAAAAAAAAGAAGAATGGGGAGAATAGATCATCCTCCAAATATGCTCTAACTGGAAATAACATACCTATCCAAATGGAAATGACATAGAAATTATGCAATATAAAGCATATCAACTTTTAATATCTTAATCACCTGAGAGAGGCCAACAATGTTGTAACCATCAGCAAGTTCACTCATATTCTTCACCTGTAAATGGAAATAAAAATCTTGTTCGGAGACATTAAATATGAAGTGGAAAAATGCAACACTAGATCAAGTTTCCCAGTAGCTTTTACCTTCTCACAAGCAATTGCTGTCTGCAATCACAATTTAAATAAAATAGTATTAAATTGTGAGATACAGCCCTGTCAATAACATGCACTAAAACTATTGTTGAAGTGTTACCTGATCAATGAGGGGCATGGTCCAGGAATCCCATGATCCATCTCCAATCTCTCTGCAGAAGAAACAAAATAAATGACATGTTCAGGAATCAGGATGTAGGTAGGAAGTGCACTTTGAATATAAGCTTGATCAGAAAAACTTTATGACAGATGTACTCGAACAGCCAGCAACAGGAAGAAGACTCCCGTCGTTAGTACCATTCCTGGTTACTAACAATGTTGGTGCTATTCCTGAATTGTGATTAACATAGTGATAGACAAACCAGAGCATACAGGCAATATCCTGGAGCGCTGGACCAGTTGCTTAAAAGTTCAGTGAAGTGTGTGATCCCTCGATTACTGCATTTATCTCCAATACCTGATGCAAAACGCATACAGAATATTAGTATGATAAAGTTTGATGCACAAACCACTGTTTATAGCTATGCCTTTATGGAATCACCAACATTTCTACTACAGTTAACAATAACAGTCAGGAAGTAACGGCCATATATTTTTTAGGGCAGACGATCACAAGTATCAAAATTCAGTTTAGTGTAGATTTCCATTTTCGTAATACCCAAACGAGGGAAGAACGCAAGTTCCTCATATCATTTTCTATCTTTTCTCCCTAGAAATTTATGTGAACCGCTCAACTTAGGAAACACCAAAAATAATCTTAATACAAATTACAGGAAAAAAAAGGATTACATGCCACAGGAAATTCCTTCCTTTCCCAAAACAAATTCCCAGAAACTATTCTATGCGTAAACAGACAAAAAGCCAAAAATGTCAAATGATTATCACATGATTTAGGGACTCGTTTCTATTATCCACCATCGAGCTCACAATGAATAAATCATTTCCACTAATAGAGTCAACAGTGTCCACTGAGCACGAGCAAAAACACATAAAAAAAAAAAAGTGAATAAATGCATAATCTTGGACATTAGAGAGAATTAGAAAGAGGAGAGATAAATAATTACCGTGCAAGACTATGAAGGGAACAGAGTGTGCGACTGAGATGAGATTGAAAGTGGAGGAGAGTACAATTATGATCATAAAGGAGATTGGATGAGAAACCATTTTTTGTATCTAGTTCAAGGCTTCTAGAAGATCAAGATTTTTTGCAGGACAACAAAGTTGAGATTCCTGGGATTTGGGAGATAACAGAAAAACCTTAGGTCAGGGCATTGATGTTCGTGGGTTTCAACACGAGAAACTCGTCGAGAGAGAGAAAGACAGCCAAGCCGAGAATTGATGGGGCTGGTTTGTCTAACTGGAGACCATCCTCCAACTACCATTCCTAGATACATAAGGGAGGAACACTTTCGTCCATTTCTGTTTTTTTTTTTTTTTTTAACTGAATTTTATGTGCATTATTCCACTTTCAAGTAATTTATTTTTATTAATTTTTCTAAATAATATTTTCTCTTACGTCAAAATTTTTAAAGTTTCAAAAAATTCTTTAGCACTGTAAAAGAAATAAAAATATATCTCAAAATTAAAATATTTTATTTTTAGAGTATCACTCCACTCATCTAACCTCAAAAAACCCATCTTCTTCCTGTTGCAATTTCTTTACCACTTAAGCTAGCACTAATTCTCTAACAGAGAGAACCTTTACTCAGGAAAATAAATGTAAGAAAGGAGTTTCTCTGTTGAAATTTCTTCAAAAGATAAATCTGCTTTACAAGTAAATAATAAAAAATGTTTTAGGTTTGCATTAAGATACACCAACTACAGATTTAGTATGAAAAAATAGATAGAAGGGTCCAAAGATTAAATTAAAAGAATTAAAAAGAAAGTATGTTCTCCATGGGCCTTGTCTCAAGAACATCAAGGGACTCCACTCCATGCATAGATTTACCAACATCTGTAGGCTGCAGGTTGCTTTAGCTCGAGCTTTATAGTTAACAGTAACACAAGCTTCACTAGCAATTTTATAATTGATTACCAAGTGTGCTAGTACTCCCTTTGTCTCTCATATGTATCAACAACTGCCCCAACACTGATTGGATTGAATCCCATTGTAAGTGTTCTCTACCCCCAGCTATGAATTCTGAAACTCTACTATCAATTTCTATAGCACTACTACCGGCCTCTTTCTTCGCTCCTTTTCTTCTCATCAATTGCTTCATTTCCTCTACATCTCTCCATCTTTTCTCCATGGCATACAAGTTCCTCAATATGACATAGTTTCCATCATTCCATGGCTCCATATTAAGAGCCTCATTTAGCAGTTTTTGAGCTCTCGTAACGTCCTTGGAATTGGCACAAGCAGATAGAAAAGAACTCAGAATTATTCCGTTAGGCTCATAAGGCATACTCCTGATCAACTCGTCAGCTTCCTCCAACTGCCCTGCCCTCCCTAATAAATCGATCAAACATCCATAATGCTCAATTTTTGGGGTCAACCCAAACTCATACATTGCTTTAAACCACCTCTTCCCTTCCGGTATCAGACCACCATGATTACAAGCAGACAAAACGCCAATCATGGTTATATCATTTGGTTTAACTCCTTCGTGTTGCATCTCCAGAAATGCTTTCAAAGCTTCATCAGCACACCCATTAAGTGCAAATCCATTTATCAAAGCATTCCAAGAAACTTCTTCCTTCTTAGGCATGCTGCGAAAAACTCTTCTTGCCTTCAAAATTTCACCACATTTTGCATACATATCAACCAGTGCAGTACAGACATTGCTTGCTCTATCCATTTTCTTCCTGCAAGCAAACTGATGAACCCAACTTCCCAATTCCAAAGCACCCAAATCAGCTATGGCTGGAAGGACACTTACGATTGTTACTTTATCTGGTTCAAATGATGTGCTTGACTGCATTTCATGAAACAATCTCACTGCCTCATGGGGCTGTTTATTTTGGGAATATCCGCCAATCATTGCATTCCAAGAAATCAGGTTCTTCTCAGGCATTGCATCAAACAGAGACCTAGCCGATAAGACATGACCACTGTTGCAATATCCATATATCATACTGGTCCAAGAGATTACATTTCTATTCGGCATCTCATCAAACAAATTTCGAGCTGAGTTCATATCTCCCACTTTAACATAACCGTTAAGAATTGCATTATATGCTGCAGAATCTTTCGCAGGCATCTGATCAAAAAGCATCCTTGCAGTGCCCATATCTCCAAACCTGATGTAGCCCCCAATGAGAGCCGTCCATGACACTAGACTTCTCTCAGTCATTTCATCAAACAGTTTTCTTGCCGTGTCCAACTCCCTAAACTTTGCATACATGTCAACCAATGCTGTTGAAACATACAAATCTAAACGAAAACCAATCTTCAGAACATGATTATGCATCTCTAAACCTTCCCACATGGCCATATTCGAGCCGCAAGACTTCGCCAATGCAGTAAATGTGAAATTATCAGGAAGGAAATCCGTGCCCCTCCTGAGATCTTTGTAAAGAGTGAAAGACTCAGCAAATTGGCGCATATCAACATGGGCTTTGATCATAGAATTGCAAAGGAACGTATCGTCTCTGTGGAGCCTATTATCAAACATCCGGCGAGCATGGTGGATAATGGCGAGTGAATCAGATATAAACGCTAAAAGAGCAAGAGAAGCAGAGGTAGTAATGAATTTGGCGAGAAGGTTGACATTAGTTTCAATGGCGTTTCGAAGCATGAGAGCGTGGATTTGGAGGAGGGTTTCCCTCCTCTTTGTTCGTCGAAGAAGAGAGAGACATTTTCTTTCTATTGGAGTCCAGATAAAATGCTGTTGCTGTTGCTGACCCTCCTCTAGCATTGGGTTAGTAACTTAGTATCAACAGTTCTTCGTCTTCATCTCTGCTACATTGCTTTGATCACGGATGATTGTAAATTACTAGGTTTCAACCCCATAACCCATTGGCTATTTGATTTTCACTTTCTGGACCAATTTTCTCTGGTATCAAAACGACATGTCATTTGATGAAGGACAAATGACTGATTTTTCAAACGACCAGTCATTTGTCTGGTTAATATGCATATCCATATTGAGTATTGTCAACCATTTGTGACTATGAATTGGTACAAATCATCTGTCGCGTCATTGTTTTCACTTTCCCACTAAAATTTTAAAATTATCTTTTTAACAGAATTGAAACTTAATTCTAGAACAGACGGATTTTCACTAAATTTTGGAACGTTGGTCGTTTATTTTGGTTTTTCAACAATCACATTCAGATCACAAACCAACGTATATGATTTCTAGAGGAATAATTGTTAACTATCTTAATTAATAATTTCTAGGTGTGAAGCTTAAACATCATCCATTTCTGAGTTGATAATTAACAATAAATAGGAGAATGAGAACCAAATAAATAAATAAAGAGTAATTTGAATATTCAGACGGTGTAGTGCTGATTAATAGTATCTTAGGTAGTACGAAAATAGGAAATAGAATATAAGAAATTTGGAAGCGAGAAATGGAGAAACAGAAAAACGGTATTTTTTAAAAATGTAGAAAACAAAATGTCGGAAAAAAACGTAAATATAAAAAATATAAAGGTAAATAAATAAATAAATAAATAAATATATATATATATATATATATATATATATATATATATATATATATATATATATATATATATATATATTGTTATTATTATTATAATGAAAAATTAAGTTGGAAGTGAATATTTTTATTTAAAAGTTGATTTAAGTAAGCTGATTTTTTTTTTTAAACTTAAAAACAGATTTTCGTTTATGGAAACTAATTTCCAATTTTTTTAAATTATAGAAATATGCCCAAAACTTTTCAATCAAGTTTCTATTAGTTTTCAGATAGAAAACGTTTACAAAACATGAAAATATGATTTCCTAAGAATTTCCGTGCAACATAAATAGCGTTATTGTCCATACCTCTTAACTTGGCAAATCACTCCACCCTTCCTTTCAGTGTGTGAAGCTCCCTCAACCTGCAACTCAATCAAGAAAAATAATTAATGTCAGGTTGCCATGCCAATAGTACTCACTATAGGATTTGTTTTGTTTGGTGCAATTGTATACAAAGAAGACTAACCTTGCAATTTCTCCACGCCTTCTAGCTTCTTCTACCACGACACTAATGTCGCTAAAAGTGCTTCTCTCCGAAAATAAGTTTGTCTCAACGAACTGGAGCCCATGAAGTGTTCGCTGCTCAGCTACCCATGCAGCTTTGCGAGCTTCCTTCCCAAAATCCTTTTTGTTGGTGAATGCAGTCTAGTAAAATTGCAGATTTTATAGTTAATTATATAGTTGATATTGATGAAAATCAATAGTTCAGGATTTTGGGATGGTTAGTTAGAATTTATTTACCCTTTTTTATTTAGTATATGGATTCCTCAATAAAATTCTTTGGTTTCTTATCAAGACACAAATAAAAAAGAACATATATATATATATATATATATATATATATATATATATATATATATATATATATATATATATATATATATAAATTATAATTAAAGCCTATCAACATCGGTTTGAAAAGGGCAACGCGATACACAAGAAGAACCAAAAATAATAAAGAAGGCAATGAGATCCAGACCAACAAGTGAGAAGAGAGGAGACAAATGAGCATAGATAAAGGCGTAGAAATGGAGGGACTTGGTCGATGAACATGAAAGCTCCATCTTGCAACCAGACGATCAACTTTTCTTGTGAAGCTCCACCGGCTATTATCAATTAACGAAAAAGCTAATTAATAATAAAAGGAAAATTCAAAATTTTTAACTGCCACTTACTTTGCCGCCACAAATGTTGCATCCTTGTTTCTTTGAATTCGACATTTCATCGTCTACTTTTGTACCGTATTTCTATAAAAATCTCATTTTTTCTATTTAGAGATGTAAACGAGTTGAGTTGAGTCGAGTTTTGAAATACTCGAACTCGAGCTTGATCCTAAAAACTCAAACTCGAGCTTGAGCTGAGTTTTGAATTGCTCAAACTCGAGCTCGAGCTCGAGTTTAATCAAGTCGAATTCGAGTTTAAACAAATAATATATAAAGGGTAAAATATTAAATAAATAAAAAATCGATTGAGCTCAATTAGGCTCGTTTAAACTCAATTATAGACTCGATTCGACTCGATTAGTAATATATAAAGGGTATAATGGAAAATATATAAAAACTTGATTAGGCTTGTGAGCCTATCGAGCCTAGTAATATAGCGCTTGAACTCGACTCGACTCGACTTATATCAAGTCGATTTCGAGTAATTTTCGAGTCGGTCCCGGACATATTTCGGGTAGGATTGACTCATTTATACTCCTATTTCTGTTTCTTAAAAAGAGGAAAATAAAAAATCGCATCTTTCTTTCTTTTTTTTTTTTCTTATTTTAATTTAGCTCCAAATTGAATTCATACACGAAATCTCTACATTTTAAAAAATAACTTTGATACCATTTATTCAAAAGCTTATTAATTAACATTTTGATTTGCTGATTTTAAGTTCTTACAAAATTAGTAATAATTTTATAATAGCAAAACTCGTAAACTTTATTCGTTTTATCTTTTTTTAAAAAAATTTATTTGTTTTATGTATTAAATTTTTATAATTTTATTTGTTTTCACATTCAGCCTTCTAATTATTATTTTCATATACACATCAAGAATTTATTTAAAGCCAATTAAAAGAGTATACTGTATGTTCGGTTAACTTTCGTGGCCCCTGTCGATATTCAAAAAGTATTCTTACTAAATTAAAATGCTATAATGAAATATTGTTTGTAAAGAAATAAAATTAGTTGATTTTATCCCTATGCATCATTGCCGACTCGATCAGAGTAAATTTAAATATCCTTCATATTCCAGCATTCTGTGAAGGCAATTTAGTTTAGAGTAGAGACAAGTAGACAAGGCTAATTTGATGGATCATGCCAAATAAAATACTACCTACCAAGGGAATACATATTAGGCAATATTGTTTAGTGCTAGTAAATATTTATTTATTTAATCTGGCAATAAATTTAAATTTGAAATTTCTTTTTAATGAAAGATAAATAAATTAATATCAGTTCTTCTTTTTGTGATTTGTGAAAGAAAAACCTTCAACTCATTTTAGATCTGTTTGATTTGCCTTTCTTGAGGCATTTTGGGTGGGTCAAGATAATAAATTGTTGTCCGTTGAGCCTAGGGGACCCGAGAAAACCAAAAACGACGACCTTTTTATTAGAACGGCAGATAGATAAACGACAACGTTTTGTTTTTAATGAAAACAGATGGTATATACCCCAACGGTTAAAGATTCAGGCCAGACACCCAGTCGTTTTAACTTCATCTTCCCGAGAAAATTTTGATGTTGCGTATAGCTCAGTACAGTAAAGCTCTGCTTCTCTCTACAGTCTTCACTTTTTGTTGTACACTAAGAATGCTGCATATTTTTCAATTATAGCTTTTTCTTTTCCTTGTAATCATGTTTAGAAATTTCCATTTGTTATCGTATGGTTTAAAATACACAGTGCGCGTGAGCTGAGCGATTATTATTATGGTTTTCATCTACTCAAAGAAATTTCAGGTGTAGAATATTGCATGAGAAATTGTAGACTCATTATTTATTATGTTTTAAAAATATGCAACACTCACCTTGTTTTCTGCACTTATAACAGTGAAGTCGCTGAGCGATGTACTATTGGAGAGGTGTTCTAAAAGGTTCCAGTGGATTCTACCATTAAAGTTTTAAGTGTTATAACTCACTTGCACACGTGGGACTGGGTTGGGTTACGCACAAAGACAAAGTACATGCACTAACAGAAGAGGGAGGAGAGGGAGATTAGCTTATAGCAAAAACTGTAGTTTTCTTTAATTATGATTACAAGAATCTCCGTAGAACAAGGTGTACTAGCTGGATTCACAGGCAGCAAACCCTTATTTAGATATAACTAGAATAATAATGAAATGTCAACATCCAACGCTCCCAAAGCTTTATTTCTCAGTTCTCACTGCATGTGCCTCCATTTTAATTAATGCTGTGCCAAGAAATTGGAAAAGCGAACATTAATTTAACTGCATTACGTAGAAAAAGGCTTCATTATAGTTAAAACCAAAAATCAGATAATGAGAACAACTTACTTCTGACAGTTGGTGTTCCTGGAGATGGGAATATTCAATACAACCCCACACTTATTAGGGAGAGAAGAGGCAGAATCTTCTTTTATATTTGGATAGTGAGCAGCGGCTGTCTTTATGCAGTCGCATGCAGCTCTCCTATCAGCGGCGGTGGTAGCAAGAGCATTCAAATTCTTGACCCCACCACAACATGCAGCTGATGGAGCGGTATCAGCTCCTGTGAGGAAGGGAATGCAAGAGGCCAAACATGAATCGACTTGTCCGCAATCCACAGCCTCTCCTGGCGTTGCCATGAATTGAACCAAAGCTACCACAACTAACACTGATGAGATTGCTCCCTTCATTTTTTATGATAAGAGTATGAATTACTTATTAATTGAGAATTTTTGAGCTTGTATTTCTGCGAGTTTGAGTGTGATGAGATGATGGGAAACTCAAATTTGGTATTTATGGCCTCTTCAAAGATAACAAAGCTAGGTATGTGGGTCATGGAATTGATGCACAAAATAGAATATTGGTTACATAATTTTGGCTTTTTCTCTACTTTGAAATGTCAATTGCTCACCTTTAACAATAAAGAGGATGAACTTTTGGATAAATTTTCACTCCAAACAAGTCCTAAGGATCTTGCCAGTGTCTCTACCAAAACCGAAAGGCAACCCCAGCCATCCCTTCCAGGCCGTTTTATATCATCAGCATACAAGAAACCAATGTCTTGCCACTAATTCAAACTTTCTCTGATGATATTCGTCGCTCACATTATCTTCACACAAAAAAAATTATCTAATTGGACCAAAAAGAAACTAAAAAATAAATGTGTAAATTGAAAAATGTTCGAAAAGGTTAAGAAGTTCAAGAGCTTATTAAGATGTATTATTTCTAGATAAAGAAGAAATGCTTATAGTTAAATTTAGAAAAGGAAAATACTAAACTTACCACTACTAGCTATTTGTTTCACCTCTTCGCTAGCTTATGTTGCGTAATATATTTGTGCAAAAATATTTATATTTTATTTCATGTTAATTTATTTCTATAATATAAGGAAAAAAGTGTAAATTTACTAATATTTATTTAACAAGTGGAGAGCCCTATTTATTTTTATAAATCTTTTATTTTCTACTTTGATTTAGCTAACATGTAATATATGAGTGTAGAGATTTATTGTACTAGTAAAATCCCTATTTTGCTATCTATTTGATATTAGATAAGACCATTTGTATGGATTTTATATTTAAAAAAAAAAATTGTAATTTCTATACTCTTTCAATCCGGAAAAGACATGCTCACTTTTATTTTTTTTTTTTCCGTCTGGAATTATGGGTCACTTTCTTCTTTCAAAAGATAGTTAATTTATTAATTAACCAATATATCTTTATCTAATATATTTCAACATTAATGCATCACATTTTTATCAACAAATTATTAATTGATTTTATTGGACTATTAACCAAAACACACATTTCTCATCAAATGAAAGGGTTGAATTGCTTGCACGATAACTAATAATGAAACTTTCTTTTCATTAAAATAATAAAATTTTATTGGTTTTGAGATTTAACATTAAAAAAAATTAAACAATAATTATTTCTAAGATAACCATTTAAATATAACTGAATGGGTATTTATTAAAAATATTAAATAAAAATCATTGGTTTAATTAAATTAATTTTTTTTCTTGGTCATTGTGGAAATAAAAATAGAATTTTTTTTTTTTTAAACGGAGAGAGTATCATAATTTGTGAGGTGACGAAATGATAAAATCAATAGTGATATTAAGATACTAGGTATAATGTTATTCATTTAAAAATTCAATCAACGCGTGAATCTCATAAATTATTACTCGTGTAAATCATAACTTTCCTTGATAAGCTTAAAATTTGGATTTGATTGTCATAAATAATTTCTATAATAACTAATTAATTGTCTTTCTTAAAAAATATTCCCTCCATTTTAAATTAATAGTCATTTTAGAATAGTGCACATATATTAAGAAAGTCATTTAATTGTCATAATTATAACTTAAAAAGACTAAAATATTTTTTTTTGATTTTGATGTAAAAAAATAAAAGTAATTAATGTGAATATTTATTAAAGGGATAAAAAGAGGATAAAGTTAAAAAAAATAATAAATATTTTCTTGAAATTTTAAAATGAAAAATATTTTAAAACAAAATAAAATTTTTAAAAAGATAATTATTTTAAAATAGAAAAAGTACTGATAAGTAGCATATATATTAATTACATTGCTAAAGGTATCAAAAGCCATACTGTAATGAGAGTATTTTACAAATTAATATGAGCAATGAATTTATTATGGTATTGCTTATTACCAAATAGCCTACTTTTTGGAAAGTATCATAAAACTAACTTTTTTTTTTATTTGAAAAACGTAAAGATAATAATACCCAGTCTTCTTTATCTAGTCTCTTTTAATAGAATGCAATAGAATGTAGGTTTGTCAATTATATTTATTTCAATTAAAAAAGTTCAATTTTCTTAACTCTTTTTAAAGAGGTGTATTTTCCTAAACTTATAAAGTAGACATTCTACTTTCGAAAACTTTTTTCAATAATAACTACAAAACAAGTTAAAATTTTTCACTTTGCAAAAAGTTTTAATTCTTTAACTTTTTTCACTTACTTATTTCATACTAAACCATACATATATTATATTTGTTAATGAAAGTCAATAATCACCATGAAAGTCAAAGACAATCCTCACCTACCATTTGACAATCTTATATCTATCTATAAATTAGTCAGAATAACAGCTAATAAATATATGTAAATATGCCACAAATCATGCTATTAATTGTGCTACAATAGCTATATATACCATTGATTATTCTCTGTAAAATACACAATTAATACAAGAAATTCTCTCTGAAACATTTTTTCAACTAACATGGTATCAGAGCCACTCTGCTATATCTGATTCTTTTTTTTCTGCATTTACTTTGTTTTCTTTTTTTTTAAAACCAGTGCACCACTGAAATCATTTCATGCATACGTCAAATAATTTGTTTTGATCATACCATTATAAAGAAATCATCACCAGAAAAATTTCAAGACCAATCGGACGTCCAGAATCTCCTCCACACGCTCTCACGCGCTTGCCAAATAGTCTGCATTGTTCTTCACGCGCCACACGCACTGCATGCGCCATCCTGAGGTTGAAGATGACCACGTCAGCGACACGTCATCACCACGTCAGCGCTAGGTGGTGACACGTCAGTCCACATGTACGCCACGTGTCAAGTCCCTGTCAGCATCTGCCCGACTTGAATCCACGCTTTACCCGACTTGAATCCGCACTCTGCCCGACCCGGATCCACGCTCTACCTGGCCCGAATCCGCGCTCTACACTGTTCAGAGTCATCTATTGACCGAACCGGTCTAGAAAATTTTAACCGTCCAGTTCAACCATTTTTCAACTGGTTCTTGACAAAATCAGAACGGTTCCTAAAGTTTTTGGACCTTCTGAATCCAAATTTGGCCTTTGTTTTGTCAAATTCCAGCTCTGTCATCCATTTTCTTTTATATTCCTTAAAATGAATAAATCAAACGTTGCAAAATCAATTACAACAATTTTTACTGGATCCAACTACAATGTTTGGGTTCAAGAAATGAAAAGTTTCTTGATTGGGCGCAAGCTTTGGCGTATAGTTACTGGAGATATCACTAAACCCACAAAAGAGCCAAACGAACCAGATACCAAATTCGAAGATTGCCTTGAAGATTGGGATAGCAAAAATCATCAAGTTATCACTTGGTTCTGCAACACATCAGTTCCATCCATTCACATTCAATTTGCTGAGTTTGATACGGCAAAAAAAATATGGGATTTCCTAGCAAATCGGTATCAAACTACTGGTCTTGCACACTATTTTCAGCTATGGACTACTTTGCACAATCTCAAACAAGAATTTGGCCAATCTGTCAATGATTTTCTGGCACAAGTTCAGCCAATCTGGAATCAGTTATTTCAGACAAAGATTAGTGAAGATCATCTTCATCTAATCCAAGTTCTTATGGCTCTTCGACCAGAATATGAAGCTGTGTGTGCCTCTCTGCTACATCGACATCCTCTTCCAACTTTGAACATGGCTATCCAAGAACTTATCTTTGAGGAAACACGCCTTGGTCTTGGCAAGCAATCAAATTCTGAATTAGCTCTTGCAACCACACGATCTTCAAATCTGAGAAATAGCAATCAACTATGTAAGAATTGTAATAAACCTGATCATAATTTTGCTAATTGCCCTACTGTAGAATGCAGATACTGTCATGATCATGGTCACATTCTTGAGCATTGTCCAACTCACCCACCATGACCAAAGGGTGGATATTCTAAAACCAAGACTTTTTCCAAAACTGGATCGACTTTCGTCAGTGCTGCCACCACAGAAATCTCTACTGCCATCAAAATGAGTGATCTTAAGGCCTTACTCAAACAGGTTATCTCTTCTAACTCCTCTGCCGCTAGGTCTGTTATTCCAGGCAATTCAAATTGGCTTTTTGACTCTGCCTGTTGTAACCATATGACTACTGATATTAATATCTTGTCCTCTACTACACCTGTTTCTTTCTTACCCCCTAATACAAACAGCAAATGGAATTAAAATGCACATCACTCATACTGGTCATGCCTCTACCTCTAATCTTAGCCTCTCAGACACTTACTATATCCCAAACCTGTCATTGAATCTTATCTCAGTTGGTCAATTATGTGAAAAAGAACTAAATGTGAATTTTTCTCATTCTGATTGTCAGGTACAGGATCCGCAGATAAGGCAGATTCTTGGGGCGGGTTGCAGGGTGGGGCAATTATTTGAGCTCATATTTCTTCATCTTCCTCAATGATCTGTTTCTGCCGCTACTACTACCACTTCTCCTATTCTTCAATGGCATCTTCTCCTTGGTCATGCTTCTGCCAATAAAATTTAGTCTTTAATTTCTCGAGAATTGTTAGGTTTCATAAAATTTGCGTCATTTCAGCATTTAAAATGTCAACTTGTCAAACAACTTGCATTATCTTTTAATCATAATAATTCCATTTCTGCTAGTCCATTTTACTTAATTCATTCTAACATTTAGGGACCTTCTCCTATTTCTTCAGTAAATGGCTTCCGTTATTTTGTGTTATTTATTGATGATTATTCTCATTTTACTTGGATATATTTCTTGAAAAATCATTCAGAGTTACCACATATTTATGTTATATTTGCAAATATGATTAAAACTCAATTTTCCTCCACAATTAAAATTCTTCACACAGATAATACCATGGAATATAAGGAATCATCTTTGCTTCATTATCTTCAACAACAAGGCACAATCATTCAACGTTCCTGTCCTCACACTTCACAACAAAATGGCAGAGCTGAACGAAAATATCGTAATATTTTAGACTCTGTTCATGCTCTTCTCCTCTCCGATTCCTGTCCAAAAAAATTTTGGGGAGAAGCAACACTCACTTCTGTTTATAATATTAATCGGGTACCTACCTTAGTACTCAAAAATCTATCTCCATTTGAAAAATTGTATGGCAAAATTTCAAACTATAAAATCCTTAAGACCTTTGGTTGTGCATGTTTTGTTCTTTTACAACCTTATGAACATACCAAATTAGAACCTCGTGCTCGTCTATGTTGTTTTTTAGGTTATGGGATTGAACACAAAGGTTACTGATGTTGAGATCCTATTTCTAATCGACTTTGCATTTCTAGACATGTTACTTTTTGGGAAAACACCATGTTCTCCTCTCTCTCTAAGTTTCACACTTTAGTCACTACTAACTCATTATTTTTTACAGACCCTTCTATCGAGTTATTTCCTACCTCTGTTACAGGTGATGTTGCTACAATTGAGCCTGATACATCCCCACCTGATCCGCCTGAACTAACTCCAATTGTTGATTCTACACCTGCCCATGACTGTGAATCTTCACCTGCTCCTGACATCAATCTTCGTCATTCAACTCGGGTAAAAGAAACTCCTAGTTACTTTCAAGATTTTTGTTGTTATTCTGCCATTGCAACTCTCCACGAGCCTCACTCTTATCGTGAGGCTAGTACTGACCCTCTTTGGCAGCAAGCTATGACTGAGGAAATTCAAGCATTGGAGAAAACTCACACTTGGGATCTAGTTGATCTTCATCCAAACAAAATCCCAATTGGTTGTAAACGGATCTACAAAATCAAAACTCGCTCTGATGGGTCTGTAGAACGTTACAAAGCCCGTTTAGTAGCCAAGGGATACACTCAAGAATATGGCATCGACTATGAAGAAACCTTTGCTCCAGTTGCCCGATTGACATCTGTTCGTAGTCTATTAGCCATTGCTGCAGTCTGTAAATGGAAACTTTTTCAGATGGATGTTAAAAATGCCTTTCTAAATGGTGACTTATTTGAAGAAGTTTACATAAAACCTCATCCTGAATATCACTCTTCTCATAAAGTCTGTAAACTTCACAAAGCTGTGTATGGACTTAAGCAAGCTCCTCGAGCATGGTTTGCCAAATTTAGTTCAACTCTTACTCAATTTGGCTTTGTCTCTAGCAATTATGATTCAACATTATTTGTTCGCCACACTGATCATGGAATTATATTGTTATTGCTTTATGTTGATGATATGATCATTACAGGTAGTGACAGATCTGGTATTTCTGAAGTCCAAACTTATCTCAACCAGCATTTTGAAATGAAGGATCTTGGCACTCTCAGCTATTTTTTGGGTCTTGAGGTTTCTTATAATTCTCAAGGTTACTATTTGTCTCAAGCAAAGTATGCATCTGATCTACTTTCCAGAGCAAGTCTTAATGACAGCAAAACTGTTTCAACTCCTTTGGAACTCAATTGTAAACTTACTCCTCTAGATGGCACTCCTCTTGATGATCCTACTTTGTACTGTTAACTAGTTGGAAGTCTTGTTTATCTCACTGTTACTAGACTAGATATATCATATGCTGTTCATCTGGTTAGCCAATTCATGACTACTCCCTCGATCATCTCATTTTGCTGACGTCATTCGGATCCTTCGTTATATCAAAGGAACTATTTTTCATGGACTACATTTCAATGCTAATACTCCCTTGGTATTATCTGGATATTCGGATGCTGACTATGCTGGTGATCCAACTGATCGTGGGTCAATCATTGGTTATTATTTCTTTTCGGGAGATTCTCTTATTTCTTGGAAAAGTAAGAAACAAACTGTCGTTGCTCGCTCAAGCACCGAATCTGAATATCGTGCTCTTGCTGATACTACATCAAAATTACTTTGGTTGAAACGATTACTCTCTGATATAGGTATCAACCATCACTCTGCCACTATACTTCATTGTGACGATCGAAGTGCAATCCAGATCTCTCACAATGACGTATTTCATGAACGAACAAAGCACATTGAGATTGATTGTCATTTTGTCCGTCATCATGTTCCTCAAGGCACCCTTATCTTACAATCAGTCCCATCAACTCATCAAATGTCAGATATTTTCACCAAAACACATCTGCCAACTCATTTCAGGATCTTCTAAACAAACTCAAGCTGGCCTCCACTGTATCACCTTGAATTTGAAGGGGAGGGGGGTGTTAATGAAAGTCAATAATCACCATGGAAGTCAAAGATAATCCTCACCTACCATTTGACAATCTTGTATCTGTCTGTAAATTAGTCAGAATAACAGCTAATAAACACATGTAAATATGCCACAAATCATGTTATTAATTGTGCTACAATGGCTATATATACCATTGATTATTCTCTGTAAAATACACAATTAATACAAAAAATTTTCTCTGAAATATTCTCTCAACTAACAATATCTTAGGATATTTTCATACCTTAAATATGGAACTCTATTGCCGCCGAATAAAAATGCAGTAAATAGTCCTTTTAGTATCAAAATTTTGCCCTATATTTCAAATTGATACCAAATTTTTATTTTTTTTTTCTTTTTGATGCCAAAACTTTGCACCATATTTCAAATTAATATCATATTTTTAATTTTTTTTCTTTTTGATAGTAAAACTTTAATTTTGTTAGTACCCGAGGAAACTGCATAACTTGGGAGATCTTTATCATAAGCTTTGGGAGAGACATACTTATGGACTTGACACCATACTCTAACAGAAAATCTTAAGGCAATGGATTTATGGGTTTTTCCCACTTATATATCCCTCTTTAATCTCATCTCTTTCTAATGTGGGATTCTATACACTTTAAATCTTAATAACCTCCCTTTCAAGTGTGAACATCCACATTGGACTTAGACTTTCCCTTAAGCGGAAGTCTTGAGTATTACGGTAAAGAGTCTTACACTTCATCGGCTAAGGCCGCTTGGGGAATAATCTTGCTCTTCCACGTGGGGGTGTAATCCATGTGATCTGGCCATTATTTTCATATTCGTCTTTGCTGAATTATCGGCTCTGATATTACTGTTAGTACCCGAGAAACCTATATGACTTAGGAGATCTTCATCATGAGTCTTGGGAGAGACATACTCATAAATTTGACACCACACTCCAATTCAAAACCTGAAGACAATGTATTTATAGATCATTCCCACTTATGTGTCCCTCCTTAATCCAATCTCTTTTCAATGTGAGATTTCATATATTTGAAATCCTAACAAAATTTTCTTTTAATAAAAATAATCCATTAGAAATTCGGTTGTTGATGTAGATGACAGAATGCTATTTTGATGTAATTATATAGTAATGTGGATACTTAGTATTAAGGTGATGTAACACTCTAGTATCCATATTAACAAAATTTAACTAGATTCCTCATTGATACCATTATTTTTGAAGTTTTGGTACTAAAAAAAAAAGTTTAGTACCAAATTAAAATATAGTATAAACTTTTGGTACTAAAAAATCAATTTACCCATTTAAAGTGTAGTAACATGGATTATATTATTTTCCTTTTTTATTTTCATCGTTTATATTGCCATGGTCAATCTTTCCGATCCTCAGCATCTTGTTCACAAATGGTGAAATTTTAAAATCAAATATTTTTTCTCTCTCGATCGGCAAAATGCCAAATAAATATCTTGATAATTAATCTATCAGTATCATATTCCATAAAAAATCCATACATATAACAGCATTAAATTAACACTTTTTGCATAATAAGAAAAGCAGTAGAAAATACCACCTAACCCAGAACTTTTACCTATGCTAGGTCTATATTTACTCTTTATGCATTCAACCAATCATCAGTTGTAATTAAAAAAAAAAAAAATTATCCACTTAAAATTATATTTCTTTTTTTTTTTTTTTTATGGAAATAGAGCCTGGAATGGGAGATTTTAATTCATGATAAGCGCTATTTGATTTCATACAAAGTCCTGGCGTTTTTAAAAATTGAAAAATGA
Organism: Reutealis trisperma; assembly: GCA_947687605.1. Lineage (NCBI taxonomy): Eukaryota > Viridiplantae > Streptophyta > Magnoliopsida > Malpighiales > Euphorbiaceae > Reutealis > Reutealis trisperma. The sequence continues at coordinate 925,966 of CANTUT010000033.1, read as the reverse complement.
AATTCAAATATTCTCAAATAATAAGAAAAATGAATACGTTGTTCTTCTAAAAGCTTAATAAACCAAATCTTATGGAGTTATTACATTAACAATTGAATGGTGGAGTATTTCCGTCATAAAATTGCTTTAGATTCATAAATCATCACAATAATAAGAAAGAGATTAATTATAGCAAGAAAGAAGATTGTGATTAATTAATTAATGGATTTACCATTACAAGAATCTGGGTAGATATTATATGTACTACCAAGACTTCATAGTACAGAATAAAATTTATTTGCAGGTAATTATTTATATTATATGTGGTAAGCAAAATAAAATGGAATATTATTTAAATAATTACTATAAAAAAAAGATAGATGTTGAACTTGCAATCCGCAGCTCCCACAGCTTTATTTCTCGCCTTGTTTATGTCCTCACCAATTATCTCAGTTAATTTTTTTTGGATTTTCTATACTCACATATCCATGTGGGTGCAGCCCATAAATATATATATAGGATTATCATTTTACCTATTGACTCATTTCCCACAATCACAATAAAAAATATTCATATGTTTTATTTTTTTATATTTATACTATTTGAATATATATAAAAGCAGAGTCTTGAATGATCAATTTTAATATATATATAATCAACTAACTCGTGTTCATTTTTTAAAAAATTAAATAATTAGTTCATCAATTTTAGTTCTTTCAGATTATTTAGTAATTTTAGACTATTTTTACCATTAAAAATCTATTAAAAGATCAAAATTTTCCATCTCATCAACTAAACTTAAAATTTTCATCCTAAATTTTTAATTATATAGTTTAAAGCACGCCAAACCATAGCTTAACAGTAAATGTATGTATGACTTGAGCAATAGACTTAGATTTGACTCTCTATCTCTTACTAAAATATATATATATATATATATATATATATATATATATATATATATATATATATATATATATATATATATATATAAATTTAAAAAGAAAAGAAATTTGGAGATAATTTTGAGGTTAGGGACAAAGAGAGGGGGAGAGAATTTTTCAAGATAGATTTTTGAGATTAGCAATAAGCAATAAGCATAATTTAGAAATAAATTTTTATTTTTTTATTTTTATTTTTTAACAAAAAATGTGAAAAAAAAATAAATGGAAGAATTAAATAACTTGACGAACTAAAAATTGAAAAACTAATTAGTTAATTTATCAAAAAAAATTAATTAATTAAATTAAATTAAATTTCAGAAATAAAATAGTAATTTACCCTTAAATGAAATTTGCTTGAATTTTTGAATGATGAACATATACCATTCACACACAACCACCAACAAAATCACCAATGTCGACTACATACCCACTTTTTTTGTTTTTTATCTTTCACATTGAAAATTTTAAATGGAATTATAGTGTTAGGGTATAGTGGGTTGTTAAGAGAATTTAATATGTGGAAAAATCACACATAGATCAAAAACAAAGATGACTTATGACTGATACATTGAGTTTTAATGAATGTTTTTAGACAAAAAAAAAAGATTATTTTTAACACTATACACCGCTCAATAAAATCATAATGATTTTGTATGCTTGATTCTATATTTCTATTGATAATGACCAATTTATATAATTTGGACATTATTAGTTAGTTAATAATTTCAATATCCAACTCCCGAGGGTTTAGGGTTTAGATAAGAATATAAAATTTTATCTAATAATAGGCTCTTTTTTTTTTTGTTAATAGGCTAAAATCACTATTTTTTTATTGGTATGATTCTGGTTGAGAATTTAAAATTACTCATTATGATTGAGATTTGAATTCACAATATCATCTTTAAAAATAATTATAGTATCGTTAAATTAAAGAGTTATTAATTATTATAATGTTCACTTAATAAATAGTGAAGTTGAAACTTGAAACAGATTCTGCTTTAGTGGCTGGGTAAAACTTGAGAATACTATGTGAAGCTCTATAATCCTTTCTCGAATTTGATTTTTTTTAAATAAATTTAAATTTCAATAATCATCGATAGCGGAATATAAATTTCAATAAAAAAAAAACTTGACATAAAATCAACCACTCTAATAAAAGCAAACTGATTTTCAGATCGCAAATGTTCATCCAACTAGCATGTAGTTAGTTTTAAAAAATTGTAACTGTAATAGTTAAATAACGTAACAAACTATTATTCTGTTTGTGAGCATCTGAAATGCAACAGTGTACAGACATGCCACCAGACTCATAAGAAAAAAATAACTTCTAACAAAGAAAAACATAACAAAACTTCCAACAAAAAAAGGCAAAATAACTTAAAAAATAAAGTATAATTTAATGCAAAATAATAAAATGAAAAATATCACCCTAACAATGGTAAGCATAAATCTACCCACAAGCATATAATAAAATGAAAATGATGAGACAAAGGCGAAAGCAAAGAGACAGAGACAAAATAGAGTAAAAGGGGTGTCGAACGATGATAGAGAATGAATGAGTCGAACAGGTGATAGATGTAACAACGATAGTAGGGACGAGATTATTTATATTACATCTAATAGAAAATATTGAAACCATCGCTAATCAAAAGAGAAGATTAGCAGTGGTTCAAGAAATAAAACTTGAGGGAAAAACTAGAGAGTTCTCAAATTTGATTAAGGTGTCTTTGAATCTTATTAATCAAAGTTGAAAGTTGAATTCTAGCATGTGTATAGAGAATGCAACCAAGTTGCGGATTTCCTAGCAAATGCAGCCATCATTCATGAGAGAGGAATGAAGAATTTAAATTTACCTCCATTAGGAATACAGAAGTTTCTTATTGATGATCAATTAGGTGTAATTTGGTAAAGATGGGTTCCTACTACTTCAGCCTTTATGTCATAGTTGTTCGGCCTCTTTACCAAATTAGAGATCCATTAGGAATACAAAATTTTCTAAGATATTTCATACATACATAGCAGAAGCAGAAAATCAATATCAATCCACACAAAAGACAACAAGATTTTACATGGTTTAATTTTTCAATAAACCTATGTCCACGATCCACTAAAAAAATTCATTATATATATATGCTCACACAAAACTCTCTACATTGTGTGATATCTAAACTGAGCAAAGAAAAGCCTTTGTATAGGCAATACCCCCGCATACAAACTGCATGCCACAGTTGGCACCCACATGTGTCATGCAAAATTTGTTAAATATGGTGCCATCATTTTTGACATTCTCTCTCTCTCTCTCTTTTTTTTTTTTTTCTTTCTTTTCTTTGTTTCTTACTTTCTTTTTATCAAAAGGATATGGGTTCCTCCATGTAAGAGAGATACCACAACAAATCTCCCCCTCCCATTACATGGAGGGCTTCACCATTCTGCAGCCATTTGATGACCACTTGTACGAGTATCGATGTCTACATGCTCCCCTTTTTTCTTGCAGTTTAAGAGCTTACACAGGTCCTTCCATCATTGCAGTTTATAAATATGCGCAAGTCTCTTCATCATTACAGTTTATAAACATGTCTGGGTCTCTCCATCATTATAGTTTATAGACGTGCCTCAGTTTCTACATCATTGTAGTTTGTAGAGATATCTGAATCTCACCATCATTGCAGTTTATAGATATACCTCAGTCTCTCCATCATTATAGTTTATAAATATGCTCAGATCTCTCTATTATTGCAATTTATAAAAATGCTTGGGTCTCTCCATCATTACAGTTTATAGACATGCCTAGGTCTGTCTATCATTTTTTTTTGTCTTCTCATGAATAGTATTGTATAAATAGTATCTTTGCTACAGTGATATACTAAACTGCTACAATAACTGAGTTGAAATAGTAGCTGAGTTGAAATAGTAATCATGCGAAAAATTTGTGTGATTACTATTTTACTATTCACTGAAATTCTAATTTTACAACTATTTTTGAAATGGATTGCACCGGAATATTCCTTGGATTTTTCTCTTCTATGTAATATATTTCTTTTCTCAAATATCATATTGCAATGGATAGTAATTCTGCCTTGTGACTGTGCTCCCCCTCAAAAGAGAGATCTCTCTCCCACCATCATCTCCATCGCGTCTCCACATGCGTCCTAAACCGAACTATTGGCTCTGATACCCCTTGTTAGGAAATTTTCTTAAATATTTCTCACACACACAGCAGAAGTAAAATATCAATATCAATACACACAAAAGACAACAAGAATTTTACGTGATTCAGTTTCTTAATAAATCTACATTCACGATTTACTAGGGAAATCCACTATATCAGGATACAATATAATTTTTGCATAGACAAAATTATAAACCCTCTCATATATGACACCCAATAACCCAATACACCCAGATAATAAATTATTATAGTGAAAGATAATGTTTAGACGGAATAAAAATTATCAAAACCCTCGCACAAATGGTTAGAAATATTTTTCTCTTACCAAATATTTTTTCTCATATATATACTCTCACACAAAACTCTCTACATTATGTGATATCTAAACTAAGCAAAGGAAAGTCTTTATATAGGCAATACCCCAGCGTACAAACAATATGCCACAGTTGGCACCCACCTGTGCCATGTAAAATTTATCAAATACGGTGCCTTCATATTTGATATTTACTCTCCTTTTTTTTTTTTCTTTCTTTTCTTTGTTTCTTACTTTCTTTTTATCAAAAGGATATGGGTCCCTCTATGTGAAAGGGATACCACAACATAAACAATAAATTTTTAGTTAGATTGCATAATTCGGTAACTAACTAAAGCATCATCAAGTAATTAACTATTTAATGATTACACGCAAAAGGATATGACGAAACATTGCTTTTATTTATTTATTCAACACACAATGTACTTCTTCATATTTACTAGGCATCACAATCAATTAGCCAAAAATTGATCATCAAGAAAGTGGTCCACTTCCGTCTTGGAACTCAACTCCTTTACCGGATTTATATTATCCACCATGCTCTTCCTCCGCTTTGACGCGGGAGTCACTTTCCGGCACCAATGATGAAGATGAAGACTGAAGCGACCGTTGCCTATGGCTCACTCTTGCTGGCTCCATGTTATCATAGCCGATCAAGTGAGGAAAATTGAGCTTGGCTTTGGAGCCGCGCATCTTAAAAGCAGCGCGGTCATAAGCCAAAGCTGCATCCTCGGGTGCCTTATAAGTGCCAAGCCATACTCTCGCACCATTCCTCTTAGGATCTCTAATCTCCGCCGCATACGTTCCCCATGGCCTTCTCCTAACTCCAATATAATTATTCCTCCGCTTCACTAGTGGGGTGTGATTCGAATGCGCCACTGCTTGTGTAACCCTAGTCACATGACTGGAGTCAAACTCAAATACTGAATTAGGAAACCATTGAATGTTTTGAACTTGGCTTGAACTATGCATAGTCGTTGTAGTGGTAGTAGCATAAGGAGTTTCAAAATCATCCGTCAGAAGATGATTTTGAATGGACTCCAGAAAATTGAAGATTGATTCTGATGAAATACTTGTTTGTGCATGCATTTTGTTTTTTCAAATAAACAAAATTAACGAGATGCTTTTGTTAATTAATTAGGGTTTTGGTGTTTCTAGCTACTGGTTATTGATTATATATACATATAATAGTCTTCGATTAGGTTTGAAATTTGTTTAGAAAGACCAGCGTGGCAGATGAGATCAGACTATGATAAGAGGTGCAATATTATAATTTTTTTGTTTATAAATTATAATTCACTTTTATTTTGATATAAAAATTAAAAATTTGTGTTTATTTTATTATTTCATTCTTATTATGATTACAAATTATCCTAATTATTTTAAAATAATATAATTAATTATAACTATATTAAATCACATATTTAAAAATACAATAATAAATTTAATTTAAAAAAATAAAATATTTATTTTCAACATCTAAAAAAAAGTGAATCACTCCACTCATGGACATAGTGAGTATTTATTAATTAATTTATATGTGTTTTTTTCTGACGGTTCTCAGTCGCTTTCTAATGAAATTCACATCACGTGTTTTAATTTTCTATTTTAATTACTCCATTCGTGATTGAATTCTGGGTACTGAACACAGTGAATAGTGAACAGTCTAATTAAGGCAGTAGAAGTCAAAGCGGGTCATTGACTTTGATTTCTAATGTGATTAATTAAAATATACCACTATAAATAAACAAATGTAATAACCTACAATAATAATAATAAGATCACACAAGATGTACGGTTAAGGTTGATTGTGATGAGTGATGAGAGGGATCTTGTTCGTCGAATCTTCCATCTTCCAACATGTATCATTTTCATTTCAAATAACTGTTAACAACATGGCATTTGAAATTATCACATTTATTTAATCTCAATTGAATTTCATAATTAATCTCACTTTGTTTTGTTTTAAAAAAAAAAAAATCGATATGTTTTTTATTCTTTCTTTTATTCAATAGAGTGAACATTTAGGCTACACATCCAAAGAAAAACTTACACTTAATTACATTTGCATTATTAATTATTTAATTATCAAGGATTAGATGTATTAATTAATAAGAATTTGCTTTATTAATGAGTTTTCACTCAATGATATATTATAATTATCAAGGAGTATAAATTATTCTTTAAAAAATCGTAGCTAATTAAAATTAGATTAATAAAAAAAAAAATTAAATTATCATGTGGTCTCAATAAGAAGGATATTGTGGTCTGGCTAGCTAATTATGTCTCTCGCTCTCTTTTTTTTTTCTTTCAACTGTGTGTTTTCTGGCAAATTATTAATAAACCCAGTACACATGAAAATAATGAATCCTTTTTAATATTCAGGTGGAGACCATCTTCCAGAAATAAAGGTGATGATTATTTAAATATGAGTGCAAGTTACACTATTTTTATATGTACCAGATACACTGATGAATAATTTCTCGTACTCTCCTTTATTAGGAAATATATATATATTTTTTTAAAAATATTGCCACTAACTTATTTATAAATCAACAAAAATACTAAATTACTAATAAGTAGATATGTTCGTATCATGTTTGAATTTAGAAAATATTAAATCTAATTACTCCGTGGCACTATTATATGATAATTTATACAACTAGCTGGTTTCTCGTATATTGTGTAGTTATAAAATTATATTAGATTATTATTATATTTTTAAATTATATTTATTTATTTTTTAATTATAATATTAAATAAAAATATTTATTTTTCTTATATATATATATATATATATTCTAAAAATCAATTGTTAGACTTTTTTTTTTTTTTTTTTTTTTATGAATTCAGAATTTAACTTAAAATTATCATCTACAATTATTAAACTATATCAAACAATTATAAAATTCATGCACACCACATGTTCATTATAATATTGTATTATTGTATGATTTGTACAATTTTTTCATTTTCCATTTTTGGTAAGCTTCATTCAAACCTAATAAAGCGAATATAAAGTATAATTTCTTTATTAAATAAAAAAATTAGACAAAGCACCATGATATTCACGACGAGATTATTATAAATTTGGCCATGTGCTTTCGAACTGTCATAAATTAATGTAACCCAAGGTTTGTTTTATTAATTATTATTTATTTTTTATTATGAAGCAAGAAAATAATTAAAGGAATCAATCTAATTTTCATTTGTAGTATTTTACTAATTTCCAAAACATCATAGAATATATATATTTTACTAATTTCCAAAACACAAATAGATCTCTACTATTTTTTTTTTTTTCAAATAGATCTTTTTTTTTTAAGTCGAACACATAAACTCTTTTGTTACAAAAACAAATAATGGTAATTTATTTTTTTAATTGTTATTATTCAAATTTTTTATTTTATTTTATTTTATCTTTAAATAAATATTTAGTATTCTTATATTGCAAAGTTTATCTATTTAATAATACGTAATTAAAAAATATAAGCTTAATAAACCAATTAAAAAATTCTCAAATTCAAGACAAATATTTAAAATTAAAATTTGGTGTAGTAGAGTTAAATTTTATTGTTTTAATTTTATTCATCATCGACATGTTTATAATTGGGACTGATTTGATTAAAAACCAATACAAAAACTGATTTTTTTTCTCATGAATTTTTTTTAATTGATTTGTTGATATATGATGATAGAACCGTATAGTGTCAATGGTGAAGATAAAGATAATGGCGGCAGTGCGGGCATTAGTACACATTGGATTAAATAAATTGTCCTTATTTATTTTTGTGACATAATGAATTACATGTTCTATTTTTTTTTTAAAAAAAAAAGTCTATTGGAAACAACATAATAATAATAATAAGGGTCCACTAGTACTATTGAGTATAGTTCAAAGGCATGACTGTATCTTTTTTTAAAAAAATAATAATTAGACAAAAAAGATAATAAAGGTCTACTTACACCATTGGCTATACTTTAGGGGTATGATTGTATCTTTTGGCACAGTATAGTAATAGTATATAATGTAGCATAATAAGTCCTTGGCTACACACACGCATGAAACAAGCTGTTTACCTTCAGCAAGGGGCAGAAAGAAATTGCTTGGGCAATTAATATAACTCAACTCAACTAATTATTAATTTCAAAATTAATTGGGGTCAGTTATATGGATTTTTTGTTTTCATTTTAAATAGTTTTAGACGACATCTTCTAATAATTGGAATGCCTCCAAATCATTTTATATTTTTCTCATTTATGTTAGTTTAGATTTATTCTTTCATTCCTCTTCTCTATCACAATATGCTCACTCTTCTTACTTGAAGTTTTTTAAGTCTCCGTTTGATATTCTCAAACCATTTTAATCTCTATTATTTCATATTGTCACATTTAATGACCACCATTATAACTGATATAATTGCATATCAATTTTTTGATCGCTTTAATAAATAATTAAGAGTCCAGGACAAAATAGTTCAAATTTTGCGCTCTATTTAATATGTAATCCTTTATATTGATTGTTTGAAAATGTGATATCATATATTTCAATCGATTTCAATGAAAAAATAGAAATTAAATTAAGGGGAAATTTAAATAGAAAATTTATAGACAAATCAATTAATAAAAAAATCTGTTATAAGTTTCAAATTAATTGATATATAATTTGGTTTGCAAAGTGGATAGAATAGAAATAGAAAAAATATTCCATTTAATAGATTTTTTTTTCACTTTTTATAAAATTTATATAAATTATTGTATAATTTTTTTAAAAAAATATTATAATAATTTCGATATAATCACACAACATATATAATACAAACATTTTTTCAAAAAGACTATGAGATACAATTACAAGGGACATCCTATAAAATCCAACACCTAATCCATCAACTATTAATAAAAATAAAAATAAACCAGTAATTATTATATCATTAATCCAAGAATTTAGGAGTGATCAAAAGGTGACGCAGCATAAGCAAAAAGGATAAATTCAATTTCTAAATAGAGAGTCCGAAACCAAAGTCTAAATAGAGAGTCCGAAACCCTAAGTACAAAACTATTATAAATGGCGAAATTACAATATTACTATAAATAAAAATAGGAAACTAAACAACATGAATGCCACAAACAACGCCTAAAATAAAGCTAAATATTAAGACTTATGATAGAAATATAAAATTTTAATAAATGGACTAATTGCCATTTTAGGAGTCCAAAATTAAGAATTTGACCGAAAAACGATGTCGCTCATCACCATAAGCGATGACTTTAAATCGGTAATCTGTTTTCTTTTGAATCGCTATTTATAAGGTCCAAAATTATAACTGGCCTGATCTAGTATTGTTTTAACAGTTCAGAAATCTCTCAAAAATAACCTCCATATCAAAAGGTTAAAAAACAAAACTAGATTAGGTCATACCTCAACTCCATGTGCGAACTTTTGGATGTATTAGAGGCATCCAACGTGCTTCCCATATCTCCTAAGATCTCCTCAATTTTCAAAAAAAAATAATAATAATTAAAATTAAATCAATCAATATTCCCAAGAATAAATAAAAATAAATTAACGCGTGATTATGAAGAAAAAAAAAATTCGAAAAGTAATGGGCATCACTCACGTTCATGGAAGCTTCAATATAAAAAATTTTAACGGCAAAAGTTTCGACTGTATAACAGTGTCAATTCTCAATTGTCAATTACACAGCCAACTTTTATATAAATCGGTTTACTCCTTCAAAAACTTGCAAATTTAAAACGCAGTTTCTGACTTGTGTTGAAAATGGAAATGTATGAAAACAGGGCCTTAGAACTTTCAGACTTAGCCATTCTCGAATCAATTAGCCACCATCTTTTTGATGAATTTGAATCCTCTGTTTTTTGTCCTAGCTTTTTAACGGAGAATTGGGAGGATTGGCCGCTAAAACTAGACGATTCAGAGGATATGATTGTGTACGGCGCTCTTCCTGATGCCATTAAAGTAGGATGGGCTCCATCAACGTGCGATCAATCTGATGATATTAACGAGATCAAGGTTGATCAAGTACAGGATTCAAAAACCATTATTCCATTAGTTGCAGCAACTGAGAGTAACGCGCCACCACCTAAAGGAAAAGGAATGCACTATAGAGGAGTGAGAAGGAGACCGTGGGGGAAATTTGCAGCGGAAATTAGAGAACCAAAGAAGAATGGAGCCAGGTTATGGCTTGGGACTTATGAGACTCCTGAAGAAGCCGCCATGGCTTATGATAGAGCCGCTTTTAAAATTCGTGGCTGCAAAGCCAAGCTTAATTTTCCTCATTTGGCCGGCTCCAATGTATGGGAATTATCATCATCATCAACTACATTGAATAATCATAAACGCAAATCTTCAGAACCTTCCACATCAGAATCAGATAGTGACTCTACATCTCCCTTGCAGGATAAGAAACGCAAGCTGATTGCTAAATCGTGAGATTTTTACTATTGTTTTGAGAGGATTTTGCCTTGTTAATTAAATAGAGCAGTCTAATAATAAGAAAAATCAAAGTTATTTTCTCTACTTTAATTACATTGCCATATTGTTAATATATATGTCATAATGGAATGTAATACATTTTCTTACTTCAGTTCTAATTTTCTGCTATTTAGTAGCATTTTATCGAATTTAACGTGACCATCAGGTCATGTTTGATTCATAATGAAGTGCAATTCTTAAAATAGAATTCTATTTTTGCAATTCCTTCACAAGCAACTCTTTTTTTCCCCTTCATTTTATATTTGAGTAACTCTGATAAAAATAATATATATTTTTAACTTTTTAATATAATTTTTAATCTTCTAAATAATTTCATTTGATTATTTAAAACCTTAAAACAAAAGTTATTCACCTTCAACATTTATTTTCATTCTCACTCTAATTTTAAAGTGAACCAATTAAATGCATAAAGAGTGTTTATGTTAGGAAAATTATAAGACGCGCCTATGTATTACTATAATGATGTCCAACATTGCACCTTCACTTACATTCAGATAAAGTTCACCTTATATAAATTAAGTTATAATTATCTCAATATAAATGCATGGTGCACTGAATAATTCCTCTTTATATTAGGGTTCTATGCTGCTTTGCCCATTTCTCAATTCTCTTTTATATTGATAATTTGGCGTATGGCTCATATTGCATAAATATAGGTTATAATTGTCTCAATATGAGTGCATATTGTGATGAATAATTCCTCTTTATGTTAGGCTTGCCCATTTCTCAATTTCCTTCTACACTGGCAATTTGGCATATGATTTACCTTCTAGAAATATAAGTTCTAACTATTTCAATATGAGTGGACAGGGTCAGTCCATGTTAGGTCCCTGTGCTGCTTTGCCCATTTGTCAATTCACTTTTACAGCAATTTGGCGTACGTATCGCTAGGCGCGGAAAGAGCACAGCTAGCCTTTAGAATATTTAATTTATCTTCTGCAAATTAATTTGGGCAAAGGTAAAAAAAAACCCTTAAATTTTTACTAATGACTCTATTAGATCTTCTTTTTTTTTTTTTGGGGTGCAATTAAACGTTTTATTTTTTAATTTGGATCAATTTGGCCCAGTGACCAAAGGAATTTGTTTCTCTGTTAGTCATGTGGCCCCACCAGTGCTTGATTTCTTTTTTTTCTTTGTTGCTTTTTTTTTTCTTTTTCATATTATTAATTTCTCTCTTATTTTAATTTTAAGAAAATTTACATTTTACCTTGTGAAAAAAAATACCGTTTAATACTAATTATTAAATTTGCAAATTAAAAATAAAATATTATTTATGATATTTGTAAATTTTTTTATTTATAATTATCTATGATATTTTATGAAATAAAATTTTAAAATAATTAAAATTCTAAATTTGAGTCTAAAGTAATATATATGGGAAGAGTACTGAATACTTTGTATTAATATATAAAAATTAATTTGCTAAATATTGTGAAAACTCTAAATATCTCTCATTCTCTTTTTCTTTCTAGTTATCTTTTAAAATTTTATTTTTTAAACCACTACCAATCTTTTTTTTTTATCGGCATTGGTTTCAATATATTTTGTTAGATTCGATATAATAATCTCATCTCTATTATATCCACCACTGGTTCCACGCATTCCTCCTCAATTTACTTATCATCTTTTACCATTGCTCAAAGTTTTTTAGCTCGATCTCATTCTTTGCCTCCATGCTTCTATCGTCGCCTCCTTTGTATTTGTTTTTACCGCATGCTTATCGTGGATTTGTACTTATCGTTGGTATGGTGATACCTTTCTTTTATTATTTTATGCTAAATAATATTTTTTTAATGTTATTTTGTCTTTTTTTTATTGAAAGTTTTATTATGTCTTTTTTATTGAAAATTATTTTTTTGTTATAAGTCTGGTGGTATGTCTATGCACTATTGTATTTCATATTATCGCAAAGAGAATAGCGATTTGTCACATTATTACACTATTACAATCACAGTTTTTTAAAATCAACAGTATAATAGTTGAATATTCTGCTAAATCTTTGCGATTTAAGAATCAGTTTATGCTTGTTAGGATAGTTGATTTTACGTCAGTTCCTTTTATATTGAAATTTGTATTCAGTCACTAACGATTAATAAAATTTAATTTTATTTTAAAAAATACTTTCTTTTTTTATCTTCTTTTTTTTTTTTTTTTGTAATTATACATAAACTAGATTTGTAGAAAATTGTATATCTGTAAAATTTAATATAACTTATGTGTCATTATGAAAAGAGAAAATATAATAATAAAAGGAAAAAAAAAGTATTTAGCACTCCTTTTTATTTGAGCTAATAAATTAGATGATAATTATTTATAAATTGAATTATTAATGAAAAATAATAATATATGATAAAAAATTGAAAATTGCAAATAAATATGGCATTCAAATTAAAAAATACTTCATCACCTTCAAAGAAGGTAGGCAATCAATAATGAACAAGATAAAACTGGGCAACAATTTGGTCAAAAAATAAAGAGGATAAATAATAAAAAGCGAAAACAATGGAGCCCTTTTGTGTTCGAGAAGACCATTAATTGAGACCATCCATTTTTCTTTCTTTCTTTTAGAACAAACCTTCCAATTTCAAACGAAATAAATCTTAGCATAATTGATGTCAGAATGCTCGAGTTAGCAATAATAATTAATAAATAAATAGCCAGAAAGGCCTATATTATACTATATTATGGATTTTTTTTTCTTTACTCAAGGGATGGGAAATGTCCAATTATAAAAATTTTCCCCATACTATAAGTGTATTTTTATTTTATATATTTAAATTAATGGATAAAAAAATTAATTTAATATAATCTTTATATTTATTTCTTTACCAAGTAAAAAATATTTGGACGATGGTATACACCTAAGTGATATTTAGTAAAATTAAAAATTAATTATTGAAAATTTAGTGTTAAATAATATAAGTGAAATAATTTTTAAATTATAAAAATATTTAAAAATTAATCATTTATTATTTTCAGTACAAATTTTAAATAAAAATTTTAATTTTATTATTTTAAGTGATTTTAGTCTTAAATAATCTTATATTTATAAGAGATGTGTGACCCATTGAATTTGGATTTTGGATTCAAACATAAGTGATTCTAGGAAGTCTTTATAATACATGCAGCAATAAAATAATTAGATAAAAAAGCTCTTTTAGTATTTAAATTTCCAAATAATTTTCACATTGTGTGCAATTATTTCACATGACATTTATTTTATTTACAAATGAGTTTAATTAATATAAAATTTGAAAATAAAATCCTTATGTTTCTTATTTTATTTTTTAAATATAGGATTATTTTGTAATTAAAATTCTAATATTTTTTTAAATGGTGTTTTAGTTTAGTAGAAATGTGATTAGATTTTAAGATTCACTAATATTGAATCTCCTATTAATACTGAAAAAAATGCCTTTTAATCAAATGAAATTTAATTATGATCTTATTACTATTAGTTTAGAATTTACTTACAAATTTTAATCATTTTAGTAACTTCATAAAATCAATGATATAAAATTATAAATGCATACAAAACATATCGTGAAAATTTATATAAATAAATTTCATAAAATTTATCATATTTTATTTATGCCGAAAAATTATTAAGTAATAAAACTAAAATTTAAATCCAATAATTTTGTAGATTAGCAAAAAGGACAAAGGAAAAAAAATTTAATATGATTGTTCAAACATGCATTAATATAAAATTTATTTGAAGCACTCATGAAATTCTTTCTCTTTCAGTAGAGATGAGACTGCTCTAAAATGAATTTAACCTTCATGTTATTTGTTATAGTTAGGAACTACTAACTTCATGTTTGTTCATGAATTTAACCTTGAGAAATAATTTAATAGCATTTTTTCCCTTTTCTAAAATGAAGTGCTTGATTAGTACCTGAGTTATATAATAAGTATTCATTTGTAAAGCAAAACCAATTCTTTAATCGTAGAATATTAACTAATTTTTTTAAATATTAGATGATAGAATCGAATATAAATCAATCATTCAATTAAAAAATACATTATTATTAAATTATGTAAGTGTAATATAAATTAAATAATTGGACTATATAACAAAAAACTTTTCTACATTTGGAAATCTTATAATGAGTTGTCACACACACACTTCACTATATATATATATATATATATATATATATATATATATATATATATATATATATATATATATATATATATGTTATTTGAAATATGTAAGGGAATACCGCATATATATAACAAAGCAAAGAATCATTATTTATAAGATCATGAAGTAACACTAAAAACATGTGACTATATAAAAACTCTCCCATCTGCAATTTTTTTAATAAAAAATTATTCAATAATAACATCTTATTATATTTATTAGGCTCAACGCGGATTTCACCCTCTATATATACATATACACACTGTTCTTAGAAAATCAATAACTCGAAACCCATATCAGTTACACAGAGTTTGAGAAATCTCTAATTACAAAATGTACTGTCAATGTATCTCACCGTCGGATTACGCTCTTCTAGAATCGATTCGCCGTCATCTCCTGGAAGATGATTCGCCGGAGATTGACGACGGAAGTACCGCAAAGTGTAGCCAGAGTTTGAGATTTAACACTAGTGTAGAGGACTGGAGTGATATTCTCTCGCAAGTGGATGATTCTAATACTAATTATCAAATGGTGGGAGGCTATGGAGAACTATCAGAGCCCATAGACTCGCAATACATTTGGTTGAATCAAATTGATTCAGAGATAAACAAAACTGTTGATTTTGAATTTGAAACAAACGCAGCAAGTGCAACCCACGCTCAAGAGAGTGACAATTATAATTATAAGAGTCATTACAAAGGAGTGAGGAGAAGGCCCTGGGGGAAATACGCAGCGGAGATTAGGGATCCTAAGAAGAATGGCGCCAGAGTTTGGCTCGGGACTTATGAAACACCCGAGGACGCGGCTTTAGCTTATGACAGAGCCGCTTTTAAGATGCGTGGCTCCAAAGCTAAGCTCAATTTTCCACATTTAATCGGATCCAATGATTATGTGCCGATTAGAGTCAGTAACAAGCGGTCCTCCCCGGAACCATATCCTTCTTCTTCTTCTGCATCGTCATCGTCTGAATCCGACGATGGTTCTCCAAAGCCTAGGCGGAAAATAAAGCTAGGGTGAGGACCTGTACCGGGTTGGAAAATCCACACTTGGCAGCCAGTTACTGGTGAATCAATTTTTTTTTTTTTTCTTTGGCATTAGAGAAAGTAGATTTCAATCTAAATTGAAATCAATTGTACATATGAATTTGATGTAACTTTTTAGCTTAAATTAAAATTTTCAAAAAATTGGAGTACTATTTTAAATTAATTAAAATTATTTGAAATGGATTATGATTTATCATTTTTTTTAATTGCTTCATTTTTAATTTATTTCTTGTATTGCATTTGGACTTCTCTAACTTATTATACAGCAGTGTTTTTTATTATAAAGAATATCATTTATATGATAAAAAACATATTTAAATATAAAAAATGAAATTTTTTTTAAATTTAATAGGTTATTTATTTTTTTTTTATTTTATTTTTTCATAAATAATAATGGTTTTAAAATTTTTTTGCCTACTTTTCTTTAAATAAAATTTTTCTCTTTTTATTTGATTACTTTCCCTTCTCCCTTCCTTACAAAGAGATAACATTAAAAAATTAATTAATAAAGTGTCTAAAAATTTAAAGTACATTAATTAAATTGATTCACCAACCAAAACTATTTTTTATTTTTTTTTTATTTTTTTTTAAGTTTGATTATAGTGCATAGAGTACGATGCCGGAAATATTTTGTAGGTGGATTAAATTTAAATTAAACTATCAGATCGCCACCTTAATATTTGTGATCTGTTTTGAATTTATTTATTTGCTATCCACACTGGTGGATTCCTAAAACCTGAAAAAATTTTAATATACATAGAAAGGTCATCAAAATTTTTCAAAAATGACCTCCAGCCTTCAAAATTTTATCAAAAATTCTAAAATTTTTAAAAATATTTTAGGAGTGTACTCAATTACTAAAACTTTTAAAGATATTTATAATTTTTTTTTTATATGAATGATTTGTTACACTCTTGTTTGAAGTAATTTAGACTCACCGAAATAATATAATATAAATCACCTAAATGGGATCGCGCCGCCATTTAGAAACCATCTTCAATAAAGATTTTATTTTCATTACTAAACATGACACAAAAATTGGTATAACTCAGACGAACTAAATACAACTCATATTCCAATATAACACTATTGGGACTCCAAGAAATATTCAGACTGTTTTGGACCTCTATATATAGCTTGTCTTTATCTACTATTGAGGTAATACAATTCTTTTTTACTCCAAAAATTCTAGTTTATTTGATCACCATTTACTAACTTAAACATTGGAGTGGTCTCTTATGTTACACGTTACTTGATTCACCAGTTCATATATTTGAGATTGACTTTCAATAAGAGTATATCATGACTTTTGCATAATTTGTGGATTTTTAATAACTTTTATATAGTTTATAAATTTATAAATCATTTTAAAAATTTTATTTTCAAAGACTTTTATAGATATTAATCTATATATATATATATATATGGGCATCTGGATTGAATGTCATCAATTTATATATGGTTGCTTATCAAATGGGAGATAATTTATATTTCTTTAGCGACGCTCCTGCTAAAGCAATGACATACCTTTTCAAAAGCACGAAACAAACCAAGCTTAAAAAAATTCAGTGGTAGCTATAATTAATTGAAGGCAAACGGAGCAGATCGACTTCAGACCCAATTGGGAGTTCTACCAATATTGTTGAATGATTTGAAAGATCAAATAGAAAGCAGAGTTTGGCCTCCTCTGGTGTTACTGGTAGATTGAGAAAATAAATAGAGTACAGATAAACTTGTTAGCTGGTAAATGCAAACAAAGACGGACAAATGGAAAATTATTGAATATTTAAACAGGGCTTCCTCTTATACTGGTGTGATTGAGGTTAGGGTTTGAGGTTAAAAAAAAAAACAGTCAACTGAAATAGAGCGAAAAAGTGAAAAAAAATTTGTTGAGATTTTTTATTTATATTATCATTTAAAAAATTAATGAAAATATACAAAAGTCTGTTATTTATTAAAATTAATAATTTTTTAAATACATATTTATTTTTATAGATTTTATAAAAATTATAATGAATATACCATAATTTTTATGAATTTTTTTAAATTTTTTTTTAAAAAAATATTATTAAATAATACCTTTTGATTTTTATAAAATTTTTAAAAATTATTATTGAATGTACACAATACACCAATATCACCTTCCAAATCAATGAGACTAAACTCATCACTCACTAACCACATGCGTTAGTTTAGGATTATTTTGTACATTATAGTAAAAATATAATCAAGTACAAGTAAAGTCATTTTTTTTATATAATCAGGGATCATGTTCATATAATCACAGTAGTTAAATATAAATAAACAGTTAATATTTATTTTTACATTATAATTATTAACTCTAAAAAATTTAATTTTACATTTAACACTTAAAATTGTGTTAACATGACTTATCAAGATCATCGATCGTAACATGAGAGGATCTTAATCCAATAATTTTTCAGTACTGAAGTAATATGTGCATAGTTTTCCAAGTCTGCATGATCTTAATCCTATAATCTTTCAGGACAAAATCTAGCCTAAGGAAAAAAAATATAGTACACAAAAATCTTTCCCTCATAAAAACATGATTTTTAATAAAGATCTTTTAGTCGACGCATGCCAATTTTATCCACCAACTTCTCAAATGTGGTTTAACGCATGCCAATTTTATCCACCAACTTCTCAAATGTGGTTGTAGGAAGTGCCTTTATAAATAAATCTACCAAGTTGTCAAACCGTATACTTAATAATGTTTAAGTAATATTTACATATAATAATTTATTTATAGACTTATCTAAAATATTACTTGCGTTATGAATATGTCTCGTTAAAAATATTGCTAAAAAATCCAGTGGGAAAAAGTATAGCAAAGGAAAAAAGTATATTTTATATGCTATTTTGTCATTACATAGATTATCTCATTAAAATCTTTGTCCAAAAAAATACTATAGGACAAAAACTTAACTAAGGAAAAAAAGTACAATCATTTACTAATTTGCTCCCTCTGATTAGGACAAATTTTAATACGATGTATATTAATCGATGAAATAATACCGTTTAAATACCACATTATGTAAAGATTTAGTATATAAGTATGTTATATTTTCACTCCAGTGAATTTGGTGAATATTTTTTCTGAAACTTATGTGTATACAAGAATTTAGGTGAAATTTATATGTTTAGTTCGTTGCCCTTGATATATCCACCTTTAATTTGTATAATGCAAATTGCATTATTCTTAAAATATAATGGGAGTATTTTTAGCGAGATACTTTAATACCATAAAAACCTTTATAAAATTGTTATACCACCATAATCAAATATGTTAGCTAGTTTAAAATCTACCATTATGGAGATCAAGCAAATAACCAATATTCAAATATAAACCAATTTCAAATCTGAATCAAAATATGATAATAATATTAATAGTGCATTGAAGATAATATTTTACACCACTGGAATGTCTCTTAGTAGGTGCATAGCTATACTTAGTTAAGAATTTTTCTTACAAATGTAATATCAGGCCTGATGCAATGTGCAAGATACATGAATGCCCCTATAACACTTATATATGGTATTTCAAGACCAAATAACTCTTTGTTATCTTTTTTAGATCTAAAAATGTCTCTATTCACTTCTACTGAGCGAACCACTTATTGGTGTGCTTAAGAGAAAAAACCACATATTGGTATACTTAAAGGAAAAGATTTATCAATACAAAATTGCTTAAATACCTTTTCTACATAAGTAGACTGGTGTATTAGGATTCCTTGATAATCGATCTGCAGGTAGATACAAAATTTTATTTCCTTTAAATTTTTCATCTTGAGCTCACTCTTCAAATAAAAATATGCTTTTTTGAGTTCGTTAGAATTCACAATGATATTTAAATCATTAATATATACCGCAATAATAACATTTACCATTTTATGGTCTTGTATAAATACAAATAGACATAGTATAGTATTCACATATCTTTCTTTAAATAAGAATTTATTCAAACAATTATATCACATGTCTATATTGCTTTAATCTATACATGGATTTTTGCAATTTGATGAAATATTTGTCACATATTTAATGTGCATTCATCTCTGATGTCTTTAGTCCTTCTGAGACTCTTATATAAATATCGCTTTCATAATAGATATATCAAACATTTCTTTAACTGCCATACTAATTAAGTATTGAAACATAATTATTTCCATAATAAAGAATTATTTTTTCTCATAGTTAATGATTAACGAGTCTAGCTCTATTTTAATTGTCTCTTTCCATGATGATCAATTATATTTTTGCTAATATTCAATTATATTTATAGATTCTGAATCCAGATTTTCTCGAAACAGCAAGAGCTACTATTAATGCAAATTTATTATCAATGATAATTAGATTTCTTTGAACTTTTTCTCTTACATCACAAAAATAATTGAGATATTATAGTTTTTATTTATATGATCATCAACTCCAGAAGCCATATGTGGAGGACCTAATTGTTCTGTTGTCTCAGTTTGTATCTCATAATTGGTTATAACTCTTTGACTGAGATCTTCATCTTCAGGAAATTTTATGAGTGACGCTATTTTTATTTTCCATGAATTTTTATCTTTAGTTTCAATTTACCTCCACATTTCTGATATACAATGAGAGTGATTAATTTTCTATTTGCAATTAGAATCACAACCCTTGTTATGATATTAGCAGCTGTAATATGAGACTTTATCACTCTTTTAACATTTATAAATGCATTTGGCATTTAAGTTACAATTTGTTACAACTCGTTACAATTATGTTATTTTCTGAACTTCTAGTTTACTCTAACTTATATGTGGATCAAAATTATTTAAAGTGTTTTCTTTCCAATAAATTTATGGATATTTTTTAGCACTGCAAGTGCTTTTCCTCTCTTTAATGTCTAGAAATGTGCCTCATTAAAATAAATTATTAATCTCTTTTATTGACCTATTTTCATACATTGAGATAGTGATATTAATATATTCATAACACAACTAAAAATTTGCAGATAAAAAATCTTAGGCTCATGTTCTTGTGCAAATTTCAAAGGAGAGAATGTATAATATACATAATCGCATTTATGCCACACCTTCAAGATTTAATTATTGAATTATAAGTTCAATGTTTGAACTATAGGGTTAATGCAATATGTTGTGCATGTACACTGAAGATAAAATAATAATAAATCATAATGCATAACTCATTGTAAAATATAATCCTTTATATGAGTTGTCACTATTCCAGAGTTCTTATAATTTATCAAATAATTTATAGCATTCACTTTAGAAAATGCAGCTGTAGCAGTGGACATTGTTTAATGATTTCTTATTAATAATTATTTTTTACAACCACTAGAAGAAAAATAATATTTGTAAATTTTCGCTTTTTGTATTGTCGCTACAAGAACATGTTAGAAATATGAAAAGTAGTATATGTCTTCTCTAACAAATCATATTCCATAATTTTATCACCATATAATTTCAGCTGTGAAGTGATTCTAACCATAATTGAATTGTGTTATAAAACAAACTTAAAATCTTTTAAGTACATGTTTAGTCAATCACATTGAGCTTATATTAAGACCACAATTTTCAAGTGATCATATCTATCTCTAAAATTCTTCTAGAGAATATAAAAATCAGTAAGATATTTAGCTATTAAATCCTCACTCAAATGAGTTAGAAGTAGGTCATAAGTTTTGTTTTTGCTATCATTTAAATGCATTTCATTATCAAGAATTTGCGTTAAAAAATTATTCCTATTGAATTCAAGAGCATATATCAAAAATAACTTAATTCACATATAATTAAAATATATGTGAACAAACCAATCAGAAAAATAAATTAATATTTAATTTAATAAATATTAAATTTATAATTTATCCGATCAAGGAAAGGAAACCACTAATTAATAATATCTCCAAAATTGTTATGACAATGATAATTATAGTAGCAATATTAAATTTAGCATTACTACCAACAACCAATCATAATATGCCTTTTCATGCGATCCATGATATATATATATATATATATATATATATATATATATATATATATATAATTGATATTTCAATTCAAAAATTTTCACTGCACAATAAGTTATGTTCTATGAGAATAATATTATGGCCAGTAAATGTCTATATGTATTCAGGAATGGATCCATTAAATTTTAAATTAACACATCTAAAAATTATTATGCAATAATGAGTTATGTGTTAATTTATTTATGTTTACCTTACTTTTCAAACATCACATCACTAGGATAGAGATATAAATATCATTAATAATCATAATAATAAAAACCCATTTTAATTTAATAATTATTTAAACATAGAATCAGTTTAGTGAAAATTTTTAAAGTGAAACTTTTTCATTAATCTTAAATTAAGATCGGGATTCACACAAATGCATGTATTATGCATACCAATAAAGCGCAGGAGATAATATTTTGCATATTCTCAATAAAAAACATACATATATGAAATTTCATCATATCCAGGCATTAGCAAATCACTAAAAATAATTAATTAATTACAAATCTATCACCAGCATAATAGAACTATAAGAACTTCTCAGATCACAAATCCTTTGTATTCATAGAAAACACAGGTAGAAAAGGTTAACAAAGAGAGGGACGTGGTAATTTCAATCCAATTTGCAGTCATACATTCACAACCAATTATTAAGTTTTTATAGTAAGGCAAATAGATTATCTTATAGAAGTTGCAATTATAATATGCTTATTTAACAAGTCAAGTAGTCATCTGAAATTTAATCAGGAAGCATATTTGGACTCAATATTGCAAACGTAATAATTCAGAGTGAATTAAGTATTATGGCCAAAACTTTATACAAGGCACGAAAGCAATTAGACAAGTAAATATTTCCAAAATCCAAAAGCAATGCGTTAATTTTATTTAATTTTCATATTTCAAATATGGGTTTTGCATTATTCAGTCATGCCATATAGAATCACACATCAAAAACAATCTATTTGTAAATAAAAATCAAACCCCCAACAAGGAATACAAGGGTGCCATAAAAAACTAGATAACAACCACAATTCAAAGTCCAAAATTTACAATTTCCTGATTTGATGACCAAAAGGATATAAAATGTAATACCTTGAATTTTTCATTTATTTTTATAAAATCCTATTTTGTACGGAAATATATTACTTTATTATTTTCTTTATTAAAACAAAAATTAAAGTTATATTTTTATTAAATTTTATATATATTCCTATGATTTGAAAAATATATTATTAATTGCAATTTTAATTGAATGTTAAATATGTGAAGACAATAAATTCTATAGTTTGGTAAATTAATATTTCTTTTAAGAATTTTTGGAAATTAATTTTATGTTTAATTATTTTTAATAAATCTAAAAGTAATCATTTTTTAAGTTTTAATATATCAAATTAAAATACATTTTATTAGAAATGTAATGACTATTTATTTGTAATTTTTGGACTTAAAATGAATTTTTTATAAATTTTAAAGTTAAAAAAAAAAAAGGAGAGAACCAACCCAAGGCCACCACGTGGCAGCCTTTGGGCTGGCTATTGACCAGCAGATTTTAAATCTGCTGGTTACGTTTTAAGAGGCAGAGAGGAGGAAGGAGGGAGAGGAAGAGAGAAAGGAAAGGGAGCAGCTAATGGTTTTTCGGCTATAATTTCGTCATCAGACCTCCAATTGATGCAATGCTAATTGAGTTGGAAAGCTAACATGTAGATGAAGCCAACGGGACCAAAATCACTCTAATCAGACACCAAACAGTGCTGGACACGCATCCCAAAGTTGACTATTGTGAATTTCAGCAAACTCCGACGACCAAAAATTCAAATGGTCATATCTCACTCATCTAAACTCCGATTCAAGCGATTTAAGATGCATTGGAATCCTCTTTTCACCAGCTTCAATTTATCCAATTTTGCCACCTTTTGGCAATCGACGACGAGTGAGGGAGAGTGAAGGGTATGTCTATGCTCCTAATGTCATGACAAGCAGTTTGGTATAATTTTCGACATCTAAGACCACCATCCACAACGGCACGTGGCAGGACGGTGGTGGTGCCGGCGGGGTTCTGGCGATACTCCCACAACCTCAAGTCAGCAGCTCTGTCTCATCATTTTGGTGCGATCCTCGATGTTTGTACGATCGAATTTTGCGAGAGTAAACCCGAATCCCTTGAATTTCAATTATTATTGTGTTATATTTATTAGATTTTAATTAGTATTTAATGAAATGATAAGTTGGAATTGCTTATTGAGTTGTGGTGATGATTGTGAGTTGGGAGGACCAGGAGGGGTCTCTGAAGTATATTGGGTTGTACGGATTGTTGATGTTATTTTAGAAGTATTATGTTTTTGTTGATTTTGGGTAATGTTCTAGTTAAGTGAGATGTTGCTGTAATTTCAGTAAAAATCTCAATAGTCTGTCACCTGTGTCTTGATAAGTGAGTCGTTCTTGTTCTAATGATAACGTTTGTTATTCAGAGTCAATGTCTCTGGCCTCTGTCGTCAAAGATCGCACTTTCGAGAGAAGCTAGTCGGACGTGTCATCAACTAGGTGAGTGATATTTCCTAATATATTATTCTTTTTCATATGCATCTGCATTTATTGTGTGTGTGTGTGTGTGTATATATATATATGTATGTATGTATGTATGTATGTATGTATATGTATGTATGTATGTATGTATATTATGCACTATTATTACATAGATGCATCTAACATTTGGTTGTGATTGATGAATTGATATTCTATGCTACATAATGATTGTGGTTGACGAATGAAGATCAGGAAGATATAGTACCACCTAGGAACCATGGATATGATTATGATTATGAGTATGAGTATGACTTTGACTATGATTATGATGAGATTGAGAAGATGAGCTATGATTAGTAAATGCGGGCTGGGCTTGCTCATCGCCAAGGCCGTTATCAATCGGGTCAGGGCTGCATAGTACAGACTAGTGACAGCTGTACCCATTGGATATAAGAGACAGATTATTGGATTTGGAGAGTCAAGATAGGGGGATCGGCTCCCCATATTGAGTATTAGTGTGGTACTGTGAACTGTATCTCATCCTTACTTGATTGTGTGATTTGTCTGTCTCTGTGACATAGTGCATAGCATGAGTATTAGAAATCTGTATGTAAGACATCAGTTTAATATATTAACTAGTATCATTCATTGAGTCAAACGCTCATTCCTATTTAACTATATTTTTTAGGTCGAGGAATGAGATTGTGAAGGAGTTATAATTGAATAGAACTGTTAGTTTCCTTTCGGCATTAATTTGTACAATAAGTGCTAAGTTTTGTAATTAATATGTATATAATCATATTGGAACTCTAGAACTCCGCAATATTACTATTGAAGTATGTATTCTATTCATTATCAGTTAATGTGTATATTTTGAGTTGAGATATTGTATGTTAAGCAGAATCCAATAATATGTAAATTGATATTTATAAGGTATCTGAATTGATAGTCCAATATGGCATTATTTGAATTCGATGTTCAATTGGATCTGCTTGACGTGAGAGCCCATAGTCCTATTGTGTGATGATTTATCGTTTAGTGTGAGATCAGACTTACTACAGGCACTGGTAATCATATATATTACCCGTGTCCTAGTATCGAACATGTGTCCTCGGGTTCGGGGTGTGACATAAAAATTCTAAGCAATTGATTTCACTATTGATCTCAATATCAATATTATTTGTTTTCAATAGTGCTTGTTAAGCATGCGTACCTGGTATAATGAACTTGTAGTTCAATCTCTAGTTAAAATATTATATAAGAGTTGCAATCAAATTCAATACAATGACTTATAAATCATATATAATTATAATGGTTTTGCAAAACCTGTGAGATTCTTTTTGGCAAAATTACACATGGCACTCAATTCTAAGAGTTAGTTTTGCCTTTTCAATACTTTGATTGGGTTGTTAACTTTTTACACAATTTATATTAGTATATAAAAATAATATAATTTGAGTGTGTAAATACCTTCAGCCTTACCTACTAGCTGGACTTACAATTTCCAGTTGACATCCCAAAACGCCAGCACTTAATTGCCGACTGTGATTGTCTTAGGGAAGCTTTAAAAAAAAAAAAATTATTTATAACGTATTATAAAATAAAAATAATTATAAAAATTAAAAAAAATAAAAAAGAGAATAATTTTTATATGTTAATTTCATTGATTATAATACTTATTTATAAATTTAAAATATTACAAAAATAAAAATAAAATTCTATTTATATAAAAATATCTATCGATAAAGATATAATAGACATTCAATTTTATCATACTACTTAAATATTATCACAACATAAATAATTTTCTTTCATGATATATATTTTGTATTATTAACTTGTACTGTAGAATTCAGATAAGATAGTTAACGTGTTAAATTATTCAATTTAATATTTTATAATAGGGAGGTTATATATATATATATATATATATATATATAATTGTTTTGTTGTTAATTACTAACTTCATGCATCACATGGGGCAGTATACTTCGGTATGAAAAATAGCAAAGTAAATTACGTTCATGAATCTCTCTTCCTTTGGTTCCGGATCTTAATTACGATGCCCTCATTTATTTTAAAAGATTTCAATAATAAATTTTATAAAATATATAAATTATAATTTAATTTTTATTAATTTTAAAAATCGATTAATAAGATTTTAATTTCATAATATTTATTTAAAAATTTTTATATTATTTTCATTAAAAATTTTATTTAATATAAAAATATATAATTTTATACTTAATTAATAAAAAATTAATTATTAAATTTAAAAAAAAATTAAAAAAATTATTTATATTTTAGACGAGTTATAATGAATAATGAGACCGCATCTTAAAAAAAATCTATTAGTTTTAAAATCTACCGTACCTCTAAATCAAAACTTATTAAATGATTTTGTTTTTAAAATATTATCGCTATCCCTGCGACATAAAACTTACCGCAAAGCTAATTACTCACCTAATAATAATAATAATAATATGTGCACTTCGAATTGCAGCAGGTTAATTATGGAATATTATCAATAAATCAGACGTATTGGTTTTATATTATTTAAAATGAAGATTACATAATCAGATGTATCGAGAGGATAACCGACACCTGCCCGTATATATTTGTCATTAATTAATAATTATAATTATTGGGGAGGGGCCTCCTGATAATGTATACATTATTATAATTTGCTTGCGACAGCCGACAGATTTGGTGTATTTGCCAGAGTTTTTTTTTTTCCAAAATTTGCCAGAGTTTGAGGTTTTATTATTCTGTATAAAAAATTTCCCCCCCTTTTTTTTTTTTTTGCCAAATAAAATTTTTCCCCATTAGCTTCATTGTTTTTTAGCATTAAATTTTATGGATGAAATTCAAACTATAATATACTATAAAATAAATGAAATAAAGAGATAAAATAGAGGACAATCAAATTTTAATAATTTTCAAAAATAAATTATTAAAATATATAGGAGTCACATATTATAATCAATGTTTTTAAATTTGATCTGATTTTAAAACCGGTGAAGATAGAAGATTACAGATCAAATGTCAAACCGAGGTCAAACAAGAATTTTAAATAATATTTTATACATTTATTACTTAAATGTCAAAAATAAATATAATATACATATAAAAATATAATATATTATATTTATATGTTAATATATTATATTTATAAGTTAAAATTTTTTATAATATACACATAATTAAAAATAACAAACATTACCTAAATAATTAATAATTATTACTTATAAGAAATATGAATTTAAAACTATTTTAAAACTATTAACTAGAAAAAAAATTATGACAAATTAACTTATTAAGTGGCTATTTTGATATCTAAATTTATATAGATCCCACTACTTGATAGTGAGAGGTCTATTTGGATTTGCATTGTCCTGTATAAAAAAATATAAATTTGAATATTCATTTAATTAAATTGGTGAATAGATGAATGATAATTTAAAATTTAAAATATATATATTTTTTTAATTTTGCATAAAAAATATTTTTTTTTATTTATTGACTGGCCCACATGTAAAAAATCGACCAGACCAACTAGGTCGCTTGGTCACTGGCCGGGTTTTGGCTGGATCTAGCCATCCTAAATTTCAAGCTTATTTTAAATTGGTCTCCAATTTTTTTGGTATGACCGGCCGGATAGGTACATGTTTGACAATTATGGTTTTAATTGTCTCTTATGATTTTCAGATTATTATTTTATGAACCAATTTTTTTAATATGGATATTTAAAATCTAATTAATTAATATAAGGGGGTGACTTTATCTAAATTAAGACACTCCACACTATTATGTACATATAGTCCAAGGGGACATTAGGTGTGTATATATATATATATATATATATATATATATATATATATATATATATATATATATATATATATATATATATATATATATATATATATATATATGTGTGTATGTGGACAGATGCAAGTATTCCAAGGGGATATTAGGTCTCTTGTGTAATTTTTGAAACTTATAATGATTATATAATAATTTTAAAAAATTACTATTTTATATATATATATACCTAATGCCCCCTTGGCTCATACGTGCAATATATATATATATATATATATCATAAAAAAAAATTTTCATTTATGATAACGTGGTCAATTATTTTTGTAATTATTTAATTTTTGTCTCTAGCAGTTTATAATTTTAGTTAAATAAAGTTTTACGAGGCAAAATTAAAATTTATAAGTTGATGAATCAAAATTTTGAATAATTAAATACAATTATTATATTTTTAATTAGATCTGTCTAAATATATTTTTTACATCCATCACTATATATATATAGTTAATGTCATCATTCTCGTCGATAACATCACTATTATCAATAGCGTCATTCACGTAACTATTATTACTGTTATAACAACGTCATTCACGTCAATATCATTACTATTATCAATATTGTCATTAGTATCAATATCGTGATTATTTTAATAATCTAGTGATAAAAAAAATATACATTTGTATATGCTCTCCGACCATATATGAAGTGCAAAGGACGCGGGCTTAAACAAAAAGTTGATGAAAAGAACATTGAATAAGACACCTGATTGGTTAGGCAAATTAAGTATCTCATCTTAAAATTTTAAAGTTAAAATCAAAAAAGATAATCAGATTACAAATCCTATTAATAAATTGTCAACACCATAAATCAAAATAAAAACAGAAAGAATAAGATGATATGATGAAATTTGCTGTTTTTCACATGTAATTGCATATCAAAGAGAATATTTTTATTTATTTATATGTGTTGTTAACTTGGCATCTTGTCAAGGAAGAATGTGGAGGGGCCAGGGCAGAGCCTAATAAAATAATGTATGATGATTAAATTATAAAAAAATAAAAATGATATATTATTTTTTAAAATTGGCCCCTCCAAAAATTAAAAAATTTTACTTATCCCCAAATCTAATATAACTAAGACATTATAGGTTTTAACTTTTTTTATACAGTTTTTAATTTTATGATAAGCATTTTTATTGTTAATTTTCTAAAGTATGTATTATAAACCTTTATTATTTCGAATTTTAGTCATAAATGAATACATTTAAATTAACTTTTTATTTATATTTTTTACCTCTCCTGAATTTTAATCTTAGATTCGTCCTTTGTATATTGAGAGGGAACTTCTACAATTTTAGATACGCATGTATATTAATCTTATTTTATACACTTAATTTGTCAGAAATTTTTTGACATAAAAAAAAATAAATTATTATAACAAAATTATTTTTTATTTATGTACTTTTAAAATTGTATGTAGATAATTAATATCACTCACCGTAAGTGAAAAGGAAACAAGAAGTTTATTAATTGATGAATTGCACGGGAGAATGATAATTAAAACATAATCCAAACAATTAACGTCAACTGAAAAAACAGAAACTGAGCCCTGAGAAGCTCCACCAGCACTCAGGGGAGGTTGTTCCGGTCCAAATACTGAACTGAGGTTGTTCCGGTCCAAATACTGAACTGAACTCCGCAAGGAATATTATCATAATAGAATTATTGGAGGGTAGATAGCAGAACTTACGTGTTTTTTTTATTTAAGATGACGGAAGTAACTCAACTACCTTCCTTAACACTATGGGTGGATGAAGTTGAAATGAAAGGAAAGGAAGGGGAATGAAAGAAAAATCAGTAATTATTTTGTTTGGCTCGAATATTTTTTTAATAAGTAGAAGGGAAAAGAGAGAAATAATTCAACTCTATTATTTTTATATAAATTAAATTAGTTACATCCCAAATTGTGGTGTAAAAAATTTCAACTCATAGAGAGCTTTTATGTTATATGTATTTTGTCTTTTTATTCTTAATAAATGAATATTGACATGTTCTCTTTTTTTTTTTTTTTTTTTTTTTATTTTGTATGCTTTTATTTTTGTAATTATAATTTTCATTCATTTCCTTTCACCCAAGCAAAATCACACCATTTCCTACCCCTTATTAATCAAAATTTAATTTGCCAAATAAAATAAAATTGAAATTTTCTCTCTCTCTCTCCATCCCCTCCTTTCCCTTTCCCTTTCCCTACCTTTAAAATAAGTTCCCCTCTCTTCCTTGTCTTTGTCTTCTCTCCCATTTTTCTGTGTATGATCATATCTCCATATTTTAGCATAATATTATCTCATTTTTTCTGTGTATGCCATGTGGCCTCATTAATTGTCCAATTATCACAACTCCCACGTCAGATTACAAACTCAAACCAAAACCATTTCTATAATAACTTAATCAGTGTGTTGTGCGCAGCCCTGTTTTTGTTTTTATTTTTTCTAACATATACAGATGCGCAAAACTCTGATTTTATTAGAAAATCATTACGTTAGAGATAATACGTCTTCACTCATATAAATGTAAATTAAATTTATATATTTATTAGTGTTGAGTACATTAATATGCATTACACCTAATGCTGTGATGTCCCTCTTATATGAAGGGATCCATAATTATTTTGATAAAAATAAAAGATGAACAAAAAGTAAAAAAAGAAAACACCGAACCATGTACAGCTTGCAATTTGCAAGCTATCCACACGGTTTGTAAGCATGAGAATTGCCTATATAAAAGCTTTCCCTTATTCAATGTATATATCACACAATAGAAAGAGTTTTGTGTGAGAGTGTGTATATGATAAGAAATATTTTGTGAGAGAAAAATATTTCTAACTATTTATGAGAGTGTTTTGATAATCCTTGTCAATCCACAAATTATTGTATATTTCTTTAATCCTTATTCATTATGAGAAATGGTGTATTGGGTTATTGAACGTTGTAAGAGATAGGGTTTACAATTTTCTCCATCCAAAAATTATATTATATAACTATAATAGTTATAATGAATTATCCCTTATGGATTATGTATGTAGATTTATTGAAAAAATAAATCACGTAAAATTCTTGTTGTCTATTATGTGGATTGATTATTGATTTCTACTTTCGCTATATGTGTGTGTAAAATATCCCAAAAAATTTCACAATAAGTGATATCAGAGTTTTGATTCTTATTTTGGGAGAGAGAGAAATTTTTTGACATTGAAGAGACACTGTTATCTTAGGCAGTATCATATTTTAGGAAAAGAAATATACTACGAGGAAGAGAAAAATATAAGAAATTTTTTGATGCAATCCGTTTCAAAAATGATTGTAAAATTAGAAATTCTGTGAATAGTAAAACAGTAATCATGCAAATTTTTTGCATGATTACTATTTCAACTCAGCTACTATTTCAACTTAGCCACTATAATAGTCTTGCCCATCACTGTAATTGAGTTATTATTCACCAAGTCCCGCAGGAATTTTTTTTTTAAGAGGTCAATTTCCATCAAGATTTGAAGTGTTATTCAATTTTTGAGATCAATATTCTCAATTTTGGATTTTTTAGTATTACTTTGGTGAAAAGTGTTTTTTTAGCAGAGACATTTCTAAACATCATGAAGGGTATACTGAAGTATACAAGCCCTTTATTTGATGGAATGGATAATTTTACACTATGGCAGAGTACTATTCAAGACCTTTTGGTGCAACAAGGTCTTGATTTAGCTTTGGATGAAGAAAACCTAGCAAGTATAATTGAAAATGAATGGAAGACTATCCAAAGGAAGGCAGTGAGCACTATCCAATTAGTATTTGCCCCAAAAGTAAAATTTGAAGTAATTAATAAGACATCACCAAAGAAGTTGTGGGATAAATTGGAGGAGATATATACATCAAAGTTGCTAACTAACTTGTTGTTTATGAAAATGGAGATGTATTCGCTCAAGATAGAGGAAGGAGGAAATCTCCATGACTACTTAAATAAATTTAATCAGTTAGTGTGTCAGCTACTGAATGCTGGTGAAAAAGTTAAAGATGATGAGTAAGCATTATTTTTGGTTGCGTCGTTGCCCAAATTATACAAATCATTGGTGCAAATAGTGTGTGTTGGAAAAATCACACTGAAGTTGATTGAGGTGACATCGATGTTGAGAGAAAATGAGAGAATGATGAGGGATGAAAGCACTTCAACTAAGAGTGAGGGCCTTGCACTAGTTGAGCATAATGAGAGAGGGAGGAGTCAAAATATAAGGAGAGGTGATCAAAGAAATAGATCAAAATCTTGGTCGAGAGATTATAGTAACATAGAGTGCTATTATTATGGAGAGACTGATCACATACAACATTGCTGTACAAAACTGAAAGGAGACTTGAAAAGTCTTAAGCAGCTACAAGAGAAGGTAAAGGGCAAGCTAAAAATTGATGATAGTGATTTCTCAAATGTGGTTAATATTAGTGATGAGTGTGATGATGAATTTCACCTAGTACAAGGTGAAGATGTTGCTAGTTGCTCTGATGAGAGTAATTCTAACTGGGTAATGGATTCTGCTTCTGATATGCATATATGCAAAGATCAACCTATGTTTGATACTTTACATACTGATGGAGAATTTGGCTACATCAATGTGGGAAACAAACTGAAGCTAAAGGTTGAAGGCATTGGTAGAGTTCTTCTAAAAGTCCACAATATATAGTGCAGTAAAAAATATTTTCAATGTGAAATTTATACCTACTACAGGAGCAAACATAAGTTCACTAGGAGAGATGGCGTCACACTAGTACAAATATGTTAGTATTGGAAAAATGTGTAAAGTATATAAAAGAGGTAACTTGGTGATGCAGGATAGGAAGAAATGGAAAAATATTTATTATATGAATGGTCATTCCCTTTTATAGACAGGAAGTAACAAAGTGAAGAAAATTGAGAAAAATGCAAAGAGAGTCTGATTTTCTAATAAGGTTGAAGTATGTGGAATTTTGAAGTACAGTACCAATTCCATATCGCGAGAAAGGGGGAGCCTTGTAAATTGGTTTTTAAAATGATGGTTAAAACTCAAAGTGAAGGAGATTCTTGCTCAAGGGGAAGCATGAAGAGACCCATATTGATGGAGGAGACTTGCAGTCATAATGAAACTCTCCATGTGATCAAGAGGGGGAGATTTGTTGTGGTGTCCTTCTCACATGGAGGGACCCACAATTATTTTGAAAAAAATAAAAGAAGAAGAAGAAGTAAAAAAGGAATGCATCGAACCATGTACAGCTTGCAATTTGCAAGCTGTTCACATGGTTTGTAAACAGGGGAATTGCCTATATAAATGCTTTCCCTTGCTCAATTTATATATCACACAATAGAGAGAGTTTTGTGTGAGGGTGTGTATATAGTGGGAAATTTTTTGTAAGAAAAAAATATTTCTAACTGTTTGTGAGAGAGTTTTAATAATTTTTATCCGTCCAAAAATTATTCTATATTTCTTTAATCTTTATTTACTGTGAGAAATAGTGTATTGGGTTATTAAGTATTGTAAGAGACAGGGTTTATAATTTTCTCTATCCAAAAATTATATTGTGTAACTATAACAGTTATAGTGAATTATCTCTTGTGAATCGTGAATGTAAATTTATTTAGAAATCAAACCACGTAAAATTCTTATTGTCTTTTGTGTGGATTGATTATTAATTTTTACTTCTGCTATATGTGTGTGTGAAATATCCTAAAAAATTTCACAACACCTAAAACATTGAATAATTCTCTATTTCATAACCATAATTACTAAAGTCACAGCCACAAAATTTACATGCATTAAAATATCCTTATTAAATTGTAATAAAAAGAGTAAAATTTCTAATTTAAAACTTCTCATAAATTTGTTACTAAAATAATATATGATTTAGTTGTATTCGAGTTATGTTAAAAATTAAAGGGTTTCGAATTTGAAATATAATAAAAAAAAATTAATCAGCATTTTATAATTAAAAAATATATTATGTAAGTGAATTAGATATTAGAAATTAAAAAAAAAAAATTTGAAATATCAATACATATTTGTTGGAAATCACTTGGTAGACCTTGTCTATCTGAACCGTTTTATGAAGCCAATAACACATTGCCAAATCTAAATGTCTGCTTTCCTTTTCTTCGTCGTACCTGAGGAGAAAACATGACGGATTTGAATTCTTGGGGAAAGACTAAATTGTACCAAGTGTATTTACTAGAAAAAATTGCATGTGACATAAAGAGAATATTGATGTTTTACACTTATCAAAATAATAAGTATATTTATAACAAAATTAAGAAATGAACTTACAACTAATTTATATTTTGTATTTAAATTTCACAAATTAATAATTTGCTTTGTTTAATTGTGCATCCACAATGTTAATAATATTACTATATATATATGTCTCTTAATAATTAAACGCATCTGTACAAGTTATTTTTTTTATTTTCAGTTAATATGATTAATTTTTGTTTACAATAATAAAATCTTATTAGGATTTAAGATTGAAATTAGTAAGACTTATATTTGGATGAATAATTACAATTATATGAATTTTATGAGTAAATTTGAAATCGATCCTTAATATTCATTACAAATAAATATAATATTAGTTTGCAAGTAAATATTAGTTTTAAAATATTAAAATGTTAATATGGGTAATTTTTTAATATAAAATTTTTAGTAGAATCCATCATTTATTTAAATTCAAGAATTTGACCAAAATCCATCTTTCATATGGATTTTCAAACATAAAAAATGAAGAAATTGAAACATGACATAAAAAATGAAGAAATTGAAACACGACATATTTTAATAAATTTATGGAATGTAACTCAAATTTTCAAATTAAACAAAAGACTAAAATTATAATTCATAAATTTTATAAAATTCATCATACCAAACAATCCTTTAATAAATTCTCTTTAACTTTTATTAATTGGATATCTTAAATATCCAGCGATAAATAAATAGACAATTATAGAGTGTCCTTAGAAATGTAAATCTAATAAATTATAAATATATTTAGTAAGTCGTAATGTAATATAATTAAATATATTTTTTAATATAAATATTATATTAAAAATATATTTGATTATATTACATTATATTTTATTGCCACCTATAAATATATAATAAATTTTAATAGCAAAGTATGAGGTTTTATAATCTGTTTTAATTCTAGAATATATATATGGAATGAAGTACTGCAAGAAAGAGTAAAGCAATCGTAAAAGTATCCTCTTCCTATATTTTTATGCATAATTAAATCAAATACTGCTCAATAGAGAACAATAAAAAGTAAGACTTGCCAACTTTACGGTGCTAGCTAGTAGTTAAGATAATAACTTTTATAATTAAATCATTAATCATCATCGATAACTAAGTGGATTCCACCATTACCGATTAACTTCATGATTTTTTTTTTAAAGGAGCAATTAACTTCATGATTGGTTTTAAACAAATGTCACATTCACCGGCATTAATTAATTCACCGGCTTATATTCATTTGTTTTAAGTGAATAAAAAGACAACAAATTTATTGTCATTTTAATTTATTTCTTTGAATTAAATTTCTTGTAATAATTACTGACTATTTTATTAGCTAAATTTTGAATCTTAAAGTTAAACATAAGGAAGATATATGTTTTTCTCTCCAAGCCTAACAATCAGATTTCCACAAAATATAATATTTAATTAGATAAATAATTTGAGTCTTACAATTAGCATATACCAATTAATAAGTATTAAATTATCAAACTCAGGAATTCATATATCGGTATCAATTAATTATACAAGAGCCAATAATAATTTATGCATATTTCCAGTTCTACCAGTTAAATTTGCCAAGGTAATTATTTAGCTCTTACTGACATCACTTAAAAATTATTTGCCTTAATAATAATTTACTTGCCAAAATAATTTCGATTCCAATCTGTTAATTTTTTTTTTTTATTTTTTTAGATGAGCAATCTATTAAATTAATAATGCAGTAGATATCATTTGCATTGATAATTATTTCACAAGGTATATGATTGCAACTAAAATAATAAAGGACACTCTCTTCCATTTTATTTATGCAACATATTTGTAAATGTTGGCATAAAACATCAAGCATTTGGATTTTCGTTCCAAATTTATTACGTTAATTTAATATTGTGAAATACTCAATTGAATAAAATAATATATTAATTATTGAATAATTCAGATAAGTAATTTGTCATATTATCGGTGAGAGCTGCTGCAAGGAGAATCTTTAAAACTTTTTTAATTTGTGCGATGAAGGATGTGATTGGGCGAGTGGCTATGCCTCCTTAACTTTTAAAATATAAAAATATTTAGTGTAAAATTATTAAAATTTCATTATATATTATATTTAGTATTTTATTTTAAGTGAAAATTTTCTTTAAATATAGAGAAAGGCTTGGTATACCACATTATTTATAAACTAAACTAATTACACGTTGATATGCGGCGTTATTTATTAGATATATCATTTATATTGACTGGTGTTTAATAATGAGTGATTAATGGTAATAAATAATCCAACCAATACAAATAATACATCTAATAAATAACGCTACATATCAAAATATAATTAGTTTAATCTATATATAACGTGATATATATATAAAAATTGATTTAATTATATATTCCATCTTGATATAAATTATGATCTAAAAAATTTGAGTTTACATGAAAAATTTTTTAGCTCCATAAACTGATTGCAACTAAAGTAATTAAGAATAATTTTTTCCTTTTCTTTTCTTTGTTATCCAAATAAGGATAATTTTTTATTTTCCAAATGAGGATAAATTTTTTCTATTTTATTTATGCAACTTGTATACATATTGACAAGGAATTAAAGATGGCGTTACTCTTAAATCTAACTACCACATCAACCGCATATGGAGAGTGGAGATTCCAAACTAAATTAATCAGCGATATAAATACACACATAAAGGTTAAAACCATTAACCTATAAATACACACCTATGCATCATCATCAAACAAGCAGGCATATTCAACAATCAAAACCATCCATCAAATAAATAAATAAATAAAAGAAAGAAAAAAACTTAAGTATTAGGGAAAAATCAAGGAGAGATGTGGGGGGAAAGTACCTCAGTGCCTGCTGATAATTTTTCCTTCTTGGAATCGATTCAGCAATATCTTCTCGAAGACGATTTCGAAACCTCACCATTGAATTTCTCTCTCTTAGAATCGATTCAACAGTATCTTCTTGAAGACGATTTTGAAACCTCACCAATGAATTTCTCTCTCTTGGAATCGATTCAAAGCCATCTTCTCGAAGATGATTTTGAAACCTCACCAATGAATTTCTCTGACGATTCTAGCTTTGGTAATCTCCCCTTCACTGATACCTACAATAATGATTTTGACTTCAAATTCGAAGGTTTGGACGACTTTACCATTTTTAATGCTTTTGATGATCAATCCAATACTACTGGATGGACTCCGTTAGTTCAGTTTGATTCTACGGTTACAGAAACAACGACGCCAGTTATTGAACCAGAAACTCATCAGGATGCGGTCACGAGATCAGAAGAGAATGTTGTGGTGGCGCGTGAAAGCAACGTAGTAACTAAAAAGGGACAATATAGCGGTGTGAGGAGGAGGCCATGGGGGAAGTATGCAGCGGAGATTCGGGATCCTAAGAAAAATGGCTCTAGAATTTGGCTTGGTACTTACGAGACGCCTGAGGATGCAGCTCTGGCTTATGATCGAGCTGCTTTCAAGATGCGTGGCTCGAAAGCTAAGTTAAATTTTCCTCATTTAATAGGCTCCACTGAGTATGAGCCTATTAGAGTGACAAACAAGCGGTGCTCGCCGGAGCGATCCTTTTCTTGTTGGAGAGAATAAACTTAAATTTTAGAGTTTCTACAAGTCTTTTAGTATTTTATAATGTCCTTAATTATGGTTGATGCATTTTTTTTTTTATGTTTAGTGTATTTTGAATGTGAAGAGTCTAAATGTTTACTACTATGTATATGTTTGTCATATGTAGATAGTAGAGTGGAATAATGCATTTAGAGTTAGTATATTCTATATACTAGTAAAGAATATGATCTATTTGTGGGAATCCTTCTTCTTCAAATAATTTCTTTATAATCAGTTATTATTTCACTACTCTAGAATAAGAGTGATGATATTGACACTCTCATTTTAGTTTCTAACACTCTTATTACCTTTTTTATTATTAAATTTGATTATATTATCTTAATTTATTGCATTTAACTAACAATTCTCACAAGGAAGCAAACTTTTTTTTTTATTGTCAAGAAAGTTAATTAACTAAATGAAAAAGATGAAAATGTTAATACCTCTCAATATACTTTGAAAATAATGTCATAGTATGCATACAATTATTTGATTTTTTATTTGTCATTTTAATTCTATAGTAATAAAATATTAATAGGATTATAATTTAAGATTTTTTTTGGTAAATCTATCTTAACTGTAATCTGGCTTATTGAGCAAAGTAAATGCAACTGTGTTGTGTTTTTTTTTTTTTTTTGCTAGAAATGTAACGGTGTTCATATGCTAATTTGGCAGAAGCTTGCCTAGGTTTTCTTCGAAAAGACTGGAGTACAAGAATTATCCTTATATACCGTGAAGCAAATCAGGTCGTGGACGAGCTTGCTAATGAATCTCTTCCTTTCAGAGTGTTCATAAGGTTGTATCTCCCTCTGCTGATGCGTATAGATTGTTAAATGATGATTTTATGGGGATTTTTTTTCCTAGAAAGAAAGATTATAATTGTAATGACTAATGAGCTAAGCCAAGGTGCTTTTTTTTTGGGCTTTTTGCCCTCTATTCTATCCAAAAAGAAAAGATTTTATTTGATAAATTCTCTTTTCTTTTTTAAATTAAAAAATTGATTAGGACAAAATCAAATGAAAATTTAAAAATTAAAAGAAATTTATTTATAATATGTAAAATGAAAATTTTATTATATTTTGTATATAAAAACTATATATTTATTAAATACATTTTTTATTCCGTATTTTTGAAAAAAAAAAAAAGAAATATAAATATTACTTTTATAAAGTAATTAAAAACAAAAATAATGGAACTTAAGTCTTCCTTTCTTTTTTTCTTTAGTCCATAAGTCTTTTTTATGAGAACTAAAAAATAAAAATTTTATTTAAGTTTATATATATATATATATATATAATTAAGAAAAAATATAGAAAAATTACAAAAAAGATCTGTGATTTATTTTGTTAGTAATTTGGAGTCCATGCCGCTAACACAGTTGGTCAACACTACGTGATATAATAAATATTGATGTGATATTAATATGATACTACACAGTTGATCTACGTGTCTATCTAAAAAATAAAAAAGTGGAATCTATAAATATTATGTCAATACCAACTAACGGTGGATAATTTATATCATGGACTAAGGACCATGTAGTACCATAATCTAAGGTCAAAATGCACCGTTTCATTTAAAAAAAATATTAATATAAGAATTTTAAATTGTTTTAGGAAACTCGATCTCTTTTTTTTTTTTCAAAATAATGAAACTCGATTTTTTTGTTCTTCTTTCTATTGAAGCTATTTTTGTCTTTTTCTTTTTCATATTTCTTTCATAATCTTTGTTTTTTATAAGTTTTTATACTGTTCATATAAAGATTTGGAGTTTTTTTCTAGTTTGATTGTTTAGTATTTTTAGGTTTTTTTTTTTAAAAGACTTAGATATTGTTTGATAAATGGAAGAAAATTTAAATTTTTGAGTTGAAAAGTGTGTATCAGTAGCTGAATATGCTGTTCTTTTTTGTATCTGTCTCTCACTTGTTGAATAGTACAATATGATATTATTGAAAACTGCCTTTTAATCAATCCACTTGCTTTAAATTCTATTCGATCGAGATAACAAAACTAGTTGTTAGTTAATAAAAAAATAAAATAGATAATTTAGTATTAATTTATAATTATGAATCTCACAGTAAAAGATACTAAATCTGCATATGATTATGATGAATCTAAATGTTATATTTTATGAATATAATAATTATATGTAATAATCTTAAATTTTAAATTTAATGAATTTGATAATTTAAAGTTTAATATTAAATAATAAAAATTAAAAGAAAATGTATGTTTTTTTGTTTAATGAAACTATGCATTTTGGACCTAAGTCCATGGTATAAAGTGAATTTGGGTTCATAATATAAGAACTTCTAATGGTGTTAAAGTTGTGGACACTAAAATGTTAATGAATCAAATAACCCCTCTTCATTCAAAAAATTTCACAAACCCATAAATATAAAATGGTCAAATCACATAATATCTTTTTATACTTTCTCACACACACACACATACACATATTGTTAATGTCAATATTTAAAAGTCAATGTTAGGTATAGGTTGTTTGTAGACTGTCTGTATAATGTCAAATTTCTAACTCTACCTCACATGTATAACCCACAAATCATGCCATAAATGGTGCCATTAATCATGTATTAATAGCTATAAATACCTTTGTAAATTCATAAACTACACATCAGTAAAAACATTCTGATATAATTCTTGCTGAAATATTCTCTCATTTAACATGGTATCAGAGCCATTCTGTGATATCTGATCTAATTGTTTTGCATTTATTCTGTTTCTCATTTTAAAACCACTGTCCTACTGAAATCATTCCATGCACACGACAAAATCTCATTTTAATCACACTAAAAGATAGAACCAGTCACCAGAAAAATTTTAAGACAAACCGGAGCTCCAAAAAGTCATCCATGCGCCCTTACGCGCCGATCAAAGAAAGAGACATGTATTTCACGGGCTCCACGCGCAACCAGAGGTTGAAGATGACCACGTCAGCGCCACGTAATACACACATCAGCACCTGTCAGGTTACGTGTCCGCCACGTGGCAAGCCACGTCATCTCCACGTGTCAGTCCAGTCATTGCCACGTCACATCCACGTAAGCAACTATCAGTCCACGTGTTCACCACGTGTCAGTGCCACGTCATATCCACGTCAGCAATTATCAGTCCACGTGTTTACCACGTGTCATTGCCACATCATCATTGCCTGCGCTTTGCCCAACCCGGATCCGCACTCTGCCTGATCCGGATCTGAGTTCTGTACTGTTCAGAACTGCTTGTTGACCGAACCGGTCTAGAAAATTTTGACCGTCCGGTTCAACCATTTTTAAACCGATTCTTTGCAAAATCATATCAGTTTCTAAAGTTTTTGGACCTTCTGAATCCAAATTTGGCCTCTGTTTTGTCAAATTCCATCTCTATCATCAATTTTCTTTTATATTCCTTAAAATGGATAAATCAGACGTTGCAAAATCAATTACTATAATTTTGACTGGATCCAACTACAACGTTTGGGTTCAAGGAATGAAAAGTTTTTTGATTGGACACAAGCTCTGGCGTATAGTTACCGAAGATATCACTAAACCTACAAAAAAGCCAGACGAACCAGATACCAAATTCGAAGATCGTCTTGAAGATTGGGATAGCAAAAATCATCAAGTCATCACTTGGTTCCGCAACACATCGATTCCATCCATCCACATTCAATTTGCTGAGTTTGATACGGCAAAAGCAATATGGGATTTCTTGGCAAATCGGTATCAAACGACTAGTCTTGCCCACTATTTTCAGCTATGGATTACTTTGCACAATCTCAAGTAAGAATCTGGCCAATCTGTCAATGATTTTCTGGTACAAGTTCAGCCAATCTGGAATTAATTATCTCAAACAAAGATTAGTGAAGATCATCTTCACCTAATCCAAGTTCTTATGGCTCTTCGACCAGAATATGAAGCTGTGTGTGCCTCTTTGCTACATTGACATCCTCTCCCAACTTTGAACACAACTATCCAAGAACTTATCTTTGAGGAAACACGACTTGGTCTTGGTAGACAATCAAATTCTGAATTAGCTCTTGCAACCACAAGATCTTCAAATATGAGATATAGCAATCAACTGTGTAAGAATTGTAATAAACCTGGTCATAATTTTGCTAATTGTCCTACTGTAGAATGCAGATACTGCCATGATCATGTTCATATTCTTGAGCATTGTCCAACTCGCCCACCATAACCAAAGAGTGGATATTCTAAAACCAAGACTTTCTCCAAAGCTGGTTCCACCTCAGTCAGTGCTGCTACCACAGAAACCTCTACTACCATCACAATGAGTGATCTTGAGGCCTTACTCAAATAGGTTATCTCTTTCAACTCCTCTGCCATCATGTCTGTCATTCCAGGTAATTCAAATTGGCTTTTTGACTCTGCCTGTTGTAACCATATGACCACTGATATTAGTATCTTGTCCTCTACCACACCTGCTTCTTTCTTACCCCCAATACAAACAGCAAATGGAACTAAAATGTACATCACACATACTGGTCATATCTCTACCTCTAATCTTAGCCTTTCAGATACTCACTATATTCCAAATTTGTCACTAAATCTTATCTCGGTTGGTCAATTATGTGAAAAAGGACTAAATGTAAATTTTTCTCATTCTGGTTGTCAGGTACAGGATCCGCAGACGGGGCAGATTCTTGGGGAGGGTCGGAAGGTGGGGCAGTTATTTGAA
Source organism: Reutealis trisperma (assembly GCA_947687605.1). Classification (NCBI taxonomy): domain Eukaryota; kingdom Viridiplantae; phylum Streptophyta; class Magnoliopsida; order Malpighiales; family Euphorbiaceae; genus Reutealis; species Reutealis trisperma. The sequence continues at coordinate 882,851 of CANTUT010000033.1, read as the reverse complement.
CTCATATTTCTTCATTTTCCTTAAAGATCTGTTTCTGCCGCTACTACTACCACTTCTCCTATTCTTCAATGGCATCTTCGCCTTGGTCATACTTCTGCTAATAAAATTCAGTCTTTAATTTCTCGTGGATTATTGGGTTCCATAAAATTTGAGTCATTTCAGTGTTTAGAGTGTCAACTTGCTAAGCAACCTGCATTATCTTTTAATCATAATAATTCAATTTCCATCAATCCGTTTGACTTAATTCATTTTGACATTTGGGGACCTTCTCCTGTTTCTTTCGTCAATGGCTTTCGTTATTTTGTGTTATTTATTGATGATTATTCTTGTTTTACTTGGATATATTTCTTGAAAAATTGTTTAGAATTACCACATATTTATGTTACATTTGCAAATATGATTAAAACTCAATTTTCCTCTACAATTAAAATTCTTCGCACAGATAATGCCATGGAATATCAGGAATCATCTTTGCTTCATTATCTTCAACAGCAAGGCACAATCATTCAACGTTCTTGTCCTCACACTTCACAACAAAATGGCCGAGCTGAATGAAAATATCGTCATATTTTAGACTCTGTTTGCGCTCTTCTCCTCTCTGGTTCCTGTCCAGAAAAATTTTGGGAGGAAGCAGCACTCACTTCTGTATATAATATTAATCGGGTGCCTACCGTAGTACTCTAAAATCTATCTCCTTTTGAAAAATTGTATGGCAAACATCCAAACTATAAAATCCTTAAGACCTTTGGTTGTGCATGTTTTATTCTTTTACAACCACATGAACATACCAAATTAGAACCTCGTGCTCATCTGTGTTGTTTTTTAGGTTATGGAATTGAACACAAAGGTTACCGATGTTGGGATCCTATCTCTAATCGACTTCGCATTTCTAGACATGTTACCTTTTGGGAAAACACCATGTTCTCCTCTCTATCTAAGTTTCATACTTCAGTTACTACTAACTCATTATTTTTTATAGATCCTTCTGTCGAGTTATTTCCTAACTCTGTTACAGGTGATTCTGCTACAATTGAGCCTGATACCTCCCTTCCCGATCCACCTGAACCAGCTCCAACTGTTGATTCTGCACCTACCCATGACTCCGAATCTTCAACTGCTCCTGACACCAATCTTCGTCGTTCAACCCGGGTAAGAGAAACTCCTAGTTACCTTCAATATTTTCATTGTTACTCTGCCATTGCAACTCTCCACGAGCCTCACTCTTATCGTGAGGCTAGTACTGACCCTCTTTGGCAGCAAGCTATGACTGAGAAAATTCAAGCATTGGAGAAAACTCACACTTAGGATCTAGTTGATCTTCCTCCAAACAAAATCCCAATTGGCTGTAAATGGATCTACAAAATCAAAACTCACTCTAATGGGTCTGTAGAACATTACAAAGCCCGTTTAGTAACTAAGGGATACACTCAAGAATATAGCATCGACTATGAAGAAACCTTTGCTCCAGTTGCCCAATTGACATCTGTTCGTAGTCTATTAGCCATTGCTGCAGTTCGTAAATGGAAACTTTTCCAGATGGATGTTAAAAATGCTTTTCTAAATAGTGACTTATCTAAAGAAGTTTACATGAAACCGCCTCCTGGATATCACTCTTCTCATAAAGTCTGTAAGCTTCGCAAAGCTCTATATGGACTTAAGCAAGCTCCTCGAGCATGGTTTGCCAAATTTCGTTCAATTCTTACTCAATTTGGTTTTTCCTCCAGCAATTATGATTCAACATTATTTGTTTGCCACACTAATCATGGAATTATACTGTTGTTGCTTTATGTTGATGATATGATCATTACAGGTAATGACAAATCTGGTATTTCTGAAGTTCAAACTTATCTCAGCCAGCATTTTGAAATGAAGGATCTTGGCACTCTCAGCTATTTTTTGGGTCTTGAGGTTTCTCATAATTCTCAAGGCTACTATTTGTCTCAAACAAAATATGCATCTGATCTACTTTCCAGAGCAGGTCTTACTGACAGCAAAACTATTTCAACTCCTTTGGAACTCAATTGTAAACTTACTCCTTTGGATGGCACTCCTCTTAATGATCCTACTTTGTACCGTCAACTAGTTGAAAGTCTTGTTTATCTCACTGTTACTAGACCAGATATATCATATGTTGTTCATCTGATAAGCCAATTCATGTCTGCTCCTCGAACGTCTCATTTTGCTACCGTCCTTCGGATCCTTCGTTATATCAAATGAACTATTTTTCATGGATTACATTTTAATGCCACAACTCCCTTGGTGTTATCTGGCTACTCGGATGCTGACTGGGCTGGTGATCCAACTGATCGTCGGTCAACCACTGGTTATTATTTCTTTTTGGGAGATTCTCTTATCTCTTGGAAAAGCAAGAAACAAACAAACTGTCGTTACTCGCTCAAGCACCGAATCTGAATATCTTGCTCTTGCTGACGCTATATCAGAATTACTTTGGTTGAGATGGTTACTCTTTGATATGGGTATCCACCGTCACTCTGCCACTATACTTCATTGTGACAATCGCAGTGCAATCCAGATCTCTCATAATGACGTATTTCATGCTCGAACAAAACATATTGAGATTGATTGCCATTTTATTCGTCATCATATTCTTCAAGGTACCCATATCTTACAATCAGTCCCATCAGTTCATCAAACGGCAGATATCTTTACCAAAACACATCTTCCAATTCGGTTTCAGGATCTTCTAAACAAACTCAAGCTAGCATCCACTGTACCACCTTGAGTTTGAGGGAGGGAGTGTTAATGTCAATATTTGAAAGTCAATGTTAGGTATAGGTTGTCTGTAAGCTGTTTGTATAATGTCAAATTTCTAGCTCTACCTCACATGTATAACCCACAAATCATGTCATAAATGGTGCCATTAATAATGTATTAATAGCTATAAATATCTTTGTAAATTCATAAACTACACATCAATAAAAACGTTCTGATATAATTCTTGTTGAAATATTCTCTCATTTAATACACACACACACACATATATATATATATATATATATATGAATTAAAAATAATAGTCAATAAATAAAATTAAATAAAATTTAAATCTTACTTCTGATAGGAGTTATTAGCTAAACAATGTAATAAGGGTATTATAATAAAATTCAATGATAAAGAAGATAGTGAAAGCGTCATAATCTAAAAGGGATTACCAATAAAATAACTGTAATTACTTATTATTGTCTTTGTTTAATGATAACTGTAATAATAAAATAAAATTAAACAGATGTTATAATTCTATTTATATTAATATTTAATACTCAATTCGTGCCTAAATTTATAATTATAAAAATGAAAGTCTTTTTAAGTGAACGCCACCATTTAAAATTCACTATCCTCTCAATTATTTAAGGGTGTAGTGTATCATAATAGCAATCTTTTCCAGAACCAAACAAAAATGTTTGGTGTATACGTACATTGAGATAGTGATAAATTGATTCCCTTACTGTAAGGTACGCGCATTGCAGTTTTCACTTCAAGGATCTAAGGGACGTGTGTTGGAAAAACCAAATTTAAATATTGTAGGTTTTTTTTTTTTTTGAACATAATTTAAATGTTGTAGTTGAGGAAAGCATAACTATTAAACATTAATCAATTTATCACAAGATATTTGTTCATGAAATTAATATATCAAGAGCCTCGAGGTTACTTAATTAATGTTATTAAGAAATAAATTTTGAAATACAAAATTCATTTGTAATTAAATTTTTATGTCAAGTGTAACAAATTTCAAATATAAATATTTTAATAGAATTTTCCATAAATTTATAATATTATAACTATTTTGGAAGTAGCCCTTAATAGCAAGAAGAAGAAAGGGGAGAAAAGAGAGAGACTAAGGCAAGAATAAAGAAACATACAAGAAGTTAAAGGGAAGGGAGGAGAAGTGAGAGAGACAGAAAGAACAAAAGGGGAAAAAGAAAGGAGTAATAGAGATTGGACACTCTGATCTCAAATTTTTTATTGTATGATTTTATGAAATTTCTTTGAAATTTTATTAATTTTAACCCAAATATATAAAAATTCATATATATATAAACTCCAAAAAAATTCATCTTTTTCTTTACAGTTCTTAACCTTCAAAACTAACTTAAATATCAAAGGATTTTCATTGAATACAAGATTCAGTTCCTTAATACTTCCCTTTCATTCTGCAGGTCTCAAAATCTAGTTCAAAAAATAGAAAAAAAAAACCCATCATTCACTTTAATCAAAGACCAATCATGAGTTAACTATGAAATAAGTTAAAAATTTTTAGTTCCAATAGTTTTCTTGTATTTTTCTCTCACTTTTATTAATATCCAAATGAAAGGACTGTAATTTTATTTCATTGTCTCTCATTTCATTTGAAATAAACTAAATATATATAACTTCCAATTAAATAAGAGGAAGAAATAGATAAGAAATGTGCTATTATTGTCACATGTGATATCCTAAAACCTCTTTTCTTCTTTGTTTGAGATCTTTTAAATGTACCCACGAGAATGCACAACAAAAGTATCAATAAAATTAAACTTTAGTGTAGTAGTAATATTGAAATTAAAACTTTAAAATATAAGAGATTTTTTATTTGATTCCTACATGTTAAATATCTGTGATATATATTACCATAATTATTTGATAATTAAAATGTTTGTTGTGGATCCTACTCTAAGTTATTCAAAAATAATGGCATTAATATTTAAATATGATTTGATTGTTCAATTTTGTATCATATGATACTATGCTTATAATATTTCTTATATATAATATAATAATTAATGGCATTAGTATTTAAAAGGAGAGAGAGAGAGAGAGAGAGGTGCGGGAAGTAAATTTCCTAGAAAGAGGAGAGCAAAGTAGCATGCATTGCACGTGATGGTATAATGAAATTTTAAATTCACAAAAACTATGCATGTCAAAGAAAGTATATAACAAATTAACAAAAACACGTATCTCCAATTTTGACGAAATTAGGATCAAGGTGGACTGGAATCTGACAAAATTAAAAAAATAAAATAAAATATATTTAAGCACATTGTCATTTTGAAGGTTTTTTATTTATTTATTTATTTATTTTTTCATAGGTATCGGAACTCACATATCACTAGTTAGTACGCTAGTGACCTAATAATTAAAAAAAAAAAAAAAGTGAAATTTGCGATCATACCAACTGTCTTACCAACATTTTTTTAATATCAAATCTAAACCAAATATAAAGATTTAACTTAAAGAGTTATTAACAATTGTATCTCTAGTCATTTTTTTTTCTCTAGTTTTCTTTTTAGTTTTTTTTTTCTTTATATTGCCGCAGATTTTTCTATTTTGATTGACAAAAGTTCTTTCCTCTTTTTCTATTTAAATATTTCTATTTAATAAAAATTTATTCTCATAAATATGTTAATTTATATCTTTTTTTGCATAAATTTATTATTGTTCTTATTGTTTTTAGTTCAGTTTTAGGATTTTTTGTTCTTTTGATTGGATTTATTTTTTCTTCTTATATAGAAATACTAGTTTGTTCTTCTCTTGGAGAAGTATTTTGTTTTTTCAAATCATTTACTGTCTTTGAGATTATTTTCATGGTTTTATATGTATTATGGATATTCAATCAATCGGACTTATTTAAAAATATAAAAACAAATCCATCACCGAGTTAGAATTGCTCTCACCTGAGCAATCAACAACATTTTTACCTTGTACTAGGTAAGATTCATCATCTCACTCATCATTAATACTGACTACATTTGAAGAATTACCATCATCAATTTTCAGTTTGCCCTTCATCTTCTCTTGCAATTGCTTAAGACTTTTTAAGTCTTCTTTCAGCTTTGGATAGCGATGTTGTATATGACCAGTCTCTCCACATTAATAGCACTCCATATTACTATAATCTCTTGGCCGAGATTTTGATCTATTTCTTTGATCACCTCTCCTTCTATTTTGACTCCTTCCTCTCTCACTACTTTCAACTAGTGCAAGGCCCTCACTCTTAGTTGAAGTGCTTTCATCCCTCATCATCCTCTCATTTTCTCTCGACACCGTTGTCACCTCAATCAACTTCAGTGTGGTTTTTCCAGCACACATTGTTTGCACCAATGGTTTGTAAGATTTGGGCAACGACGCATGCAAGGGTAATGCCTGCTCCTCATCTTCAACTTTTTCACTAGCATTTAGCAACTAACACATTGGCTGATTAAATTTATTTAAGTGGTCATGGAGATTTCCTCTTTCCTCTATCTTGAACGAATACATCTCTATTTTCATAAATAACCGATTAGTTAGGGACTTTGACACATAGATCTCCTCTAATTTATCCCACAACTTTTTTGGTGATATCTTCTTAATTACTTCAAATTTTACTTGTGGGGCAAGTACTAACTGGATAGTGCTCACCGCCTTCCTTTGGATAGTCTTCCATTCATTTTCAGTTATATTTGCTAGCTTTTCTTCATCCAAAGCCGAATCAAAATCTTGTTGCACAAAAAGATCCTGAATAATACTCTGTCATAGTGTAAAATTACCCCTTCCATCAAATAAAGGGATTGTATACTTTAGTGCACTCTCTATGGTGTTTAGAAATGCCTCTACTAAAAAAAACACCTTTCACCAGAATAATACTAAAAAATCCAAATTTGATAAAACTGATCTAAAAAATGGAATCAACACTTCAAATCTTGGTGGAATGAACCTCTTCAAAATAAAATTATGTGGGACCCAGTGAATAGTACCATATGAAAAATATCTCAGCTACAGTGACGGATTAGACTGCTGCAGTGACTAAATTGAAACAGTAACCAAGTTGAAACAGTAATCATGTAAAAAATTTGTGTGATTAGTGTTTTACTATTCACCGAATTTCTAATTTTACAACCATTTTTAAAATGGATTGTACAAAAAAATCCTTATATTTTTTTCTTTCTAGCAGTATATTTTTTCCCAAAATATGATATTACCCGGGACAACAATCCCACTTCAGTCTCAAAAAATATTTCTCTCTCCCAAAATAAGAACCAAAACTCTAATACTAGTTAATGTAAAATTTTATGGGATATTTCACACACACACAGCGGAAGTATAAATTAATAATTAATTCACATAAAAAACAACAAAAATTTTGCGTGATTCAGTTTCTCAATAAACCTACATCCACGATCTACTTGAGATAATTCACTATAACTAATTTTTACCCAATACACTCTTTCTCATAGTAAACAAGAATTAAAAAAATGTATGATAATTTTTTAATAGACAAAAATTATCAAAATCCTCTCACAAATAATTAGAAATATTTTTCTCTCATAAAATATTTCTCATTATATATGCATTCTCACACAAAACTCTCTCTATTGTGTGATATGTAAACTGAGCAAGGGAAAGTCTTCATATAGGCATTTTCCCTACTTACAAAATGTGTGGACAGCTTGCAAATTGCAAGCTATACGAGAGTCGGTATCTCCCTTTTTTACTTCTTCTTCTTTTATTTTTGTCAAAATAATTATAGGAGGGACAACACAACACTTCGGTCCAATTTTTCACTTTTCCATTAAAAATTAAAAAAAAAAAAAAGGAAAATTCGATTTTTTTTAATAATACTCTCGCTTCCTCTACCTCTCCATTCATTCAAACACAAAAACTTAGAATGTGTTTGTTTGAGAGGAAAGAAAAGTAGAGAAATATGAATTTTATAAATAATATTGTCTAAATACAAAATAAGAAGAAAATTTTGGACAACTTTTTTTACAAAATTCATATCTTCTCACTTTTCCATGCATTGAAACAAACATGGCCTCAAATTCAAAACAAAAATCACCTCTCTCTCTCTCTTTCTCTCTCTCTCTCTCTCTGCGTCAACTCTTTCTTGCCTCTGCTACTTCATCATTTTAAAAGCTTCCGCAGCTTTCTTTACCACACCAATTTTCGCACGCGTTTGACTCAATACTGTAAAACGTATACCCATGAGCGAAAACGCTTGTGTTTGGATACCCAGAAAGAATTGAAATCCCAATACAAGGTTTGGTGGGTGTTCAATTGCAGAGGTGACAATATTGGGAGATGGCGAGTTCTTCAGTGGAAGAGGAATGGAAATGCTAAATCCATGGTGGTTTCCGATGAGGGATTTGGTGGAGAAGTGGAGATTGGAGTTTCATGATTTTTGTGCTATTGATTTGGAGAGTTCAAGATGATATGGATTTTATAAACAATGGACAATTGAAACTTTTTTGTTTGAATAGCAGGGCTTTTGCAAATTGGACGCCATGCCTGATCACCATTATCTTTTATTCATTTCAAGCTTTAATTGTTTTTTTTTTTTTTTTTAGTTTTCATTATTTTTTTTTTGGTTAATTTATATTTAAGAAATTAATTAATAAACTTAATTTATTATTATTTTCACAATATGTAGCTCTTTGGATTGTGAACAATAGAGAGCCATATAAAATAAAAAAAAAATAAAAAAAAAAAAAAAAACGACGAATTAATATGAATTTTTTGTAATAAATTTTTTCATAAATTTATGAATTTTAGTTGATAGTACCAGTAGAAATGGCGAATTAATGCTAAAATGAACAGTATTTTAGTCATTTCAAGTGCTTTTAATATCAAAGTGATAAAAAATTAGATGAAAATATCATAGTGTATACAGTACCAAAATATGAGATAACATGATTAATTTTTGAAAATAAAGACATTTAAGTATAAATTAGTCTAAAACTCAAAAATTAAATAGTAAATTATCCATTAAATAAAATAAAATTAACTGACTGTAAAGGATTCATCAATCCTCAATTCTTCGTATTCTTTCGACAGCACATTATTGGTCCTTGTACTTCACGTTCTCTCCACAAGACACATGTTTGGAAGTAACATAAGATTAGGCTTGCACATTATTTAGTACTCGCTTTATTTTAAAATATTAATCACTTTAAAAATTTTATTTTATTTTAAAATATTTATTATTTTAAAATTTTAAAAAAATATTTATTATTTTTTTCAACTTTATCCTCCTTTTATTTCTCTATTAAAATGATATTTTAGTCTTTTTAACTTAGAATTATAACAATTAAATGATTTTCTTAATTTATATATCAAAATTTTAAACGATTATTATTTTGAAACAGAGATAATATATAAATTATTGAAAACTAAAAATAAAAATAAAAATATCCCTATATATTGTCCTCAATCGTATTCTAAAATAATTTAATTTAAAAAAATTCAAATACATCATACTCATTTTAGTCGTGCACTATAATGAATTTTATATATATATATATAATCATTTGATATTATTAATATGAGGGTGATGACAGTTTAATTAATTAAAATAATTAATTCCATTAATCTCTAGACACACATGGAACCCTTTAAATTATCAACAACCACAACTCATGGAGAAAATTAGTAAACAAATTATCTGTTAGACCACGTGAAAGCGAGTTCTCCATACTTGGGCAATTTCATAGAAAAAGGACTCGGAAGGAGCAAACCCATATATATATACGTACACTACACACGCAGTCACACACCACACAAACACAAGTGCAAAATTCAAATTAAAAGCCATACAGAAAATCAACCTAATAATGTGGGGAGGAAATACCTCAGAGTCTGATGATTTGGTTGTGTTGGAGTCAATTCAGCATTTTCTTCTCGACGATGATAATTTTGAATCCCTAATGAGTAGTAATTATTCGACCGAAGAATTGAATTTTTCTACTCAACTATTAACTGAAGATACTCTCAGTGATTTACCTTTCCAGCAATTTAACGAGCCATGTGAAATAAGCATTTGCAATGCTCTATTAGGCGATGATGAAGGGAAGTTTGATGCCGACGCTAAGCTTTGCGATGCAGTCGCTACTCCAAAAGTTGTGGAAGCGCGTCATAAGGACGCGCAGTCTAAAGGATGGCAATATAGAGGAGTAAGGAGGAGGCCGTGGGGGAAGTATGCGGCGGAGATTAGAGATCCAAAGAAGAATGGAGCTAGGGTATGGCTTGGAACTTATGAAACACCTGAGGATGCGGCTTTGGCTTACGACCAAGCTGCTTTTAAGTTGCGCGGCTCTAAAGCTAAGCTTAATTTTCCTCACCTAATCGGCTCTAGTAATTACAAGCCTCCGGTTAGAGTGAGCCCCAAGCGGCGATCGCCGGAACCTACATTAGTGGAGGATGGCTCTACTAAGCGGAGAAAATGAGGGATTAATTGATGGTTTTATATTCCAGTTATGGTTTTGGTAGAAATATTACTCCAGTTTTTATTCGTTCTTCCTTCCTTCTCCTAATTTTAGAATTTTTGGATTTTTTTTTTTCTAAAAAAAAAAAAATCTTAAAATTGACCCAATCCTTGCTCCTGAAAAACTGATAAATATTTTCAGGCGATTTTGCGGTCAAATAGGCGTATTGATATCGTTTAATAAAGTCAAATTATGAAGAAGAAAATTTTCACTACCAATACTATTATTTATTTAGAGAAAACTAATTGAGAGAGTTGTTGTGGAATTCTAGTTAATTTCTACCAATAATAACAATATTCATCTTGAGAACTATTATCTAGTTGACTAGGGTGTGAACGATTGAATTAAAAATCACTCAAAAGAAAAATTTCCAGGTAAGTGGTGAGGTCACAACGGTCCAACTTAAAAACCACTTTTCTAAACAGAATTTAACCAATAATTCACTACAACTATACCCGACAATAGCTATTAAATAGACACAAAATAACATAAAGAAAACACCAGAAATTTAACGAGGTTCGGCCAATTTTACCTACGTTCTCGGACACTACCAAAATAATATTTCACTAATTGAAGAAATATTACAAAAGAGAGAGAATAAAATTGCTTAAATATAAGAAAATGCAATTTTGGGATGAGAAAAACTAAAGAGATGAGGAGTCTATTTATAACTAAAGACTCCTCCCATTTTTCTTTAAATTCCCGACGTGGGAATTTTACAAAACCAACAAGAGTGAGTGTAAGTGCAGTGTCCACCAGCTTCTACACAGAGAGGGAAAAAAAAATTACAAATTCAATGAGGAAGAAAGTGTAGAAATAAAGGTAGTTTCTGTTAACCAAAAAATGTTTTTGGTTTTATATATTCAGTATATTCATCTCACATATTGGAGGAAATATATATACAGAAGAAGAAATCCTATTCTGGAAACAACTATACAGATATCCTATAATTACTCCTATAAACTAGCTACTATTTTACACAATCAATGGCTCTTATATAGGAATAAATCACGTCCACACTCCCTCTCAAGTTGGAGCATAAATATCCAACATGCTCAACTTGCCAATCATATCATGTAGAGTCTTCTTTGAAACCGCTTTTGTTAGAACATCAACAAGCTGTTCTTCCGACTTGATAAAAGGAAACTGGATGATCTTTTGATCCAACTTCTCTTTGATAAAGTGTCTATCAATTTCAACATGTTTAGTGCGATCGTGTTGTACAGGATTTTGTGCAATCTCAATGGAAGCCTTATTATTGCAATAAAGATGCATAGGCCTTGTATTTTTAATCCCCAAGTCTGACAGGACACGCTCAATCCATAGTAACTCATAAATTCCATGGGCCATTCCTCGAAACTCAGCTTCTGCACTTGACCTTGCAACAACCTTTTGCTTCTTGCTTTTCCATGTCACAAGATTTCCTTCCACAAAAGTAAAATAGCCTGATGTAGATTTTCTAGTTGTTTGATCACCTACCTAGTCCGCATCCGTATATCCTTCGATAGTAGAAACGTTATTCTTTGAGAAGAACAAACCTTTTCCTGGACATCCTTTCAAGTATCTCAAGATTCGGTACACTGCATCCATGTGTTCTTCACTCGGCTGATGCATGAATTGACTGACAACACCCACTGCATAGGCTATATCAGGCCTAGTGTGCGATAAGTAAATTAACCTTCCCACCAGCCGTTGGTATCGACCTATATCTATTGGAACTTGATTAGGAAAAATTCCAAGCTTATGATTTAATTCTATAGGAGTTTCAGCCGGTTTACATGCTAGCATTCCCGTTTCGGTCAAGAGATCAACAGCATATTTTCTTTGAGAAAGAGCGATTCCTTGATCTGTTCTTACTACTTCGATACCCAAAAAATATTTAAGCTGCCCCAAATCCTTCATTTCAAATTGGGTAGCCAAGTGATCCTGTAAAAGCTTCATTTCTTCATGATCATCTCCAGTCAAAACCATATCATCTACATACACAATTAAGGCTGTCACTTTCCCTTCTTTATGTTTTATGAACAAAGTATGATCAGCACTACTTTGTTTATAACCAAAAACTTTCATTGCCATAGAAAGTCTCCCAAACCAAGCTCTAGGTGATTGCTTGAGCCCATACAATGATTTTTTTAGTTTGCAGACTTTATTTCTTTTTGATGATTCGAGTTTTACACCTGGTGGTAATTCCATAAAAACTTCCTCTTCTAGCTCCCCATTTAGGAAGGCATTCTTAACATCAAATTGTTTTAAAGGCCATTCCCGATTTGCTGCTATAGAGATAAGAATGTGAATTGTATCTAACTTGGCTACTGGTGTAAAGGTTTCTTGGTAATCCACTCCATATTTTTGCGCATAACCCTTTGCAACTAACCTAGCTTTGTATCTGTCAATGCTCCCATCAGCCTTGAGTTTTACAGTGTATACCCATCTACATCCGATCGCTTTCTTTCCTTCAGGAAAAGAAGTAAGTTCCCATGTAGAGTTCTTTTGCAGAGCATCCATCTCTTCATTCATCGCCTTGGTCCATCTGGGATCAGTTAAAGCTTCCTGCACATTACTAGGAATAGATACACTGGATAATTGATTAACAGCAAGTGCATATATGGTAGACAATTTTTTGGTAGAAACATAATTACTAATTGGGTATTTGACATTGGCTTTGAGATCAGGTTCATATTGTTTATTTGGGATACCTTTGTTCGATCTTTGTGGATATCTTGGACCTGAATTTTGAACACCAGAAAATTCATTAGATATTGAATTTAAGGTTACCTGAGAGTTATCGTTTTGGATATTCTGAATAGACTCTTCGTATGATGGTGTTAAAGATGGAAAAACTGCATCATCGTGTTGTTCTTCTCTGTCTGCACCATCTGGTTGTTCTTCTCTATAGTGGTTATTTCCCTCACTGTTACTTCCATTCAGCCCTTGACAACCGATTTCTTCTACTTCAAAGAAGTTAACCTTTTCATCCAGCTCTGTATATTCTTCTTTATTTACATTCCCTTCTTCACCATTCTCCCCCAGAAGGGAAGATGTTGAAACTCCCCCTGAATAAAACGGTTCAGATTCGCGGAAAGAAACATCTAAGGTTATATGTAGCTTATGAGTGTGAGGATCATAACACCTGTATCCTTTTTGAAAATCTGAGTAGCCCACAAAAACACACTTTTTCGCACATGGGTCAAGTTTAGTTCTCAAGACTTTGGGTATATGAACATATACTGTGCACCCAAATACCCGTGGTTCAAGATTTGGAAGATGAGGAATGGAAAGTAAAGATTGCATTTTTTGTAAAGGAGTTTGAAAACTTAAAACTCGAGATGGGGAGCGATTAATGAGATAGACAGCGGATTTTACAGCCTCACCCCAGTAAAATCGCGGCATGTTCATCCCAAAGAGAGAAGCACGAACTACTTCTAGTATCTGTCTATTTTTTCTTTCCGCTAATCCATTTTGTTGCAGAGTATAAGTACAAGAGGTTTGATGGCGAATTCCATGCTGACTCAAAAAAATCCTAAGAGAGGCATCCATAAACTCCATTGCATTATCCGTTTGCCAAACCTGTATTTGTTGCTTATACTGAGTGCTGACCATGTTGTGAAATTCCTGAAAAACTTTACAAACATCACTTTTTCTATGAAGTAATGATATCCAGGTCATACGTGTGCATTCATCAATAAATGTAACAAAATATCTAGCTTTAGATAACGAAGAAATTTTTGCAGGCCCCCAAACGTCCGAATGTATAACTGCAAATGGCTCAAAACTTTTATTTAAACTAGATAAATAAGGAACACGATGGCTTTTTGCCAATTCACAAACATGACAATTAAAGTCTGAATCACTTAAGTTTGAAAACAAATGAGGTCGTAATTTCCTAAGGTATCCAAAAGAGAGATGACCCAATCGTCGGTGCCATAGCCAAATAGTCTTTCTGTTATTTTCTTGAGTACTCGTCTGATGTGCTTGACTGAACTTTTGTCCTCCATTCTTTGTCAACTGCAAGTAATACAATTTTCCTTGTTTAATACCATAACCAAGAGTCTTCCTAGTCAGAATATCCTGAAAGACACAAAATGAAGGCCAAAAAGTTACAGTACAATTAAGGGTATAAGTAATTTGTCCAACAAATAATAGATTATGTTCAAGAGATGGCACAACTAGAATAGAATTTAGTGTAAGAGTGTCAGACAAAATAATCTGTCCTTGCCCAAGAACAGAACATGTATTACCATTGGCTGTTGAAATAACTGATGAAGAAGAAGGATGGATAGACTGTAAGTGACTAGAGTCTCTAGTCATATGATCAGATGCACCTGTGTCAATTATCCATGTATTATTCATAGAGTTTGCAGAGAGAGCGATTTCCTTACCCACAATACCTGAATGAGCAATATTTGCCACGGGTAATGATTTTTCCTCATCTTTGTATTCCACTTCATTCGCAGTTGTCACCATAGCCTTACTAACAGTCTTCTTTCGAGGTTTCTTTGAAAAATCCCACCAGTCGGGATAACCGATGATCTCATAACAGCGCTGCTTGGAGTGACCTGATTCACCACAATGATCACACATAAAATTATTAGATTTTCCAGTGGATTGATTTCTGCGATTCTTGACAGGTCCAGATGATGATTCTTGTCGAGTTTGATTAGCCACCATAGCTGAATGTTCTGGATTTGGACGAAAAACTCCCATCGTTTGTCTTTGTTGATACTCCCTCCTCATGTATGCATATGTGCTTTCCAAATCCAGTTTCGGGTCTTTACGTAAAATTTCTCCACGAACCTGATCAAATTCAGAATCAAGTCCACTTAAGAAAATATGGACCCGAAGTCTAGTCATTGCCGAATGTAATTGAACAACTCCTTCAACAGTTCCTTCTTGAGAGATTGACCTGTGATCAATTTCCTGAAAAATAGCAACAAGTTCATTGTAGTATGTGGATAATGGTCTACCATCTTGTCTGGTAGAGAAAGATTTTTGATTTAATTCAAAAAGACGAGTTTTGTCAGATCCATCATAGAAGGTTTTTGATACAGCTTCCCATATTTCTTTGGCTGTAGGTAGACGAATAAATCGTTGCATTAGTAATGGACTCATTGAGTCAATAAGCCAGCTTTTCACCCTTTGATTTTCGGTGACCCATGTTCCAAATTGAGGGTCTTCAGGTGTAGGTTTTATTGCTGCTCCGGTGAGGTATCCAGCCTTATTACGTGCTCCAATACGCATCTCCATCAGTTGAGACCATAATGAATAATTAGATTCATCTAGAATGATACTTGTGGGAAAGGAGGAATTGTCCTGTTGGATGATGATCGGTGTGTTATTTTTGGTTGCTGGAACAAGAGATGCTTGTTCTTCCATTTATTCCTTCGAATATGAGTTTCAAGGGAGAATTCTCGAGTAGTTTTGGTTAATTTTGGCACTGCTCTGATACCATGTTAACCAAAAAATGTTTTTGGTTTTATATATTCAGTATATTCATCTCACATATTGGAGGAAATATATATACAGAAGAAGAAATCCTATTCTGGAAACAACTATACAGATATCCTATAATTACTCGTATAAACTAGCTACTATTTTACACAATCAATGGCTCTTATATAGGAATAAATCACGTCCACAGTTTCAATGAGAAAATTTATCAAATTTATTAGACTGGGCTACAGTATCATCCAAAATTAATTATTAAAGTTTTTAGTTTCTTTAAAGGGTCCTTTAAAGAATTCCAATCTCTAAAAAATAATAAATTTCCTATAGCTCAAAATTAAAATACATGGAGCTTTGATAAGAACTCCTAGATTTTTGCTTAATCTTCCCATCATCCTTTGCTGATTTTGCTGTTTTTTCGTGGCTTTGAGGTTGAGATTCCTTGGAGGTGGCGCAGGTGTAATTTTATTAATCTTTTTTCATCTGTTTTTATGGGTGTTTTGGCTTTGGCTTGCGCCTGTTTATGTAGTGGCTAGCCTTTAGATATACTCCTCTCTCTTGGCTTTTGGTTTTTAATGAGTTCAGGTTGTGTTTCCTGCGTTTTAGTTCTAGAATCTGCAGTTGTATTTTCGCTTTTCTTTAGCCTTTTCTTGTTTCCGGTTTTGCTGCTTTGGAGGCTTGATGTTATATATTCTCTACCTGTATTCTCTTTGTTTCTTTTTATTTAATAAAATCACCTTGCTTATCAAAAAAATACATACACCCACATACATATATATATATATATGCACATATGTACAAAGTAGGGTGTAAGTTTCCATTTTCATGGAAGCATGATAAAAGTAAACTCTCTAAATGTTCTAGAATTCTTTTAACAAGCTACACGAAGCATTCCCTAAACAAAGCAAGTTCAAATTCCTTTCTATCAACTAAGGAGCACTTGGTCAATGGTAATACCTCTCACGCGAAGGGAGCAACTCTTGAGGGGTTTAGCACTGCTGGAGTAATGCGCCATCCTCTCTCTTTTCATCTATTGACTGCTAACCCTATTGATATAAACTGTGCGCCAGAAGAAAAGGGGAAAACAAAAGGTTATGTCTTTCAATTAAAAAAAAAAAAGATTAATTACAAAAAAAAAATTTCTTAAACTTTTGCATTTTTATAATTCTATCATATATTCAAGGTAAACATGCCAGTACCCAAATTTTTTTTTTAATATAGGCTGAAGCTCAGCTCATGGCTTTGAATTTCGAATTGTCCATTGGCTTTATTCAATTTCTCTATAGAGCAAATAAAATTTAACACTCAATTCGTATGCATTTTATTTTTTTTTGGTTGTTTTTCATTATTATTATTATTATTAAAAAATTCTGAAAATTTTTTGTTAATATATTGAAAAAAAAAAAAAAATTATTATTGACCACCCTTATCTAAATTCTACATCCACACTTGCATATATTTTAAAACTTAATAATTTGCAGTACCGAACTTATTAATTTATTGCAATGTCACCACGTGCTCGGATTACAGGAACAAGTACTGTGTTTTTTGGGAGCAAAGCCTTTCATTTCATGCTGGATGTTGGCAGCTGTTGCTGAGCTTTTGGGCTCGTTTTGACCCTTAAATGTACACTTCAGAAGGGGGGTAATAATCCCATCGATGCTGATAAATTGCTTAACTTTTTAAACCTCTTAAATCAGTGGTGGGGAATTTCAATTATAGAATGGTCCTTTGGCAATTTATATACTTGAAATTCCCCGCCCCTGTATACTCCGGCCAGTGCTCACCATTCATCATGTCGAGTATCTGAATTTTGGAGTCCCTATTTATCACAAGAAATAACTCCATAAACAAAAGGACCTGTTCCCAAGCTGGACTATGGGCCACAATTAACAAAATAATTACATCCAAGCAAACTGAATCTTTGAAAAATTGAATATTTCTAAGCTCAGGCCCGGTCATTAACAGGTAGTAGACTGAGGAGATTAATACTGCCTATCAAGTTGACGCGATCAGGTTCAGAGAAGTTATACCTGACTTTCAGACAAGAGGATGAATGAAGAATGGATGCAGTTGCATAACTCTACACACTGTCTCATATCAAGGGGGTTTGCCCAAGCCTACGGCAATACGGTTTTGATTTCTGACTAGTAAAAATCAATTAAAATATGTTATTCCTAAAAATCACTCAATTATACTTAAGGCCCAGTATGCAAGATCTCAACCCATCTGTGTGAACGACAAGTCAAAACATGTAACATCAAATTTACGAATTCCACATCTTCAATATTTGATTCATTAACTATGATTAAAGAAAAAAAAAACTCTAAAATACCAATAAATTGAATACTTCAGGATGGTAAATCATGCTAAAGGTAAATTGTGGTGATTTGCAGATTTCAGATACTTGTAATGGAAACAATGTTACCACTCATCAACAAGTTTGTTTTAGTAAATGTCGTTGAATTTAACATTGATTTCATCATCGTATCTAAACTTTAGTTTGTAATATCGAAAAAAGAAAATTCATTGGATTTTAATTTTAATAACATTTTTAAGTTTCGTTTTAGTTTGTAACATAAAAATAATTGAATTTTAATTTTAATAACATTAAAATACCTACAAAAGCTTTATTTAGATTTTCCTCCCCAAAAGTGCAATTACAATTAAACCCTTAATTACATTTTCATCCTTTATATTTAAAGTCTTTTTTCATTTTAGTACAAAATCTTTTCATTCAAAATTTTTGGAATTAAGTAGGTTATTCAACCGATTCTTAAATATTTTTGAAATGGATAATATCTTTAAAGAATTCAAAGAATTTAGACTTTTTCTCAAAAACTATAGAAAAACATAACGATGTAAAATAATAACAGAAAAATATATAAAACATGGAATTATATTAGTAAAAATAAGTGTATATATACCAAACAAAAAATTGAAATTTTTAGCTCTAGAAATAAAAGCAGGACAGATAATGCTTTAGAAACATATATTTAAAAAATAGAAAAACATCCAGAAACTATAGAAGATAGAAAACAATTGGAAAGGTTTTTAGGACGCCTTACTCATGCTTCAGATTTTATTAAAGATATAGCAAAATTAAGAAAACCATTACAATAAAAACTAAAGAAAGGAGAAAGAATGTGGAAAAATTACATAATAAAGCTTATCTTAAAACGGAATCCATTTTATTAGGAACCAGGCTACACCGAGTGAGATGATGTAGATGTGGAAGACCTAAAAAGATTAATAGGAGATGATAGCATGAACATTTTGTATATGGATTAAATAGACCCTTAACAACAAGTTTCTTTGTACTTTATTTTTTACTGTAGCCATGTAAAAACTAAAGTAAAACAATAACCCAAGACTTCTCTATATAAGAAGAGTACTTGCATTCAGAAAGGCAATGTCATTTGAGCATTCTCGAGCTAAAAGTGAAGCATGAAACTCCTACATTCTTAAAACAATAAACTACTAATGATTTAAACAAACTATAGACACCCTTCTTTGCACATTTTGTTCATAAAATAAAGATCCAATGTTCAAAAAAATCTTGATGCTTTTTCATAAATATTTTGATATATAGAGTTGCATGTCCTATTATTCTTTTACGGAACAAATTTAAATAAAGACTACGGTTCTAGATAAAAAAAAACGAAACAGATATTCATTACACTAGATCTAAGAAAGGTACAGCTAAAATTAGCTTCCCTTGTAAAACAAAAATTGATGATGATGATGATGATAATAAAACCTTTATATACTAAATTGGAGTCATCCCTTAAATATATAAAGATATAATTGTAAACTATAAAAAATTGAGGTTAAAAATAGAAATAAGAAAAGTTTAGGGCTGATAGGAATTCAAAGAAATAAAAAGAAAAAATTAAGAATTTTTAAGTGAAGTTTTGAAGTTGAACGACTATATTCGAGGACCATAGGTGAAGTTTACTCCTCTTCAAGCGGCCAATAAAATTTTCAACCACAAATAGATCTGTTGACCTCAATGCATGAAGCAGCTAAAATACATATGCATCTATTTTCGTGACAAATTGAAGGGTAATCATCAATAAGCAGAATGATAGGTAGGTATCTTGATATCGAGCTTCCGACCCCATAAAATTTCAGCTGCACCACCAAATCTTGGTTCCATTCTTTCTAACTCAATATGAATAACAGAAAGTTCAAAGCAAGGTAAATGTTTTCAAATATCAATCTAAACTGACAATGAAAAACTTCACTCTCCCTCTCAGAGGAAGCATCATTGTCCCCAAAAGCAGAAATCATTTGTTGCTGGAATGCCATGAATGAAAATCTGGCATGTAGGCCTAACAACCCATCCAATGAGTTTCTTCATGTATCTATACCTTCAAGATATTGGATGCCGCCTCCTGCAAATTTTCCGGAGTACAAAGAACACTAAAAATAATTTAAAGTTCCAATAATGATCCAGATAAATAAAATACAAAACCGGATTCCCCTGTAGCAACATTTACTAACTCCCATCTACCAGAAATTCAAACAAAGAAAAGCATGCATGCAATTTGACAGTTTCCAGCCAAAGAATCTTAATCTTAAGAAAAAGGAAAAAAGAAAGTTGCAGTACAATACCTTTTGGGTCGGCTTCGGTCTTCCTCATAGTCCATCACTCCACCAGGTTCAGAGTAGATCTCCTCGTGCCCTCTGAAGTCAATGTCAGCCTGCTCACAGTGTGTAACTTCTGCCACAATGTAAGTAAGACACATCGACCAACATATCCCAGAAACTGAATAAAAAACTCTTTCATATGCGTATATCATAGATATCAGATGATTCAAACTGCGCAAATGCAAGAAAAATTATCCTTCAAATGCAAGCCAAACTCATATTAGTTTTGGCGTAGCTTTGCATTGGTCCACTGACATCTTTGCAAGCACGAAGTGGCTATCTACTGAATTGTAGCTATTGAAGATTCAATATGATCTGCCCCTTCATTCTTTACAAGCACAGAGATTTGAATTGAGCTCATACATCTTATATACAAAATTATATTTCTCTTCCCCTCTAGTATAAATATCATTTACAAATCCCCTGCAACCCCACCCCCCCCAACCCCCTTCCCAGAGGGAGAAAAGAAGAGGGGGAGGGAAGTGTTGAAGAAAAAGAATGTCACTACTATTTTCCTATCGTTCCTATTACCTAGTTACTAATCTATTTTCCTCGCTACTTCTTTAAACTATATTAATATTGGGGTGGAAGGATCAAACCTTCTCTCTCTCTCTCTCTCTCCCCCTCCCTCCCCCCCCTCCCCCATCAGCCCCCTTCCCAAGGCTGAAAAATAAAATCCAGTGCACAGAATCTGGTTGACCTAATTTGTTGTCAGATAAATTAAATTTGAAATATAAAACTGGAATCAACTGACCTTGAGGGAAAGGGACTTCTTTACTTCTTCGATCCTATCATCCACATCCTTCCTGTGCTTCTTGTCCAATTCACTCATTGTATCAGCCCATTTTATCTTCTCTTGAATTGAGACAAGTAGATTCTCTGATGTAGCCAACCTAGAAGGTAAGTTTCATTAATATTGTGTAAAGATATCTATAGTAAAATACTACAGTATACTAGGTCACATACATACTACTGATTAACTTATAAGTTTTATTTAAGAAAACCCAACGATTACAGAAGAGCCAAAATATAATTAGCCCAAGGACTTGAAAAATCAAGGCAAAGCATGCAATTATGGCATTATTTGACTTGGTCATACATTCGAGAAAAGATGAGCATTACGATTTCTATAGACAGAAAAGTGAAAAGAAAAGAAACATACAACAAGATCTTCCTCTTCAACTTACAATAGGCAGTTATTTGCAACTAGGCATGTACACAATAAAACAAGGTAAGAGAAATATAATGATAATACTTGAACCAAAGATGTTACCAGCTTGATAGCGTTTGTAACATATTCCCCAGTTGTCCAGGTCTCAGATCCCTCCCAGCTGCAAATTGAACCTGTATGTCACAAGATACTAGAAAATTTTTAATACGCTCGAAGGAGAGAGAAGAGATGGAAATAGATCAAAGCATTCACAGACCTCAAAGCACCTTCGCAACTGATCCAACTTTCCTCTAACAATTCCCTAAAATAACACAAGTGGGGATAAGAAAATGCCACAATTAGCACATTCTTCCTGAATATTTTTCCCAGTTAATCAGTATAATAGTGCAAATTCTAACCTTAATACCAAACCCATCCCAATGAAATGATGAAAATAAGTGAAAACTAAATTTCATAATAACTGTCTAGAAGAAGGTAGCTAATGAGTTAAACTTACTTGTACAAGAAAGAGTTGGGGGGGGGGGGGGGGGGGGGGGGATTGGAGGAGAGAAGGGTGAGCCTTGGCCCCCCAAACTTTTAAAATTTTTAAATTATTACCTATATTTTAGATGATTTTTAGTTTGGGCCCCCTAATTTTAAAATTTTACCTATATATTTTAGATACTTTTTAATTTGGCCCCCATAATTTTTAAAATTTTACCTATATATTTTAAGATATTTTTTAGTTTGATCCCATAATTTTGAATTTTTTTTTCATTTTTGTGTCACCAACTTCCAAAATTTCTCATTTGAATCCCTCAAACTTTTAAAAAACTTTTTTGGCCCCCCTCTTTTGGAGTTCTGGCTCCGTCCCTGGGGAAAAGAATAAATCTGATTGGAAGAAACATACCGCATACATGCATTCATTGATTAGAAAGTCCTCAAGTTCACGAACATTCATAACATCTAGCTCTTGCATTAGTTGATCATAGGGTAGAACCTGGAAAATTACAAACATCCGAACAAGCTCAATGCATAGGTCAGTTGATTATCAATTCTAAATGAGTAAGACGGATAACTCATACGGTCTCTGAAACTAAAATTCAAATTAGTGTGCAGCATCCACACATATTACCTCAAAATATCAACAATGCTCATCATTGAAACTCTAGTTGCAGCATAACATCAATTAGTGAATCATAAAATGAAGTTGCTACAATTTAATCACTAACATCAGTACTGCACATTGAGCATTTTCAATTATAAATAACTTAGGCATTCACAACTCTCAACCAATTCATTTTTATTCAGTACAAAGTCGAGTAATTCAAAAACTATTTATTAAAGTCAAGATCATGCTTTGACTCTAAGAATCACCAATTAACTTTCAAAATTGGGCCATATTTTGACTTGACTCTACTTTTTTGCTTTCAACCGATGAGATTTGAAACTCAGTTGTGGCATTAAGTTCCAAGCGACGAGTTTCTTGATTATCAAACTATGTCTAGGTAACGAGTTTCTTGATTTTCAAACTTTGCATGGTAACATCTAGCCAGGCAAATCAACCACTCGGAAAGATACAATTAGTACTGTGGAAAGGGCTCAAAATACAAGTAAAAATACCTTGTTTGTTTCAGCAAGTGTAAGCACAGTAAGTTGCTTAAGCTTGAGCACTTGATCATGAACCAGTTCTGGAAGACAACGAGCATTATCTGTGAAGAGATAGTTTAATTGCCAATTTCATTCTAATGTGACAAAGGAAAGAGAAAAACATGGATCAAGAGTAAGGAATTTGTTGTTTAATCCAACTGAATAAGCAAATCATCCCCTGGCAATGAGACAAAATGGATATTTCTCCACATCAATGCCACTAACTGTTCATCACAAACTTCCTTTATTGACTTCCTTCTTAAGAATGAGATTTCTTGTTTTATTTTCCATATTGTGAAGCAATTTCCTACCTTAAAATATATGTGCTTCAATTACCTTTTTGTTTAAATTTGGTTTTTTGACAGTTCAAACAAAGAATAGAAACCCCACCTGGATACTAGTTATGACAGGAATTCCATATCCTTATCTCTCAAATGCAAAAAAACAAACAACACTCCAATGACAGTGGTCTGAGTGAGATGCTCGATATACCGAGTAGAGAAACTTTACTACCTCGGATACATCTTCAAACCAACCATCAATATTCGTGGTTAGCATGAGCAGACAATTATACCTATCCATCTTTAGAATAATATTTCCAAATTAATCAGGATAACAGAACATAGAAAAAGTATGTAGTCACTTGTAACTGAAAAAGGGAACTAAAAGATCATCTAATTTCTTGGACTTGATCACAATTCACTGGGCAAGGGATGCAAATTTATTGCCAAAAGGTAATCAAGAACCAGCTTGCAGATACATCCTAATCTATAAACATGCTGCAGACACCAGAAAGGCTCATTGTTACACTCAAAAATCAAAATATAGATTTCGACAAAGCAATTGGGCTTTGTCGCTCTCATTACCATTAATGAGAAAATCTGGCTAACTGGTGGCAATCACTCAACACATTTCCAGCATGACAATCTAGCAACCCTTCAAAAAGATTACAGCTCGACAATATGGTCACAAGAATGGAGAAAAAGAGCATATAACCATGAGTTTCCTTTCAAAACAATATGTCAATGTCCTACAATTAAGTGCATTCACGGGATGGGAACTTTTTTTTTTCCCTGTGGAAAAGGACCCAATACATATCCCTATGTACAGAGTAAAGTAAAACCTACGGAGAAATAGGAGCCGGTAAGCTTACTCTTGTAATCAGTCCATGTGCCATGTGCAAACAACCGAAGCACATCAAGGTAAAGGGAATTTTCAGTTCCTTCAAGCTGCAATAATCCATTAATCAATTCACAAAGAAATTCCGAATCCAATTTCACTAAATATAAATGACCTAATACATATAAGAAGAAAATCTGCATCAACTAAAACTCGGACAACAACATTTAAAAAATTTAAACAAAAAAACAAAAAGCTAAAAATCATATCTTGTTTCATTCAACCTCAGCAATGGGGATAGTAAAATATAATAAAATGAAATCAGTAGATAACCGGAAATGGGGTAGGATTCTAACCTCAGCGACGCTGGGTACCGAGAGAATCTCAGAGAAGGCGAAGAGGGAGGGGTGAGAAGTGGCCTCGATAATAACGGGCCCAAGAGCTGAGCCTTTGAGAGACGATGCTTGCTTGACGAAGTGATCGATTAGCTCTGCTTGTTTTTGTTCGATGTCCATCTTCAATAATACACCACCGCACAAGCCCTAACAAATTGAACTGGTTTCTAGAAATTAAAGACTCTGGACATTGCAGACAAAGGAACAGGAAGAAACTTGAAAAAGGTAATTTGTATTTGAAACGGTAGGGTGTTAGGGTTTACGTGTATGATTTGGAGCTTGACGGCAGAAAGCTGTCCGATCGACGCCTGGTTTGTTCTTTTTGTAGAGTAGCATATTTATGACGTGGAGTGGATACGTGCCTTTTCGGAAAATTGATTTCCGTTTTTTACTGTTATATTTTGGTTTAATAGTTTTTTGTGTTTTTTTAAAATTATTTTATATTTTTTAATTTTATTTCAATTTAAAATTTTTGTTTCAATTACACCATAAATTTTTTTTAAATAAAATTCTATTTAAAGTTAAATTAAAAATAATAGAAATGATAATAATAACATCTTCATATTAATTTAAAAAGTAAAAAATATAATTTATCTATTGATCTAAGAATTTATTATTCTATATTATTAATTTAA
This sequence comes from Reutealis trisperma, assembly GCA_947687605.1. Classification (NCBI taxonomy): domain Eukaryota; kingdom Viridiplantae; phylum Streptophyta; class Magnoliopsida; order Malpighiales; family Euphorbiaceae; genus Reutealis; species Reutealis trisperma. The sequence goes on along the minus strand of CANTUT010000033.1, from coordinate 857,572 downwards.
TTTTAAAATTTTGATAAAAATTAATTAGATTTTTTAAATAGTCAAATTAATAATTCAATTAATCAAATTTTACAAAATAAAGAATTTAATTAACTTTAATCAAAATTTAAAAATTAAATTAATAATAGGATATAATAAGCTTAAAGATTAATTTGATCTTTTGGTCTATTATTTAATAAGATTTTTATTGCAAATATGATTTAGTGTATATACGACAATAATTGTAACTAAATTTTCAAATTAAAGTAAAATTAATTTAAAAAATATGTAATTATAAAAATATATAAAATTGAAGATTAAATTTATCCATTAAGCCTTATATTTTTGTTTTGATACCTTTTAGGTTGATTTTTATTTCTATTTTTTTTGCTTGTTTTATTTATATTTGTTTATAAAGAAAATAGCCTCAAGTCTTTTTATATTTTAGATTTTTTTTTACTATAATAATTTGCAAAATTAACCTAAACTCGATTAGCTCTCAAACAAATCGATTAATAATATTGTAAATAGCCTTGATTATTATTATTATTATTATTATTATGGGTGACCCTTTTTTCGGAGAATATTTACTATGGCCAAAGCAATTTTACCAATTTTACTCATTGAGAAGAGAATAAAAAAGAAAAATTTGACTTAACTAATATAAGGGAAATTTTTTCAATTGAGCAAAATTAAACAAAATTGGTATGATCATAATAAATATTGCTCTCGAAATAATACCATCCATTATTATTATTAATAACTTTATAATTTTGGCACTTAAAATAATATATTTTAATACTCTTGTATTTTTTTTGATAATTCAATTTGACTAAATGTATATTCCTTATTAACATAATATAATATTTTCTTATTATAATATTTAATATTTTAATAGTTAAAAATATTTTTCATTAATTAATATATTTACAATATGTAATGCTTAATTTTATAATTATATTTTTTTTAATTGTATATTTTTACCTTTATATTTATTAAAAATAAATATTTAAAAAGTTAAATATTTTTATAAGTTATAATAAATTTTAAAATGAGTCAAATTTATACTCAAATTTAGCTCAATTATAATTTATTAATAAGTCAAATTTGAGCTTAAATTTAAATGAGTCGAGTTTAAATATAAATTTAAAATTTAAAATGTGTTTAAAATTACTATTAGAGATTAAAAAAATACTTTTAGAATTTTTTAATTTAATTAATTAATTTTTATTTTTTTCAAATCTGCTTTTTAAAAAAAATCAATTTTTCTGTTTTTATGCTTAATACAGATGCAATACCAAAGACGCTATAAACCTAAGCTCGAACCCGAAAGGTTGGCCCGGCTCGATTACAAAACCAAGGAGCACATAAAAAAAAGGACCGAATAGTATAATTGCACCAAATATCGGAGCTTTTCTGTATTTTCCCTGATACACTAGCCAGAACCAGAACAGAAGAAATCGCCTAATTAGTAAATCAAATTAAAATCTCCAATCGCCTCCGGAAGTCCTTGTTTCTCATTTCTTATTTCGCATCATTGAGCGTATACGCTGTGTTTCTGAAGTTCCTTTTCTCTCAAAAAAGCACAATCAGCGATGGCAAAGACTGTGGCTGAGTCGCACAGCAATACAGCAGCGGTTCAAGCTACAAACGACGACGCTTCAGCTAGTAAATTGTGTGTAATTTTCACTTCGAATATTCTCTTGTTTTTTCCTCTTATTTTATTTTCAAGTTTTCTCAATACAATTGTTAATTTAATATTGATTGTTGTTTGGTTGCCATGAAAATGAAATAACAATGAAGAAAATTCTATCAATAGAAAAGGTGCTAGTATGAGATAAATGATATGCTGAATGATACTGTGTATCTTAAAGGTCTTGTGTTAAAAGGGGATACATGAAAGATGACTACGTTCGTTTATTTGTTAGACGACCTGTGAAGAGATCCCCAATAATCAACCGCGGTATGATTTTGCTGTTGAAACATATTATATTTTGGCATTACAATCTCTTTTCTCTTCATATTTCATATTTTACTTAATTTTCTGCTTTTTCTTCTTTATAATTGAGGCTACTTTGCACGTTGGGCTGCTCTTCGAAAGCTTCTATATCAGTTTATTGACTGTGAAATGAATGCTGATGAAAAAGGCCACACAAAGAAGCAGATATTGTCGATTGGAGCAGGCTTTGATACAACTTTCTTTCAGTTACAGGTGCACGACTTTGTTTTTGACTTGTGGAAAGCAATTTGCATTCTTTTCCTACAAAAACCACCTGTTTGCTTCAATTTTTATGTGTACTAGCTTTGTGCTTATATTGGTTGCTTTTGAGTTGTGCTTGATGTGTATTGTCAAAATAATTTCGTTAGCATTCTTACGACATTGCATTTTTTTGTGAGGAACACCCAATATACTTAATTTGAGTCAATTTGTTAAATTGTTCTTATCACCATTTCTTTTCTTTTTTTTTTTTTTTTTTTTATGGTACTCCCTCCATTTTGAAAAAAGTAGCCATTAAAAAAGTAAGTTTTGTTTATAAATAAGTGGCCATTTAGCAATCCAATAAAAAAAAAAAAAGGTAAAATGACTAATTTACCCTTTCCATTTCTCAAGTATGAGAGATGTTTTCCAAATTTATACTGCAATTAATAAGGGTCTTTTTGGCAATTTATGATAAAGTTATTATTACTTTAAAAATGGTGATTTTTAGTTATTGGCCACTTTTTTCAGAATGGAGGGAGTATTTGGCAACTGCATTAATGTTAACAAAGTACATACTTTAGATAAACTCTGAATAAAGATAAACATACTTTAGATAAATTTTGAATATAGATACTCAGCAATAATCCCTGGTCAATACTATTGCACTGGAACAGTAATAATAATAAAAGACCCTGACCTATGTATCTATGACTAACCAAAGCAATATATCTGTCTTGTTGAAAATTAAGTAGTGGTAATGGAATTCATTGAAAGTATAAAAGGTTTAGAAGAGGCCAAGAACCCAATAATGATGGTGAAATAGTGAATACTTGTTAAAAAGTTGGGAGGGTGTTGAGATCATAGCTGGTATTTTATCTAAATGAATTTTGTCCCCAAGTAGAGATGTTGGGGTGCTTATTTGAATGATACATTTTCTCTGACAGGATGAGGGAAAAGCACCATCTTTATACGTGGAGCTGGATTTCAAGGAGGTCTGTATTTGATACTATCTTATGAGTTTATGTGGCAGTACACTAGCTTATTCTGGGGTTATATCCAACTTTCTAAACTATGTTAAAAGGCTATAGTGGTTGTGGTAAATTTATAATTAACCAATTTATGCTTGCTAGCACAAGGTTCAGCTCTTTGCTCTCAACTCACGTCAGGTATTTGTTAGGTAACTAGTAAAAAGGCAGCAATTATCGAGTCCTACAGTCAGTTGAGGGATAAAGTTGGTGCTACAGCATCAATCTCACGAGGTAACTTTCTTGAATTGCGGATGCCATGGACTCCTGAGGTATGGGGTGGCAGTGGTGCTTGTTTCTGTTTTTGACAGATGTTACTCTTCTTGTGGTTTTGATGACATTATTTCAAATACTTCTTTTAATTTCTGGTTCGTATTAATTGGTGGTTCTCACTTCTTAGAGAAAGGAGAAGTTCTCAGTGATTATTACAAGCTACTGCCAGTTGACTTGCGAGATATACAAAAACTAGATGACATCATAGCTTTGGCTAATATGGATCCCAGGTACGTGTGCTTAGCCAATTTTCTTTTCCTGTTTTTGTTAAAATTTCATCAACTCTCTTCTTTGTTGCTTTTGGGTCATTTATAATCTACATTTCATAGTAGTAGTTGATGTTTTCTAAGCCATTGTTTATTACCTTACATGCTCTCCAACTTATCAAGAAGATTATATGCTTGTCTACAGCTTTTGAGGTTCTATCTCTTTTTGCTGAAAAGTATCATTCTCTGGGATTTTGCTTGCTATTTATGCTTCTTGTTCTGATTGATATGCTACAGACAGTGCAATTTTACAATATCAAATGACTTTTTCTTAATAAATCATCTTCTCCTTGTTTTGGTTCTCTTACCGTTTTCTTTGTGGGGCCTGGTTATTTATCTTCACACTGAGGAGACTATAAGTTGCTTTATTCTGATTCTGTTATCAGCTTGCCAACATTTATAATTGCAGAATGCGTTTTAATATACTTGGATCCAGATTCAAGCCGTGCCATAGTTGCTTGGGCATCAAAGACATTTTCTACAGCAGTGTTTTTCTTATATGAGCAGGTTATATGCCCTTTTACGGCTGTTGATGTTAATATTTGTGGACATGTTAATTACCATTTTTTCTAGATATTCTTGGCTTCAGTGGTTTGAATATTTTCACACGGTTCTTTTACACAAAAAACACAATCATTTACATATCACAATGATGGTTACAGATCCACCCGTATGATGCTTTTGGGCAGCAAATGATCAGAAATTTGGAGGTTTGAATTTGTCCTTTAATTTAAATTTTTATGAGTTGAATTAATTCTTTCAAGTAATTTTATTGCTTTTGGCATGGAAATTGAGACATTTTCTAATTATTTTTTTTTTTAATTATCAAAGTACACAAATATTTCCAAAATGAAGGTGATTGAACAAAATGGATTTATTCACTATTTCTTATGGCCGAATATAGGAATTGAATTTCCTTTCTTCCAGCCTTCAGTTCTTACTTTTTAATTGGTATTCACCAACCCCAGCAAGTAAAGGAAAAATTAGAAGGATCCTGAACAACTATTAAATTCAGAAAGAAGTTGTAGTTCAAAGGAATAATGTGTACTGTATGGCCTACTCTGTCCAGCCTACCTGCCTAAGTATTAAGGGATACTATTGTAGAATGCTAAATAAATGGTACATGAATCACACAATTTTTCTGGGGCTTTGCTCAAGCAATTATAAAATTGTTACTTAAGCACCAGGCAGGTCATGCATGGACCAGTTCCATTAGTATTCTTCAAATATTCTTGTCTACATAACAAATTGTATCAGTGCTCAGTTGCTCACTGTTTTATCATTAGTATCAATATATTTTTGCTCAATTAAATTATGATGTTATCTTTTTCTTTTTGTCCTTAGAGTCGTGGCTGTGCGCTACTGGGGATATATGATACACCAACTTTGCTTGCAAAGGAAAAACTTTTTCTTGATCAGGGATGGCAGGTATAACCTTAAACAAGGAAATTTTTCCTTGGGAATGAAACTGGTTTTCTTCTTTTTCCTAGATAGGAGAAAATAAATGAAATTGTTTGTGCATCTATTATGTTTAAAAACATAGGCTACCAGGGTTTGCACAAGTTTCTGCTCGTTCCAGGTGATTAACGTTTGGATTATAAATTTTTGTTATCAAAATAGTCTTAACTGGATGTAGTATATTTTGTAGCAAAGAGATTTGGTATTCTAGTCAATTAATTTTGGGTACAGAACTTTTCCCCCAAAGGATCATTCATATGGTAGATTGATTATTATTTATGCTACTTGCGGCTGGAATTGAGCCATTCTGACATATATTATTACTAAGGAATTGCTATTGTACATTCCACCAAAACTGGTTGTTTGTTTGTGGACAAGTTTTTGTTACCTTGATTCCCTTTTCTGTTTTTTTTAGTTCACTGTTTTTTTTTTTTTATATATAAATTTAATACTTTTTTCTTGCGCACTATGTGAGGTATCAGAGGGCTGTTGCGTGGGACATGCTGAGAGTTTATAGTGATTTTATTGAAACACAAGAAAGGCGCAGGTAAGTGCTTTGTAAAATATTGGATAGTCAAAAGTACATCATTTCATATTATTCCCTTTTCCCTGTTTATATCCTGTTATGTGAATCCAGAGGTGGGCAGTGGCTATTATTTGATGTGCTAGATGAACCTTGGTCATTTTTTACTACTTTGCTTCATCTTAACTCCCTAATTAATCTGTTATGTTATAAAATAATGACACCACTGTATGAAAATGCTATACTCAGCTCCATTAATTTCTGTTATTTTGTACACTTCATTGTAATCTGCACATATATTTCAGTGATGATCTAGTGGCGACCAGCTTGGCAGTTATGCCTTTGCATTCTCATGTTCTTGGAAGCAGGGCTTTTATTGTCTGATTTCTACAATGGACAATCAACTGAATCTAGTTGCACATGCATTTTTAACAATGACGACCCTAGATGTTTCTGTTTTATAACTCTTGCTTTTTACATGTGTGAAAAGTTGCCTTTGCTGGTTGTCTGGGAGTATTTCTGGAAGTAGAACTTTAAGCAGATCATATGTTAGTCCAGTGATAAAAGAGGGATATGGTGAGACTGGATTAAAATCACTACTTCCTGTAAATGTGCACTATAAAATCACTACTTCCTGTAAATGTGCACTAACTGCTTTTTCAGATTCTGCCTTTGTGAAAAGGAGGTAATGGCTGTCTGTTTAGATTCTGACATGTTAATTTCTGAATGATATAAAAGAAAGCTCTTTCCCTGTTTGGATGTTCTCCCTTCTTTCTCCCTTTTTTAATAAATATTTTGTAATATGCTGTGCACTTCGTAGTTTTTTGTTTCTTTTCTCCTCTCACTCTTCCCCCTGCGGATTTATTTACTGGAAGTTTCTCATCTTTTGTGATCTGGCCATTAGGATTGAACGGCTGGAATTATTTGATGAGTTTGAAGAGTGGCACATGATGCAGGCAAGCCAATTCTTCATTCCTGTTGCAAAAGAAAGTGTCTGGTGCTGTAGATTATTGGCTAACGACAATACTTGATATTTTTATGCGGGGCTAGTCCAAATAGAATTTTCTGTTGCACACACAAACAAAAGATGGCATCTGTCAAGTGGTGATTTATACTTATAGGTGGTCATAAATTGCAATGAGGTTTTCTGTGTATTGTTGCTGATGTTGCATTCTAATTTTTGTCCTGAACTGCTGTTTTTCAGGAACACTACTGTGTGACCTACGCTGTAAATGATGCTATGGTATGTATAATATACACTCGCCTAATTCCAGTTTATATTTTCTCTAAATGCGGCCTCTCATCCTTATCCATGTTTTTTTTTTTTCCATTGTAGCAAGGCAAAATTACATAAATTATAGTAAAAATTCATAGTGGCCTCACTATTACTCGGATTGCAAGATATTAGTTAATTAATTCCTCTATCTAGTAGTCATTATCATCCATGTCCGTTGGTTATATTATTTTTTGAATGGTGCCACAACTTTTTCTTCTTTCTTGACGATGAAATAATGAGTTTTACACGTTACTTTATTTTGAGGATAGATGCGAATTGTTTGATTGATACCCGAAGGATAAGTCTTTGACAATCAGCATCTTGGTTTTCCTTTCCAATGATATACAGGGGCTGTTTGGGAATTTCGGTTTTGCTACCCACCAACAACACGTGATCAACTCTCCCTTAGTAGCATCTCCATGAAAGGCCAAGGGTACACCAGAGCCTGGCTGCTGTTGCCAAGTTTGGTTAAACAAATAGTATCAGGGCAGCGCCTATGACTGACATGTGCCAGTTAACCAGGTTAAGAGATTGTCAGATAAAAAAGGGCCTCTCAAGCTAGTAGTTAGTCTTTACTCTTTAGCTAAAAGTCTCCATAAGGATTGATGACTTGTGTGAATGGATCTCTGTGCGTTCTTTGTCTGACTCTAGAAGACAGATCCTTTCTTTTTTGTGCTAGCTGTTTGGCAAAAGAAATCGTGGTGGGACCCCCTACACCACCGGACTATGTCATACAATGGCTTGTGTTTGTGTTTGTGGGGGGTCCATGTCATGTGGGAAATAATACACTTGCACCGTTGGTTGCTTACTTGCTTTTCAATTTATTCGCCTTATCATTTATTTTTCCTTTCCCCCATCTTCTTTGCTTCGCCCTTTTTGGGATTTTTACCTAGACGACCAAAATGCCAGCGATAAATGGTAATTGATGCAAAAATCAATGTGAATTTGTGACGATCAATATGTCATCTTAACAACAGAAACCTTGCTCTTTTATGTAGTATATGCTTGGACTGTGAGGTTAGTGTCTGTATCCATTAGCAAAATTCATGTTTTTCACATTATGCATATAGCTATGGTTCAAATAAGATCTAGCCTTTTTTTTTTTTTTTTTTTTTTGGGTGGGGGGGTGTTTTTTGGGGGGGGGGGGGGGGGGGGTGGTGTGGGTGGTGTTGAAATGATTACTGAGCTGCTAGTTCCATATAATTGATTCAAAGCACATTAATTAAGGAAGATGTACCGTTGGTGATTTTTTTTTCCCCAATCCAATTCAATGCTGACATAGTTGGAGAATTAACTCTTTTCAAGTTGGAAAAGACCTGGCAAAGAGGACATTTTAAAGGAACAATTAAGTTCTCTGTTCCCACATACCCAAAGGCAAAACTTACGTATTATTTATAGTTTTATTTTTCTTAATTGTTCTTAATTTATCTTAATGTTTAGGGCCCACAAATAAAAACTCTGAATACTTAAATGTAATACTTAAAATTATATACTAGTAAATAGTAGTACAAATACAATTTAGCAGGCTGGGTCATGTGGACCATTTGTCCAGTTTGTTTAGCTTTTTGAAAGAAAAGTAATAACAACAGTTGCATCGTTCTCTTTGGATTGCCGCCAACCATTCATTATTTTTTTTTTTTTTAATTGTAACTTTCTGTAGTCCGGCTTGGATATTTGTAAAACACCTAAATTCAGGGAAATCAATTTACGATTGCAGCTTTTGAGTGACTCTTCTTCGTTTACAGTTTGGAGCAGGAAATTTGTTGTTGTATGTTTTTCTAGTAAAAGAAAATTAAAAACGATTATTGTTATCCTGTTACGTAACTGGAATCCCTGGTGGTCGGACAAGGCATTTTTGTCTTATTGTTCTTTTTCTTCTGTAGAAGAAGACTAGAGTACCTGTGACTATAATCAACACAATTTTCTCCGTTATAAATAATTTTCTTGAAAAAAGCAACTGATGCTAATAAATTTTTATGTATTCTTTCTTCTGTTTTTTTGGTCTGGTTTGAAGAGGCAATGACTTTATAATCACACATGTTAAGGTTATTTAGAAACTAGTTTGGATTCAATTCAATAGGCAATAGCGGATTTAGGGAACCAGCAAAGATTGACATATATGGGATTGGGCCATATAGCTTTTTCTAATCTTTGATAACCAAATCAAAGATTAGAAAAAACTCTTTTCATCCCCTAAAAAAAAACTCTCTTTGAGAAACTGCCCTACAGAAAATAAAGCTAAAGAATATCTTGAAAGGAACATTTCATTTTTATGAAGAATCCGATACTCTCTACAATTCACCATAACTCTTCATACTGAAGGAATTGGATAATTATCTTTCACACCGTCAAGTTTAACCGTGAAAAAAAAAATGAATTTCTTCTTCTTCTTTTTTTTTTTTTTTTCCAAAGAAAAAAAATGAAAATTTAAAATAAAGAGAAAAAATCTTTTAATAAAAGGTAGCCTTAGATGGTTGAGTCCAGCAGGACCATGTAATAGAAAGTTAAGGAGACCTTAAAAAAACTTTCACCATTTTCAATCTCTGCCTTTCACCCCACACCCATAGTCTTTTTTTTTTTTTTCCTTCGTCTTCATTATCTACTTTTCCCTGGAAAGGATCCACTTATTGCGGAATATTTAAGCCCTTATGCCTTTCTGTTGCATTTTTCTTTAATATATATATATATATTCTGAGATTACTGATCATAGTAATTTTAAGACTATTTGTTGGGTTCAACTTTTCATGCCTTTCTAAATTTTATTATGATTTAGGTCAAATTAAACAAATTGAATACATGAATTTCACTTTGTATGATTATAAGAAATTTTAGTGACAGGTTTTTTAAAATTGAAGACTACAATATTGCATGCATTTAATATTTAATAGCTAACTCAAACTTGTGATTCACTCACTTTTATTTTTTATTGTCTAAACATTAATGAAATGTAATATAATATAATTAAATATATTTTTAACATATATATATATTATATTAAAAATATATTTGATTATTTCGACTATTAGCTTCTAATGAACAAAAAAAAATACATTTGATTATATTTTATTATGACTATATCATAAGTATAAAAAATTTAGTAAATTCTGGTAAACAATGTGTATTGAATAAAGGAGAAAAAGGATGTGTCTAAAATAAAGAAAAGAAAAGTAATTAAATGAAATAATTGGTGTTTATAAACGTAGACATAAATAGTCAAATGTTAAATTTTGGATTATTAATTAGAAATGTTAAAACATAGTGAATCAAGTAAATTGAACATACAATTTAGTGAAACTATAGTTCTTGAAAATGGATTTTATATTATTTTATTATTATTTGTCTAGAATTAATATAATTTAATTCATTTGTTCGTGATTGTGTAAGGTTGAGAAATAGCTATAGCTTTTCTACCAAATATGTAAAGAGATATGTTAATAAGTCAGTTCATTATCTTGCACAGCTGGCTCATTACAATACTTGTCTTTATGATTATTTTGTATCTCCTCTAGAATTAAAGGAGATTATGTTCTTAGTTTTGCAAGATTAATAAAATTTCTCTCATTGTTTTCATATATATATATATATATATATATCATTGATTGCAATAGAAATAAAGAAGAAAAAAATTGGCTAAAGAAATTTAAATTAAATATTAATGACATTTATTCTAAAAAAAAATGTCAATGACATTAAGATCAGGGCAATTTGAAGGCATAATAACAAACTAAACCTCAAAAATTAAGAAAATAAGACATGTTAATGATGAGTTCAAAACACAAAAATGGAAAACAATGACAAATAATAATAATAATAATGCTAATTGAAAAATCTTGAAGACCAAAAAAGAAAGAAAATCCAACAACTAAGTAGCTTAGAGGAACCAACTTAATAATTTTATAGCTAAAAGATCAACTAAATAATTAATTCATAGGCCCACACAATTTGTAAAAGATCCTCTGCCATCAACCCCAGCAAAGCACCAACAAAAACAAAAAGCAACCTTCTGCTATACACTTATTTAATTAACCTATTAAAACACTATCTATAATATATCAATCAAATAAGATTATGGTACAAATTATTTCATTATCACTTAATTAAATAGATAGAAAAGGGCAAAACAAAAAATAAAAAAACTTTCTATATCAATAGTGAGACTCAATGCAATGGTCAACAAAGAAAGTGAAGAGAAGAAAAAGAAAGAAAAACTCTTGAGATGTTAACAGCCTATGAAATACCAATAATACCCCTCCAGGCCTCCACTCTGTCGCTTACTCTGCAGGGCTGAAATCGGGCGCCACCACCTAAAAACCCGCCATCCGCTGGAACTCTCTACACTTGGGGTTATTTATTTATCTCTTCTTTTTGCTCTCTCTCTCTCTCTCTCTTACTTTGTTTTCTAGATGGGTTGTACAGCGTCGAAGCTGGACAACGAGGATACGGTGAGACGGTGCAAGGACCGGCGCCGCCTCATCAAGGAAGCTGTTTACGCTCGTCATCATCTTGCAGCGGCTCACGCCGATTACTGCCGTTCGCTTCGTGTTACTGGCTCAGCTCTTTGCTCCTTCGCTGCTGGTGAACCACTTGCTGTTTCTGAGCAAACCCCTGCTGTTTTTCTTCGCCCTTCAGACCCTCCTCCTCCTCCTTCTACTAATTCTTTACCTCCACGAGTTGCTCCTTCTCCATCCCCTTCTCTCCACCCACCTCCACCGCCGCCGGCTTTTTCCCCGTCCCCTTCTCCCACAATAGCAACTTCTAAGCTCCCCCACATTCTCTCTGCTTCAAGTCTCAAGTCTGCGTCTAATCGCCGCCGTAAACCTCGAAAACTTCCCCATATACTCTCTGAATCGAGCCTTACCTCGTCTCCTCGTAGTCAGAAATCCAATTTTGCTGGAAATTTTGAATATCCCACAGCTTATCAAGCAAATTCAACGTACTCGAGCACACCATCACAAGCTTCCTCTGTTTGGAACTGGGAGAATTTCTACCCTCCATCACCTCCAGACTCGGAATTCTTCGATCGAAAAGCGCAAAATCAAAACAAGAATCACCAACATCACCAGCAACATCACTTAGACACTAACGATGTCGAAGATGAAGAGACCGAAACCGAGACAGAGACAGAAACCGAGAGATCGGAGTACGATTTTTTCCAATTACAAAACAAGAAGCACAACCTGCACCACATCAACAGTAATACCAATATCAAGCAGCACAGTACCGTCGATGAAGAAACAGAGAGAGAGGAGGTTCAGTGCAGCGAATGGGGAGATCATGATCATTACAGCACAACTAGCTCATCAGAAGAAAGGGAGGAGGATGAGGATAGAGAATCCAGATCCGAGATAGGTACCCGGTCGAATTTCGGGTCATCGGTGAGAGCGGAATCAGTAAAACAGCAGCCAGTTTACGGGAATACGACTAAGTCGGATGAAGCCGGATCTTCGGCGAGTTTCAGGACTGGAGAGATCTCCAATATGAAGATGGTCGTTAGGCATAAGGATTTAAAAGAGATCGTGGAGGCTATCAAGGAGAATTTTGACAAAGCTGCAGCCGCCGGTGACCAGGTCTCGGAGATGCTTGAAATTGGCAGGGCTCAGCTGGATAGAAGTTTCCGTCAATTGAAGAGTAAATATCTCAGATTATCAGTTTTTTAAATCGAATTTGTCCGTTTTTAATACATTTCTACTTCTTGGACCTAACTGTTCTAACAATTAAGTTAGATTTGATTTAGGCGTTTTTCATATTTATTGGTTGCACTTGCAGAGACAGTGTACCATTCTACTAGTATGTTAAGCAACTTGAGTTCGAGTTGGACCTCAAAGCCGCCATTGGCCGTTAAATATCGGCTCGACACCGGCTCACTGAACGAACAGGTTGGCCCTAGAAGCCTTTGCTCCACCATGGAACGGTTGTTGGCTTGGGAGAAGAAACTCTACGAAGAAGTGAAGGTACACTGCGTCGTTCCTTTTTTTTTTTTTTTTTTTTCCGAGGGTACAAAATTTTCAAATTTGGCACGATCTTTACTGTGATTGAAAACTTTATTATTATTATTATTATTATTTACCTTTTTATAGTTTTTATCTTTTTATCTGATAATAATAAATAAATAAAGAAGGGTTTGGTTAAATGACTAGGATATGCACTAGCTTGTGTGGGAGATAGCGTAAGTCCACCGCAGTACCCAATTTACGGTGGGTGGTTTTGGATTTTTCAAATTTTTCCGAAAATACCCCTATATGATGTTAATTATTGTACGGAATGACCTTTTTGTTGTTATGGGTATGATTGTGATTTGGACGGTAATTGGCTTGATTTCATTATAATGTAAATACCAAATAGACTGAAATGCCCTTGACAACCTGTCAGAGTGACAGGAACCGCCTGTGTTTATTTTTAGCAACTAGTTGGCGGTCACTTTTTTTGGTCAAAGTGGATGCATTTACTTTACTCTATTATTCCTTTATATGTAATTAACAGTTGGGTTGGTTTTTAACCAAATTCTGGAGCTACTTGGAGAACTGAAGTTGTATATTTGATTAATACTGTAAACATTATTTATATTAAAGCTGAAAAAAAAATTAAAATAAAATATATTTGGTATATAATTAGGCTAGAGAAGGTGTAAAGATCGCGCATGAGAAGAAGCTGTCGACGCTACAAAGTCAAGAGTACAAGGGGGAGGATGAAGTAAAGCTAGACAAGACTAAGGCTTCAATAAAGAGGCTGCAGTCTTTAATTATTGTTACGTCTCAGGCTGTTTCCACCACCTCAACAGCCATCATTGGTCTGAGAGAATCTGATCTTGTTCCTCAGCTGGTTGAACTATGTCACGGGTATGCCATTTCTCTTCTATGGAGTTCTGTTGAAATATTATGTTTTTCATTGTCATGGAAACACCTCTATGCGTGCCTCTTTTTTTCTTTTTTTTCCTTCATTTTAAATTTATAATTTATATGAATTGGTCATTTTGCTTTGGTAGGTGAAAGCATTATAAGGCACTGCTTTGTTGTGCCACTTGCTTTGTCCCATATGTAACGTCTTGTGCCTTGTTTTGTCGACTTTCCAATTGCTAACTACCTCATAAAATCAGAGAATGGTCCTAGATCTGCACCTCTCAAATATGGTTGTGTTTCATCTGATGTACTGTTGAGGCTAAAGTTAATTTATGGGCAGAGAGTTAGGTGCAATGAACTTAACTGTGATATGACCCACCATTGTCTCTTGATTGTTTTGACTGGCAAATTCAGTCAACAGTTTTCATGTTATCTGTATAATGAACTGATTAGCGGGAAAAATCTAGTGGCAATTGCGTGTAGTTATTAAGCTGATGATTGCATAATAACTCCTCTAGGAAGACTTTTTTCTTCTCAGTAATGCTCTGCACCTGATTGGCAATGCCTAGCAGACAGACAGACATCAGGCTGCTAAAATTGCCTTTGTATTGGTATTTTGGCGATGCTAAACAACCTGTAGGCTTATAAACTCAAGTCAGCGCAATTTTGAAAAAAATTATCATATAATAATGGTACACAAAAAAATATATATATGGAGAGAAGGAAGAACAGTTGCCTTAGTTATTGGCAAGGCAGTAATTGCTAGGACTTTAGACGTGAACCCAGTGCCAAATCATGGTCCAACTTCATTTAATTTTTAATCTGGAGGAAAATTCTTGTTTTGTCTTCTCCACTCATGATGGACATGACTATGAATAGATTGAATATGCTGCTTCCCATAGATTCTGGATGTAACATTGGATGAAATGTTCCTCTCTCTCTCTCTCTCTCTCTCTCTCTCTCTCTCTCTTTCTTCTCTCTCTCTTTTTCTTTTTGGGCTCAAATATCTCCACAGAAGCTTCCTGTCTCTCTTATTTTGAATGGTGAAACCATTTGAATGCTCAATTGATGGACATTTAAACAGTTTATGTAGCCACTCATCCAGTATGCTCATTGCAGATTTATGTACATGTGGAGATCAATGCACCAGTACCATGAAGTTCAGAACAACATAGTGCAACAAGTCCGTGGCCTTGTGAACCAATCAACCAAGGGTGAGTCGACTTCTGAACTGCACAGGCAGGCAACTCGTGATCTTGAGTCAGCTGTCTCTGCCTGGCATTCCAGTTTCTGCCGCCTAATAAAGTTCCAGCGGGACTTTATCCGATCTGTCCATGGCTGGTTCAAGCTCACCCTTCTTCCTGTGAGCAATAATGACAGCACGAATGGCAAGGTGGAACACTCAGATGTATATGCCTTTTGTGATGAGTGGAAGCTTGCTCTTGACCGAGTTCCTGATACAGTTGCTTCTGAAGCCATCAAGAGCTTTATCAATGTTGTTCATGTGATATCTGTAAAACAAACTGAGGAACTTAAAATTAAAAAAAGAACCGAAACTGCATCAAAGGAGCTGGAGAGGAAGGCTTCTTCTCTTCGGAACATTGAGAGGAAGTTCTATCATTCATACTCCATGGTTGGCCTTGGGCTTCCTGATACTGGACCTGATAATGGGCAGGTATTAGATGCTCGAGATCCATTGGCTGAGAAGAAATCTGAGCTTGCGTCCTGCCAGAGGCGGGTGGAAGATGAGATGCTGAGGCATGCCAAGGCAGTGGAGGTAACAAGAGCCATGACATTGAACAATCTTCAGACAGGATTGCCAGGGGTTTTCACGGCATTGACCAGCTTTTCTTCCTTATTTATGGAGGCACTTGAATTGGTTTGCAACCGTTCCTATGCAATCAAATAGTCATACATTATTTTTCTACTTTGGATTTTTGAGGTAAGCTGAAATTCATAAGGGCTGGGATTTTTTTGGCTGTGGCTCTTGTGATAATTGTCATTTTTTTTTTTTTTTTTTTTGGGGGTGGGTGGGCGAGGATTTTTGACTGACATGTAAATATCTGGAGCCTTTTTCCGGTTTTGTCATCCTTTTTCAGGTCAAGGAGGGAAATGTCTCTGTACAGGAATTTGCTTGGGTGGTTGTATCAGAGGTTCAAAATTTTAGCATGATTAATAAATTATACGCATTCTACCTTTTGGTTCCCCCACACTTATTTCAAAGGCTCTATATAATTTAACTATTTGCATTTGTTATTTTTCAAGACCTTGAAGGGTTTAAGTTGCCCTTTTTGGGACGAGAAGATATTTCATCATTGATACGTGGGCTCTGTTTGCTCTGCTTATTAAAGCTTTGGATCCTTTTTACAATTGTAACTTCTGTTTTTCTTTTTTTTTTTTTTCATGATATTAGAGGAAGCTAAATTTAATCAAATGCAAAACCTCCAATTGCTGAATTTAACGTTTGCTAGGAAGTTATTTACGAATGATTAATACATGAATATTAAATATTCATGGTCATTATTGAAGGGTTAAATATTAATAATAACTATGTAATTATTTAATTATCATTTAAAATTATTGATCATTGTATTTTGAAATATTATTCGAATATTATGTTTTTGCTAAACACCTGAATGCGATTGGAAAAAAAGGCCAAATGCATAGACACGTGGTCGTTTACAGCTTGAAGAATCGCTGCGATGGTAACGAAAAGAAATTGTAGAATCCCTCCTAAATATGTACTCTTTCTCTTTCTGTTTATAAATAATTATCATTTGGAAAATTTTATTTTATTTTAAAATATTTATATTTTAAGAAATTTTTTTTTTTTCAATTTTATCTTCAATTTGTTCTTCTATCAAACATTCACATTAATTATTTTTATTTTTTTACATTAAAATAAAATAAAAATATTTTAGTCTTTTTAACTTATAAATATAATAATTAAATAATTTTTTAATTTATATATTGAAATTTTAAATAATTATTATTTTAAAACGGATGAAGTATATTATATAATATTTCAAACTTGAGTGTCCATGATTTTTATATCCAACAAACTTGGAAACAATTATAATTACACGAGTAGTCTCTGTTTTTATCGGGCAGTTTTTTTTTTAATGGTGTAAATCACCCGGTGTTCTAACATCTGAGAGTAAGAGATTAATCTGAATTGGAGTCAGATAGTATTATAAAAGCAATAAAATTTTCTTTTTAAGATTTTTAATGCAGCTACATATTTAAAACGGGTAGTCGAAATGTCCGAGTCAGTTGATCTACTGCGATGGCACTGGATCTGGCAGTAATATGATCCCACCAAATACTCGAAGTTTGTGTCGTTAGAGAAGATTTCACTTGCAAGTTTAAGCTTTTAATTTTTTCCCAACTTTATTAGTCACCTTAAAAAATTTAATTTTAAAACATTATGAAAGTTCAAAATTTCTTTCGGCTTTATATATTAATCAGATATGTTATTAAGGTAAAACTGAATATACACTTATTTATATGGACATTTCATGTTAGTAAATTTCACTTAAAAAAGACATTTTCATATTCTCATTTCATCTAAAAATGTAAAAGTTTAAACTTGTGAATTATCTATAAAGTAATTCTTTAACATACATAAGCCCATCTACAATCCATAATATTGAAATTTAGTAATTTTTATACTAAAATAACGTAATTACAATAAATTTATTTTCAACAATTAACTCTATTTCTAACAGTAAAAAGAATTTTTTTTTATATTTCCTTTATTCATTTTATATTTTTGTTAAAAAAAAAAAAACCAAAGGTCAAAAAGTAAAACTTTGCAGCGCCAAATTTAGCGTGCAACTGGGCAATTGCTCAAAAATGGAGCAAGAAATGATGTAGATTGGAGCACTTATTTTAACTGCCAAATGGCATTCCAACACCATTTTGAAGTGGGTTGGAGATGCCCTAATTTAGTTATAACTCGAATTGTAGAAGTTGTTTTTGTTTGTTTCGTTCTCTAGAAAAACAGGATTATATTAAGGACAGTAAAAATATATAAAGAGAGATGGCAATTATGTTGATTAAAATAATTTGGGATCTCAAAACATCATTTAAGGCATGAATATAATACAAAATAGCTAGACTCTCAAATCATTACCTAAACCAAGTTCTTTTTTTTTTAACATAATTTTCTTTTCTCTCCCTCTCAAAGTGCTCCGTTAGGGTTTAGCTCTTTCATTTGTGCAACTAGGGCCATCTCTCTAGTGGTCCCTAATTGCCTTAGTCACTAGTGGAAAATCCATTTTTCTCTTTTTTTTCTTTGTTTTTTCTGTTTTTTTAGTACTTTTACTTGAATAAATCGTCTGTGTCTTTTTCTTTTTATGAGCTACATTAGATACTCGTTTTCGACGGATCTTTTGCATGTGGCTTGTTGAACTCTAACAAAGTTTATTCCATTTCGATTTACGATAAAGTTCGACCTATACACCCACTTGAGTCTATTTCTCCATTTTCTACCTTTGCTTGTCGTTGGTTGGCGGAAGAAGAGGCTAGCTTTACTTCAGTTTCTCAATGAAGACTTATTGGTTTCATCTATAAGTATGGCTGAGTTCTAAAGCTCTTGATAGAGGATCGATTCCCTTGACACTCTGGCTTCTTTGATGGGAGCAATTGACACTCTATCAAGGTAACACTGCTTATGGTTGGTTTTGGCAGTAAAAGGCAAGTTTAAGAGATCCAAGGTATATATCTTTTTAGAATTTTTAGTCGCATATATCCTGATTTTGAAATATAACTTTGTAAATTTTCAGTCGCATATACCCTGATTTTGGAGCTATCATCTTCCTATCATTGTCTTCCAGTGGCAAAGTCCTGAGAACCTACGGTGAGAGCTTTAAGAGCAGAGAAATCCAATGAGCATATGTATCTTTTCTTTGAATTGGGCTTAAAGCCCATGTTTAAAAACCCTAAATTGCTAAAGGGTAGTTTACTTCATGATCTTAGATTCTTTTCTAATTGTAATAAGTTGGCTTACCCCCTCAACTTACTTGAATTTATATCAATTTGGGCTAAATGCCTTGTTAAATGCTAGCTTAATTTCTTCTTAGGGCAAAAAATAAAAAACTCAGATCATTACCTGAACGCCTAAAGGTGATCGTCTTCAAGAGTGACTGCTCACTAATACGTTGATAATAATGATTAAATTCCTTATTGCACAAAAAAATATTGTAGCCACAGCAACAAGACAATCCTTTTAACCACAGAAACACAGAAGAATAAGGGACCAAATGACCAACTTATTATACATGAAAAGAAACTACTTTTGACAGAGCACTGCAATAACTTAAATAATTAATTAAAATAATTTAATTAGCTTTAATTTATATGTGCTGAGTATGAGATGAATAATATATTTTCTATAAAACTTAATTAGCAAGATCACTTTTTATAAATGGTAAGTCAACCAGAACAAAAGATTTGGATTGATTGAAATTTGAAAGAGATTAATAGTTCAAGATGCCAAGCCATTACGCAGCTAATGGAGTGTGAACTAAAAATGCTTCTGTTCTGTAAATTAAAGCTACTCATTTCCAATTGATACTTTTTCCTCCTACGCGACAGCAAAGTTTCGTTATAAGAAATACAGGCATTAGGCATACTCTTCTAAGATCAACTAATACTGATATAACACAGCACAAGCCTGTACTAAAAGAACTCGAAGTCCAGATATTTACCACCAGACTTCATGTCTGTCCCCACCACCCTTTTACTGCTGCTGCCCATCCCAATTGGCTCAACCGCCCCAGATTTTCCAGGCAGCTCAGTCTCCATAGGTCTTGGCACTTCTGGAGGTGTACTGCACCTTATTAGAGCCCAATTTACACCTTCGAAGAAAGGGTGTTGCTTGATCTCAGTTGCACCTCTCTTCACTCCCAACCTGTGCTGTGGTTCCTTCACCAACAAGCCCCGGATCAGATCTCGGCTAGCATAACTGGTCGCTGGAGAATCTGGGAATCTAAGCTGCTGTCCCACCACATTGAACAGTGTAGCACGATTTCCTGAACCTTTGAATGGAGTTTTACCATATAGTAGCTCGTGCAAGAAAATGCCAAATGTCCACCAATCAACAGCACTGCCATGGCCTTCTCCCTTGATAATTTCTGGGGCTAGGTATTCGTGTGTTCCAACAAAGGACATGGACCGGGCTGCAGTTGGTTCTGCTACAAGCTCTGGAAGCGCACTAGCAGGGAGTCCAACCTCTGCTCGAGGTTTTCGTGTCTTCTTCTTACTCTTCTGAGGGAAGATTCGAGGAATAAAGCACGCAGGCTGGATGCATACTGATGAGGGCTCAATACAGGCTGGCTGAACACAAAATGCACCACCAGCAGCTCGTTTTGAAGGATCAGAATCAAACGAGGTTTTTATCAGCGTAGGTGAAACTGTACATCTAAGGGAAAGGTCAAAATCCGAGAGCATTATGTGGCCATCATCACGGACAAGAACATTTTCAGGTTTCAAGTCCCTGTAGACAACTCCAAGCATGTGGAGATACTCGAGTGCCAATAAAACCTCAGCAGCATAAAATCTGCAAGAAAGAAAAAAAATGATTATGTATCTGCTGGAAAAGTATCAGTGCTTTCAAAGAGACACAGGGTCTTATCAAAGCAGTGTCATGTTAGCTATCTACACGAGAAGACAAAATTGACTTCTCAAACACATTAGAAAATCACCTGATCACCTTGAATGGTGTTTCACCATTTACTATTTGTACTAAGAACGGCAAATGGAGTATCAATGAAGAATATAACACTTTTAGCACATTATAAACATAATATTAAGATATAGTCAAACTATAAAAAAGCACCACAGAAACCCCCCCCTTTTTTCATTATTCTAACAGTATATTAGATGAAAGCTAGGGTTGCATCATAAGTTGCAATGAATTATGAAGTTTCATGGGCTGAAATTTTTCATAATGAATTTTTCAAGAAAAGAGAAGGAGTGCAGAGAAAAAAAAAATTGCTGCATAAATATAAATATTTATAGGTGTAATATTAATGGCAACTATTTTTGTTCACAAAAACATGGCATGAAAATACATCTTTTCTAACTTCTCAAGGGATTACAGATGTGTGGAAAAAATGCATTTTTGTTCGCAAAGATGTCATGTGGTTAAGGGATGCAAGATCAGAAATGAAAATCGATAAGTTGAAGCAATGAGGAAGGTGACTGGAAAAAACTGCAGGCATCAATTCACAATGTCCAAAATCATGAGTCTTCGACTACACCTCCACCTTATGCCATTAGGCACCTAAGGAATTATAACACACTGGAAAAATGCTTCAATTCTTACATAGGAGTTGAACAGTGAGCTGAGAATTTATGTTTCATGAGCACTTAGAGCAATGTAGAGCAACTTCATCTCCTACCATTAAAGAAAGCTAAGATAGTTATGTTATCCATCAAGATACAATGTGTTTAATTCAGGACTTTAGTCGCATAAGAAACATACAACAACCAAAAAAAAAAGATAAAGATAGATTATCCATGTTCCATGCATGCTAATTCATAACAATGCCATATCCAGAACTTGCACCATAACATCACCACAAGCACACACTAAAGAACAAAACAACAATGGAACCACTTGTCTGATGCTAACAATTCAAAAAGGCAGAGCAAAAATTATGAGATTCAACTTTAGGGGACACTGCAGGACTCAGTATAAAATAAGAAAGCTGAAGAGAACGTGGTTGGATGATGATAGAATAATTAATTAATTAATTAATTACATAGCTATAGAGGAAAGAATGTGGTTAGAATAAAAACATACCTTGCAGCATACTCAGAAAAATGTTTCCCAGGCTGCCGTTGCCTCAGAGTATGCAGATCACCTCCTGGACAGTATTCCATGACCAAACATGAGAATCTGTCAGTTTCAAAATGTGTGTACAAAGTTGGCAGAAAAGGATGATCCAGCAGCTGCAAAATCTCCCTTTCTGTCTGTGCCCGAGTCAACTTCTTCCTGCTTGCAAGAGATGCCTTGTCCATTACTTTCATTGCAAAATAAGAACGAGTCCCACTCAGTTCTGAAAGATACACACTACCAATGTCACCACAACCAAGCCGTTTTAGTAGTCTGAAATGACTCATGCCTAAAATCCCATCTCGTGCTCGGATGGCAAGAATAGCCTTCCACCTAGGATCATTTCCTTTGTGGGGCTTATTTGCACTCCCAGTGATGTTGCTCCAATTGCTGTCATCACTAAGGCCACTGCTATCACTTGCACGGCTAACACTAGTCTTTGCACTCTCAAGGGAATCACCTCTAACACTAACACTCCCTTTTGTACTCTCGCAGTTTCTCTCCATACTCAGCATACCATCACTTGTAATAGCATCACTTCTATATGTACTGGCACAACTATTGACAATGCTCATAGCTGTGACAACACCAGTACTGTCAATGCTACTATGTGGACTTACATTACCGCTTGGAGGCAAGGAAGCATCCCACACACATTCCTTCTCCTCTGAATCATTTGGAAGGGGAGAGTTTTCTGTATTCTGTGATGCACGAGGAACTGAAAATGGAGAAGAGAGAGTGACTAAATCATTAGGTTCTTCAACCAAGCTTTCAGCTGGTGACAGAACTACCGGACTTGGTTTCTTAGGTGGAACCCTAATTGAAAGGTCTTCTAGGAAAGGCCCCTTCATAGACATACTCTTCATGAGGCATGAAGCCTCAGGTTTCTTTTGCCCGATTTGTACATACATACTCTTCATTAGATCTGTATCAATCGGTTCTGGTGGATGACTAGCCCCAGAAAAAGAACTAGGGCCACCTTCATCAAAGGAATCACCACTTCCCTTAGAAGTAATAACATCAATCATTAGCTCTTCTTGCACAGGTAAAGAGTCTTTTCCCTTCCATGGTCTTGCAGGGAGAGGTAAGTCAATAACTTGGGAACCTTGTGCATTAAATCGTCCCACTACTTCTCTTACCAAGCCTGTGTGGTGTTTTGGTACTGGACCCACTTCTCTTCCAAAGGCCATGGATGTATTCGATACATGACCTACAACAGGCAATTTCCCAGGAAGAACCTTTGATTCTGGAACCCTCTCCATATCCAGTAACCACGTAACATTACATGTAATTGTGTTTCAATGTATAACCCTGCAAACGAAGATTGGAGAATTCAGTAGGTGCTTCATTTTACTGAAGAACTTAATCACCACTAAACAGCTTATTCACTCATTGTACCGTCCCTTCCTAGTTCCGGTGTAAATCAAGAAGCATATAGCCATCTGTAACTTCCTATCCTCTTTCCCCAACACCCAAAAGAAAGGAATACCACAAAGCCATCTAGTGAAAGTAAAGATATCTTCTATTCATTTGGGAAAAATTAAATCATAAAAGAGGGAGGAGACAGGGTTCTGAGGCATCCATGAGCAAATCTACAGCATCAGCATCCATTTGGATGCCAATATATGTATCTAGAGCACAGAATAGCAGTAAAATCTATTTGTTGATTGAGTTTCTTAAATTATTTGTGCTAAAACAAAATCTAAATATCTGAACTTCAAGTATCTTTTCCCTGCTCAAATATTCTTGCAAACATAGGGAAAAGGAAAATAGAATTTTAAATATCCAAAAAAGAAATTAGCGATCAGTTTAAGCATATAGATCGTGTTGTGTGTATATATATATATGTAAAATCCAAATCCTCACTAACCGTCTACTGTGATCACCTTGAACGATTAAAACCTCTGGGCAGCAAACCCTAATTGGCAAAGCTCCTAGAAGAAGAAGCTCACTGGATCAAGCAACTAAAATCCATGAACGACTCAATCAACAAAATTCTTAACTTCACTCACAATCAAAGGGAGCACTAATACAGAAACTCTAATCAATTAGCAAAGGAAGAGCTAAAGAAAGCAATAAATGCGAAATTCTCCAAACTTTCCCAGTCCTTACATAAACCCTTCAATTACACGCAAAAACCAAAAGGGGAATAAAAAATAAAGGGGAATCCAAAATTCTGAGACAAGGCAACAGAAAGAGATCTCGGAACCACAAAAAATTACAACATGAAGAATAAAAGAATAAAACAAAGAACATTGAAACAGAGAACAAAGAAACGCACCAGTGAAACAAGGAATATGAATCTGTATGAAGTATCCTGTACAAGAATATTAGGGTTTGTACGAGGCTTAGAGCTTGAGAGCTCGCTGTTTCCTGATTCTCTCTATCTCTACAAAACTAAACTAATCAGAGACAGAGAGTACAGTTTCTCTCTCTAGAAGCTTTGAAATGATAACAAAGTAGAGATTTGTAGAGCCCGAGCAACCAAAGCTCGAGCTCTTCCTTCTCTCTCTATCTCTAACAATACACTTTCTCTCTCTAATTTCTTTCTTTTTTTTTTTTTCGTTTTCTATAGGGTGGCTCTGCAACTGCAACTAAAGCTTGTGCTGATGGGGTTTAGTAGCTTTTGCTCTCTCTCTCTCTCTCTGCTTTGTATGCCTATGGGTAGCGTGCACTTTAGCTGAGAAAGAAAAGAGAAGAGCACTGCTCTGGGTGAGATTGTGGGACCCTTGGTCTTCGGGTGACCCCAGATGTGGGATCCATTCTGTTTCTTCTTTGAGCTACACTTCTTTTCAAGGAGTGGGGACTCTCTCTGCCTCTGTCTTGTGACCATTTTTCAGGATCGGGTTTGGATTATGGTAATGGTGTCGCATCACTGTCACTCGCATTATGAGCGCGTGTTAGTGTCTTTTTATTATTATTATTATTATTATTGACTGTTGACAATTGCCAAAGACTAATGTTTTACATGGTATTAAATTGAGTATTTTTTTTAATAAAGAACGATTAAATATGTTGCCATTATTTAACTTTTTAATATATTAAATATTTACCTTTAATACGTTTAATTTAAAAAAAAAAATTGAAAACATCCATCAAATCCAAATAAAGTCGATTAATAAATTAACTACATTATTGAACTACTAGAATTTTATAATTAATACTTTCATTTAATGAAACAAACTATCTAAATCAGAATGTGAAAATCTTAATTTAATTTTTTCTTCGTTTCATAATATTTATCATTTAAAATTTCTACACATATATTAATAAAGTTATTAATTTATTATAATTTTAAAATAAAAAAATTAAAATATTTTTTATTGATTTGATGTAGATAAATAAAAATAATTAATATAAAATATTTAATGGATAATAAATGAATGATAAAATTAAAAAAAATAATAATAAATATTTTTTTAAAATTTTAAAATGATATATAAATTAAAATAAAAAAAAAAATTAAAGCAACATCTATATAGTAATGAAGACAGTAAATTGCATCTTCCTATTGCGCCTATGCCTTACTTTATTATCTTCCCAATGTTTGCCACAATTAGAAATGGAATAAATAGCACATGAATCCAAGTAATTTCATTTGTGCAAGCCTAGTTAGACGTCAATGCAACTTTAATTTTTTTACCTTAGTCTTGACCTTTGGAAAGTGGTAAACAATATGTGGATGTCATTTATTCAAGTTTTTTTTTTTTTTTTCTTTCCTTTCACTAAAAATAAAAATAACTAAAAAGAGATTAACTTGTACAAAAATATTTAACTCTCATGCTAAAACAAATAATCATAATACTATAGAAATAAGATAATTTGGTTGATTTTCTTATTTTTTTTAAATGTGAATAATAAAATATCTTGATCTCTTAGTATAAGTTTTTACTCTTATTATATATATTTCATAATAATATTTTGTCTCTTTAGTCTTTTGGAAACAAAAAAAAAAATTATGATACAAAAATTATGACTTTTTTTATCAGCTATCACATAGAAATTAGTCACAATTATTAATAATTAGCATGGTAGTCAAATCCGGTCCAATATGTTAGAGATCAAATCAGTCATGAATAAGTCTGAAATCTTAGATGACTAGATCTAGCCAAAATTAGGTCGATCAGGCCGAGTTGAAAAAATAAAATAAAAAATTGCTGTCAAATTAAAAAAAATTATATATATTAAATTTCAAATTATCATTCGCTCATTCACTATTTTAATTAAATGAATATTTAAATTTATATTTTTTATATAAAAGAAATACAAATTTGAGTAAATATTTGAACCCATTCAAATTTGATTTTTAAAATAGCCATTTGATATTTTTTTCACTAATTAATGGTTTTAAATTCATATTTCTTACAAGTAATATTTATTAATTACTAAGATAACGTTTGTTAATTTTAATTACATATGTATTATTTATTTTTAACATGTAAATCTAATATATTAACATATAAATATAATATATTATATTTTTATATATATATTATATTTATTTTTGACATATAAATAATAAACATATAATATTATTTAAAATTTGATTCGACCTATAACTTATGATCCTCTGCTTTTATCAATTTTAAGACCGGATCATATTTAAAAACATTGATAATTAGTGTTAAAAAGAGAGAGACAGAAAGAGAGGGAGAGAAATTTTTGTAGGCTACATCACATTTATTTTTAATGAATAATGGCAAACCCATACCATAAAAGCTAGGCTTTCTCACTATAATATTATTAGTGCATCATAATAACAAGACGTCCACCTCACTTTCTTCTTTTCTTGAAAAAAAAAATTACGATATTGGCTAAAGTGGGCCTTGGATTCTCATAGCTTTATCATTTTGACTTGCCACCGTAGGCCTTATATAGTGTTCGTCAGAATTGTGCAGGTTAGGCATTGGAAAATTAGAAATGTCGAAGATAAAAATTTTTGACGTAATGAGTTTTAAGTAAAGATGAGTGATGAAAATTAAACTAAGATCAAAATTAAAATAAAGGCCCAGTCTAAATGGTTAAGGTTAAGATCAGGTTCGAATTTAGCTTTCGTAAGTGAAATTATTAGTATTTTTCCTATTCAATTTGAGTTTGTATGAGTTTAATTTCTATTCAATTTGAGTTGTAGTAGTTATTAGACTGTAATATAGTTGACACTTGTAACGATTATGTATAATATCTATTGAAAAAAAAAAGGTTATATTTAAAACAGCAAAACTATTAAGAGTTTATATTCAAATTAAAAAAAAAATTATCAATATAAACATTATTCTCCTAATATTAAAAATTAAAATACTTCTTCTGTATCATAATAATAAATTTACTTTTCTTTTTCATTTGTCTTAAATTATAATTCAATTTCATTTTCAATAAAGTAATTAATTTATTAATTTTTTAATACGCTCTTATTTAACTTGTATCTTTATCAATATGTGTCATTTAGCTTTAATATCTCATTTAATATGAATAAAAGTCTATATGAACTATATTTTTCTTAATTTATGTGAAAGTCAAAATAAGTCTATTTTTATAAGATGGATGGAGTATTTGCAAATACTGTTTCTAGAGTAAAAAATAAAATTATTATCCTACAAGTTATAAATTTAAAATCAAGTACTTGTTAAAAAACTAATGAAAGATACTTCTCAAAAACAATAACAATAAACTAATGAAAGATTTTTTTATGTGACTATAAATTTTTTGCAAAAGAGAATGGGACTGTGAAGTTGGAATCAATGGTTTATTTGCAAGTAAAAAATTTAAATAAATGGTTTGTTTATTTATTTTTTGCAGTGAAGTTGGAGTCAATGGTATTATGCGTGCAGTGGTAGACTCTTGGGTAAATATTATTGAAAAATTCTTAGTATATATTATATAGTACTAAAAATTTTTAACAAATACTACTGGCTGTCTTCAATTTTTTTTTCAAATAAATTTTACACGGCCCTTTTAAAACAAGAAAAAAATCTGATAGTTAAAAATTAAATTGAATGCAAATCATCGTTTATTGATAATTAAAAAAAACTTAAATTGAATGCAAATCATTGTTTATTGAAAATTAAAAAAAAAAAAAACTTAGTAGATGGATGGAATCTTTTATTAGAAAAGTAAAATAATTTTGTGAAAACTATAGAGAAAATAACAATCTTGATATGAATGTAATATTGCAATTATAAAAATCATATTACAATGATATATTTTTAACTGTAATAGATTCATAATTATATGAAATGAATAATTGATTTAAAGAAAATGTAATTGAATTATTTATTCTTAATATATGTTTAGATCATATGGATGGCTACAGGGCATTTACTATTAATTTTTTTTTTTGTTTGCAAATAAATTTTTATCTTAAGAATTTATCTGTATGAGAAAAGTTATATTTAAAGGTTTAATTATAATTTTTCAAATTTAATATTAATCAAAATTTAGATTTGCAAAAAATATCAATAATTTTATATTTGTATTAATCCTAATTACTTATATATATATTGAGAAAGATATAGATAGACAATTTAATACTGATTTTATTATGATGCATTTGATGCAAAAAAAAATCTGACTGACACAATTTAAACTGCCTAATGTTAGTAGATATGTTGATAATCATAATTTTATTTGGACATTATTTTTTTATTTAAAATGCATGAATAAATTTTATTTTTTATTGATAATTATAAAGATTTATTTTTAATATATAAAATATATTTTATTACCAATCAAAATATGAATTTTTGTGTATATTTATTTATTTATTATTTTATAAAAATTATTTTCACCCTCAAAGTTAATGAGCAAAATTCATCACTGATATTATTATGGGTTAATTTTTATACATTTCAATACATATATCTCTATATATGGTTCCATAAAAATAAACCATCAACGGCCAAGTTAAAATATTTATAAATAACGAAAAATATTAATTAATGGCTTGGAAAAATCCTCATATATTTAATTTAATTACTTGCAATTTAAGCAGAATTTTCTTTTATTCACATAAAAACATTTATGTAGTTTGTAATAATAAAGCATATGAAATCGACGAAACAACAATGGTAACAAAAATAGGGCAAATCCGAAATATTATTTTCACTTGTTGTATAAAAGATTCTGATTTGTGCAGTGCACTGCAATGCAGGGGTCGTGACAGTTTAGCGCAATTATGAACAGTCCATTATTAGAAATGTGTCTCCTACAACCAAAATACCGCGTTGGAATGAGCAGTGAGCTAACAGAGATATAATGTCCAAAAAACCCTTATAAAAGCCAGGCAAGAATACAGCCGAAAAGTGCATGGTCTATACGTTAAAATATATGTTATACTCGTAATATTTAAATTTTTAATACCTGTATATTATCAGGAAAAGTCAAACTTGATCCTATATGAAATTTACTGAAAAGGTTAAAAAAAATAATTAATATCAAATTTATTGTTAAATCAAAATTTTAATTATATATATATAGTCAATTATTCTGAATCAATTTTTTGTCAAAATTATTATTAAATATCAAGTTTTTTTAACGTAATTAATGTATATATGAATATATAATAAAAAATAAATTTAATTATTATTAATGTATTTTAGTAGTAATAAAACTTATAAAATATTTATAAAATATCAATCTTATGTTATTCTTATTAATATCATTAAATATATTATACTTATTTCATTATCATCTTAAAATTTAAAATTTTGGTTATTTTTTAAATTACTTGCTAAAATAAAAAATATACATTGATATTACAATATATTAATATATTCAATTTATTATTTTATTATTATGTTATTATGTTGTTTTGTTATATGCATAAAAAATTAAAAAATATATATATGATAATAGATTTTAAATATTTTATATGTATTTTAATTAGATTATGTGTGATATTTAAAAACTATAATGTTCATTTTTATTATTAAATTATAAAAAAAATTATAAAAAATCCATCATCAACCGACTTAATTCGTTTTAAAAATTTATTTTCAAAATTAAATTGGAAATTGGCTCAATCCCGAATTAAAATTCTTTTTTATCGTTAAGCTAAATAGCCTCACGATCTGTAATAACCCATCTGAATCCGTCCAAACAAAGATGGAACTTGAAATTACTCCCAAACAATTGCCGCATCTACTTTATATTGGCCTAAAAAAAAAAAAAACCGATTTGGTGGGCACAAACGCCGAAACAAGGGTCATTTTCGACATTGTGAAAAAGGACAGATACGCGTGCATGGTCAATGTCTAGCTCTAGCATGACCGTCATCAATAATAATGGACAAAAGCGTTAGTGAAAACGGTTACTTAAGGGCATACTATATTGTTAGGGTACTCTCCCTTAAAAAAATAAAAAATAAAAAAAATAAAAGAAGGGTGAGTAACAGAAGAAAGTCAGTGAGTGGTCAGCTTCTTCTTCTGATGCTTCGGTGCCCTGTTGGTGGCCCAAAGAGGACAGTTTTTGCTGCTTCCAGCCTTCCACGATTATGCAATAGTTTCCTTTCCTCGATGTTTTTGGAATGTTTTGCTTTATGTTTGAGCATATATATATGATCACGCTTGCATTAACATGTGGCCAATTCCATTCATTTTTTAGGTTCAATTTGGTGAGGTTTACCCCAAGATGTCGCCATGCATGGACTCCATAACAGGGCCTTCTTAATTATAATTAATGAATGGTGAATATTACCTCTAGAATCCTCAATATACACACACATATAGAAGCTAGTTACATGTTGCTGCATTGAACGATCTATTTATATTAATATTAAATTTATTAATTCTAAGTCAGGCTGGCTATTTACATATACAAAATGTTCATTTGCACGTCACCTCAAATTTTAAAGGGCTTACAAAACTTAATTTCTTTCACATTAATTCTTTCTTATTTACCATAAAATTATTAATTTTTCTCTCTCTCTTTTAAAGAAACAGTATCTATTTATAATTTGCATCCTTCTCCTTTTTTTTTTTTGCCATCCTTGATTTTATCTCAATAAAATAATTTTTTTGATTCTCTTATCAATTAAACAATAAATACCCCAATTTAATGTGCAAATGGTTAAATTTTTTCTTTTTTTTTTATATCTAACTCAGTCTCAACCTTTATTAATACTCTAATTTTTTAGAGTTCAATTTTTTAATTAGCACAGGGCTGCCAAAATGTTTAAGACGGCCCTGTTCTAAGTCATACCATATATAGCTATATATTCATGTAATTTTTAATAATTCAAATTATGTTATTGGGAAGAAAATTATAAATAAATAAATTTAAATATTAATATTTTTATAAACGATACCTATTTTATATAAATACAAATACATAATACATTACAAAAGAGTCGATCCTTTTGATTAAATTACAAAAATGCCATCGACCATTTTGGCAAAAAGTGAATGACGGCTCGCAGCTATACCGTGGATAAGAAATCAACCCGATTTTCAAGATAATTGCAGCAAATGCTATTATGTTAAAACAGTAAAACCTGAACTACTTCTCAGATGATGATCCAAAAGGCAGAGAATTTATGCAAGTGATAAAATCAATTTGAAAATCACTGTTGTATTTTACAGTGATTTCCACTTCACTTTTAATCGTTTATGTAGATATTTTTGATTCATTCTATGGCAGTGAAGGTCATAGAAAAATCAGAAGAGAATGAAATTGGTGTGAAGTAGAATGTGAATAATTGTGAAAGCCGGTCAAAGAAACTTTTTCCAACTCGGCATCCAACTAAACTTGCTTTGATGGCAGAATTTCCATTACCCACGATAGTTTAGTTATCCTTTGAAAAATTAAAAAACAGTAATAATTTGCATTAAAAAAAAAAAAGATAGGAAATGAGAAAAGGGGGTGAAATAAAAAAAATTGAGACAAATTTTTAAATTGATTGAGTATATTATGTTACTTATAAATTAAACCAATAAAAATATAACATATCAATTACTGATATCAAATCGCTCATAAATTATAATATCATTAATTGATATAATTTATTTTTATTAGATTAATTTATGGATAATTTAATATTATTAATCGACGTGTTATATTTTTATCAATTTAATCTATTAACAACATGATAGATTATATCTACATGAAAATTTCTCAAAAATTGATGGATGATGTGAATGATGATTGGGCAACTTTATTGATGGATGGTCAAGATCAATTGGACAAGTTGTCATGTGAAATTTTCAATCCCCTCGAAAAGTATACAAATATACTTGGTGATTAAAATGATTAGGCAAATATTTTAGCAGTAGATGCAAAATCCTCAAACCCACATTTCCAAAAATAAATAGTAAATAATAAAATAAAGAAGGATTTTGTAATCAATATCTGCTACTTGTGGGGTTTAGCATTGTTCCCTTGCTTTTTGAAAAGGGGCAAATTAGAGGTTTGAAAGTGTGGGCTTAAGAGTATTGGAATTAGGAAAAGGGAGGCATTCAAAGGTGGGTTTCTCTCATGATTCGTTTCTCACTTACGTTTGGTCCACCAATGACTTTCTTGGTGGATCACTTTTTGTTATTACCTTACCTGGGAATCCTGCACTAAATGTGGAGCATAAGCTTGCCTTTCCTTCTCTTTTTCTTTAGTAATTTCTTTTTTGGCAATTTCTGTGGTGCTCTCGCCGTATTAATACTCCAGGCAAAATCACCGTTAGATTAACATGAGAACAATTTTCACCGTATGATTGTTATTCACTGAAATAGCTGCTTATGCCGTGAACCCGTTAATGCATCGAATTTAGAAATTAATAAAAAAAATAACAAAACGGAATGTGTCACCTTTTTTGGGTTTTACAAAATCTAATTATTGTTATGATATATTATAGGATTTGATTGATATCTTTTCATATACGTGAATACTCTAGTTTCCATATTAGTATTGGTTGTATTTTTCTTATTGGAAAAACTTCCTATTTCTTGTATTTTCCTTATTAGAAAAGCTTCCTATTTATTTCCCTTCTGTACTCTATATAAAGGGTTTAATACTATTAAATGGAATAACTAGAAAAACTATTCTCTTCTCTATATTTTTTGTTCATGTTCTTCTCCATTTTATTTATAACACGTTATCAGCACGAATCGTTCTACAATATTGTTCATAATTTTGGATAGCTTGTGGTTTGCTACAACCCAGCTAAGGCGAAAAATTTGAAAAAATAAAATTCAAGATTTATGGTAAACAATTTTTATCTAATTAATTACTATTATTATTAATATTTATATTTTTTTTAAGAAAAAAAACTAAATCGTTTTTTTTTAAGAAATCGTTTGAACATATTGGGCTAATTAATTTGAAGAAATCATTTTTTTCTTCTCTCTTACAATCATTTATTTCAAATTATTTTTTTTTAGATTTATAAAGATTTGATATACTATTTAATGATTAATCAATTAAATTATAGTTCCTGAAAAACTAGCATTATATTTTAAATACTAGTTCCTGAAGAACTATTATTATTTATAGTTCCTAAAGAACTAATTAAATAAATAACTAAGCTATGAGTTTCTAGAAAATTAGTATTATATTTTAAATTCTAGTTCCTGAAGAACTAGTATTATTTATAATTCCTGAAAAACTAATTAAATAAATAACTAAGCTATGAGTTCCTGAAGAACTAATAATAATTACAGTTCCTGAAAAACTGGTATTCCCTATAGTTCTTGAAGAATTGGTATTCTCTGCAGTTTTTGAAAAACTGATATTCTCTACAGTTCCTGAAGAATTGATATTCTATATAGTTTCTTTTCTTTTCTCATCTCTAATAACATGTGAATCATATATGTTCTCAAAAAGACATATGCCTGTGGCTTAATACACATATATGTTTGGGATGTTGTATATATATATATGTATATTTTTTTTTAGATCATTACTACAAAATCATTTTTTTTTAGATGTAAATCATTTTTTTTTATATGAAACAATAGTAAAATCGTTTTTTTTTTTTAACAATATAAAATCGATTACATAATCATGGTGGCTAAACAAAATCGTTTAAATATATTAACAATTAACTATATAAAATCGTTTACATAATCAATTTTTTTTTGTTTTGTTTGTTTTATATACATGACCATCATTTTTATGATTTTTTTATTATTATTTGATGTTATTTAATTTTCATTAAGTATATTATAGTTCCTGAAGAATTAACACTATATTCTAGTTCTTAAAGAACTAACACTGTATATCAAATTTTAGTTCCTGAAGAAACTAGTATTATTTATAGTTCCTGAAGAACTAATTAAACAAATAAGTAAGAAATAAATTTCAAAAAGAATTTTTGGCCCTAAGTTCTTGAAGAACTAAATATCCATGAACCTAGTATTCCAATTCATTGAATAATTGATATTTTATGTTCCTGAAGAACTAATTATCATACAATTCTTTGTTCATGTTCTCTATATAGAGTACAGAAGGGAAATAAATAGGAAGCTTTTCTAATAAGGAAAATACAAGAAATAGGAAGTTTTTCTAATAAGGAAAATACAACCAATACTAATATGGAAACTAGAGTATTCACGTATATGGAAAGACATCAATCAAATCCTATAATATATCATAACACTCTCCCTTGATATTTTTTACAAAGAATATGCCTCGTTAAAACCTTTACTAAGAAAAAACTCTGTGGGAAAAAAATCTTAGTGAAGGAAAAAGAGTACATTATTCTTGTAGAGATTTGCGCCATACACTGCCTCGTTAAAAACCTTGCTAGAAAAACCCAATGGGACAAAACCTAAGCTAAGGGAAAAAGAGTACAGTGTATTAAAATCTCCCCCTCATGAAGATATGATTTTGTCAAAGATCTCTTAGTCGGCGCATACCAATTTTGTTAACCAACTTCTCAAAAATGGTTGTAGGGAGTGATTTAGTAAACAAGTCTGCCAGATTATCAATTGATCGAATTTGATGAATATCCAAAACTCTTTGTTTCTGAAGCTCATGTGTAAAAAAGAACTTTGGCGAAATATGCTTGGTTCTATCTCCTTTGATATATCCTCCTTTGAGTTGTGCTATGCAAGCAGCATTATCTTCATATAATACTGTTGGACTTCCTTTGTCAAGTTTAAGATCACATGTTTCCTTGATATGATAGACCATAGATCTCAACCATACACATTCTCTACTAGCCTCATGTATTGCCAATATTTCAGAATGATTTGATGATGTGGCAGTTAAAGTTTGTTTAGTAGAGCGCCAAGAAATGGCAGTGCCACCATATGTAAACAAGTAACCCGTTTGTGATCTAGCTTTATGTGGATCAGATAAATATCCAGCATCAGCATATCCAATTAATTCTGACTTCAAGTCACGTGGATAAAATAAGCCCATATCTGATGTTCCACGTAAATAACGGAATACTTGTTTCACACCATTCCAATGTCTTAGAGTGGGTGAAGAACTATATCTTGCTAGTAAACTTATAGAGAATGCTATATCAGGTCTTGTATAATTAGCAAGATACATTAGTACACCAATTGCACTAAGATATGGTACTTCTGGACCAAGTATTTCTTCACTATCTTCTCGAGGACGAAACGAATCCTTTTTCACATCAAGGGATCGAACCATCATAGGAGAACTCATTGGATGGGATTTATCCATATTGAAACGTTTTAATATCTTTTCGATATAAGTTGACTGATGAATGAAAATCCCTTTAGATAAATTTTCGATTTGCAAGCCGAGACAGAATTTTGTTTGTCCCAAATCTTTCATTTCAAATTCATTTTTCAAATAATTTACTGTCTCAGTCATCTCTTCAGGAGTCCCAATGATGTTTAAATCATCAACATACACAGCAATTATAGCAAAACCAGATTTTGTTTTCTTGATAAAGACACATGGACAAATTGTATTATTAGTGTAGCTTTCTTTCAAAAGATATTCACTAAGGCGGTTATACCACATTCGTCCAGATTGTTTTAATCCATACAAGGACTTTTGTAGCTTAATTGAATACATTTCTCGTGGTTTTGAGCTACATGCTTCAGGCATTTTCAGTCCTTCAGGGACTTTCATATAAATGTCATTATCAAGTGATCCATACAAATAAGCTGTAATGACATCCATTAGTCGCATATGGAGTCCTTCTATACTTGCTAGGCTAATTAAGAATCTTAATGTAATTGCATCCACAACTGGAGAATAAGTCTCCTCATAATCAATGCCAGGTCTTTGTGAAAAATCTTGTGCCACAAGTCGAGCTTTGTATCTCACAATTTCATTTTTCTCATTTCGCTTACGCACAAAAACCCATTTATAGCCTACTGGCTTAATATTTTTAGGCGTTAAAACAATGGGCCCGAAGACATGGCGTTTTTCTAATGAACTTAATTCTGCCTGGATTGCATCTTTCCAATTTGGCCAATCATCTCTATGTAGACATTCATTTACGGACTTTGGTTCAATGTCCTCATTTTCTTTTGCAATATCAACTGCAATTACATATGCAAATACACTATCGACAATGATTTCATTTCGGTCCCATCTTTTTCCTGAATTGACATAGTTGATTGAGATCTCTTCATTTTGATCATTTTCAGGTACCTGAACCACTTCTGGGGTTATTTGTTCATCTATGTCAATTTCAGTTAGAGGCTCTTCAAGAGCATTAACATTTTTGGGATTCTGTTCCCTTTTCTTTCTTGGATTTTTATCCTTGGAACCAAGTGGCATTCCACGCTTTTGGCGTGTCATTGACTCATTTGCTACATTATTAACATGTTGTCCTACTGAGACATCAATTCTTATTGGAGCATTTTCAGCTGGAATGTGAGATTTAGTAACTCTTTTTGGATCACATAATGCATCTGGTAATTGGTTTGCTATACTTTGCAAGTGGATGATCCTTTGAACTTCTAGTTCACATTCTTGTGTATAAGGATCAAGATGATTTAATGAGGGCTCATTCCAAACAATTTGTTTCTCTAATTGCTTAATTTCTCCCCCCAATTTGGGAAAAAAAGCTTCATTAAAATGACAATCATTAAATCTCGCAGTAAATACATCCCCAGTTAATGGTTCAAGATATTTGATAATAGAGGGGGATTCATATCCAATGTATATACCCAATCTCCTTTGTGGTCCCATTTTTGTGCGATGTGGGAGGTTAATTGGGACATAAACAGCACACCCAAAAATTCTCAAATGGGATATATTTGGCTCTTGGCCAGTCACCAACTGTAATGGTGAAAATGTATGATAATTAGTTGGCCTGATGCGTACAAGAGTTGCTGCATGTAAAATTGCATATCCCCAAACAGAAATTGGGAGGTTTGTTTTCATAAGTATTGGTCTAGCTATCAATTGAAGACGTTTAATAAAATATCAATTTTATGATATATTATAGGATTTGATTGATATCTTTCCATATACGTGAATACTCTAGTTTCCATATTAGTATTGGTTGTATTTTTCTTATTGGAAAAACTTCCTATTTCTTGTATTTTCCTTATTAGAAAAACTTCCTATTTATTTCCCTTCTGTACTCTATATAAATGGCTTAATACTATTGAATGGAATAACCAGAAAAACTATTATCTTCTCTATATTCTTTGTTCATGTTCTTCTCCATTTTATTTATAACAACTATGATTATTTTGGCAAATTTATAAGCAAATTATATTAAATTATTAATATATTTTAAAACTTGTATTTATTTATTTATTAATATTAACTCAACATAAAATAAGATAATAAAATTATATACATTATTTATAAAAAATTACTTACTCTTTACATACAACATAATAAAAAAAATAAATGGCAATAGTGTGTAAAAAAAATTACTTTAATATTATTAATATAAAAAATTATTTTTATTATTTATTAGATATTATTTTCTCTTTTTTTTTTT
This sequence comes from Reutealis trisperma, assembly GCA_947687605.1. Classification (NCBI taxonomy): domain Eukaryota; kingdom Viridiplantae; phylum Streptophyta; class Magnoliopsida; order Malpighiales; family Euphorbiaceae; genus Reutealis; species Reutealis trisperma. The sequence continues at coordinate 820,019 of CANTUT010000033.1, read as the reverse complement.
CTTTTTCTCATGTCTATTAACATTTATACAATTATATATATATATATATATAGGGGAGGCCTCTTTCACCTGATACAGCCGGTTACATCATTGGCGTAACCATGCGGATGGAATACCAGAGACTGACCCTTCTTTTCTTTAAATTATTATGACTGATGAGAAAGAGATTATCAATTCCAATACTAATTTAAAAAATAAAGCATATTTGAGGTGTCGAGCCATTCAAAATTTGGTACTAAGTTGGATTCATAAATACCAATAATTGGGATCTGAATTTTCGAAATTACCAAAAATATTTTCTGTTTTTAGAAACAACAAATATATTCAATTCCTATCTTTCTTTAGATCATGGGGTTTAATTTTTATATTATTTACATAATTTTATTATTATTATTTTTTTTCATTCTAATAATTTTGATTGAACTAAAAGCTGCTACTTGTGGCGTATCAAATTTAAATAGTAATATTTTTTATTTAATAAAAAATATTAAAAAATAATACTACTTTTTATATTTATTATATTTCTGTAGGATATTTCGCTTTCTAATATAAAATATATATATATATATAAAGTTCAAATCTAAAATAAAAATAAAAATAAAAATGATAAAAGTGGAACTTTTCCAACGAGACAATACATGCTAACCTGGCCCACCACCAAACTCGAAGAACTAAAAATGTTTGGGTGTGATAGTCTAGTATTCCAAATTTTGGTCCCTCGTTTGTCCATTTGGGCTCATGGACCTGACTTAGCTTAGCTTTCAAAGGTTCCGTGAATAATCGCTCAACTACGTTCCCTAATGGGCCTTTGAATTGGGATCGTTTTTTCATAATAATTATTAGTCCAATTATCATTTTTCAATCAGAAAATTACACAGTACACCCTTTTTTTGAAAAAAATATCATCCATATGGTCAGTTTTTTTTTTTTTTTGGTACATCTTTAACCACTTTCTATTTTATTTCTACATTCTTTTACTTTTCTTTTTTTTAATGTTTTTGTCTTGTTAAAAAAAGCTTTGTGCAAGAGCTTACACATCACACGTCACAATCGAAAATAGCTAGGCAACTCTTACTCTAAAGCAAGTAGTGAGGCATTCCCATGAATTGGTGCTATGCATTTTCAGGTGTTAAAACCTTTATTATTATTATTATTCTAGAAAAATTCATTAATTTGAAAATGCATTTTTCAGTCAACTAATAATTTAGTAAATGATAATAGATAATTTATTACTTAACTAAATGAAGTTAATTAATTAAATTTTAATATTGTGGCAATATCGTTTTTTTGGGTCATTAATTTTTTCTTGAATTTTAAACAATTCATTTATAAAATTATATTAATAAAATTTATTAATGAATTTTAAATTTAATAAAAGCATATATTATTCAAATTAGTAAATTTTAAGTATAAATTACTAAAATTATATATTTATAAAATTTAATTTAAAACTGAAAATTTCACAGAAATTTATTTTTATACCAAATGAATTTTAGATTTGATTCTTTCAACTTACACAATTTAAAAGCCTAATAATTCACACCACTTTTTAAATTTTAAATCATTAAATTATTTTTTCAATATAATCAACAATAAATAATTTTATTAAGAAATACCCCATCATTATGCTACATATAGCTAAAATATCTAAATGTTAATTAATAAATTAGGCAATAATTGTGTTACATATCAACACAAATTGTCATGATAAATTATTGTAGTAAATAAGAATATTAATAAATTAAGAGTGAGCTTATTCTGATGATTATACAGTACAAGAGAAACAAATTGCTAACTACAATTCTTATCTTGATTATTTTGATTTTCTCTTTTGATGTAACTTATGAGACCCAAAATTAGATGTCATTTGTGTATGTGGGTTGAATTTGAACTTCATTTTAGTATTTGTAGACCATTTATTGTTAGTTTATATTTTATTTTTTTCAAATTTACAATCTATATATATGTATAAGATAGTTGCAGATACCGATCATATACTTAATGTATATTAAATTTTGGTATGCGTGTACCATTTCCTATTAGTTTATCTTTTTATTCTTTTAAAATTTGCAATCTGTATATGTATTAAGTAGTTGCAGATACCAAATGTATACCATATATATACAAAATAGATATCAAGCATGTACCATTTTTTAGTCTTTTCTTTTGTGAATAAACTAAAAAAATATACCATTTGCTTAAAACAATATACAAACTTGTACACAACATATACTACATTTTCATATACATATACCATTTACTAATATTTTATCTTTTTAAAATTTTAAAATTTACTATTTGTATATATTAAATTAGTTGCAAAATACCAAACATATATAAAACATATACCAAGTTTTGGTATATGTATACCATTAAATGTTAGGTTTTTTTTTTTTCTAATTTGCAATATATATACAGTATTTGCAGATACCAAATATATACTTAGCATATACTAAATTTTGGTATATGTATACCATTTACTGTTAATTTATTTTTTTATTTTTTCAAATGTGCAATATGTATACATTAAAGTAGTTGTAGATACTTAATGTATACCAAATTTTGGTATACATATACCATTTACTATTAGTTTATATTTTTAGTTCCTTAAATTTACAACATGTATATATTAAAGTAGTTGTAGATAGCAAACATATACTTAACACATATCAAATTTTGGTATACGTATATTATTTACTATTAGTTATCTTTTTATTTTGTTCAAATTGGCAATTTGTATATATACAAAGTAGTTGCAGATACCAAACATCTACTAAACGTATACCATTAATTGTTTATCTTTTTAATTTTTCATATTTCTAATCTATGTAAATATAAAGTTGTTTTAGATACCAAATATATACTTAAAATATACTAAAATTTTGTATACTTATACCATTTATTGTTAGTTAATCTTTTTAATTTTTCAAATTTGCAATATGTATGTATTAAAGTAGTTGCAGATACTACACATATACTTAATGTAATTTTGGTATATGTATACTATTTGCTAAGTTTATCTTTTTAAATTTTTTTAAATTTGCAATTTTTGTGTGTGTGTGTGTATATATAGTAGTTGTGGATACCAAACATATACTTAATGTATACTGAATTTTGGTATACGTATACCATTTACTATTATTTTATCTTTTTATCTTTTACAAATTTGCAATTTGTACATATATATATATATATATATATTAGTTGGTATACCTTAATGTAATACAAATTAATATCTTTTTTATTTTTTATCATTTTCTAATTTTTTTTTGTGAACAAATTCAAAAAATATGCCAAACATATACTCGGGTAAATATGTTATTTTTTGAAGTTTAGACGGTCTTTTTGAAATTTTTTCATGAGCACGGTAAAAATGATATTTTTTGTATTTTTTTGGTTATTTCTGAAATTTTTCCTTTTTCAATTGTAGCTTATAGTACTTCTTTTATTAAGTATAGAAATTTTGAAACTTATTATAAATTATATGTAGGGTTAAAATTATAAAAAATTAACAATATTTCTTATTAATTGAAGGTCAAAAGTATCAAATTTTTATCTAAATTTATTAATGTCACTTTATTAATTTTATCCTTAATTTGGAAGTGTTTTTAAAACCGGTCATATAATTTATAAAAGAAAAATAATAGAAGTTTAATTGGTGGTTCAACCAATTAGACAAAATTTCTTCATTTTTTTAAATAAAATTTTGTAGTCAATTCCCATTAATAGATATCATATCAGTTAAAAACTGGTCAAAAATCAGTCAACAAATAGTTTAATTGAAAATTTTGTTTTTCAATAAAGCAAATAGGATTGGCCAGCAGTTTCTGTTTAACCAATTAAATAAGCCATTTTGATCTAATTTTTAAAACATTGAATTAGATTATTCAATTTTGTAAAGTTGATGAACTATAACTAATCAAATCAATTACTTAAATAAAATACAAGATAAAAGACAATTAATTCAAATTAAAATTTATACGAATCAAACTATCTTCCTTCTAATTAATAATAATATAAAAATTTAATTTCAGCTTTAATTCATGTTATATTTATATTAAAATTTAAAATTATGATATCATTAGAAAAATAAAATGCAAAAAGTTATGGTAAATTTTATCAATTGTATCATTAAGGTTTGAGAAAATATAGCCCGCAGTCATGCTACTAAAAAGATAATAAATGTAGACATTGTTTCCGGGTTTTTTTTTTTTTGAAGAAATTACATTACATACGTATTTTTTTATTTTTATTTATTTTTTAACCCTCAATTTTGACTTTTTATTTTTTTGCTTTTTGCTTTTTTCTTTTTTACGTTTTTTTAGTTTTATTTTAATACTGTTACACTTTTTGTCATTTGCATCATATTTTTGCATTTTTACCTATTCATGTGGTTCTTTCTTTCTATTTTTTCTTTTTCTATATATCTCATTCATGGAATGCTATTATTAATTAATTTAGTAATTCAAAACTGTTTATATTTATGCTATTAATTAATAATATAATAATCACATATTTGTATGATAAAATAAGAAATTATTTTTTAATTTAAAGCAATATTTAATATACTAAATAATTATAAATTTTGTGTAGAAAATTTTTGCTCCAAGTTAGAGTTTCTTATACTAAATGAAGAATAAGATTGAGGATGTTAAGTTTCCAAAAAAGATGAAAGAATTTATTTATAACATATACTTCTGATATATCTAAAATATGCCTAAAATATACTAGTGATATACTTAAAATAAACCTAAAATATACTCTTTACTGTGAAAACTGAAAATCATTTGTTAATTTTTTTTAGTCTCTTAAAAATTTAATTTAACTTTTAAATTCTTTAAAAAATATTCATATATTCTAATTAATATTGTCGTCAATGCTTGATGATGAATCATATTTAAAAAAAAAAAAAGAGTGTTGATGATATTTCTTCAAAAAAAAAGTTTGAGTGTATTAAGATCTAAGTAATACGTAAGTATTTATATACTAAAGATATACCTGAAATATACTCATTATATACTTGATATACCTAAAATATACTCGTTATATACTTAAGGTATATTGTTTATTGTGAAAATCATTTGTTATTTTTTAAGAATATAATTTTTTTTATCTAATATATAGTTGATGTATTCTTGTTATATACTTATATTTTTGTAATACTCAATATGCAAAAATATTTGAAAATATATATTAAATAAATAAAAGTTAATCAAATTTTGTAAAATATATACTTATGATATACCTATGATATACTCTAAATATACTGTTTCTTGGGTTTGCTGAAAAATATATCTGTTTCATTGGTTTCTATAAATTTCATATTTGAAACTCAATTTTTGTATTTTAAAACTTTCAAGTTCCTAAAAAAAACCACATAATATCCTCATTTTTGAAGAATTTTAATGTAATAATAATTAAAAGATCACAAAATTTTAATGAAACATATCTATAAAATTCAAATTACCTTTCAAACTATTGAAAAAGTGAATATTTTATAAATTAAGTTAATTGAATATTCAAAGAACTGCAGATCTAGATCGATTTTGTTTAAAACTTAATAGTACTTTATAAAAATTAATTTTGATAATGATTCTCACTGTAAATAAATTTAAAAATCAAAATATTTAGGATTTTTCTAATCACCTGTGGTAATTATCAACATCAATATCATAGCCTAACAGCATGCAAAACAAACAAATAAATGTAAAAATTTGATAATGAAGTAAAAAACAATAATAAAAATAACAACAAAAATAGCAAAAAAAAAAAAAAAGGATTTCTATAAGACAAATCAAAGCAAAAAATGTAGAGAAAATTAAAAAATATATATATTTTTTATTTAATTTTATTTTTCATTGTATTTTTAAAGTAAATTTAATATGATTTTAATTTAAAAAAATGATAATAATAATAATGACTTTATTATGTGTCATTTTTTCATGAATTTTAGCCTCCTAACTAATAATTTTTTGCTAAAAAATTGAAAAGGGTAGAAAAGTAAAAAAACAAAGGCACTTAGGCGTTTTTATAATAATCTGAAAGTGAGTGTATAATTATAAGTTGGTTCATTTTTTTAGGTATTTCTGTAGAAATCCATTTTTTTTTTCTTTAGGACAATTTATGTGGACTTTTAGTTTATTTTTTGTAGATTTTATTTTTTTTTGAGTTTGAAATACAGTAAAACCTCTATAAATTAATAATGCTGATACCATAAAATTTTATTAATTTAGAAAGATATTAATTAATCAATAAATTAATAATTTATTAATTTATAGAGTGATTTTAAATTCAGCAAAAAATAAATTTAAATTACTAATGAATGTTTATAAGTCCAAAACTTAGAAGAAATTGTGTCCAGTGTCATAAAAAATTCAATTGAGGATAAAGCTGAAAATAATTCAGTGCCTTTAAAATCAATCATGAGAAAGAAAGCAATTATAGTATCAACTACTCTTTATAATTTTTTGTTATAATTTGAGAATATTACACTAAAACTTTTAAATGCAGTGAGAAAAATTAGAAATAAAATTCACCTAAATTTAAATTTCAATAAAAAATAAAATACTATATATTCATATTTTACTAAATTGTCCTAAGTATATTTATATGTATTAGGCATATTTGATAAATTATTAATTTATAGATGGAATAAAACAGTGTATTTATATAAAGTTGTTATAAAACATTATTATTTTATTAATTTATTAAAATTATTTATTTTTTGAACAGGCCCCGAGTGAGGACCGGAGGAAATTATTATCTTAAAAAGATTATTAATTTATCAAATATTAATTTATAGAGGTTTTACTGTAGATTTCTAAAGAAGGTTGATAAAATAAATAATATAATGTTCTTTTAGTATCTACTTAGCATTATAAGAGGTTAGGAGTATGAGTTGTAATATTCTCACTTTAAACATTTTTTATATTATTTATTTTTATTTTTTCTACATACATAATGGGAAGAAAAAAAGAGATAATGAAATTAATTTTTTTTTCCTTACAAAAAAATATTAATTTAGTATGAATAAATTTTATTGGAATCATGGTGTTTAATAGAAGTTGACTGTTGATTAGCTTGGCAACTTTCCAATTTACCCAAATATTTTTTAAAAAAATTCTTACGTAAATTATAATGTGTCATTAGAATTGAAAACAATAACTATACACTAGGCAAGATAATATAAATTATAAAAAAAAAAAATACTAACAATCAATGTTGAAATCCGCTAAAAAAAAAAAAAAAACGCTTGTCTTACCTAGTTAAATGTCATCCTATTTAATGCCTAATACTCATATTTATTGGTGTTTTCACAAATGTAATAAATTAGTTGTTTGTTGATAAATTGGTGTATTTGCAAATGTAACAATCTACAATTCCACATTCTAATAAATCGAGTTGTACTGCGCAAAATGTAACGGAAATGGCGAAACGCATCGGTTCTCCCCGCCCCAGCGTCAACTGACCGCGGGAAAAAAAAAATTTACGCGACGGTTGACATTCCATCATACCAAGTAACTCTGACGCTTAAATTACATCTATTATCTTTAAATTTATATTCATATTTATTATTTTGTTTTAAATTTTAATTTACAATATAAAAATATATTAATTTTAATTTTATCATAATAATTATTTCTGACTTATTTTTTCAGTTTATAACTTGCCAAAAATTATATATGTTAAACTCATCATTATTTTTTAATGTTTCTCACACTAAATGAGATGTCGCTAAATTACCTTTTAACTCAAACACACTAATTCATACTCTTACTTCTCCCAATGCCTCAATAATTAAATACCTTCTCTCCTCACTCTTTTCAAAAATTAAAAACATTAAAATGAGTATAACAAAAAAGACAATTTTATGGATATCCACAAATAATTGATTTATAGATATCATATTTTTTAATTTTATGGATATCTCAAAATCAATAAAACCACTAATTATCTAAATATTTTTATATCATTTTAAATATTAAATCTATAAACTTTTGCACCCTTAAATCTCCAAAACCCACTACTATAATAATTGAAAATTTTCATCAATTTGATTATAATTTCACTTTCTAACAATCCCCTCAAAAAGAATACTACCAAAATCAACAATTTCTTTTTTTTTTTAATCTCATTTTATACTTCAAACTATTAAGTTTATTAATCTTCATAATTACTTTTCTAAAGAGCCCATTGTCTTTGTTTACCCAAATTTCAAGAAATATTGAAAAATATCTATATTAGAATTCCAATAACTTTATCAACCACAATAAAAACAATAACTCAAAAAGAGGAAGTGAAAAAAAAAAAATGGCAAATTGATAAAATCTAATATCAAGAGCATACCTTAGATTTATAAGAAGATGAAGCCAATTGTTGATGAATTACATAAAAAATTCATTAAAAAAATAAGATAAAAGCCGTAAAAAAAGATATCGCCACTTAATTCATAGTAAATGAAGAAGAAGAAGAAGAAAAAGGGAAAGATGGATGCCTTGGGAAAGGTGAAAAAATATTTAAGATGTGTGAATTGGATTCTAGTGTGAATCATTTGGAAGGTTTCTACATGCTATAAATTAGAAAAGTAACTTATGAATAACTAGTGGAATTAAATCAAAATTGATGTATTTTTTTGTTATAAATCGAAATTTAAAGATAACCATAAAATATGGATATAAATTTAGAGATAATGAATGCAATTTTGCTTAATTTTGTCTGCGACAGTAGGCAATGCTCTTATGGACGTAAGCTGAGCGTTTACAAAAACTGATTAATCGAATTAAACTAGTTTAATCAAATAAAATTGATATATTTCAGGTAAATCAATTGCTTAAATACTCTCTTTAAAGCTTACGTAAGCGGAAAAAAAATAACTAATAAAAAAAAGTCAATTGATTAAATAAAATAATTAATTTAATTTAATTAAAAATATAAAAAGTTTAATTTTTAGTTTTCGATTTAGTTAAAAAAATTTACTTATCAAATTAATCAAACATACTGATTTTTTTTTTATTTTTTAGATAAATAAATTAAAAATTTCAATGTTTTAATTAATTCATATACATATATTTTTTTGTTTTTCTATAAATTTATAATTCAATTGATACATATTAATTTATACACTCAAATTTATGAAATATAAAGATATAATATTTATTTTTAATATTATGTGATATTATTTTATGTCATTATTTATTTTTTTATATAAATAAATTAAAAAGATGAAAAATACTCATTACATATTTAATATTAAAATAAAATATATTTTTTAATATATATTTTTTAATAAAAACAACATATAATCGATTTGAACTGAAATTTTAACATTTTAACCAAATATTAAATTGACTTTGTAATTATGTTGATTCAATCAGTTAGATTAATATTCAATTTTGATTTGTTTGGCAAAAAAAAAAAAAAAAGATTTATTTGGTTAGTAAAAATTATTAATTGACCACATAATGCACATGGGACGCTATAAAATTATCCGCATCAGAAAGATCCACGTGTCAATAGGACAACGTCCCAATTACGGACTTTCCTGTTCAGTGATGTTGACTTCAACTCGTATTCATACCGACTATTCCACATTTTGTCTGTTGGTGAAAAGGTCGCGAACTATCTCAAGTCTCAACGACCTCTCGCCATCTATTCGATCCAAAATTTCATTCGCTTCTCCGAGCTCACTAATTTTCGAATCGAATAATAGATCTCTCTCTGTGCTATGGCGGTGGCCTCAGAAAGCGCAGAGAGGATCGCTTCGTTGCCAATGGAGCCCTCGGATTCAAAATCAGCTTCTGACTTGGCTTCTGAATCGTCTTCTCCAGCTACTGTCTCCCCCGGTGCCGACACACCTGATCGCATCGACCAGTCCAATTCTTCTCCAAACCCTAACCGAGACGCCGAAATTCAGGTACTTATCTTTCAGTTCGACGGAGACGTGTGTTTGTATTTACTCTCACTGAAGGATACTTGTTCAGTTTCTCTTTTAGGCGTTAATGCAATCAGCTGAAACGCCAGAGTTATTTGTAGAGCGCTTCCTGTGCTTGATTAAATTAAAAAAGAAAAACCGGAATCGTATAATTTTCTCTCTCCAGCACTTTGTAACTGAAGAACTTACTTAGGATAATTGAGGTTATTCACATTTTGAATTAGATACTTGAAGCAGGCTAGAGAACTGGCAATTTTAACAATATGAGTTAAATTGTAAGATGAGAATGAGGTTTGACATTATCAGATTCTTTTTATTGGTTGTCCAAGTGGTTGCCATTTCAGAGATCAAATTGCTGATTACATTTTAAATGAAACAACATAGGGGTCGACGACTAAACACTCTCCGTCTTTCCTTTTCACTTCTAATACTTGGATATTTAAACCTTTTTTTTTTTGGGTGCCTGCATGTGTTATGGTGGTACAGTGCTTAAGCCATCAGAGAAGATCTTACATGGTAGGGAAACCGGAGAAATGAGGAATAACAAATAGTTTCCAATGTTTAAAAAAAAAAAAAAAAGAAGAAGAAGAAGAAGAAGAAGAAAAGATAAAAAAGGAATAAATGATATTTGAATGTGTTAATAAATAATGTTTAGGATACGTCTTGTACTTTTGTGCTAGTTGGACCAATACCTTTCCTTGTTAGAACAACTTACTGTTGAGTAAATGTAGACCTATCCGTAATCTTTATTTTTGTGTTTGCTTTTGAGCTGCTTTAACATTGGTGTGAAACTGAGATACTTTAGAAAAATGATTAAAACTATATTAGGGATTGCATGTAATCACAACTTTTATTAGTATCTCAATGCCTGCCTTTGACATAGTTTTCTCCTCCTGCCATTTAAGCTTCTTTGATATACGATCTCAGATGATAATTTACTCTTGTTTTTACTCTTTGTGCAGTCCCAAGCATTATTGAGGAGTGAAGAATATCGGCAACTTTTCCGTCTGCCACCTGAGGAAGTAAGTGACTTTAATCAATGGATGATAATGTTTTCTCAATGTTTTGTCCCTTACAATTCAGCACGATTGCTTAGCTTAGAAAAGAATATGCTAGAAAAATTTCATTGGGAAGTTAGTGGTATATTTGGTTTGTTTGAGTACACATTTTTCACGATGCTTGATGCAAATGTGCTAACTCTATTAATAGTTCATATCACTTGGAGAGTTTTGACACTAGTTCTTCTTTTTTTACTTAAAATGAAGCAATTAAGGAAACAATATATTTGAGTACAAAGTTTCAAGGACCTGTTGGAGGCTACTGATGAAATCATTATCATTATTGTTGCTATTTCATCATTGTATGGCAGCTGCTGTGAGCATTATTAACAAACGAGGCGAGCTTAACTAAAATTAATAAAGTACTATAGAGAATGTGTGTGCACAGATGTGATAGTTCTCAAACTGTCATTTTAGAACTGTTACGATACCATGCACAGTGGTGTGAATTGCTTATTTGATCTTAATGCCCTTACTTGTAATTGTGCTTCGATGATGTGTGCTTCTGTGCATGTATGTATTTTGAATTTTTTTGTATCTTGTATTGAATTTTGTAGAAACTAGCAAAGTTCTCAATGTTAACAATTTTTAATATGCCTTTAATTGAATCTTTCTGCCTCTCTCTCCCTATAAATATTTTAGACTAGAAGTTTTGAAGTATTTCCTTTGTTTGTCTGAAGATATTTCTAATGTTTTCCTTTTTGTCTCCTTTTCTTTTAGGCTCTTGTACAGGATTTTAATTGTGCATTCCAGGAAAGTATTCTTCTTCAGGTAATTTTGATCATAACCCATTTTGTGTGTTTGGGGAGGTGAGTTGTTTTTCTGACTATTTGCTTTAATACACTGCATCTCAACTTTTGAGGAATTAATTTCTTGGTAAATTAATTAGTTTGGTGCAACTTTTTTTTTTTTTTTTAATTCTCTTTACTTGCATGTGAAGGGGCTAACTATGTTTATTTCCTAATATTTATGCATTAAATTTTTACATTTTTCAGGGGCATATGTACCTTTTTACACGTTATATTTGCTTTTATTCCAACATATTTGGATTTGAGACAAAGGTGTGTTTGAACATGAATCACATTTCTATTTATTTGCGAGAGGCCTATGTTCTTTTGTAGTTGTTTCTCTGTCTTTTTCTCATTTTTGCAGCTTTTATTGAGTTTTGTGGCACAGAAAATAATTCCCTTCATTGAAATTACAAGCGTAAAAAGAGCCAAGACAGCTGGAATATTCCCTAATGCGATAGAAATTTTTGCTGGAGGGAGAAAGGTAGTTCTAGATCTGGTGTATTTCTCCTCTGGTATTCTATTTGAATGGCATGTCTTAAAAAAAATGTGGCCTGAAAATTTTCTCTTTCACTTCTGAATTTCAGTAACAGCTGCAATATCTAAATCCAGTTATTGATTTGGCAGTACTTCTTTGCGTCGTTCCTATCTCGCGATGAAGCTTTCAAGCTCATCAATGATGGATGGTTGCAGCATTGTAGTGATGCTAAAGCAATAACAGAACAGCAGGTTTTTTAAATTTGGAACTTTCTTGTTTTTGTATTAGTACTTATTTTTATTATTTTGGTGTACTTGGGTACAGCCCTTTTACTTGGAAATCTATCAATAAACCATCTCTTCTGCAAATTCTCCCTCTCTGATTTTTTCAGTTGATAGATCAGAAGTGTTGCACTTGGTGAATCATTCTGAATGCATAATTGGATGCTAACAACTGTAGTTGAATTGTTTATTTCATGGATTTTTCTTTTTATACTAATTTTCTAGGAATCTATATCTGGGTCCAACACTCAAGATAATGGACCTGTAATTGAAAAGGTGAATAGCTTCAAAGAGGTCACTGAATCGGATTCCAATGCCAGGTATAATGTCAAGTATATGTATGAGCTACAGAAATATTATTTTCCTCTGATTTGTCTTGGAGAATATGTAATAGGTCAACACATTTATTTGAAACAGGGATAAGGATGCTTCTACTTCGAAGGAGCAGACTCTTTCACCCTCTCCTCCTGTTGAGAATGATAGTGTGTCAGTAACACTTCCAGAGCTAAAAGATAATGCAGAACAGGATGTTGAACCAGTTGGATGTGTCGACTCTTCATCTTCAACAAAGACTTGGACATGGAATGAGGACGATACTGATGCCCCTGAGAGTTAGTCAAATCTTTCCTTAAAGATTTAATTGTTGTTTTCTAAACAGTATGCTGGATGTGATTTCATTTTTCTATTTGATGCCTATATTGTTTTCTTAGTGTTCCATCAGGAAAATGGTTTTTCTCCATGCACTATTTTAGTCTACAATTATTGTAGTTGGAACTGGAAAATTTTGGAAATTTCCAGATATAATTTGTGAATGTAGCTACATTTGTAGGGATGGCAATGGGGTGGGGAATCCCCATTTCCATGGGGATTTGCCCCGAACGGGGCGGAGATTACCCGATTTTTTATCTCTATGGGGACGAGGATGGGGGATATTTCTTCCCCATTAGTGGGGATGGGGTGGGGATGGGGAGTGTATTCCCCATCCCACGGGGATCCCCGTCCCCGTCTCCGTAATGACCCGATATTATGTTTGCATAATTATTCTTAATATTAAAATATATATTACTTGATTAGCTTTATACATATATATTAGAGTTTCTAATTTTGTCACTCATTCTTTATAATTATTTCACATCATGATAATTTTAAAGAATTTTATATTGGATTGATTCATCTTTTCATACTTTATATGTCTGAATTTATTAATATTTTTACATTAATTTATTCTTATTTTTCAGCATTTATGAATTTTATATATATATATATATATATATATATATATATGTCTTATTAATATATATAGTACATATATTAATAAGTTTTAATTTAAATATATTGGAATCAGCTTAAGCATAATTAAAATCTAAATTTTAAATTTCTATATATTATATTTCACTATCTAAAAGTATATAAAATTTAAAAGAGATAAGATGAAATTTTCAAGTGGGGAACGGGGATCCCTGTGGGGATGGGGATCCCCACAGGGATGGGGATGGGGAGTAAATAGTCCCCGCGTGTGAGATGGGGATGGGGATTCCCTGCTGAGATGGGGATGGGGATGGGGGATGGTACCCCGCCCCATTGCCATCCCTATACATTTGTGATAGAAATTCTGGGATAATTATTCTGCGATAAGAGTCCGTTGGATGTAGATCATAAAGTTGGATATCTAGGATCCCATAAAGGGAAAATGTTGTGTCTGTGGGTATTTGCTGATGTTTAGAGTTTTAGATGATATTTGATGTGGGCCTACATTTGTTGTTTCATATGCGTCACATTGTTTATCATACGTTGTGCCTTGATAATCTGAATTGGCTGTTTCTGATATGCAGTTCGAGAATCTTATACGAGAGTGGGAGAAACAAAATTTCCGGTAATGCTGCATTTATGTGCTACCATTTTTGTATCTTTACAATTTGATTCAGTATGTTCTACCAATAAAATTCAATAGCAATTGGCCTGTTGGATTTGTTTGCCCCTGATTTTGCTTTATTTTGTGGACTGCAGATAAAGGTAGAGGAGTTCTTTAATTTGTTTTTTTCAGATAGTGCTAGCACTTTTGTTGACTCTTTCCATAGAAGATGTGGAGATAAAGGTAATTTGCTTTGAAATCCCATAGCAAGATCATTTTGAAGTACATGCTTTGTTTTCTTTATGGGTGGATTTTGATGAGATGTTGGAGATAGTGGAATATGTAAATTCAAACTGTATCTTCAGTTGGTTGAGTGAATTTTGTTCTTGTCAGAATTCAGGTGCTCTTTGTGGTGCCCACAGGAGAAATTTGGTCATACTCGTGATGTATCATTTCAGCATCCAATAAAAATTTATTTTGGTATGAATTTGGATTACCTGCTTATCTTTTTATTTGCTCACTATGAATCCAAAATTCGTTTACATGGTCTGATGTTTCTATCTTTCATGAATACATTGCATTAGCATTAATTTGTTATCTGCCTGTGAAGGTGCAAAATTTGGCAGCTGCCAGGAGGTTCAGAAGTTTCGAGTATACAGAAACAGGTTCCCATATGTCATGGCATATATTTTCTTTTTGATGATTTTGTGGTTGCATTATTTTGTTGTTCCATCAACCTATGTTTCTTAAAGGGAAATAGAGGAAAATTTTTTGGGAAATAGAAAGCAAATTTGCTAGAGGATTATTGCAACAGAATCATGGGGTACAGTGGCAGTACAATATAATAATACTCTTAATGGTGCTATGGCATTATCGTGTTTTTAGTCTTGATTAGGTTAGCGCTTGACAATTGATGTAATACTTTGTCTTGCTGTATTCCATATACATTAGGAGTAATGTGCTCCTGGCTACACCAGAAGAGCAGTGTGTGCAAAATTATCATGTTTGTTTGCTATAAAAGTTGTTGGCAGGTTGATGTCATAAAAGGTTCCTGCTTAAGCAGTCTGGCTATACCAGTTTGCTGGCATATTGATATAAGAGTAGCAAAGGTTCTGAAAAATTTGGTGTCATAACAGGTAGGTTTGTAAATGAACTTGTGATTGTTGTAAACTCGTAAAGGAAAATGCTTGAAGACATACCATATTTTTTTATGAAAAGATAAGAGGAATGGGAATCCTCAAAGACTCAAATTGCCTTGGTTAATTCTTCCAAAGAGCAGACTCTTATTTCCAGTGAGTTGATAATTCCTGAATGGATGCCAGTGGAAATTTGGTCTCTCATTGTGATGGTACATGAATTATGGTGCTGCAGTTTGTTCCCTTGCAGTTTGAACTTTTTACCCACAATGATGAAGTACCTAAAACTGAATATTCAGAGGCTAGGTTTTGTTGTAGATCGCCCTGAGTATATGCTGCTAGTTTACGTAATTTTGGGCTGAGTTACTTTTTATTTGATTGCTGATATGCTTGCAACTTATCAGTAGACTATATTGGATGACATAAATCTGGTTGAAAATGATACTGAATTTGTGTTGCATTAGTTTGAGATGGGAAAATTCGCCTATTTTATGTATTTTACTTTTCTAGTATAGTTATATGGTACAATTAACAGATCTTGTAATTCCCTAGCCGCAAGACTAGGAACACTGATGAAGTGTGAGCATGCATTCAAGAATTTGCTACAAATTAATATTCTTTGGTTGTATTATTGTCATTTATTTATGGTGTAGAACCCTGTAATCCTATACTTGAGCAATTATTTTGAGAATAAATTTAGGGACTAGGATGATAATATACAAAATCAAAGACATCATCATTGTGTTTAAATTCATTGACAGGACTAACTTATTAGCGTGGAAAAAGATGATCTTATAAAATACAAACTATATGGTGAATAAAACCTTAATTATACTAAAAATTTCATAATTAGGATCAGATTCTGACCTATTCTGATAAATTCTACTAGACCCCTAAATAGTTAAACCACCTTTCATTTCCTAAATGGAAAATGGAATAAAAACCATAACCAGGGAATTTGGTGGGAAATCCGGAATTCGTTTTAGTTTTCATCAACCCCTCTAGCCCTATATTAAAATGAAGAATTAAATTCAATTTTCCTCTTATTATTATTATTAACTTTTTTGGATTATGCACATTATGATTTAACCTATGTATTTTTTTTCTGCTTTTTGACCTCCTTACATTTGTTTTTACCAGCCATATGGTTATTGAGACATCGCAAGAAATCAGTGACGTACCTTATGGAGATTATTTTCACGTTCAGGTACTAGCCATCATGACCTATACTGGATTACTACAATATTTTGGCCTTCCTACTTCTCAATTGATAGCAGCCACAAAATGTCCTAAAGTTTCAATTATCTTCAAGTATTATACTGGAACTTATATTTACGAAATAAAATGGAGCCATGGAATTATTTTTAATATTTAGGATTAATTAACTAGAGTGAAGTGAGAAACTTTTTGTCCAGTTTTTGGAGTGTGAATGAGGAGGTATTGGCATTACCTAAGGTTGCGGAGCTGTGTCAGGACTGGGGAATGGCAAGTAATGTCACAGCCAAGATTCTATTGAATCATGGTTGATGATTTATTTATGTATGTATTAAATAGATTGATGGATGGATGGATGTTTTCCTTTCACTCCCCCACCTTCTCATTTTCCTTAATCTTATTCATTACCCACTTCCCTTCTTCCAGATTTGGAATGAGTGATATTTTGGTTGTTGGATAGGTGATCTATAAACAGTTACCTTGTGTCAATAGGAAATTAAGCAATGTTGAATCCTTATTGTTTGTTCATCTTTCTGATTCTCACCATCTATTTTCTTCCACTATAATCATCTCTTTGCTGAGTGGAATATTTGAACTGCCCTTCTGATTGAGCATTGTTAACAGTAAAAAAGGCCAAAAGAAAATTAAGGTTATGCGTGGTTCATGGAATAGCTAAGGAATAGGCCATGTGGAATAGTTATACTAAGCTTTGATTTAAATTTTAGACAAAGAATTCTAATTCCATAGAATAACAATTCCTTAAATTTTATGGAATACATATTCCACAAAAAATCAAAGAATTGGTATTTTTTAAAATATGGAATAGAGTATTTTCATTTTTACCCTTAAAAATTATTGGCAAGTCCAAACTCACCACTATTGTCTTTTTTTTAAGAGTTTCATTTTTCATTTTTTAAATTTTAAGCCATATAAAAATTTTATTTATTGTTTATTTAAATTATTTCTTAAATAAAATTTAGAAAAATTATATTTAATTTTAATATCAAGTGAAATTAATTTATAAAGATATTATGGTCATTTATGTAGAATAGAATAGTTATTCTATATTATGAACCAAATTATGAAATTGGAATAATTATTCTATTTCTATCCCATTCTATTCTTGAAGAATAGTTATTATATTCTTTGTGTATTCTATTCCGTGAACCAAACATTGATTAAGTGTTTCTACGAATTGATGGTTGAACAACTGGAAAAAGTGTTGTGCAGCATCATCATCTTTATTGAGAGTATGTGCTTCGAGGTTTGATCATTAATGCTGTCCTTTGGGGATGCTTGGTGGAGGAATTTCAAGGGGTTGAAAAGTCCATGTTCATGATTTTTTTATGGATATTTTGTGATGGTATGCTTTGGCAACAGCAAAATCTTTTCCTCCTCTTTTTCCTTTTGCAGTTCCTTGATGTTTTTAATCTTGGTCGTTAATTTTGTTTCAGCAAGTTCTTGTTACCTATCCTAATAAATGTCAGTTAGGGATTCATTATGGAATTTATTTGTTTTTAAAAAAATAAAGAGAAACAATAAAGAGGTGTTTGATTGGTTAAAGGGTGCAGTGATCTGCTTTAGTCTGATTCCTATGGGTACAGCTTGAATGGATAGCATTGCAAGATGTTAGCATATATTATTTTCCAAAAAAACTTAAATATCATGCATAATTCACTATATTAAACCTGAAAACTGTTGGCAGAGTAGTTCTTTACTGTTTAATGCATTCATTAAACTGAACCTTTCCAGAGATCTACTGGAATTCTTACATGATATAACTTTTGGTTCTAATATAGGGGCTTTGGGACGTAGTCAAAGATGGTGATGAATCAAATGAAGGCTGCATTTTGCAAATATATGTAGATGTGGTATTCAGCAAGAAAACTGTTTTTAAAGGTTTTTCCCTGCTATTACTTGATTGACATGACTCCTCTTTGATTATTTTAGTCCATAATTTTTTTCTTTGGGTATTGGGAAGGGGCAGGACTCGAACTTGGGTCTATTTCCAAGTCAAGAGATGAACTACCAATAAGCTAAGCCAATGATTGCATTTTTGTCCACAATCGTGATTTGAATATTATTGAACTGTTATATTCTGTTCCCTTGCGTATGTTATCTTCGTCCCCATTTCTTATGGTGCACCCAATGTACTGCAAGAGAAATTTACATATCGAGGATGCTTTTGCCAATGTATTTAGGAATTTGGTCCTCATTATTAAGAATAAGCGATTGTCCAATGTTGGCTGCAAAGAATCGGACAACCTGTTTTGATTTGTAAAAGGACTGAAAATTAATTTTTTTTTTTAAATGACAGAACCAAAAAGGAAGTTAGCCTAAAACTTTAGTTTTTATTTTTAGGTCTATTATCATGTCTATTTTTTGATAAATGTTAATGTGGCATGTATGGCTTGGAAGTTACAGAACATAGAGCATACCATGCCATCTCCACATGTGATTGATAAATGATCAAGTAAGGCCAACACAAAGGAAGGCTATAATTGATAGTGCTGGTGCTCAAAAGTTGGGATATAATTGATAGAAATTGAAAGGGAGGCTAGAAATAAAACAAGCATTAAAATTTTGGATTTTTAAGGTGATTTGTCCTTGTTTTTGTTTAATTATTGTCAAATTTTGTTTATTTTTAAAACAAGGTATTATTAGCACTTTGGGCTAGTAGTCAGTGGTTGAATGTCTCCCTTCTAGTGCAAGAGATTAAGGATTCAGATCCTGAAACCCCTTTTTACCTTCAAAAATTTCTGATATACCAAAGCTAAAAAAGGAATTAGATAGATGTTGCTTAACATTTTACTCTTAAATTTTCAAGTATACATTCATTTGTTACAGCTGCCAAAGGGGGGGAAAACCTTCTTAGTTGACAATTTTTTCTCTTTTTTTTTTTTTTTCTTCTAGATCTTAATTTCTATGATACATATAAATATTTGGGGCGTGTTAAGATTGTTGCATTTCAAGATTGAAATTTTAATTTATACATGAGAAGTTGATCAGATGCGATTAGTTTGTTATTATATGTATGGAATATGAACCTTAAGCCCTGATATGCCTGCTTCATGTGTTTGAGTGCTATATCTTTTTTGTTTAATCTGCATCATTTAGCGTATGATTTATGTTTCTTAATAGCTAGGTATGCACACACTCATAAATATGAGGTGGCATTGATGGATTTGATACAAAATGTCTGCACACTATTACAGGAAAAATAGTGCAGTCTACCTTGGAGGAGTGTCGTGAAGCTTATGCTACATGGATAAATATGGTATTTTTTCATCTTGTTCTGACACATTGAATTTTCTGTTTGTCTTTGTTGGACTATATACTGAATACGTATATTGACTATTATTTCAGGCACACAAACTGTTAAAGCAGAAGAATCTTGAAAAACAAGAAGGTTCAAATGGCACAAACTAATTTGAACTAGTTGCTTATCTGCTTAGTTGTTTTATGTTTAGCAGTATAGCAGATAATACAAATGCTAACTTTATTTGTTGATATTCTCAATTGCCAACTTTATTTGTAAATACTCTCATTTTCTAAGCAGAAGTTCCTGCTACTAGCTTGATTCAAAATGGCGAAGTGCATTCTGAAAGTGAAGTTAAGACTGCAGAAGCTTCAGAAAGGTCAAGCCAGTTAAATCACCATGGAAGAACTGCACAAATATCCAGATCATTGGAGGTTAATGAACGTGTTGGTGACCTTATGCAAGGAAATTTCTTAAATGCCACATCAGTTACATCATTGTTGGGAGAATACATGATGAAATTTTGTGCATTTTTGAGGAGACAGAGCCAGATTTCCCTGATATTAATTGTTGCATTTGCTGTGATCTTCCTGATGCAGGTATGCAAAACAAGTAAATGCAGTTTGAACTACAATCTTGCATGTACTTTGTTCTATGGATGTTGATTTTTCAGGGTCATATATCTTGTGCATTGCCGAGCTCTTTCACTTCTTAGACGCTCAGTTGGAGAAATGCACCCCACAAACTTTAGCAATGTTCAACAAGCTGCTACTTGCGGTCAAAAAAATTAGTTTCTTTATTCAACATCTCACCTGACTAGGCCCACACCTTGCCATGCAAATCAGATACTTAATTCCACATAGACATCTTTATTATAAATTGAACTACTATTGTTTGTTATTGTTCAAAAAAAAAAAAATTATAGATAATCATCTAATGACTGGTTATAAAATTTACTCTTTCCATGTGTTCATTCTGTTTCTGTGATCTGAATTAACTGTTATCATTATGACATCAACTCCCTGTATTCTCACTTGTGCTTGTTATTTGCAGGTGAGCATAGTTGTCCTACTGAACAGACCCCAAAATGTGCATGTGGTTCCTTATGGAGACTACTACACAAGTGGTAGGATGGATGGAAGAGCAGATGAAGCTGTAGCTTGGTTAGAGAGGCGGGTGCACCACCTTAAAGATGACATTTTTATGGTTGAGGCGCAGCTTGATAGGTTGCGGGATCAGCATAATTGGTTAAAGGAACAGGTGAAAGAACTTGATGCTCATAGAAAGCGTAAATAACCTGAAATATATTACATCATGATTTATAGCAAGTAAATGTCATTGTTCTTTTTCATTTTTTCACCAATTTTTTTTTAATAATTTTTGTGATGAAAAAAATAGATATTGCAAGTGAATCTGCCGTTTCCTTGTTCTTTACCAATTTCAATACCTGTCAATTTCAACCTGCTAAAAATAGAAATTGCGAGTTGTGAGAACCAGTCAAATTTAATCCTAAGTTACCCAAAACTTTGTTCTTTTTATTGGAGTGTGTTCTCAGCCTCAAATGAACTTAAAATTGAAACCATTAGAGTGCGTTTAATAGAGTGTAATGTAATGTAATCAAATAAATTTTTAACGTAAATTTATATTAGATTTTTATTTGATTACATTACATTACATCTCATTATAGCCTACTAAACACACTGTTAATGTGTTGGAATTGAGTATTATTGCACAATAAGTGGTAGAATGGCATAATGCATATGTTTAATTATGCATACTGAGAAAAAGAAAGATGAGCTTCAATCTGTTGATGAAAATCTCTGATGGGCTTGGCTACGTAATAGAGAATGCTGATCCTTTTTCATTAATTTATTCCTTATTAATAATCATGAAAAATTATTATCTGCACTATATGTGTATCCTCCCTTCATATATCCAAATAAAGCCACTAATATGAGAATCATATTGGATAGAAAATATTATATCTTTTTCTACCTTTCAAAATATGGCAAAATGATTGCTCCTGAACGTTATCAAATCTAGTTTCACCACTAACTAAATGATCCTATTATTTATTTTTCTAGCTAGAGAAGTGTGGGCTCCATAGTGAATCAGTGGACAAAAACCTAAATTTATCTTATGGAATTTTATTTATTTATTCAACCATTTTGTGGGCTCAGAATCATAATACTCTAATGATTTGTACGGTTACCTAACAATCTTTATCCAACTTTTATCCCTGCAGTAATTTGAGTGGATCTAGTGAGAGCATATTCAACAATATTAATTAGATTATTATTATTATTATTAGGAATTTAAAATAATATCCTGTCATGGTCTTGGGCGGGTTTACGTTTGGGGTAATTTTCCAATCAAATTATGAAAGTGATCATATGTTATATATATTTTTTGCCTCATAGTTCAATTGATTTTTGTCTTTGCGTATGTAACTGATTATTTTTATTATTGAACTTATTAGAAGCATATATTTTATTATTAAAAAATTATTATATAAAAAAAAATTTGCTTTATTAAAATTGGCTTTTGGATTCGCCCTCGGTCATAATGCGCACGATTTCTTTCAATATTTCTTTTTATAGTAAAAGGAAAAAAAATTAAATTTAAATTATACATGTATTTATCATTAAATAATATTTTAATATATTTCTCTCAACATTTCTTGACACATAAAAATTAAAAATTAGATACATGTTTATAATTACTAAAAATCACGAAGTCAAATATTTTGATAAGCTTATCGATAATGCTTGAAGAAGACCACCGACATTCAAATCTTAATGATATGGAAGCAAAAATTGCGGCTATTTGAGAAAGTTTTATTTTATTACCCATATGTGCAATGTGGAGATTCTTGACAATGATTGGAAGAAAGGAAAATATACTATTGTAATGATAGTAATAAGTGGGACGGAGAGCAGACCATTCAAGTACAGGGAGCTGCAGTCTTTTCCTTTCTGTGTGGTCATAAACTCTTCCACTTTTTAAGCTAATAACAGTATTTTTTTTTTAATAGTAATATATTCTGGAAGATGAGACAGGAAAAATTTGAAAAAAAAAAAAGCATGTTCCACATTGTTTTTTTATTGCCCTTAGGAAATAATAGTAATTTGCCTTAAATTTTTTGGATTCTTTTTTAATAAGAAAATTTAAAAAAGATTGATCTATACCTAAAGCCACTGCCAATAGTCACGTTGTTTGCTCATTCTTCTTTTTGGTGGGTCAGAGATGCACGCTCTCCGTACTAGTGATATTTACTCTAACCGTCCACCCCTCTCAACCGTAGAGATCATACTCCAAGTTCTTCCCTCTTGCTAGTACATTCTAGAAGCAATTTAACCCTGGGTATTTTTAAAAAAAAAAAAAAATACTCACTTTACATCTATTTTTACTATTTGATATTTTAGAATTAAAAAAAATTAATAAAAAGATACATTTATTTTTTTTAATACTCTTTCAAAAATACCAATTTTTAATACAGAACACATAATTAATAATGATATCAAACACTTTGAATATGTAATAAGAAAAATATCATATAAAAGAGAGAATAAAAAAATAAGACTTTTTAGATTTTTTGGAATCTCATTAGATAGTGAGTATACTAATGATATTGACATTCGTTAACATAAGTTGATGTGTTTGTATTTTTATTTTGTCAACATAAGATTGATTTTTTATTAGGTAGTTTTATCAATTGCTTCAAATTAATTTGTTTTGTTCTTAATTTATTTTCTACAAACATGAAAAGGAGAAAATATAAAAAAAGAAAGGGATAGAATTTTGTACATCTAAAAAAATATATATTAATTAAGATTTAAATTTCCAAATATTCTTAATTATACTTCGAAATAAAATCTCAATTATTCTTTTTTTAGACCATTTCTTAAACCCTTTTTGAGACTATTTAATATTCCTACATATGGCAGTGTAATTAATATAAATTCGAGCACTTTTCACCTCTATCAACTGCTTTAATTAAATAAAATCTCAATTATTGAGCAACAAATAACAATCTCCACAATCCATATACCATCGTTCACTTTCAATACTTGCATTATTGAAAAGTGGAGAAACTTTTAGATTTATTATGTATAGATGAAACCAAAAAAAAAAAAGCTTATTTGATATATGTAATCATCTTATTGTTATATACTAGTATTGATAAAAAAAAAAATGAAATAGAAAAACCTAGCAATTGCCATCATTGCGATGTCGTTTTGGACAAGATTGGCAAGTGGAAACGTACGTAGGTGTCGTGTTGGACTTTTGAGCAGTAATTAGTATCTCCAAATCGCATTATAGAATATTCAGAAACTCTTGACTTTGTTAGATATCTTTAAATTTGTTTTTTATTGTATGGTGTTTTCCACGTTATATAAGTTGTTGTCTCTCATGGATGATCGGAGGGGGACTCGCCTCAAAGTGTTAAAACATCGCTATCAATGTACTTTCAAATCAAACTAATCATCATATTCCAATTATTACTTATTTTTTTAATTTTTATTTTTCATGCTGAGTCGTATTATACTTGTGACTAGTTCACACAACTAAATCATCAATGCATATTTAAAAAGGAAAAAATTTTATTTTCATATAAAGATTTATATACCAAAATGATAAATATTGTTCTAATTGGTGAATTCGGATTGCATTTCATTATAAGCATTAATTATTATTTTAAGTTAATGTCAATTTTTTTATTTTTTTCCTCTACTAATACATTCACAAATTATTTTACAAATTAATTAACCATTTTAGATAGCATAAGTAAAGAGAATCATGCACACTGAGGCATAACATAACGATAAGTGTACATTTTTTTAAGTAATAGATTTATAAGTCGATTTCTCCTTCGATAATACCAAAAAAGTAAAGAGAATCACATTTTATTAGTAAAAAAAAAAAAAAGAAAAGGAAAAGTATAAAAAAAAAAAAAAGAAACCAAATGGTTGTAGTTACTTTTATACTGAAATCTATATAAATTTTTTTAATAAAACATGGCCTAAAGTTTTCATTATTAGTAATCCTGGGTCTATAACTTTAATTTCGTCAAAGCCTACTATGGTGGTATAATGTTATAGATACTGAGAATTATCGCTTTGTCATATGGATACTATGTCAATTATTTTACATATTAAAGTATTAAATCCCAAAATATTAACAGTGCAAATCTCATACCTTATTTTATAAAAAAAAAAAATCATGAAATCGTGCCGCGTGCTTTTTCAACAATTTAAAGTTATTGGGGAAAATTTTTTTTAAAAAAATACTACATGATATTGCGCTTTTTAAAATAAGGATTTGTGAATTTTTTTTTTTAAAATAAAGTATGTAGTTAAACTTCATTAACAATTAAGGATCTAACACTTTAATATTGTCAATCTCAACTAACTTGGCAATGAACTTTAATAAAAAAAAAATGTTTTTTAGAAAATTTATTTTTTCACATCTCTATTTGCAAAAGTACAAAATTATATTGTAATTTTTGAACTTTTTTCAAATATTTTTTAATTACAAATGGATTTTGTTATAACAAGTAAGATACCATATCATTAAAAAATATTTTTTTATTAGAGGTCATCATCACATCAGTTAAAATTGAAGGAATTAGGATAACATACTCTTTATTGCTAATAAAGTTATTTTGTAAAAAGAAGGATTTCAGACTTACATTTATAAAAGGGAGAAATTAATAAGATCGTCCTGAAATAATTTTTGTTAAACTTTTTCCTAAGTATTATATATTTACCATAATACACTACAAAAAATGTTTTTTTTTTTTTTCTTTAACAATTCTCTCCAATTAAAGAATAGCAATCCACGTTTCTTGTTTGGGAATGCTAATCATGATATGATGCCTCCGCCTCCGCCTATATTATATACAAATACAAATTTTTCCTATACACGTCATCTAAATCCTAACTTTTCCCTTCGATGATTACTCAGCATTTTCTTTGCAGTCGCTCTGAATGGGCACGTGGAGCTCACAAAACCGTTAATCAAGTGAAGATACGTGCTTAGCTCGTGACACGTGGCAATATCTCTCTTGTTTAGATACGGTGACTCTTTGCTGCTTAGCCTTAGCTCTTTTCCCACCTCAGCATACACCCACTGCGTGCTCTCCACGCGCCTCTGTATCCAGCTTGGAAATCCTGCCATGTGGACTGCCTGATTGCTGGCCACGTCATTATTGTCAATCACAAAGCCAGGTACTTTCGTAATGAGATCATCAGAGTTCACTATACGTAGTATTCTGGTCCCACTATTTTCCAGCTGGCATCTGAAACTTCTATTCCCTACTCGTGGCCCACCGAAAGAAATAACGGTCACCATTGGTGCATTTGCATAAATGGAGTTTATATCGTACGCTGTTAGTGTAGCTAGTGCCGCACCCAGGCTATGACCGGTGATCGTGAAACTCAAGGGCTCATCACCGTACATTTCGAGGACTCGCGCTATCTCCCCTCTCACCATGTTTTGCAAACTCTGACAAGTGGCAGTACCTGAACTATAGAGGCTCAAAAATCCACTCTCTACCATAGGTCCATTCTGGTTATTACCACCGACATTATCATCACCTTCAGCGCGCGGTAAACAAGTTAGAGTAGCTCGTAAATTTTCAAGCCATTCCAAGCAAGTAGCGGTGCCTCTATAAGCAATAACGACGTCGCGGCGGCCAAGCCTGGCAATCTCTTCCTTATCCTGGCAAACGGCGACGTAACCAATCCAGCTAGTTTGGGTGGAGACCCAGCTTGGGGCTCGATCAAACCAACGTGGTAACTGTAGGCCACACGTGGCACGGAGATTCTTGGTCATGCGATAGCCAGTTTGGCCAATTCCAGACCTAGTTAAAAGGGAGTTTCTTGGGAATTTAGATGTAGCATAAGTAGGTGAAGATGGGTCAAAGTCAAAGGAACGATAAGCAGCTTCGACAAATTGGCCGTAACGTAAAATCTCACTTCTTAAATTGTCATCAAGAGGATCAAGCAAGCCTTCCCAGTTGTTGATACCTTGATATTCCATCCACTTCTTACCAAGTTTAGCGGACTTACTGGAGAGGTGGCACAGGATATGGAGTGAGTTATTATTGTTGAGACTGAGAGGATGGGAAGAGTTAGAGTACCTTAGCACTGGAAATCTGGTGTTGAACAGATGGGAAGTGGAAAAGTAGTTGTGAAGAATGATGAGTTCCAGGTGATTTGAAGCAGAAGGTAAAGTGGATGGCCTTACTGCTCCAACTGGAAGCCTCATTTTTTTAATATAAGTAAGTAATTGTAAGCTAGCTGTCGTGAACGGGAGGCTTTAGCTCCGATGGATGGAGTTGAATAGGTGCTGCTTGGTTCGTTTGGCGGGACTAGAAGTGAGACATTTATAGCCGAGACTGGAAAGACTAGAGAGAGAAAAGTGGACGGAGATGCATGCATAGTAGTTAAATTTAATTAGCAGACTGGAGAAGTAATAGATGATGAGATCACTGTACAAGTCGGGTTAAATCAAATGATGTGGGGACGATTTTTATTGCTTTTATTCTATTTTATTTTTATCAGTTATATAACGAGTAATTGATGGCATGGCATGGCATTCAAATAACAGGAAAAACGGCTGCCATAGATGTGGGTCCTACATGCACTTTTTATAATTGTTATTTATTATTATACTATGTTTTATTAAATTAACAAAATTGTTTAAAAAAAAATTCTTGCATACATTACATGTACGGACGCAAATATTTGATCATTAGGCAGAAATTTTCCTCACTAGGGATAGATGATTGGACATCAAAACTTACATTGACGAAGATTTTGACTTGGGGCCCACCACCCAAAACATTTCTTACAATGAGAAATTTGTCTTTCCGACCAACATAACGACGCGTGAGATGGCAAGTGCATGTCACAAGCCGCGTTCTGCTTTTTCAGCTCAACTCGCCTCTGTTGGCTTCGCGGCTTCATTTTACTGTCTTTTTACCATTTCAAAATTTCTTAATTTAACATGGAGGAAATTACACGAAACACGCTTTTTTAAAAAAAATAATTTTTATATCTCTATTTTTTGTGTTAAACTTTTTTATTTCTTGGATTTTACTTTTATTTTCATTTTTTAGGTTATTTTTTATGTTTTTGTAACGTGATATGAGAAATTCACATGCTTGAGTTACATATTTAATTTTTACCGAATTATTATTTTTTTTTAAACATGTCAAGATAATAACATGTACTATGACACGTAAATACACTGAATAGCACTTGATAATATAAGTATATATATATATATATTTTTTGCCAAGGAGTATTTGTATCAAGTATGAAGCTATAAAAAAATTAAGATAGTAAACAATAAAAATTTACAATTAGTTAATTAATAATATTAATTAATTTGATTATATGTTCATGTGGTAGTAAATGATTGGCTGAGTTTGTTAAAACATAAAGTAGTAATTTGTTAATTTTAATTTAAATTCAAACTATTTGAAAACTAATTTTTTGTTGGCTTTATTTTAATTTTTAGCCTTTTTATTTAATATTTTATTATGTAATATTTTAAATATTTGTATGTTTTTAACATTCTGTTTATGTAAGAGATCGATTAATTTAACACATTTTAGTTTTTGGTTTTTTTGTTACTTTTTTGAAGTTTTTGCATATGTTTTTAGTATGGTAAAATGATAGGGTTTTGATCAGAGATATTTTGCTTTTGAGAATTGATAAATGGTAACTTAAAAAGGGTAGCTTTATATATTTTAAAAAGAGTTAGCCTTTTTATATATTTTAATGTCCATCTTAGCATACTCATAGTTTATATGTTTGGTTTATTTTATTTATATATTTGGTTAGTGTTTGAGTTAAAAAAAAAGGATTTTAAAATCTAAATAAGCAAGCTTGAATAATAATAACATTATCAAAGAAAAAGAGTTGAGAGTGTTAAGTTTTCAAAAAAGATGAAAGTATCTATTTCTTGTATATATTTAAAATATACCTAAAATATACCAGTTATATACTTGAAATAAACTAGAAATATACCTAAAATATACTCATTATATATTGTTTATTGTGAATCTTGAAAATTGTTTATTATTTTTTTAGTATATTTTTTTTATCTAATATATACTTGATGTATTCCTTTTACATACTTATATTCATATAATAATTAATATCTATATTTTTTGAAAATATATATCAAATAAAAAGAGCCAATAAATTATAGGAATAGAATTTTGTAACTTAAGCATTATTTTATTGAATTTGTTTATATTTTAATCTTAATTTTGATGATAATTCTCACTATAAAAAAAGAAAAAAAAGAATGTACATTATACTTTTTCAAAGAAGAAAAAAGTTAACATTGTTCAGTCTTTTAAGGAAAATGAAAGCATATAATTATAGTATATATTTAAGATATACCCAAAACATACTTATTATATACTTAAAATATACTCATTACATACCATTTATTGTGAATTATGAATGTCGTTTATTATTTTTTATTTTTTATATCATAATTTTTTTAGTCCACTAAATAAAAATGAATAATTTTTTTTATTATGAGTATATGTTTGGTCTTTTTTTTATTTGCACATTAGAATAATTATAAATTATGTTAATTGAAAATTATCTAATTCATCACCACATGTCAATGATTCAAACTATGAAAGAAATCCATTTGAACATATGTCGATTAGACATAACTGTAGTTACACATGTTCATTTGCACATTTGAATAATTGAAAATTATATTGATTAAAATATGTCAAAGATTCAAATTTTAAAAAATACCTATTTGGACATATGTCAATTAATGGCATAACTCTAATTACACATGTTACTAATTATCTAATTAATCACCATATGTCAAAAATTCAAGTTTTAAAAAATACCCATTTGAACATGTGTCTATTGTATATAATCCTAGTGTGAGGCCTTGCTTGAGCACCAGCCCGGTTCACCAGAGGGACCTGGATGCTCATTTGGATTTAGACTTACAATGGAACTCTTGGATTTGGATTGGTTAATTTTGAAAATGATTGAGAGTCGTTACTCTAATTTGTTTTTAAATGGAAAAATTAAGGAAAATCCACTTGACTCCAATTCATTAATTTTTAATTAATTTGCTCATGAATAAAATCACTAGCCTCGAACTAGGTTGAACTCGAGGACTAGATTTTTTATTTTAAATAATCAAAATTTGGCTCTTAAGTTTAATTTCACTTGAAAATTGGATTTCATGAATGACATTTATAAGGTGATATTAAAGAAAATGCATGAATATGGCATAATATGAATGCATGGTAAAAATAAAACACTCAAAAATTAATTAAAAAAAAAGGGAAAAGAGATTGATAGAGATTTGGATTTAGATTTCAAACGTGCTTACGTACCCCATTGAATGATAATCAAAACCCACGAAATTCGTTCCATGATTAAGTGGAGGGGTTTAAAAATTAATCAGATTGATTTTGGTTTGATTATTTTGAGAGTGAGGGAAAAAGGCTGATACCTTAACTTTTGGTGGATAGAGAGTTTTACCAGACCAAAATTCTGTTTTATCGGGACCGAGTAATTGGATGGATTGGAAGATTAATTAATTAATTAAAATAATTAATTAACTAATTAATACGATGAAAGGATGGATGGATTAATGAATTAAAAAGATTAATTAATTAATTTGGAAGAATGGTGAATTAAGGAAAATGATTAATTTGATTTTGGAAAAAGGAATGATTTTTGAAAAAAAAAAGTGATTAATTAATTAATTAAAAAGATTAATTAATTAATTGAGTAATTAATTAAAAAAAAGTTTTAGTTAATTAAAAAGATTAATTAACTTGGTTAGGGTGAGGTAATTAATTAATTAAAAAGATTAATTAATTAATTAATTAGAGAGTGATTGGAGAGAGAAGAAAAGAGGGAGATATTTATAGGAAAAGTGGGTGAGGTGGTTTAAGAAGTGGAAAAATAAAAAAACTAAAAAGATAGAGCTAAAAAAAAGCGAAAATATCAGATTGGGGAGTATTTTGGGAATTGCAAGTGGGTAATGAGGCCCACGCCACCAAAGGCTCTGGCGGCGCTGCTGGCCAGTTGGGCGGCACGCTGCCTGGAGGGGAGATGGCGTTGCCCAGGCCGGAGCCGGCGCCGCCGGTGCCTCCATGGGAGTGCTAGCTGAATTTTTACTTTTTCACTCGGCCAGAGTTTTTGAATTTTCATATTAGTTTTCGAGAGTTACAGGAAGCAAAAAATTAATCAGTTAGTGTCGATAGATTCAAAATTAATTTTAGAATATTTGAGCAGTCAGTTAGGGAGAAAATCCGGTCAATTTCAAAAAAATATTGTCCGATATAAAAAGTCCGATGTTTGAAAAATTAAGTATTCTCGTACTATGTGTCAAGCTGTGGCCAAATGATAAGGTATAAAATTAAGAGTTCACACCTAGTTACACATGTTATATATTCTTTATATTACTCAATTGATATAGATTTTACAGTACTAGTATTTTATATTAATTAGGTTGTATTTTAATTAATCAGAAGTTAATTCGTCATTGATTACAAGTTGATTGTTGGTTGATAACAAGTTGATTGTTTGTTTTATATATTTTATCTTTAGTATTGTTAAAATATTGGTTGTTTTTTAATTTTTTCTTTTTTTTTTTTAGGCAGTTAAAGATCTGTAATCGAATTTTCATCATCTAAACTTTGTAAGTTCGTAAAAAAAAATTAAATAATCTATTATTTTTGAAGATTTTTAATGCAATGACAACTAAAACAACAAAAAATTAACTAAATATATGTATGTAATTCAATTTAGATTGAGACTAGATTTATTGCGATTTATATGGTAAATATTTTTTTTTAAATAAAAATAAGAATTTTTTATAGAGATAATATTTTATCACTATTTATCTATATCCTTTTATCTCTCTGTATTTATATAAATAGATTATTAGGGAGAAGATTTATTTCAATTATAATTATTATTCATGGAAAATATTCTTTAAATAACCACATCTTTGTCTATTTTTCTAAGACAAATAAATATTCAAAATTGTGGCATTGCCATGAAGAGGCATTTACTAGCTATGAGAGCCACCAACCTAGTTGGACTGTATAAAAAGAAATAAGTTAGCGCTTAAGATATAAAAGTTAATTTTACAAGATGAGAGTATATTGTAAGTGTAATATTCTTTTTAGGTATTTCTGTGGAAATCCCTTTATCATATCAGTAACTTATAACAGCATACTTTACGGAATCATATATTTAAATATTAATATTATACTTATAATATAATCACCACACCTTTAATTTTTATATAATTGAATACACTTTTCATCATTAAAATGATTCTATAAATTAATAAACTTTTAATTTATTAATATTACAAATTATCATCATGATGATATCTCAACTTCAAATTCTAATTAACAGAAGTCCATTTTTTGATTAAAAAAAATGATAATATAAAGAATAAAGAAAACTAGAAAGAAAAAAAAAAATCAAATACATGCAATGCATATTCAATTGTTCATGCATCCTTCTCCTTCCCCGTCATAAAATTCTAAGCCATTTAAATTCAGTGAAGTCAAAATAATTTAAACTCTAATGCATATCCATATTGCCAAACACATTATAATTAAGCTCCAACTTTTGTTATTAATTAAGCTAATCCATATAAATTTTTAAGAGACCACACATTTAAAATGTCCAACATATCAAGTAATCAAATCGAATGTAGTTGTCTAGTCAAACCTCAGAATACTAGATGATAATAATCATATATTATATGATCAAATAGAATGAGTATACATAATAATTATATATTATCTCAATAAATTTTCACTCGACAATATTATAGTTTTTTTAGAATTATGTAATATAAGAATAAACTAAAGTCAAATTAAATTTAAAAAAAAAAATCCCCAAAAGACTTGCCAACGTAATAGGATGAAAAATCAATATTTTTAGGCAAGAAACTTCTATAAATTTAGAGACACGATACCTCCAACAAAATATATACATAAAAAATAAGAAATTTCAAAATAGAGAGTTGATTGTAGGAATTGGATATGATAAAAATATAGCTAGTGGATCCTAACATGCAGCCTACCAAAATGTTATTGACGAGGGGTGACATGTTTAGAAAGAATGAACTTGGCCTCTTTTATGAATATGTCCCTCTTAATTATAAGTTAATGAATGATTTCCCTATTAATTAATTAAGTATTCAAGACGTATGCTTCTTTACTCGCAATCTCATTTTTTCTACTTTTATACCTTACTAAGCAGCTATTAATAATTATATAACTTATTGTAAGTTGTAAACGACTAAAAATATGATTTAATAATAATTTCTTATCAGTTGTTACTTAACAGATTGCCTAATGCATTTATTTCTTTTGTAAAGTGACAAGCGAATGGAGTTGCACATGTTTTGGCACAAACAATCATTCTTATACTAGTTTTTGTTTTTGGCAGGAGACTCCTCTCTTTCTAAAGCTTCTTTTGCTTTGTGATATTGGTTATTAATAAATTAGTATTTCTTAAAAAAGAAAAATAATTATATTAGCCCAGACAAAATCGCTATGATTTTGTAAAAGATAGTATTCTCTTCTTCAAATAAAAAAAAATATTAGCATGGAGTTAATTATCTCTATCCATTTATCACATAAGATTTACAAAAGCTACACCAAATGGATCACGGCTGGATAAGAAAGAAATAGCAATAAATTAATGGAAATTGCTAGTTATTAAATAATTATCACAATCAATTCAAATTAAGAACATCAATCTGATAAGATGGGTAAAGATCCTTTCTTATCTAATCACATACTTAATTTCCAATAATGATGAGTCTAAAACTTTACACGTTTGATCAATCCTTAATTTTTGTGAGTGACGAGAAAGACTAGGATTATGTGGATAATCAATCTTTTTCTATTAATTAGATAATATAAATTTTGCTTTTCTAAGTGCCAAGTACTGCCGAATCAAAAAAGAAATCTCTTGGAATTAAGTATAGGCTATAGCCATATACTTAATTTTTAATTTTCTTTTTTAGCCAAGCCATGCCAAGCCAGATAAATATTATATGTTTACGTCATGCAAATTAAATATCATAGAGAAGGAATATGGATATAATTGACATTTTTCACTGAATCACTTTGGAGCTTATTTTTTATTATAAGAAAAAAAAAAAAAAAAAAAAAAAGGTAAATAAGAAGTGATAGTGATATGGCTCTTATCGAACTTAGAATGTGGCCATGTAATGTGTTCCTCGTGCATTTTTCTTAAATTCTTTTGCTGCTTTTACCTCAGAAAATTAAAAAAAAAAAAAAAAATCCCACTAAGCGTTGAAAAAAAGATGAAAAGAAAATGGGTTTTGATTTTCCAAAGATATTCTTCATTTTTCACTTCCTTCTCTCCCCATCATCTTAATAGGGTAATTATCTTCAAAAGTTACCTTCTAATTTGGTATTCTAGGAAAGTGAAATCCCGGAAAGTTTTGTCTTTTACCAACAATTTGCTAGTACTTTAAAAGTTGTTAAGCTCCTTGCGCCAATAGAAAGTTGACACGTGATAAATATGACTCCAATGGAGCACATAACAATGGTAGTTTAGTATACCACGTAGTGGAATATCTGACGCTTTTGGGAAAAGATTGCTTTTTATGAACTGGATTTGGAGAAGAGTAATTATATTTTCTCATAAGGAAATTATTATTTTTTTTTTTTGGCTCATATATTAGTACTTCTTTTCTCAGCAAAAACAAACAAATATCTTAAACTTTCATTGCAAAGAATGTTGCTTGGAAACCATGTTTGGATTGGAGATATATTTAGAATGTTTAGTTTGAGGAGGGTTTTGTGTGTTTTTATTATGTTGTGTTCTTTCTGACTTGGGGAATTCCTTTTTCTTCACTCTGGCTCAGAATAAAATATCATGCAGCTGTACATCAATTTCTAGAATATAATCGGAAGGAAATTTATTATATTTCTATATCAATTCTCACATACTGATTTAATAGATAGGAAGTCTTATGATGAATGAACCCAAATATTCCTCATCACTAAACTGGGATCCAATTTTTTTCTTTTAGATTCCATCATCGAAGTGATGAAATTTATTTTTTTAATATTAGTGAGAAAAAATCCAACAGAAACATAGTAGAGTATACAGCAGAGAGTAGCATTATACTTTAACATTTCTCATCAAAATAATAGAATTTTTTATTATTATTAGATAAAAAATTATATGTGATATATATGAGCAGTATGTTAAAAACTGGATCGGTTATCAAATTGACCAGATCACTAGTTCATAATTTAATAAGTTCAATTGGCTGAACCGGATCAACTAGATAAAATCATTCATTTTACTTTTTTTTTTTTTTAATTTATTGTTATGGTTCGTAACTGGTTAAAACTAGTTAAAAATTAGTCAAAACCGGTCAAATGATAATTTAATCGTAAATTTAGTTTTTTAAATGAACCAAACCAAATTGGCCAATGATTTTTTATTTAACTAATTGAACTGATCGATCTGGTCCGTTTTTAAAACACTATACATGAATTGCTCATTTATTAACTCGATAAGTTTTTTAAGGATATAGTTCAATGTTGGAATATTTATTTAAAAAATATTGTAAATCATTCTTCTTTTTTTTTTTTTTTATTTTGAATCGAATTAATTATTCCTATTGAAATTAGCTTGAAAATCAAAATTAAGGGTTAGTAATATATTTCACATAAAGTTTTTTTTGGTCAAACAAAAAAAATTAAGTTATTTTATAGGAAATAACTTCGTTTGTTTTAATAGAGTAGAACGTATTTTTAAATATTGACAAATTAACTCATCAAATTAAGTAAAAAGCCTTGCAAGCAGATCACATTAAACACATATCCATAATCCATAACTTTACCAATTACCAATAATAGTCTACCAATGTATTAAAAATATCTGCAAAAAATAATTAGTAATTGTTTTTCCAGCATTACAATAAAAAAAATTATTGAAATTAAAATATATTTGTTACTTGGTACTAGGGAGTAGGGCTAAGCACGTTTAGTTCGGCTTGGTTATTGAAAAAGAATCAAACTAAACCAAAATTTTCGGTCCTTTAAAATTAAAGCACTAAAATGGAATCCAAAATGATGAAAAACTGTATTAAATCAACTAAAAATTTAGTTCAATTCAGTTTGGTTTTTCGGTACTTACGATTCAATGCGGTTCAATCCATTTAAAAACTAGTTTTGATTCTTTGATTATTTGATTTAGTTTGGTATGATTATTTGATTCTTCCTTTTAAAAACTAGTTTTTTTTTTTTTTTTCAATTTTGAAATTTTTTTTTTATTTTAAAGCTAAAAACTCTAATATCTTAAAAAGTCATATATACATTTTATTCTTATATCTTTTTAACTAAAATAATAATAAATTTATTATACAAATACTAATAAAAATAAAACCATTTCATTAGCATTATCAGTAAAGAATTTCAATTTCCTATAAGTTCAAGTTAATATTTAACTTAACTCTGTTTATGTTTAAATAATATAGCTATATATAATTCTTTTTATTGTTATCTTTAAACTTATAATTTTATTTTAAAAAAATTAAAAAAAAAAGTAATTAAACAAAAATTACAACCTATATCTAGGTAAACATAAAATAGATAAATAAAATTAGTACATATTTATTTAGCTAATAAATTACATTTGAATATCCAGACATTCCTATTTTTTGGACTTACAAAATTGTATTCCTTCTCAGGTGGTCTACGGGAGTCTTCTTATTGGATATTGTAATCAATTCCTTAGAATGAAAGGGAATGACAAATGATGAAAGGGGCTAGTATAATGAAATTGAAGTTAAAGGTGGCTCTTGGATCAAAGAATATATGGAGCACGTGATAGCTGATCAGGCTTGATCAATATATAAAAGAATGGGCTGGATCTTCTTTTCTTGGGCCTGAGCCTAATACCTGCGAAGGAGAAGAAAAAGGATCAAGGAGCAGTCGGGTCCTTAGCCTGGCTAGAACCCTCCGACGATCAAGTCAGTCCTCTCTTCAGAGTATTTTGGTGATAGAAAGGGGGTGAGAGAGTGCAGAGTTCCAACTACCTGTGCTTAGACTTTCCTTTCCCTTTTGTATGATTTCGGGGTTAGGTACGTCTGACACCTTTCTTTTGAGAAAAGACGTCCTCTGTCATTCGATCATGCCGGTTGGTGAGAGTTGGTAGCAGGCGCATGTCCCCTGTCCCGTCCCTAGGGATGTCTGGTAAAGGGGGTGTCAGGGCATGGTGCAGATTGTCTAAGGACTGGTCCTCCTGCTGGATGACTAGATATGTCATCAGAGGGCTTTGGCCCTTACTTGTTCAGCAAGTCATCCGGCGGACGAAGGAGGGGAATGACATCTAGTCCGAAAGCCTTTGGACTTAGGTCATTTGAGGGTCCGGCCAATGGGCCTTTTTTCCTTTTATCATAGTCTCTAGAGGCCTCGTAATGGACCTGGGCTACAGGAGGGTCCAAACCTCTCTTGAGAGTCACTTTTATCCTTCATCAGGGGCCCTCCTGTTTTATTAAGGAGAGCGCGAAGGGTTGAGCCTTAGTAAAACAGCTTCGTGTCCTTGTATCCTTATCTTCTGGGGTCTTTTGATCGAAGAGAACTACTTCTGCTTTGGATGGCGGAGGGGTCCTTTCATTTCCTTGTCTGTGGTGAGTAGCTCTTAGGAGAGGCTTTCGTTTCGCTGGGAGGCTTCGTCCGATCTAGGCATTTACTTCATCTTCCCGAAGGGTAGCCTTTGTCTGACCAAAGGGATTGGAGGGGCTAGGAACTGTCTGCATTCTAGGCAGCCTTTGTAGGGTAGATGGAAGGTCACACAGTCATTCAATGCATGCACGACTGACAAGAGTAAGCATTGAATGCCAAAACGCGCATTGAATGCACGTCTCCTCGTTCTCCCCATTCTTCCATGTGTCACAGCAGAAGGTTAAGTTTTCCAAGTATTTTGAATTTTGAACGTCCATTTAATGCCCCCACTTATTGCTGTGGCGGTTATCGAGGACGCTCTCAGTATATATATTCCTTTGCCTTTCCATATCCAGAACTTTTTGCTCATTTTCTCGAATCCCCTAGTTTTCATGGTTTTCCCACATCTGTTCTTTGGTACTTGCTTCCATCTTCTTCTTTCATTCTAATGGCACCCAGAAAAGAGAACATTCCCCAAAGGGACCAAGTGAGCTCCTCCCACTACCAAAAGATGCTGGAGGAGGAATGGGGGGAGATAGCCCCCATTGGAAAAACATATGAGTTTTTGGCCTTCGGCCAGAACTTGGAAGGCAGCACCTAATTCATATTCCGCCGGGCCGAGGCTCACGAGAGGGTTTATTTCAGCGACCCCAAAGCTACTCTGCCTAAAGACAACTGGCATTACATTATTTTCTACCACCAGCTGGAAGCCGGTCTTCTTTTTCCCCTTACGAAGTTCAAAGTTGAGTGCTCCAACTACTTCAGAGTGAATCCAATGATGCTGACCCCGAACTCCATAAAGGACATGCACATTTTCGAGGTTCTGTGCTTCGCTCACGGCATTTGTCCTTTTGCTCGCCTGTTTCAATGCTTTTACAGGATTCAGAGCGCACAGAGGTCACCGGGGGTTTATATGACTTCTGCTAGGCATCGCCGGAGCCTTTTCCTTGGGAAAGAGAACAAGGTGAAGGACTGGAGGGGCAAGTTCGGGTTGATAGAGGTCACTGACAGCCTCGGCGATAAATCCCCTGGATTTGATTTCCCCAGCCATTTCCTGCATCCCACCGAAGGCCTTACTGAGTGGCCTGAGAGGTTGTCCGCTGAGGAGAAGGTGAACCTCAGGACTTTGGTCCATCAGGGTTATACTTATAACTCTGAAAAGATGATGGCCTCCTTTTACGCGAAGGACGAGCATGGCCTTCCGACTCCTAAACTTTTGCTGAAAGATATAAGAGGTAACTCTGCTCCTTATTTGTTATAAGTTTAATTGATGGTGGAGTATTGATCTTGTTGTTGCTGTGTTTATTATTTCGATTGCAGTGGAGGCCAAGGATCCTGGACATTACCAGGATATAATGAAGGAGACAGAAGGGGTTTCTCCAAGACCCTTCAGCGAAGATGCTGAGCTTCCCATCCTCAACCTCAAGACGGGGAAGTTTCGTTTGCGCTCCTCCTCAGTCCTCCAGTCTTCGTCGGTGAAGCCTCGTAAGGATAAGCCGACGAAGCCTATCTCCACCGAACCCGGTTCGGCTGTTGGATCAGAAGGGGCCCAGGTGAGTGTGGCCAGTGCAAAGTGCATTCGAATAATTCGAAGGTGACTCATTAAGGCTTCTGATCACTCTGTTCCTATTGTGCAGAGAGGTACTCCTCCTCTTCGAGCTGCACCAATTGTTGCAAGGCCTGCTCCTCAGAGGGGTATCTCAATCTCTGGGCTTTCTGAGGCTTCCATTCCTCCGCCTCCACCTCCTCTAGCAGGTGATAAGGGGAAAGGAGCGTCCGCACCTTGTCTGCCCAAGCTAAAAGTGAAAGGGCCTCCCGTTCCCAATGTTCTTGATATGATTTCTCACTCTTCTCGGGGGGCGGAGCAACTGGCGGACTTGGAGAAGGTTCTGATAAATGTTCTTGATGCAGAATTTGAGGCCTGTCTGAAGAACCTGGTGGATGACTTGAGTGCCCCTGGAGCTGAAGTTGGGGCAGGTAACTTTTCTTCTCCCCCATCACCTTCGTCATATAAAGACCCTCGTGTTATCTGAGGGACATATCTGAGATGGTCGAAGGAGGTCATACCTAGGAGATCTCTTAGTGCCGAGGAGGTTGAAGCTTGGGAGAAGTATATTGAGGAGCAATGGATTTCATATCCTAACTTTGCGACCCTCAGGAGGCTTTATTCTTCCCCAGTTAATACTGCGGCCGAAGGGGAGGCCTTCGTTTCAAGAAATAGAGGCAACTTCTTGCCTTCTTATTATTATTTACTTCTTCTTGTGCCTTTATTTGCTGATTTGAATGTGTGAATGTTTTTGCTCTTGTACCTTGCAGTTTTTATGGGTGAAGTGGACGCCCCTGTTCAGGAGCCTTTCCTGGAGGCTTCTTTGGAGCCTACCATGGGTCCCTCCGGAGCTAGCGAACCATTTCCTTCAGCTGCTGCTCCGCTGGTGGCTGATCAGGGGGCTGCTGTTGCTGCGACCGACGAAGCATTTCCTTCAGCTGCTGCTTCATATGGGTCATGCCAGGGGCTGTTGTTACGGTCGAAGGTCTCTTCTCTTCGTCCCCCTAAGAAGAAATTGATAGTGGGGGAGTTTCTTCGCCGCAAGAGGCCACTGGCGGTAACTTCAACCACCCCCGTTTTGGAGGCCCGCTCTGCTTCAGAGACCCCCTCACCTGGGGCGGATGTAAGAGTGTCAGCCCCTCCACAGGGGATAATAAAGGAGGCTTCTTCGCCAAGTAAGAGGCTGTGAGTCGGAGAGCCAGCGGAGATTATAGTAGTGGATTCACCTCCGCTCAGAGAAGTCGAGGCATCTACTGGTCCTCCTTCTTCCATTGCTCCCACTGCCGCAGTCTTGGCCCCCGTGCCCTTTCTACGTCCGGCCCCTAGGCCTCTTTTTGGGTCTATGGAGGATACTCTTGCCAGGCAAGAGACTCTACTAGAGAAGGTAAATTCATTCCTCACTTGGGTTGTGACCGTTTACCACATTGCATAATTATTGTTGTTTGTTGCAGGCGCTTCTGGATTCTAAAATTTTGAGGACTGATTTCGGTCTTCTGAGGGATCATTATGAAGACGCCTGGCAAGCGGCGAAAGACAGATTGGGATTGTGTTCCTGATTGGAGGAAGAACTGGCCTCTGCGAAGGCGAAGACTGAGGAGGCCATGGAACAATCCAGGGCCCATGAAGAGGCTCGTTCGAAGGCCGAAGGAGAGGTTAACGCTTTAACTGCGGCAGTGGCAGCTAAGGACAAAGCCATTGCTGATCTCAGCATGCAACTGGACAAGCTGAAAAGTG
Source organism: Reutealis trisperma (assembly GCA_947687605.1). Classification (NCBI taxonomy): domain Eukaryota; kingdom Viridiplantae; phylum Streptophyta; class Magnoliopsida; order Malpighiales; family Euphorbiaceae; genus Reutealis; species Reutealis trisperma. Next base: position 778,986 of record CANTUT010000033.1, on the reverse strand, counting down.
CTAATGAAGAGCTTGCCCGAGAGGCCGAAGAGGTTTCTAGCCTTCGAGATCTCCTGAAGAAGACTCAACAGGAACTTCGAGTCTTAGAATTTGGATACACACAAGCCACTACTCGGGCTCAAGTTGCGCTTGAGAAGGCTAAAAGGCCAAAGAAGGTCGGCGAAGGGCTGTGAGGGACTTCATGCAGTCTAAGAGCTTCGATGACATCATCACATACCACACCTATAAGGTAGCAGCCGAGTATTATAACAATGCTCTCCATGATGCAGCGGAGCATTTTCCTGATGTGTTGCAAGTGGTATATGAATTGGATGTTGCTGAAGAGCCTCCGGCGCCAGACCTTTCAGAGTTCCAAAATCCCGTTCCTGAGGGGGATGAAAGCTTATTACGACCTGAAGACTTCCCGGCTTGGGATAAGGATGGACCCGCTTCGTCTCCCATTCCCGAAGTTTCTAGCGGGGGCGAAGGGGACGCAAACGAAGGACTTCCTACTGGGATGGATCTTGCACAAGCCAAACCTCTGTCTGTCATTCGGCCAGATCCTTTGAATGACCAGCCTCTGCCATCTTCTATAACAGTGGTTCCTCCAGGCGATCCTCCGCCTTAGATATTTTTTACATTCTTTTGTATTTTATTCTTTTGTATTTCATTCTTTTGTATTCTATTCTTTTGTAAATAAATGTAATACATTTACTTCAATGAATAATACAGTTATTATGCTTCTGCTTTGTGCATACTTTACTTGTACGGGGATCGCCTTCACATTGTAACTCCACAAGCGTTTGTAAAACACCTTAGTGAAGTTGTCCTTCCAATTGGAGTTCGAGCACTTTCGTCTTCTTCTCCTTTTGGGCCTCCTTAGCTTTATGCCTAGATTTACTAGGGCTTAGGCTCTCCCTTAGGAAAGTTTTTCCCGCTTTTGGCGAGGCTTCGTGCCTAGATTTACTAGGGCTTAGGCTCTCCCTTAGGAAAGTTCCTCTCGCTCTTGACGAGGCTTCATGCTTAGATTTACTAGGGCTTAGGCTCTCCCTTAGGAAAGTTCTTCTCGCTCTTGGCGAGGCTTCGTGCCTAGATTTACTAGGGCTTAGGCTCTCCCTTAGGAAAGTTCTTCTCGCTCTTGGCGAGGCTTCGTGCCTAGATTTACTAGGGCTTAGGCTTTCCCTTAGGAAAGTTCTTCCCCACTCTTGGCGAGTGTTCGTGCCTAGATTTACTAGGGCTTAGGCTCTCCCTTAGGAAAGTTCTTCCCGCTCTTGGCGAGGCTTCGTTAGTGCGAATGGAGACAATTCGAGGCAAATGACGTTTTTGTTATTATTATTGGTAATACATCTTGAGGTGTTGGATGTTCCATGTATGAGAAATTTCCTCACCCTCTAGGGTTACAAGTTTGTAAGTGCTAGGACTTAGGACTCTTTTTACTTGGAAAGGTCCTTCCCATGTGGGTGCAAGCTGGCCTGTGCCTTCACGTTTTCATGTAGCCTCTAAGAATCTCATTACTAGATCCCCTTAGCCAAACACTCTGTGCTTTACTTTCTTATTGAAATGATTAGCAGCTCGTTGCTTGTAATTAGCCATTCGAATGCTGGCCGATTCTTTGAGTTCCTCTAGGAGATCCAGATCGATCCTTCTGGCTTGATCATTGTGTCTGTCTTTGTAATAATTGATCCTTCCACTGGGGAGGCCTATATCCACGGGAATTACCGCCTCTGTGCCATAGGTCAGGCTGAATGGAGTCTCTCCTGTGGGTTGCCTAGGAGTAGTTCTATATGCCCATAGGACATGGTGTAGTTCGTCTGCCCAGCTTTGACCATATCCTTCCAATCTCCGCTTTAAGCCTTGCAGAATAGTCCGATTTGTTACCTCCGTCTGGCCATTTGTTTGAGGATGAGCTACTGATGAGAAATGTTGTTTGATCTAAAGTCCTGAACAAAAGGATCTGACTTTAGAATTATCGAACTGTTTGCCATTGTCGCTAATGAACTGATAGGGAATGCTAAATTTGCACACTATGTTCCGCCATAAGAAGTTGATCACCCTTTCTGCAGTGATAGTGGCTAAAGGTTCGTCTTTTACCCACTTGGTGAAGTACTCCACTGCCACTAGGAGAAACTTTCTCTGACCTGATGCTGCAGGGAAAGGTCCGACTATGTCTACCCCACACTTAGCGAAGGGCCATGCACTGGAAATGGGGACCTGCTCTGCTGCTGGGACATGTTTTCCACTGTCAAATTTTTGGCAGGAGGGGCAGTTTTTAACAAATGCCACAGCTTCATCTTTCATCCTCGGCCAGTAGTATCCTTGCCTAATCGCCTTAGCTGCCAGCGCTTTTCCGCCTATGTGTATTCCGTAGGATCCTTCGTGTATCTCCCGAAGGATGTATTCGACTTCATTGGGCCTTACGCATCTCAACCAGGGTAATGAGTAAGCTCTTTTGTATAAGGTTCCGTTGTCCAAGGAGAAATGAGCACTTCTTCGCTTGACCTTTTTGGCTTTTTGGGCATCCTCAGGTAGTTCTCCCTTTTCCAAATAAGACTTGATGGAGTCTATCTAGCACGGTTCTTCTTCGACCTCCATAACTTCATCTCCTTCGGTGATGCTGGAGGAGGCCAAGGTGCCCAAATAAATTTTCTGACGAAGTTCGACTGGACGAGAGGTGGCCAATTTGCTGAGGCTATCTGCTCTGCAATTCCTTTCTCTAGGGATCTTTTGAAAGAATAGCCTGACTCCTCTGTCCTTCATTCTCTGAACTGTCTTTTTCATTTTTTTCAAATACCTGGCCATAGTCGGCTCCTTTGCCTCAAATTCTCCTTCTATCTGTCCGATCACCAATTGGGAATCACTATACACTGTGAGTTGCTCTATGCGAAGGCAATCAGTGAAGAGCAGTCCCTAGATCACTACTTCATATTCTATCATGTTATTGGTGGCTTCAAAATTCAGTCCCAAAGCATACTCCAGTGAAAATCCTTGAGCACTTCTAAGTATGATGCCCACACCATTTCCTTCTTTGCTGCTAGCACCATCTACAAAGAGTTCCCACTGAAGGTCCGGTAGCGTTATCGATGAGTGTCTTTCCCCAGGGGTTCGGTCTCCTCCCCCATCTTTGGTGCCAAAGGAGCATTCAGAAATAAAGTCCACCACTGCTTGAGCTTTAATTGCTGACCTGACCCTGTATTGCAAACTGTGCTGACCTAACTCCACAGACCAACATAACATTCTTCCCGAAGTCTCCGATTTATGAAGTACCTTTTGTAAGGGCTGATCTGTTACAACTACTCCATGGTGTGATTGTAAGTATATTTTATACTTTCGGCAGGAGAGCACTAAAGCATAGGCCAGCATTTCTATCGAGGAGTAATTCAACTCCGCCCGCTGTAGGACTTTGCTGAAGTAATAAATGGGCTTCTGGACCCTTCCTTCCTCCCTGATCAGCACCAAATTGATTGCTTGGTCTGAATCGGACAAGTAGATTAATACTTCTTCACCCGGCAAAGGCCTGCTCAGAATGTGCTCCGAGCTTAGGAAGGCTTTTAGCTCTTCAAATGCCATTTGGCACTCCTCCGTCCAGTCGAACGTTTCTGACTTTCTCAACTTCTTAAAGAAAGGGAGATACCTCTCAGCAGATTTAGACATGAATCTATTCAATGCGGCGATTCGCCTCGTCAGCCTCTGAACATCCTTTATGCTCTTCGGAGGTTCCATGTCTAAGATGGCCTTCACCTTGTCAGGATTGGGCTCAATTCCCCTCTCGCTCACCATGCAGCCTAAGAACTTGCCTCCTTGGATGAAAAATTCACACTTCTCCGGGTTAAGCTTCATCCCATATTCTTCCATTACTGCCAACACTTCGGCCAAGTCACGGACATGGTCCTCGAAGCTTTTACTTTTCACGATCATGTCATCCACGTATGCTTCCAAGTTTCTGCCTAATTGATCTTTGAACATTTTGTTGACTAGGCGTTGATACGTGGCTCCAGCATTTTTCAAGCCGAAGGGCATCAACACATAACAATATATACCCTTCTCTGTTATGAATGAGGTTTTTTCCTCATCCTCCAGGTGCATTCTGATCTGATGATATCCTTGCTTAGCGTCTAAGGACGACAAAAATCCATACCCAGCCGTCGAATCTACCAGTTTATCAATCATGGGCAATGGAAAAGAGTCTTTTGGGCAAGCTTTGTTCAAATCTGTGAAGTCTACGCACATCCGAAAAGTCCCATTCCCCTTCTTGACTAGCACCACGTTCGTTAGCCATTCCGGATATTGCACTTCCCTGATAAATTTTGCCTCCAGGAGCTTGTCTATTTCCCGATCGATGATCGCTTGCCGCTCCGAGCTGAAACATCTCTTTTTCTGCTTGACTGGTCTGCAAGTGGGATTTACATTCAATTGGTACATTATCACTTCGGGTTTTACCCCTCCCATTTCTGCCGAAGACCAGGCAAAACTGTGGATGTGCTCCTTCAGGAACTGGTGAGCGAACGACTTTTGCTCACTTTCTAAAGAAGAATTGACCATCAGGAACTCTTCGGGCTCTCTTCCAACCATCACCCTTTCCAGCTTATCTACAGGCTCGGTTCTTTTCTCGGGAGCAATAATTTCGACTGCAGCTACCTCCTCAGCAGCGACTTCGCCCTTTCTTATCTTTTTATTTCTCTTCCTTTTTGCCCCTTCGTCCTGACTGCCATAGATGTGAAACACTTCGCCATTGGGCTTTGGGATCGTCATTCTTAAGTGTCTGATATTTGTTGAAGCATCTAGGTCATATAACAGTGGCCTGCCCATCAAGACGTTATATGCCAAATGTGTCCTGACGATAACAAATGTGGCCATGGTAGTTACATTTTCGAGGGCGGTGCCAACTATGAAGGGCAGTTTTGCCACTCCAATTGATGGGACCTCCGTTCCATCCAAAGTGCGAACTGGGTTTCCCACTTCTTCCAGATCTTCTTCCTTGAAACCCATCTTTAAATATGCTTCCTTCGTCAGCAGGTTGACCGAACTTCCTTCGTCTACCAGGATTCTTTTGACTACATAATTGGCTATAATCGCTTGGATCACCAATGGATCAGCGTGAGGGGTGCGAAGAGTACTTCCATCTGGCCTCTCTAGTCGATTTCCCCCTCCTTCGTAGTAAACGTATTTGGGCCTTTCACTCCGCCTATCTAAGGCCTTCGTGCGATTTCTGCTTTCGTGAGCTTCGCCTGGCCCTCCGGTGATACAATGAATAGTCTCTGCCGAACCGTCATTTACTCTTCCCGGGTATCTTTCTTTATCTTCACTAGGGCCAGCTCTGCCTGATTCTTCTCTTTTTACGAATTTCCTCAAGTAACCATGTTTGATCAACCTTTCAATCTCCTCCATCAACTGCCTACAATCATTGGTGTTGTGACCATGAGTATCATGAAAGAGGCAGTATTTGTTCTGATCTCTTTTCTCTGGAGGAGCAACCATTGGTTTAGGGCGAGCCCATATATTTTGATCTTTGAAAGTTGCGAAGACTTCGACTGGACTAGCATTGAGAGGGGTGAATTTACTGGGGTCGAAACTAGATCGTGATTGAGTATTTCTTCCCCTCCTTCTCCCGCCGATCGCTTTTGTTCTACCTTCTTCTCTCGCTTTGCCTTTGGCTCTTCTCTAGGAATGGTCTCCATTCCTCTCCGCTTTGCCATCTGGTTAAAGGCCAGAGCATCATCTTGCTGTACATACTTTTGGGCCAGTGCCATTGCATCCTCCAAGGTATGGGGAGTATGACGGCAAAGGGCTTTGAGAAAATCCGTGTGAGAGGTTCCATTCTGCAGCGCTTCCACTGCTCGACCTTGGTCCAAGTGCGTGACTTTCAACGCTTCTCGATTGAATTAAGCCATGTAATCCTTTAAGGATTCATTTTCCCTTTGCACCACCGTTTCCAAATACTGAGTCTTTCGTTCCACCGGGATGCTAGAAGCGAATCGGTGCATAAAGGATCTGGCCAGCTCCATGAAAGAATGGATACTCCCCTCTTTTAAGCCATCAAACCATCTCGTTGCAGCTCCTTCCAAGGATCCCCTGAACGCTCTGCATAGAGCCTCATCGTCCGCCGTCTGCAATTCTACTGCGTGCTTGTAGTCCATGACGTGGACCCTGGGATCGGTTTCCCCATTGTACTTTTTCAACACCGGCAGTTTAAACTTGCTGGGCATAACATATTCCCTGATGGATCTGGTAAAAGGAGACTTCAGGGTGAGCTTTAGGGTGGTATCCATGGTTTTCCTGTCATAACCTTGATTCATCTCTTCTAAAAACTTATTCCCAGCATCTCTCACCTCCTTTTCCTTCTTTCTGCGATCGTTGCCACTAACAGGTGACCTTCTACTTCGGGCCCACAAGGGGTGACTAGCAACAGAATATTCCCCTCTATCCTGTTCTCTTCCTCTCGAGCTTTCTCTTTTCCCGTATTTTGGTTCTTTATACTCACACTTTCCTTTATTCCTTCCTTCGCCCTGTTCCGTATTATTTGAATGAAAATTTTTTCCATGCAAGAACTTACGTTCACTATCTGGGAGCGAAGCTTGCGTACTCCCTTCTTTTTCGGTCGAACTCTCCTCTCCTCCACGATGCTCTTCCGTCCTTCCCTCTACATTTTCACCCAAGTGGACCAGTTGTTCTTTGTTAACCCCTGGGGCTCCTTGGGATTGCTTCTCATAATCCAGGGTTCGAGCAACATTCCTTCTCGGGGTAGCTTCTGGAACAGCGACGAGGGTCTGTGCCGGGGGAGTCTGTTGCTGGGAGCTCCTTACAAAAGCAGATATAGTATTAATAAACAGCAATGCAATAGCTAGGTCTGGATTTGGAAGGCTCAGAGGGGTTTGCCTAGACCCACCTGTGTTTTGTTGAGAGATAAGGAGCTGGAGCGACGTGTTTAGGTCAATGAGAGTTGCTAGGGGAGGATCAGTAGGTGTTGGAAGGGAGTGTTTAGGATTTAAGGGAGTTGAAGATTCGGGATCATCGGGGTTCGTCATAATGGTGATCTTCCTTCACAGGCAAATGGAAGTAGAATGCAACGTCGGGAGAAAGATCAGCTCGCGATTCCCCAGACGGCGCCAATTTGATCAGGCTTGATCAATATATAAAAGAATGGGCTGGATCTTCTCTTCTTGGGCCTGAGCCTAATACTTGCGAAGGAGAAGAAAAAGGATCAAGGAGGAGCCGGGCCCTTAGCCTGGCTAGAACCCTCCGACTATCAAGTCAGTCCTCTCTTCAGAGTATTTTGGTGATAGAAAGGGGGTGAGAGAGTGCAGAGTTCCAACTACCTGTGCTTAGGCTTTCCTTTCTCTTTTGTATGATTTCGGGGTTAGGTACGTCTGACACCTTTCTTTTGAGAAATGACGTCCTCTGTCATTCGACCATGCCAGTTGGTGAGAGTTGGTAGCAGGTGCATATCCCCTGTCCTGTCCCTAGGGATGTCTGGTAAAGGGGGTTTCAGGGCATGGTGCAGATTGTCTAAGGACTGGTCCTCCTGTTGGATGACTGGACATGTCATCAGAGGGTTTCGGCCCTTACTTGTTCAGCAAGTCATCCGGCGGACGAAGGAGGGGAGTGACATCTAGTCCAAAATCCTTTGGACTTAGGTCGTTCGAGGGTTCGGCTAATGGGCCTTTTTTCCTTTTATCATAGTTTCTGGAGGCCTCGTAATGGGTCTGGACTACAGGAGGGTCCAAACCTCTTTTGAGAGTCACTTTTATCCTTCATCAATAGCATTGACAGCAAAAATAATTGATCAAAATTGAAAACACAGAAACAACAGTAATGTTATAACAACTAATTAGTCCAAACAAAAACAAAAGGAATCAAGATAAAGTAGACCTAGTTCGCAAATGAGCATGCCTTAAAAAAGTTAGCCATTGAAAAAGCAAAAAATCGTAACGTAAACAAGCTTTAAAAAAATGAAATCAATATGATAATCATGATAAACAAGCATTAAAAAAAAATGAAATCAATATGATAATCATGATAACGAACGGTGAGTTTTAGGTAATGGATTCAAAAAAGCCATAGTAATTTCAAGATCTAATAAACCAAGAATTCTTACATTAAAGCAAAGGGAAAAGGCAATGATAAAATAAATATGCAGGCATCTTTAATCCTTAATTTTAAACAAAAATTACATAGAAAACAAGAACTACAAAAGTTGATAAATTCAAAACACAAGCCTAAAAAGAAGAAAACCCAAAAAGAAGAGGGGAATCTCTATCAACATTCAAGCTCCAAAGCAAAACCCACTAGCATTGTATTAAAATAGCCATCAATAGTTTTTGCCAATAAAAAATAATTTTAAAAAAATTGCATATTTTATAGCTCTTTATCTCTGCTTGATTTATTAGTTAAAAAATAACAATAAACTAAAAAAAAAAAAAAACCAAAAAGCAAACCCATAAAGAATAAAGAGAGAGTTACCTGAAAATTGAAGAAAACCTTGCATGAAAAGAGATCGAAAGGAAAGATAGCAACAAAACCACAAGCAAAAAAGAGAAATCAAAAAGTACCCCAACAACAAAACATAAAATTAAATCATAAGAAGAAAACATACAAAAAAAAATAAAATTGAGAAATTGACCTGTTTGGAAACCGAGATCGGAGAGGAATGATGAATCGGTGATGAATTAATTGAGATGGTGAAGAAATATTGAGAAATTTATCTCACAGCCTCTGGAACAGAAGCTGACGGATTAAGAGCTCAATCCGGTGGTCTACGATTTACTGATGGTGAGTTGAGAGAGAAGGAGAAAAATGATAAATAAAGGGAGAGAGGATTTGATTAAGGGTGTGCAAATGGTCGATTCGATTCAAAATTGAACTGAACAAAAAAAAACTAAATTTACATTTTATAATAACCGAACTGAAACCAAATTTTATATAAAACCAAACCAAACTAAACCAAAAAGTTCGATTCAGTTAATACGTTTGGACTTTTTATTTTATATATATTTGTTATGTATATAATAATTATATATACAATATTTATGAATAATATATTATATATATATTAAAATTATTATATTATTATATATATATACATGATAATATATAATATATTATTTTATATTATATATAAAATATAAAATATTGTTTATATATATATAATATTTACATAAACATATTAAATTTCGGTTAGTTCGGTGCAATCTAAATTTTTTTTGGCTAAAATCAAACTGAACCAAAATTTAATTCAGTTCTCTATTTTAAAAACATAACCAAACTGAAATCCTCAAAAAATTGAATTAAACTAAACCAATTGGTTCGATTTTTCAGTTTTAGTTTGGTTTTGCTCACTCCTATATTTGGTTTTGTGATGAGACTTTTTTGATATGAGAGATGAGAGAGAGAACAAGAAGAATCAATGAACAGAGGGAGAGGATCTTTGGCCAAAAAAAAAAAAAAAAGAACCGAGGGAGAGGATTTGTAGAAAAGAGAAGAATCGCTAAACAGAGAGAGAGAGAGGATTTGAATTTTTTAATGAGAGACTTCTTCGATCTGAGAGATGAGAGAGAGAACAAAAAGAATATGTGAACTAGGAAATCTGATGAAGGATAAAAGTGACTCTCAAGAGAGGTTTGGACCCTCCTGTAGCCTAGGCCCATTACGAGGCCTCCAGAGAATATGATAAAAGGAAAAAACGCCCATTGGCCGGACCCTCGAACGACCTAAGTCCAAAGGCTTTCGGACTAGATGCCACTCCCCTCCTTCGTCCGCCGGATGACTTGCTGAACAAGTAAGGGCCGAAGCCCTCTGATGACATGTCCAGTCATCCAGCAAGAGGACCAGTCCTTAGACAATCTGCACCATGCCCTGACACCCCCTTTACTAGACATCCCTAGGGACGAGACAGGGAATATGCGCCTGCTACCAACTCTCACCAACCGGCATGGTCGAATGACAGAGGACGTCCTTTCTCAAAAGAAAGGTATCAGACGTACCTAACTCTGAAATCATACAAAAGGGAAAGGAAAGTCTAAGCACAGGTAGTTGAAACTCTGCACTCTCTCACCCCCTTTCTATCACCAAAATACTCTGAAGAGATGACTGACTTGATCGTCGGAGAGTTCTAGCCAGGCTAAGGGCCCGGCTCCTTCTTGATCTTTTTTCTTTTCCTTCGCAGGTATTAGGCTCAGGCCCAAGAAGAGAAGATCCAGCCCATTCTTTTATATATTGATCAAGCCTGATCAAAATCAAATTTCATGGAAGAAAGAAGAATTGACAAAAGGAGAATAATTTATTAATAGAGAGAGGATTTGGAGGACAGACTTCTTCGATCTGGTAGAAAGGAGAAGGAGAAGATGGAGATGATTCTCTTTTCTCATTGGTGGTATGAGGAGAAAAATAAGGTTAAATTTTGATTTGAGTGAATATCTGTCCTTGAGTCCTTAACCCTCACTCAGGATGTGCCTCCCAACTGCCATTCAAATCCTTCTAATTATTATTATTATTATTATTTTTAATTTTCATAACCTAAATAATGGACCTATTTGAGTTAAGGTTTATGGTTTTATATATTTTAATGTGTTATAATATATATATATATATATATATATATATATATATATATATATATATATATATATATATATATATATATATATATATATATAACTCATATTATATTAAAATTCAATTTGGTTCAATACAATAAATACAGTTCAGTTTGATATAGTTCTCGGTTGAGATATGAGCTAAAAATTAGTACCGTATTAAATAAAAATTTTTGTTACAGTTCTCGTTCTAAATATTAAATTTTTTATAGTTCAATACTAAAATAATTTGGTATTTGAATTCGGTCTAATATTTTGGGGTACCGTAATCAGCCCTATTGGCGAGGGAGAGATCTTAATTCTTTTACAGTTTTTTGTTTATTACTTCCAGACTTGTGTATAACCCAGAAAAGGAAAAGTATTAATAATAATTAGTTTACTTTCGCTTAAAAGAAAAAAATCCATAAGTGTAATTTTATAATTGATTTAAGGATTCATAAATGAGGAAAATTGACAGACTATGATGGTTTAATTAATTAGTCTTCTAGTAATAATTAATAAATTTTTTTTTGCCAAATGTAATAATTAATAATTATCAATGAAAATAATTTGGCTTGGACTGGCTGCTCATGTTTTCTTCGAGTCAGAATTTTATGGAAAAAGTTGCAATTTTTCAAAACTTTCTTCGAAGGTAAACTAAAGAAAAGAATACAATATATATTTTCAAAACTTAATAATTTGATTGTTTTGTCATAATTAGAAGGTTTACTAGCATTTTAATTATTATTAACGTAAAAACCATGTGTTATTCAACTAATTTAGACAGAGGATGTCTAATCTAAGACTTACTAAAATTTGGTTAATTCAATCATTGCTATGACATTCAAAATTCATGATGAAGGTTTAACTTTTTGTCCGCTTGAAAAATTATTTTTAAATTTAATTTTTCATGATGAAGGTTTTGTTTATTTCAAACAATTTTAGCTATGAAATTCGCAAATTTTACGTATTATAGCTCAGTTTTATATTTAGTTTGAAAAATTGAATTATATTTCATGTATTTATTGATTTATATTTTATATATTTATTAAAATCTATCATGCTTCAAAATTTTTAAAAATGAAGAATTTAAAAACTCATATAGGATGTGAGTTTTTATTTTATAAATTTTGTTTAAATCCACGAATTTAACTAAGTATTGTTAAAATTTATCATACCAAACGAGCTGAATTTTTTTTTTTATTACATAGCTTTTGGGCTGTTGAGACATAGAATGAATATGTTCAATTGCATAATTAAGAAAATAAAAATGCAATCTTTTGCAAAGAAACTTGAAATTCAAGGGAAATAGTGAATTATTAGAGGTGATGGATGATCTTCAGTATAAGATATGTTTATTAGAAGCAAAGTTGCTAATAGAGCAAAATTTGCTAATAATGATAATTATAGTTTCTGAAAAACTAGTATTCTCTACAGTTCCTAAAAAATTAATATTCTCTATAGCTCCTGAAAAATTAATATTTTATATAGTTCATGAAGAATTAATCAAAATAAATAAATATAAATTTTTGAAGAATTTGTCTCTTACGTTTGTGAAAAACTAAGTATCCTAAATTATTAAGAAACTAGTATCCTAATTTGTTAGATGACTGATATCCTATGAAATACCTTGAATTTTCAATTATTTTTCTAAAATCCTATTTTTGTATGAAAAGGTATTATTCTATTATTTTATTTATTTAAACAAATATTAAAGTTATATTTTATTAAAATATATATATATTTATACCATTTGAATATGTGTTATTAATAGTAATTTTATTACAATATTAGATATGTATATTATTATAAAATATTATTATGGTTATTAGAGAAATTATATTTTGATATTTGAATATAAATATTATATTTGATTAATTTAAATTATATTGCTAATTATATATATATTACCGGAAGTTTGGAATTTCATTATAATTATAATTATTGTAAATAAGTTTATTAATTGTATTATTAGTATGTAAATTATAAATTATTCTTATTATCATTATTATATATAACTATGGGTTAATATTATTATTATTATTACTATTATTATTATTATTATTATTATTATTATTATTATTATTATTAGTGTTATATATATATAAGTATATGTGTGCTGGTGTAAAAGAAAAGAAAAAAAAAAGAAAAAAAAAAGAAAAAGAAGTGGTGAATGCTAATTGGTGGAGAGGGGAAGCAGAAGAAGAAGACGAGGAGAGAGAGAGTAGAGAAGGAGCGGGAGAGAGTGCTGGGTGGTGGTAAGCCACTACCCGTCCGGCGGTGGGCTGCACCGCCACCACCAGTGGCTAGCCCACTGTCCAACGATCTCAGGGGAGGTAGCGGCTCTCCGATTGGGTGGCGGACGGCGGCGTACTCGAGGAGAGAAGTTACGCTGGCGCTGAATCTTCAACACCAACTTTCAGTCGATTTCGACGGCCAAATCGAGCATGACTAGTCCCGTTTGACTCCTGGTGTCAAGGACTTTCTTTTAGTATCTACCTTGCCCCATGAGGTTCACCGGAGGAAGAGATCAAAAAATGCAAAACCGAGACTTTGAAGGCGTTTTCCGGTGAGATGGCGGTGACTAGGGGCGAGTGGCTGTGGTTTTTGTGATCCTGGCATCGAGGTGAACCTGCTAGTGTGGAGATCACCCAGATCTGCCACCGGCAGTGGCGGCGCGTGGCAGCGGCGACTGCTGGGGCAGTCCAGCAGCTCCGTTTTGTCGTTTTGGCACTACTATCGACATCCGTATGATCAAAATTCATGAAGATTAACCCGAAACTCTTATATTTCAGTTGTTAAATAAGTTATATTTATGTTTAGCATATTCTAGTTGGTAGTTGTTATGAGTTCGTCGAGTTTGTTGTTGAGTCTAGTGTAGTTCTGTCGAGATCTCGATCAGAATCTCAATAGTCTTTAAGTTGTGTCTAGTTATGTGAGTTATTTTTATCCTGATGATATCCTTTGTTGTGAGGTATTGGTGTTATGGCGTCTTCCTGGTTTCAAAGATTGCACTTCCGAAAGAAGCCAGTTGGACGAGTCGTCAATTAAGTGAGTGATACTCTCTAATATGTTATCCTGTTTCCATATACATCTGCATTTCTGTGTGTATATATATATGTATATTATGCACTACTATTGCATATATGCATGTAAAATTTGATTGTGAATGAGGAATCGATATTTTCTATTCTGTGTTGTATTGTGATTGTGATTGACGGATGGAGGTCGGGAGGATACTGTACCACCTAGGATTATGAGATTTGGTTATGATTGCGGTTATAATTATGATTTTGGTGATGTTGAGAAGATGAGCTATGACTGGTAAATGCTGGCCGGGCCTGCTCATCACCAGGGCCGCTATCAGTCGAGTCAGGGCGGCATGGTACAGACCAGTACTGGCCGGACCTATTGGACATAAGAGATAGATTATTGGACTCAGAGAGCCAGTATAAGGGGATCGACTCTCTTTATTGAGTATTAGTGTAGTACTGTGGACCATATCTCATCCTTGCTTGATAATGTGAATTGTCTGTCTTTATGTCATAGTGCATAGCATGAGCATTATAATCTGTCTGTAGGACACCAGTTTAATATATTAGTTGGTATCATTCACCGAGTCGGACGCTCATTCTTGTTCATTTTGTTATTTTTAGGTCAGGGAATGAGCCTGTGAAAGAATTATAAATTGAGTAAACTGTTAATTTTTATTCGGCAGTAGTTGTATTATTGAGTATTAAGAAATGTATGTAATATATGTATAATTGTAAATATAGCTCTAGAACTCTGTAATGTTACATCTTGTACTTATATCTTGTTTAATATTCTGTTATGTAATTATTGAGCTAAGATATTGTTTTTAAGCAGAATACTTTTGTATAATATTACATTTATGAAATAATTAAGATAAGCGAGTTATTGGGCCAATGTGGCTTTGTTCTATATTGAGATTTAATTGGATCTGCTTAACTTGTATGGGCCCATAGCCCTTTACAGTTTCGAGTTTCGGTCGTGGATTTCTGTTAGGCTTACTACGGGTACTAGTAGCAACGTGCATTTTCCATATCCTAGTGCCGATCATGTGCCCTCGGGTTCAGGGCGTGACATCCTAAATTTCTAAAAAACTAAATAAATTATTTATATATTTTTGGAAGACTAATTTAATTATAATTTTATTTATAACATTTTGAAAATATATTTTGAACTACTCGGGTTCCAGCGATGATTTCAAATGGACTATTGATAGACTTATTAGTCTTTATATATGATTTTGGTGATATTATGTTAACTAATTAGTCCTCATGCTTTGCTCATGCCGTATTGTCGTGGTAGTACACTTTGTTGATATGAAATTAAGAGCATTAAACCAATGTGGCATATTGCCTATTAATTTTGATTTTATTGAATATGAAATTAAACCTAACAAGATCTGGATTAATTGATATCACTCTTTTTGATATCAAAAATTTCATACTGCTAAAAATTTTTTATTTATCTGAGAACTATTTGACAGGTTTGATACTCTAATTAATTTTTATAAGGTGCACTTCTTGTTTCCTATATTCCTTTAACAATATTCAATGTGTTACAAATTACAGTGGATTTAAAATATTTAATAATCTATTATATATATACTTTTGATGATTTTATTTTAATAAATGAATAGTATTATATATATATAACATATAAATAGAAAATTTGGGTTTTTCTTTTGCATTTTTGTTGGGGATGATTAAGATGACTGTACTCTTTTTCCTTAGTCAAGTTTTTATCCCATAGGGTTTTATTAGACAAAGGTTTTAATGAGACAATCTGTGCAATAACAAAATAGTGCATAAAATATACTTTTTTCCTTAATTATGTTTTTTTCCACTGGATTTTCTAGTAAAGTTTTTAACGAGGCATATTCATGACGCAAGTAATATCCTAAGAGAGTATTATAAATAAATTATTATACGTGGATATTATTTAAATATCATTTAAGTATACGGTTTAACAATTTGGCAAATTTGTTTACAAAGGCATTCCTTATAACTACATTTAAAAAACTAGTCAACAAAATTGGCATGCGCTAATTAAGAGATATTTGATAAAAATCATGTTTTCATGAGGAGGAGATTTTAGTACACTATACTCTTTTTTCCTTAGCTTAATTTTTGTCCCATTGGGTTTCCCTGATAAGATTTTTAATGAGACAGTATTATGACACAAATCTATATAAGAATAATGTACTCTTTTTCATTTATTAAATTTTTTTCCCACAGAGTTTTTTCTTAGTAAGATTTTAACAAGTTATATTATTTATAATAGATATCCACGGGGGAGTATTATGATAATATTGATGATAATATTTAGATAGTATGATATGATTGGATATCTATCACTATTTCTATATATTGTTTTCTTATAGTATGATATGATTGGATATCTATCACTATTTCTATATATTGTTTTCTTATATAGGAATAGTTTTTTTATATAAGACTTTATTTTTTATCCTATCTCGATAACCTTTTACAATTATAAATAGGTGTTATAATCAATAAAATAATATACAAAAATTTATTCTCTCTATTCTTTATAATTGGTTTATTTTATAACAGGAGTTGATTTTTCCTTTTCTTTTGTCCTAAATACCAAATATAAAAAAGATAATTTCATGTTTGTTAATTTTTTTTTTTTGTTTTGAGAAATTTGTTAAAAAAAAATAAATATTTTTAAATATGCAGTTAATTAGAGAAATGTTGATGAGCTGGATTTAAACTTGAAAAATACCAAAATCTTATAAAGTTGAATATGCTCAATTCATAATTTTTTTCACAGAATGAAATTGCTACTTGAATGTTGTAACAGGAGCTTTAAAAATAAAGTTCACATGAAGAAGAGAAGAAGAAGAAATGATATATATATATATATATATATATATATATATATATATATATATGTTCTAATTAAAGTTTAATATATAGCAATATTAGTATATCAACTTCCTTTTCTCTATTTAGGATAAAATATCACACATGATACATCACATAAATATAATTAATGAATTATAAAAAAAGAAAAAAAAAAAAAAAAAAAAAAAGACTATGACACATATGTATCGGTGGTGGATGGATAAATAGACCCTAATCTGGAACTATGCTATGCGGTTTAATATTACTGAAAATGGATAGACCTGAAAGAAGGCATTAAAAGGTCGAATCCAAAAATTTTCAAAGATTTAATTAAATGGAAGAAGTACGCTAGAAAGCAAGCACTCGACTACATGCTAGCCTGACAACAATATGAATAAAATATTATATATAAAAATTACTATTTAATTTACTCGACTACATATATTAATTAAATATTTTCTTATAAAAAAAAGTCAATTAGGAAAAATATTTGAAAAAAATTGAATACTTTGTATTGTAATAAGAAGTTTGAACTAAAAATACTTAATTATATTACAAGATGTTTAGAAAATTCTTTTATGCGTGCAAAAAAAGAAGTTAGGTTGCATTTAGATACGTGGATTTAAATTTAAAATTTAGATTTCAAATATTATATTTTAAATTTTATTTGGAAAGTGTAACAAATTTGAAATTTTATATTTTAAATTAGAAAATAATTGGAGATTTTAGGTTAAAGATGAAGAGAGTATATTTGAATTAACTAGATAAAAAAAAATTAAAATATTAAAATTTTAAATTTGATTGATTTCATTAGATATTTGAATTAAATTCAAATTCATTTAATCTTAATAACTCAAATAAAATATTTTGCCTAAATTTAAATTTTTGTCATCCAAATAAACCATTAAATTTTTTTTGATACCCAATGAAGGTAACACTTTATTCACCAAGTTCATCAACTAGAGCAAAAGCTCAAGAAAGGAAGGAGCCACTTGCCATATATAAGGATTAGTACACTTAACTGAAGCTCGAGCAAGAGAGTGAACAACAGTGTTTGCTTATCTACAATGAAATTGAACAGAATAAAATTATTCTAAACTCAATAATAGCATACAATTTTTAATTAAAATACCGAACAGATCATTTTTTTTTTTTAGAAATTAAGAAGGGGTGGATTCGTAGCCCGGACAGTAATGCATTAATCTTGAGACATTGAGGTTGGTGGGATTTATTAAGTTAGTGAATATTCGATGAATTATTGATTTTGCGATTAAAAAAAATCAATACACCAAATTTAGACCGCTCAATTTTGTTTTACTCCCTGCAAAATGGATGTACCTGGGTCCCTGGCACCGTCATTGGTGACCAAATTAAAATAGGAAAGAGATTAAAATAGGACAGGGGGGAGAAATATGTGGTCTTTTCTCTGTATCATACCCTAATGCATACATTGAACACTCCAAGTATGCATGCGGATGCGGTAATTAATAAATGCATGTACGAAGCCAAGACCACTTTGATTTAACGTTGAGACTGACATGAGAAGGATTTTAAATTGATTCTTTTCGTACTAAAAAGGGGGTTTATACAGAGTAGTGTAACCTTTTAATATTTATTATTATTAAATTAAAAATAATTATTTATAATTTAAAATATTTTATTTTTTACTCATTTAAATAAGATCAGAACATGAATGAGATTATTTGATTGGCATTGTAAATTTATTTTTTAAGTAGTCATGCTAAGTTTAAATTTATATTTTTATATAGTTATTATTATTTGATAATTACAAATTTATTTATTATGACATTAATTAATACATATACCAACGACCTTTTTTTTTTTTTTTTTCAGAAAGACTAGCAATAAATTTTAGTACACTAATATTGATATATCATAACTATTTTGAAATATTAATTTTCAAATTCATCAAAGTGAAATGATACCTAATTTATGGAAAACACAAATAGGAAGTAGTATATTTCTTTTAACTGTCAATTTTTTACTCGTCTTTGTTTGGCTATGGATATCATAACTATGGATTCAAATTTTCAAACTTGAATCATTCAACATATCACGCAATCAAATCTTACTTAATATTATTATAGGTCACCAACTCACCAATAAAAAAAAAGTTTCATATTTATTTATTAAAAAAAAAGAGAGAGAATTGAATAGTAACTCTTATAAGGAGATTAATTTGTTGAAACATTTCAATTATTCAAGAATAAAAATTTTGTAATAAAAAAAGTGTATATGATGTTTTATTACAATAAATTTAAATTATATAATTAATGTAAATAAATTTCAATAAAACTCACAACTGTTCAGTACTAATAAATAAAAATTCATTATTTATATTAGTATTTTTTTTTTTTTTCATGAATATGGATATGTACAAGGAGCAGATATATATATTTATTTAGATCCCACTGGCAAAGCTTTATGGGTCTATCAACAAATTAAAGAAACCCAAAAAAATAAAAGTATAGGGAAGAAATAAATGGGAGAAAAGCAAGGAACCCTAGGCAAGGGCAAGGATAAGGGCCAGTGCAATTGCAAAGCAGGTATGTTTCTCTAAAATCGATATCCTTCTTCCAGTGCTCGAATTCACACGAGTTTCAAATAATTGATTGTAATTGGGGTTTTGGCCTTTAAACATTTTATACAAAAACTGAATATTTAAGAACAGATCTGACTACTATTAGCCCTATATATATGTATCTATTAGACCCTTTGTTAGGATTTATAGATGTAGTAAATTAATTTTGAATTTTCATAGTATAATATGTATGAAGATTCTCTGTGGACTCGTCCTTGAAGGATATTAATTAGAAATGCATAATAAATAAATCGCAAAACCGAGGTGCAATTTACAAAACAAAAGTAATGATTTTTGTTGTCTGATATTGTTATGGTGTCGGTGCTGTGGCTTAAAACCTCTCTTTCCTTGACACCTATATTACCAGAGTGCTTTTTTCCCCCTTCTTAAGCAACTGTTTTCTTCTTCTTTTGCCTTCCTGCAAACTGATGAAAATTATTATTAATTTGAATTAGAGTTTTAAATGTAAATAATATTTATAATATCAAAGTTTTAAATGGCTAATCATTTTAAATGTAATTATATAAATAGAATATAATATTATTTTATTAAATTTTTTTTAGTAAATAAAAATATTAATTATGTTGTCAAAAGTAATCATAATAAGCCGATTTAATTGGAAAAATTAAAAATCAATTCACATTTGGGACTAGATTACTTATAATACTGAATTTTCTCTATATAGAGCATTCACACATGTAACTAGCTTTATAACGAACATTTAATTAATTATAATGTTGATTTGGAATATACTGCCAACATTATTATAATTATTCTTTATATCTATATATAAATAATAATATTTAAAATTTCAGATCAATTTCGATTTAATTTTTGACTGTTACTTTTTATTTTTGCTGATTTAATGGCTGAACTGAGTTCGAAAACTATGATATTAATATTAATATTCATTTTATTATTACATACCGAGTGCATAGTGTAAACTAGGTTTGGCGGAAAATTTTGAGCGGCAACACGTATGTGGGAAAAAAGTTTAATAGCTTCAGCTTTTAGCACCGCCCTTGCCGCTTGCCAGGTGCTTCTGGGACTAACTTTTATAGAAAAATTTCAGTGTGCAATTGGTTTTGTGTCAGTTTCTTTCTTCTTTATTTATTTATATTTTTTTTGAGCACGAGAGGAAAATCAAATTTAGGTGTATTATTTTAGACTGTATATATATTTATTATTAAAGTAAATCTTGATATGCTTCTTTCTTCTTTATTTTAATTGTCTACTAGTAGTTATAAAAAAAAAATGTTTCTGTTCTACTCCTCTTTCTTTTTCCTTCTTCCTGAGGTTTTATTAGTAATTATATTGGCAATCTATATCCCACAATACTAGGTGATGTAATAATATTTGGATTAAAAAATAAGTACAGACATTTTTACATTGAGAAAAAAATGAACATGAAAGTTTTTATTGATTAAATTTCTTATTATTTATTAATTTAAATGTATGAGATAAGAGTAAATGTAAATTGTAAGTAAGAATTTTCTATCTTTTTTTTTATAAGTCAATGAGAATTCACAACATTTATGAAGGTCCTAATTAACACCAACACTCTTATTTTAATCTTTTCATTTTATTATAATTAACAAAAAAATTTAATGTATATATATATATATATTTATATTCAACTCAAACCTTAGTTGTCATCAACACTCACCTTTGTTTGTTCCTAGTTTGTGTGTAGTGTGTATATATCTTATTCTAAAAAAAAAATATTATGTTAACTTGTGTACAGTGTAACTGTCTTTTCTTATAAAGATGGATATGATCTTTTGGAATTTCATATCTCTTGTAAAGAGAGTACGTATGAATTAATATAAATTAGCACACTTTTATAAAATATCATAATTTGTGAAGAAATATATTTTGTTCTTAATTATGTGTGTGGTGTATTTCAAAAAATAACTATGTGTGTGATGTGTTTATATATCTTGCTTAAAATAAAACACTCCTCTTATACACTAATAATAATAACATAAAACCACCACATTCACTCAATTCCACCGTCACCACAATAATTTCTCCTCATTATTTTCTTATATTCATTCTTACTCTCTCAAGTCTCAAGTACATTATTTTCTTTTTTTTTTTATTCAATTTATTTATATTCCATCACATGTAATTCAGATAGTCTCAGTAATATGAAAATATTAAGTAGTCTTTTTATATTTAGCACATATTTATGGTATTAAGTTATTAACATGTAATTATTTGAAAAAAATATATATATGAATCATTTTAATTAAATATCGTTTCATCCATTAATTTAAGTATATAATATGAAAATATACTCATATGGTAGACAAGAAGTATTCATAAATTAAATATCAATTCATATACTGTTCCTAATTTTTATTTGTATCAAATTCTTTTTATTTTTTAATAGCATATATAGTTTATTTTGAGAAAATACATTATTTTGTTATTGTATACTCTCTTATTTTAGGTGTATTCATTAATTTATAACTTTTATATCCATTCTTGCAAATTTTTTATATATATCTCTATTTTGCCATGCACAGTTATATCACTGATTTTTTTAACGTTTTTTCTTTACCTTCTGATTAATTTTAGTGCTCATACATATGTGCAACTAGACATTACTTTCAGAGAATGAGAAAAAAAAAAAAAAGATTGTGAACCAAAATAAATAAATAAAAGTCTTAAGAGTGAATGGACCCTTTAGTTTTCTTATTTTTTGGTTCAAAATCAGCTATGGAGTTCCAAGAATTGAGATCAAGTTATGGCAAATCTTTGTCTTGTATTCCTTAGTGCAGTCTTTGTCCCATGAATTCATAATCAAGTGGAATATTAAAATAATCAGTTAAAATATATGTGAGAAACTTTGAATCCAAGCTATTAGATGTGAGGCATATACATATATATTAAGGCTTGATGCCCTTTATTATTTTTTTTATATGGAATATTTTAACTCTAACAATATATATATGATATTCTCTTAAATTTTGCTTAAGTTTTATACCGGATATTCTCTTTATTCTCACCATTATTTTTTATAATAGAATCCAGCCGTCTAATATGTGTTTTGTTTGCTCTCCTATATCATTCAGGCTAAAATTAAACCCACTTAATTCTCACTTCCCTTCCAGCATAAAATTTCATAACTTGAGCATTTAATTTGTTAATGGCATTGGGTTTGGTTATTAAAATTATTAATCACTTTCGTCATGCACAATATTAATGTGATGTTTTCTTGGTTTTGTTTATTATAGCTAATGTTTTTATATTATTTATTTAATTTTGTAGTCTATATCAATTAATTTGGGCTGCTGGCAGTTGCTTTGGCAATAGAACTGGTGATGAAGAAATGTGATAATTCTGGATGGATATAATAAAATAATGTGTAAGTATATCTCGTGATGCCTCCCTTCTGTTATTACTTCTTCTTTTTCTCCTAAAAGAATGGCAAATTGCATTAAAAGTATAGCCTAATAATATATATATATATATATATATATATATATATATATATATATATATATATATATATATATATATATATATATATATATATTGATCAGGCTTGATCAATATGAAAGGGAATGGACTGGATCTCCTCTTTTGGGCCTGGAGCCTGATACCTGTGAAGGAGAAGAAAATGAATCAAGGAGCCAGGCCTTTTGCCTAGCTAAAACCCTCCGACGATCAAGTCAGTACCCAATTCAGAGTATTTTTAGTGAGAGAAAGGGGGTGAGAGAATGTAAAATTTCAACTACCTGTGCTTAGACTTTTCTTTCCCTTTTATATGGTTTCAGGTTGGGTATGTCTGACACCTCTTTCTGAAAAGGGACGTCTCCTGTCATTTGGCCATGCTAGTTGGTGAAAATTAGTGGTAGGCGCATGTCCTCTCTCTCATCCTTAGGGATGTTCAGTGAGAGAGGTGTCAGGGCATGGTGTGGACTGTCTGAGGACTGGTCCTTCTGCTAGATGATTGGACACGTCCTCAGAGGGTTTCAGCCATGGCTTGTTCAGCAAGTCATTCTCCAAGCAGAGGGGAGTAGCAGCTTGTCTGGGAGTCTTTGGACTTGAGTCGTTGGAGGGCTTGGCCAATGGGCTTTTTCCTTTTTCCCATAGTCCCTGGAGGCCTCATAATGGGCTTGGAATATAGGAGGGTCCAAATGTCTATTGGGAGTCACATTTATCCCTCATCAGGGGCCCTCCTGTTTTATTAAGGAGAGGGCGAAGGGTCGAACCTTAGTAAAACAGCTTCGCGTCCTTGTACCGTTATCTTTCAGGGGTCTTCTGGCCGAAGAGAATTACCTTTGCGTTGGATGGCGAACAGGTCTTTCTATATCTTTATCTGCGGTGAGTAGTTCTTAGGAGAGGCTTTCGCTTCGCAGGGGGGGCTTCGCCCGATCGTCTCCCCAAAGGGTAGCTTTCTTCTGAACGAAGGGATTTGAGGGGCTAGGGACTGTCTGCATTCTAGGCAGCCTTCGTAGGGTAGATGGAAGGTCACGCGGTCATTCAATGCATGCACGACTGACAAGAATAAGCATTGAATACGAGAATATACATTAAATGCACGTCTCCTCGTTCTCCCCATTCTTCCACGTGTCTCAACAGACGGTTGAGTTTTCCATGGATTTTGAATTTTGAACGTCCATTTAATGCCCCCACTCATTGCTGTAACGGTTATCAAGGAGGCTCTCAGTATATATACTCCTTTGCCTTCTCATTTTTTTGACTCCTGCTCATTTTCTCTAATCTCCTTATGTCCATAGTTTTCTTGCGTCTCAATCTTTAGTACTTTCTTCCATCTTCTTCTTTGATTCTAATGGCACCCAGAAAAGAGAACATCCCTCGAAGGGACCAAGTAAGCTCCTCCCAGTACCAAAAGATATTGGATGAGGAATGGGGGGAGATAGCCCCAATTGGAAAAACAGCTAAGTTTTTGGCCTTCGGCCAAAACTTGGACGGTAGCACTCAATTTCTGTTTCGCCAGGCTGAGGCTCATAAGAGGGTTTATTCCAGTAACCCCAAAGCTGCTCTGCTTAAAGACAACCAGCATTATGTTATTTTCTACCACCAGCTGGAGGCTGGTCTTCTTTTTCATCCTACGAAGTTCAAAGTTGAGTGTTTCAACTACTTCAGAGTGAATCCAATGATGCTTACCCTGAACTCCATAAGGGACATGCATGTCTTTGAGGTTTTGAGCTTCATGCACGGCATTCGTCCCTCTGCTCGCCTGTTTCAATGCTTTTACAAGATCCAGAGCGCACAGAGGTCACCGAGGGTTTATATGACTTCTGCCAGGCCGCGCTGAAATCTTTTCTTCGGGAAAGAGAACAAGGTGAAGGACTGGAGGGGCAAGTTCGAGTTGATAGAGGTCACTGATGGCCTCGGCGATAAGTCTCCTAGATTTGGTTTCCCTGGCCATTTCCTGCATCCTACCGAAGGCCTAACTGAGTGGCCCGAGAGGCTATCTTCTGAGGAGAAGGCAAGCCTCAGGACTTTGGTCCATCAGGGTTTTATCTATAACTCTGAGAAGATGATGGCCTCCTTCTATGCGGAGGACGAGCATGACCTTCCTACTCCCAAACTCTTGGAAAGATATAAGAGGTAATTCTTCTTCTCATTCGTTATAACTTTAATTGATGGTGGGGTATTAACCCCTTTGGTGTTGTGTTTGCTGTTTTGATTGCAGTGGAGGCCAAGGATCCTGGACATTACCAGGATATAATGAAGGAGACAGAAGGGGTTTCTCCAAGACCCTTCAGTGAGGATGCTGAGCTTCCCATCCTCGACCTCCAAACGGGGAGGCTCCGATTGTGCACCTCCTCCGACTTTTAGTCCTCGTCGGCGAAGCCTCGCAAAGATAAGCCAACGAAGCCCGTTCCTACCGGGTCTGGTTCGGTTGCTGGATCATAAGGGGCCCAGGTGAGTGTGGCCAGTGCGAAGTCCATTCGAATTGTTCGAAGATGACTTGTTAAGGCTTCTGATCGCTCTGTTCCTGTTGTGTAGAGAGGTACTCCTCTGCTTCAAGCTGCACCAATTGTTGCAAGGCCTGCTCCTCAAAGGGGAATCTCAATCCCTGGGATCACTGGGGCTTTTGTTTCTCCACCTCTGCCTCCTCCCGTTGGTGATAAGGGGAAAGGAGTGTCCGCACCTCGTCTGCCTAAGCTGAAAGTGAAAGGGCCTCCAGTCCCCAATGTCCTTGACGCAATAGCTCACTCTTCTCGGAGGGCGGAGCAGCTGGAGGACCTAGAGAAGGCTCTGACAGACGTTCCTGATGCTAAGTTTGAGGCTCGTCTGAAGAACCTGGTGGATGACTTGAGTGCCCCTGGGGCTGAAGTTGGGGCAGGTAACTTTCCTTCTCCCCCATCACCTTCATCCTATAAGGACCCTCGAGTCATCCGAGGGACATATCTGAGATGATCCAAGGAGGTTATGCCTGGGAGATCTCTTAATGTCGAGGAGGTCGAGGCCTAGGAGAAGTATATTGAGGAGCAAAGGATTTCATATCCTGACCTGGTGACCCTCAAGAGGCTTTATCCTTCCCCAGTTAATACTGCGGCCGAAGGGGAGGCCTTCATTTCCAGAGACAGAGGCAACTTCTTGCCTTCTTGTTATTATTTACTTCTTCTTGTGCCTTCATTTGCTTATTTGAATTTGCGAATGTTTTTGCTTTTTGTCTTGCAGTTCTTCTGGGCGAAACGGATGCCACTATTCAGGAGCCTTCTCTTGAGGCTTCTTTGGCAATTAGCATGGGTCCCTCCGGAGCCAACGAAGCATTTCCTTTA
The DNA here is from genome assembly GCA_947687605.1 of Reutealis trisperma. Lineage (NCBI taxonomy): Eukaryota > Viridiplantae > Streptophyta > Magnoliopsida > Malpighiales > Euphorbiaceae > Reutealis > Reutealis trisperma. Next base: position 753,170 of record CANTUT010000033.1, on the reverse strand, counting down.
GCTATTGCTTTATTGGAGGCTGAACAGAAGGCCGCTGTGGCTGCGACCGATGAAGCATTTTCTTTAGCTGTTGCTTTGTCTGGGGTCATGTCAGGGGCCATTGTTGCTATCGAAAGTGTCTCCTCCCTTCATCCTCCTAAGAAGAGACTGACAGTGGGGGAGTTTCTTCGCCGCAAGAGGCCCCTGGCGGTAGCTTCAACCACCACCACTGTACCGGAGGTCCACTCTGCTTCAGGGACCCCTTCACCTGGGGCGGAGGCAGGAGTATCAGCCCCTTCGTAGGGGATAACGATGGTGGCTCCTTCGCCAAGTAAGAGGCCACGAGTTGAAGGGCCAGCAAAGATTGTAGTAGTGGACTCCCCTCTGCTTAGAGAAGTCGAGGCATCTGCTAGTCCTCCTTCTTCCTTTGTTTCAACTGCTGCTGTCTTGGCCCCTGTGCCCTTTTTGCATCTGGCCCCTAGGCCTCTCTTTGGGTCTATGGAGGATACTCTTGCTAGGCAGGATACTTTGCTAGAGAAGGTAAATTCATTCCCACTTGGGCTATGATCGTTTGCCACATTGTATAATTACTGTTGCTTGTTTGTTATAGGCGCTTCTGGATTCCAAAATTTTAAGGACCGATTTTGGTCTTCTGAGAGATCATTATGAAGACGCCCGGCGAGCGGCGGAGGGAAGACTGTGATTGTGTTCCCGATTGGAGGAAGAGCTGGTCTTCGCAAAGGCGAAGACTGAGGAAGCCGTGGAGCAATCCAGGGCTCATGAAAAGGCTCGTTTGAAGGCCGAAGGAGAGGTTAGTGCCTTAACTGAGGCAATGGCAGCTAAGGACAAAGCCATTGCCGATCTCAGTGCGCAACTGGACAAGTTGAAAAGTGCTAACAAAGAGCTTGCCCGAGAGGCCGAAGAGGTTCCCAGTCTTCGAGATCTCCTGAAGAAGACTCAACAGGAACTTCGAGTTTCAGAGTTCGGATACACACAAGCCACTACTCGGGCTCAAGTTGTGCTTGAGAAGGCCAACAAGGCCGAAGAAGGTCGGTAAAAGGCTATGAGGGGCTTCATGCAGTCTAAGAGCTTTGATGACATCATCACATACTACACCTACAAAGTAGCAGCCAAATACTACAACAATGCTCTCCGCGATGCAGCGGAGCATTTTTCTAGTGTGCTGCAAGTGGTATCTGAGTTGGATGCTTCTGAAGAGCCTCCAGAGCCAGACCTTTCAGAGTTCTAAGATCCTATCCCTGGGGGGGATGAAGGTCTGTTACGACCTAAAGACTTCCCAGCTTGGGATAAGAATGCTCCCGCTTCGTCTCCTATCCCCGAAATTTTTAGTGAGGCCGAAGGGGACGTAAATGAAGGACTCCCGGTTGGGACGGATCTTGCACAAGCCAAACCTCTTTCTGTCATTCAGTCGGATCCTGTGAATGGCCAGCCTCTGCTGCCTTCCACAACAATAGTTCCTCCAGGCGATCCTCCGCCTTAGCTGTTTTTTCCTTCTTTCCACTTTATCATTCTTTTGTATTTTTCTCACTTGTATTTTTCATACTTTTGTATTTTTCTCACTTGTATTTTTCATTCTTTTGTAAATAAATGTAATACATTTACTTCAATGAATAATACAGTTATTATGCTTTTGTTTTGTATACACCTTACTTGTATGGGGGATCCCATTCACGCTGTAATCCAACAAGCACTGTGAAACACATTAGCGAAACTATCCTTCCAATTTGGAGTTCGAACACATTCGTCTTCTTCTCCCTTTAGGCCTCCTTAGTCTTTATGCTTGGATTTACTAAGGCTTAGGCTTTTCTCTAGGAAAGTTCTCTCACTCTTGGTGAGGCTTCGTGCCTAGATTTACTAGGGCTTAGGCTCTCCCTTAGGAAAGTTATTCTCACTCTCGGTGAGGCTTCGTACCTAGATTTACTAGGGCTTAGGCTCTCCCTTAGGAAAGTTATTCTTACTCTCGGTGAGGCTTCGTGCCTATATTTACTAGGGCTTAGGCTCTCTGTCACGACCCAAATTCGAGGCACATGACCGACACTGGGGCACGAGAAAGCGTAAGGCTACCAGTGTCCACAGTCAGCCTAAACAGTAAACTCCCAATAAGAAAAATGATGTATAACATATAATTATAAAATGTTTCAGATGAATTTTCTTGCTACTTCATCTGCCGACAGTTTATTCAATAATCATCATATCACAATAAAAGATTTCCATAATAGTGCCATAATAATTTACAATAATAGTAATCAATATCATAAATATTGTCAGCAGAGAGTTTAACCACAATATAAGCCAATAGTTCCAATAATATCATAATTCAGTCCTAATACTATAATTGCAGAATTCTACTATAATATTACAATAATAACATATTGCATGTACTCTGTCGAAGAAGGAGACAGAGACCAACTTGATAAAGTTACAATAGAAGGCTCAACCTATAACCTGAAAAATAATAAGGAGACAGGGGTGAGCGTCTCAACTTAGTGAATGATACTACTAATATATAGTCCTGGTGAGCTAGATATTAACATATATAGGTGATATGCAATTATGTCACCCAACATCCAATCACAACAAAACATACAAGGATGGAATTCAGTCCACAAAAACCACACTAAAAATCACACTGAGGGAGTCGATCCTCATATAATGGCTCTCTTAATCCAATAATTTGTCTCTTATATCCAATCCAAGGGGCTCGGCCGTCACTGGTCTGTACCACGCAGCCCTGACCCGACTGATAGCGGCCTTGGCGATGAGCAGGCCCGGCCAGCATCCACCAGTTAATAGCTCATCTTCTCAAACTCATCATAACCATATCATATTCCAAGTCCTAGGTGGTCTATGTATCATTCTGTTTTCATCCAACATACACAGAGAAATATGCAGCACAATATCCAAGTATCCAACACAAACAAATGACAAGTAAGCGTGCACATATATTCATTTCATGATATAAGCACTAGGATTTAATTATGTTCACAAATATGCTTAATGTAATGCATGATTTACAGGAAAGTATATTAGAAGTATCACTCACAGTACAGAAGGGTAGAACTGAATATTCACGGACTGTGACTGGGGGCGACTGGAGGCACACCAGAATGATCTATACAGTGAAATGAACAAGATTATCAGAAAACGAATATCATAACCAAAAAATACATATTTCCTATTTGGACCGTCTAATCTTCCCCAAAGGCTGAATTCTTTCTAACACACCTCAAACTACTAACTGCTAAACAGAATGTAATAATATGCCACAAGCTCGTACAAACTATGAAAAATGATGCTCACCGTAAACTCACCAAAAAATGTGAACGTCGACCGATTGTCACAAACTTACTACCAACGGACTCACCTCAACGCGTAGAATCTGAAAATATAATCTGTTTCTTTTGGTTCACCGGAATCCACGTCGGTAATTCAATCGATCATCGAAATTTGACCAACTTCAACATTATCCAAAATTAGTAATTTATATACCAAATTAAAGCTTAGAGGAAGAGGAGTTCGACGGTACCAAAATCACCTCGAACGGACGACAGAACTGAACAAAATTTAACTCAAAACTTTCTACCGGAGGACGGTGCGGCGGCTGGAGACGGCAGATGGCGGCGATCTTTGGTGGACAGCTTGGTCAATACCCCAGGAACCGTTCTAGCTGGCGCGTGTCGGACTCCGGTAATCGGACGGTGGTCAGACAGCTGACAGTGTCTCCTTCTCTTTCTCTCTCTCTCTCTGTCTCTCTCTGCTTCTCTCTTGCTTCTACTTCCTCTCGCTGCCCTCTCTTTATATATATATATATATATATATATATATATATATATATATATGTATATTAACAGTTACAATAATAATAATAATAATAATATGGTTTACCAAAAAATTTTACTAAAAATAATTTACTAAATTTAAATTCAACATCATAATAATAAATTGGAAGAATTTGCTATATTAAAATAAATATTTTCTGTCAATATTACAATATTCCAAAATTTATAATTTATAAAAATTCATGATATTACACTCTCCCTTAGGAAAGTTCTTCTCACTCTCGGTCAGGCTTCGTGCCTAGATTTACTAGGGCTTAGGCTCTCCCTTAGGAAAGTTCTTCTCACTCTCGATGAGGCTTCGTTGATGCGAATGGAAACAATCTGAGGCAAACTGCATATCTGCTATTATTATTGGTAATACATCTTGAGATGTTGGATGTTCCAAGTATGGGGAATTTCCATACCTTCTAGGGTTACAAGTTTGTAAGTGCTAGGACTTATGACTCTTTTTATTTGGAAAGGTCCTTTCCATGCAGGTGCAAGCTTGCCTGTGCCTTCACGTTTTCCTGTAGCCTCTAAGAATCTCATTACTAGATCTCTTTCGCCGAACACTCTGCGCTTAACTTTCTTGTTGAAATGATTAGCAGCTTGTTGCTTGTAATTAGCCATTCGAATGCTGGCTGATTCTTTGAGTTCTTCTAGGAGATCCAGATTGATCCTTCTGGCTTGATCATTATGTCTGTCTTCGCAATAATTAATCCTTCCACTGGGAAGGCCAATATCCACGGGGATTACCGCCTCTGTGCCATAGGTCAGGCTGAATGGGGTCTCTCCCGTAGGTTACCTGGGAGTAGTTCTATACCCCCATAGGACGTGATGTAGTTCGTCTGCCCAACTTCGTCCATATCCTTCTAATCTCCACTTCAAGCCTTGCAGAATAGTCCGATTTGTTACCTCCGTCTGGCCATTTGTTTGAGGATGGGCTACTGATGAGAAATGTTGTTTGATCTGAAGCCCCAAACAAAAGGACCTGACTTTAGTATTATTGAATTGCTTGCCATTGTCACTGAAAAGCTGATAGGGAATGCCGAATCTGCACACGATGTTCCGCCATAAGAAGTTGATCACCCTTTATGCAGTGATAGTGGCTAGAGGTTCGGCTTCTATCCATTTGGTGAAGTACTCAACTGCTACTAAAAGAAACTTTCTCTGACCTGATGCTGCTGGGAAGGGCCCAACTATGTCTACCACCCACTTAGCGAAGGGCCACACACTGGAAATGGGGACCTGCTCTGCTGCTGGGACGTGTTTTCCACCATTAAATTTCTGGAATGAGGGACATTTTTTGACAAATGCCACAGCTTCGTCTTTCATCCTCGGCCAATTGTATCCTTGTCTGATTGCCTTAGCTGCCAGCGCCTTTCCACCTATGTGCATTCCACAAGATCCTTCGTGTATCTCCCGAAGGACGTATTCGGCTTCGTTGGGCCTTAGGCATCTCAGCCAAGGCAATGAGTAAGCTCTCTTGTATAGGATTCCATTATCCAGGGAGAAATGGGCGCTCTTTCGTTTGACCTTTTTGGCTTCTTGGGTATTTTCAGACAGTTCTCCCTTTTCCAAGTAAAACTTGATGGGGTCTATTCAACACGGTTCTTCTTCGACTTCCATAACTTCTTCCCCCTCAGTGATGCTAAAGGAGGCTAAGGTGCCTAAATAAATTTTCTAAGGAAGCTCGACTAGGCAAGAGGCAGCCAGTTTGCTGAGGCTATCTGCTCTGCAATTTCTTTCTCTGGGGATCTTTTGAAAGAACAGCCTAACTCCTCTATTCTTCATCCTTTGAACTATCTCTTTCGTCTTTTGCAAATACCTGGTCATGTTCGGTTCTTTCGCCTCGAATTCTCCTTCTATTTGTCCGATCACCAATTAGGAATCACTATATACCGTGAGTTGTTCTATGCGAAGGCAATCAGCAAAGAGCAGTCCCTGGATCATGGCTTCGTACTCTGCAGTGTTATTGGTGGCTTCGAAATTCAGTCATAAGGCATATTCTAATGAAAATCCTTGAGCACTTCTAAGTATGATGCCCACACCATTCCCTTCTTTGCTGCTAGCACCATCTACAAAGAGTTCCCATTGAAGACCCGGGAGTATCACTGACGAGTGTCTTTCCTTAGGGCTTTGGTCTTCTCCCCCATCTTCAGTGCCAAAGGAGCATTAAGAGATGAAGTCCACCAATGCTTGAGCTTTGATTGCTGACCTGACTCTGTATTGCAATCCGTGCTGACCTAACTCCACAGACCAACACAACATTCTTCCCGAAGTCTCCAGTTTGTGAAGTACCTTTTGTAAAGGCTGATCTGTTACAACTACCCCTTGGTGTGCTTGCAAGTATATTTTATGCTTTCTGTAAGAGAGCCCTAGGGCGTAGGCCAATTTTTCTATCGGGGAATAATTTAACTCCGCCCCCTGTAGGAGTTTACTGAAGTAATAAATGGGCTTCTGCACCATCCCTTCCTCCCTGATGAGAACTGAATTGATTGCTTGGTCTGAAGCGGACAAGTAAATTAATACTTCTTCACCCGACAAAGGCCTGCTCAAAATGTGCTCTGAACTCAGGAAGGCTTTTAATTCTTCAAATGCTGTTTGTCACTCCTTCGTCCACTCGAACGTTTCTGACCTTCTCAGCTTTTTAAAGAAAGGGAGATACCTCTCAACAGATTTAGACATGAATCTATTCAATGCGGCGATTCGTCCTGTCAGCCTCTGAACTTCCTTCACATTCCTCGGGGGTCCCATGTCTAAGATGGCCTTCACCTTGTCAGGGTTGGGCTCGATTCCCTTCTCACTAACCATGCACCCCAAGAACTTGTCTCCCTGAATGAAAAATGCACATTTTTCTGGGTTAAGCTTCATCCCATATTCTTCCATTACTGTCAACACTTCGACTAAGTCACAGATATGGTCCTCGAAGCTTCTACTTTTTACGATCATGTCATCCACATATGCTTCTAAGTTTCTGCCTAGTTGATCTTTGAACATTCTGTTGACTAGGCGTTGATACGTGGTTCCGGCATTTTTTAAGCCGAAGGGCATTGACACGTAACAGTATATGCCCTTCTCTGTTATGAATGAGATTTTCTCCTCATCATCTGGGTGTATTTTTGATATGGTGATATCCTTGCTTCACATCTAAAGACAATAAAAATCCAAATCCAGCTGTCGAATCTACTAGTTTATTGATCATAGGCAATGGGAAAGAGTCTTTTGGATAGACTTTGTTCAAATATGTGAAGTCTACACACATCCGAAAAGCCCATTCGCCTTCTTAACTAGCACCACGTTCGCTAGCCATTCCGGATATTGTAGTTCCCTAATAAACTTCACCTCCAGGAGCTTGTCTATTTCTTGATCGATGATCGCTTGCGTCTCTAAGCCAAAGCATCTTTTCTTCTACTTGACTGGTCTGCAGGCAGGATCTACATTCAATTGATGCATTATTACTTCGGGCCTTACCCCTTCCATCTCTGCCGAAGACCAGGCAAAATTATGGGTGTGCTCCTTCAGGAACTGGTGTGCGGATGACTTCTGCTCATTTTCTAAGGAAGAATTAACCATCAGGAACTTTTCAGGCTCTTTTCCAACCTATTAACGGGCTCGGTTTTTTTATCAGGAGCAGCGATTTCGACTGCAGCTACCTTCTCAGCAGTGACTTCACCCTTCTTTATCTTTTTGTTTCTCTGCCTTTCTGCCCATCCGTCTTAATTGCCATAGACGTGAAATACTTCTCCGTTGGGCTTTGGAACCATCACTCTCAAATGTCTGATGTTCATTGAAGCATCCAGGTCATATAGCAGTGGTCTACCCATCAAGACGTTATACGCCAGATGTGTCCTGACAACAACAAATATGGCCATAGTAGTTACACTTTCAGGGGCAGTGCCAATTGATGGGACCTCCATTCCGTCCAAAGTGCGAACTGGGTTTCCCACTTCTTCTAGATCTTCTTCTTTGAGACCCATCTTCAAATATGCTTCATTCGTCAGCAAGTTGACCAAATTTCCCTCATCTACCAGGATTCTTTTGACTACATAGTTAGCTATGATTGCTTGGATCACCAATGGATCAGTGTGGGGGGTGCGAAGGACACTTTCATCTGGTCTCTCTGGTTGATTTCTCCCCCCCTCACAGTAAACATACTCAGGCCTTTCGCTCCGTCTAGCTAAGGTCTTTGTACTATTTCTGCTTTCCTGAGCTTCACCTAGTCCTCCTGTGATATAATGAATGGTCCCTGCCGAACCATCATTAACTCTCCCTGGATATCTTCCTTTATCCTCGCCAGGGCCAGCTCTGCCTGATTCTTCTCTTTTTACGAATTTTTCCAGGTAACCCTGTTTAATCAACCTTTCAATTTCCTCCATCAGCTACCTGCAATCATTAGTATTGTGACCATGAGTGTTATGAAAGAGGCAATACTTGTTCTGATCTCTCTTCTCTGAGGGAGCAACCATAGGTTTGGGGCGAGCCCATATATTTTGACCCTTGAAGATTGCAAAGACTTCGGCTTGACTAGCATTGAGAAGGGTGAATTTGCTGGGATCGAAATTAGACCGTGATTGATTATTTCTTCCCCTCCTTTGTCCGCCGGATGGCTTCTTGTCTTGCTTTTCTTCTATCTTCTTTTCCTGTTTTGCCTTCGGCTCCTCTCTAGGAATGATCTCTATTCCTCTCCGCTTTGCCATTTGGTTAAAGGCCAGAGTGTCGTCTTGTCGTACATATTTCTAGGCTAGTGCCATTGCGTCCTCCAGAGTACGGGGAGCATGGCGACAGAGGGCTTTGAGGAAATCCGTATGAGAGGTCCCATTTTGCAGAGCTTTCACTGCTCGAGCTTGATCCAAGTGCGTGATTTTCAAGGCTTCTCGATTGAATCAAGCCATGTAATCCCTTAAGGATTCATTTTCCTTTTGCACCACCGTTTCCAAATACTGAGTCTTTCGCTCCACCGAGATACTAGAAGCGAATCGGTGCATAAAAGATCTGGCCAGCTCCATAAAAGAGTGGACACTTCCTTCGTCCAAGCCATCAAACCATCTTGTTGCAGCTCCCTGTAAAGATCCTCTGAACGCTCTACACAGAGCTTCGTCATCTGCCGTTTGCAATTCAACCGCATGCTTGTAGTCCATGACGTGGACTTTGGGATCAGTCTCCCCATTGTATTTCTTCAACATTGGTGGTTTGAACTTGCTGGGCATGATGTACTCTCTGATGGATCTGGTAAAAGGAGACTTCAGGGTGAGCTTTAAGGTGGTATCCATGGCTTTCCCGTTAGAACCTTGATTCATTTCTTCCAAAACTTATTCACTGCATCTCTCACCTCCTCTTCTTTCTTTCTACAGCTGTTGCCACTAACGGGTGACCTTGCTTCGGGCCCACAAGGGGTGGCTAGCAACAGAATATTCCCCTCTATTTTGTTCTCTTCCTCTCGAGTTTTCTCTTTTCTCTTATTTTGGTTCTTTGTACTCATATTTTCCTTTATTCCTGCCTCCGCCCCATTCCATATTACTTGCATGAAAATTTTTCCCATGCAAGAGCTTACGTTTACTATCTGGGGGCGAAGCTTGCGTACTCCCTTCTTCCTCGGTCGAACTCTTTTCTCCTCCAAGCTGCTCTTCCGTCCTTCCCTCCACATTTTCGCCCAGGTGGACCAGTTGTTCTTTGTTGACCCCTGTGGGTCCTTAGGATTGCTTATCATAATCCAGGGTTCGAGCGACATTCCTCCTCGAGGTAGTTTCTGGAACAGGGACGAGGGTCTGTGCTGGAGGAGTTTGTTGCTGAGAGCTTCTCACAAATGCAGCTATAGTGTTAATAAACTGCAACGCGGGAGCTAGGTCTGAATTTGGAAGGTTCAGAGGGGTTTGACTCAGTCCAACTGTGTTTTGTTGAGAAATAAGGAGCTGGAGCGACGTGTTTAGGTCAATGGGAGTTGTCAGGGAAGGATCAGTAGGTGTCGGAAGAGAGTGTCTAGGATTTGAGGGGGTTGAAGATTCAGGATCGTCGGGGTCGTCATAATGGTGAATTTCCTTCACAGGCGAGTATAAGTAAAATGCAAAGTCGAGAGAAGATTAGCTCACGTTCCCACAGACGGCGCCAATTTGATCAGGCTTGATCAATATGAAAGGGAATGGGCTGGACTTCCTCTTTTGGGCCTGGAGCCTGATACCTGCGAAGGAGAAGAAAATGGATCAAGGAGGAGCCAGGCCTTTTGCCTGGCTAAAACCCTCCGACGATCAAGTTAATACCAAATTCAGAGTATTTTTAGTGAGAGAAAGGGGGTGAGAGAATATAGAATTCCAACTACCTGTGCTTAGGCTTTTTTTTCCCTTTTATATGGTTTCAGATTAGGTATGTCTGACACCTCTTTCTGAGAAGGGACATCTCCTGTCATTTGGCCATGCTAGTTGGTGAAAGTTGGTGGCAGGCGCATGTCCTCTGTCTCATCCTTAGGGATGTTCAGTGAGAGAGGTGTCAGGGCATGGTGTGGACTGTCTGAGGACTGGTCCTTCTGTCAGATGACTGGACACATCCTCAGAGGGCTTCAGCCATGGCTTGTTCAACAAGTCATTCTCCAAGCGGATGGGAGTGGCAGCTTGTCTAGGAGCCTTTGGACTTGAGTCTTTGGAGAGCCTGGCCAATAGGCTTTTTTCTTTTTCCCATAGTCCCTGGAAGCCTCATAATGGGCCTGGAATATAGGAAGGTCTAAATGTCTCTTGGGAATCATATTTATCCCTCATCATATATATATATATATATATATATATATATATATATTGAATAATAAATTTATATTCGATTTTTTTTTCTCCGTACTAAAAAAAAAAAAGGAATGGCAAATTTTATAATGTTAAAATCAGTCCTTTTAAGATAAGGGTTTTGAATTGAATAAACATATACAACTAATTAATAATATACAACATGAGATATTGCAATTATATTTTGATTGTATAGCAAAAGTTTGAATTGATGACAATTCAATACTGCCATCGAATTACATGATCGAATATGATACTTAATTACTATCATTATAGGAAATTGCATGTATATTAATTTAAGATTCGCTTTCTATATATATAATTATGGAATGAATATGACCCTTTTTTTTTTACTTTTAAGACTTGTTAATTAGCAGTTATTGTAAGTAATAGCCGTGCTGATAATTGATGAGTGCTGGTCCTAATATTTTTAAGGTGATCTTGGCAAAGAAGATATTATCCCGTGTTTGGAAGTTAAAATTTAGAATGATTCAATTGAATTAAATTCTTATAAAATTTAACTAATTCTCATATTTGAAAAGAATAATAATGATAGAATTCAATTCTTTCAAATTCATGCAAGGAATGATTTTAGAGGGAAAAAAAAAAAAAAGAGTCCATTTTGGTTTAATTCTGAAAGAATTTGATTTAATTAGTTTGAGCTATTCATGAAATGACTAAATTTGTTTTGTGATTACAGTCTTTGGGATGAGATATGGTGGGTCAATCAAAGCCCATTGTTTCAGATACCATGGGATTTATCTCCTTGCTATGCTGGGTTTTTCCTATTTCAAATACTTTCTTGGGATTTGATTATTGGATTTAACTCTTCGCTCTTTTTCCTGATCCAATTCTTCATGTCTTAGAGAAACTCCAATTTTACAGCACAGTTAGGAAAAAATATTAAATAAACTTAATTCACCACATCATATTATAAATTATCCAATCATGATCTTTAATGAGGTGAATACAGTAATTTACTACCTAAATATCAGCAAAATTTCCAACAATTAAGACAATTTCAAAGTTGATTAATTAGCAATATAATTACTTCAAAGTTGTTTGTTATCTTGTATGTGTTGTTTTTGTTGCTGTTATTGCTTTACATTATGAGGTATACCAGATGATTCACCACCAACTAACAATTCAACATGCGCCGAAATTGAAAAGCTGAACTGAACATAATATCCAAGAATAAGTTTGAAATTGTCACGATCATGAAAAAAATCAGCATTGTCTCGTTGGTCCTGTAGTCGTCCTCAATATTTTCTTGGATTATTTAAAGACTTTTCACCATAAGGATTAATGTTGCATTCTACAGTACTCACTAGCAGCTAGTTTCTGCATCTCTTTCATCTTTATTTTCTAAAACACAACCAATCTTTTATTAGGATTTGAAGATGGTGGGTCATAAAAGTATATTGGAACATTAATTTCTTTATCTTGTTGATCTTTCCGCAATTTTTTACTTTTAATGATATGAGAACTTGTAGTTAGATATTTCTGGTGTGGTTAAATTTTTAGTATATTAAAATGTGATTGATGATGATGAGGAAATTTAAAGAGAATAGACATAATGTATTAGTGGAAAGGTCATTTTCCTCATAAATGAAGAAAATATATACATAACTATATAGCTATGCGAGCGGGCTATAAACTCGCTTTTGGATTTTGGCGCGTCACAGCTAATACCCTAACACAATTATTTTTAATTTTTCTCTCATTAGTCGTGAAAAGGGCCATCTCCCTGCACAAGAAAGGGATTGAAACCGGACCTTTCTTCTGCCTGATTGCACTACTATCAAACTAATTGATTTGCTTTACGTGAAAATGTAATTGTTGTAATTAATTTATGGCGGGTTTGTTTTGTAACTTTTTCCAGGGCTTTTTACCATTTTAGAATTTTTTTAAAAATTAATTCTAAATTTAGATGTACAGCAGTCCAACCCATTGGTTCCACCAGTGAACTGCCTTCTTTTTTTTTTTTTTTTCACTTTTATGTTATTTATATATATAAATAATTTATTGTAAATATATATAAATAATAGAAAAACTAACTGAAAGTGTATAATATTAAATGAAGTGTATAATGTTAATTATTTTTATCATTTATTATAAAAAATTAAATGAAAGTGTATAAATAATTGAGTATATAATATAATTATTATTTCAAATTATATTTTTTCTAAATTAATTAAAATATGTGATTAGTACTATTTTTTCTTAAATTTTTTCATTTTATTTGGAATATATACATAATATTTAATACTAAAATTTAACATTCTTAAATTTTACATAAAGTAGTAAAATATTTTAAATAATTAAAACATAACAATGATAAAATTAAATTACTATTAACACATATAATTATTAAATATATAATATACTCTCACATAATATAATTAATATACTTAAGGGGTTAAAAAATTATTATTTCAAATTTGCAGTAGGGTGATTGATAAATAAATAAACATTATACTCTTCATCTTATTTATTAAAATTTGATTGTCAGAGTCAAATTATAAATTAAAAAAAGTTTTTAGTATTAAATATTATGTATATATTCCAAATTAAATAAAATAATTTAGGAAAAACAATATAAATCACATATTTTAATTTAAGAAAAATATAATTTGAAATAATAATTCTAATTAATTTTTATCTTTACCTTATTTTCATTTAATTTTTTATAATTAATAATAAAAATAATTAATATTATACACTTCATTTAATTATATTATACACATCAATTATTTATTATATAAATTATAATATCCCTCTTAAAATTTTAATATTAATTATTTGATTAATTATTAGTTTATTTTACATAATTATTTTATTAATTAATCAATTATGTTACTTGTTAATTATTAATTCATTTTACATAATTATTTTATTAATTTTCTAATTTTTCTATTATTTATATTAACATAAAAATTATAAAAAATATAAAAAAAAAACTACTATTGTCCACTGGTACAACTAGCAGACAGCAGCAGCCCGCTGGTCCCACCAGCAAACTGAGATTTTTGTCAGATCAAATACACTTAAAATTAGAATTAATTTTTAAAAATATATAAAATTAGAAATATTTTTAAAAAATATCTAAAATGATAAATATTTTATAAAAAATGCTTAAAGTGGTAAAAAGGCCCTTTTTCCAATTATTAATAAGACTAATGAAATCCAATGGCTTATAGATAATGCATATGATCGTGATACATAGTGTAGCATTACACAACAAATGAGAAATGTTTTTGTGTAGTAAGTGCATTTTTTTTTTTTTTTTTTTTGGTGTTGTGTGTGTACATTTGGGTTTGATTGGAGTATGAAATTGAAAATTTCATAACTTTTTAATCAAAAACTTATTTGTTGCATTAATAAATAAAAGTCAAATCAAAATGCATGTGTTTTTTACCTTTTTTCCCCTAATGAATCAAGATGCGCTGCTTTTTTTCCCTGATGCACCATATTTTTTTTCCCATAAAAGTCCAAGCTCTATATATGATATTTAAAATGCAGTATATTATTTAAGGTGTTTTCTATACTTTACTTGTGAAAAAGTAATAATTTTTGATAAGAAATAATAATTTTATTTATATTTTTTCATAAATTAAGCTATTTTTTTAGCTTTTTTTAGTTATAAAAAAATTTTTAATTTTACGAAAATATAATTTATTTTTTATAAAATAATAATTTTAAGAAAAAAATAATTTCAGAATTATAAAAGAAAGTTTTCTTACAAAAAATCATAATTTTCTTACATTTTTTCGTAAATTAGACTTTTTTTATAAAATTATAGATTTATAAATTTAAAATACTACCTTAATTATTATAACATTTTTCATTTTTAATCAGTGAAATGTAATAACAAATTAATTTAATTATAATATTTTAAATATATTTATTATTTATAACTATCATATTGACAGTAAAAAATAAAATTTTATACTTTATTTTAAAACAAAATAATATAAAAACTTGTCTATACGATATCTGTTATAAGAAAATTGTGATTTTTTCAGAAAGAATAACATTTTTTTATAATTATAAAATTATTTTTCTCATAAAATTGTTGTTTTGTATAAAATAAATCATATTACAAAATAAATTATATTTTTGCAAAATTAAAACTTTTTCTGTAATTGAGTAAAATTACAAAAAAATATAAATAAAATTATAATTTTTCTAAAAAAAATTATTTTTTTATAATAAAATAAATTACTTTGTTTAAAAATAAAATAACCATAAAAAAATATCTATTATTTAATATATTTGGTTTACTATGGCAGTAACATGTATGTCTCTCATGCAATACAGAAATGAACATCGATTGTGTAGCTAATTGCTATGACTAATTGAGTGGCATTAAAATGCTGAAAATTATTGAGTTGGACAAAAATATACTCCGGCTTATTCAATAATTTTATTCACTTTCTCGATTAAATGTTTTTTCCGTTTTAAAATATCTACTTTTTAGAGATTTTTTTAAAATATTTATCTTTTCAAAATTTTAAAAACGTATTTTTTATTTCAATTTTACATTCTCCTTATTTTCTGTTAAATATGTATACAAATTATTTTTTCTTTGTATTAAAATAAAAAAATTAATATTTTTATTTTAAAATTGTAGATTTTTTAATTTTAAAATCTATAAAGTTAATGTTGGCCGGAAAGGGCAAAAGCTGCTATGGTGTGTCAGAGAAAAGTTATGTAAGGTATGATTAGCGTTATAAGTATGAACGCTTGATTTTTGATGTGTGTCCTCTAGTATCGCTATCTTCTTCTTCAATGATACGTTATCAGATTTGATTTTGACTTACTCATTTATTTATATAATTAAATTATTAATAGTGAAGGTCTTAATAAGTTTGGTAGCCTCAAGACTAAAATTCATCATATATTTTTGGAAGCCGCAATTTGGTTGCTGTTATCAGGCAGGAAACAGAATTGCCATCATCCTGTGGACGATGCCTCAAACAGGTGGAACTGTTTCGTTGGTCTGTACTTATCCATTTCTATTTAAACTTCCTTCCTTGGCCAAGTAACACATCTAAACTCTCACTCAATTTATGTTAAGTTGGTCAGTGGGTTCCACAGTTCTTCCACTTTCGATTTTGAAGTTTAATTTGAGTAATTAATTTGCCTCCTCTACTTGTATTATGTTCTCATTTAATATAAAGAATTTCAAATTAAAGATATTATAAAATCTATAGGTATAATATATCATATGATAATTTAAAAGAGAATTAAAATTTATGAATTTTGAAAAAATTTTTACTTTCTAAAATCTTTTATTTTTTAAGAAATTTTAATTTTTCATCCCGAAAAATATAAAATATTGTGAAATTTTTTTTATTTCAATTTTCTCGCTATAAAATTTATTAATTTTATAATTAATTTATATATATATATTTATAATATTAGTATTTTAATATATAGTACTAAATCTATCTTTTCAATATGACTAAAGATTAATCCGTCACATTATGATTAACAAATAATTCAGAACCTGAAAAATCTAACCTCATTATTTATTATTATTAATTTTCTAAGCCAAAGTCAAAAGTATAGTTGAGGACTAAAAGGGGCTACTGACATCACCACACTTTCATCCCCAGCAATAATCAACCGAATAAATAAAATCATAGTCCCTTAGGGGACAACACAGCAGGTGAGCAGTAAGACATAGCATTAACGTGTTTTAGGTTCGGTTCTCTCATATAAAGTGAAAGAACTAGTGAATTTATTATGTATCTATTATGTGGACTCTATTGAGTTATCATGACTTATAAATTACTCTCCTGTCCGAAAAAGATGAACATATTTTTATTTTCATAAAAGTTAAAAAAAATAGATAATTTAATTAAAATAATATTTTTTATTTAATATTTTTTTTATAAATAGTCCTTCATTTATATTAGTAAATGATAACTATTGTTTAATTTTTTAATACTAATTCTTAACATCAATAAAATTATTTTGATAAAAAGAATTAAAATTTTATTATTAATTAACATGTCAACAATTCAACCATTTCATTTCATAAGGTATGTGAAAAGATATATATATGTTTTAATTAATATTCTTTCTGTCTTATTTTATTTGAGATATTTTTCTTCATAAAGTTTAAGTATATTATTTTTTTTCTTTTATATCATTTATTAAATATAATCCTTATATTTTCATATAAACTTTATAGGAAAAAATTGAATTAATATCCAATAAGAAAATAAGTATAAAGTGTAAAAAAAAAGTGTTAAAAATAGAAATAAGACATACATTTTTGAGCATCCTAAAAAGAAAAATATTTCAAATAAAATGGGACAAAAAGAGTAGTTCAATAAAATTAATTGATAGTTTGTTAATAAAATGGTGCACTAATGTTGAAGTTGTGTCAAAAAATTTGATGCTAATCAATATAATTTGAACATACTATTCAATAAGGAATAAATACACCACAATTACTCTTAAACATACTATTATTTATATCAACAAATTACATAATTAACATTACTAAGTCAGACCTAATTATATCATTTAGAATCATCCATTAAATAATAATATATTAGCAAATTAATAATTTAACTACTTTTTGAAAAAGGAAGTGACTTATAATTTAAAATAGATGGAAAAAAAAATAAATTTATCATTTTCGGATGAGGAAATAATATTTGTGAGAGTTATTTTACATATTATATATAATATCTCTTAACAAAAAATAAGAATAAACAAAATCATGAATCACGACTAAGCTAAAACTTAAAAATTAATGGCCGTTATATAATTTTTGACTAACATCATTGAATAGAGGGTCACCGACGTAAGACCATTCAAAATAAGGGCATGCTTTGGCTATTAGCCTATCACCATATGTATATATATGTTTAATCTTCCCATGATCATATCACATCAGTCTGGAAAACGATGGATTCGATGGTTACTTTTACTGCTGAAAATCAATAATTCTTTCATTGCAACTAGCTAACTGCTAATGATAGGGGTGAGCCCTTATTTCTAGATTTATGACTTGTAATTTGTACCTCTAATATTGATATTTTTAAACATATGCACGGAATCAATTATAAGATTGCATGAACACCACTAATTTAAAGTTTCAAATGCAATAATGATTATATATACTAATTCGTAGCATTTACATCATTGGTTTCATCGTTTGTTGTTACTAAAATAAGCACGATAGCATGATGTATTGAATTTCTTGAATAATAGTTGAAATTACCTTAGTATAACCTATTCAGTTGGAATATCGTACATCAGTAATAATGGCTATATTGCTTCAATTAGTATTATAATCTATTTATTATTGTTATTATTACTATTCTCAGTTGTGGCTGGATAAATTATTATGATAATGAAAATACCAATCAGAAATTTTTAAAGTATATCTTTAAGATAGACTTATCATAATAAGATAGACTTATCATATTTTAATCATAATAAAAATTTTCTAATTGCTTCTTCCAACCATATGTAAAATTTTATAAATGTAAAAAATGGATCCACTTATATTCACCACAATGCCAACAATATCTCATAGCTAGATATATAATTCCAATGAGTTGGCTATAAAATCCTCCCATATAAAAAACTCGAAGAAGGTATTCTTAAACTTTGATTGTACCAAACAAAAATCTTTAAAATGGTATGAATCACCTTTGGAATCTTATATACCGAAAGAAAAAAAAAATGTCGATATCGGAAGGATCAAAGTGTATAAGACTTTGATATATAGTATACCTTGAAAATTGAATAATTTTAATTGTATAGAATACTCTAGTAAAAGCTTATATATAAACCTTGATCAATCTAAGATCAAATGAAGAGAATAATGAGTTGAACCTCTTGATTTTAGGTTTGGGCAAATGGACTTTGCTAGGCATATAAGACAAGAAAAGATTTCAAAGGGAGCCAGGCATGTCCCTCGCAAGGACCTCCCAATGTTTAAGTTAGATCCAAGCTTGGTAGCATGGTGGTTGAAGATAGAGGAACATCCTCCTTTATAATCACGATATTCAAATTAAAAATAGAGATGAAAGAGTGTAGAGTTAAATTACCTCAAGATGGATGTGATTGCCTTTTTATACCTTAAGCGGTGACATCCTTGTATTGATATGTGTGTCATCTTGTAGTTCGCCATTGAGCACTGCATGCTGCTTATTAGTTTTTGCTGGTGCAGGCCAAATGACGTGACTTCAAATCTATCAAAGTGATCTACACCGCCTCTGAGTAATCTGCTCTCAATAAAGGCGAGACTCTTGCAAGTCTGACATAGTGCGTGCAGTATGGTTCCCTCGACGTGCTCTCTAATGACATGGAGAGTCTGTAGAGAGAGAAAGGTAATCTTCGATTCCTTGCTGAGAAAGGAGTTGGTAAAAATCTAGAAAGCTTTGGGCCTGATGAGACATGGGCTCCTTGTTAGGCGAAGTCATTCTTATCAATGGGCTTCTCGCGAACTGGGCCCAACAAGTCATAGTCACATTCTATCCCTTATCAAAACCCCCCTATTCACCAAAGTGAATGCCCATAACTTTAGCTAAAATGGTTCACTTTGCCTTTGGTACTTCATCAAGATTACCACTTCGTCGAATGGCTTGTCCTGACTAAGAAAAGAATTTGTTTTAACTGGAGTGGCTTCTAAGAGAAGCTCTGCAGTTTATTAGGCTCTTGACAGCAAAGGACAATTCATTAATTGTATGAATTGTTTACGGCTGATTACTGATACATGGCCTCGAAAATGACCACAAATTTATTGGGGCTAATGGCAGTTGTCTTCTCGATATTCTAGGAGTAATGATGGGAATGATTTTTCCAAAAAGTTTTTAAATATTTCCTTCCCACTTCTTCTAGGGTTTTCATTTTTTTCTTTTATCACTGCCTTTGTACTTTCACTTTGCTTTCCTGCTCTCTTTTACTTGTCCTATCTCTTTACTTGCAAAATTTCTAATCTCCACCATTCTTTCCACTATATCCATGGCTCTCGCTAAGGTCGACTGAAAAAACTAGCTCATTAGCTATTGTCATGTGTTCCCTCCATTACTATAAAGAGCAATTTTAACTGTTTCAGAAAGAATTTAAAAGGGAAGTATGAGTTTAGCCTCCACATTCCAGAGCCTCATAAGAGAATCTTTACTAACTCTAGGGATCACCGATTGGAAATCCCTAAAGATTACTGCCACTACATCTTCTTCCAACATCATTTGGAGGCTGGACTATAATTTCCTCCCAGCCCTTTTATAAGGGTTGCCTGTAACTACTTTAGGGTTAACCCAATGGCATGAAAGATCTTCACTGTTTCGAGGCAATATTAAGGCTTTGAATGTGGTGCCTACATATTGCCTCCATATTACCTCATTGATGGCACTGAGGGTATGGCTTACACTACTTCAACGAGGCCAGGTCATCATATCTTCATTGGGAAAGAGAATAAAGTTGATGGGCCAACAAGTTTATCGTCATCATCCTTATTGATGGCAAGGGTAGGAAGGGACCAAGTTTTAGATTTCCTAATCGTCTAATGACTCCCACTGGCTAATCTCCTTGATTGGCTAGGGGCAATGAGCGATGATGAACTGGTCACCCTCACGACATTAATCTGAAGAAATGGTAAGTTTCGACATCAAAATCTTGGGTGCTTGCCTGACTATAGAGGAGCCGAATGTATGGTTGTATTTTGTGATATGCTATTTAGTATTGCAAATGCAAATTCATTCTTTCCTTTTTAGCTTCTGATGAACTTATTTGCTCATTTTTGTTTCAGTAGCCAAAATTGACCCCAAGTACTGGGTTGATCTTAAGCACAAGACTCAAAGTACACTCAAAAAATAAAATATCTTTGAAGGTAATAACTCAACAATCAAAATATATTACTAATTTTTTTTAAAAAATAAATATCATTAAAGGTAAAAAGTTACTAGTAGGATAAGGAAATATAATTCTCCTTAGAAAATAGAGTTTTATTAGTATTAATAATTTTAATGTTTAAAGCTAGTAACCTAACGAAATATAAAAGAAAATTAAAATTTGATCTAATGAAATATGAAAGAAAATTAAAATTTGAGTATTCGAACAATATAAATAAACAATTAATCTTAAAAAGTAAAAATAGATTCTTTCAAAAAAATAAAATTAGATTTATCATGATATAATTTATTTATTCGGATGAAATAAACTTAGATTTATGATTTATTATATAAAATTTTATTATATATTAGATTTATTTTAATCTTAAAAATAAAATAATTTTAATAAATAATAGTTAAAAACCATATTACCCTCAAATAAAATATAAAATTAGTAAAAATATAATAAAAATACATAAATAAATGTATTTTTTCTTTCGCTTACCGTACATTTATATATATATATATATATATAGTGCATGTAATATCATTATTTGTCCGTTGTTTGCAAGTCGGTCGTTGGGACTAGCTAATGTGACTATGGTATTGTATGACAACCATAAAATTTCTTTCCAGTCCAACTTCCGAGATCTCCTAACATTTTCACACGCCACGTCATTACGAAGATTTTAGAGTATTTTTTAAGGGAAAAAAGAAATATATTATCGTATATTCAATTTATGGACGGTGGAATGTCAAAGAACTGAATTTAAAGTCATGCATGGGAGACCCTTCTCACAGCTGGAACCTATATAGTAAGATGTTGATTGACTACATTAACTCTCCTCTCCGGTAAGTAATAAAAGATCCTAAGCAATTTTTTCACTTGTTACATCATATTGAACTATACACGTTTTTTTTTTTTTTTTATTGATGAATTTTTATATACTTAAATTGTCTCTATAATTTTGATATTTTAAATTTAAATTTGAATCCGAGTCAAATTTCAATTTCAATTAATAATGCATCTTACACTGGCAGAAAGTGAACATCCAAATCTAAATAAATTAATGTGAGCAAAATGTTACGTTATGATTTTAGGCATATTGTATAATTTCCCCGCATTGACTTTGTTAGTGTAGCGTTGGCCAGTGATCGTAAATTGATGAAAGAAAAAAAAAAAAAAAGGTTTAGTACATTTGGGACCAGTCCCTAGCATCATAATTAATTTTGTATCATGCCGACTTTTTGTATCATTAATTAGGGTACTAATTATCTAATTAAAGAATGCTCTTTAATTACAGGTATGCGGTTTTAACTTTTTTTTTTTTTTTTATTGCTATCATGGTTTTCAAATTTGACCAATCTTAAAATTAGTAAAAGCAAAGAATTATGAATAAAAAATTCAACTAGAATTGAATTAAAATTTTTAATATTATATTAAGTATTTATTGATATAAATGGATAATGCAGGTTATATTATGAATGAACATTAAAATCAAATAAATAGTAAGGTAATATTCATCATATATTATGAATGCTCGCTATAAAAATATCTAAAATTATATTGAATTATTTATTAATTTTTTCAATTGATCCAGTAATACCGGTTCTGATTTCAAAATATAGGTTTTTACAATAATTTCCAGGCATAGGATATTTGCTAATGTCACAACCCATTAAAAAAATAATTAGAATATGTATAATATGATTTTTTTTTCTTATTTCATTAAAAAAAATCCTTAGAAAAAGTGTTAATGAAAGTCAATAATCACCATGAAAGTCAAAAATAATCCTCACCTACCATTTGACAATCTTGTATCTGCTGTAAATTAGTCAGAATACCAGTTAATAAACACATGAAAATATGCCACAAATCATGCCATTAATTGTGCTACAATGGCTATATATACCATTGATTATTCTTTGTAAAATACATACAAAAATATTAATACAAAAAGTCCCTCTAAAACATTCTCCCAACTAACATGGTATCAGAGCCACTCTGCTATATTTGATTCTTTTTTTTTCTGCATTTACTTTGTTTTCCTTTTGTTCTAAACCATTGCACCACTGAAATCATTTCATGCATATGTCAAATACTTTATTTTGATCATACTATTACAAAGAAATCGTCACTAGAAAAATTTCAAGACCAACGGGACCTCCAAAAGATCCTCCACCCGCCCTCATGCGCCGCCCAAATAATCTACACTGTTTTTCACGCACCACACGCGCCATCCTAAGATTGAAAATGGCCACGTCAGCGACACGTCATCACCACATCAGCGCCAGGTGGTGACGCATCAGTCCACGTGTACGTGTCAAGTCCACGTCAGCATCTGCCTTATCCGGATCCGCGCTCTGCCCAACTCGGATCTATGCTCTACCTACCTGGATCCACGCTCTGCATTGTTCATAATCATATGTTGAACGAACCATTCTAGAAAATTTTGACTGTCCGGTTTAACCATTTTTCAACCGGTTCTTGATAAAATCAGACCAGTTCCTGAAGTTTTTGGACCTTCTGAATCCAAATTTAGCCTCTGTTTTGTCAAATTCCAACTCTATCATCCATTTTCTTTTATATTCTTTAAAATGGATAAATCAGATGTTGCAAAACTAATTACAACAATTTTGACTGGATCCAACTATAATGTTTGGGTTCAAATAATGAAAAGTTTCTTGATTGGGCAGAAACTTTGGCGTATAGTTACCAGAGATATCACTAAACCCACAAAAGAGCAAAACAAACCATGTATCAAATTCGAAGATAGCCTCGAAGATTGGGATAGCAAAAATCATCAAGTCATCACTTGGTTCCGCAACACATCGGTTCCATCCATTCACATTCAATTTGCTGAGTTTGATATGGCAAAAGCAATATGGGATTTCCTGGCAAATCGGTATCAATTACTGGTCTCACACACTATTTTCAGCTATGGACTACTTTGCATAATCTCAAATAAGAATCTAGCTAATCTGTCAATGATTTTCTGGCACAAGTTCAGCCAATCTGGAATCAGTGATCTCAGACAAAGATTAATGAAGATCATCTTCACCTAATCCAAGTTCTTATGGCTCTTCGACCAGAATATGAAGCTGTGCGTGTCTCTCTGCTACATCGACATTCTCTCCCAACTTTGAACATGGCTATCCAAGAACTTATCTTTGAGAAAACACGACTTACTCTGGGCAAGAAATCCAATTCTGAATTAGCTCTTGCAACCACACGATCTTCAAATCTGAGAAATAGCAATCAACTATGCAAGAATTGTAATAAATATGGTCATAATTTTGCTAATTGCCCTACTTTAGAATGCAGATACTGCTATGATCATGGTCACATTCTTGAGCATTATCTAACTCGCTCATCAAGACCAAAGGGTGGATATTCTAAAACTAAGACTTTCTCCAAAACTAGATCAACTTCAGTTAGTGCTGCTACCACAAAAACATCTACTGCCATCACAATGAGTGATCTTGAGGCCTTACTCAAATAGGTTATCTCTTCCAACTCCTCTGCCGCTATGTTTGTCATTTCAGGTAATTCAAATTGGCTTTTTGACTCTGCCTATTGTAACCATATGACCACTGATATTAATATCTTGTCCTCTACTACACCTGCTTCTTTCTTACCCTCAATATAAACAGCAAATGGAACTAAAATGCACATCACTCATATTGGTCATGCCTCTACCTCTAATCTTAGCCTCTCAGACACTTACTATATCCCAAACCTGTCATTGAATCTTATCTGGGTTGGTCAATTATGTGAAAAAGGACTAAATGTAAATTTTTCTCATTCTGGTTGTCAGGTACAGGATCCGCAGACAGGGCAGATTCTTGGGACGAGTCGTAGGATGGGGCGATTATTTGAGCTCATATTTCTTCATCTTCCTCAACGATCTATTTTTGCTACTACTACTACCACTTCTCCTATTCTTTAATGGCATCTTCGCCTTGGTCATGCTTTTGCCAATAAAATTCAGTCTTTAATTTTTCGAGGATTGTTGGGTTCCATAAAATTTGAATCATTTCAGTGTTTAGAGTGTCAACTTGCCAAACAAGGTACATTATCTTTTAATCATAATAATTTCATTTCTGCCAATCCATTTGACTTAATTTATTTTGACATTTGGGGACCTTCTCCTATTTCTTCAATAAATGACTTTTGTTATTTTGTGTTATTTATTGATGATTATTCTCGTTTTACTTGGATATATTTCTTGAAAAATTATATAGAGTTACCACATATTTATGTTACATTTGCAAATATGATTAAAACTCAATTTTCCTCCACAATTAAAATTCTTCACACAGATAATGCCATGGAATATCAAGAATCATCTTTGCTTCATTATCTTCAACAACAAGGCACAATCATTTAACGTTCCTGTCCTTACACTTCGCAACAAAATGGCAGAGCTGAACAAAAACATCATCATATTTTAAACTCTGTTCGTGCTCTTCTCCTCTTTGGTTCTTATCTAGAAAAATTTTGGGGAGAAGCAGCACTCACTTCTGTATATAATATTAATCGGATACCTACCTTAGTACTCCAAAATCTATCTCCTTTTGAAAAATTGTATGGCAAAATTCCAAACTATAAATCCTTAAGACCTTTGGTTGTGCATATTTTGTTCTTTTAATACCTCATGAACATACCCAATTAAAACCTCGTACTCGTCTGTGTTGTTTTTTAGGTTATGGGATCGAACATAAAGATTACTGATGTTGGGATACTATTTCTAATCGACTTCACATTTCTAGACATGTTACCTTTTGGGAAAACACCATGTTCTCCTTTCTCTCTAAGTTTCACACTTCAGTTACTACTGACTTATTATTTTTTACAGACCTTTCTGTCGAGTTATTTCCTATCTCTGTTACAGGTGATGTTGCTACAATTGAGCCTGATACCTCCCCACCAGATCCGCCTGAACTAGCTCCAACAGTTGATTCTACACCTGCCCATGACTCCGAATCTTCAACTGCTCCTGACACCAATCTTCGTCATTCAACTCAGGTAAGAGAAACTCCTAGTTTCCTTCAAGATTTTCATTATTACTCTGCCATTGCAACTCTCCATGAGCCTCAGCCTTATCGTGAGGTTAGTACTGACCCTCTTTGGCAGCAAGCTATGACTGAGAAAATTCAAGCATTGGAGAAAACTCACACTTAGAATCTAGTTGATCTTCCTCCAAACAAAATCCTAATTGGTTGTAAATGGATCTATAAAATCAAAACTCGCTCTGATGGGTCTGTAGAACGTTACAAAACCCATTTAGTAGCCAAGGGATACACTCAAGAATATGGCATCGACTATGAAGAAACCTTTGCTCCAGTTGCCCGGTTGACATCTGTTCGTAGTCTATTAGCCATTGCTGCAGTCCGTAAATGAAAACTTTTCCAGATGGATATTAAAAATGCTTTTCTAAATGGTGACTTATCTAAATAAGTTTACATGAAACCTCCTACTGGATATCACTCTTCTCATAAAGTTTGTAAGCTTCGCAAAGCTCTGTATGGACTTAT
This sequence comes from Reutealis trisperma, assembly GCA_947687605.1. NCBI lineage: Eukaryota > Viridiplantae > Streptophyta > Magnoliopsida > Malpighiales > Euphorbiaceae > Reutealis > Reutealis trisperma. The sequence goes on along the minus strand of CANTUT010000033.1, from coordinate 727,184 downwards.
GCAAGCTTCTCGAGCATGGTTTGCCAAATTTAGTTCAACTCTTACTCAATTTGGTTTTGTCTCCAACAATTATGATTCAGCATTATTTGTTTGCCATACTGATCATGGAATTATATTGTTGTTGCTTTATGTTGATGATATGATCATTACATGTAGTGACAAATCTGGTATTTCTGAAGTCCAAACTTATCTCAGCTAGCATTTTGAAAGAAAGGATAACTCTAAGCTATTTTTTGGGTCTTGAGGTTTCTCATAATTCTCAAGGCTACTATTTGTCTCAAGCAAAGTATGCATCTGATCTACTTTCCAAAGCAGGTTTTAATGACAGCAAAATTGTTTCAACTCCTTTGGAACTCAATTGCAAACTTACTCCTCTAGATGGCACTCCTCTTGATGATCCTACTTTGTACCGTTAACTAGTTGGAAGTCTTGTTTATCTCACTGTTACTAGGCCAGATATATCATATGCTGTTCATCTGGTTAGCCAATTCATGACTGCTCATCGATCGTCTCATTTTGCTGCCGTCATTCGGATCCTTCGTTATATCAAAGGAATCATTTTTCATGGACTACATTTCAATGCCAATACTCTCTTGGTATTATCTGGCTATTTGGATGCTGACTGGGCTAGTGATCCAACTGATCATTGGTCAACCACTGGTTATTGTTTCTTTTTGGGAGATTCTCTTATTTCTTGGAAAAGTAAGAAACAAACTGTTACTGCTCGCTCAAGCACCGAATCTAAATATCGTGCTCTTGCTGACGCTACATCAGAATTACTTTGGTTGAAACGATTACTCTCTGATATGGGTATCAACCATCACTCTGCCACTATACTTTATTGTGACAATTGAAGTGCAATCCAGATCTCTTACAATGACGTATTTCATGAGCGAACAAAGCACATTAAGATTGATTGTCATTTTATCCATCATCATGTTATTCAAGGCACCTTTATCTTACAATCAGTCCCATCAGCTCATCAAACAGCAGATATTTTCATCAAAACACATCTTCCAACTCGGTTTCAGGATCTTCTAAACAAACTCAAGCTATGATCTACTGTACCACCTTAAGTTTAAGGGGGGGTGTTAATGAAAATCAATAATTACTATGGAAGTCAAAGACAATTCTCATCTACTATTTGACAATCTTATATTTGCTGTAAATTAGTCAGAATACCAGCTAATAAACACATGTAAATATGCCACAAATCATGCCATTAATTATGCTCTAATGGCTATATATATCATTGATTATTCTCTGTAAAATATATACAAAAATATTAATACAAAAAATTTCTCTGAAATATTCTCTCAACTAACAAAAAAAAATAAATAATAAAATAAAGAAAAACAAGCCGTCAAATTTTTGGGCAATGATTAGTTTGTGGCCTGCTTGGGCACCTAAATACAAATTGGTAATGGACATGCATGTTGCATCGATTCATAAAAAATTGGAAAATTTGTAATATAATATTTAGTGGGCGGGTGAAAGCAGACGATCATGGATAAAAGTACAAACCATGAACAGAAACAAATTTCTCGTCACGCACCGCAAGTGGAAGCTTGTCAGAGCACTAAAGTTGGCAGTTGGCACCACTAATCCACCACCAAGTACAACAAGTACTAATATTATGGTAATATATTAACCCATAAATACTCAACAGATACATATAAATGTAAACCTAAGAATTAAGTACAAATGTTACTATTATTATCATTAAGATTTCGAAGAATATATCTTAACGGTTTGTTATCTGCCATAATCATTTAATCGATGAACTATAGTTTTTTTTTAAGAAGTCATTCAGTATATCTACGCCTAACAGGAAATAGCTAATCTAAAATCGAGTCGGACTAAATCCCCACAACAACAAAGTTTTTTTTGAGAGTTTTAAAATAACTGTATACTTTAAGTTTGAACTCAAAATTTTTAGTTAAGTTAAAACAACTCTATGTCATTTCATCTTGGGTACCAATGAGCTATAGTTTAGTGTAGCAAAATTGAGATCTTTTCAACGGAAATTGATCTGTCTTTGCATGCGTGTTTGGTATGGACGGCGCACTTAAGTCCATGTGGTAGTACAGTATATATTTTTATTCTTTGGTTAAACTACAATATTGACAATAAAATGGAGGCAGAAAATTGATGGGTCGACCATGCGCATGTTAGTCTCTAATCAAGGAAAATCAAAATGTAGAATTAATATAATGTGGACTCTTTAATACTTGTATTACAAAAGAATAACTTTAATCATCTATATACAAAAATTAAAAGAAAAAAAAAATAGAGTTGGGTTATTGTCCTTACAGCAACTTATTGTACGGACTTGATATGTCATTTTCTAAATATATATGGGTCTTTTTTATTCTAAAACCTAAAGTTAATTAATTACTCGGTTTTTATTTTTAAAATTTTATTATCTATTCAGAACCCTCCTGGCCGTGGCTCTAAACGGACAAGAAGAGCTTACGAATCCATTCACCAAATGCAGGTAAGTCTTGAGCTCGTGACATCTGGCAACATTTACACTATTTATGTACGGAGAGTCTTTGCTACTGAGTCTCAGTTCTCTTCCGACATCGGCGTAGACCCATTGCGTTTGCTCCACTCTTTTTTGGATCCAGCTTGGGAACCCTGTAACGTGCACATCTCTTTTATTCGCAATGTCATTGTCTGCATCGATTACAAAACCAGGTACTTTTGTTATTAGATCATCGGAGTTGACTATACGTAGTACTTTTGTTCCCTGTTTTTCCAAATGTTGACGAAAGCTACGGTTTCCAACACGTGGACCGCCGAAGGAGATGACGGTCACTAATGGTGCGTTTTTGAAGGTGGTTTTGATATCATAGGCAGTTAGAATGGCGAGGGCAGCACCCAGACTGTGGCCTGTGATTGTCAAGCTAAGTGGCTCGTCTCCGTAAGATTGGAGAAGCTTTTTGATCTCTTCTCGGACCATGTCTTGTAGACTTGGATTCATTCCGGTTCTAGAAGTATAAAGGCTTAAAAATCCACTTTCTACCATGGGTGCGTACCTACCAGTGCCAGTTCTTTTGTCAGAATCTGAATTGGGTAAATGAGCCAGGGTGGCTCGTAGATTTTCGAGCCACTCAAGGCAAGTGGCAGTGCCTCTATAAGCAATTACCACGTCTCTTCGTCCTAACCTAGCAATTTCCTCCTTGTCCTTACAGACAGCCACGTATCCAATCCAACTAGATTGAGTTGCAACCCAGCTCGGAGCTTTTTCAACCCAACGTGGCATTTGGACACCAGATGTAGCGCGGAGGTGTTTGGTTGGCCTATAACCGGTATCAGGCAATCCGGAGCGGTCCAACAATGTTGTTTTTGGGAAGCGGCAAGTTGCATAGGTAGGTGAAGAAGGATCAAAATCGAAAGACTTATAAGCAGCATCAACAAATTCACCGTATCGGAGAATCTCTCCACGTAAATTATCATCAAGCGGGTCAAGCAAACCTTCCCAGTTTTGGATACCTTGATATTCCATCCATTTATTGGCTACTTTAACCGGTCTCGTGTCAACCGCATGAAGCAGAGGTTCCCATCTCTTAAGAGATTTGCTTTTGTTGAATCTTATGGGTTGAGTAAGTGTACAGCACCTTAATGTCAAGTTTCTTGAAGGAAGTGCGCATGGTGGTGCAGGTCCCTGCAGAGAGAGCCTCATTTTGGAACCTAAACACTGCACCTCCCTGAGTTAGGAAGTAGAGAAAGATGGGATAGATGGTGAATGAAGATGATTGTGATTGTGATTGTGATTGTTGCGTCCAGAGGTTTTTTGACGGGGGGATTTTATAGGGCCAGAAAGTGTAGAGGGAGAAATGCTAGAGCTGGAGCTTTTAATGAATAGAAAGGTAAGAAAGAGAAAGTGTAGAGTTAATTGTGAGAGGGAGCTCATTAAATGGGTAAAGAAAGTGTGATACTTTGGGAACGGAGAAAAACTGATATATTGATCTCAAAATCAAGAGCGAGGGATTTTTTTTTTTTTTTTTTTATTTTTTATGGAGATATCATTTAGTGTATCTGATAAGCGTATGAAAATAATATATTTTACACTTATAATTAAATAATTAGGACATAAATTTATGATGTATATATATATATATATATGTGAGATACTATATATGTATACTGTGATCTTATGATCTTCAACTAATAAAAAAAGATAAAAATATATTTAAAATGATTGTGCGCACAAAACTAAGGTTAAAACACTCAATCACAAGTCTCTCAGGTCTCAGGCAATTTATTTTGCGTTGAGAAGAAAAAAAAAATCATATAAAATATATTTTTTTTATTTACATAAAACTGTTTCAACGTTTATAAACAAATAAAATTAAAAAAAAAAATGTACTTATCTTATTTTATTTTGCACACCAAATTCTCAAGTGACTAATTTTTATTTTATTTTTGAAGTAAAAAACAAAGAAGATTACCGCATAGCGTCGTCCGTAACTGTAAGTGAATATATGGAAACGGCCACAGAATAGTAAGTACGTGCTTTGAAAAAAAAGAAAAATCCGAAAAACTGCTGTGGGGTCTACAAATAAAAAATGAACGACGAGATTAAGAGAGAAAAGATATGACAATCGCATCTGATGGCCCACTTATAACCAAGTTGGAAAGATTTGACTAAGCCGAAACCGAAATATTTAGTAACTAAAGTCCAAAGTAATGACAAATCTGAAAGCCCGCTTTCCGTCCCTTGACAGGTGAGAACTCATAAAAAGCAAGTAAATGTTCTTTAATCTTTATTATTATTAAATTAATAATAATCGATTGGGCTTTAGATAGAGAAAAAATCCACGTGGCCACGACAGTTGTTTGGATATACAAGGTAGCAAAGCATGTTTGTTCTGTAAATATGGTTTGTTAGTTAACGTTAAACAGAATAAGTTACTTTCACCACATTAATCTCATGCTTTGAAATTTGATTTGATTTGATTTCTCTAAAGGAGCTATATAGTTTCAGCGTTCACGTTTGAAATAATTGAATTCTCTTTACTATAATGCATCCTGTTTTAGAATTCCCCTGTGTTTTTTGGCCTTTTACTTTATGTTTTCCCATTTCATTTATTTGGTAAGTGATAGAGTGGGTTTTATATTATCCTTTTTTGGGTTTGTTTTTGTGCTAAAATGAAAGCGTAGGTCTTCATTTGTTAGAATCCAGTCAATTCAACAACCAGTAGAAAACCCACTCGCCAACATGCATGCATGTGTGTTTATATTAATTTCCATTTTCCTAAATATTACTACTTTATTAATTTCCAAGTGAAAATTTCTGGTTTCGTAAAACATCGACTATTTCTCCTGCTTGTACGTATCGTATAACTTGGATTTCTTAATTGGTTTTGTACCAAACATTTTTGGGGGTCTAAAAGGTTGATTAATCGCTTTTTGTCCATAAATTTTGGATAACTTATTAGGTGTGTTGTGTGTGTATGTGTCTATATATATATGGAAGGAAGGAGAAGCATATTTACGTAAGAATTTTTCATTAAATTCTTTTTAATTGTCCATTTATGATGGGCAATATATTCATCTATTAATTAAATAATACAATTATCTATTTTTATTTAATTTAAATAATAAATGATGAATTCAATTAGAATAAGAAAATAATAAATAATTATATTTAATATCTAATTATATTTAATTTAAATAAGAAAAATAATGAATTCAATTAAAATAATAAAATAATTATATTTGATATCTAAATATAATTAATTTAAATAAGGAAAATAATGAATTCAATTATAATAAGAAAATAATTATTATTTAATATATAATTAATTATATTACGAATTTATAATTATATAGTTATTATAATTTAATAATTTAATTATCTAATTCAATTTAAATAAAGCATGAATGAATTCAATTAGAATCATGAAAGAATAAAATAATTATTATTTAATATGTAGTTAATTATATTTAATTCAAGTAAAAAAGAATTCAATTAGAATAATTTATATTTTTTTAATTTTTTCAAATATTTAGAAGTTAGAAAAATTCATTTGAATTTGATTATTCGAATATTAACAAGTTAGAAAAATTTTAATTTGACTTTCATTTTATAAATTATTACTTTGTCCCATTATAAATTTTAAAATTAATTGTTTTAACCATTAATAATAATTTGTGGATTAGAAAAATTAATTTTGGTTCTATAAGAAGAAACACAGAAAAATAAAATGCACTAATTAATAGTTCATTTAACAACAATGAATAAAATCCTATTATTTTATTATCAAATGTAAAAAATTCTATTTATAATGGTATATTATTTTTAAAAAAATTAATTTGTTTGTGATTTTATAAATATTTAAATTTACTTAAAATTTTCATTGCATAAGAAATTAATTAATCATTCTTAAAAATTAATTAAATAGGAAACCAAAATTACAAAATTTTTAATTTAATGATTATATGTAACTGTTATTATTTCTAATGTCAAATTTAAAATATTCATAAGTATTCGTATAATATAATAATTAAATATGTATATTTTTGGGGCTTATGATATAATATGATATCACATGATAAATCAATTATATACATTTAATATTGAATTAAAATTGGTATTAAATTTATAAAAGCACATTAGAAAAATTGTCATTGATTTTCTAGAGAAATAAAAATTAAGCTATAATGTGTTAAAATAATCAAAATTTATCAAAATTAATGAAAATATACAATCTATATTGAAATTATGAGAAAACAATAGATGTATTAAATATTAACATGAAAATCAACCAATAATTAATAATTAGTCACTGTAATAATAACAAAATAAATTAAAAATTATAATAAAATATATCTATCAATTCATTTACTTTTTTTTTTCTAATATATTATTGAATATAAAAATATCATTTAAAATTATAAAAAATGATTTATTTAAATATACTTGAGTTTTCTTTCAATATTGTGTAGGTATTGCTTTTTAAAATACATTCATATATTTTTATAGAATTTATAATTATTTTATGCTATCATTCTAATTATATTAAACATGCACAATTATACAACTTAAAATAATATATATTATGTATAATTATATTTTCATTGAATTTTTATATTTTTCATATGAAAATTTAACTTAACTTGAATTCAATAATTAAAGTGAATTTAATAATCAAGTTATATAAATATTGCACCATAATAATATTAAAATTCGACCAATAAGATTTTGATCTTATAGTATTTATTTGAAAAGTTTTATACCATTTTATACTTAAATAATAAAATACTAGTCATTAAAATTTTAATAAGAAAAAAGTAAAAATTTAGAATAAATATTTATATTTCTATTGAGTCATGATGGAGATTAACATGCGAAGTATATTATAAAAAAATTTAGTATATATATATATATATATATGTATGTGTGTGTGTGTGAAATCAAACCTATCCAATTTAAAATATAAAATAATGCAACTTGTATATAATCATTTCCTTTTTTTATTCATTATGTGTAAAGTAATTGAAAACTAATTCTACCTAATTACTAACTTTTTATTAGTTATTATACTTGGTCCCTTGGATATATTATTTTAAAAATCTTTTGGACAGTTCATAATATATATATATATATATATATATATATATATATATATATATATATATATATATATATATATATATATATATATATATATATCAAGTTTATATAAAAAATTTTCTGCAATGCCATAATACATATAATGTTAAAATTTAATTAGAAGCTCTTCTCTTTAGGCAATGGTTATGACTGATTGTGCTTATTTTATTTTATGAAAAATTATATAATGATTGAAAGGTCCTCATGATAATAGATGGAGAAGCTGAAGAAATTCCTTTGATGGAGAATAATAATAGATTTCCTTTTTGTTAACCCAAGATCTTTTGGAAATGGGGTGGGGACTAGCTACGCTTTTAATCTGTGTGGCTTGTGCAAAAGATAAAAGTCTCGTACATTTTTCCAGCTTGTTACAGAAAATATCTTAAGCATTTAATTGGATAGTGGACATTGGTGAATTATCTTTACCAAGTTTCCTTCAATGGAAAATAAATGAAGTGAAATGATACAGATTCATACAATTTGTCCATCCATTTCCTATGAAACTGGATTTTCTACAATTTATTACTTTTTGTTGGAGACTGCAATTGAAGCTTATACATCTAAATAGTATATATATATTAATTTTCATATTCCTATTTATTATCAAACTTTAAGCTGAGAAAAACTAAAAGGAAATAGTGTTATTGATTTCTCTTTGGACATATTACTCGTTAAGTATAAGCTTTTATAGTGAGAATTTTCACTAATTTAATGCACAAAATTGAAGATTTTTTAGTTCACAATATTATTTTGACTCATTTATCTTTTGTGAATAAATAAATATTGAATTTTATTTTAAAATTATAGTCCATTAGCATAAGATTTACGCGCATATTTCACCAAAAAACTAAAGAGGCCAAGATTTTATTTATTTTTTTAAATTCTCTTAATTATAATGCAATTAGTTTTAAGATGTAATCGTTGTCTATTAGAATTTGTAAAGAGTGCGGTATAATTTAAATTGAAAAAAATAAAAATGGAGATTATTATTGCCCATCAATATATATAATATAGTACTACTATATATGAAAATGGTAATTTGTGGGACATATTATAAATATCTTAGGAAACAGTGACAAAATTATACGTATTCTACAGAAGGTCCGCACTTATTCCTGATTTTTGGGTAAGATGAATACCGTTAAAGGGTGAGAACTATTGATGAACCAATTCCTACAAGTTGGTAATATATATATATATATATATATATATATTTTTTCTTTTTTTTTAAATGTGCGATCTATCAAAAATAAATGTAATTTTTATAAAAAAAAAAAATCTTCTTTTTTAATATTAATCTTCTACAAATAATTACACATACGAGTGAAAAACAAGAACGATAATATAGATATTTATATCCCCTCTATTTTTTAAAAAGAAAAAGAAGAAAGAAAAAACCAAATAAAATATTGGTTTTTAAGGAGCAGATCCAGACTGCCTTGGTGATGGATGCTGTATATGTCTCCTAAAGATGGCAAATACACTATTACTGAAGAGACAGTTTGGTTGCTAAGCAGGTGAGCCTATATTTAACTCTTTTGCCTTTGTATCCACTTTTTATATAAATAGACAACTAGACTTATCGAGTTTCTACAACACTGTACAGTAGTATAATATATAATTCCTTTGGCCAAAAAAAAAAAAAAAAAAAGGTATAATATACAATTCATAATTAATCTAATATTTTATTTTTTATTTTTGTTTATATAACTCCACACAATCATTGCAGGCTCGTAGACGTATATATGGATATCACCAATGGGACGTTGAGAGCTTATGAGCCTATCAAAATCTATCCTTCAGAAATAATTAATATTTTTTAATTTTCAATTCAATGTGGGCAAGTGGTCCTCTGTGTCATTAATTCAAGATTGTTCTACATAATGTATAAGCCAGATAAATAAATGTAGATGTATAGGCACTTACCTGTCTCAGTTCATGTGGAAGCTAGGGTGCACAAAATTTAGTGCTAGACAATAAAATATTACTCTTTCCCCTTCAAAATATATATGATCTAAAATTTTAACATATAAATTAAAAAATTATTAAATTATCATAATTTTAAGATAAAAAATTTAAAATATTTTTTTATATTTTGATATAGAAAAATAAAAGAAATTACTGTAAATGTTTAATAAAAAAATAATAAATTTGAAAAATAAATAATAAATACCTTTTTAAAATTTTAAAATAACAAATATTTTTAAACAAACTCAAAAACTATAAATATTTTGAAAAATATGGAGCATTTAATAGTATTTTTTTTAGCTAAAAAATTGAGTATTCTTATATAATTAGTTTTCACGTCCATTGAAATAAGATTTTTTAGTGAGTTTAAAAGTATTTATTTATGCTCAATCTACATATTTTAAAATTATTTATGTAGTACGTATCAGTTAATTAATGAGCTCAATTATGATCAAGAAAATGAAAAAAAATATATATGTATTTTACTGGCTGCATTATTAGTTTTGATGTTATTATTTAGTATTATATTATGAAAAATGGACTACTTTTCTATATCAGGAACATTATACATAACACATTCAAAAAAAAATTATATATTATAGAATTTTTTTTTTATAATCAAATATGAATTATTTTTAGACTATATATATTTTTATTATTAGATTATGTCTCAACGTGCTATATATATATATATATATATATTATAGAATTGATAGTAAATTGATGTGAAACAATTATGCATGAGGAAATTTTAACCTATTTCAATTAACGTTTTCTTTTTTTATCCAGAAAAGTGGGCCAAATATCTGTTTTATCTTCAACTGTTGCATACTTTCAGTGGAAAGATTGAAAGAAACTTGAAAAGTCAGTAGAGGATAAAAAATCTGCCATCGGGGACACTATGGACGGGCAATAAATAATCTGTCAGTAATTTTTAGCCAATCAAATCATAGTCATTTATCGCCCTTTGGGACCCACTTGACGAAACTTTATTTTGGCTGTTAAGCTATACATGCAGTTGTTGTTTGTATATAGTAAATATGGTATGCAGCTATGAAAAAATTGGGTGGAAAAATCAGAGCATTGTCTTATATTGTTGCAATTGTATCCTCTTCTTCTTCTTCTTTACCCATGTACTATCAGCCCTTATTCTTTTACCTATTTATGGCCATTATAAGCATATGACTAGGGATGGTTAAAAACAAATTCTTAAAATTAGAAAATTCAGCAGAAATAGAAAAAATTTGTTACAAAAATTATTGGGTCAACCATTGAGATATTTCAATGTTAGGTTGGCTATTTATTTATTATTTTCTCTTTGAAAGAAAACTGATGAGTAGGAAGTTACATGACACCTTGGGTTATATTAACAATGCACCAAGCAATATTTAGTAATAATAATAATAAACCATAAGTCGCATAAGATAGCTAGATTGTGGGTGCAATACTTTTAAAATTCGTTTGGATTATTAGTCATTTTAAATTATTGAAAATTTGAAATTTGGTATCATATGTTATTTTTCATTATTTTACACTTCAATATAAATTTCAAATGTTCAATTAATTTAATCCATTAACTATTGAACATGGACATTCATTTCAATTTTTTTTTTGTCACATGGAAAATTTTTTTACAAAGAAGGGGTGTGATGCTTTTTGAATTTTGAATTTTTTAGCTTAAATATTTTATTTAATTTATATATTTAAAAATTATCTTTTGATTACTAATCAAGAAGCTCAAAATAAATGTTACAATTAAATAATAATTACCCACGATTGAAAAAATATTAAAAGAAATGTTACAATAAATAAAAATTATAATAATATTCCTTACAAAATGTCACAACAAAATGCTACAAAAGTGAAATTACAGCAATATGTGTAATATTGGTCATAATTCATGAATATATATTATAGTAATATTTATCATGAATGTTACTTTTTAAATTAGTAATAATTAAAAAAAGTCAAAAGAAATGTTACAATAAATAATAATTAGCGATAATTAAAAATTGTCAAAAGAAACATTATGATAAATAAAAATTATAGTGATATTTTTTATAAATCTCACAGCAAAATATTACAAAAGTGAAACTATAGCAATATTTATAATGTTTGTCATAATTGCTATATATTACGGTAATATTTATCATAAATATATTTTTTTAATTAGCAACAATAAAAAAATTGTCAAAAAAAATGTTACAATAAATAATAATTAGCGACAATTAAAAATTATCAAAAAAACGTTACGATAAATAAAAATTGTATAAGATTTCTTGCAAATATCACAATAAAATGTTACAAAAGCAAAATTATAGCAATGTTTATAGTAAATATAAATTTGGTACAAAATAAATGTTATAAAAAATAATAATTTAGTGACATTTTAAAAAAATATTATTTTTACATTGTCCTTATCTTTTTTAGTGACATTTATTAAAAATGTTATTTTTATATTGTTTTTGTTGTAGTGTTTTTTATTTACAAATTTATCTATCAACAATTTTTTTTTTTTCGGCCAGAATTTATCAATTATTGACCGTTAGGACACTTTCCTTAAGTCTCATTCTGCTAGACTACTACTGTGGGTGCACCCAATGATTCTTCGGAAGGACTTACGTACCTATGCCAAATAGATGTGTCTATATATAGGACCCCCCTTCCTGCCCGTTTGCAGCTTGTAAGACTCCCAATTTGGCCCACTGACATACTAGGAAGAGGATAATCTCCAAAGGACCTTTTTGTTGATGTTTGCATCGAGAAAAATGTGAGTGAAAAAATGAACAGAATTTTTATATTTTGCTTAATTATCTCTTTTTGATTTTTTTTTTTCAATAATATATGAATTTTAATAATTTATGAATCGTTAAAATTCTTATTTTTTGTTAAAATTCAAAGATTAGCAATCCACATGATAAAGAGGATTTTAATATTTTCATAATTTTTTTATTTATATATTTTTTTATTTTCAAAATTGTTATTATAAATCCATAGATTTTTATTTTCATATCAAATGAGATATTTTAATATTTCTTATATTTCACATTTCTCACATTTTAAACATTCTCTACATTTTGTTTTTAAAAAGCCAACCTATTCAATATTGCATTTATTTTCTTTGTTTTCATTTGTTTTTATAACTACTGAGTTTGAAATTTCGAATGATTGGATATTTAATTGCAATTCCTCATGAAAATCCAAGCTACAATACTCTCTACTTTTTATTTAATTTAGAGTAATTTTTATTCCCAATATGTATGTCATTTCTATTTTTTTATATTCTGTTAAAGATATTTTCAGTTCAATTTTTTTTTGAAATCATATTTTTAGTTCAATTTAAGTATTTATAAAAATTAAATCTCTTTTTATATGAGTGTAAGAATACACTGTGTACATTTGATTTATGCATTTAAAAATTATTTATCAAGTAAATAATAATTTTGCCTTACCGCATAATCAAGCTACCATGATTATTCTCAAAACTGGTGCTTTTGTTGAAGCTAGCAAGGCTCTTCCTATGGCCAAAATTATATCAAGTTATCAAATAAGTTAAATTGATATCTTGCTCTTATGATAATAAAATAAAAATCTATTTTATGACGAATGTGAGCCATTGAATTATAGTGATAGACAGCTGGAGAGGTTGATTGGTTGGGTTTGGCCGGATAAGGAAGTGGTGCAAGGTTAATATTGATAACGTCTTGAGAACTAGCATTGGGTGAGCTGCGGCTGGTGGCTTAATTAGATTGCATGATGGAGATTGGTTGGGTGGTTTTGTGGCTAATGTAGGTATTTGTAGCGTGCTGATGCCTGAATTATGGGTTTTTATTCTTGGTTTAAGGCTAGCTTGAATTTTAGGGGATAGGCGTGTTATGTTGGAGGCCGATAACAAAAGTGTCATTGACCTGTTAGGGAAATGAATGAATGATTCTCTCAAAAATTTAGCTCTGGTGAAGGAGATCATAAGATTCCTGCAGCAGGATTGAGAGGTCTCTTTCAAGCATGTTCATCATGAAGATTACCTTGCTAACATGGTTTTGGCTGTCATTTTCTTGATGGTTCATTTCTTTTGAGTTTAAGGAGTTGATGATGCAAGACGCTGTGGACATGTCCTTGCCTAAAGTCTTGTGTTATGTAATGTTGTTTAGGCTAAGCCTCCTTTCATTTTAAAAAGAAATATTATTATGTGCTAAACTCAAAACTTATGAGTTACTAATAAAGTGAAGAATAAATTCACTTTACTTTTCACTTTATTAATTGATACAAAGCTTACAATTTTTATCTGTTTTTTATAGAAAAAAAAATATCATTTGAGGTTGGACTTTGACTTCCCTTTTCCTTTCTGGCAGTGTTGCACATCTATACATTAACAAGATATTACAATATTGTTTTCTAACAGCTTGATGATGTATGGAAATCCAAGTTTTGGATACACTTATATATTCTTTATTTTATTGAGATAAAAATATATGAAATAAGAAAAAAAATTAATATTTTATTAAAAATATATTGATTAAAATATTTTATTACTCATTAACTTATATATGATATAAGACAATATATATATATTATAGGCAAGAATTTTCCTGAAAATTTAATCTTGAGACCAAATAAAATTCTTTTCAAACACATGGCTAAATTTTTGTATTTCTATCATCATGATTTTTTTTTTTCATCTTTTTATCTAACGTTATGTTTAGTTCATGAAATAACCAATGCATAGAATAGCTATTTATTTCATAAAATCGCAATTTTATAATTTTTATGGAATACATGTATTTCATAAAAAAATTAAAAATTTGGTTTTTTCTAAACTACGCAATATAGTATTTCTATTTTTATTTTTAAAAAATATTAGCAAATCCAAGTTCATTAATATTGCCTTTTTTTATTTTCATATTTACATTTTTATTTTTTATTTTTAAATTTTAAGTCAAATAAAAATTCTATTTATTATACATTTTAATTATTTATTATGCATTTTAAGTCAAATAAAAATCTGGGATTGAATCGGTCACCACTACCGTGAATTTTCAAAAATAATTAGCAAACTGATATAATTCAATAAAAAAATGAAATATAATGTTCAAAATATAATATATTAAATTAATTAACACTTAAATAAACATAATCATGCCTAGAAAAATTTAATTTACATAAATAATAACAATAAATTAAATTCAAATTACATAACTAATAATAATAAATCAATCTTATTTTATTAAATCATCAGAGAAAAAACTACCTTATTCAAAATGAATAAGATGATAAAAAAAAAAAAAAAAACTCTCCCTATTCTAAGTAAATAAAGTAAAACTGAAAAAATAAATATATCATAATATTAATTAATCGGCAACAAAAAAAGTGTCAGGGAGGATCTGAATTGTCTTATTTTCTATTAAATTCATTTAGAATTTATACAAAACTATTATTTAAATTTTTAAAAATAAATATATAAATACAAAACATAGTCAAATTGTAAAATTCAATCAATAATTTATAGTCACAAATAAAAATTTTATAAAAAAATAAATTTTGTAAAAAATTATCAATAATATTCTAAATATATTGAAATATAAATAATGTAAAAAAAAATCCCAATAATTTATATCAATAAAGTAGAACAAATATAAAATAATGTATTTTAAATAATATATTTATAATTTACGTTAATAAAATAAAAATATAATAATAATATTTTTTTTATTGATACGTCATGCCCATATCGCTAAATAACAGTTGTATCAGTGTATATCAGGTAATTCAGTACCGATTTAGTGCTAATTCCCATTAGCAGTATCATAACGGATAAATAACGTATTGAACCCCGCAAAATCCCCTACAAAATGGCCGATACGTAACGTATCGGCCGATATTTAATACCATGGTTGTACATCTATATGTTAACAGGATATTACAATATTGTTTTCTAACAGCTTGATGATGTATGGAAATCCAAGTTTTGGATACACTTATATATTGTTTAATTTATTGAGATAAAATAATATGAAACAAGAAAAAAATTAATATTTTATTAAAAAATAAAAAAATATATTGATTAAAATATATTATCACTCATTAATTTATATATAAATATAAGACAATATATATATTGTAGGCAAGAATTTTTCTGAAAATTTAATCTTGAGAACAAATAAAATTCTTTTCAAACACATGGCTAAATTTTTGTATTTCTATCATCATGATTTTTTTTCATCTTTTTATCTAACATTATGCTTGGTTTATGAAATAACCAATGCATAGAATAGCTATTTATTTCATACAATCGCAATTTTATAATTTTTATAGAATACATGTATTTCATAAAAAATTAAACAATTGGTTTTTTCTAAACTATGCAATATAGTATTTCTATTTTTACCTTTAAAAAATATTACCAAGTCCAAGTTCATTAATATTGCCTTTTTATTTGTTTTCATATTTACATTTTTATTTTTTATTTTTAAATTTTAAGTCAAATAAAAATTCTATTTATTATACATTTAAATTATTTATTGAATAAAATTATATTTGATTTTAATTATTAATAATAATATTAATTTATAAAAATATTATGATCACTTATATAAATAAAATAATTATTTTATATTATGAATTAAATTATAAAATTAAAATAATTACTCTATTTCTATTTTATTATAATTTTTTAAAAATAATTATTTTATTATTTATATATTTTATTCTGCAAAATAAATATAGCTTAATATTAATTAGGATGGTGCGTATGAAAGAGTAAAAAATTTGTCAGCTGCTTTACTTTTTGTATTGATAACCAAAGGGCTTTTATAACATATAAGGTTTTGTCGGTAACACCTATTATAATAATAAAAAGATTTGTCGGCATAGAAACGAAGAGATTAATTAGGCAATGCTCCTCAATAATAATGCAAATAAAAATTAGAAAAAGAAAGAGATTAAAAATTTATATGTAGCCATCAATATTATCAGCCAGTAGAGTGTAAGGTTTAAGATTATTGTGTGTTTATCATGATGAGACAGTCATGAAAAATTCTAACTCTGTCGTGTGGATATCATTCATATATTTTTCAACTGTGGTCCTGTTAATTATATCTTAATAATGAGTGCCGTTTTATTAGCTGTTTATAGGGGCTGACGATATTTTGCATCTAACTCTTGCCACGTATTTGGTACACTTTGGAATTGAAATTTAAGTAGAATAAAATTTTAAAGTTTTATATTTATATTTTTTATTTTTTAATTAATTAAATAGAATTTATTAATTAAATTAATTATTATATTTAAAAACATATATTATCTTAATAAATATTAGAGTTATTAGAATTATTCAGATATTAAAAAATAAAAAAATTTAGATTATTTGTGTATCAAACAAAAAATAAAATCCTATTCTTGGAATAAAATTCTATCCCTAATCATATGGTATTCTAAATATGCCTTAAATTCTTATATAGAATTACCCTGTTCATCTTATTAATTTTATTAATAATCGCGATTAATTTATAATTTATTATTGTACAGTAAGTTAAAACTTAAATTATTCATAAATTATTCGAATTCAATTAGCAAAACCAGTAAAATTAACTTGATTTTAATTAAATTAAACTCAAGTTCAAGTTGTTCGAGTATTACAATCACTACAAGAAATATATGGGTGACAAGAAATATGGTCAAAATAACCAAAAACTTTTTTGTGACAACAAAAAGTTGTCACAAGGAGGTTTGTAGCCTGTACATTTGTTGCTAAAAGAAAAAGGCATGTGTGACAATTAAATTTGTCATAGATAATATTTAATTAGTGACAATAATTTAAAATTTATTGTCACACAAAACAATTTTAGCAACAAGTATAAATTTAAGGAAACACTTGAGGTTTCTTGATGTAATATTAGGTTCTTTGCTATTTCTAATTTAAGGTCATTATTATTACTGTTAAGCCTAACAAGAAGTTCTGTCAAGTTTCTATCGTTGTTTGCAATGCGAGGCCCCAACATAGGCTTTTACTAATGGAGTCACGCATCTAATTTTTTCAAATAATGTAAAACTTCTAGTTAAATTTTTAAAGGGTAAGTAATATAAAAAAAAAAAAAAAAAAATCACGTGTTTCATGTAGAGCAGGGCATGCTGAAACCCGAGCTCCTCTTCTTTTTCAGTATTCTGTGGGAACTTGCTCAATATCGAGACAATACAAAATTCCGAAATAAAAACTAATATAAAAAGTTAGCTTGTAAGTGTTGAAAAGTTTAATTTTATATTAATCACTTAATATTTTTATATTTAATAGATGTGTAATTATCTTAACACTCTCCCTTAAATGATAACGGATTATTTAAAATTATCACTTGAAATAATTATAATTGAATCAAGCAGCAAGATAATTAAGTAATTTGATTGGCAAAAAAAAGAGTAATTTAGTAAATCAAACCAATTGACAAAATAATTAAATATCAGATAAATTAATTTAACTGGCAAAATAATTAAATAACCAAATAAATCATACCAATCGATAAAGTAATTAAATAATCAGATAAATCAGACAAACCAATAAAATAATTAAATAAATACAATCAACTTGCTCTAATACTATATTAATTTTAATATAAATTTTAAAAGAACTAACCTTAAGATCAACTTATTAATATCAAAAATTTTATTTTTATATTAATCATTTAATATTTTTATATTTATCAAATTTGAAATATTCTTAACACTTATAGAGAGGTGTTAGTAATAGCTAAAAGTGAGAGTTAGTCTATTTAAATTACACACGCAAAGGACGCTTATGCCAGCTGTCAATAGTTTGTTAGAAGCTCCCTGTTACCTTTCTATTTCTTCCCTGTATACAAACAGGCATTCAGTTGATGAATAATAACTTTTGAAGCTTCTCTTTCAATATTCTTTGCTCTGTTTGTACAAAATAAAAATTCTTTAACAAGTGAAGAATATATCTTTTTCATAAATTCCCATTTCAACCCAATGAAAATTTCCGCCATCGCACGCCGTGATCATAGTTGAGCACCCAACTCCATTGGCATTGTGTAAAAAACATGTCTAGTTATAAAATCAAAATACACAGAAATGAACCACCAGATCGCCGTTACAATCAAGATCGGAGAGAACCCCACATTGTATGCAACCCTCACATATTGCATTTGGATTTTAAAAATTGATTCACCTTATTATTTAAAAAAATAAATAAAAATTGCTGCACCGATAAATTAATTTGAAGCACCATCATCTTTTCTAACCCATTGTCTTGCTTGTTTCCTTGAATTTTGTATTCTATGCTTCCTCCTTCCTGCGTTCCTGTGATCACTGGAGCTAGGTCTATTTGAAGAACCCCCAGAATTTCTTTCCATGGAGGTTATGGAGTCTCTTTGCTGTTCATCAGTGGTTTCTTTGTCCGATGCCTGGATAGGCAAAGTGACTGGTTGAGGAAGATACATACCTGGCAAAACAACTAGATTTCTTTTCGGTTCAATTAAGCCACTGTTTTCTTGCTGTAGTTTCAATATGGCCTCAAACTTCTGTCTTCTAATGTTCTCTGAATCAGACTGGAGTAGTTTCTCATCATCAACTTCTGCTCTGTCAAAGCTCTTACATCAACAAAAGTTGGTAAATTAATATCACTGTTGTAGAATAAACTTAAAAAAAAAAAAAAAGTGTGCAAGCTAAGGATAAACTTCAACTAAAACTAAGATTTAGTGTCAAGAGTTCACAAAACCAAAATTGCATGTCAAAAACAAAAATACTAAGAGATTAGCAATCTGGTTTATGCGATCTAAAAAAAAAAAGATATCATTACCATTTTTTTTCTTGAATATGCCTTAGCTTTACGACTTATAACCTACATTCTACCAAGGGAACGACAGACCCACTCTAGGTATCTACTGATATCTTTTTTGCTCTCACACGTAAAAGTTGACACTGTCACGGGGTAGTTTACAGAGCTACATTTGAAATCAACCAGTTATATCCAACCAAAGTTAAATTTTGGGAGTTGAGACAATACAAGACAGAGACAGAGAGAGAGAGAGAGATGGTCAGGCCTTGAGAATTAGAATTTCTAAATTTAATATACACCACATAGGCAAATGCCAACCGCTTGTTCTCTTATATAATTCCCCACTGCAATTCAGAATACTTTGACAACCAACATAGTCACTTATGTCAGCAAGTGATGGTTTACAAACCCTGATACCCTTCAAACAGAGACATTATTTGTGCTAAGTTGCAATATCAAGTTTTCTTGCCCCTAATCTCAAGGGGATTGAGTGGACCTCCACCCATGCTGCCCATGCAAACCTTCACAATAACGGTAATAATATAAAGAAGTATCAGCAAAATCTATATCAATTACTATGAATTATATACCAATTCAGAGGAATGTGCTCCAACCAAACCAATCACGTGTTCAAAATCCTTAGCATGGAAAACCTTTCGGCAAACTGGACAGTTCCCCATATTTTCTTCCATTATGCCGAGCATGTCTGACAAGACCAGTCCATTGCACAAAATTAATATCATGAGAGGAAGTACAATGACCAAAGTATTCTAAACAAAATAAATTGTTAACAATAATAAAATACATAGGAGAATAAATTTAGTTGTAAATGACAATAACAATGTGATTGGGGGAAGGGCGAAAATGAAAAAGACATGTTCTAGAACATTTACAATTGAATGTGAACATCATTGACAAAATTGAGAACACACATTGTAAGGTGTCTCAACACATATCAAGAACTGTACAACATGAAAAGAATAACCTCAAATATAAGGATTTCACATGCTAAAAACAAGCATGTAACATGTTACTAAAAATGGTCTATAATTCCTTCTGCATCATATCACAATTGTTTTCCTCCTATAAGTACTGCTGGCAAGAATAACATATCCTCATAATGCGTTTAGAATACATGGAAACAATTAATATTTTCTGTTATACCAATATGAGTTTTCCAAACATAAAACATATCTAATTTCCTCGGCTGGGACATGTCTAGTGGCAGTGACATTCTGGTTCTTCAGATCAGTGTCCAACAATAAGAGAGCATCCCTTAAGGAACAACAGCATGACTCATTAATTAGAACAGCTAATAAGTGCAAGTCCATATATAGTATTGGTAACCCATTGAATCAATCAATATTTTTCTATAGAGCTTTGGAGGCCAAACCCCAATAGAATGACAACCATGCCAGTATAACCAATATGAAGCATATAATCTTGACCTTCTACATGTCCTATTAGGCATCCAGTTGAACCAATCAATTGCGTTTTATGCAGTTTTTGAGACCACAAGTCCAATTAAAGCACACACTGGCACAGAGTATTAAATACATGCAGACATCTGACCATTATTTAGTTTGTATATTTGTATTTCATTCTACATAAAGTTTAAAATCCTGCACCCCGCTAAATTAGATGATCCCCTTATGCTTATGTAATTGGTGTTATTGTACTAAATCGTTCCATGAAACTTTTAAATAAGTGTGGATACCACTTGCCCACCTTAAATTCTGACCCCAACATACCATTCTGATTTTCCGTATCTCTGATGGAATGCAGAGCTGTGGTAGATGAGCTGTTAGTGTTGTTTTCTTTCTCTTTTTGGAGCCAATTCCACCACCTTATAATACATTCACTGCCATGATTTGGGGAAGGATAGAAAAAGAGAAATTATAAGATGTTCACTGCCATAATCTACAGGGGCAATAAAAAAAAGACAATAATAATAAAGGCAAAAAAGGCAGGCACCGGATATGTCTAAAATATTAGCTAAAACAAAAGAATCAAGAACTCTACCTGTGGAAGCAATGGAAACAAGACATCAACTTCATGAATGGCAAGGTTTCATTCTGTTCATCTTCAAGGACCAAAGGATGCAAACACAATGGACAGTGGCCATCAGGGTGATTCATAACAGAGAGCTTCTCCACTGCTTCCTGGACATATATCTCAATCAGTCTTTGCAACCACTTATATCAATAAAGGGAAAACAAGTATTACCTAAGTCATGATACATCTAAGCATTAGTAGACATTTTGAAAATATATTAAACCCTAAGGCAAATAGGGAATGATTAGTCAACTCCTATATTCATGCAAAACTTTAATACTTAGAGAGGAGATTTCTTTTTGTTTTTTTTTTTACGAGAAAATATACTACACAAGTTATCTTAAGAAAATGTGATAACAAGTAGCAAAAATGATATTAATCCTAATAGTTTTAAAGAATAAAAAAATATAACAGTGCCAACCTCTATGTAGATGCCTACAAGTATTTACTTCACATAATTGTCATATATTTAAAGAAAACTAGCTACATGTATGATGTTAGTCAACTAGCATCCCTTAAATGATATGGATATCAATTATTAGGTTACTAATACAGTTTCCTCAATTAGATAAATTTTTGAAGTAATGATACCAATGCTAACAAAATATCACAACAATTACCTCACAAAGTGTTACAAGCATCAAACATGAGGAGAGTTCACATGCTCTGTCTCGTATGCTGGTTATTAGATGCTTCTGTCTTTGCTCATCAAGCCCCTTAGATTCTATAATATCAACATGGGGTGGTTCCTCCGGATACTATCACGAGCAATTAGATAATAATTAGTATATAAACAAATAGAACCAATTGTACATGCAAGATACCTTTCAACAATATATGACCTTGACATAACAATTCATTGACAAACATATGCCCGAGTGAGAATGAATCCATGGCCTATTATCATTATAAAGAAAGATCTGTGTGTGTGTGTGTGTGTGTGTGTGTGTGTTGCATTAATATATAGTAAGTGCTGTATAGTAATACCTGGAAGCCAGCTCGTATCCCAATAACAGCTTCAACAAACTGCAGAAAAAAGAATGATTCAATTAAATACTTAGAACAAAACTGCAGGCTAAAAGATTGATGTGAAACTGAGAATACTTGAGCAAGTGTTAAGATTGAGCCACCAATCGTTGTTTGTATAACGAGCTAAAATATCATAAGAAAACTCGCTCTTAACAGCTTTTGAGTTAAGTTGCAGAATCCATGTATGTAAGCTATCTTAAGCTAAACCATCAATAAAATCACTAAAGAAGGCGCTGGTCTAAGCAAATTAGGATCAATCAATTTTTCATAAATAATATTTTTTGGGTTGCTGAATTATGTTCCTAGTTTTCGGAATTTCTATTAGCCTTGCTCAAAATGGAACATAAATTTACAAGACGATCTAAGCATGCCGCTTGAGTGAGATTTTTTTTATATGCAATGGTCCAAACCCTAGAAATTAAAATCACAGCAGGAGAAGCGAGAGAGAGAGAGACCTGCTGGGAAGATATATCAGCGGTTCGCGGCTTGATATGAACATGAAGATGAGGAGGGAATGAATCAAGAACCACACAATCGTCTCCGTACACGGCTTGCACCGCTTCGACTTCAATCAAGACTTCTTCTCCTTCTGCCATTTTTTCCCCCGCCTAAAGAGAAATGGAGAGAGAGGTCTTGAGCGCTACAAAGAGATGTTGGATTATTCACGACTGCCAAAATTTCATCGACTTTTTTACCCTGTAAAGTGATGGCTGGCGCCAGGTGAGTGGCAGGCTGACTGCGTAAGTCACTGATAATAACCGTTTCTGTGTGAAAATTAATTTAAAAATGGTCAACTACTGTTTAATCCATAAGATTTATATT
This sequence comes from Reutealis trisperma, assembly GCA_947687605.1. Classification (NCBI taxonomy): domain Eukaryota; kingdom Viridiplantae; phylum Streptophyta; class Magnoliopsida; order Malpighiales; family Euphorbiaceae; genus Reutealis; species Reutealis trisperma. The sequence continues at coordinate 703,899 of CANTUT010000033.1, read as the reverse complement.
TTCAGCGCTAAAGTTTTTATAAATTGAGTAAAATTAAACTATATTCAATTAAATTTGTAAATAATTTAATTAATAAGCTCGTGAATAAATTTATTTGTAAGCTCATTTAAAATATTTTAATATATATATATTAATGGTTTATATTTTATAATCATGAAATTAATAATAATATATATATACAATTAGTTTTACTTATATTATGTTTTATAATTTTATCAAATAGTTGAAAAGTTTAATTTAAAAAAAAAAGAGTTTATGCTACATAATAATAATAATTATTATTATTATTATCCTAATAGTTTTGGTACTTAAAAAAATATATTTTAATATTCATATAATCTTTTAAATAATTAAATTTATCTAAAATACACATAAATTTTTTAAATATATAATGCTGAATTTTATAATTAGATTTTTTATTTTACTAATTAGATTTTTTACTTGTATATTAGTTTGAACATAATTTTTAAATTCAAACTCGAAATAAACCGAGTTTAAGCAAAACTTTAAATTCAAATCTAAGTTCGATTTCATAAAAAAAAATCAAACTAAGTCCAAACATGCTAAAACTTTACTCAGCTCGTTTTCAGCAATGCGATATTTGCATTTCCTCTGGCTATTTTTTAGTCTTTATGTCCATTTCTTTTTCGTTTTTCTGTTAAAACATAATATATATATATATATATATATATATATATATATATATATATATATATATAATATTTTATTCCAGAAGTACCGCTACTCCCCTCATTTCAGTCACCTCTTCCTCTATATCCCTCTATTCATTCCAATCACACACTAAAACAATAATAACAAAGCCTAAAATCCATTAGATCAATCACCAACTTGCCAATAAACACTCCTATTAAGTAAAATAATTACTAATAACATATATTATTTATTAAATTAAATATTTTTAAATTATTACATAGATAAATCCATATCTTAAATTATTACCTTTTCTACTACTAATTTTTTTTAGAATTTTTCATGAATTTTTATTTTAAAATATTAAGGTTAAAATAAATTTTGGTATTACTTATTCATAATTTTATCAATTTTGCTTTACTAAAAAATAAAAAAGAAAAAAAGGAAAAATAAAAGAAAAAAATATTCTCATCTTATTAATTTTCAAGAATAATAAATACATTTTATTAATCAATTAAAAATTTCAAAATTAGTACATTACGACTCATTAGAATTCGTTAAAGATATAAATATTTATTCTAAACTTTTATTTTTTTCTCATTAAAGATTTAATGATCAATTTTTTATTACTTAAATATAAAATTACATATTTTTATGTTAAACGAAATTTTCAATTAAAATGATATAAATTTTTTCAAATAAACATGATGAGATAGAAATTGTATTTGTCAACTTTTAAGATTATCATAAAAAAATATTTATATAACTTGATTATTAAATTCACTTTCATTGTTGAATTCAAGTTAAGTTAAATTTTCATATGAAAACTAAAAATTCAACAAAAATATAATTGTACAAAATATATATTATTTAAGCTATATAATCATACATTTTAATACGATTAAAATGATGAATCAAAATAATTATAAATTATATAAAAATATATGAATGTACTTTAAAATACAATATATACACGATATTAAAAGATGATGAGTTAATCATATATAAATAAATCATTTATTATAATTTTAAATGATATTCTTATATTAAATAATATGTTAGAAAAAAAAAGTAAAATAATTAATATATAACTTTCTAATTAAAATTTGAAAACATAAAATATATGATTAATTAAATTAAAAACTAAAAATATTCATTACATTATAAATGATTTTTAATTGACTTTCAATTTTGATACATCTTGAATATCTTATTTATTAAAAATTTTAAGTAAATTTAAGTATTTATAAAATTTCAAATAAAATTTTTTTAGAATAATATACTATTATAAATAGAAATTTCAACATTTGATAATAAAATAATAAAATTTTGCTAATTATTGTTAAATAAACTCTCAACTAATATATATATATTTTTTTGCATATTCTTATAGAATCAAAAGTAATTTTTCTAATTTAAAATATAATTTTCTCAAAGTGAAATTAGATTTTATATAATTTATTAATATTCAAACAATCAAAATTATATTAGACTTTCTTTAACTTTATAATATTTGAAATAACATAAAAATTATTCTAATTAAATTTGTTTATATAAACTATTATTATTTCGTTTTTGAAAATATACAAATTATTATTAATGGTTAAAACAACTAATTTTTAAATTTATAATAGAATTTTTTTAATTTGTTAATATTCAAACAATTAAAGTTACATTATAATTTCTCTAATTTCTTGATATTTAAAATAACATAAAAACATATAAATCATTCTAATTAAATTTATTTATACAAACTATTATTATTTCTTTTTTAAAAATATATAAGTTATCACTAATGGTTAAAACAACTAATTTTTAAATTTATAATGAGAAAAAATAATAATTTACACAATAAAAGTCAAATTATAATTTTTCTAACTCATTAATATTTGAGTAATCAAATTCAAAAGAATTTTTCTATTTTTTAATATTTGAAAAAATCAAAAAACATAAATTATTGTAATTGAATTATTTTTTATTTAAATTAAATATAATTAACTATATATTAAACAATAATTATTTTATTATTTCCTTATTCTAATTAAATTCGTTCTTTTTTTATTTAAATTAAATTAGATAATTAAATTATTAAATTAAAATAATTATATAATTATAAATTTATAATATAATTAATTATATATAAATAATAATTATTTTATTTTTTCTTATTATAATTGAATTTATTATTTCATTATTTAAATTAAATATAGTTAAATATTAAATATAATTAACTATATACACTAATTGAGAGTTTATTTAATAACAATAAGCAGAATTTGTTATTTTATTATTAAATGTCAAAATTTCTATTTATAATGGTATATTATTCAAAAAAAAATTATTTGCGATTATATAAATACCTAAATTTATTTAAAATTTTTATTATAAAAAGAGATATAAGATATATCAAAATTAAAAGTCAATTGAAAATTATTTATAATATAATAAATATTTTCATTTTTCAGTGAAAAAATAAATTTTTAAAAAATAAAATATCTTAAAGTAATAACTTAATAATCAAAATATATTATTAATTAAAAAAAGGTATCATTTAAGGTAAAAAGTTAATGAAAATGAAAGTTTATAAATTATATTGATGAAGATGATAACTGTGTATATTTATATAGAGTAAATTTAATGTCATATTAATAGGAGAATGAAACATAATTCATCTAAAAAAATATAATTCTATTATGATTAATAATTTTAATGTCAAAAACTAATTAGTGACTCAATAAAATATGAAAAAATTAAAATTTGACATAATAAAATATAAAAGAAAATTAAAATTTGAGTATTTGAATAATATAAATAAACAATTAATTTAAAAAAATATATTCCTTAAAAAAATAAAATTATATTTATAATAGTATAATTTATTTATTCGGATGAAATAAAATTAGATTTACGATTTATTACATAAAGTTATATTATACATTATATTTATTTTAATATTAAAAATAAAATAATTTTAATAAATAATAATCAAATACCATATTGCTCTCAAATTAAATATATAATTAGTAGGAGCATAATTAGGGGCATATAAAGAAATGTGATTTTCCTTCCCCTTACCATATATTTATATATAGTATAGATATAGATGTAAATATAGATGTTTATTTAATACATTTAAAAATATATATATTTTAATATATATATACATTATTATTATTATTATTATTTTATGATAATTTTGAATGTTAACATAAACTAAATATGTGAGCGAAATTTATTGTATATATTTTTTATAATATATATGAGTTAATTAAAAGAGTAATACAAGAAATATTTATACTAATTTATATAAATTTTAATTGAAATTTATAAAAATATAATGATATAGGAAAAAGTGATGAGATTAATATATAGCGACAAAATTATAAACAATCAACTCAATATTTATTTTATATATATGTAAAAATTATGTATTGAATTTGTCATTAGAAACATAAATCAAGCTAATAAATAAAAAACTAATAATAAATCCTATCTAAAGGAATCAATTTAGAAAAAAAAAAAAAATTGCTGTCATGATCACCTAATGAATTGATAATAGACAAATAACGATTGGGAGAAAATTGAAACAAAACAAATTATAAACATATTATTATGATGATAAATATTGATAGCAGCTATTTGATTATGGATGACACATTATTATAATTTATATAGTACTAATTAAATTTTAGATAATTCAATTAAAATTTTATAAATGCATGAATCAATTAAAATTTACATTTGATGTACTTGGTATGCACAAAAACTTATTCATCAAATCTTGTGTCGTTTAATATAAAAATTAGATCATGTTTAAATAAAATTTATAATTAAATTATATCAAAATTTATTCAATTCACAAATAGAATATAAATTAATAACACTATGATTGTCGCTTTACAAATAAATTCTATATTTAATACGACAATAATTCATTTGAATATATTTTATAAATTAATTTATATTATAACACTACTGATAAATGAAATAAATTGAGATTCATATTAAATTGTGGAATAATAAATGTGAAAATCAATGAACCTTTATGTATACGTTCAAATTTATTTTTATATTGTGAGTTTGAACTTTAATTTAATAAAAAGTTTACTGCCATATTGATAAGCTACAAAAAAAATACATTGAAAATATTTGATTTTATAAATTTTCATTATTCTCTCTAGTGATTTTAAATTTTTCATATAAAATCATAATTATACATAGGGGATCTCATGCCAAAAAGAGAAAAAAAAAATACATATTAAATGATACAAGGTTAAATAGCTTGAAATATTTGTTTTTAATTTTTGAAAATCAAGGAAATAATTAACAATAAATTTATATTTAATATTTGAAAGAATAAAAATTATCAAAGATTAAATAAGGAATGCTAAATACCTTATTTATATTGTATTCTTTTTATCTTCTCTTTATTATTAAGATATGTTAAAGCATCTCAATGCATTTTTTATATATATCAAACTCTTTATTATAAAAAATTATTTTAAAAAATAAAGTTTTAATAGACTATTTATTTTTAAAAAATAAAGAAGAGAGTTGATTTAACTTTTCATATTTAGAGAGCTAAATATCATTCTCTATTCATAACTTTTATTAATGCAATATAAATTTTTATGTATTTTATTTAAAATAATTTTAGTCCCATTTTTTCTATTAAATACTTAAAAAAAATTAAAATAATTAATACTTATGAGATAAAATAAAATAAAATAAAAAGCAAAATATAGAGAGTCTATTAAATTTAAAGAGTTCCATTCAGGATGCTCTTAATACATAAAATTATAGAGAATGATGTAATATAGAAAATATACTTAGTACTCTTTAAAATCAAATACAGTGTTGCAAAAAAATAAATATTAATTATAAATAGAAAAAACTCCTTATACTCCATATTTTTTTAACAAAAAATTAAAATTTAATAATATAAGTAACCTCTTATTTATTATTCTTTCAATTTTATAAAATTCTTGAATAAGACGTATTTTAATCCTAAAAAAAAAACACATTTGCTCAAATATACTATATATAATATTTTTCTTTTTAAAAGTTAAGATCATGATTTGGATTTTTTTTTTATCATTATTTTAAATGGCGGGTTAAATTCTCCCAAAGGTCTACTGGCTATCTCGGGTTAAATTCTCTTAAGATAAAAAAGAAAGCAAAAAGTGGCTAAGGTACTTTGAAGCCTCAAACGCGAGAGAGGGAGTGCATCCATGGGAATCCTCGCGCTTCCTTTAGTAGTTTCCTTTCTAAAACCCCAAACTGGCCGCCTATCCCTCCTCCGCGTCGCTAGCAGGCTAAACCCTAGGCGCCTTGGCCGCCAGTTCACCACAACCACAACCACTGACTCTGCAATCAGCACCTCTGCAGTTCATCAAAATTCGTTAGCTGGCCCAAATAATGAGCCGCAAAAGGCCTCCATCCCAACGTTTCAGCAAGCCATTCAACGACTCCAGGTCAAATTCATAGGTTTTTAATTATTCAATATACGTCTCTTCAAACTTTCAAATTTTAATTATTGGCTCTTATTGTATAAATTTTGTAGGAATATTGGGCTTCTGTTGGTTGTGCAGTAATGCAATGCAGCAACACAGAGGTAAATGTTTAATGATTGCATCCATTTGATAAGGTCAATTTCCCGCTGTTTTTGCGCCTTTTGAACCCTATGTCTATGTCTATGTTGACCAGGTTGGAGCTGGAACTATGAATCCTCTTACCTTCTTAAGGGTTCTTGGTCCAGAACCATGGAATGTGGCGTAAGTTTGCAAAGTTTATAAGCAAGAGCTTCTGCATTTTTGTTTTTCTTTTTGTCGTAAACAATAAAAGTCTGATAAAAATCAACCATTAACGCTTGCTGAAGACAAGTGAATATTTGCCAAGGATTATCGGTTTACCAAACAGAAATGACAGCATTTAGTTTGGCTGCCTCATTTATTGCTTACGTGGAGTTTCTAATGACAGGTATGTGGAGCCTAGTATCCGCCCAGATGATAGTCGCTATGGGGAAAACCCTAATCGGCTTCAACGCCACACTCAATTTCAGGTTAAATTGGTTTTGATTGGTGCAATTTTGGTAGATTGTTGAAACTTTCTATTAGAATTGAATTTATGTGATTAAAATCTTTCATCATTTGCTTCTTTTTATTTTTTTTAAGGTTATACTAAAACCTGATCCTGGAAATTCACAAGACCTCTTTATTCGAAGCCTATCAGCTTTAGGTAGGAATTTTTGCCTTCACTTTATGCCATATCAAATAGATAATGGGCAATATTTGGTTCAATGTAATTAGAGCTGGAAAGTGTATCAAATAGATCATTCTCTGCGATGATGCTGCTCAGTGCAGGATCTCATCTTCATTCATCTGTTAGCTTTCATTTTTTGTCTATTTTTGATAGTGGCTTGATCATTTGATTGCTATATTCTTCACAGGTATTGATGTTAGTGAACATGATATACGATTTGTGGAGGACAACTGGGAAAGCCCTGTAATACATCCTTCAACAGACAATTGCATTTGTCATGCTTTTATCCAATCTTGTTTACTGTCAATTTACTGACAGGCAAATTGACTTTTGTTGACATGGAAATGCTTGTAGGTACTTGGTGCTTGGGGTTTGGGTTGGGAAATCTGGATGGATGGGATGGAGATCACTCAGTTCACCTATTTTCAGCAGGTTCTTCCCTGCATTTGCAGTTATTAAATGTCTTATATTTTCCACTTTTTGAGTTATGCTTCTATCTTTGGCATTCAATATTTTTGTAGCTTGGGGTGAGGTTGATTGAATCTAGGTTTGGGATGATTAGTTTCCCTGACTGAGGTAGAACTTAATTTTTCATGACGTGTGGAGTTTTTATGGTGTTTCTTTTTTTTTTTTTCCTCTGTTGTTGCTCTCGCGCTTTCTCTTACTAGGCTGGAAGTCTTCAACTGTCTCCAATATCTGTTGAAATCACTTATGGCCTTGAGCGGATACTCATGTTGCTTCAGGTCAACTTTTTATCATATCTTTTCTTTTTCTTTCTTAGTTTTTGTATGATCGGTAACCTTGGCTGAACTTCACAACTAATTGGCAGGGAGTTGATCATTTTAAGAAAATTCAATATGCCGATGGGATTACATATGGAGAGTTGTTCTTAGAAAATGAGTAAATGAACTTTTTCCTTTTTTTTTTTTCTCCTAAACATTGTTTTCATTTGAATTGCATTTTATGCACTTTATTCTATTAAAAATTCAGCGATACGCACTGGTCATCTAAGTCACTTTTTGCATTTCTTGTTACTTTTCTTTACCCTCCTTATACGGTTCTTTAACATGAACCTTAAATTCACTTGCTTCTTTTCTTTTTGGCATCTCTTACTTTTGGCATTCATCTTCACTTCTAGTATGTAAACATGTGCTGCTTGTATGTGTTTTCTTCTATCTAATTATGTAAAACAATGCAAATCATGATTATACTACAGTTCTATTTCAGGAAGGAAATGAGTGCATATTATTTAGAACATGCTAGTGTCCATCATGTTCGAAAGCACTTCGATTTTTTTGAGGAAGAAGCTCGTTCCTTGCTCGCTTCAGGCCTTGCCATCCCTGCGTATGTTTTGGAACTTTTAGTTCATTTCCGCATATATGATCGAGATTATTTTCCATGTTTTCTTAATGTTTGATCAACATGCTAGGTATGATCAGCTTCTGAAGACATCTCATGCTTTCAATATCTTGGATTCTAGAGGTTTTGTGGGGGTAACTGAGCGTGCTCGTTATTTTGGTCGAATGCGTAGGTGAGGTTATCTTTTCTCAATCCTTTTCAGGTAGAAACTGCCCTGAATCATGATGAGCTTTTTTTTTTTTTATTATTTTTTTTATAGGACGATAAGTTGAAATGAAATTAGAGAACTTCAGTTGCACACTGAATGCCTAAAATCTAATGCTGATCATTTTAGGTTGTACCATTTTCTGTCATTTTGATGACATCAATATTTAATTTTTTAACAAAGATGAATTCAGTCTATGTTTGAGGAAAAACATATTGCTTAGTATGAAACTGTTTTTAAATCAGTCCTTATCTTGGTCCCTGCTTTTTTTTTTTTTTTGATTTATCAGTTTAGCTCGACAATGTGCTCAACTTTGGTTAAAGACCAGGGAGTCTCTTGGACATCCACTGGGTACAGTTGCTGAAACCATTCACCATGTGTGTGCTAAGGAGGTTTTGAAGACAGCAGTAAAAATGATAGTTAAGTCCATCCTCAATCTTGCTTTCTGTAATATGACATTTTCTTTTGAAAGATTTATTCCTCCCTCCCCTTTAAAGTTTGGGGATAATTTTTTCCATATGTTGTTCTAGTGTTTTCCATAAATATCTTTTCTCTAGATACATAGTGACTGAATATATTTAATTTAAATTTTCAGCATGGTGATAATTATTAGTTGTTATATCTATTGTTTTGTAATACACTTTTACTCTGGGATTTGAAAATGCCTGTTACTTCCCATGTCCCTAGAGCACAATGGAGTTTTGGCTTTGGTATATGGGATATGGTGATACAGTGCTGTGTTAGACAACTGGTTATTTTGTCCATGACATGACATTCTGTGGCTAATGAAAAGCGGTAGCTATTTTTGTCTGAGAAACAGGAGGAGGAGAGGAGGAAGTAGAGGAATAGAATTGTGAGAGTGGCATACTTGTTGCTATGCATCTCTTTGTTTCTGTTTTTCTTTTTTCTTAGAAAAAAATCCTAACTCTTTTTTCCTTACAGATAGAAATAACTTGCTTTTTTTTTTCCCCTTACAAGAATATTTGGTTTTCAAAACTTTATGATTCAATCTTATTTAGTCACGGTTGACGTGAGACGTTGTCTATAATTTTATGAAAATTCTTAATTAATTACTTATACAGCAGGTGCATGACAACCCAAGGTCATTTGTTCTTGAAATTGGAACTGAAGAGTTGCCTCCTCAAGATGTAATCCATGCAAGTGAGCAAGTATGATATAGTTCCATATGAAATATGTGACACATTATTTTCTTGATATAACATATTTGCTATTTTAAGTTCTGTTCTATTCCTTTGCTTTCTACTATAATCCTTATTTTTTGCTTGATACTTGCTCTATTGAATATGTGTATTTTCTGCCCAATCATCTGGTGTACTTTCCAATGGTTACAAGTATTGAATCCAATTGCTGTTCACTAACTTTGCTTGCTGCTTGTTACAGCTTAAAGATTTAGTGTTGCAATTTCTAGGAAAACAAAGATTGAGCCATGGTGAAGTGCAAGCCTTTGGCACTCCTCGCCGATTAGTGGTATTGCTGTCGCTTTTACCTTTCCTTGTGTCTTGTTGACAATTGCTAGATCTTTCATATGGAATTGTTTTTCTGCCTATTACAAATGGCTACTCCTGTGTACCATTATAATATTAAGTTACTGTCCAACTTGGATTGATGTAGAACACATAGTTATACATTATGTGTTAATGTATAACACATAATGACATGAATTATTATTATTTTTTTTTAAAAGAGATAAGGATGCAACCTAGAGAGGAGGCTTCATCAAAAGAAAGAAGAAATTTACATTATATTTTATGCATATCATGTAGTTACAATGTATAACCAACTCAGATAATCATGTGGAATGATGCTTTATAAACTCTCATGTACTTGTAGCGTGGGACCCTTTTATATTAAGACCATTACCTATGCAATTGTTTGTGGAAAATTGCATTTTCAGTTTGCTACTTCTGGGTTACGCAAAGTTGTTGAGCATGATAGTACCTATTGAAAGCATTAGCAGTTTGTGCACAAAGTCCTTGTACCTTTAATACTGCCTCTGTTTTTTCTATTTGCAAAAAATGTGAATGTTTATAACTGGAGCCATATTCTTGCATTTCCAGGTTTGTGTTGAGAGTCTTTGCACTAGGCAAGCAGAGAATGAGGTTGAAGTTCGAGGACCTCCTGTTTTGAAGGCCTTTGATGAACATGGAAATCCTACGAAGGTTTTCTTTTTTGTTATTTTTTCCTCCTGTAGATTTGAAGATAATCCTATTATCTGTACTTTGTAATTTTATTGTGTTCTTCTTCTCCTTTTATTAAATTTATTTCTTATAATAAAAACAGATGAGGCAAGAGTGCTTTTGGAGTGTTTGGCATTTTCTTTATTATTATAATTCTTTTTTTTTTAGGCTGAGGACCAAAAAACCCAAATCTTTGTGAAAAATTACAGTTGTACTCAAACCTTCCAAAATGCACTGTTTTACCCTAATTTTGAAAATTAATTGTAATTGTACACTTTTGTTCAAAATTACACCTACCATCTTTTTTAATTGAGAAGCAATTGATGAATAGTTGTAATAGAGTTGAGTTCAATGATGAGTGGCCGAAAAAATGATAGGAATAATGGATTATTTTTCAATTCAATTTTGACCAAATGGATATGATTACAGCTAACTTTTGAAGTTAGGATACAATAGTCCATTTTCAGAGATTTGGGTATAATTGCAATTATTCAAAATGTTTGGGTTTTTTGGTCTTAGGTCTATTCCTTGAATTTCTTGTCCTTTTCCTTCTACTGGAATTTGTACACTATATATTTTCTATTTTGCAATATGTTTTTTTTTTCCCGACATTATGTTTGATATTTTTTGATATCTATCAAAAGCAGGAAAAAGAGGGAGAGAAAATATTGATATCCTCCTCCCTTTTTTTGTATGGATAGTAGTGTGTAAATTGTGGTTTCTTTTGCTTGTTTCTGCTTCTCCTGTGTATAAATGTTCAATGTGAATAGCTGAATAATATTTAGCTTGTTATTTCTCAACAGGCTGCTGAGGGTTTTTGCCGTAGATACAATGTGGCGCTTGACTCATTATTTAGAAAGGTTGATGGTGAGTTGGCCTAGATGCATGCATAAACATTAGTTTGAATCCAAATTTTCTCCATATTTACTGTTAGATTTGCATGTTGCTCTTCATGTGATTATGCCATATTAATTTTCTGATCTTTTAAACTACTGTGTAATTTCATTGTTTGGATTTTTTAGTCTTTGTTTGTACTTTATACTATTTTATATTGGATATTGTACTTAATACTGTGTTATTGGACACTCTGCAATTATCCTTCTTTTTCTCCCAAAAAGTAACCTGCATTTTTTATCTTCTAATTGTGTTTGGTCATCTTGAAGGGTGATTGAATTGAACAGAGTAGTCAGTCGGGTCACAATCTACTATTCAATGTGTCATTAGTGGGATATTCTTAATAAATGTCCATGCATATCGGTTTTTGCTTCCATGACTATGTTGATGTTTATTTTTTCACTTTTGTAAAATTATCAGTGAATTTAGAAAGGATTATAAAGCCATATAAAAAAACTTACAGGGAATTTGCTAGTGGAATGTGTTTTTTGGATTATTGGGAAGTCCAGTTTCAAATCTTGAAAAAGGCCAGTCAACTGATTCTTTTTTCCCCCCCTGTGCAGGTAAAACAGAATATGTTTATGTCCGTGTGGTAGAGGCTGCTCGACTTACTTTGGAGGTTGTAAATATGCTTGGTCTCTTTTGCTAGTTATACAAATAACAAGCGTTGGATATTTTTGGGTTGTAGTAATACTCTAATATAGAGAATGAGTTTTGTATCTTTTCAAAACCTGTTTTTATCAAAAGATTATGTAACTTAAAACAGACATAAGAGTTTTTTTTTTTTTTTTTTTTTTTTTTTTTGGGGGGGGGGGGGGAGGGGGGTTGCTGGGGGGTGGGGGAAGAGAGAGAGAGGGGAGAATAGTTTTATTGCATTGCATTCATCTGAAGATTTTTTGAAACCAGATACATGGAACAAGGTAGAGAAATTAAAATAGAGATACAAGTGAAGGTGGTGGGGGGGAATAGTTTCATGGAATTATCATCCTTTCTGAAGATTTTTGAAATCAAATATAAGTTAATGCAGAAGATGGAGAGAAATTAAAATAGAATTTTTTTTTTGAGTGGGGTGGGGGGGAGAAAAAGGGGAAAAAGAGAGAGAGAGAGCTTTCAGGGAGGCCTTGGGAGGTGGGGGCGCTAACAAATCCTTTAGTAATATATTACTCTCATTTGGTTATCCAAATTTTCTGGTTCTTTACATTGTTGTATTCTATGTTTTGTTAGATTCTATCTGAAGATTTGCCAGTTACCATCAGTAAAATATCATTCCCAAAGTCAATGCGCTGGAGCTCTCAGGTAAGTGCTTGGTTTGATTTTTCTATTCAGGGTCTCCTATCCTTTTCTTTTCTTTTTTGGAAAATCTTTTACAGTATAAAAATTTTATTGGGAAGAATATTGTCATTTCAGAAGTACATGTTGAAGTATATGGAATGTGTTTATTTATGTTTCCTCTATATTGATGTTTTATTTTATTTTCCATTTGATATAGGTAATGTTCAGCAGGCCAATCCGTTGGATTATGGCCTTGCATGGAGAAATAGTTGTTCCATTTTCATTTGCTGGAGTTTTGAGGTATCTACAATTACCTATGTTCATCACTCTCTCTCTCTATCTAATCTGCTTTCATAGTTGCATATCAATTGAATTAGCTTTCACCTGTCTGGAATAATGGTATGCAAATTGGTGAGGTATTGACTGTTGACCCTGCCAAGCAGACAAATCTTGTATTTTCTAGTGGAAATTAGTTGATATGGTACCTGGCTAGCTGGATTATCCAAAACCTTTGTGGCAGCAACAGCAGCAGCAGCTAGTCGGCAATGTGTAAAATTTAATTTGAGATGCCAAGAGTGCCAAAAGCCAAATGCAAATCGTAATTGGCAATTGGTTGACAAGATTGATTGAAATTTGCAGGAAGGACTAACCTACTCAAACTTTTTCGAAGTTTATAGTGAGGATATTATGGGTCTTATGATTCACAAGTAGGCAGCTATTTCTTAGAATGTTTGTGAGGTTTTAGTATTAAATTTGTATTTTCAACTTCACTGTTTGGCCATATGAACATAACATCATTCTTGGTGTCAATATATGTGATACTCAATGCATGAGAAATTAACACAAGTAAATGATCTAGCTATTTGGCTTATAAATGTGACATCGGTCATGTTGTGAATAGTTGTATATTCTACCTACATACACGCGTCATATGACATAATGAGTCATATGGAGTAAATGCCTAAAGAAATTGAACTTTTAATTCCCTTTGAAGTAAATAGTTTTTATATTGTAATTACATGAGTCACAAGGAATAAATGCTCAAAATAATGAATATCCAATGCTACTTCTTTGGCAGACTAATGCATAAATTTTATAAATATTATTATCTTTATCTGTTTCAGATTTTTTCTGTTTTATATATACAAGGTACTTCTCTTAATTAATTTTTTTTTTGTTTGTAATAGTGGCAATATATCTTATGGCCTTCGCAATACTCCTTCAACTACTGTTCAGGTCTGGATAAAAGTTACCATGTTTAAAATTCTATGAGCTTCCCATACTGAAAAAGTGCATCTAACCAATTTTCATTAGTTTAATTTGCAGAAGTCAATGTAGTGATTATATATATATATATATATATATATATATATATATATATATATGAATTTTATTGCATTAAGAATTTTACATCATTTTATTAGAGAAGCAACTGGTGGGTACCTTGATAGGTATTTTGAAGGTGGCTTTCCAATTTTCTGTTGGCAATGTTTGGGTTGAGGGTTTTTGAAATATGTGGAATTTGTCAAAATCCATAGAATTTTTTATTTAATTCCATGTATTTCTGTTATTTGGCATTGAGATTAAGTCCGTGGATTGAAGGGTATTTTTGGAATTAAAAAAATCAAAATATGGCAAAATCCCATGACACAACGGAAGAGTTAGGGCAATTAAATCTCAACAGTTAGGGCTAGAATAGAGTAGTGATTGTGGTTGGAACAAGAAAATAATTAGGGTTTAAAGAAAACCTCTATTAAAGTTTTGAATTGAAATAATAAGAATAATACAATACCATTTGTCTAATAGAGACTTATTTATTCTAATTAGGATAATCCTAATCCTAGACTGAAAAGGAGCCTAATTCCTAAAAAGGAACCTAATACTAATTAATTACATATTTAACCAGAAACATAAATAAACAAGGAAAAGAAACCTAAAACCAATTGAAGTAATAAACCAAACAAATAAGGAAAACTAATCCAGAACCAAATTGAGTTAGGAAAACTAAAATTCTTTTTGAATGCTCCTGCATCATGCCACCTCAAAGGTGAAATTTTAAATGAGGGATTAGAGAGGAATTTCCAAAATCCATGGATTTTATGCTCTTTTTTTACCAACCAAATGATGGAATTGGGCTAAATCCGCGAATTATCTGAATCCCTAATCCAAAATCCCTCAATCCTCACATTTTGGTTTACTGTTTCCCCTTGGTTATCAATAAATATTTTTCCTCTCCATTCCAAATGGCCTTCTCTCCCTCCCTTTCTCTCTCTCTCTCTCTGTGTCTCTCTCTCTCTCTCTCTCTCCCCCTCCTTCTCTCCTCCCCCCCCCTCTCTCTCTCTCCTTCCCTCCCTCCCTCCCTTCTTTTTTAGTCTCTATAATTCCTGAAACAATTAAATGAGTCTTGTTTCTTTGGTCCCTAGAAGGGATGTATGAGTAGTTTTCAGACCTTTGTCAATTTTGTTACATGTAATTTGTATATGCATTATCTTGGTCATCTAATAGCATGTATGACATGTTTTGCTTGAATGTTCCATTCATGACTACAAAATTTTCACAGGTTGAAACTGCAGAATCTTATGCAAGTATAATGCGAAATGCTGGAATTTTTATTGAAATTGAGGTAGGATAGAATGGTTTTGTTACATTTTATTTTGCTTTCTGTTCTCTTTTAAACATGAGTTTAGACTAAGTAGACCTAACTGGAAGAAAATTTTATTTTTACCCCAGGAACGAAGGAAAAGAATAGTGGAGCACTCCAAAGCTTTAGCTAGAAGTGTCAAGGGACATGTCCTTATTAAGGAAAGCTTACTTGATGAGGTAACTTTTTTCTCTTTTGTTGGAATTCGTTAAGGATAAACAAGCATGCACATAAACTATTTCTGCTTAATGCTTTAGGTTGTAAATCTTGTTGAGGCACCTATTCCGGTACTTGGGAAGTTTAAAGAGTCCTTCTTAGATCTTCCAGAAGATCTCCTAACAATGGTAAGCTGTTTGACCTCATTGCAATTGCCATTTTGGTGACACATGGTGCTTTCTTATGTAACATTGTTTGATAAGTGAAGATTTGATGCTAATTAAGGACATGCATTATTCATATTTATAAACTAAAAATTGAGATTGTTGAAGATCAAACATTGTTAGCCAATTCATAAGCAAGCGTTTTAGAAGTTCCCTCATTTGTTTTCTCATATATTTTATGTGGTTTACATGTATCAAAGCTGTGTTTGGATGGTTATTTTATGTAGCTATATTTTAGGTAACTGGAGTTTGATTTATCGGAGCCCAAGATCAATGTTTACATCAAAACAGGCTGCATATATGGTCAAGGTTTTAGATGAATTAAGCCCTAATCCCAGAGCAGAAGAAAGAATTCTAGTCAAATACCTTTATGTTTCTGAATTGATGATGAAAAATTAAAGCGGACATACTATCATAAAGCTGGTAATATTAACAGCATTTTCAGAATCAAAATTAGATTGAGGGGAGAATTGGTGAGTTAATTTTACCTTTTGAGTCGTGAGCCAATGCCGCAACTTAGTTATTCTTTGCTTCTATAAGGCACTAATGTCTGTGGTTGGGTTCTATTCTAGTGTGAATTTGGCCAGTTTACTCATCCAAAACTTTTAAAAATAAGAGATTTAGGTCAGTTTGCAAAGCGTGAATGTGATATAGAGGTGTTTCAGGCTTAAAGTAATCGTGCAACAAGTGGTAACTATGCAGCAATTTTTGCAGGTCATGCAGAAGCACCAAAAGTATTTTGCTGTAATTGATGATAATGGAAAGCTTCTGCCTCACTTTATTGCTGTGAGATTTGCTTACCAGTTGTCCTTTTTAAATTTAGTTGTTGGTTACAAATCATCTGCTTACATGGGTTTCCTTTAGGTGGCAAATGGAGCAATCAATGAGAGGGCTGTAAGCAAAGGGAATGAAGCTGTGCTCAGGTAGATGTGGGTGTTACCTAATTGCTAGTTAATTATTTTCCAGGAGGAAAGGGCACACCATTATGGATTTCTTAGTTGCTTAGCCTCATTTTACTGGAAAAAAATTTTTCCATAGACCTGCTTTTTAATTGGTTTTAGTATATAATTTGTACCATAAAAGATAAATCAAATCATTTTATTTATCTTTGCAGAGCTCGTTATGAAGATGCAAAATTTTTCTATGAGATGGATACACGTAAGAAGTTTTCAGAGTTCCGGAGTCAACTAAAAGGGATTCTTTTTCATGTAAGTTTATATTTGGTGTAAAGGAAATACAGAATTTCTAAATCCTGTCTTTCAAATTCTGAAGCTCAGAATGTAAACCTTTATTTTGCATTTTTAAGTGTATATTGTAAAAATAAAATAATTGGAAAACTTTTTATGAGATTATAGTGAATTCAAATAAATGTTTAAACATTTCAATGTTCTTATAAGATCATCATAATCGGGAAGTGTGTGAGATCATCATAATCTGGAAGTGTGTGAGGCACACGTGATTTACTGATTTGGTACTATTTAATTTCTGATTGCTTTGATGTTTTCATTGTATCTAATAAAACAGGAGAAGCTTGGCACAATGCTTGACAAGATGACACGCATTGAAAACATGGTCATTAAACTAAGTTTACAGTTGGAGATCAGGGAAGATATGATTCAGATTGTCCAGGACGCTGCATCACTTGCTATGTCAGATCTTGCTAGTGCAGTTGTAACGGAATTCACTTCCCTCTCTGGAATAATGGCACGTCATTATGCTCTTAGAGATGGCTACTCAGAGCAGGTCCTTGAGTTCATTCTTAATGCCTCTTCTTCTGTTACTATTTTTAGAAACAATCTTCTAGCTATGTTAGAGGAAGGTTGCATACATGTGATCCTCCCCAAAGCTTATAGGAAGCCTCAGGCACTGGAACACCCCTTTGTTTCTGATGTGGTGTATAGAGTAGTAATGCCTATTCTAGATTGGTATTTATATTGTATACTTCCTTCACTCATGTTTCATACTGGACATTAGTATTTGCTGTACTTTTTGAAGTCTAACCATGCTTCTCTCTTTCTTTTGTGCATTCTATTGTTGCAGGTTGCAGAGGCCTTGTTAGAAACCATGCTTCCTAGATTTTCTGGTGATGTTCTTCCAAAAACTGATGTTGGAATAGTTTTGGCAGTTGCTGACAGGTGAAATTAAAAGTCATGACTAACAACATAATGCATGCTTTATTTTGTGGTGTCTTGCTTGTACATATACATCTGGGAAGAGATGAGGTACTTGGTAAATTCATTAGCAAACAGCGGGAGAAGAAATGAGCACTTGGTAGACCTTTTCCTTCAAAAGGAGAAAGATATACAACAAGAAGTTGATGTCTGAAAGAGAAACCTTGTATATGCAAAGCTTATACAAGTATAATTACCGTTTCATGGTACATTAATGACCCGTTTGGGATTGAGTTTCAAAAAAGCGTTTTTCAATATTTTTTTTTTCTTAAAACTGCTTTTAAACAGAAACAAGTAAATTAATGTTTTTTCTAGCAGGTATGAAAAAGCATTTTATGAAAAATAATAAAAATAGTCAATTAAATTAAAAAAATTCTAAAACTGCTTTTTTAACTTATAACAGCAATCCCGAAGGCATCCTAAGAAACTAAATATAATTGTCAAAGCTTATTTATAGTGAGCGGGCATTCAAGTGATGTTTTAAAAAGTGCCAGATTCTTAGTTGCATCTACTGGATGAAAATCTTATTGATATGAATTTCCATTAATGGTTTAAGAACTAATAAATATTGTCATGATATCCAACTTCCTAGTATCCAGATATGCACATAAGCATGTAATTTCTGGTGTGTTTGAGAGAGCTAACTTTTTGACATAGCTTGCTCTTGCAGACTAGATAAACTTAGAATGATCTCTTTAGTGTGCTATTTATGTGAATGTTCTTTTACAGATTAGACAGCCTTGTTGGCCTTTTTGCTGCTGGTTGCCAACCTAGTTCCACTAATGATCCATTTGGCCTGCGTAGAATTTCTTACGGTCTGGTAAGTAAATTTATCATTTGTTGTGCGGCTTTGTGTATGAACTAGGTTTTTTAATATTGCCTGCAATTTGTTTGTTTAGGTCCAAATATTGGTGGAAAAGGATAAAAATTTGGATCTGGTTCAGGCTTTAAGACTTGCAGCTCATGCCCAACCTATTAAAGTTGATGCCCACGTGATAGATGATGTAAGAACAAATTCCTTTTGAATTATTATGAAGAGGCAGTGTTTCTATTTTTGTTTTCATTGCTGTGAACTCCAATGTTTTGGTTGTGCTGCATTGCCTCTCCCTAGTTCAACTTGTAACTTCAAATTTTAAAAAAAAAAAAAAAAAAAAAAAAAAGGGAGCTCTGTAACCAACAGGGGAGAAAAAGAGAAAAACCAAACGAAAAAACTTGGATTAGCAATGAATTAATGCAGTTATTTTGAATTTTTTTTTTTCAGGAGAGGAGGCGCAAGAAAACTGTTCTTAAAAATTCCAGATTTTAGTTCATTAACCAACTGTAATTTTAGGTCATTAACCTTAACTTCCAAACAGCACAACATGAGATTGACACATTCTTCATGATACGATATTACTTGCTTATCTAGTTCCCCTCTTCATAGCATCTGTTCCTCCAACTCTTACATAGCCCACACCTCCTTACACTATGTTTGGGAATTTTCTTAAGGAGGAAAGAAAATAAAGAGGGAAAATAAATTTTATTTCCTTCATTATTTTCATTCCTCTTATTTGGATGGGTGAAAAATAAAGGAAGGAAAATAAACTTTGTTTTCCACCTTTTTCTTTTTTACTCTTTATTTCGATTTCCTTCCAAAACGGAGAGAAAATATAAAAGGGAAAATAAAATTTATTTTACTTCCTCTCTTTTCAAATAAGGGAAAGTTACTTTACATTTTTATTTTCCTCTCATATTTTCCTTCCTCCCTTATTTTCCTTCTTTCCAAACATAGGGTTAATGAAAGAACTGTGCAATCTACATACCAGTGAGCCGTGACCAATAGTAGATCAACAGACTCCAAATCTCTTGTGCACTTGAGGCATCATTTTCAGTGAAGTTCTTCTGAAACAAATATTCATATTAGAATATGACATAAAGCTGCACATAAAACAAGTTGACAGACACAGACAAAAAAATCTGATAGGAATATTAGCTTGCCATGCTACACTGAAATCCATCTGTGCCTCGTACAGATGGATTTGATTTGAGACTGCCTATTCTGGTTGTTCTCTGAATAGCTCTTTATTGATTTTCATAATCCAGTCAAATTCACATGATTGTCTGCATGATACCATCTTCTTTTTGGCCTTCAACTACCAGAACTCTTAATCCTGACAAATTCACATGATTGGCTGCTAATATTACAAAGCAAAGCCTTTCTCATTATCTTCTTCTGATTTTTCATGTTCTTTATCCACTAATGTTAGATTATAGTGCTGACCATGTGATTGATACACCTGTTGTTTATCATTTCTTTATCTCTTGGTGTCCTTTAATGTTGTTCTTACTCTTATCCCCGTTATATATAGACTGCCTTGCTTGGAAATTTAATGTTTGCTGTAACTATGGCAATCAAATGTGATAATTGTCATATTCTTTTAGGTATATGCATTTGTTACTCGAAGACTAGAGCAATATCTGGTAAGTATACATCAGTTTATTACAACTACTGTGTTTTCTACTTGATTTGTATTATAAAATTGAAAGAAAAAATGAACTAAGACCAAAAAAAAAAAAAAAGAGAGAGAAGAAGAAGAAGAAGAAGGTTTTTCTTTACTTTCATTATATGCTTTGTCTGCTAGTATGAGGCGCATGTCTAACCCCCGAGAAAGGGAAAGAGAAATGTGAAGGAACAACAGCCAAACGCGCGCGGGGCCCCCCCCCCCCCCAAAAAAAAAAAAAAAAAAGAGTAACGAAAATCTAAGCCAAAATCAAATCTGTTGAATGAATGATGTTAGAGGCACAAGATGTTAAGATCTGTGCAACTGAAGATGGTCTTAGCGCCAATCTTCTATTTGTTCCAAAAAAATGATGGCAAAAAAGTTTTAGGGGAAGGTAAAATTCTCAGATGTACCTCTAAGACAAGGCTGATTTTCCCATTTGGTAGGCAGTCATCTGCATCCTTTTTTAGCCAAACCATCTTACCTTTGTTCATAGGATAGTTTCTGGTCGTGTGATTCCTGCAACTTAAAAGATTATTATTTACCTGCTGCTACATGATGATAGATCTAGTATTTTGGATATAGTTATGATTCATATTGGTGTTGTTTACAGGTTGATAAGGGAATAAGTCCAGAAATTGTTCGTTCTGTCCTTACAGAGCGCGCAAGCTTGCCTTGTCTAGCAGCAAAGACAGCATATAAAGTGAGTGGCTTGCTTCTGTTAGTTTTCTATTCACTGATGCTTTTTGCAATTTAATGTAGCTTTTTATCTACATGATGGTAGCCTTATTAGAGTTTAAGAAAATTTTCTATGACCCCTGTTTTACTTTTTCTCAGCATGACAATGCATTATGAAAGTGAATTGGCTAATGTTTTTCAATTGTTGGGACCTAAACTAACGTAACTGGCGACATCAGAGATATCAACTAAATTGTATGTTGCAAATGAAAAGTAAAGAAGATAAGCAGATGATACTTAGAGGCAAATTGCCTATTGTTTTCTTCGGCATTAGTAGTTTAGCACTGGTCTTATGCCTATTCCACTTGCTGTATGTGAAAAAGAAATGGATATGTATGATTTTGTGTGCAGATTTAGATTGCTTGTTTCAACCTCACTAACAAATGATGAATCGATGGCGGACATGTATGAGTATTCCTAAATCTTATTTCTGACTAGCCTTTAAGGCAGGAAATTTCTTGATGCCTTGACACACAACTCCCTATCTTTCTCTCTCTGAAAATTTTTAAGAGGATGAAGGTTAGCAGTGAGAAAACTTGTTCCATGGAACACGACTGATTTTTTTTTTTTAAGCATTTAATGAGCATGAGAATAAAGAAACAAAAAGATAATTTGTCATTTTCTAATGTTCTTGAATGATCTTTTGATTTCGTCATGACCTAAAAATTGGTTCCAGGTGGAAACCTTGTCAAGGGGCAATATTTTTCCAAAGGTAGTTGAAGCATATTCTCGTCCAACAAGAATTGTTCGTGGAAAGGACGTGGACTTTAATATGGAGGTATGTTCATGTCTACACTCTACACTGAAAGTAGGAATTTAATTTCTACTGCAACTCCAAATCATCTGGCTTATGAGGTTTTGAGTTGACTTAATTTGCAAAATCTAGGGTGAAGTTTGGATGGTTGTTTTCAAAAAATTTGGGAGCAGGAATTTGTTAGGAAAACTTTGTTAAGAGAGTAAATAACTAAAAGAAAGTGAATTGATATGAAGGATTGTCTTAACCAATCCATGATTTCCTTTTACCTTGACAACAGTTAAGCTAAGGTAATCTCTTATTGTTCTTTGGTTTGACTTTTTACATGCTGCATGGTGTATATGTTGAATACATGCCAATGATGAAGTGTGTCAATTTTATTTTTGTCAATACTATTAAGCAGGTGTGCACAAACAAAATTGAAAAAAACTGATTATCCATTTTGAAACTGAAAGTCGAATTTGAAACAAATGGTTAACCGATCCACCCAGATTTGTACCAATCCCTATATATATTGTGGAAAAACATAATTAATGGCTTGTATTTAGGTAGATTTTGTGAAAATTTGTATCCTTAGAATTAGGCTGATTTAGTTAGTTTCCTATTTTGTTAGAATATCCCATAAATCGTGGGATCTAATATAGGTGACAGAGCTGGTAATTTCCTTTTCTACTAGGGTTATTGTGTATATATATATATATATATATATATATATATATATATAGCTAACTGTGTGTGTGTTGTAATATGAATGAAGAAAACCCTTCTATAAAATTATTTCTCAGTTTTTGTCATGGTATTAGAGCCTCATCACTCCTTGGGGTTTATATTTTCAGCCTTTATTGCTGAGTAAAATTTTTCCTTTTTTTGGGTACATTTAGGGCTCTGTTGTGCTCTGTTTTCGAGTTCCAAAACAGAGTATATTGTCACAACCACTTAAAACCTTTTATCTCTCAGCCTTCATTGCTGTTTTTCCCATTCTAGGCCTTCATTGCCTGTATCCTCTGCTCATCACCTTAATTGACTCCTTCTCTTCTAATTGCCTTAGACGAAAACCACCGTGTATGCTGAAATTCAGATAGTTTCTAGGACCACTGCAGTCCAATTTGAGGAAGTGACATCCAACTGCCTACTGGAGAGTTTCAACATATCCAGGCAGCATATTGTTTGAATGGGATGAACTATTTGAGATGGGCTCAATTGATTTGTGCATTCCTAAATCTATTGGTCACCTAGTGGAAAGAACTATTTGATAGGCTAAGGAACCTACTGGTCACTCCTGAAAAACCCATAGGTAAGTGTGCATTGGCTTATGCAGGTGAGTTTCCATCCTCCACTGAATTAAATGTCTCGGGTACAACCTTTGCGAACTCCTGGATCATGGATTCCAAAGCTACTGACCATATGAAACACTTACCAAATATTTTTTCCAGACAAAAACTGAGAAATAATTTTATAGAAGGGTTTTCTTCATTCATATTACAATACACACACAGTTAGCTATATATATATATAATAACCCTAATAGAAAAGGAAATTACTAGCTCTGTCAGCTTTATTAGATTCCATGATTTATGGGATATTCTAACAAAATAGGAAACTGACTAAATCAGCCTAATTCTAAGCATACAAATGTTCACAAAATCTGCCTAAGTACAAGCCATTAATTATGTTTTTCCACACTTCCCCTCAAGCTGGTGAATAGGTATACTCCATTCCCAGCTTGGATATAGTATTCTGAAACACTGAACTACTAGACCCCTCAGTAAGTACGTCTGCAAGTTGGCCATGTGTAGATACATATGGTGTACAAATCAACCCGCTCTCTAATTTATCCTTGATAAAGTGTCTGTCAATTTCAATGTGCTTTGTGGGATCATGTTGTACGGGGTTGTGAGCTATGCTAATTGCAGATTTATTATCACAATTGAGTTTCATTGGGCCATCCCACTTAATCTTCAAGTCTTCTAAGATGATCTTCAACCAAAGGAGTTCACACACACCCATTGCTCTGAATTCTGCCACTGCACTAGACCGTGCAACCACATTCTGTTTCTTACTCCTCCACGTCACAAGATTACCATCAATAAAGGTGCAATACCTAGAGGTTGACTTCCTGTCAACTATTGACCCAGCATAATCAGCATCTGTGTATGCCTCAAGTACCAAACCTCCATTCCTTTTGAACGGAATGCCTTTTGCTGGTGTCCCTTTGAGGTACTGTAGCACTCGGTAAGCTGCTTGCAAATGAACTTCCTTTGGACTATGCATGAATTGGCTGATCACACTTATTGCATATGCTATGTCTGGTCTTGTATGAGACAAATAAATTAGTCTTCCTACCAAGCGCTGATACATTTCCCTATCCACTGCAATGTCCACTTCTGCCTTTCCAAGTCTAAGTTTTGGGTCTGTTAGGGTACTTGCTGGTTTACATGCTGTCTTCCCTGTTTCTTTGAGGAGATCAGTAACATACTTATGTTGGGAAATAAAGATTCCCAGCCTAGAGTGAGCCACCTTGATCCCAAGAAAATATTTCAGCCTTCCTAATGCTTTGATTTCAAACTCCTTAGCTAAACATTGACTTAGAGATTGACTTCTTTATCATCATTCCCAGTCACTATCGGTCCCTATTATGTCATCAACATATACCAAGAGTGCTGTGACTCCCTTGAGGGTGAGTGTTTAATGAACAGTGTGTGATCCCCTTGGCTTTCTCTATACCCCATGGCGATCATAACTCTCTCAAATCTACCAAACCATTCTCATGGTGATTGCTTAAGTCCATACAAGGCTTTCTTCAATTTATTCACAGTACCAGCAGCCAACCTATACCCATAACCTGGTGGAACCTCCATATAAATTTCTTCCTCTAGTTCTCCGTGTAAAAATGCATTCTTGAAATCAAACTGCTGCCACTACCAACCATCATTAGCTGCTAATGATAGCAGAATTCTCACAGTATTCATCATTGCAACTGAAGCAAAAGTCTCTAAGTAATCAATCCCATAAGTTTGAGTATAGCCTTTGGCTACCAATCTTGCCTTGTATCTCTCTATCGATCCATCAGCTCTATACTTCACTGTATAGACCCATTTACAACCTACAGGTTTCTTATCTGCCGGCAACTTCACCAACTCCCAAGTTTTGTTCTTCTCTAATGCCTCCATCTCCACATTCATAGCTTGTTTCCATTTCTCATGGGACAAAGCCTCAGATAAGGTGGTAGGGATGGCAATGGTGTTTAAGCTAATAAGGAAGGTTCTATGAGATGGTGAAAAGTGGTTAAATGACTGGAAGTGTGCAAGAGGGTATAAAGGTCGTTTTGTGCATTCTCTAGTCCCTTTCCTGACAGCAATGGGAAGATCCTGGTCATTATTTCTCTCATGGAATTCAGTTTCAGCTTGCAATGAAGAATTAGAAATTCTTACCTCATTCTCAAGCTCTGGGTTGGATTCTTGGACATGCACATATTCAGGGATAGCCATCTTCTTCCTTGAAAACACCTTGCCTTTGCCAAATCTCACATTCTCAAGAGAAGAGTTGAGTTGTTCTTGTGAATTTTCTGGAATTTCAGGCACAGTTTCAGACACAGACACAGGATTTTTGAACAGTGGAACAAGACGTAGAAACTGGTTTAGACACGGAAGATTTTGAACAGTGGAACAAGGCATAGAAACTGGTTTAGACACGGGAAGATTTTGAACAGTGGAACAAGGCGTAGAAACTGGTTTAGACATGGGAATTGATGAAAAATCAAGGAAGAAATCCCCATCCTTATCTTCACTTATTAAATTCTCCCCCTAAAGATAAGGTGTGGTGAAGTAAGACTCTTTTTCATTGAAGGTAACATACACTGAGACACAGAATTTTTTTTATGGAGGATGATAACACTTGTATCCTTTTTGAGTTGGAGAATAACCCACAAAGGCACATTTTAATGCTCTTGGATCTAACTTCCCCCTATTTTGACTATGGACATGGACAAATATCCTAGGCATTCTGTGGAAAAAACACATGGAAAAAGTATAAGAATATAAAATGGAATATATGTGGAGTAGATTGGGTTTTAGCATAAGCCAATTGGTTTTGTATAACGTGAGGTTCCAACCCCACTTATATGGCCATTGATATCATTTAGTCCAACACCCTCAAGGCCCATGGAGTTTCTACATGGTATCAGAGCTGAAAATGGCCCAATGGCCGGATGAGCTTGGGCTTGTATTTGAAACCTGGAGTTTGGGCTAGCCAAAGGAGTTTAAACTCGTTTGTTAACCTAGGGCCTCCAAAAGTAGACTTATCTTTGGCAAGTGATAACTGGTCCAGCCCAGTTACACTTGAGGGAGAGTGCCGGAAAATATAATTTCACATGGGAAAAATATAAGAATATAAAGTAGAATATATGTGGAGTAGGCTGGACCTTAGCACAAGCCAATTGACTTTGTGCAATGTGAGGTTTCGACCCTCACTTATATGGCCATTAATATCATTTAGCCCAACACTCTCGAGGCCCATGGAGTTTATATATATATATATATATATATATATATATATATAGGTGATAATATTTATTATTCTGAATAAATTAGGTTAACCTAATAGTTAAAAACTGGTTATTCAATTATGCAGTTATCCAATATTTTTAGATCAATTTCAGCGTTTCCATATCATTGTGCAGTTCCAGATTAGATTAAAAATTTGCCAATGGTTCAGATATCCAATCTGTGGGCGTCCCTATTGTTAAGGGCCATAATTTTGTTTGCCTTCAAGATTTTCAGTATGTGTTATTCCTGGATTAATATTTGTTATTTTCGTTGATGTATAATTCTTAAATGCATTCTTTCTAACTTGTGGTAGCATGTCTCCTTAATGTTTTAAAATTATTTATCAGGTGGATGAGACTGCATTTGAGACAACTGAAGAGAGAGCTTTATGGAGCATTTTCTTGTCCACAAAAAGCAAAATCTATCCTGGTACAAAAATTTCTTTGTTATATTGTATGGTTCAATAACAAAATGTTTCCTGAGATTTTCCCTAAATGTTTCTTGAGATTTTCCCTACTATACATTTTGGTCCTTATTTTTTCAAAATGAGCAATTTTAGTACTAAATTTTAGTACTAAGGTTTGTTAATAAATCAAAAAGTTTAGTCCTTGGTTATAAAATTATGAATTTTCTTGGCATGCTTTAGTCCATAATGCTTTAAGTTATTTCACTTAGTCCTTGAAATTTTAAGATCATTTCACTTTAGTCCCTAAATTATTAAAATTTACACAATCTCAAAACCTTTGTATTTTTAACTGATACTAGCATAGGAACTAAAGGTGGTAATTTTGAAACATTAGGGACTAAAGTGTATATTAATATTAAGGCAAATTTTAAGGTTTTCTTTGTAATTACCCTGTTTTTATACTCCATTGAACTGTCTCTGTAAACTTTGTAGGGCATGTTGCTATTTGGGTTCCCAGTGATTAGCTTCTTTTTTTGTTTTTTCTTTTGAAAAAAAAAAAAAACGAAATTTGTATTAGTAGGCTATGAAATTGACTAACTTTTCTTACAGGCATTGAGGTAGATGAGTTTGTTGAACTATCTTCAGAACTACTACACCCACTCGAGGATTTCTTCAATAATGTCTTTGTCATGGTGGTATGTTTTATACAGAACTCACTTATGACTCATTCATGCCATTGAATTTATACGTGCACTCGGTAATTACAATCAGGAATATGATGAGGCTTTGCTGTCCCTTTAACATCTGACCTGATGTTAACTGCAAAGACGTGCTATGCATGAATCCACACATTGACACTTCATACTTTTTTATTGCATGCATTATTAGACGCTAGGAGAATTTTAGATAATGGTGGTGACTGTTAAATTTCATTTATGTAAAGCATAATTGGTGTATAGATCCATCATTTGAGAATTTAGTTTCTTTGGCATGAAGAGAGTCTAGCTCAAAGTAAGCTTCTTGTAGACTACAATACGTGATCAGATCAAATCCTTGCCTGTAAAGTTAGCATGAAATAATATATGTTAATGATCAGACAGGAAAACTTGTGAATTAGTGTTTCATTGGATGCTTGCTGACTCGTATTTTGGATAGACATCTGCAGACCTCACACAGTGTCGGTCTGTATATATATATATATATATATATATTGGGTCTTTATTGGCTTGTATAATGCCAAGTATATAGATGCCCCAATACCCTATTTGTAATTATATAGCCTCAGACACAGTATCAAATACTTAGATCTAATGTTTTATTTCATTTTAATTTTATAACAATTTTATTTTTTGATAAGCAATATCTCCACTCCATCTTTTACATAATGCGTTCTGTATAAAAGTGATTGCTTAACATTGCCTCCCCTCCCCCTCTCCTCCCCCCCCCTTCCACCCCCCCTTCCACCCTGCAAACAGGAAGATGAAAGAATCAGGAATAACAGGCTTGCTTTGCTGAAGAAAATTGCAGATCTGCCGAGAGGCATTGCAGATCTCTCAGTTCTGCAAGGATTTTAGATTTTGTCAACCATTCATTTAGCAAACTATTAAGAGAAAATGAAGGGCGAGGGAGAGAAGATGAGGCATGTAGAGATTATTCGGGTGATTTGATTTTTTTTTTCTTTTTAATTTTTTGGGATTAGCTTGTACATATAACCTCATGTCGTTTTGAGGCTTGTAAAATTTTGTAACTTTTTTTTTCGAAGTGGTTTGAACTTAGAATGAATTTATAATTTAATAGGAATGATGAAAGAATAGAAAAGAAAACTTACAACTTGAATTGCCCTAAATTAAAGGAATGATTTTGATAGAGTAGATATTGGTAGCAAGTCCAAATGAAATAATTAGGTTAATTTTTTATCAAGTTTCAAGCATGAGCCAAGTCATTATTATTAGCCCAAGTTATTGATCGAAGCTGACTGCATGTATTTTTATATGAACGGTAAGCTAGGTGGAGTCTTATTTATCCATGGGTTCAGTCAATTTTTTCTCCTTTTAAACTGGTCAACAAGTTGGGCAAAAATCCTGCACTTTTGCTTTGCAAGCCGGAGCTATAAAATGCAGTTTCACAGGTCCGCTGGATGTTTTTATTTTTTTGTCAACAGATATACTTCATTGATGAGAAATACTGTTAAATACATCTCTCATCCGAGACAATTGAACATAGTGATTACAGCAGAAAGAAAATTTAAGGGCCTTTTTAGCAATATCATTGGCTACCCAATTACATTCCCGTTTGACATAATTAAAAGAATAAGCTGAGAAGTGCATTATCAAACGAGAAGTATCTAACAAAATACTTTCATACTGGTGTGGTGAAGTGCTCCATCTGCTGCATTAATAATATTCAAAGAATCTCCTTCAAAAATCACATGTTTCTAACCTTTGTTAATTGCCAGTTGAACTGCAGCCCTTAATGCCGCTGCTTCTAATACAGCAGCATTAGTAATGTATTGATGTCTTTTAAGGGCTTAAGCTATAACCTTTGAAGAGTGGTCTCTCGCAATAACAGCAAAGCTTCTCAAATTATGATTTTATCCACTGCAGCATCAAAATTCAGTTTTATCACATTTACTGGAGGAAGTTCCCAACTTATAGCAGATCTTAGATATACAGGTTCTGAGTTACACAGAGATGAATTATGCAAATCCTGTAGTCGAGCAGTCTGAAATTCTTCTTGAGTATTGGCTTTACGCAAAATGTTATCAATATTGCTATCTTCATGATTGAATATCAAATGATTTCTGGCCTTCCAAATCTGCCGGATAATATTTCAGAAGGGACATCCCCTCAATCAACAAGACCGATAGCCTCCAGGATATCCCCTCAACAAGGAAATTAAATAGACTGACCCTTATTCTAGAATCTGTTGTAAAGATGCCTGAGATGAATGGGAAGCTCTTATCACTTATCAAGTAGATATTTTCTTGGGAGTTGCTTTACAAGCAATGAATAAAGGAGCTCAACTTGTAAATGATGTTATCTGGTGGACAGTTCCAACTATACAATGCAGGTAGACTCGAAGCAGAATTTTGAGGTATCCTAGCTTGGAGAATTATTATTAACCCTGGAATTGGGTTTCCATAGAAAACTGAGCACACCAAGTCACCAACTATTGATTTGGAGATAGCAAAGAAAAAAGCTTGGCCAGAGAGATACTCTTAGGTGAAATTTGGGCATGTCCTGCTGCAGTTGAGAAAGACTTGGCAAAGAAAAGTTATATGATGCAATGCTGAGGTGCAAATTTGAGGAAAATGAGAACTTTTTCATTTCTTTCTTTTTTGACACCACTCCTTTTGCCTGCATCATCCATGTACAATATGGTTTGCTTTTATACATGTTACGTTTTATGCCTTTTTTTTTTTTTTTTATTATGTTGCAAAGTGATTATTTTTTCCTTTTCCCATTAACGTATTATTTTATAATTATTAATATATTAAGTTTTTTTTTAATGGAAATGATCAAATTGATCTGATAATTATTTATAATTTAAAAAATTTAAATATAAGATTTTTTATTTTTCATTTTTTAAAAAGATAATAAAACCAACTACATCATATCTTATTGATTATTAATATATTAAGTTGATAAAATGAAATATGTAAAAAAAAATAAAACCACTTTAATCAATGTTTATATTTACTTATGTTATTTATTATTTATTTATTGAAAATTTAATTCAATAATTTTCAAGAGAAATAGTTCCATTTTGTTGACATAATTTATCCGCTGTGGATGTTGAAATGAAATTATAAATAATTGGAAATGAATTCTTAATAATGGGACTGGATAGGTAAATAGGCTAATCGATGAGTCGTAAGACTACGCCCCTTTCAACGTCTCTATTTCCAAATGTCATATCCGTAAATTGCGCAAAAAACAATCCCAAAATGATAACACAAAAGTCCCGAACATCAAAATATATATACTTATATATAGAAAAAAAAAATATATATATATATATATATATACAAACAGTGAATCTGCGCTTCGCTGAGCGGTGTTTAATATTTTATATTGTTTTAAATGAAAAGTAACTATTAAATACTTTATTTTTATAATATTTACCTTTACATAATATAAAAATATTCGTAGTAATTTTTATTTTCATAATATCACCGTAGTATAAAAATATTAATAGTAATTATTTATTGAATTAATACATATTAAAATTTAGAAATTTTATGTCTTAATATGTTATGTTAGATATAATTAGTGCAAAAAATATCAAATATTCAGACATATATAAATGTTATATTATGTATAACATAAAAAGAACTTTGTTATTTTTCTATCTGCTTTATTTATATTGTAGTTAATTATTTTTTTAAATCACTATCTTTTTATCACTGAAAAAAAAAGAATGAATAATTATAATATTTATTTATTTTGTTGACAAATATTAAAGGCGTTTTTAATATTTATAAAATCCTATACATATCAATATCCCAATTAACTTTTTTTAAGAGTTTTAATAAGTATTGTTACATGAATAATAATTTAAACATGAGTTTTAATATATAATAATTATTATTATTACTCATTTAAAAGTTTAAATTTTAAAGTAAAAGAAAAAAAAAACAAAGTTAAAAAAAAAAAAACAAAAACAAAAGCATCGTGACAATGACACATAAAACATTTTGTAAAGTAATTAAATCAAGCCCAACTGCTTTATTTATGTTATAGTGAACTTTTGTAAATCATTGCTCTTTTATTACTGTAAAAGAAAAAAGGAATGACAATTATAATATTTATTTTGTCAACAAATGTTGAAGATCCTTTTAGTATTGATAAAACTATATACGTATCAATATACTCAATTAACTTTCCTTTTTTTAAGAAATATTATTACATAAATAATAATTTAAATATGAGTTTTAGTTGTGAGAAATTTCAAATTTAACTCAAAAGTTTAAACTATTAGGTGATAATATTTAAATATTATATTAAATTTTAATATCTTTCATTATTTTTCTATGTGAGATATTTATCTTTAACACCTCCTTTTGATACATACTAAATTTTTAATTAGCACGTAACATAATAAACTAAGAGCTGAACAGAATAAGATTAACAAATGCACATATACAAGGTCTTACTGATACATGGCTGTAGTTATGACAGAAAAGTATAGATTGGGGTATAAAACTAGTTCTGATACCATGTTAGAAACCTTAAATCCAACCTAAAAGCTTAAACTATTAAGTGGTAAAGTCTAAATATTATATTAAGTCTTAATATTTTTTGTTATTTTTTTTATGTGAGATCTTTATCTCTAACAAATATATATAATAATAATAATTATTATTAGTCATTTAAAAGTTTAAATTAAAAATAATAAAAAATTTAAAAAGTAGGGGGTGTATTGGATTAAAATTTTTAAAGATTTTGATGGATTTAAAAAATTAGGTAGTATTCAATAAAAACTTTTAAAGACTCTATATAATTAAGAAGGTATTCAATAATGACTTTTAAATATTTTAAAAAAATTTTAGATATTTAATTATAACTTTAACAGAGTCTAAAAAAGTAAGGTGATATTCAAAAAATCATAGACTTTCATAAATAATGAACTTTTGAATACTTTTAATGACTTTTTGTGTGATAGTATAAATACAAAATCTCAAATATTTTTTTTCATTTTTTTTCAAGATTTCAACAGACTTTTTTTTTTAGGTATTGAAACTTCAATAGCAAAAGGGAAAAAAAAAGTGACCTTAAATTTTGAAGAATAACAAATGGTATTTATCTAACCTAATATTATCTTCTTGGTTAATTTTTCTTATAGCTTATTTGGTGTTCTTGGTTTTTTATTGTTGAATTTTATAATTTTTTTTACATATCTATGATACTTGATGATTAAATTTGCTTAAAAATAAAATCATGTGTCGTTAATATTTTGAGAAAAATCATTATGCACAAAGCAAGAAAAAAAAAACAAAAATATTGTTAAGACTTTATATCCACTGTATAGTATTTAATGAAAGTAGTATTTCTAAATACTACATAAGATTTACATCCGTTGCATATTTAATGAATATTAAAGATACTTTTACATATAGTGCATAAATTAATTGTTCTAAAAATTAATTTTATCATATGAGAAATATAAATTTATTATATCAACATATGTATTTATTAATTAAATCAAAATTAATAAAAGTTGATTAATGTCTATAAAAGTCCATAAATGTTTATAAAAATTTTTTAAAATAAAATTGATGAAAGTTATTGATAAATTCATAAATTTTATAAAAATCATTAAAAATTTATAAATTCTGTAAAATTTTTCCCTAAAAATAATTTATAAATATTAATAAATTCAATTAAAATTTTTAAAAATCTTAATTGAATACACTTCGCATTTAAAAGTTGAGGTAAAAAAAAAAAAACAATTGCTAAAGTTAAAAAAAATGAGAGAAAAAAAAAAAGAATGAGCAAAAGCTTCGTTAGTTACTGTTCCACGATCGGTGACCGATAATTAAATCAAAGCCCAACTGTAAAAAAATAAAAAATTAGAGAAATCACTGTTATATGAACAGTGATTTTTGCAAGCTTTTTAATATATATATATATATATATATATATATATATTGTAATAATATATAAATATTATAATCACACACACACACTTCACACCAGCTCTTTAGAGGGAGCAACAGGCAACAGCAACAAGTAGAACAAAAATAAACTGATAGCATATAAGATTAGGTATCACTAGCTCTTGTATTGCGGCTAGGGTTTTTCTCTCTCCTTTTTTCCTCTCTTTTTAACCTAATTGAATTCGCTGTTATTGACAGATCTGTATTATCTAAACGATGGAGGTGTCGTTAAGTTAGGGTTCAGTGGTCGCCTTTCAAAGTCGAATCGTTGAGGATTAAGGGATTTTGTTTTTGACTGCTGCTTTTTATCGGAAATGGCGACCATGAACCCTTTCGATTTGTTGGGCGATGATGACGCCGAGGATCCGTCGCAGCTCATCGCAGCTCACCAGCAGAAGGTCGCTGCTGTCTCTGCCGCTGCGCCTAAGAAACCTCAGACTCAACCTCAACTTAAGCAGGTGTCTCAGCCTCAGGCTAAGCTTCCCTCCAAGCCTCTACCTCCGGCTCAAGCCGGTATGCGGTTATTAACTTCTTCGTTCTTTTATTGTTATTTGCTTCTGGGAAATGAAATGATTATTCTGAGTTTCATTTCAATTTTTTTTTCCGGTTGTTTTTGAGTGATGGAACATGGATTTGAGTTTGATTTTTATCGTTTGATAGTGTGTGGGGAAAGATTTTAGCTAGTTTGTCTTGATGCAAGCGATTACATGCACATGCACGCACAATTTTTGGCAAAGTATCTGCACATTTACAAGATTGTATCTGTTGGTTGGTCTGTTTCTGCATCCAATATATATATATATATATATATATATATATATATATATAAATTTTTTTTTTTGGGTATCTTCTGATAATTGTGCTGTTCGTTTCTGTTGAGCTATTTTACTTTTCTATAAGGCTGCTACTTCAAAATTTTCTCTTAGAAAGAGCATTGTTCTTTTTTCTGAATCACCGAAAGCTTTGGACTCAGAAATTAAAGTATTTGAAAACATGTCAGATTGATGCATTTGTTGACATTATTCAAATAAAGCGTGTTCTTAGAGAACTGTAAGTCACTCTCATAAATTGTCTTTTTACAAAAATGGTATCTTCTCTTTATAATTTTACCATTTGCCTGATTTTGGAAGATCAGGATGCAGAAGAAGTGAAAAATGCATTATAACTTCACTGTTAGCCCTATTCCCCTTCTTGATGAAAACAATCAGATCATGTAAAACATCATCTTATGACTTATGCTTGATTTTGTCTTTATCCATCTTTTTTTTTTATTTTTTTGATGGACATATCCTTCTTAATTTCATGCCTTTATATGGCCTTGTACTTATTCCTTGTGTGAACTAATTGCTTTTGCTTTAATTTCCATAGTAAGGGAGGCAAAGAGTGAATCTGGTCGTGGAGGAGGCCGTGGCAGTGGACGTGGTTATGGGCGTGGACGTGGTGGTTACAGTCGAGACTCGAGCAATGAGAGTTCATTCAGTAATATCACAACACCTGCTGGTCAAAGTGCCCCTGTAGATGGAGATGGGAGGCCCTCTGAAAGGCGTGGCTATAGTGGACCTCGTGGTGGTTACCGTGGTGCTCGCCGTGGTGGTTTCACTAACGGAGAAGTGGGTGATGGAGAACGCCCTCGTCGGATATTTGAACGCCGCAGCGGAACTGGACGCGGGTGGATATTCTAATTTTTACTTATAGTCTATGTGTCACGTGTTTATGAACTTAATCTGACTTATTTGTATGTGCAGAAATGAGATCAAACGAGAGGGGTCTGGCCTTGGGAACTGGGGAACTCAGACTGATGAAATTGCTCCGTAAATGCACTGCTATTGTCTCAAGCTTTTCATAATAGATTATTACCAATTATGATTTTTGTTACTTTTTTGTGCCAGCGACTAAGTATTATTTTTACTATTTTAGGGTAACTGAGGAACTTGTCAATGAGAGTGAGAAAACTTTGGGTGATGAGAAGCCTGTGGGGGAGGAAGAAACAGGAGATGGAAACAAGGAGAGCTCTGCTACTGAGCCTGAAGAGAAAGAGAAAGAGAAGGAAGAAGAAGATAAGGTGACTGTTCTTAAATTAGGTTAGAAATTTAAAATAGATGTTTTGTTCACAAGAACAAGCATGTTACCTGTAGTACTGATATTTTTTGTGATTCCTGTTGTCATAAGAACATGCATGATGCCTTGCCGTCTAGGATTTTAGGTGCTCTTGCATTCAAACTCATGTAAGTTTTGATAATCTTTATCTGTGAGGTTTATCTAGAGCTTATTTGTTAACTTGGCCGCCTGATGTTCTGCGAATGTGGTAGGAGTTTCCTATCTTCAGGTTATCCGGTTGATGCTGTTGCTTGAATATCTTTACACGTCTTGGGCTGTTGTTTTGGAACTGCGGGGCTGTCTAGAAATTCTTCTAATGTGGTTTTAGCAGCCATCACAATTTGGAAAGTCCAAGTACTTGGAATTATTCTTGTTTATGAATGCTGAAATGAATTGTCTCTGAGTTCCAATTATTTGAAGCAGTAACATCCTAGTTGTTAAGACTAAAGGAGCATTTTATCTTTTAGGAAGTCAAGAAGATTAAAAATCCGACTTTGTTCTGAGTTTGTGTCAGTGAATCACAGTAATTCTTAAACTTCAAAGTTTATGGCTTATGATTATTGGTATTTTCTTGCTATTTAGGAAATGACTCTTGATAAATATGAGAAGTTGCTGGAAGAGAAAAGGAAGGCCCTGCAGGCACACAAGGCTGAGGAAAGAAAGGTAGATGCTAAAGAGTTTGAATCCATGCAGCAGCTTTTGAACAAGAAGGGCAGTGATGATGTCTTTATTAAATTGGTGAAGCCTATTATGCCTTATACTTTTTAATTACCCATTGCTATTATGAAGCCATCATCAAATAAATTAAATATCTTTTTCTTTTAATTTTCATTTTTAAGGGCTCTGATAAGGATAAGCGGAAAGAGGCTTTTGAGAAGGATGAGAAAGCTAAAAAGGTACTACTCTCTTCTTTTCTTTCTTGCTTCCCTTACTCTTGAGATATTTTTGTGTACCAATATACCATTTTTAAGCTTTTGGCTGCACCTCCATGGGCAATTTTTGCTTCCCTTACTCTTGAGATACTTTTGTATACCAATATGCCATTTTAAGCTTTGGGGTGCACCTCCATGGGCAATTGTCTGCTCTGCTTTTTTTCATTGTTTCTCTTTATTTTGCAGTTCTGTAATGGAATTTTTTTATCACCATCTCCCATATAAATTCTTGGCATCTTCCACCTGCCAAGCATTTTACAGTTTTTATTATATGTTATTACTTTTTTTATGCTGTATCTATGTGATTCTTTTCAGCAATATTGTAATGGTAAACCAGCAGACTTAGACAATTAAACACTTTTGCAACACTGATCCTCCCCTTCTCCCACCTGTTCCCTTCATCTTCCTTTCTTGGCTGTATAAAAACTGGAAC
The DNA here is from genome assembly GCA_947687605.1 of Reutealis trisperma. Classification (NCBI taxonomy): domain Eukaryota; kingdom Viridiplantae; phylum Streptophyta; class Magnoliopsida; order Malpighiales; family Euphorbiaceae; genus Reutealis; species Reutealis trisperma. The sequence goes on along the minus strand of CANTUT010000033.1, from coordinate 666,825 downwards.
GACTGCGATTTCTTTATTGTTTGTTCCCACTTGATATGAGTAGAACACTGATTGGTACGTCTGAATTGTTGTGATGGTCCTAGTCTGTCAGCATCAATGAATTCTTGAAGCCTGCTGAAGGGGAAAGGTACTACAGCCCAGGTGGTCGTGGTCGAGGGCGTGGGCGTGGTCCAAGAGGGTTCAGCAACAGAGATGTGCCGAGCAATGTGGTAGCCCCTTCCATAGAAGATCCTGGTCAGTTCCCAACATTGGGGGGCAAGTGAGCCTTACCAGAACCCCACATAAGATAATGATTACCATTTTTGGGTTCTTTTCGTAAATCTTAGCAGGAAATTGACTACAATAATGTGGTTTCCTGTATTAAAAAACTATTTAATTTTATGCTTTAGAATGTATATTTCAGGTTTTTCATTTGCTCCATTGTGGTCCCCTTTAATGGTTTGATATCATTTTGCTATTTTGAGAATTTGGGGCATATGAATTGGGCTATTTATGACTAGAAATTGTTGTGAAACCAGTTTTGTTTTTAAATAGACGGAAGACATGCTGCATTTTCAGTGTCAAAGAACATTGCAATTTAAGTACTTGGTCATGTACTTCGATTTCAACTTAAGTACTTAGTCATGTACATTGATTTCAACCTTTAGTTGGGAGGGAGTAAAGAGAAATAGCGAGGGGGGTGTGGGGTGGGAGAGGAGAAAGGGTTTTAAGAAAGGGATGAATGTTATTGGCATCCGCCCCCAAGTTATATATTTTTTATGATTGTAATGCACTTATAGAACATAGCTTTTAGTGAGCGTTTAGCATTTATCTGTTGAAAGATTTGGTAGGTTGTCATATGGATCTTGCAACAGGTACATCCAAAAGTGAGTGAGAAAATGAATGAAAAGCAAGTTGGGGAATTATTCGTTCTTGCTTAGGTTATGGTTGTTATATATATATATAACTGTTATTCCTAGCACGATATAATCCTCCACATTCTAATATATAACTAAGTTGTTTCAATATATATTAGAATGTGGAGGATTATGGCGTGTTAGGAATAATTTTACTTTTTTGTCTTAGGGATGAAAGATAGAGAGGATAACAGTTTTGTAGATTCTCTTAGCGTTTAAAAGGGAATAGTTTAAGCTTTAGTGTACATATGAAATTGATTATTATAATTAATTTAGAATTTTATTGTAAATGCGTTCTGATTTATTTGCTGAAACAAAGTTGTCTTGAGTTTTTCCCTGCCCCCTGTTCTCTTTATCGGATTAGATATAATGCGAGGGCAAGAGATGTCATCTGCCTGCGAACCAGATGAAAAAAATTGGGAAGTGAAACTGGTGGTGGTCCAATTGTAGATACAAAAATGTAGCATGTGCAATGTTTGTGAAAATTCCACAATAATTTCACATCCAAGCTCTTGGTTCCATTTGCTAAACTCCAAAGGACTCTAAGCATAATATGGCCAAGTTAGGTGGGTTTTCGTATCCTAGGTACTGGATGTATATAGAGACTGGCCGATACGCTTGCGGTGGCCTGTTTGGTGGGCATATTGAATTTCCTTATACGCCAACAAAAAATATATTAATTGATCCTATTCCTGGGAATATGTTCTAACTGTCATTTCCATTTTCTGGTCCCATTTCCATAAAGTTGTCTTTACAAAATGTGCAGGTGGCAATAAATTGTGTCAAATGTTGAATACAATTGTTTTAGTATCATAATAATATATTCATTTATTATCCGAAGAAAAATAAATGAAATATTGGCCAAAACTTGTCATTACTTCTTGTGACAATTATCTAAAGTACTACTCTAAAGAGATCCCAACCGAAGAACAGTTTCCAACTAACCTGATTCACGTTGGAGTTGAAATTAATTTTTCAAAAAAAAATATTATTTTAAATTTCTTTAAAAAATAAAATTATTTAATTATTTATAAATTTTCATAATTTATCTTAAGATTAATTTAATGATTCTAATCATTATTTTGAACATTATTATATTTAAATAATATCAAATAATGAATATTTTTACCATAATTTTTTTAAACAACAATTTAAATAATAATATCAAATAAACAGATCGTGTGATGGGCTTTCATTTTCTTTTGTCTTAAATTTATTTTTTTTATTCATGTCCATTATTTGGTAGCTTCCTCGATTCAAATCTCCAAAATCTAATATCATCCCATTTCAATATAGTGCACAATGATAATTTCCTTAACTACATAGACTTTGAAGGGGGTTGGTGGAAGGATGAGCCTTTTTGTGATGATTATGGTAAGACTTCAAGGAAATCTCCTTTTCTATGTAGTCCTGGTGCCTGGAATGACTGGAGAAGACAATTTCGGGTGGGAAATTGACAAGCTGGCCTTCTGTTAGCTTGATGCTTCTGTATTTCTTCATATATGGGAAAGTTTGGACTTTTTTAGTCTAAGATAATTTTGTTATGACTGACAATAACTCTGATATGTGGATATCCTTTCACCTGATTTTTTCGCCAGTGATAGGGAAGTAAGTTCTAGATTTGAAACTGTTAAAATTAGATCAGAATCGTTTAAGTCTTTTTATAATTTCTGTAACCCATTAGGCCGAATTCATGGACTTGAAACCCATTGTGAATTAAGATTGTTTGTTCTGTTAGTCTTATTCTAGATATAGTCTTTTTATACTAATATGAGCTTGAAGCTCCATTAATGAAGTTTATCTTATTGGGTGAAAAAAAAAAAAAAAAAACCCGTATCAGCACCAATGTTCCAACAAATACCGGGCTCAAGCCCTAATTTGTTGGAACAGTGGCGCCTACCTAGTACTTAAAGACAACAAAACGTAATCGAGAACATGACAATTATGACGATGATGATCAACTCAGCTCTGTCCAGATCGTACTGAGCTCGAACATTGTTATGGTGAATGCAATTGTCAACAGAATAAAAGATACGACTACATTCAATTTAAAAGAATGGGTGACCTGAGCAACAATATAGAATATGCATTAGCGTTTCTACTTTGTACAAGCCCAAATGTATTCAAAGAACAGACCTTGACACAGTTTTATAATCTTTTGAAAGAGAGAATTATGAAAATGCTGATTAATCTGGAACAGATTTTTAATTACAAGAGAACAAAGGGTAATCTTACAAGCCATGAATAAGTTTACAGGCAACGCATAGCAGAAGTCGCAAGCCACTTTTGAGCTAAGAAGAGCAGCAGCCACTCTTCTGTGCAACAGGCTGTCCTCGGATCTGCACAGTTGGAAGTCTTCCATTGTTCATAGCTGGCTGGCTTGCCATTCTGCAACCACATGAAGCTTAAAGCATAAGATATTTCACACAAAAAGAAGAACACAAATGCACAGAAAGTACTAAGAATTAAGCTTCAGCACTTTCACATGGGCTTGAGTATTACAGAAATAATTTATAAATGCCGTCTGAAATTTGATTTAACTAATATTCATGCTTAAAATTTTTATCTAAATCATCACTTGGGTATTAATTTCCAGTTGATCACCACATTGGAAATGAATTCGAAGTTTGGCAAATAGAGATGACAACCACACGGATTAAATTTGGGGTATGCCAACTACATAATTCATATTTCTTGCTAGGCCTTTTCTTGACTTTTCCAGAAAGCTAGCTCACCGTACTCCATCTTAAGCTTTAACGATATTAGCGTTGGAGTAGTCCATGGTCCACAATCTAACAGCACAATTGGCATGCAATCTCCACTTCCAAATACAAACTCCTATTGCTACTTATCTACCTAGGTTGAGATTATTGTATTTCAGTTTGTTATTACAATACAAATATTACAGCAGTACCTATCCTTGATTGCAGCAGCCATGGCCATGAAAGCTTGTTCCACATTAGTAGCATCTTTTGCACTGGTTTCCATGAAAGGAATACCAATCTCATCTGCAAATGCCTAAAAGAGAAGCAAAAATAAAAAGATATGAGCTATAGGTGTATGTAGGGAAGGGAAAGAACAAAGACAAGTTAAACCACCAAAATTTCAATTAATAGAAAAACACACGTATCAGTACAATGAACTGGAGCTAGCCACACCTTCCCCGTTTCATAGGATACAACTTTATTTGCAGTGAGATCATTCTTGTTTCCAACCAGAAGTTTGTTCACATTATCACTAGCATATCGGTCAATTTCATTCAGCCACTGCTTGACATTATTAAAACTTTCTTGGTCCGTAACATCATAGACAACCTACAAGGGAAGCCATCCAAGAACAGATCTGTTACAATGATACCAGTAAAGAATGAAATCAAACAAGCAAGACTAAAATTAAAGGAAAGGAGATCACGCACAATGATACCATGTGCTCCTCGGTAGTAGCTACTGGTGATCGTCCTAAACCGTTCTTGACCAGCAGTATCCCACTGCATGTTGAATAGAACACAAAATGAGTGTTCAAAAAATCATTAACAAACTATATGAAGGTCGCACTGAATGCCAGAAAAGTTGAATGTTGGCCTCATAAGAAACCCCAGTTGGTAACAAATAAAGAATACAGCAACATCTAAAAGACATGTCAGCATATGAGATAAGAGAACTCATACAATTTGTAGTTTTATGGTCTTCCCATCTTGCTCCACGGTACGTATTTTCTAATCCCAAAGAAAAGGAAAAGGTACAATTAGTTATAACATCATCAATGAAAGCCAATATGGACCAAAAGTTCTTGTCTACTTACAAAATCAACCCCAATGGTGCTTATGTAACTATCTATATATGAATCATCCTGCATCAAAGACATCAAGGAACTTGTCAAATTAAAATCTAAAGCTCCAAGCTGCATGTGCCAATAAAGAGAATTAGAAAAGGACAAACCAAAAAAAGGAGAAGATATGCGGCTATATTATTTTTCATCATGGTTCTAACTTATAAATTGCAATCCTTGTGATATAAATTATTTCATGGAAGTAGGTTGAGAGTTTTCGTAAGAGAAAGGAAAAGACCATCAAAAGAAAACAAAGGAGAAATGTAGTGTAGGTCAGAACACATGCAGAAAGAGAGAGAGAGGGTTTAGTTCCACCAACTAGGTAATTACATGAATGTCAGTTTTATCCATTTAATGATAGAAGCCACATTATCTCACTTAGAAAGCATGGGAATTCAATTGCAACAACTGAATAGGTGATTATATTGAAAATTTAGGTGAACTATGGTAAGTTTTAAAAGGAACATTAGGAATCAGAGGGCCACAGTTGATTGAGTTAATAATAAGCCAATGCTTAAGAACATAAACATTATAGATTCAGCAGCAGATTCTAACATACAGCAAATCTCAAAAGGAGGCAGGATTTTCCAACACCAGAATCTCCAATGAGAAGAAGCTTGAACAGGTAATCACTGCAAAAAAAAAAAAATTAATAATAATAATAATAACAATAAATAAATATATAATACCAAAGTCCACCTTACAACAAATAATAGCATATTATAATCTTATTAATGTAATTTATAAAAAAAATAGACACGTTACTCTTTCTCAAGGAGTTCCATTTGTGGTCTTATAATCAGAAACTAAGGAGTTCCATTTGTGATCTTATAATCAGAAACTAGGTAACACAAATCTATTTTACTTGGACACTGACATCAAACCTCAACACTAATTTCAGGATAAATTGTTCCAGGTTTGCCTTGCAACTTGTGAATAGTTCCTGTAAGTTTTCCTAATTCACCCAAGTTACAGCTAAAACCATAGAACTCAACTTTCAGTTATCCACTACACAATATTTTAACATGAATTTTCGAAGAGAAAATTAACTAAATAAATGGATCTACCAGAAATAATAATAATAATAAATAAATAAACGGATTACAAACTAAATTGAAAATTGACGATATAAGCATCAGATTAACCATTAATCTTCAATAAGAACATAAATCAAAACCAGACATACGTATTGTTTTGTGCGGTTTAGCGACATAATAATAATAGGAATTTTGGATTGGAACTTACTATTCCGGAGTCATGGTGGTCGTGATATGATGACAGAAGGTTAGGTAGCCGGAGCCTGATGTTTCTACGGCGATATTATGACCGGGATATCCTCGTATAGTTGCCGGTCAATGTCAATACGAGAGGAAAACGACGAAAGACAGGAGGTTGAAAGTGAAAAAGAAAAGCAAAATGACCGCTAATATCCAATAGCAATTCGGCCCTAACTCTTCTTCAGGGCTGACATAGTGGGCCTAAATCTTAAACCCAAAACATATAGCAGTTGGACTTATGCTTACGTTTGAAAAAAATCATTTGATTTTGTAAATGGATTCCATTGAAAAAAATAAATAAATTATCATATTTTGAATCAAATTTTATTCATTGATTTATAGTCATATTATTTTAAATGAATCAAAATTTATTCATAATTTTTATTAATTTCAGTATAGTTTAATTAATTAATTTCATAAAATTAGAAATTTAAATTTTAAATGAATTATCTTTTGTACTAACATGGTAAATGTAGATTTATATATAAATGAATTTCAGAAATTTTATAAAAGTTTTATATTTTATTAAATTCATTTACACTAAGCAAATTAATTATAATTACTTCTTTAAAATATGATAAGCTTTTGATTGGAATAACGATAATTTATATATGCAAAAATAATATTTCTTTTTTTTTTTTTTTAATAGTTGGTAATAAAAACAGAGACAATGCAAATCCTTTTTATACTAAAATAATAGAAATTTTAACAAATTAATCATGTTAATATATTCATCTTAGAGTACAAAAAGAAACACGGTTAATATGAAATTCAAAGATCAAAATCACTAAAGAAAAATCTACAGTTAGACAGCTAAATACTTCAAATTTTTCAAACAAGCCATAAATAAATATATAATAAACCATTTATAATTAAAAGTTCAAATATGTTAATCTATATATGTTATTCACCTAATTATTAATATCTTTATATATTTATATATATATATATATATATATATATATATATCATTGAGAGATTTAATAATCTGAGATGATGCATGGTTCACTTTCTACCACTATATATAAGAAATACTAAAATTAACAACACAAATTTTTATTGCTAAAAGTATAAAAATTTTTATTATAAATTTATGATAACAAAATAAATCAGTGCATGATATTATTAGACTTTTGTTTGGTACCAACCAATTATCAGTAGCAACAATTAAAGAAAAAAATTATATAACCTATAATTGTTTAACATAAAAAAATAATAATAATAATCTGTGCAAATTTCAAGTTTTATTAACGAATAACCTTTATTCTCAAGGTATTTTCTATAATTATTTTATTAAAAATTAAAGTAGACATACTTTGTCATGAAAAAAAGGTTCTTTTACGAAAAATCAAAATATTTTTACGTTTTTCATAAATAAAACTATTATTTCATAATTTTTCTTAATTGCAAAAAAAATTGATTTTACTAAAATATAATTTATTTTGTACAAAATAATAACTTTAGGATTCCTAAATTTAAAAAAAAATAATTCTATAATTATGAAAATAATTTATTAAATTAAAATATTTTTTATAAAAGTTATAGGTGTATAAATTAAACTATTTTTTTATAAAGTTATTATTTTGTACAAAATAAGTCATATTTTTATAATTTTTTTTTTTACAACTAAGAAGAATTACGAAAAAATAATTTTATTTATAAAAAAAAAAAAAGAAAATTTTGATTTTTCGAAAAGGAACCATTTTTTTTCATAGCAAAATATATTTACTTTGATTTTTAACAAAGTAACAATAGAAAATATTTTATTTTCAAATACTCAAAATGCAAAAGAAAAAAAATGAAAATATTTTTTTTTTTTATATATCAACATCTTGACAATAATTTTTCTTGTTAGTTATTGTATATTAATTATTAATAGCCAAATAATTTTATTGCTAATTCTATTATTTATTTTAGTGTACATTCTTCATAATTTGTTTGATTAATGAGATGAAAACGTTGAAAGAAAAAAAAATGAAATAAAATATTTTAAATGAAAGAGATCGGAAAAGAAGTAAAACAAATTGGATAAAAATGATCCTTTCAAAAAAAATAAAATAAATAAAATGACTTTGTTAGATATTATTTAAAAAAATCTCCAATCATTCAAATATTATTTGGGAACTTATATAGTTATTGAGAATGATTGTCTCAAAAACTAGTTATTAAAGTTAGAGAATCCAATTATATATAAATTCATATATCTTATATTTAAATAATATAAAATTCTTATTTTAATATTTCCGCAAATGACAATTGGACCAAAATAATTTTTAAAATTATAATAAATATAGGTGCATAGATCATTTTTTCACTCTAATGTCATCTTATAAATATTAAATTTAGAGAGTCCAATTATATATAATTTTATTTAATATCTTATATTCAATTCATATCAATTTATATTTTAACACACGTTATAAAAGTATAACTTAAAATTAAGAAGAAAACCAATCACAATAAGTCCTCCATATCTCAGGCACATGAATGAATAATAATAATAATAATAGTGCGTATGTTTTTGTCCCACCGACTTTGTTTAATTTCATCACCCTACATATCAAAACGTGGGGCATCAATCACACACATGCAGGCAGGCATCAGCCATGCATGTTGAAGTTATCATGCAAACAAAAGTAACACATAGGAAATAATGTCTCATTGTATCACACGGTTAGCAAATGGGTGAAAAATGGCCAATAATCCCCAGCCTGGATGGCTAAGGGTGAAGCTATGCAATTAGGAGGTTTTAGATTTGAACTTTGCAAAGAGCGAAAATTATTTAAATTTTTTTTTCTATATATTAAATTATTAAATTAATGAGTTTGCACTTGTCAGATTATATTCAGATATAATTTGTAATAGATATTTGAATTATATATAATCTCCTGTAAAAAACAATGGGTGAATAATGACAGAATAAAAGTTTGGATCGCTGGAAAACCATCAACCATTGCGCGGTAGTTTTGGCAACTGGGAATATATATATTTATGTATATAGAGGGGCATTTGATCAATTTAATGTTTTGAGAAAAATTAATTTTAAATTTGGGATATTTAAAATATATTTCTCAATCTGGAGTAATTTTAGTAGAAAAGTCAAAAGTTAATGTAAGATAAAAAAAAAATGGCGGAATTGACAAATTTATAAAAAAAAATGGCGAAAAATGATTTTTAACAATTAATACAGAATTGAATTAAAAAAAAAAACATAAGTTTAAAAAAAATGGTGGAATTGCCATAATTTGGAAAAAAAAAAAAAAAGCGGAAAATTATTTTAAAAAGCAAAAAAAAAACAGCATTGAATTTTAAAAAAAAAAAGTTGAGAAAAAAATTGGCGGATTGCATAATTTGGAAAAAAATTTGGTGGAAAATATATAAAAAAAAACGCACTTGAATTAAAAAAAAAAAACCAAAACATAAGTTGAAAAAAAAAAGCCGGAATTGACATAATTTAAAAAAAAATGCCGACAATAAACCAAAAAAATACGAAATTGAAAAAAAAAAAAAACATAAGTTACAAAAAAAAAATGGCAGAATGTTTGTTAAAAGATGAGAAAAAAAATAGCGGAATGTCACAAAATATATAGTTACTTTAACCTGATAAGTCACGAAAAGTTACTAATAAGTCAAGAAGTTGAATCTTGAAAATATAACTCTCTAAAAAAAATGGCGGAAATGTTTTGTTTGAAATAAAAAATGGCGGAAATGCTTCTTTATATACCACTACCACCTATCTTGCAAATTTCTGTTGAATCTCGACATATTCATTATACTTGTGTTTTTATCTTCTTCTTGCATAAAGGCAAGAAAAAAATTAACTGAAATCTTATTATTATTTACACTATATTTTATTCATTTTTTTAATTCTATTTATTAGGCATAAATTTATAAAAATATTCTGAAAATTTTTGTTGCCCTCTCGTATTTTGCTTGCAAAAAAATTAACAAATTTTTCTGTTAATATAAATATTTTATTTTCTTAATATAATAGGTGTAACTTTTAATGATATTGACATAATTTTTTTTTATTGCAGATTATTTTAACATTCAAAATATTATAAAAGTAATTGTTATCTACATCAGGTAATTTAATTAAAAATATGTTATATTTTTTTAGTTAGTTAATTTATTAGTTACTATTATATTAAAAGTAATGTTATTGACCTAATGAGTGGTAAATAATTTTTAGTTAGAATGAAAAATAAAGTAGAATAATATGTATAGATTTATAAAAATAATTGACTTAATATGTCAAAAAATAACTAAAAAATGAAGCTATAAATTAACTGATAATAATAATATAGAATAAAAAATATATATTAAAGTTAATAATATTTTTTTATAAGAAATAAAGTAGGTAATAATGAAAAAATTTGAAAAGATTAGATGGAAAATTATTTATATATATAATGAAAAATAAACATATGAGTTAGTTGGTCAAATATAGATAGTAAAAAAATTGTAAGGTTAGAAAAAAGATTAAATATATTAAAAATATTTTAGTAAAATACAATTTTGTAAAAAAATTGGTTATTGGGAAAAAAATTTTAAAAATAGCAAACAAAAAAATAGTAGTAGTTAGTAGTTCATAATGATTACATAAATAAAATAAGAATATGTATTTAATAATGTAATTATATTCAAGTTTTCGACTAAGATTAATAAATTTAAAATAAATATGATTTGTAATATAATCTTTTGTTTAAAAAGAAAAAGTAAGGTTGACAAAAAAAAAATAAGACAAAGGTTGACAAAAAAAAATAAGACTTACATTAAAAAATAAAATTTTAAATAGGATTATAAATTCACATAACTCTTATCATTAATTTCAACTTGTTGAAAAGTAACTATGTTAATAAAAATATCTATTAACAATCAAAATGATACATAAAAAATAATAAACTAAAAAAATTTCAACAAAAAAGAATAAACATAAATATAATACACCATATATAAATATAAAAATAAGCCATTAACATGTAAGAAAAAAAAAAAGAAAATTTAACTAAAAGCTAATAAAAATAAACTGAAAGAATTAATTTATACAACATATATAAATATAAAATTAAACCATTAACATATAAAAATTAAGAAAGTTAAACTAAAACTAATAAAAAAATTAAAAAAAAAGATATCAAATATGAAAAACTGATTTTTTTAGTGACTATGAGATATTGACATTGTGAAATGAATATGAATATAAAAAAATAATAATAATTTCATAATAAATATGTATTTATAGTGAAATTATTTATTATAATCATTATTAAAATATGAATTAAAATTACAACTTCTATTTGTATTAAGAGTTTTCTTATTTGTTTAATATAAAAATTTTACTCTTAATTATTAATGGCAAATTTAAAAGTTTTACCTCTTATATTATATTACAATTATTAATAGCTAATTTAAAATTTAAAAGTTTTTTCATATTTGTTTAATAGCTAATTTAAAACTTACAATGATCCAAAGTGTAGAGATGAGGCCAGAGTGGGGGCCAGGCCCAAACATTTTTTTTTAAAATATTTTGAGTGTATATATAAATATCATGTTACTATAATTTTACTTTTTTTTTTCAAGATAAATAATAGTTTTGTAAACCAATATGCATATATTAGATGATGCAACTAAAGATTATTAGGTTAACTATCATATTCAAGCTTGCAAAATATATAAATCATCAAAAGAGTTGGCAGTTCGCCATTATAAAAAATGTCCAAAATAGTTCTCTATCGCTATTCGCCAGGAGATAGGTGAACTAAAGTTTGCCTAATATCCTTAAAAAGATAAAGACAATTCACCATAGAATAGGTGAACCAAAGTTCATCAAAGATCTCCTAAAAAGATAAAGACAATTCATCGTTGGATAGGCGAACTAAATTTCACCCAAAATCCCCCAAAAAGATAAAGACAAGAGTTTTCTTATTTGTTTAATATAAAAATTTTACTCTTAATTATTAATGGCAAATTTAAAAGTTTTACCTCTTATATTATATTACAATTATTAATAGCTAATTTAAAATTTAAAAGTTTTTTCATATTTGTTTAATAGCTAATTTAAAACTTACAATGATCCAAAGTGTAGAGATGAGGCCAGAGTGGGGGCCAGGCCCAAACATTTTTTTTTTAAATATTTTGAGTGTATATATAAATATCATGTTACTATAATTTTACTTTTTTTTTTCAAGATAAATAATAGTTTTGTAAACCAATATGCATATATTAGAAGATGCAACTAAAGATTATTAGGTTAACTATCATATTCAAGCTTGCAAAATATATAAATCATCAAAAGAGTTGGCAGTTCGCCATTATAAAAAATGTCCAAAATAGTTCTCTATCGCTATTCGCCAGGAGATAGGTGAACTAAAGTTTGCCTAATATCCTTAAAAAGATAAAGACAATTCACCATAGAATAGGTGAACCAAAGTTCATCAAAGATCTCCTAAAAAGATAAAGACAATTCATCGTTGGATAGGCGAACTAAATTTCATCCAAAATCCCCCAAAAAGATAAAGACAAGAGTTTTCTTATTTGTTTAATATAAAAATTTTACTCTTAATTATTAATGGCAAATTTAAAAGTTTTACCTCTTATATTATATTACAATTATTAATAGCTAATTTAAAATTTAAAAGTTTTTTCATATTTGTTTAATAGCTAATTTAAAACTTACAATGATCCAAAGTGTAGAGATGAGGCCAGAGTGGGGGCCAGGCCCAAACATTTTTTTTTAAAATATTTTGAGTGTATATATAAATATCATGTTACTATAATTTTACTTTTTTTTTTCAAGATAAATAATAGTTTTGTAAACCAATATGCATATATTAGATGATGCAACTAAAGATTATTAGGTTAACTATCATATTCAAGCTTGCAAAATATATAAATCATCAAAAGAGTTGGCAGTTCGCCATTATAAAAAATGTTCAAAATAGTTCTCTATCGCTATTCGCCAGGAGATAGGTGAACTAAAGTTTGCCTAATATCCTTAAAAAGATAAAAACAATTCACCATAGAATAGGTGAACCAAAGTTCATCAAAGATCTCCTAAAAAGATAAAGACAATTCATCGTTGGATAGGCGAACTAAATTTCACCCAAAATCCCCCAAAAAGATAAAGACAATTCGCCATAGAGCAAGTGAACTAAAGTTTACCTAAGATCCCTTAAAAAGATAAAGGCAATTTGTCATGAAGTAGGTGAACTAAAGTTTATCCAAAATCCATTTAAAAGATAAAGACGATTTATCATAGGATAGGTGAACTAAAGTTCGCTTAAGATTCCCTAAAAAGATTAAAGTAACAAGTTGCCACATTAATTCGCCCAATATTTCCTAAAATAGTTAAAATAGGAAGTTCTCATGAGATAGGTGAACTATAGGTTCACCTAAGATGCCCTAAAATAGTTAAAAGTTTCAAATCACTATGGGATAGATGAATTATTGGTTTACCCAAGATTCCTTAAAAAATAGTTAAAGGTCATAGGTAAAAGTTCACCCAAAATTTTTTTTAAAAAATAAATAAATAAATCTCCATAGGAATAAGCAAGATAAGAAGTTCATCCTAAATAAAAAGTAAAAAAGATAAGTGGAATACAAGTTTGCCCAAAACCCTTAAATTAATAAAGACTTTAAGAAAAGTGAGTGAAGAGCTCGCTCAAAATCCCTAAAGTTCAAGTTATGAAGTTTTGGAGAATCGGAAAAATATGAATTTGCCCAAAACTCTTAGGGATAGGTGAGTGAAGAGCCTGCCCAAAACCTTTAAAGTCTAAGTTATGAAGTTATGGAGAATTGGCAAACCATGAATTCACCCAAAATGCAAAAAATATTCTACAAACATTTATGAAAGTATTTAGTCAAAATCATCAAATATATCAAAACTTGAAAAAATAAAACATACATGAAATACAAAGATAAATAGATCAAAATATCTAGGGAAGGATCTACATCACAGAGCTGTTTGCCAGCAGAAAGATCACCTTGAGATAGAATCTTCAAGAATGGAAATCAATCCTTGAGCTTTTAACTCGGAACTGTTAGGGCACATTGTGAGACCTTGCTCGAGCACTGATCTAATCCGCTAAAGGAAAATCAAAATGTTCATTTGGAGAAATACTCACATTAGAGCCCTTAGGCTTAGATTGATTGATTTTGAAAAGTAAATTTAGAGTTGCTACCTTAATTATTTTATTTTAATTGAAAAAATAATAAGGAAAAAACTCAAATTAACTTCAATTTCATCCCAAATGAAAAGATCAGTAGTTTCAAAACCAAAAAGGATTCAAAAACGATGTTTTTGGTTTATTTTAACAAAAATAGTCTAGCAATTAATTTAGTTATGGCTTAAAAATAAATTTCATAATTAATGCATGTACAAATTTATTATGATGCATGCTAATCCATTCATAAGATAAATAAAACAGAGAAGAAATTAAAGAAAGAAAAGTTAAGTTGAAGTTACAATAAAAATCTAAAATTAGGAGATACCTCCTTTACCTTGTGGATTTTAGGGAAGTCACGCATTCTCCATACTAATCCTAATAAGATCAATGTAACAAACAATGAGGTAAACTAACTTAAAAGAAAAGTAAGGAATGTGATGAGGGGAAAAGATGGGTAGCTTTAGTTGCATTCGATACTTAAACCAAACATACTTTTGTATCCCTTTGAATAAGAATTAAAATCCACGCAATTCTCCATTCTCATGAAGGGGTCTGTTTAGTCTAGCCTTTTATCATGTTTTGATTGACTGAGCTAATAGATTGGATTGATTTTAATTGATCACCAAGTTGAGTTAATTAATTCAAATTCTAATTAATTAATCTAAGTGAATCAATTAAGAGTAGAGGAGAAAAGAATTAGGCAAGGAGTCCAAAGAAGAGAAGAGAATCCAAATGAAGGAAAAAATAAATAATGAAAAGGAAAAGGAAAAGGGAAAGATGCTTACCTTGCAAGGCTTTTGAGATGGAGAGACTTGCCTTGGATGGCGGATGATAACTTATCTCGAACGGTGTGAAACTTTTTGCTTAATAGGTTGATTTGAAAATTTGCAATCTAACTCGCTTTGCTATTGCTTGCAAAGCAAAAAACAATAACAAAGTAAAAAAATAAAAATAAAAATAAAATTTTGAACTAGGGAGCTCGTTTTTTTAGATAGCATTTGGTTGGCACCTGAGGACTAGACAGGACAACACTAAAACATCTAGGTTAGCGCCTAACAAGTTTTTAGTATCACAAGAACTGAATCAAAGCTGAATTTTATCATGTTCCACCACTCAATTTGAGCCATCCTCATATAGGAAGGACAAACTTATCCCTCCTTGAAAATTGAAATTTAGTACTCTATTTCCCAAACTACCCTTAAATAAATACAAACTTATTTTTTTTAGTTTTATTGTTTAACTTATTTTTTTAGTTTTATTTCCTTTTTAATATTTTTTTTATGAATTTTTTTTATTATAGTTATGTAGAATGAATAATTTTTTCCTTATAAATAACTCTTCATAATGCTTAGCTACTAAATATAAAATGAAAATATTTTTTTAATAAGCTTACAAAATTCATTTTTCTAAAATATCTTAAACTAAATAACAGAATAAATATGTATATTTCATTTTTGATTTTTTATTTAATGAGTATTAATCAATTTTTTTATTTTTATATTTTATTTCTAATTTCTTATAATTATTTATATATTTTTTAAAAATATTATGTTTGATAATAAATATTTGATGTCTTTATAATTTAATGTGTTTATTCCTTAAATAGTATATATAAATATTTAATACATTAAAATATTTTGATTTTTAGCATTTTTAAATATTTATTAGACTAATTTTTTATTAAAAATTTAAATATTTTTTCATAGGGGCATTATTATTATCTTTATAACATGTCCAATCCTAATTTTAGTTGTTCCAAATACTAGACAAGATAAAATTTTATTCTGTCTAGTCTTATGATATTTTGTCTTGTCTAGTTTTTTATTGTCTTGTCCTATCAACTAAACGCAACCTTGCAGAACAAGGTAAAAGATTGCTTACTTCGAGATTGGAGTTGATCTAATAAGTATGAGTGTGTCAAAACTGAGTTGGGGTCCAGAATATATAATGGAAAGGTCTGAGGATTGAATGGCGTGAATTTGGATTTGAAAATTTGAAATTCAGAGTCAACTAAATGGATAAATAATTTGGGGTCAACTAAATGGGTTTTTATCTTATATTTTTCCAAATAAAAAAAAAATTAAGGTGGCGACTCTATGCTAATTTTTTCAAAATCAATCAATCTAAACCTGATGATTATACCGTGAGTTCAAACTCAAATGAGCATTTTGATCCCACTCAGTAGATCAAACTGGTAATCAGGTGAGATCTCACAGTACCGTATAAAAGAGAAAGAATAGTGAAAAGTTTGATAACTTACTAGTTAGATGGCGAAAATCGGGAATGACATCGGAATAAGTTGCTCTGCAATTTAAGAATTGCCAGAAAGGCTTAAAGAAGCAAAGCAAAGAAGAAATGACAAAAAATCCAAAGAAAAAATGGTAACAAAGAGGAGAGAAAATGAGAGTAGAAGTGACAATAGCGAAAATAAGAAATGTAAAAGAAAAACCTCAGTAAGGTTTGAATGCCCTATTTAGAGGGTGTAGTACAGAAACTGAAGACTTTAGAGAACTTTTTTTTGTTGACACATGA
This sequence comes from Reutealis trisperma, assembly GCA_947687605.1. Classification (NCBI taxonomy): domain Eukaryota; kingdom Viridiplantae; phylum Streptophyta; class Magnoliopsida; order Malpighiales; family Euphorbiaceae; genus Reutealis; species Reutealis trisperma. The sequence goes on along the minus strand of CANTUT010000033.1, from coordinate 650,124 downwards.
CAAAAAATGGCTAGAACAACTGCTTTTTCAAATTTCAAAATAATTATGAAGCATATAAAACAGTGCCCTAAATATTTTCATTAAATGAACTATCAATGAAAATCGCCTTCATAAAAATTCGTCTTATGATAACATTTTTAAAAATTGAAGTGATTTCAAACGTTTGACTCAAAATTATTAGAGGACATGTTTTACATATTTGTTTAAACTGGTCATCCAACGCAAATTAGGAACTGCTCAAAGAATCTATATCCTAGTTGGCCACTATCAGAAGGTCCTTCTCCGATTATACTATAGCTATGAAAAATCTATTTCCTGAAAGATCTATTACTCAAGACACTTCTATAAATAACATTATTTTCTCCATAAGACATGTAATAAATTCTAAATTTTCTAATTCTCAAAAATCATAATTTTACTGACTTAAATATTAGAGTGATCCTCTAAATGTATCACCTAAGCCTTTTAATTTTTTACTTTGCAGGTGTTGAAAATCGTTTAACAGTATCCTAAAGATTAAAATTTATCTTGAGCACATTAGGTGATTATTTACTTTAGTCCACAAAAGAGGAAAAGGGAGATAAATTTGATATTTTCAAAAGTTAGTTGGAACGAGTATTGTTTGATCTAGTTTCTGATTAGACATTAACCTAAATAATTAAGCCAGATTCTACAAGGTTTGGTTATAGTTGACAAACATACGTAGTGTAATGAATATGTTTCTTGCAATAAACAACTTGGTTGTGGTGGCTATAACTTTAATTTTATAATTCAATTTTTATTCCCCAAAGATCAGAAAAAATACCTATTATATTTATCATCGATCATAAAATAGTGCAGTTCAAAAATAAATAAATAAATAAAATAATGCCATGCCTCAACGACCCAACCAACTCCTTATTGTGAATTCAAAAGTCAATACTTAATTGTACGTGACAAGCATTATCCTAAATATATATATATAACAAACACAATTTTAAATTTGTGAACATGAGAAAAAGTGGGTTTATTCCAACCTAATCTCCGCATTATATATATGTGATATTTGCAATCCTATTATTTGTATTAGGTAGCAAAATATAAAATTGTTTAACAGCGAAAGATACGTATTCTTTCCAGCTCACCAGCTTATGCCAAAAATGATTTGACTTGGAAGCCAAGCCAATGAGTTAATTCTTTAAGCAACTTTTCCATCACACTTGACGGAAAATTTTTTTAGATAAATTAATTTATCATTAATTAATATATTTTATTTTCAATTAAATTTGTCTGCGATTAATATAATATTATCAATTGATATATCTTATTTTTATTAAATTAATTTATAAATGAGATGATAAATTCAGTTTATTTAAAATTTTTTTCTCTTAATAATTTACTATCAAAAAATTGATTAGCCAATAAATGACTAATAAATATATATTAGTTAGACAACCCAAATTAAATTTCTCAATGCATTAGGTAGACTAAGTAATGCCAATAAGAGACTATATTATAGTTAATTAAACAATATATTACTTTATTGAAGTGAGTAGCATAAGATTGGTAAACAATAAATCAAGGCCTGGCTGGGCGAGTCTGGCGACTTTTTTTTTTCTTTTATTTTTAATTTCCAATTAAAATATTCTATTGTGTCTATATAACACCTTACATGTTAAAGGCAATTTACCCTTTTTTTTTTTTTCAGCTATACCCAAAAATTCATATTGAATTCTGAGAATTAATTGATTGATTGATAGATATTAGATAGATAATTAAGGGTTTTTGAAAACATGGCTATGGCAACTGCTCTCTTAATTCTTGTACTGGCCATTCCGGCAGCCTATGCTAAGCAATATACTGTCGGAGATACCTCAGGATGGACCAATTTCGGAGTCGATTACAGCACTTGGGTTACTGGCAAAACTTTTACTGTTGGTGACACCCTACGTGAGTTTAAACTTTAAATATATTTCTATTTCTATATATATATAGCTAGCTAGTATAATTGACTAAAAATCAACGAAACAGTTTGAATTAATTAACTTTCACTTTTCTTTTTTTTTTTTTTAAAATAAAAAAAAAAAGTGTTCAATTATGGTACGACCCACCAAGTAGCAGAAGTATCTCAAGGCGATTACAATAGTTGCAGCTCCAGTAATGCTATCCAAACCTACAGCGATGGAAGCACAAGTATAACACTTTCCAAGGCTGGTCCGATGTATTTTATCTGTCCTACAGCTGGTCATTGCAGCGCTGGCATGAAGTTATCAGTTACTGTTGTGGCCGCCAGCACCACCCCAGGTACTACTCCCACCACTTCAAGCCCTGCCCCTCCATCTGGCTCTAGTACCCCGGCATCTGGCACTCCGCCCACCACCACCTCATCGCCACCAGCCGCCGATAATGGAGCCACTAGTATTTTTGTTAATATGAATAATTTGGTATTTGGTTCCTTGCTTGTATTTGCTTATTTGATGGGCTAGGGAAGAGGCAGTGCTGTTGTTGTTTTTCATTACCCAGTTGGATTGAACTTGTGTGGTTTATTGGGATGGTGGAGATCGATATGTATATTTCTGTTTTTATGATCGTATTTAATAATTGATTTTTACCTAAACCGTTAAATATTACTACCAAATAACCCGAATAATTTATTTGAACATATAAATGCAATTAATGTTAACGTAAATGTTTATCAAGAAAAATTTAATTATAAACATTTATTAGGAAAAGCATGCATCACAATATATATATATATTTCTAAAAATGATAGCTTTAACAACGCAATAAAATTTTAAAGATGGATTAAAGTTTTATTTTTTTTATAAACATTTATTGAGAAAAACATGTATTACAACAATTTTTTTGTCAAAATGATATTTTAACACAATAATAAGGTTGTATAGATATTATAAAGATGAGTTAAGCCTTTTTTTTAGCAAATTCAGCTTTGCTTAAAATTTAAATTTTAAATCAAACAGTCTTAAAAACGATTATAATATTAATGAATCAAAAGATTCATTAGTGAATTAAATTAAAACTTAATTTAAGCAGTTGAAATGTGGCTTCAAATCAAAATCAAAAAAAATTTGGTCCAACGAATAACGCAAACATCCTTTTGATTTTATTTTAGATTCTTGCAATTTTATTCGCCTAGATAATGATTAACAGATAACATAGCATTTTTATCATCACTACACTCTTTTGTTATGATAGAATAAATAAACATTCTCTTTATTATATTATTAAACAAAATATAAAATCAATAATTTATACTATGAGAGAGCATAGGGGACAATAAGATAATAGAATGTCTTGTCCATCTAAATAACATACAAATAAAAATAAGATCAGCATTTATTATTGATTTGCTATTGAAAGTAGTTCTCTATTACAATTTACCAAGTTTAAGGGACCTGCTGATTTTGCAGTTCGGAAAAGTGTTTTTCAAAAAAAAAAAAAAATTGAATTTTGAAAACTGCTGGTTGAAAAAAAAAAAAACAAAAAAAAAGCTGGTGAATACATGATTTTCTAAAAACATATGTTTGAAGCCGATTCAAAAAAAATTAAAAACATCAATCAATTAAATAAAAAATTCAAAAAATGTTTTTTTTTTAGATCTCAAACAGAGTTTTAAACCTATATTTGGAAAGAATAAAAATGAAAAAATAAGAAAAATAAGAGAAAAAATAACTTTTCCATGTATAGAATAAAAAGACCAAGAAAAAATAAATTTTATTTTGCACTCTATATTTTTTCTTTATTTTGAAAGAAAAATAAAAATAAAGAGTAAAAAGAAGGAGTGCAAAATAAAACTTTTTTTTCTTTATTTTTTGCCTATCTAAATAATGGAGAAAAAAATAATAAAAAAATAAAATTTATTTTCTCTTTTTATTTTTTTTTCTCTAAAATGGAGAAGAACATGAACAAAAAATATAGAGAAGAGAATAGTTTTTCTAGTTGTTCCATTCAATAATATTAAGCCCTTTATATAGAGTACAGAAGAGAAAGAAATAGGAAGATTTTCCAATCAGGAAAATACAATAAATAGGAAGTTTTTCCAATAAGTAAAATAAAATTAATACTAATATGGAAACTAGAATATTCATGTATATTGAAAGACATCAATCAAATCTTATAATATATCATAACATTCCCCCTTGATGTCTTTTACAAAGAATATGCCTCGTTAAAACCTTACTAAGGAAAAATCATGTGGGAAAAAAATCTTAGTAAAAGAAAAAGAGTACATTATTCTTGTAGGGATTTGCGCCATAACACTGCCTCGTTAAAAACCTTACTAGGAAAACCCAATGGGACAAAACCTAGGCTAAGGAAAAAAGAGTACAGTGCATTAAAATATCCCCCTCATGAAAATATGATTTCTATCAAATATCTCTTAGCTGACGCATGCTAATTTTGTTGACTAACTTTTCAAATGTGATTGTAAAGAGTGCCTTTGTAAACAAATCTGCCAAGCTGTCAAATCGTATACTTAATGATGTTTAAGTAATATCCACATATAATAATTTATTTGTAATACTTCCTTAGGATATTACTTGCGCTATGAATATAACTCGTTAAAAACCTTATTAGAAAACCCAGTGGAAAAAAAATATCTAAGGAAAAAAGTATATTTCATGCGCTATTTTTTCATTGCACAGATTGCCTCGTTAAAACTTTTGTCCAAGAAAACCCTGTGGGATAAAAACTTGACTAAGGAAAAAGAGTACAATCATATACTGATTCGCTCTCCCTGATGATGACAGATTTTAACACGGCGTATACTAATTGATGAAACGATGCCGTTTAAATATCACATTAGGTAAAAACTTAATATATAAGTCTGTTAAATTGTCACTCAAGCGAATCTGGTGGATATCTCTTCTGGAGCTTATATATATACAAGAATTTGGGTGAAGTTTATGTCTACTTCGTTACCCTTAATATAACCACCTTTAATTTGTGCAATTCAAATTGCATTATTCTCAAAATACAATGGGAGTATCTTTTAGTGAGGTACTTCAGGACCATAAAAATCTTTATAAAATTGCAGTACCACGATAAGTGAATACATAGCCAGTCTAAAATCTACCATCATAGAAACTAAGCAAATAACCAATATTTGCATATAGACCAATTTCAAATATGAATTATAATATTAACAGTATATTGAAGATAACTTTTTACACCACTCTAATATCTCTTTGTAGGTGCAAAGCTATACCTAGCTAGGAATTTTTTTCTTGCAAATGCAATATCAGGCCGATGCAATTTGCAAGACACAAGAATGCCATATAGCACTTATATATGGTACTTCAAGACCAAACAGCTCTTTATTATCTTTTTTAGGTCTAAAAGGGTCTCTCTTCACTTATAGTGAGCGGACCACCTATTAGTGTGATTGAGAGAGAAGATTTATGCATGCAAAAATTGCTTAAATATCTTTTCCACATAAGCATACTGGTGTATTTAAATATCTTTTCCACATAAGCATACTGGTATATTAGGACTCCTTAATAATCGGTCTGCAGGCCGATACAAAATTTCATTTCCTTTAAATTTTTCATTTCAAACTCACTTTTCAAACAGGTACATATTTATTTGAGTTCATTAGGAGTCACATTGATATTTAAATCAACTTATACTGCAATAATAACATATACCATTCTATGGTCTTTTATGAATACAAATGGACATAGTGTATTATTCACATATCTTTCTTTCAATAAGAATTTACTCAAAATAATCATACCACATGTCCATATTACTTTAATCCATACATAGATTTTTGCAATTTGATGAAATATATGTCATATGTTTAATGTGTATTCATTTATAATATATTTAGTCTTTCTGGGACTCTTATTACTTTCATAAGGCGTACAATAAGCCATTCATTAACTGCCATATTAATTAAGTATCGGAACATGATCATTTTCATAATAAGAGAATTATTTTTCTCATAATCAATGATAGAACGAGTCTAGCTCTACTTTAATTGCCTCATTCCATGATGATCAATCATGTTTATGCTAATATTCAGTTATACTTATAGATTATGGATCCATATTTTTTCTTGTCACAGCAAAAGCTACTGTTGAGGCAAATTCATCGTCGACGATAATTAAATTTCTATCAACTCTTTCTTATATCACAAAGTAATTGAGATCTCATAGTTTTCATTTATATGATCATCAACTCCAGAAGCCAAATCTGGAGGATCTAATTGTTCCGTTGTCTCAGTCTGTGTCTTATAATTAGCTATAGCTTTTTGACTGAGATCTTCCTCTTCAGGAGATTTTATGAGTGGCGCTGCTTTTCTTTTTCGCGGATTTTTATCTTTAGTTCCAATTTACTATCCACGCTTCTGGCGTGTAGTGAGATTGATTGATTTTCTATTTGCAATTGGAATCACAACCCTTGCTAAGGTATTAGCAGCTGTAATATGAGACTTTGTCACTCTTTTAGCATCTATAAATACATTTGGCAGTTAAGTTGCAATTTGTTGCAACTGTATTATTTTTGTGAACTTCTGGTTCACTCTAACTTGTACATGGACCAAAATTATTTAAAGGGTTTTCCTTCTAATAAATTTATCGACATTCTTTAGTACTGTAGGTGCTTTTCCTCCCCTTAATATCGAAAAATATGCCTCATCAAAATAAATTCATAGTCTCTTTTGTGGACCCATTATCGCACATTGAGATAGATTTAATATATTCATGGCACAGAAAAAATTTATAACTCATGTCCTTATACAAGTTTCAAGGGAGATATATATGATGTACACAATGGCATTCATGCCAAACTTTTAATTGTTGAACTATAAGTTCAATGCTTGAACTGCAGGTTCAACGCAATATATTGTGCATGTATACTAAGGATAAAATAGCAATTAAATAACTCATTATAATACGCAACTTATAAAATCCTTACAAATTACTCCTTCAAGGAGTTTACATAAAATCATTAATATTGAATTGAGTTGTGTCCTCTATATGGGCGGTTCCTTTTTCAGAATCTCATGATTTACCAAATGATTTATGGTATTCACTTCAGGGAATACAGTTGTACTAGTGGGCATTATTTGATGATTTTTCGTTAGCAATTATTCTTTCAGAATTCTCATTATCTACCAAATGATTTATAGTATTCACTTCAGGGAATACAGTTGTACTAGTAGGCATTGTTTGATGATTTCTTATTAACAATTATTCTTTGCAACCACTAGAAAAATAATATTTGTAAATTTTCACTTTTTATATTGCTACTACAGGAGCATGTAACTTTATTACCGCACAATTTCAACTGTGAAGTAATTTTAAACATGGTTAAATTATATTCTCAAATAGACTTCAAGTCTTGTAGGTGTAGGTTTAACCAATTATATTGAGTTTATGGTAGTACCACATATTTCAAGTGATTATATCTATCTTTAAAACTCTTCTAGAAAATATAAAAATCATTAATAGTAAGATATTCAACCTTTAAATCCTCACTTAAATGAGGTTTAAGTAGATAATAGCTTTTGCTTTAGCTAGCATCTAAATGCATTTCATTATCAACAACTCACGTCAAAAATTATTTCCTTTGAATTCAAGAGCATATAAAAATTATCAACCAAACTTTAATTCACTATACTTCACTTTATTTAAATAACTTAATTTGCATATATTTAAAATATATCTAAATAGACCAATCAGAAAATAAATTAATATTAATTTTAACAAACATTAAATTCATAATTTATCATACTAAGAAAAGGTAAGCACTAATTATGCTTCTTTATACCAACATAAATCCAACAATGTATGCAATCCGAAAATAAATTCATCAATTCACAAATTAACAAAATCATGTTACTTATATAATTTATATTAATCTCATCTCACATTTAAATCTCTAATTGTTTTCACATCTAATACACATTAATATAAGTAAATTCAAAACATATATAACACACACAACTTTCTTGTAGGCTATTCAACTAACAAATACGTATATATATGTATGAGACATGTATTGTCCATAAAATAAATTTTGAGTTGAGACGTTAAGACCGAAGGATATGTAATAATATATACACTAGTAGGATCAATCTCAATTTAATGAATCAAGTAAACCTATTAATATGAACGCAAGATCACCATTTTCCCATAGAGCAAGTTAATCAATCAATAAATAAACAATTTAGGGTCGGATTTTATGCCAAAAAAAAATTATAAGCCATGATTTTAAAACTATGCATAAAATGTGTTGTTATAATTGATAACCAACTAAAAGTTGCAATTTGGTTGGTAAATCAAATAGGCCATATCCATCATTCCAATACATATAAACAACAATGAAACACCCAAAACAGAAAAATCAAAGCAAAAAGGTTTACCTTAATATTATGGCCATACGCAATTATTTTATTGATATCCAATTTATTCAATGCATGTAGTTTAAATCAAATTTATTAGTTATTCAGGGACATAAAATATTAATTTTTCAAGGATGTCTATTTTATTTATTTGATTACTCGAATGAGTGATACTAGTATAAATAATTCTTACTCATGATGTCGAGGCCCATCAATTAATATTGTCTAATATAAAATCATAATAAAATCAGTCTTTTAAAGACTTGTAGACAATGCATTCAGTTCTTCAGGAACATTTAATGATTTTTTAATGAATTTGTTTACTTTAATTAGTTTTTCATGAACTATATAGAATATCAATTCTTCAGGAACTGTAGAGAATATCAGTTTTTCAAAAACTGTAGATAATACCAATTCTTTAAGAACTATAGGGAATACCAGTTTTTCAGGAACTATAATTATTATTAGTTCTTTAGGAACTCATAGCTTAGTTATTTATTTAATTAGTTCTTCAGAAATTATAAACAATACTAGTTCTTCAGGAACTATAATTTAAAATATAATACTAATTCTCTAGAAACTCATAGCTTAGTTATTTATTTAATTAGTTCTTTAGGAACTATAAATAATACTAGTTATTCAGGAACTAGTATTTAAAATATAATGCTAGTTCTTCAGGAACTAGAATTTAATTGATTAATCATTAAATAGTATATCAAATTTTTATAAATCTAAAAAAAGAAAACAATTTGAGATAAATGATTGTAAGAGAGAAGAAAAAAATGATTTCTTCAAATTAATTAGCCCAATATGTTCAAACGATTTAAAAAAAAAAACGATTTAGTTTTTTTTTCTTAAAAAAAATGTATTTGATACATAAATATTAATAATAATAGTAATTAATTAGATAAAAATTGTTTACCATAAATCTTGAATTTTATTTCTTCAAATTTTTCGCCTTAGCTGGGTTGTAGCAAACCACAAGCTATCCAAAATTATAAACAATATTATAGAACGATTCGTGCTGATAACGTGTTATAAATAAAATGGAGAAGAACATGAACAAAGAATATAGAGAAGAGAATAGTTTTTCTAGTTGTTCCATTCAATAGTATTAAGCCCTTTATATAGAGTACAGAAGAAAAAGAAATAGGAAACTTTTCCAATCAGGAAAATACAATAAATAGGAAGTTTTTCCAATAAGGAAAATACAATCAATACTAATATGGAAACTAGAATATTCATGTATATGGAAAAATATCAATCAAATCTTATAATATATCATAACACTCTTCCTTGATGTCTTTTACAAAGAATATGTCTCGTTAAAACCTTACTAAGGAAAAATCCTGTGGGAAAAAAATCTTAGTAAAGGAAAAAGAGTACATTATTCTTGTAGGGATTTGCGCCATAACACTGCCTCGTTAAAAACCTTACTAGGAAAACCCAATGGGACAAAACCTAGGCTAAGGAAAAAAGAGTACAGTGCATTAAAATCTCCCCCTCATGAAAATATGATTTCTATCAAATATCTCTTAGCTGACGCATGCTAATTTTGTTGACTAATTTTTCAAATGTGATTGTAAGGAGTGCCTTTGTAAACAAATCTGCCAAGTTGTCAAATCGTATACTTAATGATATTTAAGTAATATCCACAAATAATAATTTATTTGTAGTACTCCCTTAGGATATTACTTGCGCTATGAATATAACTCGTTAAAAACCTTATTAGAAAACCCAGTGGGAAAAAACATATCTAAGGAAAAGAGTATATTTCATGCGCTATTTTTTCATTGCACAGATTGCCTCGTTAAAACCTTTGTCCAAGAAAATCCTGTGAGATAAAAACTTGACTAAGGAAAAAGAGTACAATCATATACTAATTCGCTCCCCCTGATGATGACAGATTTTAACACGGCGTATACTAATTGATGAAACGATGCCGTTTAAATACCACATTAGGTAAAAACTTAATACATAAGTCTGTTAAATTGTCACTCAAGCGAATTTGGTGGATATCTCTTCTGGAGCTTATATATATACAAGAATTTGGGTGAAGTTTATGTCTACTTCGTTACCCTTAATATAACCACCTTTAATTTGTGCAATTCAAATTGCATTATTCTCAAAATACAATGGGAGTATCTTTTAGTGAGGTACTTCAGGACCATAAAAAATCTTTATAAAATTGCAGTACCACTATAAGTGAATATATAGCCAGTCTAAAATCTACCATCATAGAAACTAAGCAAATAACCAATATTTGCATATAGACCAATTTTAAATATGAATTATAATATTAATAGTATATTGAAGATAACTTTTTACACCACTCTAATATCTCTTTGTAGGTGCAAAGTTATACCTAGTTAGGAATTTTTTTTTTCTTGCAAATGCAATATCAGGCCTGATGCAATTTGCAAGACACAAGAGTGCCATATAGCACTTATATATGGTACTTCAAGACCAAACAACTCTTTATTATCTTTTTTAGGTCTAAAAGGGTCTCTCTTCACTTCTAGTGAACGGACCACCTATTAGTGTGGTTGAGAGAGAAGATTTATCCATGCAAAAATTGCTTAAATATCTTTTCCACATAAGCATACTGGTGTATTTAAATATCTTTTCCACATAAGCATACTGGTGTATTAGGACTCCTAAATAATCGGTCTGCAGGCCGATACAAAATTTCATTTCCTTTAAATTTTTCATTTCAAACTCACTTTTCAAACAAGTACATATTTATTTGAGTTCATTAGGAGTCACATTGATATTTAAATCAACTTATACTGCAATAATAACATACACCATTCTATGGTCTTTTATGAATACAAATGGACATAGTGTATTATTCACATATCTTTCTTTCAATAAGAATTTACTCAAAATAATCATACCACATGTCCATATTGCTTTAATCCATACATAGAATTTTGTAATTTGATGAAATATATGTCATATGTTTAATGTGTATTCATTTATAATATACTTAGTCCTTCTGGGGCTCTTATTACTTTCATAAGGCGTACAATAAGCCTTTCATTAACTGCCATATTAATTAAGTATCGGAACATGATCATTTCCATAATAAGAGAATTATTTTTCTCATAATCAATGATAGAACGAGTCTAACTCTACTTTAATTGCCTCATTCCATGATGATCAATCATGTTTATGCTAATATTCAGTTATACTTATAGATTATGGATCCATATTTTCTCTTATCACAGCAAAAGCTACTGTTGAGTCAAATTCATCATCGACGATAATTAAATTTCTATCAACTCTTTCTTAAATCACAAAATAATTGAGATCTCATAGTTTTCATTTATATGATCATCAACTCCAAAAGCCACATCTGGAGGATCTAATTGTTCCGTTGTCTCAGTCTGTGTCTCATAATTAGCTATAGCTTTTTGACTGAGATCTTCTTCTTCAGGAGGTTTCTCTTCAGGAGATTTTATGAGTGGCGCTGCTTTTCTTTTCCGCGGATTTTTGTCTTTAGTTCCAATTTACTATCCACGCTTCTGGCATGTAGTGAGATTGATTGATTTTCTATTTGCAATTGGAATCACAACCCTTGCTAGGGTATTAGCAGCTGTAATATGAGACTTTGTCACTCTTTTAGCATCTATAAATACATTTGGCAGTTAAGTTGCAATTTGTTGCAACTGTATTATTTTGTGAACTTCTGGTTCACTCTAACTTGTACATGGACCAAAATTATTTAAAGGATTTTTCTTCTAATAAATTTCTCGACATTCTTTAGCACTGCAGGTGCTTTTTCTCCCCCTAATATCGAAAAATATGTCTCATCAAAATAAATTCATAGTCTCTTTTGTGGACCCATTATCACACATTGAGATAGATTTAATATATTCATGGCACAGAAAAAATTTATGACTCATATCCTTATACAAGTTTCAAGGGAGAGTATATATGATGTACATAATGGCATTCATGCCAAACTTTCAAGTTTTAATTATTGAACTATAAGTTCAATGCTTGAACTGCAGGTTTAACGCAATATATTGTGCATGTATACTAGGAATAAAACAGTAATTAAATAACTCATTATAATACACAACTTATAAAATCCTTGCAAATTGCTCCTTCAAGGAGTTTACATAAAATCATCAATATTGAATTGAGTTGTGTCCTCTATATGGGTGGTTCCTCTTTCAAAATCTCATGGTTTACCAAATGATTTATAGTATTCACTTCAGGGAATACAGTTGTACTAATGGGCATTATTTGATGATTTCTTATTAGCAATTATTCTTTTAGAATTCTCATTATATACCAAATGATTTATAGTATTCACTTCAGGGAATACAGTTGTACTAGTGAGCATTGTTTGATGATTTCTTATTAACAATTATTCTTTGCAACCACTAGAAAAATAATATTTGTAAATTTTCACTTTTTATATTGCTACTACAAGAGCATGTAACTTTATTACAGCACAATTTCAGCTGTGAAGTAATTTTAAACATGGTTAAATTATATTCTCAAATAGACTTCAAGTCTTGTAGGTGTAGGTTTAACCAATCATATTGAGTTTATGATAGTACCACATATTTCAAGTGATTATATCTATCTTTAAAACTCTTCTAGAAAATATAAAAATCAGTAAGATATTCAACCTTTAAATCCTCACTTAAATGAGGTTTAAGTAGATAATAGCTTTTACTTTTGCTAGCATCTAAATGCATTTCATTATCAACAACTCATGTCAAAAATTATTTCCATTGAATTCAAGAGCATATAAAAATTATCAACCAAACTTTAATTCACTATACTTCACTTTATTTAAATAACTTAATTTGCATATATTTAAAATATATCTAAATAGACCAATCAGAAAATAAATTAATATTAATTTTAACAAACATTAAATTCATAATTTATCATACCAAGAAAAGGTAAGCACTAATTATGCTTCTCTATACCAACATAAATCCAACAATGTATGCAATCCGGAAATAAATTCATCAATTCACAAATTAACAAAACCATGTTACTTATATAATTTATATTAATCTCATCTCACATTTAAATCTCTAATTGTTTTCACATCTAATACACATTAATATAAGTAAATTCAAAACATATATAACACACACAACTTTCTTGTAGGCTATTCAACTAACAAATATATATATATATGTATGAGACATGTATTGTCCATAAAATAAATTTTGAGTTGAGATGCTAAGACCGAAAGATATGTAATAATATATACACTAGTAGGATCAATCTCAATTTAATGAATCAAGTAAACCTATTAATATGAACGCAAGATCACCATTTTCCCATAAAGCAAGTTAATCAATCAATAAATAAATAATTTAGGGTCGGATTTTATGCCAAAAAAAAAATTATAAGCCATGACTTAAAAACTATGCATAAAATGTGTTGTTATAATTGATAACCAACGAAAAGTTGCAATTTGGTTGGTAAATCAAATAGGCCATACCCATCATTCCAATACATATAAACAACAATGAAGCACCCAAAACAGAAAAATCAAAGCAAAAAGGTTTACATTAATATTATGGTCATACGCAGTTATTTTATTGATATCCAATTTATTCAATGTGTGTAGCTTAAATCAAATTTATTAGTTATTCAGGAACATAAAATATCAATTTTTCAAGGATGTCTATTTTATTTATTTGATTACTCAAAGGAGTGATACTAGTGTAAATAATTCTTACTCATTATGTCGAGGCCCATCAATTAACATTGTCTAATATAAAATCATAATAAAATCAGTCTTTTAAAGACTTGCAGACAATGCATTCAGTTCTTCAGGAATATTTAATGATTCTTTAATGAATTTGTTTACTTTAATTAGTTTTTCAGGAACTATATAGAATATCAATTCTTCAGGAACTGTAGAGAATATCAGTTTTTTAAAAACTGTAGAGAATACCAATTCTTCAAGAATTATAGGGAATACCAGTTTTTCATGAACTGTAATTATTATTAGTTCTTCAGGAACTCATAGGTTAGTTATTTATTTAATTAGTTTTTCAGGAATTATAAATAATACTAGTTCTTCAGGAACTAGAATTTAAAATATAATACTAATTCTCTAGAAACTCATAGCTTAGTTATTTATTTAATTAGTTCTTTAGGAACTATAAATAATACTAGTTCTTCAGGAACTAATATTTAAAATATAATGCTAGTTCTTCAGGAACTAGAATTTAATTGATTAATCATTAAATAGTATATCAAATCTTTATAAATCTAAAAAAAAAAGATTTGAAATAAATGATTGTAAGAGAGAAGAAAAAAAATGATTTCTTCAAATTAATTAGCCCAACATGTTCAAACGATTTATTAAAAAAAAAAACGATTTAGTTTTTTTTTTCTTAAAAAAATATTTGATACATAAATATTAATAATAATAGTAATTAATTAGATAAAAATTGTTTACCATAAATCTTGAATTTTATTTTTTCAAATTTTTCACCTTAGCTGGGTTGTAGCAAACCACAAGCTATCCAAAATTATGAACAATATTGTAGAACGATTCGTGCTGATAACGTGTTATAAATAAAATGGAGAAAAACATGAACAAAGAATATAGAGAAGAGAATAGTTTTTCTAGTTATTTCATTCAATAGTATTAAGCCCTTTATATAGAGTACAGAAGAGAAAGAAATAGGAAGCTTTTCCAATCAGAAAAATACAAGAAATAAGAAGTTTTTCTAATAAGAAAAATACAATCAATACTAATATGGAAACTAAAATATTCATGTATATGGAAAGACATCAATCAAATCTTATAATATATCATAACAGGAGTGCAAAATAAAACTTTTTTTTCTTTATTTTTTGCCTGTCTAAATAATGGAGAAAAAAATAATAAAAAAATAAAATTTATTTTCTCTTTTTATTTTTTTTTCTCTAAAAAAATTCCTAAACAGTGTAAAAGTATGAATTTTTCTTAAGTGACCCAATAAATGAGCCCATTAAGAATCCTCCAAGGCGGTGTTGAAGTGAGACCCGGCCCAAAGAGAAATATCTGGAGCCCTCAATCCAAAGGAGTTTGGTTTTCTTCCGTTGTTCTTCATTCGTGGAACAGCAATCGTATTACCCCGACAGAGAGAAGGAGATAGCTTAGAGAAGAGAGAGAAAGAGGTCGATGGCAGCAGAAGAAGATGAATTTTACCTTAGATACTATGTTGGACACAAGGGGAAATTCGGTCATGAGTTCCTGGAGTTCGAGTTCAGGCCAGATGGCAAGCTCCGATACGCCAATAACTCCAACTACAAGAACGACACCATGATCCGAAAGGAAGTCTTCCTCACCCCTGCCGTCCTTAAGGAGTGCCGCCGCATCATCGCCGAGAGCGAGGTTTCCGTTTCTTTCTTCTTTTTCCCTTAGAATGCTGCTTTCTCTCTCTTAGGGTTTTCTCTTAAGACTCAGCTAATTGTTCTCCTGTTTATTAAAAGATGATATAAACTTTTGAATCTCAGATTACGTGTTTTGCTTGAACTAATGGAGTCTAGGGTTTTAGATTCTGTATTATGAATTTACTATACTTTTGTTTACACTGATTTTGTGTATTGCTATGATAAGTTTCGTCGTAATTATATTTATGGATAGAGAATGTGCACTTGGAGTAGGCAGTTTTTGTGTTTACGTGCTTTTCTGATTTGGTTCGAATGATTGGGTTCCTTAGATCATGAAGGAAGATGATGCCAATTGGCCAGAACCAGACAGGGTTGGGCGACAAGAGCTTGAAATTGTAATGGGAAATGAGCATATCTCCTTCACTACCTCAAAGATTGGGTCACTTGTTGATGTCCAGAGCAGCAAGGATCCTGAAGGGCTTCGTATCTTCTATTATCTTGTTCAGGTCAGCTGCTTGTATGGTTATTCTCTGATTTCTGTGCTTTTTTCTTTTGTGTTTTACATTGCATTTCCTTGCACCAGGGAGGAAAAATAAATTATGGTAGTCATGACTCATGAGCAATGCATATAGCAAACTACTCCAGAATATACTTTTGATATGGAACTGACTATTTGATAGGGTTTATGCGCATTATGAAGTGTAATTGACTTGAATGCGGGAAACTTAGAGTGGTATTGTTTTCTTCTCTATTCATTCTTCTAGTTCCTTGTATTGTTCTGAGCTTTGGTCCACAGTCTTAGTCTTGAATGGCATTCTTTATAATGTGTGTGCGTGTATGTGTGTGTGTGTGGATGCATTCATGAGTTGTTACAGATGTTTCTTTGCACCATTGTGCAACTCTGTTATGCCAATGTGTATGTTGTGGAAGCTTATAAATTGGAAAGGATAAAAAATATAGTATCCGACAAGAACTTGGTGAAAATGCATTCTTTGCATACAATTATTAGTAAATGAAGATGCTGGGAGCATGTGATGCGCAATGAGCATAGTTAATTTTTGTTTGGGTACTTGTTGGTGTGAACTTTCTTTGTTTATCACAATGTAGTTATTTTGATGTCATGACTGCTTAGTCGATGTGTAATAGGCATTTAGCATTAATGCTGGTTCTAATTGGTGTTTTATGTGATTGCAGGACTTGAAGTGCTTTGTTTTCTCTCTCATATCCCTCCATTTCAAGATCAAGCCTATTTAAGGGCTATTTTACCTGCTTAACATTTGTTTTAAAGAGTTGTTTTTGTGTCTCAATTTTACTCGTAGGATTCAATATTTGAATGACTTGATATTTGTCTTGCTTCTTGAGAACTATCTGAGGCTGTGTGGGGTTGTATGAGCATATTGTATATCCCTACCTCGATTGAGGAATATGTTTATGAACAGTAATGCTAGTTTTTTGGCTTTAATTTCATAAGCAGAGTAGACTTATGGTGTAAACGTTATGGATTCAAAATGTTAACCGATATTTACGAAGTGTGAAAAAACAGTCGATCACAGTTTATAGATTCTGTTGCAGCCTTGTTTCATGCTTTCTTTCATGATTGGTTCTTGGGCCGCTGATGAAATGTTTCAATTACAATTGAATTTTTTGGGTCTCACAAAGGGAAAAAAGGATCCTGTCGTTCAGAAAAACATCTAGCAGTAAAAAGTTGGATTTATGAGAAGAAAAGCGAATGTTATTTTATTTTATTTACTTTGTTTATATTTTAGAATTTTTTTTTTTTTAAATGTAGCTCATCTTTTTGACATTGAAGTATATCCAAATATATATTTCTTTATTTGGTACGAGGGAGGTGTTTTAAGCCCTGTCAAATGCAAATAGCACTATACTCGAGCATATTTAAATATTTATAGGTGTATTTGAAATTAAATTGAATTTGAGTTTCTGTTTTCAAGTGAAATATTAATAAGCATAAAAAAATCAAGAAAATAAGAGAACACTCTCCAAAAGTCCCAGCGGATGGAGTTAAGCAAAATTTTGACACTTGTAAATGATAGGAAATTGCCGGCTAAAAATGATGAACAACCCCCAGTCATTCAACAATGTGTAGAATAATAGATCTTGAACGTTGTATGCTAGCACTTCAACAACCCAAAATTGTACAAATAAAACCTTTTTATTTTAACAGACTAGTAATATAACAAGCGAAAATTTATACAGGATGTGGATCAGACCACCTTCTCTTTACCTCAGTTTTCCACCGGACTTCCTTGAGCTTCCCATCTAATCCATAATCCCTTTCCATAACAAGGTTTATTCCCTCATCTGAGTACCAACCAAATCCAATGCATAGTATGCCATCCTTGTCAACATCAACATATCCTGTGACACCACCTGGAAGCCAGAGGACAGTCACGTCCTGCATGTCAACCATCTCCTCCTCCCCAAAGTAAACTGGATTTTCGGGCAAGCTCCTCTTTTTCAAGGTTTCTGTACAAAGGTAGACGAATGGGGCATTGTTGCTGTCCTCAGTTACCATCTCCTCTCCAAATACAGGAGTAGCACTCACCTCAAACACTTTCCAAGACCCAGAAAGCTCGGAAGGTTGGCTTCGTTTCCGCTGAGAAAATGGCTTTATATCAAACTCTAGATCACTGTTCACACCATGACAGCCATAAAATTAGCAGGAAAGCTCAGGAAACGATGAGAAACTGAAGAAAAATTTTGTCTTCCCATGCATGGAATACATCCCTTATTATTTAGCCTAAATATGTATGAGCAGGAAAAAATATTTACTGCATTAGATACAGTATTAAGCCAAATGCCAAATTTATTATCTACTCAATTACTTTTGTACTGAAAGTTAGACATGACATAATATTTCCCATGCACATTTAATCCAAAGAGCATGTAAAACAGAACAAGCAAGGGGGAAATTGTAGAGATTTTTCACCATTTGACCCTCCAACCACTTCAATTCAAAGCCCAGGCAAGAAAGATGACCTCTTGAATGATAGGACATAGATATTGAACACTGAAATACTGCATTAACAAATGGGAACAAGGCATGGAATACCTTTGATCATGAATATTTGACGGACTAACCCACTGTTCTTCATAAACAGCAACTCTCATTATCTGTATGTCTGAACCACCATTATTGAATTCTATGGTATGAACAACGCGGAGTCTTTTGTGGCAACCTTTAACCAAACACTAAGCAGGAAATATTCAGAAACTTGTAACTATTTTTCCTAATTTAGGAAAAGAAGCTGAATAAACTGGTTTTTCACATTAAAATTCTTCATAACACTAACACAACATGCTGAACTTACTTGTTCAAATTTAAAAGTTGGAGTGAGATAATACTCAGAATTATCAACATCACCAACTGGAATATTAACTGGACCCCTAGAATATGATCCATCCTGTCAATACAATAACTAGATTAGCATACCATTGACCACATTGATATTTGATAAGAAAAGAACTAGATGTGTGTGTCTTAAAGCAGTTACCAGTGAAAAAACCAATGACTGAAACTAGATACATCAGATTGTTTGAAGCAACTCCTTTTCTAGTAGCTTTAAGAAAAAACAACTGCTGCTCCAAAATGCATTCTTGCTAAACATTGAATAAATGACTAATTAACAAGCAAACTCGGGTTGGATTAGGTTAGAAAGCTACCCTCAATCGCTATTCACTCCTTTCAATCCCCAAAAGAAATTTTATAGATCCCATGCTGCAATGGTATCACTTTCATACAATTCTCTACATTAATTAAGCTTGGCTTAGCTAGAACATACCTCAAAGAAAACAAGACCTGATTCATTTCCCATCACATCTTCTTCCAGTACATCACTTCTTCCAAAGTCAAAAGACTCAAAATCAGGCAAAATATTAGTTGCACCACTATCACCTATTTGGCTTGAAGGTAAAGATGTATTCCCAACTTTGTGTTCACCATAAGGATTTAAAGTAACCCAATTTATCTTCCTTTGGATTTGTGATCCTCCAGATGGGGATGACACTGCTTCAATGCGAGAAAGAGTGTAGGAGTCATACAAATGTTCATTCCTGCTTCCAATTTCAATGGGTTCCATTTCGGCAGTGATGGGTGAAAATACTGCTCCCACTCCTTTCCATATCCCACTTACACTACTTGCAAATGTATTCCATGCTGGTCTTATAACAGGTTCCTGAGAGAAAAAGAATAGTTCTAGAATCACTTTATATATAAGAAATATCTTGCAGAAGAGTGTTCATATTCAGAAGAAAGATAAATTAAAAAAAAAAAAATGCCCCAAATGAAAACTGCTCTAAGATTGAAGCATTTTCCATTATCATTCTTCACAATTTCACAATTCAAAGTAAACCCTTGTAACAAACATACGTACATCTACCCAAATAAAACTTAAAATAGAATGAAAAACGAAATTAAATATACCTGAGTTTGAAGAACAGTCTCAACCTCCATTAGCATAGCACCAGAGACCATGATTCTACCGCCTCTGTTCCGCTTCCCACTAACCACTCTCCTCCCTCTTCTTCTGCTCTGCTTGGCTCTTCCTTTTTCTTTCTCCGCAGCCGTTTTAGCCATATCATTGTCAATGCTCCAAATATTATCCTTTTTGCCCTTCACTTTCACTCCATCTCTGGGACTTATATTTTGGCGCTGGTGAGGTTTACTCTGGCATTGGGTTATGAGTCTTTTAGAGTATAGTTTCTGAAAAACAGTGCAAAGTGAGAGATTTTTTGTGGAAGAGATGGTTTTGAGAGTGTTGTGAAACCCTAATCGATGGTCGGCGGTGAAAGATGTCTTGCAGAGGTGGAGACTTGGCGACTGCATCTTCTACAAAGTTCAAACAAAATGGCCAAATTTTTCAGATAACAGAATTTTAGATTCTAGAAGAACTGCGGTGAGTGACCTGGCTGGTTAAGGCCCTAAGGCCCAGACTCTACATTTGGATTGAAAATTAGAAGGGTTCCTCAGGCCCAACCCTTTTGTGCCTCCATTTTGTTATTTTACTGATAAAAACAACCATCTCTCTATATTTTTATACTGACAATGAGTAGAGCATGGATAAAATAGTGTAATATCTTTATTTATACTCAAAGAGATATATATTTACCTATATCTATATTTATATCTATTTAAATAATAAATTTCAAACTTGTCTCTATATCCATAAGGTTTCGGATAATTTATTACCTGAATAATTACCAAATTATTTTTAAATATATACGTAAATTTAGAATATTTGATTTAAAAAAAAATAATTTTGTATAATAAAAAACATAGTGATTATTGATTACCTGATATTTATGATATTTGATTTGATTATTTGATATGAAATTATAAATACTAAAATTTCAAAGGATGTAGTTTTTAATGAGTTATTGAATTTAATGAGATGATATTATGATGTGTATCTAAACAATGATTTTATATAAAAATAAGTAAAGATAAAATTAAGTGAATTAATATTAATAAAGAAAATAAATAATTGTCACGAATAATATTAATTTCAAATATAATAAGTATGAAATATCTAAATAATAGATTCATTTTAAATACATGATAATAACTCTTTATTTTGATATTTTTACACTCAAAATTATAAGAAGTAAAAAGAAAAACCATAAAATAATATTTATTTAAAAAAAAGCTTATTTAATTATAGAATCAAAGAGAGAATAATATCCAAAAAAAAAAAGAAAATTCAGAGGAAAAAAAGAAAATCCAAAGAAAAAATATAATGAGATATAGAGAGTTTAAAAATGAAAAATTTACAGATAGTTTGAAAGAGCGATTTTAAAGATAAAATAAATAGAGATCCAAAAAATGGAGAATTAAGGAAATAAAATGAGTAAAATGAGAAAATAAGAGAAATTTAGGGTTAAATTTAACATTATATATCAATTATACAAAATGACTTTTTTGTCCTCAATAAAATGATAAAGTATAATAAATTATTTAACTAAACTAAAAAACATTATGGTACTTTAAATGAAATTATTAAATAATTAAAAATTTATTATTAAAATGACATAGTTTTAAGATTAAAATACAAATTATTTAAGGACATTTAACTCAATTCAAACATATTTTGATGTTTAAGAAAATATATGAATTATTTTATATACTAAACTACTAAAAACTTTATATAAAATATATAATCTCGATAATTTAGGTAAGGTATGAGTAGGGTATGGCACTGTCTGTATCCTACTCAAATTCAATATTATTTTTTTTTTGTATGGGTCTACTCATACTCATTATCCAGTCAACTCGAGTGTTATTCGTTTTGACCGAATAGAATTCGAATGGTACCTATAAGTAGAGTATAAATTACCATTCTATTTTGAACTAAACCTAAACCCTTGGAGTATATTTTAAATTGAATCGGTTATATTTAATTTTTATATTTTTTAAATTAAAATTAAATCATTTTTATCAGTTATTAGTTAACTTATTATTGGATTGATTATCTAATTTTTTGATTTTTTTAACCAATCAAATTTAAATTTGAATTTTAGTCATTTTAAAATTAGAATTATACTTAAAACTAGTAGTCAAACTAAAATCAAAGTAAAATTAAATTTAAGAAGAAAAAATATTTTAAAGTGAATATGAAGCTCAAATTTCATCCGCAAGAAATTTTCCTTTCATTACTATTAAATAGAAAAAAACTTGGCCTTTAAGATTTGATGTACGAATGTCACATCATGTGCATATTTATGCCATTAAGAAAAAAGCTTGAAAGCAAGTGATACCCACAGGTTAGTTGGGGTGTCAAAAGCAGAGACTTGGTTTGACCTAATTGAAATCACCTAATTAACTGTGACTTTCACAATTCTCCTGTTCGTCACTTCCATAACCATTACCCTAACAAATGATTGGCTTTAATTATGGGCCCGGCGACCAATGGATTTGCACTACAATGCAAACCCAATATGGCCCAGCTGAGTCTAAAAGTATTATCTTATGACCCTAGGAATTAAATATATATATTGATCACAATATCAAAATTATAAGAATATCAATCAAAATATTAATATCATTTAAAACATTAATATTTTAATTTCAAAACATAAAAAATTAATGTTTAAATTTAAAAATATTGTATAAAATTTTAAGAAATATTATAAAAGAATACGAGGAAAAATTATAAATAAAAAAATATAAAAAAATTATCAATAAATTACTCGAGGTTATAAGATAATATTTAATTGGACCGAAATTAAGAAAATAACATAAAAAAATAAATTTTATAAGTTCTTATTTAGTGAATTTAAATATTACAATGTATTATTTCCTTATTATAATACAACACAAATATAATTATAACTTTTTTTTCCTTAATAATTGCTTATATTTCTAGTAACTTTATTTAGTATACAAAAGTTTTGTATTCCCACCGAGGATCTTCATCCCTCCCTCCTCTTGATATATATATATATATATATATATATATATATATATATATATATATATATATATATATATATATATTTTGCATAGTGTTCCTATAAACATAAAAAGCATAATCATAAATTTCTATTATATAAAATGTATTATTTTTAATTTTTAAAACAAACCATATATGTCTTAATTTAATTTTCTAATATAAAATGAAATATGATGTTAATAATTTTAATTTTATTATGATATAAATAATACAATAATTTTAATATTATTTAAATAAAATATATTCATTTTGATGTGTATAATAATTTAAATAAAAATCTAAAGGTTTTAAAAGATGAATAATCATAGACATTTAAATAAATAATCAACTAGTATTTAGATTTAACTCAATAAATTATAAAAAAATCTTATTTAAAAATAATTATTGGCAAATATCAGTATATTATAAGTTTGCTATGATTGATTGTTAATTTTGTTCTCAATGCAAGGTGATTATATTATGCGGCTTAATAATTATTATTGTGATTATTATTAGAAAGTGATAATAATAATTAATAAATACCATTCAAATATAGTCTGTTTGGTTTTTCGTCATCTTTAAAAGTGTGAAAAATGAGAAGTTTCACATTCAAATATTTCAAATCATAAAAGTTGTCACAAATTAATAAGAAACGTTAAAGGAGAAGGTAGTTCCTATGATGTAAAGTATATATTTTAAAAAATTTTAAAAATAATTTTAAGAAAAGAGATGCCCTGCAACCTTTTTTTATTTTTATTTTTTTGCATTTTCAGCGTGTTCATTTTTTTGAAATTTTTAAAATATTTCACTTGATATTTTATTTTATTTTATTTTTATGAAATTTGATTGATGTACATATATTTTCTAAATATGATTGATATTTCTTGATATATTGATATATGCTAAAATAATATAAAAATACAAATTTTAAACATCACACTTTATATAAACAAGATAGAAATTTTAGTCTATGTTAATGACATGTAGCTTCAGGCCCACCGTGTAATTGAGGGCGGTGACATCCTGACATTGAACTAACTGAGCTTTTTCAAGGTCTAAAAGCATGTTTTGTTAGGTCAATTAATAAAGGGAGTCCACCACCCTCCTCCCAACTCCAATTTGTGATACAGATGGGTGTCCCAATACTATTTACCAGAAAAAAAAAATATTCATTTCTTTTCTTTGAAAAAATAATTAATACAAAATTTAGGAAATTTTAATTTAATTTTATATATGATAGATCAATGTAAAATTAAAGAAAAATAGTATTTTTTTCACTTAAAATTTTATTTTTTGTATTCTCTATAAATAAGAAAAAAAAATAGTGTGAAATTAATAAATAAGGGTGGGATATGGAGTGAAGGGGTTGATCTCCTTGGAAATTTTGAAAGCAATCATTCTCGGAAAAGTGCGTTACCGGATATGAGGAACACGTAGATTTTAAGTGGTTAGCTCTCTTTTTCTCACATTATTAATTATGGAAAAAGTTGATAATGTTTTTGCTAAATAGTCTGTCCACAGCCATTCAATGCCGTAATGTTGTAAAATTGATCAAATCGAAACTATGGGGCGAATCGCATACATAGAATGTGACCCGACAACCGTCTTTATTAAAATACTACTATATCTAGTATTTAATTTTTGTACTTAGGAATTAGACCATATTAATAAATTTAATATTTATGTCTTCCTTTTGTTACAAAAGAATAATATGACCAGCCACAATAAATAATATTATTATACAGTAAACAAAATTAATTCAGAGGCATTTGCAAAGCATGTACAGTGGATTGCCACATCTCATCTTAATATATTTGACTAATTTAGGAAAAATAAATCACAAGCTTGCTTTGAACAGTGTTACACCTAAAATTTTATTATTATTTTTTGAGTTCCATATTCAATAAACTAACCCAAATAGCTTTAGAGATACTTTAAGAAACTTGTAATTTAATCATGGTAGCGAGATCCAATTCTTTTATTTTACGTGGACTCTCAATTTAGCATGTAGTACTTTTTAGACGACGGATTAATTAGTAAGAACTGCTCTGCTTTCAAAAAATAAATGAATAAAAAAAATCAAAAGTTACATTCTCGTTTTTTAATTAATTGTTTAATCACTCTGTTTTACGCATTTATACTTCAATGTTATAATAGTACACTTATATATATATATATATATATATATTCAACTTTGGACAACATTTAAAATTAGAAAAAAAGTCACATACCAAATATATATATAATGAAAAATCAAAAAAATCAATTTATAAATGAGTCAAACTAATTTCTGATTTTTTTAATGGAATTGATTAGAGTGGTATGAATTTGAAACATGGATATATATAGAATCTATATATTCTTATTGTATATTTCCGAAATTGACCCTCATCTCATTTGTAAACACTAAGTTTTTACGAAATGTATAAATATGCACCTAATTGATAGAGGTTTTAATCACGCACACCAAAAGGTAAAAAAAAAAAAAAAAAAAAACTTACAAATATGTTAATTCCAACATGAGTAGTTTGTCTTAAAACAATCAATAAAACGAATTTAGTAGAAACACATTACATCACTTGACCACGATCAACAAAAATCCAATAACATATATATATATATATTAATCAAGGCAAGTAGGTCCAGAACATTATTATTATCTATATAAATCATAACTAATCACAGCTTCAAGTGATAAGACCAAAAAATATTTAATCTACAAAATATGATTTTTATCCAGTCATTTTTTTCTGGTAAAAAAATGATGAATTTTATAATTTTTTTTTTGAAAATAATTTTTATTGACAAATAATATTTATATATTTTCCAAAATCTTATTTAATCTCGAGATAGTAGTGCTGATACTATAACTAACAATCCCAAAAAAAAAAAAAAAAGGAAGTGGACATGCATGAAAGATCAAAAGAATCTTATTTTAATCAGCTGGCTTCCAATGTCTTTGTTTTAGGCTTAGTCATGGCGACCACAAAGTAGGTGTCCATACATGGCGATAACCATTAATCACAACAAGTCTTTTAATTTGCCCAACGAAATCGCATCCATCACTATGCCATATGCTTGGTTGGAATTGGAAGGAAAATAATTCATAACTGTTTTACCTAACCTAACTTACCAATTTCTTCAAATCTTTTTTTCCATATTTCATACTATATTGCTTTAATTTGTTGTGTTATGTGGCATGCTTAGAAAAAAGTATAAAATGAGGTGGATATATAAAACAAGACAAAAAAAAAAATTATAAATGTCATTTCTTTTTGAAAAAGAAGAAAATTTGAACTGAAAAAATAGAGGAAAAAATAACAAATCTAGTTTTACTTATTTATATAATATTAATAATAATAAGGAAAGAAAATAACAAAAAAAAATTGTATAATTGTAATTTATTGAACAATTATAATAATTAATCTCACAAAAACAAATTATAATTTCAATTAGGAATCAAATAGTTAATTAAATGCAATGTTTTTTAAATCGGACTGGAAATTGAATCAATATCCTTGTCAATTCACTGTTATACCAGTTCAATTTCATTAATTAATCTTTTTTTTTCTTTTTAATTTTTTAAAAGCTCAAAATAACGTTTTTTAGATAAATTTCAGTCTGACCAATTTTGATTTTTTATTTTTTTAGCTTGAATTAATTTTTTTAGTTCGATGGTTATTTATATTATTTTTATAATTTAAAAACCATACTATTAACTAATTTTTAATTTTATTAATCTGACCGGCCGGTCCTATATGATTTTAACAACATTTATTAAATGATAACAATTAAAAAGAAAAACTTTCCATAGAAGATTTAGCCTTTTTTAATGGAATTTCAATGGACAAACGTAAGAATTAAAGTTAATTTGATTAGGATTATTATTGGGAGCCACGTGTAGTAAAGTAAGAAAAAGGATGCGGCTTTATCATGCAAACATGAAAAGTATGAGTATTTTATATGAAAAGTATGAGCATTTACACAGCAAAATTCACTCCCACGTAAAGTTGACCACAGGCTTAAGCTTTTGTTGAGAAGAAAGAGACCCATGCGTGTGGACCATGACTCTTATTTGGAGGATTATCACGAGTGAGCAAGTACACATGATGTTGCTGTGGGGACGCACTTAAATGAACTCTATCCATCATGCCCATGGTCCACGTTTGGTAACATCCCATGTGACCTTTTTTCCTTTTCAGAAGAGCAATTTCGTCCTCTCACTTTTCAGTTAATTTTATTTCACCTCCTAATTTTCATGATTAGAGCAGTAGAACTCATAATCGCAAGTAAATATGTGACTTTTTTTTTTTTGGCCCTTTTTAAAAATTTGCATTAACATTTCAATTATACAACTACTGACCGGACGCAGGATTTAATTCGGGGGATAAAATTTAATAGTATTAATTTTTTTTACAAAATTATATTTAAATATAAAAATCTAGTTATAAAAATTTTTAGAGTCAGAGATATAAAAAAAATTAAAAAATAAAATATGAAAAAATAAAGTTTTAGGGTACAAAATAAAAAATAAAAATTAAAGATATAACATTATAAAAAATTATGGACTTAAAGAGTTGTCTATACAAATTTTATGCGTTAAAAGGAAAAATTAAAAACTACAAGGGCAAATGTGAAAAAATATAAAAATTTATGTGGCAAATATAAAAAAATAAAAATTTAGGGGCCAAATATAAAAGATATAAATTTTAGGTGTAATTTAAAAAAAACAAATTAAGTGTCCGCCATTGTTATAACCTTTTAATTTAAGTTTAGTAAACCACTGACTTTAGAAAATTAGGTTGTAATTCTATTGTAAATACAATATAAGAAGACTTTATTTTAGCTTATTATATATATTCGGTAGTGGTTTATTTTTAATTGACAGTACATTATAATTCATATGCAAATTAAAGATATCTCTTTGGGCAAAAAAAAAAAAAAATTAAAGATATCTCATTTTTAAATTATAAATCAAATAAGTTAATTATATTCTAAAAAATAAATTAAGTTTGAATTTTTTACTAAAAAGTCATAAAAAAAATTATTTAACAGTATCATCAAATTATTTTAATAAATTGATTAATATATTAAAATAAAATAATGAAAAGCACAATAATTTGCAAACAATTCATTTTTGTGATAAAAAAAAAGGTGATATTTTAAAGATAGACATGACTGATAATTAGTGTTATAAATGAGTTGAGTTATTTAAGAACTATTTAAAACTCAACCCAATAAAAATCATTCCAGCATTATTTTTTTTAGACTTAGCTAATAAATGAGTCAAACCTAATCCTATATATATATATATATATATATAGTAAGTTTAAAATGTCCGAGTATTCGATACGTGGCATATATTTATTATGTATTTACTTTTTATTAGTCCACATGATAATAATGAATTAATTAATAATATTAACATTTATTAATAATTAACTTTTATTATTAATAAAATTAATATTAAGACTAAAATGAATATAATTATAATCATTATAAATTGAGTTAATGTATGAAACATTAAATTAATGTATTTAAGGCTATGAAAAATAAAAAAAAAATTGCTTTATTAAAATATATATATATATATATATATATATATATATATATATATATATATATATATATATATATATATATATATATATAACTTAATAATAAAGAGATTAGTTTTTCTTTTGTTAATTTTAAATATTTTATCATAAATTTTTGTTTAATTATTTTTTATTGATTTTTCTTTAACACACACACACACATATATATATATATATATATATATAAAATCAATTTAAAACATATATTTATGATTATATATATATATATATATATATATATATATATATATATATATATATATATATATATATATATATATTATGATTTTATACTTTTACGAATGTTAAAATATTATTACAAAATGTATCATTAAAATAATAATTTTCAATTAAATATTTTGATTTTAGTTATATTTATTTATTTTTATATTTATGTAAATTTTCTTTTTAATATCTCTTAATTTTTTTAAATATATTAGTGAAATTGATAAAAAAAAATATATATTATATAGTATAATATTGTAATATTCATCTCATATTTTATTTTATTTATTTCATATTTCAAATTATAATATTATTTTCTTTTCAGTTGATTAATTAGATATATCATTTTTTTATTTTACTAAATAACACTATTGATTATTTTACTTATATTTATAATTTTTTTAATTATGTAATTGAGATATTTAAAATTAAAATCTATAATTAATTTAATAAAATAATATATTAAAAATATTAAATAGTTTCATATAAAGCACGGGCATTATCTTAATATACATATATAAAACAAGTTTAAAATGTGTTAGAATTTGCCACATGTCATATATTTACCATGTGTTTGCATTTTATTGGTCCATATGACAAAAATTAGTCAATTAATAATAGTAACATTTATTAATAAATAGTTTTTATTATGATAAATTAATATATTAAAACTAAAATGATTATAATTATGGTTATTATAAATTGAATTAATGCATAAAATATTAAATTAATGTATTTAAGACTGCGAAAATAAAAAAAATACTTTATGAAAATCACATATCTTTTTGTGTATATTATATAATTTTTTATATAAAAAAAAATTATAAATAAATATATGGCAACATATAAATTTTTTTGTCAACTTATTAATTATTGTATAAGCATTTAAGATATTAATCACTTAGAAACATTTAACTATTTTAATATTATTTATAACCTAAATGAAATTTTACTCCTAATAATATTCAATTTTGATAATTATAATTATAATTGATATTATAAAATAATTAAACAAAAAATTAAATTAATAATTGTAAATGAAATATTATACTAATAGTTATTAATAATTAGCTTTTATTATAATAAATTAATATTAAAATTGAAATATTTAATTATGATCATTATAAATTGTATTTTACTTGCGTTACTCTTTTATAATCAACAATTTGTTTTTCAATTTTTTGTGCAAAATATAATGGACACTATATTTACATTGTAAAATTGAGCAATAAGAGCAGGATATGATGGTGTATTTAAGAATTTGTTATGATATTGCCATTTTTTATCTGTCTTTTCCTTTGACTTGATATGTATTAAGAAGTTTTAATAATTATCTGCAAATTTAATTGGTAATTATTTAAGATAATTATTTTTTAGTTCATTTGCATAGAAATTTTATGAA
This sequence comes from Reutealis trisperma, assembly GCA_947687605.1. Lineage (NCBI taxonomy): Eukaryota > Viridiplantae > Streptophyta > Magnoliopsida > Malpighiales > Euphorbiaceae > Reutealis > Reutealis trisperma. The sequence continues at coordinate 619,734 of CANTUT010000033.1, read as the reverse complement.
AAAATGATATGTTTATGATAGTATGATTGACGTATAAAATGCCAATTAGTCAATTATCAAATTATTCATAATTTTGCTATTTTAGTTAGTATATATATATATATATATATATATATATATATATATATATATATATATATATATATATATATATATATATAAAGCATTATATTATTTAATGATTAAAAATTATAAAAAAATAGAATATAATATGTCTATTTTTCACTCACTATAAATATTTTATAGCCAATTTTATCTAATGCAAATTCATATAAAATCTAATTTGATAGCTTTCTAACATTTTTTTTAATCACTTAAAATCAATATATTATCATAATTTAAATTATTTTGGTTAAGAAAATGCAATATGAAATTAAATTTTATTTATAAGAATGTCAAAACAATTTAAAATAAACTATTATTTTTCTAAATTATAAAAAAATTGATAATAGAACAACTTAAAATTATAAAAAGTTTAAAGTTATTAGTAGCTACATATAAACTATAATGTTCTTTAATTATTATTTTTTATAATATCACTATTATTTTTTATATACATTATAATTAAATAATTAAAAATATAAATTTATTTTAAAAAATTAAAAAATAAATAAATTATAAAGTTTCGTACGATTCACTAAGTGAAACTTGACTCTTGAGCCAACTGTATATATTTTAATTAATACATAGTATTTTGCAAAATTAATAAAAAAATAATAATTATCAATAGTTAATAATTAATATATCAATTTGTGTGGCACTGGTTCTTGTTGTCGTAAGGTTGATGGGTGCCGCTGCAGTGAAAAAAAAATAAAGAAGAGAGATTTCTAGAGAAAGAAATAAAAAAGACAAGGTGCGAGAGCAGTGACGGACAAAAAAAATTTGGTCAGCAAGGCAATACGCATGTGTGTATATATATATATAATTAAATATATCAATTAACAACACCCAATTTAGGGAAATAAATGATACAAACATATTCAAATTTCACTGCCAATCCTTTCCTTTTCTTTTTATTTTTCAAGCGATGACTAGCGATTTTTTTTTTTTATTTTTTTAGGGAAATAAAGAAACTGAATAAATAAATTATAAGAACTACTACCATTGGCAAAAAAAAAAAAAAGAAAAAAGAACTATTGCAACAAAATAAAATATTTTGGGTTTCAGTTTACAAAATTATCCTAACGCCTAACGGTTACCCGTCATGCCGCTAAGACCTCTTTCCCGCTCTAGACCTTTTCCGTTTAAATACATTTTCATCAAACGCCGATTTACCAAATCCGTTACCCACGCAGTAACCACAAACAAACAACTCAATAAAATAAATAAAATGGAATAAATTAAAAGCAATTTAGACCAAAAGATTCAATACCTAATTAAAGCTCTAAAATTATGTAGATTCTTTTTTCTTTCTATATTCTCTCTAAAATATCAGGCCCTTCACTAAACTAACCTCCAAACTCCAAACAGAAGGCCTCCAAAATACCAGAGAAACTGTGATAGACAGAGAGCTCTCTCTTTAACTTTCCCATGGACTCATTGTTTGAGATCTCGAAACCCTAGCTTTTTAATTTTTTTTTCTTATTTTTCTCCAACATTTTCTTCTGGATTTTTTTTTCCATTATTCAAAGAGCAACTTCGGCAGTAACCGGAGCTCCATTTTGTTTTTTTAGGCATTTGGTTCAGGTTCTGGCCCTAATCGAACTCATTGTTGGGTTAGTTGAACGAACTAGATTTGCTTGTTCTCGGTTATTCGTATTTCGTGGTATTTCTGAGTTTCTAATCAGTTCTGGCCGGTTCCGATCCGGTTTTACTACTGATTCGGGCTGGCATTTCGGATTCTGGATCGTTGGATAACGAGTTTCTGCTGGTTTTGGTATTATCAGGTCCGATTTTTATACTTACGGTGAAATTTGAATGCATTAGATGTTTTTGTTTTTCTCCCCCTGACTGGATTCTGATTAGCTTTCTGTTTTCAGCAGTGGATTGTGGAGGAGGAATATTTAGGGTTTGTGGGATGGTAAACTGGATATAGTGAATTGGCGAGAGAGAGAAGAGGAGAAAATGGATGACAGAGGTGGGTCATTTGTCGCTGTCAGGAGAATATCTCAAGGTCTCGAACGAGGCAGCAACACCTGCCATTCAACGTCTGGTAATGTTTTGGATTCCTCTATATTCTATCTCTAACATATTCTAAAAACGTCCTTTTTTCCCTGTCAAAAACTTGCTCTCCTCTGCCCCTTGCCAGCGTATTATTTCTTATTTTTGCGTTTTCAACTTCAAATACATGAAATGGAGATCAGACCATGTATGATCATGTTTCAGTAAAATCGAATTTCTGGCTACGTTTGCTGACGTACTAAACTGTTTTGGTAGGTGAAATTGTTGCAAATACTGATTTCTACTATTCAGTAGTTTTTTGGTAGGTGAGCTCGTGGCGAAAAAGGATTTCTATTATTCCATACACTTTTTTTTCCCTAAAGAAAAACTTTCGGTTTTTTTCAATTACCTTGATGTGTTTCAACATGCAAACTAGAAATAATCGTAATCTGATTGCCTACCTGGTACATGCGTTGTCTATATTGATCTCATTATTTCTGCAGTGAATTTTGGTTAATTTATATGCAATGTTCTCTCTCTTTAAGCACTATGCTCTTTTCATATACCTTAAATTCAAATAATATCTTCCTAAATTGGCATGTAGTAGCAGCTTAGCAAGGCTGGGCTGTGAGCTGAGCCTGACATTGTAATAAGTGCAGCTTCTCTAGTTCAGAAAATTGCAGAAAAATGTGTTTGCCATTCATTCGTATTATGAAATGTTTGAGAAAACAGTGAATTTTATATCCATAACTTATTTTCTGGCAGTTTCTGAATCTGGATGGAGGTCCTGTTAGCTGAGTTAATTATTTTAAGTTTTTAACTTTCTCTTAGTATTCCACTCTATTATACTTATGATTGTACATCTGAAGAGTGTTTAAGTGGATGTCACACTGCTCTCACATTTTGCCTTGAGTCGTTTGTCATCAATTTTAGTGCTAAGTTATATTATACTGATATATTGTGTTGTGCTCACTTTTTATTCGGTTACTATGGCTCCAAAGAAAGATAATTGGATATTTAGTTGATTTTGCTTTGATCTCGTAGGAAGCATGCATTCCTTTGTTCAGAAGGTTTTATTTTGTTGCAGCTGAGGTTGTGGCAGGATCAGCAGCATGGCTTGGTCGTGGTCTTTCTTGTGTTTGTGCACAAAGAAGAGAGAGTGACGCTCGTCCTTCATTTGATTTAACCCCTGCCCAGGTGCTGTTTCAAATTAAAGCTACACTCTTCTATCTTCAAATTACTATGTGTGGTACTGGCTTCTTTCTTTTGATAATGGTGAATATATGAATCATACCAATTATTATCATTTCTATTTCTTCTGTGTACAGGAGGAATGCTTGCAGAGGTTACAAAGCCGTATAGATGTTGCCTATGATAGTTCAATCCCTGAGCATCAGGTACAACTTCTGCTGAAGTTCTAAGTAACTTATTGAATGTGGTGCAAACTGGTGTCCATACAACTAATAAATTGCTTGTTTGCTAGATTTGTCTTATTTTTCAAAACATTTGAAATGTGAAGATTATCACTTTTGAAATGTGAAGCTCCCTGTTTTTACTATTGTGTACCATTGCTACACTTCTCAGGAAGCTTTGAGGGCTTTATGGAATGCTGCCTTTCCTGAAGAAGAACTTTGTGGTTTGATATCTGAGCAGTGGAAGGAAATGGGCTGGCAAGGAAAGGATCCTTCAACAGATTTTAGGTAAATCAGTGGAACCATTATTAATTCCATCGTTGCTTCCATTTCTCTTCTTCTATTATGTGTTTGTTACATTTATCAATTTGATTCATCTTTCAGGGGTGGTGGTTTTATATCTTTGGAGAACTTGTTGTACTTTGCTAGAAATTTTCCGGTACGTACTGTTTTTACACCTTTAATTAGTCTCCCTATGTCTTCTTTATATATAGTAAGATGTTTGGGTAAACTCTTCTGCATTAAATAATCTAATGATCTAATTTTTTTTGGATGATTTAATAGCTAGTAAATAAACAAGTTGAAGAACTTGTGATATTTCAAAAGTATGTGCTTTGTGCTCCTGGATCATCTTTTCAAATTCTATGTGGACATATGCATATTGCTAGGCTTTAAAGTACAATATCTTGTGAAATAATCAATAAATTATAGCACTAATGTTTTGTGATCCTTGGATATCTGTCCCAATTGCATTTGAGACAGTGTGAGCATAAATATGGTCCTGAGTAAAGGTGCTGTATAAAGTACAAGATGTTTTGTGCTAAGCTTTAGGCTGTCTTATGCATGACCTCCCTTGGGTAGTTTAGTTAATACTGGCGTGATGCGCTGAGTGTGAACACACAATGAGTTACAGCAGATCTGTATTTTCAATATGTGCAATAATGCTTGGTTTTTGTTGGTATAAATCACAACCTTTTGACAAATTTGTTTTTGCTCGAGATTTATGAATGTGAAATTGCATTCATTTTTTTTTTCACCATTATCCTTACAGTTTGGAACAGTTGCAATCCTGTGCAAAATTTTCATTTAGAAGTTGAATAAATTTTCAATTGCCTTTCGATGCAGAAGTCCTTCCAGGACCTTCTTCAAAAACGAGAAGGTGATCGGTCGGTATGGGAATACCCGTTTGCTGTAGCTGGTGTGAACATCACATTCATGCTTATTCAGATGCTTGATCTTGAAGCAGGTTATTTATTGATCTTGAAACAATAGCTCTTTAGTCTTATTTATATCCATGAGTGTGTCTTGAGGGTGCTAATATCTGTTCAAAATTTCTGGTCCATGTGGCCAATCTGTTCCAAAACTGGTCAAATTTCTATTCCCTGTATAACTAAAAATGTTCTGATGCAGTCAAACTAATCAGTTTGGAGCCTGATTTTCTGGAAATATATTGTTTTAACTCTGTAAAGCTAAATGACATTCCTTGACATTCATGATGTATCCAAAGCAGCCTTCTGCTGAAACTTGATTTTTTTGGATAAATAAACTGTGTTGTTCAATTCTACAGTCAAGCCACGGACAATGGTGGGAGCAACATTTTTGAAGTTCCTATCAGGTACTATTGAGCTTTTAGATTTGATTGAAACTTTTTAACTTGAAAAAAAAATGTTGCTTCTTGTTGTTGTTGTTGTTCTTTTTTTTTTTTTTTATTTTAATTTTTGATTGATTTTTAGTAGAATTTGGCAGCTGTCCACTTTAGAAAATTCTGACAATTTGATTCAATCAGTCTTGTTGCATTTAATTACATCAAAACGATTTGCTCTTTGCCCTGACAGAAAATGAATCAGCATTTGACCTTCTCTACTGCATCACATTCAAGCTAATGGATCATCAATGGCTTACCATGCACGCATCATATATGGACTTCAATGTATGTTTTCTTATCCAAGAATTTCTTGTTTGCACACTCCCATGAATTGCCTTTTATCTTTGCCTGCAAGCACCCTAGTTTTGCAGAGCTGTGAGTCTAAAAGTGACACCATGGAATCACAAATGAAAGGGTAATTATAGTTTTAAGTGTCAACAAGTCTTGTTGCTTTATTTGAATGGTCAGGACCTGAAATGCCACATAAAAACGGTTTTCTGATGCACAGCTGTCCCAAGAGATTTAGGCAGTAGCTGGTATCTATGTCAAATTTTGGTCTGATCTTGTGAACAATCTTAACTTGGCTATAATTTGCCATTCACTTATTTGATATTTTTGGGCAGACGGTTATGAAATCCACACGCCGTCAGCTTGAAAGGGAGCTTCTACTTGAGGACATAACACGGCTAGAAGATTTGCCCTCTTACAGCCTTCTTACACGATAGAATAGCATTCAGAGAGTTAACTGTTGTAACATCAAGATTTGTGCCGGCTGGTGGCAGCAGGCACATTCTCTTCTTTTTCCTTTTTAGGTTACTGCCACTTTCTTCTCCTATCCCTTTTAGTTAGATGGTTTTGTGGACGAATGATGCTTCTCTTTATAACTTCACTTGAAGCAAAAATCTCAGAAGTCCCATTTAATTGTAAAAGTGGGTTGTTGAGTTTCTTGTGCTGTAAAAAGGAAAAGAAGAAAGTGTCCAAGTTTGTGAGGGGAAGTCATTGATTGCATTTTAGGTTCCAAATACAGCACCAGCAGCTCATTTGTTGCCATTACTTGGAGGACCAAGACTGCAGTACCTTCAAATGATCCTGTAGGTCCATGTAGGTAGATTGGATTGTTTATTTCCAATTGTAAGAAAGTGAACTGGAATTCATGCCTTTACCGTTGAGTGCCTTTTTTTTTTCCCCTTAATTTTTATTTTTGGCTCTTCTTGTGGAACTAATGAGCTTTACTGGACATGTTAAATTGCTGGCAGCTCAGTGTTATTAGCTTGGCTTTGACTAATAGGCATGGAATGGTATTTGCTTTTACAAATGTTTACCATAAAATGGTGCGCCGACTATGAGCTACAGTTTTTTTTAAAATTGTTTTTATTGGAGTATATTATGAACTATAGTTTGGGATGTCCTGAATCTGACAAATTTCCTCTCTTTTTTTCCAAGCACAAAACCTGTAGTTTTTTCAAATATCTACTATGCCACCGAACTGAATAATTGGACCTTCAGTCGGACACTGTTCGTAACAAGCATTGTTTAATTTGTTGGGAAGAAAATTCACTTTGTGCAATTTAAAATGAATTGCAATGCGTGGCTCATGGTGGTTATCCTTATTTTTTCATTTTAAAGTCTAGACATCTTTGCAAGTGGGGAATCTGAAATTAAAATAAATCAGTCTCAAATTTCTTTCCTGGCCTGGTTAGCTGCTAAGACTGTAGCTCCAGCTCCAATAAATCATTCCGGATAATTAAACCCATATACAGAGAGAATTCCAGGGGAAAATACGATGCACAAGATATCGCTGTCATTGCTATTATTAGATTTGCATTGCAGAAGGATTTCCTGATGATCTTGATTGTAGAATGAAGGGCGGTCAGATTATTATTTAGTATTTACACCGCAAATTTTAAACACACGTTGGTAGAAAAAATAAAATTTAAAAGAATAAACCTAACTCAAATGCCAACCTTCAATTCCCTCCCATGTTAGATTTGAATTATACTTTCAATACTATTAGATTTGAAATTATAATTATAATATCTATTATAATTATGATTATATTTATTATATCTGATACAATTATTATACTTTCAATATTATTAGATTTGAATTTTACTTTTAATATTTAATATAATTATTATTTCATAGTGGAAAAAAAAAATGTTTTGAAAACTACTCATGGATGGTATATGACTAGACTCCTTATTTTTTTGATAACACCATCACTTCAGCCCAACACAGACGAGAATATCGGCATAATTACCATAAATAGATGTAACTCCGCAAGACGCTCAGACTTGCAGTTCGATCTTTCAAAGAAACAAATAGAGTATATAACTTGGTTCAATTCCCAACCAACGTTACTAAGCAAAGACAAGCATAAATGCATAATGATAACCAGATATGGGTCTCTCAGATTCCTCAACTGAGTCTACCTCTAAACAAAGAAATCAAAACTTAGTAATTTCACAAATGATAAGCTGACATGAAAAATTAGACAGATGCAATGACTGGCTAACAACAAAAGCTCAACCATCACAAGTCTACTCGTAAATCCAGGGGTGAAGGCTGCTTGACCAACTCACTGGACCTTCGGGGAACCAAAGTGCAATTTCCTTCCTAGCACTCTCAACGGAGTCACTTCCATGGATAACATTCCTGCAAAACGCAAGTAATTTCTTCATTGAGATACTCAGACAGTTCATAAGGACATGCATACTAATTTTTTTTTTCCTACTATGGTTTCATCACTTTAACCGGTTTCTTTTAGTGGGGAACGAATCCAAGTTGAACAGGCTTGCGACTCACCCATTAACTTGAAATGTATATCAAATAGATCAAAATTTGTCACTGTTTTTATAACAGAAAATTTTGCATTTGAAATACAAGACTAGTGTGTGTCAAAATTCAGAAATCCCACAGTGAAAACTACATGTACCACCAAGACTTCCTTGGCGAAGAATTAATTACAGGTCCAGAAAACATTACAACACAAAGTTAATTATTTACAAATGTTAGAACTATAATCATCTATGAATGGAAACTTCATGCCTTACATAAGGAAAGAAATTCATAAACCAGATGTCTGGGTTATGATTGATAACCGCAGACAAGAAAAAATCAATTACCTTCCAATGTCTATTGCATAGTCTCCGCGGATGGTTCCAGGAGCAGACTCCGCAGGGTTAGTAGCACCAATAATCTTGCGGCCAGTGGTTACAACATTCTTTCCCTCCCAAACCATAGCAACAACAGGGCCAGAGATAATGTACTCAACCAGTCCATTGAAAAATGGCTTTGCAGAAAGGTCTGCATAGTGTCTCTCAGCAAAAGAGCGCTCCACTGTGATTAGCTTCAAACCTAAATTACAATAATGGAGAGCAACAACTCAGGTAATAAGAAATACCAAAAAATGTTAATTATAATTTCAACTTAACAATAGAATCAAAGATTCAATCATTCTGGGCAATGAAATATCTAATTCATAATCGGGAACAATTGCAACATAGAGATAATAGAAAATTACGATAAGAATTCCGAACTTATGAAAAAAAAAACAAGAGGTTAGTTACCCTTGAGGGAGAAACCCTTTTTCTCAAATCTGCCTATGATCTCGCCAACCTGAAACGAAAACAGATGTTTCAATATATTGAACTTTTTGTTTTTATGATCAGTGACCAACTCAGAGCAAAAGAACTGAATAGAGTTAAAAACCATATATCTTCCTGGTCTTGTATAATCCGCCTAATCATTGTTTGACCGAAGATTTATATTTTCTCTCCACAATCAACCACCAGATCTATCTACTTATGAATTGATAAACCAAACAAAAAAATTCAAACTTGAAAGGCCAACAACTGACAAACTGATAAGTAAATGAAAGGCTAATGAAAATTAGAGAGAGAGAGAGAGACGGGTAAATTAGAAACTTACAAGACCTCTCTGGACCCCATCGGGCTTGATCATGATGAAGGTTAGCTCCATTGCTTTCTTCTTTTTGTGCTCTTAGCTTCGGTTGGGAGTTGGTATGTTGAGGAGAGCTACTGAGTCAGAGCAAGTGTGTGCTATGGGCTCTTATATGTACGAAGAAACCCTAGCAGAAAAAGAATATTCCACTACAATTAAGGATCGGCGATTTTTATTGTTCTTGCCAAAAAAAAAAAAAGAAGGAATTTTTTGACAGGCCCATTTCAACTTTCTCAATGAAAAAAGGCCCTTTTTAAGATTCTTATTCTTTGATTTATAATGATTGTCATGGTTGTGGACTTTAAGCTTAGGGCTGAAAGATTTTGGGTTTTTGTCTTTATAACTTTATTTTGAATTTGGGCCTTTACAATCCAATTATATATGTGATAAATATTGAAGCCAAGGAAAAATTAAAAATTGACTGAAGTTTGGCAGGTAATACAGACTTGAATTTATGGGAAGGGTTTTAGATTTGATTTCCATAAAACACTAGAGAAGAGAAGAGAAGAGTTTTAATTGTGAAGTTCAGATTGGTCTCACAGTCATGTGATACCGAGTGATCTCTAAATAAAAAATTACTAACTGTTTTGCAAATTCACACCTTATGCTTAACTTATATGATCCTTTTGATTTATTTGTGCAATCTGCAAACGAATTTTGATCAAAGAATTCTTAACAAATGCAATGAGTCTTAATTCTCCAGCTTTTTATGATTTTATTATTTGAGGGTGAAATTAAAATTAATTTCTATGCTTTTTCTCTATTTATGTTTGATATAAACAGATTTAAATTAATTGTGAGACTTTAAATTTGATATTATAAAATACACGAATTTAAAAAAAAAAAAAAAAAAGCATGGTGGTGTGGACAAAAGCATATTTCGATATTCGACCCACTTGAATAATTCTGAATACTAAGAGGCAGTGATGATCAGAATCTTGAATTGAAATAGTTTTTTGGACTAGCCATCTGTTTTTGATTGATATGGAAAGTATATATTAGTAATTATTTAGCAGCTAATACTTAAAAAATTGCTATAATTAACAATTTAGAAATTAAAGATTGATAAAATAATAGTTGGTGAAGATGGTGAAGTCCTACCAGTAGAAATAGGGATGCAGAACAAACATTAGAAATCCTTTGAAAAGTGAAACTAAGCAAGCAGTAGAGACACAGTGGGATCCACCAAATATCCGATGCCTCACTCTACCATCATGAAATTTGGAAGATTTTAGAAGTTGATTGAGAGGTCATGATTGTTGCATGGAATTCAGCACATATACTGCCTTTGGGCATTGCTCCTCTCTCTATTGCTTCAAATTATAATCTTTTTTCGAGGAGGGATTATTCTTTATTCATTGCACTTTTGAACTTTGAAGTTGTAAATCATCATGTCGGATCCGTAGCTAAGTATTCCCATCTATTTTGTATTTTCAGCTAATTAATTACTCTCACTGTGCCGTGTTTAGAATTAGAACAATTTATGCGGAGCAGAGGGTATGAATAGGGTTTGCATTTTAAATAATTAGTAGTATTTTAAATTTTTATTTTAAGTATAAAATTGTAAAAGAATTAACATCAACAAAAATATTTTCAATCCGTTTCAATAAATATATTAGTTTAATTGATTTTCAATGAAATCTTCGCACCACAGTGAAACATAAAAACTTTTTTTGTCGAAATATCTAAATTGTAAATCAATTAAACGCACTAAAATAAAAATAAGAAAAAAAAAAAAACCTAATTATTTTCTTATATTGCCACAGAAAGTCAATATTACAGCAAGCTCGTTGGTTCTGGTAGCATTGTAAAATGGGGGTTCCCCACTCCCATCCCACCACAACTTTGATAAACATTAATTAGTTTATCTTTTTGAAATTTGTTAGAGAAATCAAAATTATAAGTGCAAAAAATAAAGAAAAGAGAAAAAAATACAAACAAATTTTATGTGGTTCAATTTCTCAATAGATCTAAAAATTTATAGATTTTTTTATAATAAATAATAATTAAAATAGAAATTTCACCATCTCAAGTTTTAAAATATTATGATATTATAAAAGTGTAAATATTTATTTAAAATATTATCATATTGCTTAATTTAAATAAGTCTAATTCAAAAGAAAAATATATTTCATGAGAAGTAACATTTAGAGATCTTAAATACTTACTTTAAACTATTTATGGTTTTATTTGTTCAATGATAATTCAAAATATATACAAAATGATAGAATTTATCATTTATTTTACTACTATATGGATAAATTTAAATAAAAAATTAATTAAATTAAGAGAAATTGATATGAATCAAATCAATTGAAATCTTACAAGTCATGATTGTTGTATTAGATCAATATTACAATAAAATATAAATTATATTTTAGAATAAATTTTTTTTATAAAAAAAAATATATAAGTTATTTTTAAATAAAACATAATTCATTTATCAATAATATATATATCTTAAAAAAATTTTAAATTATTTTTCATTAAAAATTATATAAAAAAATTAAACTGACACCCGTGCAACAGCGGACGCATTATTAGTTAGATTAAATGCAAGAGAGGGCACTTATGTAAGAACGCTAATGTTCATATTTCAAAATAATTAACATCTGGTTTGGAATAAGGGATTTCAAAAGAAAATTTTAATAAAATTTATGAATTTGGGTTAAATTTACTGTTTGGTAATCTAGAAGACGGTTAAAATATATAGATTTTGAAAAATTGTACACATTTCAAAATCTTTCATTTTTGAATATTTTAATTTCTCACATCTTAAGTGAAAAAGTTTAAAATTTACCCATTTTTTTTATGTACGGGGGATTGTAATAATTTTCTTTTATTCAAAAATTATTTCTAACGATTCATTGATTTTACAACTAATCTAAACGATAAAATTTTTAAAATTTATAAATTTCACAATTCATATATTTAAAATCCATAAATTTTTTAAATTCATGAATTTAAGAATTTCTCAATTCAAACGATAATACGTATTAGTTTTACCAAATACAACCTTGCAGTTTCTTGAAATTTACGTTAAGAATTATCTTTCTCTCTTAAAAAAAAATAAAATATGGTTGGAAAAAAAAAATCGAAACTGATATATGAGTATTTCAGAGTTGTTATTATTAGTGCATTATCAAATTTATTTTAAAATAGTTTTTAATGGCTTTTAAGTAATACATTAATATAAAATAATGTTTTTTCTCAGTAACAATTCAAAATAACAACATGATTAAGATTCTCCAACAAAGATGGAAAAACAAAATTACAGAGAAATTAGAGCGGAGGAGGATTCATAAGATAGTTATAGGGGTGTATGTATAGACTGTTAGAAGGCACACAGCACATGGCAAAGCCTTCGTGTAAATCAAATAAGACGCTGCAAGTCATATCTGATTGTTGAGCTGACATGTTTTGCAATTATTATTAGGTACAGAAGCAGTCACTTAAACTTGTCACCCATTTGCATTTCTTTACTTATCTCCTTCTTCACCTTTCTGGTTCTCTGGATTTGTACGTACTACATCACATGATTCATCATCAAACACTACCTAATTTAAAATTAATTAGATTAAAATCCAACTCTTTTTGTGATGTTCAAAATTAATCATCCACCCACATTGTGCAATTAATAATAATTCTCGTTTTAATTAATCCCACACAGCTCGCATGCATACTGCAATTTTCTTGGATTTCTTTTACGGCAAGGACTTGATTATTAGAATTTTAATTGATTCCCATTTTGCGGGGTTCGATTAGGACTGTTTATGGAAATTATGTTCAAGTATTATGTTAGACTTTTGTGACTTAAAACTCAGAATTTTCAAAGTTTTTAGGTGAGTGGTACTCAAGTATAATTGATTTATGAAATTAATATGTCCCATGGTTATGAGTAGTGGATGAAGAATTGTTGACTTAGGGGGGTTATGTAGAGGTATTATAATTCGATAAGTATTTTTATTTTAGCAAGTATGACTATTTTATTAGATAGTGAAAAGACACTTATGCTTTTTCTTATATATTTTTATCTTATTGAATTTTTGTGTACACTTGGTGTAAGTAAGATTTAGTCTTATTTTTTGTCATTTTGGTTCTAAATGTAATTTAAATTAAAAATTTTATAATTATAAAAACTGTTTGGTATACAACTAAACCAAAGCTTATGGTGCTAATTCTATCTTAGAAAATATACCCTGAATAGCACACAATCTGATTTGAGTTCCATATTTCAATTTTCATATATGAGCATAAACTAATTAATAAATGTCTGCGACTTAGTAGTGGATTTCAAAGACAGTAGTCACAGAAATTCAGTTCCCACAGTCCTTAGGAAACTTGTCGATTAATTGCAGAAATAATATTTGTCATATTCATGTGTACAATCTATATATTGTATATACAGATGTGCGTTGTTCCACTGGAGTATTCACACCTTCATAGAATTTTCTTAAAATGCATACATGATTTTGATAAGTTTGAAACTTATGAACATTTTTCGCTTTGTCGGCTCAACAGGTTCCCAACTAACTATATATTTCTTTCCCTAGCTGTATATACATATATATATATATATATAAATAATCTCACTTTCAAACATTTCGGCAGATTATATTGCTGAGAAATCTTTTTGAAAATTGAAAAAAAAAAAAAAAAAGAAGCAAAATATAAGAAAATATTTGCTTCAACAAACCCAAATTAAAAGAAATCTAATTAGATTGCATGATACAATATCAGAAAATGATGCCTTTTTGGGAGATTGAAATGATTTTATTTTATTTTCTGTAATTATGAATGCATTTATTGCAAATGATTTTTTTTTTTACAATTATTAATGATAATATATATTGCCTCAGAAATCAGAATGAATGAAAGGAAAAAGTTTGAGGTTGATTGGAATATACAATATTTTTCTTAGCAATTAATGGTATAAATAACAAGCCAATGTGATATAAATAGTTAATTAATTCTTTGAATTATTCCTTCACTTCAAGAACTCACTTAGGTTTTTCTTCATGATTGGTTATGTAGAATCTATATTAAGAGGTTTCGGGTTTGAATTCTGAATTAAATGGCAAAGATTTATGAGAAAAAAATTACTGCTATTATTTTTGTATTAACTCATTTTTGAAATTATTCCGATGTAAAAGAAATGGGTTACATATATGAAAGCCAGCCAACCAGCACATTAGCACAGGGAAAGACCCTTTGTTAGTTTATAGTTTATACCCTAAAAGTCAAAGATGCATTACGTAGGAGGCTGAAGCAATAGCTTAAACTTTTTCATGAAGAATAGAAGTGATATATAAATATATATATATATATATATATATATATATAGTTTTAAGGATATATTCCTTTAGAATTGTTGGTATTGTGGGGAAGTTGGGGGGGTCTTTTCAGTTTTCAAGATGAAGTAACAGGTGAGAGTGAGTGGAAGGGGGAGAAATGAAATGAATAATGATAGTTTTTCATTTCTTGCAAAGCTCTTTTTGCAGGGAAGGGTGGCCCGAGTGGACATATAGGTAAGGTATAAGCTATATAATGCATACAGATAGATTGAGAAATACATTAATTTGTAATTATATTATATTGGAATTCGATTTGGCAGGATTTGAGAGGCTCCCTCTCTATATATCCTTTTCTTTCTTTCAGCTTCTGTCTTTGTCCACATTTTGACATATATAGATGCAATTTTTACTATTTTTTTTTATGTACCCCACCACTCATTGCTCCCTATGACTATCTTCTTCTTCTCTTCCCCAAACCAACCCCCCCCTCCCTCTTTTTCCATTTCCTTCTCACTTCTCCTTTTTACAATCTCAACAATTGCTACCACCACTATCACAGCTGAGTGGAGCTTTTAACTTCTCTCTCTGTCTCTCTCTTTTTTTTTTTTTTTTTTTTTCGATTTTAATTTTTCACTATTTCAAATTTGAATTTCACTCGTCTTTTTTTTTTTTTTGTATTAAATTTTTTTAAAAATTTGAATTCTTAACTTTCTGTATTATGATGTAAATATTTGGATACTAGATATTAGTTTAATGACAAATTTTATTACAGTTAAAGAGATTCTATGTAGAATAGAAAAATTAAACTTTACTATATAATTAAACTTGATAAATTAAAGAAACAAAAAGAGTTAAGATGTTCATATTTATACTTTGCTGGAATGTCTCGGTATACCGACTGATTTTCCTTTTCCTATATTTTACATTTAAAAATAATCTAGTTATAAGTTATAGTTAAAAGCGAAAAATGAAATTCAATTAATTTTTAATTTTCAGATAAGCAAAGAGTTCAATAGTTTTTGTACAAATTTCTTCTTTTTGAGGGAATATAGTTTTTATTCAGTTTTAGACATTTCCTAAAACAATTTCTTTTAATGATGCTTACTTAAATAAATGAACAAATCATATTTTGGATGATAAGGACAGCCAAAGGCATAATTGTGCCTTCTTAGTTCTTAATTTGATAATGTTTTATGCCATCTTCAATATTACATAATGACAATTAATTTGGAGTCTTCACTACGCAAGGAATTAATTAGGCAAATTCATGTATATAAGCTCACATCATACATCTTATATATATAATATATATATTCCTAAAACTAAGGGAAGGTTTTCACTCTAAAAAACAAAAGCAGCGTAAAAAATTAGTAATAGGGCAAGAATGGCCCCTTCTCCTCATCTCATCTCATCTTGTATGTGGTTTGCTGATGAATTGGGTTACAGAAAACAGCGTAGGAAAGCAATTTGAGAGCACATCACCAAAGCCCTGTCTCCACGTCCAACGTCATGCTTGGGATTTTATGTTTTGCGTGTTAAGATGGCATTATAAATAATTAAATAAATATTCCTAAATCTAATTACAATTTCAGTTAAGAAACTTAAACTTATCAATTTGACCCAATTATTAACACGTGTGCCGGCAAAATCACCCTATTTGTTCATCTAAAAACATGGTCTTGCTGCACACCAAGGTATAAGTACGATTAGAGTAATAGACTCAAGTTCAATTTTCCTTCTCTTATTTAAAAAAAGAAAAAAAGACATGGTCTTGTTACCTATAAAAAATAGTATTCACGTTTTCCTCTTTTATTTTTTATTTGTTAATTCATTGATGGAGTATACAATAGTAATAGTAGATAGTTCTCATTCTTTCTACAAAAACCTCTGACTTTACCTCACTACATAAGATAAAATTTTTGATATTATTATTTCTTTTTGATATTCTTATTTGAGTTATAGACTTACGGTTAAAGAAAATATTACAATATTGAATTAAGAGATTAATTAGAGATAAATAAAATTTATTTTTTAAAAGTGAATCTCACATATTTTAACAATATAAAATCTTCAAATAATATCTAAAATAAATAGTATATATCTTTAGGCAAACAATTTTTGGATTGGAATGCAAAACTAATAAACTTTTAATTTAAATAAAGTAATAAAATTTTAGATAGTGTTTAGTAAAACTGAAAGTTAAGTGCTAAAAATTTAAATATTAAATAAAATAAATAATATAATTTTTAAACAAAAAATTTATTTAAATATTTAATCACTTATTGTATTCAGTATAAATTTTAAATTAAAAATTTTGACTTATCATTTTAAGTGATTTTTGACTTAATTAAGACTTTTAAGACGAAATTATTAAATAAAATTAAAACGATATTAAGTGTTGAAAATTTTAAATTTTAAGTACTGTACAATATTATCAAACACTTACTATCAAAATATTTTCCTATAGATTTCATAGATGTATATTGCGTTTAAAAATATTAACTTATTTTCTTTTCCTTCATTTATTGGATATGAACTTAGAGATAACTCTCATTCTTTTCATAAACATCTCATTATAGTATTAAGATTCAAATAGAAATTTCTGGACCCATTTGGATATTGCTAGTTATTTGAAAGGATGCAACAATTGAAATTTGTTGTCATACTTATTTTTTATGATTTTATACTTTAAATTCATAATAATTTCAAACTACGTATCCAAACGATGAACATAGAAATCACAATCATTTATCATTGAGATTTCTCCCATTATAAGTTCTTAATTTATGATTGTATATTAATGGTAAATTAGTTAAAAATTTTATTGTTGTAATTCCTTATTTTATTCTAAAACTAAGACCATATTGGGTATAATATCGTCGTGGTTCACTAACTAATATTTTTGGAGTAATATTATAAGTTGGAAGTATTTTTGGTTTTGGTCAATTTTTCTAGTTTGGCGGTGGATAAATTTGTATTTGACCAAATGAAATCTTAAAATTATTGTATTTTATATGATGTGTAAAATTTGGTCCTAATATTATCCAATTAGATCTTTTTTTTTTTTCTGCTATTTCTCCCACTGGCTACTTGAAAAGTTTCATATATATAATATAACGAAGGGTCAATTACACTTTCCGACCAATACTCAAGAAAATGTGAAATGTACACTGGGAATATATAAAAAAAAAAAATAATTGAAAACCTAAATATGTGAAAAACATGTCATGACGGTCAACAAAATTATTGTATTCAATAATATATATATATATATATATATATATATATATATATATATATATATATATATATATATATATATATATATATATATATATATATATATATTGGGTTAAGGAGTAATAAAATGATTAAAAAAAAACCCCTTTAACTTGATCAATAGGGTAGAAACTAAGCAAATTCAATCACTAATTGAATATTTTTATTTTTGAATTTCAATATGTGATAAACCCAACTCTTCTTTTTTTTTTTTTTAAAAAAAAAATGACATATTTCATGTGTACAGTGAAAAGAAAACTATTAACTGAATTAATACATTCCAGTCCTTTTTTTTTTTTTTTTTTTTTTGGGTTCTAGTACACAACAAAATATTCCCTTAATTATTTGACAGTACTGTGGGCTTGTGCGTGTACGTATGTGGGAAAGAGAGGGAGAGAGAGAGAGAGATAACAGTGCAAAGTCTTTTATTTTCTGTAGACAATATCCTAAGTAGGAAGATGAGAAAGAATAATTTCCTGGAAACATTCCATTCGACGTTTACTTGTTGACCAGAGACTGCCACCATCATCAGTGTGCAACACAAGCCCAAGACCTATCGCAGTTCTTTCTACAACGAATCAGCTGACACTTATATGCACTATAGAAGAAGAAGAATTATTAGTAACAAGGAGATCCACACCAACAAGGAATTCAAGGGTTAATTAATGGAAGAAGGAGGAGAAAGACAAGTTCCAAATTATGAGCTACAAGTCTCTTTCTCCACACCACAAGCAATCCATGAGATGGGATTCGTACAATTTGAAGAAAATCAAGTTTTGAGCTTTTTGGCTCCTTCGCACTCCCACTCACACCAGTCTTCTCAGATATCTCAACCTCTCAATACTACTACTACTACCGCCACTACAACCAATACCCATATGGGGTTTACTATTCGTAACGACCAGCAGCAGGTCAGTTAATTTTTTGGTGGTATTGATTAGACTAATCTTTTTGTATTTTATTCTTGTTATGGAGTTTTTTTTTAATTATTAGGTAGGAACATTGGATCCCAAGGGTAGTATCGAAGAGAACTGCACTGGTAGTGGCAATAACGATGGCAACAACAATTCTTGGTATATATTTCTTCTTGTTCTTGTTCTCTGATTTTTGTTTGTTTTCCTTTTTAATTATAGGACCTCTTTCTCTTTCTCTCTCAAACATTCACGCACATAACAAAACAAAATCCAAGAAAATATTCTTCTTCAAGGTAATAAAGAGATCTACGTCTACATCTAACATCTACACACATGTGGAAGAGATGGTTTCTGTTCACCTACAGTACTGACTGTGCTTTTGTTAATTTGTACTCTTTCTCTCTTTCTCTCTCTCTCTCTCTGGGCCTGGGATGGGAGAGGAATGAAAGAAAGTGCTTGACTTGTAAAAAGTCTTGATACACATTGATATGCTCAGAGACACCCATTATATTCCTTCCACAGATCTTTCTTTTTCATGTATCTAATTAATTTCTTTCATATTTTTTAAACCTAATAGGAGTATTAATTATTAATTTTGAACTAATTTGGCAGGTGGAGAAGCTCATCATCCTCAGACAAGAGCAAAGTGAAAGTTAGGAGAAAGCTTAGAGAACCCAGATTCTGTTTTCAAACCAGAAGTGATGTGGATGTCCTTGATGATGGTTACAAATGGAGAAAATATGGCCAGAAAGTCGTCAAAAATAGCCTTCATCCTAGGTACATATCTCATTAGATCACATTTCACATTTCATTCAATATATACATATAAAGTTACTTAATTTAGCCCTAATTAATTCATTAATCATCTTCTTTGTTTTTTATCCTTAAAAAAACTTTGTTTTACCAGCTTCATGCAGGCAATTAGGTACCCTTTATGCATAATAATAATAATAATGACATTGATATACAATTAACTGATCACAAAATCTTGCTAACTAACTACGAACTCTTGGAAGAAATGATGGTTGCATAATAATTAATCTCATTCAAAGTACTAATGAGTAGATGAGAATATTGAAGTACACTGTGCCAGCAATTTCAGACTTCTTTTAATCATTGGTGGGAGGTGTCAGGTTCAGGAGGACTAGCTACTTGTTTATTGAATATACACTAGTTGTTTATTGATTATACACTCTTAATATTCAAACCGAGTTTCTTAATTATTACTAATTTTCAAATATTTTCACTACAAACTTTTCCCAAACTGTATTTCATTTCTTTAAATTCTTATATAGAAAATGAAATTGTACATTTAGGAACTCCTCCTACGTATTACAACACCTTATTAGAAACAATTTTCATGTTCTCCATTCGAAAGGGCTCTAAAAGAGTTGTTCTATGTACTTGTATATGCATATATGTTGGTAGGTCTACGTTAATACTAATTGTGTTGTATTGACTACTAGTAAACCGCTTTAGACTTTAGTTGAGTTAGTAGATAGTAGACAATATATACAGACAACTAGCTATATAGAGAGAATAGTTTATGAGATTTAATGGTTATGTATATTCATGATAGAACTACTCTCAAAAGAGACATCTTATCTTTATATTAGCTATAAGATTAGTTTTTAACTACTGTTTCATTGGTTTTTATAAATGAAGCAGTTTTGGGTGAAATTCAATAGCAGCAGTCAAAGCAGCAGCGAAATGTTCTTTATTTAGTTTGTAGGGAAAGCCTATAAGAAAGATTTTTGCTCTTATTGGATAGCAAACTGATCAGAGTTAATAAATCATATTTATATATGAAGCCTATATTTATATGAGATAAGAGTATACACCGAGTGTAGAGTGTAGGCAAAAAATTTTCATATTTATATTACTTATATTTATATAAAGCCTATAATAAACATTGTTTAGAATAAATTATGTGCAAGAATTGAATTTAATAAATAATAGAATTC
This sequence comes from Reutealis trisperma, assembly GCA_947687605.1. NCBI lineage: Eukaryota > Viridiplantae > Streptophyta > Magnoliopsida > Malpighiales > Euphorbiaceae > Reutealis > Reutealis trisperma. The sequence continues at coordinate 599,163 of CANTUT010000033.1, read as the reverse complement.
ATATGTTTGAAATAAATTTTGAAAGGATGAATTCATTTGTATTCAAATTGACTGAAATAATTGAAAAGTAAAAAGAATTTGTAATTATTTTCTCATTTTACCTTTATATAAAAAGAATTATGTTTAATTTAAATGAAGGTATTTTGGGTATTTAAAAGTGAATTTCATTAAATGAATTGAATTCTTGCAATTTGACATGATTTCATTTCTCGTTAATTGACTTTTTTTTTTTTTTTAATTTAAAAAAAATTGATTAGTTATACCATTTCAAATATGAGAATCAACAAAATAAATTTCAATTGAATTGAATTGAATTATTGTAAAATTTGAGTTTCCAAAAAGGGCATAGTGAATTAATGTTGAAAGGCAGAAAAAAAAAAAAAAAAGGGCCAATAGTATTTATTATGAAGTAACTATGTTTATAAGGGTTTTACAAGTGCAAGATATGAGGTTTGTAAGAGCTGCTTATGATTTGCCATGATTGATAAGCTCGTCATTTGGAATACCACAGTTGCAACTCTTTTAGTTCACAAAAATAGACAACGGATAGGATTCCTGATCAGGTCTTAGTTTCAAATACATATTAGGCATGCATGGTGAGACCTAAATAGTAAATACAAAACCAAATCATGCATTAATTATCGATCTGTTTCATATATATATTTCCAATGTGAGATCTTATTTTTAATGTATAATTTCTCTTTTAATAAAAGTTAATAAGTACTTTAACCCCACAAGCCATGCATAATATATGCATTGTCTTGAACAGCATAATAAATTGTGATAGATTTACATACGGAGTATTGATCTTTGAATTTGTTGTTTCTTGTGGTTGGTTTGATGATTTAGCTAGCAATTTGAAATATCATTCAATTAATTAATTAATTTTATCATTAACTTAGGTTCAGAAGGTTATTCTCCTAGAAAATAAGAATGAAGGTTTTCTGAATATTGTTTGGAGTGATTGACAGGAGTTACTACCGGTGTACCCACAGCAATTGTAGAGTGAAGAAGAGAGTTGAAAGATTATCAGAGGATTGTCGAATGGTGATAACAACTTATGAAGGTAGACACAATCACTCTCCATGTGATGACTCTAATTCATCTGAACATGAATGTTTTACCTCTTTCTAGGGAATACTTCCAGTTATTATTTAGCCAACAGAGAACAATTAATTAATCTTGTAATTAACATAATGTATGAGCTTGTGACAATATTTGCATGTCTTAATATTATTTTAGTAGCTTTTTTTTTTTTTTTTTCCTTCTCATCTTTAATCTTGGAAAAAGCATATATATAATAATGCTGTGCATGTACAGGTCTTAAAAGAAAAAAAAAATTGACAGTAATTAACTAGGAGTCAATGGAATGAGGAAGAAGACATACCAAATTGCTCCTAGCTAATGGACCTGTTAAGAACAAAACAAGCTTTCATCTTTTTTGCAGAACTATGTTTTTCAAAGGAAGAATAATAATATGGAAAAGAAAAGTGGGAAACAATGTTGCAAAAATAATTAATTAGGTTGTGTTTCGTAAGCCATAATGATATGTAATATAATGTAATCAAATGAATTTCTAATATAAATTTACATTAGAAATTTATTTGATTATATTATATTACGTCTTACCAAATGTATTCTTATAGTGCTTTTGATGGATCGTAATGGGATATAATGAAACGTAATCAAATGAATTTCTAATATGAAGTAATACTAAAAATTAATTTGATCTCATTACAACCTACCAAATACTTATTTAGGATTTATGGATAGGGAGGAGGGAATCAGAGTTATATATTAGGGTTTTGGCTTTTGAGGAATTGATGGGGTTGGGGATGCAAAATGCCTGCTGCTGCCATTTCACGGTTTTGTCGTCTAGGGTTGTTCTTTAATCTTTATATTAAAGATTGTTAACATATTAAGTAAAGGGCAGTTAGAGCTGAGCATGGAGATTAAAAATTTCGAATTGAACTAAATAATCGGACTGAAAATATTCATAATTGGACCGAACTGTTAACTTTTTAATTTTCTTCGAACCAAATTGGACCAAGTAAAATATTTTGGTACGGTTCTGGAGATTAACGTATATCCGGACTGAGAATTAGACCGAATTGAATTGAACTGTACCAAATTAGATTGAACCGAAATTTTTTAATTTTTTATCTATAATATATAAATAATATTAATTGAATAATATATAGATAACACAAAAATTATAAGATTATATATGTCATTATAGTAGTTATCAAATTATGTTAAGATTATATGAAAATAAAATTTAAATGAATTATAAATCTATAATTATAAATATATATACCTTTACTCAATGGAATATAACTATTAATATTTATATAATTTACCTAAATATTAGATTCATTAAAATTATATCAATGAAAAATTAGTAATATAATGTGGATTAAGTTTTAATAATACTAAAATATAACCACATATTACAATTAAAAATTTTAAATATACTACTTATATATTTTAGAATAAAAATTTTTAATATATGTTATGATTAATTAATGAGTGATAATAAAAAAGTATCATCTACTAATAAAGTTTATGTGATACTAATAAAATTTTTGATTAATTAACTTTTATTGGTACCTAATAATGCTATAATATTGAAAAATATTTTTTTATTAATTAACATTTATGTGATAGGATATCAATAAGAAAACATTTGTAATAGATAATTAATAGTTTGTATAAAAAGTTAGAAATTAATTATAAGAAATTATATATTGACTTTAAATAGTATATACAATTATATCGCAAAAATTATTAATAAATAGTATTTATATATAATTATATATATTAACATAATGTATTAATTTATTAATATAATCATTTAATAATATATTATAATTATTAATATAATATATTAATTTATTAAACTCAAATTTCTTTAAAAATAAAACTTAAAACTGTACAATTAATTATACGAAATTAATTATTAAATTCATTTTTTTCGAATCTCCGTTTTGGATTGGATTGGATTATATTGGAACCGAAATATCCAATTTCCGAATTGTATTATTTCGAAAATTTTGAAATAATACAATACGGAAATTTTTTATTTCGGTTATGATTTTAGATCCTTATAAATTAAAATCTCTGAAATTCAATCAAATTTCAAAGATTTTCAAATTTCCATATTGGACCGAACCATACTCAGTCCTAAATGGCATAATTCCAAAATTTTGATTTGTGGGGGCCAAAATTGATAAGGAAAAAAAAAAATAAAGGTTTTTTTTTCTAAATTTTTCTAATAATTTTTGTTCAAAAAATAATGATTAATTATATTTTTTCATAAAATATATTTTTAATTAAATAAATATTTTTATTGAAGTTCATGGGAATTAATTAAATAATTTTAATATTTGAAATTATTTATAAAAATTTAATTTTGGATATCAATTAATAATTTAGAAGAATTAATTAAAAAATTAAATTAATTATATAAGATTATTATGTACATTTTCAAGTGAATCGGAGGATTAACGCTCCCTCTTATCCACCGGCTATGCTCACGGATAAGATCATATTTAGTAATACTTTCAAATACAATCATTTTTTTTTTTCGAAACATCAAATACAATCAATTGGAAAAACGTGTTTATGTTATTTAAAAAAAATAAAAAAATATATGTGTTTTGTTATAAATAAAATGGAGAAGAACGTGAACAAAAAATATAGAGAATAGAATAGTTTTTATAATTATTCCATTTAATAGTATTAATCCCTTTATATAGAGTACAGAAGAGAAAGAAATAGGAAGCTTTTCCAATAAGAAAAATACAAGAAATATGAAGTTTTTCCAATAAGGAAAATACAATCAATACTAATATGAAAACTATAATATTCATGTATATGGAAAGACATCAATCAAATCTTATAATATATCATAACACTCCCCCTTGATATCTTTTACAAAGAATATGCCTCGTTAAAATCTTACTAAGGAAAAACCTTGTGGGAAAAAAATTTTAGTGAAGGAAAAAAAGTATATTATTCTTATAGGAATTTGCGCCATAACATTGCCTCGTTAAAAACCTTGCCAAGAAAATCCAATGGGACAAAACCTAGACTAAGAAAAAAAGAGTACAGTGCATTAAAATCTCCCCCTCATGAAAATATGATTTCTATCAAATATCTCTTAGTTGACGCATGCTAATTTTGTTGACTAACTTTTCAAATGTGATTGTAAAGAGTGCCTTTGTAAACAAATATGCCAAGTTGTCAAATTGTATACTTAATGATATTTAAGTAATATCCACATATAATAATTTATTTGTAATACTCTCTTAGTATATTACTTGCACTATGAATATAACTCGTTAAAAACCTTATTAGAAAATCCAGTGGGAAAAAACATATCTAAGGAAAAGAGTATATTTCATGCGCTATTTTTTCATTGCACAGATTGCCTCGTTAAAACCTTTGTCTAAGAAAACCCTGTGAGATAAAAACTTGACTAAGGAAAAAGAGTACAATCATATACTAATTCGCTCCCCCTGATGATGACAGATTTTAACACAGCGTATACTAATTGATGAAATGATGCCTTTTAAATACCATATTAGGTAAAAACTTAGTACATAAGTCTATTAAATTGTCACTCAAGCGAATTTTGTGGATATCTCTTCTGGAGTTTATGTATATACAAGAATTTGGGTGAAGTTTATGTCTACTTCGTTACCCTTAATATAACCACCTTTAATTTATACAACACAAATTGCATTATTCTCAAAATACATTGGGAGTATCTTTTAGTGAGGTACTTCAGGACCATAAAAATCTTTATAAAATTGCAGTACCACTATAAGTGAATACATAGCCAGTCTAAAATCTACCATCATAGAGACTAAACAAATAACCAATATTCGCATGTAGACTAATTTCAAGTATGAATTATAATATTAATAGTATATTGAATATAACTTTTTACACCATTTTAATATCTCTTTGTAGGTGCAAAGCTATACCTAGCTAGGAATTTTTTCTTGCAAATGCAATATCAGGCCTGATACAATTTGCAAGATACAAAAGTGCCCTATAGCACTTATATATGGTACTTCAAGACCAAACAACTCTTTATTATCTTTTTTAAGTCTAAAAGAGTCTCTTTTCACTTCTAGTGAGCGGACCACCTATTGGTGTGCTTGAGGGAGAAGATTTATCCATGCAAAAATTGCTTAAATATCTTTTCCACATAAGTATACTGGTGTATTATGACTCCTTAATAATCGGTCTGCAGGCCGATATAAAATTTCATCTCAAACTCACTTTTCAAATAGGTACATACTTATTTGAGTTCATTAGAAGTCACATTGATATTTAAATCAACTTATACTGCAATAATAACATATACCATTCAATGGTCTTTTATGAATACAAATGGACATAGTGTATTATTCACATATTTTTCTTTCAATAAGAATTTACTCAAACAATCATACCACATGTCTATATCGCTTTAATCCATACATAGATTTTTGCAATTTGATGAAATATATGTCACATGTTTAATGTGTATTCATTTATGATATACTTAGTCCTTCTGAGACTTTTATTACTTTTATAAGGCATACAATAAGCCTTTCATTAACTACTATATTAATTAAGTATCGGAACATGACCATTTCCATAATAAGAGAATTATTTTTCTCATAATCAATGATAGAACGAGTCTAGCTCTACTTTAATTGCCTCATTCCATGATGATCAATCATGTTTATGCTTATATTCAGTTATACTTATAGATTATGGTTACATATTTTCTCTTGTAACAGCAAAAACTACTGTTGAGGTAAATTCATCGTCGATGATAATTAAATTTCTATCAACTCTTTCTTATATCACAAAATAATTGAGATCTCATAGTTTTCATTTATATGATCATCGACTCCAAAAGCCATATTTGGAGGATCTAATTGTTCCGTTGTCTCAGTCTGTGTCTCATAATTAGCTATAACTCTTTGACTGAGATCTTCCTTTTCAGGAGATTTCTCTTTAGGAGATTTTATGAGTGGCGCTGCTTTTCTTTTCAGCGGATTTTTGTCTTTCGTTCCAATTTACTATCCACGCTTCTGGCGTGTAGTGAGATTGATTGATTTTCTATTTGCAATTGGAATCACAACCCTTGCTAGGATATTAGTAGCTGTAATATGAGACTTTGTCACTCTTTTAACATCTATAAATGCATTTGGCAGTTAAGTTGCAATTTATTGCAACTGTATTATTTTGTGAACTTCTGGTTCACTCTAACTTGTACATGAACCAAAATTATTTAAAGGGTTTTGCTTCTAATAAATTTTTCGACATTCTTTAGCACTGTAGGTGCTTTTCCTCCCCCTAATGTCAAAAAATATGCCTCATCAAAATAAATTCATAGTCTCTTTTGTGGACCCATTATCGCACATTGATATAGATTTAATATATTCATGGCACAGAAAAAATTTATAACTCATGTCCTTATACAAGTTTCAAGGGAGAGTATATATGATGTACACAATGGTATTCATGCCAAACTTTTAATTGTTGAACTATAAGTTCAATGCTTGAACTGCAGGTTCAACGCAATATATTGTGCATGTATACTAGAGATAAAATAGTAATTAAATAACTCATTATAATACACAACTTATAAAATCCTTACAAATTACTCATTCAAGGAGTTTACATAAAATCATCAATATTGAATTGAGTTGTGTCCTCTATATGGGCAGTTTCTCTTTTAGAATCTCATGATTTACCAAATAATTTATAGTATTCACTTCAGAAAATACAGTTGTACTAGTAGGCATTATTTGATGATTTCTCGTTAGCAATTATTCTTTCAGAATTCTCATTATCTACCAAATGATTTATAGTATTTACTTCAGGAAATACAATTGTACTAGTGAGCATTGTTTGATATTTTTTATTAACAATTATTCTTTGCAACTATTAGAAAAATAATATTTATAAATTTTCACTTTTTATACTGCTACTACAGGAGTACGTAACTTTATTACTGTACAATTTCAGCTATGAAGTAATTTTAAACATAGTTGAATTATATTCTCAAATAGACTTCAAGTCTTGTAGGTGTAAATTTAACCAATCATATTGAGTTTATGGTAGTACCACATATTTTAAGTGATTATATCTATTTTTAAAACTCTTCTAGAAAATATAAAAATCATTAATAGTAAGATATTCAACCTTTAAATCCTCACTTAAATGAGGTTTAAGTAGATAATAGCTTTTGCTTTTGCTAGCATCTAAATGCATTTCATTATCAATAACTCACGTCAAAAATTATTTCCATTGAATTCAAGAGCATATAAAAATTATCAACCAAATTTTAATTCACTATACTTCACTTTATTTAAATAACTTAATTTGCATATATTTAAAATATATCTAAATAGACTAATCAAAAAATAAATTAATATTAATTTTAACAAACATTAAATTCATAATTTATCATACCAAGGAAATGTAAGCACTAATTATGCTTCTCTTTACTAACATAAATCCAACAATGTATGCAATCCAGAAATAAATTCATCAATTTACAAATTAAAAAAACCATGTTACTTATATAATTTTATATAATTTATATTAATCTCATCTCACATTTAAATCTCTAATTGTTTTCACATCTAATACACATTGACATAAGTAAATTCAAAACATATATAATACACACAACTTTCTTGTAGGCTATTCAACTAACAAATATATATATATATATATATATATATATATATATATATATATATATATATGAGACATGTATTGTCCATAAAATAAATTTTGAGTTGAGATGCTAAGACCGAAGGATATGTAATAATATATACACTAGTAAAATCAATCTCAATTTAATGAATCAAGTAAACCTATTAATATGAACGCAAGATCACCATTTTCCCATAAAGCAAGTCAATCAATCAATAAATGAATAATTTAGGGTCGGATTTTATGCCAAAAAAAATTATAAGCCATGAATTTAAAATTATACATAAAATATGTTGTTATAATTGATAACCAATTAAAAGTTGCAATTTGGTTGGTAAATCAAATAGGCCATACCCATCATTCCAATATATAAACAACAATAAAACACCCAAAACAGAAAAATCAAAGCAAAAGGGTTTACCTTAATATTATAGTCATACGCAGGTATTTTATTGATATCCAATTTATTTAATGCGTGTAGTTTAAATCAAATTTATTAGTTATTCAGGAACATAAAATATCAATTTTTCAAGAATGTCTATTTTATTTATTTGATTACTCGAAGGAGTGACGCTAGTATAAATAATTTTTACTCATGATGTCGAGACCCATCAATTAATATTGTCTAATATAAAATCATAATAAAATTAGTCTTTTAAAGACTTGTAGACAATGCATTTAGTTTTTCAAGAACATTTAATGATTCTTTAATGAATTTGTTTACTTTAATTAGTTTTTCAGGAACTATATAAAATATCAGTTCTTCAGAAATTATAAAGAATATCAGTTTTTCAAAAACTGTAGAAAATACCAATTCTTCAAGAACTATTCGGGAATACCAGTTTTTCAGGAACTGTAATTATTATTAGTTCTTCAGGAACTCATAGCTTAGTTATTTATTTAATTAGTTTCTCAGGAATTATAAATAATATTAGTTCTTTAGGAATTAGAATTTAAAATATAATACTAATTCTCTAGAAACTTATAGCTTAGTTATTTATTTAATTAGTTCTTTAAGAATTATAAATAATACTAGTTTTTTAGGAACTAGTATTTAAAATATAATACTAGTTTTTCAGGAACTAGAATTTAATTGATTAATCATTAAATAGTATATCAAATTTTTATAAATCTAAAAAAAATGATCTAAAATAAATGATTGTAAGAGAGAAGAAAAAAAATGATTTCTTCAAATTAATTGGCCCAATATGTTCAAACGATTTCTTAAAAAAAATAATGATTTAGTTTTTTTTTCTTAAAAAAAATATTTGATACATAAATATTAATAATAATAGTAATTAATAGATAAAAATTATTTACCATAAATTTTGAATTTTATTTCTTCAAATTTTTCGCCTTAGCTGGGTTGTAGCAAACCACAAGCTATCCAAAATTATGAACAATATTGTAAAACGATTCGTGCTGATAATGTGTGATAAATAAAATGGAGAAGAACATGAACAAAAAATATAGAGAAGAGAATAATTTTTCTAGTTATTCCATTCAATAGTATTAAGCCCTTTATATAAAGTACAGAAGAGAAAGAAATAGTAAGTTTTTCCAATAAGAAAAATACAAGAAATATGAAATTTTTCCAATAAATAAAATACAATCAATATTAATATGGAAACTAAAATATTCATGTATATGGAAAGATATTAATCAAATCTTATAATATATCAATTAATTTTGGATATCAATTAATAATTTAGAAGAATTAATTAAAAAATTAAATTAATTATAGAAGATTATTATGTACATTTTCAAGTGAATCGGAGGATTAACGCTCCCTCTTATCCACCGGCTATGCTCACGGATAAGATCATATTTAGTAATACTTTCAAATACAATCTTTTTTTTTTTCGAAACGTCAAATACAATCAATTGGAAAAACGTGTTTATGTTATTTAAAAAAAATAAAAAAATATATGTGTTTATGATTTAAAAAAAAAAAAGTATTTATATAAGTTGTGGTAATTGAATAAAATTAATTATGGATTAAATACCCGGTGAATAGCAAGTCTATATATTAAAAGCCGTGTTATTATATATGAATCAGTTAAAAAATTTTATTTTTACGCAAGTTATGTGTGTTGAATTTATAACATTTAGGTAAAAAAAAACTTTAAATTACTAACCGTTTGATTTAGACATTATATTTTAAATATTCTCATTATAATTTAATTTTATAATCATAAAAATAAAAAAATTAATAGTATTGTTTATCTAATAAATATATATTATTAATTTAATTATTTTCTATTTAGCTATAATTCTACTTTGATTGAATATTTTAACATATAATTTTCAATTTTTATTAATATTAAAATCAGACCGAGTTTGAAAATTATAATCAAAAGAATTGTTAGCCTATAACAACCAACTCTTGCAACAGTGAAAAACCTTTTCTATGGGCTAGGGTAATGTCAAGCGCAATTTACTTTTTTAATGTATTTTAAAATAATAATTTCAAATTTAGATGAATATGAAAGTTATTCTTAGAGTAGTTTTTGTGAAAAAGTTAAAAAATAAAACAATTCGCTAAAATTTTTGCTAGAGAAGGCATTTTCCATTAAAATTTTTGGTGAGATTGAGAAAATATTCACAATAAATAATTTCCATTAAAAAAATGGCTAATTTAGTGCATTAAGCTATTTTTTTTTTAATGGATTGGTCATTAAAAATTTTAGAAAAAATAATACAAAAGTTATTTTAGTAAGGGTAAATTATTATTTAACCTAAATAACTAAGTGATCCATATATTATGAAAAACTAATAGTTTAATTCCTTAGGCTTGATATCGTCATATTTAGTGGTTCTTTCGTCCAAATTTTGTAATACAAAATCATTAGTCCAATAAAAAATAATTTTTTAATAAACAAGAATTTTTCAAATTATATAAAAAATTCATTAAAAAAATTCAAAGTTGTTTGCCATTAAGTAAATTTGCAGGTGGTTATCAAATTATATTCAAATAAGAACATTATCATGGAATAGTAAAATATAGTCTAACTATATTTTTACAAATTACCGTCAAGTAATTTGCAAGTGGCTATAGCATCTGCTAGTGTAACTATCATAATCATGACAACAATTATCAATGATATCTCCATAAATATTTAATTTACCTATCAAATTCACTAAAAGTAACAATTGAAAATTTTTATTTTTTCTAAAAATTCTAAACAGAAAAATAAATTTTTTTAAAATAACAAAAATTAAATTAAAAACTCAAGCAAAAGTAATGGCTAATAGACTGTAGGATTTAAATACAAAAGCTATAGCATAAAAAGAAAAATTTAGAGAGAATAAAAAATTAGAAAAGCATTTGGCTACTGATAAATAATAAATAACATTTTTATATTTATACTGATCTTTTATTACTTTTATTTTACACATTTTTTGATATTGATAGCAGTGTATTTTTATGCACATTTCCACAAATATTTTGCATAGATTATTGCTTTCCACCATTAAATAATTTGCTTTCCACTGATAAAATATTATTTTTTTAGTGGACTAATAATTTTGTTTTGAAAATTTGAACAAAAAGACCATCTAATGTGACGAAATCAAATATGAGGTTAAACCATCAGTTTTTTATAATACATGAACTATATAATTACTTAGATTAAATATTAGGGACTAAATAATAGTTTACTTTCATTAAAGTAACTTTTATACTATTTTTTAATTATTAAATGGAAATCCATAAAAAAATAGTGGATTGCACTAAATCCATTATTATATTAATAGAAATTGTTTTTTTTGAATATTTTTCCAATTCCATCACATTTTACTATGGAAAATGCCATTTCTGATAAAAATTTTAGTGAAAAATATTTTTTTTACCAAAAATTTCAGTGAATTATTTTATTTTTTGACTTTTTATCGAAAATTACTTTAAATGAGGAATAACTTTCAAATTCATCTAAATTTGAAATTATTATTTTAAAATAGATTGAAAAGGTAAATTGCCCTAATGTCAACAGCAAGGCGAGAGGAGCGGTAGTTAAAAACGACAGGGCATGTTAAGAGAAGAGCATGTGGTTAGTTCGAAAATCACATATATAATTTTCACGAGCGACCAGAGAGGGGCAGGTGGAGTTGTCAACTCCTTGTCGTTTGCCCAAAATTGTAATCGACAGGAGTTGTTCTGATTGGTTGTGAAAGCCAAAACATGAAGAACACTGCAATGAAATCAGCTTGAGGTTTTATTAAATTTGGCTATTATCATTTGAACTTTAGAAGAGAACATTTTTTGGTTGCTCAACGTCAACAAGCAAAATATATACAGGGGTCACATATTACGTTGCCAGGCCAAAAGCATGTACCACCCTAAATTGTCAAAGAAAATCACAACAGAGCAAAAAAAAAAAAAAAAAAAATTACAGCTTGAAGCCCTCTCTTTGGTTTAATTGCTATTTCTTGGATATATAATTAGAAGTCAACCTCTGGCATTAACCTTAGAAAACTAAGTATCTTCTTTAATAATCCTTAATGGCTTCGTAAAATATGTCGCCCAAATATATTTCTCCAACACATTTCCATTCTGTAGCAAAAATCTCCTTACGTTCTGCATTATATAGCTCTACCACCTTCAGATGCTTTGTCAAACATGGGATAGCCTCATCCTTTATTTTCCAGTAATCCATCAAATCGTTGGTCTGCCACATCAAGAAATGGTAACATAGTTAATAATTAGCTTAATTAAGTAAACAATAGAACACTTAACTCCACAATCATAAAAAAAAAAAAAAAGTACAAGTGTCTCTAGATGGGAAAAGTCTTTGAGTGGTTGAATGATAACTTCCATGTAACATTGATCAACACATACGTTCATCTTTAAGGACTTTAGATTATGAAATGGAACGAATAACTCTGTTTTTCCGAGTGCGGACAATATATGCTACAGGCATCGACAAGAAGTAAGAATTTGAACATTGTAAATATAAAAAGTATGTAGATGATAATCTTTATGGGCCAAATTAGAATAAATGGTCAAATACCACTGAATGGAACAATAATCACAAAAATGGATTATTGCGACATTATTCTTGATACTGGAAAACAAAATATTTTTAATTTGAATATGAAACAAGAAGACTGACTCCATGCAAACGAGATATAACAAATTGCATGTAATTTGGAAGCGAAATGGCCTTAATTAAGAACATAAATGCATACATACCTCTACAAACGCTTGAAAGCTTTAGAGCTTTTGTATTTTGAAGCCTTTTTGAGGATCTTACACATGATATATCCACCTTCCTCAGCTTATCTTTGCTCATAGCCATCTTTCAAACGAATGTACACAGATTATAGGAGCATAGGTTCTGCAAAGTGTAATCTGGTGCTATAGCACTAACAACATTGAAAGATGCCAAATTTGGGCAACAAACCTTAAGCTTACTCTTGCATAAGCCATCACTCGCCACAGTTATCCCAAACAAAATTAACTATACTCAGATTTTTCAAACTGGTCGAAGAAATACCAAGCAAGAACCTTAAAATCTGTGAACTCACAATTTTTCAGGTTTAAATTCTCCAGGAGAGGACAACCTGAAAAGAGGTCTTGATCCAAATCCTCATCCAACTACTTAACAAAGGATAGTTTAAGAAATAAAAGCTGCCTGAACCCAGCAACTTTAGGCAGTTGAAGAACACAGTGGAATAGGTTCAATTTCAATACCACCAAAGTTTCACAAGCCAAAAGCCAATGGGGAAACTCAAAAGGCACAAATGGAAAAATACATAAATGAAGTTCTCGAACTTTTCCTCCAAATTAAAGTCCATTTATCACAAAAACCCCCCACACCAGAGCCGGAATCTGAAAATATCCTATCTTGGAATGTCAAGACCCAGTTGACAATGACTTCTTTTTTTTTTTTTTTTTGCCAAGAATTGACGATGACTGAGCCATACCGATGGAGTCATTTGTATCAACTTGTGCAGAATAGAAAGGTTTAATATCAAGATTTAGGTAAGGCATTGGGGTCCACAAGTACTTCCATTTCTTTGATAATATGCTGGTTTTGATGATATCGATTGTTTGAAGGAATGAGAGCATGTGATGAAGTATGTAGGCAAATTGCTGGTTATGTTTTCTGCATTGTTAAAATCATCACATTGGGTGTTTGGTATTGTAGGCATTTTGACAGTAAAGTTTCCCAATTCCATGGCTATATTGAAAATTAGATAATGGGTTTTGAGCAATGATCAAAGTACTGACAGACACAGACACACAAAAAAAAAAAAAAAATTGCATATCTGGAGCAGGATTGTATTTGGTGGTAATTCCAACTGGCAGAGACAGGTAAATTTCTACGAGGCAACAATCTCTCGAGTCGCTTAAATTTATTGTTAGTGGAAGAGAGAGATATTAGTAGGAAGTTGAGCGATAGAGTCCAGATGAAAAGTCTGTGTTCCTGTTCCCGCCGAGGTACGAGTACCCATCCATTTATTCTATTTTTTCCTTCCTCCTCAGTGCTTATGTATGAATCACCATATCATTTACAGAAAAATTGCAAGACCTTATAATTCATACTTAATCCTTTTTTTAGAATCTAATAATCTTTATTATTTTCTTCTATCATTCATTTTTATTTACTTGTTGCTTCCGTTAAAATTAAGGTGTACCCTATTTGGTTATAACCAAATCGACAAAACGGATTAGTTTAGGGGGAACAAATTCTATTTTTGATGTGATTTAGTTATAGCGATCCAGTTACCTCAAATTAGCTAATTGAATTATTAGTAATTGATATATGATGTATATTTTTTTTATTTATAATTATCATTTCATTACCTCAAAATATGACTTACAATTTTTTCTAGCTTTCATGTGGCTAAAGTTTTACTGCATTTCCAAAGGTATAGAATAACAAATGCTAAGAAGAAACAGAACGAAAGCTATGATAACAATCTCCCTAGCCCTCCTTATCACTCCATAAAAAGAAGAAACATTCCAGAAGTTGTATAAATGCAACCCATTGTTACGCTATTTTATTTAGAATAGAAGCGCTGGCAGAAGGGATAAAAACAGTTAAAAAGGCTGTCATTATGAAATATTAAACTTGATATCCATAAAACACCACACAGTTCCCTACAATTTGATTAATCAGTCAATATATTGATGCCTGAATCATTAGTCATTACAGACTTTATTCACACAGGATTAACAAAAAGAGTTTCCTAACAGCTTTGGCTCATGGAATATTATTGCAACAGTTGAAGATGCTCTAGGAAATGTCATTATTGTCAATGCCTTTAGTATTATTTCTATTGGCTTCTCTGGATTCATGGACCAAATAATGGTCATCTTTTCAAGTACCAGTCCATTTTTCATTACAAATCTTATGAATTCAAGTCCGTTATCCTGACCTTCAAAGTTGCTAATCTCGACTGTCTTGAGATGATGCGCCAAACATATAGGAGCATCATCTTCTGGTTGCCACTTACCCTTCCAATCAGATGTCTACAAGAAAAAGAGCAAAATTTTAGTTTATGGGAATTTAAAAAAAAAAAAAAAGCAGATAAACATAAGACAAGTCAAGCACCCATATAGTTAATATGAGCAAAATGTGTGGGCATTTTGAGTTCTGGAAAACTCGCAATAATGAGGATTAAATTAAAAATAAAAAATAAAAGAGCACTGCCTCTTTGGTTGCTTCCTTGGCCAACTTGAACAAGCGATCTCATTCAAATTTGCAGTTTTAATCATAAAATAACAACAAGATTATAACTTGATTCTCTATTACAATGAAAGTACTGTTTAGTTAAAACACATTCTTTACTCGTATGAAGAACAAAATAAGTAACAATGAGCCTTTGGTCCAGTGATACTGGAGTTGTCTACAGGGTTTGAGGTCTTGAGTTCAAGCCTCCCGTCAAAACCAAAGTTAACCAAAAAAAGAATGAAATGGGTGGACAACTCCGGAAGAGTAGTGTCAATATTAAAAGGTAGTGTAAGTCAATGACTTGATAATAATCAAGCAGTGATGCTTCCAAAATGTTTTCTATTAGATCAGAAATTCAAAGGACAAAATGTAAGGAAAACCAATGCCATGGCTCTGTGGCATTGAATTGTATTTGGTGATTAAAAAAAAAAAAAAAAAAAAAAAGGTATGCAATGTAAGAATTTTACCCTAAAATCAATTTGAAGGGCCTTTAGATTTGGTGATTTCTTGAGTAAATGGATGATTACTTGCAAATGACGTTTATCAGTGCTGGCACATAGCTTGAGGAGCTTCAGGTTACAAAATGGAGTGGGGAAACATACAGGTTCACTAAGTACAGAGGAGAGAAGCTGGAGGCAGAGTAAGAAAAATTAATGAGGAAACCTTAATGCAAGATATATACAATATAAAGAAAAAAAATGCATACCTCCAAGAAAATGATGGATAGTTTCATAACATGTACATTATAGAATCCTCCTATGAATTTATACATCAGATAACCAAGTCCTTTCGAAGATCCATTTTCAAAACCATTCACCAAATGTATATATACGTTGGCTATACACATTGGGTCCTGCAAAATGAAGTCACGAGCCACAGGACCCATCTACCTGAAGGATAAGAGATTTGGAGCAAAAATTTTTAGTATAGTCTGTCTTAAACAATCATCACCAGCATCATCCAACTCAAGATTTTCGATGGTCAAAGTCTTTAGCTTAGTAGCATAAATATCAAGAACCTTAATATTATTATAAACACACCTCTCCAAAACCAAATTCTCAAGAAGTGGGCAGCCCAAAAAAGGCAGCGTAGCCAAACCCTCATTCAAAAATCTCAACGAAACAAGATGCAGTGAAGTAAGCTTATCAAAAACCATTGTCTTAGGGATTTCTAGAACGTGGTTAAACAAATTTAACTTCAATGCTGTCAAATATTTGCAGGAACCAACAGTCTGAGGCAACAGAAATGCCCCTTCAGGGCATAAAGACAAGTCAAGCTCACGAACATTATGGCTAATTACAACATGAATCCACTTATCGACCCATTTATTGCAGAAATTAAAACTGGAAAGACCGAACCTTTTAATGTCACTCCCATCTCTAAAAGACAAAACACAAGTTACAAAGTTGGTGAATTTCTCACTGAACTCGCGTTGGTACCAGAATTTCATATGACGTGACCAGAAGTAACAGTGATCAAATTCAAGGTAACCCAGTGACGTCCACAAGTACCTCCATCGCTTATACAACACGCTTGTCTTCACGGCATCAACAGTTTGCAGAAAAGAGAGTATTAGGTGAAGGATTGCTTCAGGCAGATTACTGATTCTGTCAACAGCAACCCCCGATTGTTTCAAGGCTTTATGTTTCTTGGTAGGAGAATTATCTGGATTATTGGTTTCCACGGCTAACATCCGACCATTGTTGGTTGGGCCATTTTGTCAAACAGGTAGCATACAAGATATAATGTCGTAGTATAAAAAATAAACGATGTTAGCCTGGCTGATAGCGTCTGGATGAGACAAGAACTTAAGTAGGTTTGAGATTTAGACATTAGTTTTGTCTGAACTGAAACAGAGTTGCAAATACAATGCATGATGAACATTTGGAATTGGTACAAGACAGAGGTGACAGTCTAGTAGCCATTGGAGGATGGCCACGTGCAGTTTGAGAATCTAACACTCTTGTAACGGTCGACTCAATGGGGCGCAATTTGCACTGTTGGGCTTTTGGCTATTTGAAGTGAGACAGAAAGGAAAAGCAATTTTTTTGATAGGTTTTGCAGAGTTTTGTTTTTGATAGAAAGAATTTATAGCACAATTTTTTTTTTTTTAACTCAATAAATAATATGTCTTGGGCCAGACCTAACATTAGCTTACGGGCTCCGCTTATGTTTGGGCCACTGCCTGCTCCACATTTCAGTAGCGAAGAAAAGCTTCTCTAGTCCCTCTTTCAAGAGCGTTGTTTCCTCCTGTCTATCTCTCCACTCGACAATGGCTTCAAAATCTTGCCAAATTCTCCGGTTGTACGGTAAATACATCCCTTTATATATATTAATCTCCGCCTTTTCCAGTTTAGGACCGAACTGGTGGAAATTGAAATTAAAATTTTTCAGGCTATGATTTGCTGTTGGGATCAATAGCTGCGTTTTATGTATTGTTGGTACCATATACCAAGGTCGAAGAAAGCTTCAATATTCAGGTTCTCCTCTTTTCTACTTCTAATTATATATTTTTAATTACTCTCGATGTATAATTTGAATCAGACGAAGAGTAATCGTCTTATTCACGCTGAACTATTAAGTGATTAGAATTGAGCAGCTCGTATTTCCTCGATTTTCTTCTCCAGCTAACTTCTTTTTCGATAATATTTCTTTTCTTTTTTGTTCCTTTATGAAGGCAATGCATGATATTCTTTACCATCGGCATCACTTGGACAATGTAAGTTTTTACTTAGTAGTGGTTTTTAATTTATTTTTGCGGATTTGTTAGTTCGGATTTTGTTTCCTATAACAGTATGATCATTTGGAATTCCCTGGAGTTGTTCCTCGCACCTTCATAGGTAAGCTTTTAATGGAGTTGCTTTAATTCCACTTGGGGATTCTTTAGTTTAATTTCATTAGTCATTACAAGTTACTGTTTCCTTGTAGGAGCTTTGTTTGTGTCAATTTTAGCATCCCCAGTTGTATTAGCTATTAACTTGTTGCAGTTGCCGAAGATTTATGGACTTATTGCGGGTTAGTTATTTGGAAGGTTTTATGTACTTGTATGACCTTGTTTTAAAATTCTCTAACTTTTTAAAAATCATGGTGTGTAGTTCGTCTGGCGTTGGGTGGAATCATTTTATCTACATTACGGTTTTTTCGTATTCAGGTCTATTCTTTATTTTCTTTCTTTTTTTTTTTTTTTTTTCTCATTTCTTGTTCTTTTGCTTTTATTTATTTCTAGAGGTGTGAAATTACACTTGTTGTAGCAGATTAGATATAAATTCGGTCATCAAGTAGAAGCATTCTTTGTCATATTGACTGCAGTTCAGTTTCACTTGCTGTTCTATTGCACACGTGCTCTTCCCAATATACTAGCTTTGGGCGTAGGTGATTGTTCTTGCAATCTAATTTTGTTTACATTCATTTTATTTTAAAATTTTCAAGTGAATCTAGTATTAACTTATCTTTTGGTGAAAGGTGGGTTTCTGTATGCTCTGGCCAAAACATGGTCAAATTAAGAAAAGTTAGTCATGTTCCAATAGTTGCAACTAACTTCTTTTCCCCTAAATTCGATGCAGTTAACTTGGCATATGGATGTTGGTTGAAGGGGAATTTTTATGCAGCATTAAACTGTCTGGTATTGTCTGCAATGTTACATGATGCATGAAACTTGCATTGTAAATCATCTCAACACCTCAAGTTCCTTTGTGCTAATTTTATTTATCCTATAAAACTTCCTTGGTAGCTATGTTTCTCGTTCTATGTTTTTCATCCTCTGTGGATGAATGCATGCAATTATTCTGAACTTCATTTCTATCAAAAGCATTTTTATTCATTTTTGATAAAGGTTCTCTTGTTTATGTGAGACCTATGTACATATGGTTCACCTCCTTTCAAATGTTTGTGCTCAGATTTATTCCTCACAGTACAATTATTTTCTCATTTCGGTGATTAACAACACAAATTGCATTTCCAGGTTCCTTGTATAGGCATCATCAAAATTTCTTATCACTTTTCTGTTTTTTGGTGGCCAGATTTTTGCTACAATTGTCTTTAGATGTGATATGCTGTTACTTTTGTGCCCTCTTGCCCTAGAACTTCTGCTGGTATGTTCTTATTAACTATCGGTCATTCTATCATTTATTTTCTACAGTTGGAAATCACCTTACTGTTGCTTGTGTTAATATATTGTCTCCATCTTGCTGATGTACTTGTGAATTATAATTTAGTTAGTACACTCAATCCTTTAACTTTGTCTGGAAGTGTTGCTTGATGTTTTTTACATGTTATCACATCTAAGTATAAGCTGAGGGACAAATTTGGTTATTTATGATTGATTCAATTTGTCAATAACTCTTGGATTGAAACTACTGAGATCACAGACAGAAAAAGAATGCTAACATAAGTGTGTTAGGCATTGAGGAGGCAAATTGACAAACAGAACATGCTAGCAGTACATTAATAAAATTAAGTACTATGAGAACTATCATGTTGATAATTTGTTTTGCTGCTACTTGTTGCAACTTTTATGTATTATGATGTTCTTTAGTGACTTATCTTGATAAATATTTTGCCTCATTTTAAAAATTTTAGTTTATTGATGTCAGACCAAATCTATTTCATTGTGGGAATCAATTAAATACTGCACTGGAATTGCACTGCTGTCCATAGGTTGGTTCATAGTTCTATTTGCTGTATATTAATTACTGTTATGTATGATTCTGTCTATTCTTAATTGTTCAAATAAGCAGCTGTTTCTGAACTTAATCTTCTTATGAATCCTCCTCAGCACAGGTCTTACAATCTTGGTTGATTCAATTATGTGGAAGAAGTTTACGTGGCCTGAATTTGAAGTTTTTTGGTTCAACTCTGTTCTGAATCGGAGTTCTGAATGGGGTGTATCCTCTGTTGCTAGATTTTATATAATTGCATTGCACTTTTGTTGTTTGTTTAATTTGATTCGCTATGTGCTTCTCCATTTATTCATAGCTCTGGGGTTGTATATTGTTTAGCTTGCTCAGCCTGTGTCTTTTGTTGATGTTGTGACTATGTAATGCTAGTAGAGATAGAGTCCTATTCGTTAAGTTGAAAGCAACTGAATTGTGATCTTCAGTTTAATGACTCAATGTTATAGGAGTAGAGCCTGGTACTTGTTAGATGTTTGGCCCAAATGTTCTCATGGTCAATTGATTAGGTCCACTTCATTGCTTGAGACTCTTTAATTGCTGTTGCTCATTATCATCATGATTGGGATTCATAGCCCAAGATTTTTTTGGATGGTAGGTAAAATATGGACTACAATCTAGGTCTATCATCATCACCAGCATACCTTGATTGTGTAGGTTTCATGGGATCACTTGAGCAATCTAGTTTTGTGGTCATATACTGAATCTTGTAATGTGTGTATGCCTTTTGATTGTATTTTTTTTTTATTTTATGTTTTTTGAAATAAATTCTCTTTCATAGATCTGTCCCCTGATTCTCGTATTAATTTCCTCTAGTTCATTCAGATACTAATCTGAATGTATACGTTGGTTTTTCTTAACAATCTTCCTTTTATCTTTAGACACATTCTTTTCATTGGTACTTCACTTCAGCTCTGCCCCGTTCACTTCATGCTGCATATCCTCTGTTTATGGTGAGTCTTAAAAGGGTTGTAATATGATAATATGTAGTTGCACTAACCGACTTAATGACTTGTTTGTTATTATAGCATTGCATCATGAGCTTGCCACTTCAAATGCAAGTTTGAGTTATTTGCATGTTGTCTTGCAATTAATCAGTTCAACTTTCATTTATTTATTCTTTTTTCTGGATCGATAAAAACAGAAAAGGTTATTTCTGGTATGATTAATGGTTTTCCTCTGCAGGTATTTTGTTATTTTCCCCAATCCCCCTTCTTATCCTTCTTAACTTGATGACTTTTCCTTTTTGCAGATTGGAGTCTTACTTGAAAGGAGGGTTCTGCTCTTTGTTCTTCCAGTTTTCTCCTTCATTTTGCTTTACTCTAAGCTTCCACACAAGGTAGGCCATGTGAAATGTGAATTTCAGCGGCATATTTGGTTAAGCATATTTAAAAGGCACAAGTATCTTATCTTTGGATGGTGCAGGAACTCAGATTTATTATCAGTTCGGTTCCAATGTTCAACTTATCTGCTGCAGTTTCAGCAAACAGAATGTATGTTGCGTCTATATTTTCTTTATCTTTTTTCTGAATTGATCAGTCAGGCATGCTTAAAGAATCATGAATGTGGAGTATGATTACAGTTGATGTTCTAAGTTTGGACAGCAACCATGGTTGCTCATGCTTACATGAAGTATTACCATTTACCACCACCAACTCATGGGAAATGGCTTGAAATGTTTCTTGTACTGTATATATTTGCCTCTAATTGGAACTTATTTAATTCCTTTTTTTTTTTTTTGTGAAATGTGCTTTAAAACCTATCTGATAGACCACCAATTGGGTTGTGAAGTTCTTAGTTTGCTTTCAGTTAATCAGTACCAGAGTGTGATTTCTTTTCCCAACTTGTTGCAGCTATAACAATAGGAAAAAGGCTTCATGGAAATTGCTTAATTTCATTATGCTGGGATTACTTTTAATCAGGTTGGATGGTCAGTCTCTTATTCTGTTGGGATCAATTATGCTTTGCCTCCTTGTATAACTTGTATTCTATAGTCTAGGATGCACTGTAGTAACTTTCTTGGCGTCCTATGGAAATTATCCCAGTGGTCATGCTTTAAAAGGTTTACATCGGATGAGTGAGTACCTCTCTCTCCCTCTCTCTTTCTCTCTTTCACATGCACACACCCTTGCACATTTATATGCTTGGATTGATTAGGAATTAAAGATTATTTGGTTGGAGTTGAACTCAAACTTCGAGCCAAGCTTTCTTCCTGCTCTTGTTCCTTAAAAGTGTATGTTATTACTATCTCTCAATGTTGATCGGTTCTTCAAATTATGAAAGCATTGATAAAACTGAACAGTTTGATTGTGCTCTCTTCATTGTGGTTAGCTATTGTCATTCTTTGTTTCTATTTATATATTTGCTGTCTAAACATAATTCATGTCTCTGGATTGGTGACTTTTAAATGCTTCTACTTCATGGATTTTGTGGTTTCGTGTTTTTTTTTTTTTTTTTTGGTGCAAAATTGAATTTTGAATATTCTGACAGGTCATCTTGCTAATACTGATGAATGCTGGGTCCACATTGATACTTTTTCAGCCATGAATGGAATCTCTCGGTTTTGTGAAGATGATTACCCATGGAGGTATACTGGATTTAATTGGCATTATTTTTTCATAGACTCTCCATCTCTCTCTGTTCTTGCATGTTTTAATCTTTATTCCAGTATGGAAGGTTTGTATACCAATAAAATGATAATTGTCATATAATGCAGGTATTCCAAAGAAGAAGGGATTACTCTGGATGAATTTCGTCACAGAAATTTCACATACCTTGTCAGGTGCGTTATCCATCATTTTGCTTTGTTCATCACAGGCTACCTACAATTTTGTTCAGCCAATGCCACTCTTGAGAAAGATTCCCTGCAATTATGAAACGACATTGTTCTGTAGATAATCTTCTGCTAAGAGCCTCAGATGGTACCCCAACCTTTGGTTCCATTTTTATGTTTGCTGTTAGATACTAAAAGAGAAGATATATGCAATGAATGAACAATGAGAGTCAGTATTTACCATTAGCCATGTATCAATTATCTATTGCTTTTCCTTTTTTCCTTGTGTCTTAACAGTGAGCACTCTACTGTTGATGGATTCGAGTGCTTATTTTCTGTAAATGGCTTCTCAAGGGCTCACCTTCAACTTCATTTTCCACCCATCATCCTGGTAGAAACCAACAGCATTCTCCTTGCTTAGTTGCATTATCATTTTACAGTTAAAGATTTTCATACTTTCTTCAGGTCAATGAGCCCAAGGTATATATTCACGGAAATACAAGAATAAAGGATGTTAGGCAAAAAAATTGGCCAGGATGCTCTTGAATTTTTTGAGAGGAAGGACAATATTTGTAAGCTTCTGTAGTTGAAACTGAAGCATAGAATGGGTTTGTACCTGCACAATTTTCACTTCTGTTTTTTATTTTATGGCAGGTAACGAGGAAGAGAACTTTTCCATGGACGGAGGCACTGTTTAGCAAAGTTGCAGAAATAATGAGACCGCTAACAGTTCGGGTGGAATCAGTCTATATGAAATGTGTTATAAAATGCTTGTATTGGATGATATCAAATGCCAGTTTGTGATGGTTGGACCAACTTGATTTGGCAAAGCTAACATTATCCTTTTGGTGGCTTTCATTCTGAGTCCATTCTTTTTTTTTTTTTAC
This sequence comes from Reutealis trisperma, assembly GCA_947687605.1. Classification (NCBI taxonomy): domain Eukaryota; kingdom Viridiplantae; phylum Streptophyta; class Magnoliopsida; order Malpighiales; family Euphorbiaceae; genus Reutealis; species Reutealis trisperma. The sequence goes on along the minus strand of CANTUT010000033.1, from coordinate 575,423 downwards.
CAAGATGATTACAATTGGAATGAGTTAATTCTGAAATATCATTAGACCTTTTAAAAGCATAATTGGCAATCAAGCTTACTTGTCTTTGTAATGCTATAGTAAATGGTTTGATGTGTGACCATAAAAAAATTTATGTCCTTTACCAGCATGAATGTTGTCTTCAGTCTTCATGAAACGACCTGCAATTCCCATTCGCGAAGCAACAAGACAAAATGTTCGGGATTGCTAGAGTTGGGTTTCTCGTAAACTGTCACTAACTATCGTTTTCTGTTATAATCAAATGACAAGTCATTTTCATGATTCAATTAAACGGTTAACAGGTCGTTTTCATATGCTAATATAGCAAACGACTGACCGATTGATCCAACTCTTAATGCTTAAACGACGAATGCCGTTTCATACTCAAACTTAACGACAGGCCGTTCTTTATGCCAATTTAAGATGTGTAATAAAGAGTCGGAGGCAGGCACCATTTTGTAACTTGATAGGTTTATCTTCAAAACCCAAAACCAAAACCTCTGCAGTACTCTTCAGTGTTTCCTTGGAAGCTCCAAAGGCAACAATGCTTCTCCAACCGTCTGTGCATCACCAAAAACCGTCACTTTCATCAAAGATAAGATACTCGCGACCGCTCCCATGGAAAAATCCCGATTGTGTCCTCCCTCAAACTGTAAATTACTGGAAACTTCCAATCACATGTTCAATCTCACAAATCCATAACTATGGAACTGTGGATTATGAGAGAAGACCCATGATCAAATGGAACTCTATCTACCGGAGAATCTCTTTGATGGAAAACCCTGAATTGGGCGCTGGGACCGTGTTGAATCAGATGGAGAAAAAGGGGAAGAAGCTCACCAAATGGGAGCTTTGTAGGGTTGTCAAGGAATTGAGGAAGTTCAAGCGGTATAAGCAAGCTCTGCAGGTAAAAAAAAAAAAAAAAAAAGGAGTGCTGCTTTATGTCTTTACCTTTGAGTAATCTTATTAGGGGATATTGTTAATACTTGATTATGCATTGATACTTAGTTTTGTAAATTAAAGCTGGTTTGTTTTATTATTGGATTTTCAACTTATTGATTATTAGAAGTCAGAGCTTGCATTACAATTGGGATTTGGTTTTATTTCTTTGTTTTTGTTCAGTGTTTATTTCATATACTGAATGCCATTTACATGACTAGTTGGACATGGTAATTCTCCCTATTGGGTAAGTGCTGAAAATTGTTTTTAGTGGCTGTGTTGCTCTGATGAAGTTATTGTGGATTCTACTTAATTTAGGACAATATTAATTTAGAGAATAAACATGACTTGGTTTTAATTGATGTATGATTATACTTTGCTTCATGGGTATAACCTCTGGCTCTTCAGTCTTTTGTTTGATTTTGTTCAACTTGAGTTTTAATTAATAACCATTGAACAAATGTCGCATGTTGTAGGTTTATGATTGGATGAACAATAGAGAAGATAGGTTTAGATTATCTGCGAGTGATGCTGCAATTCAATTGGACCTTATTGCCAAAGTGCATGGAGTTTCTAGTGCTGAAGATTTTTTTATGGGACTTCCAGACGCTGTGAAGGACAGGAAGATATTTGGGGCTTTGCTGAATGCCTACGTGAGAGCTAAAATGAGAGAAAAGGCTGAATCCTTGATTGACAGCATGAGAAATAAAGATTACGCCACACATGCGCTTCCATTCAATGTGATGATGACTCTATATATGAACCTCAAAGAGTATGATAAAGTTGATATGATGATTTTTGAAATGATGGAGAAAAACATACGACTTGATATATATTCCTATAATATTTGGCTATCATCTCGTGGATCCCAAGGATCTGTAGAAAGGATGGAAGAGGTATTTGAGCGAATGAAATTGGATAAAACCATTAATCCCAACTGGACAACATTTAGCACAATGGCTACAATGTACATTAAGATGGGGCAGTTAGAAAAAGCTGAAGATTCCCTGAGGAGGGTTGAAAGCAGAATCACAGGTCGGGATCGGATACCTTATCACTATCTCCTAAGTCTATATGGTAATGTTGGTAATAAAGAAGAGGTTTATCGTGTGTGGAGTGTTTACAAATCAGTTTTTCCCAATATCCCGAATTTGGGATACCATGCTATAATCTCATCTCTGATTCGAATGGGTGACATTGAAGGGGCAGAAAAGATCTATGAGGAATGGCTGCCAATTAAGACATCCTATGACCCTAGAATAGGAAATCTCCTCATGACTTGGTATGTTAAAGAGGGAAATTTGGATAAGGCTGAAAGTTTCTTTAACCATATGACAGAACTTGGAGGAAAGCCAAATTCAAGTACATGGGAAATTCTTGCGGATGGGCATATCAGAGAGATGGGCATTTCTGAGGCCTTGTCCTGCTTTAAGAAAGCTTTTGTTGCTGAAGGATCAAAGAGTTGGAAACCGAAGCCTGTAATCATATCATCCTTCTTTAAGCTGTGTGAGGAAGAAGCTGACATGGTAAGCAAGGGAGTTTTGGAGGGTTTGTTGAGGCAGTCAGGATATCTTGAAGACAAAAGTTATGCATCACCTACTAAATTCTCTATAACCAGCAATGAACTATCTACAGAGAAAGATGGAACTGATAATAGAAATGATAATGAGGAGAATGAAATGCTTCTCAATCAGTTGCAGGGTGGTCTCTGATATATATATACTGCTTCCTTCTGTATATGGGCAGATTCTATGTTCAGACATCGCATGCTGGGCTGAGTTTGCCAAGGTACTTAACTAACTGTGCGAGGTAATCATCAACTGGCAAATATTATGGTCATGCTAATGGTAGATAGTAATTTGGAATTTGTTTGGTGTAGGCATACTGCACATGAGCATGTTAATATGCCTACAAAGGAATATATGCTGGCAATTTGTATGACTGCAACTCATCTCCTTTCCTCCTCATAAATTTTGCGCCACGCTTTCCTCTCTATTTTTTAGTTTTTTCATTTTTTTGGGCAGTCCAAATTGCTACATTTTCCTAGGTTAAAGTGGGTTTGAGTCATTAGTATTCTCACTCTCTCGCTCACACACACATTATTCTAGCATGTAGTTCGGGTCAGAGGCAAAAGTGGATGGAGTTGATATTCTATAGCCTTGCTTCCCATGGGTATGGCGGTATACCATTTTCTTTCAAAAGAAAAGGTCTGATCGCTTGATTGTTTGTTTAGAGATCAAAAATCACTTCAACTCTGTCGTTTATGAATCCTGTTGTTTATAAATGACATATCGGAGAATTTTTTTATTTTTATTTTTATTTTTTTGCCAAAAAAATATATATATATATTTAATTAAGTCCGAGTTTTTGCCTTGAACTTTATACTTTTTTTTTTTTTTCTGAAGAAGAAGATGACATCCTACAAATTACTTTTAAATAATGTCTATTGCATTCTCTAAAAACAATTAATTTACACGTTTCTTAATTTTATCAAATATTCCTTGTACTTAATATTATATCAGATGAGCTACCCATTTTCTTGCTTAATTCCAATTATTATAGTTGGAGTGTATATATATATATATATATATATAGTTATCAAATAGTAATAAACAACTCAAATTAAACACACATATTAATTAAGCTGGGGCGGGAGAGAAGCAATACAATTGATGAAGAGTATACCATAAGATGGATTTATCCATCTTTTATGAATGATGTGAATGTTATCATTAAAACAACAGTTTTGATAGTCAAAATGCTAAAGGTGGTATGAAGAAATTACAAGTATTTGCTAGCCTAGATGTTGGATTGAGGAGGAGTCATTTTCAATTGGTGATAGAAGACCCACTACAGGTATACATTAAATTTCTGCCTTCTTATTTTCTTTTTAGTTGTTAGACAGCACAAAGTAATGCTGCAAAAAAGATTTATTTTTTTTTTTAAATTTTTGGTAGAAGCATAAATATATATATATATATGTGGGTATGAATAGGGTTAGTGGTAGTCACATGGAAGAGCACATGGGGAAGAGAGTGCAAAAGATACGGTTGACAGATTTTTGATCGCAAAACGCAACAACGACTCTATTGAGAGAGAGTGATATGTTGTCTCGCAAGACATGCTTTCCTCTTCTTCCACTCCAACTAAAACATGCTTTCGGTTTCTTCTTCTTATTTACTTTCCCAATTAACCCTTTTAATTTTCATATATATATATATATATATATTCAAAATTATCAAAAATTAATATTTAAATTTAATAAAAATAATAATAGTTTTGTATGTTAAAATATTTTAAGAAAATATAAATTAAATAAAAAAGTACTATTAAAATTCATGTAAAGCTCGAGTTGCAACTAATTTCAATTAAAAATTAAACTTTAATAAGAGGAGTAAATTCATTTTTGTTAATTTCAGAATTTTTATCTCGTATTTTAATGGCATATTATAAAAAAAAAAAAAAATACAACACAATAAGACAAATTAGACAAAGATCAAAGCTGTGATTGTACAGTACCCTGCCAGCAAATTAGTCATACGGCATACTCCAAATTGTATGAGCAGTGAGTGGAAAGTTCCACCCGTGAAATTATACACATACCAATATAATAAAAATACATAAAGCGAAAAAGAGAATTGATATTTTTTATCAGGCGAAGAAAAAAAGTTATATATGTTAGAACATTTTATCACTTACCGATTTTGTTTGTAATGTAAATCTATATATACTTTGGGCTTGTGTCTATATATATATATATATATATATATATGAAATTGATAACTAATAAATTAAATTCTGATTAAGGAATCATGATCGATAAACTAATAAAAATATCTGTTAAAACTATTTAAAATGATAGACAAGAACTTGCCTTGAACCATAACATGTTTGGATAAACTGAGATGAAGAGTAATTAAGGAAGGGTAAAGACAAAAAAAAGAGAAAAATATGAAATATACATAATAATATTTTTATCCTTATTTGGAAAACAAATAAGAAAAATAGAAGGTAATATATGTTCCTTTGATTGGGAGGAATGGTTAGTAAAGAAATGTTAAATACTAAAAGTAAGTCTTACTCTTTTAGTATAATAGGAAATATATATTTTAAAATTTACCATCTTTCCCTTCTCATTCTTTACACTCTAATTTGGGTTGTAAGAAAAATGGAGATTTTATAGAGAGCGAAGAGTAAGTCTTACTCCTCCTAACCTCATTATTTAAATTATCTCCCTCCTCCCAAATAAGAGTACAAAGTTACTCTCCCATCTCTCATCCTCTATTTTTCTTATATACTCTCAATCCAAATAGGCTGTAAAAATCATATAACAACTTTATGTATATCCTAAGATCACAGTTTGATGCTCAAATTAGTAAAGTTATTGCATGAAAAAACAGTATTGAAAGTATGTGAATAATAAAATTGTGTACCTGTAGTCTAGAAATCAGATGGATATTTACAGTGACTGTCTAGCCAACCTTCTTTCTAGTTAAATTACCATTCTAGAGGAAGAATTTAACTAAATTTTAGATATTGGAACGAGTTATTTCCTTCTGTGATGGCAAATTTTGCGAAAATATGATGCTAACTAGGTATGACTGGATAACCTACGTGTTGCTCATTTTATATACTCGCCTAGTTACCTCTTCACCTTAAAGATTGATAAGTCTTTCTCAACCAATTCTCTACAACACCTTTTATCACTAATTAATAAAAGATGACACAATACGCAACCCTCCTTCCAAAAATAACTCAGCAACCATTTCAAGTGATGATTTTCATCATTATGTACCCCATCAGTAATTTGCCGCCGACTTAACTTGTTCGTTATTTAAATCTTCAAGTTAGATCAATGATCAATCTTTCACATAATTAAATAATAATTTGAATGTTCAAATGAAATTCAAAATTCAATAATATTATTGATAAAATTAACAATGTAATCAAGACATAAGCAAAATTTGATGATAAAAAAAATAGTTTAAATTCTTTAATTAATTGATAATCCAAGAACATTTATTAACAAAAAAGAATTTAACCAAAATCCATGCTAAAGATTTTGTTTGCTATAGAACTTGCAGACAAATTTTAAGGAATTGGGAGGCCAAGATCTCACTTTGGATTAGCTGCTAAACTCTCTAATATATCATGGCCCGTGACCAAACCTATTAGTTCAAGGTTTATGGGAAAACCTCTAATTGAACTATATATATATTATTTAGTAAGGTTTAATTAATTGAAAATGTCTATATTTTTAGAAAAATTGTCTGGTAGGGGCAAGAGCAGAATACACTCCTGCTACGAACCAACAAAACAAATCCATGTTATGTCACCTGATTATATAGAATCAAAACACATGCAAGATCTCAATAAAGAAATGACCCATGAACTAGAAAGAATCACAGAACTTTTCCACATGTAACCACATGATGGGTAATGGGAATACCCAATAAAATCTCATTGAACCACCTTAATGAGTTCCCTCTTCCTCAAGTTAAGTTTCAAGTTAATTTGAAATTACATTAATAATCATAATGATTAACCCCACAGAAACTGAAATCCAAATTAATGTTTTTTTTTAATATATTTATTTATGAGGACATGGAGGTCATAATAATAATAATAATAATAAAGGCCCATGATATTTTGATCTATAAAAATGCCTACCCGTTAATGAATATGCTTCCTGTTTCTATAAACAAAAAAATTACTCTCGTGGTCCCATAATAAATAGACTCATTTTACTTTTCATTTATTTTAAATTATAGTCCACTTTTCTAATTAATTTATTAATTTTATAATATATTCCTATTTAATGTGTATCTTTAAGTCATTTAGTTTTATTAAAATAATATGAGTCATTTAATAAAATGAGGGTAATTATATAATCTTTTGACACAATTTATAATGTGTTCAAGGAAAATTATAGTTTATTTATTTTTTAGTATATGGCTTGTTCAAATGTCATTGGTTTGCATCAAATTTTTTAACACAACTTACGTCACCTAACATTATTTTTAGAAAAATATCAATAAAATTTATTAATTTACATACATTAATTATATTATTTTAATTTGTGTAAAAATTTAAAAGCAAAATTTATTCAGAAATGAATTATATAAATAAAGAACTTATAAGTGACTGGGTGTTTAACTTAATTCAAACTTGTTGGTCGCATTTATAAGCCCACGTTCCATGGACTTCAATAAAATTTGCTCCAATAATTTGGTCTAACATTCCTCAATGGCAGAGCTGGAGAACTTGAATGTGATGCAGAAACTCATCACATATCTCTCTTCTCTGCTCCAAAGAGTAGCCGAATCCAATGATCTAAACCGTCAATTCCAGCACCAGAAGATGTCAGTGTTTCATGGACTTACTAGACCCACTATATCGATTCAAAGCTATTTAGAAAGGATTTTCAAGTACGCCAATTGCAGCCCATCTTGTTTCATCATTGCATATGTTTATCTTGATAGGTTTGCTCAAAGCCAACCTTCTTTGCCTATCAATTCTTTCAATGTTCATCGTTTGCTTATAACAAGCGTCATGGTAGCCGCCAAGTTCATGGATGACATGTAAGTTCTTTTCTTATTATCTTGTTCATTGATTTTCATTTTTCTTCCATTTGTCTTCAATCCTGTTTTGAAATTTCAATTTTTTTTTGCAATTGATGATATCCTGGATTTGCTTTCTTGTTTGTTTTTTTTGTGTCAACGTTCGTTTTGTTACATTTATTTGTTTCCTATGAATTGCTTCCATTGTTAGAAATGTACTAAATTGAGGCCTTTATACGACCTTCCTCTGTTTCTCATGATCTGGGTTTGGTTTCTTTATTTCTTCATTGCTTTCTGCAATTGAGATGAAACAATTCTCAAATTCAGGAGCCCCAGATGAAAATTTTTGGTTTTTTTTTTTTTTTTTTTTGAAACTATTTTAGTATACGTGCCTTTTCTTTTCCAGCCATGTGGTTTGTTTTGTTAAAGAAAACCAGCCTAGATGCCTGACATTTCACCAAATTTTGTTGCTTTATAAAAAATCCTGATAATAATGGTAATTACCTGACTGATTATAGAGTAAATTATTATAATGTTTGATAATGGTTTGTAATTTGTAAAATTTTCAGGTATTATAACAATGCTTACTATGCAAAAGTTGGGGGAATAAGCACAATAGAGATGAATTATCTTGAAGTGGATTTTCTATTTGGAATGGGTTTCCATCTAAATGTAACCCCAAATACATTCCACACATATTGTTCTTATCTCCAAAGGGAGATGATGCTTCAACCTCCATTAAGCCCAGCTGAATCTTCATTGAATTTAGGGAGATCTCTAAAGCTCCACTTGTGTTTCAATGAGGATGAGACATCCCGTCAAAAGCAACAACTTGCTGTTTAAATCTCTTTCTTTCTTGTTAAAATTATATAAATTCTCTAAATTGTAGTTAGTTATAGAGATAGTGACTGTTCTCAAGTCTCTTTCTTCATCTTTTATTCTTATTTTGGGATTAGCACAAAACCAACTTGGTTTTCTTTGCTTTTCCCCTTTCATTTTCTTGGTTTTCTTGTCTGGGCTTTTGTATTATTCAAATTTATTTGGTAATGTACAGATGGGATGATGTTCTTTACAGTCTGGCTATCAAAATTCTCTTAATAGTTAAATGACCTGTATACAAATTTGTGTTGACATAGTTCTTATCAATGTTAGGATTCTAAAGTCTAAACTTTTTGGTTGCCACCAAAAAATTAAATGTGTTGTTAATGGGAAAAGAAATACAGAATAGGAATCAATCGGATAGTGGCTAAAGGGAAGAAATTCCCAGGTTAAATGATTTTGAAAATAGTTAATTATTATAATTACCTTATGAGATAGTTATTCTTTAATATAAATGATTATAATTAGACAGTTAACAATATAATGTGATGAATTAAGTTGATTAAGAGTTTTTTCCTAAATGGGACAGTAGGGAGAGTATTACTCTATCCTTTTCTGCTGTTGTGGCTAATTAATTTGTCAAGTGATGACAATTTATTCTATTTGACAGTTGTGATGATTCTTTTAGGGGACATATAACATGTGCAATCATGGACAACTGTATGACAGTTTTTCAAATAATTTTATTTTTTCTCTTTTTTAGGTTTATTACAAGAGGAAAGGGCTCAAGATTTTGTCCCAATTATATAAAAGATAAAATACACAACGAGATTAAGCATTGTACACGGAAACAAGTAAAAAATAGTTGTGAATGTTTGGACTATGTTTCCCTGCCCATGCATGAGGTTGCTTGTTTTAACAGTCTTACCTCACCTAAAGAAAAGGTCAAAGGATTTTTTTTTTTTTTTTTTTTTTTTAAAGCAAGTTTCAGGTTGGACGCAGAAAGAAGTTCCTGATTAGATAGTGGGCTGAAGAAATCCAGGCCCATTTTGGCAGTATTATCAACTGTCTCCGGCCCAAGAGTTTTAGCTATAAGTGCTAAAATTCTTCTCTCATTGTTTTTCAAAGCAAAACATATCCAAAATCAATTTTCATTTTTTAATTTAGAAGTTTATAATTTTTCAAAATTTAAACAATATAAAATACTAGCAATTTTTGTGATAAATTATTGGTATAATGGCTGTGAGAAAAATTATAATTGTATTCAAACATATCAAAATAAATTATTCTTATATTTTTTTAAATATCGAAAAAAAAAAATTCCAGTCGAATTTGAAAATTAATTATGTGATTAAGCTTACATTAGTTTCACCAATATTCCAGCAACTCAGAGCACTTACTGAGATTATTTTTGTGAAGTTAATTTGTATCCAAACACTGTTTACCTAAATTAAGGATTAGGGCAATGACTTGTTTTTCTCTTTTATTATTGATCAGAAGTTTGTGATCTTCTACATTTGTTGAACAATTCAATCAAACACCTTATTCCAAATGGCACAGCAACCGTAATCAAGAGATAGCGAAAATGAAGAGATTCATGAGGCGTAACGGCGAAAACAGTAGATCCATAAGTCACCATCATTGAAACAGATTTCGAAATGGAAAGGGAATTTGTAAGTGAGAGAAACCGAAACTAATATTGAAGTGGAGAAGGCCAAGGTGTTTGATATCAAAAATATATAAAAAGCATGTTTTTGAGAAGCGTAAATTGCTCTTCCAGCAAAATGTCCATCATCATTATCTTGCCAAACCCCACCAGGAGGTTTCACGCCTGATTGAAATGTTGCTGCAGCAATTAGCGCCACAACTATTAGCAAAATATTTCTGGCATCGCTTGGTGAGTCCCTTTCTTCGTTGTATTGAAAGTAACTAAACCAGCTCCTCCCTGTGCTTTTTGGAATCATTTTCTCAAGCAATTGTCTGTGATTATTAACAGAATTTTCACTCATCGAATGTTCATATAAGGAGGGCATTCTTATTTCTTAAGCATTAAGTCTATTTAATTAATAAAATTGCTGAATTGTTGAATCTAGTATAAAAGGAAGGTTTAGGTAAAATGATTAAGAGGGCTGTTAGCCTTTTATTTTAATTTGTCTAAGAATTAACAGACTTGATTAATATATACAAACTAGAATATCACCCGCACGATGCCGCACTTTTAGTATGATTATATTTTTTAAATTAATTAATTTGACAAAATTAATTATGTTATATTATTGTATAATATAGGAGTATATTATTTTAAATATTTGAACAATAAAAATTTAAACATTAATTAAAAAGAGGGTAATTATGTGTGTATTAAAATTTGAAGTAGACAAACATAAGAATATTTATGAATAGATTATTTGACCGTCTTAAATATTATAATATTATCAAAAACACACCAAAACAAATCTTTCAATTTTTTTAAAAAAAAAAAAAAGCCGAATATCTCAATTTTTTTATTTGATTTATAAAACAAATAATAAGCTGGTCATTTAGTTTAAAAAAATTAAAGAAAGAAGAAAGCAATAAAAGACATAATTAAGTAGAAACAAAGTATAAAACACACCAAAAATAAAAAATCTCTCAGTAAATACCTTCAAAGTAATTACTTTTTGAGACCTCCCTAGTCAAATAAGGTATAGTTTGATTCATTTATAAGCAATTGTAAGTGATGAAGGATAAAAGTGACTCTCAATAGAGGTTTGGACCCTCCTGTACCCAAGGCCCATTACGAGGCCTCCAGAGACTATGAGAAAAGGAAAAAAGTCCATTGGCCAGGCTCTCGAACGACTCAAGTCCAAAGGCTTTCGGACAAGCTGCCACTCCCCTCCTTCGTCGGATGACTTGCTGAACAAGCAATGGCCGAAGCCCTCTAAAGACATGTCCAATCATCTGGCAGGAGGACCAGTCCTTAGACAATCCGCACCATATCCTGACACCCCCTTCACCAGACATCCCTAGGGACGGGACAGGGGACATGCGCCTGCTACCAACTCTCACCAACCAGCATGGCCGAATGACAGGGGACGTCCTTTCTCAAAAGAAAGGTGTCAGACGTAACTAACCTGAAAATCATACAAAAGGGAAAGGAAAGCCTAAACACAGTCAGTTGGAATTCTGCACTCTCTCATCCCCTTTCTATCACTAAAATACTCTGAAAAGAGGACTGACTTGATCGTCGGAGGGTCTTAGCCAGGCAAAAGGCCTGGTTCCTCCTTGATCCTTTTTCTTCTCCTTTGCAGGTATTAGGCTCAGGCCCAGAAGAGAAAATCCAGCCTATTCCTTTATATATTGATCAAGCCTGATCAAATTGGCGCCGTCTGTGGGAAACGCGAGCTGATCTTTCTCCCGACGTTGCATTCTACTTCCACTTGCCTGTGAAGGAAGATCACCATTATGACGAGCCCCGATGATCCCGAATCTTCAACCCCCTCAAATCTTAGACACTCCCTTCCAACACCTACTGATCCTTCCCTAGCAACTCCCATTGACCTAAACACGTCGCTCCAGCTCCTTATCTCTCAACAAAACACAGTTGGGTCAAGCCAAACCCCTCTGAACCTTCCCAATCCAGACCTAGCTCCCGCATTGCAGTTTATTAACACTATAGTTGCATTTGTGAGAAGCTCTCAGCAACAAACTCCTCCGGCACCAACCCTCGTCGCTGTCCCAAAAATTACCCCAAGGAGGAATGTCGCTCGAACCCTAGATTATGAGAAGCAATCCCAAGAACCTACAGGGGTTAATGAAGAACAGCTCGTCCACCTGGGTGGAAATGTGGACGGAAGGACGGAAGAGCAGCATGGAGGAGAGGAGAGTTCAACCGAGGAGGAAGGGAGTACGTAAGCTTCGCTCCCAGATAGTGAATGTAAACTCGTGTATGGAAAAATTTTTTATGCAAGTAATATGGAACGGGGCGGAAGAAGGAATAAAGGAAAATGTGAGTATAGGGAACCAAAATATGAGAAAAGAGAAAGCTCTAGAAGAAGAGAACAGGATGGAGGGGAATATTCTGTGGCTAGCCACCCCTCGTAGGCCCGAAGCAGAGGGACACCTGTTAGCGGCAACGGCTGTAGAAAGAAGGAAGAGGAGGTGAGAGATGCTGTGAATAAGTTTTTGGAAGAAATGAATCAAGGTCCCAATGGAAAAGTTATGGATACCACCTTAAGGCTCACCCTAAAATCTCCTTTTACCAGATCTATCAGAGAGTACATCATGCCTAGTAAGTTTAAACCGCCGGTGTTGAAAAAATACAATGGGGAGACCGATCCCAGGATCCACGTCATGGACTACAAGAACGCGGTTAAATTGCAGACGGCGGCCGATGAGGCTCTATGCAGAGTTACATAACTACAATCTCAAATTAAACATTGTTACACAAATACAACCTCAAATTGCTAGAAGTTGTACAGTAAAATTACAAGCAAAAAAAGAAGCCATTTATGTGAGAAGCGTCATACAATGAACAACCATAAGAAAAAAATTAGAAATAAAAAAATGATAGAAAATAAAATTCATTTTGGACATGTTAAATTTGGGTTAAAAAAAAAATGACAGCTCATAACAAAACAAATAGCATGGAAGTCTTGCAATCACAAATTAGAAATCAATCAACAATCTATAACAAAACAAAATAAAATTCAAGAGAATGCTAAATGGATAACCTAATTTGAAACAAAATGAGCCACTTTTTACAAATTAAGTGACAAATAAGGGTACCTTATCTTCATTACTTGAGGCACCCATCATGGATTCACCAATTAATACTCAACAAAAGAGCTAAATTACCAAAGATTTACCATACTAATACATAAAATGGTAGCCTATAATTAACATCACCATCAATCTATTAAATCCCACTTAAAATACTAATGATAAGAATGTGATTGTGTTTCATAGTAAAAGGACCAGTCTAATATAATTTTGTTCTCTATTTTTTTCCTATATTTATATTTACCACTTCGCCATTTTACTATAATGGATAACTTTTTCTATTTCTATTCTTCTAGAAGCTACCAAATCATAAACCCAATCACCAAAAGAAAACAATTACCTCTATATAAAAGTACATAAAATAACCAATGAACAAAACTAACTATAAATGACAAAAGAGAAGAAAGTAATTCAAGACACCGATTTTACCTAATCGAAGCGGCAAAACTTCGATTTTTCCGCTCTAACAGCTCCTCAATAGCAGTATGCACTTTCTCTCTCCCACCATATCATTCACAAAGAACAGTGCAAAAAATATGAGAAAGAAAATAAATGGAGATGTTTCAAGGCTTGAGGCAAAGAACAACACAAAAAAAAGATGAGAAAACAATGAGAGATGTCTTTTAGGATTGTGGGCAGATAAGCATAGAGTAATTGTAAAATGACAAAAATATCCCTCTTGTGTAATTATCATATCTAAAGATGACATTATTTTTTGCCATGATGAATTAGGGAATTTTCTATCCGCTAAGAAAATACTCTTAAAAATGGAAACTGTTCAACTCAAATTTAAGCAGAAAAACAAATGTCGGATAGCCAAGGGAAAAAAAAATGAAGCAACACCAACAAAAAAGTAAAAACAATAAATAGAACATAAAATGCAAATAATTCTGAAAGCCAAAGCAAATAAAGACCTCAAAACAGTTTAAATTTTTCAAAGTAGTAGTAATATTTTAATCAAATTTAACAATACAAATCAAAAGTGCAAAGATTTTTGTTTTATAAAATAAGCAATAAACCTAGACATATAGGATAAGTAGATAATAGACCTAGACATATAGTAGCTAATGTCATAACTTTTATTTACTCTTTTTTTTCCCTTCCAATGAAAAGCCCAAAAAAACCAAACAAAACAAATCCAATATTAAAAAGAAGAAGAGACAACCAACCTATAGTGCAAAAAAAAAATGGTAAAATTGCAGGAAGAAGGAAAAAAATAAAAGAAAGGGAAAATAGAGAATAAAAGAAAAAAGATAACGAAAATACAATAGAAACAAAAATGAAAGAAAGAAAATAGAAGGAAATCCCATTTTTAATTAACCGAGGGGAGGGAGAAAGAAAAACATATTTATAAAAGAAAAAGAAATCTGTGATTCCTAAGCCATTATTGAAAAATTTGGACCCAGCCCTAAAATGATAACACTGACTATAATAACAACCATAATGTTGCGAATTAAATATTACCATATAAATTTAAAATTAAATTAATTATTACATTTTTTAATTTAATTAGTGAGTTAATTTAATTTAATCTAAATTAAATTTAATTACTACTTTTATATATATATATATATATATATATATATATATATATATATATATATATATATATATATATATATATATATATATATATATATATATAAACTTAATAATAACTTTTAATTTCAGTTTATTTTTTTATTCTTGTCATAAACAACAATTTTTGTTATCTTATATAAAATTCATAGCAAAGATAAGATTATGCACATCTAGCGAATGGTCAATTCATGTGTTCTATTAGCCTACCAAGCTCTAACCAGGGAAAAATATTATTAATTAAAAAATTAAATTAAATTAACATATATATCAAGTGACTAATTAACTGATATAGCTTGCTTATGTCATTCTTCAATATCAACTGATTATACAAATTAACAGAAAACTTCAATTAATTAAGCACTAATATATCACATAGTATTAATGTTTATCTTGGTTTGCAAAAATTGCAATACCATATTCATCTCTATCACAAAAAATGTTGTGTGCCAAGCTAGACGTCACTTGCGGTAACTTCCAAACATTTTCTACTAATTTATTGATTTTTTTTACATTAATGCAAAGTGATATTATTTATTTATATACAATGTGCATAAAAACTATACATCATATGTATTTCAAACATATATATATATTTGGCAAAAAATATTAAAAATATATATATGTTTGGCAATATATATATATATATATATATATATATATATCGTTTGGTGCAATTTAACCCAAAAAAAAAAATCATTGTCAATGAATTCAACATTAGACTTATCTAGTTGATTACAAACAGAGGACATCTACAATGACTATTCTTAAATGTTTGTTGGTAAGTCTTATTCAGTCTTTATTAGCCTATAATGTGTAATAAATGTATGGCATTGAATAGTTTGAGAGACTGTCACCTATAAATACACACCTTACACTTAAGAAATTAAGCTAAAGAAGGTTTGCCACTTTTAAAAAAAAAAAAATGTAAGGTGCTCATTTCCTTCTTTCTTTCACAATCTCGGTCTTGGCTTACTTATTTGCTTCTGCTTATCATCCTAGCCTCTTCAGGATTTCTATGTGGCCATAAATGAACCCAAGGATGCTGGGCTTAGAGTATCCCTAATGCATTTTTTATATATGTTAAATTTTTTATTATAAAGAGTTATCTTAAAAAATAAAAATCTAATGAATTCTTTATCATTAAAAAACAAAGAAGACAGTTAGTTCGGCTCACAATATTTAAAGAGTCAAATATCACTCTTTATTACTAACTTTAATTAATGCAATATAAATTTTATACATTTTATTTAAAATAATTTTAGTTCTATTTTTTTATTGGACAAACTTAAAAAATTAAAAATTAAAATAATTAATACTTATGAGATAAAGTAAAATATAGAGTCTATTGGATTTAAATAAAATTTTATACTCATTATCAACTAGATACTCTATTAAACAAAATATATTTTTTTAAAAAAAAAGCACCATTGAATATGCTCTTAGCCTCTTTTCAGCATTTATAATTATTTCTCTGTCCCTCTTTTATTAATTATTAGGCTCTAAGGATGGGGTTTTTAACTCGTAATTTCACTACTTAGAAATATCACTCACTTTGAGTTATAATTAATTTATTTACTGTTTTATCTAATTTTATGTTGCTTTCCTTTTATTAATTAGATTTTGATTGGAGTTTGAACTCATAGCTTGATAATGCTGTGAAATCATTAGTTTTGATTTCATATTAATGTAATATAAAATACTTTCATATATCAATATATTAGAATCAAATGGATTAAGAATTGAACTTAATTACTAATTGCCTTCAAAATGAGATCTTGAAAGAAACAATCAACAAAGATAACCAGAGAAAAGTTATGGAAAATAAATCAAATAGCTAACAACAAAATAATTATAAAAAGTTCATTGCTTTAATATCCAACATCCAAAATCTTCCCTTAAAAAAAATTCATTTATGAACACAGCAAAAAGGAAACAAACCTGAACACCTTCAACCTCCAAAAAACAAGAACCACGTTCAACCCAATAATAATGTGCAAACCACAAAACCCTCAAACAGAGAAAACAAACATGAATCAATACAAATTTTCCAAAAATCGAAATAAAATGAAAACATAAAAATATACAAATAAATAAAAAAAATTAATAATCTAGATTTAATATTTTGCAAATACACACCAGTAAACCTATTTCAAAAGAAGCAAAAATCTCCATCAAAAAGATTAATTAAAGGAGGCAAAGAGGAATTAAAGAAAAGAGGAGCAATAAGGACCGACGTAAGAAAAGAAAATATTTGAAAAAATAAGGACAAAAATAATAAGGGCTTCTGAAAGTAAAAAACCCCAGTTATCTTTACATATAAAATACAAATCAATTGTAAAAACTAGACATGTGAAACAAAAAAATGAACAATAGAATAAATATAAAAAGAGCCTCAACAAAAGAAAAGACAACATTCACAAAGAAATCCCATTCTATTTCAGCTGAAGAGTAAAGTTATAAAGCCCATTCAAACAAATTCTTCAATTTTTTTTAATATGAAATCTACAAACTTAGTCAAAAGAATAAAAAGAAATCCTGTTTTTTATTCAACAAGAGAGAAAAAAAAACATATCTGATATTCCCGATCACCAATAATAATATTTTTTTTTTACTATTTGTTTGTTTGATTAAAACCAAAAGAAATTAAATTGATTTTTTAAAAGAGAAAGAGACATCTTTAACAACAATTAATTTAAAATAAAAAGAGAGAGAGAGAGAGAAGTGAATGAAATCAAAAATTAAAAGAAAAAAAAAAAAGAACCAATGTAGAGGATAGAACAAAGAAATAGAGAATAAAGAACATGAATGGAGCTAAGGTAACCGCTCCATCAGCCGCAAAATATAAGAAACAGAGAGGAGTTAACAAAGAAGAAAGGAGAGGAAGGGCGGTGCAAGAAGAAGAAAGAAAATGAAGAGTAAAAAAACCTATGGACTTTCAAAAAAGCACATAGAAACCGACACTATTTTTACCTTAAGCCGTGTTCATGAAGTGCAATAGATGAAAAATGTAAAGAGAACTCTCAAATTCTAAGCAGAAGTACACAAAATTCAATCTGACACATGAGACCAAAGAAGAATGTATTAAGACAATAAAACTCATTAAAGACAACTACACTTCACATGAAATTGAGTCAATTAAGGGGCAAAAATGTAATATAACATAAGCATTTCATGTTAATTACATAAAATAATCTAAAACGGTGTCATTTTTGCCATGTGCTCCGGAAAAAGAAAGATCTCGATCAATAATCTGAACTTTTCCTTGATCAATAGGTCCTATTAACTAATACAAAAATAAAAGAAGCCTTAAAAATGACACCATTTAGAAAGGTAAATAAAGAAATAAGGAGCATGACTGTCTTTTCACGAAAGTCAAAATCAATTGCAAAATACTGTTCATAAGAAATAAGCTTTGTATTGTACCGTTTATTGATATTGTTTGTCAACATGAGTTGTACGTGTCAAAGTTAATAGCCAATGGATAATTGGCTTTGACTCAAAACAAGAAGAAAAAAACCCAACTGAAAAGTCTTGTTTTGGAATGAAATCTTATGGTTGGCTAGACATGATCATGTCAGAGTTTGGGTATTACAAATGGCTAAGGCCCAATAGAGAAAGGATAATTGGAAGAATATAAACAATTTCCCATAAGAGTTTGATACACACACACACACACATATATATATATACTCTTATAAGTGACTAAGTATTGAACTTATTAGAAATCAATTGATTTTATGCAAGTGGATTTTGGCATTGCCCACTTATAAGCTGATGTGTGTATGAATCTATAATCTTTAATATAGTATCAGCATATAAATGTTGGGCCACAGGCCAATTTGATTGCACATAAGGGTATGTTGGGAAAAGTATCCAACATTGAATTATGACAAAATATATAAATAATTTATAAATGAGTAAGTGTTAAATGTAATACAAGTTAATTAATTTTATAAAAGTAAATTTCAATACTTGCTCATTTATAAGCCTATGTAAATGAGCTGGATCTACTAATATATAGTAGATAGAATGATTGAGACTAGAAGTGAATAAACAGTCAGTTCAGTTCAAAATTGAAAAAAATGAAAAACCAAAAAATCAAAGTTGTTATTTTTTCACTGATCCAAACATACATTAGCATGAAAATTGAATAGAACTGAACCAAAAAAGTTTAATTCAACTTGATTTGGTTGGTCTATTTGGCTATTGGCTTTTTTTTTGGGCTTTTGAATATATTGGCTTTTTTTTTTAGGGCTTTTTAATATCTTAATTATCTTAAATATCCTCAGGAATCATATCAAACCATCTCTTTTTGCGAATGGTCTATGCTCGAATAAACAATTCCTAGGCATTCTTTTGCCTTCTCTATTATGGAAGTTAGCATGTGCACACCTTTCTTGAAGCTCCACTTTCATAAACACCCATCAGCCATCGGTACAACTTATGTCAAGTGTTTGGCTTTGATCACGTTTACGAACTAATGTTGAGGCTCTTATTCATATCTACGGGTATATGTATACACACACACACACACATATATATATAGGTGAATGGAATACTAAAGACCCACGTAAGGGTCCCTTATAAAAAATGACAATCGAGCTCATCAAGCAATTCAAAGAAATAACTTTGACCTAAAGGAAGAAGATACAGATGGAATTGAAAGAATATAAATAGTTTTGGCAGAAGAAGAAGCTTATACTTGCCATGTTGACTCTGGAATTGCAATTGGAAAAAGTGGAAATTCTCTAGCTGAGAATCTTATAAAGAGCGCAAAATGCCTAATAGTACTACCTGTAGTGTATGTGTATATATATATATATATATATATATATATATATATATATAAACTTCAGTGGGTAAGGTTTTAACAAGAAAATATTTTGCCAAACCAATGTACTAAATAAATCAAATTGAACTGAACCAACTGGTTCAATTTTACTTATTGGTAACCAAAACCCTTGTGGAGGTGATCGCCATTACATAAATATGTCATGCTTGTTGAGTTGTGCAAAGAGTATATATTTGAATTCCATTTTCAAATACCAATCCCAAGGCCAAGTCCTAATACCTTCATGGCTGCGGGCTATTTTTCAAACTCAATCTTAAAAGCAATGAAAATAGAGGGTCGTAGATCAAAAGTTCAACCAGATCGAACTAAAATATTTTAATAAATATTATTTATTTCAAGTATTTGTTGATATATACGAGTAACGCACATTACATATTTTGAACAAATTAAACTTTATAATCAATTGAATAATATATTGTAATGTTCATTACATATTATAATGTTCGTTACGAAATTTACAGGGTTAATAGGTGATTTACAACTGATATGTGGATTGATTCTAGATTTTTTTATTGAACTAGTCGTGCCGGTCCGATTTTGAAAACGTAGGTTACAGGTAATGCCATAATTCCAGCACCAATAATAGTTGTTGAAAGATTAAATATATACAACACCAAGAAAATAAGCTCCATTGAATTCTTTAATGGGTTTCTTCTTGTTTTCTTGATCTTTTTATTGTCAATTTTCTTTTGTTTTTTTTTTTTTTTTTTAAATTATGAGAAGAAAAGAGAAACCATGATTTTCAATTCATTTTTGCACAGAAAGAAAAGTGAAGAAGAAGAAGAAAGAGAAAAGAAAAGAATAAGAGAGAGGGAATTGACATTTGGGGAATTTGTTGGTTTATTGGGTTATCTTATTTTATTTTAGTGTTAATTGGAGAGTTGACCAATGAGAAACGCCTGGGGAAAGTGGTAATAAAAATTCTGGAATCACAGATTAAGAGCTCCGATACCGGAGTTAAAAATTGGACTTCATCGTTCCAACTTTTGTAATTCAAAAATACAATTGAGCGATTTTGTAATATAGGAGCGGTGGAATTGAAATTCATATGCCAAGAGTACGGAATTGAGCTTTTAGCCAACTAAAATAAATAAATCCCCTAGTTTTCACCTTAAGATAAGTAACATAGTACACATAACATGGTTTCCTGATTTTTGCTATATATGCTAAAAAATTGAATTTTTCCAGTGGCGAGAACTTTGAAAATTATTCAAAATATCATAAACTCAAAATTCAGAAAGCCTAATTAAACATTAGGTTCATTACAAAAGCGTCACTGACAATTACGGTACAAACCAGATGGATAATATTTATCACATTCAAACCAAATACATGCACCTAAGTGTCCGCATACATTCAGTTGGCATACCCTTTACACATAGCTAGCTACAGAGAGTTGGTGGCGGGCGCGATGGTAATTTTAAGTATCTTGCTTCTCTGAATCATGGTTGTTTCGATCAAGCAATCATTTCTTGCTTGCTTTTAACTTGTGGAACGTCTGAATCAAACACCTCATCAGAAACGGCAGAACAGCAACGAATAACAGGAAACGGAAGTGCAAACAATCACTTGGCGTGACAGCAGAAACAGCAGATCCATAAGTAACAATCATACAAATGGTGGCAACCCAAATCTCAAAATAGAGAGGAAACCCCCAAGTGAGAGACAGAATTATAAGTATCGAAGTAGAAAGCGCCAAAGTGTTTGATGCCAAGAAAACAATATAGGCTCCTGGATGTGAAGCATAAATTGCCCTTCCTGCTTCACGATTATGAAATTTATTCGTTTTGTCGTCCTCGTCTTGCCAGACACCGCCTGGAGGATTTACCACAGCTTGAAAGGTCACTGCAGTGATCAGCGTCGCTATTATTAGTAATACATTTCGAGCATCCTCCGGCTTGTCCCTCTTTTCGTTGTATTGAAAGTACCTCATCCAACCTCCCCAGGAATCTCTTGGATTGGGGTTTTTGCCTGGATCAGTATCATTGTTTGGGTTCTCCATTTTAATTTTCTCTTAGTGTCCTGTGATTTACGAAACAAAAACTTGCCATGGTGGCTATAGATAAATAGTGGAGTGATTCCTGGGTCGATCACAAAGTCAATATCTTAGTAAAATTCAAAAAAAAAAAATTAATTATCAATTGTCTCATCGTGATGGTTAATGATTGGGATGCGAGTGGTGGTTGAATCAACTAAATCTGGTTAATTCAAGACTCATATAATAACTATATATATGGATGGTTGTTAGAGGGCTAAAAAAGAGAAAGTAGCACCAAATTTAATACGACATACAGGTGATGTAATGGTTTGGTCGGCCCCTCAAGAGGTAAATTCCAACAATTATTTACTTTGCGTTGTTGTGTTGTGGACAGTGGACGACAAAAGCTGAAGCGTAGCTCTCCTTCACATAGACGGGGATTTATTTATTTTAGCTGGGTCAGCAAAGAGAAATTCTTACGTCATCCTAATTCATCAGCTTTGATGACGATTTAATTAATGTTGATATCACACATCTATTAATTATAATTTAATTACTTCGTCCGTTTCAAAATATCTATTTTTAAGATTTTAACATATAAATTTTAGAATGGAGAAGTTTAAAATATCTTTTTTTTATTTTAATGTGAAGAAATAAAAATAATTGTTGTAATAGTTTAGCAAATGAATAAATAAAAGATAAAATTAGAAAAATAATAAATGTTTTAAGTTAAAAAAAAATAATTATTATTTTGTTGAAATCTTAATACTACATATTTTGAAAAAAAAATTTTCTAGAATGATAAATATTTTAAAATGGATAAAATAATTAATTATCATAATCATCTTAAATAATTTTTGCATAACATAAGTGATTGATAACTATTGGTTATGTTACTCAAATCAAAATTATTAGATCCTAATTGTAATTGTTTTTTATAGTAAATATATCTTGTTAACCCTATCTATTTTACTGTGAGATCTCTTAAAAATAAAAAGAAATTAATCTTATCTTTCTTATCATTCTTTATTTTCCTCTTATTCAAATATAAAAAAATTATTTTTTCTCTTTATTTTTTTTTTACTCTAAAACATCATTGGAATACAGGATTAGATGCATGAATATTGGGTACCCTAGTAGTATAACCAAAAGACAATTTGAAAAAAAAAAGTGTGAAATTATATGTTTTAAAAAAAATTAATAGGTGTAGAATTTAGTAAGATCTCCTTTCAAATATATTAAATTTTGTACTTATTTTTTAATTTTCATCGAATTATTAAAAAAATTTCATATAAATATTTTCATCACATTTTAATTTTCAATTTAAAAAAAATAATAACATCTAATAATGATTATGTTTGTTATAAAATAAAGAATAATTATAGAGAATAAATAAAAGAGAGAATTAAAAGAGAGAATAAATTTCTGTATGTCCATTTTCATTGATTGTAACGCCTATTTATAGGTGTAAAAGGTTATAAAGATAATAATAGAAATATAGTTCTATTTGCATAATAATATTTATATATAAAAATATGATAGACATCCAATCTTATCATATTACTTAAATATTATCATAAATATTATTACAACAATGTTATTAATATTTGAAATATAATTTTAAATTTCTTCCCCAAAAAAAACTCTAAATTTGTCCCAAAAAAAACAAAGCTATTTTAGTTAATGTTATCTGTAATGTTACACATTTCAATGGATTCGTAGGTACAAAAAGATCCACTTGTTCTCCGCCTCCATTGAATAAATGAAAAATACATATCAAGTATGCATTTGATTTGATGATTTATGAGTTTTTCTGAAAAGCAAAATAGATAATTAGTTGTTAATTTTAATTTGAATATTCCAATTCAATTCTCCCACAATTAAAAACATATATATGCATTATTTATCATCTATGGGATTAATAAAATTTCATTGCAGATATACAACATTTAATTTGTATTTTGTGTTCCTAGAAATAAGTATTTTTCTATATAACATAGCTTAATGCATTTTACAAACAGACATTACCTTATGACAAGATTTACGATCCACACTTCACTATATATTCATAAAATTCTTATGTCACATGCATATGAATTTGAAGCTTTTAAGGTTGGTTTCTACCAACAACAGTAGATATTGTTCTTGAAAATTTTTCGAAAGGAAGGATACCCCATTTCTTCAATAGCCATATCATAAAACGGGCAAACTCTCCAACGACAAGCAGGCCCATTAACAAAACCACGATATTCACTGTTTTCATTTCTGTTGGGCCCATATACACCACAGCTATCACATAAGTGGCTGTCATTGAGAGTATAGCGAGACGCAGGCCTGCTCTGAGAGGAAATCCAGTGGTCAGTAGAGAAATCATGGCTAGAGATGCAAAAAATCCTATTGCATTAAAAACAGTGAACACTATAAAAACTTCAGGATCACCAGCCATTACGGCTTCTCCAGGCAAAGTAGCCCTTCTCTGAACGCTATTATAATTATTAATGGAGTGAGATCTTCTGGACCCTGCCGACCAAAAACCACTAGGAGGGCTAAGTATTGCTTGGTAGGTCACTGTGGCTATTAGCACTGCAACTACCATTAATGCATTTTGGGTTTCAATTGATGACTCTCCAATCTCTTTCATCAATTCTTTCCACAGGTTCCATGAACCAGCAGCAGCAGCTGGATCTTTCTTCATCATGTCATAATTTTTATTTTTAGATTCAACTTGACAAGAATTAGAATTTGTTTTCGTGATTATTTGACGGGCTTTCACTGCCCCCACTTGCCGAAACATCTCCATTATACTAACAATATCACTGGATTGGCCTAACCCTCCGCTTTGAAGTAAAAAATCAACAATATCCTTCGGTGTGAATCCACTGGTGTTAATTGGGTTTATGTCCAACCCAAAACCAATAGCATTTTCACCTATTAATAGCCCTATCATCTGCATCATGAATCAATAATATATCTACTTAATAAAAAAATTATTGTTTTTGAATTATAAAATCATCAATTCTAATTAATTATAAGCCCTGTCATGTATTAATTATTTGTAATTAATTATAAATTAATAGAAAATAAATAAATGTTAAAAAAAAAAAAAAAAAGAAACAACAAAGATAATGAAAATAATTAAGAAATTAAATAAATGAACACAACAAAAAATTACAGCAGTCACCTCAATTTGTTTTCTGAAAGTAGACAAATGCAATACAGTGTTGCCATCCTTGTCCTTCCAATTCACAATCTCCATCATATGAAATTTATTAACCTCTTCCATCAATGCCTTAAACACTTGAACCTGGCTGTTCTTCACAGCAACATGAAGTGCAGTTTCACCATAAACAGTAACTTCTTTAATGGACAGTGGACAGGCTGAAATCAATTCCTTAACAACCTCCACTCTCCCTTTCATGGCAGCGCAATGAAGTGGAGTTGTGCCATCTTTTCCCTTCAAAACACACAGATCATGTCTCAGCCTTAAAATTTCTTTTACTAGCAGTAGCTGCCCATTTGCAGAGGCAATGTGCAGGGGGCTAAAACCATCTTGATTTAGGTCCCAAGCAAATGCAGGCTTTCGGCTCAGGATTTGTGTTGCGATTTCGGTTTGTCCAGACAATGCCGATATGTGCAGAGGATTTTCAGCCGAGTTGAAGGAAATGCGATCCAGCAAAAGTGGATCTTCGGAGAGTAACGACTGAAACAGTGTTGTATTGCCGGAAACAATGGCATCAGTCAATCTTAGATCCATCAATTCTTGAGTGCTTGAGTTTTGGAAACGGTGAGATATATCCATATATGTTGGTGAAGTTTTTAAGGAAAGAATACGTTTACAACAAAATGCACATTAATCCACCATTAACGATTAGGAATAATTTAAAGTTAGAGCCTCCTAGAGACGTACCAGCAACATTCACTGCTAAACTTTAATTAATATAATAAATAAATGAAATGGGCCGAATCCCATCCTCTGTGAAAGATGGGCCCAAAAACTAATACAGACATCCTAGTTAGGCCCAAAAAAATCTTTTAGAATTCTGGATGAGCAGGCCAGGTTTATGCTCTGAAGCTAATTACAAAAAAGAAAATATCTGATTTTTTTTTTTTTTATTGCCAAGCAATGGATTTGATTCATAATGAAACGTCATAGCATGTGAATTGAAGGTGTAATTTCCTAATAGGCATATATGAAAACTTTTCTTTGATTTTTTTTTTTTTAAATTTCAAATTGACATTTCACGACACCCATTATTATATAAACATTTCAAATCGAAAGCCCAAATTGATTAAGTTTTGACGTCTCACCACCACAATAATCACTTTTGTAACGCCCAAAATGCCAAATAATAATAATAAATTATTATATATAAGGGAAATCAGACGCCCGCTAATTACTCTTCCTCTGTTAGTTGTGAATTGTGATCCATCTCTCTCTCTCTCTCCCATGTCATTTAGTCAAGTCAAAATAGAATACCACCACCACCCAAAAACCCAAAAGAAAAAAAAGAGAATACGTGGCCAGCGAGGGAAAGCAGAGGCAGTGAATTGAAGTGGAGAGGGGAAAGCCATCCTCCTCCCTAGGCGGTGGGTTATCTGTATACTATTATACTATACAAAAATGGCCTTGGAGAAGGATATGACATCATAATTATCCATGATGGGTAAAGTCAGAAAGTGGACCTGTTTTGTCCCTAAGGAAAGGGTGTGCGCAGCCCATCTCTAGGCGCACGTTAGCCCTCCCCCACCCCACACCTAAGCGGTGGCCTCATCCTTCTAGATCTCAAATTCAGCCGCACACCCCTCCCACCCCCCCACCCACTCCCCCCTTTTACAATCAATTCAATATGTCACCAAACCCCACTTTCCCCACCACAACCCTATCCCTATCGCCTTCTCCCTCTTTTCCTCCCCCTTTCTCCACCACCGCCACCATTACCAATTTTCCTCCCTTGCTAAAACGCGCCGACTCCTCCTACTCCTTATATCTCCACCTTTTTTTCTGTTTCTCAATTTTCTCCACCGCTGCCCTGAATCTATATCGCACTCATGTCCGCTCCTGCTGCCGGATCTCCGTCCACCCAAGATCCCAATCTCCTCCCACCCAATCCCCTCCCAGCGCTTCCAGCGCCACCGCAGCCCTCCACCAACCCTCGCCGTCTCCCACCTCCCTGTTGGTCCCACGATGAGACTATCGCTCTGATCGACGCCTACTGTGACAAGTGGTATACGCTCCGCCGTGGTAACCTCAAGGCTAACCATTGGCAAGAAGTCGCTGATGCCGTTGCTCGCCGATGCCCAACCGCATCGCCGCCGAAGACGGCCGTCCAGTGCCGTCATAAGATGGAGAAGCTTCGCAAGCGCTACCGCACAGAGATCCAGCGCGCCCGATCCATGCCCGTTTCAAGATTCTCTTCTTCTTGGGTCCATTTTAAGCGTATGGATGCCATGGAGAAAGGCCCGCAAGCTAAAACGGATTACAATTCAGAGAGCGATGGGGATGATAATGATGAAGAGAATGAAGATGATGATGATAACCAAGGTTTCTATATGGAAAATCAGAGAAATGGAAGTACAATTATGAATACAAGGAGCATTCATAAGCTTTATCGTAATGGAATCGGGGGAAATGTTGTTGGCAGTAATGTGAGTGGGAGCGGTTCTGGTGCTAGTGCAGGCAGTGGTTTTAGAATTAGAATACCTACGGGAGTGAGTATAGCACAACCAGGACCCAAGTTTTATCCGAAAATTGATCAAAAGTACATTGGAACCCCTAATTTGGGTTCGAATTCCACTCCTAAACCTAATTTTGGAGGTGCTTCTGGTTCTGGATCTGGGTTGGGGAGTGGTAGGGTTTTGAGGGGTTCTGATGAGGGTGGGAAGAACAGGGAGAAGGAACCGATGGAAGAGATGGTGGCGGCAATAAAGGTTCTGGGAGATGGGTTTGTGAGAATGGAACAGATGAAGATGGAAATGGCGAGGGAGATGGAGACTATGAGAATGGAGATGGAGATGAAGCGCACTGAGATGATTCTGGAGTCTCAACAACGTATTGTTGAGGCTTTTGCCAAGGCATTCTCTGAGAAGAAGAAGAAGCCCAAGAGATTACCTTCACCGGAGTCATAGTCATATCGAAAGAAGATTATGACTTAACAGGACGGCCTGCATTAGGCGGACTGCGACTGGTGGGGTATGGACAGGAAGCAGTAAGCGGTGGTTGAATTTCTATTTTGAGTTGGCTGTCCGGACACTGTCTGTGATTAATTAATTTTTGAGTAATTAGGAAGCTGTGAAACTGGTCTAGTTTTAGCCTAATTTTGCAAGGATGTAGCTTTATTTTGTTAAAAGCGTGTGTACAAGTGTTAACTTTGTACTCTGGAATTTTTTTTTTTCCCTTTTCTTCCTTTCAACGCACAGAAATTGAACTTGTTTTTACGTCTCACATCTGCTGTCATATTCTATATGTGATTGGAGCATAGGAATTGAGTTGTATAGACTATAGTAAGAGACTAAGAGTTGCTTGGAGGTTAATCTGCACAGTTGAATAGCTAGCTCACAATGAAATGGGAACCAAGAAATGGTTTATTTGAATGATTATACATTTGGGATTGGAAATTTATTTGTATTGTTATTTTTAAAATTGTGATGTTGTTATTCCTGTTACTGTAAAATTAACTTAATAGTAGTGTACTGAGATGTTGAGTTGATGCTCATGTTGACCATAATCATCTTCCTGGACCTGTTGACATGGTTGTGGAGTGACTTCGAATAGTGTAGGTTTTTTGCCTTTTTGAAACTGCTGTATCTTAGTTTTTCGTATTAACAGATGCGTATAATAATTGGAATTGGGGAATCTGCTGTAGTACTGCCTTCATAACTGGGAACGCATCCATGTGTATATCTCCTCATCATCATCGAAGTTGCTAGTTGTTTTAGATGCTACCCAGTGTCTATTATATATGATAATGCCTCGATGGATCACCAGCAATTGCGACTGGACAAATGACATAATGAGATTCAACCTGTATCTTGCGTATGGATTTTCTGTTCTGTCTTGCTGTGCTGAAAATGAAATTTCAGTGCAAGCAAAAGTCCAACTCAAATTCCTTCATTTCTCTAACTAATTAGAAAGGCAGGATACATATGATAATGTCAGTGTGTAAACAAACGTAATTACGTTATATATAAAATTATCCACAATCACAGGATCCAGCCTGACACCTGTCATTATCATTCCCTTAATTCTGCATTATTTTCTTGTTTTTCTTAGGGGGAGTCTTTTGGTGTTATTTTTACAGTTTATTGTTCATAATTATAAAACTGTCTCTATTGAGTATTGACACAACCCACTAAAGCATGAAAAAAAGGAGCAATTGATTACCAAAAAAAAAAAAAAAAAAGCCATGGTCATTCTATGATTATCAATTTTTATTTTTATTTATTCTAGAACAAATTAAAAAAGTTCAACGCAAATTATCAATTTTTAATTTATACAATAATAAATAAAAAGCTCAATGTTTTCAAAGCTTCAAACGCGAAAAGGCGTTCAATTAAAAAAAAAAAAAGAAGGACCGCTGAAGGGAATTGAACCCGACGTCAATCGAACACGCAACCTTCTGATCTGGAGTCAGACGCGCTACCATTGCGCCACGGATCCTTTGGTGATATCTATGACTTTCAAATATATATGTATAGATATATATAAAATCAGATTGCCAGTAATTTTGACCATACCATTGCCAATCCCTTGCAGCGGAGCCAGTTGCAGAAGCAAGCCCAGCTCCCTTTGGAGTACAGTGGAAGTGTTGTAAGCTCTTTTAGTGCTTCTACTTACATAATAAGTATTAGCAATTATTCTCTGTCTCTCTTTATGCGGGGATGAGGGTTTCAAGCCAGCAAATTGAAATATCTTTATTTTTTGTTTTTTATATTAGAGAGGGAAAATATCTTACAGAAATACATCATACTACACATCAAGAAATTTTCTAACATACCAGCTTTCTTGTTACTCTTGACCTGACCCTACTAGAATAACACCTTGAAAGACGATTTGGCAAGTCAAGGAAATCAATATTTACATAATGTGTTATGAGTGATAATGCTAATCCAAATCCCACTCTCCCAAATTTAGTTGCCATCATAATTTAGTATTTAGAAGCTTGAACATGAAGAGGCAGCAGAATAATAGTCCTAATATTTTGAATCAAAGCGCCCTTTAGCCCCGATAAACGGGTCTTGTGCAACCAAAATAAATCACCAAATAAAATTTAATTCTAAAATCATTGAGCCTCAAGTCTTCTCTCACAAATGGAGGAAGCACACCTTCCTCTTTTTAATTCTTTTACTTAGTTTTAAAATTTGATATAAAAGAAACTCAAAAATAATCACTTTCACAGCAACCAGCACATGAGTCAACAAGTGAACATAGATTCATTCTCATGTCCATAAACATTGATCATACCTTCTATTTTTGTCCAATTTTCTATCTACATTCTAGAAATTTCAGAGGTAAATCCAATACATACATAGATCCAACTACAAAGCAGGGACTCACCATAAAGTATGGAAAATCTAGAACAAAAGAAAAAAGGTAAGAGCATGACATTCATCTTAACTAAGATCCACTAGAATCCCTATCTAGCTCTCCAGGATTTCTGATTCTCTGAAAATGTAAGGGAACAGGGTTTTCCAAGACAGCAACATTAATATCGCTCCACAACTCTGGTTTGGTTGGAAGATTTGCAATTTTCTCTACAATTTCCATATCCTCAGGAAGCACAAAGCCAAACACAGTATATGCCTTTCTCCACTCATTGTGGTTAACTAGGCTGATAAAGAATTCTGGGCCAGAACCAACCCATGCAATC
The DNA here is from genome assembly GCA_947687605.1 of Reutealis trisperma. Classification (NCBI taxonomy): domain Eukaryota; kingdom Viridiplantae; phylum Streptophyta; class Magnoliopsida; order Malpighiales; family Euphorbiaceae; genus Reutealis; species Reutealis trisperma. Next base: position 545,048 of record CANTUT010000033.1, on the reverse strand, counting down.
GATCCTCTTCTTATGGTAGGGCATGCCTCTGTTGGGACGCCCCTGAATATTATCCCATGTGCTTCAAGTGTTCCTTGAATTAGTGCAAATGGAGGGCCAAAAGGGGCCTACACAGCTCATGAGAAACTTTTGAGTCAGTAAATCAATATCACTTACATGCAGCTATTTATTAAATTATATTTATAATTAAATTACACAGCTATTTATTTAAAGCAATTTGGTTTGAGATAATTTCATTTTCTAATTATATGAATCCATAACACCGAAGCAGAAACAAAAGACTCAAATGCATAACTTTCACTAATCAGCAGCCAATTGAAGTAGTCTACTCAAAAGTTGGTAATCTGAACAGCTTACCTGTTTGATATGATTTCCTTCTAAATCCCAAAAAGTTCCACGACTTTCTGCACGATAAAAATGGCAACCGGCACAATGATGAACTGTCAGCAGTTCAAGAACATAGGAAACAGAATGTGGGGCACAATCTGGTAAAAGCTGCAGATATGGAGTATCACAGAAACCTGGGTTAGAGCTAAAGCTAGAGTAAATTTCACAAAGGACAAAAGAGGAGACGGGGGTGAGATTTGGTCAGCTATAAACCTTAAATAACTGTTGAACCTATAGTTCTCTATAATTCTCCATATGGTTATGATTAATGATTGTCATTCTACTCTTAAGGCCACAGTAATAGACAAACATAAATGATATGAAAGTTTGAATTTTTATGTTTAGTGATTAGTCCTCTTGGCTAGGAAAGAGGTAAGTTTACAGTTCAACAACATTTCCCATGCCTTTCACCTTGGCCTTTCTATCAACCCCATCCCCATGGCCCCACCACCACAAAATCCCATTTCTCCCCTTTCTTTTTCCATATGGCAATCACATAAAACTTATATAAGCAGGTCAGGCAGGTGACAACATTGGCATCTGTAATTCCCAAGCCTCAGTATCATAATGATGAATGAATTGTGGAATTTGTGTGCAGGCAAAATTCAAAATTTATTGCCATATGTTATCTACAAGTAATATATAACTTCTATAGGTGACTTTAGATCAATCCAAGGAAGCTGGTTATTGAAAACAAATAAACTCAATCAATCACAAAATTCATGTTTTTAATTGCATAACTCATTTGTTTTAATACTGAGCTTGTCAGCTCCAACTAGCAGCAGAGAATAGCACTGCAAAATATTTAGGAAGGATGAGGATAAGAGAGAGGGAAATGAGATACTACTAAATTTGGGCTGGACTTGCAATGACCATATTGATGCCTAGGACAATCATACAAAGAATGCACATAAATGTTGTCAGCCCATAAATAAATCTCTTTTGCTGTGTCATGTCCCTATTTATTCAAACAGAAAATCGTAATGATGAAAGCTATTTTGCAACATAAAAAGCCAATCCATGAGCCATATTCGGGCCTAATCAGCTTATTAACAATAAATACCGAAAATGACCAAAAGGAGGAAAATATGTTTGAACTGTTCAAAGAATTTGTAATCATAACCATCAGTTGCTTGCCACTTATGGTAATGGAACTCAAAGTAAGGATTACAATATGAGAAAAAGCAATGGCACCAAGAATGCCATTGAACCACTTACTTTTATATGAAGCATCCCATACTCCGTTTGCAGTCCAATTATACCCTAGTATAGAAGGGGGGAAATAAGATTGGATTAACAAATCAGCAACTTACACTGGTTACTAAGAACAGAGAAATAAAATAAATATAATGCAGACACTTCATTTTCATTTCTACAAGCTATGAAGTAGCTTAAGCAAAATGTCTCCATTTAAATGTTTACTTTTCTCATTTTACTAGGTAAAGAACAAAAAATAGTTGATTCAGCAGTCCCGAAGGTATTGAGAAAGATATGATTCCTTGATGTAATTAGCTAAGCCATATGATGAAGACCTATTATAAAAATGAAGGAATCTCAGTTAAAGTGAACGCCTAAGAAGAAGACACTGTTGCTTATGGAAAACTGTGAAAATACACATACATTAAATTATATTCCTGCATACTCAATTAGCAGGGAATGTTGTGGTAGTAATAATGCGCACCTCTCCTTTCCCAAAAACTAGTCCAGAAGTCCACATAACTTGATCACCTGAGTCCCGCCTGTCAGGCTCCAAGGAATCCCTCTGTTTCTTCAGCCAACACTAAAGCAGGAAAAGGAAGACAAAAGACAAAATCAGGCAAAAAAAAAACAATGCGAGGAGTTGTTAGTTGTCACCATAATTTCCGCTGCTTTAAATATCTGGAAACTGATACCGAAAATTGATTTTATAAAATGCTCATAAAGATAAGTGCCACCCAAATATTGCAGTATCAGTTACTATTATCAACTTATCAGATTGTGTATTCTATGAATTGAATCTTAGCAGCAAAGACGGGAGTTAAAAGCACCAAACTTTAAAAGACGATCCAAGTTTGCAATTCGATTTTTCAATAAACCCACTAACTGGCTTTTCATAAAATATGATACCACAAGCTGAACTTCGCTCCTGATTGTATTAACAAAGAAGTATGCTCACTCACCATACCATTTGATCTGGACAATAAGACACTCTTAACTAATATAAATAAAATTTCAGATTTAGACAATATTGAATTGAATCAAAATAGAATCATACCTCGCCGAATTTAGACCCACAAGCTTGTTTATCCCCACAAAAGACCCAAGAATCACACAAGCAAGGCCCATCTTCGCCACTACACATATTCTTACAAGCCATACAACACTCTTTAGAAGAATTGACCTTAAAATCAGAGCCCCACTTTACAGCATCACCCCACAGCTCCAAATGCTCAATCCCTCTGCAACAATCGGTATCTTCTGTTTCTCCACTCTCCAAAACTTCACGGAGTCCTGAATCCAAAGACGCTGTAATGGGTCTGAAGACTATAGAAAAGCAGAGGCAAACGACGCAGCAGGAGATGGCAGCCATCAATAAAAGGAAGAGTAGTGCATAACGACCAAGTTCTGAATCGGTTTGCCTGCGGGCCATTGAAAAGTTATTGCTAAATTGAGCTTATGCGGCTTTGTCTTGTCTATTAATGGGAAATAATTGAGAATCAAAACAGAGGGGTCTCTGTTTCGGTTGTTGCAGGGATCTTGCAGAGCTGTCATATTGGAACAGGCGATATGTTGTCACGCAACAATGGGCTAATTCTCGACTCATTTAACTTCATCACAGGGGAATACTCGATTTAGACCCTAACTTTTCACAGAAGTTTAATGTGGGTGTTAAAAAAATCATAAATAAAATGTCCAATTAAACCTCTAACCCTATGTTTGGGATATATTTGGAAAATTTTTTAGGAAAGAAAGAAAATAAAAAAAAATTAATTTGTATTTTTTTATTTATTTTTCTCTTTTTTATTTAGAAAAAAAAAAGAAAATAAAATTATTTTTCACTCACTAAAATATATAAAAAATAATTTATAAATAAAAAATTATTATTTTAATATTTCATTTCTAAAATTTAAATTTGAATTGAATTGAATTATTATTTTTTCTTCTTTTTTTTCCATTTTATCTTCATTTTTTAGAGAAAATAAAAAGAAGAAAATAATACATATTTTCTTTTCTCTGCTTATTTTCTCTCCATTTCCAAACAATAGAAAAAAAAAATAAAAATTATTTTCCACTTTTATTTTCCCTTCTCCCATATTTTCGCTTATTCCAAACACAGAGTAAATTTGATTTGGATCAACTTAAGCCCCTAGCAAAAAAAAAAAAAGAAAATTAAGCCCTTAGCAAAAAAAAGAGAACATCAATATCTTTTATCATTAAAAAATATATAATAAAAATCATATTATTTAAAATATTTCATTAATCCTTAACTTTAGTATATAAGATAAGATAAAACATATGGCTTACGCATCAATGGTGAGATTTTTCACCTCCTAATCTAAAAGAGAGAAAAATAACTAATTAATACCCATTAAAAAATCACAAGCACCATTTACAATCGCTTAATTTCATTTTGTTTCGTAGCTCTCTAAGAAAACAACTTGTGCATTCCATGGAAATTTCACGGCTTTAGATTTAGATTTATTTGTCAAAAAAAGAAAAGAAAGGATAGATCTAAATCAAATATATTTTTTAACCATAAAAGATATTGATGTTCTCTTCTTTTTGCTAGAGGCTTAATTTATTTTTTTTTTGCTAGGGGCTTAAATTGATCCAAATCAAATTTATCCTAGTTTAGAATGAGGGAAAGTATGAGAGAAAAGAAAATAACAATAAAAAATAACTTTTATTTTCCATTTTCATTGTTTGGAAATGAAGAAATTGTTGTAGGTAAATGAGAAATTGCACTGGTCTAAAATAGCAGAAATAGCAAATAAATTAAAGTGGCAAATTTATTTAAGCTCATTTCAACTTAAGAAAATTTTTTTCATTTTTTGAGGGAAATTTTAATTTAAGAAATTCACAACTCTTTGATACAGTTATTTTTGAACTAATCACCGTCACGGAATAAGCTAACATATCATCTGCTATTTTAGGAATCGGAAATACGTACACTTTCATTGGGATAGAGATGGAATTTAAAGAACCAACACGTTTGGGAAAAAAAAAATGGCATAAACCTTACGTACAAAGCGTAAAAAAGCTACTTAATTTTTGTAACAACCGAAAATAAAATCGGCCATTCACTACAGATTTCCGCAGTTCAGCACTTTTTTAACTGCTGGCTTCTACAACACACGTTGCAGCGCCAGAAAATTGGCTACAGCCATTCTACCGTGGACTGATTCTCGAGATTATTATACTAGTACCGTTATGAAAACATGGGGAGACGATAAAAGAACGTTTAAATAGGAAAACAGCAATCAATCATCTTGCTGCAGGTTAAATCATGCACTGGTAGACAACAATCTTAAAATTGCTTGGAGCTGTACGTACTATAACAGCTAAAATTTGAAAGAATCAAAATCTCCCTGTCATCCCAATTAACGAGTGCAAGATTTGATCCATTCGCCAGCCATGTATTTATGAATTCAAGAGATCATTTATTCAGCAATTTGATATCAAGTTTAAAAAATACTGAAACACCTCATAACATACATGGACAACATTAACAATGCAAATAAAAAATGAAAAAAAAAAAATCTTCCACTCTCAATTGAACTAAATATTAGCCTCAGTTGAGAAGCGAAACCATAGACCAGTGCAATTTCTCATTTACATACAACAATTGCAGCAAGATCAGCTTAGAGACCACATTACAAGGTTTTTACAAATGGCTAATCATTAACTAAAATTTCCACTGCCAATTAATGTTAATAGGACCTGCAAAAGAAATTCTCAAGAGTACAAAATCTAATAGCATTAGGTACTAAAAGCAAACATCTACAATTAATTTAATCATAACTAGTCAGGAATCATGCCGTCAAGTCCAGACTAGACAGGCAAACGAATCACCCTAAATGATCAAAATGTAAGATCATATAATGATACATAAAACCATAATAAAGCATAGTACAGGCTGAGGTAAGATTGGTTTCAGCCTCATAGTACAGTCTTTCCAGCTTGATTCCAAAGCCCTAAAATCTATTGCCTTCAAATCAAGAAATTGAGGATTGGGGAAACCAAACAAGACACAACAAATAAAATGATAACTAGTTCACTACATTTGACAGAGTCATTTTTAGGGCACACAAAGCTCAACAGGAGATCAATTTTGTCAACTGCTGAGATTATATTCTTACACTCATCACTGAACCATCAACATATGCATTAAGAAGACCACAATAAACTTTGTTGTCAAAATATCATTAAGACAGTTACGGGCATTTGAGGTTTACAATAGTGGGAACTAGTTTTAAGTAACTCTTTACCTACTTGATATCATGTATGAACTCTTAAATTTTGGTTATTTGGGCAATCAAACTCTGCAATATAAAATGCAATGTCAAAGATGGTATGCATTCAAGTATGTTCAAAAACTTGAGCGTGATAATGCAACTGAATCACTAAGGGACCAATATTCCAAATTTGATGGAACCTTTTCAGCTAGGATGAAACTGTCCAAAATAGTAATCAGAATATCAACTGAAACCAAAGAATATTAGAAACCATTTTAGCACCTCATTCCAAGTTTTTGTCAAAGAAGATCCATACAAATGGTTACTACTTCCGCACCCTTAACTACCCCACCAAAAACACCAAGCATCTGATGACCAATCGAATGTTCTCCGCCTACAAATTGAGCAGTCTTAGCCGCATTATGTACCCTTCAGCATAACATCTACATGATACAACCAAACAACAGATGGCTTTTATCCACAAGTGGCATGACCAAAATAAAATGGTAAGTGTCCTTTAGAAAGGCAAGTGCTATGGTTTTACAGCAGATTAACTTCTATCATTAAACCCCATATAACAAATTCCAACTTAGAAAAGTTATAACTATTTATGCGAGAACACAAAACTCAGTTCATTTCGTGAAAGTTATCAGGTCCTTGCACTTAAATGTAACACACACCCAGTAACCAAAAAATATCTAGGATTGAAATTCCCATGAAATGTAACATCATGAAGTGTTGCAGTAAAATGACAGTATGCTTAATGATCCACCTATTAGTTCCAGTATGCACTCCATAAATGGCACCGTGGAACTACACAGTTCAAACAAACTGCGTTGGGATTAGGGAAAAAGTGCGAATTAGCTTCCTGTGATTTTCAGTAGCTTGCTGGTTAACTCCCCTTCACATTAATGCGAAGTTGCAACACTACAGAGTGTGCATGCTCCAACCATGCTAAAATACCTTCCGAGTCTTATGCTTATCCAATGAATTTAGCACAACAAAATATCCAAAATTCCTTACCATGCATAGAAAATGCACTAGCATCTCAATAAAGGGCAGCATGATTTCCCAAGTCCATAAGGTGGAGAACTTAAAGAGACAACAAAAGATCAATTTCATACATATCACACCAAGTAATTCTTGTTTTTATCCCCAAAAGGAGTGAAATTTCCTTACATCATGAGCTTAAAACTTGACAAATATCCAGTCTGCAGATCTAAAAAAAAGATGTGAACCAAAGCAGCCCTTTCTTTACTAAGAACTCTAAGCTCAACATGTTCCACAACATATACAGAGGCTATTACACTTGACACAATGCTCTCTCCCAAAATGTAAGCATCATAATGCATAAGCTTCAAATAGCCCACATCACACGGCAGCCTCTTTTGTCATGTCAAATCTGTTCCATAGACAAATTAACTTGTGATCACAGGTTCCTTTTTTTCGTCCAATCACACCTCTTATGAATCAAAGAGATGCCAATATCTTCAGAAAATCATGATCTCCAATAAATTCGGCCAAGGCACAAAGGTTATACAGTTCCTTAAGCACTTTATGAAAGGAAATGACATTAAACTAACAGTGTCACTTACATCAGTAGTATGATCCTGAGCCACCAGAACCCATGTAATTGTTGCCACTCATGCCACGGCCAGAGTACATTGATGAGTAAGACCTACCACCAACCTACAATTGAAGACCAAAATCAGAACATAAGTCGCTAAAAAATAAATTGCCAGCATCATCACTGTACCAAAACAATGGTAAAAAGCATACATCATTGCCACGAGACATGTAATCACCACTATAGCTTGATGGGGGGTACATTCCACCTACGTCACTGCCACCATAAGAACCTGAAAACCACACAATATTGGAATGCAATAGCTTAAGATCACAACTTCAATGGTAACGTCATTTGCATCAATTTGTCAACAACTCAAAACACACCTCCATAACCCATACCCTGACGACTGCTATATGGCCCATGTGAATCCTGGCTGGAGATGGAACTTCTGCTGCCACCATATCCTACATTGGATCTGCCAATTCTACTGATCACAACAGGACAATATGAGTTTCGCATCAATCCAGACCAATTTCACAATAAAACGTTAAAAAAAAAAATATTATAACAACAAACCTATCACCATATGCATCCCCATACTGGGAAGCACCAGGATCAAGCTCATAGTCTAATCGAGCCCTTGAATGGCGAGCACTAGCATCAGCATAACGTGGAGGAACATCATCCTTACATAGTATAAACACACACCAATACAGTTTAGCAATTCCTTAGATGTGATGAAATGCAATAAAGATTAATTAACATCAAACTCACAAGTGAAGAATATGGACGTTTTGAACCAGAAACAGTCTCGTAATCACGGCCACGCCCTTCACGATAACTTGGAGGATGCCTCTCAAACCTTTGACTGTAGCCATCATCTACATAAGCTCTCCTTGCTGAAGTACGAGATGTGCCTCTTGGAAGATCTGAATAGCCAGAGCCACGTGAAGTGTAATCATCTCTGTAGGAAGATGGCCTTCTCTCTGGCACAGCCCTGGAACCATAATCCACAGGAGCTCTGCTCCTTGCAGGAGGAAACTCATCATGCCGACCATAATCCCTCTTTACAGCACTCTTTGGGTAAGGAGGAGCTGTATATATATATATATATATATATATATATATATATATATATATATATATATATATATAAAATAAAAAATAAAATAAAAAAAAGGTAAGGTTATTATGTGAATATTTGCACGATGCATAGCCAACAAGAATATCCAATTACAAAGAAAGCAAGGCTCATATATACCAGGTGCTCTTCTATCATAGGACCTGGAAGGTGGTGGCAAGGGCCTGCCTCTTGATGGCATTGACATCACAGGTGGACGTCTATCTCTCAATCCTATGGGCCTCTTGGCACTGGCTGGTGTAGGACGAGTTGAAATTCCTCTTGTCGGACGAACCCATGGACCTCTAGCAACTCTACCCCCATACCAAGATCGGAAATCAGCGCGACTCGAATGTTTTCCTTTTCCCCTCTGAAGAGGTCTAGATAATCGGGCCCTAACTTTAGCCTGAAGTTAAAAAAAAAAACCATCATTACAGAAAGCAACATGCAACTGTACATAAATAAAAGATAAATAACAGACAAACCTTGTTTTCTCCATCACCCAGCTCTGCATTATTAATGCTTTTAGCACATGTCACAGCAGCATCATGCGAATCAAATGTAACAAAACCAAAGTCCTTTCTCTTGGCAGATGGCATATTCCGGGCAAGCTCAATCTTTTCAATCTCCCCATATTTCTTTAAAAGCTCCCTAACACGATCTTCATCCCATGATGCAGACAGACCATCAATAAATATAGTCTTCACCTGAACTCATACAATAAAATGAGTGTAATCATTCCCAACCATATACAAATGCATATGTATTACCAATGTCAAATTTAAGAGCATGGTAAAACCACAAAAAACAAAGCAGAGAATAAGCACTCTTAAAAGCCTTAAAATGCTCAACAATACAATAAAAACAGCAAAAAATATTCAATAGGGTGAGGGGGATGGTTGCTAAATAGCTCAAATTGAGCATATCAGGTTCAATGGCAATGCCCAAAGAATCATTTCAATAGAACTCTGATCCATCTTTATGAGGCAGCAAAAATTACATCAGAAATAAACTCAATTCACATTAATCAGCACTAGCATACTAAATATTCCAATAGAATCCAAGATTTGCCCAGATGCTTAGCACCTTAAATCAGGAAATATATAGAATAGATACAGCTTCTCCAGCCAGATTACAAAACCAAAGTTACTGAAGAATGGTTGAGTAAATAATTACCTGTACCATAATTTCATCACCAGGATCAATGAAGGAATCTGCAAATGATACCTTCGCAGGCCTATCAACCCCAAATAAAACATCTCTCTTCTGAAGACGCTTAAAAGCATCCATGGCATCGGAACGAGATGAAAATTCCAAAAAAGCAAACCCCCGATTCATTCCCTCGTTGTTACTATCCTCTACCAACGTCAAATCCTCAACATTCTCGACTCCATAATGTTTTAACTTTTCTTTCAACTGAAACCACAGCCAACGACGGAAAAGTCGGGAATACATCAGCTCCGAATAATCAGCAGAGGAGAAAACTTTACACTTAACAATATATAATCCGTTATACTTACAGCTTCCTTTGTCCATGTCTTACAAATGTTACCCAAGAAAAGAGTGTCACTGTCTTGACTTGGAGTAACACCGCATTGTTTCCCATTAATCTGGAAGTGCAGTCATGAAAATAATATATTTAAGACTGTGAAGTAAATTTACTTGAATTCCAAAAATGACATTGATCAAAAATTACCACTGGATTTTTTAGCTCTGTCACAGCTCTTTTTGCTTGTTCCACATTCGCAAAACGCAAGAATGCAAAGCCTTTGTTTTTCTTGGTCTGAGGATTCATCATCAACCTGACTTCGGTAACCTCACCAACTCGGTTGAACACTTTCCGAAGGTCATCCTCTGTAGCATCCTTGTCTAAACCTCCAACAAATACTTCAAACTCCTTACGCTTGCGTCTCTCCTTAAAAACTTCATGATGCTCCTCTTCCTCAGCATCAACTAACTCAGCATGATTTGCCTCCCCACCAGCATGCTCATCATCCTCTTCACCCTCAAGTTCTTCAGTAACATCTTCCAACTCCTCCTCCACCAGATCACCCTCTTCCTCTTCACCATCATGCTCCTCATGTTCTTCCTCCACTCCAACTCCCACGTCCACCTCCTGAGCACCCTCGTGTTCAATTTCTTTATCATCATAATCCACCCCACCATATTCTTCAGGTTCATATTCAGGTTCATTATCATCAAGCTCCAATCGCTCATCTTTTTCATACTCATCTACAGATTCCTTAACCTCTTCCCCTTCTGCCATGAAAAAAGGAAGGGTAGGTGATCCAGACCAGTCAAGAAATACTTGAATTCTCCATTAACCTTAATATGAATTGCTACGTGCTTTAGGTATATTAGATAAATCATAAAAACTCCACATCTTTCTCAGGATAAAATCATTGAAGTAAATCAATATCCCTCTCATGTTTAGACCTTCTTATGTACCCAAAACATTATACCATTAGTTAAAATTTGAGCCAAAAACTTTATTAAATGGATAAAAAAATTAAAATTTGGTGTAATTGTCCACAAATCCATACAGCTAACCTATTATTACCTCGTAAACTAACTGCTAAAAATATTCAGAATTAAATGAATTTTGAGGGGTTGGGGTAAAGTCAACAACAATGGCTAACAATATACAATCTTTCATGAATTTCAATTAACAGGTAATCATAAAAGCCAAAAGCATCAGATCTGAATAAAATTCAATAATTTGACGAGGAATAATTACTTTTCAAAGAAGCAGAGCCGTTAGCATCTAATCTGACTCCAACTTCATCTTCGACGCCCAGCTTTTCTTCGATAATTTGCTTACTTTCAACAAGATGCTTCTCCTCCACGACAGGCTTTTCGTCAATCGCTGACCTCTCCTCGGTCTTTGGGGTCTCTTCCGCAGCTTCCGGTTGTTGATTCTGCCCCTTGGCAGCGCCTCTCGAGGCTCTCACCGTCCTCTTCGGCCCCGCTGCTGCGCCACCTCTTTTCACAGTCCGTGGAGGCATTGTTACGAATAAAGATCAAATCCTCCAAATAGCACGACTTGCTCGTAAAATAAAAACCCTAATTGATCCCTCAAATGGAAAAAAAGAAACCCTAATTTCAGAAATATCGAGCAAAAACAACGCAAGAACGCATAAAAAAAAAAACCTAAATTGACCTCGCAACAGAAACCCTAAATTCCCAATAACAGAACGCAACGAATAAAATATTAAAAACACACAGAAAATCTAGACCAGGGCTAACATATAAAAGTCTTCATCCATATGTGATAAACATTGGCCGTCTTAAGTGTATTGCTTTGTGGCAAAGTTTCTGTGTGGACGTCGATTGTACACGTGGATAATTTTAATTGGTTTAAAATTAATCAATTTTAGAACTTGGACACGCGGCTGTCCATTATTTAGTAAAATAGTGCACTGGAAAGCAGATGGATATATCTCCAAGACCAGATGGGTGATGAATGGTGACGTATGCAGTAATAGTTATGAATAATGATGTTTTTGGTTTGCTTGTTTCCTGAATGATAGGATCTCTTGCTTTTTTTTTTTTGCCCACTATTAACATACCATCTTTTTTTTCTTTTTTATTAGGGACTCGCACCAAGAACAATTAAGACTATTAATTTGAGATAAAATTATAAATCTGATTAGAAAATAATTATTTTACATAAAAATAATTAATTAATTGAAAAGTGAATTTAATAAGAAAATATATAATTTTTGATAAAATTATATTTAGTTACGATTATTATCATCCTAACTTTCAAGTGATATATTAAAATTTTTACTTCTCACTCGTTCAATTTAGAATTTTCTTTAAATGGTAGGATTATTATTTTTTAATCCATGGTTTAATAGCAATAAATAGAAAATTTCTTGTAAATAATAGGGAAAAATATATGTAAAATTATGTAACAAGCATTGTGGATAGACTCTTTTATAATCATTGTAAAATTACATTTTTATATATATAATATTTTAATAAAACATATATTATGTAGTGATAAGAAATAAAAATGTTCAATCTTTTATTGGGCTCAATTATAGTTTAATTAAGAGGAAATTACACGCTGCACTCTTTTTTAAGTTATATTTACTTTTTAACCCTCAATTTTGACTTTTTATTTTTTTGCTTTTTGCTTTTTTCTTTTTTACGCTTTTTTTAGTTTTGTTTTAATATTGTTACCTTTTTTCCTATTTGTACTATATTTTTACTTCTTTTGTCTATTCATTTGGTTCTTTCTTTTTATTTTTTCTTTTTCTATATATCTCATTCATGAAATGCTGTTATTAATTAGTTTAGTAATTCAAAATTTTTTATATTTATGCTATTAATTAATAATATAATAATCACATATTTGCATGATAAAATAAGAAATTATTTTTTAATTTAAAGCAATATTTAATATACTAATATAATAAATAATTATAAATTTTGTGTATAAATTTTTGCTCCAAGCTATAGTTTCTTGTACTAAATAAAGAATAAGATTGAGAGTGTTAAGTCTCCAAAGAAGATGAAATAATTTATTTCTGGTATATACTTATGATATATCTAAAATAGGCCTAAAATATACCTGTGATATACTTAAAATAAATCTAAAATATACTCTTTACCGTGAAAACTGGAAATCATTTGTTAATTTTTTTAAGTCTCTTAAAAATTTAATTTAACTTTTAAATTATTTAAAAATATTCATATATTCTAATTAATATTATTGTTCATATTTGATGATGAATCACATTTAAAAAAAAAAAAAGAGTGTTGATGATATTTTTTCAAATAAAAAATTTGAGTGTGTTAAGTATCTAAGTAATATGTAAGCATTTATATACTTAAGATATACCTGAAATATATTTGTTATATACTTGATATACCTAAAATATACTCGTTATATACTTAAAGTATATTGTTTATTGTAAAAATCATTTGTTATTTTTTTAAGAATATATATTTTTTTATCTAATATATAGTTGATGTATTCTTGTTATATACTTGTATTTTTGTAATACTCAATATCCAGAAATATTTTAAGATTATATTAAATAAATACAAGTTAATCATATTTAGTAAAATATATATTCATGATATACCTATGATATACTCTAGATATACTGTTTCCTGGGTTTGCTGAAAAATATTTATGTTTCATTGGTTTTTATAAGTTTCAGATCTGAAACTCAATTTTCATATTTAAAAATTTTGAAATTCTTAAAAAAAACCACATAATCTCCTCAATTTTGAAGATTTTTAATGCAATAATAATTAAAAAATCACAAAATTTTAATGAAATATATTTATAAAACTCAAATTACCTCTCAAACTATTGAGAAATTGAATATTTTATCAATTAAGCTAATTGAATTTTCAAAAAACTGCAGATATAAATTGATTTTATTTAAAACTTAATAGTATCTTATAAAAATTAATTTTGATGATGATTCTCACTATAAACAAATTTGAAAATCAAAAGATTTAAGATTTTCCTAATCACCTGTGGTAATCATCAACATTAATATCATAGTCTAATGGCTTGCAAAATAAACAAATAAATGTAAAGATTTGATAATAAAGTAAAAAAAAATAAAAATAACTACAAAAATAGCAAAAAAAAAAAGATTTTTATAAGACAAATCAAAGCAAAAAACGTAGATAAAATTAAAAAAAGATATATTTTTTTATTTATTTTTTTTTGTCCATTGTATTTTTAAAGTAAATTTAATATGATTTTAATTTAAAAAAAAACTGATAGAATTTACCTAAAAGGACAACAAAAAGATGCACAAATGCTTCTTTTGGTTGTTAATCTAACACATAGGAGGACAAATTCAATGTGGGCATCACGTAAAAATAATTAAATAATAATAATAATAACAATAGCTTTATTATGTGTCATTTTTCATAAATTTTAGTCTTTTAATCAGTGATTTTTTGTTGAAAAGTTAAAGAGCGTACAAAAGTTAAAAAAAAGGCATTTAGACGTGTTTGTAATAATATGAAAGTGGATGTATAATTATAAATTGGTTCATTTTTTTAGGTATTTCTGTAGAAATCTCTTAAATTAAACCAACATAAAATTATCTCGTAGGTCTTGAGTTCAAACTCAATAAAAAGACTCGCTAGAATAAAATCAACAATTTACTATTTGAATTGATGCCTTATCCTTGAGCTTCCTCGCTAGGAAATGAGAGGTTATAGGATGAATGACTATAGTTGTTGTCACCTATTAATCGTGTGATGCAAGCCCTATAATGTAAGATATGTCATACTAAGGCAATTTTTACTCATTCACCACATGCAATGCTGCAACTTAAATGATTCAAGTATATGCTTTTCAAACATCAGAACTTTACACCAACTTAATCAGACAAATTACCATGATGAAATTAAGTATAAAAGAGATAATACAACTTCAATTTAAGGTAGGTGACTGTATGGTCTCTTACTTCTTTTTTTTCAAAAATATTAATTACAAGAAAATCATCTTATTCCTTATAACCTTTAAATAGCTCCATAGCTAATTTAAGCATTGGAGGGTTTTTCCCAAGTACAAAACTTGACTTTCCACAGCTCTTTGCTTTTCTTACATGCCACTAAGATCTAATATCAAAGAAGTCCAACCTAACATACACCTTGATTTAGTTTTGATCAATGGTCTTATTGAGTATATATATATTTTTTTTCTAATTTTTGTATGGCTCACTATGGTTTGATTCTTAATGTTACACTTATAAAAATAACTCTCAAATGGCTATTAATTTCATTATGCCCATAAATTAGTCCAAAATTATCACTGTGGTTTGATTCTTAATGTTACACTTATAAAAATAACTCTCAAATGGCTATTAATTTCATTATGCCCATAAATTAGTCCAAAATTATCTTGAATATTTAAATTCTAAATTTAAAAAAAAAATGACCATCATTCATAAAGAAAAAATAGTGAATAGTGAAATGAGAATTGGAAAGTCCCTGCCTACGTTTTAAATTAACAATTTTTTTTTTTTTTTTTTTTTTTGCGAAAAAAGTGTCTGTGTTAACCTAAGCTTTCTTAGACTTGATATAATCACAAAGCAGCATAGCCATTGCATATTATAGTGACTAAATTTTTTATACGGTTTCGCAAGTTGATTATAAATAAACTTTTATTTTTTTTTATTAAAATTTTAATGATCAATGTTTTATTATTTAAATATAAAATGATATAAAATTTTTAAAATAAATATTATGATACTAAAATCTCATTGGTCGACTTTAAGATTATCATGAAATAATATTTATATAACGCAACTATTAAATTCACTTTAGTTGTTAAATCAAAATTAAATTAAATTTTCATATGAAAAACATAAAAATTCAACGAAAATATAATTATACACAATAAATATTATCTAAATTGTATAATCATACATATTTAATACAATTAGAATGATAACATAAAATAATTATAGATTTCATATAAATATATAAATGTATTTTAAAAAGCAATACATACACAATATTGAAAGAAGACTAAAACATATATAAATAAATTATTTTTTATAATTTTAAATGATATTTTTATATTCAACAATATATAAGAGAAAAGAAAGTAAATGAATTGGTAGATATTTTTTATTATAATTTTTTAATTTATTATGTTATAGTTATGTTGACTAATTATTAATATTAGGTCGATTTTTATATTAATATTTGGTACATTTATTGTTTTCTCATAATTTCAATATAAATTATATGTTTTTATTAATTTTGATAAATTTTGATCTATTTAATACCTTATAACTTAATTTTTATTCATCCAGAAAATCAATAACAATCTTTCTAATGTGTTTTTATAAATTTAATATCAATCTTAATTCAATATTAATTATATGCAATTGATTTATCATGTGATATCATATTATATCATAAGTCAAAAAAAATATCTATTTGTGAGGCCTCACTCGAGCACCGGTCCGATCCGCGGAGGGATCGAAATGCTATTCGGGAGAAACTCCACGATTGGAACTCGCTGTGAGTTCGAAAAATTGATTTGTGTGATTTGAAAGTTGAAAAGTGAGTTGTCACTTTAATTTATTTATTTTAATTGGAAAAATTAAAGAAAACCCAACACGATTGACTCCAAAATTTGATTTTTATCCCAATTGAAAAGTGCACCAATCCACGAGTGACCAATGAGGGCTCGGGGATCAAGTTTTGGTAATTACACAATTTAAGAAAATATTATTTTCTTTAGCTTGGCTTGAAATGTAAAATAACTCTTAAAATTGAATTTTTGTGTATGCATTACCAAAAATATAATGATGAATGAACATATATATGTATATGATGTGATGGAATGATAATAATAAATAAATAGGCAAGATAAATCCTACTTAATTATTACAATATCAAAACAAATGAAACAAAGGGGATCTTTCCTCTAGCCTTTATGAGTATTAGGAAAAGCACACATTCCCCAAAATAAACCAAAAATAAAATCACGAGTAAAATATTAATATGAATAAATCAAAATAAAAAGGAAAACAATATTAACAAAAAGATTTTTGGAGTTGATGCCTTTTAGAATGGTAGCCTGCGTATCCTATTGAATAGGAATCAAACCCCACGCAATTCTCCCTTCTTGCGAAGGAGGGGTTTTAAAAACGTGTTGGTTTGCTTATTAACTTAATTCTGATCCTTAAATTAATAAGTTTTTTTAGATCTTTTCAATTTTAGACCTAAAGAAAATTCTAAATCTGAATTTAGAATTTTAAAATGGAAAAGGGATTATACCTTTGCTTTTCTCGGCTTTCGGACGAATGGAACTAATTTTGCTCCGGATCTTAACTCCACCTTGAATTTGAAGGAAGCTTGGAATCTGGATCTAGAAACAACAAGAATATTAGTATAAGAACGAAAATATGCTTTGAAATATGCATGAATTGCTTTGAAATGCTCTAGAATGCTTTGGAATGCCTTGGAAGTCGTGTCAAATGAGGTTGGAGGAGGCTCCTATTTATAGAGCTGACAGAGGAGGTACTGGCGGTACGGACGGCGGCGTCGGCGTGGCACGGCTGACACCCCGGCCGTCTGGGCGGCACTCCAGACGTGCCCCATGCCGACGGCATGGTCATTTTTCGGCAGCACGGGATGCGTGCCGCCTCCTGGGAGGCACGAAAATCATGCCTCCCAGCGCCACTCATGCGAGTCAAACTGTTTTTGTCTGTTTCGAGCCCATTTCAGCTCCGATTCGAGCTCTGCTTGATTCTGTGGATTCGTAATTGAAAGACGATCCACTGGAGGTGCATTTTTTAGGGTTCACACTATTTAATTGTTATATCACATGAATACTTGTGAATATTTTAAATTTGATATTACAAATAATAACAATAATATATAATCATTAAATTAAAAATTTTATAATTTTGATTTCCTATTTAATTAATTTTTAAGAATGATTAATTAATCTCTTCTATAATAAAAATTTTAAGTAAATTTAAATATTTATAAAATAACAAACAAATTGATTTTTTTTAAAAGAATATACCAGTATAAATAGAAATTTTTTACATTTGATAATAAAATAATAGGATTTTGCTTATTGTTATTAAATGAACTCTCAATTAGTGTATCTTTTTTTTTTGCTGCGTCTTTTTATAGAATAAAAAGTAATTTTTCTAATTTATAAATTATTACTAATAGTTAAAATAACTAATTTTAAATTTTATAATGAGACAAAGTAATGATTTATAAAATGAAAGTTAAATTAGAATTTATCTAACTTATTAACATTCAAATAATCAAATTCAAAAGAATTTTTCTAACTTCTAAATGTTTGAAAAAATATTAAAAAATATAAATTATTATAATTGAATTCTTTTTTATTTGAATTAATAATAATTAACTATATATTAAATAATAGTTATTTTATTTTTTTCTTATTATAGTTGAATTCATTATTTTTTTATTTAAATTATATTAGACAATTAAATTATTAAATTATAATAACTACATAATTAAAAATTTATAACATAATTAATTATATATTAAACAATAGTTATTTTATTCATTTCTTATTCTAATTGAATTCATTATTTTTCTTATTTAAATTAAATATAATTAGATATTAAATATAATTAATTATATATTAAATAATAATTATTTTATTTTTTCCTTATTATAATTGAATTCATCTTTCTTTATTTAAATTAATTATAATTAGATATTAAATATAATTATTTTCTTATTCTAATTGAATTTAATAATTATTTTATCATTTTCTTATTTGAGTGAATTCATTTTTTTTCTTATTTAAATTAAATATACTTAGATATTAAATATAATTAATTATATATTAAATAATAATTATTTTATTATTCTAATTGAACTCATCATTTATTATTTAAATTAAATATAATTAGATAATTATACTATTTAATTAATAAATGACTATATTGCCTATTATAAATGCACAATTAAAAAAAATTTAGTAAGATACTCTTACGTAAAAGTGCTTATTTCCTTTCTATACATTTATATATAGTATAGATATGAATATTTAATTATTCAATTAATATAAAAATAGATTTGTTCACATATGTAACCTGGATAATGAAAATGGGATTACTTCTAGCTAGCTAGTTATTGTTGAGTTAATTTTTCATTGAAAATTATATTTAAGATTGAGCTAAATTTATCATTATAAGGTAGAGATTCGAGATCTTTTAATTCTAAAGAAGACTTCAGCATCATTCATATAAAAATTGAATGGTTACTTTTTGAACCTTAAAATAGTGTTGATGAGAAAATGCAAATTGAATTGAAGGAAAATACAGATTATAGATAACAATTTGAACTTGTAAGGCTAATTAACACGGTTTTCAATGTTGTACTTATTTCCTTTTTCTTTGCTTTTTTTTTTTTTCAACTGAAAAAAAAAGAAAGAAAGAAAGAAAGGCAGGGCTGCAAGCATTTGCCAATTCTTTTGACTGGAAAGTGAGAGAACAAATTTAATTAATGTTTTTATACGTATAATCATTAACAAAAATAAAAAAAAAATAAATAGGTAATTAAGAAAAACTAGATGGACTTAAGCTATGCATGTGTATAATATAGTCTAGGGTGAAGTATTATTCCAGGAATTCCAACATCCAAAGTGGCCTGACCAACGGAAATTAGGCACGGTCCCATTGCTGGCATTAAATCTCTTAGCATGAGCTATGACTGCCTTGTACCGCATCCAATCACGAAGGACAGACCTTAAATCACGCACTTTGGCGCTTATACTCCTACAGCAATTGGCATGGACAGTCGTTACTGCCTTTATATCTTTGCTATCCCTACAAAACCCACTGAAGAAGATAGTGTCCAAAAACCTTGCATTAAGGTCCAATTTCCTAAAGGCGCCCTCCCGCATAAGGTCCAATAGAACATCTTGCTCTTTTTTTCCTGTGGAGTTGTTTTTCCTAGAATACCAAGCATCAAACAATGCTATGGTTTTGTTGTTTGATCTCACATAGTAGAAACCGGTGTTAATAAGATTCTTTTCAGATACAGGATCGCCATTGAACCAATCTGTACTAATTTGGAGATCTATGCTTTGGTTATTGCTTAGCTTTGAAAATGGGTTCCTCAGCCACATTACATCTGCATCCTGTAATATTATCACAACATATACATGTGTATATTAATTAGTTAAAAAACAATATCAATACTTTACCTATCAAACTTGTAAATTTAGAAAATTAAATCATTCATTGACGTTTCAAACACTAATTAACCCCCCGTCAATTAAGCTAATTAGGGCCAAATTAATATAGAAGAATTCAAAGTGGTTGCGTATGGTCAAGTTCTGAATCATAGTCTTATATATATATGTCTGGTCATGTTGAGTTTTCAAAACATGAAACGTAAACGAGTTGGATACAAAATTTGACTATAATTTGATTAATTATAAGAGAAATTATTTAATTAACTGGGAATTGATTATGAAGAAGTAAGCTACCGAAATCCAATAGGTGGCAGACTATGAAAGGAGCATAATTAAGATGCATCAAATTATTGACTGAATCAAGTGGGTGAGCGTCGGCTACAAAAATTAAAATTAAAATTAAAATGCAGAAAAATTATAGTAGTATGCATTATACCCTTTGTTTATTGATTAATTTTAGAACCAATCGTACTTGTGTGAAGAGACGAAATAGAACAGAACAGGGTGCACCAATTAATACATCAATGTCATGTCTGTGACTGTGAGCACCGCAGAACAAGAATAAGTTGCGCTCAGCATGACATCTGAGACTTTCTTTTCAACACTGAATGTGGAACTCGTGGAGCACCGGAACTTACAATTGATTAATTCCATAACTTCTGGGTCATTGGTGCCCTCCATAAGCCCAAAGCCACGTGGCTCTGATCTAACTTTTGTACCATGCAAATTACGTGACCAATCCCTCTGCTGTGACGCCAATTATCATTTTGGCTAAAGTGGGTGCTTCGAATTTTTTTTTTTCCTAACAGTTGCATCAAATTTATTTAATTTTTTTTAAACCAAACAGGGCCTAAAAAGACAAATGTATACTCAATTTAAATATATATCATATAGACACATTGAAAAATAATCTAATAATAAATATATATTTTTATGAGTAATAAATTTAAAATTCTACTATACAGGGTAAATTTTGCTTATATATATTTATTAAATGACATAATAATACGTAGAGAAAAAGAAGCATGACTGCATTGTTATTAGACAAAAAATGTATATAAAAATTATACTATGATAGAAGGATATACATTTCCGATGTTAGAAGGTCAAATTCTTCAGCAATCTGCACTATTTCTATTTGCGTACCGACATTAATTAAAAATTTTAAATTCCAGCCCCCTTCTCATCACCTTGTTAATGGCATACATTTCAGTTCACAAATTAATCATGGTAATTAATTAAAAAGATTAAGAAAACGTACCGTAAAAATGAAGCTGTAACCATGCTTGAGAACATCTAAAAGCAACAAAGTCCTTGTCCACATCATTTTGATAAAATCTCTAGACATAAAAAGCTTTTCTCCGCCAAAATCTACTCCCTCCGTTTCCAGTTTATAACAATTTAACCGCTTGAAGTTGCATCTATCAAAAGCCGTTTCATCCACGGCTACTACAAGTAGATGATCCAGAAGTGGCCTAGTGGCCTCTCCCAGCCAAAAGCTCTCCAAAAAAAGATCAAGCATTGTCGTTTCTGATTTAACGCTTGGTTCTGCATAAGCCTTGTTCAGAACAGCAATAATGACGGTTTTGTTGGCCGTTGAAGCTTTTTGTAACGCCAATTCCAGTTCATCGACAGGGAACTTGACGGTGTACTATATATGACAATAAAAAAATTAATTAAAAATATTGAAGCTATTAATTATTTCTGGACTTACGTACTGTTAATAAAGATTAAGAATTTGTACTTACAGATTCTGAATCGTGAGGGCCAACATGGCAGGAGTTGTAATAATCATGAAAAGGATTTGATACTGAGGCTGACCAAATAAAGAGATAAAGAACGCCGGCGAAAAGAAGGGAAAGCAGTGCAAGTTTTACATGAGAGTCATTCTTGGGGGAATCCATGGCCATGGGTATTTGCATGTTGAGGAATGAATGGAGACGACTGTGTTTAATTTTATTAGGAATTGGAATGCTTGGTGGGAGAGACGAAACATCGGAGAGAGTTAGGTTTTGTAGAATGGTCTCGCAGTGCACGTCGGTAACGTGTGATTTTATTGAATTAAATGTCCAAATCTACATTTTTCTTTCAAGTGGTTAGTTTGAGCTAACCCTTCTAATTTATGTGACATGTTAAAATAGATTTTTTTCTATTTTAAATCATGAAAAAGAAATCCAATTGAATATATTGTTTAGATAGTACATACACTACTGTACCTTTGAATATTCCAGTTAAATAAAAATTAATTAAATTTTGATTTACTCTTTTGAATATTCTCTCGTACATTAAGAGCATTTTCATTTGTACTTTATATTTTAAAAAGCATATTTATTTACTAAAGAGCATTTTAATCGATAAAAAGTATAAAATTTTATTTAAATCCAATAGATATTCTATATTATACTTTTTATTTCATTTTATCTATAAATATTAATTATTTTGATTTTATATTTTTTCAATTTATCTAATAAAAAAAATAATATTAAAATTATATATATAATAAAATTTATGAAAATTTATTTTGAATTAATTAAAATTAAATAAAACGTGATATTTTTATAAATATAAAGAGTTAAGTCTCAATAATAAATAATTTAACATATGTAAAGAGTCCGTTGAAGAATCTTTATCCTCATTTAAGATTCCACAACACAAAGCTTATTCCTTAATTTACAGTACTTAGGTCAAATATTCCAACTTATTTTCCTTTTATGTAAATAAAAAGAAATAAAGTACCGATAAATAAATTTTGGATCTTGGCCAGGATAGTGACATTTCACTGTATACAACCATAAAAGTAGCAAACAAACATCTCAATCTCGACAAAAAGAAAAAAAAAGTTTGTTTTTTTTTAAAGAAGAACCTAATCAACAAAAATACAAGGAAAGAAAATAACAGCTGTAAATATGCTTATTGTATATCCCTGATATAAAAATTAATATATAATTCTAAATTTAGGAGAGCCTGAGCAAATTGTTAATTCAATTACAATTTATTGGAATTGAATTGAATTCAATTTTATGAATGTGCTTAATTTTTTTTTATTTTTTATTTTTCTATTTTATACATAGCATATCATATTAATATTCTATTGAAGTGTTTAATAAAAAGCGACATGAGAGATTTTCTATTACTAAAATTAAATCGTTAAATTTATTATTATAAATTGAAATTCAAAAATTATGGTGTTACTAAAATTGAAATTCATAAAGTTTACTGTTACAAGTTAAAGTTTAAAAATCATTATATTACTCAATTAATAATTCAGTAACCGTCAATAAAAATTAGTTATATATTATACTATAATATACAAAATTCTAAAATTATATTTTATTTTAGATATAGTAATATTTAAAAAATTAAAATATTAAAGTTTACTCTCTCTATTTTGAAAAAAATAACTATTAAAAAAATTAATTTTGTTCGTAAATAAGTGATCATTTAGCAACCCAATAAAAAAATAGTAAAATAGCTTATTTATCTTTCAATCTTTTAAGTATAAAAGATATTTTTTTAATTTATACTGTAATTAATAGAGATTTTTTTGATAATTAATAATAAAATTATTATTATTTAAAAAATGATGTTTTTTTTAATAATAATAATAATAATTATTTTTTTATTTTATGACGAAGGGAGTATAACAGTGATGTAATTTACACCCGCGCAATGCATGGATTTCCGGCTAATTATAGATCAGCTGAGAAAAAGGAGGTGAACCAACACCAAAATTAATTAATTACGGAATCAGGCAATAATTATAAACCTGGTGTCGCGATCAAATCAAATTAGGTCAGGATCATCAACCCCCCACTCAGCTCAGTGTTTCTTCATTTATTTTTTCCTTTGGTGACGCCCAAGTTCAATTATGTAACTACCGCTAGACATTTATTCCATTGATTTAAGACGGTCAATATTCCTAATTTTTTTTTTTTTTTTTTTAACTCTATACACTGCTAATCTTATCATTATATATCCCTATATGAACGTGGTATATTCTTTAGAAATAGGAACTGTAGGGAAATCTATCTATAATAACATTATATGTGGGTAGATGGGCACTGTTCACTAAAATAGTGTTTGATCTCTACCAAAATTACTTCTCTGCCTATTTCCCTATAACCCAATAAAAAAATATGGTGCCATTTTACTTTCAAATTAATTTTGAATAGTTGTTTTTACATATGTATCATCTCAATTTCACTTACTTTATATTTAGAACGAAGAAGGAAAATATAAGAAGAGGAAAAATAAAAATATAAAATAATTTTTATTTTTATTTTTCATTATTTGGAAATAGATGGAAAATAAATAGAGAAAAGAAAATACGTAATATTTTTCTCTTTTTATTTTTTTTTCAAAAGGAAGAAAAACTGAAAAAAGAAGAAGAAAAAATAATAATTAAATATAATTTAAATTCAAATTTAAACTTTAGAAATAAAAGATTAAAATAATAAATTTTTATTTATAAATTTTCTTTTCTTTATATATTTTAGTGAGTAGAAAATAGTTTTATTTTCCTTCTCATCCAAATAAAAAAGAGGAAAATAAATGAATAAAAATAAAAATTATTTTCTTTATTTATTTTCTTTTATTCCTAAAAAATTTCCTAAACATAGCATCAGTTTTTTTTTTTTGTTGTTTTTGTTGTTTTTGGTCTTTTTGTTCTTACATGCTTATATTCTTTTGAGTTTTTATCTAAAATCATGTCCTTCTCAGTCTTTTTGACTTTTGATGAGCTATACATAACTTTTAATTTTTTTTTTCTAGGATTTCTACAATTTTTTTTTAAAATTTTTGTTTCAATATTAGTGATTATAATGATAAATTGTAGTAATAAAGTTACAAATTTAGTATAGAAATTTCAATATTTAACTTATCAATATTCTATACTCTAGCTTTTATGTGTGTATACAAGTGTAATCGCAAATGTTAATCACTTTTAATCTTTCTATTATTTTCCTTCCTAACAAAAATATTGTACTTAACATTAAAATTAGAAAATAAGAGTAAAAGAAAAAGTTGATGAGATTAGACGATGAAAAAAAATCTCTTACCATCAAAACAAAATCATAAATGCATCATTTATCTACATCATATTGTTATATAATTTTTTATTTTAATTTTTCCAAACAAGTCAAGTAAAGAGTTATATATAATAAATAAAACATGAATTAAAAAAAAAAAAAAAAAAAAGGTTAATGGGTAGTGTTCACTAGAACAATGCTCCATTCCCCGTGAAATTCCTCTTATACTCCAATTTTCATATTCCCTCTTAATACAAATGACACCGTATTGCATGTGAACTCCTATTTTTAATAATGAGTTTGCAATGATGCATATAAGATATCAATTAAACTAGATGCTGACATAGTTATTATTTTCTTATATTTGTTATTTTAAATATTAACAAAGTTTTTTCCTTATTCCTTATTGTTTTGTTTCATGTTTTGCCAAAACTGTTACTATGGCTTTTTATATTGAAATAATAATAGACAATTGTGTTAAATAAGTTTGACATTATATTTTATTATTGTATTTTCATATTCATTTTTAATATTACTATTAGCTTATAAATGTTCACAACTCAATCTATTGTTTGATATTGATTATATATTCATTAATTATTTTTTTGTTTATTTATTATCTAAAGAGGCATTGGATGATATATTTATGTGTTTTAAATTTTGAATCTAATTTAAATTTTAATCATTATTATTAAAATTGAATATTAAAAATTTATATGTCTGAAGTAACGCGAAGATTACAAATTTATATATATGAAGTAACGCCAGGATTACTGCCTACTATATAATATAATTAATAAGAGGAAGATAGAAGTGTCACATCGTGTATGTAGATAGAATAGAACAATTACCATTGCCCTAGGGCTGGTGCTGGGGTCAGGTTCCTAATTATTTAACTAAAAAGTTATACAGTGAATTAGTGGTTGAAATATATGTGTTACTTTGAAATTTTAGCAGTATAATATTGTAACTAACGACCATATAAATATAATCAGCTCATTCCAATGGCCACATTTCGCTTGGGAGGGTAAACAAAGAAATCAAAAGAATTAATAATAGGGCAAAGAGTCCATTGTTCAACTTTTTAGGTTGCAAGGGAAATAGCCTGGGCTAAATCACTGTGGGCTGATGAATGGAGTTTGCATTTTCTTCTCACGGCCACGACTTTCATAACCATCAATATCATCGAAAGCAGGTAATAAGACAGCTCATTTTTATTTCTTAACCCAATCTCCCCTATTTTTCTTCATATATATGAACCAATTCCGAAGATACAATACCCAAACATCACATGCTTGCACCCAGACCCAGTCAATAGAATGTGAGACTTGCATCAATCTACTAATTGAAAATAAAAAAAAAAAGGCACCACAGGTACCACCAAATTAGGGAAAAAGAATACACAAAACTTTAGCAGCAATTACAGGAACTCTTGTTAAAGAATATGGCAGACCCTCTGTTTTCTTTTTGGCTTCTTGGCCTTTGGAGGTTGCAGAACAGCTTTGATAGCAGCATCAAACACCGTCTTCACATTCTGCATTTACAATCGAAAACTGTTTCAACCAGGCTGCATTTGCTGAACTATAATACTACAATAAATTAAGGATTTCGAAACTAACATAAATACATACGTTATATATCATGTAACACCGGTTAGAACTCGTTACATCACAAAAGCTATTGCATTTGTAATATAGAATTAAGATTGTCGATACTGTCGTTTTATGATTGGGTTCACATCTTATACTATATAGTGGAATATTAGACAAGATGAGGTGGATTGCATATAGACTAACCAGGGTGGGACCAGTAAATGATGGCTACTCAGGAGATAGATGGACTCAATGACAATGCTATAGAGACTCGAGTAGGAAAGTGTCCTTGGAAGGTGTCTACATGATTGGCATGTGAGCCACAGGACAATAGTCCTGATGTGGTACCAAGAGTTTTGACATTAACTAATGAAACTGCACTCTTGAGAAGACAAGGATCCAAGCAGTTAAGCCAAACAAGCTGTTTTACCATCCATTTCTTTCAGAAGGTCCACAGACATCTGAGCTATGGAAGGCCCAAGTAAGTGGACCATCAGGAACTCACTAGTAGAGCTCCACAAGCATGCAATGTCGAATTGCATGATGACTAGTTTGCCAACGCTGGTGTTTGGTTGAAAAATTCACTGAGCTTCAGGTTCTTTTGGATGGACTGTCATTTAATAAAAGGACACTGAACCAAGTGGCACGGGGTCATGAACAGATTCCACTGTGCACAAAATGCAGGCACGCAGTACCTTTGTTGACAACTTATAGAAAGAATTACTTTTGAGTTCTAATTAAAGTTCCTCATATGGACTTTAGCTCCAGATTTCAAGGTTTTCTCTTTGAGCTTTTGCACTTGAAAAGTATTGTAATTCTAATGGAACGGGAAATGTGCTATCATTTCCTAGAATATGGACAAAGAATCTGCATTATTATTACTTAAGAAACACTAAAGAAGCATTATTATAATGCTAGTGGAGAACTTTCATTACTACCCTTAACCAATGTCTTTATTATAATTTGTGACGAACCTGCTGTGTCTTAGAGCTGCATTCTACATATGCCAGAGCTCCTATTTGCTTCTTTAGCTCTATACCCTGGTAAAAAAAAATTCATTATTTCAAGGACCCAAGATAAAGTAAAAGTTCATATAAAAACAATTCCTATTGGTTATTTTTTATGGACCAGTGGAAATTCCTACTAGCTATTTCATTAAACAATTTTTGGTATCACAAGACCGCCTAAAGGAAAATTTTGGTGGCAAGAAAGCTTACCTGCTCTGTAGAAATTGTGCACGCCCCAGGACACTCTAAGTGAAATTGTCCATCTTCCCTCAGATCTGCCATTTAAAGAAAAATGCTTATTACAGCCAAAAAAAAAAAAAGCGACAGTAGTGACAGCCAAGCAAAGTTCATCATTCAATGTACAATTATACTAACACCACAGCATATGTGCATACGATTAAAAGCAGTAAATGCATAGAAAAGCACTAAATGGTTTGCAACCTATTAATGCAGGACGTGTATGCATCATTACTTGCACTAGAGATTTACATGGAATGCATGGATATGAAGTGCAGAGAGAACAAAAAGGAAGGTAGTCTGCAATGAACATGAACAGATGCCTATGAAAGCCCATACGCTAGTACATATTCCACATATTTGTGAGCTTATGAGCACTTGCATATGAATGAATATGCAGTGGAACTAAATGACAGACGGAGAAAAAGGAAAAAATCTTTAAAAAAAAAAATTTTTTTTGCGTTAGATCCTCTTAATTAAAAGGCTGCAAAAACTTGAAAAACATAGCTTTTCATGCTTTGCTTTATACTTCATCATAAACACTTGATAAATAGACCAAAAACATAAAAAAGAAACACCTGATAATTCATCACTAAGCAAAGTAGGTTTCTGGCAATATCCACTCGGAGAAGCAATAACTAAACATGGGAAAGAAATTATCACCTAATTTAGTCCCCACAAGGATAATGGGGACTGATGGGGCATAATGTCTGAGCTCTGGAACCCACTTCTCCAACCAAAAAAGGGCGAGAAAAAGGACATGCGGCACAACAAAGAGAAGAATCAGAAAAGCATATACACATTGTTTAATGCTATAAATGAAAGCAGAACTTGTAATAGGGATGTAAGCAGGGGAAAATAAAAAAATAAAAGAAAAAGAAAAAAAAGGAATTGGATTTATTTTAAAAAAAAAAATTTACCTTTTTTGATATGTTCTCGTAACTAGGCCTACTTATGAGAGAAAAGGCAAGAATGAAAACATCCGCTCCTCTATAACTTAGAGGCCTTAGCCTGTTGTAATCCTCTTGACCTGCATCAGATTATATTCCGACTTAAATGGTGACATTTAGTTGAATTATTTTTATGAGACAATTTGGAGGCATGATAACAGTTACTCTAAATTAGCTTGAAAGGTCGCCATCGATTGCAAGCATTAAGGTTGTTTTGCTATAGTTAGTCTTCAAGAGCAGAAGAAAAGCTCGAAGACGGCAATTAGGCATCATGGTAATCCTAATTATAAAACATATAAAAGCAGGTTCAAATGTTTTCATGACATTATAAGTAAAAGTAATTCTTAATTAGATGTGAAGCACCCATTTCAAGGAATTCAAGCTAGTGATGGTATCTCTTTTCATTCCACAAATGCATGTGCACCATCATATGCTTTCCATTTTAAATGTGGGAAAAGAAAGAGTATTTCCTTTTTCTTTATTTTAAGATGGGCAGTTGCTCCATTTTTCATGGCAATGCACTTAATTAAATCAATAAACGAAATTGGACAGGAGCATAAAGGGTATGCTTAACAGACGCTTAAAGTTAATGCTTAACAGATGCTTAACAGACGCTTAAAGTTAATTCTTTAATTGCTGTCCAAATAATTGGACAGCAAGAAAGTAGGGGGCAAAAAAAGAACTTGACAAGCATCTGGGGTTGTAATGGTAATTGTATCAAAGGATAGCCATTTTCTAAAGACTAAAGCTATTTCACCATACTTTGCGCTAAACGGACAAAGCATTAGGAAACAAAGCAGTCAAAAAGTGAAACTTTTGCTTCCAATTCAACGGATTAAACAATACATTGTCAGATCACTTTGATCAATGGAAGAAGAATTGTGATATATGATATATCCCAACTAAATAGAAAACCATGAAAATTTAAAGAGAAAATTAAGAATTCTACAGAGGAATTGAGAGAGAAAAAGTACCAGCAGTGTCCCAAAGACCCAGATTCACAGTCTTCCCATCAACCATAACATTAGCACTGAAGTTATCAAAAACAGTGGGAACATAATCCTGGCAAGAGAAGAAGAAAGAATATCCGACAAGGGAAAAGACATATTAGAAGCCAAAATGCACATAAAAGAAAAACAAGGAAAGGGTAAAAGAATAGGAACTAAAAAGAAAGAAAATTGAGTTACTGTGGGGAAGGTGTTGCTAGTGTAG
This sequence comes from Reutealis trisperma, assembly GCA_947687605.1. Taxonomy (NCBI): domain Eukaryota; kingdom Viridiplantae; phylum Streptophyta; class Magnoliopsida; order Malpighiales; family Euphorbiaceae; genus Reutealis; species Reutealis trisperma. Next base: position 514,816 of record CANTUT010000033.1, on the reverse strand, counting down.
GAGATAAGAAGGCATGTCTTTCCAACAGCTCCATCTCCAACTGTCACACATTTGATAAACTTTGTTGTTGTAGCTGCTGCTGTTGTTGTTGTAGCACTCATTTTTTTTTTTTAAAGATAATTTTCTGATTTTTTTTTTCCCTTCTTCTCTTATGGTATGGTTATGGTTATATATAGAGAGACAGAGAGGTTAAAGAAAAAAAAAAAAGCAACAAAATTTTCTGAGCTTTTTGTAAGGAAGAAAAAGATTTTGGAATCACTTTAATTTGAGCTGTCAGAGAGGCAAAAAGGAGAGAAATAGAAAGGCAGGCTAAGTCTTTTATTATTATTATTAAAATCAATTTGATAAATTTCTACAACGCGCTGCTCGGATCGCGTGCAATGCAAGCTTCAAATGAAAGTGAGAGCATTAATTGAAATTTTCCAAAACGGGCTAAAATAAATATTCTCCTTTCCCCCTTTTTTTTTTTTTTTTGGGGTATTTCATATTTGAAGTAAATATACAATTGATTTTCCAAGTCATCAACGTAGAGCGTGGGCAGTACGACCTATAAATAGCAAGTGGGCTTCGACGGTCAGTTGCCCCAACTACAACAACGGAATGATTACCGGTACCCGGCCAGGTTATGGATTTCCTTGGCAAAAGTGAGTCAATCCACCGTGTATAAATTTATTTATTTATTTTTTAATTATCTTTTCTTATGAAAGCAAAATGCAGTTTTTATTTTACTTATTTTCATATTCATATATGAAAAGACAAATAAAATGCAATTATATTTAATTTTGCATTTAAAGAAAATAAAATTACTTTTTTAATACAAAAATGATTAGTTAGCACATATAGATACAGATGCATTTCCTCATAAATTAATTCAAATATTTATATACTAATTGAACTAACCTTAAGCATGCAAAATGGAATGAAGGATGTGCATATCATATCATGTGAAATACTAAATGCTTTCAATTTGTATAAATAGATTGATTAGTTTTAAAGAAACACGGAGTGAAAAGAAGTAAAAGGGAATAAGTATAAAATTTTGAAATTATATACACTATCAAAGTAGAAAAAAGTAGGTAGCTGACTTGAGGCAATAGCAAGCCTTCCTATTATCTTTTTTTTTTTTTTTCCAGACAAATAAATAAAAGTGCCCCATTTTTATTGTGTTGAGTGTTGCATTACATGCCCTCTAAGCAATTGATTTAAATAATTATATATTATTAAAAGCCTAGAGATGAGAATAGGGTTGAGTTGGAAAAGTTTGAGTGGAATCATTTTTGATATATTTTTATGAAATTAAAAAAAAAATCAAATACATAAAACAGTAAAATTAAAGTTTTTATTTTATATATGTCATATCGTGAATTAATAACTTCATTCAATTTTAAAAAATTTCAATTAAAAATCATTGAAAATGTAATACCTAATTGTGAAAATTAGTTTAAAATGTATACATTATTATGAATTTTATTATTCAAGTGCTTAATTGGATAAATCTACCATTTAAAGATTACATTGCAAAAATATACAAACCTTAATGTAAAATTTTGACTTGTAACAGGTCTATCTGATCGGAACTGGCAGCAAAAATATGATTGTCGTTTATGAAGTTATATACGAACAATTTATAAATTGTTTTATAAACGACAGGTCATTCTCCTGTAGCGTATATTAGAAACGACCGACGCTGATTTGAGAAGGTTATATGCGAGTGTGAGAGAGAGAGAGAGAGAGAGCGAGTAGCAGACGAAATGGGATCGAAAGATGCAACACCGCCATATCCAAGTGCAGCGAGAATCGCCGATTCTCAGTGCTACCCTCAATACACTGCGTCTCTCAAATGTAAGTTTTACTATTTCTTTTTTAGTAGTTTTCAATTTCGTATTTCTGTTGCATCACTTATTTCTGAAAAAATGCGGATTAGATTTCGTTTACTATTGATTTTGCATCAATTCCTCTCTAGGGCTTTGGATTGGGTGGTTCTTACACAAAAAATTATAGAAACTTAGAAAGTTAAGTTTCTAGTGAAAGCCCGACAATTGACATGTATAGCTCCAACCAAAAATCAAGGGCTTTGGATGGTTCTCATTTCTCTATGGACTTATTACTTTTACTTTTTCCTATAAATTGGCAGAATCAAATTTGGCACGAGTTCTGTCTTGTTTCTATTTTGTAATGGATTGAGCATCTTTCAAGTTAAAGTCTTATAATTGTGATTATTGAGCTTCACATCTTTTCTGATGGGTAAATTGCCTTCTGTATAGTGCTAACAGAATCCCCTCTGTATATAGCTTACTTATACACTGCCTTGTCTCTTTCATATGTGAGCTCTACCCTATTTTCAAGAAATACCATCTTGTTGCTTTTTTTTTTTTTTTTTTTTTAAATTTACCTTGTGGTGGAGCATCCTTATTAATTATGTCAATCCATGCTAAGTACTTGTAGAATGTCTTTTAAAATCTCAGTTTGGCTCAAAATGTAGTAAAACTTCAAAATTGAATAAAACTGCCTTTTTTTCTTTTGGCAGCAGTTCCCTTCTTTATGCCTTACTGTAACTTAACCCAGTTTTTGCTGCCTAAGTTGTCTTTGAGGTTTACATTGTTCTACAGCATGTTCTAGTTAATGCTATTTGAATCCTCTCTGTCAATGCCACTTCTAGAGTTCTAATGGATGACCGCTCAAGATTTTGTGCTGAAATTTAATAATTAATTTGAGGACTAGGGAATTGTAAAATCTCCATGGACATAGTCACACGGGATGTTTTGATGTTCCTTGTGTTTATATCAGATGAAAAAGAAAAGAACATCTATTGGAACTGGCTTTTTGTTTTATAATGACAAGTAAGCTTATATTTAAGGCTTTGTTTTTTTTGTAGTCAGTAACGAGTATGGTCACCTCAGTAATTTTGCCTCATTGTTCACATTCTCAAGTATTTTGACTCTTTTCTAGACATACCTGGGTATATTTATAATTCAGTCAATTTATAGGCCTGGAAGAGTTCAGCTCAGACAAGAGTAAATGTCAAGAGCATTTTGACGTCTACAAGGAATGCAAGAAAAAAGAGGTGCTGTTTTCACTCCTGCACATTATTTGATTTAAAATTTAAAGGCTTTATCTCCTGTGCGCTATTTTCACATGTTTATTTGTTTGCTTCTTTTTTGAACTTTCACCAAAATAATACAGATTATATTTACGTGGTTATATTTTCCCTTCTCACTATTTTTTATGTTACATCATTTTGTTCTTTTTTTCATCTTTTAACAGAGGGAAGCTCGGCTGGAACGCAACAGGAGTAGGTCCTTCTTCTCGTGAGAACGGTTATGAGGATTTCCTTAAACTTTATCAGATAAGGAATTGAGTGTATAAGGAGTGCCAATCCCATTTTTCTTCCTGAACCATCCTTGTAATACTTTGGATTCCAACAGAAATTATAGAACTGAACTTTGGTAGGTTATGGATAGAGCTGTTTTAATAATGTGCTGCTCATATATGTACAGCAGTGTTGGATTTGCATGAAGCTATAATTTATCTTATTTTGACAAATCATGGTTTAGACCACTTAAGTATCTGTTGTGTTCAAAGCAATGTGAGCATTCTTGAACTCTAAGATCTCAAGATTTTGTTGAAGAGGAATCGTTCCCAGTTTTTTTTTTTTTTTCATTCATTAGTTACATTCTCAAATTCGAGGTTATTGCAATACTTATTCAGGAAGCATGAATTCGCATTAGTATACGTGTGGTTAGTACATTCAAGAACAGAGTTATAGGTAGGTTGTCTGACATTCGCATTTCCTATAGAAATGACAGATTAGATATAAATGATTACTTTGCAGATGAAAGCGTTACTGGCTTGAATAATTTAGAAATGATCAAACTTATTTAACTATGGCTGGTAGCCTCATTTTACAAGGAAGAAGGTATAGCTGTTGAGGAGAACGCAACATGGTACTACACCTTCAATTATAAGGATCAAGGCTCCCTGTCCTTGTAGTTTCATGTGAGCAATTTGATCAAGGCTCCCGCACATCTTGGGGGTGAAGTCAACAGTTCCCAGCATGCAAAACAAAACTGGTTGCCAACTTCGAGGTCACAGTGTTTTGTTTGCGGTCAAGTTCTTAGGCTTCTTCACATGACCATGCCAACATCATAATCCTATGTTTTTCCAAGAAATGAAACTGACTTATTTACAAGACGGCATTTTCCGAGGCATTATTAAAGCTTATTTGAATAGGGTATATAGTATTTTTCGATAGGGAATAAGATAAAGGCTAAATTTTCCAGATTGGCTACTTTTCATTTTTTTTTTTATTTCTTTGATAGAAGGTCAGATAGGCTACTTAGCTACTAGAATTCAGTATTCATTGATGTGAATATGTGTAGAGGTATATTGATATACTAGACTACTATTGCCAATTGACGCTGTGATAGCTCATTCAGGAAAAAAAAGAAATAAGAAAAAAGAAAAGAAGGTTTATTTGTAAATTGTGAAGGAAAAGGAAATTTGATTAAAGGCTTATTTAGATTGCTAAATATTATCAGGTGAATTAGCTATTATGTCATCATGATCAATGTACTGGCATTGAGCAGTTGGTAAAATACCTAGGCATCTCTAAATTGCATTATCCAGCTAATACTGACTATTAATGATTCAACATTCAGTGATAAGTGCTTTTATGCGAATGATAAATTAATAGCCTAAACACTTGGTCAAGCCAGCTAATAATTGAATTTTACTAAGAACAGAATTCCAGCCATTAATATTGATTCCTTCAAATTCTAATTATTATTTGGGGTCCATGTAGGGTATTTCACATTAGATGCTTCTTCAGTTCAAGAAAGTCTCCGAACATAGAGGTTAACTCCGTTTCCGGCTTGCACAACCAATCTAAATGCAGGAGAGTGATGGTATGCCGGTGAGATGGCGAGGCTAAACTTGGACAGAATGAGCGATAAAATCACCTTCAGTTCAGTCATAGCAAAGTGTTGGCCTGCACAGGTTCGAGCACCAATTCCAAATGGCATGTAAGCCTGAGAGCTCTTGGAAGCTCCAAGAATTCCAGTACCAAATCTTTCAGGATTGAACTGCTCTGCATCAGGCCCCCATATATCCGGATTCTGATGTACAATTGGAATAGGAATTTGAATGTTCATACCTTTGGGGATCACAAGGTTGTTGAACGTGATATCTTGCAATGCCTCTCTTATCACAAAAATGGCAGGTGGGTATAGGCGCAATGTTTCTTGGATCACCATTGTAAGCTGCAACGCAAAGTCCATAAGAATAAAATTCAACAGTTCCATCCTTAATTTAAATGGAAGACTTACTACTTTTAAGTTCCGAAGCATTTGAGCATCTGGAAGATTATCTTGACAAATTTGAAGAACCTCATCACGAGCACGAGCTTGCCAATCTGGATGAGCAGCCAACAACATTAAGGTCCATGACGCTGTGATGGCCGTGGTTTCATGGCCAGCGAAGTATATAGCCTTGCAATTATCCACTATGAACTTGTCAACACAGACATTCGATGGAAGGCTCTCATGCTCACCGTAACTGTTGGCTCCTTCAAGTATCATTTGCAATAGGTCCTTGTCCTTCTCATGGTTAGCAGCTGCCCTTTCCTTTACAACTCTTAATATCATTGAGTTGATTTCTTTCTCTAATTTCCATATCTCTCTGTTATTTTTGGTGGGCAAATACCTGAACCCAGGAATCCCAAAAGACCCTTTGGACATAACATTTTGAAGAGTTCTAAGATTGGAGAATATTTCTTCCCCCTTACTATAATTGCTTCCAAAACAAGCCCTTGAAATTATATCTGCTGATAAGCTTCTCAAATCCGGATCAACATCCATCTCTGCAGTGCCTCCATTATTGTCAATTCTACTCTCCCATGATCTTAGCATTGAGGTTGTGGAGTCTATCATTAGGCCAACCATGCTCTACAACACACACTTTGAACATTGGTTTAATTCATAGTCGCACTAGCACAGGCTTAATGTAGTGCTAGTGCATCTCTCGCAAGTTTTAGTAGAAAAAGAAAAAGAAAAAGAAATGGCCTTAACACTTACCTTAACCCTGTCAAGGTAGAATTGGGGAGCAATTATCTTCCTCTGATGGACCCATACTAGACCACTGGTTGACATGATGCTTTGGCCAAACAGAGGTCCACCATCTTTAGACAAATAAGAAGGCTTCCCAAGGTTAAGAGATGTGCAGAGGCTAATTTCCTTCACCATCTCGATATCTGTTGTGCATAATAGCTGAATGTTTCCAGTTGAATACATGAAAGTTGGTCCTGCACCCATTTCCAATAATTTCTGTAATAATGATGATGTCGTTTGTTTCTCTTTGGAACAAAATAATACTAGTTCATGTGTCACAGAATTAGGAAACGGACATCTTTATTCCTCCGATTAATTAGACGACATATAATATTGTCCAAAAATCATCATCATAATAAACATGAAATGAAAAAAAATCCCAGGCTAACAATGAATTTACCAGCAATAATTAATAATTTAACAATATCTAGTCAGAAAAGAGAGAGAGAGAGAGAGAGAGAGAGAGAGTGTACCAAATTGATGTGTCCAGTGGAGTAAATGGGGGATGAGAAAGGAAGGCCAGTGATGAAAAATGGATTGGTTAGGATGATTGATTTGACTCTGATTCGTTTGAATCTGGATCCTTTTAATTTCAGGGATGTTTCCCAATAGGATATTAGGAGATGGAGGAGGCCCTCTGATACCTTGCTTTTTAAGCCTTGAATTAAGCCTCCATGCTCTGGCATACAACACACTGTACACGTATAGAAACAACCCTAAAATCAGCAACAAAATAAGTTTTGCCATCTCACTTGAAGAAGAACCTCCTTCCTTTCCATTTTCTTTCAGCATTCTTCTCCGTCTTCTTTAATTCTTATTTGAGTTTTTGCTGGACAATACACAAGACATGGCCAAGAGTTTTGTCTTTTGTAGCTTCTTACTTCTCATTGTCTTTTTGTGATTTTATCTATTTATTTATTTATTGGACTTATTATCGGGAAACCAGCTACCGTGTTACTCGTCCACAATACCAACACATTTTCAATTCTCTCAAAAATAAAAACTCAGTTTGGGCATTGGCCCATAAAGCCCAACAAGAGAATTGGAGGATTTTTGAAAAAAAAAAAAAAAAAAGAGGGAGAGAGAGAGAGAGAGAGAGAGAGACAAGAAAACAAGTGAGACAGAGAGAACATAGAGGAGGTCGAGTGAATCTCCCATCTCTCCCACATAGAAAAAGAAAACCCTAGTTTTTACCGTCTCTCATCAAACCCTTACCTTTGAATCCACTCTGTTTCTCTCATTAATCTTCTAAATCTGGTTTTTCCGTTGCTCCATAACTCCTCAATCTCCAATCACCCAAAACCCTGATTTCTTCAAATCTAGGGTTTACTTTGTTTGTGGTCCCTTGTCAGCATGTTGGCTCTCAAAGCGTGAAGCTCTGCTAAAAAATTTACAAAGGTTGGGGTTTTCAAATTCCGAGAGAAGGGAATTATGTACAAGGATCGAGCAGGAGTTGGTGGTTCATCGAGATCGGAGATTGATCGAAAGCGCATAAACGATGCACTGGACAAGCACCTAGAAAAGTCATCGCCTTCCACTTCGCGAGCCTTAAATAGTAAGGATAAAGAGAGATTTTCAGTACCCTCCACTTCTACTGGTAAATCTCAGCTCGATCATCGCGATTCTCGCTCCGCTTCTCTCTCCAAAAACAAATGCTCTGATGGTTAGTTTACAATATTCTGTTTGTTTGTTTGTATTTTGAGCTTGTGGGATCTTTATTTTATTTTATTTTATTTTTTTCATTTATTTTGTTGTTTTGCATTTTTGGCATAAGATTAATATCATTTGATCCTGCATGACAATGTTACTTGAATTTCTTATCTGAAAGTTTTGTGTTTGTTGGGGTTATCTGCATTTTTGTGATTTCTCGAACCATTATGTTACTTGGCATTTTGTCAGCAGTATATTGGAAATTGCTCTCAGCAAGAGTGATTAATATTGGTGGTATTGTGGTGTCGTTACTCTTGACTGCTTACTTTGCCTTATTTGAATGAACTGCAGAAGAATCAGAGACTGACAGTGAAGAATCAGATGTTAGTGGTTCTGATGGGGATGATACATCTTGGATCTCATGGTTTTGCAATTTGCGTGGAAATGAATTCTTCTGTGAAGTTGATGATGAATACATTCAGGATGATTTTAATCTTTGTGGTTTAAGCAGTCAAGTTCCATATTATGATTATGCCCTTGATCTTATATTGGATGTTGAATCCTCTCATGGTAAGCATTTTTTTTCTTTGCAATTCTAATATGCTATTATGGAAACTGCTGTGTTGAGTCTGCACTTAGAGTTTTTCTAATGTCCTTCACTGCATGATAAGATTTTTAAATTAGATGCTATCCTTTTCTAGACCTAGAAGTTTTGTTGAGCATAGACTCATACATTTTGTATGCCAATAATCTGCAACCTTGAAAATGCAAAAAGCTTGAGTTAGGCTTTTGGCTATTTTCCACTCTCGGTGAAAACCCAATTTGCTCATTGCTATTTTATCAGGTTGGAAATATTTTCTATCTAGGTTTTACTGATTAATGCAATGAACTGAAGGTTAAAATATGCTATTATGATATAAGTAAACAAAAAAATGTTTATTATAATATATGATTCCTTATGTTTTGTCTATCAGCTTATACATTCCTTGCTATGAGTTTGTCCTTTTTGAATGGATTGATCTGTATTCTGTTTTACTCTTGAAAGAATCAATTAGGATTCAGTTTTACAGAAATTTCATAATCAAAGACATGTTTAACTGCTTTTCATTCCCATTTTACCTTCTAAACTGAAACATGGGGCCCTTTTCTGAATCATCATTGGGTTGTAACGCTATTTGATTGGACAAGATGTGATGGAGTTTAGGAATTCTATCTGCACACTTTTGGATTTGCTGTTAAGTTTCTTTGTATGTTTGCCAATTATCAGGTGATATGTTCACTGAAGAACAGAACGAGCTAGTGGAATCTGCAGCAGAGATGCTGTACGGACTAATCCATGTGCGATATATACTTACTAGCAAGGGAATGTCTGCAATGGTAAAATAACGTGTTTGTTCACTTATGTTTGTTTCTTTTTCTGTTTGTTTCAGTGTTATTGTTTATAAAATTTTTTACAGTTAGAGAAGTACAAAAATTATGACTTTGGGAGATGCCCGAGAGTTTATTGCTGTGGACAGCCCTGCCTACCAGTTGGCCAATCAGACATTCCTCGTTCGAGCACTGTTAAAATCTACTGTCCAAAATGCGAAGATATATATTACCCTCGATCAAAGTATCAAGGCAGTATCCTTCTATTTTTAGCTTTGAGGTTTTAGATGCATGATTTTAGCGTCTGCTTATCAGCATTTTCCTGTTATATATTTTTCGAATGAGCTTGTGTAGCTATTAATTTTATGTCGATATATCTACCTGTTCATGTGTGGCGATGCCTATTGAGTTAGGTCTCTGCTCCTCTGAAGTTAAATCTTGTGTTTGACTTTAGGCTACTTTGCGTGATTTTATTTCTTTTCCCAGTATAAATTTTATTTCAAAATTTCTTTGACGTTATCTAGACATTGATGGAGCTTATTTTGGAACAACATTTCCTCACCTATTTCTCATGACGTATGGGCACCTGAAGCCGCAAAAAGCAATACAGAGTTATGTTCCTAGAGTTTTTGGCTTCAAGATACACAAACCTTGACACAGTTGGAACAGCATACAATTTGTTTGAGGTGTCCCATCAGTGTTGTCCACATTATATTTGGTGTTTTTACTCTCGAAGTATTATCAACTCTAACAAACAAGGTAAAGGCGAGGCAGTTCTGAAGAGATTGCAATTGATATGGTGATGAAAATGTTTAAAATGTGACATGGGTTAGTAATTGACCTGTCTTATATTTTATTTGTGAAATTAACAGAGCATTTATAAGCTTATTTTTGTATTTCTGGGTTGAGAATTGTTTCCAGCATTTTCACTCGTACAATCATGTCATGTGCTTAGGCAATAGCTCTAGTGCATCTTTTGACCCCAGCCGCTCATTTCTACAGCAAATCCACCATGGAGGCTTAGGATCCTTTTTCTCTTCCCCACCACCCCCATCCCCCTCCCCTTCCTCTCATTTTTATTTTTTTTTTTAATGTATTCGGTTTCACTTGCAAGTATTCTGATGTCCAATATGTGGTTGGAATCAATTGAATTTCCTCGTTTTGAGTAGCGCCATGGTTCCATTGACAGTTCTGAGTTTTCATCACATACCTGGTTAATTTCACTGATAGTTGAAAACTATTATAATCTAACTTTATTTCTTACATGGACGAAATTGAGAATTTGGTTGATTTAAATTATTGAAGATGGAAACGTGGTGTTATCAGCGTGGTTTGATGCTGAAGCCTGTAGGTGGAGAGTGCGACTATTTCGTGTTTGCTGTTGCCTGTAGGGATTTTTATGAGTTTGTGATAGTTTTCATTTTAATTCTGTGGGAGATCCTGGTCCTGGTCTAGCATGGATAAAGTCTGGATTTTGCAAGTCTTTGTGATGTGTGATTAATGGTAATTAACCATGTATTCAAAATTTCATCAGGTTTTGAAATTTTCAGCACCATGAAAACGAGAGTACCTTAGATGAAAGTATGAAAAGAAAAATACCTCGTTAAGTTGCCTATTGATTCTGCCATTTGATTGAAGAAAATGCAGTACGAGAGAGATCCATGGTGTCGCTTTCATTTCTAATCTTTGGAGAAGGCATTAAATACAGTAATATAATTTTAGATATATTTGTATAAATACTAGTCGCGATGACTATATTATGGTTTCCATTTGTTTCATCTGCTTAAATTCACTTTTTAGAATTTTGGTTTCAGGGATGACGTAAATTATAATGGAATCATCCGGTCATTACATGACTTGTTGCTTTTTTCATCCTTCTAAATGAAAGTTCGGAAGTTTCCCTTAACGAAATTTCTGTTTTGGACTCACTTCAAATGGGGGGCTAAATATGGTTCTTGGGAATACCAACTGAATTTTTTAAAACTCAATATGAGAATTTCACTAAACTGTACTGATATTTTTAGTTGGCCTTTTGCTCAATTTACCCTTTAAACTTTTGTTCGATGTCCAATTGAGCCCAAAATGGCCTTTTGGGCCAATTAGGTACACTAATTTGCTTTTTTGTCCATCTAAATCCTATTTTCTAATTCCTCAAATGCGTGTATCACACTTTCTACTTCTGGCAAGTGAAGTCAAAATAAACTAAAAAAAAAAAAGAAAATGAAATGATGTTTGCACGCGCGTTAATGCTTCCAAGAAACCAGTTGAGCTGAAAGAGGAAAAACCTTCTATTCTCTTCTTCTCTTCTTCTTAGGTCTTAGATTACAAACTTGCATTCGAAAATCTTTGTGGACTGAATAAGCTTAGTAATTAGGGTTTGTTTGTGAACGAAAATCTGTGGTGGTTTTGGTTGGTGATTGAGAAAGCAAATATCAAATGCATTGGTATTAGTAGTTCTGCAACAGGTACTTTCTTTGTAGGTTTTTGTTCATCTTTTTTGTAGCATTATTTGGTAGCATTGTGAAAGTTATTATAATAATGGTTGTCTGGCAAATGGGGGTAAAGGTCTTATATGGGGACCGATATGGGGACTTATTATAATAATGGTTGTCTTGGCAATAATAGTTATTAGAAAGAAGGGACCGATATGGGGACTTATATTTGGCATTACCTATAAAAAGCATGTAATTTTGAGGGTATATGTTAAGTGTTTCTGTCATTTTATGAGATTGATTGTGGTCCTTGTGTTTATTGATGTGTTATGCATAATAAAATTAGCCTTTTTTTTTTAATTCTTTATTGTGTTGACTGTGATTTGTAATTTTTTTAATGAACTAACATATAATTATATATATATATTGCAGAATGGAGATAGGAGTTAATATTAAGATTCATCACGGTGGTCACTTTGAAAAAGATTACAGATCATTAAGGTATGTAGGAGGTGAGGTGGACTTGTTTAATGTTGCTGACCTAGACAAATTTCATTACAAAAGACTATGTAAAATGGTGTGTCAATTGGGTTATGTAGGAAAGCAATACATTTATTGGTTGCCAAAAAGGAAAAATCTTAGAAATGGTCTTGTGTATGTGCATAATGATGATGTAGTCACCGACATTTTGGGCATGTATAAGCAGGATGATAATATAGATTTTTACATAGATCACTGTGTAGATACCCCAAATGTGATAGATGGACATTTGCTCACAGCTCCTGTTAGTGATGTGAATAGTGGCATTAACGTGGAGGTTGAGGGAGTTGGAGGTAATGTGGAAGTTGAGGGAGTTGGAGGTAATGTGGGTGGTGAGGGAGTTGGATTTAATGTAAATGGTGAGGGAGTTGGAGGTAATGTGGAAGTTCATGGAGTTGGAGTTAATGTGGGTGGTGAGGGAGTTGGGTTTAATGTAGATGGTGAGGGAGTTGGAGAAAATGTTGAAGTGGTAGGTGAGACAACAGGCTTTTGTTTCAATGTGGGTGACTTAAGATGTGGTGAGACTAAGGTTCATACTAGGAAAAAAAGAGGTGGTGAGAGTACTGTTACTGCTGGGACTAAATATGGTGAAGATGACCAATATGAAGAATTTGAGGTTGACGTTGACTGTCATTCTGATATTGAAAATGAGGAGTTGAGGAAGGCTAAAGAAAATGTGAGGCAATATCATGCAAATTTGGAAACAAATATTGATGAACCAGATGAAGATGATAATTCATCTAATGATGCTGTAGAAGCTGATGGTGATGAATCTGATGGGCAGGGCAGTGAGGTGTCCAGTGATAATATTGAACAAAATTATGCTGAGTTAGGTGTGAGTGAGGAGCATGACAGTGATGATGCTGGCAGTATAGAGGAGTTGAGTGGAGATGAGGAGCATGGGAATGTTAGGAGGAAATTAAAGAGAAGGGTTGCATATGATCCAAAATATAAAGTGCCTCCTTTTGTGTTAGGCATGGTGTTTGAGAACGCAGCTCAATTTAGGGAAGCATGTACTATGTATTCCATATTCAGAGGTGTGGAAATTGGTTTCCAAAAGAATGAAAAACAAAGAGTGAAGGCTATTTGCACATTTCCTGGCTGTCCATGGATGGTATATGCTAGCTTAGACCCTAGTTCTAATGACTTCATGATCAAGACCTACAAGCATAAACACAGATGTCATAAGGTGTTTAAGAATAAAAGGGTCACTTGCAAATGGCTTATTGGGTATTTTAGGGAAATTATAAGGGAAAGTCCAAAGAAAAAAATAAAAGAAATGCAGGCCCATGTTAGAAATAACTTGAGAACACATGTAGCCTTTAGTATGTGCAAGAGGGTTAAGAAACCATTGAGGGTTGAGTTTGAAGGAGATTATAAGGAGGAATATGCTAGGTTACATAGTTATGCTGAGGAGTTAAGGAGCACTAATCCTGGCAGTACCATCATACCTATAGCTAATAATGACAGTGGCGAATTTGAAGCTTTTTATATATGTTTTGATGCACTTAAAAAAGGATGGAAGGCAGGGTGTAGGCCAGTTATAGGAGTTGATGGTTGTTTCTTAAAAATATTTCTGAAGGGAGAATTGCTGACTGCAATAGGAAGAGATGCTAATGATCAGCAATTTCCAATTGCTTGGGCTGTAGTTAGGATAGAGAATAGAGCAAATTGGACTTGGTTCCTTGATTTATTGTGTAAAGATCTTGGACTCACAAATGGCAAAGACTTGGTTATTATATCAGATATGCAAAATGTTAGTTTTTTATTACTTTGGTTATTTTAAAATTCCTAATTATTTTTATGTTGCATTAATCTTGTACATTATTTGGTTTCTTACAGGGTTTAATTGAGACTGTGAAGGATGTTCTACCTCAAACAGAACATAGGTGGTGTGCAATGCACATTTTTAGTAGGTGGCAAAAGAAATGGAAGGGTTCTGAATTAAGAAAGCAGTTTTGGACATGTGCCAAAACTACATATTGGCAAGCATTTCATGATCAATTGAAGGAGTTGGATAACATAGCTCCTGGATGTGTGCAAGACTTATTGCAATGGCCTCCTCCTAAATGGTGCAGGGCTTACTTCTCATTTGTAAGTAAGTGTGATAGTGTAGATAACAATATGTGTGAAAGTTTTAATGGAATTAATTTAGAAGCTAGAACAAAACACATTATAAGTATGTTAGAACAAATTAGAGTAGATATGATGAATAGGATTCATATTAAGAGGGCTGAAGCATCAAAATGGGTAACAAATGTGAGTCCCTCAGCCATTCAAAAGATAGAGCAGAACATGGTTAGGGCATTTCAATGCCATGTTGAATTTAATGGGGATGATGGTTTTGAAATATCTGAAGGAAAAGATAGACATGTGGTTGATATGGAGAAAAAGTCATGCACATGCAGGGCTTGGGATTTGTCTGGAATTCCATGCCCTTATGCCATTTGTGCCGTTTACCATAAAAAAGGCAAAATAATTGAATATGTAGACAAATGTTACAGCAAACAAACTTACCTGTCAAGTTATAAGTTTGCAATGCAACCTTTGAAAGGTAAGAACATGTGGCCCCAAATTGGAAAACCTAATATACTACCACCTGAGGGGAAGAAGATGCCTGGTAGACCAAAGAGAGGAAGAAGAAAAGATCCTGATGAACCTCAAAAGCCCAATAGCAGTTGCAAGCTTTCAAGGAGAGGAGTTCAAATGACATGTTCAATATGCAAGTGCAAAGGTCATAACAAAGCTAGCTGCAAAATTAAGGATCTACCACAAAATACAAATGTGAGTTAATTATCTATAATTTCTAAATTATTGATATTTTGTTTTAATATTCTTGTTATTGATGCAGCAAAGTCATATCCAACAAGCACAACCCCTACTGACTAAGGAGATAATAAAAGAGTTTGCACCATTTTTGAATAAATGTCCAAACATAACAAGTGCAAACAGTGATGAAAGGAATTTAAATAATCAAAATGTCAGCTCTGGAGACATGGTAATATTCTATAATGCTCATTATGTTATCTTGGTTATATGTTTTATGGTGATGCAATGATATAAAATAATGTGTATCTTAGAATATGAGCAGACCAAGTAGTGGTATAAGGATTTCTGAACCAGAAGTAAATGATGCAAGGGGTAGTAGGACAGTAGAAGCACCAGGTGTAGGCAAGGGTAAGGAGAAGGATTTAAATAAAATCACAGATAGCAGAGGGAAGAAACCAGGACCCAAGTCCAAACCATTTGGTCTTGGATTATACTATGATGATAATTCCAATCAAGTTACATGGAATGTATGTATATCTATGACTTTTATACATTTTTCAATTTACAATGCAAAACATGGTTACAACTAATGTTTTTACTTGTCTTTTGTTAGCCTGGAATGTGGAATGAAAGAGTTCTGCAATCCAAAAACCCTGTACCAGTTGAACAACAAAGGCTAATCAGCAGAGACCCTCCAATGAACATATATGATAGAAGGCCAAAATATGGTGAATTTCAGGCTGCAGGTTTAGAATGGATGGGAAGTCCATGTGTCACAACAAGGCAACTCTATGAGGAACAACAACAGAAGATTGGTAGCCTTAAGAAGCAGACACATCATACCATGGTAGTACCAGCTACAACAGCACATTTGTTTCCAACTGATCCAATTCTATCACAGAATAGCACCATCAGTAATAGTCAGGTGATCAACACTCAGCAATCTCAGTCACCAATTCATCAAGGACAAGGCACCAAAAAGAGAGGAAGACCCCCTCTGCAAAAACTACCATTGAAGAAAAATCCTGTTTGGAAACCTTGAGGATTTCAACATCTAATTTGGGATACATGGATTTTCGATAGATTAATTATGATTTTGTTTTTTTGTATTAGGATATTTCTTATTTTGGTCTACACTCATTGGCAAAATTATGAAGGTCAATGTTATGTTTAGCATTGCTCTCTATAATTTTGGACGCATGATTTGTATCTGTCTTAGACTAAGGAAGCCGCTTTTTATGTTTCTTTTGCCCTTACTTGGCTTCATATTTACACAATTTCAAGTAATTTGATATGCATTATAATGAATGCATATTGGAGGATTTTGTAATTGGACAAGCATCTTTTATGCTTACATATATCAATTTCATTACTTAAAAAAATGTGTCTAATTTATGTTGTATTTATTTTGTTGTTCTCTCTATATTCATATATAATCAATCAATTATAATTGAAGACAAATGCATAGAGACATGATAATTGCATTGTGTATAAGATACATAACAATATAGTGCAAATGTGATTTTTGAACTGCCATTTCATAACAAAATATCAGTACCATTCAATTACATTATAACAGCAAAATAAACACTACCTAGTAAATGGCTCATTCTACACTAATTTCCCAATACAATGCCTGGTTTCTAATCACAATAGCAAATAACAACAACCAAGTCAAAACCAATGCAAACACTAACAAATATATTATTTTCAGTAATTTTTGGCACTGCTTCCTTGCTTCACCAGCATCCACTTTCAACTCAGCCAGCTGCAATTGCAATCCCATATTATCTGCATAATATCCTTCACTTCCAATATATCTCAAACCTTCATTACTTTCCTTCAACTCGTTTATTAGTTGCACAGCTCTAAGACTCATCTTCTGATCATGCCATTTAAAAAACTCATAGTCATTCTCCTGTAAAGAAATTCGAGCACACATTGATTACAAAATCAAAAACTTTCTCTGTCAAAATAACAAAGAACACAACACATTCAGAAATTAAAAATTTAACAAACACAATAACTTACCCTAAAATTCCTGCATGAATAAAATCTCCGACCAGGATTTTTCTCTGTACAAAATACCCATCGAGGCGCCTTTAATCCACAATAGCAATAGATTGTTGGTCCCTCATAGTCGAACTCAGGTCTGCTTAACACACGTCCACGATTGGCAGAATATCGACTAGAAGCAGTAGAAGAAGAATGCATGATATAATTGAGGATGAAATTATGAAATTGAAGAGGTGAATTAAAGCTTTAACCCTCTTATTAAGGACTTCAATTCGAAAAGAAAAGGAGAAAGGGAGGATCAAATATCTTAGAGTTAAGGATTTGATATTCTAAGTTGGGAAAGATTTTATTACCGTTAGTATAATAATTATAAGTTATTAATATTATATTTAAATATAAATATATTTTAAATGTTGAAAGTGTGATACACGCATTTGAAGAATCAGAAAATTGGGTTTAGATGGACAAAAAAGTAAATTACTGTACTTAATTGGCCCAAAAGGCCATTTTGGGCCAATTTGAACATAGAATGAAAGTTTAAGGGGTAAATTGAATATTTTTCCTTTTTAGTTTGCTATGGTATTAATTTTTTATTTATATTAAAATGAAAACAGTACTAAACTGAATTATATTAAATAATATTGAATATTAATATCAATTAATAATAATATGAATTAAATATATATCAATTAATTGATATGAATAAAATATCAATTAACTATATAATAATAAGAGGAAGAAGAGAAGAAGGAGAGTGTTTTTCTTCAAAATTTCAGTCTTTTTAAGTTAATTCGATATGAATCTCTATCTATTTATTTTAGTTTGATATCAGTTTTGAAATTTTTTAATAATTGAATTTTCAATTTAATTTAAGAAAATCCTTCAAAATTTTCAATTTGATTTTGGTTCTTAGATTTTTAAAAATTAGAAATTCTTAATTTGATTTGATTCTTTTCAAATGATAAAATTGAATTGAATCACTGCCAGCACTACTTTAAATTACATCAATATTACATTACCGTCAAATATGCTATATTTAGTTTTTGCTACTTTTTCTTTTATGGTCATAGGAATGGAATTATTATTTCAAACCCATTTGATATAGAACTCCAATTTCTGGCACTTTCTTCATGGTAAATAAATAAATTGCAAATTATGCCCAATAATATATAATTAAAAGTATTTTAAAGTGGTAAATTTTTTTAATAACTTAATAACGAGGGAACCGGTAAAAGATTTTTCAACGGCTGATAAATTATCGAAGGCCACCAAATCTGTCCCATTGGATCAGTTCCAACCTGAAATTGTTTGCAGTATTCCGATTCATTTGCCTCAAAAACTTCTTTGCTGAAATTAGAGTGGCCTATCAGTAATTACGTGGGTGAAATGGCGCTACTTTGCTAACTATTTGTAAGTGGTTTAAATTGTCAAAGCATGTGATGCCACGTGCATATAGAGTGATATCGACGTGGAGGCTGTTCATTGGTCTCTATCCCCATGCCCTTTTGACAGACTCCTTTGTCGTTCTCTCCCAGTAGGGTGACGCTTTTAAGCGATAAAATCAAAGAAATGGGTCAGTGTTACCAAAATACCCTTCCTTTTAAATCAAAATCACAACAGTATATTGTTTATTAGTACATGATATATAGATACACACAATTTATACAATTTTTTTTTTTGTAAATTTATGTATAGAATGATTGTTATTTACATTTATGTCATATTATCTTGTGATATCATGTTGTCCTTGAATACTATTTTAAGATAGATCATATTTCTATGAAAAGAACAAACTTTAATGATCAAAATTAAATAATATTTTTAAAATATTACAGACTTTTTAAAAAAAAAAAAAAAAAACTTGCTTGTTAATCTTGTTACATTTATTTAAATAATCAGCTAAAATATGTCTAATTTATATACTTTTATTGTATTTATTTATATTATTCAAAAATCCTTAATTGCCCTTCTTGAAATTCACTAAATTATTCTTGTATTATATATATATAATAAATCTTGACATTTGGCCATGTGAGAAAAATTATAAAATAAAGATAAATATATTTTGAATCATTCAAAAATATATATATATATATATATATATATATATATATATATATATTTTTTACTTATTCAAAACTCCAAATTTGAAAAAAAAAATTGAAATAAGTAGTGAATGTGAAGCTAAGAAATTGCTTTATTTATTCTTAAGAAAGTAATTATTTTATTTTTTGTGTATTTTAGAAATGAGATTAGTAGTAATTTGTAAGAGATGATTATTATCATTTTTATAAGAATATTGGTGGTAAATAGATGATAAAATTTTGACTTGTGAATTAAGTATGCTATAAATCAAAATCCAATAATAGAATAATACTATTATCTTGGGAAGTTTCTAATATTTATTTATAGTTGGTTTGGAAAGATGGGTTGAATATTCAAGTTCAACAAAATTACGGAAGAAAAACAATTATACTTTTTTAATTTCCTTTTTTTTTTTTTTTAAAGATTGAATTATTAAAATGAAAAATAATTTATGTTTAGACTGAATTGTTAAAATGGAAAATAAATTAAATATTATTGTTATAAATTAGAGATGTTTGAAATTAGACAAAACACGTTATAAAACTATATAAATATGAATTAACTAAAAACAGGAAATATTTACGTACTATTACTTAAAAATAGGTAAACTGTCCGTGGCATATATGAGAAATAAATAAATAACAAAATAGAAGGGCAATTGTGAAAGAAAGCAAAAAAAAAAAAAAAAGCGAAGGGAAAATTTGTTGTAATACATACTGTGCGTGAGAGTCAGAGATTTGAAATGGTACAAAAACCCCTAAAAACTATAAACTCCACACAGGCACCGTTCTTACGAAAAAAGCCCTACCCCTTAAATTCCTCTTCACACCAACATATTAACTGACATTTTCAATTTCATATACTACCACACAATTTACAAAACACACCTTCTTCTTCTTCTTCTTCTCCTCCTCTTTCTTCTTCTTCTCAAGCACCCAAAAAGTTTTTCAAGGGATTTGAAATTCCAATTCTCCCTTATGTAATGCATCAGAAGAAATCAGAAGTCCAAATCGGAAAAGAAAGCAGCGGCGTCTCTTCCGATTTTAACCCTTCCCCTCCTCTTCTCTTCCATTCTTCATCTGATCATAACGACACTACTATTACATCCCAATTTCTAATTCAATCCCCAGCTATTCAAATCCATAATGATCCTATTACCCCTTCTGCTTCTTCTTCCTCCACCCCATATAAGAGGCCCCTTTTGACCCAGCACCATCACCAGCATCCTCATCGTTCCTCCTCTCTTTCTAAATCCCCCACCATCTACCATTTCTCAACCACCCAACAAAATCAATCTCTTTTTTCTATTTCCGTCGCCGCTAAATCCGCTGCCTTTCGATTTCTCCGCCGTTTCAATCACCTTCGCCGTCTCCGCGTCCATCTTCGATTAATTCTCCTTTTATCTCTCCCTTTTTTTTACTTTTTGGTTTCCCATCCCAGTCACTCTTTCCTCCTTGATTTTCTATCTGCTTTTGCTTTCTCCGCTGCTTTATTATTCTCTCTAAATCTCGCTCTCCCTCGCCTCCCGTCAATTCGATTGTTTTTGGCGCGTTCCTTCCCAATCAAGCTCAAATCCACATCTGCAATATCCAGACCGCCTTTGCCCGTCTTTTGGTCAATTGGGTCCAGGCCAAAATCGGAGAAAAGAGTGAATTCCGGCTGTTGGGTTCAGGTTTATAGCAACGGAGACGTGTACGAAGGCGAGTTTCATAAGGGTAGGTGTTCGGGGAGTGGTGTCTATTATTATTATTTGAGTGGGAGATACGAGGGGGATTGGGTTGATGGCAAATATGATGGCTATGGAGTGGAGACTTGGGCTAGAGGGAGCCGGTATAGAGGACAATATAGGCAGGGACTTAGGCATGGCTTTGGGGTGTATAGATTTTATACGGGAGATGTTTATGCTGGGGAATGGTCTAATGGCCAGAGTCATGGTTGTGGAGTCCATACTTGCGAGGACGGAAGTCGGTATGTTGGGGAATTCAAATGGGGTGTCAAGCATGGGCTCGGCCACTACCACTTCAGGTAATCTGTTTATCACTATGATTTATTATTTTCCTGAATAATTTGGTCTGATATTTCCCATTTGGTAATTGAAATTTATTTTTGGTGGATATTGTTTTATTGCTTGTGATTTGATTCCATTTTCATACTGCTAAACTGTGGATTTTGGGCAAAGATGATGTGAGGCTTTAGGTTTATCGACTGCTTGTTTGCATTGGTTTCTATTTATGTTCTTGATATCTGGTGATTTGATTTGTGTCACTGGATCTCTTTGATAATAACAAGTAGCAAGGAGATGATAGGGTATTGATGTATCTAAGAAACCTGTTCAAAGGAAGGTGTATCAACATAGGCTTTCTCCTGGTTGACTTGTACACAAATTGAGCAAGAGCAAGCTAGTTTGTAATGTACTTTGCAGGCTGTAATCAAACCTCAAATGATTCCTTGTACTACAGAAACAAACAGTTTGTTGGATTTAGACAAATAATATAGAAAGATGAAATGACGCAACGAGCTTGATAGCTAATCACCTTTAAGCATGTCTTGAAATATTTTTCCTGTTCTTGTCATTGCCAAAATACAAATGAGTGTTAGGAATTGACCCAGTTATTTTTATGTGAGTTCATATGGAGTTTTAGTCATTCAAATAAGTTTTCAAATGATCCTTGGAAGCAAAAGAAACATCTTCAATAATCTAATCATGTGTACTCATCTAGTATAGGGGCTTACATGCAAGTGAATATGAAAGCACAGATTTAAACTTGCTTGTTTATAAGAGTAGATCGAATGTTTTATATGCTATTCTAAAATTTATTGCTGATTAAATTCTTCTATCTGCAAATTGTTGCCAGTTTTGTTTTTACAAGTGAGTACAAAGTTCATCTATGATCTAACTTTTAAGTCAGGATGGTAGATGCTCCCTTTACAGCTTATCATTTAGTCTGGCATTATTTCGTAATAATGTTCTTTTAAATTTCAGTTCTATTTACCTCTTCTTGTCTCCTTAATAGTGTGGAATCTGTTGCAAGGTTATGAGCTTGTACTGCTCAGTTGTAGTTGCTTCCTTGAATTTATATGTGAGAGATGCTAGGAAGTAAGAACAAATTACATCCTTATTTATGCTATTTTCTGGTTTCATCAAGATTTCACCTCTAAAGTTACTAAATGTGGGAAGCAATTCCTTAAGGCCTCAAGTTCAAATATTCTAAAATTAGGATTCTAGAACACTTTCTGATATTGTTTAGATAGTATGGACAAGAGTCCAAGGAGGCCAATATTGGTTTTTTAAAAATTTTCAGCTTTGGACATCTTTATTATCATCCACAGATGAATTTTTGTCCTTTGTGTTAACTGGTTTCATCATTACTGAAAATTATTTAGAAATGGGGACACATATGCTGGAGAATATTTTGCTGACAAGATGCATGGCTTTGGTGTCTATCGATTTGCAAATGGGCATCGGTATGAGGGAGCCTGGCATGAAGGTAGAAGGCAGGGCCTTGGAATGTACACATTTAGAAATGGAGAGACTCAATCTGGTCACTGGCAAAACGGAATTCTTGATGTCCCAAGCACACAGAACACTACGTATCCTGTGTCTCCTGTTGCTGTTTATCATTCTAAAGTTCTCAATGCAGTGCAGGTAGTTGGATTTTCAACCTTTTAATTCTTTGTGCAACTCTTACTTGCTTTTGCTATATTCTCACTGGATGCTTCCTTCTCAGTTCTCACTTCTCACACTGCTTAAGAGTCATAGCTGCAGATGGTTTGTTGTTCCGATCTCCTTGGCCATTGAATTAAATGTGTGGCCAGACAGGAACTTTTGTCTGCATTTAACATCTTGTGATCTATAATATTTCGTCACTAGTGGTTCTTAATGTGGAATGTAGAGCATGGTTTTTTTTTTTTTAATTCTGTTGTTATTTATATTTTGAAGATGTTTGTTTATTTGTGGCTTAAAGAACTCAAGTTCGAGATGAGAAGTAGACAAAAAGTGTAAACATATTGTGGGTGGTGTTCTTGAATGTATTTGAAGACAAAGAATAAGCATATGATTTTATGTGTCCTGTGATCAGGAAGCACGACGAGCAGCAGAAAGGGCTTATGATGTGGCAAAGGTGGATGAAAGGGTTAACAGGGCTGTAGTGGCAGCTAACCGAGCAGCCAATGCAGCTAGAGTAGCAGCAGTTAAGGCTGTGCAGAAACAAATGCATCATAATAATAACGGTGATAACATTCCAATCCCAATTGTGTGAGATTCAAATTGCAGATCATTAATCAGAGATACAACCTGAGATGGCAGTGAGAGGATAATGGCTCCTATGATTTTCCTTTTTAATAGCTTCATACTTAGCACTCATCTTCTCTTCAGCCCATTTCTTTCTTTGCGGCTGTAACTGAAAAATGCCTGCATGGAATACATACTGGTGTGGAGGAAGATGTTGCAGACTAGATTGGTTTGTTTTGTTTCCTTTGATATCGTGTATACATGGATAATGCTGCCAACCAAGAAAAGAAGAGAAAATGAGAGCGATGCCTATTAAAAATCTCTCTTTTCCTCATAGGTTTTTGTAAAGAAGAGGTAGGTGTAATGTAATATATGCTGGTCCTATGGTGAAACCTCGGCCCAGCAGAGTGTGGTATGTGAACCAAGTGGCATCTTCAATGAGATATCTTGTTCATTCTCCGTCTGGAGCCAATTAGCATTGTAGTTATATGATGCCAACTAGGTGAACGTACATTGCTTGTGCCGCTTGAGAGAGCAGCAAATTTGTTCAAAAATGCAACAGACCGGTGACGTGCGGCAAACGTGAATTGGAAATTATACACATTAATGTTTATTATCCGGAGATGCCAATGCGAATCAAATTTTGTTTCATTTTCTATTTTATTTTGAACTGTTGTGCGCTGTGTTATTTATTTTCTTAACGGCAATAGTTACTTTAGTAGTCTAATATTTCCATTGATGTGTTATTCTACAGAGCCAGGCTCAAATTCGCGTGCGATAAAAATATTTTGTGTAATGGCTCAAGACTATTTCAATCGACGGGCACATACTATCACGACGTATCTAAGCCACTAATGAAGAAAGAATTGGTAGTTAACAAAAAATAATTAGTAGTTAACAAAAAATACACCAATCTAGTATTCATGCAAACAACCTAAAATTAGTTCTACATCTACTGGAAGTAATAAATTTCAGGTGTCAATAAAGATATCCATGATAAACCTCAACACCAAAATTTTCCTTAATTAGTTTCAAAAATGGAACCTAACAAGTCGTCTAGGAATCAAATGGATAGATCTATTTAAGATAGCTTTAACCAGAATTACAACGAGATCGATAAGCCAAAACGATGATACCATCGATATCAATATATTTAACTCTCTGTCTGCTCTCTAAGCCTGCGTATGGTGCTCCTCACTGTCACGGCACTTGCAGTACTGTTACAGGCATAAAAAGCAGATAATTAGAACCACAATGCAAGATGCTTTTGACTATATCAAAGTCCATATTTGCGGACAAAGCAAGACAATCTTACTTCAAGGTGTAAGCACCTCCTGCTTTTACTTTGCCACAATCTTTGCACCCCCAGATACCCACAGCCTTCCTCTTCACTGCATACTGTACAAGCAAATATTTATAGGAGGCCAACAAACTGGTATAAATATATTTCACAGTATCTCAAAAGGTTAGTGCATTTAAACCAGATTAAAGGGAAATTAAAAAAAAAAAAAAGCTGAATTGATTACCTTCCCACAGAATTCACAAAAGTACTTGCTGTGCTGGCTGACTTCCATCTTCTTGATCTGCTTCCGAAGACTAGCACCGTAACGGGTGCCTGCAACAAAAACAGATTGCAAACATATGGTGCATATAAAGGGAAATAAATAAAATATGTAAGAATTAAATTATCTAAGGGGATGAGGGTTAAATAGAAGAGAATATTCAAACCAAGTGTGTGGACATTTCACCTATAACAGTCTAAGACAATGAGCAACTGACGAGATTGTTCATTTACTACAGGGAGCACTCACTACAAATACCCAAAAAAAAAACGTATGTAGAATAGTTCCTTCTCGTAGGCATACATGAACACGAGTCTTAAACAACTCTTGAAAAAGTCGGGCAATGGTATATATAGAAGTCCAATATCTTTTCATTTCTATAAATGACTAGGAAATTAAAAAAAAAAAAAATACATATATATTTAGATTAAAAAAAACAACAAAAAAGGAAGAAGAATAAGCTTAGAACATACCATATTTTCCAACAATACCCGCCTTCTTGGTTCTCTTAGTCTGCGTTTAACAAACAAATCAATAAAAATTATAAGTTTTATAGACAAAATGATAGCAAAAAATTAAAAAAAAAAAAAAAAGTAGACAACATGCTATGACTGAAAATAAACTAACGCATAAATGATAGAATTGAGTTCAATGGAACGGTATATATAATCATATTTATCTTATCACTTCCATAACAGAAAGCAAAACTCACCTATGACAAATAGCTGTACAAACCTTTCATTTGCAGCATTGCTTACGATGAAGCAATGGAACGAAAGATAATCAAAGAAAAAAAAATAATAAATACAAATTAGGACTACAAGATAGAGCACATGTGAATCAAAGATGAGCTTCATCCCATAGTTCAAGAATATGAGAGTACCATTTTCGACAGCTGTGAAGAGCGGCAACCCTACAAATCTCCTCACTTGAGTGCCCAACGAACGCAAAGGCAATTCCTTCACCGGCATTTTATATTGCATCTTAAGCAAAATGCTGCCCTAGGCCTAGGCCCATTGGGCGCTTTGGTGTAGGTCGGGCCTTTTTTTCTACTGTGAAAAAATTATGGCTTAGTTCATTTTGTTTGTTTTTAAATTCTAAAAAGTGTATATATATATATATATATATATATATATATATATATATATATATATATATATATAATTATATTTAATTTAAATAAGCAAAGATGAATTTAATTAGAATAATAAAATAATTATTATTTAATTATATTTAACTTAAATAAAAAAGAATTTGATTATAATAATTTTTTTAAAATATTAAGAAGCTGTATAAACTCTAATTTAACTTACATTCTATAAATTATTATAAATTTAAATTTAATTTTGTGCACAAAATATATATGTATTTCATTTAGTATTACGCAAAAAGAAGAAATCTAACCATGTTTTTATATTGTTATATATGGCACACAAAATAAATTTACATAATTTTAGTTTTCGTGTAATTTTATTTTTTGCCAATATAAGTACTTTATTTATATATTAAAATTAACATCAATACATAAAAACAATTAATTATATCACCAAAAAACGTGAAAAATATTAAATTATAATAAGTATTTAAAAGTTAAAATTACTTATTTATTATAGGCATATTATATTAGAATTATTATCCTCAGCCTAAAAATGGCCAAAGCCCATTTTCATTGTAGGAATATTAACAAATTAGAAAATTTTTAATTTAAATTTGAGAAAATTCTATTGTAAATTATAAAAATTACTTTTGGTTTTATAAAAAGATGCATCAGAAAAATAATATGTATTAATTAAGAGTTCTTTAATAATAATGAGCAAAATCCTATATAATGAATATTTTCAAATTTTCAGTTTAGTAAATCATGTATATTATATTTTCAAATTTTTATTAAAAAGTCATAATTGATTTTGAATAAAATTGAAAATCAACTTTAGGCTCACAAAAAATAAAAAATATGTATAGTGAAGTATGATTTATTTTTTTAGTTCAAAATTATTTTTTTTAATGTAAAAATAATGCAAAATTACCCCATATACTTATTAAAAAAGCAAAAATCAAACGATTATTGTATTGATACCTTGAAAAATAAATTAATAAATTATTTATTTATTAATTATAAATGAATCAATATTATCAAAAACACTTGCACTTAAAACAAAGAAAAAAATTATAGACCTACAATATATAAAAATATAAATCGATATATAAGTGAAATGAGTATATTTAAAATTGGAGTGTATTTAATTATTCTTAAAAATTAATTAAGTGGGAAATTCAAAATTATAATATTTTTAATTTAATAATTCTATGTCACTATTACTATTTGTAATATCAAATTTAAAATATCCACAAGTATTCATATAATATAACTATTAAATAAATATTTTTTAGGTTTATGATATAATATGATATTACATGATAAATTAATTGCATATAATTAATATTGATGTTAAATTTACAAATTATGCGTTAATCCTAAGATGAATATATAATAAGTCTTTTATTGACATAAATAAATAAAAATTAATATATTTTATAAACTAGAGATTTATTGTTATAACTATTAAATTATAGATTTTTTAGATTTATGATATAATATGATATTACATGATAATTTCATTGCATACAATTAATGTTGAATTAATATTGATATTAAATTCATAAACAATGCATTTAACCATAATGTAAATATGTAATAAGTTTTTATTGAAATAAAGAAAAAAATTAATATATTCTATAAACCTGTCCAGCTATTAGTACAGTTTTTAAAACAATAATGCATATAAACACTGGAAATATTATTGATTTTCTAGATGAAAGAAAATCAAGTTTATTAAAACTAATAAAAACATACAACCTGCATTAAAATTATAAGAAAACAATAGATGTAACAAATATTAATATAAAAATCAACCTATAATTAATAATTAGGCAATATAATAATAACAAAATAAATTAGAAAACTATAATAAAATGTACTTATCAATTCCTTTGCTTTATTTTTTGTAACATATTATTGAATATAAGAATATTATTTAAAATTATAAGAAACGATTTATTTAAATATATTTGACTTATTTTCTTTCAATATTGTAAATGTATTAAAATGTGTATTTGTTGAAACTAATTCTTATGAGGAATAAAAATAGTTATGATATTGTTTCTAAGAATAGTTTATGGAATGTTATGACTTAAAAGTATGGATTTTGTCAAAACTTTGTATCATCTATGAAATTAGTTTATGTAAAGTATTTGGATGAATTAGAAAAATGTTTGAAAAAAATTATTGGTGATAAATGATAAGAACTCATATACAAAAAACGAGTTATAGTGATCCAAATATAGGTAGATTTTAATGGAATTAAGGTATGATATTAAAGTGTTAGTGTCAAAGATATAACAATGAAAATATAAACTTAATGTGAATGTCGAGGTGGATTCAAATAGGGATAACAAGTATATTATTGATAATACATAATCTATGTGTATTAGTATTATAAAATGGTGAAAATCTATGCATACATGTTCAATTGAAAATCGGCTACCAGTCCATTTTTTATTACTGAAAAACTAAGATTATAGTTAAATTGTCCTTTTATCAGTTTTTAACCAGTCGAATATATATTAATGGAAATCATTTATAAAATGACCAAAAATAAAAAAGATGAAATTTTGTGCAACCGGTTGAATCATGAACCAATGACCTATCTGGTTCAGTCAAATATGATTTTTAAAATAATAGTGCATATAGGCACTGAAAATATTGTTATTAATTTTCTAGAGAAACATAAATTATGTTGTAATATCTCAAAGAGATCAAATTTATCAAAACTAATAAAAACATACAATCTATATTGAAATTTTGAGAAAACAATAGACGTACCGAGTATGAACATGAAAATAAACCTATAATAAAAAATTAGGCAACATATTAATAACAAAATAAATTAAAAATAGAAAATCATAATAAAACGTATCTACCAATTCCTTTATTTTATTTTCTTTAACATATTATTAAATATAAAAATATCATTTAAAATTATAATGAATGATTTATTTAGATATGCTTGACTCATTTTTTTTCAATATTATATATGTATTATCTTTTAAATTACATTCATATATTTATATAGAATATATTGTACCATCAGTCTAATTATATTAAACATGCACGACTATACAACTTAAATAATATTTATTGTGCTAATTACATTTTCAATGAATTTTTATATTTTCACATGAAAATTTAACTTAACTTAGATTCAACAACTAACATGAATGTAATAATTAAGTAATATAAATATTTATGTATGATATTCTTAAAAGTTGACTAATAAGATTTTCGACCTCATATCGTTTATTTGAAGAGTTTTATATCATTTAATTGAAAATTTTACTTAATATAAAATCATATAATTTTATACTTAAATAACAAAAAAAATAATCACTAAATTTTTAATAAGAAAAGTGAAAGTTTAGAATAAGTACTAACGAGTTATAATGGAAATCAACGTGCTAGTATATATATATTGATCTTTTATTTAATTGGTGTTATTAATGAAAAATAACTGAAACAACCCGAATTTGCATTTATTTTATAAAATTCTATTTTCGTACGGAAACATATTATTTTATTATTTTTCTTATTAAAGTAATGATTAGAATTATATTTTATTAAATTATAAATATTCATACTATGTGAATACGTATTATTAATGGTAATTTTATTACAATATTATATATGTATATTATTATGATAATGTTAACGTGGATTTTTAGAGAATTGCATTTTGGATTGTATTTTGATATTTGTGTATTAATAAAGGTATTAATTATGTTATAAGTTTGATTATAGTATTTTATCGGATATTTGGATTTCCGTTATAATTACTATAATTATCGTTAATAATGTTATTAATATATATTCATGAGTATATGTTGTAAATTATTATTAATATGTAAATTATAAATTATTGTTACTTATTGTTATTATTATTATTATTATTGTTATTATTATTATGATTATTATTATCACTATTATTACTATTATTATTGTGTTATTATTGATATTATTATTATTATTATTATTATTATTATTATTATTATTTTGTATATATATATAGGATTATGTTTATATAAGTATATGTATATTATATGGTTAGTATATATATAAACATAATATGTGGTTTAAGTAAAATTAAAAGGAAAAGAAGAAGAAAGTGAGCTGATTGGTTGGAATAGCAAAAACGGGGAGTTTTGAGAGAGCAGAACGGGAAACGGGAAGTAGAGGAGAGAGGAGAGAGAAAGGGAGAGGCCAAGAGAGAGAGAGAGAGTTGGCGGCGTTCCGGCGGGCGGTGGCAAGCACCGCCACCACCGCTGGGTAGAGGATGGACCGGCGACCTCGAGGGAGGTGGCAGCTCGACTATCGGCGGCGGCACGGTGGCGTACGCGAGGAGAGAAGGACCGCCGGTCACTGCTACTTCAATTCAATTTTTCGACCATTTCTGGCAGCCAAATCAAGCATGGCCGGTCTGTTCAACTCCTGAGGATGAGAGCTTCATTTTAGTACCTGCCTTGCTCCCTGAGAACCACCAGAGGAGGAGATCAGAAAATGCAAACCGTGACTTTGGAGGCGTTTTCCGGTGGCTGGAGGGCGAGTGACGGCGAGTGGTGACCGTTTTGTGCTCCTAGAGTCAAGGTGAACCTGCTGGTGTGGGGTTTCCCCTGATCCACCACCACCAGCGGCGGCGCGTGACGGCAGCGGGTGGGGAGGTCCAGTGGTTCTGTTTCGATGTTCTGGCACGATCCTCAACGTCCGTATATTCGGAATTTGTGAAGGTTAACCCGAAACCCTTGTATTTCAGTTGTTATATAAGTTATTTTATGTTTAGTAGTCCTTAGAGTATTTGTTAGGTTGTCGAGTCTATTCTAGGGTTAAGTGTAATTCTTATCACGCTGATGTTCTCTGTTGCGAGGTGTCGGTGTCTGGCATATTCCTGGTTCCAAGGCTGCTCTTCTGAGAGAAACCGGTCGGAAGCGTCGACAGTTAGGTGAGTGATACTCACTAATGTATTATCCTGTTTTCATTTCATATGCATTGCTGTATGTATATATATATATGTATATTAAGCACTACTACTACATATATAAGCATGTAACATTTGACTGTGAATGATGAATTGATATTCTGTATTTTGTGCCATACTATGGTTGTGGTTGATGGATAGAGGTCGGGAGGATACAGTACTACCTAGGATTATGGATTTGTTATGGTTATGATTTGGATTATGATGAGATTCAGAAGATGAGCTATGACTGATGGATGCCAGCCGAGCCTGCTCATCGCCAGGGCTGCTGTCAGTCGGGTCAGGGCTGCGTGGTACAGACCAGTGACGGCCGGGCCCCTTGGATATAAGAGACAGGTTATTGGACTCAGAGAGCTACAGTAGGGGGATCGGCTCCCCATATTGAGTATTGAGTACCAGTGTGGTACTGTGGACCATACTCCATCATTGCTTGATTAGATGATTTGTCTGTTTCTGTGGCATAGTGCATAACATGTGCATTAGAAATCTATCTGTAGGATACTAGTTTAATATATTAGCTGGTATCATTCACTGAGTCGAACGCTCATTGCTGTTCATTTTGTTGCTTTCAAGTTAGAGAATGAGCCAGTGAAGGGATTGTAATTGAGTAGACTGTCAATTTCCCTTCGGCAGTGATTTGTATTAGTGAGATATTAAGAATACCTGTAATAGATGTACATTTGTAATTATAACTCTAGAACTCCGCAATGTTACACTTTGTATTTGTTCTTTGTGTATTATTTCAGTTATGTATTTTAAAGAGCTGTAATCTCTGGGTTAAGCAGAACCTTTTGTAATTTACTATATTTTTGAGATATATGGAATAAATGATGTTGGGCCAATTTGATAGTTGTATTATGTGGTGATTCTTTTGGTTCTGCTTACCTTATTTGGCCCATAGCCCTTTCTAGTTGGGCTTCAGTTGTGTGTGTTTTGGGTCAGACTTACTACGGGCACTGGTAGCCATGTGCATTTCCCGTGTCCTAGTGCCGGTCACGTGCCCTTGGATTTGGGGCGTGACAATAACAAAATTAAACCATAATTAATTAAAAAATAAAATACTATTTAGTATCTGAAATTTGATGAAATTAATGAAGTTGTCCTTGCATTTGTATTCTATCATGCTATTTAGTTTTTTTTTTTTTTTCCATTTTTTTAACCTTTTCCATTAAAAAATTAATTTTTTAAAAAGAAATAATTATTTAATAACCAATATACTCTCTCCTCACCTTCCTTCTCTTTGTTTTTCATACCCTCTTCACTCGCTTACTGTGTATTCTTGGTCACCAAGACACCAAGTGACCTCAAATCATCATCAAACTCATATCAATCTCCTTTTCCGGTGATCTTTGGTCCTTGCAAGCTCATATTCCTGGTATCCTTCTTTGGCAATCCTTGGTCCTTTCAAGCTCGGATCGGCGTCGTTCTCATCTCACGAGTTCCACCATGATTCGCCGTCACTTGCATTTCTCGTTTTTGGGCTTGAGTCCACATCTTGCACTTCATCATCAACTAGAGCCACTGCCGTCGCGTTATTTTTTGCTTTCCGTGGTCTGTTGTTAACGAGACCAATGAAGAATATTAAAAAAAAAATTGTTTAATTCTATAATCATTCCGTTAATTTGTTAATGCAATTGATTGATTTTCATTTTCTTTTGAACCATTTATTAATGAAATTAATTGGATGATAAACAAGAAAGGAAATAACTCTAAAGAACATACACAAAAAGTGTCCCACAAATTATCTCTAAGAAAAAAAAAATTGATACATACTTATCCAATTAAAACAAATAAATTACACATATACAGTTTTAGAATTGGTTTCCATCTTGATCAACTCATAAGTAATCCTTAGCACTTCATCTTTATTCAAATATTCAGCCTTCAAAATCTCCAACCCAACAATCATCATGAAATTACGTTGGATTAATGAAATAGCAAACTTTGCAAACTTCAACTTTGTATATGTTAAAATAGCAATTTTTTTGGTACTCTAGAGTCTTTTGGTTGGGTCTTTAGAATTTTAGGTTTTTTTTTATAATTATTAAAGATTAAAGAGCAAGTCAAATCTAAAAAATTTTCGCATTTTTATTTTTGGTGAAATTTTATCACATGAATTCAATTATTATTGTAAATTAGTTGTTTTGAAAAAATTCTAATTTTAAATTAAGAGAATCATCTATATTTCTCTCTCTCTCTATATATATATATGTGTACGGTAAGAAGAGAAAAAGTACATTTACTTACATGCTTCTTATTATACTTTTATTAATTATATATTTAATTTAAGAGTAATATGGTCATTGACTATTATTTATTAAAATTATTTTATTTTTTAAGATTAAAATAAATATAATATATAATTGAACTTTATGTAATAAATCATAAATCTATTTTTATTTCATCCGAGTAAATAAATAATACCATTATAAATCTAATTTTATTTTTTTTAAGGAATCTAATTTTATTTTTTAAGATTAATTGTTTATTTATATTATTCAAATACTCAAATTTTAATTTTCTTTCGTATTTCGTTATATCAAATTTTAATTTTTTAGGTCAAATTTTAATTTTTTTTCATATTTCATTAGGCTACTAATTAGTTTTGGATATTAAAATTATTAATTCTAATAAAACTCTATTTTTTTGGGTGAATTATATTTCCTTCTTCTACTAATATTACATTAAATTTGTTCTATACATACATAGTTATTATTTTCATCAATCTAATCTATGAACTTTTATTCTTATTAACTTTTTTAAGTGACTAGGCCTAATCGTATTTATTTAAGAAATTTTATATCATTTTAATTGAAAATTTCACCTAACATAAAAGTATATAATTTTATACTTAAGTAATAAAAAAACTGGTCATTAAATATTTAATAAGAAAAAAATATAAGCTTAAAATAAATATTTATATTTTTAACGAGTCGTAATGGACTAATTTTAAAAACTTTAATTGACTAATAAAATATATTTATTATTCTTCAAAACAAGAGAAGAATATTTTTTTTCTTTTCTTTTTCTCTTTTCTTTTATTTTTTAATAAAGCAAAATGGATAAATTAAGAATAAGTAATACCAAGCTTTGTATTTTGAAATAAAAATTCATGGGAAATTCTAAAGGAAATTATTAATCTAAAAGGTCTTAATTTGATATATGGGTTTGTTTATATAAAGAGTTTAAAAATATTTAATTAAATAGATAATATAAATTATTAGTAATTGTTTTACTTAATGGGAGTGCTCATTAAGTGGTTTACAATAAGAGGATAAAATTTATTTTTTTTGAATTAATTATTTTCTTGCAAAATTTGTATGAAAGCAAACTAAAAATTAAAACTAATTTTAAAATAATATTTTATGCAAAAATATTTTATGTATACATGCAAATATTCTAAAATATTTTATGTCTAAAATTATGTAATGCATGATATTTGACTAAAACAAGATAAATTAGAAAAATATAATAAAATGTATCTATCAATTCCTTTACTTTTTTTTAACATATTATTAAGTATAAAAATATCATTTAAAATTATAAGAAAGGCTCATATTCTTTCAATGTTGTATATGTATTACCATCTAAAATATATTATATATTTATATAGAATATAAAATTATTTGATATTATCAATCTAATTGTATTATACATGCACGAATATACAATTTAAATAATATTTATTGTGTATAATTACATTTTCATTAAATTTTTAGATTTTTACATGAAAATTTAACTTAACTTGTAATCGACAATTAAAGTGAATTTAGTAATTAAGTTATTTGAAAATTGTTCAATGATAATTTTAAAAGTCGACTAATAAGATCTCGATCTCATAGTGTTTATTTGATAAGTTTTATATATTTTAATTGAAAACTTTACTTAATATAAAAATATATAATTTTATACTTAAATAACAAAAAAATGGTTATTAAATCTTTCACAAGGAAAAAGTGAAAGTTTAGAATAAATATTTATATTTCAAATGTGTTGTAACTAGTCATAATAAAAATTAACATGTGAAGCACTTTAAAAAAAATCTAAAATTATGAAAAAGATGAGTAGGAATTGCAAATAGAAAATTTGTATTGTTTGCTGAAATAACAAATTTAATTGAAAAGAAAGTTACTTTAGACTTCATATAAAATTTAACAAAATGAACATTTTGCTGGCAAAATAAAATTTAAGAAATTAAATAGTTAATTTTTTAAAATATAAGTATAATTTTATTAATTTTGATAAATTTTAAGGACTAAGTAGCATTTTAACTTTAATTAAATCATATGATTGATGAATTTTCGTTTGTCAAATTCGACAATTTCATTTAGGGGAAAAAAAATCAACAATTTCATAGGTCTGATTTGTTTTGTTAAATTAACCATGTATCAAATGCTGGTGGACTGCTCCAATTGCCGGACTCCGCTGCAACTACCTCCTGGCGCCAGATCCATACGCTGCGCTATCTGCCAAGCTGTCACCCACATCGCCGATGTCCGCAGTACTCCTTCTCCGCATCCTTACTCCCAAGCGCCACCTTCCCATCAAGCTACGCATTCGCCATCTCCGCCGTCGCCTTACAATCACGCTCCCCCAGGGCCTCCTCCCAACCCGCATGGCAGGAAGAAGGCGGTGGTATGTGGGATATCGTATAAATACTCGAGACATGAGCTCAAGGGCTGCTTAAACGACGCCAAATGTATGCGTTATCTTCTGATCAACAAGTTCCAATTCCCAGGAGATTCTATTCTTATGCTTACTGGTATTTTCTGAATTGACTTCATTTTTGTGATTGTCTACTTGTTTTTATATTTCTATAAAATTTAGGAATATTCTATAAACGCATCTAAAAGTGTTAAAGAAAGTGAAAAGGACATAAATTTTAGTTGCATGGATCATTTCTTCATTATCGTGCGTTAAGACTGAACAATTTGAATTCTTAATAATTTGTACCCAGCACAGAGAAGCTTCCACATCAAATTGACATATTTGTTCCATTAGGTTACGGATTACATTTCCAATTTCTCTCGTTACTTTCACCTTTCTGCAGCCATTAAGTTTGGTTTATTTCTCATTTAAGTTTTGCCGTGCATCTATCTTTCTAGTGTTAATTCTTGTCTGTAATTTAAATTGCAGAAGAGGAAACTGATCCTTACAGAATTCCCACTAAACATAACATGATGATGGCATTATACTGGCTTCTACAAGGTTGTCAATCTGGAGACTCCCTTGTTTTTCACTATTCTGGTCATGGTTCACGCCAAAGAAACTATAGTGGCGATGAAGTTGATGGATATGATGAAACTCTATGCCCCCTCGATTTTGAAACTCGGGGTAGGATTGTTGATGATGAAATCAATGCAGCAATTGTTAGACCTCTTCCTCACGGTGTTAAGCTTCATGCAATAATCGATGCTTGTCATAGTGGCACTGTATTGGATTTACCCTTCCTTTGTAGAATGAGCAGGTTAGTTGTCATGAGAAATATTCTTGAAATTAAATCATTGAATATTGATTTAAATTCCTTGCTTCCAACATTTGAAACCTGTAATGAAATGATATCATTTCCGTTCAATCAATTGTTACGATGCTTTTGCATTGAGAAAAATTTTAAGTTCATGAAGCAAACTGCTGTGTCGTAACAAATGCAGCACTTACTTGATAAATACCTCTTAAGTTAATGTATCTTTTCTCAGACTATTCATGTATAATATTTGACAAATACTACAGACATAGTGCATCTTATATTACCAGCACTTGCTTCCTGACATATTTAGCCTATTTTTTTCAATTAAAAGCTTTTTCGGAATGTAAGCAAGTGCTGGTTGATACTTAATATTTTGCATGCACAGATTGTCTTAGTATATAACCTGTTCTTTCTTTTCTTCTTCAGAAGTAATGTCTTTGTGTTTCTCTTCTAAAATGATTTTGTATCGCCATGTTCCTTCTGATTATATCTTCCCTTCTGGCAATAGGAGCGGACAATATGTATGGGAGGACCATCATCCGCGATCAGGCATGTGGAAAGGAACGAATGGTGGAGAAGTCATTTCCTTCAGCGGTTGTGATGACCATCAAACCTCTGCTGATACATACGTATGTTTTTTTTTTTTTTTTTTAAAGGCTGATAATAAGGGATATTAATGAAATTTTTTGTATTTCCCATGGGTGTTAGCTCTCAAAGATAAATTAAAAATTTTTATCTTTTTATGGGCAGGCTCTATCAAAGATAACATCTACAGGTGCAATGACATTTTGCTTCATCCAAGCCATTGAACGTGGGCATGGGACTACATATGGGAGCATTCTTAATTCAATGCGTGCTGCCATCCGCAGTAGTGGCAATGACCTTGGTGGCGATGGTGCTGTGACATCTCTTCTCACCATGCTTGTGACGGGAGGCAGTCTTGGACCTATTGGTGGTGGACTGAGACAGGTATATGTTTTCATCACCTTTACATTCATCACGAGTTGATATTAATAAACTTTGGGCTAAATCCTAGAGGGAGGAAAATCTCATTAGCGAGCAACTACAAAGCATGAGTTTGCATCAAATGTGTTAAGTCCCTATCATTCATCAAGTTTCATCCACATGGAGAGTCACTGATCTTATCCTACATTACATGTTTTGACAGGAACCACAGTTGACTGCGTGCCAGCCATTTGATGTATATACAAAACCTTTCTCTCTCTAAAGTGCATTGAAAAGCACCCATTCATGTTGATTATAATTGAAAGTAAAGGGAAGGGATTTTCTTCTGGGCTCATAATCTGTTTGCAACTGATTGGCTGTGTCAATAGGAGATTTGTCTGTATTCTCATTGTGTTGCTTATAGCATAAGAAAAAATATGGCATCTTTTACTATTTTTGCCACAGCTGCTTTATATTAGTACCGTGTTGGGTTGTTTACTAAATTTGTAGGAATATGACTGTAATTTAGCTTTAAAATATATTTTGCATCAATCTTTTTTTTTTTTCTTTTAAGTCATTTACGGACCTTTTTGGCAAAAAGAGAGATGAAAATACTTTAGTTTCAATAATGTCTGAGACGATACGATTGATAGTGGAGTGAGGAAGTGAGCATGTAACACGATGTTTCTTCAAAACTTGTTTGCTGTATTTTCTTTTTATTTTCCCTTTGATTTTTGTTTTTGTCTTTCGGGAATATTGTGGGTTCTAAATCTGCCCTTTCATGGGTTTCACTCTGTCCCTTTACGTGGGTTTCACTATTGAGATATTCTCTACTGCAACAATGGTTGTCCATCCTCAAATTGAGCTTTTGGCTTGGGAGAAACTATAACAAGGTGAACAAGCTCAGATTTCTTGGCTCAGTTTACCCAACGACTAGGATTTTTTCTGATTATCATCCTATTTTAGGGAGGATGAAATCTAATGGGTTCTTTCATACCCATAAGATAGTAAATAGGAGTTTTGACTCGGTTTACCCGCTAATTGGGTCTTCATGCTACTTGTTACCAGGCTCTGCATCACGTGAGGGATTATTATGTTTATTGGGATTTCTACTTGTTAGATGGTTTCTCCCTATCTAGATGGATGTTTTGTTTCTTGATTTGCTCAGCAAAGGTTTCTGTCAATAGTGATTCTTTTGAAAGAGGTTGGGGATTTGATATGTGTACACCCTATGATTGGAAGTAAAATACTGGGATCATCACCAATCTGTACCATTTAAGATCACTTTGTTGGATTCTGCTGTATGACTGAAGTACATCCATCAAGACTTGTTGAAGGAGAAGGAAAATGGAGAGCGTAAAAAGCATGTGCTTTTCATATTCTTGTTCATGCGCTTTCCCTTGTCAAATTCAGCATTTTATCTATTTCTGAATTGGAATTTTTTAATGTTATTTTGAACTTAGTAGGCAAGAGTTCTTTTGGGTGCCCCATGTTTAGGCCACACGAGCCCATCAGTTTGAGAAAGTACAAACTTATGTAAGTTGGCTTCAAAAGCTTTGGTGTAACATGCTCACTGTATTCATATTTTTAATTAAATGAAATATATCTTTGAAAAAAAAATATTTTTGTGTCGTGCCAGTTCAAGCTCAATTTGGTACTTATGCTGTTATGCATAGAATCCGTTTGGAAATCCCTCCAAAAGATAGCTTTCCACTCGTTTCAGAAGTTTATATATATATATATATATATATATATATAAATCAAATTCCGCTCTCTTCCATGAGACTCGTTTTTCACTTCAATGGTACACACCAATTACCAAACACAGACGGAAACGTCGAGTTCTCCGTCCCTGACTTTGAAAGGATGGGTTCTCGATGATGATACCGATCTCACTATTTTTATACCACATACGGAGGCAAATTATATTTTGAGCCGGAAACTATGACGTCTTACAGTACCATAATACAGATTAATTATTCTATATATAGTAAAAAAGAAATTGATTAGTATAACTGGTTAACATATTAGTTTCGTAGACTTCATATTTAAACTTTAGATTCAACTACTCTTATTTTTTTTTGCTTTTTTAGTTATTCTATGTTTTTTTCTTTTTTTGCTTTTTATATTTATTTATCATATTTACAATTAAAATTATATTTATTTTATTTCTTTAATAAAAAATTATATTAATAGTTGAGTTTTTTTATTTGTTTAATTGTTGTTATTAAATACATATTAATTTCTATAAGAAACAAATTACATCAATAGTTGAATTTTTTCATTTAATTCTTATAATAATAATAATTAATTTTAATACTATTAATTTTTCAGTGTAATCTTTATTTATAAATTTTAATATTTTTATGGGTAATTTTTTTAAATGATTTTTAAGAATAATTTTACATTTTATAAAATATTATTTTTATTATTTTTATGACAATAAATTTCCACTGTCACACAGGTTCATATATGATAAGTAGTTGGTTCATTAAACAAAAAATATAAATTCATTAGTAGTACGATGTAGGTTCATTGAAAATTCACTATCAAATATAATTATAAGCAATATGATCATTAAGTATTACTTATAAGTTTATCAAATATAAGATGTAAGTTCATCATTTTTTAATTATAAATTCATCAATTAACATATGATTCTATTTTTTAGTTTATGAATTTATAAACTATAATTTATGAAATAAAATATATTTGTGATGAATCTTTAGATTATAATTTATGAACATGTACTTTTTTTTATGAATTTTTGGATTATAATATATAAATCTCAAGTATATGTATAATGAACTTATAGTTTATAATTTATGAAATTATTATTTTTAACCTTAAAATTTATAGTTTTATGATTAATGTTTATAGTTTTTATTGATAAATTTGTGTTCATAACATATAATTATGTTTTGTAATTTATAATTATAAATCAAGAATTTTTAATTTTAAGATTTCATTATTATTATTAAATTTTAAGAAATTAAAGTATTATTATGTAAGATAAAAAATAATTCACATTTAAATTTTGAGAAATAAGACATAGCATAATTTAAAATATGAATACTAAAGTGTAATTAAATTTTTTTATTAATTTCTCTAATAAAAATTATATTAATTTTAATTTAAAATTAAATTAAAAAGTATATTAATGAATTATCAATAATAATATAATAGAAAATAAAGAGATAGGACATGGTAAAAAGATAATTTTTTTTTTTGTAAAATAAAATTAATATAATTTAATTAAAAGTATCACAAATAAATAAAAAATATGAAAAAATTGACTTACAACCATATAATCGTCTAGCATTTACAGTAAAAAAAGAAAAAAAGAGAGAGAGAGAGATGCAGCATGTATGTTTTGGACCAAATAAAAAAAGAAAAAAATAGAATAACTAAAAAAGAAAAAAATAACAAAGAATGTATGAAACTAGGATCAAACCTATGACTTCAAGAAGGTGAAGCTAAATTGATAAGCAATTATACTAACCACTCTTTTTCATAATTTTACTACGTATATAATAATTAATCTGTCCCATAATCCATATTACAATATGAAATAAATTTTATGATATAATAATTTAATTACTGTCCGTTTAGTTCATGGATCCATAATTTTTAGGATTAGTTTGAATCCTAAGTTTAGTTAAACTATAAGATTATCTATCTTAAATTTTATTTGGTATAAAAATTTTAATTTATAGTATTAAGTAATCATATTTTTATAATCTTATATTTGGTAAAATAAATTAATAAATGGAATAAAAAGTGAATTCATTTTAAGAACTAAAATGTTATAAATAATAGAATTAATGATCCTAGATAGGGATTACTATGATATAGGGAGCTATGTTTTAAATAACATTTATACCATGAGTTAGTTAAGCTTTTGAGAATATTAAACTTAACTTGAATCATATGTAGTAAACATAGTCTTATTTATTAATTAAGCTTTCAAGATTATTAAACTCAGCTTGAATTATATGTACTAAATATAGTGTTATTTATTAATATTAAGACTTAGTTAAGCAATTTTGTATGCTAAACGGACTATTATAGTACTAAAGTCTGCGTTCTCATTAACTCATGCTTACTGTACTCTATTTACCTTTCCTTCGCAGAATCAACGGATACATGCTTATATCGGTCAATTAATTAATTAATTATGTACATGCATCAGCCTTAATTATCATATACATGACTGGTTGCTCTATCAGAGCCATTAAGCGTGGATTTGCAGCTTCTTAATTGACCATTGCCAATGCAATGCGAGCTGCTATTGCTGCTAGTAATTAATCATAACCCATATACATATACTCTGCCATTCCGTTGAAGTATTCGTCTCATGGCAGGACGCAGGAACAAGTATCGGCTTCAGCATTCATATACCCCCAGTTATATCAACCGAATTAATTCTAAATGAAGGCATACTCTAAAATTTGTCATAGCTGTCAACTCGGCTTCACACGCAGTCACAAATATAAGGGATATCAAAACCATGAAAAATAGAAAATGACGAACATGGTCAATTGAAAACAACATAACGACCTAAAACAAGATGATACCTCCCCCTCCCCACCCAAGTGATTTCATATAAAATGCCGATGCTCAATTGAACCTTTCATAATTGCAGTGAATATTTTAAAGAATAATATTATGACATGGAGATGACAACAGCCCCATATAAATCCCCAACCACCCACCCCCATTGAAAAATATTTTTTGCAAATTATAAGTAACCTAGATGCACCAGAGATTGATTTCCTTTCTTCTCCCCCCCCCCCCCCCCCCCCCTCCTAACAAAGGTTACAATGAGCATCACTATCATCTAAATAAATCTTTCTAGTATTCTTGATCTGTTAGGGTCTGGAGGTCGAAAATCCTCCAGATGCAAATTGGAGCTAATACGAATCTCTTTTAAGACACTCTCTCCTTTCTCTGCTTTTATAATCTCCAAAGTACTTCCAAGTACATCCCCTGCAAGTCCAACCCCAAGAAGACGGCCTGGCTCCTCTCCACCTTCATATAATAGCTGTCCAATCTCTGCCAAAGAAACCACATTCTCTAATACAGCTTTCGCAAAAATACGGCCAAGAAATTCTGCTGCTTTTGGGGCATCATTAACAGCATCCTCCAGAGTGGTGAGGACTGATTCAAACCTGGCCAATTGAAGCAAAAGACACGTGATACGATATATTATTAACAATTGAAATAGTAATCCTATAAAGTGACAAATAGAGTGAAACTTTCCTACCCTTTGACAAGCTGAGGAGGACTTAATATGCTATCCTGAGATCTTGCAAGATTGACGAGAAGTTTGGCCAAAAGATCTCTCTCCATGTCCTTCCTCTCAAATGAATCTGTGACCCACAAAGAAATCATTGAAGGATGGAAACTTGAGCAATTCAATTCCTTGATGCATGACGCAACTTCTTTCTCGTCTCTAGCACTGAAAAAGTCAAATAACTATCAGTTTGCTGTTCATATACAAGCAGAAATTCAGCGCGAGTCATTATGCCATGATAAATAATGCTATTTGATATCAGCTATGGATTACAATAGTCAAAGGCAAAAAAACAAAAAGCTCAACTGCATTCCATTAAAGTTCAATGCCCAAGCTGTACAATCAATTTGGCACCAATGCTACAATATTTGTAAGCTCTATTGCACCTCAAACATCTTGCTGCAAAATAAAGGAATCTTCTAGACACAGATGACCTGAAATTACACAAATAACCTGACCCTCCACAGACTCATTTGGCTGTTAGAAGCCACCTGATATTTTCTCATTAACATGAGCAAAGACTATATAAGAAATCCCAGCTCTTCAAGACCACTTCAGTTTGGTT
Source organism: Reutealis trisperma (assembly GCA_947687605.1). Lineage (NCBI taxonomy): Eukaryota > Viridiplantae > Streptophyta > Magnoliopsida > Malpighiales > Euphorbiaceae > Reutealis > Reutealis trisperma. The sequence continues at coordinate 471,700 of CANTUT010000033.1, read as the reverse complement.
AAAAGTTTCAATGTGGGGTTCATTGTTAATCTTTTAGGCAATATCCAAACAAGAACCAAAGAGACTTCCCCGCCTGTATGGGAAGCTGTGTACACAAATAACAAAGGACTATTTTAAGAAGCTATAAATCCAATCATCTCATATTCCAACATCTCCCAGAACAAGCACAGCTAAATCTCATACTGAAAATGAGAAGTAAGAGAATATAGCTGGGAACAAGTTATTAACAACAGGGTACCAATTGAAAATATTAAAAAGAAAAACTACCCAAGAAAATATAGTTGGGAACTGGTTTTTAACAACTGGGAAACAATTGAAAATATTAAAAAGAAAAACAGCCTAGCATGATCTATCATTCATGATCTATCATTTGTCCAGCATAGTAATGATCTAATATTTGCATGCATAGGACCTAGCACAACCTTAGTTTCTAGGAGCAAGCAGAATTAGCTAGTAGGTAGCCCTATGTTTCTGAGACTCAAGCAATGCACTGTTTTCACACCAAAGCAAGTGTACTGAATCACAGTCCCCTTCAGCCAATATAAGATTTTCTTCTTACATTAATCACAAACATTGTCGATATACCCAAAAAGAAAAAAAGGTTTTGACATCCAAAAGAACAACTGTCCTATCATCCGACATCCCCAGAATCAGAAATCTTGACCATTAACAAATATTTCAGAACCTCCCCAAATCATAAACATGATAACCAACCTCTTTTAAGAGAGAATTTGAAGAAGGCCTGGTGTCTGGTAACTTGACTTGCTATGGTAAACCCAGTCTACATATTTGCTTTAAATTCCACGCCAGTAGTTTTTTGAAACAAACCAACGAATTTCATAAAAGAAGACATCAAACCACATAGCTCAGAACCAGAGAATCATTACAGGCCAGCTGATAAGATCACTAGACACTAGAATACCAAGCATGCCAAATTGACCACTTAACTTCCATAGACACCCTTTTTCAAAGAAAATAGATCAGTGACCCATATGACTATACAAGATAGATGGCTAAAGTATATATTGAACATTGGTCACACTGTTAACTTTAATGCTCAAGTCATTGTGCATGACTTGACCATGATCAATGAGAACCAAATAAAAGAGAAATGCAAGAACAATAAATGTATGAAAGCGATACCTGTAAAATTCTTTAATTGCTGCCATTGACATATCTCGCAAGCGTTCTTCAGGCCACACCTTTTCTGAAGGAATATTTTGAGTGAAAGCTGTTACCTGAGCTCGTGCAGGAGGTGATGTTGTAAGAGGTCTATCAAAACTGCGATCTTGAACCCGAGGATCCCTGTTAACATAATTCATATTACGATCCTGAGCACTCAATTGATCAAAAACAGCTGGAACTGCAAATCTGTCTGGAGCATATCTTGGAATGAAATCCTCCCTTGAACCAAAAGCAGGCCGCTCAGATGCATTACTAAAACCATTCATAGCAGCTGTCATTCTTCTCAAGTCACCCGGACTAGCAGAATTATCCACTACAGGAGTGCTTGACATTACAGGTGGCCCTCTAATAGACATTCCTCTAGCAAGTCCGCCTTGAGGACCCAAAGTAATGGAATCTTCACCAAGAGGCCGAGGCAAGGGAACTGACAAAGTCCTGGCCTCATATGTCTGCCTCTCCTCAAAACGAACATCCTGAGTCCCATACCCATGGAAACCCATCTGTGCATTTGGGGATGGTAACATTGCTGAACCTCTAGGACCAAAATCCATAGGTATCCTTCTTGGAGAAGGATTGATGCTAGGATTGCGAGCAAGCCTACTAGCTTGATGATGTCGTTCTTGAGCAGCATCTCTGTGCACTTCCTCGATCTTCTTTGGCCCTTCAACCTTCCTCCTCTGCTGCCATTTGTTCTTTCTCAGATCAATAGCATCCTTCAACATGAACCTAACCCTAGAAGATAGTTTCATATTGTTTGATAACTTTGCCATCATGTCAAAATAGACATCCATGCGATCCTTGGCTTTGGAATGGTCAATCATTTCTCCAATTGTACTCATTAATTTGCACAAAGCCTCAACATTTTCCTCATCAGGATTCTGATACTGACCCAAGAGCTTTTGGATGCAGTCGTGCATTATTCGCTCAGTCAACATTTTCTTCCTATACAGCTCCCCAATTAGTCTAATGTTGCCAAGCATTCGTCTTCGTGCCTTGACTCTTTTCTCCTCTCTTTCCTCTTCAGTCTGTTTAGTTGCACCCTCCTCGTCAGCTTTATTAGCTTCTTCTTGTTCTCTCTCCCCTCTCTCAAATTCCTCCTGGCACTTATTGAGAAGTAACCTCTTGAAAGTAATCTTTTCATTGTTTTCAGAAAAATCCGGCAACTCATGAGCCAGATGATCGCAGAAGTTGGCATACATTTCACAGAAAGTAGGCTCCATTAAAGCTTTGTCAAAGATCTGTGAGATAACACCAGTAAGCGTGACAGCATTGTCAATGTTAACTGCTTTTACCTGCTCAAAAAGCTTTTCAAAATTCTGAGGAGTTAGCTTGTTCAAGATGGCTTTCAATTGCCTTTGCTTGGACTCTTCTTCATCAGTCACTTTACCCACTTCATACTTTTTCACAGCCTTATGCATCGTTTGCGATTGAGGCTGAGGAGAAGGAATTAATCCCCTTTGCTGGAAATTTGTAGCACGCTGCCACTTGTCAGCATCTGGACTGTTTCTTTGCATACCACCCTGAGAAATGATTGATTGCATGGGCCCCAATAGGATAGCTCCTGCATACTGTACAGGACTCTGTGCTCGCGGATTCCTTAGAACACCATAATTGCCTCCTTGGCCAGGTCGAAACCCTGCATTACCTACAAAACCAATATCAATACGTAAACCCCTCCCCGTGCCAAAATAACCAGGTAGTTTATTCCATCGGTCATCATCAGCCATACCACTCCCACGACGGTCTATCCGAGATCCACTGTTGGATCTATCCACACCTCTTCCAGGGCTAGGAAATGGATCCCGTTCAACAGAAGGAGAACTAGAATTTATAAGAACTTCTGCAATTTCAGGTGAAATATCCAAACCTTTTGGAAGAGCAGTAAACTGCTCTGAGAACTTCAAAAGGAAATCTCTGGAATACTTTTTTGCTGTATTTAAATTCCCAATTTTGCCAGGTTGAACCAATCCGCCAAGAGCCTGTACCCCGTCATCTGTAGATTCCAGTTTTGGTGTCGAGATGTCAGCAGCATCTTCCCAATCATCTGGCTCAGCTTTATTCTCAATGCCTTTCTCGCACGACATGGAGTCCACTTGCAGTGCATCCACAGGTGCCTGCTTCAGATCAGAGCTAGTAGATGTGCTTTCCGTTACTTCTGAAGAAACAACACTTTCTTTCTTTTCTTCAGGACCTTTATATGCCATATAAAGATCAGCAGTCGTCCCAGCAGCATCAGCTTTCTGAAGAATTGCTCTTATCTTCTTCTTCGGTTTGGCCGTAGTACTCTTTGATCTTGTCAGTTCAACAGTTTTGTCCTTGGAACTAGATACGGCAAGGGAGACTGAGCCAGCACTACTATCGACTTCCGCTTCATGTTTTGAAGTTACCTCAGAAAGATCAGGTGTTGGAACAGGAGCAAACTGCTGATTCAATGCACTGGATTTTATAACATAAACTTCTTTATCGCTCATGTTATCACTTTTGCTTGAAGATGCATCCAAGGTAAGGGTGTCTGCACATTCCAAATTTATGGATGTAGAAACATCCATATTATCCGACATCCTATTGCTTTCTGTGTGGCAAGTCGTGGGCTCATCCTGCCCTTCCTCCAAGGTTGGAACATCATTGCCAAGTGCTGGACCTAAAGCAGATTCCTCTTTACTTTGATCGACAACCTCTACAGATTTTGAAGTGATGAGTTCTGAGGTAATCTCTGAATTGCTATCATCTTCTTTGGAACTTTCAGGTATTCCTTTTTCTTCATGCCCTTCAGTTCCTGGCTCCTGTGGTGAAGAATCATCTAGCTTAGCTTGATGAGCAACATTCACAGCATTAACAATGCCTTGAGCACTAGAAATTTCAGAAGGAACACCAACAGACCCTTCTCCATGATCATCATTCTTGGCTTCAGAAACTTCAGAAGTAGAAGCACTGATTGCTGGGATCGATTCTATCACACCACTAATGCCTGATGATAAAGTAAGGGTTGTTGTAGTTTCTACAGAATCAGAAACTCCACTGTTAGAAGATATACCCAGTTCTAAACTGCGAGAAGAAAAGGTTGACATCGAGGTAGATTGTCCACCAATCTGTAAAAGACAAATCCATGCAATTAAAACAGTCTGCACCAAAAATTGTGTGATGATAATAAAAGAAAAGGTCCTTGCGAAAGTCAGCACGGTACCTGATTCTGGGATTGGATATATCCTTTTTTACCTGGCTTCTTCTGTTGATCTTTAATAGAGTTCGACCTACTCAGAGTTTCCTTTCTTTTGCCTTCATTGTTGCTCCCAGAAACCACTGCTTCTTCAGATTGAGTAGATGCAGCAGGTGAAGAAGAATTGGGCACCACACTATGAACAATGACTGATGCAGATTGTGTTGGTGCCATTGACAATGACTTGGATGCTGAAGATTCACTACAACTGTTAGAAAGCTGTAAAGAACTATCTGGAACATTCTCTGAATCCTTCTGTGAATGAGACAAGTTGGCTTCCACAGAAGGCCTTGAAGGCTTCATGGATCCACTCTTCTCAACAGCAGACAAGCTATTTGATGATAGTGAGTCCACAACCTTCTCCCCAACAGAACTAGCTGCTGGTTTCACTTTCACCTGTACTGGTCCTGAAGAAGCAGATGAGATCAAATTATGTGCATCACGAGCATGTTCTGCATTTGGTGGTTCTGCCACACCATGAATTGAAGTTCCAGACTTGTTAACTGGTAGAGCATTAATAGCAGATGGATTCACAAATGATACATTTTGAGGACCTTGGCTAACAGAGTAGTTAAACCTAGGTGGCTGAGAATTTGGTGCTATTTGGCCACTAGTCAATGGCAGAGAACTAGAGGATTGAAAAAATAGATTATTGTGATTGTAAGAATTGGAGTAATAATTGATTGGATGAGTAGGAGCAAATGATGGTATTGGCTGGGATTGCGGTGGCATGTTAGGGTGAGATCTAAGGCCAGATGACCCACCATCTGCATACGTGTCTGTTCGCTTATCAAGCCTCAGCTCTTCATGTGTCTTTGGATCAGTAATCTTGACAGTAGTTTTACGAGAACCACCAAACTTTCCTCCCTGCTGTTGAGGATATTGTGGGGTGATCCCAATTCCTAAGTTCCCTAACTGAGGAGGCATTTGAGGGCCCATTTGAGGAGTAAAAGTCAAACCCTGACCCTGATGCATCATTCCTTGAGGCTGCATTGGATGGGGTTGAAGACCTTGAACAAACATTGGCTGTTGAACTTGAGGGGCATTTCCCATTGGCAATGCTGCCATTGGCATTGGCACCTGAAGTGAAGTTGGTGTCACACCTTGAGACTGAATCTGTGGGTTTGGGCCACCAAACTGCAGAGACACTGAAGGCTGGTGAAAGGGCATTTGCATGGAAGACATAGGAAGGGGGAGAACGGAAGACTTCGGTGTCTGGCTCAAAGGGGGTACAGTTGAGACTTGAACATCCTTTTTGGCTTTAGGTACTTGATGAGCCTCCCGATGAGCCTCCCCCATAGTAGATTGGTCAACAGCACCTACATCCTTCCTTGGTAATTGTTGCTTGGGTACAGGAGTTGGCAACGGAGGCACAGATCTAAATGCATCATGGCGTGCCTGCAAGTTAAGAATCATATATCTAGTTTCTATTCTTTATTTAGGAGAACACACAACAATAATCAGCTGCACAATGTCAATGGTCTCCAGCTACCAGCTTTATTAAGTATTAACAACATAACTTTGGGGAAATTTCATCCACAAACATAGAATCGGCACAAAATGTATTAAGTCAATTTTCAAAAAATATCACTGTATATAAAAGGGAAGAGGCTACAGTTTGACATTCTTTGCTCTTGAGAAAAATGGATGACCCCCCCCCCAAAAAAAAAAAAGTCATTAAACCTTTTATTATTCAATAAAGCATGACATGAAAGTAAGAGAAAACCTGGTCACGTTTCTGCTCATCCAAATTTGGAGGAGCTGAGCTTGTCCGAGCAGGAATCTACAAGACAATCCTTCTATTACCAACATATAAAGCCTTACAAGGTTTGCATTCAGAGGAGGAAATAAGACAAAGTTACCTGCATCCCATTCATGAAACCAGGAGTTATGGAGCCAAACTGAAATGGGAATGCCTTGGATGCATCTCCAGGGGCTACACCACAAAAATCATTGTGAAATATCAGTTTAAATATGCCAGCATGGAACTAGGAAACAGTGACACTGACAATAACAGACATCGCACCACGTGATTTAGAGTTCTTTATTTCTATGCATTGCCAGCACAAGAAAAACTTACCCTTGGCAGGTGTCATAGGTGATGCAGTATCAGAACTCAAGGTGGCAGATTGAGAAGTTGGAGCCTTCGGAACAGCTCGGTTGCCCCTTTGAGGGTGCGGCATTTCATTTGGCTTGGCAGTACCAATTGAAACAGGTGCATCAGATACTCCTATCATAAATTGACCAAACAATATTTAAAAAAAAAAAAAAGTTGCAAACCGTTCGAAACAAACTTACTAGAACAACTTTATTTTAAAAATCACGTGCCTTTTAAAGAGAAATTACAAAACAAAATATGATGAAAAATTTTGCAACTTATGAAGCTACAGCTATAAATAAAAACTTTTATTTGTTTTTGTTCTGTATGATCAAGCCATACCGTGTACTGGAGACTGTACATGGGCACCATTCTGTACATTACGAGCACCAGAAGCATTAGCAGAATCGGAAGAATTCACAGCAGGTACGTTTATCCTAGATTGCCATCCTTGAACATTGTTCTTCTTCAAACTATCATCAAAATGGGAAGATAGATAAACAAGCCATAAAACACGAGAACAAACGGAAACCCTAAATTATTAAAAATAAAAAGCGGCAAAGGAAAAAAAAAAAAAAAAAGAAAGAAAGAAAGAAAAAAACCCTAAAACACATACCTCCGATTGGCAGAAATAGAAGAAGAAGACGGTGAAGGGGCGGGCCAGCCGCCGCCGCCGCCCTTACCGTAGGCAGCTGAGGAGGTCCGCTGCTGATTAGAGCCTGCGGATCGTCCTGATTTACGATGCTGTGTGTCACTCTTATCGGACCTTGATTGATTGAAGGACATATATTCGTACCTGTAATCCCCCTTTTTCGCTTTGGTTTCTCTGCATGGAAAAAACAGATCCACGGAAAAAATAAAATAAATAATCAATCACACCAGACACAAAAACCATAATCATAATACAAAATGGGGAATTAGGAAGAGACAGTGGAGGTACCTGTGAAGTGAAGAGAGTGAAGATACGAAAATTAGGGTTTTAATGGACGGTCATGACCATACTCAGAGATACAGAGATAGAAAGAAGAAAAATTAATTTAAAAAAAAAAAAAAAGAAAAGAAAAGAAAAGAAAGAGAGAGAGATGAGAGAGAAGCAAGAAATGGGTGAGTATCGGTAAGAGATAGTTATTTTAAGAGAGAGAAAGAGGGTAACAAACTGACCAGCCAAGGTGGTCAAATGGTAGGTTTTTTAGGAGATCGAAATCGAATGGGTCGCCGCTTCAGAGCGCTCTTCGCTTCTCTCCTTTTACCCTCTCTTTTCCCTCACTTTAAATTCTTTACCTTTTCATTTTTACCGTGTTATCACCGACCTCACTCTACACACAACCTCAAAAGTTTTCTCGCGTTTAATATGCACGCGCCGCCGAAACTACCTATACCCTCGACGGCCGATGCTTTTGGATTATGTTGTAATTGTAATCAAGTATTAGAACAAATCAAAATTTATGCACTGTAAAATTAAATTATTGTTTTAATTAAACATCATGATAAAACAAAAATGCCATTGTTATTGTTATTATATGCTATATGATTTAAAAAATATTTTTTCTATTATTTTTATTTATCAATAGAATTATCTTTCAAGATTCTATTGTATTGTGTATTATTTTAAGAGCAATATTACATGTACATGTACGTAATGACTAATTGTTTTCAGTGAATAGAAAAAAATACTATTTATTTTTATGTATATATATTTATCTTTTTTTTACAGCAAGCACTTAAATGGGAAGTTTTTATATCACAATATTTGGGTTTAGGAATTTTAGAAGAAAAAATTTAAATAATTTATTATGAATTTAATCAAATTTCACTAAATTTAAAATAAGATATGAATTAGATAGCGGGCTAAAAATACATAAATTTATCATTTATCCAAAGAAAAAAAAATTATTGACACGTGAAAAAAAAAATTGATAACACACTTTTACTTTTTTAAAAATACAAATATCAGCGTGAGTTTTCAATTAAGGAGACGAACAAAAAATAATATTTTGTTAATTAAAAAAATAATAATGTTTAGTTTGTTTTTTCATTTAGTATTTACTTTTTAAATACTTCACTTTACTATTAGATTAAGATACCAACTTATATTTATTTTTATCGGCTAATGTTACATATTTTATATTATTAAAAAAAAAAAGTAAAACAATTTATATTCAATGCATTTAGGCTAAAATGCCACAGCTAAGTGGCATCTTGTGGATTTATCCTTGAGGACTTTGAAATGTAAACGTGTTGTTAATTCAAAATCTCATAGTACTACAAATCATATATGAGTGTGACCAATATTGTTGGGCGAGTTTGGAAAATGTCAAATGCCTTTCATATAACTATAAGGTGGTCTCACTCCAACCACCTAAATAATAAAATACTTTTATTTTTAATATTTTTAAAATTAAAACAATTTTTAACAAAGTTCGGATAAAAAAAATTAAGCTGATGATAAATTTTTCTACTTTATTTTTAAAAAAATAATGGTCATTTAAATTTTTATTTATTAATTTTACTTTGATAACACTATTTGATATTTAAATATAATTTTTAGTACTTTTAATTTAATTTTATTAATATCTCACTTAAATTTTCAATTAAATTAGTATTTATTTAGAATGGTAAGTTAAAATTTTTTAAGTGCAATAGTAGCATTATTGTGTTTTAAATGATTTTACCATTTAAAAAATTAACACTTATATTTTTCAACATTTTAAATTCAAATCTTAAATTATAGTTATCAAAACCACCTAATTTTATCCTAAAAATTTTTATTGACTTCAAAAATATGTTAAAAAAGAAAAAGAAAAAAAAAAGAATTTGATGACAAGATTGAAAAATGTGTGGTGTGATGTGACTCGTGTCTTTCACCGTTGCATTCTTCGAAATTGCGTGAAACTTTAGCCTCCAATAAGCAATTCATGTACTAACTAAATAAATAAAACATTTTACGTATTTTTATCCTATCTTTGAAAAAAAATTTAGAAAGGAAATAAAATAAAGAAATCAAATAATTTTTTTTTTATTTATTTTTCTCTTTTTTATTTAAATAGAAAGAAAAATAAAATTATTTTTCACTCACTAAAATATATAAAGAAAAGAAAACTTATAAATAAAAAATTATTATTTTAATTCTTCATTTCTAAAATTTGAATTTAAATTTGAATTGTATTTAATTATTATTTTTGTCTTCTTTTTTTTTTTTTTTTTCTCTCCAAAATAGAAAAAAAAAAAGAGAGAAAAATAATACATATTTTCTTTTTTCTTCTTATTTTTCCTGCATTTCCAAACAATGGAAAAGGAAAATAAAAGTTATTTTCCATTTTTATTTTCTTTCCTCTCATATTTTCCTTCATTTCAAATATAAGGTTAACGATTAGGATCCCCTTCAAAATCTTAACTATTAAATACAAAATAAATAATTAATTTTTTATACTATAATTAACTACTTTAAAAAAACTTAACTATTTATTTTATATTTAATGGTGAAAATTATACTGACATGACTTATCATATTTTTCTCAATAATATCCCCAATGCACTTTTTATATAAATCAAATTTTTTATTATAAATAATTATGTTAAAAACTAAATTTTCAATAGACTTTTTATCTTTAAAAGTTAAAAAAAATAGTTGATTTGACTATCTATATCTATAAAGGCAAATATCATTATCTATTATAACTTTAATTAATGTAATATAAATCTCTCTATTCTAACCTTAATTAATACAATACAAGTTTTTATGTACTTTATTTAAGATAATTTTAGTATTACTTGATTTTTTCTTAACGTGTTTCGTACATTAATTCCCATTATGACTCATTATAACTCATTTGATATATAAATAATTATTTTACACTTTCACTTTTTTCATTGTTAAATATTTAATGACCTTTTTTTTATACTTAACTATAAAATTATATAGTTTTATATTAAATAAAGTTTTCAATTAAAATAATATAAAACTTATCAAATAAATACCATAAGATCAAAATCTTATTGGTCAACTCTTAAAATCATCATAGAGCAATATTTATATAACTTGATTATTAAATTCACTTTAATTATTGATTATAAGTTAAATTAAATTTTCATGTGAAAATCTAAAAATTTAAAGAAAACATAATTATACATAATAAACATTATATAAGTTGTATATTTATGCATGTATAATATAATTAAACTGATGATATAAAATAATTTTAGAATTTATATAAATATATGAATGTACTTTAAAATGTAATATATATACAATATTAAAAGAAAATGAGTGTTTTTTATAATTTTAAATGATATTTTTGTGTTTAATAATATGTTAAAAAAAGTAAATAAATTGATAATACCTTTTATTATAATTTTCTATTTTATTTTATTTTAATCAAATATCATGCATTGCATAATTTCATACATGAAATATTTTAAAAATTTTGTATACATACATAAAATATTTTTGCAAAAAATATTGTTTCAAAATTAGTTTTACATTTTAGTTTTCCCTCATACAAATTAAAAAAAAAAAAAATTAGTTCAAAAAAATAAATTTTATCTTCTTATTTCAAACCATTTAATGGGTAGTACCATTAAGTAAAATAATTACTAATAACATATATTATCTGAAACACCCTGAATTTTTATTTATTTTATAAAATTATATTTTTGTACGAAAACATATTATTTTATTATTTTCCTTATTAAAGTAAGAATTGAAATTATATTTTACTAAATTATAAATATTTAGATAATTTGAATATGTATTATTAATGGTAATTTTAGTATAATATTATATACATATATTATTATGATAATGTTAATGTGGATTTTTGAAGAATTGTATTTTGATATTTGAGTATTAATAAATGTATTAATTAATATTATAAGTTTGATTATAGTACTTTTATTATTATCATTATTATTATTATTATTGTTGTTATGATTATTATTAGTATTATTATTACTGATATTATTTGTTATTATTATTATTTTAATTATAAGGTTTAGTGTGTGTGTGTGTGTATGTATATATATATATATATATATATATATATATATATATATATATATATATATATATATATATATATATATATATATATATATATATATATATATATATATATATATATATATATATATATATATATATATATATATATATATATATATATATATATATATATATATATATATATATATATATATAGTGTTTTAAGTAAAATTAGAAAGAGAAGAGAAGAAGAGGTTGATGGCTGCCAGCTGGTAGCCAAGAAGGGAAAAGAAAGAACATAAGACGGGAGAGAGAGGAAGCAGACAGTGGAGAGAGAGAGAGAGAGAGAGAGCACGATCGGGGTGGCGGTGGGCCACTCTCCAGCTGGCGGTGGGTTGCATCGCCCCCTCCAAGTGGCAGCCCACCTGCCGACTAGTGTGTGGGAGCTGGCAGCGGCGGAGATCATCGACGGGAGGCGGCAGACGCACTGGGAGTAGCTTCGCCGGCGCCGCAACTTCAATTCGATTTTATGGTCGATTCCGGCGGCAAAACCCGGCAATCTTGGTGCCGGTCTACTCCTGAGGATGGGAGTTTCATTTTGGTACCTACCTTGCCCCCTGAGGATCACCGGAGGAGGAGATAGAAAAACGCAAAACCGTAACTTTGGAGGCGTTTTCCGGCTGCTGAAGGGCGAGTGACGGTGAGTGGTGACCGTTTTCATGATCCTGGAGTTGAGGTGAACCTGCTGGTGTGGAGCTTTCCTAGATCCGCCACCAGCAGCAACGGCGCATGGCGGCTATGCGTGGGGTAGTCTAGCAGTTCTGTTTCGACGTTCTGGCGTGATTCTCGGTATCCGTTTAGTCAAAATTTGTAAAGGTTAACCCGAAATCTTTGTATTTCAGTCATTAAATAAGTCATTTTATGTTTAGGAGTCTTTAGAGTAATTGTTAGGTTATCGAGTCTGTCTTTGGGTTCAGTGTGATTCTTATCCTGATAATGTTCATTGTTGCGAGGTGTCGATGGCTAGCGTCTTCCGGGTTCCAAGGCTGCTCTTCTGAGGGAAGCCAGTCAAAAGCATCGTCAGTTAGGTGAGTGATACTCACTAATGTATTATCATGTTTTCATTTCATATGCATTGCTGTGTGTATATATATGTACATTATGCACTACTACTGCATATATAAGCATGTAACATTTGACTGTGAATGGTGAACTGATATTTTGTATTCTGTACCATATTGTGGTTGTGATTGATGGATGGAGGTCGGAAGGATATAGTACCACTTAGGATTATGGATTTGTTATGGTTATGATTGGGATTATGCTGGATTGAGAAGATGAGCTATGACTTGTGTATGCTGGCCGGGCCTGCTCATCACTAGGACCACTATCAGTCAGGTCAGGGCCGCCTGGTACAGACCATTACTGGCTGGGCCCATTGGACATAAGAGATGGATTATTAGATTCAGAAAGCCAGTATGAGGGGATCGGCTCCCTCTATTGAGTATTAGTGTGGTATTATGGACCATACCCCATTCTTGCTTGATTGGATGATTTGTCTATTTCGGTGGCATAGTGCATAGCATGTACATTAGAATTCGATCGGTAGGATACCAGTTTAATATATTAGCTGGTATCATTCACTGAATCGAACGCTCATTCCTGTTCATTTCGTTGTTTTCAGGTCAGGAAATGAGCCTGTGAATGAAATGTAATTGAGTAGACTGCCAATTTTCCTTCAGCAGTAGTTTGTATTGTTGAGTATTCAGAAATGTATATAATATATGTATAACTATAAATATAACTCTAGAACTCCGCAATGTTACACTTTGTATTTGTGTTTTGTGTATTATTCAGTTATGTATTTTAAAAAGCTGTAATCTTTAGGTTAAACAGAATCTTTTTGTAATTTGTTACTTTTAAGATATATGGAATAAATGAGTTGTTGGCCCAACGAAATTTTACTTTATATTGTGATTCTTATGGACATGCTTAACTTATTTGGGTCCATAGCCATTTTCAGTTTTGGGCTTTCTGTTATGTGTTTTGGGTCAGGCTTACTACGAGTACTAGTAGCTATGTGCATTTTTCGTGTCCTAGTGCCGGTCACGTGCCATCGGGTTTGGGGCGTGATATTATCTATTCAATTAAATACTTTTAAACTCTTTCATAGATAAACCCATATACCAAATTATTACCTTTTAGACTAATAATTTCCTTTAGAATTTCTCATGAATTTTTATTTTAATATACTAAGATTATAATAAAGTTTGGTCATAATTTTATTAATTTTGCTTTATTAAAAAATAAAAAAAAATGAAAAAGAAAAGAAAAAATATTCTTTAATCCATTACAACTCGTTATAATTTGTTAAAAATATAAATACTGATTATAAAATTTTACTTTTTTCTTATTAAAAATGTAATGACTAATTTTCTGTTATTTAAGTATAAAATTATATACTTTTATGTTAAATGAAATTTTCAATTAAAATTATATAAATCTTTTCAAATAAACATGATGTGATCGAAATTATATTAGTCAAGTTTAAATATTATTGTAATACCCAAAATTTCTATTTATTTTATAAAATCTTATTTTGTATGAAAATATAATATTTTATTATTTTCTTTATTAAAGCAAAAATTGAAAGTATATTTTTACTAAATTTTATATATTTTTATGAATTGAAAATGTATTACTAATTGTAATTTTATTTAAATCTTATATTTGTGTACAAGATTGAAGAAATATTTATATAAATGTGAAGATATTGTCAAACTCTGAACCCAAGGGCATGTGACCTGTACTAGGACACGGGAAATGCACGTGGCTACTAGTGCCCGTAGTAAGCTTGACCTTACACAACATAACAAACTAACAAATAATAGGCCTATGGCCCACACGTCAAGCAAATCTAAATCAACATTAATTAAAAACCAAAGCCACACTGGGCTAATAGCTCAGTTATCTCATAAATATCATTTATCATACAATTAGATTATACTTAACAAACACTGTCTCAACTCGAAATATATAGAGTAATTGATAATTACATAAAATACAATCAGCAAAGGTAACATTGCGGAGTTCTAGAATTATGATACAATTATACATACTATTTACGTAACTTAGTACTTATATACAAAACACTACTGAAGGGCACTTGACAGTTCTACTCAACCACAATCTCTTCGCAAGTTCATTCCTCGACCTGAAAAATATAATTGAACAAGAATGAGCGTTCAACTCAATAAATGATACTACCTAATATATTAAACTGGTGTCCTACATTCAGAACTATAATGCTCGTGCTATGCACCATATCACAGAGATAAACCAATCACACAATCAAATAAGGATGAGATACAGTTCACAGTACCACACTAATACTCAATATGGGGAGCCATACCCCCTATCCTGACTCTTTGAATCCAATAATCTGTCTCTTATGTCCAATGGACCCTGCCAGCACTGATTTGTAACATGCAGCCCTGACCCAACTGATAGTGGCCCTGGCGATGAGCAGGCCCAACCAGCATCCACCAGTCATAGCTCATCTTCTCAATCTTATCAGAATCATAATCATAATAGTAATCATATCCATATCCATATCAAAATGCCTAGGTGGTACTGTATTCTCCTGATCTCCATCCATCAACCACAATCATGATGTAACATGGAATATCAATTCATCAACCACAGTCAAATGTTAACATGCATTTATGCAATAATAATGTATAATACACATATATATACACACAATAGATGCAAATGCATATGAAGACAGAATAACATATTAGAGAGTATCACTCACCTAATTGACGATACGTCTGACTGACTTTCCTCAAAAATGCGATTCTTGGAACCAGGAAGACGCTAGAAACCATGACAATGAACAACAAGAGACAATATCATAAAAGAATGACTCACATATCACAACTTAACTAAGAGACCATTGAGACTCTTGCCGAGATTTTGGCCGAATCTCTCCGAAACTCAAATACCCCCAACTCAACAGAAAACATAACACTTCTAAAATAATCTTAACAATCAACACAATCTCAACGACCCCTCATGGGTCCTCCCAACTCATACTCACCAACTGAACTCAACAAACTCTTAACAATTACAAACTAGAATCCGCTAAACATAATATAAATTAATTAACTGAGATAAAGGAATTTCATATTTACCCTCATAATTTTCAATCGAATGAACATCGAGAGTCACACCAAAATGATGAGACGGAGTTGTTAGACTACCCCACGCGCCGCCGCTGGAGTGTAGCCGGCCGGCTACACACCGCCGCTATCGGTGGCGAATTTGAGCAATTTTCATACCAAAATTTTTGTCTCGACACCAGGAGTCTATAAACGGCCACCACTCGCTGCCACTTGCCTGCATATCGCCGAAAAATGCCTCATAAGCTTTAGCCTCCATAGCTCTGATCTCCACTTCTGGTGACTGATCGGAGGCATGGCAGGTACCAAATGAAAGCCCTCGTCACCAGGAGTTGAACGGGACCAACCTCATCGAATTCCTTCACCGGAATCGACCGAAAAGTCAACTTGAAACTTCAACGGCCATAAATCTTCTTCGCGCGAGTACTCCGCCGTCCGTCGGTCAATCAACTGTTTGCTGCCTCCCTTGAGGTCGCCGGACAGTGGGCTAGCTATTGGTGGTGGCGGTGCAGCCCATTGCCTGCCAAAGGGCAGCTCTCCAGCACCCTGCATGCTCTCTCTCTCTCTCTCTCTCTCTCTTTCTTCTCTTTCTTCTTCCCCGTTTCTGTTCCTTCCAAATCCGATCCCATTTTCCTTCAACAGCCAATCAAATGCTAAATTTCTTCTTCTTTTATTCACTTTAAACATACTTATATATATATACTAAAACAACAACAACAACAACAACAACAACAACAACAATAATAATAATAATAATAATAATAATAATAATAATAATACCGATAAGAATAACAATAACAATAATAATCATAATTTGCATAATAATAATTCAATTAATAAAACTTATTCATAATAATAGTAATTATAATGAAATCCCAAACTTTCGGTAAATTTATATAATTAACAATATAATTTAGATTAATCAAACATAATATTAATTAATATCAATATTAATATTCAAAATATAATTTCTCCAAATACCCACTATAATATTTTCATAAATAATTATAAATACTTCTTCAATTATATATACATATATAATATTTAAATAAGATTACCATTAATAAATATATATTCAAATAGTATAAATATATATAATTTAATAAAATATAACTTCAATTCTTGTTTTAATAAATAAAATACTAAAATAATATATTTCCATGCAAAAATAAGATTTTATAAAATAATTGAAAATTCAAGGTATTACAGATATTTTATAGTTATTTTATGAAAATGTATTTATTAAATAAAATCTCATATTTTTGTCCTATTGAGGTAATGATATTAGTATTATTAGTATTCTTAATATTCTAAATTATATTTATAAGTTAAGTTAATTATTTATTAATTTTAGTATTCTTTGAGATTTCAAATTTGAAAATATTTATTTATGAAAATATTTAATTGGAGTTTATCTTACAATTATTATTATTATTATCATCATCATCATCATTATCATCATTAACTTTTAACTTATGAAAATGTTTATATATATATATAAAATGTTTAAAAAAAAAATAGAAGAGAAAGATGTGAGCCATTTGATTGGCTATAAAGGAAACAACTAATTAGATGGCTGAGGGAAGAATGGGACGAGAAATAGAAGCAAAGAGAGCAAAGGAGAGAGAGAGAGAGTGTGGCGTTGTTGTACAAATTGAAGACCTCCACCTGGCGGTGTCGAGCACCACTACCACCACCTTGTAGATCGATGTCTGGCAAGTCTGAGGGAGGTGACTGCCATCAAAACTGATGAGCTTTGGAGGCGTACTCATGTATTGAAGATTCCTTACGATCGAAGCTTTCGGGCTAGTTTTTCGGTGATCCTGACATCATACTACAGCGATTTTGGTGTCATTTTCCTCCTCTCATCCTAAGCTTCAATCTAGCACCTGTCTTGCCCTATAAAAGTTGCCGAAAAAAGAGATCGGAGTTGTGGAGGCTGAAACTTTGAAGACGTAGGCTAGCGAGTGGCAACGAGTGGTGATGATTTATGAGCTCATGGCATCGAGATGAACCTGATGGTGTGAAAATCACCCTGATCCGCCATCGACAACGACAACACGAGGCCTGCTGGCGTTGCTCTGGCGATGATGCGTGAAGCAAATCCAGCAACTCCATTTTGTCGTTCCAGTATTTTGAGTTATAATTTATATAAATTATGTTACTAGATTTTGTTAATAATTGTTGATGTTATGATTTAGATATGCTGGTGTCATTGGTTGTGGTTTGGGAGGGCCCATGAGGGGTCACTGATGTTACATTGAATTGTTAATATTATTTAGAAAGAGTTGTTTTCTTTATTGCAATTGAACAATATCCTAGTTTGTGGGAGATTCTATTGAAATTTCAGCAATAATCGTTTAGTTATGTCTTCTTAGACGAGTCGTCATTTTATGATAATATCATCTGTTATTTAGGTGTTGATGCCTTTGGTGTCTTTTCGATTCTAAGGGTTGCACTTCAAAGAAAGAGTCGGCTAAGAGTATCATCAACTAGGTAAGTGATACTCTCTAGTATATATTATCATTTTCTTTTCATACATCTGCATTATATATATATATATATATATATATATATATATATATATATATATATATATATATATATATATATATATATATATATATTATGTATTATTATTGCATAGATGCATAGTAACATTTCATTATGGTTGATGAATTGATATTTATTATTACATAATGATTGTGGTTGACGGATGGAGATCTGGAAGATACAGTACCACTTAGGATTTATGAATATAATTATGATTGTGATGAGATTGAAAATATGAGCTATGACTGGTGGATGTTAGCTGAGCCTGCTTATTGCCAAACCTGCATGGTACAGACCAGTGTTGGCCAAGCCCATTAGATATAAGAGAACTTATTGGATTCAGAGAGCCAAGATAAGCGGGATCGACTCCCTATATTGATGATTAGCGTGGTACTGTGAATTGTATCTCATTCTTATTTATTTGTGTGATTGGTCTGTCTCCGTGAAACATTACATTGGCATAAACATTAAATACATGTTTACTGGACACCTAGTTAATATGTTAGCTAGTATCATTCATTGAATCGAACGCTCATTCCTGTTTATATTATTTTTCAGATTGTGGAATGAGCTTGTAAAAAAAATTGTAAATTGAATTAAATTGTCTTTTGTCTTTCGGCGGTGTTCTGTATTAATAAGTACTGAATAATGTAAAAGATATTTATTAAAATTGTATAACTCCATAATATTACCTTTATTACCTATATTTTGTTTAATTATCAGTTGCATTATATATGTATTTTATGAGTTGATAAGTGGTTTATTAAGCATAATCCAATAATATGTTATTTGATATTATGGAATGATGGAGATGTTAGCCTAGTATGACGTTGATTTAAATTGATGTTGATTTGGATTTGCTTAACGTATAGGCCCATAGCCCTATTATGTAATAGTTTATTATTCAGTGTGATGCCAAGCTTATTATTGGTACTGGTAGTCACATGCATTACTTGTGTCTTAGTGCTGATCACGTGTTATCGGGTTCGGGGCGTGACAATTATCATGGAGAAATATTTATATAACTTGATTATTAAATTCACTTTCTTAAAAAATAAAATTAGATTCCTTAAAAAAAAAATTAGATTTATAATAGTATAATTTATTTAGTCAGTTGAAATAAAATAAAATATATAATTTATTACATAAAATTCTATTATATATTAGATTTATTTTAACCTTAAAAATAAAATAATTTTAATAAATAATAGTAAAAAAACCATATTACTCTTAAATTAAATGTATAATTAATAAGAGACACATAAGTAAATGTGCTTTTACTCCTTCATACTGTACATTTATATATAGTATAAATATATATATTTTTTTTATACTTGACGAATTGAAAAAATGAAAAATTAAAATAATTAATACTTATAAAATAAAGTAAAATAAAAAGCAAATATATGAAGTATATTGAATTTAAATAAAATTTTATACTATTTATCAATTATATGTTATCTATTAAACAAAGTATGCATTTTGAAATAAAAAGTACAATTGGGGATACTATAATATAAGAGGATTTTAATTTGATTTTTAATTGTAATTAAACATTAAAAATATTGATTGTACCCTAAATTTAACAAACTAATTTTAATTATCCCTTAGTACATATCAAAAATAATATATATTTGAATATTAATTTAAATAATTTTTTTTCTTCTGTCAACCCCCTGTAACTACATTTCATATATTTTTTACAATTTTTATTATTAAATTAAACATATGTTTTCCTCATGAAGGGGGAAAGGATAAAGATCATAGTGTTTATTTATGTGAATGAAAAGCAGAAGAGAGAAGATGAGAAAAAGGTTGGACAATTTTTTATTTTTATCCTAAAAGCCAATCGAAGACGTTGCTGTAAAATAGTAGCAATACTATTAAAGCATCCCTATAAATTTTCTAAAAATAAATTATTCTGTTTTAGTACTAAAAATTTTATGTAGTAGCAGTAATAATAATAATAATAATATTTTTAAAAAGATTTTTTTAGTCACAAAAATTTTATATAGTGTGAAGCAAATAAAATTATAAATTTATGTATAAAAAAAAATTATAGATTTATTAATAAAAAATGAAATGAAAAATATTATTAAAATGTGCATAATTTTTTTAATAAATTAAAATAAAAAATAAATTATTTATTATATAATATTGAATAAAATAAAGAGTATTGTAGGAGACAAGCTTGTAAATGGATATTAATAGGGGTTGACTGTAAAGTTTGAAATTAATAATAAACAATTAGAGGTGCGGTGGTCCAATTATTAATTGTAATGTCGCTTGATATTATTTCTCATGGCCGACGGAATCCAGGCCCTATTTTCTTCATTATGGGCCGAACCCGCATATTTGCCCAGGCCCAAATGTTTCATGCAAATGTAAAGTTCAAATTTCATTGGGCAAAAAAAAAAAAAAAAGACCTTCAAACTTCAAACTCTCGTCGTTTGAGGAAACGGTGGTTTCATCCAAACTCCCGATAAGAATAGCATTCTCGAGTTTGCAATGAAAATATGTTCAATTAAAGTGATTAGAAGTTACTATAAAATATGGGGCTTTTTACATAAATAATCTAAAAACTAAAAAGAAAATTTTTTTATGGCCTGCTTTTCCAGTTTGCCGAAATAGCCTAGACTTTTTTTTTTTTTTTAACTTACAAATTTATACACTTGCTACGCAAAAAGCACATGAGTGCAATTAAAATCTTTTTACATATAAATTTTACTTTACAGTACCCTTCAAAAAAATCAGTTATTGTAGCGATATATTTAATTCCCATTACATTATTATTCTAACCATTAAAATACCTCACACTTTTCTCTAACAAAATTTAACTTATTTTATTTGATTAGTGTCTTAAAATTAGATATTTAGTATATTTTTAACAAAATTATTAACAATAATCATATAACAAAAGCGGATAATATGTCACTTTTTTTTTTACCTTCTCTCTAATTTTTATGAATTCATTTATTAATTTTACTATGTACGTCTTATGCTTTTTGAATGATAACTTTTATTTTTCTCCCTTTTTAACTATTACATTATTTATAAACTATAATACATTTCTTATAAATATTATATTTTCAATTCTACCATATTCTTGAGATATTCTCAATTGTTAATAATTATAATAAGCGTTATTTGGACTAGATGAATAAAATTACAACTAATTAATTTTTAAAATTAAGAAATTAATATATATTTGAAAATTTTAGGTGCAATTATATATTTGACACATTTCTCACCCAAAAAAGTTACAAATTCAGTATACTTATCCAGTGTAATTAGTATCTACTACTATTTATACAAACTATAGATTTTAAATAAAATAAAAAATCACAATAAATTGTATATATTAAACAAAAAATAGTACACTTCCAGCAAATCTCTAATATTATCGAATATTTAATTTTTGGAATATATTAAATAAAATTCAGTATATTTCTATAATGAAATTAGTATCAATTACTATTTATACAAGCCATATATCTTAAATCAAATAAAAAATCACAGCAAACAGTATATATTAAATAAAAAAAATATACTTCTAATAGATAATTAATATCTAATATTATTTAACATTTAATTTATGAAATACATTAAATAAAATTCATTATACTTTTATAATATAATTAGTATTCACTACTATTTATATAAGCCACATATTTTGAACAAAATAAAAAACACAGCAAATAACATATTTTAAATAAAAAAGTATATTTCTAATAAATAATTAATATCTAATATAATTTTAGTATACTTATGTAATATAAATAGTATCTACTATTATTTATACAAGTCATGGATCTCGTAAAAAATAAAAAATCGCAGTAAATAATATACATTAAATAAAGAATAGTATATTACTAATAAATAATTAGTATCTATGTTGTTTAACATTTAATTTATTTTTCAAGAAAATAAAACAATAAATTTAAATGTTAACATGAGATAATATTTCAAAAGGAAAATCATAAAATATAATTTTCAATTTGGGATGATGTAATTTTCTTGCATTTTACTCATCCAATCCATATATATATATATATATATGTATAAAATAAATTTAGAAGTGAGATAAAAAATAAATTACTTATAATTAAATGATGAAATGAGAGAGGAAAGAAAAAAAAAGCACCAAATCTAAAATTCATTTGAAATAAAAATAAATTTCGTTAAATTTTTTAATTTTAATTACATTTTTATAAATATATAATTTTAGTAATTTATACTAAAATTTATTAATTTGAATAATATGTACTTTTATTAAATTTAAAATTTATTAATAAATTTTATTAATATTATTTTATAAATAAATTGTCTAAAATTCTATAAAATACTTGATAGGATAAATGAGATAAATATGATATTATATATAAAAATCAATCATCACTAAATTAAATAAAAATAATAATAAAAGACAAAATTTTAATAAATGAATGAGAAAGTTCTACTTCTTAGCTCTTTCATAATACTATTAACTGACTATTAATTAAACCTATGTGCCGCACTCCACTACCATACATAGCATTTGATAGAGTTATTGATTTGGAGATGTGTCTACGCGTCCCCGTCATGAGATATGCCCTTTTTGACATTATAATGGAATTAGTTAGGCAGCCGTAAGAATGAAAGGAAAAAAAAAAAAGGGGGGGGGGGGGGGGGGGGTGGTGCTATAATGACATATTAAGTAATTTCCACTAAAATATCACACACACCCGAATATATATAATAATATGATTATTATTATTATCCTTCTAGCAATTTTGGCATTTCAAATAATATTTATAAACACTATTATAAACTTTTTGGCAAATTAATTTGACTAAACTATATATATTTAAAGTATTTCCAATGTATTTTTTATATAACTCAAACTCTTTATTATAAAAAGATTATCACATAAAATAAAAATTTAATAGGTACTTTATTCTTTAAATATAAAGTAAAGAGTTTCACTTTTTATTTTAATTTTAATTAATATATTCTAAATTTCTAGACATTTTATTCATTAATTTTTTAATCTTATCTCTTTGTACAAAGAAAATTTGCATAAAGAAAAGGAGGGAAATTTTTTTTTAAATCATTAATGTTTATAGAAAAAAGCAAAATGAATAAAAAATATAAATAGCCTATTAAATTTAAAATTTTTTCTACTCTTTTTATTTAAATATGTTATTTATCATATAAATAATACTTTTTAAAATAAAGAATTCCATTTGGGATTCTATTATAATTTTTTTTATATATGCACTTTAAATATTTATAAAAGGAAAACAAATTATATATTTAATTGTATTTTCAATTTTTAACAAAAATTATTCTTTATTATGATAATTATTATTACCTCTTTTTTTTAACAATAAAAGGTAATGCTCATCCACTTAATGCATGAGTCATGCATGTTTTAATTGAGTAATATAATTATATGAAATATAAAGGTAGAGAGTTTGTTGATGCTATACAATTGTTGTTTTTTTCCAAAATAAATAGTATATTGAGACTTGTTCATGGTTCGGATACCTGTCTGACTCGTCTAAACTCGTCTTAAAATTATAGAGTTTGGATAAAAAAAATAGTTTATTTAAGCCGGACTTTTAACAAGCTTTCCTAAATATGATAGGCTCAGATTTAGACAATTTAAATAAAATAATTCTAAACTTAGGTCGAACTTTGGCTTAAGTAAAAATTTACAAGCTCAGTTAAATCTAATATGAACCCGTCAAAATCCGGCCTATGAACAGATCTAACTATATTATATCATAAAAAAAAATAGGTAGCTCTTAAGTAAGCATTATAACAGTAAACAAAAAATCATCTAAAATATCATATGATTCTTGAGAATATCATATATTTTTATATGAAGTCATGATCGGCATTATTTAAGTTAATGTATCGTATATTATGATGACATTGGAAAAAAAATTTACATTAATTAAGATTGATATATAACCATATATGTGTAAGCTAATGTATCATATATTAAGATCGTATATGTATTGTATTGAATTATTTAAAAAAAATATATACGTACAAAAAGTTTTAAATATTATATTAACTAAAATGCATAATTACCTAAAAAATCACAAACTATGCAATGTTTAACAATTTTATCACATTTTTTCAGATTTTACACATAAGTACTTATACTTCAATTTTTTCCTAAAATACGATTCAATCACGAAAAATGAAAAACATAGTGGTTATTGCTGAAGTTTATTTTTTTTTTTATATAAAATGAAAAAAACCAATTAGCAAAATATTACTGACTCATCTAGCGTATCCAAAATGGTATGTTTAAATAAATCTCACATATTTATTATAATATTTTGAAGATCTAATTAGCGTAGAGCTTTGATTTCATTGCTTCGATACCCAAAACTGTGTGCAGATATTGTAATACTAAATTGTTAACGTCTTGAAATTAGAAAACTCAGGTAGAAAGTTCTCTCAGTGTCGATTGAGACAACATGTGATGTTATTCATGTGAAGTTATAGCGTTTATGCATTTTCTATCATTGATTTATTTTATAAAAACTAAATGTAGGGGTATTTCAATGAAAAAATTGAAAACATTATTGATTCATCCGACACACCCAAAATGGTGTGTTTAAGTGAATCTCAAATTTTTGTATGATATTTTGAGGATCTAACTAGCGCAAAACTTTGATTTCATCAACTTTGACATCAAAGACTGCGTGCAATTATGGCAATACTGAATTATTAACATATTTGAGTTGGAAGACTCACGTATAATGTTATTTCAACGTCAATTGGGGCAGCATATGATATTATTCATGTAAAGTTAACGCTTTTTTGCATTTTTTTATTGTTGGATTATATTTTAGAAAAATTAAGTATGTAGGGATTTGTGTGAGAAATTTGACAATATGAGATAAAATTATTAAAAAATTTGAAATATAGGCATTTATGTGAAAATATAAAAGAATGTGATAAAATTATTAAAAAAAATTGAGATATAGGTATTTGTGTGGAAAATATGAAAGAATGGGATAAAATTATTAAATACTGTGTAGCTTACATATTTTTTGGTAATTAGACCTAACTAAAACTAAGATATAATTACATATTATAATTTAATATTTTAAATTCATTGATTTATATTTAAAAAAAAATTAATATATTTTATGATTAATCAATGAGTGATAATAAAAAAATATTGTATATTAGTATGTAAGTTTATTAATAAAGTCATTTTAATTATAATTATATTTAAATTAAAATTTTATTAATATTATATAATCTAATATTTTCACTATTAAAAATATTTTTTTATGAATTAACATCTTTATAATATATTATTAATAATAAAGTATTTACAATGGCTAATAATTTGTTAAAAAAAAAAATGGAAAGTGGTTATAAAATTATGTATTAGCTTTAAGTAATGTATAAATCAAAATCAAAATGAATTAGCATGAGAGATTTTATAAAATTCATAGATTTAGACTAGATTTATAATTTGACAATAAAAAAATAGTCAAAATCCAAGGATTTTAAAAATTTTCTCATCCTCTAAATTTTTTTTATTTTGAAAGTTTTAGAGGTGGGAAAGTCCAAAATCCACCATTTTTTATATATAAAAGATTGTGATAATTTTTTTTATTATAAGATTGTTCCTAATAATCCGTTAATTTTATAATTAATCCAAACAGTGAACCATGAATTTTATTAAATTTATAGATTTAAGAATCTCTCAACTCCCATATATATATATATAAAAAAAGAATCTCTTAACTTAAATGAAGTATAAAATAAACTATTAATATAAGACACTAAAAATTACAAATAATTATTAATTTATTAATATCATAATTACTTACTATTATACAATATTAACTATAAATTATTATAAAATTTACATGGATGTATTGGATTAAGATAATTAAAAACTTTTATGAACTTAAAAAATTATGTAATATTCAATAATAACTTTTAAAACTTTATAAAAGTTAAGCGGTATTCAATAATAATTTTTAAAAATTTTAAAAAAATTTATAGAAATTAAGAAGTATTCAATTGTAACTTTTCTAAAGTTTATAAAAGTAAATAGGTATTCAAAAAGTCATTGATTTTTATAAATAATAGACTTTTAACGACTTTTATGTAGTTATATAAATAAAAAATCTCAACAAATCTCTTTTACTTTCCCACAAGATTTTCATAGATTTTTTTTTCCAGTCACAAGTGGCACACAAACATAAAAATTAGCTCATATTTTTTCGTTAATGTAACTTGTATCCCAAACTAAAATATATAAGCAAAAAATAATTTATCTTTATTTTATTATATACAATCTATACATTTATTGGCACGCAATATTTGATGATTATATTATATAATTTATCTTCTAGTTTAATAATTGATTGTAGGGTTGAAATTAATGGGTTGAGAATATGATTAGAATTTTTAAAATGGTAGTATATGGATTAATCAAGACAATAATATTCAATTTACAAGACTTAAAATAGCGAAATAGTTAAGATTAGACTTGTTCATAAATCAGATATGAATTTAAAAAATGTTAAATTTTTCAAAACTTGATTAGTTTGATCCGTAATAATAATTATTGAAAGTCTATAATGTCTATAAAAATATATTAATATTTATAAAAAAATTTTAAAGTAAAATATTTGAAAGTCATTCATAAATTTATAAATTTTACAAAAGTTATTAAAAATTTATGAACTCTGTAAAAGTCATTCACTTTAAAAAAAATCTATAAATGTCTTTAAAAATCTTAATTGAATATAACCTCTTTAAGGATATGTTTGTTTTATGGAGTAGTTAATAAATAGAATAGCTATTCAATATTAAATAGTTATTATAAACTTTAGTTTAAATTTTAGACAAAAATACTAATTGCATAAAATAACAATTCTATAAATTTCATAAAAAATTAAAGAATTAGTATTTTTTAGGTTATAAAATAGAGTATTTTTATTTTTATACTTAAAAAATATTGGCAAGTTCAAATTCATTACTATTACTTTATTTTTTTTCAGATTTTTATTTTTATTTTTTAAATTTTAGATCAAATAAAAATTTTATTTATTATGCATTTAAGTTATTTCTTAAATAAAATTTAGTAAAATTATATTTAATTTATTATTAATAATGAAATTAATTTATATATTATAATTATTTATGTGAATAAAATAATTATTTTATACTATAAATTAAATTATGAAATTAAAATAATTATTTTATTTTCATTTTATTATATTATTTAATAATTATTATTTTATTTTTTATGTATTTTATTTTACGGAACAAACGTAGCAAAATGTCCAACCCTGTCAAACCCTTCGGGACTTTTAATAAAAATAAAACACTAATTTCTACTCTGTAACTCTCCCTTCAAGCTTCAGCCACCCTCGCCCCTCCCTCTGTCTTCACTAATTTCTCCCTTCAGCCGCCCTGTACACTTCAGCCACCTGCCAGCGCCACCGCCGCTGCTCCTCATGCCACAGCCGCCCTCTTCACGCCGCTGCCACTGCTGATTAAAGGGTGCATTATCCGGCTCGATTGAGTGTAGTGCAGAGACGGAGAGAAAAAGCCGTGGCAGTTTGGAAAACTTAAACGGTGCGTTTCTGTGTTTTGGGTTAGATTTTCACCCATATTAAAGTTCTTAAAGGTGATTATTTTGTTAGTTTCCCTTTTCGTTCTTTTTATGATCGATCAGGACCCGCTTGGATGTCTTGCCCCATTGAACTTAAGTATTGTAATTTCATTTGCATATTCAATGAAATTTGCAGCTAGCATTGGAATTGATTGAATTTTGATTCTGGTGTGGTAGTAGTCATATTATATGTTGAACTTCATCTTCTTCGGGCAATTATAATGTGTTCAAGATTTCATTGGTGAATCCATTTAGGTTTTGACTGTTGTTATTGCTTGTAATCTAGTTGAAGATGTCAAAAGCATGCCTGCAAATGCCGTAAGACTTGCAAGCAAAATCTTTCTCCACAGCTGAAAAATTTCCTGTTCCTTGCCTCTTGTTATCTTTTAACCCAAAAAACCCAATTTTTGACGTAGAAGTCAATTTTATCTAATTTGACAATCTATGAAAAAAAAAAGGACTATTCTAGCCATTTTTCTCTAAGTTTTTCATTTACAAGAAAGCTTAAAATTTCACATATGATTCATTTGAATCCTTCTCATTTTTAAATTAGCTTCCAAAAATGGGAATTCTTCCAATTTTTGTTTTATTATATTTGTGCATTTATGTTTAAATAATTTGAGATGCTGGTTTAACCAGTGAATCCTTAGCCCTTTTAGCTAAAAGTTGTCCAAACAATAGATTGAGGATCCATAATCAATAGATAGAAACTGATTACTGGGAAGTGGAATCAATCTCATTGGCTGCCTTGTTGTTGCAACTGGGATTGATTATCAGGCGAGGGATTGTCTAAATACAAAATTCAACTGAACATTTACATTATATATATTATTCAAAATTGAAAGTACACAGCAACTTGGGGTTCTGAGTTAACACCATAAAACAAGAGAGTCCATCACCATCATACAAAACTAGAACAAAGTTGCAGACTTTGAGCTAAGAGTATATATAATTTGATGGAAAGATGGGTGAAAATCTGTTTATGTATTTTAGGTTTTTTGTATCTTATGATTGGTTGATGTATTTATTTTTTTTGGAACATGTAATACTTGATTTTATGATTGGATTTTTCTTTTACTAATTTGCTGATTTTGCTTTTATGTTAGTTTTAAGTTTGTTTTTGGTTATAGTTATTTTATTAGAACTGAGTATTTATGAAGGAAATTATTTTGATGAGCCATAAACGAGCTTCAAAATGAGTTGAACTTGATCTCAATTATAATTTATTAATGAGTTGAGTTTGATTATAATTTATAAACAAACTTTTGATGAGTTGGGTTCGAAAATAATTAGACGAGCCGAGCCCGAGTAAGATTTTCAAGCTCAAGTTTGAGCCCATAAAAAAAAAAAAAAATTGAGCTAAGCCTGAGCAAGCTAAAGCTTCACTCAGCTCAATTGCAGCCCTAGTATACCTAAACAAAACAAGTAATTCACATAGATATACTAAAAATAATTTGTAAATCATATCCTTAATCTAGTATTCACTAATACACATTATAATCCCTCAACTCAATTTTGTTACTATAAAATCACTAGCATTATTGTAACGTGCATATTAAAGTCTCTTGGCCTAAAGCAAGTTCTAAGACCGAATTGGGTAAGAAAACCTTGGTCTGGAGTGATGCAAATATGATAATCGAAGAAAGAGAGAGAGAGTGGAGAAAATGAGATTAATAGCAGCAACATGCCGTACCCTAGTGGTGGGAGAATTGGAAATTCTCAGCGGTACTCTCAGATACGATACTGAAAGAATAATAATTAGAGGAGAATCTGTATGGAGTGAAGAAGAGTAAAAATGGAACCCAAAGCACCTGCACTGCCATAGCCAATGTAAGCTCGTTTTATCATTTTCAATTTTCCCATTTTGCTGTGTATCTTTATTCTCTCACTCTCAAACACGGGTTATTGAAATACTGTGATTTGCATTTTTAAAAATTACAAGAGCAAAATCAAGGCCTTGTAGATGGTTCTTATTTCTTTGTTTTCCGTATTATTATATTTATGCCTTTAAGTTTCTAGTGATAGCCAGAAATTGAATCGTACAACTCCTTGCAACTGTAGAAGCGATGAAAATAATTGAGTCTTTCAAGTTGATTTTCTGTTTTCTGAAAATCATAGAACAAACTTTTCGCAGTTTTGGATCTATCAAATTCTGTA
The DNA here is from genome assembly GCA_947687605.1 of Reutealis trisperma. Taxonomy (NCBI): domain Eukaryota; kingdom Viridiplantae; phylum Streptophyta; class Magnoliopsida; order Malpighiales; family Euphorbiaceae; genus Reutealis; species Reutealis trisperma. The sequence goes on along the minus strand of CANTUT010000033.1, from coordinate 441,676 downwards.
AGGCACATAAAATGCAACTTCCAATCTGTTTGTTTGGCTTAGTATTGCCAAGTTTTCTGCCCAATATATGTTACTACCTAGCGTATTTGTTTGTGAACCTCTTATCTCTTATTTACTTATTATAAAGTATAAACACATCCTCAACTGTTGTAGCGCAGGTGTAGATTGATCTCTAATGTATTATTTCAAATGTTTGGGTTTGTTTGAGCTGTGTGCTCCGTTTGCTTACTGTGAAAGTCCCATAAAATGTCTCTGAGTGATTTCACACTTAGCTATATTATGTGGAAAACAAGGTGGAAACTAGAGATAACTTGGCATAGTAACTTTACCCATGCGAGATTACTTTTGTTATTTTCTCAGAAGAACTTTGAATCTTAACCAAAATGTTGTTTTTGTCCTGTGTTCTTTTGCTTTCTCCGCAATTAAACAATATGTTGTTCTATGTGGTTTTCATCTGATATTTGTTATTGTTATTTGTTTTTTAAGGAATCGCAAGTTTTTCAATCCCTCTTTTCCCCAGTTTATTCACAAGCAATTATTGGGTTCAAATATTGGGCAACCTCCATGTTATTGGATCAAATCTTAGTGAAAAAATCCACAGGATTTTGCTGGATTCTCTCATTCCAAATTTTCTTTCTCAGCTAATCAGATTTGGCCATGGAAAGCAAAAAACTCCTAATGCATGCCGAATCCAGCATCTCACAACAATTTTTATGGTTCTTCGGAGTTGCAGCATGCATAAAGCTCCTACTGGTACCGTCATATCACAGCACGGATTTTGAGGTCCACCGACATTGGCTTGCTTTAACCCACTCTCTCCCTCTCTCTCAATGGTACATTGATGAGACCAGCCCCTGGACTCTCGATTACCCTCCATTCTTTGCCTATTATGAATGGTTTCTCTCCTTCTTTGCCAATTTGATTGACCCTCAAATAGTTGATATCCGCAGAGGTCTCAATTATAAATCGAACACAGTAATCTATTTTCAAAGAATCAGCGTGATCGTCTCAGATTTGTGCCTTTTTTATGGAGTTTATAGATTGACAAAAAAATTGGAGTCTAGGAAGAGAGTTCCAATGTGGGCATTGGTGGTTTGGTCGCCAGGACTTACACTGGTGGACTCTATGCATTTTCAGTACAATGGGTTTTTGCTGGGACTGTTGATGCTGTCCATTTCCTACTTGCAAGAAGGGAGGGATTTGATGGGTGGCTTCATTTTTGTGGTTTTGTTATGTTTTAAGCACTTGTTTGCTGTGGCTGCGCCAGTTTACTTTGTGTATTTGTTGAGGCATTATTGCTGGAAAGGTTTGCTGAGGGGCTTTTGGCGATTTTCAGCTATGGGGACTGTCGTCATGGTGGTTTTCGCACTTGCATATGGTCCGTTTTTGTATCATGGGCAGGTAATTCACATCTTCTATGATTTAATTTGTAAAATTCTAGCCTTAATTGCCATGTTAGATATCAAATCACATCATGCTGGTTTATTTTTATAGTATGATTGTTCTTACCTACCTACTTTTGCGATTTTAACATCATATGATACATTTTAGTTGTTATAATTCTATCTTGTTTGAATTTAGTTTTATTATTAGCTTGATATAATCTCCATGGAGACTTGTACTATTTTCAGGATTTTTTATCATATAATTGTCCTATTTTCATCATATTTGGACAATGTTGAATTTATACCTGTTTCTTTAATTGCCCAGCATGTAACTATGTTGAGCAATCTGTAACACGGATGGAGGTGGGAATGTTCCATAGTCAATATCCATAAAGTGTTTTGGGCTAATTCAAAGCATATGGTTTACTAAGTAGGCCTCTTGTTATCTTCTTATTGAAGATCGAGTTTATGCTGCTTCTACACCAAGTTGTGTGATGCTGCTCTAGAGATTTTACAGCTCCAGCAATTTGCATCTTTTTAAATTAAAAGTATAGCGGACATGATCGTTACATTTGTTGAAGACATTTGTGTTATGATAATGTGCTCTCTCTCTCTCTCTCACACACACACACACATACATGCAAACACAATTGTCTTTTGCAGATGTAGCATAATGTCCTATATAATTCATATTTCTCAGATGCAACAGAATCACCTCTATAAGCAGCCATATGTTATTCCTGCTTTGCAGGTATAAATACTAATGTTATTGCGGATATAATTGAAGTAACAGTTGAAGTCATCACTACCCCTTCTAATACTTTTGCATGGTGCATTCATTGTATAATTCCTTCTTTGCAGATACAGCAAGTTGTCAGCCGAATGTTTCCTTTTGGCAGGGGACTTTGCCATGCATTCTGGGCCCCAAACTTTTGGGTATTTTACATTCTATTAGATAAAGGCCTAGTAGTCTTGCTTAGAAAACTTGGATTAAACATCCAAGCACCAGCAGCTTCATTTACTGGTGGGCTGGTGGGGGATTCACCACCTTTTGCCATCCTGCCTAAGGCAAGTCTACTCAGAACTTTCTTTTCTTTCCTCTTTTTTTTTTTTTTTGTGGAGATTGCAAGTCTATAGAATAAACTTGACTGAGGCATAAAAGGATTGATGTCAGTGGTACTGTTAATTTATCTTATGCCATGTGTCTGTTGAAGCAATTAATAAATAATATGTTCAACAGTTGTTGCCTCCTCTTTTGCCATTCATAAATCAGCCTGAGTCACACTGCTGTGTGCAGTATGTTCTTACTTGATTTGGACGATATGATATATGACCTATTGGTAAGTGGGAAGCATGCATATTAACTTCTTTGATCATCTGACCCATGCTTATCGGATAGATGGCTCTGCTGAATAGAACAGACTGTTGAGCTAAAGGGTTTTACTAGTGGAATTAAGAGCTGGAAAATCTGATGATATTTATTTTATTCTTTTTTAATTTGACTCCGAAGCATGGAGAGAGATAATGTTAGATGTCTACATTAATCAAATGGCAGATCACTCCCTTGACAACCTTCATCATGGTCTTGCTTGCCTTATCCCCTTGCCTTCTAAAGGCTTGGAAGAATCCCCAACCAGGGTCGGTTGCTAGATGGATTGCTTATGCTTATACTTGCGGCTTTTTATTTGGATGGCATGTTCATGAAAAAGCATCACTCCACTTTGTCATCCCCTTGGCTATTGTTGCTGTGCACAGTTTGGAAGATGCAAGGCATTACTTCTTGCTTTCTATAGGTATGCTCATTCATGCTAAAGCCACATATGTTAAAAGACAATAACAAGTTATTGGGATGACCATTGAATTTTTGAAAGATGGACCTTTATTTATGTCTTTTTCTGTTCCTTTTCTTTTTTATCTTGGTATTAATTAATTTTTCTTAACAAGTGTGTTTCTCATGCAATTGGTATTTTGTTTGTGATGAGAACTCATCTCCAACCCCTAAATATTGTTCTTGCTAGCATTGCCACATATTGTTTTACTCTTATTTCTTTGAAGATCACTTTTTTTCTACTCGACATTATGTTTTCTTTCCTGGGTTTTTTTGGCCAAATTACCCAGTTTATAATTTATGTTAATGGTAATTATGTATTCTTTCAATACACAGCCAACATAAAAGGGAACTAAAGAAGGCCAGCATAAAACGACATTGTTTTTGTTTTTAGTTGGGAGTGGGATTGGGGTGTCTCAGATAGGTATCAGGTTCTTATTGGCAGTTTTATAAACTGATGCAGTGATGCCTAATGTTATACATCATTTATACGTGATATGCAGCATCTTGCTACTCATTGTTTCCTCTTCTATACGAGGCTCAGGAATATCCTATCAAAGTGCTGTTGTTGGTATTACATTCCATTCTAATGTGGTACAGTTTTTCTGCGCAATTCACCAAGGATGAAGCAGCTAAAATGATTGCAGCAGCAAAGAAAGGCGGTGAACAATCAGGTTCATTGAGAAGTTCAAGCAACCTTAGTGAAAAAGGAGGCATCCTTATTGGACGGGTTGGGAAGTGTTACTTGCTTGGTATTTTGGCTGTTGAAATATGGGGGCAGTTTTTGCATCCTTACGTCCTCGGTGATAAGCTTCCCTTTGTACCCCTTTTGCTAATTTCAATATACTGTGCTTTTGCAATAATTTACTCATGGATTTGGCAGCTGAAATGGATCGTGACATCCACTTGATTCTGAATCCCTTAAATGATTTTGGACTGTAGCTGAGGGTAATACTGATTTTTTCATGCTGAAATCAGACAATTTTTGTAACTTGACATTGCTATATAATTTCATAAATCATGACCTTAGGGTCAGGTGGCTTAATCTTGCACATGAGGCCAGTTATGTGTTCTCTTTATCTCTTATGGGTTAAGTGTGGCTCTGACATGGAAATTTGGAATGAATCTCAGGATGAAGATGCGACACGCAGCTGTTACACTGGCTTTTGACTTTTGAGTAGGCATTTTTAATTTCAGTATTAAGTGCAAGGGATTTCAAATCAGAACTTTCCATTTTGAAGTCGAAATCTTGTGTTGTTGTTGACAATGAAGTTTATCGGACAAATGAATTGTATTATTATTATTTATTTACTTTTCGAGTTTCCTCCGTTGGAAGTTAGTGATAAATGCTTTGCATTGGCTTTATGCATATTTAGTTCACAGAAAATTTTGGTCAACTGGACTCTTGATGCATCATTTTGGCAGCAAGAGAAAGGGAAGACCTAGATGGTGATAGGAACTACGTTGGTCATGGATCCATCATCATCATGGTCATTATTAGGGTAGAACTTAGGAGGACTTCCATAAGAATCCAAATTAAAAAATAATAAGCATTATTGATGGAATTCCCCACTTTGAAGGTGACGCACTCTTTGGTTTTTTTTTTTTTTTTTTGTTTAAATAGGCAAGAAATTGATGCTTTTAAATCTTATGCTTTTAAATCTTATGATGGCCAATTTGGAAGCATACAAAAAAATTATATTTCAGCTGACAACCCTTTTCCCTTCAGTTTTTTGACTTGGCCTCTGGGCCACCAGCCAACCAACCAATTTAATTTCAAAGTTTCAAACCAAAAAAGGAAATGGTTTTTGCACTGATTTATTAAATCTCAAGTAAATCATGCAATATATATAATTAGAGATGGCAGTGGGTGGAAAATCTCCGCTTTTCGTGAAAATTTGTTCTGTATGGGATGAGAATTCTCCGATTTCTCTTCTCATGGGACGGGGACGGGGATGGGGATGGGGAAAATTCTTTTCACATTAGTGACATGATGGGAATGGATAGTGTATTCTCCACCCCACAGGAATCTCTATCCTCGTCTCCGTGGGGACCAACTAATATGATTACATAATTACCCCTAATATAATTAGTAATAACTTATATAATTATCTCATAATATAATTAGTAATTATCGGAAGAAATTTATTTAAGTATTCTCATATTTATGTATGCTGAAAAATTACAGAATATTTTTAATGTATTAAGAATATTATATTTTAATTTTGTTTGGTTAATATTTTGTGGGTTTGAATCTATTAATATATTTTAAATATATTTATTTTTTTTGTTATTATTTATGAATTATATAAATATATATAAATTTAGTAAGACAAAATTCAAATAAAGACGAAAATATCTATGGGGATGGAGATTCCCATAAGGATGAGGATGGATATTAAATTGGTCCCATATGTTAGGCGGGGACGGAGATGAAAATTCTCCACTATAATGAGAATGAGAATGGAGGATGATTTCTCCACTCTCGCCTTGACCCATTGCCATCTCTATATACTTGTTCTAAGAGCCTAATTCATTTTTAATTGGCATTGGTTAGATCGAATTCGTGTGGAAATAGGTACTATTCATACCTTAAATCTTATATTCTGATTTCTGAACCCATTGCCATGTGCATTGTCGGCTTTCTAACCTTCCCTCTTTATTTTTATATTCATATGTCTCAAAGCAATCACAATGGTCAATTGGTGCTTCCTTGGCTTTGTTGTAAGACTAAGACCTTTCTATCACATACTAATAATAATAATAATAAGATTCCTATGTTGGCTCTTTATTCATATATTCCTCTCATTAATTAAAACTTTAGTATAATTCTGGAATCATTATTTAAATACTGTCAAATAATATAATAGCTTATTTCAAAACATATATCCCCTTTCAATTGTTCTTTTTTTTTTAGGAATTATGAAGAAAGGAAATTGACTTCTCTTAACGAAGATGATTAATTTAACTCAATTCTTCCTAATTTTAAAAAGATTAACACACTGTTCAATTTTTCATATTTCATTTTGTTTTGTAATCGTAGCTGATAAAAATAAAGGCTCAACAAACAACATGAATTTGAGTAAAACTTTAATCTAATTTATGGATTCGCATTTCTAATCTTTTTATTTTTGACAAACACACCTTGCAATAATCACTTATTTTTTTAGAAAGAATAAAATAAAAAATTTTGTTTCCAGGAAAATTTTTAACATAGTACTTATTGTAATGACCTCATCTGTCCTAAATATATATGCCTCCTTCTATTTTCTTACATATTAATAAAAGTTAGTTAATATAATTTAAATAATAAATTTTATTTTAACTTCTCAAAATACCTTTCAATTAATTTAATTAAATACTCATATAATAAATTAAAAAAATTTATGTGATATCATTAAATAAGGATAAATTAAAAATTTAAAAGAGAAAATAGATTTATATTATGACATATTTTAAAAAAGAAAAATAAGCTTATATATTTTAAACGGGTGGAGTATTTTATATCTAATAAATTGAAAATTTGAGGGTGTGGCCAAATAATCTTTAATTTAATGCTTATTAAATTAGCGTTAGAGGTATAATTTAGTGAAAAAATAAATGTTTTTCTAGATAATAGATTTATGTCGAACTTTTGGTTGTAGTATTAAAAAAATATAATTATGGTTATCGGTCCCAGATGCTGCGACATTAAACAGGGTGACACTTGTCAATTCTTTACGGGTCCCATTTAGTTCTAATGCATACATCAAGACACGTCTGTTTTCAATGGAGATTTACAAGACCCTGATTTTTTTTTTTATTTTTCTTTTCTTGTTTCCAGTTATTTGAATTTATATTTTCTAATTAAAAAAAAAAAAAAAACAATTTTGTAAGTCTCCGTAGTCCACATTGAGAAATCAAATTTGATAGAGAGAACAAAAAAAAAAAAATAAAAATAAATAGCAAAACCATGAAAGCAAATTCATCGAAGTCTCTTCCACTTCCACCAACTCTTTAGAGAATATCATTTACAAACCCAATAGAATATACATATTATTGGTAGGTAATTTCGTTTGATTTGATCAACATCTCTTTATCTATCTGTTTTTTTTTTCTTAACATACATATATTATTTACTTGTTAAAAAGTAAAAAGACCGACCAATCTCTTAATTTCTCTACATTTCTTCTGTTTCTCATATGAGTTTTGTTTGATTTACTTTGACCATTCATCTGGGTTTTCTTGGTTCCTAAAATTTCTCTGTATCCCGCTCAATCAAAACTCCTAGATTTTGGGTTTCCTCTGTTTCGTCTCAATTTTTTCTTATTTAGTTTCCCATTTTGGTACTTTAAAATTCATTTCAACTGAAAAATTTTGGGTAAAGAAAAAAAAAAAAAATGAAGTGTTTTCACTACTGTAAGGACAAATCCAAAAGCAGGCAACAAAGATCAGCACCAGAGTTGAAAGTGCAAAGAAAAACAGATTATTCAGAGACACAAGGTAGGATTGCCAAAACCTCATGCTCAGAAACATCGCCGCGTGGAATCCCACAATTATACGAAGAGAAAGCCCATAATCTGCGAGAATTCTCCTTCTCTGAGCTGAGACATGCCACCCATGATTTCAGCAGACTACTAAAGATTGGGGAAGGTGGATTTGGGAGTGTCTATAAAGGCTCAATTAAACCTGCTGACAACAAGGGCGACCCTATTGTGGTTGCAATTAAGAAGCTTAACAGAGATGGGTCACAGGTATGCCAATGCTTCAGATGAGATGCCTTCTTTAATAGTTCAGAATAATATTGTTTTTGGCTCATATGATATATTTCTTCTATTTTTATTTATAGTGATGATATCTCAATGTATTATTGTTAGGGTTCACCAGAGTGTTGTCTTTTTGTTCCTTGGCAGTTCTCTCACTTGCATATTTAATAGCGGAATGGGCTCAATTTGCCAATATCTCATTTAATGTTAATGATTAACGCTGAACAAGTGTTATGGGCATCATCAAGACAAAATAATAACAATAATAATGATATATGTATGTTTCTTCTCGGATTCATATACAGGGTCATAAACAATGGGTGGCAGAAGTTCAATTTCTGGGTGTGGTGGAGCATCCAAATCTTGTGAAACTCATAGGATATTGTGCTTTGGATGGAGAAAGAGGAATCCAGAGGCTACTTGTATATGAATTTATGCCAAACAAAAGCTTGGAAGATCATCTTTTCAACAGGGCATACCCCGCACTTCCTTGGAAAACAAGATTACAAATACTATTTGGAGCAGCTCAAGGATTGGCTTATCTACATGAGGGCTTGGAAGTTCAGGTTCACTTCTAAAACATAGTTAGAGACTATTTGGCATTGGGATTGAAATATTTTTGCGGAAAAATAATAAAATTTTAGATGTTATCTGAAAAAAGTTAGTTTATTTATTTAGAAACTTTTATGACGAGAACATGTGAAATTCAAGTTTAACCACGTGCTTTTCTGAACCGCCGTTCGAATAGAAATAAACGCTGAGTTAACAATGTGCATTGATCCTGCCTTCTGCTTCATCTGGTCCAGGATTCAATTTTATGCTTCTGATCTGTAGCTAAATCCTTTTTAAAATAACTGGTACAGGTTATTTATCGAGATTTTAAATCCTCCAATGTTTTATTGGATGAGAATTTTCAGCCCAAGCTTTCAGACTTTGGGCTTGCAAGGGAGGGGCCAGAGGCTGGACGAACACATGTTTCAACAGCAGTAAGTCTATTTGTGCATTTAAAATTACCATATTTGTTGGCTAGCTCCAACTCAGGCAAATGATTATTTCCAGAGAAAAGGAAACCCATTTAGATAATGTGCATGAACTTTGATGATCAGGTGGTGGGGACATATGGATATGCTGCTCCAGATTATATTGAGACAGGACATCTCACGGCTAGAAGTGATGTATGGAGTTTTGGGGTGGTACTATACGAGATTCTTACTGGGAGAAGATCGGTGGAAAGAAACAGGCCAAGAGTGGAGCAGAAGTTACTGGAATGGGTAAAGCAGTTCCCTCCTGATAGTAAAAAGTTCGGGTTGATAATTGACTCCCGACTTGAAAATCAATATTCTATAAATGCAGCTCGAAAGATTGCCAAGTTAGCTGACAGCTGTTTGTTGAAGAGTGCAAAGGATCGACCAAAGATGAGTGAGGTGGTAGAGTGCTTGAAGCAGATAATCCAGGATTCAGACGAACAAGCAAGCACTTCTAAGGAAAGTTTTAAACCCTGCTCTGAAATTGGAGCTGAAACTGACGCAATTGATTCTAGTAAGAACCCAAATCAACTGGAGGCCACTGAATCTTGGAAAAGAAGGATGACTCATTTGGCAAAACTTGGCGAGAATGTGGAGGGCGCAAGTAGAAGAAGATTTATGATCATGCAGAGAGCCAAAGTGCCCTAAACAGATTGATCTTTTCATTTAGAACTAACTATTGTTAGAAAAATAGAGTCAGAAAAGGTGTTAATGCACCAAATTGGGAGCATGGTGATGCCACTTTCTTTTTGTGAAGAGGCCTTTTCTATAGACGGATAAATTGTGAAAAAGGTTTTGCTGTCTTTGCTTTTTAGCATATTGTGAAACAGGATTTTGCTGTCTTTGCTTTTTAGCATGCCCTCTCTAGCAGATGATATGCATGAAAACTTGAGAATGTCAAACACAACTAAATCGAAGGGGAAATTTACTATTCCTTTCGCTAAAAAAATAATAACAAATAAATCGGAGCGCTTAAAAAAAAAAAATTTACGCTCTCTATTATATGTTTTATGCACAAGGTTTTCCCCGCTAATTTATTATTTGCAATCCAAAATATAAAAGTCCGCTTTTCTAAGCCCGTCCAACACCCTAATAATTTTCTGCTATAAGACTACCCCAGAAACATCTGCAAATTTAGGCGGACCCTAGGAAGCAGGGTTTTTGCCTTGGTCATCAACATCCTCTTCAAGAGTATCACCAGAATGTCGCTGCAAATTCCACGGTGCAACTGCAAAAGTCACGTTTCTTGCAGCATAAAACACCGAAGATCTCTTGCAGTCTGTTATTGTTTTAAAAACAGCTACATGCAACTTCAGTCGCAAATATTATCTGCAGCCGCCAACCGAACAATGCTTAATCATGTTTCCAGCTGTCAATTTTATACTCTTTCAAGTCATTTACCTGGCACCAAGCATCATGTTGCGACCAAATAATACCTTAAGGGAGCGAGGAAGGGATGATGAGCAACTACTCCCTGTAACATCCAACACACCAGCTAAATCATAAAAAGCCATCTCATTGGAGGAATAAATACAAATTCCTTATGAAAAGGCTTCTTATGGGGAAACCATGCCATCCAACAGTTGCAAACCATCTGTGAACAGTAAGAAAACAAGACAAGGCACGTCATCACCATTAAAGAACAGTTTTCATTAAGCCCCCCCTACTCTCTCTGTTGTCACAAAAGTTTACTTTAGGCAAAAGAAATTGTGAGCTAATACAATAACCAAAAGGGTCATTATAAACTTCAAATTCAGAAAACCCAAGCCATAGTTGGCTAGAAGAATTAATAAGTCTTTCTTTCTCTCAATAAAGAATGGGTTTCTCATATCAGAACATAACAAGACAGTTAGCCTCACAATTTATAATCTCAATAGTTCAAAGCAATATACCTCAAAATTTAATACCATTACAGTAAGCTGTTTATAATACTCAATCCTCCACCAATCCACATTACTTCAATCGCAAATTTATCAATCGCAAATTTACTTATTACAAGTGTTCAAGCCCTGAAACAACAATCAGAATCATACAGCAGGAGGAAAAAAAAAAAAAGGCATTCTTAATGAAATGAAATCTATATGTTAGAAAGAGAAATGTGGGCACACACGCACACAGAGAGAGGGAGCTATCACATTACCTCCAACTAGAGTCTTCCCATTGTAATGGGCACTACTATCATAATGCCAGGCGCTGGCCAAGATATGGATTTGGAGTTCATTGCCATTCATCAGCTCAGTTCCATGTCAATGAAATTGTATTCCAACCTCGCGAGATTCATATTGCAAATATGCTTGTTAATTCTCATTGTTGATAAAGAACATGCAAAGTTCGGTGACCAACAAAATCAGGTGCCTGGTATCATGATAGCGACCAGACTCTGGTCATCCCCCAATAGACAATGTAACCAAGAGCTTATAAGCAACAGAAATTAAGTTGTAGAAGTTTATCCTCGAGACATGAGGGTGGTCATCAATAGTCTGTTCTGTCACTTTGCTCAATCAAAGACAAACCATTTGTTAAGTCTTGGCTGGGTCATATTGGTTCATGGTCTTTACCCGCTCTTGTTTCTGTCTCATTATAGTGCTTCTCAGTTACATTAACGAGTCTCCACTAGTACCATCTCAACCAAGAAATTTAACTTTCCACCTCAAGCAGTGGAATATCAAAATCCACTGTCACCAAAATGTTGTATATGATCCTGGCAAACTACAAGAACTGAAGTCTTAGAAACTTATACTGTAAATTCAGGATCCACTAAAATCATCTTCAATAAGTTTAAGGGGAACTTGACTTGTTTTCCTGTAAAGTCTACTTCTACGAAAATAGTCATATGTAACATACATAAGTGAATCCAGAAACAGGCTCTTTTCAGATGTTGCTCTTAATGGTCCAGCATTGTTTTGTATCTTATGGTAGGCTACATCCATAATTTTGTAGGAAATTTCATCAAAGGCAAATGAAATCTCACTTAACTTCTGACCCCAGATTAAAGTCTTCTCTGGCATTCCCTGCTTGCAAAAGTGAGACAAAAGTAAGTTGGCAGTAACAACGTTTGGAGCAAAAGCCATCTTAAGCAGTTTTGCAGTTAAAATCATAGCACGATCCAGAATGTCAGTACAAACAACATTCATCATAGTGTTGTACGTTACTGTGTCTGGAATAATACCCACTGAAATAAGCTCATTCAACATCATAACAGCTCGACTCACATTTCGATTACTAAAGAATCCCTGAATACATATATTATAGGTGGTGATATCAGGGTCCCATCCACTAGCATACATTTTGTTCACAAACTCATCTGCGCCAATCATGTCAAATGCTTTGCAGAACCCAGAAATCAACGTGTTATAAGTGATAATATCGGGGATCAGCCCAATACAATACATGTCTGTAAAAACATTGATTGCAGACTTCATTCTGCCCTCTTTACAGAATCCATTAATTATGATATTGGTGGTAAAAATATCAGGAAGAAGTCCCTTTTGCCTCATGTCTCTCTCCAGCTTCAACGCTTCTTGCAGCTTACCACAGGTGCAAAATCCGTGGATCAATGAGTTATATGCAAAGTTGTTAGGCACAAACCCTTTCCTTGACATCTCTAAAAATACATCATATGCCTCCTCCACAAGACCAGCTCTTGAAAGGCCATCAATAAATGCTGAGAAGGCAACAACATCAGGATATATCCCCCTTGTTTCCATCTCATGCCACAGGCCATAAGCCCCTGCTGTATCCCCTACCTTGAAGTATCCATCCAAAAGCACTGTGAAAGCAACTTTACTGACGGGAAAACCTTTCTCTATCATCTTATACAAGAGTTCCCGTGCTTCTTGCAGTTTCCCCTTTTTGGATAAACCCAAAAGCACAGAACTGCATGTTGAAGATGAGGGAACTACACCAAACATAACCATGATTTTATATGCTTTATAGGCATTTTCTTCTAATCCTGCCCGACTATAAGCAGCAATTACAGAGTTAAAAGCAATTACACTTGGAGGTATTCCTTTCTCAAGCATTTCCTCTAAAAATTCCATGGCCTCATCCAACTGACCTGCCCAACACAACCCTGCAACAGAAATATCATATAGTGAACAATATGAAAGCAGACCAGAAACTGACAAATCCCTCAACAACCCATCAGTATCCTCTTTTCTCCCATACTTGGAATGCCCTGCAACCAAAATGTTAAAAGTTGTACCATCAGGAGCCATACCCTTGTTCCTCATTTCTTCATACATGATGTTTACCTGACCAACATCCCCTGCCTTAACATATCCATTCATCAAAGTGTTAAACATTGAAACGTTTGGAGAAAGACCAACCTCTTGGATCCCATAAAAAATCCTCCTTGCTTCCACCATATTTCCATCATTGCAAAATGCATTTATAACTGTGCTGAAGGTAACTAAGCTCGGTTTACAACCATTATTTATCATCAAATGCACCAAGCCAAGAGCATCTGATGTCATTCCCCGAATGCAATATGCATGAATTAAAATGTTATACGTATAAACATCTGGTTGACACCTGAACTTCTGCATAACATACAACAAACTCTCACCAACACGGACATATCCTTTTCGAGAAAAGCCAAGGATCATCATATTGAAATTATGATTACATGGGTGGGGGCCGTCACGAATCATGCCCCTCAGCAACTTCCAAACACCACCATAATCACCCACCCTAAGCAACCACTTGAAAAGAATTGAAATTGCCGATGAATTAGGCCTCACGCGGACCTCTCTCATTCTATTGACAATCTGCAGCGCCTCGTAACCCATTTCCGCATTCAAAAAACTGTGCATAAGCGTATTGAGGACCGAGAAATCAGACTGGTATTCATGGTGATTAGACCACATAAGCTCCACCAAGTCTCTACTCCTGGTTACCCCAATTGTGCGAAAAACCCAGGAAATGACATCTTGTGCGAGGAAGTGGAGATTCTGGGCAGCCAAGACATGGGCAGCGATGCAACAGGACCGAAGCGTAGCATCGGTGTCGTTTTGAAATACGAATTTGAAAAATGCAAATGCGGATTGACGGGAGTTCAATAGTTTCATGATTTTAACAAGAAAAAAAGGGCAAAAATTCTGGGAAAATGCCTTCAAAACGTATCCTTTGTGCTGTTTGATTAGTTTAGAGAGTCCAACAATCAGTATTCGTCGTTCATTCGAATTTAAAGAGGTAAAACAATTAGAATTGGAATAATAAAAAGGTGAAAACTGATGGAAATAATAAAAGAATCTTTCGTGATTATTGGAACTGGAAGAATAAGAATTAAGCTGGTTTAGTGTTTTAGGGTTTAGGTAAGTGAGTGTTGTGAGGAAAGGGAAACAATATTGTACCTCGAGGAGGGAGTTTCGCACGCTACGCACGTTAGCAGACATCAAGTGCCGCCGGCGAGTGGTTGTCTTCGGACCTTAGAGCTTAGAGCAGCTTCGCATTTGATGCTTTCGGTTCGAGTGGCCCAGAGCTACAAATGCAAACATCCTAATTTCGCTTCCCTGGTCCAACTCCATAATATTAGTAATTTAATTTTTTTTAATTTTTATTTTTCTCTAATTTCAACATTTTTAGTATTGTTGAGTTTATTTTATTATTTTTTGGTGATGCTACATCTACATGAGCTCAAACGATTCAATTCAAAGTAACGCAATAGAGTTCATGCTCAAACCATCTCATTTCTTTGTGATCGTGGCCATAATAATAATGACAACAATAATTTGTTCATTTAAAAATTCAAATGAATATTTTGAAAAAAAAAAGAAATAAATTATAATGGACAGTAGATAAAGGTTACTAATTGGTGATTTTTTTTAAAGTATTAATTACGATTCAAATGAATGCATGTGACATTCTTATATTTAATATTTAATAAATATTATTAATTAACAAATTTTGAAAAACCAACTTCTTTTCTTATTATATAATTAATAATTTTATTATTTAATAATTAATAAAAATTTTGAAGAAAATTCTGTGTAATTATAAATTATTAGATATGATATTTAGAAGTAAAATATTATATTATAGAATATGTGGTTAATCCTTAATGTTTTACAAATTTTTAATTTATATTTGAAATGTAAAAATATAAGTTAATGTTCAATCTATATTAAAAATGAATAAGTATAATAATAATATTTACTAATATTATTCATATTATCATAAATCTGAAGTGATTTTTTTTTAAATCATGAGTAATAGCTCAACTATAAAATAAAAAAAGCAAAGCCAAAAAAATTTAAATATATATTTATATTTATGTAGTCAAATATTAATTTTAAATTTATGTATGTGATTATTTTAAATACATTAATCCCTTGTTATTAATGTATAGTTTTTATTTTTTCATAAACTTAATAGATTAATGGTTATAATATTGAATAATTTTTTAATTTGTCAAATGGGCTTGCGAATAACATATTCCCAAAAGTTAGCTCAAACAAAGATAATACTCAATTCACATTATATATATTATAACTAACCATTAAGCTAAGCTCGACGAGCATGTAACAAAATTGAATACTGAATCCATATCAGAAAATACGTGTGAAATTTAAAACTTAAGAATAGGTAATCCATATGGTGGACACAATAGGGTATAAGTGCATAATAAATATCTAATTTGGGATATGATACTATGTCAAATGGGTTTGAGTATAACCCATTATCAAAAGCTAGCTATAAGTAAGAAGGTGACCAGTGCACATTATATACGTTATAATAAGCCACTAAATTAGCGATATGTGATAATTCTAATATAATCTATCAAGTATATTAGTTATAAGAGGATTTATTGTATATAGTTAACCTCTATTTAATATTGTGCACATTTAATAAATAAATAAACTTATTCATTTAGGTAAAACATATATCCTTTATTTAAGGTTTAAACCCTTTTCATACAATAATGATTAAGAAGTCATAACATAGTTTTGAGAGAATTAACATTAAAAATTAACACTAAAGTGGAACTAAGTAGATACAATTTTTTTTTATTAAATTTAGTATAATTGTAAATTTATGATATGGATTAAGTTGATACAATTAAAAGTCCAACATAGACGAAAAATATATTTGAAAGCTCATTACTGAAAGAAATACAATTGAATGAAAATATTTACGAGTTAAGAATAACTAAAAAAAACCCATCACAAAATAAGAATTTAAATCAAATCAAACTTGAAATATATAAAAAATTAAAATCAAATCAAATACATAATACATAGGAAATTTAAAGAGAAATTATAATTATAGTTCAAATTATAATATAATAGAAATTACTGTAAGAATTAATTAAACATTAATATCATATTAAATTTTTAATATAAATTTGAAATAATTAATCTTAAAAATTAGTTATTAAAATTAAAAATTTTATTTTATATATTAATCACTTCATATATTTATATTTAATTAATATAAAATAAATTATTAATGTAGATTGATAAATTTTATAAGAGAATTATGAAAACTCATTAATTCATCTTTTTGAAATCTTACATATAAAAAATAATATGGCGGCCAGTGTTTTACTATTCTTTAACTGACACATCAATTGAAGTTTTAAAAAAATTTTAAAAAATGAGAAAAGATTCTTTTTATATATAAATCTTAAATGGCATGCCTTTTTAAAAGTAAAATATATTTATTGAAAATTATTATTTGCCTTTCTAATTGACTTTTTATTTCTTTCCTCTAAATAATTTTGATAAAAAAAAAAAACCTACATTGCTTCTTAGAAAGCAAAAAAAAAAAAATGTACAAGGAAAGTTATTTATTTTTTGAGAAAAGGAAAAAACTAAATTAAAACTTAAAATAAAATAATATATGAATGAATTAATAAAAAAGAAAAATCGGAGAACTGAAAATGGAAGCATATTTTTAAATCAAGTCATTAAAATGATTTGACTGTGTTAACTTTTTTTTTATGTAAATAAATATTTTTCATTCAATTTAACATAATATCTTTATATTCTTTAATTATAATCTCTTCTATCATTTTGAAAAAAGAAAGTTACAAAATAACTTTGTCCCTTTTACTTATATAGACACCGTGACCGTATCATTCAATCTTAATTTTCCGTTGAATCATTGAACAACAGAACATATATGTATGTTAATTATATTAATCAAACAGAAAGAATTATGTTTAATTTTTTTTTAATAAAAGAGTGTTATGTTTCAGTGGTACCGTGCGGTGGGTTGAGATGGCATTCGCCGGAGAAGAATGCAGGAAACAGCAAATAGCAGCGGTTGATTGACCCGGTAGCGATTTCAGTTCCCCCTTATATGAGTATTATATATATATAAGCATGGGTATGCCAACATGACGAGGAGTTCTATTAAGCCTTAACTTGATTACCTCAAACTTTCCCCTTGTTTTTTTTTTGGACAATAAAATGAGAAATTATCACTACAAAAATTACACAATCCTCTCCAAACTCTATAAATAAATTTAAGAAAAAAGAGAGCGAAATCTGTGATCAGCCTTTGCCATATCTCTCTCTTAAAGCAACATACCACTTCTTTACAGACCTCTCAACGTGGAATTATCATTTTAAAAATTCAAAATTGGCTTAGTAATGGTAGTATTCATCAAGCAACATCAACTGTACCCGTCCGTACAGTTTTGTTAGGCGATGTCTCCTCGGTATCTGATTTCATTGAAAGATTTACAGGAGGAAGACGTCATTTTCCAGTTCTTCTTCTTTCTCGATTCATCCATTTCCATCTGTTCTCGTCTGCACTCTATGCTACAAAATGGTGTATTCCCTCTGCAAAATACAAATTCAAACCATTACAATTCAAAATCAAATCGATTCGATTTGTTAAATTACAGTTGCAAGATCTCAAACCTGTACATGAAGATGTCAGAGTCACATCCGAGCGGTTTCCGGCAAAGAAAACACGCTTTGAGGAAGTGAGGTTCCTGACAGTAATAATACATGATTGATCTTCTTACGCTTAAACAAGAAAACAAAGAAGAAGAAGAAGAGGAAGATGGAGAAAGCAAGCAATTCCGGAGTCGAAGGGAACTCCCCACTGAGTACTAGGCGCATATAAAGAAATCGAGTGGACTTGGACAGAATCAGATGCTCCAAGGACCACTGTAATTCGCTGGTCTACGACGACCACGTCCTCAAGATTTGCTTTTAATTGCTCTGATTGGTAAAGGTAAATTTATTAAAACCAGCGGCCATTCGACGGAATCCAAAGGGCGAGCGGTATTGAATCCAATCATTTTTTCTCTTTATTAGTATTTGGTGTCTCTTTTCTTCTCTATTTAATTTTTTTTTTCCTATTTCTCGTGACGTGGGCCCTGGTGATTTGTGCGGGGCTGGAGGGGCAGGGAGGCAAATAAAATAAAATAAAATAATAGTCCAGGACTCACAACGCTTAAAAACAAAAACAAGTGGCGAATAGGCCCCACAACGCCCCATAAAGAACGATAAAAACGAACTTGGAGCTGACTAGATGTAGACCCCACCAAGAACAAAAGAAAGCAAAAGGCCATGGAGCGTGGGAGCCACCCTGACGCAACATGAAGCTGGCTCAACTTCCAAGGTCCATGTTTGTCGACCCCACAACCATTGGCCGTGCGTCCCGGTCACTTGTTTCCAAATGTTGCCCTGGACACGTGCGTCCTCAAAGAGTAACCACCGCGGGACTACAGTCTACATATGTAAATTGATAATTGAAGACCCAGCTGGTACGTGGCATCTGATTAGAGAAAAAGAAAATTAAGAAGGTCACGATTGTCGAGGTCACGCAGATCAACGGTAGAGATAATGCCACAAGGAAAAAGCGATGATTGCCTCAATTATTTGAGGTGGTACCACTTGCGTCTCGCCACACATTGGTAAAATGACCGGTAAATTGTGACTTTTTTTTTATAATGCCACCGCTACCTTATAATAAATACAATATTGAAAATTTTTATCATACATTTTTGTGATGAATGACACAACACATTTCTTAAATTATTTTTCATTTAACAAGTATGGACATAGACCCAACTCACCAACTCAATTCACTTTTTTTTTTTTTGCCAAAACCAACTCAATGCACTTAATGATTGGAAAGAATGCAACTTTAATATATATGTATAAATATAAAATATAAAATCATCTATCCCCAAGTCATTAAGATGTTGGAGTCACCTTTGTATGGTTAAAACTTAATAATATAACTTAAAAATGAGAAAAAAAAATGGAAATTATAAAGCCGCCATGCAGTTTCTCTCTCTTTCTTTTTTTTCTCCACTTGTCGAGCCAAAAGTCTCCGTGCACAGCAGCAGCACATCACGTATGAATTAAATATTTTTAACAAATTACTATTTAATCTTTAAAATTTAATTTAATTTAATTAATTAATTTATTTTTATTTTTTAAAAATTAATTACTTAGTCATTTAATTTTAATTTTAATTGACTATTTAGTTTTTTCATTAAATTTTTATATTTTTTCCTGTTAAAGTAATGAAAAATAATTAAAAATATACTTATACGTATGGTAAATATAATTTTGATTTTATTATTTAAAAATAAAAATATTCAAATTAATAAAATTATGTGATAATCATATATTTATATAATAATTATATTTAATATCATCAAATTATAAATTTATTATAATTATTTAATTTTATTAATATAAATATTTTTATTTTTTTTATATATAATAATAGGGCTTAATGCATTTTTTCCCCTAAACTTAACAGTATTAATCGTTTGCCCCCAAAATTTTTAAAATAACCAATTTAATCCTTAAAATTAGCAAATAAAACCTATCGAATACCTATTTTTACTAGCCAGGGCACGTTATTTTCACAAATACCGACGTGGAAAATAATTGACAATTTTGATATTTTTTTTTTTTGATCTGTAAAATTTTTTGACCAAAATTTTTTATTGGCTTTCCTTTCTTTTTCTTCTTCTTCTCCGCCAAAACCCAACCTTTAATTTACAATCTTAAAACTGAAAATCTCATATATATTTTTCATAAAATGGCCCTACAAATCCACTCATCATCTTCTTTCACCAAAAAATCCTATAATCATCTTCCATACACTCCTCTTCTTCTTCTCGAAACCAAACTCAAACTCATAATCCAATACTAAAAACTCACCAATGCCGAACCAATGACCCCAACCCAAGTGAGAGAATTTAGGCAGGCCACTTAGAGGAGGAGGAGGAGGAGCAATAATAGGATATGAAGAAGAAGGTTCATACATGGTAACTGTGCCATAACTCCCTTCTTCGCCTGATTGTGATCCACAATCTTTCTCTAAATTATGAAAAGAACTTAATTGACTACTATTATCTCCATTCTTCACTTTTCCCATGCCCAGATGGACCATGACCTTATTTGAATCTTTATCAGTGTTTTTATCGTGAATTGTGAGAAGAATCCCATCAAGAGGTACAAATTCATTTGCTGATATTTATTCCACGCGAACTTCCTTGACTTCGTTTGAAACAATTGGGATTTGGCTGAGGGAAAGCTTGTTTCCATCTCTTCACGACTTCCAAAATACACAGAGACAAGAACATCAATTTAAGTATTTCAATGGATAAAAATTAGCAAATCAAATAACACAAAGTAATTAGACGATCCCAAAATATAGAAGCCAAATTGCCATTAATCATAAAAGTGTTTTGCTCATATCAGCAAATATCTCTAATGAAATAGAAATAAAAAAGTTGACTATTAGCATACACACAATAAGAAAGAAAGAAAAACAGAACAATGGCATCATTCTCTTACCTCTCTATAATGAACTTCATAAGAGCAGCCTTCAAAGTCTATATCTTTGAAGCCTAACCATACTTATTTCATATGATAAATGGATTTGGGTAGAACTCATTTCCAAAAGTTAGTTCAAAGGAAGAGAGTGTCCAATCCACATTATATATACTATAACAAGTTACTAAGTTAGCGATTTGGGATAATTTTAACACCACCCCTTGACACGTGTTAGGCCCGACTAGCATGTGACATAATTGAATACTGGGCCTGTGTCAAGAAGCACATATGGAATTTAGAATTTGAGAATGGGCAATTCACATGGTGGATATAAGAGTGTATGAGTGTATAACAGGGACCTGATTTGGGCTTTAATACTATGTCAAATTAAAGTCCATGGGCCCATACATACGTGGGTTTATAAATGAACAAGTATTGAAATCACTTGTACAAAATCAATTGGCTTGTACTAGGTTAAATATCCACTCACTTATAAATTGTTTATACGTTTTGCTATTATTTGATATGGGATTCATTTCCCAACACACCCCTTCAAGTGCAACCGGGCTTGACCCGTGGTCTACATTAACAGGTCGGTTGACACTTGCTTATAAATGGACCGGCTGGTATCTCTTTTTCAGCTTCGGTCCGGACTAGCGTCATCATCAATCCAACTGTTATTATTCAATGTGGGATTCATTTTCCAACATCTTAGAATCCATATCTCAAACAAGAAAAATCCAGAAAACCAATGTTAAAAGAAACCCATGTCGAAGAAACCTAAATCAACCCAATTCTGAAAAAGTGAAGCTATATAGCCAAAAAGAGTAGACTTCCTCTCTTGTGGGGGCAAATGTGAGAGCAAATTTAAGATAGGGTGGAGCTTTATGTGAACCGAAAGCCCAAAATGACAAGAAGAAAAAGGCTTTATTACTGTAGTGGCAGTTGTCTTTATTGATGTTGATTGTGGCAGAGAGAAGAAGATGATGATGATGAAGCCAATAGTGAGTTACGAGGAGGTGGTGATTGTCACGTCCTGAACCTGAGGACAAGTGATCGACACTAGAACACAGGTAATGCACGTGGCTACTAGTACCCGTAATAAGCCTGATCTCATACAAAAAGATAAAATATCACATAATAGGGCTAGGGGCCCAATGTTAAGCAGATCCAAATAAACAACATTTTCAAATAAAGCCATACTGGGCTATCAGCTCAAATATCTCATACAAATCAATTTCAACATAGTATTAAATTCTACTTGATAAACAATGTCTCAACTCGAAATGTACATAATAACTGATAATTACATAAAATACAAGTAGTAGAGGTAAAATTGCGGAGTTCTAGAATTATGATACAATTTGCATATTATTTACATAACTCAGTACTTATTTACAAAATACTGCCAAATGGTAATTGGCAGTTCTACTCAACTACAATCCCCTCACAAGCTCATTTCTCGACCTGAAAAATATAATTTGAACAGGAATGAGCGTTTGACTCAATAAATGATAATAGCTAATATATTAAATTGGTGTCCTACATATAGATTTTTAATGCTCGTGCTATGCACTATGTTACAGAGACAGACAACTCACATCATCAAGTAAGGATGAGATATAGTCCACAGTACCATACTAATACCCAATATGGGGAGCCGATCCCTCTATCCTGACTGTCTAAATCCAATAATCTGTCTTTTATATTCAATGGGCCCGGCCGTTACTGGTTTGTACCATATAGTCCTGACCGGACTGATAACGGCCCTAGCGATGAGCATGCCCGGTTAGCATCCACCAGTCAGAGCTCATCTTCTCAATCTCAACATAATCATAATCATGATCATGATCATACTCATACTCATGGTTCTTAGGTGGTACTGTATCTTCCTAATCTCCATCCGTCAACCATAACCATTATATAGCATAGAATATCGATTCATCAATTACAATCAAATGTTACATGCATCTATGCAATAATAATGCATAATATATATATATATATATATATATATATATATATATATATATATATATATATATATATATATATATATATATATATATATATATATATATATATATATATATATATATATATATATATATATATATATATATATATATATATATATATATATATATATATATATATATATATATATATATATATATATATATATATATATATATATATATATATATATATATACATACACATAATAAATGCAGATGCATATGAAGACAGAATAACATATTAGGGAGTATTACTTACCTAATTGACGATATGTCTGACTAACTTTCCTTGGAAGTGCGACCCTTGGAATCAGGAAGACGACAAAACACCAACACTGGACAACAAAGGATATTATCAGAAAGGACGATTTGTCTAACAAGACATAATTGTATGACTCTTGAGATTCTTGCCAGAATCTATCATAATCTCTCAAAGTCCACAGAAAACAATACTTCTAAAATAATCTTAATAGTTAACATAAACCAATATCACATCAAAAACCCCTCCTAGGTCCTCCCAACTCAATATAATCAACAGAACTCAACAATCAATTAACAATTACAAATTATAATCTGTTAAACATAATGTAAATCAATGAACAACTGAGATACAGGAGTTTCGGGTTTACCCTCATAATTTTCAATAGAATGGACATCGCGGGTCGCACTGAAATGATGAGACGGAGCTACTGGGTTTGGGTTCGTGCATCATCCCACGCGCTGCCGCTGAAGTGTTGCTGGCCAGCCACGCGCCGCTGCTGCCGGTGGCTGACAGGGGCAATCTTCACACCACTGGACTTGCCTTGATGCCAGGATCTCAAAAACAACAACCACTCGCCGCTACACGTTGCCGTCTCACCGAAAAATGCCCTTAACCGTTCGGCTTCCACATCTTCGATCTCTGCTTTTGGTGAGCCTCAAGGGATGAGACAGGTATGAATATATATAATTTAATAAAATGTAACTTCAATTCTTACCGATTGAAAGTTCTCGAGGTGTGGAGTCGAACGGCACCGGCGTTGCTTGATTTGGCCGCTGGAATCGGCTGGAATCTGGGTTTAAAGTTTCGGCGCCAATGGAGCTTTCCTCAACGTGTTCACCATCGTCTGTCGCCCGACCGAGGTGCTGCTACGTCCCTTGAGATAGCTGGATGGTGGGCTAGCCACTAGTGGTGGCGGTGCAGCCCACTGCCGCCCAAACGGGGGTCCTCCGGCATACAGCCCTCCCTCTCTCTCTCTCTCTCCTTCTCTTTCTCTTTCCCATTTCTCTGTTTCCTTCAGCCGTCTGATTGGCTGTTAGCCAATCAGATGGCTCCCCCAATTCTTCTTCTTATATTTCAACACACACACACACAAACATATATATATATATAAAATAATAATAATTATAATTTACATAATAATAATTCAATTAATATAACTCGATCATAATAATAGTAATTATAGCGAAATTCTAAACTTCCAGTAAATTTATATATTTAACAATATAATTTAGATTAATCCAACATAATATTAATTAGTATCAATATTAATATTCAAATACCAAAATATAATTTTTTCAAATACTCACTATAATATTTTCATAATAATATATATTACATTCTTCAATTATATATATATATATATATATATATATATATATATATATATATATATATATATATATATATATATATATATAATATTTAAATAAAATTACCATTAATAATATATATTCAAATAGTATGAATATATATAATTTAATAAAATATAACTTCAATTCTTGTTTTAATAAGGAAAATACTAAAATAATATATTTCCGTACAAAAATAAAATTTTATAAAATAATTAAAAATTCAGGATATTACAGTGATGATGATGCTGATGTTGGTTAACTAGGACTCGTAATTGTAGTTGTAGAGATTGTGGTGGTTGCGGCTTGATGGTGTGGGAAAAGACGCCATGGTTATGTAGCAGAGACAATGGTGGTTAATTAAAAATATAAACTTTAAATCCATATCATATCTTATTTTTAGACTTCACGTGCTTTATTTTAAAGTGAGAGCACGCTATGTGTTAACTAAACATTTAGGGGGCTAGCACTTAATATTTGCTAAGTTGAAGAATTAGATTGGTTAATTCAAAAGTTTAGGTGGCAAAATAATCAATGATATCAAATTCAGAAGAAAAAATATGCATTAAACCTAATAGTTGTATAATAATAAATAATTTTATAATTTGATGATATTAAATATAATTATTAATAACTATATGATTATTACATAATTTTATTAATTTGAATAATTTTATTTTTAAATAATAAAATTAAAATTATATTTATTATATATAAAAGATCAATTTAATTATTTTACATAAATTTAACATAAAAAAAAATACAAAAACTGAATAGAACAGCTAAATAGTTTGATAGTACTAAAACTAAAATACCATTTAGTTAGTTTTTCAAAAAAAGAAATTAAATTAATTAATTAAATTAAACTTCAAACATTAAATAATAATTTATCATTTTATTTTTAATTTTTTAGGTTGATTTTGATCCATACGCCGCGGTGGTTTTTTTTTTTTTATTTACGAGCTTGTGGGCTAAATTCTCCCAGAACGTCAACTACAAGGCTATGGCCCATCGATGATCCTTAAAAAATGGACAATGGAGTCTTTTCATTTTATATATATATATATATAACATGCCTTGGTATGTTGCTCGACTAGACTCCATGAAAATCTGATAAAGCAATTCAGATCTTACTTGTACCAATTCCATGTTCAGCACAGAAATGCAAGAACAAAAGGTTAAAACTTTAGGCAACAAGTTCCAAGCGTCAATGGATACTTAAAATACATGCGAAGAACCGCTACCACTAGCCGGTCAGCGCAGCATTCAAAGCACTATGCACATCGACACCAATTTGAGCTTCAGCTTTCTCCAGCTCAGTTGAGGCTGAGCTCAGCTTCTGGGTGAATTCAGCAAGTCCCTTCTGGACTAGGTTAGCATCAATTTGATCAACTGGCACAGCCTCAACAGCAATTATATCTGCAATTGAGTTTGCATGGATGAATGCGAAACCACTACTAACAAAATACTTTGTCACTTCATTCCCTTCATGTACAGATAGCACTCCGGGTTTCAACTCTGCGATTGTTGATACATGTCCAGGAAGAACACCCATTTGCCCTGTTGTTGCTGGAATTATGACTGAGTCTACCTGCACAAACAAGTCAATAAAAGCAACAAGAGATGGTCATCACATCATCCCCTTAGCAATTCAGTTCAATGATTCTAAAGCTTGCTCCAACAAATATAATAACACAAACACAGCACCCCCTGTCAAACAAAACATAGCATATCCAGGCATTCTTTGAATACAAACAAATAAGTTTCCACTGTTTCAGAAAATGCTATCAAACAAAATCACTCTCAAGCTTCTTGATTTTTTTCCATTAAGTCTATGAACAAAACCAACTATAACAAAGATAGTAACCAAAAGAGAGGGGAAAATGAAGGCAAAAGAAAAAAGGGTTGCCTCAATACAGGTAAAGCAGGAGAGCGTAAGACAATAAAAGTGCCAACTCAAAGAATTGATTCCGGTTATGCTAACAAGAAAGACACATGATATTAAAAGCTTTATCAACATGCCATTCGCAAAATATATAACCCAAACCCAATACAAGTGCATATCAATCAAGCTTGTGTTAGGCCACAAGATGATAGCTGCAAAGAAGAAAATTTTAGCAACAGAAGTCCATTTATCTCTACTAGGTTCATAACAAAATGAATAAGAACTACCACAAGAAAAAGGGACAATAGGAAAAATTAGCTATTATGCTCATTTTACATTACCTGATCCTCAATGAGGGGAAAAAAAAAAAAAAGGCACTGAGAATTTTTATCATCAGAACATGTAAAGCAGCTATGTCATAAAGTTCTAGTAATTCCAAAAAGCACTACAACATTACATAAGCACAAAACTGATTTAGAGTTTGATTGTGAAAATGCACAAGGCATTTACTAATCTTTAATAAATATTTCTACACTCTATAATAAATTTAAAACAAGGGTTGTAGATGATTTAGAATTCAATTCCACTCAACTATGCAGCCTACTTGATATTTGTTTTCCCCATTTCTGCTGTTTAGAGCACAATTTCTAGGTAAGAGTCTAGATTCAAACATGATTCAATAGGAAGAAGCTATACATTTATATTTACTCGTCCAACCTAAAATAACAAATAAGATAATGAAAACAGAACCACATACCATGTAGCCTACATTTGAGAGAACAAAGTAAAAATCATTAAGCTGAAATAGGTACAAGCAAAACTGAAGCCACTAATTCCGACAAGCAGTTCCTCAGTTTGTTACATAAGAGATAGAAGATATGATAATCATAGCCATCACTAATTAAATAAAAGTAGGTACCCAAGTTTGCCATCCGCAAATTAATATTCACATCTTTTTGTGTTGTTAGCTTGTTTAAAAGATTGTTAAGGTCAAGGTCATTAAGGATGCTTACCAAGAAGCAGTTCACAAGATCAATCAATTCCATCTAAAATGCCAAAGAATCTCTCAGAAGATGATAGAAAAGAACAATATGCAAAGACCTTTCAACTTTGGAAATCATTATGACCTCATCAACAGTTTCTTTGATCTCTTTAATACAAAATAATCCATTTTCCCCCCTTGAATTTCTTTTGTTAAAGACAATGGTATCCTCAAAGCTTACCATGTCAAAGAAATCTTAACATCAAACCAAAGAATTTAAGGAAATAATCAAACAGCTACCAAGAATAAATTCATAAATGTCACATGAAAATGTAAACCTCTAAAAATTAAAATATAACTTGCACAGAATAGCTTAATATACTGGTATTGAAATTGGGGCAACCCGATGCTACATCCTAAAGAACGTCAAAACCTAACTGTCTTACTCTTAGCTACAGCATAACTTAATCTCATTGCCGCAAAGATGAGTGCGCAAGACCTTTTAGAGAATAAATGTACTCTGTTCAAATTCAAAACCGACCATGAACTAAAGAATCACGTGAAAGATCAAACAATCAAATCAATAAAAAGGGTAAGGTTCAAAAGCAAAATGTAGGCGTTATGCAGAGATACTTGTTGAAAATGTGGATGATTTATCACAAAATGAACATCCGTAGCAAGCAGACAACCAAACAAAATGACAAATTTTTATTAACTGAATATGGAAAAAAAATCGAATAAACACGCACCTCTTTATTGGACAATTCAGAAGCATAAGGAAGCACGAAGTTAACAGTGAGCTTGGGAGGGATAGAAGAAGGAGTAGCGGGGCGAGGCTGCATGAAGGACAGAGGGGTCTTGGGTGGTTCCATGTTTGGGATCACTTTCTTCCATGCCTCTACGAAGCTGGAGTCGGTGGTATGAGCGGCCGGGAGATCCGTAGAGAAGAGTCGAAGCCTGCCGCTAAGAACTGGTCGGGCTAGGAGTCCGGTGGCTCTGCGCAGCATTTTCGGATAATTGGGTCGCTCGGCTCTCGCAAGGTCGGAGCAGAGAAACGAGGGCGTTTGCCAATGCAGATGTAATGGGTAACACGCACAGAGACATGGCATCTATGTATCTATAGCTAAAAAGATACGACATCGTATGCGATCAAAGCTTGTTGGGTTACCTGTAGTAAAGCCCATAACCAAAGTTCTCAGCCCAATATGTAAGCAACCTTCTAGGGTTTTTACTTGAGTGCCTCTCGCGTCTTGCTTTCGTATTTCCTATCATCGCCAAATCTGAGACCATGGCGGAACAGGTACATTTCTCTCTCGACTGTAACTGAGATGGAAAACACATATCTAGGGTTTTAATTCTTTTGATATTTTTCTTATATAATTCTTAAAAATTGTTGAAGTTGACATAACTGTGGTTTCTCCAACCATTTTGTCCTCGCGAGATGAATTTTATTGTTTCTTTTGTGATATTTTGCTCTTTCTGCAAGAATCCAACAAAACGAATGCAGTTTTGATCTGATGCTTTTTTTCCCTTCAATGTCACTTTTTGATAGACTGAGAAAGCATTTTTGAAGCAACCGAAGGTTTTCTTAAGGTATATTTACTCTGTTTTTAATTTTTTTGATTTTTATTTGTTTTGAGTAATTACTCTGTTATCGTTTTATGATTTATTTTATTTTTATAGCTCCAAGAAATCTGGAAAAGGAAAGAGGCCTGGTAAAGCTGGAAACCGTTTCTGGAAAAGCATTGGATTGGGTTTCAAGACGCCCAGAGAGGCAATTGAAGGTTTGTTACATGTAAATTTTTTACTGGGTCTTTAATTTGTTTTATGTAAATTTGTTCCATTTTTGGGTCACCTGAATAATTTTATTTATTAGCATATTGCTTTTGCATTACTTCTGCTATTTGGCTTCTAAAACTGAAGTTGTTTGGGTTTGAGCATTGGACTCAATGTACTCTAATAGTGTATGCGTTTTATATTGAATTCTTTAAGAAGATAATTTGTTGTTATGGTTAAACAAAAACCTCCTTTGTTATGCTATTTCTCCCTCTGTTGCTTCTGAATCCGTTGCATGCCATTACTGTAAACAAGTTGCCTTGGAAATAATACAATTGTCGCCTCAATCTCCATTTTGTATAACCATTGTTTGGATAAATGAATATAAATGAGATAAGGTAGTCATAATGTTTGCTGCTTATGTATCAAGTACAAATGCATTTCATCTTGGTTTGCAGCCTTGTTTCTGTCTTCAGCCTGCCCAGCTTTGAACTATTCGTAACTGTATATCCTTCTGTTCTATTTCATTAGCTTGCATTCTTGAGTTTCATATGAATTGAAGTTACAAATAATTTAATTGATCATGGGGGTATTGTACGCCTGAATTATCACCCTGCTCATTATTGATTGATAAGCAGAGAGAATGTGGTAGATATTACGTGCATACAGTTGTGACTGCATTGATAAGATTCCATTATATTTACATTTTAATGGTTGAAGTTATACTTTATATACAGGAACATATGTTGATAAGAAATGCCCATTTACTGGTACTGTTTCTATTAGAGGCCGCATCTTGGCTGGTACTTGCCACAGTGCTAAAATGACAAGGACCATTATTGTAAGGAGGAATTATCTGCACTTTATCAAGAAATACCAGAGGTAAGAACTTATTCATTAATTTTATGAAGATTATTGTCTGCTACTTCATCTGTTTTTGTGCTCTTGTTCTCATACTTGTGTCTACCCAAAATGTCATCCTCTTCTATTAACATGTTATTGCAATGCTGGCAACCCATTCAGGTATGAGAAAAGACACTCAAATATCCCAGCACACATATCCCCTTGCTTCCGTGTGAAAGAAGGAGACCATGTTATCATTGGTCAATGCAGGTTTGTATTCAACAATGTATTAAATTCATTTGAATTTGTCTTTGCTTTTTTGCATTTTTAAAGTCTTCACAAGATTTTTATTCATATGCTTATTGCAATTGTGCAGGCCATTGTCAAAGACAGTAAGGTTTAATGTGCTGAAGGTCATTCCTGCAGGGTCTTCTGGCGGGGCAAAGAAGGCTTTCACAGCTATATGAGGGGCATGGTTTCAAGTATCTTATAGTGCTGGATAAGGCATTTGTAGACTTGTTTGATATAGATGTGGCTTTTGGATGGATTCCATGTATGAACTTCTTCTTGTGGCATCCTAGTTTTTTTTTTTAGTTTGCTTGCTAGTTCTTTTATACTTCTAATGAAGGTTTAGACTGGAGAATGGAAAAAATACATTACTCGAGACAATTCTGAGGATGTTTTTTTTTTTTTTTTTTTTTTGTGGGTGATGAATTATACGTGTTTTGTTAGTTATTTTTTGGTAAATTGGAAACCTGTTCCAGCGAGTCGAGGCCAACTTATAGTGGTGTTTGTTTGCCTCTGACGAGTTTCAACACTGGTTTACAATGGTTCAATTCCCTTTTAATCAAAGGTTCATTTCAATCCGAGTTGTAAATGGTCACGTCCATTCAGCCAAGGACGTGAATTGATAAATTTTCCTATGGCATATGGGTAACTTAATTTGCTTTATTTAATGACCAATAATAGTAATTTTATTTCTTCAAATTTTGTAGTTAATATTTAATGATTAATATGGTGTTTTGCTGTTATTTGAGTATTGTCTAAAGTGCTAATTTAACTAATGGAGCTTGATATCTCACAAATAAATGTCAACTCAACTTCCCAATAACAACTCACATTAAAGGATCAAATTACCCTTGTTCTTTTCTTCTCTCTTCTTATCATTTCTGCATCATCTTTTTATTTGCTGTAATTTCTTAAAATAAAATCGATCGATCAATAATCAACATCACCTTCATTATCAAAAGAACAGTTACAATCTGATTGCTTTGAGGTCCATTTAAGAACTAAAGACCCAACTATGGGTCATGAATTGGATGAAAAACAAAGTGAGCAATTTTGGAAACTTGGGTTTCTGTCTCAGAGAAACGGATTACAAGTTAGTCTTACCATAATGGGTCTGTTTTGATGATTTGGATGGTGTCTTTGACTAGATTTTTGACGTGGAGTGTAGAGGGAATGGAAGAAGAAGTGGGTTTTGGGTGATGAAGGAGCTTGATGTGAGAGAGAAGTATTACACCTGAGAAAGTGATGAGGAAATACATTTGATTTGATGAATTTTATGCATTTGAGGATTTGAATTTTGAAGTATTATTTGTCTTTGGTCCGCAACTATGCGTATAAATTTCAAGTATATTTTCTTTCAAGCAAATACCGGATTTAGATCATATCAAAACTCAAAACTCCTGATATTTATTTTTGGTATAATTTTTTTTTTTTTTTAAATTTCTATGGTGCCAAATATGATGATACATGAATTTGCAATTTTTTTTTTCTCTGGTTTTGCATTAAGGTAGCATCATTAAGTTTATCTTTTAGGTGCAATCGAAGACACCACCTATACACAACTAAAAGATTCATTAAAAAAAAAATATCATTTATAAAAGAAAGCAATCAGATTGTATTTGAAAAAAAAATAAAAAAAAAAAGCAATCAGATTGTAGAATCGCTCAAGGTGATGTTGGCTCTTGGTTTAAAACAAAGAAGAAGAAGAAGAAGAAGAAGAAGGGTAAGGTAGTTTTTTAATTTGAGTTGTCAGTGAAAAATTGAACAGACATATCTTTTTGTGAGATATTAAATATCACATAATTAAGTTAGCACTCAGGTAATATGTTAATCGGAATAAAACGCAATATTAATATATTTTATTATGTTCAAGTACTTAATTGAAATAAAAAAAAAAAATTTAATCCATGCAGCAAAATAAAAATTTTCATAAAGCTTAAACACTAAAATTATAATTATTCATATTTTATATGAAATGGTGTTCGTAGATGGGACTGTACTCTATTATCAAGGGCAACAGTGAGTCAATATCACTATTGACGTTTTATATACAGACAGAGAAATGCTCTGATTATTGAATTATCAAGTCGGGAAATTCGCTCGCACACACACATCTATTATATATTTATTAAAGCTAAATCAAAGAAAAAATTTCAAATTTTTTTTGATTAGTATTGTAATTATCTATTTTTATCGAATTTTGAGTTTTTTTTTTTAAGGATTAAAAAATATATTAAGAATTAAGAATAGTTAATGAATGTCAAATTAATTAAGAGGACAAAAAAAGTTTAAATTAAGTTGATAAATTAATTAGGAGTACATATGTTAATTATGATTAATTTATTGTTTATGGGATTATTCATATATAGATTAGAATATATATCATTCCAATTTGGATACTTTTTATTATGATTTTTTTTATATTACTATCTTTCGTATTTAAAGTTCTAAATACTATATTTTCATAGGTTTCATATTCCATATTTATTCCTTAAATTATATATGTTGTTATATAGGTTTTTTTTTTTTTTGAATATTAGTCACATTAGCTGCGAGATGTGCGATTAGAAAATATACTCTTATAATTCTTTTTTATTCATTGAATATTACAATTGACAATAATTTTTTTTTATAATAAAAATATTATATATATAAATATTAACGCTGAGCATTCAACTCTCTCTATACTCACTATTTTATTTATTTTTTAATAAATTTTTGGAGTGAGTTAAAAATTAATTAAAAAATATTTAACGTTTCCCACTAGTTATGAAGAATATGCGTCGAAACTATTTGGAAAATGCGAGGCCTTGTCTTACGGGCGTAATAAACAATGGAGGAGAGTGGGTCCCGCGTGTAAATTTTGCAATGCACCGTCAGATGGCAACAATAAGTGGGCCCAACTGATTACGTGTAGGGCAGGAGATGCAAGGGGATTAGCTCCAGGAGAGACTTTTGTTTTGTGCTGTGCGGGGTAAGGGTAAAGTCTTCTCCTTCGATTGCCATTTCCATTTTGCGTTCAAACGCACAGCCAATGGGTTCCAGCAATAGCAGGCCGGGTCTCAAGCGCAGACTTCTTTCTTCTCTGTTCTGTGGCGCTTCTGTTACTTACGCTCCTGTCGAGGTAAATAATCTCTTTTAAGACTATCGGGTTCTGACTTGTAAGATCAATTTCTGTCTGGCTGTTAATTTCATGCTTTTTTTTTTTTTTTATTGAAATTGGAACTTGGAAAGGAAGGATTATCCTGAGGTTTGCTCGGGTAGATGAAAATATAATATTTCAATTCTGTGAAAAGTAGCAGCAAGTGCGCCAGTTTTTACGTCTCTTTTGACTTTTTTATGCTTTCAACTTACACCTTCAATCGAATAATTGGTCGTGTACGTGAACTGATCGCCTATTATCATACATAACAGCTGTTCTGTTTCTGTTTTTGCTTTTATAACGATCAACAGATGGGAGATCATTTGGATGATTCATCAACAGCTTCTCCTCAAAACTTGGCTTTGTGCCATGATGTGTCAGTTAGCTCCAAGCACCAGTCATCTTCCATCTTTGGATCGAGTAGTTCTGCTGTTGAAAGTGGAGCCTCTGCGGGAAGCACTAGTGATCCCACTGAGGATACTTCCGCCGAACATAGTTTTACTAATCACTCTGACAATTCAGACTTACATTCTCACCCAGTAAATTTTTATGACAGTCTCATGGAACTTCATGTACCTGAAACTTCCTCAAAAGGCCACCCACCCATGGAGTCACTTTCTGCTGATGCACCACTCACAACCCTTGTGGCTCAGGATACTGGGATTCTACATTCCGATGGGGAGACCGTAGAGGATGCAACTATGGATGGCAATACAACTGATTCTGGTTCTCTAGTAACTTCTCCTCCGCTTCCAAGCTTTCTCTTGTCTTTTGGCCAACAAGATCCAATAGGCATGGGCGTGCTTTTGGTTGATGTGGTGAGTATACATTCCAACATTTTGTCTAGTAGCATTGCAGAAATTAGTAACCGTGAGGCAAGATGGAATACTAGAAGGATGTTTTGGGATGCTTTCTCAAGAAACAGTTTTAGGCAGAATACTGATTCCCCAACCGTTGTTTTTACAACTAGTCATGCTCATGATCTAGGATCTCATGACAGATGGCTCCTTGATTTTAGTGGTGATCTTCATTATCATGGCATTGGTCGTGAGTCTAGATACTCTGCCTCTAGGAATGATCACAGAAGTCGACGACGATGGCAATCGAGATATGAGGTAATAATTTTCTCATTTCCTTTCTATGCAAGTGGTTCTGTGGGGTTTATTTTCCAGTTATCTCTGACAAGATTTTCCCATATATGATACTTTTAGATCGTCCAAGTTTCTATGACATGCCATTCATTTTCATTCCAAATTATTGTTATTTTCTTTTTCTTACTAATGTTTGCTTCACAGATTTTGCTATCATAATTTATCATTTCAGATGTCAGAAAGATTTCATGATGTCCATGACGAACAAGGTTGGCAAGGTTCATTATGCATAGCAGGACTTCACGCTCATGGTACTTGTTCATGTGAATCCCCATTGGTTGCTGAGGATTCCGGTAGCCGTTTAGGCATTTCGCAAATAATCATGCTTGCAGATGCACTTTTTGAGGTAAATGGCTCTATAATTAGCTAATTTTTTTTTACTCAGTCATGCAAAACCTTCATCTGGAACAAAATGTTCATAATTTACATTACTTGACAAGATCTGTATTGGAGAATCATTGATGTAATAGATCTTTTACCATTCATTTGTCCATTAATGTATATGAACTGGCTTATGTCCAATAAATAAATAAAAAATAAATAGAAGTATAAGAACAAAAAAGTGAATGCACTATGGTAACCATAATCTAGTCTTGTGAACCTTTATAGCTGTGTTGATTCTAGCAGAAATAACATGTAAAGTCTAAAGATTAAAGACCTATATTTGAAATAGAAGGAACACAGACTTAGCAACTTTTGCTGAATGTGAAGCATGTTCATCA
The DNA here is from genome assembly GCA_947687605.1 of Reutealis trisperma. Lineage (NCBI taxonomy): Eukaryota > Viridiplantae > Streptophyta > Magnoliopsida > Malpighiales > Euphorbiaceae > Reutealis > Reutealis trisperma. The sequence continues at coordinate 406,516 of CANTUT010000033.1, read as the reverse complement.
CCTTATCTTGATTTTTTATTCTGTTCCTTACGTAGGTGCTTGAGGAAATTCATCGCCATCGCATGTCTCTTTCATTGTCTACGCTCACACTCCCTGCTCCTGAATCTGTTGTGAACTCATTTCCTCTCAAGAATCATAAGAAGTTATGTGGGACTGAGAGTGGGACACAGGATTCACAACAGTAAGTCCTCTTTGTTTTCTGCTGTTATTACTGTCGTCATTTTGGGTATGACTGCGCTACTATTACTGTTATTGTGGGATCTATACTGTTACTGTTATTTTTACTGTTATTATGGGATATATACTCACAAGAAAAAGGTGCATGCATGAATATAATATCATATTTAAGCTGGTAGGGTTGAAGGTAGGAAACATGAAGTTAGATGCTATGTAGGTGCTTATGCTGATGTAACATATTATGGCAGTGCTTCAAAATTAAGAAAAACAATAACAAGTTTGTGACCATTAATTATTGAAATTCTGAAACCAGTTCATGTAAAGCAATGAAAATTTGAAATATATCTTCTCATGCGTGAGGTTATTGGAAGTAGGAATTTGAAATGACAGTTTCTTTACCATGATAGGTCATGTGGTGAACATCCATATCTATATATAGAAGCACTCATGCCTTGTAATTTGTAAAGAACTGTTCTAAATTGCTTCCATCTTAGTGTCTTAACAATAACGTAACTGCAATTCTGGGGAGAACATTTGATGTCTGTAGGTGGACCTTTGTGGGTGATATCAGTTGTTGCTTTGAGGATTTTTACTTTATCTTTTGTTTACTTTTTTATACTTAATCCAACTGGTTATTAATTTAGAGAGCTGCTGTAATTATTCTTCCATTCTCATGTTTTTTTCCCCCAATTAATTGTATGTGACGTAATATTGGTTTATGAATCATAATTGGACTCAAGTATTTACTGTACATATAAGATTAAATGTATCTTTGGTAACAATGGGCATTCACTCTATAATATTCAACATCGTTTGTCCTTCAAATGAGTTTAGTACTGAATTTTTGCTGTTTATACAAGCGACATTAGTAATTCTTTTTTTCGTTAATAGGTGTCACATTTGCTTGGTTGACTATGAAGAAGGGGATAAAATTAGAGTTCTTCCATGTTCTCATGAATACCATATGTCATGTGTAGATAAATGGCTTAAAGAAATACATGGGTAATCTATTACTGCTCCCTTTTTCTCCTCTGTTTTTCTTTTCATTTTCAACTTGAGCTGTCTTCTGAGCGAGGTTCTCTCTCTCTCTCTCTCTCTCTTTTCTTTCTTTTTTTTTTTTTTCCTATGTTGGTACTTCAGGATATGCCCTCTCTGTAGAGATGCTGTTTGCAAGGTTGTTGCTGAAGGTTCTACCTCAGGCCCTGAGATCCCATCTCTTTAAAACATGTATATAAACATGTAGTTAAGTCAACCTTTTTTTTTTTTTTTTTTTTTTTTTTCTTCTGGTCCCCTTGAAATATCTAGTTTACCACAAGATGTAGGAGTATTAGAAGTTTCCTCCTTTGCAGTTTATGGTAATCTATGGATAAAGCTACTTCTATAGATCAACTATAAGATTTATACAATTTGCAGTGTAATAATAAGCTGTCTGTATGCCATGTATAATCGGACACAGGATTTACTAATCAGGTACGAGTATTCCAGATGTTATATATGTTTTCAAATTTCCAAATAAAAATATATACATGAATTAGGGATTTTGAAATGTATGAGATGAAAATTAATCTGATCTGTATGCTCCGTAAATCCTGGAATTAATTGCTCTTATGTTATCTTGCAAATTCTTGTAATGACAAAATTGTGCATTTATTTAGTTTTTGTCTCTTGTTTGTACAAAAAGATAGCATGCATCTCCCATGGACAAGGTATGGACTTTGATGAAAATGGTCAAGCTACTAGTAAATGGTTCGAACTGTGAAGGGATCTTATTGAGCAGAGTGAGCAGGCATAGGATTGGTATGTTATCGACTGAAATTGGGAGGTCCTCATGAGTCATACAAGTTATAGGATTATATGATCAAAACATGATGAGTGAAATGGGTCGGGGCAGGCTTTTGAATCTTGTGAAAGAAGCTAGGTGAAGCTTTGGTGAGGTAAAGTTGGAGGAAGAATTTCCCTTTTGTCATTATGGGGAAACATTGACTTGATCTTAGCCGAAAGGCCGAGAAAGCAAATTGGAAGATAGTAGGGTATGTTGCATTGACTATTTTTGGTTGATACACAGTACACATGGATGGTAGCCAAAACCATTTCTTACCAAACTACACCTGGAATTTGGAAAGGATAAATGCAATAGTTAACAGTAGTATTTTTATATAACATAGGTCTTGGAAAAGGAACATAACAATTCATGAGCATTTACTCAAATACACAGTACACATGGATGGTAGCCAAAACCATTTCTCGCCAAACTACACCTAGAATTTGGAAAGGATAAATGCAATAGTTAACAGTAGTATTTATATATATAACATAGGTCTTGGAAAAGGAACATAACAATTCATGAGCATTTACTCAAAAATCAAAAGCTAAAGCTTGTTGGTTGAACAAATGGGACCTACCTCAATAGTTTTTGGAGGGCATGCATGCTGCCTAGAGTGCTGATGAAGCAAAGTGTGAGAGAAGCAGTAAATAGTAGTCATTTGAGTCGTGAAGGCTCAAGCGATATTATAACTTGTCGGTGTTTACAGTCACCGCTCTCAGCATTATCCGATTTTAGGGGTAAAGCGATTATTATATACTCTCTACTTCTGATCATAATAATAATAATAATAATAATAATAGTAGGCTTATGATTAATTTTATATAAATTAAAAAAAATATTTTTATAGTTAAAATGATACATTTTTTCTATAATACTTCTAATTAATATTAGATTACTCTTTTTATTGTAGTTTTTCAATTATCATATTAAATAATATTTACTTGATAAGAACGTTAAATAAGTAATGGTGTGATAGAAAATTAACAAATGAATTATAATTTTAAAAAAGAAAGTAAGCTATATTTTGAGACTGATGAAAAGAGAAAATAAGACTATTATTATGTGACTAAGAGAGTAATAATTTAATGAAAAAGAAAATGTTGGTTCATTTATCCAACTTAAATGAGGTAGGTCGTGAGCTTCAATTCCAAAATTTAATGTTCTGTAGGAGTAAAGGGCACGTACATGGAACTGACACCAGTTACAATTAGTATTAGGTAATAATTATGTATGGGAAGCAATTAGCAATGGTTTCAACCTCCATCTGTGAAGTAATAATCTCTCAAAATTCATTGGAAAGAGCCGTTGTTTCTTATGTGTAGAAATTTAGCAGTGAAACATTATCCAATGGTGCGGCTTGCGGCTGTGGGGGTTAACCTAACGAGTTATATGTGTATCTTCCGTAGTATAATGGCTTTTTTTCCTTTATATATACATATAAGAGCATTTTTCAAAGCTAAAGATGAGAGTTGAGTTAAGAGCTGTTCTTTTAGCTAAGCTAATCGGCTGTTTGGACTTTTGACTTCTATAAGGTGACTAGCTAAGCGAGGTGATAAGGAAAAGTATCCGATGAACTTTGGAGTCTAGCCATATGTCCCACCTACATTATACATCAATGCCGGTATTTAGTATTCTTAACTGCATTTCGTACTTCCAGTAAAGTACGTACGTTTGGATCGTAATAAAACATATAGAGAGTTTTTTGTTAAAAGAAAGAAAGAAAGAAAGAAAGAAAATTCTTTATTGGGATGTTGGCACTGAGATCATATGCAAGTAATTGGTTGAAAATCAATTGGCAGGTTAAAATAGTGTTTTGTAATCAGATCAATGTGAGTTGTAGCAGAGGCAGAAGCATGCTAAGACTAGAAGAGTGTGAAGAAAGGAATGTATATATGTATATATATTTTGTTGGGTAGCGTGCTCAAGATCAGTGGCACCATATATAAATTATTATTAAAATGAATAGTGGGATGTTTGTGGTAATTAATCTATGCATTAATAATCATGGAATGATAGATGTCAATTTGCATCTTTCCAAAATATATAACGCAAATATTAATTATAGGATTATTTTTTTCTTTATTAAAAGTCAATTAATTAAAAATCAGAATGATCCCATCATCACCAAAATTGGTTAGTTTTGATAGTGCTGTTACTACGGTTAAACTGTGAAGTATAACAGGCACGAAAATGGGTAGTCCAGTTTTAAGAAGCATAGGCAAATGGCAGCTGAGTGACTGAAATGAATGCCATAAATATCCTCACACGACCCTCACATGCCCTCTTTCTGCGTCTCAAACCACCTTTGTTCCCAACGCAGCAAACTAATTACTACTATAAAAACAAAACCAAAGGCGCCATTTTCCTTTCTTTCTCACTCTCAGCAATGTCGATGTCGTCGTCGTCGTCGCCTCCTCCTCCTCCTCTTCTTCCATTTAACAACAGTCAAGAATCAGATACTCATCCTTCTCCTTTTCAAAATCTTAAACCTAGCATACTTGTTATTGTTTTGATCCTTTCTATTACTTTTCTGCTTTCTATCTCTCTCTGCCTCCTTCTCCGCCATCTCAACCGCCGCTGCCTCCGTCACCTTTCTTCCTCTTCTCATCTTTCCACCACCACCACCATCACCACCAACCGAGTTTCTCCTGAAATTCCTACATTCTCAATCATCGATTCTCTGCCTATATTCACTTTCAGTTCCATTAAACGCCGTTCCACAACCTCTTCTGGCGATTGTGCTGTTTGTTTATCCAAGTTTGAACCGCAGGATCAGCTGCGTCTCCTCCCGCTGTGTTGCCATGCTTTCCATGTTCACTGCATCGACACCTGGCTTCAGTCTAATCAAACGTGCCCTCTCTGTCGATCTCCACTTCACGCCTCCGATTCCGACCTCTTATTCAAGTCACTGTCAAGCAACGTCGAAAGTGCCGGTGGAGAGAGCTTCCGCCTTGAGATTGGCTCCATCAGCCGCCGTCAAACACCTTCGGATTCCGCGCGAAATTCCTACTCTGTAGGTTCTTTCGAGTACGTTGTGGAGGAAGAATCTGAGGTTACTATGAACCACACACACAGGAGAAGCGTTTCAGACAAGGAAATCGGGGCTCCGGTGTCTCATTCCCCGCAAGAGTCAAACCTAGCCTCTGAGGTATCCGGCGGAAGGAGTTGGCTTAAGGACTACGTTGACAGGCTTTCGAATTCTCTCTCATCGCGTGCTTTGTCGTTTCGAAGTTCTGGAAGGTTCTTCACCGGAAGTAGTCGCCGGAGTGAGATTGGTAGCATTGGAGATTATGACGTGGAAGCGAATCGGGTGGGGGAGGAGATCAGCGAAATGTTTCGTTGGTTCTCGGGGGTATGAATGGTAAATACAACGGTCGGGTAGAGAAGAGAATTCTAATTCCTTTATTCAGCTTGCTCCACTCTGTTTTTGCTATATCCACTCCAAAGCGGGGACAACATGAAGGCAAAGTAAATGAAAAAGAGTGGATATAGCAAAATATGGAATGGAAGAAGTGCTATACCTTTCTTCCTCTTCCATCTTTCTTTGATTTTGATTTGAGTAGTGTAGATAGATAAAGCAGAAAAAATTGACATTTTATGGGGGCGAAATTACAAAGATGCCATTTAGAGGAGGATGACTGTCCCCCTTTTTGGTTCCGTGGCTAAGGTTCGAAATTAATTAATTAATTGCAGAGAAATTAATATCCGGTGCAAGTTTTTCGTTTGCGATGGATGATGTTGATGCTACGTGTGTGAATTGCTACATATGTATTAGGAAATAGCATAGCAGAAGGCAGTTCCATGTGATTTCAACATTTTATTAATAGGGATTTATGGAATTTTTTTTTAATAAAATAAAATTTGTGATGTGTGAATGATTTTGTTCCTTTTGAGCTAAATGAAAATAACACAAGCAGTCCCATTTTGTTAAAAGAAAAAAATAAAAATTGACATATCCCTAATAATGAAATGCTCAAACCACAAAACATTTTTTCGGGGTACTTTTTCCTATTTATTATTGGCCTCACAGACTCGATAAAATTTTCTTCATATGTTATTAATAATTATCATGCATTAATTAAAATCTTTCACTTCTTGGGTATAAGTTGTAATTTTATGTATAACTGGTGCGAATACAAAGACATGTTTGCCAAATAAAGATGGTTTTTTTCTTTTTTTCTTTCTTTTTTTTATTTTTAATAGATATGGATGGTTTCTTTAAAAACATAGTTACATAGTTGTGTTTTTGTTTGTAATTTTTCTTTTAATGCTTTTAATTATTGTTATTAATTATTTGTAGCAAAGAGAATGCAAATTTGCATGTGAAATGTTGCCTTTGACAGTTTGTTTTCTTGTTCAATTACTTCGAGTTTGGTTCTCAAATGGGACAAATTTAACGATAAAGATTTTAGCAATATATAATAATAACTTTCATATTTAATATATATATATATATATGCCTTGCTCAATTACTGGTTGATGGAAGCAGTAAGCACAATGGTAAGAGCAGTTATGATGACTATATATATTACATATTTCCAGTATTATATAATATAGAATATATTGAGAAACAAAGCATTGATGAGCAGGAAATGTGGCCAAGTTGAAACCAGGTGGCGCATGAAGCTGCGTCATTTGTGCTTGAATGGAGGCGAATGCTGTGTTTTTTTAGCTTACCATATACTGCAAACCCCCCACCCCTCGTAAGGTTGAGAATTTGAATATTAGTTCATTTCAAATTATTGACCTTTTGACTGTAATATTATATTACCTTTTTTTTCTTTTTTTTTTTTTTATGATTTTTACATTTAAAATAAATATTCAAACACTTAATTATATAAAATCAACTAAAAAAAATAATTCCTATAGAATTTCAAATCACCATGTACGCCTAAAATACAACTAGATTCCGAGTTCACTTTACATAAAACGCACCGGAAGAGTATAGAAAAAAAGTTGTGAAGGGGATCCGTATGTTGTTTGCCTCAACAAAACAGGAGGCTGATGGTGATGGAATGCCTGTTTGATAAAAGGTTTTGGTTTTATTTGTCCTTCCAACAATTGCGCATACTTGCTCTACCCATTACCAAGAAGGGAAGAAATACTGAGAAACGCAATGTTTGTTTGGCAATGGCCTTTATAGCCATAATACAGATACTCACAATGCCTGATAGGATAGCTCGTTGGTTGTTTGGTACTCTTTTTGTTTAGCTACAAGACAAGTCATTCGAATTTACAACTCTAATTTTAGCTATATTGAGCTCGATTTTCCCCCATTAACAATATCCATCAGAGCCTCAATTATTATTAATTTCAACTATGAATTTATCATGTGATTTATCGATTGAGAATTACTCAGTTACAAATTTCAGCTCTGTCCATTTTTTGCCCAGTCTAAAGAGCCAGTGTTTGGTATATTAATTTCGTCCTCTTTCACCATTGTCAAAAAATCAATTTTCCTTAATATAACCAATCAAAGGGAACATTTTTCTTGTTCTTATCACATATCTATTTCTGAAGGTCTAATTCCTTGAGCATCATTTTGTCTATCAGTTAACAAGAGAGAACCATTCCCCACCTTTTCACAAAGTGTTTTATTTGTGAAAGTCAAATATCTGTTCATGAAAATCCTAAAGTCAATGTTGAATATGTCTATCCAATTTGAATCACCTCTTAAGAGATCACTACATGAAGAAATAACAAAAGATTGAATTCAACTTTGACTCATGAAGAAACTAGAAAACTCAAACATCACAAAGAATAGACGTCGGGAAAATGTTCACCTCTTACAATGAATCTTTTACATCGGGATTTCACTGGAAACTTCCTCAATACAGACTAAAACCTGCAAGAACAGCCTGCAAATAATTCACATTGTCACAAACTGATGATTTTGGTGCAAATGTAGGAACACACATATATATAGAAAAACCAAGGTCACAATATTTTTCAATGTCACACTGATCCTCTTCGCACTGCTGCAGGGGAAAGTACTTCCGCTATAGCACCCTTTCTTTTGTTTGATCCCTTTGCCATGATCTTCAAGAACGAAAGTAGAGTTTGTCTTCCCATCACTAAACAAGATCCCCCAAAAGAAAGGGCCTTTGTGAAAACCGACCAAGCCTACTCCCACCTCTGTATGTGATTTATTTCTCAAAAGGGATAAAGTTCTATTGTCTTTAACAAGAACATGAGAAAATGCTTGTGATGGCTCAACATACTTGGATTCACAACCTATAATGTGGCCGGTTATGGTGCCAAAAGTAGGTAGCTCTACACCACAATTGGGAGCAAAAATCTCGGTGAAGTCATCTTCAGGTGGTTTGCAGTTAACAGCATTGTTGCCACTGCAGTTACCCTTGCATGATTCAACATATTGCAGAGCCATGCAGCCAAGACCAGGGCTATCATTAAGCTGCAGAAGTTTATGGGCTGTCCGATTCTTATTAATGATCTCTACAAGATCATTTGCAGGATTCCCTGCTTGCCAAACATTATATAACAACCTACTGTTAGAAAGGTTTTAGTATGTTGACATGCAAAGTAAATTTGCTGAAAGCATTAGGCAGTTTCTCATGACATATAAATTCCCACTTAAATTAAGGTTCTTACCATAAAAAAAAAAATTGTTTTCTGAAGAACACAACTAGGATAGGTGCTCAACTATTCTCCAATCACAATTTTTCTAATGTACAGAATGAGTTGTTGTAAACTCTATATACATCTCATAAAAACAAAACTCACAAGGAGGCCCAAGTGCTCAGCAAAAACTGATTGAAACTAGTATTTACATATCATTGAATTAAAAGCTCATTGGCAATAGCAATATTCTTTTGATGCAACAATGAGTCAAACATACACCACGTACTGGTTAGTGCACCAAAATGAGCAACTTCAATCAACTAGTGCGTGCAAAAAGGATTGCTACAATCTTTTTGGCTCTGAAATGTGCTACTTTTTAGTAATCTTAGCTGCAACATAAAATGTCAATAATTGATTGAGGCAATCTATGAACAGAGACATTTATGTAGTAGTTAGTATTTAGTCTAACTAAAACTAATTGTTTTTTGGGATGCCAAAAGCTTTAGCAATCCCATTACTTGTTTTTGGTTCCAGCAAAAATCTTAATGTCTACTTTTTTTTTACCAAAATTTTCCTGCAACATGTTAGAGAAACAGAGCAGAAGAAGCACAAAATTGACAAAAGGGGGCAGTTGGGCGGACCCCCTTGAATTCACATTCCACATTTGAAATCATCAGTCAAGAATCCCTATAATGAACAGTGTAAAAAATAAGATAACAATGCACATATCACAAAAGGCAGGACATTTCCTTTAATATCATAAAGATAAAGAGCAATAGAGCGCATTACCATGGTTCTCGGAGGAAACAAAAGCTGCTAGAAGAAGATGACAGAGTAGAATCCACTCACAGCAGCAGAGCTTCTTGAAGAGCATCATCGTCAACCACGCTTATAATCCTCCAAGGCTGGGAGAAAACGGAAAGGGAAAGAAGAAAAGAAACCCTAATCTCATAAAGGATTCCACTCCTTTCCCAACATTTTGAAACAAAATAGAAAGAGAATGTTGGTCACTCTCTAATTTTTTTTCTTTCGCGTAAAAAAGTAATGGGATAAAACTTTTAAGTGTCGCAGAGATTAAGGACAAATCATGGAAATGGTGGTCCCAAGTAGCCGTTGCGTAGTTTCTTTTTGCTAAGAAATGGAGCAGAGTTTGAGGCACCTCCATTGACGCAGACATTCTGCTTCAAAATAGCATTGGACCAGGAAGAGGGTCCGAAAGTATTGGGCTTGGGCCATTGTTTGTTGGCTGTAGAATGTGCTGGACTAGATATCCGCAAATGCTTTCCCAAAATGGGTTTTGTTATATTTGATTTTAAATGTTTGGATTATTAGGGTTTTCTGATCAAGGATGGAGGGGTTTAAACAATTATGGTAAATTGACTAATTGTTAATTATCAAATTCGTTTTTAGTTTGCTTTTTAATATAAAGAAGGAATTACAGGACGCACATGCAGTCAATGGATCGGACGGCGGAGAAAGTAGCCTATGGCGGTATGTTGTTATTCACCACTTTTCTTCTTCTTTCTCCCAAATAAGTCTTTTCATATTTGTGGTTCTCTTTGTTTACCAGCGGGCGTTGCCACGGGAGCTGTAGGTATAGCTGCCGGGGTAGCATTCGGCACTAAATTAGTATTCGACTGGTTTGTTTCTCTTCTGCTTCTTATACTCATTTCCTTTTTTTTTTTTTGTTTAAATGTTCTTTTCCTGGTCTAGTTCAGTTGTGTGATTGTTGGGTAATTTAATAAATTTTAGTGACAATTTTTCATCCCGCAGGGTGATTGATCGCTGTGATGATTTCGAGACGAGGACTATAGAGAGGTTTGCTCTACTGTATCTATTTCTTCTTCTCCTTCTTTTTAATATCGACTTTTTATCGGATTGCTAATCACCGATGATAAGGTTCCATTTCCTATTATGTGACAACATACTAACATAGAAGATACTAGAGTTTATTGATTGTTGGATAATTATATGTTATTGATGTGTTCTGACACTCATTTGAGAGTTTGATTCATTGTAGATGTCTATGTAGTATGTGTGCTACTTGTTTTAGTTAGAGGGCTAGGTATTTGAGAAGATAAGTAGAATAGTTAATTTTTGTTCTTTTCAGATGAAAGAAAAGTTAAACTCCATGCAGTTAGCCTTGCTGGAAAAGTGTACTAAGTATTTTATGGCTCCCAATGGGACCAAAAAAAAATTCTGTTTCGACTATTTGCACAAATTTTCAACCTGAACTCTCCTAGAATGTGATAGGATGTCATTTTCTTGTCTTGGTCGCATATTCATTTGTGGACCTATTTTAAATGCTCTATGCCTTTGTTTCTATATAGGCCTTTGTTTGTGTTGTTCATATATTCATTAATGGATCTATAGAAACTCCAATGCCTCCTTCATTGTTCTTCTTTTAGTTGTATGAGTTTATTTATTCCCTTGCTGCATCTTTAATTAGTTGTGATTATGTTCACATATTGCTTCTTTTTGTTTTTGTTTTTTTTTTTTTTTTGCCGTGCAGGATTATGCGGAAAATAGAAATGAACAGAAGGAATGGAAGTAAAGGAATTTCGAAAGTAACTGTTTCAGAATCTAAACCAGATGTAATCCTTTTCCATTCTGAGTTCTTGGATATTCATAATTTAATTGGCTCTCTAATCAACTATGTAGCATTTTTTTTATAGCTGAACAATTTTATTTTTGTAAATCAAATATGTGCCTTGCTCATGACACAAAGGCTTGCAAGAGCAGAGTATTAGATCCGTATTTATTGTTATGGCAAAGAAGTGTCCTTTAATGGATTTCCTGATGGATCAATTGCATGTTAACTAGATGCACTAAATTGCATTGATTTGTCGACCAAATACTTAAGATGCAAGTGCATATAGACTTCACAGGCAAAACATATTGTCTATTATGCATCACTTTTTGTTGTCAATGTGTTTTGTCTGTTCTGTAAACGTATGAGAGGCCAAAGCATCTTCATGTGTGAGTGTACTGTGTTATCTTTTTTTCCCTGGTTCAATTGTTAGATGGTGCAGTGATAAGAGGTTGTGTGTGCGTGCGTGAAGCAAGTTAAATAAGTTATGTTGATGGTAAATTTATTCAATAACACTAAAGAAATTCATTTTGCAGGGCACATGCTAATACTATGTTAGGATGTCTGGGAAAAAGCTGTGGAAAAGTGCAGTTTCAAAGCATTTGATGACGAGATATATATTTTCCTTTCTTTTGATTAATCTTCATCTATAACCAATTGGCGAAGGGGATGATAGAAACATTTTGATTTCATATCATTCATTCATTTTACATGCTCCTTTGCTGGGTTGTCTTAATCAGAGCATCTATCATGATATTTTCTTTGTTGATGCATTTGCCGCAGTGATCTTGATTCATTTCATTTTGATGCTTATTTTTGTTATGCCAACTCTCTTGAATTTTCAAGAAAATAGTAAAGCTATTAATTATTTGTTGTAATCGATGAAATGAATACTGTTGTTTTTATAATATTGCATACTCGCTGAAGTGGAAGAGAAAGCAGTCTGGGAGCTTTTTGTGACGTGAAAGCAGGACTATGGGACATCTAAAATGTGTTGTTTATTAAAGCGGATTCGGATCAAGCCTAAGTCTGGTCTGGTGTGAAATTAATTTTATTTTGGATTGTTCAATTTCGAGTCTATCCTCCTCAGGGAAGCTCGTTAAGCTCCCAATTGGCCTGACTTATATATATTTATTTTTTTTTAAAAAAAAATCAGTTTTTCACTTTTTTAAATAGCTTAAAAGCTAACAAATTTTTTCAAAGTAGCTTGAAAACTAGCAAATTTAATCATAAACAAATATAATTATGATAACATAAAAAATGTGGTTTGCTTATGAAAGTGTTGCCGGATTCAAATTTCATGATAAAATATCAGGTTTTAAACAGACTTAGGTTTGGTTTATGTGACATTTTTTTTATTCAAACTGTATAGTTTTAGGATGAGTCAAGCGGGGATCCGAGCTCATAAACAAATCTAATAAATAATAGAAGGCTAAAACTATCACTATTTTTTTAAGCTCGTCATTGGCTCATGTATTTGTGAAAATTTTCGTTACTTTAGTTTATATTATTTTGATAAAAATAAAAATAAAAAAATATTAATATTTATTTAAAAAATGTAGAACGCTATTATTTCTTTTACAAAAATCTGTGATTTTTTTTTCTATGATTTTTTTAGCATGTAATATATAAATGTAAATATTTATTTTGTGGCCTTTCTTTTTTTAAAGTGTGAAAAAAGGATATAAATGATAAGTTGGTAATAATAGTAATGTAGTAGGTGAATAACAATAAGAATAATATTTTGTGGTTACTCTTTTTTATATTTTTATGAGAAGGATGTAATTTGTGAATCCACATGTAACAATTTTGTACCCGGCATTAAATGGGATATGAAATTTCTTTATAAGTAAAATTTTATTTTTATTAATAAAATTTATTTATAATTAATTTTTGCACTCACACTAATTTAGTACTATAATTTCTATTTTATTAAATTGTAAGACATAATTTAAAATGAAATTATTATATATATATATAAGTAAAATTATATAAATTTATTGTTAAATTTCTTTTTTTTAGAAAAAAATATTTGGAGAAATTCATATTTAAGTTTATTCTGAGTTGAGATTGTACATGCATATATATCGTTACTTGCAATTTATGAATAAAAAATAATTATAACTTTAACACCTTAATTTATATTTATTTGAGCGAATAAATAAATAGGGTGATGTGAATTTTATAAAAAAAATTGTCTAAATATATTTTTTTTCATTTTGTATATTATAATATTATATATAAAATTTTCCATCCCCCTAATTATTCCATCCTGTCTAAATAATAATGATGAAAACAAAAAGAAAGAAGAGTCTAGAATTTGGAGGAAATATTACGACACGTGTCTTTTCAAAATGTAAGGCGAGAAGGGTTTTGGTTTTATGAAAGGAGAGAATAGTGTTTGTGTGAGCCGTTGCTTGATTGTTAGAATCTCTGGCTTATCCAATGTCCATGGCGTCTACATTTGTTTCACTGTCAAAACCTTTGTTTGTTAACAAAACAACTTCCCCTTCCCTTTCTCGACACAGACTTGTAGGTCTGTTCACTTTATCCTCTATAATTTATTATATGTTTATTACATCTCCTGCCTTTTCTTAACCTAATTTTTTTCTGGGTCTTCAGGATTGAGTAGAAATTCTCTAAGAATCAATGCAATTACCCAAAAATGGGAACCCGCAAAGGTACTGATTGCTTCTTAGGACAATTTTTGGTGCTTTTACCATTTCCTTTTAGTTCTTTAGTTGGTTGTACTCATGGGAGTAGTTGCAGGTTGTTCCTCAAGCTGACAGAGTCCTTATCCGTCTTGAAAAGCTACCTGAGGTATACTTTACTGCTTCTTCTGTTCTCTCGACAATTCGTGACAACCTACTCTAATTTTGTCTAATGCATCTGCACACTGCAATATTTCTTTGCAAATCAATGTTTAAATTATGCTGCTAACGAGATTATGGGAAACTTGCACTTTCTAGCATGGTGAAAACATTTGTTTGAGGTTTTGGCAATAATATGCATTTTAATTAAACTAATGTTCTGCCATTATATGCGCTGACCCTATTCAAATGTGTGTATCAAATTTTCTTCTCCAATCAAGGCTTGCTGGTCTTTATTTTATTTTTTTTTTTTTTATATTCTCAATTCACCCTTGTACCATTGAGAATTATATGGCTATGATCTTTGCAATGTAAAGTGATAGTTGAATAGGCAATGCATGAGGTTGAAACACATATCTGATGTCCATGCCTTTTTAGTTGATTTTTTGTTCCCTTGAGGAGAAAAAAATATTTTTCCTATAAGAAATTGTCAATATAACGTAGGCTGTGAATTTTTTTTTTTTTTTTTTATTCTATTGTTAGAAAGATGATGAATTAATTGCTGTTTGCAAGTATCTGTTTACATGTAAAATATTCCGATTTTTGAGTTGTCCGCTCATTGATGGACCTTGTGCCACAGAAATCAACTGGTGGAGTTTTGTTGCCCAAGGCAGCTGTGAAATTTGAGCGATACCTAATGGGGGAGGTTAGTTGTATTCCAGTTATTGTCTTTGGGAAGACATACTGATTTTACCGATGTAACTTCCATTTTTTTTTTCTTTTAGGTACTGTCTGTTGGTGCTGAGGTTGGGGAAGTGGAGGCTGGAAAGAAGGTTAGCGATCATGCCTGACTTAATTCAATATAAAGATTTTAATCAACTTGATGTCGTCAATGTAAAAGTACTGCTGGAGAATTTTATTCTCTGGGATCATTATATTGTCATGCTTGATACTTAACCTTTTTAGATGTAATAGTTTCTGCCATTTACATGGGTCTATTATCTGTGTCTCTTTTGTAGGTTCTTTTATCCGACATTAATGCTTATGAGGTGAGTAGTATTGCCAATCTATGAAACTTGCATATCATACCTGTAATTATTTTAAGTGCCTCTCTAATAATACCTGTATAATGATTGGGATCCAGTTCTCTTCAAATGCTTGTATTTTATGGCTATTATGTAAACTCAGCTAAAGACAATTTTGTGTATGTGCTGGGTTATATTCTTGATTGCATTCTGTTTCTTAAAACTGTCACATTGAGGATGGTACATTTGATACTACTAGAAATAGGATGGAGACTGTGAACTACATTATCTGCTGCTTCATTTAAGAAATGTTATTTTGCAGATGCTTGAAAGATATAATGTTTTCAGATCTTTTGTTCCTCCCTCCGTTCACTGTTGGACAACAGATGAAGGGATATTTGCATGCATGCATGCATGTATAGGCCATCTAACATACATGTACAATGCCGGAGGCCTTCTATTCTGCCCCCTAAATTTTTATTGCCAAACTAATGTGGCTTGTGAAATTCTTTAACAAGCCTGAGATATGGATACACCCATTCTCTCTTGCTTTGCTGGGGGGTGGATAATGTGTCCATAGTATGCTATCCCTTCATATGGTAATGCTCTGTAATGCGATGAACAATATAATAGATGTTGAATAATTCTTGATTTGTCATTAAACCGGGCTTGTGGTCATTCACCTGGGATATGACCATCTCCCAAAAATTACTGGGCATAAGTTTGCTGATTTTGCCATGTAGTGAAGTTTCTTACCTATTAAAAATGTTTTTAATGGTTCATTATCATCACTATAGTCATATTTGATCATATATGTTAATAATTTGCTTGAGTGCATTCATCAGGCATTTTGGCAATTGTGCAGGTTGATCTAGGAACAGATGCAAAGCACTGTTTTTGCAAAGCTGGCGACTTGTTGGCTGTGGTTGAATGAATTTTAGCATTTCGGCTAGATTTCCTTGAGACCAATTTTCTGCGAGTGCTCGAGTAGGGCATCATGGTCACATTATATCGAGTGATAAGGGATCTTTAGCTTTTTACAAGGATATCCTAAACAAACTCACATTTTTCATAAATTTGGGGTTCATAAGTCTTGTATTGGATCCCTTATTCCCTGCCTCCCTGCTCTCCAATGTCCAAACTCTAAATTTCTGCTTGTGAAATAAGTATTTTCCATTATTAATTGATATTGGTGGACTTGATTTCGTTCATATGGGATAATTCAATGGTGATTCATTTTGACTCTTCATTATAGTTATATGCGCTGCCCGCTGTGGGTACAAAATTAATTTTTCAGACATAAGATTCGAGTTGGTGCACCATAAAAGTAAATAAACGAAATTAATTTAGAAAATACAAAAAAAAAGGCTTTTTTACATGCAAAATGGACTTACGACCCTAGGCTTGCTTCTTGTTCTGTACCAGTTCTACGCTCGTGGGGGGTGAGCCAATTGCATATCGTTTTTATTTTTTTTTTAATGGTAAGTGAAGGGGCAGTTGGATTTTCTGGTGGAGTTTGGTTTTTTAATATATGAAATATAAGGAAAAAGGAATGGTATAGGAGGGGCTTCGGTAAAGACACTGATGATTAAGTGAGAGATCACTATTTTAATGAAGTAATAGTGCACAGAGTATTATTAGAATATAGGTGTTTTTTTTTATGGTTATTTTGTTTTTTGTTTGTGAAAAAAAATAGTTTTTTATAAAAAATAATAATTTTATTTATATTTTTTTATAATTTTTTAATTACGAAAAAATTTTTAATTTAATAAAAAAAATAATTTAGTAATAACAAAGAAAGAGCTCTTTTACAAAAAATCATAATTTTTTTTATATTTTTTTAGAAATTAGAATATTCTTTTATAAAGTTTATAGATATATAAATTTAAAATATTACTTTAATCATTTTAGCATTTTTCTTTTTTAATTAGTGATATATAATAGTATATTAATTTAATTTTAATATTTTATATATTTTAATTATATTTATTATTTATAATTATTTTATTGGCGGTAAAAAATAAAATTTTTTACTTTATTTTAAAATAAAGTAATATAAAAATTTATCTATATGATGCATTTTATGAGAAGATTGTGATTTTTTTTAAAGAGTATATTTTTTTGTAATTACAAAATTATTTTTCTTGTGAAATTGTTGTTTTTTATAAAATTAATCATATTACACAATAACTTATATTTTCATAAAATTAAAATTTTTTTCGTAATTGAGTGAAATTAAAAAAAATAATTTAATTTACGAAAAAATATAAATAAAATTATAATTTTTCGTAAAAAAAAAGCTTTTGTTTTTTTGGCAATAAAATTGATTACTTTGTCTAAAAAAAAAGTAGTGATAAAAAACACTTTACAATACGTATCTCTTTTGACTTTTAGATAATTATAAAAAGATGCCCTTATTCAAATTTTGGAGTGAATAAGCATTTCTATGAATTAGGATTGATGACAGCGTTTTAAGAAATCTTTTGTTGGCTAAACTTTGATCACTATAATATGATCACTAACGCCCAATGTCTCTAGTTTCTTTAGTCTTTGAGCTATTCGATTCAAGTATTTTCAGACTCTAGTGTAATCTTAGTGTAATATTGACTTGGATATAATGAAAGCCAGAAACACGAGGCATATTAAAATTCAGTCTTAGCACACGAAACCGTTTGAATTACCCTCTTTAATGAACCAGATTGGTGTAGTAACTAGCCAAATTCCTGTGTTTTCTTTAAGTAATATAAATGCATGCCACTCTGGTCCTCTTATATTTGAAACCTACACTTGAGAAACTGCTGATTTATTGAAAAACTGTTGATTTGATCGTATAAGTTGCCTTTTATCTCGTGTTTGGAAGATCGCCTCCTGTAACCATAGCCCAATGATTGCTTTTTCCATTCCCTATTTTGAGCTCTCATTAAAAAAAAATAAATGAAGGCTTCAAATTTTGGTACAAAATTACTAAAATTTTACGCTCAGTCGAACACCCGAAACACAGAAAAGACCCGTAGAATTTGATTGGTTGAACAAGCAAACAGATAATAGGGAACGGAAATGAAATCTTTCAGGCTCAAAATCCATTTCCTTGGGAAACAAAAGATGAAAGATGGCTTCACATTGCATATGCAATGAAATTTCTTTAAAAAAACAAATTTTTTTTTTTTTTTTAGTATATTGCCGGCAAAATAAGCCTATGCCACAAACAAAAGACTTAGAACTCAAATAACCGCAATTCAATCATCCCTTCTTTTCTCTTTGGAGAATACCAAGCAACAACCTTCCCTGAGCGTAAAAGCCTCAACGAGTAACTAAAACTATATACAAGATCATCCATGTGAGGACCTTGTTGCTCTGTTGAAGAACCAAGCGAAATCCTTGAATCAACTCGAAAGACAATGGGGCCGGCAACCTGCAAATTATGAAGTGTCATGTTTGGAGATAATTCAGTATTCCATTTCCAGCAACTCCTCACAATTCTTGAGATAATGCTAATTGTTCAATACTACAATTCTGTCTTCTCGTAAGAGAATCTTTTTGGGCAAGCTAACCATGCTTTTTCCTCATTAAAAATTCCTAGGCTAAAAAATATACCTTATTTTCAATGACTCTAGCCAGTCAAAAGTAAAAATGATTACTGTTCAAGTGTCAAATTGATTCATGTTTCATCTTTCCAATGTACAGAAGGCTGAAAGTACCTGCTGTTGAAGTATCAAATTCAGCTTGGGAGACAATAATGGATTGTCTGCACTGCTAACTGAAGACCTCCTGAAAATATTGAATGCCGTTTTGGTAAGAGCTAGAGCTGAGCAGATATCCACACGAGCATCCACTCTAGTAAGGTCACCATATAGCTTTGTAAACCTCCCATGTTGGAAACTGTAGCAAAATGAACCAAACAGATCACCATTTAATGGACTTCTCTTCCTTGGACTTGTTGAGATGTCCCCATCTGCCGATGTTGAGCTCGCCCTGCCCCCAAACCATGCTGCACAGGTGCCGCCTAACACATATATCAACAAGTGATAAGTAGGTAGCAACAAATAGACCAAGAAAACAAAGCATCAAAATAAACACAAACAGTAGTCTGACAAGTATTTAATTTGTGTCAAATATGAGTAAACTCATTTCACCAAGTCCAATAATTAGATTGTAAAATAAGGCTTCCTGGTCCCTATCAAAAGAAACACTATTATCCAATCATGGTTCCATCGAAGCAGGTTTTCAAAAGATGACAAAATATTTTAATAAGACGTGCTAATAATCAGAAACAGCAATAATGATTCAGTTTCAATCACATTCTAAAACATCGTATAAGAAAACCAAAGAGGGAGTTGTTTGTTCACACACACACACACACAGAGAGAGAAAAAGAGTCATCACAATTACTGAAAATGTTGCAACAAAATCCAGATGAGAAGATAAACAATTTTCAAACTAACTCGTAGCGAAAAGAACTAGTCTGCAATGCAGCAACATTACCAATAATTCCTGATATTGCTGCATGAGGTTCACAAAGACGCACATCATAGGAAGGAGTCCAGATCCAACCCTTATCTGACTTTACCATAACGTCCTTCTTAGTCAGTTTTTTCCTCCAAAGGTCCTTCGTCTTCTCATAAGAAAAGGCAGCTTTTCCACACAATCCAGGCATTAAAGCAAGAGGTGGCTCATCATTTTTGGAATCAACAGCCTTGGGTTGACCGTTGTTCTTGTGTATGCCAAAACGATAACGGAAGCCTGATTCAGAGATGAGAGAAGACATATCTAAGGATATTGACTCAGGAACATCCCAATATCCTCCTTTATGGTCAATAAACAGTTCAGGCCACGCAGCCTCCAAAGTGATATCATGATAAGGAAGCTGCAAAATCACAAGAAGTTGAAGGGCATAATCAAGGAAACAATGGAAGTAAAAGAATAATAAGAATGCTCTACAATTATAATAACTAATTTTTTTTTTTTATCAATTTGATGGATTATTATTCAGCAGAAAACCAATAACTTTCGTATGCGTTAGCTCCCTAAAGTTAACCAAAGGCATATATATCATTAGAACAAAGACAACGCAAATTAACAGCTTGAAAAGGTGAGTTTCTGAATATGTGCAGAGTTGATAGCAATGAGAATGAGATGGAAAAGCATGCCTGTTGAAAGAGCATCATTTTGTGGCGAGGTCTCTTCTTCTCACCATGTCGTTCTGTGGTCAGCAACACAGAAGTTGAGGGAGTTGGAGAAAACTGTGAGGACAATCCAATAGAATAAAGTGACTTGTCCAGAATATGTTTGGCCGCATCTCTGAATACAGAGAATTCAAGCTCCTCAGCATTAGAAAATTCTGCTTTGATGGAAGAAATCAATTTCTTAGGTCGGAACTGCCCAATTAATCCCAGCCAACTGTGCACACAATGATCATGTATAACACCTATTAGCATCATCATCTCTGCTATTCTAGAATCACCATTTCAATTTCTGAAGACTTTTTTTTTTTTTCCTTTCTCACTTGGCTTTGCCAAAAATCAAAAAAAAATTCAGAAAAAGAAGAAGAAGAAGAAGTGAAAATTACCAGTTAGAGGTAGCGAGTTTAAGCAAGACAGAGTGGAGAGAGAAGGAACCAAGGTCCTTGTGAGAAGCAGGAGAATAAGAAGGGATGATACCGAGAGGAAAGCCATTTCCTAAAAAGGAAAGCTGTTGAATCCTAAGGGCTCGGCTAGCTCGAGTGACGTCGAGAGGAAATGGGTCGCCGGGAATGGACCGGGCACAACCTTCTAGGGTTTTTGGAGAAGAAACGGGCTGATCCCAGAATGCAGAGTCCATAGCCGTCCTAAGGTTCGCCATCTCCTCTGTGACTGTATGTTCCTTATCTGTCTTTTTTCAAAATCGAAAATGGTGAGGGATTGCAAAACCCCTTTTCTTCAATTGGTGTTGGGCCATCTCCACAATTTTGAAGCCCAAAATGACCATTTTTTTTCCTTTAAACTAATAAAAGAAAATTTACGCTATATCCCATTTTTTATATTTTTAATATTTACAGCTTTCTGATTTTTTTTTTCATTTTTTGTTAGATTTATTTTGCAACGAATCATTAATTTAATAAAAGTTCAGTAAGTATTTTATGATTTTTCTTTTAAAAAATTATCTTATTTTGACATTTAATTTTTTAATTTTCTCAAAAAATAAAATTAAATATTAAACAGCATTAAATATTGATTATTTACTATAAGTATATTTTTTTATTTAATGTATATTATTAATTGTGATTTTTTATTTTATTTGAAATATATAACTTGTATATGCATTAGTATATACTAATTGCATTATGGAGATATATTGAATTTATATTAAATACTAATTATTTGTTAAAAGTATACTGTTTTTTATTTAATATATGTTATTTATTGTGACTTTTTATTTTAATCGAAATCATTGATTTTTATAAATAATAGTAGATATTAATTAAATTGTAGAAATATATTGAGTTTTATTTAATGTATTTTATAAATTAAATGTTAAACAGTAATAGATACTAATTGTTTGCTAGAAATATATTATTTTTTATTTAATATATATTATTTGTTATAATTTTTTTATATACTTGAAATTTCAAGCATAAGTAATGCATGGTTTACTGTTGAGGGTGTTATACCACCAAATAATAATGAGTTGTAAGTTTTGGTTGGTAATTTTTGGTTGAAGTTTAGTATTTTAGGATTTATATTTGTTACTAGTTTGAAATGCCATAAATTATTTAAAATATTATATTTACTAATTCTGTTTATTTTGAGAATTTTTTAAAATTTTAAGTAAAACAAAAATTTGAAAATATTTGATTTTATAAATATGAATTTAATTTTTATACAGAAAAATTATACTGTGCAAATTTATAAAAAATCTAATACATAAATTTAAATAAATTATATAACTTTCATTTTAAATATAGGTGTGAGGTCTCGCCCGAGCACCGGCCCGATCCGCTAGAGGGAACCGAGATGCTTATTCAGGTTTAGACTCACAATGGAACCCTCGGGTTCGGATTTGGTTGATTTTGAAAAATAATTTTTAGGAATCGCCACCTTAATTTTATTTAGTTGAGAAAATATTAAAGAAAAAACTCAAATTGACTCCAATTTATTAATTAATTTACCCAAGGATAAAAATCACTAGCTTTCAAATCAGATTGAATTCGGGGACTAGATTTTTTGGTTTTAAATAACCTAAATTTGGCTCTTAAGTTTAACTTGACTTAAAAATTGGATTTTATAAATGACATTTATAAGATGATAAAAATGCATAAACATGGTATAGGATGAATGCATGAAAATTAATGAAACAATAAACATTTACAAATAAAGAAGAGTGTTCTCTCAAATCTTAAGATATTTGGAGAAACCACATGATTATTTCTTAATTAAAATTTTTATATTAATTAAAAATGGGATGCCCTCTCTAGCCTTTACAGGGTTTTAGAAAGGCCATAAATTTTCTTACAAATATTATAAAAAGATAATTAATTTAAGAAAAATAAGGAAAACAAGCTTAATTTAAAAGAAAATTAGATTTGAAATTTGGACTTAAATTTAAAACATGTCTACGTATCCCATTTGAATATGGATCAAAATCCACGTAATTCGCCCCACGATTAAGTAGAGAGTTTTACAAGTTGATTAAAATTATTATTATTTTTTTTTTGGTTTGAAGAATGAGTTTGGTGAAAATACCTTGGATTTATATGGAAAAAGTGTTTTGCCGGACCGAAATTTCGTCTTATCGAACCGGACAAAATGAGTTAATTAATGATTGAAGAAAATGATGGATGAGTAAATTAATTAATTAATTCAAATAGTGGTTGAGTCGAACAAGAAATTTTTGATTTAATTAAAAAAATAATTAATTAATTAAAATAAGGGATGAGCTTGAAAAGGGATTTTTTATTTAATTAAAAAAAATAATTAATTAATTAAAAAAATTAATTAATTAATAAACTTGTAAGTAAAAAGATTTTTTTTAGTTAATTAAAATGATTAATTAACTTGGTTTTAGGTGAGAAAATTAATTAATTAAAATAATTAATTAATTAATTGAAGAGTGGATGGAGGGAGAAAAAGAAAGAAGGTTGATAGATAGCTATCAATATAAACCTTCGTATGTGTAAAAATGAGATAATGGGGAGTCTATTTATAGGCAAATGGGATCGAGGGTAGTTTAGGTAATAAAAATGTGAAAAAACCATGGGGTAGGGTCAGAAAATGGCTGATAACTGGACAAAAAGTAGTAAAAAAGTCATTTTACGCATGTGGGGCGCACTGGAGGCAGAAAAACCCTTGCCCTGGGGCGGCTCCACATAGACCTTATGCAGCGCCGCATGCCACCTGTGTGGTAAGCCATGTAGCAAGGCACGCTTCCTGAAGTTTTCTCTTTTGGCTCTTTTTTGAGGATTTTCAGGTCAATTTTTGAGACTTCTAGGTCAGTTTGTAAAAGCCATAGAGCTCAGAAAAATTAATGATAATTGTCATTAGGATCGAAATTAATTTTAGGACATTTTAACAGTCAGTCTGAGATAGATTTCGGTCAGTTATGAAAAATAACTGTCTAATACAGAAGGTCCTATTAGAGGCGGAAAGGCGTCCGGTTGTGCCAAGAATGCTCCAGTCAGTTTTGGAAAGCTGAATATTAATTTTAAAGGTGCTGAAATGAGAGTTCACAATAGGTTAGTAGTTAATTCATTTTGAATTTTCATAAATAAAATTTAATGTCATTAAATTAAATTTTTAATTTTAAAAGTAAGTGAAATCAATACACGATAAGTAAAGAGAAAAATGTTTGACTTTAATAGGCAGAAAGAAGAAAATAATTTAAATTTGCAAATGATGAGATAAGTTTGCATTATTTTTGTAAAATAAAAAAAATAGACATAAAAAAATTAATTTTTTAGTTTTTGAGTTATTTGTGTAAAAAACACTTAATAAAATATGTTTTTTATTCTATTGATTATAATTCTTAAGGTAAATTATTATTTAGTCCTTTAATTTTAACTGAATTTACATTAAAGCCCCTTTATTTTGAGAAACTAATTAAAATGTCTCTTATTTTTAATTCCATATAATACTTTGATGCTTCTATCCGATTTTTTTTGAAATTTTTGTTAAAAATTATTCTAAAAAATTAAAAATAAAAAAATTAATTTTTATAAACCAAAATACTATTCTCTTCACAGTCACTCAGAACATTCCCTTCCCCCCTCTCTCTATTCTTCTTGGTGAAATCAAATCTTCATACTACTTCATAAATGTCTAACGAAAATCATTTAAATAAAAAAAAATACTTTTCTACCCACAAAACAATAAGATCTCATCTTTATATAGAACCAGACCAGAAAATTAAACTCCAAAAAATAAAATTAGTATTATCGTATATAAGAGTCGCCATTAGCATGTAGGAATGGAGTTGGTTTATTGAGACTTTCAATGAGTAAATCCTTTCACTGCCACCATGAAGAAATGATGCATTAATTGGCTCTTGCCACAAATCTTTCTCTCTTATGTTTATGACTGACCCTTTAACAATAACGCCCAAAAAAATTTATACCACAAATCTTTCTCATTTTTTCTTTTAATATTCAATTTCTGCATAATCAATCTAAATTTATTTGGTTTAGCTTTCTTTCATGCTCTATTGCATGAAACAATGCTTTTTTATTTTTATTTTTGCTTTGTGGGTTTTGAGTAGTAATCATAAATTTTCTGCCTTGATGTTTTGTTTGATTTCTAATTGATTTTGTTGGTGGGTTTTGTGGTGGCAGCTGTTTAGTGGTGGTTGTTTTTGTATGATTGTTGGGTGGGATGAAAAATTTAAGAGTAAATGAAGAGTATTTTATTCTTTTTTATATATTTAATGGTGAAAATGAATGGAAGGATCAAAATATTTGACGGAATTAAAAATTGAAAAAAGTTTTAATTAGTTTCTCAAAATAAAGAGATCTTAGTGTAAATTCGATTAAAATCGAGGAACTAAATGGTAATTTATGTTAATTTTTATTTTATTAAAAACAGATTATATATGACAAATTTCAACCCTTAATTCCCACACAGTTGAAATATGGTAGGAGAATGCAAATGGCAACATATGGTGGAGTGACAGAGATTAGAACACAATGGTGGTGGTTGGGCTACTTCTAAGCTAAGGTGGGATTAATTAGTTGTAGAAATATGACTTGGCGATTTCTCATAAACCTTTATCTGAAGCAAACGCAAGTGCACTCCCAAGTTAATTGCACTTTCAACTTTCAAACCAAGTTTGCTTAGCTCAAAAATAGTTCATGCTTTTTTTTTTTTTTTAAACTCTATGTCTAGTTAAACTAATTAAATGAATACCCAAAAAATTAAAAATAAATAAATAAATGCATCTTATAATGTCTTCTCTTCATTTGCTCAATAGCTGCAAGGCCCCTTTTCAACAAATTAAAGATTCCATACACAATGACTATTAATTATACAGTCTAACTAACTCTAACAAGCCCTACAATCAACATAGAGAAACATATGTATGAATAAGAAAATTTTAGTTACTTTTGACCTAGCTATCTTTATATACACAAAATCAATCACTAATTCGCATTTTAAAATTTTATTATGAAAATTTCTATTATTTTGTCAAGTATAAAGGTATTAATATCTTTTTTATATCAGCGTGTAATTCTTTTATTGGACATGAATATACACAAAGTTAAGTCTTTTCTATATATATATATATATATATATATAAAGCTTGAAAAAAGTAAGAATTTAAAGTAAGGATGGAGATTTAATTACATGCAGTCCCTTGCGTTATGCTTATATGCTAATGATCATCAAGAAGGTATTGTTGATTAGATGCAGAAACATTGCATTTAAAAAATCGAAATGATGTGTTATGACTTCTGAGAAGTAGCTGCAGGAAAGCCAACCTGCTGTTTTCTTCTATAATTATTTTCATGCTTTAATCTCCAAATATATGGTTAGTTTATTTGCTAATTACTCTTAAAATTATATTGGCCTTTTCTTTTCGTATGTATTTATATAACAGACAACTAAAGATTTTGTTATTTTCTGTTTTTTTTTTCTTTCTTTAAAAAGAATAATAGAGCTAGCGGTTAGCCTTATATTTGTTCATCAAGGTAGTAATTATACATTCAGACTCGTAATATCAAGTCCTGAGAGCACTTCCCACAATAAAATAAAATAATTAGAACTATTAGGTCACGAATTCTCCAACATTTCCTTTTCTGATATCCAGCATATCTGCCTATAAACAACACATCCACATAGATTAGAAAATTACCCTATTTTCATCATGAAGCATAGATCGCCTTATTTTTCCCTTGTCTTTCTCTTCATCACCAGCTTCTACGCCATAACTTCAAGCAATCTCGTCCAAGAAACTTGCAGGAAATGTGCCCAAACTGATCCAAACATTCGCTACAACTTCTGTGTAACATCCCTTGAAGCATCTCCTGATAGCCACTGCGCTAATAATATTCGCGAACTCGGCATCATCTCCATCAAGTTAACCAGGCACAATGTGACCAATACAAGGAACCAAGTTAAGAAGCTTTTGAAGAACAAAAGATTAGATCCCAATATGAGAGCTTGCTTAAATGATTGCCTTGATCTTTATTCAGATGCAATCCCTACTGTCAAACAGGCCATCAAAGACTACAAGTCCAAGCGCTATGAGGATGCCAATATTGAAGTAAGTTCAGTTATAGATGCCTCCACAACCTGTGAAGATGGCTTTGAAGAAAAAGAAATAGCTTCCCCATTAACATTAAGGAACAACGATACGCTCCAGCTGTCTGCTATAGTACTTTCGATCATCAATATGCTCCATTGATTTGCTACTGCTCATTGCTTAATTTATAATTATAAAGGGTTCCTCTTCTACTTGTTTGATTGGTCTTTCTTGGTTAAGGGTATAATAAAGCTGAGTCGAGTCGAAATAGTGCTGAGCAATAGATCGATCGAGCTTGAGTCAGATCGATCTTACTTATATGTCAGTTTCCATAAACTTGGTAGTATGGTATCATCAGTTAAAGACAATAAATTTGTATTCATGTTGATTACAGAATCATTAATTACGTCTTCCATAACAATAACGTGGAAGAAAAATAAAACCATATTGGTGTTTTTTATAAGCAGAACTCGAGGAAGAGTAATGTCCAATTAAAATGTACAGGTATGCGTGGAATAAAATAAAACCAACTTTGCACATATGAACTGCCTTAACATATCCTCAGCCCCGTCCTATGGCTGCATCCATCTTAGCCAATAAGAAAGCATTACATTCGAATAAAACTCCACCCATCTATAATGATAGTTACGTTGCAGAAAAATAAATAAAAAAATTCCGCAGCAGGATAATAGAGAAGTGAGGTGACGGACGCCACAAAGGAGAGCACAAGTCCGTGACAAAATGGGACAGGCTAACTAAATCACATATATTGCTTAGATTAACTTCAAGGTGACAATCATGGTATAACGCACTAAAGTCGGCTTTAGACAGGTGAAAGATTTTTTACATTTCCCCATCCTGCTCGGCTTGCAACTTGGGAGTTTCTAGTTTTTGGTTGGTGCATTTGAAGAAAAATGAGGAAGAAAGAGAGAAAGAAAGAAAGAAAGAAAGAAAGAAAAGTGGAGGTAGGGCTGAAACAGGCCTCTACTCGACTTCGTATGTGTATTCCAATATATTTCAGGTTAAAAAAAGCCAAAAAAATGTTTTTTAGCATACACTGTTTAGATATCACACATCTTCTTTCAATTCTAGATTTGTCCCCATGACCTTATAATAATAGTTAAATTTTTCTCGCGGACTACTAGTTTCCGAAAGGCTTGGTCTCAAGGTACGGGCCAAGCCTGCATTTGAACCAATCCACACGAGGGAGCAGCAACGAAAACTTGAGCATCATAATATGAATATAAATGACATTCAATGATAACAATTCTTGAGTAAAGCCAAATGAAATGACGCCACTTTTGTCAAATGCTACTCTTACAAAACAGATTCAGATTATTTTCCCACCCATTACTGAGGATCAAATCCATTCAGACACTAAACAAGAACAAAGAAGATGGTCATTGCTTCCCTCAAAATTCAGGGCAACAAACCCCATATCCAAATCAAGAAGCCATTGGATGGTTATACACATACTCGATAGCAAGATTACAGGAGTCAATCTTAACTGCTTCCTTGTCTGGAATTTCCAGCTTAAACTCCTCTTCTATAGCCATTATAATCTCTACATTGTCCAAGCTGTCCAAACCCAGATCCTTCTGGAAATGTACATCAGGAGTTACCTGCAAATAATTGTTGGACAAATTTTAGCCAGTCAACAATTTGTTAAACACTATAATGCAAATATGCTGGATTTTACAGTTAACAATGGCATCAATAAGCACCACAGAAATGCCAAAATTTCACACAATGGACGAGGGACTCCATTCAATCCAAAAGTGGAGATAGGAATCAAACTGGTAAAAAGAGACAAACTACATGAAGGACAATGAACTAAATATGTCTTGATTCTTGACCGCAAGCAACTAGCTCCACTGATGTTAACTGTTTGGCAAAAGGGAGGAAGGATAATGCATCTAGTTAATAATATGGGCAAGCAATCTATAGAAAGTGATGGAAATGAATCTAACTTCTGACTTACACAGTCAAATGCATTTCCTTCCATCATCCCTTGTAGACAAAAAGAAACTAAAATCCAGAATTTTATAGGAGCCAAGAACAGTCGCGCATGGTCTGCAAAGGTTGCAAATTACCATCTCAAATGATGCCAACTATATTATCAAGAATGCTACATCACCAAAATATGAGAAAGGCTCCAAGAGAATAATACAGCTACCTGAAGCATCTAGGCACTTAGATGCACCCAAACAAGGTCATTAGCCTCACACATAGCAAGCACATTAAAGGCAAAAAACCCAGTGAATTCTAAGCCTGCCTCACACACAAAAAGAAGGAAGGGAAATATACAAAATATTTAAAAAAGAAGAAGAGAAGAGAACCAAATTGGACTGGCAAAGGACCGTTAATAAGTTTCTCTATGATTATTAAGTCTTGCTTGGACACTAGAACCAGATAATGCCCATATGACCCAAAAAAAAAAAAAAAAACAATCCTAACCTTTTGAGTTTTTTTTTTTCCAAATTTTAGCTAATCCCTTTCATTTTATCAATTTTACCTATGACTTTTGTTATTGGTAAAAGTTATAGCCACTCGACTGAAGTAATTAAAATATGCTTCTTTTATTGGGATTATTTTAATTGATTCCCTTCATTTTCATTGTGGTTTCCCTTTTCACCAACTTCCTCCTTCCTCATTCCTGCCACCACCCACCGCCCCCCCACCTTTCTCCCTCCCTCTCCACCAACCTCCATCACCATTCAATTTCTCCGTTCTTTTATGGTTTCTCTCTCTTCTGTGTTTCACTTTGTCTCAATCAAGATTAGTCCCATTAATTGCAGCTTTACAATCCATTCTTGCATCATCACAATAACATCCCTCTCACTATCATTGCACTAATTTTTACTGGCTAATCAAAAGGTTAGGGAGGAAGAGACAAAAAAAGAAGCACTGACAGTGACACACAACTTTGATCAGTAGCTATCACAGACCACTTGTACAGCCAAAAAGATGTAAAATCTTAAAACCACCGCTGCTAATGCATAATTTTCTAATTTAAACAGAAGGTTTGCCAGAGGCTGAAAACTTTCAACAGTTTTTCACACAGTCACCAAACTAACTTTTACGGCCTCCACCATTCCTCTTAATGTCATGAACTCGGTAATTAACATCAGCCTAGTCATGTTCATATTATGCAGGCAAACAAAGGTAGAAACCACTATCAGTGCCTCTTTCTTCTTTCTTTTAACATGAAAAAGACCATCAGAAGCAAGGGAGTTTCAGCAATGCAGAACATAACATAATTCATCTAGGGTCTCTCATGTTCTACTGTGCAAGAAAACACGAATCCAACTACAAGGTTGCTACTCTTCCTAAGAGTATCAAATAACCATAAATGATTCTATGAACCGTTCTTATTTGATTAATGATTTTTTGTTTCAGCATTCCTAGTGATATCATTAATCCCAGCCAAACCTTTAACTTGCCCCAGCTACCTATATAGTTGATCATCAAATTTTCGAAACCTGAATCATTTCAAGAACTTTCCTTTTTCCAGATTCCGTAGAGAAGTGAATGACAGTTTCGCATCAAGCATACCTAGAAGCTATATTGAACAAAAATAAATAAATAAACGGGGGGATTTAACCAAAGGCTTGGGCACAAAACAGATTAATCTTTTTAGCTGGATAGTGAACAAATACAGTAATAACACCAATTACACGATAAAAGTTTATAGTTCCAGTGTGATAAAAGAAACGGAATCAAGTTATCATTTTGATGTTCTCAGCTTCATATAAGTTGGTAAAATATATTACAAAAAAAAAAAAAGCGCAATCAAATCAAATACCTAATCAATTTAAGAAAAATTTTCATTTTTGTTGGCACATTTCAACGGAATCAAATTGGCATTGGAAAAATTAAACAAAATTAAATGAAGTCAAAGACACAAAGAGAAGGGCAATAAATGGACAGACCCTGGATGGATCGACTTTGGGGAAGCTCTTGACAACATCGAGGACTCTGTCGATGACTTGATCCTTAGTCAGATGGTCGTCGTGCGATGACATTAACCGCATGGAACCACAGAAGCTCCATGGCTGATATTTGGGTCCGGCTAGAGCTACCGTTCGTACGGGGATCCGAATATGGCCAAGTACGGCTGCTCTCAATGCCATTTCTCTCTCGATTTGGTGCTTTTGGCTGATTTTGGGCACTCTCAGATTACGACTCATGAGCGGTAAGGCGTAGCGGTAAAATTAGGCAAGTGAAGAATCACGGACTAAGCACGTGCCTCCTTCCTCCATTAGCTTTTAGGTATTGTTCTCTAAACGACGTGCCGTGTTTGATCCAGACAGACACTGGACAGCGTCACGGGACTTGGGCCAAGGCTTGTTCGGATAATTTGTTTTTGGTTCTTGTGGATCAAGAGTATTAAACTAATCATTCTATCAAATTATACAATTGAATATGAAATGGAATGGCAATGGGCCGGGATAGGATGAAGCGGAATGGAATGCAGTGAATTTTAAGATTTTCATCTCTACTTTATAAATAATTGAATAAAAATAGAGAGAAATAAATTGTATTCAGCGGATGTAAGGCGTAGATGAAAATCTCTAACTCCATATTTATTTTTATAATTTTATTAATGTTAAAATTTTATAATTTATATATTTTGATAATATATTATACATATTTATATTAAGTTTTATATATTATTAATTAATATTTATAAAATAATTATATAATTAAATACTTCTTTCTTCTTCTTCTTATCGTAAATGTAAAATAAAATTAATGAATTTAACTCCATCTACCACCATCTCAACCACCTCCACCACATTAAATCCCAATCATTATGAATAAAAACAAACAATACTAGGAAGATTTATTTTTCACTAAATAAAAGCTATGAAAAAATCAAAATCCAAAGTAATGATTTTGATTTAATCTTAGAAGTGTAGCACCCAAAATTTAGCAACCTTTGATATATTTCTAACACAAAAACCTAGCAACTCCTTCTTCTTCTGCCTCAAATAGCAAATCAATCCACGCATGACAAATGACAAAATATTTCCACAACTAGTGAACTATAATAAATTTATACAAAATATTGAATGGTGAAAGAGAGAAGAGAAGAGAAAGAGGTAAATGGAAAAAAATAAATTTGAGATTGAACCTACTAAGAATATTTATTTGTATGAATTTCAATATTAAAGGACAAAAAGAAAATCAAAATTCTTTGAGGATTTTCAACGGATTTTCAATCGATACCTCATATTTCTTGCTAGTCAGGATTTTGAATGATAATGGTACTCACTAATTTTTATTTTAAGGATTTACAATAAAGAAGATTAAAAAAAATGGGAGAAAGAGAGAGATAAGGACAAGTTGATATTTTATTTAAAATTATTAGTGAAAATATGATGTGAATCATTTATTAATGAGATATTAGATCTTATGTAGCTGAGTCATCACTCAAACAAGACCTTAATCAGAGTAAAATATCAAGTTGATATGATTTTATTTTGTTCAAATATTTGATTATAAAAAAATTTAATTTATATATTAAAATAGAAAATCATACGCAAAATTTATAATTATCCTCGATACGGTATTCCTTTGTGGGCTGGGTGCAAATAGTCGAGTGCAAATTTACCTTATTTGGGACTCTATTTTTACAAATGCTCAATATGAAGCCCTAAATTGGGCATTTCCCCTTCACAGATCAAAGCCTTCTTGCAACAAAATCAAATCGATTGCATCGCCTCATTATTCCAAGAACACATGAAAAGAAGCTGTGACGTGGTGGACTCTTTTCAAAACTCTAACACGCAAAGCCCGAAGCCTCATCGGCCAGCTCACGTCTATTCCAAAAATATAAATAGTTAAATACACAAAAAAAAAAAAAAAAAATATATATATATATATATATATATATATATATATATCAGACAGGGTCCTCCGATTTCGCGATCTCCGTTTCTCGGCGATCTGTGCGGTGACGTCGTCGGTAAATTCTCGGCGATATCTCGACTTGGGACACAAACTTCATCTGATCCTTATATAGATCCCATAATGGCTCCAGTTTCGGCACTGGCCAAGTACAAGCTGGTCTTCTTGGGTGATCAATCTGTGGGTAAAACCAGTATCATCACTCGCTTCATGTATGACAAATTTGACAATACTTATCAGGTAATTTGCTTGCGATTGGATTGGAAAGATGGCTTTGGTCACATGGATGGATCTCATTTCATCTTGTTATGCTATTAATTATTAGGCTTGTTTTGCATTTTAGATATTTGTGATCTCATTTCATATGGTGATTTGATCCAGAATTTTCAATTGTGTTTTTCTACGGAGGATTTTGATAGCAACAATATTCTGGTGAATTGCCTGAACAGCTAGTAGGAATTCCATATGAACAATTCGAAAATCATTGTAGAACTGGACTGCTGATAAGAAAAACAACTTCTAATAAGCCTATAAGCATAGCATTTTCACTTGCTGTGGATTTCTGAATTGACTTGTATATTTTACCCTGTATTTATACTGACAATGTTTGCTTGTTGAGGATTAATAAAGTTATACGATATAATTAAATTTTACGCAAGTTTGTTAGGTTGATCAAAGCTCTTCGTCATGATTTCATCGCTGCCCTTACTCAGCATGGTTTTCATTTAAGCTAGTTGATGGTTAATATGGACATTCAAGGAATTAGGATAGTTTTAATAGATGGTTTAGTAACATCGAGGCCCTGACTGCCTTTTCTGAGCATCTGTTCATAATAACGTATAGCTCATACGCTTCATGTGAACCACATTCATTTTAAATTTTGATTTTTAAAATTCATTATGTTATTCTGCTTCCTTCACTGCTTAACTTGTTTTATATGTTCTAAGCTTATTTGTCCCTTTAATTGATAATCAGGCGACCATTGGTATCGATTTTCTGTCAAAGACAATGTATCTTGAAGATCGAACTGTTAGATTGCAACTATGGTGAGGACTTAGTATCACTACTATGTGGATGCGCGCGCGCACACTTGTTTCCTCTTTTAATTTTTACCAATCCTATCTTTATGGCAAAGCTACCCAAGCACAATGATGAAGAGATCAATAAAGTTGTTGTTTCTTAAGATATCTATTGTCTTTGTCTATGTATTTTGTGGCTGGAATCACTCACATGTGAATGCAATGGTTTTGTTACCTGGTATTATGTTTTGGCTATCAGTTTCTTTGACGATAATGATTGTGTTTGCAAAATCTCCCTGAAATACAAATATTAATTGTTTCAAGGACTATATGAATCAGAAAAAGTATTCATATCTGCTTATTCTATCGTTATGTGTTGACTAAAGCACACATAAAAATAGACTGGTGCAGCTGCAACTTTTGGTAGTATTCTGAATTATAAGATTCCTTTTGTAATACTGTACCCAGGCCAAGCTGAATGCATTGTCTTGTTGATATAGAGATTGTCTTAAGGTTCATGTGCTCTTATGATAAACGTGAAAGAATAATAGATATATAAGTTGTCCATTATTCCTTTTTAGAATGTCTTAAAATGTTTACCTATTCTAAAAATAGATATAGGTATTTGTTCATTTTATTCTTATTAATTGAAAGGTGTAGTAATTGTGTATTCTCAAATTAATAAAAAAAAAAATAGTAATAAATAAGTATATGTCAGGATATAAGTGGAAAAATATAATAAAATTTATGAATTGATAAGCAATTAATAATGTTTTCTTAAACTATGTAAGAAAAGAAAGTGGACAACCTTTTTAGGTCGGAGGAGTAGAATTTCTTGCTTGGATAGGAAACATGGTATTTCTTGCTAATCATAGGAAACTTCTGTTGCATTTTAGTGTGCGTATTGTTGTCCTTTAACACTGTCTTGCTAAATGTCAAGGATGTTAAATGTTACATACCAGATCCTATTCATTCTCTGAACACTTAATGATTCAGAAATCCCCTATGATTTTGCATGCATCACAGTAATAAAAGCCTTATTTGCTTGATAGATTTGTATACTCATAATTTTTTTGTTAATTGGAATTTGTAAACCATCTGCATAATTTCATTTCCATGTCTGAAATGAAACTGAAATGTACCACAGGGATACTGCTGGACAAGAAAGATTCAGAAGTCTCATTCCAAGCTATATTAGGGATTCCTCCGTGGCAGTTATTGTTTATGATGTTGCAAGTATGTGGCTCTTTTGTAGTTTCTTTTTCTTTCTTATGGGCTTTCTCTTCACTATATCTCTCTACTCTTTCACGTTGCATTTATTGGTACTGAAGTGCAGACAGTAATACAGTCTTTGCCTTACTGAGAGTCATATTCATAGTCTAGTTTCTCTTATCCACTGTTGTTTCTTCTTTGCAAAATTACCTTGTTTGGACATAATACTTCTGATTCTGGACCTACGCTGCACGCTTGTTCAAATTTGCTAACAACTTGTATTTTCTTGTGGTTTAGGTAGGCAGTCATTCCTGAACACATCTAAGTGGATTGAAGAGGTTCGCACTGAGAGGGGCAGTGATGTCATCATTGTACTTGTTGGGAATAAGACAGACCTTGTGGACAAAAGGTGATGAATCACATTTGGTTGGAGTTTAGTAGTTTATTAGAGGGCTTTCTGCTCCATTGTAGTTACTTGTATCAATTGTGTAGCTTGTTTCTAAGAAAATGCATAGTTGCAAATATCTTTTCACTATGAGTTTTAAAATGGAGAGAAAAGCCATCATATAGAAATTTTGGTTTCTAGAGATGGAAATTAATAGATAAAGAGATGAACATATGAGGTGTTAGTATCCATAACTAACTATTTCTGTTTAAACTTGAATGGGATTCTTGTGTATTTTTAAATTTTTGAAACAGAAAGCACTAAAGAGCAATTCCTTATTTTGATTAAAAGTGGATGCTCTAATGGTTTTAGAGAAAGGGAGATGCTGAAATCTCTCTACAATTTATTTTCAAAATGAGCAGTCTTTCAGTGGGAAATTTTTTGCTTATGCTTGGGATCATATGAAATTTTTGACAGGCAAGTTTCAATAGAGGAAGGAGAAGCTAAAGCTCGTGAGCTCAATGTCATGTTTATTGAAACTAGTGCAAAGGCTGGCTTCAATATTAAGGTAACTACATGCGTGGGGTGCAGAAGTAATTTTTGGAATTAAAAATCATTATCAATGCTAAGAAGATAGATATATATATATATATATATATATATATATATATATATATATATTGATATTGAATGAATAGAGATGTAAAACGGATAGTTTGGATTGAAACACTCAACATATTGACTTTTTTTTTTTTTTTTTTACCTTCTCCCTTTCCAGGCACTGTTTCGGAAGATTGCAGCAGCCTTGCCAGGAATGGAAACCCTTTCTTCAGCTAAGCAGGAGGACATGGTGGATGTCAATCTGAAGTCTTCCAACACAAATGCATCACAGTCCCAACCACAATCCGGAGGATGTGCTTGTTGATACACACAGTTGAGAATTGAGCTTTCCTTTTTTCCAGCATTTACTTGCATGCTTATGTGATCTTGCACATGTAAAGCTTGTGTCATCCCCTTCTTGTAGCATTTGGTATTTGAGTTTGGGTCATTGTTAAGAGGTTTAACTTGTCAAGGGGGAAAAAAAAAAAAAAACACTTGTCAACAGGAGACCATATAGTAGTTAGGCTATAGTCCTAACCTTGTTTTATACATGTGGTTCTTGTGGAACTAGAGGTAAGAATTGTGAAAAATCTTATATGTAGTTTGGTTTCATCGCTAAAAATGTTTCTCTCGAGTTAAATTGATTTTTTTAATTTTTTATGGTGCTATGTATACACTAGTGTTATCTCTTCATCCAGGTGCATTGCCCAGTAGTGGGTATTGGACTTGTGCAAGAAATGCTTATAAGAAGTGAACATGGCAAAGAAACATGAAATCATGGTACCCTTTCCTTGCACGAAAGACTGGTTGCTGTTCCCTTGGTCATGGTGTCCATAATTGTTCTTGAATGTTAAGAAACGAGGATCATCTTCCATTTCGATTTCCGTTTTTCGGATGTAAAAATTCCTAGAGTAATACTATCAAAAGTTAGGGGGCTTCTAGTAATTTTGTTTTTTCTTTTTTCTTTTTTTAATCCAAGATGGCTTCATTAGATAGAACAGAAAATTACAAATTACAAATGAGGATTTACAAATAGTTGGCCTTTTAAGCCAATCTAAAAGAAGAGGATCATCAAATACAATTGATGAATGATGTAGGATTTTCTTGAATATCATATGAGCTATCCAATTAGAATATTTTATAGTGTAATTAAAGTTGCATATAACATAAGACTGACAAATTGAAAATGTCACTTGCAACTATATTACACTCAATTGTCATTCGCAATTACATTAGACTCCTTGGATGAACTGCATTTTCATTTTTAAGGCTTTAAATTTTTTATATGTTGAATGTATAAAATAATTTTATTCTTTTGTTTTAAATATATAAGTTATAAGGTTATTTTTATAATTTTAAAGTGTATCATTTTATTAATTACTCTTTCTCCCTCATTTTCTCTCAAACAAATATAAGATTACCACATACATTTCTCCTTTTTTCCCCTTTTATTTTCATACATACCATTCTTTACTCTTCCATTAATTATCCTTCTCTACACCTCATCCAAACAAAGGGTCAAAGAATCACTTTTAATAATAGAAAATTGTACACCTTTTTGAACTCCTAATAACATAGCTTCTCTCATAGCAATCCCTTCCAATAACAAAGGATTAGAAAAATTAGGGAAAATTTTACATAAAACATATTGAATCATGCCACATCCATTTCTCATGACAACTCCTCTTGCTCTGAGTGTACGATTTTTATCTGAAGCCACATCATAATTTATCTTAATAAAACCAGTAGGGGAGGCTTTTTGTAATTTGATCCCAATTTTTATGTGAAAAAGATATTCATGGGATCCAAAAATCAGAAAGTGATTTTTTTTTTTAATTTAAATGTTTGGCATTTCAAAATTAGCCGCTATGGGCCTATGGGACAAAGCAGTATTATTATTATTATTTTTTCTTTTTTTGTGAGGAGAGAGAAGACTACAGAGAATTGAGAATTGAGAATAGAGAGAGTTGAGGGTCAGTTTCTGGACATCGCCTCAAAATTAGACGTTGTTAAGCTGCGGCCAGTCTTGTCTCGTCGGAATCTGGTGGTGCACTTGCGAGTTTTGACATCTTTTCTCCTGCCTGAGGTGTGAAAAAGCCACGTGGACACAGAGGATTGATAGGCTACTGTGGGCGTAGTTCTACCGCAATACGGTATCGTGTCCCTGAATCCCGACTGAGCAGCACTATCTTTTAGACTTGTAAAGCTTAGTCTTTGTTGTCCTTGCATAAAATAACATCGAATTCCAAGTCTCCGATGCGATTTTAGGCAACATGACTGGTATTTCTCTTTGTTTCTCGATTTCTTATTTGTTTTCTTGCTTATACTCAATTCTGGTTCTTGAAACAACGCACAAGGTTCTCGAATTTTGGATTCTGTTTTCCGCATGCCTCAGTTGGCTGCTTCTAAACCAACTGATTTAGAGAAATTACACAACTATAGACATATTTTCAGTGCATATAGAGAAATTGGATTTTCCATAGTCTGTCATTCACCCTTTAGTTTATTTGTAGATTAATCGTTAATAGATGCTTTGACTTTTGCCATTTTGTTGATTTTTGTCAGAAAATTCTGCGGAAATTCTTTCAATCTCCCTTAAAGCTTTGGTATTGCATGCCACTCGGTCATTGCTGAAGTCTCAGGCTCATATAATTTTCCCCAGTGAAGACATTTCTGATAATTTACAGTATCATGCTCATCTTTAAGTGTTCAAAGCATTATACACCATATTTGACTGGACATTTATGGATTCAGTATCTGTCATCGGAACATGTATTGCAAATTTTAAGTGTTTGACCAGCTATTTGCCTTATGGATGCATATACCTCTTCTATTTTTATTTTCTTTAATTGTGCATGATTTTTCCTGTCACAGATAATCAAGAACCAATTTTGAATAAAGATGAAAATACTACTGCAGTATCACCGTTCCTTAAACTCAAGCACTGGCAGTGGTGGCTTTTGGCGGCAATCAATATTTTCTTCCTCATTGTAGGCCAGTCTACTGCTGTTCTTCTGGGGAGATTTTATTATGACCAAGGTGGAAATAGCAAATGGATGGCTACCCTTGTTCAGACTGTAGCCTTCCCAATCCTTTACATACCCCTCTTTTTATTTCCTTCTCGAGAGCCTTCGACCTCTTCCACCTTGCCTTCCCTTAGAACTCTTACCTTGATCTACTTATTGCTTGGAGTACTTATAGCTGGTGATAACATGCTGTATTCTACTGGGCTCTTGTACCTCTCAGCCTCTACTTATTCACTCATTTGTGCATCCCAATTAGCTTTCAATGCTGCTTTCTCATACTTCATCAATTCTCAGAAGTTCACTTCTTTGATTCTTAACTCTGTGGTTGTGCTTTCATTTTCTGCGGCCCTCATTGCAGTCAATGGTGACGCTGATGGCCCCTCAGGAGTCTCTAGGTGGAAATACATCATCGGATTCCTTTGTACTCTTGGTGCTTCAGCAATATACTCTCTTCTGCTTTCACTCATGCAATTATCCTTCCAAAAGATAATTAAGAAGGAAACATTTTCTGTGGTACTAGAAATGCAAATTTACACATCACTGGTTGCCACCTGCGTTTCTCTTATCTGTCTTTTTGCTAGTGGAGACTGGAAGACTTTGCATGGAGAAATGGAGGGTTTTGGTAAGGGAAGAATGTCTTACATTATGACACTGCTTTGGACGGCAGTGAGTTGGCAGGTTTGTTCTGTTGGTGTTGTAGGATTGATTTTCTTGGTATCTTCTCTCTTCTCCAATGTAATAAGTACTCTTGCTTTGGCTGTATCTCCTGTTGCTGCTGTCTTTGTTTTCCATGACAAGATGAATGGTGTGAAGGTGATCGCTTTGCTCATGGCTTTCTGGGGTTTTGGCTGTTACACTTACCAGAATTATATTGATGATTATAAGGTGAGGGGAACACAACACGATGCAAATGAGACCCATCATCATTCTTTGTGTTGATAACTTAGGAATGATGTGAATACAATATTTTGTGATTCTATGGTTTAGGTCTTGGCTCTTGGGTGATTATTTATCACTTCTTTCTACCGTTAATAATGCCATATGCACTTTTTTTTTTTTTTTTGGGGGGGGGGTGTTAAAACTTGTTTTTTTGTTAATTAGGTGAGTTAGGTTTTTTGAATGTGGCAATTGATCTTTAACTTCATTTTAATGAGGCAGCTGCCCAATTATAGCAGATAGTGCCTCTCCATGAACTATGAAGTGACTAATACGTAATCCTGTGATGTTCCATAAGTTGGATAATAGATTTTGAATACATCCTTGGATTGTATTACAAAGAACTTTTGGTTCAATGTAAGAATTAAGAAGTGATAATGATGGGACATTCTCTTTGCATCAAGAATCAAGGTCCTTGTTGGTTGAGACCAGAAGACAGAAGTCGATTTGACCTAGAAATGTGTGGCTGCAATAGAAGTAGGATAGTATAGAAATTAAACAACTGGACGTTGGAACAGATTCAGGTTTTCTTTCTGTGGCAACTAATATAAGTATGACCTAAAATTCTTTGAGTGCATGTGATCCGTGGATGCAGTGTGTTTAATAAAGCATTTATTCTATCATGCGATGATTGCATTTGTAGAGATGTTTTGTGCTTGTTTTGGGAAGATTTAAGTTTTATATTACAGTATCTGTAAAAACACGAACTTTCAGATGGTGAGGGGTATCTTTATTGTCACAAATAACAAAAGGGGCTGTTTTTTTAAGTTTTGGTTTTTCACATATCATAATCTTGGCGCATATATATATATATATATCATGTGTGTGTGTGTGTGTCAATATACACATTCATATGTATAGCCTGGCGTTGATAATTAAATGGTCTGCTATTAGTATTAGATAATACCCTAGCTAATACTTAAATTTGTTAGTAAAGACCAGCAGTACAATCTTACCTGGTTAGTTTCATCATGGCTAAATTATGACCTGGTTCATTTGGTTGTGTGTGGTGGGTTTGAAAACTTTCAATAATGTCTCTTCATTATTAAAAAAAATAATAATAATAAATTTAAAAAGTCCCCTTCCTTTTTGTTGAGCGGCCTTCTTAAAATGGAAATGGAGTCACCACATAAAAGACAAGACATGTAAAAGGGTTTGTTATTATTATTATTTAATTTGCTGCCTTTGATTTATTGCAGTGCAACTTGAAAGTTGAAACTAGGGTTTTTCACATTAAAATTTGAATTTTATTTCATTTAGTAAGATTCTAATTCATTTTAAAAATTTGAATTTTTTTTTTTCTCTCTAGTTTCTAGGTAGAACATTGCAATGTTAACAAGATTTCCATAATTCTAGTATGCGTATTTCTTTGTTTTTATAGGTTAGAAATGGGAAGCAGTGCTCCATTCAAGAAAAATCAAAGTAATGATAAAATGTGAACATCACACAACTTAATTAATAGAGACTTGTCCAATCCAACATTTTCCCCTCTTTTTCTACGAATGCTGCAACCACGCCACACTTATTTCTTTTTTAATTGAATGAACCTGTCACTCTTTTTTTTTTTTTTTTGAAAGTTGTCTTTTTAATTTTTCCAGTTACAAAATTCCATTTAGCATGAAATATGAGATGTTATTATTATTAATTTAACAAAATGATTATATTGGGATTGAAATTCATAATTTCATAATCCTAAATAAATATAAAAAGTGTCATCATTCTATTAGTAATTTAATAGTCAAGTGTTGTTCTACTTTACAAATACAATTCCTAATTTTAAAGATTAGCATATCTTATTATATTATAAATACAACCTATTGATACTTGTTCAATCACATTAGATCACACACAAAAACTTCTCCAATTTATTAACATAATTTTCAATTTTTTTTTTTTTTAATAATGTCCAAGAAAATATTTCATTTCATTATTAAAAAAAAAAAGAATAAAATATAATATTTTATGCTCTAATCGTGGTCCTTTTTACAAATTGAATTTGTCCAATAGGCCAGGTCGTGGCCTTTTTTTTTGTTATTTTATTTATTGGAATAAGCTCGTTTCTCATTTCTCCAAAAAAATTCGTTTCTTAATTTATATTCATATTTTTTAATATTTATTTGTCATATTTTTTTTAATATATGGTATCCTACACTAATCTCTAGTATTCTTTAAAGGTTTATCCAATTTTTATTTTAATGCTAAATTACTAAATAAATTATACATAGCATAAGTAACTTTTATGAAATTATTATATCATGAATTCTGATTCATATTATATCATGAATCAAAGATTCAAAACATGCACGCTGATTTTATTTATTTATTTTTTATTATTATTCTTTCTTTCTTTCTTCTTCTTTGCGCGTATGCTGATTTTATTTCTAATTTTCTTTTTTATTTAATTTATTATTACGTTTTTTTTTAACTTTTTAACTTTAGATGTTATCTTTATTTTAATTTTATATTTTCAATACATTTTATAATTCTTTTCTATTACATTAAATTTATTTTTTAATCATATACTGACATTTTTATAAAGGAAATAACATATATTAAAATTAAAAAGATTTTAATTAACTTATTAAAAGTAAACATATGGAAAGGTAATTTTATGTTTCTAAAAAAGTTAAAAATAATTTTAATTTTAATTTTTTTTCTTCCTCTCTTAAATTTTAGTTATTTTTATCATTATGTAACAATACTTGAATTTCT
The DNA here is from genome assembly GCA_947687605.1 of Reutealis trisperma. NCBI lineage: Eukaryota > Viridiplantae > Streptophyta > Magnoliopsida > Malpighiales > Euphorbiaceae > Reutealis > Reutealis trisperma. The sequence goes on along the minus strand of CANTUT010000033.1, from coordinate 363,998 downwards.
TAAAATTTAATAATAATAATAATAATAATGATGATGATGAAAAATTAAAATCAATAATTTCATATTCATAATTATGAATTACACAACACAATCATATGCTATGAACATAAATTTATCAATAAAAAATTATAAATATTAATTATAAAATTATAGGTTTGTAAGTTAAAAGCAACGGATTCATAAATTATAAACTATAGGTTCATTATACATATACTTGAGATTCATATATTATAATCCAAAATTTCATAAAATATGATTTATTAATTAAAAAATATAATTATCTAATTATTATTTAATTTAAATAAGAAAAAAATGAAATAATTATTATTTAATAATTAATTAATTATAATTTAAATAAGAAAAATGAATTTAATTAGAATAAAAAGAAAAGGATAATATAATTATTATTTAAAGGGTAACATAATTAGAATAAAGAACACACTATGTGTATGGCTTCTAGATTTATTATTTAATAAGCATAGTTGTTATACACTTAAGAAACGGTGAATGTATAAGAAAATCAAAACTTGAAAGAACTGAATCTAAAAATTGTATGACTCATTTATCATACTTTTATTAAGCTCGTATACGGCGCTGTTAGCTTCTGTCACAGTAAACCCAAAATTGCACCAATTTTAAAAGTTTTAAGCCTTACAGGGCAACAAAACAGAATATAGGCCATTGATTGCATTTTTGGTCATAGTTTAGGCACCAAATTGAGCATTCCCCCAGCATTATTAAGTTATTATACAGGATAGGGAATACTAGGAATTCAGCATCATAATCGTACTGATATTTTTACTGCAGAGGAAGAAAAAAATTAAAAAAGAAAAGTGATTCCTATTGTTCTGGTTAGATAGCTGCGGTGGGCGTACGTTTCAGTTTTGGATTGAAGATTATAAGCTTGGTAGATTATGGAAAAATTAATACTGTAATTGAGAAGTTTGACTTTCCATTAACATTTTAAGAAATATTCAATGCATAAATTTATAATTTTAATGGGATCCGTGTGAACTTAAAGACAATAATTGGCATTTGACTCCTTCTTTGCACAAATATATCATCCTCCATACGACCAAAACTGGAGTATAATTCAGGCAACAAATATTGGCCGCACATCCACTTTTTGTTTTTTTTTTTGTTTTTTCTTTTTAAAAAAAAAACAAAAAAAAAAGAATTGGTCAGCTGTTTCAAATTTTACAACTGCTATTTGTAATGAAAATGGATTGATTTTTCTCCACTGCAAAATGACAATATTAATTGCTCATGGAAAACTGAGGCATATTCAGAATCAGAATTTCTTTAATTTTAATACTCAACTTCTCTGTTTTGTATTACGCGGATCACCATTTCCATTCTGTACATGAATTTCTTTTTTTCATTAATTATTCCCTTTAAAAAAGGGGGTCTTCTTAAGAAGAAGAAGAAGAAGAATTATGAAAGCCAAGGAGACCGACCGCTTTAAATCAAATAGGATTAGCGGCAGAAAGACCATAATTGTAAGAATGCAGCGGTCAAAATACAAAAAGGAAAAAAAAATTAAAAAAGAAAAAGATTGAAGCTGAGACTGGGAATGCCGAAACTGAATCCTACACTGGAGAGAAGAGGGCCTTTTCCTAGATAGCGAGACCGACTTTTCCTGACCGTTATTAAAGTAGATTTGGTAATGTCAGGTCCCACCCATTTAACTCTCCTGTGGGATCCATTTTTTTTTTTTTTTAAATTCAAATCAACCATATCCCTTCTCCTCCTCTTATGCCAATTCATCAGTCGATCAGCCGACGCCGCCCCCCGCCACCACTACCCACCAGTCCACCACCATTAACGAAACGCTTTCTTTTAAAAAAAAATTCATTGACATTGGAAGGGTGTGGGGTCCACCACGCACCAAAAATGGATGAAGTCGATGCCACCTCATCCTTAATTGTAAGTGTGGCCCCACCATTACTGCCCTTATCAAAATTTTCAACAGATTTTTATTTTTATTTGCGTGTTATTTAAAGTGCTCGAACACTTGCTAAGTATTTCACATTTTATGCAAATAGGAGAAAAAGGGAAATTTTGCCAAATTCCGTAAAAAAAAAGAAAAAAGCAAATAAAATTAAATACTAGCTTGGAGTAGACTGAAAAATTATTGAGTGACACCTTAACCATAATCAAATATCAAATCATCAAAACCAAACCAAACACCACTTTCTATGTAAACCCAAAATTTTTCCCATAATAATAATAATATCAGGCCACAACAAGACTAAAAAAACAAAAGACCTCACTATTACTTAATTGGAATATTTCACAAATTATATAATTAAATATAATTTATATATATTTCATTTGTGCTAATAACAAACATGGCCGTGGGTAATGTACACAGACAACAAAGAAGAATAACTTCACTGTTCCCATCCTCCTTATAATTTTGATTTATCAAACTTTTTTAAGAGTAAAATTTTTATATATATATATAAAAAGTGAAGAAAAAAAGAAAATTGTGATATTGATTGATGATAGATAAAACCGCAAATGAGGAGGGGTAAAACCGTACTTTGAAAAATATCACCACCGTGGTCAAATGTCAACGATTCGCCTTCTCAACGGTTGTGATTGACTCTTCCAAAATCGCAAAGCTTCCTCGACCGATTCGCGCAGAATGACGCTGCTGTCGACAGATGAGGCTTCACGGCAACTCTCACCTCTCCAGACAATCCCATCTCAGGCGGCAATCCGCCTTTCTGGTTCCAGTGCCGGTTGGGGCTGGCCCTCACCAGGGGGCTTAGACAAAACGCTAGTCCCGACACGTTTTTCGCGTGCCCCGCCTTTCCGCGCCTCACTGGTGCCGGCGCTGCTGCCGTCCTCTTCCACCACTGCGACGACTCGGAAGACGACCCACTCCCAGATGGAGACCGATCGCAATCCTCGCAATCTTCCTCTGAATCCGCCCCTCTAGCCGGCGACATTCCTCGATCTATTATCCGACGAGGTTTATGGCTTACAGCCCCGGAATATTCCGCGGAGAAGAGTGCTGATTGCTTTTTCCTGCGAGCAGAAAATATTGTAGAGAACCAGGAAGGCGAAGAAGAAGATGCCTCGGTCGAATTGCGAGAAGGAAGGGCGGGATCCGGATTAAATTTTTCGGATCTGGACCTGAAGAGATTGGACAAAAGGGCGAACCTGCGGTGCTTTGTTGTGGAGGCGGCAGCAGTGGAGGAAGAAGAGTTGTAAGTTGGGCCCACCTGAGGAGTACTGTAGTAGCGGAGATGAGGGTGGGACCAGGTGGAGGTGTCGTCAGATTTCCGGCGAGCAACGTAAGGTGAAACAGAGCGAGGGAATAGAAGAGGAGGTGGCTGGGCGTCAGAGTTGCGGGAATCATCTACAGCGGCGCGTGAGTGAGCGTGAGCTAATTGCGCATGTTGCTGGGCCTGTGCGGCGATGAGGGCAAGAAGGCGTTCCCGGAGACAGGAGGCGCAGACGCCGACGCTGCTACTGAGGTCGCAGGGGTGCTTCTTACACCTCATTTATATTAAACTAAATACGTAAACACAGGTGTGTGTGTATTAGAAAAAAAATAAAGGAAGTAGCTGTGGGCATAGTAGTAGTAGTAGTAGTAGGGCATTCATGTGGAGACGAAGGCGTCGGAGTGTGCCATTTTCTGGGCGCTGTAGGAGGAAGGAGATCTGATGATGAGAAAATCAAAGGGGAGGTTTTGTCTTGTTCTTACTTCTTAGTTCTTCTTCTTCGGTTTAAAAAGAGAGAGAGAGAGAAAGTAAAAAGGAAAAAGAGGAGTGAGGATTTGGTTGTTGGAGTTTAAATGGGTAGTGTTTGGTGTCTTTATTAAATTCAATTTTGAGGGAGAGAAAAAATCGAAAATCCCAAATAAATACTACTCCATATGAGAGAGAGAGAGAGTGTGCCTGTGAAGGCGTGAATCAAAATTAAAAAATGAAGACAACCTGTATTGTATTGCATTGCAAGACCAAAATGACAAGTCCATATGTTTGCTGACAAATTATTACAGTGAATTTTATATGAAATGGGTTTTGAATATTTTACCTATGCTAAATTCAATATTCATTTCATGCTTTTGTCTCTGCAATTTTTTTTTACTTGAGTGTTTTACTTTGTAATTATTATTATTATTATTTAGGTCGACTGACCAACTACAACTAGGAAATTAGGACGGAATGTGGTGCAGTACTTCTTATTGGGAGGGGTACTGAGTGGTAATCACGCGCTATTTCAGGGAGCGTGCCAAAAGTAAAAGTAAAATCAGTTAAAAGGGGACAAAAATAGGTGTCCTCTCATGTGGGCGCGATCCAGCACCGCAATCATATGGGCTTTATATCACACGGCTGCTTGTCAGTTTGTAAAGACCTGCACGCGCTCTTCCAAAGCGTGGGCGTAGGCTTTCGGCTTTCTAACTGAATTGGGCTTGGGCCTTAAGCATTTTGTGTTGGTTCTCATGATTGACCCAATTCCATTGCATATTGGGATGACCCACTCATTGTTAATTCTTGGGTACCAATCCAGCTTATAAATCTTGACAATTTCGTTAATACGCTTACTGTAAACAAATGGAAAAACAAAGTTTCTTGTCCCGTCCAACCATAATCAAGAAGCATTTCCTACCCAGATTATCCCTCCTCATGCAAAGAATTACTCTACTTGTCAAATACTGATCCCATTCTTATTAATTACTGCCGACGTAAAAACAATAATTTTTAACAACTTATTTTGTTTAAAAAATTTACATCTCATGGAAATTTTCCTTGACTAGCATAGTGTGAGGAATAAAAATTTTAAAATTGAAAGAATTAGGAAAAAATATTTATAATTATTAATAATTTAATATAAATTAATTAATACATTTATTTCGATTTTTTTTTTTTGCCAAATCATTTATTTTGATATTAGACTTGTGGGATTTCTCTCACAATAATGACAATATGCATTGAATAAAATACCCACCACATATATACCTAAATTATTTTTTATCCACTTTTAATTTTCAATGTATAACTTTCTTTAACACTCTTCCTCTAGGCTAGTTGACACTCAAAATACTATTCTTTAAAATGCAACGATAATACTAGATTGAGTCTTGAATTGAGATATGAGTTTGTATTTAAGTAAATTTATAAGTAGACAAATATTGAAATTAACTTGTACAAAACTAATTGATTTGTGCTAAGTACCATACATACTCAATTATAAGTCTTCTAGTTATTTTTGTCAAATTCAATGTGGGGATTTATTTTTCAACAATTCATTCCCCTACATTGCATACCAGAACTTTAAAAATATGTTAGTCAATATATTTGTGAGCAAGTGTCAATCAATTTATCTTACCAGCCTAGTTGCACCCCCTTTTTGGAAAGTGATCTTACATCGAATAATAATGAAATAATTAGTTTCATACCAAATGATTTTATATATATAAATTCCAACACTTATTTATTTATAAATAAATGTAAATGTATATATATAAGTTTATAAACTTTAATATGATATGAGAGTCACTTAAATTAGAAAATTAATACTCACCACATATATACCTAGAGTATTTTTTTTTTTTTTTTCCACTCATGTGAGACTTTTTCTAACAATGACAATAGTGAATATTTATAATACACATATGTATTAATCCCAAATGAGATGTTGAAAACTAAGGGGCTGGTAATTTGTGGGAGTGGCCCCCGATTTGGGTTTGCTGTATGTAACTGAAATATATCCGCTTTGTCCAACTACCCAATACCCAATGCATTTTTTACTACTGTGATTATGGTAGTTGCTCCTTCCCACATTATTAGATATCAATCTATCGATAAAAACGTTTTTGTATAAGTACGTGTAACTAGTAACTAAAGGTAGGTAAGTTCCAAATAGGTAGAGCTTAATTAGCTCTTTATCGCACATATCAGTAAGCAAATATGTATTAAAATTTGTAAGTGCGCGCACTATCAAAGATCATATTTAATAAATGCGTAATAGGACATTAATTAGAGGAGAATCATCATGTCACGAATTCTCCTTTTTGCTGGCCTCCAATAATAAATGTATAGTATTTTCCGGTTAGATAAGATTTTATTTAACAATAATGCTTCTTAGACCCATTAAGTTTGCATCCGCACTATACTAAGAGGTTGCTGAGTCACATATTATAATTGCATGAAGGCCCTGTTTGTGCATGCCCTTGCATTTTGGGGGATGTAAAAACGCAGCCACTAGCCAGCTGGGCGCAGCCAACCTCCCATAGCATTTTTTTTCTTTTCACTGCATATAGAATTTATATCCTATTCTTTTACACACTAGCAGTACATAATACGTAAAGTCAAAAAAACATTTGCAATTTACAAATTCACAGGTGTCCATCCTATGCTTAGTAACTTAACCAGCTAAGCAGTCCCTTGGGCGCTACATACGCTCATAACTAAGATAATGGCCGTGATTTTGCACCCGCTATTTAAAATTTTTATCAATATATTATTTTATTAAATTAATTATAAATTTTAATTTTAAATACCTCAATTATATAATTAAAAAATTATAATTATAGGTAGAATAATTATCCGTCTCATTTAATAAAGTCAACAAAATGATAAACGAAGCATTCTAATTAATCTATTCAAAAGAAAATAATATTATATTTGAAATATGAAATAAAAAAAAAATGAAAGATGAGATGAATATATCAATAACATTAAACATTATATTTTTTTTATAGATCATTTTTATTATTTTTGAAAATTTTAAATATAAAATATAAAATATTAATATAATGATATACGAACCTTTCAGATAACTAGTTCAATGGCTCAATTCTACAAGAACTTGCTTCCCTCTTATCTCTTAAACTTCTGTTAAGTACCAAATTACCTTGAATTAATTTAATTTGTATTTTAATTTATTAAACAGATTGAAATATAATTAATTAAAAGCAGTTGAATTAATAAGGCTTTTTTTGTTCATTAATTGGATTAATTGACAAACTAAAAACAAGCAACTATATATAATTCAAGAGCTTTTAATTGACAATTTTTTATTTTTTTTTTAAATATATGTTCCTTTGTGTTTTTATCTAGGTATCTATACAACAATTTATTGTAAGGGGGAATTCCAGCACAGCTTGGGAATATTACAAGCCTGGTCCAGCTGTATGTTGCTAAGACGTTAATACATGGACATTTAATCATATTTACCCTGTGTTCACTAATTAATTTTTTGGTAATAAATAAAAAAAACAAATTATTAGTTTGTTTTCTGTAAATCCTGTTAAAACTCAACAATTTGGATGGTTGTGATGAGTGGGTCCGGTAGTTTTTGTAACTAATAATATAATCATTTATTTTGATCGTCAGATTATAATGCCCCACCACCATCCCCTTATCAGAATAATCGTTTTTCTTTTTTTTCGCTTGATTTGATTTTTGATTGATCCCATGACATGAGGTTTCATTTTCGGATCAACATATTGGCGCTGCTGCAACCAAACATTCATGCTCCGACAATCTCTACATTAATTATCCTATGTTTTATTTCCTTCCAAATTATCGTATCTTATATTTACTTTTTTTTTTTCTTTTCATAATATTAACAAAATTGATTTTAGAGAATTCAATATATAATTTCCCTTTTTGCAATAGTTCACAATCCTCAATAGTTTTTTTTTTTTTCAAAAATATGTAGAAAATTTTCATTAGAAATTACAACTATATAGATAGATTCGACCAAAATAGATTTGAAATTGAATTCAATTAGATGAATACTGTTATAAATCGAATCGAAATTATAATCATAGTTTTGATTTCAATCCGATCTCAACTTGTAAGAAAAGCTAGTTAAATTTCAATTTTACTTAAAGAAATCTTAAATTAAAATTCTATCGAAATTATAGATCTGATTTCAATTCAAACCGCGGCCAACAATGAGTAACTAGTTGTTACTCCTTTTAGTACTCTTTTTTTTTAAATTAAAATGTATAAATGATTTCTAATTTTATACTCACTTTATAATTTTTTCACATCTTTCAAATTCTTTATAATCTCTCGATTATTCAATTTTTAAATAATTTATTTAATATATATGTGATTTTAGTTGAACTTTGACAATTTTTATTTAACAAAGAATTAATATACTTGAACTAGAATTATCAGAACTATTCCAACTCAATTTGAATTGTAATCATAATTGTACATGCTCGAAACCATAATCGAACCATCTATTGCACCGAACGTGGAACTAGGACTGTTGGTCCGGTTCTAAACTAGCTCCAAACCATAGTCAGGGCTATATATAGAAACATAGAGTGATTTGAGGAAAAATGATTTTTTTTATTTTTAAGAAATATATTATCAGTTTTTTCCCCTTGATAGGTGTAGGCTTTGTAGAATCTGAGACAAGTGAATAGGCTAATGTGGGTCTAATATATAATTTCAGATTTCCAGTCATCTGTCTAATGATTTCAGATTTTAGATTTGATTTTGATTGTAATTGATTAGTATAAAAAGTTAATTAGCTAGCATACCTAATTTTATTTTGTTTTTATTTTTTGAAAGGGTAGCAGTATAGAAGTCTTCATTGAAAAGGTCGCTCCTTGGGCATCAGAGACCCGTAATTAAGGACAACAAAACCAAATCGTTAAGCAATGTGCATTTTGCAGGAAGAAGTATTCAACCAAGGGCATGACATTAATTTAGTGGTCGAGGGAATTAAAACAGCCGATGATCCAGTCAATTAACTACAACTGTACAACCTCAAAAATTAACCATCTGCTTATTTATATATAAATATGATGATTGTCGACGTCAATTCTTATTACTTTTTATTATTTTGACTTGAGCATTGGGTGGCTGACGCTGACAGTTTTTCAGTTAATAATTAACAAATGGACATTATCCTTCCAACTTGGAATCGAACTTTTAGCGTTTCACTTTTTTTTTTTTTTTGCCAAAATGATGATTAACACTGAGCACAACCATGTTGAGAATTAATTCCACGTTAAAAAAATTAACAAAAAATATATAAGTGTATAATAATTTAAATTCGATTATATAATTGATTAAATATAATATTTTAATAATGATTAAGTTAAATTTATTAAAGTCAAACTCATTAAACTTAATTCATTTGTGAGCTTAATCTATATCCATTCAAATTATCTCAACTCTTTCAATTTATTCAATTTCTATCATGGTATTAGAGCAGGTCCGATCCGATTCAATTTCATTCATCTGATTGTTGGGCACAACGGGTATAATTAACAAAATAAATGCGGAATAATAATAATCAATAAAAATAATATTAACAATTTAACGTGATTCACCCTTAATTTTTGGCTATATCATTAGGACAAATTTCAAATAAAATATCCACTATATCAAATAATGGCAATATAAAATCACTCACTTACAAAGTGAGCAAATCTCACAATTTCATCTACAAAAAATTTCACTTACTTGTAAAAATTCTCTCATTTTCTTTTATAGCTCACAAGCTCTCTTTCTGTCTAATTTTTTTCTAGTGTGTTACAATTGTTATGAGCAAGCCTTTATATAAGCAATATCTCTGCGTACAAATTGCGTGCCACAGTTGGCACCCACATGTGCCATACAGAATTTGTCAAATACGGTGCCTCCATATTTGACATTCACTTTCTTTTTTTTTTTTCCTTGCTTTTTGTCAAAATAATTATGGATCCCTCTGTGTGAGAGGGACATCACAACAAATCTCCCTCTCCAGATCACATGGAGGGCTTCACCATTCCTGCAGCCATTTGACAACTATTTGTGCGAGTATTGATTTCTACGCGCTCCCCCTCAAATAGAAGTCTCCACTTATTTTCCTGCAATTTAAGGATTTACACAGGTTTTTTCATCATTGCAGTTTATAGACATGCTTGAATTTTTCCATCATTATAGTTTATAGACATGCATAGGTCTCTCCATCATGTAGTTTATAGATATGCCCCCATCTTTCCATCATTTTTCAATCTAAACACCCATTTGTTTGTCAAAGCTTTTCTGCCTTTGGGAGGTTTCACCAATTCATAGGTGTTGTTTTTCATCAAAGAGTTCATCTCTTCCTTCATGAATTCTATCCATTTATTTTTGTCTTTATAATCTAAGAATTTTTGAAAAGATTCTAGCTCCCCTTTCTCAGCAAGATTAACATATTATGACCTGGAGTATCTTGTAGATGGCTTGTGTCATCTATTTGACCTTTTGAGATATTGTATCAATATCAGGTTGTTGAATTTGCTCCCCCTTATTACCATTCTCTTGTGCTGATAAATCAATCTTAGCATCATCATCATCATCATCATGAGGTACCTCAATGGCATCAGTTGCATCTTGAACTTCCACTTTTCTTTCCGTTTGAAAAGGAATTAGCTCAATACTATCTTTATCTGCTTGCTACTCTTCTTTATTTAAATCTTCAAAAGTTTGGTCCTCATGAAAGACCACATCTCTACTCCTCATAATTCTCTTCTTTACTGGATTCCAAAATTTGTACCCAAATTCTGCATCACCATATCCAATGAAGATACACGGTATGACTTTATCGTCAAACTTCTATCTCTACTCCTTTGGCACATGTACAAATGTCTTGCATCCAAATATCTTTAGATGAGAGTAGGAGACATCTTCGTTAGTCTATTGTAATATCCCAATCCGATATAGGATATATGTATAGTATACGAGTGAAGATACCCATTTAGCATCATAATGCGTGGCCAAATTGAAAATAAATATTTTTAAATATTCGAATGATTTGAATATAAATGTTTTAAAGTAATAATTTTATGTGGAAATATTTTTATTTATTGTTATATTTATATTGATATTCAAAATTATCAAAATTTATAAACTTCCATTTGAATATTGATATTGATATTGATATTGATATTTATTTATATTATTATTATATTGATATTAATAAGCTAAACTTATATTGATATTTGATATATGATTTATAAATATTGTTATATGAGTATTCAAAATAGTAGAAAATTAATTCAAATTTAAAATTGATATTTGAAAGGATATTGATTTATTATATTATTATGTTAATATTTTTAAGAGAATATTTATTAAATGAAATATTGATTTATTATGTTATCAAATTGATAGAATTTTGAATTAGAGAAATTGGAATTTTATTATAAAATATAGAAAATTTTGTAATTAATATTTGAAGTTATATATTATAATTTTTATATTATAGTCAATGGATAATGTGATGAAATTAATGAAATTAATATCTTGGTTAAAATTATTGTTTTAGAATTTATATGGCAAATATTATTATTATTACTATTATTATTATTATTAAAGTTATTAAAGTTAGTATATATTTATATATATAAAAAAAAAAAAAGAGAGAGAGAGAGTCGGCATAGCCCATTTATGGGCAGAATCAAGCAGAAATGGAAATAGAGAAACATAAGGAAATGGACAGAGAGCAGAGAGAGAGAGAGAGAGAGAGAGCGCGCGCAGGGGCTGCAAGCCGGACCGCCGCCATCCGGCCACCGCCGACTGACACGCACCGCACCATGAGGAAGCGCGCCCACTGCCCCATCGACCGGTAGAGGGTCGTCGCTTGCAGCCACCGGATGGCGGCGCACACCCCCTCCAAAGTTTCACTTGCCGAAACTTCTAAGCCATTTTTCGATGACTTTTCGATCTCCGTTTTTAACGAAATTGATATGGTTAAATCCCTTGTGATTCCAGATTCGATTTGGTATATTATTTACTAATTTTAGATAATCTTTTTATTGATCAGAATCCAATGACATTAACAGCTACCGACGCCGTTTCTGCCTGTTTTTCAGCGGACGACGGGAAACGAAAGTTATATTCTAAATTCTCACACCATAAGCTAACTGCTGGTGTCTTTGGATCGCAATTTGGTCGTCGTGAGAATTTTTTGGCGACCTCTGAAACCGACAAATTCGGACAGAAGCTCTAGCTCATTAAACTAAGCCATATGGTATAAATCCCTACTTCTAATTGTGTATAGATAGTAAATTATGATTTTATTTGTAAGAATTTAGGTAAATAGTTTATTGGAATTAAGTGATTAAATGAGATAATTGAATTGAATTAATTGTTATTTATATGATTATTGAGTATTGTTGGTGATTAAATTGGAAGATTGAAGTGAAATGTTGATATTAGAATTGATTTAATTGAATTGAATTATTTGGAAGAATGAAGTGAGATGTAGATATTGGTATTGATTGAATCGAATTAGTGGTTATTAGCTTGATAATGAGGAATGAAAAGGGCAGATGAGATTAGTGTATTGAAGGTCCAGGTTGGACCATTTGATTGTGATATTGTGGATAATTTGAATTTATGGAAATGTTGGTGGAAATTGCTTAATCGATTTTACTTGAATAATATGAAGATTGAAATGTGAAATTGGAAGAAAAGAGAATTATTCTTTTAAGTGAGTTATTGGAAAAGTAGTAAGTATAAGTATAGAACATCTTAACTTTAAGAATGCTAAGTTGTGAATAAGATAAAAGTGTTAATAAGTTAAATTAAATTAAGTAGTGTGATAATGAGGAAGTGACTGATATATGATTGAAATGCAATGTGTAAAGTCTAATAACAAGGGCAAAGATATTGGGTAAAGTGCGAGAAGCACTAATCGTATCAAAGTCAAATGTACATAGGAGCAAAGGAGTCCACGGTGAGTACTTAATAATATAATATGTTTCGTGTTACTTGCTTGAAAACCTTATTGTTAAAAGTATGCCAACTCCTTGATAAGTTGAATTGCTCATTGATATTGAACCATCTGTTATAATGCTCCTTGATTCATAGACCAGCTTGAATTATATATTGAACATTCTTGATTTCTTGATAAGCTTAATTTGCTTATTAAATATTGAACCTTTGATATGATACTTTCTTGATTATTAAGCCCAAGTGAGTCAAACATTTCTTTATGGCACTCAGCCAAATGAGTCTATGTTGTTTTGATCTTATAATATGATCAATGATGATAACCTAATTGATATTGATATATTATCCATTGAATTATTTTATGGATGGAAAGCAAAAATGTTATAATGATACTGTAATAAGCAGAATACTCCTCTGATGTGGGGCAATACATCAGACATTGTGCACAATGGTAATGGACCCACGGATAGGGTAAAGATTATTCGAACCTTAGTTGGGAAGGGTTTAAGGTCCCCAATACATACGACCTGATCAGTTGTACGTGTGACAGGAAATGTGGGAGTGAGCAAGGCGTAGGCCGCCACTCGATTGATTATGAGGGAAATAAAGGAATTATTCTACTAAAGATATAATATCTGCGATATATATATATATATATATATATATATATATATATATATATATATATATATATATATATATATATATATATATATATATATATATATATATATATATATATATATATATATATATATATATATATGGAAAAATTGTTCCATAAGAATATTCTCTGACCAACTTTACTTTATTGCTATAAGGAATCACCATTAAATTTCACATCATTTGTTTAACCTGTATTGTATTATTATGTACTCACTGAGCTCTGTCTCATATTGTAGTTATTTAAACTTTTCAGGTACAGTCAATGAGTTAGCAAAGTAAAAGTCCCAAGCCCATCCGTCGCTTGGAAAGTGTTCTGTTAAGTTCTGGTGTTGTAAGTTAGAGCTCCATGGTTATTAAAAGTTATAAGGTCTATATGTAACATGAATGGTTATTAAAGGGTTTAGCATTAATATGTTATAGGATGTTTGTATAAGATGATTTGTATCATAATCGGTATTATAATGATGTATGAATTATTGAACATAGAGTTAATGACATGCAATGAAATTTTAAAGGTTTTACAAGTTATATGCGTAAATAATATTATAAGTGAAAATGATGGCAGGTAATGGGTAACAAGGAAATGTGATTAGGTTACGGTATTGGGATATGGTTCAATGTGATGAATGTTAATTGATTATGAGTGAAATGGGTTCTACGGGTTTTCAGTGCCCTTATGGCTACCCATGCCCTAGGACCGTCGCGGCTCAAAAAAGTGGGTCATGACATCTATACTCTTTTTGGAATATCAAAGTTTAATGGATCAGAAGGTGATCTGTTGATTAGATAACATGCAGTTTGAACAGCCGCTCCTCATAATGACTTTGGAAGATTGCTTGTTCTCAACATACATCTAACTTTCTCTAAAATAGTATGATTCATCATTTTAGTTACACTATTATGTTAAGGAGTTCCAGGGATTATCTTCTCATGCCGAATTTCATGTTTAGAGCAATAATCTCTAAATTCATAAGAAGTGTATTCACCTCATTGTCTGAATGGAGATACTTCAATTACTTCCCTGTTTCTCTTTCCACTATGGCATGTGATATGAGGCAAATATGTATACCTAAACTAATCAATTAATAGTTAATTTTATGTTTGAATGCATGAATTTTATCTTTAAAGTGGTGCTTTTAATCTTGTTTTTAAGTGTTCTTTAAGTAATCTAGGTAACTCTCAAAGGATCAAGGGTTCTATGTTTGAAAAGGAAGAAGTTTTGCAAGGATTAGCCAAGACAAGACCGTGCTGACTCGTCCTAGGCTGTCACGAGTCATGACAGTAGCCTTCTGTGCTGACTAGTGACAACAGCCTGTGGTGCCGAGTCATCCTCCCCTTGTGCCGAGTAGTTACAACACCCTTTCAAGGCACCCTTTCATTTTGACACCCTTTTCAAAGAGGCACTTCACGGTACACCTTGGGGCTTATAAATACTTAAATTTAGCTTCATTTTGGAGGAGAGATACATTTGTATCACATAGGAAAAACTTACTTAAAATCCTTGTAAACACCTTATTAGAATTAAGTACTTGGTTTATATCAAGTGTCCTTCCAAAAGGCACTTCAAGTTCAAGAATTGTGCTAGTCATTTCCTGAAGAATAAAGGAGTCTTCATTCATCAATCTTTCTTCCTTTATTCTATTTTTGTTTTACTATTTAATAATGAATGCTTGCATTATTTCTATGTCATATTTTACCATGTACTTAGTCTAATAGGTTGTTAGAATTGCAATGATGAATTAATTTTATGAACTACATTCTTAATATGCATGAATGATTTAGTTTCAATTGAGTGCTAAATTGTGTTATGTATGCTTGATCACCATATATAACTTGTTAATCATTTTGTTCACAACGAGAGTTAGGGCATTTTGGTGGAAATGCAATTGAAATTACTTAAAAGATAGGAAAGTACCTGGAGACAAGAAATCCACTTTGAGGGGTTAAAGAATTGGCATGGAACTTAATGGTTTTTGTTTATCTCTACAATGTTATGAGAGTGCTTGTAGACTCTAAATAAAAATACCCTTAATTGACAACGAGAGTTGCTTTTAAAGACTGATGGTCATATTCTCCGATCATTGCATGTGTTTATATGTTGTTAACTTTTATAGTTCAAAATTAATTCTGAATTGTAATTCTATTTTTGTTATTAATTAAAGTAACAATAAAACTTTAGTATTTTAGATTAGATAGAATAAATTAACATCTTTTGTTTGTTGTTTGCCTATCCATCTTAGTAATTACCTGGCTAATATAAAATTGCTCTAAATTCCCTAGAGTTCGACACCCTACTCACTTTGTACTTAGTTTTAGAGACTAGGGCATTAAATTTGACCCACATCAGCATGTTATTTATGAAAAATTAGAAACACCTAGTTTTTTGTCTTCAACAGATACACCAAGACTTTTCTAGATGAGTCATTTATAAAAGTTACAAAGAATTTGGCTCCTCCTAAACATTTAATTTCAATGGGACCACAAACATCATAATACATGCATTCTAATGCATTCTTTCGTCTGACATAGGAGCTTTTAAAGGAAATTCCGTGCTGCTTTCCAAATAAGCAAGAGTCATGAGGATCTAACCCAACGCCTTTCTCCATAGGAACAATTTTCTTCTTGGCAAGAATCTGAAGCTCCTTTTCACTCATATGGCCAAGTCTTTTATGCCATAAATTTGGTAAAGATTTAGCTGCTACATTAATCTCATTTTCACATGCTTTTCCACAGGTTTTGTACAGCGTGCAATAACTCTTTCCTTTTGCCACAACTAATGATCCTTTACAAAGTTTATGTCTGCTATTGTCAAAATAATTCTCAAAACCTTGATTATCAAAGACTTTCACTAATATAAGATTGAAGCGTAATTCTGGAACATGCCTCACATCTTTCAATGTCAATTGGCAGCTAATATTTTGCATCTCCAATTCTAACAATTGGAGAACATGTTGAATTTCCCATCTTCATATTTCCAAAGTGGCCAGCTTTTTACGTGGTAAATATTTTTCTGTTTGGAGTGATGTGAAAAGAAGCGGCTGAATCAACTGCTCACTTAGTCATATCATCACCAACATGTAGATACTCGTCTACTACTACTACTACTACTATTTCTGTTGTGATGACTGCAATGATGTTTTCTTCTTGATTCTTTTATTGATTACTCTCTAGCTCACCTCGTTTCAAAAATTTACAATTTCTTTTAATGTGGCTTGGTTTGCCATAATGATAGCATGAGAAACTTTTATTTCTCGACTTTGATCTCTCTCTGGACTTGCCATTTTGATTTCTTTCTTCTCGATATTTATTTATGCCTCTACTTTTTGTTATAAGAACTTGTGCTTTTAGATCTCTTTCCTTATTATGCTTCTCATAAGACAACAAGACTTCAACAACCACTTCAAACTCCATCTTATCTTTTGCATAAGTCAAAGTTGTAGTAAGATGATTATACGATGAAGGGAGCGTCGCTATAAGCATCACAGCTCTTTCTTCATCACTGAATTTCACATTGAATTTTGACAGTTGAGAAAGCTTGCTTTTGAAGTTGCTTATGTGTTGCATCATGCTCACAATTTTAGTCTTTCGTATTTGATACAATTCTCTCCACAAGTAGAATTTGTTTGCAAGATTCTTTGACATATACAAATTCTCCAAAGTCTCTCATGTTTCTTTGGTAGTCTTACAATCCTTCAACTCAATATTCTGTAAGACACTATCTGAGAGATTTAGACGAATTGCACTTGCTGCAATCTCATTCAACTCCACCCATTGGTCATCAGTCATTGTTGCAGCCTTGCTTTCTCTGCCTAACAACATCATATGAACCTTTTATTGAATGAGAATATCCTTCATTCTTCTTTACAATAGAGAAAAATTGTTGATGCCATCAAACTTCTCAATTTCTATCTTATGACTCGATATTTCTTTAGTCTACTACAGTAACTGTATGCTGCTACAATGTCGTATGCTGCTACAGTGTATAATAATTGTGACAAAAATGCTCCAAGAAAGACTGGAGGAGTCACAAACGGTTCTACTTAAAATCCAGCCTCTTTAGGCAATTATAGTTTTTGTGTCAAAACTTTCCTAGACATGCACTTATCGCACAATGCTGCACTAAAAAACACAGACATCAAATCTCTCTATGAATAGCATTGCATGAACAATACATTTGCTACAATAATGGACTTGACTGGTATAGTTTTAAGCCGAATCTCTACTACAGTATCAAGCTAGATCTCTGCTATAGTACTGGATCGCTATAGCACCATTACTATTTGCTAATGGGTTGGGTTGCTACAGTGCCACTAACATCAGCAAACATCAACAAATTATAAAATTTTGCATGAATAGTGCAATGCAAAAAATTTTACTTCAAAAAATAATTATCAAGTTGACGTCCATTTTTGAAACTGATCATACCAAAATACTCATCGTATTTTTTTCTTTTGTGCAGTATATTTCTTTTTTAAAAATATGACAGTGCCAGGGACAACAAATTTACTCAGTCCCAATAAAATCTTTCATGATATGGAAGATCAATCTATACTGCAACCACAGAGCATACTAAGAATATTAATGGACTGGGATCATCAGCCAAGTGGCTCTGATATCACTTATTGGGCACAGCGGATATAATTAACAAAATAAATGCGAAATAATAATAATCAATAAAAATGACAACAGCAATTTGATGTGGTTCACTTTAATTTTAGGCTACATTCTTGAAACAAATTCAGAATAAAATATCCACTATATCAAATAATGGGAATATAAAATCACTCACTCACAAGGTGAGGAAATCTCACAATTTCATCTATAAGAAATTTCACTCACTTGTAAGAATTCTCTCTTTTTCTTTTAGAGCTCACAAGCTATCTTTCTCTCTAATTTTTTTTTGCTAGTGTGTTACAATTGTTATAAGCAAGCCTTTATATAGGCAATATTTTCGCATACAAATTGCGTGCCATAGTCCACATGTGCCATGTAGAATTTGTCAAATACGGTGCCTCCATATTTGACATTCACTTTTTTTTTTTGTCAAAATAATTGTGGGTCTCTCAATATGAGAGGGACACCACAACACCAATATCTATTTAGATACGTATATATAATAATTTGTATTTGACTATCTAATTTGTTATATCTAATCTTTTAGCAATGATTGACTTAAACTTATTGAATCTAATTCATTTGTGAGCTTAATTTACACTCATTTAAATTATCTCGACCATTTCAATTAATTCAATTTCTATCATCAGTACAAAGAAGCTTACAAAGACTAATAGGGCAGACCACATACCAAACTTGAGGGAGATAATTAAAGGGATTTTTACAGAAATACCTAAAAAAAAGTTTCCTTTTATAAATATATCCTCATTATAAAATCTTTACTTTTATACGCTCAAATTCCTTTTTCTTACATTTATACCCTCTTTTCATATAAACAAAAAAAATCTACAAAATCTCATTAAAAAAGGGAGAGTTTTGAAGATTAAAATCAAAAAAAAGTTTTAGGCAAAGCTTTGGATAGTAAATTACTATAAATGATAATTAATTCATGCTAATTTCTTTCCTTTCACCCTTATTTTTTTCCTTCTACTTTCTTTGCTTTCTTCGGTTTTTTTCTCATGAAGCTTACAATAATTAATTTATCATCATCATCATCAACCAATTTACGTGGTTTTTTATAAGGGGGCATATGCAGTGTAGGAAGGACATGCTTGCAACAAATGGTAAAGAAATACCATATTTGGGTTGTAGTTTTTAATTAATATTTTATTTAATTTGAATTTTATAGATATGTTTCATTAAAATTTTGTAATCTTTTAATTATTATTGCATTAAAAATCTTCAAAAGTGAGGAGATTATGTGATTTTTTTTAGGAACTTGAAAGTTTTAAAATATGAAAATTGAGTTTCAAATCTAAAACTTATAGAAACCAATGAGATAGAGATATTTTTCAGCAAACATAGGAAACAATATATCTAGAGTATATCATAGGTATATCATAAGTATATATTTTACTAAATTTAATTAACTTGTATTTATTTGATATACATCTTTAAATATTTTTGGATATTGAGTATTACAAAAATATAAATATATAACAAGAATACATAAACTATATATTAGATAAAAAAATTATATTCTTAAAAAAATAACAAATGATTTTCACAATAAACAATAAATTTTAAGTATATAACGAGTATATTTTAGGTATATCAAGTATATAATGAGTATATTTCAGGTATATTTTAAGTATATAAATGTTTACGATATACTTAGACACTCAACACACTTAACTCTTTTATTTGAAAAAATATCATCAACACTTTTTTTTTTTTAATGTGATTTATCATCAAGCATGGATGACAATATTAATTAGAATATATGAATATTTTTAAAGAATTTACGAGTTAAATTAAATTTTTAAGAGACTAAATAAAATTAACAAATAATTTTCAGTTTTCACAGTAAAAATTATATTTTAAGTATATCATGAGTATATGTTAGTCATATCTTAGATATATCATAAGTATATATCAGAAATAAATTTTTTCATCTTGTTTGGAAATCGAACACCCTCAACCTTATTCTTTATTTAGTATAAGAAACTCTAACTTGGAGCAAAAATTTTCTACACAAAATTCATAATTATTTAGTATATTAGTATATTAAATATTGCTTTAAATTAAAAAATAATTTCTTATTTTATCATGCAAATATGTGATTATTATATTATTAATTAACAGTATAAATATAAAAAGTTTTGAATTACTAAACTAATTAACAACAGTATTTCATAAATAAAATATATAGAAAAAAAAAAGTGGAAAGAAAGAACCAATTAAATAGGTAAAAAAAGCAAAAATATGGTATAAATAGGAAAAAAAGTATATATATTAAAATTGAAATAAAAAAAGCGTATAAAAGAAAAAAATAAAAAATAAAAAAATCAAAAATCAAAACTGAAGGTTAAAAAGTAAACAAAATAAAAAAAAAAAAAAACGTATCCACGGCCTGATTTCCTTGTTATTGAACAGAGAACCTTTGGCAACTCAATCCACGGCCTGATTGGCTTTCCTATCAATCCAAGCAAATACAATGGAATCAAAATAAGCTGATAAAACTCTAATAGCTGAACTTTAGAGTTTTACTTACGTCGTGAGCAGCAGGGATTTATAATTATAGCTGAATTTAACAAATGACGGGTACAAAAAATATTGAGTCTAGACAAGTTTTTTATTTTTTTTAAAACTCGACTAAATCTCATTTGAATAACAAGTGAGTGCATGCACTACTTTTATGTATATATAAATATATAGATATGCATATAATTTAAAATAATTTTGTTGATAGTTATACACCCTCTTAGTGATAATTCCTTAGTATGGAAAAAAGTAATTCTTTCCTTTGCCCCCTTATAAAATTTAATTGGAATCTCATCTTTTTGTACTCAATTCAAAAAAAGATATATATATTTTTTTATGAATTACATTTTATGAAATTGAATGCACTGACTCTCTTATTATATTTTTCTTTTTCCTTATTTTATTTCCATAATCCATATATGTTATTTCTCCTTTTTCTTTCTCTTTAAGGATATTTTGGTTAATTATAAATCTATTTTAAATATAAATTATGTGAAATTTAATTAAATTTTACTTGTTAAATTCATTTCTATATATGAATTGGTTTTTTGAACTGGATTTCTATAGGACTATGATTTTAGAAGCCTTTCTTACGCTACGGGCATGAGAAAAGACTTCCCAAATAATAATTTTTTTTTTATACATCCAACTAATTATATTAATATTTTAAAATTTTATTATGAATATTTTTATGGAATTTTCGCAAAAATGCATAGAAAATATCTTAATATATTATATATTTACGCTTTGACCAACTTTTTTTTTTTATTTTATAAAAGTATGTGCTTTGACTTTTTTTTTTTTTTAAATACGCTCTAAAATAACTTTTTCATATTTTTATGCTTCTTACCTAAATGATTTACTCATAATATATTGTGAGTATATGATAGTATTCTCGTACTATGTGTTGATATATATTTTATATAATCGACTAAATATATACATCAAATTAACTAAATATTAACCAAATATATAAATAAAAATAAATCAAACATATACATGAAATAGAAGAAAAGTTATAATGCCAACAAAAACGTAGGCTGTGTAATAAAGGTGCTTTCACCTTGTATACAATTACAGGTGGCACTTACACATCAATTGCATGTGAAGAGTACTATGTCGTATGAGTTTCTAGCAAGTGGTTAAGCCATTTTTGGCCACAAGTGCTGTCTAAATTCTTGAGGGTCCATCTGGTGTTGAATACTAGCAAGCATGCGTTTGGAATACTCTCAGGCAAAAGGATTTAGCAGGATTATATTTTCCTATTAATGTGGTCAAACCCTATAATGAATGGGGTTAAAATTCTAACTAGTTGGAACTAAAGACGTAATCAAGTCTTGCCGAAACTCTTGAATTATTATTATCGTCTTTAGATTTAGATATGGATTAAAAAATGTTTTAGAAAATGTTATTTCTGGTAAAGTTCTGTTCTTGTTTTTTGTATGATAGAAGGAATGAAGTGCTTCTGTATTTTTTTTTTTACTTGCTCTAAACTAATTATTGGTCCCCACTCATAGGAAATTTCGATCAGTTCAAAGGTCAAAACATAAAAATAAAATTACAGATTTATGAAAAAAAAAAATGAAGCGTAATAAAAATAAAGAAACAAAGAAATAAGGTAGAGTGTGTAACTTTCTTTATTTTTATTCCAGTGTAAGGAGTTTCATCGCATGTTTAATTTCATACTGGGCTTTATCTTTGTTTAAATGTTGTTGATCAATGGGGCCTATAATAAGCCTTGGGCCTTCTTTTTTATTAAATAGATTATTATTATTATTACTACTATTTTTTAGTTAAACTGGATCATTAGTAGCATACTTTTCTGTTTTGTCATCAATATATATGCATGGAAATGGTTCAATTTTTGACTCTCATTTACAGAGCAATTTTTTTTTTAGTATTGAGAGAATTGATTTTGAGTCTATTGTTTAGAAGAATATACATCTACTACTAGACTATACTTCGATATGCTTCGTAAAGTAATACTTAATGTTTTCCAAAGTTTAATTCATACCTTCAAGTAATTAAAAATTTGAAATTAAATTTAACTTTTAATGCCTCACTGACTAACTGACTGCTGCCATTTATGGGCTTTTTTTTTTTTTTACTTTTTATCCTACATGGATTTAAAAAAATTTCTCTCTCCTATAAAATAGATGTAATGGGCTCCAAATGTTCCCTAAATCACAACTATTTAAAGAAAATAAGCAACTCCGTGATGTGTAACAAACAAAGAATTATAAAGACTAAGCAACAAAATTAACACTCATTCAGAAGCCTTTTAGGGAGTATTATGTATAATTTTGCCCAAAAGATCCCACTAAAAGAATGAAATTTGAAAACAACCAGCAATGCCCAATTTACGCAATTGGAAGCAAACCAAAAAGTCAGACAAACTAAGCACAAACTTAACTAGTAATGAAAATCTTTCAAAGCTTTTACATAGATAACCCTTTTCATTGTGATAATGAAAATCAATTAGAAATTATACTAAAATTGGTAGATTGGTACCCACAATTTTTTTTTTTTTTAGAATAACCTACAAGTTCACTCTAACTAGTTGAGATCGTACTAAAATAACAACGCATTAGACAAACGACACCATTTAAAGCTTATTGTATACCTCTCTTATCAATGAAATCCAAGAAAACCCACCCATGGAGCATGGCCAAAAAAACCACTGCACTTCTTTGTAATAACAAGCTCCAATTTCTCCCCTCTCTCTATCCTAGAAAGACCCATATGAAACATGTTAGTTCTCTCTTCTCCATTAAATCCCCTACTACTTCAGTGCTATTTTTCACTTTTCAGTGTTCACAAAACAAACAAAACTCACATAGATTTACCATCTATGAATTGTATTGGTATTACAAAAATTCTTATATCTAAATATCCCCAGTCCTTTGATAAAAGTGAAAGCGAAAGACAACATATGGGATAAGATCTCTTCGATCGCTAACGTCTTAGGGGAGAACACACAAATAGTTGCATTGATGACTTTGCGTTACTACCAACGTGGTAGCAATAGGACCTAACCAATTGTGAGGATGTGAATACCACTTAGGGAAAGGCAAGAGTTAGTGGAGAGAGAGAGAGAGAGAGAGAGACACTAATTTATAGCTGTGGAAATGAAGATGGAAGGACAAAGAAGATTTTTTCGTCCACTTAGGAGAAGAAGTAAAAAAAAATAGGCCCATAAAGGATAGTACTGAGCTAATCTTTTTTTTTTCCCCAATAAAATTCATTCGTTCATTAATAGGGCATTAAGCCTAAATTCAATACACAATTTAATACAAACAAAGCCCAACTCAGCCTCAAATAAATAGACATAGAGTCCATAAATACAAAGCCCATTAATGGGGTTTCAACAATAGGCTTGAAGCTCATAAAATTGGCTGACCAATAGAGCAAACAACCCATTGGCCCACCCCTTTCTTTTTAGAGGCCTCTGCTTCCTTTAAGGATTATCCCCCCTCATCGAAAACCTCACCAAAGGTATGGATAGAGAGCAGATCATGGCAGAGACTAGAGCATACAAAACAAACATGCACCGAATAGACTTATAAATTTCCTTTATATAAACAAACACAAATTGCTCGAGTCAAAAAAGACTAAGATCCATCGGCTTTAACAAGATCTGAGACCGTCGACTCCTCAAAGCACTTGGGCTACCCTCACTAGATAAACACCATTAAACATTGCCACTAGCTTCAAGATTATCTTCTCCAGCCACCCCATAGACCCCCAAACGAAAGACTTTAGGGCTTTTAGGAGAAAATGATAGCCAAGTGAACAGATCTGGTAAGGCCACCACCATAGAGAAAAAAAACACACCAATATCCAACAAAAGCATTGATATAGATGGTAGAACTAAATGATCTAACCTTAGATAAAAAGTTATTAAACCACAAAGGAAATAAAGGAAAAACAATAAAAAAATATACATAAAAAGAGTACTCCCACCGGCAGCCAAGGCCACTAAAACTTTTCTCAGTTGGAATCTTTAGTTGGGAAGTAAACTGACTCATGGAGGAGAGAGAGAGAGGGAGAGAGGTACAGAGTTGCAATGAGCCAGTTGGTGGGACAATAAAAATTTGGGCCAATTTCAAAGTTTTGATAATTGGAAAGGTGTAATTGAGCATATGAAAATATTAGATATTGATTTATATACTTATGCATTCAGCTTAAAATTTACAAAAAATCTTCCACTATTAAGTAAATACTCTCTAATAGTAATACCTTTAAATTATTTTTTTTCTCATAAAATAGTTAAATTTTATAATTTTTAACTATAATAAAATAATTAATAAGTTACTTAAAATATCATGTAATAAATAACCATTACAAATTAATAAACATATATATGTTAAATGTGACTCTTTTAATTTCTCAACTTATATTTATTTTTTATACTTATAAGTTTAAAACTTATAATTTGTTATTTCATCTTTTTCTTATTGTTAACAAAATTATTTTTTATCTCTTTATTTTTTCTATACATGTAATCCTTAAAGACAATATGAATTAGACAAATTAATCATCTTTTAAATCTTTTTTTTTACTATTTTATATTGGTACTTAAAAATGATTTGCATGTTTAGAATTTTTATTTTTATTTTTTAAAACTATTGCATTATTATTTATGAAATTCACTATTAGAGCACAACTTATTAACTTAAATTCTAATATATCAGTTTGATCAGAGTTAAATGGTATTTCAAATTACTTGAACTTTTTGATTTAATTTCAAACATATAAAATGAAAAAATTGTTATCTCTTTTTCTTTTAAATTATGAAGTACAGTTGGACGAAATAAAGTGACATAAAATTATTATAAAAAAAAAATCTTCTATCATTTTCATCTTTTTTATATTATTATTGAAATCTAATAAGATAATTTCTACAAAAAAAAAATTAAATATCTCTGCAAGTAGAATTTGATTTGTATTTTTCTTTAATTTTTATTTATTTATTACAATATGATATTTTGTTATTTATTTTGAATTATATATTAATTTTTCAAAATACTTTACTTACTAAAAAAAATACTTTTACATAATTTATTATTAGAGAAAATTAATAGTTTATAAAATTAAAATTATGATATTTTTATATTGATATACAAAAATATTCTTTAATTATTAACTTATGATCCAAATAAAAATTTAATTATAATTTATTTATTACTTTTCTTGGCCGTTAATTATTTATTAAATATTCATTATTTTTAAACTTTTGACTTGATTTAAGCAATAACTTATGACCTAAACAAAAATTTAATTATAATTTATTTATCATAATTTATTTTTTTACCTTTATTGGCCATTAATTATTTATTATTTTTAGATTTTTGGTTTGATTTAAGTTATACTAATTAATAGTTATAATATTATTAACATTATACTTAAAATTTTTAACTCTTTATTTTTCTCTTTTGGTTGTACTTCAATTCTTTATAAAATAGTTTTAGCAATAAAAAAGCATTTAATTCAACTTTTTAATAATCTTTGTTAAATTGAGGTTAGCATTTTTTGTCATATTCTTTTTTTTACATTTTGTATTCTTTAAATTTTAATAATGTATGTTATGTTTATTTTTCTCTCTAATATTTTTATACAAAATCTTAATTTTGCTTATTTTTCTTTTAATGTTACAAATTTTATTTTCTTTATTTTTATTGTTATGATATTAAAATATATAAGTGAAATTGTAAAATAAAAAATTAATTATATATCAAGTTTGAGATTTTTTTTACTAGATTTTTTTTTACCACTCTCCTAGTTACTTGGCAAAATGTCCAAGGTACTCAGTCAAAAATAAAGAAATAAAAATATAGCTAGTAAATTTTAATTTTTCATATTGTCATTGTAAATATATTAATTTTGTTTTTGTAACTATAAATTTTTATTTTAAAATTTTATTATGTGTAATTATATTTTACTCTTATTTTTTTTCTTTTTATAATTTTTATTGATAGATATGTGTAAAAATTACTTATCATTTGATTTAATGCTACTAATTTATAGAGTGACAAGTTTAAAAGAAATATAATTTTATTATTTTACTTTTAAACATGATTTATTATATGATGTTTTTTCTTAAGAGTTAAACCAATTATTTACAAATAATTTTTTTTTATATTTTACTTAAAAAAATTTTAATATTATTTTATCAATTTTATATTTGATTACATAATTAAATTAATTTATTCTTTTGGATGACGCACAAAATGCATAATTAAATTAATTTATTTTTTTCAGATATAGACGCAAATCGCGGGTTCATCATGTGGTGTAACTTTCATGGGGGCAAACATGAGGGTGTAGTTCAAAGGGCATTACTGTAATTTCCGTGGTCATTGGGACAGTAACTCTTGTATGTGTGTTTTTTTTTGGCCATTAGATCTATTTGTAAATTGTAATCCCTGAATGAATTTGGATATCTCCTACAGCTACATTCTATATCTTTTATCAACTAAATTCTTCTCTGGGCCAAAAAAATAAATAAAAAACATGAGCGTGAAAATTGGAAGTATCTGTAATCTGGTTGCCTTGTGATTATTGGTGATAACTGAACTGAGAAGTGAGAAGCAGAGTGACGACGTTGAATCGTCGATTGGCCGTTAAGCTGGAGGCAGCCCATTTTTCGTTAAAATATACGTTTGACTCAACGACAGAAGTTACCAAAGAAAGAAATGAAAATTAAAAAACGCGGCCTCTTTAACCGCTGACTCCCTCCCTCGCTTTCAAACACTATCTTCTTAGCCTCTCACTCAGCTCTCTCTATTGCTGCTTCTACTGCTACTTGGGTTCGATCTATTTGCTGTCAAAATTATGTCTAACTTCTCTAATCAGATCAGAGCGACTTCGTCTCTGATCCGACGGCTAAAACAAAGAATCATGAATCCTGCGGTTCTAATGCACACTGCTAGATCTTTCACTACAACCGAGGGCCACCGTCCCACCATTGTGCACAAGCGAAGCCTTGATATCCTCCACGATCCTTGGTTCAATAAGGTAACAGCCCCGTCTCCATTTTTTTTTTTTGTGTGACTTTTAATTTGGATTTCAATTCCTTGGTTCTGAGAACTCGAACCATTTTGTAGTTTATTTCGTAATTTAATGAATTTTTATTCTATTTTGTGTATCGTTCCTTTTTTTTTTTAAATATAATGAACAGGGAACAGCGTTTTCTATGACAGAACGTGATCGTCTCGATCTCCGGGGACTTCTTCCTCCTAATGTTATGTCTTCTGACCAGCAAATTGAGCGCTTCAGTAAGTTTCTAAGTCCTTCTAAATCACCTGTGGCCTTTTACTTGGAAATCCAGATATCAGTTCAAAATAATAAAAGTTGATCTTCACAGTGGTTTGTTGCGTAATTAATCAAATGCAATAGACTATCTCAGTTTTTTTTTCCTGGTATTTCTTCCAATTTGAAACAACATACCAACTAAATCCTTTTTTTTATACTCGTAACGTCCTTGATCATTAATTTGTAAATTTGTTCATTCTCAGTGGCTGATTTGAAGAGGCTTGAAGTGCAAGCAAGAGATGGACCATCTGATCCAAATGCTTTGGCCAAGTGGCGTATACTCAATCGGTTGCATGATAGAAATGAAACAATGTACTATAAGGTGGGTATCCTCTTTTCTTTTCATTTTTTTTTTAATTTTTTTTAATAACTTTATTTTAATACTGGTAAATTGAAGTATGTTTACTGGCATTGCTTATTTTGGCCTATATTTGTCCATCAGTGTTCAACATCTTCACTTTATTAAGGCAGTTTGTATAGAGTATACGTTTGCTCCATTATTTTACTCTTGTTTTTCCTCCACAGGCTCATGCATACTAATAATAAATAGTAAAAAATGTGAAGTATTTAATTATAGGATATCTGTCCTGTTGATTTGAGAATTTTTCTTGTAAATTATTGTAAAAAGAAGAATTGAGGTCAATTGATTAATTTGGGAGTGTTTCTAGTTGTGATGAGAAGAGTATTTTGCAATACATTTTGCAAAATATCATGATTAGTTTATGACAAACAATTGGGCAGTTTGTGCTGCTGCTTATCAGAGAAAAAGATGGCAGATTCATTGTAACTTGTAAGGTTGTATATGCTGATGAGCCATATTAACTGACTTATTTTACTTCATTGCATTGTTGGGCGACAAGTTCCCTTCTGATTCTGTAAAGTCTGACTCTCTCTCTTACACCCTGTTCATTTGTTTACTAGCGTTGGTTCAGAGGTATGATTCTTGGTAAGAATTGATGGGTATAGCAGGAACTCTTGTATCTTGTTAAAGTACAAAGGTGGTATAAAGCCCACATCTTCTTCTTCTTCTTCGTCTTGATTTATTATTTGTTCGATAAAAAAAAGAAAGAAAGAAAGAAAGGAAAACCAAAGCCAGAGGCCGAGGCAAATCTGCTACTAACAAATTTTTTCATCTGATGAAATCTTTCTCCTTTCCAGTCTTTCACTCTGATTGGATTGGCTGGGGGATAGGAAAGCTATTCTCTGACATGTATTCTCACTCTATGTTGCATTTTCCGTATTTCCATGTTCTTAAATTTTCCATCAGAGGTTAAATGTTGCATTATCAGATGTATGTTATACTGTTTGGGAAAGAAAAACATTCTATACCACTATTGATATATCTTCTACGTAAGCCCATAACTTTTTTTCTGACTGTAACTTCATTTTTAATTTAACAGGTTCTTATTGCCAATATTGAGGAATATGCACCCATAGTATATACTCCAACTGTAGGTCTTGTTTGCCAAAATTACAGTGGTTTGTTTAGAAGGCCAAGAGGAATGTATTTTAGTGCTGCAGATCGTGGAGAAATGATGTCCATGGTTTATAACTGGCCAGCTGAGCAGGTAATTACTACTTGTCAGTGATTCATTTAACTGTAGAACAAATTTGTGGAATTATTCGATTTTAGATTACAAGAAAAAGAAAAGGAAAAGGATCAGCTTTTGTAACTGCTTTGTTTTCTATGCCAATATTGTCATGATTTCTGCATGGCGTATATGAACCAGCCTTGGACTTGTATGAGTTCCGGGTTTTAATATTGTCCCTATAATCACTTTTTTTTTTTTGGGTGCAGGTTGATATGATAGTCGTCACAGATGGGAGTCGAATATTGGGTCTTGGGGATCTTGGAGTTCAAGGAATTGGGATTGCAATTGGGAAGCTGGATTTATATGTTGCTGCTGCTGGGATAAATCCTCAAAGGGTATGCTGTTGCATATCACTTGTTTTGTGTGTGCGTTAGGAGTGATTCTCATTTTGCCTTGTTGGCTTTGAGATTACAAGCTTAGATATGTTATTTACTATTCATTCTCTAATAGTTCCTATCTATGCTTTTATATGCACCTGGGCAATCCCTATCCCACAATTCATATTGTTTCCAGTTCATGAACTCCATCTGGTGCAAAGCTAAAAGGCACTGTTGATCTTAAAGGCTTTTTGCATACTATAACCATTGATGTTTCCATTTTCTCGGGTGATATTCCATAATCTTGCTGCTTCATTGTACATCCCATATGGTCACATCTATACATATTCACTATGAATAGCAAAGGAATGAAATGGAAATTTTGTGTTCTGAATGTTGACTTTGGGATCACAGTTGATACAACATTTAAGTTGTTAAAATTTGAAGAAAGATTTAGAGTTTTCTAATTGATCAAATAACTTGTATTATCAACATGCAACTTCTCAAAATTTGAAGATTCCAATGTTGCAAGTCGACCAAGGAAGCAGCAATTTAATCACTTTTGTTGTCCTGTCATTGAGGCAGCCATTCAGTATATTACAGATACTTGATACTCGCTTAATAATTGCTGCATTATATTCTGTTTTTCTGATATCAAGCAGTTAGAAATAATGTCTATAACTTCCCTATTTTCTTTCACTTCCAATCCGTGTTTCTCTATTCATTGTCACTATGTCTCCGGCATGTTCTAATCTTGATTAGTTGGCATGTTTTATGACATTTGAGAGGATGCTCTCTGTTTTATTGTAGACTGCATGATTTTCTTTTATTATTTGATATTGTATCATTACTCTGATTGCTTCTATTTTTATCCATCTCCGAACATGATGTCACTTATTTTCATCTTCTGTTTAACTTGTCATTCTAATGTTTTATTTTGTATGAATTAGTGTATTTTTTTATAGAATCTTGCTGCTGTGGTTTTTCCCTGTACTAGGTGCTTCCAGTCATGATTGATGTTGGAACCAATAATGAGAAACTGCTCAAAGATCCCTTGTGTAAGTGTTTCTCTGTCCAATCGTTTTAAAATTTTTTATCAGCATTTTTAGGAAAGATGGCATTTTCTATTTGGAAGTAGGCACTGTTCTCTTGCTGCCAAAACTTTACATAAGTTTCTACAAGAAAAGATGCTGCATTGGATTTGGTAAAATGTTAAAAAGAGCTTGGGTTTTTGTCCCTCTGAATAGGGGTGAGCAAAACCGAACCGAAACTGAAAAACCAAAAAACTGAATCGAACTGACCAGTTTGGTTCGATTTTTGTTTGCATTTTATAAAACCGAATTAAATTTTGATTCGGTTCGGTTATAACAAAAAAGATTTTGGTTATAACCGAACCGACCGAAGTTTTTTTAATATATATATGTGTGTGTGTGTGGTGGGAAATAAATAAATTTAAATGCTCTATTATGATTATTATAGAAAATTGACTTTTTATTAAAAAAATAAATTAGTATTAATTATTTTTTGGACTTATATATATATATATATATATATATATATATATATATATATATATTCTTAAAATAAAAATAAAAATCAAAAAATAATTAATATTAATTCATTTTATTTAAAAAAATTCAATTTCCTATGATAATAATACAAGTGAAAAATAATTAATACTATTTCATTTTATTCAAAAAAAGCTCAATTTCCAATAGTAATTATAATAAAACATTTAAGCCTATTTATTTCCCCATATATATATATATATATATGGGGAAATAAATAGGCTTAAATGTTTTATTATAATTACTATTGGAAATTGAGCTTTTTTTGAATAAAATGAAATAGTATTAATATATATATGGGGAAATAAATAGGCTTAAATGTTTTATTATAATTACTATTGGAAATTGAGCTTTTTTTGAATAAAATGAAATAGTATTAATTATTTTTCACTGTATTATTATCATAGGAAATTGAATTTTTTTAAATAAAATGAATTAATATTAATTATTTTTTGATTTTGATTTTGATTTTAAGAATATATATATATATATATATTGGGAAATAAATAGGCTTAAATGTTTTATTATAATTACTGTTGGAAATTGAGCTTCTTTTTGAATAAAATGAAATAGTATTAATTATTTTTCACTTGTATTATTATCATAGGAAATTTAATTTTTTTAAATAAAATGAATTAATATTAATTATTTTTTGATTTTTATTTTTATTTTAAGAATATATATATAGACTTAAATGCTATATTATCATTATTATAGGAAATTGAACTTTTTCTAGAATAAAATGAATTAATATTATATATATATATATATATATATATATATATATATATATATATATATATATATAGGGAAATAAATAGATTTAAATGCTTTATTATTATTATTATTATTATAGGAAATTGAGCTTTTTGAATAAAATGAATTAGTATTAATTATTTTTTCATTTGTATTTTTATGATTTATTATCATTATCATTGGAAATTGAATTTTTTTGAATAAAATTGTTGGAAAATATAATCCCACATGGGAAAAGTATAAGAATATAAAGTGGAATATATGTGGAGTAGATTGAGTCTTAACACAAGCCAATTGGTTTTGTACAATATGAGGTTCCAACCCCACTTATATGGGCATTGATATCGTTTGGCCCAACACTGTTAAGGCCCATGGATTTTCTACATAGTATCAGAGCTAAAAGATGGCCCAATGGCTGGATGATCCTAGGCTCGAATTTAAAAACCTGGAGTTTGGGCTAGCCAGAAGAGTCTAGACCTGTTTGTTGACCTAGGGCCTCCATGAATAGGCCTAGGTGTGTTTGTGATGGGCCTCGAAGAGTAGACCCATTTTTGGCAAGTAATAACTGGTCCAGGCCCAGTTACACTTGAGGGGGAGTGTTGGAAAATATAATCCCACATGGGAAAAGTATAAGAATATAAAGTGGAATATATGTGGAGTAGATTGGGCCTTAGCACAAGCCAATTGGTTTTGTGTAATATGAGGTTCCAACCCCACTTATATGGCCATTGATATCGTTTGGCCTAACACTCTCAAGGCCATGGATTTTCTACAATACCAGTTATCACTTGCCAAAGATGGGTCTACTCTTGGAGGCCCATCACAAACACACCTAATGATGTAGGACAGATTTAGATAATCTGTTCTACTTTGAATTTTTTAGAAATTAAAGGTTAGAATTGAAAATTCTAGGGCTGATTTTATAGAAATCAGATCTGGACAAGGATTAAGGAAAGGAAAAGGGGAAAAAAAACTTCTAAGAGTCACACTTAGAAGGTCTAGGAGTCACACCTAGGGTTGAATTGAGTCACACAATTCTTAGCAATAATGCAAGATTTATTTTATTGAATCTGAAAGTTGTTTAATAATGGTTACAAGCCTAAGTATTTATAGAGTTGAAACTAATCCAAACCATGTTTAGATTAGGAATCCTACACTAGTTTTCCAACTAGAAAAACAAATTAATACTAACTAGGAAATACTAAACCCATACTAGATCCACTAAAACTCCTAAATAAAGACTGCAAAATAACAATAATAAAAAACCCTATTGTTCCAGCAATTATGGAAATTACAGAAATACCCTCAACCCTAATAAATCAGAATTCCTGCATTAATCAGACCTAATAGACTTCGCATTCAGCTTCCCCATCATCCCATATGTTCCAAACAAGTGCTTGAGTTTTTGAACCCTCTTTGGCACGATGTTTGTAAACATGTTGCCATTGTGCTCTATCATTTCTCCCCGGCTTGAAAGAACTCGACCCTGTCGAGTTAAAAGCATGAAAACGATCATAAAGGTCTGGATCAAGCCTTTGTAGTTCTTCTTCGGTTATCCAAGTACAATCAGAATGTGGACGACCCACCCATTTGACCAAAAACTTTTGATAACCACCTTCTCTAGTAGAAACCACTTGATAATCAACAATATCTTCTATTTTTTCTTTTAGACGAGGTAATGGAGGGAGCCTAGCTACTTCTTGATTATGCACATAATCATCATCATCATGACCATGATATGAAGTAAGATCTTCAATATTGAAAATATTACTGATATTCATGTCTTGAGGAAGCTCAAGAACATAAGCATTTGAGCTTATTCTCTTTAAAATCTTGAAAGGACCCATCTTCCTTGAATGAAGCTTCTTGAAAACACCTTGAGGAAACCGTTCAGGCTTAATTCGAACCATCACCATGTCACCTTCTTGAAATTCAGCAAATCTGCATTTTAAATCAACATGTGCCTTGTATCCCTCATTGCTTATGGCAATCCGCCTTCGAACATCATCATGTATATCCTTGATGTGCCTACTAAAAACTTCGGCTTCAACACTAGGACGACTGTCAATAGGCAAAGAAACCAAGTCAATTGGTTTTTGCATAATAGCCCTAGTAACGATCTCAAAAGGACTGAGTCTTGTGCTGCGATTGACGGAGCTGTTATAAGCAAATTCAGCAATAGGAAGAATCTGATCCCACTTACGAACATGGTCACCAACACAACAATGAAGGAGATCACCCAAACTCCTATTAATTACCTCAGTTTGTCCATCTGTTTGGGGATGAAATGAGGAAGAAAATTTCAGTTTTGTATTTAACCTCCTCCACAAAGATTTCCAAAAATAGCTCATAAACTTGGAATCGCGATCTGAAACAATTGTTGCTGGTAATCCATGAAGTCGAACAACTTCATTGAGGAAGAGTTTAGCAATGTGAAGTGCATCAGCGGTCTTCGTACAAGGAATGAAATGAGCCATTTTAGAGTAGCGATCAACCACCACAAATATGGAGTCATGACCCCTCAAAGTTCTTGGCAACCCAAGTACAAAATCCATACTTAAATCTTGCCAAGGAGCATGTGGTATAGGTAATGGGGTATATAAACCTGTATTTTTCTTCTTGCCCTTGTATAGTTGACAAATCCTACACCTAGCAATGACCCTAGCAACATCTCGCTTCATGCTAGGCCAATAAAACCGATCTTCCACCATAGCAATGGTCTTATCTCGTCCAAAATGGCCTGCTGCCCCACCAGAATGCAATTCTTGAATCATCTCTTCACGTAGAGAAGTATTAGGCACACATAGTTGTGTCCCTCTAAAGAGATATCCATCATGCAGTGAAAAATTTGGATAATTAACATGCTGTCCAGTTAATAAATCTGCATATATAATGCTAAAATCCTTGCAAGTTGGATAATTGTCTTTAAGTAACTCAAAGCCCACAACTTGAATTGCCATTGAAGTAAGAATTAGCATCACTCGACTAAGTGCATCTGCTGCCTTGTTCTCCACTCCAGCTGTATGCTTGATCACAAAAGAATATTCCTGCAAGAAAGCAACCCATTTGCCGTGGCGAAAATTTAACTTCTTTTGGGAGTTGATGTACTTTAGGGCTTCATGGTCAGAATACAAAACAAATTCCTTAGAAATTAAATAATAACACCAATGCTGAAGAGCCTGAACAACAGCATAGAATTCCTTGTCATAAGTTGAATATTTTTGCTTTACCTCATTTAATTTCTCACTAAAATAAGCAATAGGGTGGCTTTCTTGACTTAATACTCCTCCAATGCCTACTTGAGAAGCATCACAAGCTACTTAAAACACTTTAGAAAAATCAGGCAGCTTTAAAACAGGAGCTTCAGTCATCCTCTTCTTATTTCTTCAAAGGCTTTAGAAGCTTCCTTGGTCCACTCAAATTGACCCTTCTTCATACAGTTGGTAATAGGCGCCATTATAGTGCTGAAATTTCTTATGAATCGCCTATAGAATGTTGCCAAACCATGGAACCCTCGAACTTCTTGCAAAGTAGTAGGAATTGGCCATTCTTGAATAGCTTTAACTTTATCACCGTCCACTTCTACGCCCCTTGAAGATACCACAAATCCCAAAAACACAACGCTTGAGGTCATAAAAGAACACTTCTTCAAATTAATATAGAGCTCCTCACGCCGGAGAACTCTCAAGACTTGTTGTAGATGAGAGAGATGTTCTTCTTTCGTCTTGCTATATATGAGAATGTCATCAAAATATACAACAAGAAAGCAACCAATGAAAGGTTGAAGGACTTGATTCATAAATCTCATGAAAGTACTCGGTGCATTAGAGAGGCCAAACGGCATGACTAACCATTCGTAAAGGCCATCCTTTGTCTTGAATGCAGTCTTCCATTCGTCACCGGGCCTAATTCGTAGTTGATGATATCCACTCCTTAGATCTATTTTTGAAAAGATAGTAGAACCAACCATGACATCAAGCATATCATCAAGACGAGGAATAGGAAACCTGTACTTCACAGTTATTTTATTAATGGCTTGGCTATCAATACACATGCGCTAGCTACCATCTTTCTTTGGTGTGAGTAAAGCAGGGACAACACACGGACTTAAGCTTTCACGAACAAACCCCTTTGAAAGTAGCTCATCCACTTGCCTTTTAAGCTCTTTGTGCTCGCTAGGACTCATACGATAGGCTGGTAGGTTTGGCAATTGAGACCCTGGAACGAGATCAATTGCATGCTGTATAGTGCGTAAAGGAGGAAGCTTGTTAGGCAATTCTTCTGGTGCTACATCAGAAAAATCCTGCAATAAATTAGTCACTTCTGGGGGCAATTTTGGGACTGTTTCAGTTGCTGTTTCCTTCACTTCTCTTGCAATAACAGCTAGCATAATTTTGGTATCTTTACTTTCCACTTCAAACCGTCTCTTGGTTAGAATATGGAGTTGTTTCTTCTGACCTTCATTTTGAGATTTGGTTGAGGATGGATAGCTTTGCGCGTACTTCCTAATATCAAGAGAGCTCATCGGCTTCAGGACGAAGGCTTTCTTTCCAATGGAAAAAGAATAGGTGTTCTCTTTTCCTTTATGATTCACATTTCGATCATAAAGCCATGGTCAACCAAGAAGAATATGAGCCACTTGCATTGGAACAACATCACAAAGTATAGAATCACTATAACCGCCACATTTAAAAGTAACAAGACAGCGACGAGTTACTGGGATAGTGGAGTTGTTGATCCAAGCCACTTTATAAGGATGTGGATGTGGTTCGGTTATGAGATTCAAACGCTCGACCGTGGAGGTCGATACCACATTCATGCAACTTCCACCATCGATGATTAACTTCTTTGCTTGATCACCGCAACGAACCAAGGTCTGAAATATTGAAGTGCGCCACCAATCTTCTTCTTCTTCCACCTTTGGAGTGGCTAAAATGCGTCTCACCACTGAAAGTAATGTGTAATCAATGCCTTCATCTTGTAGATCATCATCCACGTAATTTCCAAAGTCGATTAAATTGTCTTCATAATCTTCTTGTGATAAGTCTTCATCCATGAGTTCTTCTCCTATGTGCAAGTTCTGTTTCTTTGGACATTGATATCCCATGTGTCCAATTTCCCTGCATTTAAAGCATTCAATACCTTTGCCTTTTGCATTTGTAACATTGGAGGAAGCTGGTTTTGAGTTGATGAAGCGATTAGGTGGTTGTGAAGTAGTAAGTTTATTGCTGTGATTTACCCCAAATCCTCTTTTAGTTGCTGCTTCCACTGCTTGAAATCCAATTTTCCTGGTTGTGGGTTGGTTCAAACTTTCTTCTACATCAAGGGCCACATGATATATATGGTCTAAAGATGTTAGTTGCTGCCTAAACAATTCCTTCCTGATGTCCATTCGTAAACCAGCTTTGAACCGCGCCATAGTTTGCAGAGAGTCTTCCACAATTTGGCTGCAAAGTGTTAATTCTTCAAATTTTTGCATATATTCAGCAACAGACATGCTGCCTTGTCTTAATGCATACAGCTGTTCCCTCATCTTTGGAAGATAGTTAAAAGGCATATATTTTTCTTTTAATTTAGTCTTCATCTCATCCCATGTTATTATTAATGGCTATCCCGTTCTTTGCCATTCATTCTCAACACCATACCACCATAATTTTGCCAATCCCGTTAGTTTCATCTTGGCAAACCTCACCCTTCGATTATCATCCATATCATACCAATCAAAGTATGACTCGATACTAGGCAACCAATCCGAAAATACGGTGGGATTTACACTGCCTTCAAAATCCGGGACATCTACCTTGACTTTCTTGGTGATATCTCCAGCTGTATCCTGTCCCTGATTTTGTAGGTTTTGATTAGCTTGCCGTTGTTCTCCACCATTCCTATGAGTAGCTGGTAGTGGCTGGTTAATTAGTGCAGCAGGTCTTTGGGGAATGACTTGAGCAGCATTTTGGTGAGCTTGAAACATTCTCCCCAATTCATCCATCCTAGCTTCCAATGCATCAAGCCTATTATTTGTTGTGTTCATTCCATCAATCAACTGACGTAATTCAGTTTGCAATTCTGCAGTTATTGTCTCATAACTTGCTTGCATCGCCTCAACCCTTGAATTCAGCTCAGCATTAGTCACCATTATTGCGGGATTTTAATCAATAACTTCAAGGATCTTGAAGCTCTGATACCAAATTGATGTAGAACAGATTTAGATAATTTGTTCTACTTTGAATTTTTTAGAAATTAAAGGTTAGAATTGAAAATTCTAGGGCTGATTTTATAGAAATCAGAACTGGACAAGGATTAAGGAAAGGAAAAGGGGAAAAAAAACTTCTAAGAGTCACACTTAGAAGGTCTAGGAGTCACACCTAGGGTTGAATTGAGTCACACAATTCTTAGCAATAATGCAGGATTTATTTTATTGAATCTGAAAGTTGTTTAATAATGGTTACAAATCTAAGTATTTATAGAGTTGAAACTAATCCAAAGCATGTTTAGATTAGGAATCCTACACTAGTTTTCCGACTAGAAAAACAAATTAATACTAACTAGGAAATACTAAACCCATACTAAATCCACTAAAACTCCTAAATAAAGACTGCAAAATAACAATAATAGAAAACCTTACTGTTCCAGCAATTCTGGAAATTACAGAAATACCCTCAGCCCTAATAAATCAGAATTCCTGCATTAATCAGACCTAATAGACTTCCCATTCAGCTTCCCCATCATCCCATATGTTCCAAACAAGTGCTTGGGCTTTTGAACCCTCTTTGGCACGACGTTTGTAAACATGTTGCCATCGTGCTTTATCACCTAAGCCTACTCTTGGAGGCCCTAGGTCAACAAACGGGTCTAGACTCCTCTGGCTAGCCCAAACTCCATGTCTTTAAATACGAGTCCAGGATCATCTGACCATTAGGCCATTTTCAGCTCTGATACCATGTAGAAAATCCATGGGCCTTGAGAGTGTTGGGCCAAACGATATCAATGGCCATATAAGTGGGGTTGGAACTTCATATTGCACAAAACCAATTGGCTTGTGCTAAGACCCAATCTACTCCACTTATATTCCACTTTATATTCTTATACTTTTCCCATGTGGGATTATATTTTCCAACAAAAATGAATTAACATTAATTTTTTTGACTTATAAAAGCCCAGTAGTCCAAAACTGACACTGAACAAAACTTTTTTGGTTCGGTTCGGTTTTTATATTAATTTCGGTTCGGTTCAGTTTATAAAACTTTGAAAGTTTGGTTTTAGCACACCCCTACCTCTCAAGGATCATCTCAAGATCAATGTATAGTCCCCCATGTTGGGGGAAAAACTTGACCTGATCCTCATTTTGAAAATCT
Organism: Reutealis trisperma; assembly: GCA_947687605.1. Taxonomy (NCBI): domain Eukaryota; kingdom Viridiplantae; phylum Streptophyta; class Magnoliopsida; order Malpighiales; family Euphorbiaceae; genus Reutealis; species Reutealis trisperma. The sequence continues at coordinate 324,583 of CANTUT010000033.1, read as the reverse complement.
ATGATGAAAAAGGTTTTTTATAGAGAATTTAGAATTTTAGACTGAAACTTCTTTGCCAGATTCTTGCACTCAAGCATCATTTCTGGTATTCCAAGCTTTTCTTAATCATTATCATTTATCTTGCTTTATACTTTGTTTTGGTTCCCATAAAAAAACATTACCAAAATATTTTTGTTGATAGATTTGGGATTGCAAGAACACCGTCTTGATGGGGATGAGTATGTTGAAGTCATTGATGAATTTATGGAGGCAGTGTTTACTCGTTGGCCGCATGTGATTGTGCAGGTAATTTATATTTTTGTGTATGTCTAATTAATCAATTAAATATATTGGTGGACTGTCTTTCTCAATTCCCACTTTTCATGAGATATTCAGTTTGAAGATTTCCAAAGCAAGTGGGCATTCAAGCTATTGCAACGATATAGGAATACCTATCGAATGTTCAATGATGATGTCCAGGTATTTGTATTTCTCTATTTATGTTGTGGCATTTGTTATTCTAATGCTTAATTTTTCCATTTATAAAATTCAAATCAACCTATAAAAAGAGAAAAATATTTTATCAATGAAATTGAGGTTCCCTCCAAAATAGTGTATCAAATCTGTTTATATATAATGATATTGATCATCAAGTGATGGATGCTTTTAAGAATTAATCAATCAACTGTTTTGTAGATCATGCATGTAAATTTTCTTTGTTTCAACATTTCAAAATTTAATTGTTTTAACCAAATTGTGTATTTGATGTCAATTCACTTCACTGTACAGGGTACAGCAGGAGTAGCAATTGCTGGCCTTTTAGGAGCTGTAAGGGCACAAGGCAGGCCAATGATTGATTTTCCCAAGCAAAAGATTGTTGTTGCTGGTGCCGGAAGGTTAGATGATTGTCCCACTTTGTGGATACCCAATAGTGCATTCTTGGTGTTCCTAGAACACACATATACTTGATGTCCACCCAAGGGTGATAAGATTGTTTTGCATAATCATCTGATTCTTAGACTAAGATCTATGCATTTCAATGGTTACATAGTGTTCTTCGATCTTTCTGGTTTGTCATTTGAAGATACAGATTATGCTTCTTAGAGAACTAATCTTTAGTAAGTTATAGAGAGAATTGTTTTCATAATTTTAGCAAAGCACTAAACTAAGATATCTAAACTGATAGTTGACTGGAATAGTCTAAATATTGTGCCATCTTAGCAATGTAAACTTTATATGCACTGTATGAGATCAATTGAAAACATAATCCGCATGAAACTACCATGCTAAATAAATGAAATTGGATTAATACTGCTGCTATTGTACAAGATAGAATTTGTGCTAAGGAGACGACCAACATTAAATTGATGACCAACTTTAAAATCTATTTAATGTTGTTTTTGAATTAAATTTTAGCAAGTTTCCTCTCTTTTCTGTAGTAGTTATTGTGGGAATTTGTGAATTGATGCTTGGCACTAGTTTGTATAGTACTATATCTTAAGGCTTGTTTGCTTAATCTTTGCACATCTACAGTGCTGGAATAGGGGTTCTCAATGCTGCAAGAAAGACAATGGCCCGGATGTTAGGAAATAATGAAATTGCTTTTGAAAGTGCCCGAAGTCAGTTCTGGGTAGTTGATGCTCAGGTGAAAATTGTAGATCTATCATGTGCACATCTTATTTCTAGAACTCTATTTTCTCTTTCTGATATGCTCGATATAAAATTAAATAAATGCATGCATGTTTTCTTTCAGTAAATCTATCTCGAGTTCTTGATTTGACCTGCTTGCCCATTATATAATGAAATATTTATGTTGTTGCATATCCCCTAGCATACAACTTTCTGTTGCGAGCTTTCGGTTTGTGAAATGGAATATATGTTGGTCCATTTCTTTAATTCATCATACATGTGTACCATTAGATTCCCACCATCACTTTTCTCCTTTTCAAGGAATTTTGGCGGAATGCATATTTTGACGCTCATACCTGTACAAAAAAAAGCCTTGTGGTACTCTGAACTTTTAAAATAGCCTATAACCTCTGAACTTTTCAAAATAGCATATTTAATCCAATAGCTTTTCAATTTTGTATACATTTAACATAAAAAATCCTAAGCAGCAGACAGCGTGAAATTACGCTTATCCTGGCGAGTTAAATCCCAACATTGAAGTATTGAAAAAACTCATATAAGCAAAAAATCTCATTAAGAGATTCAATTAAAAAAAATATTATTAAATCGAAAAGGAAGAGTAAAAAAAAAAGGGAGAGAGTTGGATGACTATTAAATTTTACTATTAAGACATTGTAAGCATGGATTTAAATTGTGATCATGGTCATTTTTGCTTTCGCTGTTGAGTGTAACAGTATTGGGGTAATGTAATGGTAACGTCCAACTGCTACGCAATTTTACCGAAAAAATTGCAAAGTGAGATAATGACATAAATCAATAAATTTAAGAGTTATAACTAATTAATAAATATAATACTCTATAAATAAAGATTCAACATGTATAATTTTTGACCAAAATTAATAATTTAGTATAATAAGTAATGTTCCTTCTCTTTTTGGCAGAAAATCTGCCATGTTCTAACTTTCTTGCTGTTATGTAACAATTATATAATGGATTTAACGGCCATTACCATTACATAACGGCCATAATAGCCGTTAATTTTGCAAAAAAAAAAAAAAATGTCCATTATTTCACAGTGATAACAGTAATGGTAGGCCTTTAAATCTGTGATTGTAAGTGTATGTGTTTACATGCGTTCAAAGTCACAGGTTTATGAGTATTGGAGTGTTGAATGTATGCAAAATTAAAGTGTGGGGTTAAATAGGTCATTTTGAAAGTTTAGCGTTCCACAAGTTTTTTTTTTTTTTTTGATAAAGTTCATGGGTTAAATGATGCATTCAGCCAAGAATTTTTGTTAAGGTAAGAAGTTAGAGTACAAGGAGTATAGTAATGTTGATTCTAAAAAGAATGCTAGCAAAGGAAAAGAAGTAGAACATATATTAACAAAAAAGCTTTGCCTTTCCAGCTAAATAATTCCTTTGAGTACTCAAGATGCAAAGCTATAATGAAGTTAGGGCATCCCCAAGAGGCTCCCTAAATGCCTATTTCCCTAAAAATAGAGAGCCATATTCCACTGATCACTTTCCAACAAACTTCCTATTTTATCCTCTTTCCCTAAATTTTTTAAGAACCAATTTCTTTCTCCTTAAATTTGAGAAGTGAGATTGGCTCCCTATACTAATATTTTAATATTTTCTTTTTCTTTTTTCCATTTATTTCATTTTTTAAATTATTATTATTAATAAAAAATTTATTTTTAAATTACTATAGTATTATTTTATAATATTTTAAATCAAATTATTTTTTTTAGTAGTAAAAATTTTATGTAGTAGTAGTAGTAGTAGTAAATCAAATTATTTTTTTTAGTAGTAAAAATTTTATGTAGTAGTAGTAATAATAATAATAATATTTGTTATAATATTTTTAAAAATATTATATTTTTTAGTGCATAATAATAATAATAATAATAATAATAATAATAATAATAATAATAATTTGTTATAATAATTTTAAAAAGATTTTTTTAGCCACAAAAATTTTATATAGTGTAAAGGAAATGAAATTATAAATTTATGTATAAAGAAAAGGAATTGTAAATTTATTAATAAAAAATGAAATAGAGAGTATTGTTAGAGTGTGCACATTTTTCGAGATAGGTTAAAATAAGGAGTTGAATTATTTATAATATAATAAGGAATAAAATAGAGAGTATTGTTGTGGATGCTCTTAGAATGTTCTGGAGTAGTTGGTATGGCAAAAATGGTCTTTAAAGATTGTAGGGCCTTCTCCAACTGCATGAGTATTGTTAGAGTGTGCACATTTTTTGAGATAGGTTAAAATAAGGAGTTGAATTATTTATAATATAATAAGGAATAAAATAGAGAGTATTGTTGTGGATGCTCTTAGAATGTTCTGGAGTAGCTGGTATGGCAAAAATGGTCTTTAAAGATTGTAGGGCCTTCTCCAACTGCATGCGCCAAAGTACTGCAAACAGCATGCATCTCTAACGAACCTTCTCTTTCTTTTCCACTGTGACTGCTGACTTGAATAAATCAGAAGTTCTTCCAAATTTTGTGGACAAACCTGCTGTTCAACAAATATGGTAAAGCTCCCCAGAACAATCTAGAACTGATGTCCATCAATCTCAACAACTGTTAAAACATGACATATGTTACGAGATAGATGTGTATAGTTTTTCTCCACAGTTACTATTTTGTCAGATAAACTTCGGTGCCAACTCAATATAAAACCTGTGATCTAAAATGTGTTGGCTGACCAATGTAATGTGGTGGAGGCTTGAGACCTACTTGAATTGCTGTTCAATGCCTTTGTTTGTTCTTATGTTGAAGTATAATATGGTTTTCATGTGCAAATGCATTTTCTTGGGGCCACCTTCCCTGCTAGATATAATAATTGGATTGTGTCTATCCAGGGTTTGATCACAGAGGAACGTGAAAATATTGATCCAGAAGCCCGGCCATTTGCAAGGAAAATCAAAGAAGCTAACCGTCAAGGATTAAGGGAAGGTGCAAGTCTTGTAGAAGTGGTTCGTGAAACTTGCACCCTTGATATTCACATTGTTTTATCGAATGCAATGTTATATCTATATTTCTACCCTGCATAGAAAACACTATCTTGATGATAATTTTTTGGGCAAAAGTACCCATGATGAATCAGCTGTACTTATCCAGGTTAATTTATTCTAATCAGGTGCAAGAAGTGAAGCCTGACGTGCTTCTTGGGTTGTCTGCAGTTGGGGGATTGTTCTCAAAGGAGGTATGGATTGGATGATGAAAAATCTAATGATATTTCAATCATAATTTGTTGTAAATGCTATATAAAAAGAGTTGGTGAATTATTCCTTGTGCAAACATGATGCTGTGCATATACTATCATTAGGTTTTAGAGGCCCTCAAAAGTTCAACTTCAACTAGACCAGCAATCTTTGCCATGTCAAACCCTACGAAAAATGGTACAGCATTTTTTTGTGGTTCCCTTTGCTTTTGATAGGAAAAAACGCCTGTTTAGTCTGTGAACTCTGATGCGGTGTTATTTTTCTTCCTCTCTCTCCTCCTGTTGACAGCTGAATGCACTCCTGAAGAAGCATTTTCCATTGTGGGTGACAATATTATATTTGCAAGTGGAAGTCCATTCAAAAACGTTGATCTTGGTACATATTGTGGTTTATATGTCCTAACTTGAGCTGTGGTTATTCTTCAAATCTCTGAAATCATTTTGCCTTCTGATTCAACCTGCTGCCTGATAGAAATCTTCAGATTTATTTCAACCTGAGAGGGATAGTTGTAGGAATTTACTTCAGAATGCTAACATAATTGGAATATCTTTGTTAACATTTCAATGTCACAGGAAATGGTCACATTGGCCACTGTAACCAGGGAAACAACATGTATCTCTTTCCAGGGTCAGTTTTTTCAGTTCAATTTCACCATGGACATTTCATTTAGGCATTCATATTCATTTTTACCCAAGTAGTCATCTATATTTCCATTGGTCCATCCAGTATTGGGCTTGGGACTCTTCTCTCTGGCTCTAGGATCATCTCTGATGGCATGCTACAGGCTGCTGCTGAATGGTATTTCTCATATTTCCTTTGTGAATTAGCTTCTATTTGTTGCACATTTCATCGGATGCTGGGAAAACTATTCACAACTGAAACAATTCTCTTTGAATCTTTATCTGTTGGATTTTTTTTTTTTTTTTTTTTTAAATTGAAGATAGTTTAGCTAGACATTCAGGTGACTGGGAATCTGAATCAGGAATGAATTTGGAGGTGGTCGTTGGGAACAGCGCCCTAAAACAAAGCTTTGGCAACTAATTATCTGTGCACTAAGGAAACAGTTGTCTATTAAAGAATTATTAAAAAATTATTATGATTGCTTGATAGTAAAGCTTTAGTCATTAACATCGATTCATTTGACCTAAAACTGAAAATTACAGTCTAGCTGCATATATGACAGAAGAGGAGGTTCTACAAGGGGTCATATACCCTTCAACATCTAGGTAAAGATCAGTGATTTATTAACCGTACGCATTAATATCTGGGGTGTTTTAAAAGGCTTCATAATATACAAGGCTTATGGATATTTCTGACATCATACATAATTGCAGAATAAGAGATATAACAAAGCAGGTAGCTGCAGCTGTGGTGAAGGAAGCCATAGAAGAGGAACTTGCAGAAGGATACCGCGAGACGGATGGTCGAGAGCTTAGGAAACTTAATCAGGTGTGTTTACTTTCACTCAAATATGTTGTTTGAAGATGGATATGGTATGATACTTCAGAATGAAGTTGGCCTACCTACCTATGCAAAGCTTTATAGTTAGAAGGGCACACATGGCAGTTCTTCTTCCACAGGATACTTTATGCTGAATGAAATGGACACCAAAATCATGAGGTTTCAAATTACTACTTTCCTCCTTCAAAGATAGGAAGGAGTCGTATAGTTTTTATCTTGGCTCATTGCGTGCTTGATCTTTCTTTTATTAATAAATTAACCGTCTTTTGTTTTGTAGTATATTCATTTTAGTTTCCATTTGTACTCTGCAAGAGTCTAATCTGGCCGCCATATTAATATTTTGACCCGACATTGACACGAGTGTCTAATCTCTCTCTGATAACAATTTTTGATATTGATATTAGTTATGATGGGTTGAAATTAAAATGGGGGGATCTTTTTAAGGTTTGCTGGTTTTGGTTAATGGATTATCTTGTATAATTTCTGTCTATAATCTAAATAGTTACACTGGAAATTCAGAATGAGTTGGTATCATACGGACCCAATGATGTCTGTGGCTCAGTCGCTGATGCATTTGGTTCATCTTTTCTCCAATGATTTTTTCTGAAGTTTCTTTGTTTTAAATAATCTTTTGTAGTAGTCTTATGATGCATGTGAAAGTATTGAATGTATTTCTAGCATTCAGAATGCTATGACACGTATGTGCATCCCACACTTATCTGGTATTATAAATTAAAAGGTTTTCCAGTGCATGAGACTGTCAAAATAGCTGGCCGCAGAGAAGAGGAGGCTGTTTGTGATATGAACCTTTAATCTTCAGATTATAATGGAACAACCTTGAAGTTGCACCAATACTTACTCTTAAAATGATTAATCAATAATAAAAATAAATAAATAAAAAATAGATGATTTGAGGATTTGGACTGCCTGGTAGCTCATGATTCGTGCTCTCTCTCTCTCTTTCTCTCTCTCATGAGGATTCTTGAAAATACTAACTTTGCCATTGCATCTGCATGTGATGCGCAGGATGAAATTCTAGATCATGTGGAGATGAACATGTGGATGCCAGATTACCCAACATTGGTCTATAATAAGGCCCGACCCTAAAGCATTGTCAGCAGAACTGAGGTGCCAGAATACATTGTCATTATTTTTACCATGCAACACATTAATAGCATTGTTTTATGTACCCATTCCGTTAAATTATCTGTTAGTTAGCACCAATGAGTGTATTTCAAATTTCTGTATTTTTTATTATGGGTATGTGTCTGCAGATCTGAAATATGTACAAGTAAAAGTATTACCAGAAAATCAATGCATAAATTAGTGATTCTGTAGAAAGTGTTGCCCCCGTAACCTAGAACTGTTAGCTTGGTTCAAATATTTTTCGTTAATATAATAGTTGTCAACTTTGTGTCAATCCAGCTTCCTTCATCCTTGATAATTTTGAGGACTTTGAGCTAGAATAGGATAGCAGTGTGCTACTAAGTACTAACAACTAAATGCTAGAACTCATTTGCTGCCGGTGAGGCCTGGATATTCAAATCCCTTGTAAGCTCCATTAACTATGAACAATGCTAAACATTGGACAGCCAGAACCGACACTGATTTAAAGATTCTCACCACTGCTTAAGGGCACTGTATCTTTTCAGATAAAAAGGGTATCTGATATTTGGCTATGTAGTGAGGACGGTGTTATGGTAAGACGGTAGTATTTAAGGAGGTTGATGATTGGGGAAAAATAGGATTACTTTACTTCTCTTCAGAAAGTCTCGTTGCTATCTAGATTTTCTTGTTGTCTACCCCCCTCCCTTCTTTTCGTTCCTTTTTAATTTCTAGGTTTCCTTAATTTTATGGCCGTTATAGTTGTCAGGTTTAGTTTGTCCGCCAAAGAGAAAATTGATTTTACAATCTCAATGAAAGATGGAGCCCCTTTTCCCATTTACTGTGAGATCTAGTAATTCAGAAGGCAATACCAACGGCAACGGACCAAAAATTATAGTCTCTTCACTGTTTTATGTGATTATTCTTGACAATTCAGTTCAAAAAAACAAGAAGGAAAGATCATTCTTAATAATTTTTATATATTTATCAATTTAAAAATTAGTATTCTTTTTTATTAAAAAAAATACATTATTTTTACTTGCATGAATTTTTTTTTTTTACCAAATATATTATATATCATGTATGTATGTCTAAAATTACTAACGAAACAATTCGAAAAATCCATTGACAAAAAAAAAAAAAAAAATCACATTTACAGAAATTCAACCTTAGTTCCCCTGATAGTGGAGAATGAAATGTCTGTCGGTCTGGTATAGTGTGTACGGCGAAATTATAAATTGTGACAAACCAAAATAACAAACTATATTTGGCATTGTATTGTATGTATGTATTTTAGTAGCAATAAAGTAATAATAAAAATAAAAATTCTGTCAAAAAAAAAATAATAATAAAAAAAAGAAGTGAATTTGGAATTAGAGAAAACTGGATCCTTGCAATAAACGGCAAAAAATGAAAAGGGGTCCACTCTGTTGAAGAATGAAATGAAGATTCAAAATTCAAAATTTCAAACGCGTGGCCATATAAAATGAACAGTAAGGGGTATGTTGTTTTAATCCACCTCCCTTGACGTTTCTCCAAAACAGGCAGAGCCAAAGCACAACCATTGGCCATAGCCAAGCAAATTTCATAATTATATTATACTACTTTTAAATTATAGTCAAGCTGTTTCTTCTACTCGGCTGCTGTTTCGCGAATTTTCCTCTCCTCCCTCTCATTTCTTAGGGTTTCACTTCAGAAGTCGTTTGAAAAGTCTACCGGATCTTAGGGTTTTCTTGAAGAAGATGACGACCATGGAGAGCTTGATAGGCTTGGTGAATAGAATACAGAGAGCTTGTACCGTGCTTGGAGATTATGGAGGTGGGGATAATACTTTCTCTTCTCTTTGGGAAGCTCTTCCATCTGTAGCCGTCGTTGGTGGACAGGTTCTTATTTTTCTCTCGCTTTCTTTTTGCTTATCAATTAAGAAAAAAAAGAAAAAAAGGCCCACACCTATATTAGTTTCTAAAACAAAACTGCCATAGAAGTCTATTTTAGGATAAGAATTAAGCAAATATATATATATATATATATATATATATATATATATATATATATATATATATATATATATATATACACACAGAGAGAGAGAGAGAGAGAGAGAGAGAGAGATTTTAGGGATCACACTTTGGGAATTGTACGTACACGCGCAGACACAGAAAGGGATAAAGTGATTGTATATTCATTTATTATTTTTGTCGACTTTGAATACCATCAATTTTATTTGAATTTTGATGTTGAGAGCAGAGTTCAGGAAAATCTTCGGTCTTGGAGAGCATAGTAGGCCGAGACTTTCTTCCCAGAGGATCAGGTTTGTGCCTTCCTCTTTTTTCCTTTTCTCTTTTTAATTATCATAACCAATGGAGTAACTTTAGGTGTTTTGTAATGGTTCCTGCAGGCATTGTGACGAGGAGACCTTTGGTATTGCAGCTTCATAAAACTGATGAAGGATCACAGGAGTATGCCGAGTTTCTGCATCTTCCAAAGAGACGCTTCACTGATTTTTGTAAGTTTGTAATATACTAATATATAATGCTTCCTTTTCAATATCTGTAAATATAACTGATCCCTTGAATTCTCATTATTTAATTGCTTATTGGGTATTGTTTTTGTGTAAAAATGCCTATTTTCCCCTTTTGTTCCTCTACATGCTAAATAAAGTTATTGTTTATTGCTGAATACCTTTTTTTCCTTTTTTCCCCTTGTGTAGCTGTGGTTCGCAAGGAAATTCAGGATGAAACTGATAGAATGACAGGGAAAACAAAACAGATTTCTCCTGTTCCTATTCATCTCAGCATATACTCTCCCAATGGTGGGTAATTATTATTTTTCTTGTCTTACAGTCTTACTCAAAGATGCACTCATGTTTTGGATTTCAACTCGATGAATTGTCAATGAATTCTTTAGTTGTTTATTATTTTCAAACTGGTAGCACATCTCTTATTCATGTATCCCAATGTTGGAAATAACCTTTTTTTTTTTTGGGTTTGCTACATCTTGCAGTTGTCAACTTAACCCTAATTGATTTGCCTGGTTTGACAAAAGTTGCTGTTGGTATGTTTTACTTGGTTCCTCATTCTGCATTTAACTTGTATATAGATTTATTTCTTTCAGTCCAGAACTGAATGCATTATTTTCCTCAGAGGGACAGCCTGAGAGTATTGTTCAAGACATTGAGACCCTGGTCCGCAGTTACATTGAAAAGGTACTTGAGACATCCATATGCAGATTGTGCTTGTTTGTGTAAAAGTTATTGTGGTATTGCATTGTGTATGCTCAACTTTTTGGGTTCTTTTCAACAGGACACAGTATAAATTGGGTTTCCTTAGCGTATAATAATCCCCCCTCTCACATATAGATTTTTATGTATATAAGTAGCTTGTGGAAAAAACATGTTTGTGCAAAAATGTGTTGATTCATGTTTAAGATTCTGCTTTTGCAGAGATTTCTATAAATGTGTTAACTGTGAAGTGTGACAGCAGAAAGGTGAAATGCAGGATGTTGTTATTCTTAATTGCTTGTTCTGTGTGCATGCTATTTTATTTTCTGATTTATATCTACACTATTTGCAGCCAAATTGCGTCATCCTTGCTATATCTCCAGCCAATCAAGATATTGCAACGTCTGATGCTATAAAGCTTGCCAGAGAAGTGGATCCCTCAGGTATGCTACTTTTGTGCTGTATGTTGGTTATACACTATTGAGAATACTTGTTGTCTTAGTTAGTCTTCTCCATTAAATACTAATGCTAACTTCCTCAGGGGATCGAACATTTGGGGTGCTGACGAAGCTGGACCTGATGGACAAAGGAACTAATGCTTTAGATGTAAGCTTCAACTTTCTCTTGATGTGTTGTCTTTTTCATTAACGTTGCTAGTTCCATAACCATGGATAAAAATTACTAAATTGATGTTCTTGCTTAAGGTTCTGGAAGGAAGATCTTATCGGCTACAACATCCTTGGGTTGGGATTGTTAACCGCTCACAGGCAGACATTAACAAAAATGTTGATATGATTATTGCAAGGCGCAAGGAACGTGAGTACTTTGCAACCAGTCCTGATTATGGGCACTTGGCTAATAAAATGGGTTCAGAATATCTTGCAAAACTTCTCTCAAAGGTTTGGAATTTTATATCTGCATTTTTCAGAGAGGGGGAGAGAGGGAGAGAGAGAGATAGTGGGGCATGATTCTGATAAGACTTGTGTTTTCAGCACTTGGAGTCTGTAATCAGGGCTCGTATACCAAGCATCACATCTTTGATTAACAAAACCATTGAAGAACTTGAATCAGAGATGGACCATCTTGGTAGGCCTGTAGCTCTTGATGCTGGGGTGAGTAGCTTATTACTTTTTCTGTCCTTGTTTACCAATATGTTATTTCTCAGTGCATAGCTTATGCATGATATTGTAGGCACAATTATACACTATCTTGGAACTTTGCCGTGCATTTGATCGGATATTCAAGGAGCACCTGGATGGAGGGTAAGTATCATTAACTACTGTTCTGATTATTGAAGTTATTCTCCATCTATGTTTTTAAATGTACATCAAGAAGTTATTCATTCTTGAAATTTTCTAACTAATTCTCAAAGCCAAAATGTTGTTGACCTAACTAAATATATGTGATAGTAAGACTGGTGCGGCCTTTAACTGATAATATTTTATGTCCTAATTCTCTTATGTCATCAAAGTTTTTAAGTTTTTATTTTATTTGATTCTCTTATGTGATTAAATTTTATTAAGTTTTTGTGTTATTTGATAATGTTATATACTGGTAATCTGATGATAACTTTTATCCTAGACGACCTGGTGGTGATAGAATTTATGGAGTCTTTGACAATCAACTCCCTGCTGCTCTGAGAAAGCTTCCATTTGACCGACATCTTTCTCTGCAAAATGTGAGGAGAGTGGTCTCAGAAGCAGATGGTTATCAGCCGCATCTTATTGCTCCAGAGCAAGGTTACAGACGTCTTATTGAGGGAGCATTGAATTATTTCAGGGGCCCAGCTGAAGCTTCTGTGGATGCTGTAAGTGTTCTGATTTTCTTTATGTTCTTATAAAAATTTTATTTCACTTATTTGTATGTTTTTAACATCTTGATGGAAAAATTCAACTCATCTATTTAACTGATTTAATAACATTGCAATTTAGGTTCACTTTGTCTTGAAAGAGCTTGTGAGAAAGTCAATAGGGGAAACACAGGTGAAGTTTGGGATTTTTACATTTATTTTTTTACTTGAGACAAACAGATTTTAGGGTTGTCCTAATGCAGGATAGGTTTAAATCATTATGTTGATGCCAAAACAGGAATTGAAGCGTTTTCCCACCCTGCAAGCTGAAATAGCTGCTGCATCGAATGAGGCCTTGGAGAGGTTCCGTGAGGATGGCAAGAAGACAGTTATCCGATTGGTGGACATGGAATCATCATATCTGACGGTGGAGTTCTTTCGAAGGCTTCCCCAGGAAGTGGAGAAAGTAGGAAATCCAGGAGGGACTCCGGCTTCATCAAATGTGGACCGATATACAGATGGACATTTCAGGAGGATTGGGTCAAATGTGTCCTCATATATTGGCATGGTGTCTGAGACACTGAAGAACACAATTCCCAAGGCTGTGGTTTATTGCCAAGTGAAGGAGGCAAAACAGTCATTGCTAAATTACTTCTACACGCAAATAGGGAAGAAAGAGGTGCATTGTAGAATCATATATGCCTATATAATATAATATATCCATTCAATGTATGTAGGTTTTCGGAGAAATTGCCAAGCCTGGATGGATGTAGCATCTGATAATTTGTGTTTGTGTTCCAGGCTAAGCAGCTATCGCAGTTGTTGGATGAAGACCCAGCATTGATGGAAAGGAGGCAAGAGTGTGCAAAAAGGCTTGAATTATACAAGGCAGCAAGAGACGAGATTGATTCTGTATCGTGGGCTCGATGAGTTTATCTTGTATATATTATAGTTTAGCTAAATTGTGATCCACTCTCGTGATTGTTGAGATTCTTTTTCCCTGTATCATTTATCATTGCCAACTGTCATTGTCGTTGTTTTAGTTCCTTGCGAATGGGAGGTGGCCTGGCGAGATTAGATTTGTATTGTTGGATGGTTTTTTAATATTTACGTAAAATTTAAAAAAGAAAAAAATTTGTAGGCTGGCCTCCTTGTATATACATATATATAAATAAATCAGCATTATTATGCTGCTGTTATTTTCTGTGGTATGCACAATCATTTTATTTTTACAAAATGCAGATGAAATATAGTAAATTTTTTTATTAGATATTATCAATCCATCTGAGTAAAGTAACTTACATTATTTTCCATATTGATTTGTGCACATCCCAATCAAGACAAACCTACCTGTTGACCTTTTCCTATTTCTTAAAGAAAACAAACTACTGTATGATTTTTTATTTTTTATTTTTTTTAACAAAGTCCTATAAAGCCATGCTAACAACATTTTTCTAACCCCAACGGTTCCATTATTTTTCACTACTTGAATTAAAATGCCAAAAATGGGAACTTAAAGTGCATGAGCTGCAGTAGCCAATCTAGAGAACTTTCACGAATAATGGGCAGTGTTTTTTAGCCAATAAGTACATTGCATTAGCTTTGATTGTTTCGCTTTAACTTGCTTTTTCTACTCTCTCACTGATAGCTTCAGCCTTCATTGGCCAAGATGGAAAGCTTTACTACGGATTTGCTACTTTCAATGGAGTATTTGTACTTAATGATATTGATAGCAGTAATGTGTATGGACAAGAAGATTGGATTCTAAAAAGAGAGGTATTTACAACATTAGTGTAATTGAATTTTATTCTCTACAATTGGTGTTCTTGGCTTTTGTTCTTAGTGGCTCTAATGTGCAAGATCGTTTCTTCCCTGAAGCTGCACCTAATGAGAAGCAACTATACCGTGAATTTACCATTAAGAGTGCTGGGATCTTGAGCAGCTTTTCGTTCATGATTTTTCCCCACTAACTACATAGGAATAAAAATAGTTATTAAAAACATACCATTTAAATAAGAGGAAATTATACCATCTACCTAATTTTTTATTTTATTTACTTTTATACGCTATGTTTTAAAAGTTTAGTTTTCTATTTTTTTGTTTTTTGTTGTATATGTTTTTTCCTTCTTCGTATTTATGTTTTTGCTTTTTTGTCAAAAAAATTTGACTTAAAAGTGGTTTATACTTTTTTTTTTTATATATTTTCTATGTTTTGAATAGAGACAAAATTTAAGTCACAATCCAAGTCTATACAAAACCCAACATTTTTATCCTATTTGAGATTTAAGCTTGCCACTTAAAACAATTACTAAAATACACCTCTAAATTTTATAAGTTTCTTTTTTTTTTTTATTAATATTACTGTCGATTAAGAAAAAAAAAAACTTTTTATTTAACTCTCCAATGAAATATAATTTGAATTATAAGAAAATAATTATTCAATAAATTGTAAAGTTTGCAATTTAATGAACTAAGTTAGATAATAATATATAATTTATAACAATGTCTAAATTACATAGGAATTACAATTGAGCAAAATAAAATGAATAGATCAGGATGTGTGAAAGTAAAATTCATATTATTTTTGTGGTTTTCTTTATTTTATTTTAAACAATGATTTCATAAATTAACTAAAGTTATATATTTATACTTATCATTTAATGATATAGCTATAGATGTCTTATTTGAATAACATTAATCAATATTTTAAAAATAAAAAAAAAATAGTGTGTAAAAAACTATACAACTCTTGAAGTAAATATATTTTTCTCCAATCCATTGTTTTATATATATATATATATATATATTGTTCATTACATACCAGTAAATAAATTAATGAAAACTCTAATCATTCTAATAGATATCATCAATTTCTTTTTATAAACTTATGGTATATAAAGAATAAGGTCGAGAGTGTTAAATCTCCAAAAAAGATAAAAAAATTTATTTTTAGTATATACTTATGATATATCTAAAATATATCTAACATATACTCGTTATATATTTAAAATAAATCTAAAATATACTTTTTACTGTGAAAATTGAAAATCATTTGTTAATTTTTTTTAAGTCTTTTACATGTCATATTTTCACATTTTCTTTTTTCTTTTGCTTACACATGTCACATTTTCTTTTTCTCACTTACACATGTCACATTTTCTTTTTTACTTACATATGTCACATTTTCTTTTCTTTCATATACACATGTCACATTTTTTCCTTTCATTTACACATGTCACATTTTTTTTTTTATTTGCACATGTCACATTTTTTTCTTTCACCTACACATGTCACTTTTTTTTTTTTAAGCTACACATGTTACATTTTTTTTTTGTCTTTGTAAAAATAGAAAATAAATAATAGGATAAATATTTAATTTAACTCTTAAATTCTTCAAAAATATTCATACATTTAAATTCATTTTGTTATCCATGCTTGATGACGATTCACGTTTAAAAAAAAGAGTATTAATGATGTTTCTTCAAAAAAAAAAAAAAGGTTGAGTATGTTAAGTCTCTAAATAATACGTAAGTATTTATTTTTGATATATCTTTAATATATAAATAAATATATTAGTTATATACTTAAGATATATCTAAAATATACTCATTATATAATTGATATACCTAAAATATATTCGATATATACTTAAGGTATATTGTTTATTATGAAAATCATATGTTATTTTTTTAACAATATAATTTTTTTATCTAATATATAGTTGATGTATTCTCGTTATATGCTTATATTTTTATAATACTCAATATCCAAAAATATTTGAAGATATATATCAAATAAACATAAGTTAATCAAATTTAGTAAAATATACACCTATTATGTACTTTAGATATATTATTTTCTAGATTTGCTGAAAAATATATTTATTTCATTGATTTTTCTGGAAGTCCGTATATGAAACTCAATTATTATCTTTTAAAGCTTTCAAATTCCTAAAAAAACCACATAAGCTCCTCATTTTTGAAGATTTTTAATGCAATAATAATTAAAAGATCACAAAATTTTAATGAAATATATCTGTGAAATTTGAATTACTTCTCAAACTATTGAGAAATTGAATTTTTTATCAATTAAGCTAATTGAATCTTCAAAAAATTATATATCTAATCGATTTTGTTTAGTTTTTTCGATTTTAGTTTATTGTCCAAAACTTTTTCTATTTGATTTTTCAAAGGCTTGTGGTTTTGAGCGATATTTTAGGAAGTTGATAGTTTTGCAGCTGGTTTTTTATAATTGTATGAGTTGGAGTGTATAAAAGTAAAATTTTTAATTCTAAATGTATAAAAGTTAATTTTGAAAAGTGAGGGTATAAAAGTAAACTGATTATGCATTCCTTCATAAATCCCTTAAAATAACAAACTGTTTACCCAAAGCCATGGCAAGAATAAGAAGGGCTTAGGGAGGCCCATCGGTGGACCGACGGCTGAAGATGGCCGACGGATAAATTGTTTCATCCAGCCCATTGAAAATGGGTGTGGGCCCCCGAAAACCTAATTCTTCCCCAATTCTTGTTTTTTAGTAGTTATTAAACTATTCAAACAGTTGCGTTGCATCTTTCCTTGAAAAGAGAAAGAGAGAGGAGATGAGTGGATTGCAGCTATGGCAGATTACTTCCACCAAATTTCTACTGAGAAGCTCAAAATCGTGTCAAGGTACTCTCTTGCTGTCTTCTCGCTTTCTCTTTCGCTGTAGCCTGATTAATGAACTTATTGCAGGTAACTCTCCAAACTTAGGCTTTCGTAGACATATGCAGACTGTCAATTCAAGCTACTTACCCCAAACTAAACAACAACAACAACATAACAAACCCATGGTATTTTTATATTTTACTGTTAAAATTCTTTATCATGTTTGTTTGGCAGAACCAACAATAACTCATCTTGTGTTTGTTTTGGAATAGTCCTTCTTTCTGAGCAATTCTGAGAAGGTATTATTACTTTTCATATATGTTTTTATTATTCTTTTATCTGATAATAAAATACTTAATGCCATACAAATGGATTCATTTAGGATAAACTTGAAACTGTCGGGGCATTTCAAAAGCTACCTATGGTGATGCCATCAGTTGATATATTTTATTCAGCATTGAGGAAGGCAAAAAGGGTCGCACCTACAAAAGGTGATTGCTGAGACTTCAAATCTTATTCCCTAATTTTTGCTTATGATATTTATTCATCCCTTTCATAGGCATTGCTAACATTGCTAAGCGGGAGAGAAATAGAGGTGCTAAGCAACTTGATGCACTGATGAAAGTGAGTCGTATATATATATATATATATATATATATATATCATTTCTCCTGTTAACTTAATGTAAAATTAAACTTCTATAATGCACATTTACTAAATGCTAACATCTCATGTTACTGTTTCACTCTCCAGGAATTGGCAGTACCATTAAGAGAATATTTGGAGAACTTCCCTAAAAGAAAATATCTGCATCCTTATGAACGGTCTCTTATTGAGTTAACCCTTGGGGATGGGAATTATGAAGAGGTAAGTAATGAGGAATTCAATGCTAATGCTAATGTTTTGTTGAGGATTCTGGGATCTTCACCAATATACTATGTCTTAGGGTGTGTTTGGAATTGCTGTTAGGGGTTAAAAAAGTACCTTTAGAAATTTTTTGATTTTTATTATTTTTTATAAATTGCTTTCTCAAACCTACTTTTGTAAAAAGCATCAATTTACCCGCTTCTGCTTAAAAGTAGTTTTTAAAAAAATATAAAATTTTTTGTTGAATGGCGCTTTTTTCAAACGCAATACCAAATGGAGCCTTAAAGGATTCATGGTCTTTTGATGCTCCTGAATGCAAATACCTGTAATATTACCAATGAAAATTTCTTTTGCTATTTTATGTTAGAAATATTTATTTTTCTTTGCAAGAGAAACAATTATAAAATGTCATAGCTACATCTCCTCATCCTCCTTCCACTGGCAGATTGACTTCCTTTGTATGTATGGTGGAAGGTCTCTTGCTCTCATAAGAGTGGTGCTTTATTTTATTTTAGTCCCCATAAATTGCACTTGAAAAAGTGAAAGACTGTCCTTTTGTCAGGGGAAATTTTTATTTCTTCAACTAAATTTTTATTTTATTTTTTTTTTTGGCAATTGAGGATTCATCTAAGTTTTGACAGGTGTTGAAAAATGTAGATGTCTTGAGGAAGAAGGTTGTGTCTGTTGGAAAGGAACATGCTTCTGTCTGTGCAAAGGTTCGTTTTTTTTTTTTTTCCTTGATTACTGGAAGGGTAAACTTCTTTTTGTGAAATCTAGTTGCTAACCTACTTGAAATTGTGTGGTGGTAATTGTGATTGAGGTGCTACCTCTTGCTTGGTTTAAGCTCTTGGAGGATGTATAATGAAAGTTTTGTGCTTGGAGTGGTTTACTTACTAAAGTTTCTTGCATATCTTGCCATATTTCAAGACATTTGCAGGCTGTTGATGCGATCCTTTTGCATTTGTCTTGCCCTCTTAACTGCTAGTAAAGTAGGCAATGTTGCCTGAATGTTTGGGATACCAAACAATAGCTCTGCATAAAGGAACTAGGGAACAAAAATTGTTAGCAATATTGGAGGACATGGCATCAAAGTTATTCAAATTGTCCAGTTGCTTACTAAGCTGATCACCACTGTATGTATATATGTACACTTCATGCACAAGTTATTATAAAACCAAAAGCAAGGGTTTCTTCTTTATGTTCGTATAAGTTATTGCATTCATTGCTTGTGCTAGCTGTTTGTTTCACTTTTGGTTGTGACATGCTTATTTGATCATATTTATGACAAATATTCTCACAATTCCATTATTAGTGTGGCAATTTAGAGTGTATGAAGGCTGGCAAATAATTATATTTTGCATTACTTGTGAATCTGTAGAAAACATGTTTTGAGTTTTAACTAACTAGGGATACAATTATGGCAGTCTTTAACAAAACGAGAGGCTGGGGAACGATTGAATGAGGTTAGTTATTATCTGCTTACTACACACAGCTAGTAGTAGCCGTGAAAACAAAGTCTGTTAATCTTTGCAGGGTCTGGAAAAGCTTGAAGAAATTTTTAAATGTGAAGGAAAGGCAATTGATGATTTATTGAACATTGCCAAGGTGTTTTTCCATATAGACAAATGTATCTTTAAGCTCTAGTTGTTTCTTTTATTTCTTCTTTTTGATAATTATTTTATGGTCACATATTCATATGTATGGCTGTGGTTGTCTGTGGGGTATAGTAGCATTGAGAATTGTTTTACAATCATATTAGAGAGTCAGTGGTAAAAGGGATTCTTTGTCGATTGGCCTTCAACTAACACATTGCTTTCAGAAATTTTGGGATTGTAAAATCTCTTTTATGAACGTCATTTCTGGTTATTGTGCTTACTGCTTCAAAGTTTTTGCCGCCTTCCTCAATGTTTGAACTTTATGTTACTCTTGCTGTGTTGTTCCAACTGTTGGTGTCCTGTTCTGGAAATGATTCATAAACTGATTATGTTACAATTATAGTACGTAATTGCCAACTTTGATACATAAGATCATTTGCAGACTTTGCGGGCTATGCCAGTAGTTGATCTGGAAACACCAACACTTTGTCTTGTTGGAGCTCCTAATGTGGGAAAGTCATCCTTGGTTCGTATACTTTCAACAGGGAAGCCTGAGGTATGCACAGATATTTGGGGATTATGATATATTCGTGTGGTTTTGCATATAGTTCCTGGATCAAACTTTTGATAATTTTGAAAGGATATTGATAACCCCATTTGGTTATGGTTAAAGACATATATATATATGTCCAATTATTTTCTCTAATCAATGTATATCGTTAAAGACACAAGAAATTAAAGAGCCATGGATGGATCTATAATCTAGTCTTATTTGTTGAACTAAAAACAAAGATTGGAAACTTATGTTCTGATTGTGTGGATTGTTTTTGTTTTTTAATTTCAACTAGACTTTTGAAGATGGTGTTATGCCTAATCTACTTGAATGAGTTGGTGAACAGTATTTATCTGAACTAGTTTTGTTTTTTTGGCTGTTAATAGTGAACCTTTTTTCTCCTCTTTTTCTTTTTCAATGTTTGGAGTCAGGTTTGCAACTACCCTTTCACAACTAGAGGAATTCTAATGGGCCATATTGCTTTTGATTTCAAGCATTTTCAGGTTAATCTCCTCTCTCTCTCTCTCTCTCTCTCTCCCTCCCTCCCTCCCTCCCTCCCTCCCTCTCTGTCTCTTGATATGTTTGTGCCATCAGTTTTTAATTTATTCATATGTAGTGGAACTAACTGCAGGTGACAGACACCCCTGGGCTACTGAAGAGATGCGATGGTAATACACTTAGCGATATATTTGGCTTGCTACTATATGCTTAGTTAATGTAAATGCTAATTTTCAAACTACAAGAGCATCTCCCTCTTTCTCATGTTCAAGCATTTGTTGGAGAAAGAAAATGAGAGAAAAGGGGGGTGAGGTTGGTGGGAACAGTATTGAGGCGTTTCTCCAAAGAATTTGGATTGATAAAAACTTGTTCCCCATTAGAAAGCTTTTGAATTTTTATATTTATCTGCTTAATTTTGTTTTATTTATTTATTTTTCACAACGTGTGAACCTGCAGAGGATAGGAACAATTTGGAAAAATTGACACTTGCTGTCCTTACACATTTACCAACAGCAATACTCTATGTTCATGATCTCACTGGAGAATGTGGGACCTCAGCTTCTGACCAGGTATCAAATCATGAAAGTGGTATTTGAACTTTTTATTTTTTCATGCATGGAACTTTTAATTGTGAGACTAGAAGAATAGCAAAGATTTGGTATCAATCTTAATGAGTGAAAGATTTGGCCTTACTGATGATTTAGGAGTTGCACTGTTCCTTTTTTAAAATGTAAATATTAGTCTTTGGAAATTGAATTGGTTATATAATTTGTATTTCTTTGTAGGTGAAGTAATTTTTCATTATTTTTTGTTGGTTATGGGATTTGCAGTTTGTGATATACAAAGAAATTAAAGAGCGGTTCAGTGATCATCTTTGGCTTGATGTTGTCTCTAAATGTGATCTCTTGCAAGAGTCTCCTGTTATCTTTGTTGCTGAAGATAGCAATGGCAGTAATTTTGAAATGGCAAGGTACAATAAAATGGGACCTAGTGGGGCAATCCGTGTCTCAATAAAGAGTGGAGAAGGGCTTGGTGAGGTAACTCATTCCATTGCAACCTTTCATCATTTTCCATTAACTAGCATTTCTAACCATCCACTAATTGGTTTTCAACTAGTGTCTATCACGTTTCAGAATTTGGATTGTCTTGGTGACTTGGTGATGGAGAATAGAAAAACAAGAAACTTCAAATTCAAGGATTCAAGCATAGAATTATGTGTTAGATTTAATATGGGATTTATTGGAGAAATTATAAAGTAATTTTAGCCTTTTTAGAACTATAATGGGTATATTTATATAATACAGCTGCTGGTTCATTACTTTAGGTATTAAGGGTATTTCTGTAATTTCCAGAATTGCTGGAACAGTAGGGTTTTTTATTATTGTTATTTTGCAGTCTTTATTTAGGAGTTTTAGTGGATTTAGTATGGGTTTAGTATTTCCTAGTTAGTATTAATTTGTTTTTCTAGTTGAAAAACTAGTGTAGGATTCCTAATCCAAACATGCTTTGGATTAGTTTCAACTCTATAAATACTTAGGCTTGTAACCATTATTAGACAACTTTTAGATTCAATAAAATAAATCCCGCATTATTGCTAAGAATTGTGTGACTCAATTCAACCCTAGGTGTGACTCCTAGACCTTCTAAGTGTGACTCTTAGAAGTTTTTTCCCTTTTTTCCTTTCCTTAATCCTTGTCCAGATCTGATTTCTATAAAATCAGCCCTGGAATTTTCAATTCTAACCTTTAATTTCTAAAAATTTCAAAGTAGAATAGATTATCTAAATCTGTTCTACATCAATTTGGTATCAGAGCCCCAAGATCTTAGAAGTTTGATGTTTTGAATTTCATTAACAATGGGGATATTTGATCCATGTTTCGAAGGAGGTAATCCTACAAAATTTTGTGATTGGATTGATTTTCTTGAATCTTATTTCGATCGCTACAACTTCGAGGAAGCAAGAAAGGTAAGATTTGCAAGGTCGAGTTTAATGGGATCTGCAAAATTATGGTGGTACAGTGTTGAGTATGATATACAAATAGGGAGGCAACCACAAATTAATACATGGCAAGAGATGAAAACAATGCTTGAAGAAAAATTTTTGCCACCGTATTATCGCAAAAGGCTGTGTGAAAAGGTATATAATTCAACATATAGCTGCATGCCAATGGCTAATCACTTGAACAAATTTGAAAAGCAGAATTCTTTTTATCAAGAGCGTGAATCAAATTTTGATCAATTGAATGATAAGATAAGTTCAAAGAATCGGATAGAAGCTATGAAGGATGAGTTGCGTGGAAGGATCCCTTCAAATCCTAGCAATCAGACTTCCAAAACCATTAGTAGTCGAATCTTTCTGCAAAAACCAGCCCTCAGTCTACAAGTTGCATCCAAGATTATTGGAGAACAATATCCACAAGTTAATCAAAACCTACAAAATCAAGGACAAGATACAGCTAGAGATATCACCAAGAAAGTCAAGGTAGAAGTCCCAGATTTTGAAGGCAATGTAAATCCCACAATATTTTCAAATTGGTTGTGTAGTATCGAGTCATACTTTGATTGGTATGGTATGGACGATATTCGAAGGGTGAGGTTTGCCAAGATGAAGCTGACGGGATTGGCAAAATTATGGTGGTATGGTATTGAGAATGAATGGCAAATAACAGGACAACCATTAATGATAACATGGGATGATATGAAAGCAAAATTAAAAGAAAAATATATGCCTTTTAACTATCTTTCAAAGATGAGGGAACAGGTGAATACTTTACAAAAGGGCAGCATGTCAATGGTATTGCGACCTCTCCAAAAGCAGGCACAAATGCAAGAACTTTCACTAAGAATTTCAGGGCAACAAGGCATACAAGCTGTACAGCATTCACATATGCTTCATGAGTCTACAATAGAGGCTAAACTGCTAAGGCAACAACAAGAAAAGCCTCTGCTGCAGGTTGTTCAACCAGAAAGGGAAGTGAAAAGGCCACAACTACCATCTCAAAGGCTTAAACTGCAAAATCTGCAACTGGAGACTCAAAATCATGAAGCAATAAAACCAAGACGGCACATAGATGAGCCTATTCTGCAGATTGATCAACCAGAAAATAAAGCTGAAAAGCTAGAATTGTCTTCTCAAAGCATTAAAAGACCAAATATGCTCCTAGACTTGAATCCACAAGAACAAGCGCCAAAAGCAACAATGTGCGTTGAAAAGTCAATTCAGCAGGCTAATATTACTATGAATACATGTGTAGTGTCTAGAAAGGTAAAGATGAATCTTGAAGGAGAGGAATCTTTAGACAGGGGTATGGATGAAGAAAAGGCAGAGCATGTTGAAGTAAAACAAGAAGACGTGGGAAAATTAGGAGGGACAAAAGAGTTTAACTTTATTGTTGAAGATACCAAAGATGTTGGGATGCAAGAAATGGACTATGTTATACCAAGTAAATTAATAAGCAAGTGCAATATAAGATTTCAAATGTTTCTACTTTTATTGAATACCAAGGAAACAAAATGGTCATTCAAGGAATTGTTTTGTTTGTTTCTTAGGCACTTCAAAACTCGAGGTCGAGTTTTGAACAACAATGGGAGAATGATGGAGAATAGAAAAACAAGAAACTTCAAATTCAAGGATTCAAGCATAGAATTATGTGTTAGATTTAATATGGGATTTATTGGAGAAATTATAAAGTAATTTCAGCATTTTTAGAATTATAATGGGTATATTTATATAATACAGCTGCTGGTTCATTACTTTAGGTATTAAGGGTATTTCTGTAATTTCCAGAATTGCTGGAACAGTAGGGTTTTTTATTATTGTTATTTTGCAGTCTTTATTTAGGAGTTTTAGTGGATTTAGTATGGGTTTAGTATTTCCTAGTTAGTATTAATTTGTTTTTCTAGTTAGAAAACTAGTGTAGGATTCCTAATCCAAACATGCTTTGGATTAGTTTCAACTCTATAAATACTTAGGCTTGTAACCATTATTAGACAACTTTCAGATTCAATAAAATAAATCCCGCATTATTGCTAAGAATTGTGTGACTCAATTCAACCCTAGGTGTGACTCCTAGACCTTCTAAGTGTGACTCTTAGAAGTTTTTTCCCTTTTTTCCTTTCCTTAATCCTTGTCCAGATCTGATTTCTATAAAATCAGCCCTGGAATTTTCAATTCTAACCTTTAATTTCTAAAAATTTCAAAGTAGAATAGATTATCTAAATCTGTCCTACATCACTTGGTCTAGAATAGGTAATATTGGACCCAAAACTGAATTGCCCACCATGTGTAGGGGATGACCCGCTATGAATATGGTCACCATGGTTTGATATGGAGAATTGCTGTAACAGTTTATAAATATACTGCAGAAATGCCTGCTAAGCCCAATCAAATCAAGTTTTGATAACTTATCCATATATGCATAATCAGGGGTTTTTCACTTGTGATTGCCTAATTAGTATTTCAAAATTCACTATGAATTATGCAACAAATATGGGCTTAGAGTTGCCAAATCATAATTTTGACCAATCTGAAATTGTTGATGTGGCGTGTTCAAATTTGATGTGCTTCATTATTCATAAAAATTGCATTTGTGGTGTTCCTACTACATCAATTCACCATTGGTAATTTTTGCCAACTTCTCAAGTTGAAAATTCATGTAATTGTATCATTCCATGATTGTGTTGCAACTCAGGCCTGATATGCATGCTTTTCTGCAGCTAAAAGCTAAAGTGCATGATCTACTAGTTGCGCAGATGGAGAGGATTAGAAACATGAAGGCCGAAGAAGACAACACATAATTTTACACATCTTGGCTTCATTACAGCATATTATTTCTGGACTTGAGGATAACAAGTAGGTACAATTGGCTTTGCTGCATCCTTCGTATTTTCCAAAATTGTTGGAGCATCTTTTGCAATGCATACGGAATTGTATACTGGAGCTGACCAAAATCATGGCCTCACTTTTATTGCTCATTTGGAGTTTTGAATCTGCCTTGTTGACCAGCTGAAAAGCATTCTTGTAAGTAAAAGAATGAATAGGAATAGGCTCATCAAGAGCTTTTTGAATCTGCACCTAGAAGTTGATGAAGGCCGAAGACCTCTGCATCTGCTAAATTCTATTGCTTCAGGTTCTAATGGCATGTACTACTTTTCTTGCTGATTATGGTCTTTTATCAGACACTTTAAAACTGGAAGAAGAAATGAAGTTGAAAAACTCTAGATTTTTACTTATAGAAAATAGTTCAATATATATATATATATATGCATTTTCCGCAAGCACAGTGGGCAGGAGGGCTCCGAGGTTGGACAGGCGAGTTTGTCATTTTAGGTCAGTAAGCATGAGAATATTCATATGGTTGATGTCAAGATCAGGTATGTGCTCAGTAGTCAAATTATGTCAGGCAGATTTTTTTTAGAATTTACAAATTGTTAAATTCAGGTTTCATTGGAAATTGAGGGGAGAAAAACATAGAAATGATATGAATGAACTAAATTATAAAATTTGGGCCCAAAAAAAAAAAAAAAAAAAAAGAACTAAATTATAAAATTGATGAGCTATGTACAGGGCTACGTGCTGCTGCTGGGAATAGCACTGGTATGTAATTTAGGAAATCAAAGGCTGAAGCACATTTACAGGATCAAAAAAAGTGAAATCTGATATAAAATCTTCATCTTATTTATGTTTGATAGGGTATTGGAATTCTGCAGGGAGTTGAGACTAGCAAAAAGGTGAAAAGTGTAATTCCCTCCTCCAGCTTAGCATCAAAGTGCAATGTCTTTACTCCAAATTAGCGTAATTTCCCCTGCCCCTTGTAAAACCAGCTCAATTAAACTCAATTAGTATCACGTGAGGTACATGATGTAAGCCGCCGTTATAAATCATAAAATTAACATTACATGGGGGCCGCAATATTAGAATGAAAGAATCATAAAATGGAAAATAGAAAAAAATATATACATTAAAATTGCTTATTATCATTATTGTTATTATTTTGCATTTTTCTTAACACCGACGAACTCAAAATCAACCACAATTAAGGAAACATAAAAAGAATCAACTAAAAATCAACTTAAAGCAAACTAAGGCTCCTAAACCCGTTATTGCATTTCGTTCGATAAGGGAATTAGAGTCGGTGAAAATAAGGCGGGTCAGGTGTGATATGGGCGTTGGCTAAGTGAGTGAGTTTAAGACGTACAGAAAGAGCCAGTGGGGGTAGAATTGGTGATGGCGAGCAAAAAGAGGCAAAAATATATGCGAGTTGGTGTGATTCAAGGTGGGTCTGTTATGTGCGAAAAGACTGATAGAGATTGAGTTTTGAGACAGTGAGAGTGATAGAGAAAATCAAGAGGTCAGTGCATTATTCTTATTATTATTAATTCCTAATAGTAGTAGTAAAACTAGATCCAGCAAAATCTGACGAATCCGTGGTTTCTTTCTCCCTTCTTTGTCTAGATACATGCATAGATGGGGCTCAGTTTTAGTGAGTTCAATAGCTTTTGCCTTAGCTCACTTCAATTTCCAAAGGATGTTACCACTTGGGTTTCTTGGAATGGTGATGGGTGTTGTATTTACACGTTCAAGGAATCTGTTTGCACCAATGCTATGGTACAGTGTTTTGAATGCCTTTGTATTCTTAGAATACATGAAATGATATTTACACTGTGTATGTTGTTCTGAATTAGGTACCCTCACGTGCCTCTCTCTGGGGGAGGGGATGGGGGAGGAAATTGCCGCACGACGGGGGAGGGGGAATGGCGTTGGGTGGGTTGGAATTGCCCTTTCGGCCATAGCATGAGCCATCAATCAAGCCTTATGAAATGGATAGGCAACTTGAATAAATTGGTTGAATAGAATACGCGTACATGTAGCTGGCATTTCTCTAACGTCTCAGAAATCAGAATGGAATATTAGGGACCATATGATATTAGCCGGCGGTCTTGTCACTTGAACTAATACTTGCACATATTCCACCTCAAGATAATGTTTGGCTTCACCAAATGATATTCCTGTGTGCTTTTCAAATGATAGTGCGATGATAATGATGACAAATAGCAACGAAAGTATGGTCCATATTTTACTCTATAATTTGGTTATGACTGGTTTTATTCTATTTTTAGAATTTAACATATTGAGTTCCTTACTTTTCATTGAGAGCTTTTTTTATTTGAATCCAATTTTAGCCCTGAAATAATAGAGGTCAGAATTTGTTGCAGAAAATTATATATTTCAATTATTATTTTTGCAAGTTTAGCATTAAAAAGATAAACATGTATATAAAACACTTGCACACATGTACTTATATATAATTTTGTATGATTTACATCATGAATAAAACGTTGAGATAGTATTTAATAGATTGTAATAAAATATAATATAATATAATCAAATGCATTTTAGTATAAATATTATATTAAAAATATATTTAATTATATTATATTATATTTTATTATGATCTACTAAATATACTTTAACAGTTGATAGGTTAAAAAAAATCATGCGAATTAGAGGTTTATAAACATCCCAATAAAAAAATATTTACCAATACAAAGTTAGTAGGAGTTAAATTTACTAACAAAAAATAAAAGTTGTAATATATATATATTTCTTTTCGTGTATAAAAGGATGTAATTATTCCAGGGAAAAATTTCTGTTGTTAATATAATTGTAAGAGTGATAATAAATGTCCTATAAAAAAATATAAGAAACATAATGGATGTTAAACCCATTATAGCGTAAGCTTCACTCCAATCCAAATGGGCTTTTAGCCGTTAAAATTACGCAAAGTGGAAGTTTTGAAATGGCAGTTTTATCCCTACCGACCAAAACCCGCTGAAATGTTGGGGAGAATCAACGGAGCCTTTGGCTTGATTGATTCAAAAACGAGTATTTAAGGGCAGCAGCAGCACACCAATCTCTCTAAGCATTGGGATCTTACTTTTTTTTCAAAGCCAAAGGTAAGCATCATCTGGATCTCCTTTTTGTCTCTTCTCTTTTGATTTTTATTTGATTTGTTACTCTGTTCATTTTAGATCTCTGCACTGCCTTATACGTTTCACTCATTTTCTTTTGCATTTCACTGTTAGCTCAATTTTAATTCAAACCGATTCTGATCCACCATAAACAAGCCTAAAAAACGGAGGAAAAACATTGGAAAATCAATGCTTTAAAAACCATATCTTCTATAGTTTCTTGTGCATTTCAGCTTGCAAATTATGATCACAACTAAAGAATTATTCATTACTGGATCTGATTATTGGTTGTTTGAGTTTACACGTTGCCTATGCCCGATGAGTGATTTGGCGCAATGGATTGGATCTGCTGAGAATTGAGTTGAATCATTTCTTTTTTCTCTAGGACTGTTTCCGATCTGGGCTTTGAATTATCATATTTAAAAGGTTTTATAGGACCCATGCAGATCCATTTTGGTTTATTTTTAAATTGTTACGTGCTTTTTCTTAGTTGATTTTTAAAGTCCTTTGGGCTTTGCTTGTAAAATTATGTGGCAACATTGTGTTTGCTGTCAAGTTGATTTATTTTGTCATTTTGAATGACTCCACTCGAAATAGTGGATTTAATGCTTGGTATCAAATCTTTATTCAGAATATCTTAATTGATTAATTGGACCATCCAAATTTATTTAAGTATTGCCAAATCTTTGTTTTACGGAATTCAATCTTTTTTTTTTTTTTTTTGGGTTGGCACAGGACTTAATCCTAAGCATTTTTATAGTTTGACATATTATGCTTTTTTTTTCAAGATAATATTTGAAATCGCAAGTCAATCAATACTCATGGGAACTTCTGTTGATGCTGCCAGAAAGGTAACTTTTCCATGGTACTTAAGCCAATAGTACATTTTACATTCTCAATTATATTCTCTTTAATTTTATACAACATTTTAATTTTAATATAAAAAAGGTGGGAGGCAATTAAGTAAATGACAACATAAGTCTGTGCAGTATAACCTTCAAAATCAAGTTTTCTATTGCATGCAAGTCCTTGAGAGAATAAAAGGGGAAAAAAGGGGGTGAAAGACAAGAAATGAATCAAATCATGACTGATGGAACCAAAAAGAAATCAAAAAGCAAAAACTTGTTCCATATTCTCCTTTTCTATTAATCATTAATACCAAAAAAAAAAAAAATGTAATTCTCTGTTTATTACATTCACTAAATTTTTTTTTTGATTGGTGAAATGATGTGATATATTAATGATTGCAGGAGGAAAATGGAAGCGTAGCTGAGAAGAAGCCTACAGTTGTTTTTGTTTTAGGTGATCATTTTTTTCTAAGCATTTAGCTTTATTTATTGGAAGTCTTAGTGTAGCATTGCCCTTAAATTCCTCGAATTTTTGTAAATATAAAGCTGAATATACTGTACTGTACGTTTGTAGTTATATATATGTACTACCTTGGGATATTTGGTATGTCATCTTTACTCTTCTCTTATCTAGTTGCCTTGGAAGATAATTTATGTATGTATGGAAGCTCTGTTTTTTGAGATTATGGTAGGATGCACTAATTCACATATATTGTGGTATTTCTTCACAACACCAGCACCTTTTTAAAAGCTTTATCAATTACAACGGTATGCATATACAAATATTATTTGCATTATTTGTAAAGGGGTTCCCATCTATCTTTGGCATTAAATGCATTTATTTTGTGTATTCTTCCTTCGATGAATAATATCACTCTGATGATTAAGACCTTCTCAATTTTGCCCTCCATTATTAGAATATTTTTGTGATGCAGTTTATTCCTTATCATGATTGATCAGGTGGCCCAGGCAGCGGAAAGGGTACCCAATGTGCAAATATTGTAGAGCACTTTGGTTATACTCATCTTAGTGCTGGAGATCTTCTTCGAGCAGAAATCAAATCTGGCTCTGAAAATGGGTATGTTATATATGTATGCACACACTTCCAATTAAGTGATTTATTAGATTTATTGTCTATAGGAGTCTCCAGGAGTTGTACTTAACATTTAAGGGCAAGCATCATTTGTCTGTGATTGTTGTCAAAATAGCAAGGAAGGGGCAGTTTTTTTAGATGTTTTTGAATGTCATATAATTATGAAATGCTTTGAAGTTCAAGTTTGTACATAATTATGTCCGTATTGTGTTTTGACATTCCTGTTAAAGGTTATGATATCTCCAGCATGGTGATGAAATCAATCTCAGCGTTAGTTGATAATGCATTTTTCCCCAGTTTCAACATTTTTTTGTTTTCTATCATTGAGAGTGTTCTTCTTCTTCTTCTTTTGGATGAATATGTGATACTAAGGCATATTTGGATACTGGACCCAATGCCTGGTGCTCTGATGTATTTATACTAGCAAAATTCATTACTTAAGAGAGCGGAACTGTTTTAATTCTGAGTGTGCGATTATTCCAGAACCATGAAGGTTTTGTCCTTAGTAATGGATGTTAGTTTGTTTTTAATGAAGTCTTTTCCTATGTTTTCCATGGGCCAGATGTTGCATTTTTTGCTTAAATCATTTACTGAGGTTAACTCTAGGAAATGAATCCTGGGTTCTAGCAGGTGCTTAATTTTTGCACATGATTTCAATGCCTATCTTTAACCATTTTCCATGGTGCTTTCTGCATTTATTGCTAGGTGTTAGATTTTGGAACTTTATATGAGGCAACTCTTTTTGTATCAGATAATAATAATCACTTTGTTTGTTGTGGACTACAGAACCATGATTCAGAACATGATCAAGGAGGGAAAGATTGTACCTTCAGAGGTAACAATAAAGCTTCTTCAAAAAGCAATGCTGGAAAGCGGCAACGACAAATTTCTGATTGATGGTTTTCCTCGTAATGAAGAAAACCGTGCAGCATTTGAATCTGTTGTAAGCTTTCCAGAAAACTTTGTGTTTTATATCAAATAAATATAGACTTGCTTTTACCTGGTAGTACTAGGTTCAGTTGAAAGTGAGGCATAGGTCTGAAGGGCTACATGCAGACGTTCTCTTTTTTAGATAGTTCTCGATTTATTTGGAAAAATATCCAAAGAAAAATTCTATAATTTTTTTACCGACTATTTGGAATATTTTCATTGAATGCTTCTTATTTCATTAGAAAAACAAAGAGAGAAGTCATTATTATTTAAGCTTCAAGATAATTTTGTTCATGCTAAAATTAGGGCTGTTGTGCAGACCAAAATTGAGCCAGAATTTGTCTTGTTCTTTGATTGCTCTGAAGAAGAGATGGAGAGACGCCTTTTGAGTAGGAACCAGGTTTGACATATGAGACTGCTCTGTATGTATGACTGCAGGCATGTGCTTATGCATGTGTAATATTTCATCTTTCTTGGGTCATTTTTCTTATTTTTCTTGGTGTTTCTTTTTCATTATGAGAAGGGAAGAGAAGATGATAACATTGAGACAATAAGGAAGCGGTTTAATGTTTTTCTAGAGTCTAGTATCCCAGTGGTTGAATACTATGAATCCAAGGGGAAAGTTAGGAAGGTAATGTGTTTTTGTACATTTATTTTTCTGTATTTGGTATATTTTTAATATTTACCTTAACCATTGATGTTGCTGCTGCAATCTGCAGATTGATGCTGGTAAATCAGTTGAAGAGGTTTTTGATGCAGTTAAAGCCATTTTCACCCACAAGGATGAGAAGGTAAAAGGCTGTAGATGTCCTATCTTGTAAATTGGGAAAAGAAATTTATCACTATTTTGTAAATACATCAAGGAAAATATGAAAGGATCAAACTTTGATGTCATTAATCTAAATCTATTGAATGATTTGCATCATAACTCATTGGCTTGACCCTTTTGCCTTGTGCTTTTTGTGCATTTGCTTATGGCAGTGAACAATTAATATCAGTTTCTTTGCAGCCAATATGTCAAAAATGACTTTCACATGATAATTTATTTATTCCTTTGTTTTAGAAGTTTTGAAAAGTTTTCCTTGGCAAAATCTAGGGCGACTCTGGCTGACCTGGATTTCCTGGGTACTGAATGCAATCTTTAGTTGTTTACAAGCAGAAGTGCATTCTTAATTGTGTATGTAACCACGTATGGAAAGAATTATATGGTGCAATCTTGTGCAAATCTGAGATTAATAGAGCTACTTTGTGTAAATATGCTTGGGTGATGGCCAGGACTGTCATTTTACTGACACATACTGCATCATTGATTCAGTAAGCTTTTTACTGAATATTACTGAAAGTATAATTCCTCAAATTTTTTGTAGAATTATTTATCTAAACAGGAGTTTGTTGAAAATTTATTAAGCATTGAGAATTGGATTGGTGCATAGAAAAAGTAACGTTCTGGGAAGTTCTGGATATTATTCAATAGTTTGTGCCTGCGAATTTTGCATAATAAAGTGGGTTGTGTACGCATGCCGGGCAAATGTTGTATAATTTGTGAATTTCACAGAACCAAGAGAAATTTCAGAAGCACGCATCTTTTAAATTTATTATTTTCAGTTACTTTTGCTCTTCTATTCTTGTATTAATTGTGAAATGAACCTGGAGCATTAAACAACTTAGAAATTGAACTCTGGAGCATCTCACATGTGCATTGTGCCTCATTCATTTGTGGTGTTTGCAGGCTGCTGTCTAGGTGTTGCAACAATGCCAAAGATATTTAATCAAAAATATATCAAGGTAACACTGTGCCAAAGAATATTTAATCAAACATATATTGAGGTAACACTGTTGCCAGGCCTATGTTGTCGTTTGGAATAGCAGGGTTTAAAAATTAAGGCTAAAGAGCAGCGAAGCTTTTTAAATTTTGCCATTTACTTTGATATTCTTTGGATCAGAGAATTTAATTGGACAGAGTAGATTCAACTGATAAATATAATCAATTTTTGAAAGTGTAGTACAATCAATTTTAGCGAGGTTAGATTTGGTACCAAGTGGACAAAAAAATGAAAAGGATGATGGTTCATTGTTTTATTGAAATTTTTTATGGTCACCATGCAAAATAAAGCCGGTTTGTCTTTGCAAATGTTATCTTGATGTGGAGATTTCGTGGGCATGAACAATGTACAGTAGGTCATGGTGATCCTCAATCTAAACGCTACCTTTCCGGTCATTCGTGATAATTTTCATTTACTGGCATGCTTGCTTAGTTGGTAGATGATATTTTAATAGTTGTTACTTTCTTTTTCAGGTTATGACATATTGTCCGTTGCTTTTCATCCTTGCTTTGTTGGGTTAAGGCATTATTGTTTATTGGGAGGGCTGTCATTTGTGCCCCAGGTTTTTAACTCATAGCTTGTGTGAGGAGGTGCATATATATACCTCTATATTCTTGTAATTGTATGTTCCAATAAGGAGATTTATAGTAAAAAGAAGGGCAACAATCCTCCGTTTATTTTTGTAACCAGTGATTTTTTATTATCTCCTCTCTCCCATCTCCATTTCTCCATCTTTATTTGTTGTGCGTTGTGCCCAATAGCAATGATAACTTTGTATAATTAATGATCATTTCCATCGTCTCAAAAGTTAAGAATTCATATCCCGTCTGGAATTTTTGGTACATGGAGATGGGCTGAAGGTTTTTACTCTTGAAACTTTTGATAATGTGGATATAGATAATTTAATGATGATTTATGTTTGGCTGTTAAAGATATGATGTTATTACATCTGATATAACAGTTGGATTAACATTCTCTAGAAGATTAATTTGTAGTGGAGTCTTGGTGAGTGGTTTTGCAGTGAGAGCTTAGAATACAATAAATTTGAAGTGTGTGTATCCAAACATAATAAAAACAAATACATTTATCATGATAAACCAAACAGAGCTAGTAATTAGTCAAGCGCTTATGTATGTGTATCGACATTTTTAAACTTTACCAAGTCAACAAAGCGATCAACTAGGGGGCTAAATTAAAGGCGAGCCACGAATTGTCACAGTAGAGTGACTTAATCAATTCATTCCAAGCAATTGGCCATAAAGTTTCTAGATGATGAACTCGAAATAATTAAATGGTTATTAGACAAATTTCTTCAAAGGGCAAATTATAGATATCTTTTAATATTTTTAATTAGAAATGTCTATGGGGCTTGACTGATTGATTGTAAAATAGAAATGCAGGTCTTGTACCGTATCAACAACCCCACTGAAATCAAAATTTTGTGTAACGTGTGGGCGCAGATGATTGGTTGAAAATGAAAGTTTTCACAATCTTGGAAGTTTGGTATACCTGTTCCTGCTACTCGAAACAATGCAATTGCTTTTACTTTTTACTTGTTATTTTTGGGATTAGCTAGCATTTACGTGTAAGGTATAAGGGGAATGAATTGATACCACTAATTCTTATGCCAGTGGGAAAGGTAAGCTTAATTAGGAATGCAAGAAATTGGATTTTATTAAAGTATTGCACCAATATATAATTCATATGTAGAATTCTAGAGATCAACTTAATTACATACGCCCGTGATACAATATAACATATATGTATATGTATATTTTGGAAGCTAACATATTATAATAGATGGAGTCTACATGTGTGTGTGTATATATATATATATGTATATATAGGAGTCTGTTTGAGTAGTTGAGTCCACGTATTATTTTGATATATTATGTTGAAGCGATGATGAGAAATGGAGTGGTTGGGGAGTAAAATATTGGATTGTGAAAGCAAGAAGAGCATGGTGATCACCTTCACGGTGATGTTGTTGTTGTTGGGTATAAGCAGCTGCCAGTTACTGATGATAAGGCGCAAGAAGAAAGAGTTTGGAATTCCGTGTTTCACCTTTCGCCAAAATCCTAAAAACAAGGAGAGCAGCCAAATTCCGTACTGTGTGGTATGCCTTGACGAAGCTATTAATGGTGAAAAGCTAAGGAGATTGCCCAAATGCAACCACTGCTTCCATGTCGTGTGTATTGACGCATGGCTTCAAGCTCACTCCACTTGTCCTCTATGTAGAAGTCGGATTTTTATTGTTCAAGAAGATCAATGTTACTCTTCGAGTTCTGATCTTCTTGTCTGTTTCAATTTTATTTTTAGGAAATTCTTTCAGCTTTGATCAGATATATACCCTTTTTCTTTTCTTTTTAAGTACATGAATAATCTTTTTTTTTGGGTTAAAATTAAGAAATAAATTAAAGAAGGAAGCAGTTGCATAACTAGTACGTGATGAGTTTTTATTGCTTATGATGATATGATTTAGTAGGACGACGTGCTACCTAGCTAGCTAGCTACTAATAGTATTAGTAATCAAACATTAACTAAATTGATGATTCTGAATATATATATATATGAAGGATGAATCAACTAGCACTAATGTTGAAAGGGCGGAAGCCGTGTCGAAGACTAGCTTCCCAAACCTGATCAACATTGAAGACAGAGTAACCACATTCGTGCACATTCCATCCTTCCAAGGCGTGTAAGATTCCAGCAATACGCCAAGCACTCATCACTTTTCTAGGCAACCAATTCTCACAAGCATGCATATTCTCAAATCCTTTTGGAATTCTCATAGCTGGTGTCATGTAGTAGAAGCAATCTTTCCTCCATTTCTTTGGAGGGAACTGTGAGTAAGGTATGAATAATGTTCCTTTGGGTGCCTTCATTTGTTCTTCTTTGCTCAATTCATTTCCAACTATCCATATCTGCATTTTTTTTTTAAAAAATTAATTAATTAATTAATTTTTTAAAAATTTTCAAAAAAAAAAAAATAAATTATGACACGTCAAAAAAAAAATAAATTGTGACACGTCGTACCTTGTGAGCGTAAGAAGTTGAATGGACCACCAAATTAATCTGAGCAAGGGAGATGGAGGCGCTAAGCCTCTTCCTAAGAATGTCCTTCTCACGCTCCAGCACAGTTGCTACCTGCAGTTCATCAAACCTTCTATTTTAATGGGCTTTTTCTTTTTTCCCAAAATTAACAAACAGTACGTACCTGAATTCCTCTTTGGCACAAAGCAGCGGCAACAGCATAAGCAACCTTGTTCCAGTTGCCTCTAAGGAGCACTTGGGTGGCTCCTTGAGGTATACTGTTCACCACAGCAGCCACTGCTAGACTACTCCCATCCACTATCTTTATTTTCAGCCATGGGTTCCTTTCCACATATATTTCCCCATTTCTGTTCAGCTCCTCATCCTGTGATATCTCACCAGTTTAATTAATTACTATTTATTAGAAAAATCACAAAATGAATTAATTATCATAATTATTAACTTGCCTGATTCAAAAGTCCGAGTGTTAGCACCTTAACTCCTTTCTTATCTGCCTCTATTATGGCTCCTTCAATTATGCCATTGATGACGTCTCTTTGCCATCGTAAGAAATACTAGACATACATATATATGTTCAAATTAATTAATATTAAAAAACCATTAGAATAATATTAGAAATAAATAAGATGGAGCAAGTAGGTAAGGTATGTCGTGGAATTCGAGTTAATTTCTACCAATAATAATAAAATTTATCTATAGAATTATTATTCAGGTAAGTAGAGTGAAAACAACTATACTAAAAATCAACCTAAGGTAGATTCTAAAAAATAATGGTAAGTTCATAATGGTTCCACTTAAAAACAATACTTTTTTAGCATAATTTTATCAAAACAAGTAATTTTAATAGCACAATAATTTAAAAAAATTATATTTGACAATAGCTATTAAATAGACATAAAATAAAGTAAAAAAAATACCAAAAAATTAACGAGATTCGACCAATTTTATCTATATTTTCGGATGTTAATAAAATAATATTTTAATTGAAAAAATATAAGTGAGGATGTAATTTTGGGACAGTAAACAAAGAATGGGGGGAGAAGTCCTTAATTTTATAACATTTTTTTCTAAAATCCCGATGTAGGATTTTGACAAAACCAACAAGGTACCTGTAATTTGAATCTGGGGACCATCCAAGACTGTGATTTGACGGTGTTGAAAGTGTTTCTTTCATAAACAAATGTACGTCGACAGATGGTGGACATAATGGAGGACCATATAAGTGTTGCGGGCCATACAATCCGTAGATACCAAGGTGAATTAGAAGAATAAGGTTTGGAGGCCAAAGAGGCCACTCCCAATTGCAGATGATACATTGATTCAGGGGACGTCAAATGCATAAGATGCACTACGTCTGGCGAGTCTTCTCCTCTTTTAAGCGAAACTTCATACAGTGAATCAGAACACCTGTCCACTGTATTATACATGTAGTCATACAGAGGCATGAAAAGAGAATAGTTGGTGCGGAATTGGGTGTGATGTAGGGAGTGAAACCTGTCGACATATATGCATAATGAATTAGTTAATATATACTACTGATCTTGACGGTTAATTAAATTGTAATTACTTACGTCGGTGTATACATAAGATACTTGAGCGGGGGAAACAAGGAAAAGAGGGAGTGTGGAATGAGCTCAAAGTTGCAGTGGCCCATGTTGTTCATCAAGTCTATGTATGTTATGTAGCCAGTGAATGATATCACTGAAGCCGTCCCTGTCAGTGTTGTAGTCAACAGTGGGATTGCAAACAGCGTAAAATATGCTATGTGTTCTGCGAAGGGATGAATCACAGCTGCATGCATATATATATATGATAAGAAACTATAGCTAAAACTAAATTAATGTTAAAGAAATTATATAGCTAGCTAGGTTAGGTATAGCCATACAGGTGATTGGCTCGGTGACAATGGAGGAATGATGATGAGAATGGTAGCGAGAGTAAAGGTAATGGTGATGAAGTGCTCTGTGAAGCCAATAGTAGAGGAACTCCACAGGACCCGCATGAAGTATAATCGTCAAAATTACACCATCTGTACGCCACCACGGAAAGTGATGGCCTAAACTGGTCGCACTGTAAACTATGTAAAATATGAGTCCATTGAATAATATTTGGTCATCCCTGCACGCACGCAAGATGTTTGTAATTAAATTAATCAATTATATTAATTAATTAAAGCAAAATTTAAATTGTTTATATCTATACCAATTGCTTTCTCTATCGACTTGTTCGAATTCAATTCCCTTGTCAACGATCCTGTTGCTGCCTTTGGCTGTTCGGTAACGAGAATAAGATATCCATATTTGATTGTGAAGCATCCTTAGTAGCAAAAATGGTGCTATGAGGATGTAGGCAACGTCTATTTCGCTTCTTTCTTTCACCGCCAGCAAATAGATGCTATGAGCCACCCATGGTGCCAAAACTATGTACTATAATAATACGTACCAAAATAAATAAATCAAAAATAACACTTGGCAATGCTAAATATTATTTATCAAATACATACGTACCTTAAAACTGCCAAGACACTTCCAAGGCCAGTCAGTGAGGAATCCCGGCTTAGTGGCCATATTTTCAGCAGTTCCTGCAAATGTTATCGGATCAATTCATCATAGCATATCATATATATACTATTTTTAAGGGGAAGGGAGTGTAGCACTTATTCATTTGTCATAAAATCGACCAGCCAACCCTTGCCTAAATCTTAAATGCACCTTTCCCCAGCGCCCAATGCCTACGTGTCCTTCTCTTGCTAACCCTACAGCATGTGTTCAATTAATTTCTGACCCATAATTAATTTTTCCACTGCAAATTGTTGCCTCTTTTCGCTTTTCTTTTTTGTTTTCGCCCCCGCAAAAAACAACAGTGATCCCGCGACTCTCTTCAGATTCCTAATTAATTACTCCTTCCATTTAATTAACATTTTTCTTTTTTGTTGTTTCTCAAAAATTAAAAAACCATGAATAATGCTAAGTTTTCTATACAAAATGGCAGAATTATTCTCATTGATTATCGAGCACTAGATAATAAGTTGGTTAATTATAGAGCAATGAATATTAATAGAGATCATGATAAAATTAGAAAAAATTAAAATATTATTAGTTTTCTAAAATGATAAATAATTTGGAAAAAAATTCAAAAAATATCAATTAAAAAAAATGAAGGGCGTTTATTACAAGTAAAGCTAAACACAGTTTGAAAGAATTCGAAAATTTGAAAATATTCAAAACCGAACCAAATTTCGAAGATTTTTAAAATGGGATCTTCAAAACTAAACCATAGAAAAAAATCTTCATACCAAACCGTAGAGAAAAATCCTCATATGAACCATCCCTTTTTCTAGGACGGTTCGAAACTAGAATTTGGATTTAATGAGATAGTTCGGTATAGAATGTGACAAATGGATATTCAGAGATTTTTTATTTTTAAATAATTAAAAGTATATATTTTTTTAGTTTAAATTTAAAATTAAATCAATACATACAACAAAAAAAAAAAGTCAAACTATATACTATATAATTAAAGAAATTTATTTATAATCCACCAAATTAAAATAAAATTAAGGTACAAAGTGCATAATTAAATTTTACTTATACATTATTAAATTTCCTCAAATCTTTTGCTAATTCAATATCAAAGTATGCGTGTGTGTGTGTATAACTACTAATTTGAAAATGAAATTTTATAATTAATAAAATAAATATTATTTATAGATTATTGAATTTCTTTAAATGTGCTACTTATTCAATATTAATGTGTGTGTGTATACAACTACTAGTTTGAAAATGAAATTTTATAATTAATAAAAATTAAATTTTATTTATACATTATTGAATTTCTTTAAATGTGCTACTAATTCAATATCAAAATATGTATGTATATATTGCAACTACTAATTTGAAAATGAAATATTATAATTAATAAAATTTAAGTTTACTTATATATTATAGAATTTCTTTAAATGTGTTGCTAATTCAACATATATATATATATATATATATATATATATATATATATATATATATATATATATATATATATATATATATATATATATATATATATATATATATATATATAAGAATTCTTTA
Organism: Reutealis trisperma; assembly: GCA_947687605.1. Taxonomy (NCBI): domain Eukaryota; kingdom Viridiplantae; phylum Streptophyta; class Magnoliopsida; order Malpighiales; family Euphorbiaceae; genus Reutealis; species Reutealis trisperma. Next base: position 284,200 of record CANTUT010000033.1, on the reverse strand, counting down.
AATCTATTCTAATTTTGGTTCTTTGATTCAGGACTTTTTTGTATAGTTCTCGATATAGATAACTACTAATTTGTAAAACTGTATCAAAAAAAAATTAGACAATTCGATTCAGAAAAAGTCAAACAGTCAACATATATTTTTTTTTGTTATAAAGATTTTCCGTATGATTCAGTATTTTCGAGTCTCATACTCAGTCCTAATTTTAAGAATAGTTCTAGTTAAGAAGAATTTATCATGCATAGCTAACACCAATTAAATCATTTTATATATCATCACCAAAATAATAGGCTCGCTTAATTGGGCCAGGCAGACTCAAATTTAAAAAAGTCAAATATGATCAAGTCCAATCTAAATCCGTCTCAGCATGATGGATATCAATTCTAGTAATAAATTTGCTTTGCCCGCCCAAACTAATTAATGCTACCAAGTCACTTCTAATTCCTTAATATAATGGGAAAATTTCAAAAATAACCAAAAAAAGGTAAAAAATATCATTTTCACCGTGCTCATGAAAAATTTTTAAAAAACTTCAAAAAATAACATTTTACTACGTTATGTGTTTGGCATATTTTTTAAATTTATTCACAAAAAAAAAACACTCAGAAAATGATAAAAAATAAAAAGATATTAATTTATATTATATTAATGTATACCAACAACTTTATATACAAATTGTAAATTTGTAAAATATAAAAAAGATATGATAATAGTAAATGGTATACGTATACCAAAATTCGGTATACACTAAGTATATATTTGGTATACACAACTATTTTATATATATATATATATATATATATATATATATATATATATATATATATATATATATATATATATATATATTGCAAATTTGAAAAAAATTAAAAAGATAAACTCAGTAAATGGTATGCGTATACCAAAATTGGGTATATATTAAATATATGTTTAGCATTTGCAACTACTTTAATACATGCATATTGCAAATTTGAAAAATTAAAAAGATTAACTAACAATAAATGATATATGTATACCAAATTTTAGTATAATTTAAGTATATATTTAGTATCAACAACTACTTTATATTTTTATAGATTAGAAATATAAGAAATCAAAAAGATAAACAATAAATAGTATACGTATACCATAAATTGGTATATGTTTAGTATATGTTTGGTATCTGCAATTACTTTTATATACACAAATTGCAAATTTGAAAAGTAAAAAGATAAACTAATAGTAAATAATATGTGTATACCAAAATTTGGCATATTTTAAGTATATGTTTGGTATTTGCATCTACTTTAATATATACATATTGCAAATTTAAAGAATTAAAAAGATAAACTAATTGTAAATAGTATATGTATACCAAAACTTGGTATACATTAAGTATCTGCAACTACTTTATATATATACATATTGCAAATTAGGAAAAAAAAAAAAAAGACAAACTAACATTAAATGGTATATGTATATCAAAATTTGGTATACTTTATGTATATGTTTGATATTTGCAACTACCTTAATATATACAAATTGTAAATTTGAAAAAATTTAAAAAGATAGAATATTAGTAAAAAATTAAAGCTATAAAGAATATAAATATATAATCCGGCATGTTTAGTACCCAACAAAGAAAATATGGTTTTCAAACAAAACCATCAATCACATATACATAAGAAAATTAAAGAAAAAAAGAAACTCACAATATAAAAAGAAAGTGTATCCAAACTAGCTTTTGTTTAAGATTATACAATCACAAAACCAGAGTTTATAAATTCAACATGGTAAAGTAACAATAAATTTAGTCTTCAATCAAATAAAATTTCACAAAAATTACAGAAAGTGTATCCAAGCTGGGTCTTATTTCATCTCTTTAGACAGCAAAATACATAAAACTACTGTACTCTTGTCTGCAAATCCAAGCTGCCAATTTATGTGTCTCTCTCGTACTTTCTAAGAGTATATGCATATAAAACAATGCCAAAATCATCATACAAAAATTAAAAATATATACAAGTTGCAAATTTCAAAAATATAAAATATAAAAATAACAATACATAATACATATACGAAAATATAATATATGTTAAGTATTTCAGCCATATGTATTAGAATAGCGGGGGCTTTTCTTAATAAAATTACTTACTATTTACTATTTTGGAAAGATAATTTATGTTTTAAAATTTTAAAAAGTGGTGTGAATTATTAGCCTTTTATATAATATAAGTTCAAAAAATAAAATCTAAATTCATTTGATATAGAAATAAATTTCATCAAAATTTTCAATTTTAAATTACATTTTTATAAATATATAATTTTAGTAAATTATAGTTAAAATTTATTAATTGGAATAACACATGCTTTTATTAAATTTAAATAATAATTTAATCCAAACAACTAAAATAAAAAGAATAAAGATTAAATGTTATTTTGTTTAAAAGATAAGGAATTAAAAAGTTATTTTGCTTATAAGATGAGGGTACTAAAAAGTACTGTAAGAATTAAAGAGTATTTTAAAAAAAAATATTTATTTAATTCAATTTTAAAAAAATAAATATGTAATTTAATTCAATTTAACCTTTTTTTTTTTTTTAAATGTACATTTTAACTCTTTTGCAAATAAAAGATGCACTGCAAAAAAAAAAATACATTTTAACTCTTTTGCAAATAAAAGATGCACTGTAAATTAGCTTAAGATATTAAATAAATAAGAAAATTAGAGATCTAGCTTGCAATTATATACCAGAAAATACTTAGATTCTTAAAGGTAAAAATCTATTAGCCTATATAGAAAAAGGCCATAATGCAAAAGAGAAAAGGAAAGAAGCAATAAGACGTAAGAAAAATTAAAAAATAATTAAAAGTGGATAGGAACCGTCTAAATGTTATTCAAAGAGCTTAAAATTGTATAAAAAAAGAAGACGCCATGCAAATAAAAGAATTAAAAAAAAATGTGTACAGTGTAATATTCCCTAATATAATTCCTCAAAATCATTGATCAACTAGCCGATTTTTTGCTTTTGTTTAAAATAATAAAAAAAAAAAAAAGTGTCCAAACGCACCTTAATATTATATAATAAAAAAATTATACATTTATGCCATGTGATATTCTTATCTCTATATACATGCACGAAAAATGTTTAAAATTAAGCTAGAATCAGCAATGTCATGTCAGAATGCGAGATGACATAAATGTGTAGGCAGAATTAGGAGGAAAATGGAAGCATATACATGCATACAGTAATTGTTGAAAAATTGTGATTTTTAGCTCGTTCAGTAGTCATTTTGAAGTCTAAATTTAGATTAGTCTCACTACTTAATTATGAGAAATTGATCTAAATTTGTGTTATCCAATATAAAAATTATAAATTTAAGTATTCATATGTTTAAAATAGTGAATGAATGAGAAGTTACAATTCAAAGTGAGTTTCTTGCTACAGAAAATGAGAAGAAAATGTGGGTTATACATTGGAAAATTACAAGAGTATAAAAGGCTTTATATTAAAAAGCTCATCTTTTCAATAATAAGTAAATAGCTAAAAAGACTATCTCTCGCACATACAAGCGTAGGAGATGTAAATTCAGGGTACGAACCAAGGGTTAAAGTGTAAATGTATGACCTATACATACAAATGTCGAGCCAAATGCCATGGTTCAGGCTTAGCTTTTTTATTTCTCTAGAATTCTTCTAGAATATGACTGTTGAGTTCAGATGTTAAAATTATAGAATTAAAAATATGTTAGAATTATATAATTAAAATCTATTGTTATAAATTTTAATTCACAACTTTAATAGAGTTTAATTCTATTATTTTTCCTCTCTCCTCTAACCTAATATAAATAGATGTACCTTGGCTCTTTTTATTCTATGATATAGAGACATTCTTCAATTCACCGTGAGCAGGTTTATGGCATTCAATCTTAACTATTCATCTATTGTATTCTGAGAGACAAATGTCATTAATCCTTCAACACTTATAATAAGAGTAAATTTTTCTTAAGAATACTGTGTGGCACACAAGCTTTAGATTTCTTATGTTCTTCGATTTTTATGTTTTTGTATTATTATTATTATTATTATTTGGTTTTCCTTACATCTAATTAGTTCTTATCTTATGTTCATATATTTTTGCCAATCAAACATTGCTTTCAACATATATTATTTAACAGTGATAATTTTAAAATATAAATTAAAAATGAAACCAAATATATACGTGTAAAGAGGAAAATAAAAAAAAAAAATTATGAGAAGGGGACCAATAAGTAGCGCCGTCCCATTAATGGGAAAAAGGTTCCACCATTCACTTAAATATTTAAGGACTAATTACTATTTAGTCCTTAAAATTTAATCTAATTAAAAAAATAATTTTTTTGTTTCAAGAAATTAACTTAATATTTTTTATATTTAATTCAGTCAAATCAAATGATTCTTTCGTCACTTTTCCTATTAAAAATTTATAAAAAAATTAAAATACCTTTTATTTATAGTTAAATTTTCCAATCTCTATCTACTTCTTTATATTTTTCTTTACTGATCAATTAGAAAAACAAATGGGTATCAAAGGATTTTGCATTACAATCAAACAATCAACTATATTAACCGTAAAAAAAAATATATATTCTTATGTTTTCCTTGACAATGCACCAGTAGGAATTGAGACAGGCTTTCTATATGTTAAAAAAAAAAAAAAAAAAGCCAGACAAAAAACTTAAAAAGAGATCTAAAGAATTATGAACTTGGATTTTGAGAATTGAAAAAAATTTCCTTTTCCCTCTAAATCTTCAAAGTTTCAACTCATTTCATATTAGATATGGTCAGATACATTTATCTCGACTGCCAAATCTCTCATCTGAATGTCATATTGGTGTTTAGAGTTTATAGATCTTATCATATATGCAGTGCTAGCAAATCGATAAATATCATATTGAATTATTAAAATTGTATGATGTAACGTCTCTTTATTCATGTTTTCCTTCAATAGCTGGAGCGTTATAATTTGCCAAGATTTTTATGCTTCTTCCATAGAATGTTTATTATTATGTTGTTTGTTTGCGTGCATTTGATTATAACCTTGGAATAAAGTTTGACACTGTTAGGACATTTCACATTTATTAAATATAAAAATGTTAAGTGATTAATATAAAAATAGACATTTTAACTTTAACAAGTTAATTTTTAAAATTGATTCTCTCAAATCTATATATCAGAGCAAGATAATCATGTTTAATCAATTATACTCTATTTAATCAAGTACCCAAAATAAATTAAGTATTTAATTATCTTATTAGTCATTTCAGTTTACCCAAGTACTTAATTATCTAATTGTTTCAAGTGATAATTTTGAATATCCCCGTTATCACTTTAGAAAGGAATGTTAGAATATCCCACATTGATTAAATACAAAATTATTAACTAATTAATATAGAAATGGACACCCAACCTTAACAAGTTAGATTTCAAAGTTGATTCTCCTAAATTTATATTAAAAATTTGACAGAATTGTATTTTCATTGGTACGGAATATTAATTCTCTATTTTACTCGATTATAGGTATGTTTTACAAACAACAACTTGTGAATCTACTAATAACTTGTTCATGTTTGATGATCTAATTAAAACTTTATTTGTTGATATACTTCTCATGGGATCCACTGTAAAAAAGATAAAAGAAAGATGATGAAGGTGAAAATGGTAAGAATAAGATAAGGGTATATGGATTAAGGAAGAAGATATTTTAGGAATAAATATTTATTTTCTTTTTCTTTTTACTTTATTTTTAATTTTTTAACAGAAAAGGTAAAAAAATGGATAGAATAACTAAATAATATAATGGAATCAAAATTGAGGGACTAATTAATTAGTTTCTCAAAATAAAAAGACTATTTAATTAATTAGGTTAAACTTAATGGACTAAATAGTATTTTACCTAATTTTTAATGTTAAATACCATATTAGATTACATAGAACTTCTTTAAATTTAGGTCCATAATAAAAATGATTATAACTAGTCATATGGCTGGTTGAATTTCACATCAGATTATGCGGGATTTAATTAAATTATAATCCAACCTTAACTAAAGTGACTAGAATTTATTCATATGGGTAGTTCCCTTCTCACTTGTATGTATGGATGGTAATTTTATTCGCCCCACGACCTTAGTCTATCACCCCCTTTAGTAAATGGGACAGGACTAATTTTTTTTATTTTATATCCAAATCGGGTTTGGGTAATAACTCAACCTGATTATATATTATATATATATTTTTTAAATATTATATATATATACACACACATATTTAATTTATATTTTTTAAAAATTTATAATTTATGTTTTATATGAAATATAAATTATATTGTATGGACATATATAAAAAATATAAATGAATATATATATATATATATATATATATATATATATATATATGAGAAAAATAATATAAATTATTTTTTTTTTATTTTGAAGAGGAATAAATAAAAAAAATATAAACAGATATATCTATCATGAGCTGCCCTAATTTAAAGCGAGGTATGTATTTTATTTTTAAACGGGTCAAATTAAGATTTTATAATATTCAATCCAAATCCAACCCCTTACCAACTTATATAACCCTTTAATATTTTTATATTTATTAGATACAGGATACTCTAATATTTAATTAGTCCATCAAATTCAAAATTCATCATAAAAATTTTTAGGTTTCTTTCTTTATAAACTCAAATAGGTCATGGATTTGAAACTAATAATTATATCATCACTTACCAATCATAATTCATATATTATATATTAAAGTTGATGGTCTTGTATTTACTTACAAATTCACTTACGCACAAAGCTATAAATTTTAATATGTATGACATTAAAATTTCATATAAAAAAGGCTGAATTTTGAGTCCATATCTAAATCTTCATGGCTGGACTAATAATGATATCAATTTAGATCGAAAGCGAAAAAAAAAATCAATGAATCTATTTATAGGTAATTGTCAATGAGTCAATTGATATTAATTAAACCATGGTCCAACCCTATTGCACTTAAACAAGTTGCGGTGTGGGACAAAAAAAAAATTTGAAGCCAAAATTAATAAGAAAAAAAATGATGATTAATTTATTTTCTAAACTTTATAATAAATTTTGTTTCAAACAGACAACCAATAATAACTAGGAGGAAAATGGAAGCATATACATGCATACAGTAATTGTTGAAAAATTGTGATTTTTAGCTCATCCAGTAGTCATTTTGAAGTCCAAATTTAGATTAGTCTCACTACTTAATTATGAGAAATTGATCTAAATTTGTGTTATCCGATATAAAAATTATAAATTTAAGTATTTATATGTTTAAAATAGTGAATGAATGAGAATTTACAATTCAAAGTGAGTTTCTTGCTAAAGAAAATGAGAAGAAAATGTGGGTTATACATTGGAAAATTACAAGAGTATAAAAGGCTTTATATTAAAAAGCTCATCTTTTCAATGATAAGTAAATAGCTAAAAAGACTATCTCTCGCATACACAAGCGTAGGAAATATAAATTCAGGGTACGAACCAAGGGTTAAAGTGTAAATGTATGACCTGTACATACAAATGTCGAGCCAAATGCCATGGTTCAGGCTTAGCTTTTTTATTTATCTGGAATTCTTCTAGAATATGACTGTTGAGTTCAGATGTTAAAGTTATAGAATTAAAAATATGTTAGAATTATATAATTAAAATCTATTGTTATAAATTTTAATTCACAACTTTAATAGAGTTTAATTCTATTATTTTTCCTCTCTCCTCTAACCTAATATAAATAGATGTACCTTGGCTCTTTTTATTCTATGATATAGAGACATTCTTCAATTCACCGTGAGCAGGTTTATGGCATTCAATCTTAACTATTCATCTACTGTATTCTGAGAGATAAATGTCATTAATCCTTCAACACTTATAATAAGAGTGAATTTTTCTTAAGAATACTGTGTGGCACACAAGCTTTAGATTTCTTATGTTCTTCGATTTTTAAGTTTTTGTATTATTATTATTATTATTTGGTTTTCCTTACATCTAATTAGTTCTTATCTTATGTTCATATATTTTTGCCAATCAAACATTGCTTTCAACATATATTATTTAACAGTGATAATTTTAAAATATAAATTAAAAATGAAACCAAATATATACGTGTAAAGAGGAAAATAAAAAAAAAAAATTATGAGAAGGGGACCAATAAGTAGCGCCGTCCCATTAATGGGAAAAAGGTTCCACCATTCACTTAAATATTTAAGGACTAATTACTATTTAGTCCTTAAAATTTAATCTAATTAAAAAAATAATTTTTCTGTTTCAAGAAATTAACTAAATATTTTTTATATTTAATTCAGTCAAATCAAATGATTCTTTCGTCACTTTTCCTATTAAAAATTTATAAAAAAATTAAAATACCTTTTATTTATAGTTAAATTTTCCAATCTCTATCTACTTCTTTATATTTTTCTTTACTGGTCAATTAGAAAAACAAATGGGTATCAAAGGATTTTGCATTACAATCAAACAATCAACTATATTAACCGTAAAAAAAAATATATATTCTTATGTTTTCCTTGACAATGCACCAGTAGGAATTGAGACAGGCTTTCTATATGTTAAAAAAAAAAAAAAAGCCAGACAAAAAACTTAAAGAGAGATCTAAAGAATTATGAACTTGGATTTTGAGAATTGAAAAAAATTTCCTTTTCCCTCTAAATCTTCAAAGTTTCAACTCTTTTCATATTAGATATGGTCAGATACATTTATCTCGACTACCAAATCTCTCATCTGAATGTCATATTGGTGTTTAGAGTTTATAGATCTTATCATATATGCAGTGCTAGCAAATCGATAAATATCATATTGAATTATTAAAATTGTATGATGTAACGTCTCTTTATTCATTTTTTCCTTCAATAGCTGGAGCGTTATAATTTGCCAAGATTTTTATGCTTCTTCCATAGAATGTTTATTATTATGTTGTTTGTTTGCGTGCATTTGATTATAACCTTGGAATAAAGTTTGACACTGTTAAGACATTTCACATTTATTAAATACAAAAATGTTAAGTGATTAATATAAAAATAGACATTCTAACTTTAACAAGTTAATTTTTAAAATTGATTCTCTCAAATCTATATATCAGAGCAAGATAATCATATTTAATCAATTATACTCTATTTAATCAAGTACCCAAAATAAATTAAGTATTTAATTATCTTATTAGTCGTTCCAGTTTACCCAAGTACTTAATTATCTAATTGTTTCAAGTGACAATTTTGAATATCCCCGTTATCACTTTAGAAAGGAATGTTAGAATATCCCACATTGATTAAATACAAAAATATTAACTAATTAATATAGAAATGGACACCCAGCCTTAACAAGTTATATTTCAAAGTTGATTCTCCTAAATCTATATTAAAAATTTGACAGAATTGTATTTTCATTGGTGCGGAATATTAATTCTCTATTTTACTCGATTATAGGTATGTTTTACAAACAACAACTTGTGAATCTACTAATAACTTGTTCATGTTTGATGATCTAATTAAAACTTTATTTGTTGATATACTTCTCATGGGATCCACTGTAAAAAAGATAAAAGAAAGATGATGAAGGTGAAAATGGTAAGAATAAGATAAGGGTATATGGATTAAGGAAGAAGATATTTTAGGAATAAATATTTATTTTCTTTTTCTTTTTACTTTATTTTTAATTTTTTAACAGAAAAGGTAAAAAAATGGATAGAATAACTAAATAATATAATGGAATCAAAATTGAGGGACTAATTAATTAATTTCTCAAAATAAAGAGACTATTTAATTAATTAGGTTAAACTTAATGGACTAAATAGTATTTTACCTAATTTTTAATGTTAAATACCATATTAGATTACATAGAACTTCTTTAAATTTAGGTCCATAATAAAAATGATTATAACTAGTCATATGGCTGGTTGAATTTCACATCAGATTATGCGGGATTTAATTAAATTATAATCCAACCTTAACTAAAGTGACTAGAATTTATTCATATGGGTAGTTCCCTTCTCACTTGTATGTATGGATGGTAATTTTATTCGCCCCACGACCTTAGTCTATCACCCCCTTTAGTAAATGGGACAGGACTAATTTTTTTTATTTTATATCCAAATCGGGTTTGGGTAATAACTCAACCTGATTATATATTATATATATATTTTTTAAATATTATATATATATACACACACATATTTAATTTATATTTTTTAAAAATTTATAATTTATGTTTTATATGAAATATAAATTATATTGTATGGACATATATAAAAAATATAAATGAATATATATATATATATATATATATATATATATATATATATATATGAGAAAAATAATATAAATTCTTTTTTTTTTATTTTGAAGAGGAATAAATAAAAAAAATATAAACAGATATATCTATCATGAGCTGCCCTAATTTAAAGCGAGGTATGTATTTTATTTTTAAACGGGTCAAATTAAGATTTTATAATATTCAATCCAAATCCAACCCCTTACCAACTTATATAACCCTTTAATATTTTTATATTTATTAGATACAGGATACTCTAATATTTAATTAGTCCATCAAATTCAAAATTCATCATAAAAATTTTTAGGTTTCTTTCTTTATAAACTCAAATAGGTCATGGATTTGAAACTAATAATTATATCATCACTTACCAATCATAATTCATATATTATATATTAAAGTTGATGGTCTTGTATTTACTTACAAATTCACTTACGCACAAAGCTATAAATTTTAATATGTATGACATTAAAATTTCATATAAAAAAGGCTGAATTTTGAGTCCATATCTAAATCTTCATGGCTGGACTAATAATGATATCAATTTAGATCGAAAGCGAAAAAAAAAATCAATGAATCTATTTATAGGTAATTGTCAATGAGTCAATTGATATTAATTAAACCATGGTCCAACCCTATTGCACTTAAACAAGTTGCGGTGTGGGACAAAAAAAAAATTTGAAGCCAAAATTAATAAGAAAAAAAAATGATGATTAATTTATTTTCTAAACTTTATAATAAATTTTGTTTCAAACAGTCAAACAATAATAACTAGTTATATTTTTTCATAAAAATATGTTTTTAATTAAATAATTTTTTATTCATATTTTATGTTTATAGTATGAAAATTAATTAAATAATTTAATTTTAAGGACCAATTTAAAAACTTATAAAATAATTTAAAAATTAAGATTAATTATGTAGAAAAAATATATTTTACTTCCTCCCTGTATAATGGTTCCTCTATGCTTTTGACACATGTTTTTTATGGCTGAACTAATAATGATATCAATTTAAATTGTCACATGTTTTTTATGGCTAAACTAATAATGATATCAATTTAGATCGAAAGAGAAAAAAAAAAATCAATAAATCTATTTATAGGTAATTGTCAATGAGTCAATTGATATTAAACCATGGTCCAATCCTATTGCACTTAAACAAGCTGCGGTGTGGGAAAAAAAAAAATTTGAAGCCAAAATTAATAAGAAAAAAAATGATGATTAATTTATTTTCTAAACTTTATAATATATTTTGTTTCAAACAGACAACCAATAATAACTAGTTATATTTTTTCATAAAAATATGTTCTTAATTAAATAATTTTTTATTCATATTTTATATTTATAGTATGAAAATTAATTAAATAATTTAATTTTATGGACCAATTTAAAAGCTTATAAAATAATTTAAAAATTAAGATTAATTATGTAGAAAAAATATATTTTACTCCCTCCCTGTGTAATGGTTCCTCTATGCTTTTGACACATGTTTTATATAATTAATGATATAATTTCCTTTTAGTAGCAAGTCATCCGAAAAATTTTTAAATAAACTTAATCTACCATGTGATATGTAGATTAAATTAATTAAATATTAAAATATAATATTATTTATTAGATATAATATTTATATTAATTAAATTATTTATTATCATTAAACTTAAATTATTTATTATCATTAAATATCTGTAATTAAATATTAATTAATATAAATAATATATTTAATAAATGATATTAGAAATAAATATTTAATTAGTTTAATTTTTAAATAATGTGTTAAGTCTATTTAAAAATTTATCCAGCTCAAGCTTTGTTTTGGCTGATTATTTAAAAAAAAAAAAAAAAAGATTCTGCCATTTGAGTGAGGATGCGTGCGAAAATTTCTTACCAATCGATATGACATTGACAAATGAATCTGTCCTGGTTCTTTCATTATTAGTGAATTCACAACACGGAGCCTTTCTAATACACTTCATATACATTAAACTCCTTGCTATAAAAAATTATCTTAAAAAATAAAATTTTAAAAAAATTTTTATCTATAAAAAATAAAAAAAAATTAATTTAACTCTTTATATTTAAAAAGCCAAATATCACTATTTATTATAATTTAATTAATAAAATATAAATTTTCATGCACTTTATTTAACATAATTTTAATATTATTTTTTCTATTAGATAAATTTAAAAATGAAAAATGAAAATAATTAATATTTATGAAATAAAGTAAAATAAAGAGCAAAATATAAAGAGCTTATTAGATTTAAATAAATTTTTTTATTCTTTATTAATTAGATGTTCTCTATTAAATAAAATATATTTTTTAAAATAAAAAATACCATTGAAAATGGTCTTAATCCCTCTCACTCTCTTCATCTCAAGTTTTGTTTTTTTTTTTTTTTTTAAATTGTAGTTAAAAAATATTTTAAGCAAATAATTGCTAATTATCGCTCTCAACTCCTTATAAATTAGTTTCCTCAAAAAGAAAAATAAAACTCTTTAAAATTAATGCATGTTAATTAAGAGTATCCTAATGCATTCTTTATGTATATTATATTTTTTATTATAAAAAATTGTCTCAAAAAATAAAATTACAATGGACTATTTATCTTTAAAAAATAAAAAATATAATTGATTTAGCTCTCTACATCTAGAGAACTAAATATCACTCTCTATTTCTAATTTTAATTAATGTAATATAAATTTTTATGCACTTTATTAAAATAATTTTTAGCCATATTTTTCTATTTGATAAATTTAAAAAATTAAAAATTAAAATAATTAACACTTATAGGATAATATAAAATATAAAATAAAATATAAAATTTATTGAATTTAAATAAAATTATCTATTTTTTATTAATTAGATAATTTTTATTAAATAAAATATATTTTTTAAATAAAGAGTATTATTGAGATGTTATGACAAAATCATTAACCTAAATATCAAAATTAGTTTTTTTTTTTTCTTCCCTGTTACGTTTTCAAAACACACATTAATTAGATTAGGTTATTAGCTCCTGGTCTATTACACTGAGTTTCAACTTTATTTTCAAAATATCAAATCAATAGCATATATCATATCACATTAAATATTTTCAATTTTGAAGATAGATGGAAGCCTCCGGTGGCAGGTTAAAGTAAATATTGATTGATACTGATTTTAGTACTGAAACTGTTGACGTGAGTTGGTGAAGAGCAATTATAGGAATTAAATTTTTACCAAGTTTGTTTTATTCTTTGCCAATATTAGTGTAATTAGTTTCTTCCTAATTTAGCTTGATGTACAGGTTATATATAGTCCTCATCTGTTGTATTTCAAGATATATCAATATATATAATTTTTTTTTCTTCTCTACAACATGATATCAGAGCAGATATTCTAGGCAATAGAATTTATGAAAAAAAAAAAATGGAAACACCTCACAGTGGGGTGAAAAAACAGGAAGAGGAGAATTTAGCTCTCACAGACCTTACAACAAGAATGACGCAATTATTAAACCAAAATCAGACCCAAAACCAGATCTCAAGTCAAGAACCTGCTACACAAATTGGAGTCAAGTTAGATGGTACAAATTATGCATTATGGTCCCAAATTGTTGAGATGTATATCTCAGGCAAAGACAAATTGGGATACATAAATGGAGATCTCCCACAACCTCTGCAAACAAATCCTGAATTCAGAAAATGGAGAACCGAAAACGCAGTGGTGAAGGGATGGTTAATCAATTCTATGGATCCAAGCTTAGTCAGTAACTTTATCAGATTCTCAACGGCTAAGGCTGTTTGGGATAATATTGCTACAACATACTTTGATGGCACTGATACATCACAAGTATATGATCTCAAAAGGAGAATAAGCAGACTCAAACAAGGAGGAGGTTCACTTGAGACATACTACAACAATCTACAAGGACTGTGGAGAGAAATTGATTTTCGTCGACCAAATCCTATGGAATGTGATACTGATATACAGAAATATAACTATATTTTACAGGAGGATAGAGTTTATACCTTCTTAGATAGACTTGATGATCGACTTGACAAGATCTGAGCAGATGTGCTTCAGATACAACCATTCCCGACAGTGGAACAAGCTTATGCACAAGTCAGAAGAGAGGATTTGAGGCAATCCGTGATGATGAAAAATGAAGTTACCATATCTGGTAGTTGTTGCAAGATTTTTGCAAGTGCACAGGTCGTGAACAAGTAATATAGTAGTGAAATAAGTGTTGATCCCACGAGAAAGGATTGACAAGTACCAAAACTATTGAATATTCTATTATTTAGAAAATCAATTATGAGAAGTCGTATTTTAAGCTAAAGTAAAATTCAAGTAAATAAATGATGAAAATATGAAATAAGATTAAAGGCTTAGGATTTAGAATTCATCAATTGATTGCCTATGATTACTTTATATTTTTTAGATTTGATTATTTTTGTTGAAATTAATGATTAGATTTTCCTAAATTATATGATGTTCTCTCTCAAGATACAACATGTGTGTTCATATTAACCTTACGTCTACTCTCGTGATCATAAGCAATTAACACAAACCCATTAAGTTTTATGGAAATCCTTTTAAAAATCACAAAGGAGTATTCTTATCTCTAAGCAATACATTCCCTAGGTCAATTATCCTAATGAACTAATATTGTGCTTCCACTCTCGCTACTTCACACAATATCTTAAATCATGCAATTAATGGCCAGTTAATTACAAGCATTAAATTCTAAGATAAAAGATTAATTCCAACAATCAACCCAATCAATTAAATATAAATAATCATATGCAAATCAAAAGATTACATCTAAATCCTAGAAAAATAAATTTAGCTATTCATAATTAAAAGAGAAGAAACAATTAAATTAACAATAAACATAATAAACATAATAATAACTTATAATTAAATTCAAGAATAAAGTTTAGAGAGAACTTGTTTTGAGATACAATCTTTGATAAACTTGAGCTCCAAAAACTCCTCCTCTTAATAAAAATAACATAAACAAAAAAGAAACCTAATCTATTTTTTTTCTCTAAATATTTTTTTGATGGATTTCTTTGATGTCATTTTCCTTTGCCAAGCATGGTATTTATAGACATGTTTGATGGAAGAATTCAAGTTCCATTAAAATTCTTACATAAAAAATTTAACATTGATGGTTAAGTTGGCCACCAACCATTGAATTCCTTCATCAATATTTAAAAATGGTTAGGTTGGCTACCAACCATTGAATTTTGGCCACCAACCATTGAATTTATTTCTCATGGATTGAAAACTTGAATCATTGTTTGCATCATTATTTTTACTGCATCATTTTGATCTGCAAAAATAAAATAAAAATACTTAAAATATGTTATAATTTATTTATAAATTGTAGAACTATTTATTTCTAAAAATAAGTAATAATATTATTGCATTCTCGATAATTGAGCTAAAATTTAAGTTTAAACAATTAAAATAACTCAAAAAATATAGAGTTATCAGTAGTGCTATGCTTTCAAAAGGAGGACAGAAACCTCAACTATCCTTTCAAGCGCCATCAAATGGAAGGTCTAACACAGGGATAAAACCAAAATCACAAGGGGAAGGAGGAGGCTGTACGCATTGTGGGAATACAAAGCACACCAAAGAAACATGCTTTAAATTACATGGTTATCCAGATTGGTGGCATGAACTCAAGGCAAAGAAAAAATGTGAAGCAAGTGGAGGAGACAATCCTGGCCGTGCAGCTCTTATGAGAATAGAGCCTCAATTATCCCTTATACCACAGCAGGAATCTTCTATCTCTACTAATGAACAAATTGATGATTCAGGTAACAAAGGTTTTGTTTTTTCTTGCCAGGAAAAAAAGAACCATGATGACTGGATCATTGACTCCGGGGCAACAGACCACATGACATTTGATTCTTGTGACTTCTATGAAACCACCCAACCCAAATGGACATGCATTGCCAATGCTAATGGAGTAACATATCCAGTAATAGGGGCTAGAACAGTTGCTCTTTCTCCTTCTTTTTCATTACCAAATACATTACTTGTTCCATCACTTTCCAATAAACTGTTATCTGTAGGACAAGTGACTGAGGAATTGAATTGTTGTGCTTTACTGTATCCTACCTTTTGTCTATTTTAGGATATTCTCACCAGGGAGATTATTGGTTGTGGTACTAAAAGGGATGGGCTGTATTACATGGATGATTTTAGTCATGGTAGAGCAAATACTACACATTCCGCTGATGCTAAGGAAAGGCAGATTTGGTTATGGCATAATAGATTGGGGCATCCCTCATTTCGGTATCTGAGATGTTTATTTCCAAATTTATTTACAAAGTTTAATGAGTCAGATTTTAAGTGTGAAGTTCGTATTCAAGCTAAGAGTCATCGTGTACCTTATGCAATCAGTTTAAATAAATGTGACACTCCTTTTTTGATTGTTCATTCTGACGTTTGGGGCCCTGCTCCGATCACTATTTCTTATGGGATTAGATGGTTTGTAACCTTTGTTAATGATTGCACACGAATGACTTGGCTTTATGTGTTGAAAAATAAACATGAAGTGTTTAAAACATTTCGATCATTTCATAACATGATTCAAACACAGTTTTCTGCTAAACTTCAAATTCTTCGATCTGATAATGGTGGGAAATATGATAATACACAATTTCACAGATACTTTCAGGAACATGGTTTGCATCATGAAACTTCTTGTTCTCAGACACCGCAGCAGAACGGTGTTGCAAAGTGCAAGAATAAACACATCTTGGAAATTACTCGAGCTCTCTCGACTGCTGCTAATGTACCTAAGCGTTTCTGGACAGATGCAGTGGTTATTGCTATATACTTGATGAACCGAATGCCATCACTAGTCTTAAAGTACAAAACCCCTCTTCAAGTTCTCGCGCAACATGTAAAATTACCATAAGTTCTTATGCTTTCCCCAAAAAAAATTTGGTTGTGTTACATATGTTCATTTACACAAGAATCAAAGGACAAAATTGGATCCATGTGCTGTCCGTTGTATTTTTCTTGGCTATGCAGCTCACAAGAAAGGATACCGATGTTATGACCCAACAACAAGGCGACTCTATACCACCATGGATGTCACCTTCATTGAATAAGAGAATTTCTTCACTTCTCAATCTTCCCACTCCTCTCTTCAGGGGGAGATGATGAATGAAGAGCAGAATTGGGAAAATTGGCCAAGCTGTGATGGTGTAGGGGTGGATGTTCAGCCAAGAGAACCAATGACAATACTGGTAGACCAAAGAGAAGGAAATACTGACCAAAGAGAAGAAAATAATGAGTATGTCGAAATAGAAACTGAACAACAACCAACAAGAGTAGAGAAAAATGGAGAAGCTACGGAAATTGAAAGTGAACAGGAAATTGAAAGTGAATAGCCCTTCCTTGACTTGACAGTACTACAAGCAGACCAATCTCCTGAGAATATCCCTGAGGTACAAGTCCTAAGCTCTCCTCAAAATATTTTTGTTGGCTATAAACTACCTTTCAGGTATAACCGTGGGCAACCACCAAATCGTTATTCACCCGATCATGGAACAAGCAAGTCAAAATACCCAATTGCCAACCATATCTCAACCAAAAAATTGTCAGAACATCTCAAGGCATGGGTTCATAAATTATCTGCAGATGTTGTTCTTAATACCGTGAGTGAAGCCATGAATAACCCCAGATGGATTCAAGCAATAGAGGAAGTGATGAAAGCATTACAGAAAAATGATACTTGGGTACTTGAGCAATTGCCCGAGGGAAAGAAAACTGTGGGATGTAGATGGGTGTCCTCCGTCAAACACAAATCAGATGGAACAATTGAAAGATTTAAAGCGAGGCTCGTTGCAAAGGGATATACTCAGACATATGGCACAGATTATCAAGAAACTTTCTCACCTGTAGCGAAATTAAATACAGTGAGAGTATTAATTTCCCTTGCTGCAAACTTAGATTGGCCACTACACCAATTTGACGTCAAAAATGCCTTTCTTCATGGAGATCTTGAGGAGGAAATGTACATGGACATTCCACCTGGTTTTGTTTCTTCAACATAAGAGAAGGTAGTTTGCAAGTTGCAAAAGGCATTATATGGTTTAAAACAGTCCCCTAGAGCATGGTTTGGAAGATTTAGCCTTGCCATGAGAAAATATGGTTTCAAACAAAGCAATTCAGATCATACTCTCTTCTTGAAGCATAAACAAGGGAAGGTAACAGCTCTAATAATCTATGTTGATGATATGATAATTACAGGGAATGACGAGGAAGAAATCTCTAAATTACAAAAGAATTTAGCAACTGAATTTGAGATGAAAAATCTTAGGGGATTGAAGTATTTTTTTTGGAATTGAAGTAGCTCGATCAAAACGGGGTATATTTATTTCCTAAAGGAAATATGTTCTTGGCTTGTTAGCTGAAACAGGAATGCTTGAGTGTAAACCAGCTGATACACCACTTGTTCAAAACCATGGTTTGGGAGAATTTCCTAATCAGATCCCTACCAATAAAGAAAGGTATCAACGCCTGGTGGGAAAGCTAATCTACTTATCTCACACACGGCTTGATATTGCTTATGCTGTGGGCTTGGTGAGTCAATTCATGCATTGTCCTAGCAAAGACTATATGAGTGCAGTGGTTCGTATTTTACAGTACTTGAAGTCTTCTCCGGGAAGAGGATTGATGTTTAAAAAAAAATCAACATTTGCGTATTGATGGCTTTACGGATGCAGACTGGGCAGGGAACATTACTGACAGAAAATCTACATCAGGCTACTTCACATTTGTGGGAGGCAATCTGGTCACTTGGAGGAGTAAAAAACAAAAGGTAGTGGCTTTATCTAGTGCAGAAGCCGAGTTTAGAGGCATGGCTAAAGGATTGTGTGAGTTACTTTGGTTAAAACAGTTATTGAAGGAAATTGGTTGTCCATCTCAAGATACAATGAACCTATTTTGTAATAATAAGGCAGCAATCGCAATTGCACATAACCCAGTTCAACATGATCGCACCAAACATGTTGAAGTGGATCGGCATTTCATCAAGCAAAAACTTGAAGACAAACTAATTCAGTTTCCTTTTGTGAAGTCAGTGTTGCGCGATTTCTGCAAGTGCACAGGTCGTGAACAAGTAATATAGTAGTGAAATAAGTGTCGATCCCACGAGAAAGAGTTTGTCAAGTACCAATTTTAAGATTCCTCTATTATTTAGAAAATTAATTATGAGAATTCATATTTTAAGCTAAAGTAAAATTCAAATACATAAATGATAATAAAGATGAAAATAAGATTAAATGTCTAGGATTTAGAATTTATCAATTGATCACATATGATTTTTTTATAATTTTTAGATGGATTATTTTTGCTGGAATTAATGATTAGATTTCCCTAAATTATATAATGTTCTCTCTCAAGATATAACATGTGTGTTCATATTAACCTTACGTCTACTCTCGTGATCATAAGCAATTAATACAAACCTATTAAGTTTTATGGAAATCCTTTTAAAAATCACAAAGGAGTATTCTTATCTCTAAGCAATACATTCCCTAAGTCAATTATCCTAATGAACTAATATTGTGCTTCCACTTTCATTACTTCATACAATATTTTAAATTATGCAATTAATAGCCAGTTAATTACAAGCATTAAATTCTAAGATAAAAAATTAATTCCAACAATTAAATCCAATCAATTAAATATAAATAATCATATGCAAATCAAAAGATTACATTTAAATCCTAGAAAAATAAATTTAGCTATTCATAATTAAAAGAGAAAAAATAATTAAATTAACAATAAAAATAATAAACATAATAATAACTTAAAATTAAATTCAAGAATAGAGTTTAGAGAGAACTTGTTTTGGGATACAATCTTTGATGAACTCAAGCTTCCAAAAACTCCTCCTCTTGATCAAAATAAAAAATAAAACTAATCTATTCTAAGAAAACATATGAAAATCTCTCTACATATTTTTTATGGATTTTCTTTGATGCTATTTCCCTTTGCCAAGCATGGTATTTATAGACATGTTTGGTGGAAGAATTCAAGTTTCATTAAAACTCTTACATCAAAAATTCAACATTGATGGTTAGGTTGGCCACCAACCATTGAATTCCTTCATCAATATTCAAAAATGGTTAGGTTGGCTACCAACCATTGAATTTTGGCCACCAACCATTGAATTCCTTCATCAATATTCAAAAATAGTTAGGTTGGCTACCAACCATTGAATTTTGGTCACCAACCATTGAATTTACTTCTCATGGATTGAAAACTTGAATCATTGCTTGCATCATTATTTTTATTGCATCATTTTGATCTGCAAAAATAAAATAAAAATACTTAAAATATGTTATAATTTATTTATAAATTGTAGAACTATTTATTTCTAAAAATAAGTAATAATATTATTGCATTCTTGAGAATTGAGCTAAAATTTAAGTTTAAACAATTAAAATAACTCTAAAAATATAGAGTTATCAGTCAGAAGACCAGCTAGCAGACATTCTTACAAAGGCTGTCTCTAGCAAAATATTTCACAACTCACTTGACAAGTTGGGCATTGAGGATATCTATGCACCAACTTGAGGGGGAGTGTTGACGTGAGTTGGTGAAGAGCAATTATAGGAATTAAATATTCTAGTTACCAAGTTTGTTTTATTCTTTTTTAGTACTCCACGATTGTAGCCAAGATTAGTGTAATTAGTTTCTTCCTAATTTAGCTTGATGTACAGGTTATATATAGTCCTCATCTGTTGTATCTCAAGATATATCAATATATATAATTTTCTTTTCTTCTCTACAACACAAGAATATCAACCTTGATAGTGATCTTCAGAAGCAAAGTGAAAAGTTGATTGATGGTATATAAATTATCTTGAATTTTTAATTATTTTTTTAAAATTATATTTTTATATAAAAATATATTATTTTATTTTTTTTATTAAAGTAAGAATTTAAGTTATATTTTATTAAATTATATATATTTATACTATTTGAATATGTATTATTAATGGTAATTTTATTTAAATATTATATATGTATATATAATTGAAAAAGTAATATGTATATTATTATGAAAATGTTAATGTGGGTTTTTAGAGAAATTGTATTTTGATATTTGAGTATTAATATTGATATTAATTAATATTATAAGATTAATTATAGTATTTTATCGAAAGTTTAGATTTCCGTTATAATTACTATTATTATAAATAAGTTTTATTAATTGAATTATTATTATGTAAACTATGGTTTATTATTATTATTATTATTATTATTATTATTATTATTATTATTATTATATATGTGTGTGTGTGTGTGTTTATGTTGTGAATTAAAAGAAGAAGGGAATGGATCTTTGTGATTGGCTATTGAAGGAAAACGAGACCGGTTTTGGAAGAACAAAAATGGGGAAAGAAAGAGAGAGGAGGAGAGAGAGAGAGAGAGAGCTGCAAGGTTGGAGGACCGCTATCTAGCCGGCGGTGGGCTGCACTACCACCACCAGTGGCTAGCCCACCGTCCGGTGATCTCAGAGGAAGTAGCGACACTCCAATCGGGCGGCGGACGACGGTGAATACGAGGAGAGAAGGATCCGCCGACACTGAGACTTTGAATGCAATTTTCAGCCGATTCCGGCTGCCAAATTGAGCAAGGTCAGTTTCGTTCGACTCCTGGTGACAATCACTTCCTTTTGGTACCAGCCATGCCTCGGATGGAAGAGATTGGCGTATTGGAGGCCGAAACTTTGAAGGCAAGTTTTGGCGAAAGGGGATTGAATAGCGGCAAGTGACATGGGTTTCTGAGATCCTAGCGTCGAGGTGAACTTGCTGGTGTGAAGATCATTCAGATTCGCCACCAGCAGCGGCGAGGCGTGGCCGGCCGGTGACGCTCCGGCGGTGGCACGTGGGGCAGTCCAGCAGCTCCATTTCATCTTTTCGACGTGACTCTTGACGTTCGTTCAATTGAAAATTATAAGGGTAAACCCGAAACTCCTTTATTTCAGTTAATTGATTTATATTATGTTTAGCAGATTCTAGTTTGTAGTTGTTATGAGTTTGTTGAGTATGTTGTTGAGTTTGAGTTAGGAGGACCCAGGAGGGGTCGCTGAGATTATGTTGTATGTTAAGGTTGTTTTAGAAGTATTATGTTCTCTATTGTTTTGGGTGGTATCCGAGTTTAGTGTGATTATGTCGAGATCTCGATAAGAGTCTCAATGATTCTTAAGTTATCTCTAGTTATGTGAGTCGCCCTTTTTCTGATAATACCTCTTGTTGTTCAGTGTTGTGGTTTCTGGCGTCTACCTGGTTTACGTGTCTTCAATTAGATGAGTGATACTCCCTAATATGTTATTCTATTTTCATATGCATCTGCATTTACTGTATATATATATATATATGTATATTATGTACTATTATTGCATAGATGCATGTAACATTTGATTGTGAATGATGAATCGATATTCTATGCTATATTGTGATTGTGGTTGACAGATGGAGGTCGGGAGGATACAGTACCACCTAGGATTATGAGTATGGTTATGACTATGGTTATGATTGTGATTATGATGGGTTTGAGAAAATGAGCTATGACTGGTGGATGCTGGCCGGGCCTGCTCATCGCTAGGGCCGCTATCAGTCGAGTCAGGGCTGCATGATATAGACCAGTGCTGGCCAGGCCCATTGGACATAAGAGACAGATTATTGGATTGAGAGAGTCATGATAGGGGATCAGCTCCCCACATTGGTTATTAGTGTGGTACTGTGGACTATATCCCATCCTTACTTGATTATATGGTTTGTCTATCTCTGCGACATAGTGTATAGCATGAACATTAGGAATCTGTCTGTAGGACACCAGTTTAATATATTAGTTAGTATCATTCACTGAGCTAGACGCTCATTCTTGTTCAATTTGTTATTTTTTAGGTCAGAAAATGAGCCTGTAAAAGAATTGTAAACTGAGTAAACTGCCAATTTCTTTTCGGCAGTAGTCTGTATTATTAAGTATTGAGAAGTGTAAATAACATATTCATAATTATATTGTAATTATAGAACTCCGCAATGCTACCCTTGTTACCTGTATTTTATGTGATTATCAGTTGCTATGTATATTTCGAGTTGAGACATTGTTTGTTAAGCAAAATCCAGTTGTATGATAAATAATATTTATGAGATAATTGAGCTATTAGCCCAGTGTGGCTTTGATTTTAAATTGATGTTGATTTAGATCTACTTAACGTGTAGCCCCATAGCCTTATTATGTGTTAGTTTATCGTGTTGTGTGAGGTCAGGCTTACTACGGACACTGGTAGCCACGTGCATTTTCCATGTCCTAGTGCCAGTCACGTGCCCTCGGGTTCGGGGCGTGACAGTATATGTGAACCCTTAATTTTATACCTCATTATTCGGCTACAATTCTACTAAAATTAGTGCGCTCCGTAGAGTTAGCACGGCGATCCAAATATTTTCTCAAATTGATTGTTTAATTATTCTAAAATTAATTTTGAATCTATTGACATTGAACAATTAATTTTTTGAGCTCTGTAACTCCCAAAAAATGATCTAGAAGTCTCAAAATCTGGCCGACAAAATAGTATATTTCCAGTCTACACACCTACCGAGGCCATGGGTGGCGCCGGTGCCACCCAGAGGGTTGGTGGCACAACTGATGCCTCTGGCGGCACAGGCCCCACTGCCCCTCTTACAGTTTTCAAAATACTCCCAATCTGATTTTTCAACCCTTTTTAGCCATACTCCTCATATTTTTTCACATTTTTACTATCTAAATTACCCTCAACTCCATTTTTCTATAAATAGGTCCCCCATTTATTTATTTCTCTTCTCCTCTTGAATTTGATTAAATTGTTATCCTCGAGTTCCTCTCTTATTTTCCTTTTAATCACTCTTTAATTAATTAATTAATCTTTTAATTAATTAATTATCTCACCCTAACTAAATTAATTAATCTTTTTAGTTAACTAATTTTTTTAATTAATCACTTAATTAATTAATTAATCTTTTTAATTAATTAATTAATTACTCTTTTTTCAAAAATCATTCTTTTTTTTCAAAAATCAAATTAATTCTTTTTCTTACTCCACTTGTCATTTAAATTAATTAATTAATCTTTTTAATTAATTGATCAATCCATCCATTTCATTACATTAATTAGTTGATTAATTATTTTAATTAATTAATTAATCTCCCAATCAATTCAATTATCCGGTCCCGATAAAATGAAATTTCGATCTAGTAAAACTCTCTGCTCACCAAAAGCAAAGATATCTGTCATTTTCCTAATTCTCAACACACCTAAATCATAATCAATATGATCAACTCTTAAACCCCTCTACTTAATCGTTGAATGAACTACATGGATTTTGATTCTCATTTAATAAGGTACATAGACATTTTTAGAATCTAAATTCAAACATCAAATTCAAATCTCTATCAATCTCTTTTTTCCCTTTTTAATTTGTGGATATTTTATTTTAATTTTCTCATTGCACTTATGTTATATTCATGCATCTTATTTACAATTATCATCTTATAATATTTGTCATTTATGAAATTAATTTTTAAAGTCAAATTAAACTTAAAAGCCAAATTTCAATTATTTAAAACAAAAAATCTAATTTCCAAGCTCAACTTGGCTCGATACTAGTAATTTTATCCATAGGCAAATCAAAATAAAAAATTAATAAATTAGAATCAAATTGGATTTTTTCTTAATTTCCCATTTAAAAATAAATTAAGGTGACGATTACTAAAATTATTTTCAAAATAAACCAAATCTGAATCCAAAGATTATATTGTAAGTTTAAATCTAAATAAGCATCTTGATTCCCTCTAGTTGATCAGGCCGGTGCTCAGGCGAGGCGTCAAAATATCGCTTGCAAAATCAAATCTAGATCTCCTCTCCTTGTGGAAGCTCAAGCAATTAATCTTAGCAATTAAACATGCCGTTAGGGCTAGGTATGAGAAGATTATTGTTGAATCTTATTGTAAAATTCTTGTTGATGTCTATTCTGTTTTTACTGAAATAAGCAATTGGGAAATCCAACCACTTTTAAGTGTAATTAATGAACTTAAATTGTATTTTGACTATTTTTGTATTGGTTGGGTTAGAAGATGTGCGAACAAACCTGCATATTGGGTGACTACATCCCTACGTAACAATGTTTTATCTCGTGTATGGAGTGTTATATAGCCTTCTCAGCTTTGTGCTTTGCTGTACTATGATATTTCTTGTTGAATGAATTTAAATTTAGCAAAAAATTTTAAACTAAATATTAAAAATATAATTATTTTTTAAAAAATTAAATATATGTAACATTTATTACAATTTTTAAATTTTGGAGAGTCAGCTCTTCCGTGTCCCCCACATAAATCCACCTCTGGCTATATACAAAGCAATTAATGATAAAATTATCTATGAAAAAGAATTTTATTTTAAAAATAGACTTTACTTATTTCAAAGCTGGCGGAAATATTATTAAAAAAAAGAAAGAAAATGCTTGATATTAAAAAATAGGGATATCCATTATCCACCCATAAAAATTTTCAAATTTTATTTGTAACATGGAAATAAATGATTATTGTGCCCACATTATACGTAACAGGAAACTTTTATCATTTAATTAAAATCTTTCTACCAATGAACCGATATTTCCAACATTAAATTCAACAAATATATTTTGAAGAATTAATAAGCGGAATTATTCATTTTATTTATTATAAATTTATACATCCAAATAATTAATCAAACACAAATTAAAAATGTATGATATAAATATATAACCAAAGTAACTCATATCATTTTATTCCATTATATACAATTGTATAGTCATTCAGTTTTATCAAAAAGTAAAGTAATATATGTTATCTAATATAAATTTAAATTTATAGGTTGTATATATATATATATATAAATTAGATCTCCATCGAGAACAAACTTATTATTATAAAATGAGTTGATTATTTTTACAAGAAAAAATTTATAGTGACATATTTTAGAGATTTAATATAAATAAATAAAAAAAGTCAATATAAATGAAAATATAGAAAATACCTTTCCAGAACACCATGATAATAGGACTTTGATTTGTTTTAATAAATGAGGATACTTATTATGCAAACTTATCCCACGTGGTGGTGATGCTCAAAACATTTTTACACACTAAAATCATTTAAATTAAACTAAATAAATAATGGTATAAAAAATTGAAGTTCCATGAGGGGTTTAACACTTGCTCCTTAATAAAAATAGCAGGTTCTTTAATTCTAAAATCACAGGTTTATTTTAATTTTTTTTTTCCTCTTGAATCTAACTAAAACTGTCTCCTTGAAGTCATATTATACACATTGTAAATTAAATTAATTGGATATATTTAATATGCATCTGTAAATTAAATTAAGAAAAGATACAACATCAAAACGGAGCATTAGATTTAAATGAAGGATGTGAGCAATCCAGTGGACCATATATATATAATTAAGATGGATGAGTAGGCGTGGCGATTGGAATAAGTTTAAAGCCATGTAGAAGAGCAGCTTGCCAAACTTTGTCAATGTCAAACATGGAATAACCGCATTCATCCACATTCCATCCTTCTAACCCATGTACTATCCCAGCTGCCCGCCATGCACTAATCACCCTTCTTGGCAACCAATTCTGTCATTTTAATTCATCATTATATTATACTAATTACTACTATTGTACTTAATTTGTATACATTAATTATCTGATCATATCTTATATACATATATTACCTCGCATGAGTCCACATTTTCGAGAGACGCGGGAGCTACCATTGCCGGTGTGGTATGATAAAAGCAGTCTTCTCGCAATTTCTTTGGTGGGATTTGAGAAAATGGAATAAATATTGTTCCTTTTGTTGCCTTCTTTTGATCCTCTTCAGTCAATCCTTCTCCCACTAGCCACGTCTGCACCAATTCTATTCATTCTATATATGTATTCCATCTTATTTAATTATTAATTAATTAAATCGATGGCTTAATTAATCGATTAATTTGGGTGCGTACGTACCTTTACAGAATAATTTTTTGAAAGCAGCAAATGATTACGGTGGGACTCACTGCCAAATGATGCTTTGAGCTTCTCATAATCTTGCTTGAGGGTAGTTACTACCTAAAATCGGGCATGTTAAATAAATAGGTATTTTATATGGTTATTTTATTTAAAAATAAAGTAATTTATTTTTTTTGTGAAAAAAAAAAAAATTTTTATAAAAAATTATAATTTTATTTATATTTTTTCATTAATTAAATTATTATTTCGTAATTTTTTTTAGTTGTAAAAAAATCTTTAATTTTACAAAAATATTGACTTATTTTTTATAAAACAATAACTTTATGAAAAGAAAAATAATTTTGTAATTATGAAAAAATAATTCTCTTACTAAAAATCATAATTTTTTTTATATTTTTTCGTAAATTAAACTTTTTTTATAAAGTTTATAGGTATATATAAATTTAAAATACTAGCTCAATCATTTTAACATTTCTCATTTTTAATTAGTGAAATGTAATAGCAAATTAATTTAATTACAATACTTTAAATATTTTAATTATATTTATAATTTATTACTATTTTGTTGGTTATAAAAAAAATAAAATTTTATACTTTATTTTAAAATAAAGTAATATAAATATTTGCCTATACGATGCTATTTATAAGAAAATTGTGATTTTTTTAAAAGAATAACTTTTTTCGTAATTACAAAATTATTTTTCTCTTAAAATTATTAATTTATATAAAATAAATTATATTTTTATAAAATTAAAATTTTTTTCATAATGAAGTAGAATTGCGAAAAAATAATTTACTTTAGAAAAAAATATAAATAAAATTATAATTTTTTTGTAAAAAATCTTTTTTGTTGTATAGAAAACACCTAAATAAATAATATTGAATTTGCAGGCCTTATTTGAGGGGTGATTAATGCGTGAATTGCGTTACGTACATACCTGGATTCCCCTCTTACAAAGAGCAAAGACAACAGCACAAGCAACCTTAGTGGGGGTGCCCCTAAAGAGTAGTTGAGTAGTTCCTTTAGGAATGTTATTAAGCACAACGGCTGTTGCTAGACTACTTCCATCTACTACCTTTATTTTCAGTCTAGGATGCTTTTGCACATAAACCTCACCATATCTATTCAGATCCTCCCCCTGCAGCAATCCCGCCGAGCAACAATATTAAATTGCTAAATAATAATAGTAATTAAAAGTGACTGAGGTACACGTAATTGCCTGATTCAAGAGACCAAGACTCAACACTTTAACGCCTTTATTGTTTGCTTGGAGTATGGCTTCTTCAATCATGTTATTAATGGATTCATTTTGCCATCGCATCAAGTACTGCATGTAACATGTATGTGCGCGCAACAAAATTGAAAACAATATATATGATCAGTTGTCATTAATAAGAAATTATAATAATTAAGAAAAAAAAAATCTCATACTTGCATATTGTACTTGGGAATTGCCCAGGTTTGCAGTGTAAGGTTGTGAAACCGATGCCTCTCGACTACAAAAGTGCGGCCATAAATCCAAGTCAAGAAGATGGTCCAAAGGGTGACAGGCCATATTAACCAAAGGTACCATTTTGAGGTGTGGGGTTGGGGAGAGGAGGCCAAGTAAGCGAATCCCAGACGCAGGTGATAGATGGAGTGTGGCGTAGTTAAATGGGTGAGGTGCACCACTTGGGGGATTTCCTCTTTCCTTTTCACAGAATTTTCATAAAGAGTGTCGGAAGATTTGTCAATAGTCCCATATATGTAGTCGTAAATGGGCATGAAAAGCGAGTAATTTGTTCGGAACTGAGTGTGGTGAAGGGAATGGAACCTGCGCTTGTATATGCTCACTACGTTAATTAGTTGAAAATTAATTATAACTGTATATAAATGAATATAATATTAAGAGACAGAGACTTACGAAGGGGTGTAAATAAGGTACTTGAGAGGGGGGAAAATGGAGAAGAGCCATTTAGGAATGAGCTCAAAGTTGCAATGCCCCATATTGTTCATCAAGTCTACGAAAGTAATATAACCGAAGAAAGTTGCGATGGAGGCCGTTCCAGTAAATAGCGTTGTCAAGAATGGTATTGCAAAAAGCATAAAGTAAGCTATGTGTTCAGCAAATGGGTGAATCACGGCTGCAAATTAATTAATTATTCTTCATCATCATCAATATTCAGCTGAAATTTGTATGATATAATTAAAAAAAAAAAAAAATTAAAACATACAGGTGATGGGCTCGGTGACAATGGAGGAATGGTGGTGAGAATGGTAGCGGGAGTAGAGATAGTGGTGGTGTAAGAGCCTATGAAACCAATAGTAAAGAAACTCAACAGGTCCCACATGAAGCAAAACTGTGAGGATGAGTCCATCTTTTCTCCACATCGGCAATTGGGTGGCCCCGGGAATTACCATCGCGCCCAAATAAAATAAGATTCCATTCAAAAGTATTTGATCATCCCTACAATTGTTTAAAATTAATTAAATAAATAGTGAGCAAAGTGAGCAAACTAAGAGTATATAGTTAGTTATACCAGTTCCTTTCTCGGTCAACTTGGTCAAATTCAATGCCTTTGTCGACAATCCTGTTACTCCCTTTGGCTGTTCGGTAGCGGGAAAAGCTAATCCACAGCTGGTTGTGAATCATTCTCCACAACATAAATGGGAAAATCAGAAAGCTTGAAAAGTCATCTTCTCCTTTCACCAGATACGAGTGCGTGTAGTGAATAACCCAAGGAGCCAATATCACATGCTGCAGTGCTCTGTATTAGTATAACGTACTTAATTAAAATATGCATGTATTAATTAGTAAGAAAAATATGTATACCTTGAAGCTTCCAAGAGGCTGCCACGGCCAGTCTGTCAGAATTCCAGGCCTAGAAGCCATCCCTTAACAATTGTTTCTTCTCTGTTCGATCGATATCCCTTCTCTGCCTCTTCGATCGCAACCTGCACTTGCATATATTTATATACATACAAATACATGTATGTGGGAGGGTCTCCATATATATATATATATATATAAAATAAATAAATAAAAAAAATAAAAATTTAAGACAATTGAGATTTTTTAGAATATATTTTGAATTTTCCGTACATCACTTGCCATTTGAATCATCCATTTCAATTTAGGAAAATTGTTTCGATTACAATATGCAATGCCACGTTGCAAAACCATAAATGAAGCCGACTTATTCAAGTTCAATTTTTAATATCTGTAAAAAAAACCAGACAGCCCCTTCTTTCAAAAGTTGATATGAGAGATGCATGATGAAACGTGTAAAGGTTAATATATTAAATAATCCCCACTCCTTTTTAAGAAAAATGATTTTCCTTGCCAACTGCCTTGCCCTTGCCGCTCCTATACGCACATGCTACAGCATATCACCATCTTTTTGTGTTCCTGCATTCTTGCAAACGGTTTGAGGAAACTACTGAAGCATGATCCATCAATTCACGCAATTATACATGTATTTATTAGCCTGTAGGAAAATTTCATTTTTGCTTAACTTATATATATTCATCGCATCTGTTTTGCATTTCTCATGTCTTCCTTAGCTCTATTTTATTTTTTTTATTTCCTTTTTGTTAATATATATATATAAATGTATACTAAGATCAACATGTATATCAACACCAATGAGATAATTTAGATATATAGAATTTAGAAGAGAACCATTAAATCTTTATAAATAGTTAATAATTAAAATCATGATATAAATTAGTTCTTGACATTTTTTTTAATCAAACGTCCTATAATTTTATGTAAATGCAATTGAATATAACAAAGTAAATTACTTCATTGTCCGATTACATTTTTGTTTATTTACAGCCTATCAAACTAAATTTGAAGTTGTGTTTCAGGATGTGGAGAAATTAAAAAGAAAAATTTTTAATAAAAAAAAAAAGTAAAAAATTAATAAACCATAATCAATAAAAAAATAATTACATATATCATTTTAATCATTCCACGGTTTTTTAATAAATTTAATTCTGATTCAAATTTAAATTTGAGACAATTTAATTCTAAAAATGATTAATTCAGTACCACTAATCTAAAAATAGTATTGGTATTAACATATAAAATGTACTAGGGTAGAATAAGACCAATAAAATATCTTGATGATTAGTTATCTAATGATTATCTTTGTTAATTTTTTTTTTTTTTTTTTACTAATTTGAAAACCAATATTTGCTAGTATAAATTTTTAACTTTGGAATTAATATTAATTAAATATTTTGGATAAATGTTTTTCTTTCAATTATGAACGGATAAAAATTTATGTGTGAATATATCTATTTTATTTCTGGTTTTCATTTACTATAAATCTAAACGTATATTTTATGTCTATTAATTTTAATATACTTTAAGTCACTATTTTTAGAGCATTTTCAATATACTCTTTATACAAGTAAAATTCTTTATTATAAAAAATTATTTCAAAAAATAAAACTCTAAGAGCATTCCCAATAGTGTTTTTTATTTTAAAGAGCATATTTTATTTAATAGAAAGTATCTAATTGATAAATAGTATAAAATTTTATGCAAATACAATAGACTCTCTATATTTTGCTATTTATTTTACTTTATTCCATAGAATTAATTATTTTGATTTTTCATTTTTTAAATCAGTGTTTTAAAAATTAGACTGATGATCAAACCTATTAGGGCCATCAGTCTGCGATTCAACCAGTCTTGTCACTCCCCGAACCCGAAGGCATGTAACCGGCACTAGGACACAGGAAATACACGTAGTAATCAGTATCCGTAGTAAACCTAACCGAAACATACAATAGAAAATCCAAAACTGTAAAGGGCTATGGGCCCAAATGAGTTAAGCAGATCCAAACAAATCTCAATATAAAATAAAATCTCGTTGGGCCAACAACTCGCTTATCTCATAAATGTAATAAATTACAAAATGATTCTGCTTAACAACAATATTTCAACTCATCAAATACATAACTAAATATTAAACAATATACAGGTACAAGGTGTAACATTGCGGAGTTATAGAGCTATATTTACAATTATAACTATATTATATACATTTCTTAATACTTAATAATATAAACTACTGTCGAAAGAAAATTGACAATTTACTCAGTTTACAACTTTTTCACAGGCTCATTCCCTGACCTGAAAATAACAAAATAAATAGGAATGAGCGTCCGAATCAGTGAATGATACCAGCTAATATATTAAATTGGTGTCCTACAGACAGATTCTAATGCTTATACTATGCACTATATCATAAAGACAAACAAATCATACAATCAAATAAGGATGGGATACGGTCCGCAGTACCACAGTAATACTCAATAAAGGGAGCCGATCCCCTTATACTGGCTCTCTGAGTCCAATAATCTATCTCTTATATCCAATGGGCTCGGTCAGCACTGGTCTGTACCATGCGGCCCTGGCGATGAGCAGGCCCAGCCAGCATCCACCAGTCATAACTCATCTTCTAAATCTCAACAGAATCATAATCATAATAGTAACCATATCCATGTTCATATCCAAAGCTCTTAGGTGGTACTGCATCCTCCCAATCTCCATCCATCAATCACAATCACAACACAACATAGAATAAGGAATATCAATTCATCATTCACAATCAAATGTTGCATACATATATGCAATAATAGTGCATAATATACATATATATGTACACATAGAAATACAGATGTATATGGAAACAAGATAACATATTAGGGAGTATCACTCACTTAACTGACGATGTTTCTGACTGGCTTCCCTTGGAAGTGCAACCTTTGGAACCAGGAAGATGCCAGAACACCGACACCTCGCAACAACGAATATCATCAGAATAAGAATAACTCATATAACTAGACTCAACTTAAAGACTATTGAGATTATGATCGAGATCTCGACAGAACCACACTGGACTCAACAACAGACTCGACAACTCATAACAACTACTTTAGAGACTGCTAAACATAATATAACTTATTTAACTACTGAAATATAAGAGTTTCGGGTTAACCTTCATGAATTTCGTTTATACAAATATCGAGAGTCGCGCCAGAATGACGAAACGGAGCTGTTGGACAGCCCCTAGTGCTGCCGCCATGTGCAGCCGCCGGCCAGCCATGCGCCGCCACTGCCGGTGGCAGATCTGGGTGATCTCCATACCAGCAGGTTCATCTCGATGCCAGGATCACGAAAACCACAGCCACTCGCCCCCAGTTGCCGCCATTTTGCCAAAAAACGCCTTCAAAGTCTCGATTTTGCATTTTTCGATATCCTCCTCTGGTAATCCTTAAGGGGCAAGGTAGATACCAAAAGGAAGCCCTTGACACCAGGAGTCGAACAGGACCAGTCATGCTCGATTTGGTCGCCGAAATTGGTCGAAAACTGCCATAGAAGTCTCAGCGCCGGTAGAACTTCTCTCCTCGCGTACGCTGCTTTCCGCCGCCCGATCGGAGAGCCGCTGCCTCCTCTGAGATCACTAGACGGTGGGCTAGCCACTGGTGGTGGCGGTGCAGCCCACCGCCGGATGGGTGGTGGCTCACCACTACCCAGCACTCTCTCCCTCTCTCTCTCCCGCTCCTTCTCTATTTCCCCCTCTCTCTCCCCGTCTTCTTCTTCTTGGCTGCCAGCTAGCAGTCAGCTACCTCCTCTCTCTTTTTTTTTTCCTTTTCTTTTCTCTTCTTTTCTTCCCTTTTCTTAACTCTAACACATATATATATATATATATATATATATATATATAAATCAATAATAATCATACTAACAACAATAATACGAATAATACTAATAATACTAATAATAATAATAATAATAAAATCTTGAACTTCCAGTAATATATATATAATTAACAATATAATTTAGATTAATGGAATGTAATATTTATATTCAAATATCAAAGTATAATTTCTCCAATAACCATAATAATATTTCATAATATATATATATATATATATATATATATATATATATATATATATATATATATATATATATATATATATATATATATATATATCATATTGTAATATAATTACTGTTAATAATATATATTCAAATGGTATAAATATATATGTTTCAATAAAATATAACTTAAATATTTGCTTAAATAAATAAAATAATAAAATAATACCTTTTCATACAAAAATAGAATTTTAAAAATAATTAGAAATTCAGGGTATTTCAATTCTTCCCCCTTAAGATAATTCGTCCTCGAATTTTCGAACACAACGCTTTATAATTAAATTTCACCACCATGCTTCTACCGCGCACTCTACTACACTGTCTAAACTATAGGTAAGGTAAGATATCAGATTCAACAAGATACAAAATCATAAAAATAACCCTCTAACAAAATTATCCTAATACTAATATCTAGTCTACTGAACCTTAAAGTAAGTTCTAATCAATATTGATTCCCAACTCTTGGTTTAATCGTAGATAAAACTAGCATAACTCTTGATTTCACATTCGATTAATTATGATCTTAAACATATTTTATCTTTAAGTCCTTAACATTACTAAAGCTAATATTAATGTCTAAATTATCACTTCCATTTATTACTTACTATATTAGTCATATGAGAATCCAACAGATAATTATAAGTTAATAACATTCTTAATATTCCATAATTCATTTCCAGACTAATAGTATTACTTAATCTCTCATAACCTCAATAATAATTCTCTTAATCATTTTATGCATTAGTCAAAATATATCCAAAACTTAATAATGAATCCCATCATAATAATGAATCCCATCATCACCAAAATGAACATAGACATGGTGATGGAAAAGTGGAAGCTTAGGTGTTAAAGTTGACATAAGTCAACAAAGGTGACTAATTCTAACTCCTTCTTACCCTAACCCCTTATTAAATTGTTCTAACCATAATTTGATCAAGCTCCACCAAAATTAGAGGCCTTAGGGCTGGCCACTCCATGGGCTTGGGCTTTGAGTCCAAAAGCCCATCAACAAGCCCACCCGAAAATGGTTTCCCGAACTTAAAAATTTTTCGTAACTTTTTCCCTTCCCTTTCACTTGACATTTTAAATCTTATTTTCCCATATCATAATAAGCTTAAACTAAGCCATATTGCCTAAAATTAATTCAATAAAACATACAATAAATATTTATATTTCACAAAAATATACACTCAAGCACTTAGCACCAATAAGAGTTTCTTTCATCTTATCACTATGTCATTGATACTATACTCATAAAATTTATATTTTATGGTATTATTATAACTCTTATGAGCTATGGAGACCTTGGATATTATAGTTCCCTACCTCAACACCTGCACACATCACCACCAAAAATTAAAGAAAATTACTCCCTCACAACAAGGAAAAGAAAGAAAATACATCTACACGGATCCAGGACCCTGCAATCCTAACAAATCTTACATCATAACCACCATCGAGTTCCACAACAAATTTCTTAACCTATCATTTCTTGATAGGCTCATGCGAGGGAGACAAATTCATAACATCATCATCGTCATCATACTGGCTGAAGAAAGCTGTCTCATCAAATTCAGTAGAGTCTGAAGAAGGCTCCATAAGGTGAGTCCAAATGTGATTAGTGAGGTCAAACTTATCATCATTAGGCACTATGGGCTAAGGACCATCTCTCTGTTACAATTCCTTAAGACAATTATGATCCTAATCATCTAGAGCATTGTTAATCTCACAACAATACTCAGGAGGAAAATCCCATAATGGGGCATCAAGTTTACTAGGGGGCCACATCTCACGCAAAGGAACATTATTTTTCTCACACATAAAGTGCTAAAAGACAGTAAACTCATATGAATAATCAAACACGTCCTTATAGAATGAAAAATAACATGATTTATAAATAAGAACTTGAGGATTCACGACCAGATGGGTGCCTGACATATCACTCACAGCAATGTAAGGATGATGAAAAACAAGCATAATTCGAATGATAGGACCATCTGTCCAAAAAGACTTACCCAAACTCGTAATATGAAACCTCATCCACTGATCCAAAGGGTTAAACCAACGCAGGAAGGTAACCAAATGCGGGTTAGCTGCATTGTTGTCGTTCAAACACTGGGTATACCGCAGAAAATGAAAGGGTTGAATTTCTATAGCAATATGATAGAGATAAAAGAAATACCACAGAAAGCAAATGAATTCTTTAGGCCATATCCAAAATGAATCCACTATCATATCCATGAAAGCATATGGCCTCATAAAAGGATACTCAGGGTGGATAGTCAGTTCTTTCACAAATCGAGGGCCATACTTTCGAATGAGACATGTTTGATACTTAAAGATCTGCTCAGAGGCTAAGTTCTTGAGGGCTCTTTCAGAGATATTGCTTCGAATTTCTGGGGAAAGGCCTTGGTAAAGAAAAAGATCAGGTCCAGAGGGAGAGGAAGATGAAGAGGATGCCATAAAATTAAGCTGATAATTAGAAAGGATAAATATTAGGTCAAGAGAATTTTCAAATGAGGAAGAAAGTTAGAACTAGATGGTGAATTATCTAATACCTGTGTCTCCAATAAATAAGAAACTCAGTTTTCTTACTAACAAAACTACAATATCCAATGGGCCCGGCCAACACTGGTCTGTACCATGCGGCCCTAGCGATGAGCAGGCCCGGCCAGCATCCACCAATCATAGCTCATCTTCTAAATCTCAACAGAATCATAATCATAATAGTAACCATATCCATGTTCATATCCAAAGTTCCTAGGTGGTACTGCATCCTCCCAACCTCCATCCGTCAATCACAATCACAACACAACATAGAATAAGGAATATTGATTCATCATTCACAATCAAATGTTAAATGCATATATGCAATAATAGTGCATAATATACATGTATATATACACACAGAAATGCAGATGTATATGCAAACAGAATAACATATTAGGGAGTATCACTTACCTAACTGACGGTGCTTCTGACTGGCTTCCCTCAGAAGTGTAGCCTTTGTAACTAGGAAGACGCCAGAACACCGACACCTCATAACAACGGATATCATCAAGATAAGAATAACTCATATAACTAGACACAACTTAAAGACTATTGAGATTCTGATCGAGATCTCGACAGAACCACACTGGACTCAACAACAGACTCGACAACTAATAACAACTACTCTAGAGACTGCTAAACATAATATAATTTATTTAACGACTGAAATATAAGAGTTTTTGGTTAACCTTCATGAATTTTGATTATACGAATGTAGAGAGTCGTGCCAAAACGACAAAACGGAGTTGTTGGACTGCCCCACGCGCTGCCGCCGACCAACCACACGCTGCCGCTGTCGGTGGTGAATCTGCGTGATCTCCACACCAGTAGGTTCACCTCGATGCCAGGACCACGAAAACCACAGCCACTCGCCCCCAGTCTCCGCTGTTTCGCCGGAAAACACCTTCAAAGTTTCGATTTTGCATTTTTCAATCTCCTCCTTCGGTGATCCTCAGGGGGCAAGGTAGATATCAAAAGGAAGCCCTTGACACCAGGAGTTGAACGAGACAGGCCATGCTTGATTTATCCGCCGGAATTGGCCAGAAACTGCCATAGAAGTCTCGGCACCGGCGGAACTTCTCTCCTCACATACGCCGCCGATCGGAGCGCTGCTGCCTCATTTGAGATCGTTGGACAGTGGGCTAGCCACTGGTGGTGGCGGTGCAGCCCACCGCCGGACGGGTGGTGGCTCACCACCACCCAGTGCTCTCTCCCTCTCTCTCTCCCGCTCCTTCTCTGTTTCCCCCTCTCTCTCCCCGTCTTCTTCTTCTTGGCTGCTAGCTGGCAGTCAGTTGCCTCCTCTCTCTCTTTTTTTTTTTTTTTTTTTTCTTTTCTCTTCTTTTCTTCCCTTTTCTTAACACCAGAACACACACACACACACACACACACACACACACACACACACACACATATATATATATATATATATATATATATATATATATATATATATATATATATATATATATATATATAATAATCATACTGACAACAATAATACCAATAATACTAATAATAATAAT
Source organism: Reutealis trisperma (assembly GCA_947687605.1). Classification (NCBI taxonomy): domain Eukaryota; kingdom Viridiplantae; phylum Streptophyta; class Magnoliopsida; order Malpighiales; family Euphorbiaceae; genus Reutealis; species Reutealis trisperma. The sequence continues at coordinate 245,787 of CANTUT010000033.1, read as the reverse complement.
AATAATAATAATAAAATCCCGAACTTCCGGTAATATATATATATAATTAATAATATAATTTTGATTAATCGAATGTAATATTTATATTCAAATATCAAAGTATAATTTCTCCAATAACCATAATAATATACATATATAATATTATAATATAATTACTGTTAATAATACATATTCAAATGGTATAAATATATATGTTTTAATAAAATATAACTTTAATATTTGTTTAAATAAATAAAATAATAAAATTATACCTTTCCGTACAAAAATAGCATTTTAAAAAAAATTGAAAATTCAGGGTATTTCAGGTTTGACTAGTTAAATAAAATCCTTTCATTTCTCTTTTTTTTTTTCAAATTTTTTTATTAGTTTCCATTGATAAAGATTTAACCGGTTAAAACTGGTCAAAGCGTGGTTAAACTGAAAATTTAGTTTTTTTAATTGAATCAAATCGGACTAGCCAAAGGTTCTTGGTTCAATCAATTAAACCGATCGGTCAAGTCTAATTTTTAAAATACTACTTTAAATTTATCCAATAAAAAAAATAATACTAAAATTATATTAAATAAAATATTTCTATTGTATTAATTAAAGTTAAAATAGAGAGTTTTATTTAGCTTTCTATATATAGAGAGTTAAACCAAATTTATTTTTTATTTTTAAAAATAAAGAGTTTACTGAAATTTTATTTTTGAGATAACTCCTTAAATTATCCTTGATAGTCTCATTATTTAAGTCAAAACTCTTTATTATAAAAAATTATCTAATAAAAAAAATCTAATAAATTATTTATTTTTAAAATATCATTACAGTAATTTTCTCCATAAAAAAGTAAAAATGTTTTAAATAATGACAATAATTTAACAAATTAATTAAGGAGCATCTCCGCCTTAAAAAAAAATCCAAAAATGAGTACTTTGCATACACAGTTTGAGTTGGTGTCGGCCACTTCCATTATTTCACCGCACAATAAATATGCCATTGCACATACCACGTGCCAATAAATATGCTGCTGTTGAAGGGCAGACATCAGTGGTTTGGAACCGCATGTCACGATCCGATCCGGATCTAATATTTCTGAATATTAATTTTTAATCCGCTCTTAATTTTATTGCAGTCTTTATTCGCCATTCATATAATTTCAATTCCAATTCAAATATGATTACAATTATAGTATTGTATGATTTTGATTTCAATTTAAATAATTTAAAAAATTAAAAAATAAATATAAAAAATTATAAAGTTTAAATTATTTTTATTTAAAACATAAAATATTAATATGTTATTGAAATTTTATATTTTTTTGAATTTTGAGTAAATTTAAAAATAATTATTTTAATATATATAAAAATATATTATTCACCATACATTTATTAAATGATTTAAGACCATAATTGGTTAACTAAAAATAAATAAATAAAGGCCATTGAGAATTTTGTTTTTATTAATTAGATTTTGTGAGAAATCATATTTATAATTTTATATTTTTGCAATCAACTATATATATATATGTGTGTATGTGTGTTATATTTATTTGTGTGTGTGTGTTATATTTATTTATTTTTTCAAATAGTTCACTCCGATTATTTTTTTAACGTATAAACCTTAATTGACTTTTAAATTTCTAATTCGACGATTTGATTTATGAATCAAAATTGTTAACCGATTCGATTCTAAATTTAAATATGATTCACAGTTGGAATTGGCTTTTGCTATGTCTATTGAAGGGTGAAACGATTTAGCCCATTAATATAGAAATTATAGAACTAGAAAATTATAAAATTATAGTTGAAAAGCATAAAATTATAGTTTATGAACACGCCATTAATATTATAATGTAGTGAAAATAAATAAATGTTCACTATATTACAATATTAATAACGTGTTGATAAGGAGTAAAAAAGAAAACTAATAATAAATATGTGATAATTTTTCGAGAAATTAAAAAAAGAAAAAAGAAACTAACTTTTTTAGGATATAGGTGGTATATATAGTCATTTAATGAGTAAAAAAGATATGGTAAAGTGTACTACTATATATTTATTAGTATAATAAATTACATAAAATTAAATAAATATAAAAATAAGATGAAATTTGCAAGTGTAATGTATGGGCAATATTATCATTTTATTAAGTAAAAAAAGATATGATGAAGTGTATTTAATCATTTCATGTTCATTATTCTCCTTTTACTATTAGTTAAATCTAGCTACGCTACAATACATTTTCTACTAACCATTAATTAATTGGTCAAATAGCAGCATAATCCATTTGTAAATTTAGCTCCATAATGATACTTCTTTTGAAATTAAATAATAATTAACTCAAAATTATCTTCCTAAAAAAAATCAAAATTATATTGAATTTTTTTTTTTTTAACAACAATACTGAATATTTTAGTGATTCAATAATTGCCCGATGATCGCTGACCACTGGAGCATTACATTGTAGCATAGATTATTTTGTTTTCTACAGTTGGTAATAATAGTACAGTTAAATGGTTAATAAAAAAGGGACTGCTCTAATAACTTGGAGCTAATTGAATGAAGACTCCTACCCTCAAGCAAATTAATGACTGCTCCAAACCAACTACCCATCAGATGGACAGACAACTTTAATAATTTCACGCATCGTCACCGATTTTTTTTTTTCCCCAAAGAAGAAAGTTAGCTTTCATTAATTATACAACTGTGGCTCTGCTTGGCTTTCCCCAGTTTGGTACTATACGCAGGACAAAAATAAACAGAAAATAATTGTCCAGGTCAGGTTAGTTGGGCCTCTCACCGTCTCACTATTGTTGTTATCATTAAATTTTTCTGACGTTGTGCATAAAAGCAACTCATTAAAAAGCAAAGAAATAGAAATTCATATAAAATAAATCAATTAAAAAATAAAATAAATGACTGCAGAATGATACTTCTGACTTATCCATTAAAATGATAGTATGACTAAAATAAAATATAATTTTATTAAAATTTTCATTTTTTTTCTTGCAATATCTCTCTTCTTAAACTTGACATAAACTAAAAATAGCAATAACAATGAAGCGAGACATAATAATGTAAATTTTGAGATTTTTATCTCTATCTTATGAATGATTAGAGCAAAGATGAGATAGAATAAATCGAGTTTGGGGCATGGACAAAGATCTTCATTTATATTTTTTTTGTTTTATTAAATACTTTAAATATTTATATTAAATTTTATATATTATTAATTGATATTTAAAAAAGATATAATTTTTAAAGAAAACTAATATATATATATATATATATATATATATATATTCCATATTTTTTATAATGCGCTTTGCACTTTTATCTTTATTATGACTCGTTAGAAATATAAATATTTATTATAAACTTTTACTTTTTTCTTATTAAAATTTTAATGACTAGTATTTTGTTACTTAAATATAAAATGATATATAACTTCTTAAATAAATACCATAAGACCGAAATATTATTGGTCGACTTTTAAAATTATCATGAAGTAATATTTATATAACTTAATTATTAAATTTACTTTAGTTGTTAAATTTAAGTTAAATTAACTTTTTATATGAAAAACATTAAAACTTAATGAAAAGATAATTATAAACAATAAATATTATCTAAGTTGTATAATCATGCATGTTTAACACAATTAGAATGATGATATAAAATAATTATAAATTCCATATAAATATATGAATGTATTTTAAAAATTAATACATACATAATATTAAAAGAAGATTTAGGCATATCTAAATAAATGCATATCTAAATAAATCATTTTTTATAATTTTAAATGATATTTTTATATTCAATAATATGTTAGAGAAAATAAAAAAATGAATTGATAAATACGTTTTATTATAATTTTCTAATTTATTTTGTTATTGTTATATTGATTAATTATTAATTATAGGTTCTCATAATTTCAATATAGGTAACATGTTTTTATTAATTTAATAAACTTTGATCTCTTTGATATAATATAATTTAATTTTTATTCCTCCAAAAAATTAATAACAATCTTTTTAATGTGCAAAGTACTTTTTATAATTTATAATTTATTACTAATAATTAAAATAACTAATTTTAAAATTTATAATGGGATAAAATAATAATTTACAAAATGAAAGTCAAATATAGGTAATATGTTTTTATTAATTTAATAAACTTTGATCTGTTTGATACAATATAACTTAATTTTTATTACTCCAAAAAATTAATAACAATTTTTCTAATGTGCAAAGTACTTTTTATAATTTATAAATTATTACTAATGGTTAAAATAATTAATTTTAAAATTTATAATGGGATAAATTAATAATTTACAAAATAAAAGTCAAATTAAAATTTTTCTAACTTATTAATATTCGAATAATCAAAGTCAAAATAATTTTTTTAATTTATAAATATTTGAAAAAACGATTTTGCTCATTGTTGTTAAATGAACTCTCAATTAGTGCATCTTTTTTTTGCTGCATTTTCTTATAGAATCTAAAATAATTTTTATAACCTATAAATTATTATTAATGGTTAAAATAACTAATTTTAAAATTTATAAAGAGAAAAAAATAATTTACAAAATGAAAGTTAAATTATAATTTCTGTAACTTGTTAATATTTGAATAATCAAAATCAAAAAAATTTCTATGACTTCTAAATATTTGAAAAAATATTAAAAAATAAATTATTCTAATTAAATATTTTATTTGAATTAAATATAATTAACTATATATTAAATAATAATTATTTTTTTATTTTTTTATTATAATTGAATTTATTTTTTATTTAAATTAAATTAGATAATTAAATTATTAAATTATAATAACTATATAATTATAAATTTGTAATATAATTAATTATATATTAAATAATAATTATTTTCTTATTTTCTTATTATAATTAAATTTATCTTTTCTTATTTAAATTAATTATAATTAGATAATAAATATAATTATTTTATTATTTCCTTATTCTAATTGCATTTAATAATTATTTTATTATTCTAATTGAATTCATCATTTATTATTTAAATTAAATATAATTAAATCATCATATTATTTAATTAATAAAGCACCATATTATCCATTATAAATATATAATTAAAAATAATTTAGTGAGATGCTTTTACGTAAACGTGTTTCTTCTCCTTTTTCCATATATATATATATATTAATCCTACCCCAAATTTGAAGTGAGACTGGATTCTCTATCAGAATGAATTGTATTATGTTATCTTTAAGCAGGAGATATCAGTTTCTAATTTTTTTCATTTTTGTGTTTCAAAATTTTTTATGAGTTTTAGCTATTAACATTTTATATGTCAATTTTTTTTTGGTTATTTCTATAAAATTTACAAATAATTTTATTTAAAGATATTTAAGACTTTGTTGATAGTGGTATTTTTAGTCTTCTATGGCAACATCTGGCGACTGCTGATATATTAATATTTTCCGTTTTAGATGGAAGTTACAAAAAATAAACCTTGAAATCACAAATGGGAGCTGGAATAGAAAAATCCCAAATCCTGAGAAGTACCCATTAAAAAAAAAGAAATCCAAGAACACCATGAATTGCAAGTACAAAAAATTAATAACAATCTTTTTAATGTGCAAAGTACTTTTTATAATTTATAATTTATTACTAATAATTAAAATAACTAATTTTAAAATTTATAATGGGATAAAATAATAATTTACAAAATGAAAGTCAAATATAGGTAATATGTTTTTATTAATTTAATAAACTTTGATCTGTTTGATACAATATAACTTAATTTTTATTACTCCAAAAAATTAATAACAATTTTTCTAATGTGCAAAGTACTTTTTATAATTTATAAATTATTACTAATGGTTAAAATAATTAATTTTAAAATTTATAATGGGATAAATTAATAATTTACAAAATAAAAGTCAAATTAAAATTTTTCTAACTTATTAATATTCGAATAATCAAAGTCAAAATAATTTTTTTAATTTATAAATATTTGAAAAAACGATTTTGCTCATTGTTGTTAAATGAACTCTCAATTAGTGCATCTTTTTTTTGCTGCATTTTCTTATAGAATCTAAAATAATTTTTATAACCTATAAATTATTATTAATGGTTAAAATAACTAATTTTAAAATTTATAAAGAGAAAAAAATAATTTACAAAATGAAAGTTAAATTATAATTTCTGTAACTTGTTAATATTTGAATAATCAAAATAAAAAAAATTCTATGACTTCTAAATATTTGAAAAAATATTAAAAAATAAATTATTCTAATTAAATATTTTATTTGAATTAAATATAATTAACTATATATTAAATAATAATTATTTTTTTATTTTTTTATTATAATTGAATTTATTTTTTATTTAAATTAAATTAGATAATTAAATTATTAAATTATAATAACTATATAATTATAAATTTGTAATATAATTAATTATATATTAAATAATAATTATTTTCTTATTTTCTTATTATAATTAAATTTATCTTTTCTTATTTAAATTAATTATAATTAGATAATAAATATAATTATTTTATTATTTCCTTATTCTAATTGCATTTAATAATTATTTTATTATTCTAATTGAATTCATCATTTATTATTTAAATTAAATATAATTAAATCATCATATTATTTAATTAATAAAGCACCATATTATCCATTATAAATATATAATTAAAAATAATTTAGTGAGATGCTTTTACGTAAACGTGTTTCTTCTCCTTTTTCCACATATATATATATATTAATCCTACCCCAAATTTGAAGTGAGACTGGATTCTCTATCAGAATGAATTGTATTATGTTATCTTTAAGCAGGAGATATCAGTTTCTAATTTTTTTCATTTTTGTGTTTCAAAATTTTTTATGAGTTTTAGCTATTAACATTTTATATGTCAATTTTTTTTTGGTTATTTCTATAAAATTTACAAATAATTTTATTTAAAGATATTTAAGACTTTGTTGATAGTGGTATTTTTAGTCTTCTATGGCAACATCTGGCGACTGCTGATATATTAATATTTTCCGTTTTAGATGGAAGTTACAAAAAATAAACCTTGAAATCACAAATGGGAGCTGGAATAGAAAAATCCCAAATCCTGAGAAGTACCCATTAAAAAAAAAGAAATCCAAGAACACCATGAATTGCAAGTACAAAAAATGGACATTTTAGCCAAAAAGCTTAATAGACGAGAGAGAAGATATTTTATATATATATAAATGCATTTAATCATTTTATTATATAAATTTAACTGAGAAAATAAAAAAATTAGAGTGAAGGACTAATATCCTAACAGAGCTAAAAGTGAGGAATCATTTGGAGGAGGAGGATGATAATTTGAAAAAGAAAGGAAGATTCTGGTAGAAATGTTAGCACAATTTGAATAAAATAAATTAAAGAATAAAAAGAAGGAAATGTGTAAAAAATGTTATATGTACTCGATTTGGGACCTTGTTAAAAGGGATTTTTACACAATTATCCAAAAAATCTACTTTATAAATATATCTTATCTTTTAAAAATTTATAAAAATATCTTCTCACAATTTATTTTAATTTATTTTATGTTTTTCATCAAAACACATGTAAAAAATATGTGTTATTTATTGTTTTTTCAACAAAATATGCATAAAGTTATTTGATTTGATCATAACATATATTTATATACTTTTTTTAATGAGTTGGCTTTATTTTTATTTTTTTTATTGATAAAAAATACTATAAAAATAAAAAAAAAAGGTTTTATTCTCACTTATCCATTTTATATCAAATCAATATTGTTAATTTAAAATATAATTTATAACTTCAAAACTAGAGAATTTTAAATGATTCAAAAATTGTCAACTCAAAAAAATAGATATTCAAAATAATTGAATGAATATTTTTGTTGAAATATTTTAGTTATTGTTCAAAGAAATAAAATTTTACAAGATTTATATTTTAAATTTTGTTTATTGATTTTAATTTTTTTTAATCTTTTATATGATTTTAGATTGTGTGAGAATTTGTTTTGCAAATTGAAAAAAAAAAGGAAACAAATTAAAATTGAAATGTGAAAAAAGAAAATTAGTTTCAATATTAACAAAAAAAAAAAAAATATAAGTTGAAAATTATTTCAAAAAATGTTAATATTGTATTTTAATTTAGAAAAAAATTAAACATTTTTAATAATACACAGTAAATAGTATATGACAAATATATTTTACATATGTGTGAAGTATATGATAATACAGTTTTTACTTACTTCTACATATTATAATTTTAATTCTATTTTTTTTCTTCCTCTATATAGACATATAACTAAAATGACAATCAACCTGTGATCAACTATAAATAAATCTATGATCCGCCCAAAACAACCAGTATTTTATAAATACTAATGCTAAAATATGCAAAAACTAATAGTCAATATACAATTAACCTGTTATCAAGCAACAATCAACTTGTAATTAATAACAAATTAACATCTGATTAATCAAAAAACAACCTAATAAATATAAATTGTTAGTGTTGTAAAATTTATATCAATTGAGTAATGCAAAAAATATGTAACATGTGTAATTATGGTTATTCTCAATATACACATATTCAAATGGGTATTTTTGAAAACTTGAATTTTAACGCGTGGTGATTAATTAGATAATTATCAACATGTGTAATTAGAGTTATGCCACTAATTGACACAAGTTAAAATGTGTATTTTTCAAAATTTGAATTTTTGACATGTAGTCATTAATTATATAATTTTTAATTAATATAATTTTCAATTATTCTAATGTGCAAATCAACATGTGTAACTAGAGTTATGTCCAATCAACATATGTTCAAATGGATATTTTTCAAAACTTGAATATTTGATATGTGGTGATTAATTATATAATTTTCAATTAACATAATTTCTAATTATTATAATGTGCAATAAAAAAAAAATAGACCAACCATATACTCAAAATAAAAAAAAATATATTCACTTTTATTGTGTAGACTAAAAAATTATGATGTAAAAGATTTAGAAAAATAATAAACATAATTCAAAATTCACAGCATATAGAATATAACGAGTATATTTTAGGTATATTTTAAATATATAATGAGTATATTATAGGTATATCTTAAATATATATTATAACTCTATGTGTTCATCTTTATTGAAAAACTTAACAATCTTAATTTTTTTCTTCTTTGAAAAAACATAATCATCATTTGTTTTTTTTTTTTTTTTGAGTTATAGTGAGAATTATCATCAAAATTAAGATTAAAATATAAATAAATTCAATAATTTAAACATAAGTTTATTTCTATAATTTATTGACTCTTTTGATTTGATATATATTTTCAAAAAAATTGGATATTGAATATTACATAAATATAAGTATATAAAAGGAATATATCAATTATATAGTAAATAAAAATAATATACTAAAAAAATAATAAATAATTTTCAAAATTCATAATAAAAAGTATATAATAAGTATATTCTAAAAAAAGTACTTATAAACTTTAGTTCAATGAACCTAAAATCATTCTCGAGATTGAAAAGTACCAATAAATTTTTAGTTTTACTAAAAATCTTTTTTTATACTTTAAGAGTAATTTTAAATATTACTAAAAATAAATAATAAATTTACATAGAAATTATCAATTACTTTTCCCAATCTAACTATTCAAAATTACTTGGTTAGAAGAAATTTTATAGTATTTTAACCTACTTTCCCTAGCAAATTAATTAGTAAATAGTACCATATCTATCATTGACTAACATAAAAGTCCATGTGGCTTTCATCAATTCATAATTGGCCAATTTTAAAGTGGTCAAAAAGATGGACGCATATAATATTTATATTAATTTAAAAAATATATCTAAAAAATACGTTTAGCTCAAAGTTAAAAAAAAAAAGGTAAAAAAATAAGCATAAAGACACCAAAAAACTTATTAAAAAAAAAAAAGAAAACCAAAAAGGTTAAAAATCAAAATGCAATGTATAAAATTAAAAAAACTAAAAAAATGGGTACATCAGGTAATTTCCTCTTGTTAAAATATATATTGGGCTCAGAATGTCTCTCTTATGGTCCGGCCCAATATCTAACTCCCAAATGGCGGGCACAGATGAGAAAGCGCGCCCAAATTGGCAAATTGATTTTCATTTTCCTCTGCTAACTGGAGTTAATCAGAATAACCGTAGGCAGGTGCAAATTCTTCAGTTTACACACTTACAATTCCAGTGTAAGTTTTTCTATTTCATATTATTCCTTTTAGATTTCCAGTGCGAATAATTTTGATTATTGGGCTACCTGCAGTTATTATTATTTTTTAATTTCGATAAAGTAAAACTTACTTCTATCAATTGCGGTGAATATAAATTTTTAGGGTTTGCATCGGGCATTGCTTGAAAGATTTGACAATTCTTTCTATCCCTTTGCTTGTTCTAATCTCTGTAATGTTCTCTTTATGTTTCACTTCTTCAGCGAATAAATAAGCCTGATTCTCTTCTTTTTGTTTAGTAAACTTCCATATGAATTTTAAATTCTTCTTTTCCTTTGGTAAGTAAAAGTTATGGATCAAGCAGAGCCAGGTCGCAATGGAGCAGAAGCAGTGTTAAATCTTCGACCCAACTCTTCAATTGCTATTGCCTATCACCCTCTCTTTGGTTCTCATGATGATCTGATGCTCCTCGAGCTTGATGAGAAACTCCTCCCAGATGTACTTCAACAAAGGTAAGCTGAAGCTACAACTTTGTTTTGTTTTGTTTTGGCAAGTCATTTTATATCGCCGATCGGTGACTTTTAGTCTTCTAGTCATTCCGCTTTACGTTTTTATTCTTGTAGGGTTACTATAAGAGGTCAGACAGATGAAGATGCAGTTCTTTGCACTCAGTCAAAAACTTATGCTGTCAAGTTTGTTGGAACTTCTAATTCTTCATTCCTCATACCCCCATCATGTCAATTTGCATTTTCTCAATATTCACAAGATTGTGACCGCAAAGTAAATCACCAGCAACTTCTTGCACCTGTCATTAAGGTTGCGCCTGGTAACATGGAGCTTGTTGAAGTTTCTCCAAAGCTTGACAAGCTCAAGTTACTTCTCTCTGAGAACCCTTTCGGGCCTGAGGAGGTCCTAGAAATGAAGGATTGGGACATAGGAAAACATAAAACTAGACTGTATACATGGGATGATCTTGTTGACAGGGTTCAGGCTAGCAATGATGAATTGAGGACTAGATTATTGGCTCTTTCTGCTGTAGAAATTGATGGATATTGGAGAATTGTGGATGAGAAGTACATGGACATGATTTTGAGGATGCTTTTGCACAATGCAGTATTGAATGACTGGTCTTTAGATGCACTTAATGAAGATGAAGTTGTAAGTGCCCTAGCATCAGATGGATTTGCACTCAAGCTTGCCCACCATTGCTTAGATGTTTATGGCAGTAATGTTGATAGGGGTGTGGGCACATGTAGAATGTGGAAGTTGGATGAGAGGCGAGTATGTGTACATTTTGCAAGAGAAATATTGAAAGCAGGGAAAAAGAAGATGGAAAATTTTATGGAGGAATGGCTGAAGAAAATTCCAGACGGTATGCAGGTAAGTTTTGATATGTTGGAAGGTGAAGTTTTGACAGAGAAGCTTGGTGTTGAGACATGGGTTCGAGTCTTCAGTGTTTCTTTGTTGCCCTTAACTCCAGCTGAGCGTTTCTTCATGCTCTTCAGAGAGCGACCAAAATGGGAGTGGAAGGATTTACACCCATACATCAGGTTTAGTTCTGTTTCATTTAATTCTTTCGCCTTTATTCTTAATCTGACGTTAAGGGGATTTAATTTTTGTTTATGGAATTTATTCTTCAGGGATTTAAAGGTACCTGGTCTTTCTTCAGAAGCTTTGTTGCTTAAATACACACGAAGAACACAACCTAGCCCAGATGCAGAGCCTATTTTTAGTGCAAGATAGGGAAAAAATGTCTTCTCGTTGTTTTGTAAGGCATAATCTCGGCGACCAAATAAGTGGATTGTCTTAAGTGGTTCAAATTGTGCATGCCCTATTTATTGGTACTCTTGATTCAGCGAAGTTCCTTTATTATTATTATTATTATGTACTCTGTAAATGAAAACACATGAGGTTCATGCATGGTACTTGTGAATGCTGTAATGTTCGTTTCAGATGAAAAATATATGAAATGATCCCCATGGGATTTTGGCTGGTTATGCGATCTAGTACAACTAAAATGAAAGCATTTGTTGTGTGATTAATATTTGCTTCTACTTCAATATGGTTTGAAGTTATAATAGCTAAGTCTCATGCTTAGCTATTTTCAATGAAAAAGGCAGAACTGATGATGTATGCTTATTTCCTTTTCCAAGTAGAAGCGGAATAAGAGAATGTAAATATGATCTCATCTGATTCCTGGTCCAGTTTTTGTGGGGCTTTTTACTATAATACAATAGTTTAAAAAAATAATAAAAAAATAATTACTTATATATGCTACTTTTAAAAAAATTTAATCATATATGCTATTTTTTAAATGTTAACCAAATAATCTGAAAGTTATACTTTCAGATTTGTTAAAAAAAAATTATCTTTTTCACTTTTTAATTACACATTAATCGAAATTTTTTTTTTGAACAAATCTGAAAGTATAACTTTCAAATTTGTTCAAATTGATCATTATATATTATATATAATATATATTAATGATATTTAATTAAATATATTATATATATATTACATATATAATATATTTAATTAATATATTATAATTTAACTTATATTATATTATACTATTTCATTTAAATATTATAAATAGAATTTTAATTAAACTCCCATATTAATAAATCCGAAGTTACACTTTTGGATTTGTGAAAGTGATGAGCCAATGAGTTAATAAAAAAAAAAGTGATGGGATAATATTTATTATTATATAATATTTCTCAAAATATTAAATTAAAATTGTATAATATAATGTAATTAATATTTTATTTAATGTGATTAATAAATTTTGAGAAATATTATTTTATTTAATCAAACAAATATTATATAAAGTGTACACTTGGTTAAAATTTTATTATAATTTTTTTAGTTAAGAGAATGTAATAATATTATATTATACATTTTTTAAATATAATTGACCAAATTAATTAAATCCAATATATTTTAATTAAATTAATGAAATATATTATATATTACATATATAATATATTTAATTAATATATTCTAATTTATAGTATATTATATTATTTTGATTATAATTACTTTGTATTTTATAATATAAAATATAATTAAATGTTTCAATATAATTAAATGTTATTGACATGAAATAATATTATCAAAACAACATAATATAGTAAATTTTAACCAAGTGTACATTTTATATAATATTTGTTTGATTAAATAAAATAATATTTCTCAAAATTTATTAATCACATTAAATATAATGTTTAAATAAAATATTAATTACATCATATTATACATTTTTAATTTAATATTTTAAGAAATATTATATAATAATAAATATTATCCTATCACTTTTTTTTTTTTAAATTCATTACCCCATCAGTTCTACAAATCCGAAAGTGTAACTTATAATTTATTAATATAAGATTTAATCAAAATTTTATTTACAATATTTAATGAAATAGCATAATATTATATAATTAAATTAGAATATATTAATTAAATATATTATATACTTAATACATATATAATATATTTATATATTATATATAATATGTTTAATTAAATTTTATTAATATAATATATATAATATATAACCATAAATTTGAACAAATCCATAAGTTATACATTCGGATTTATTCAAAAAAGTTTTTCGAAAGTGAAAAAGATAAAATTTTTTCTAATAAAGGCGGAGATATGCTTTTTAAGTTATTAATTAATATTTAAAAAGTGATATATTCAAGTAAATTTTTTTAAAAATAACATAAAAAGATGATTACTTTTTTAAACTATCGTATTACAGTGAAGAGCCCGTTTTTGTGCACAAAATTGTTACGTTCCCTGTCCATAAAAGATGAATCGGAACTTCTTTTCGTTTCATTTTAGTACAGAAGCAATAAAACAAGTACTATATGATTAAAGACATGAAGCAACAAAAGATGGAAATTTTATGGTCCAAATTAATGGCCCCATCTTTCGTAAATGTGCCTGTCAATGTAAAGATGGCGAATTTCATATTTTGACGTCCCCAAAAAAAAATTAGTTCCCACCCAACTTAACGAGAAAAGTAGTCGAAGGGACATCTCTAGGACTTGGAACTCACAGGTCCCATCCTCTCCTAGGCACTAGGCTTTGATTGAGATTTCTCACAACTCTCAAAGTTAGTTGGAGAAGAAGACTGGCAGCTGAGGAAGCCGATTTTGGAATTTTATGATAGAATAATCATAAGTATTAAATATTTTTTTTTTTCTTTGGATATATAAATTAGATTTATAAATAATATATATTTATAAAAATATAAAAAAGAGAAGAAATTTAATACTTTTTAACAGGAGGATGGAGGTGGACCCTGCGATTAGGAACATACATAGGACAGAATAGGAGCTTGAGATTGTCTCTTGGCTAATGGCTCTACTATGTGTGAATATCTGCATCTATATTTCAAAGACAGTGATATATAGAGCAGTAGCAGTTAACAATTTGGAATCAAACATCTGTAGTTTAATGAGATGTTAATATTAACGCGAGCGCGTGTTTATGTGAATATCAGCTTACAGACCTGTCTCTTTGAGCCCTCTGTTAAAGAAAATGACAGCATTAATTCTCTGGACGGATTCTGTGTGCTTTGCCTTAAGTGCTGCATCATATTAGTGCATATGCACTCAGTGTCAGTCATTATATCTTTCTTTCTTTCTTTTTTTTTTAATTTAAAAAAATCTTAGTGATTACCTTTACATATTTTCAATTTTATAAAATCTATTGCTGTGATACCTTATTTTTTCCTGTATCATTTTAATTGATATCGTGGACTTGCATACTTGGATAACTATGTTCTTCCCCAGTGTGTGAAAAAATATTCTAAGGGGAAGAAGTTTGCAATGGGATTCTTGGATTTGTTTGTGGTAGCATTGATGCCAGTTTTGAAAGTGCTCGTGGTTACAGCTATTGGTTTGTCCCTGGCAACTGATCGTATAGATCTCCTGGGTGCAAGTGCCCGGAACCATCTAAATAACGTAAGCCGTAACCCCCTTGCCAGTTAATCACTATGTTGCTGTTAGCCTATTACAAACAGACCTTTTTTTTTCCAAAAAAAAAAAAAAAAAAAAAAAAAGATAAATCTCTTTTGTGTTTTTAAAGCATTTTCTCTGTGTTTTTTCATTTTTGCCTTTCATGAGCTGTTAAACTAACTTTTTCTTATATAATGGCGAAGATAGGGAGAAAAAAAAAAAAAAAAGAAAAGAAAGAAAAAGACTTATCACCTGGATTTGTTTGTTAACTTAAAGACTGATAATTCTACTTGATTGTGCACAGTTGGTATTTTATGTATTTAGTCCTGCACTCATAGCTGGCAACCTTGCTGACACTATTACTCTTAAGAGTTTGGTTACCTTGTGAGTTCGTTTCTCCTCATACTTCTTGACTCACACACACACATAACTAAAAATCCATTTCTTCTTTTTTTTTTCGCTCTAATGCTTGGTAACCATCGAATAAATATGTAGGTGGTTCATGCCCGTGAATATCCTTCTTACCTTTATTATAGGCTCAGCACTTGGATGGATACTTGTCAAAATTACAACTACCCCTCGGCATCTTCGAGGACTCATCATTAGTTGTTGCTCAGCAGGTAGATATAGATATACTTTCAGAAAGCTTTTTCTGGTTTCACTGTTCAAGAAATGTGCATTGCTCTGATTATTAGTTACCTCACTGGTTTTACATTTTAGTTGTATTTTTCCAATACATTTTGCTATTTAATTGATAATGATAATCTTAACATTTTTTTTTTCTTTTCCCGTTTTTGGTCACTGTTGGGTTACCTTTGGGGCCTGGTGGTGGTTGTGCACAGGAAATTTGGGGAACCTTCTTCTGATTATACTCCCAGCACTCTGTGAGGAGAATAATAGTCCATTCGGAGATTCAACTGTCTGCTCTACCTATGGAGAGGCTTATGCATCACTTTCGATGGCGGTACTATCTATAATTCTGTCTTTATATTAATAGTAAACATGATGAATTCAAGTCCAAATAAGAAGTTGCTCGATTCCTTTCATAGTATGTCACTATGTCAAAAGTTATAACGCACCACTTACGGGTCTTTCCTAAGGCACATTCACTAGATTAACATGCCAGCTGATATATGATTCTTTTACATAATTGAATTGTTTATTTTAATTTTTTAGAAGACAAATATAAATTCCTTAATACCAAGGCTCTCGATTCTCTGACAGATGGTTAAGCAGCAACAGTTGCTGTCAATTAGGATTTATTTATTTTTATTTAATGCTACTTCCTATTTCATTAATTCAGGTTCTTGCTGTTTATATTTGGACTTATGTGTACTTTATCATGCGGCCATCAGCAAACGATGAAAGTAAAGAAATCAATGGGAATGAGACTAGGATTGTAAGCACTTGTGGAGAAACTTCAGATATATTTCCAGAGAGTTACACCGAAGCATTACTTCCTTCAGAGGGTTTCCCATGCACAGAGAATTATTCTGCTCAAGTTGAATCACCTCATGCTAGAACTGAAGAGAAAGTTAAGATTTATTCCACTTTCACTCTCTATGTGAATGTTTTATTATGCTTTATTCCCAAATGAATTAAAGGTCTTAATCTTTAACAAATATGTTCCCATCTAGCCAGTAGTGCAAGTTGTATGATATAGTTTTTAATGGGGGAAAGGGACACCAAACGGATTTATCATTCAAAATACTATACTTGAGAGAGCATAAATATAGTTATCTTGTTTATGTTTTATTTTAAAGGGGAAAAAAAAAGGACAAACACAATCTTTTTTCAGAGATATGGAAAAAAGGTTATACCATGGCTTAAGTTAGTATATGTTCTCAGGAGTTGGATCTCTGTTGTCTCCCCTATTTATATCCAGATTTATTAGGTTCTGTGACAGTAATTTCTCCTATGCTTTATCTGAATTTGCTGTTTTGCTGTATTAATTATTATTGTCAATAGTCTTGGCTTCTTATTTTTCTCCCCTCCAATGGATAATCTTCTCCGGATTCTTTGAACAGGAATCAATCCTTGAAAAGACTAAGCAATACATAAGCAGATTTGCTGGGAAGATAAACCTGAACATGGTTTTGGCACCATCTACAATTGCAGCAGTATGCTTCAGTGCTAGTTATATTCTGCAGAAGTTACATTTTTGTTTTGTTAGGCAAGCGTAATAATTTTTACCTTATGAAAAGTTGCTCTTCAGCATAAAATTGTGAATATATTTAATAACCTTTAGTAATTCAATCCATCTTCTGAAGAAAAAGAAGAATAAAACTGAATATACAGAAGCAGATTCAATGTGACACTTAACTTTATGAGATCTTGAGAATTATATCATAGTCAGGCAAAATATTATTCCAAGATGTCATTAGAGAATAGTATAGACTTGCACACGTCTAAATGCATTAATCTTTCTTGTTTTAGTTGAATAATTAAGCATGTGTTGTGCTTGCCTTTTGAGTGCTAAAGAATAATATTTATTTAATTTTGTTTTCTCAAAATGCATCTATTGAAGTATTCTAAAAGGATATATTGAAATTTGCGTCTTATCTTATAAATTTACATCATAGAGATATCTTGACCATGTGCAATCTGTAATGAAGACGGATGTAGCAGAAATAAGGAAAAGGAAAATGTATGAAATGGTGTTTGACTGGATAAGATGTCATTGGTGGAAAACTATAATTTGACATTTTTCTGCTAGTTTTCAAACTTGCTGACAAGCTGTCATCATTGTTTTCTTCTGTAGATTGTTGGGTTCGTAATAGGAATAGTCTCTCCAATTCGGAAGATAATGATTGGTGATAGTGCTCCTCTGCGAGTGATTTACAGTTCAGCTGTTTTGCTGGGGTAAAAATCTTAACCAAAACTATTAAATCCAATTGATTTTTGCTCTTTTTTACATTTGGCTACAAGATTCTGCACTTTTGAAAATTGAAAGTAGTACCAGCAATTTGCATATTGTGAGTCCAGGTGTGTAGCGTTACATATGGTTGGTGGTCCGGATTGCAGGCTGTAATGAATAGTTGAATAGATTGGTGAGACAGCCAATGGTATAGATATAGCAGTGATCAGGAGTATTTATGGAGCACTTTTTTTTTTTTTTTGCTTCAAACGTATGCTGCTGTTTAGTTTTGGCAATTGTACTGCTCTGGCAAAAGTTACTCCTAAAAATTTCTGTAACTGTGAATTGAAAACTATACATATCTTGCATTTTGTGATGATTTCAGAGAGGCAGCAATTCCTTCCATTACCCTAATAGTGGGAGCAAATCTTCTTAGAGGTAACTAATTCCCCATATACATTATGTTTCTCTGTCTCTTTTTTTCACTATTCATGCTTGCCTTTGGTGTGGCATTTATTGGATAAACAAGTGATGCTACTCTTTGCCTTCTCCAAAAAAAAAAAAAAAAAAAAAATCTCAGGTCTAAAAGGATCAGGAGCAAGTTTATCTGCTATTATAGGAATCATTGCTGTAAGGTTTGTGGTGCTGCCTCCAATAGGGATAATGGTGGTTAAAGTTGGACACCATTTTGGGATTGTGGAATCAGACTCCTTGTATCAATTTACGCTTATGCTGCAATTTGCCGTTCCACCTGCAATGAACATTGGTATTAAGTCACTTTTTTTCAATTATATATAATAATAATAGCAGTAGAATGGGATAACTAATGTCAAATTTTGGCATCGCAGGTACAATTGCTCAGTTGGTTAAGGCTGGTGAGAGTGAATGTTCAGTAATCATGCTATGGACATATGCGGTGGCATCAGTGTTTCTAACTCTGTGGTCGGCCTTCTTCATGTGGCTTGTTTCTTAGAATCCCCAATCTCCAATTCTTAATTTCATCCTCAATCACTAAATCTTTTGTAGCCATTTTGTTTAGTACCTGAGAACTTTGCTTCATTTTCTGTAGTAAAGCAAAAATTCTTAAAAATATTGTAATTTCTAATACTGATAATTTCACTGTCCTACTGTATACATTTTGCTCTTACAAATTTTTAATTATCTATCATCTTATATTATATGAGAAATTTATCCTGATCGTATTAAAATAAAAATTAATAAATAAGTATATACTAAATCTTGAGAAGAGTATTTGAAAAAAAAAAAAAAAAAAAAAAAACTGGAAAGGCAATGCCTTACTATTCCGCATTTGGCAAAAAAAAAAAAAAAAAAGTATTCCCCAAAAGAGAGAGAACTAAAACGGTGGCGTTTAGGTTCCCTCCTAGAAAAATAGCCACCAAGTTAAGGCGGGAAATAAGAAAAGCCCGTCTTCTAATTCTACCACTGATGGCAGTGCAGAGAAAAACCCTAGTTGTACTGTAAGCACGAAATGGCTCCGAGAAAGAAATTGAAGTACGCACCGGCAACGACGAAGAAATCTAGTTCAAATCAACATCAGTCTCAGCAGCCTGCTAAGTACGGAATCCAACATTTCTTCCAGCGCCACACCCAAAACTCTCAAAATTGTTCAGCCCTTCCCTCTCACTCTTCTGCACTTGACCCATGTAAATGCGATGCACCTCCCCATCCAAATTCTGCTGCAAATCCTAAAGCCGAGATCCGTCCCAATACCATTAATGAATCAAATTCACGAATCATTCGGGATATTCCTCCTCAAAATCTCACAATCATTGAAATGGATGCCGCGAAGGACAATCCAATTCAAATCTCACCCGAACTTTCCAAATCCGTTTCTCTCGACAAACAACGCTTCAAATTCTCTCCTGGAATGGTAATTTCATTTATACACCTGTCACATTCTACTCTATCAATTTTATTTTTGCTTCATGAGCCCCTTCTCTCTATTCTTTCTGCGTGTGGAAACGCTAGATATATGCTAACAAATCACAATGCCAATGGTTTATGTTCAACTATTTGGAAATCGGAAACAGTTGATAAAGCAGAGCCAGGATGATGGGAGTGACGAGATCACATGGAAGATATCTCCAGTGAATGAAAGACTAAAAGCTATATCCAAGCACATGCCAGAAGTTACTAAACTGTTGGCAGCTTCTTCAAAGATTAACTCTTTAAGCATGCGCCCTTGCTCATCAAATAAGGCATGCTCATGAGTTTACTTCTGCTTACAATAACTTGTAATAAATGTGTTATTTTGATGGCTTACTAACGATTAATGGTACAGATTTCTTGTCCAGCTGGACAGCTTGATAGGCAGCTCTTTTCACCAACACAGGAGCTTGTGTCTGAAAATAGAGTTGGCTTGAAAAGGGTAAACCCATTTCAGGACATGCCTATGAATGAGGGCATGACCGACAGGAACAGCTCACTTGCCAGTCGACAGAGTCCTTTCAGAACTCCACCATCTCTATCCTATTGCCATGAAAGGGTAACTATGCTTTATGCTCGATCATACTTGCCAAATGCCTTTTGCTTCTGTTTCCTTCAATGATAATTATGAAAAATATGTTGACATTACTCTGTTAAAAAAGTTTCTTTTTCTAACAATGCACCTACTAGATGGAGGATGTGTAATTTTTTTTTTTTTCTAATTTCTGCTATTGAGTGCAGCTTGCTAATGATGTTGAATGCAATGAAGTATCAGATCAACCCAGTTTGAGACAACACAAAAAGGTTTAGCTTTTGCTTTATGGATAATCTCGTGAAAATTAACATTTTGCATGATCTTTTTACTGCTAAGTTTCAATTTTGAATGGATCAAACAGATGATCACTTTTACATTTACTGTATTCCTGATTGTCGGCTTATTATTGTATCATCTTAGGCATTGCTTGAGCTTTTAGATCAAGTAGAGGATGTGATTTCTGTTGAAGATTCAGTAATGACTGGGAATAATGCATATTCATCTACAGTTCAACATGGAAATGGCAATGAGACGCCTCTCAAAGCTGATCCTCTTGTACAAAGAGAAGTGCCAGTTCCACCAAAAAAGTTAACTAGGTCAACATCAAATCATAATTTTCTTGTGTTGGAGGTTTGCTTGACTTCTCCTCGCAGTTATGCTAAATGCTTCTGTCTCTTACTGAAAATAACAACTATCTGGATAATAATCATGTCCAATATGTCTCTCCTCTAGGTCTCTGAGAAGCATAGGCCTGTTGACCGCTCTGGTGCTCACTGCCCATATAAGGTTTTCTGATTTGACTTGCTCAAAATGACTTCATTGCTTCTATAAAACCTGCCAGGTACTAAAGATAATCTGTTAATCTTTAGGTTCTTCGCTTGCTTAATGAGCAGAGTGGAGAAGAACGATCTGTCTGTTTGCATGGAGAGTGGTAAGTAGCTTATTATTATTTTTTTTTATTTCTAGTTTCTCATGGGATTAGGGTGCTTGAGGACATGCTACAAGGACATGAGTTGAGGGCTGGGAACTCAGCAACCATCACAAGCTATGATAAAAATCATGCTTCAGAGAACAGTTCACAAACCACTCTCCACACTGTTTATATTGATGATAGGAGTGCTGAAAAAGCAATACCAACTGGAATTTAGAAAGTTACAAGTGCTAATCCGATTCTCACCCATCATTGAATTAGATTCTACGAGAGACTCTAATGCAAACTCCAATATGGGCAAAGTTCTCATACTTATCTCGTTATTGGTGTGGACTTGAGCGTATTTTTTTTTTTTTTAAAATTTTGGCTTATCGATCACACCACAAACATTATGTTCTAAGCTTTGCTCCAATTTTTACTAGGTTTTACAGTGTCATTGCACCTGGGGATACTGTAAATGTGATTGGTGAATTTGATGACCATGGAAAATGTGAAGTGGACCATGAAAATAATCTATTGATTGTTCACCCTGATATTCTAGTCTCTGGAACTCGGGTAATTCATTTATTTTTGCCTGAATTAATGTTTTGTTTTGATTTTTCTAATCATAGATGTGCTGGGCCATTGTTTACAATAGTCCGATTTTTTCTCTTTTCACCATATATTGGAAAATTTTCAGGTTGCTGCAAGTTTCAGTTGCCCCAGACGTACTGTACTGGATGAGAGGCTGAAATGCAATGAACACTCAGATGCAGCATTAATTGGTACCTTGCTGCACCAGATATTTCAGGTGTCATGATTTAAAAAATTTCCTTAATTAATATCTTAGAATTTTTAAATATAATTTTAATTATTCATTAGCTAGTTTCTCTGCCATAAATTTTCATGGGATGATATATTGTGCCTTTTGCAGGCTGGACTTATGAATGAGAAGCCTACTATAAACTTCTTGGAAGGATATGCCAGAATAGTTCTCCAGAAAAATATTGAGAGCTTGTATGCATGTGGAGGTGGATTTTTGTATTAATGTCAATTTACTATTGTTTTCAATCTCTCCTGGGTCAGAATCTCAAAGGTTTATTGCCAAGAGGACAATGAAATGGTTAAAAACTTAGGTTTCTTATTTGGTCCTTGGTTCAAATCTAATTGTTGTTAGGGGAGGTTTGGGATGAGATATAGTTAATTCCCTTGGGTAGCTCAAGGCCAGATATCACAAACATCCCCCGCTCAAAAAGGAGAAAAAAAAAGGGTCTGGGTTTATCTATTTATGGGACTGGCCAAACCGTAAATGCCATTATGTTTGTTCATTTTGCCATATTTCATTGAATATTTGTCTTGTATTTTCATGATAACATGATTATTAATTTTTTTTTAGATCACCTTGTTTGAAGGTTCTGAACATGACCTTGTGGGATTTTGCAGTCAATGAAAATGATGTGCTCAAGACCTTGGTTGAGGCTATTCCAAAAATATTAAATTGGATCATCCTATTCAAAGGTTCACAGGTACACTGTTATCTCGCAGGATTGGCGTGGTCTTGTTCAATTCATATAATTGGGATGCATTGCATGAGGCCACCCTTTTCTCATCTTGATTTCCATGAACTTTAAATTTGCTATTTGTTAGGCGGTGTTTAGTAAAACTTAAAATTAAGTACTGAAAATTTAAAAGATAAATAATGAATGTTGAAATTTTAGATTTTAAATTGTTTAAAAAGGCTTATGACTTATTGTGTTAAGTGTGATTTAAGTTAAAAATTTTGACTTGTTATTTTAAGTGAATATTAGCTTAGTGAGACTTTTAAGTGTGATGTTACCAAGCAATAATAAAAGCTAATAGTTGAAAATATTAATTTTTAAGTGTTTAATGATGTTATCAAACATCACCTTACAGTCCAGTTATTGTTATCTATCATGAGCTGTTTGTGACATATGATATTTGCATTTATTAGCAGTTATTTCTAACCTTTCTTGCTTTCTCACCATATATCTTATTACATAAGATTTGCATACATGTTTGTTGAATATTTGTCTCTTTACAGAGCTTGCGGTGCTTGGGTCTATCTGCATGTGACATGCACACATTCTTTTGCTGTAGAAAATTCTTGTTTTTGTGTCCTTTTTGAGGCTAATATTTCATGAATTGTTGGCAGGATCCAAAAGCCCCTGTTGTTGATTTTGGTTCTGATGATGGATTGAAAAAGCTAAAAATATCTGAGGTTAGGCTTCTCACTTGTGTTTGTCTCTATTATTTGTTTTGCCATTGTAATATGCATCCAACCATGCATACGTCACAGATTCGTGCATATAAAGTTATGCTATACGTTCAAATGACTTCTAGATATTGTTACAGACAATATGTAATATTTAGTCATGAATATCATAAAATTCTTTGTGCATAACTTAAGTGAACTTCCTTGGTCAGTGGCATTTCAAAAAACGCTATGCATGAAATTGTTACTCTTAAAGCATTATTTGCTTCAATGTAAAAATTTACATGATTACCAAGAGTGATCCATGTTAACTGTAGGTCATTGATATTGAGGAGATGGCATGGGCCCCAAAGTATGGGTTGAAAGGAATGATTGATGCATCTATCAGAATAAAAGTAGAGTCGGCCAGAAATGAAGTAAATGAGAAGATTGTGCCACTAGAGTTTAAAACTGGGAAAGTGCCCAACGGACAGGTAAGTATAAGGTTTTTGCTGAATGTTATGTCAGAAAATATATTCCCATGAAACTGAGATTGCTGGAACATAATTGACAAAACACTCAAATATTATTCTCTTCCTTAAGTTTATTTTCCCATTAGCATATGCTTGTCTCTTTTGTAGTCATCTATGGAACACTGTGCTCAAGTCATCTTGTACACTCTCCTTATGTCTGAGAGGTGTGTGCGGTTTTATCCTTTATATTTTTGCTGCAGGGAACTAGACATCTAATTTGGAGAATAATTGAGCAATCATTTTTTTTTTGCTTTCTGCTTGTCATGTCTTAGGTACTTGAAACATATTGATTCTGGTATTTTACATTATCTCCAGTCAGATCAGACACAGGTATATTGTCGCAGACATCTGTGCGATCTAATTTTCTAGATATGAATGTGGTTGAGTGTTTATCTTTGTCCATTTGTGAAGGGGATTATGGTACAAAGGTCTGATGTGGTTGGGCTAATTATGCGTCGTAATGAGCTTGCAAATGACATTCTTAAGGCATCAAAAACACAACTTCTTCCCCAGATGCTACGGGTATGACTGTTACTTAATTATGTGTTGTAATATGCTTGTAGATACTTATTTTATTTTTTTACTTTCTTTGGGTTCTCCTATACAGATTCCAAGCATGTGCAGAAGTTGCCGCCATCTTAATGCTTGTACCATCTATCATAAGGTAACATTTTTAGGGAATGCGCACTATGGTTCTTGGTAAGTAGGCTAATTTATCTATGACCTCTATCTCAAATGCTCCAGGTGCATGGAGGAAGCGCGGAAAGTAGTGGGCTTGGTGATATGTTTGATTTACATGTTCACCATTTAACTGCTGCTCATTGTGCTTTTCTTCGACAATGGGATCGGTTAATTGACTTAGAAGCTAAAGAGAAACTGGTGAGATTATCTTATGAATGTTGTACAATTAACATGCCCCGAAATTTTATCCCTTTCCCTTTTTATCTACTATTGCAGCTTGTAAAAAATGAAATCTGGCGTTCACATGGTTTGAAGAGTGATCACTCCTCTAGTTGCCTTTCATCTATTGTTCTTGATGCTTCAAATGGGCTTTCACATCAAAAGTCTCTCAAAGACAACCGATTTGTCTATCGCTTTGTGCCTAAAAAATGGCCTTGTCACAATGTCTGTGCATCTAATGGAGATTCTTTTAGTGGTCTGTCTTCTCCAATGAATGATTTGGATTGTACGCTTAAAGTTGGAGACTATGTGGTAAAATACTACTCATTTATTAATGTGATTGCAATATTATTGAATTAACACAAAATAATGCTATTTTTACACAAGTGCTGAACTCACATGGGACCTAGGAATTGTGGGGTGGCTTAGGCTCCTTGTGTTTATCTGCAAGGGGTTCCTTGTTGGAAAAAAAGGATTTTGAGGTGAAATCACTCATTGTTGATGCACTGGCTGCTTCCTAGATTTTTCTTCTACAATAATTTCATATAAATCCCTCAAATAAATGTTTATTATCTCTGTTTTACGATTTTTATTTTTCATATGATGTGAAGGGTTGCGTGATCTAGATTTCATTAGCTCTCCTAGAATTGTGTTATTGCTATCAGTGTGTCCTTTGGATTGGATTTTTGTACAACTTAAAAAATTTATAGAAACAAATTACAAAGTAATTCCGGAAATTGTCTGAGGAAGTAATGGGCGATGTTTGAGATGCCATCCGTATGCTTCTATGCTTAGTAATTTCTTTATTACCTATAAGATTTATGCTCTCTTCCTGACCTCTGTAATATTCTCTGTTTTCTTTTACTTCCTTTTTACTATACAGTTAGGGAATGATATGAATTTCTATTTGATTATTAAATTTCTAAAATATTTTCTCTATTGGGGCTTGGATTTGTATTGCTCTTCAGTAATGATTTTGTTACAAACGTTCAAAATTTGATCATTTTGTGATTTAGTTGCCAGATGCTGGAACTAATAGTCTGATTGGTTTGAGGTTGAAAACTGTTTTCAACAAGCATGCTTTTAGATATGGTTGCAAAAAGTAGTTTGAAATTTAAGTTGTTTTAGAATTTATATGATTAAAACATGCCAATTTTACCTTGCAAACAAATTTTAATCGCCTTTAATATGATTATTCAAAATAGTGCTTTTCTTCATTTACTGCTTCATTATCTTGAATTGTCCACCTGTCAATTGGAGTTTGATTGACTAAGTTACTAACCTATTCTTCTGTTATTATCATAATATCAAGCTTCTGTGGTATTTACATCCTTATTTGGTATAGAAAATTAGTGTAATTTGGAACCCGAATTTATGGTATTGGGTTAGTTTATATGTCACAATTTTTTGCTTTGTTTTTCTTTTTTCATTAATTTTATTGCTCAATTTTTTGGTCTAGTATCCAGTTTCACTTTTATGCTTCTTGATCTAATATCCAGTTTCACTTTTATGCATGATATTTGTTGGAAAATATAATCCTACATGGAAAAAGTATAAGAATATAAAGTGGAATGTATGTGAAGTAGATTGGATTTTAGTACAAGCCAATTGGTTTTGTGCAATGTGAGATTCCAATCCCACTTTTTATGGCCATTGATATCATTTGGCCCAACACTTTCCAGGCCCATGGAGTTTATTACATGGTATCATAGCTAAAGATAGCCCAACGGCTGAATGATCCTAGGCTCGTATCTAAAGGCTTGGAGTTTGGGCTAGCAGAGGAGTCTAGATCTGTTTGTTGACCTAGAGCCTCAAAAAGTAGGTCTATGTGTGTTTGTGATGGGCTTCCAATGGTAGACTCATCTTTGGCAAGTGATAACTGATCTAGACTTAGTTGCATTTGAGAGCAGTGTTGTAAAATTTCCCACATAGGAAAAGTACAAAAATGTAAAGTGAAATATATGTGGATTAGATTGGGTCTTAGCACAAGTCAATTGATTTTATTAGGAAAAGTACAAAAATGTAAAGTGAAATATATGTGGAGTAGATTGGACCTTAGCACAAGCAATTGATTTTGTACAATATGAGGTTCAAATTCCACTTATATGGGCATTGATATCATTTGACCTAACACTCTCAAGGCCCATGGAGTTTCTTATAATATTTATTTAGACCTTTGATTTTAACGTGCTGGGAGGATGTTAATTAATTATTATTTATTATTTAGAATAAGTAGGATGTTAATTATGATAATATATTTTACCTAAATGATCTTCTGGCAATTAATTTAAAAAGCTCAAGCATCTAATCATTCTTTCATTATTGGACTTTTTTTTTTCATATATTATTTGTTTTGTTAATGGCTAATTGTTTGTTTATTTTCTATCTCTAGATTCTTAGTGTTGAATCTAGTCATCAAATTGTTGCAAGCGGAGTCATAACGGATATAAGTCACTTTCATGTTTCTGTAAGTAAACTATTTTGTTTTCACTCTTTGCATGCATTACCACAGTGTGAAAACTTAAAAATTGTCCTGTTAATTGTTGGAAAGTATAATCTTACATGGAAAAAAGTATAAGAATATAAAGTGAAATATATGTAGAATAGATTAAGCCTTAACATAAGCCAATTGAATTTGTGCAATATGAAGTTTTAGCTCCACTTATATGGCCATTGAAAACTTGGAATTTGGGCTAGCAAGAGGAGTCTAGATCCGTTTGTTAACCTAGAGCCTCAAAAGTAGGCCTAGGTGTGTTTGTGATGAGCCTCCAAGAGTAGACCCATCTTTGGCAAGTGATAATTGGTCCAGTCTCAGTTATACTTGAGGGGGAGTATTGGAAAGTATAATCCCACATGGAAAAAAGTATAATAATATAAAGTAAAATATATGTGGAGTAGATTGGGTCTTAGCACAAGACAATCGGTTTTATGCAATATGAGGTTCTAACTCAACTTATATGCCCACTGATGTCATTTGGCCTAACACTGTCAAGGCCCATGGAATTTCTACATTAATGTTTACTCTACATTGCAAATGTGCCATGTTATGGATTGAGAAAATTAGTAGCATTGCCCATTCTTAAACTGGCATTTTGAAATAAGTGTAGTAGTAAACAACTACTAATGTTATCTGTAACACTCATAGGTTGCTTTTTCTAAGCGCTTAAGACTTCCTGGTAGGAATTCTCTTTTAGAAGGAAATGGTCTCCTCGAGGAAGTCTGGCGGATTGATAAGGATGAAATCATGACTTCATTTTCAGTTATGCGGTAATTTCTGACTCCACTCCTATCTCAATACTGTAAAAATTTCATTTTGTGTATGCCAAACAACTGTCATTAGATTGGTATAGCAACCTGGCTAAATGCATACTCTTCTCTATTGCTGAAGGTTCAACCTTGTACAACTTTTTCTACAGACAGAGCAGAGTTCTCATCTTAGGAAGATGATTGTTGACCTTGAGGTAACTTTTAGATTTATCTTGTACTTTTTCAAAATCAGTATTCCGTTTTTTCTTTTCAATCCTAATTGCTCCTCCCCCTGGTAACTTTCTTGATTTCCTTTTCCTAGCAGGCTCCTAGATTTGATAGTGGCTGTATATTTAGCCAAGATCCAGCAATATCTTATATCTGGTCAGTGAAGAGTTTAAATGGTGATCAGCGCCGAGCAATTCTCAAGGTGCCACAAATTCCTCCCACTTTTGCTTCATTGTCTATCCCATAGTTAATGCTAATTTTCCTCTAATTTCGTGGCTGAAATCACTGAAAATGATCCTATTTTCTCTAATTCATAAATTTATTGTTTCAGATACTTACTGCTAAGGATTATGCTTTAATACTAGGAATGCCTGGGACTGGCAAGACATCTACTATTGTTTATGCTGTTAAGGCTTTGTTGATGAGAGGTGCATCTATCTTGCTTACGTCCTACACAAACTCTGCTGTTGATAATTTACTAATCAAATTGAAAGCTCAGGTCATCTCTTATTCTTATGCAATTTGTTAATCAAATTGATTATGAGCTTTCCTTCATATTTGCTGAGTTTCTTGACTTTTACATTTTTCTCATGTATATTAGGCTTTAAATAGCCAGCTAAATATCTGTTAGAATAGCAACTATGAGTCATATATAATTGCACGCTAGAAAGACAAGACATATAAGTGGGAAGTGGGAGGTGTCTGTTGACTTTAATGTCTCAAGGTTTTGGTTTGATGTGGTGTCAAGTCCATTACTTGTATGAATTCTTCATAAATCTTGGCACAGTTATTAAAGGCGCAAGCCGCACTAAGGCGATAAGGGGTCCTAGGGCCTAGGCGCAAGGCGCGCGCCTAAGCGACATGAGGCGCAAAAAGATGGAATTTTAATAAAATTTCAATATGAATGCCTAATTCATAATAAACTCAACATATTAGTAATATGTGATTGTTAATTAAGTAGACACAAATTAATGATATCCAAAGTTAATTTAAAGTTTAGAATCTAATAAGCCTAAACAAAAAAATACACACACACATACAAAAGAAGATCATGTATTTCTAAATTATAAACAATTTAATTCATTATTTAAACATTTTTCTGACTTGTATTTAAGCTTGTCCATATCAATCTAATATAATAACTCATATAGATAGATTTTAAAACCTCAAGAAATCAGAATAAATATTTAACTAATAGTGTTGTGTCTTTTAGAAAGTTAAACTTGGAAAAGTAAATGGTAGAGAGGATCAATGACTGGAAACAAAATATGTTAAAGATAACCCAAATTAAGGCAAGAGATATGACCTATCAAGGTAAGAGAAAAGATATTTGGGGTGAATCAATGCCAAGAATGGAAAGATTGACCATGATTTTGAGCCAACTATTCTCTTTTTCTTTTTCCTTTTTGTTTGTTGGATCAACTTCTTCTTGCCCTAATTCCTTTTCCTATCCTTTTTCCTTTTCTTGAAAAAATTGAGTGTGATTAGACCTATCATAAGTTATTTTCAAACTTAAATCAATTGTTCCAATTATTTCACACTTTATTTTTTTTAAAAAAATACAAATATACATAAAATAAAGATTTTGTCACAAAGGCGCGCCTGTAAGGCGCCTTGCCTAAGGCTCAAGGCGCACCAAGGTGCACGCCTTTGTGACATCGCCCGCCTTTGGCAAATTGAGGCGCAAGGAGATGAGCCTGGTGCGCCTTGAGCCTGAGGTGGGCCTTTAACAACTATGGATCTTGGACAAAATTTCTCAATTGTTTTAGGCTCTCTTGGTCCCAACAAGTGCTATTAGGTCGAATGGTGTGATTGTGATGGATGGACATAGTGCTCGGTGAAGTGGTATGGTGTAGCTCTGGAAAAGAGTGGTAATATGTTTGACTCTGAGCAACAACATGCACAACTTTAGGATGGAATGAGTTTGGTGGTAGGCTACTGGGCTTGGCAGAATAGGTGGGACTTTACTGATGCTGTAAATATTCAAGTGATAAAGTTTACAATGAGACTCAAGCTTGAGGAAGAGATTGTTGGGATAGGAAGTTAGCAAGTTGCATGGAATGTGAGTAACAAGAATACCACGTTGGTAAGATAATAGAAATAAGTGGGGCAGATCCATGAATCTTGACATTAAAATTGAGAATCTCAATGATTGTAGTTTGTAGGATACAAAAGTAGCATCTTTGTTTCACACTAAATTACTATTTCTGCAGTGTTTATGCTTGACTGAATTAAAGAGTTACAGGGTATTGATTTTCTACGTATTGGAAGACAAGAAGCTGTTCACAGTGAAGTTAGGGCCAATTGCTTTTCAGGTTAGGAAAAAACTATTATATGCCTACAGTATATGCTGGAGTGGCTGAATTTTCTTCCCTTCATAACCAAAAATTGAATGGCAGTGATGGACGTACAGAGTGTAGAAGAAATAAGATTAAGATTGGAACTAGTCAAAGTTGTGGCAGTAACTTGTTTGGGAGTTGCTAGTCCCTTGCTTGCAAACCAGAAATTCGATGTATGTATTATGGATGAAGCTGGACAGATCACCCTCCCGGTAAGTGTTCTTTCTTGATGTGCTCTGGGAATCTAATATTTCTAATTGTTACAATAATGATGCTGTGATTTTCATTTTCTGGACACTGAAATGATTAGGTAAGATTTTTATTCTAGCTTATGCTATGTTATTATGTTAGTGAACTAGCAAAGATAGTGTCTTTTCTTTTCAAAAAATTTTGCAGAAGTTTGTTTATGTAAATTGTGAACCAATTAGCTGCAAGATTTGTCAAAATGAACTTTCCTCTTATTCTGGATCAAAATATTTGCTTGTAGTTAAGTGAAAATGACTTCCGTGGGAAGTGAGTCGTGTCGTGTGACCGAAGTTAATAAAAAACAAATTATATATATTTTAATATAGATAAAATTCTGATTTCTGTTCTTACCAGATATCGCTGGGTCCCTTGATGTTTACTTCGAAGTTTGTTCTTGTTGGTGATCACTATCAACTCCCTCCACTTGTCCAGGTATGAAGTGCATGCTTCTGTTGATCTAACTGCTTTTTTCCTTGTTCATATTTTCATTTCATTGAATCTCTTCTGTTAATTTATTTTCAGAGTACAGAGGCTCGAGAAAATGGGATGGGGATAAGTTTGTTTTGCAAGCTCTCTGAAGCACATCCTCATGCAATTTCCGCTCTGCAAAGCCAGGTTCATCTAAATTTAGAGTTGATCCCCTTTTTTCCTTGGTCTGGCATCTAGTAATAGGCAAATTTACTAAGTTATTTATATGCAGTATCGAATGTGTCAAGGCATTATGGAACTATCAAATGCCTTGATATATGGTGACAGATTGCGTTGTGGTTCTTCTGAAATAGCTAGTGGCAAACTTAAATTTTTGAGGTTCAAACCTTGTTCGTCATGGTTAAATGAGGTAAGTTTTTGTTTTTTTAATTGAAATTAGTTGTCTCAGGCAAATATTTGTATGATGAAAACAATATTTAAAATTTCAACTATCTTCTTTTGAAATAAAACCACCTCTTGCATTTTTTAAAATTCAAATACAACTCCCTCATTTTTTAAATGCAAGACTAATTTTGTCGATTCTAGAATTCTCTGATCCTGAACCATGTCTGTTCCAGCAATAGCATTACCCTTTTGTAGCTGGTATATTTTGGCATTTCTGAGGCCCCTAATATTCTTTATTTGAAAACTTATGATTTACCATTGGGCATGCATTTAGCATTTGACAAAAGCATTAAACTCATTCTAAGTCTAACATTGGGACTTTCATGTGCGTATTTGTGCTTCTTAATTTACTCAATTTTTTCCCTTGATATGGGCATGCATAATAGGGGATGCGCTTTAATAAGATATCCCAATTTGGTAAATGGCTGGGTTCTGGTTTTCCTTCTCATTCCTGCCCCATTGTTTTCAATATGCAAAATGTTCAATTTTTATTAAATTCCATTACTGCTATTTTGTTTGCATCTGTAACAAAAGTTTCCTCTAACCTCATTACCTTTTTGCGGATAGTGCAGCAAAATTTTAATTTGAGATTGATGTTTTAGTCTAACTTCATATTGTGGTTTCAGGTTTTGAATCCAAGCAGACCCATTGTATTTATTAACACTGGTTTGTACTAGTTTTTACCATTCACTTTTCTCCATCTTGCTGTTGAGCACATTTCTTTCATATGGCTTCAATTCTTCATTGGGTGATTTTCTTAAATTTAGATATGTTGCGTGCTTTTGAGGCAAAAGATTCCAGGGCAGTGAACAATCCAATGGAAGCTTACATAATTGCCGAGGTATGATCCTGACTCCCAAATGATGTAAGGATAATGAAATATCTTGAAGCTGTAAGAAATGGCATCCTTTTTTCTGTTTTGATATAGGTGACCAAGGAATTGATTAATAGTGGGATTGAAAGTGAAGATATTGGAATCATCACCCCGTATAACTCTCAGGCAAATCTCATCCGAACTGCTGTTTGCACAATCTCTGTGGAGGTACATACCATTGATAAGTACCAGGTAGGCTGAATCATATATCACAAATTGATGCCTTATTTATCTTCCTGAAATTAATGTGATGCCTGATATACCTAGAATATGATTGCTGGCACTTTCATTTTGAGATTTGGCTGTAGCACCTGGCTCATACTACATTTGTAACTAAGTGACCATTGAATGCATTTCCTTGAAACTAGAGTTGTAAGATATCTGTTATGTTCACCCAGGGAAGAGACAAGGACTGCATACTGGTGTCCTTTGTTAGGTCTAGTGAAAATCCTAGAACTTGTAATCCCTCGCTGCTTGGGGACTGGCATAGGATTAATGTGGCACTTACACGGGCTAAGGTAGGTAACACTAATAATCTCGCTGCATTGGTATTTTCACGTAACACTTGTTTTGCCAACAGATCTCAAAGTATTGCATTTGTTGTACAGAAAAAGTTGATCATGGTGGGGTGTTGCAAGACCCTTTCAAATGTCCCACTGCTGAAGCTTCTCATGGAGAAGGTTGATGAGCAATCCGGCATTTTGAATGTGTCTGAGAAGGATATCAACCCCAACGAGCGGACGGGATAAATGTCAATAATATTTTTTGGCTATTTTCCTCTTATTCACCAACATACACGGAAATTTTGTGCTTCTGTATTTTTATTTTTATTTTTTTGTCTAATTCGAATATGTATATACATGTACAAAAGGACAATAAACTTTTGTAACCTTCTAACGAATGTAAATGAAAGAAAGGCTCCCCTAGTTGCGAAATTTGACCAGTTATAATCTATAAGGTAGGTATAAAATAGGCCTAAATGTGCATTTTATTACTTTTTCTTGCGCGAGGAGTTTCGCAATTTTTGTTTGGTATTATATGTTTAAACGTTTTGGACTTACAGAGATTGGTGGCCCCCATAAAGTTCAATACAAGGATGCACAAATGGAATCGGCTTGCGTGGTTTCCATACATTTCAAATTTGTGAAGTATTTTGTTTTGATCCAATCCACAGGTCATAGAGAAGTTGGATCTGTCTACTTCGGCAAGAACGAAGAAAATGGCTCAGATTCAGGGCATGGCAGTGATGACTGATGGAGTAAGAAATTTATTTTTTTGAATTGATGATGGGTGTAAGATTGATCGAGTCATTTTTCACAATTTTTGATAATACGACAATGACGTGCCAATTGGCATGGACAAATGATTTGTGAAGATTGAATTCAGCTTCAAAAGTATTTATTTGTATCTCAAAAGAAAGATGTAAGATGGGGTTGGATTGGATTGGATTATTCGATCCATAATTACTGTTTAACTGTTTATTTATAATATCATTTCATAAGTGGATCACACGTGGTGTGGTAAAATGTTGTACTAACTGTTATGTGATGGTGATGCAGCAGCAGGCTCACGGGCTATTTTTTTTTTTTTCGGTAATGATTTTGAGTTTTGAAAGGAAAACCCATTTGAGTGGCTCGTCAAATATTAATAATAAAAGCATATGCGGCAAAGTTGGCAAGTGATGGGATCAAAGTTCACGCGCTGAGTCTCATTCTCATTCTTTCTATGACTATGAATTATTCACTCATCATTTGGCCGTCCGCAGAAGTAAAAAGGTATATCATTCTTATGAAAAACTGTAACTTTGATATAATCGTGTAAACTGAAAAGATTGGGGGGTTTTATTTTATTTCTGATTTTGCAATTCTTATTTTCAGGGTAATACTTAATTTATGGCTGAATTTCATCTAAATATCCAAATTTAGTATCTTAGAAAAGATTTTCCTTCAATTGACTATTTAAACCCATATTTTGAGTAAATTTGAGGTATGATCGTCAGTTACAAATAACGAAAATTATTCAATTTAATAAAGTAATTTTGTGGGATTCATTTCATATTTTTTAATAAAAATTGTTAAAATTTCAAAAACATATTTTACAATAATAAAAACATTAAAATTAAAAAACTTAGAAAAAAATAATAAAAACTCAAATTTGAATTTGGGTTATTGGCTGGTTCATCTCCTTCATCTTCACCAAATGGAGTTGGGCAGTGGCAAGCGGGTGAATCGGGTGCAACAACGAGAAGCTGGTTAGTGGCGCGCGGACGGTGCATGACTTCTCCACTAGTGGTGTCGTTGCTGGATTTTTTACCACAGTGGCCAACACGAGCTGGAGCTTGAGATTTCGAGACTGATTGGTGATGGCCTTAGTGATCTTGGTGGTGAGGTTAAAATTGTGGACAAATAACACTCATTTTTAGTTACAAGAAAATAACAAAATGGCAGGACATTATTTTGATCATCCCGTAACATTGATGGAGTTCCAATAAAGCAGCCAATTCATTGCAAAATCTCAAATAAAAAAGTCCGACAATCCCACAGGCGAGTACAAGGTGCAATCTTGTAATTTTTGTAGTTTTGTTGCTTCTTCTATGACAATCGTTGTCTTCAATAATAATTTCTTGGAAAAATTATTTCTTGGTGTGAATTAAACACCACTTAGTGGCTGTTGTAGTATTTGATTTTAAAACTCAGATTTGGATTTCATTTTTTGAAATTCAGATTTTTTTTTTATTTTAATTTTTTGAACTATTTTAAGTTTTTAATTTTTTTTATATTATTTAAAATGCAAAATAAATAATTTTTATGATTTAAAAATAAATTTTAATATTTTATATTATTTAAAAATATAAAATAGATCCTACTTCTAATTTTATAAAGCCCATATCATGTATATTATGGTCACATAGTATCACACATGTTAAATATCTTAAAACATAAGTTTAATTCTTTCATTGAATGTTAAATTGAATACTTTGATAAGGTTGAGATTTCAAATTGGAGATTATCTCCTTATTTTCTGATTTTTTTTTTTTTTTTTTGTTTAAATCTGACTCTCTCTGTCCCCCACAACCATCTTTTCTTATCTTGTTTTTTTCTAAGTGCAAAAGGGGAACTCCAATCATCTTCCACTCTATGCACCCATTTTGCTGTTTTTTTTAATCATAAATAATGATTACTTTCATTGCATAAAACCAGATCAGACATTCGAATACAAAAGCTTAGCAAGAGCATCAGGGGGAAAAGCAACCCATTTACAAGGCAAATTCCTGCTCAAAACCTGTTTAGGTATCCAATCAGTTACTAGGCTGCTTTGGTTTCTAATTAAAGCAATATCAGTGTTCTTTATCACTCATAGTGCTCTTTTAATGTTGAGCACAATAGCTTCAATATCTCAGTGTGTGTATATCATTATGATTAGTCAAAGCATTATACAAAATTAAGCTATCTATTTCAAAAATAACATTCTCCAAATTGAGATCAACAGCCATCTGTACTGCCATTCGTAGCGCATAAAGCTTGTTTGAAGAGGAGATTCAGCTCTCTGAATTCTAGCTTGGCCATTATGCCGTTTGTAGTTGCAGTTGCCATTCAGATTATTTTCTTATATATTTTTTTAATGAAATCAACATTTTTATTAATTATTTGTAATTAATGACAAAATTCCACATCTACCTAACCATTCTGGGAAAATGACAATAATAATTACTATTATTATTATTATTATTTAAAGACTAATGATGGTTTATGGTTAATTTTCTATCAATAAAACTGACAAAATTCCACATCTACCAAACCATTCTGGGAATATAATAATAATAATAATTATTATTATTTAAGGATTAATGGTTTATGGTTAATTTTCTATGCATTCATGTTGGCAAAAAGAAAATGACAAAATTCCCAGGGATTCACACACACCATCAGGCAGCAGCTTCATAATTAAAAATAAAATAAGGGAACACAGAAACATAATATTCTATATGCGTGCTATGACTGCCCTGCCAACTGCCAAGAACAAAGTACGTAATGACTAGTGAGTGGTGACTACTGAATGACACCTCACTTATCTGTTTCTGTCCATATATCTTTCTTTTCTTTTTTTAAAATTATGAATTTGTTTTATGGATTCTGGAAGCCAAAAATAGATTTTTAGATGAGATTCATACATAGCATTAAATTATGAGTTTTGATTTGTGTGTCCAAAACCTTAATTAAATTTGCGGGTAACTATTAATAAGAAACTGAACGCCAAGGCTAACTAAGCTAAAATGAGAATGCAATTGTAAAAACTTTTTATTAGTAGTATAACTGATTTCTTGCAAAATTAAAAAAGGTAGAAAAATGAATTAGGTGAGACTGTTAGAAAACAGTAACCATCAGGTGGGGAGAGTGGAAGGCCTACTTATGTGAGAGTGACGAAGACAAAGCAGGAATGAAAAACCCAAAATTTCTTGATCTGAAATGTGATTGACAGCACAGGAAGTCTTAAATACCAAGTATCAGACACTCTTTCTAAACTTACACGCGGAAATTTTAATTTAACTTGTTCACAGTTGAGCATAGCATATTGTTTTCCTTCTGACAATGACTCCACTTGCCCGAGAGAGAGACACAGAGTGTGGAGACAAGCAGCCAGCCAAAAATGGCCGCTTGAAACCAGTCGGTCTTTCAATTCCTCATCTCATCACTCATCAACTCAATGGTCAGATCTCAAGTTCACTTGAAGCCAAAATTTACCAAAATAATAATAATAATAAATTATATATATAAAATATAGGTACAAATATAGCCACAGTCACTCCCTCATTTCTCTTAAAAACTGTTTTTTTTTATGGCACACATGGCTGCACAGAGACGCGTACAAACAAAATCCTATGCCTAGTTACTCTCATCATCAGGCCCTATTTCTCCGTCAATCATTTAATTTGATTAACATTCCATCCTCAGCCTACAATCCCAACCTTCATTCATTCAACATTACTTCCACACCCATGTTTCTGGATTCACATGTTGCTGCCGCAGCAACAGGTAATTTCTTCTCTTCCTTTCCTTTCCAGGTACACAGCACACATATTATATATTTTTGCTTCTATCTTCGATTCTGCTTCAACTGCTTCTTTCTACACACAATCAAAATAATAATAATTACAGAATACTAGTCAAATGATTTCAACTAAACATTTCTCCATTTTTCTTTATTATAAATACTGACATTTCAAGCTTCCAAATATATATCTGCTCCTAATTACCTGCTCCACTATGTTTGCAGAATTTAAGCTTCTAATTAACATGCCATGGCCACAGCTAAACTCACCCTGTTTGTGGGAGCACGTAAGCATACTAGTGCAACTTGGTTTCCTTGGAATCTTATTCCTCCTTTTTCTGCTGCGAAAATGTGTGAGCATAGCATCCAAAAGGAGGACAAAACTCCCAGATCAAAGCATGCATCAGTATTCCATTGGTCCCAAATTCAGCATCGCTTACAAAGCCACCCTCCTCTGTTCCTCTTTGATGCTTGGAGTTCATTTTTCAGTGCTGCTGCTGCTGCTAAATGGTCAGAAGACCTATTGCAACTCTAAATTTCTAGCCTTCTCATCTCAGACCATGCAATTAGTATCGTCTGCAATTACAGTGATTGCAGTATACAGAGCCCTGCATTGCAAGTTTCCTTGCACTCTAAGAGCATGGTGGGTTTGCAGCTTCTTATTATCCATCACATGCACATCTCTAAACGCCTATTTCAGAATTACAACCCATGGCCGTCTTAGAGTTAGAGACTACGCAGACTTCCTTGGTGTCCTCTCCTCCGCTTACCTTTTGGTTGTTTCGATCCATGGGAAGACAGGCATAGTCTTCATTTCGTCAAATTCCATAACCGACCCCCTTCTTGTTCATGGAAAGGCTGGTAAACACTTGGAAGGAAAGAGGGAATCTCCATATGGAAAAGCAACTCTTCTCCAGCTGATTACATTCTCTTGGCTCAACTCATTGTTTGCTATTGGCTTCAAGAAACCTCTTGAACAGGACGAAATCCCAGACGTCGACATCAAGGACTCTGCTGGATTTCTTTCCCCAGCCTTTGATGAGTGCCTAAACCAAGTCAAGGGGACAGACAGGACCACAAACCCCTCTATCTACAAGGCAATCTTCTTCTTTATCAGAAAGAAAGCAGCAATTAATGCATTATTTGCAGTTATCAGTGCTGGAGCATCATATGTTGGTCCATATCTCATTGATGACTTTGTAAATTTTTTAAACGAGAAGAAAACCCGGACATTAGAGAGTGGTTACCTTCTTGCACTAGCCTTTCTATGTGCCAAGATGATCGAGACGATAGCACAGAGGCAGTGGATATTCGGTGCCCGCCAATTAGGTCTTCGCCTTAGAGCTGCTTTGATATCTCACATTTACAAAAAGGGCCTACTATTGTCAAGCCAATCCCGCCAAACTCACACTAGCGGAGAGATCATTAACTACATGAGTGTAGATATCCAAAGAATTACGGATTTCATGTGGTACTTGAACATTTTATGGATGTTGCCTATACAGATTTCCTTAGCAATCTTCATTCTAAAGACAAACTTAGGTTTGGGATCATTGGCAGCTTTAGGTGCAACTTTAATGGTGCTGACATGCAATATACCCATTACAAAAATCCAGAAAAGATACCAATCTCAAATCATGGAAGCCAAGGACAATAGAATGAAAGCCACTTCAGAGGTGCTCCGAAACATGAAGATTCTGAAACTTCAAGCATGGGACACTCAATTCCTCCACAAGCTAGAGAGCTTAAGGACCATAGAATATAAATGGCTATGGAAGTCTCTTAGACTTTCTGCAATTTCAGCTTTCATTTTTTGGGGATCACCTACATTTATCTCTGTCGTAACATTTGGAGCGTGCATGCTAATGAGAATTCAACTCACTGCCGGAAGAGTTCTCTCAGCATTGGCAACCTTTCGGATGTTGCAAGATCCCATTTTCAATTTACCTGATCTTCTCTCTGTGATTGCACAGGGCAAAGTCTCAGCAGATAGAGTGGCTTCCTACCTTCAGGAAGGTGAAATTCAGCATGATGCCGTTGAGTATGTTCTGCAAGATATGACAGAATTTGAGGTTGAGATTGATGGTGGGAAATTCAGCTGGGACCCTGAGTCAAGCATGCCAACTCTTGATGGAATACAGTTGAAAGTGAAAAGGGGGATGAAGGTGGCAATTTGTGGAACTGTAGGATCTGGCAAATCTAGCTTGCTTTCCTGCGTTCTTGGAGAAATACAAAAGCTGTCAGGGAGTGTGAAGATCAGTGGTACAAAGGCTTATGTTCCCCAATCTCCATGGATACTGACGGGAAATATCAGGGAGAACATTCTATTTGGAAATCCATATGACAGCGCCAAATATTATAAAACAGTTAAAGCATGTGCATTGACAAAGGATTTTGAGCTGTTCAACTACGGTGACCTTACTGAGATTGGAGAAAGAGGAATAAATATGAGTGGGGGACAAAAGCAAAGGATACAAATTGCTCGAGCAGTTTACCAGGATGCCGACATATATCTACTTGATGACCCTTTCAGTGCAGTAGATGCTCATACAGGAACCCAACTCTTTCGGGTCAGTGTTCCAGTGCCTTTTCTTCTTCTTCTTCTTCTTCTTCTTCCTTTTTTTTTTTTTTTTTCGTGTGGGGGTGAGGGGTCCTAATATCCACTTCCAGATACTTGTAGAAAATATCTCACACACTCTTCTGAAATGGTAGTTCGAAGCTACTAATACAAGAATTTAAGCATTGAATGTTGTTGTGATTCACATTTTGCAGGAATGCTTAATGGGAATTCTCAAAGATAAGACTATAATTTATGTTACCCACCAAGTCGAGTTTCTTCCTGCTGCAGACCTCATTCTGGTAAGAGAGATATCGCACAAAGTTACAGTATAATCCAGACAATTGGCAAGAATGACTTTAAGCACCAGAGAGCACAGAATATTATATGCCAGAAGATTGTGTGTTGATTCTAAGATAAATCATTTTTGAACCTCACTAAACGAGCAATTGACACTGCAAGTTATAGTTATACACCATGATATACTGTATAATATATGTTAATAGATGGCATGCAACTTCAAAATGATAGAGTTTAGCCGTATTGAGGGTTGGGGATTTTAGGATCATGAGATTATAACTGATAAATGTGAACAGGTGATGCAAAATGGAAGAATAGCACAAGCTGGTACATTCGATGAACTATTGAAACAAAACATAGGATTTGAAATCCTAGTCGGTGCCCATAGCCAAGCCCTAGAGTCAGTCCTTAAAGTTGAAAATTCAAGAAGAATGTCTCAAAATCCAGTACCTGAAGGCAACTGCAATGCAGATTCATCTTCAAATGCAAATCTTTCAAGCACACGGCATGACTCAGACCATGACCTTTCTGTAGAGATAACAGAAAAGGGAGGAAAACTAGTGCAAGATGAAGAAAGAGAAAAAGGAAGCATTGGAAAAGAAGTTTACTGGTCATATTTAACCACTGTGAAACGTGGAGCCCTGGTTCCGATCATAATCCTGGCACAGTCATCATTCCAAATGTTACAGATTGCTAGTAACTATTGGATGGCATGGGCTTCACCTCCTACAAGTGAAAGTCGACCAGTAATAAGAATGAATATCATATTGCTTGTTTATGTACTACTTGCTGTTGGTAGCTCACTTTGTGTATTGATCCGAGCCATACTAGTAGCAATAACAGGACTTTCAACAGCACAGAAGCTCTTCACAAACATGCTGCATAGTGTACTCCGGGCTCCAATGGCATTTTTTGACTCAACCCCAACTGGAAGAATCTTGAACCGGGTAAGTAATATATAGGTTATCAGAGTTGCTTGTTCAATTTCCATTCAAAAGCACCATTCTATTTCTCTCTTCTGTTATTATTAAAGAGTTGCATGTATTTGAGAGACAAAATTTTCAACATGTGGGGGGAGAGGCAAAAAAATTAGAGAGCTATGAAAAATATAACTAAGCCACTATCTAGCATGCACATTCTTAAATATCAATTGGAGATAATAGATTTTAATATGAAAATAAACAAATGAGCCAATGAATTTTTATCTACTTTCAACAGTTGAATCTCCATGCTCCATCAAAGATTTATAAGTAAGCATTTTTAATAAAAAAAAAAAAAAAAATGTAGGGACACTACCTCTTAATATGATCAGCTCATGCCTCTTTTTTGTTTTCATACTCAACAATGGTCTGGTCTGATTTCAATCTTAAATCCATCGTGAAGGAAAACTGGCTTAAACCACATAAACTAGCTAGTTAAAACGTAAACCGGTCAAGCTGATCATGGTTCAAACAAGTGGGTCGGGTTTTGCTTGGAAATGTGGCAGCTTGAATTCGGTCCCTCCTGGAGTTCCTTTCACCCACATTTCATTGAGTTGCACTGCTGCACAGGTAGCTTGATATTTTCATTCAAACTAAAAATTCAACAATATTGTTTAAATGATTTAATTCTCTCTCTTTTTTCTTTGTAAACTAAAAAATTATATATTTATCAGATTTATGTGTAAAATCTATCAAAATCAACCGTACTTTTGTTTGTTATTAATATATATTTTTATAGTTACTTAAAATTTTAATTTCAACTACTTGTTCTATGATATAAGATTATTGTTTTAAATTTCAAATTATTTTTTGAGAGTTTTCCCAGAAATTTACACACCAAACTTAGAACTTTTTAACATATTGTTGGAGTTGGAGAGGAAGAGAAAACAAAATATTTCATGACAAAATCACAAAACAAAGAACTGAAAATTTCTTTCGTTTTTTCTTCTTCATTTTAACCATAATTCTCTTACAAAAACCTCTCTCCAACTCTCTCTGTTTCTCTCTGTTACAGCAGCTCTGTTTCTCACTCTCTAATTCTCTCTATACAGCAGCATCAGCCTCTCTTTTATAGGAAGAGAATGGCTTTTTTAGTCAACAACTAATCTACCTAATACTAGACAAACTTCCTACAAATCTTGCCACGAATAAGGAGAGTCATTTTTTTCTTGATTTGCTTTTGATTTTAACCAAATATCTCAGCAACTCCAACACATATCTTGATTTATTTTTTAACAACTTACGCCAATGCAATTAATATTTAATATATTTTTGTTCAACCACGGACCTATTGTATCTTTGCCATTAGCAGGCTGGGTATAAAAACATTGTGCTGAATATATACCAATTTTTCACAGCAAAACACCTAGCCAAAGACATTAGATTTTTAACAGAGCCCCCAATAAATCAAATTGTTGTTCTTTTGACCATGCTACATCTTTTAAGTAGCATGATAAGTGATTCTTAAAAGGTATGATTGCTAATAA
Source organism: Reutealis trisperma (assembly GCA_947687605.1). Lineage (NCBI taxonomy): Eukaryota > Viridiplantae > Streptophyta > Magnoliopsida > Malpighiales > Euphorbiaceae > Reutealis > Reutealis trisperma. Next base: position 202,550 of record CANTUT010000033.1, on the reverse strand, counting down.
AAGTCATGCAAAACTTAATTGTGACAGAAAAATGTGAAACGGTGTTAAGCTAAACAAGCCTCAAGTTCCAAATAGCTACGGAATTTGCAAATCAAAATAATAATCATAGCTTCCAAATCAGATTTCAGAAGTTATGTGTCGAATTATAAATCATGCATGTAAGGTTCAGAATTTGTACTTACAATAAATCACACGTCATCTTTTGCAGGCATCTACAGACCAAAGTGTATTAGACTTGGAAATGGCACACAGACTAGGTTGGTGTGCTTTCTCAATAATACAGATTTTAGGGACCATAGCAGTAATGTCCCAGGTTGCATGGGAAGTATTCGTCATCTTTATTCCAGTAACTGCAATCTGCATATGGTACCAAGTAAGCAATTTCTTTTGCCTTCGATATACAATCTATCCAGAGCTGATTATTCAAATTGCATAAGAAGAACTAATTTTACTTTTATGCCATTTGAATGCTCCACTTCTTTATGTAATATGAAAGTCCTGACAGAAAAGAGAGAGAGGAAACATAAGCTTAAACAACCAGAAATCTTTTATAGAAAAAATAAAAATTGATGGGGAACTTGGAAGCTCAAATGCTATAAGAAAACACAATTACTAATTTCATAATCATACGGCCTCAAGAGTTTGTCTTTTTATGGAAACTAATCTAAAAACCAATATGAATTTTTCAGAGATATTACATACCAACGGCAAGAGAACTGGCCCGCTTAGCCGGAATACAGAGAGCTCCAATTCTTCACCACTTTGCAGAATCACTAGCAGGAGCTGCAACAATTCGTGCCTTTGATCAAGAAGGCTGTTTTATTGAAGCAAATCTTGAACTTATAGACAGTCACTCCAGGCCATGGTTTCATAATGTATCAGCAATGGAATGGCTTTCCTTCAGATTGAATTTACTATCCAATTTTGTATTTGCCTTCTCACTGGTTTTGCTTGTGACCCTCCCTGAAGGAATAATCAGTCCAAGTAAGTATGAATATATAAGTTCTATTTATTGATAGCAGTGGCATCAAAAGTGGTAAGTATTAAACTATTTGCTTCTTCAGTCATTATGGACGGGAGAGCAATCAATTGCCTATTTTACACATGCACGTCAGAAAAAAAGAAAGCATGAGTTCTGACCCTGAACTGGAGATTTTTCATTTTTGCAGGTATTGCAGGATTGGCGGTAACATATGGGATAAATTTGAATGTTTTGCAAGCTTCAGTCATATGGAACATATGCAATGCAGAAAACAAAATGATCTCAGTAGAAAGAATTCTTCAGTACTCAAATATAAAAAGCGAAGCACCCCTTATAGTTGAAGAGCGCACACCTTCAAGTAACTGGCCAGAAGAAGGAACGATATCCTTCAAAGATTTGGAGGTAAGAACCTTCAACAATCTAATTTTGTAACCTATAAGAGGTTTTCTAGTCTACAGAGGTGCAAAAATGTTCCAGTTACGTCTTCAACATTTGAAAGTCAATTAAAGAAGATGGTGACAATTACAAATATTATTGTCGAAAATCTGCTGTTCTCAACAGCCAAAATTTATTATCACTTACAAACAGTGCATTCTATCTTCTCATACACTCATTGAAACGTGTCACAGATTCGTTATGCAGAACATCTGCCATCTATCCTGAAAAACATTAATTGCACGTTTCCAGGAGGGAAAAAGGTTGGTGTTGTAGGAAGGACGGGGAGTGGGAAATCAACCCTCATACAGGCCATTTTCAGAATTGTTGAAGCCAGAGAGGGAAGCATTACAATCGATGACGTGGATATTTCCAGGATAGGTCTTCATGACCTGAGATCAAGGCTTAGCATCATCCCGCAGGACCCAACAATGTTTGAGGGAACAGTAAGAGGCAACCTTGATCCACTGGGGCAGTACTCTGACCATGAAGTATGGGAGGTAATAATTGTAGCTAAATTCAAAGACATGCAAAAATTTTCCCAACAAGCTTGATTTGAAGTTTAACCTGACATGCTAATTACCTCATGGCCAGACTCTAGATAAGTGTCAACTGGGTGATCTGGTACGCTCAAAACATGAAAAGTTGGACGCCACAGGTACGATTCATCAGTTTGGATCTATTATACTCCCTCCATTTCAAAATAATAATCGTTCAAATTTTGCCACATAAATTAAGAAAATCATTTAATTGTCATAATTTTAAATTAAAAAGATTAAAATATCCTGGAATGATAAAATTGAAAAAAAATAATAAATATTTTCTTAAATCATAAAATGACAAATATTTTAAAACAAAATAAAATTTCTAAAGTAACTAATATTTTGAAATAGAAGGAGTATATATTATGCAGTTCTCCCCCCAACCCAACAGCCACACACACACACACACGCACCTCCGAAAAGCCCCGCCGAATTAAATAAATAACATGGTAGGCTATGACAGTGGTTGAAAATGGAGAGAACTGGAGTGTGGGGCAAAGACAATTATTCTGTCTGGGAAGAGCCCTGCTAAAGAAAAGTAGCATCCTTGTGCTGGATGAAGCAACAGCATCAGTTGATTCAGCAACAGATGGGGTGATACAGAAGATCATTAGCCAAGAGTTCAAAGATCGGACAGTAGTGACAATAGCTCACAGAATCCACACGGTTATAGATAGTGATCATGTTTTGGTCCTTAGTGATGGTAAGTCCACAATACAAGCATATACACATGTTGCAAGCGATGAATTGAGTACTTATATAATACATTAAAATTATGGTGTGAAACAGGGAGGATCGCAGAGTATGACACACCGGTAAGACTGCTAGAAAGAGAGGATTCTTTCTTCTCAAAACTAATAAAAGAGTACTCCATGAGGTCACAGAGCTTCAACAGCTGAGCAAATGCAGCAGTCCAAAAGGAGGAAGAAATGTGTTGGTACCAGACAGGAAGTATCCCATCTAATGCCAGAATAGAGAAGAGAATGATTGAAATGAATTAATTGGTTAGAAGAGCAGCAGATATAAGACTGTAGTAGCACTAGCAGTAGTAAAAGAAGTAGCAGTAGCGCCAAGACTTGGTGTTTGTGAGGAGAAGAATTGTGATGCAGAATAAATGATCATACTGATACTCCTGAGCTCTTTTTATTTTCAAATAAAAAAATAAAAAATTTGAAAGATACCTCTGATCTAGCAAGCAGAATGCAACCTTTATCCTTCTAAGCCTAAATAATAAAGATAAAGATTTTTCTTTTTTCCTTTTTTTTTTTTTAAATTTAAATTGTCCAGGGTTTTGCTTGAATTGTTTTCTTTTTCTTAATTAATCTTTCTGTCTCACAGTGAATAATGGATATCTAATAATTAAATGGCCTAACATTAACACCATAGCTCCTGATGGCCACCAGAATTAATCGGCCGCTGTTTGCCAGTTCCTAAATCATTCTTCTTCCTCCTCCAAAAGGGCTGACTGGAAAGTAGCCCCAAAAATCCAATTTATAGAGGGCTTCCTTGGGCTTAATTTGGGTTGGGCTTTACCGTTTACCGATATGAATATGATGTTCGAAAATCGACGGTGGATACCGGCTAAACGGACAATAATCCAATAATCGAATCGAAATCGCAAGATAGAAAATGGCTGCTGCTACTCTGGTAACGCTACTCCAATCGAAGGTGGAAGCCGGAAATTATTCCAACAGCGACAGCAACAGATTTCCCATGCGAACCGGAGGGACTCCGGAAAACCCTTCTTTGCCATACTTTTCTCTCACCAAACCAACTTGGGTGGTTAGAACTGAGGCAAACCCCTCTCTCCCTCTATATGTATACGTTTTATTTCCTTAGTTATGGAAGAATGATTTTGGCCAAGTTCTGAAAGGAAGGATCCATTTTGAATTTCTAAAGCTGATAAGTAATAATGAATGTTAACGTTGTTTTGTCTGTTGCAGTCAAATGTCAGGAAAGAAATAAGGAAGAAGCCTGATCCGCCATGCGTGGTTTGCAAGGGGACTGGACGAGTCGATTGCCCCAATTGTTCTGGAAAAGGTTTGTCTCCCAATTTCCCCCAACACACTCTTATATATTTAAATTGAACAATAGCAACAGTAGCCAGAGTCTGTGGATTTGTTATTTTGTTAGTATTAATGGTGTTGATAACATAAGACAGTAAGTAAACCTCCGGTGGGAAATGGAAGATTGGAATTCAATCTGCTATATGATGAGTACATTATACATGGTATGGGATCATTGACGTTTTCTTTAATTGAATCTTTCACGTAGATAACTTGCCAACCATTTGGCTGGATTCTGGATAGGCATACGTGCTATTCGCCTCTTTGCCAAACGAAAATCAATGAATAAGCTTTCTTTTCTTTATATGCTGCTGTTGCATTTTCTTCTTCTTCCCTACTTGGTGATATTATATCCTGCGCTGAATGATGCAGGCCGGACAAATTACGCTCATTTAGTAATGCTTCCCAAAGGGCACTGGCCAAAATGGTGAGGTATCAAATTACTTGTTAAATTAAATTCCTTTTTTTTTTTTTTATTGTAATTTATGTATATATTTTTCATTTTTTCCCCCTCAATGGCTGCTGCAACTGCATCCGCAGGTGCAGGACTTGTGGTGGTAGTGGACTCAGCTACTGCTCCCGTTGCCTTGGCACTGGAGAGTATAGATATATAATGGGATTCCACTTCATGAAGACAGACTCCGATGACACCCCAGCTTTACAGGAGCATCAAAGTCAAGGGCTAGGTAACAGGGGACTTCACAGTGCCGCTGATCAACTTCTTAATGAAGAGCAGTTCAATTCAAATCTGGCTGATAAAAGATTAAGCGAATAGTTCAGTTTGATCCAACACATTTAAAAAAAAAAACATTTACCTGCATCGTATCATGTGATTCATGTGTGCCCCAAGTGCCTTTCCCTGATTTTTCTTTTCACTAACGTTTTATTCAATTTTTATAACTTAATTTTGTCATGGATGTTATGGACTGTAGAAAATCAATTTTACAATTATTCTGCCCTAGTTTACCTACTGCCCAGTGATAAAATCTCCAGCCACAATTATTAAATCACGAGTACAAACAGGTGCTCTATCTTTTACTATCTTAACTTTTACAGGGTGATGTTAGGTCTTTGAACGCAATGAACAATATATGATAATACAAAATAGAAAACCAAGTTCTGAAGAGGCTTGCACTGGGCTAAACAGGGAGCCTACAAACATTGGATTGGAGAACAGGCCCAAAAAATGACGGCACAGGGAACAAATTAGAAGAACATAGTAATAATAACCCTACAAGCCCCATTTTACACTGACATTTAACCCAACACTCTTGGCTCCCATGGCATTGGAAAAACACTAGGAACCTTTTGTGGATTCATCCCCAGGCATGTCATCTTCATCATGGTAGATATTTTCTGCCATTTGCCATATCTGAAGGATGTTATCTTCAGCCACACTTGCAATAACCCAGTCTTCACAAGGATTCCACGAAAAATCTGATATTTTACTTGTGTGGCCACCATGAATAAAAAGCAATTCTGGTGGCCCATCTTCAGCATCCTCTGGCGTCTGTTCTTCATCAATCCTGCAAAAGAAACTCCACATTAACAAAAGGAAATATGGCTTGCAATGGTGAGTTTTCAATCTCTAAGGGATGAAAGACTGGCCAAACACCAAGTCCTTTAGGACAAATCAAAGCAGAATAATACTTAAAACCAAGGGGGAAAATGGGAGTGGAAGGGGTTGGTTTTAACAATCCCAACAGTCAATGGGAAGAGAAACATTTGCTTCTTTAAGGTAAGAACATCGGAGGATCTCATATTACCGCAAAAATTAAATAAGTGCACTCAATTACAGATCTCAACTAAGCATTTCACGAATCTATTGAAGATCAAACCTGCTAAGATCCCACACCATGAGCCTTCTACCAAGGCAACAAGAAGCTAAGATAGTTTCATTCTTGGGATTCCACCCAATTTGGAAAACCTCCTCCCTGATGACATCACAACAAAAATCGAGTGAATGAAATGTAAAACAGCAAGTTTTCAGTTGTATATGGTGTTCAAAATGGGGAATTGGGAGGGGTTGCAAGCAACTGTGCGTGCAATGTTGTGATTAAAAATAAACAAGTACCAGCAAGACACACCATATACAGAGACTACTTACTTGTGGCAGTCAAATGTGTGAAGCGCTGTGTTGATCTTACGTATATCAAATAGCTTAACAGTTTTATCAGTGGATCCTGTGGCAACGACCCATTCATTGAAAGGATTAAAAGCTAAGCAGTTAACCTGCCAGAAAATCAGGAAAAAGAAATTTTACATAATCACAGAACTCAAAAATCTAAGGCTATGATATGTCTATGATAGCACATAACATGGCATTTAAAATAGCAATATTTACTAATCAGCATTCAAGTAACAAAAGATTACAGAGAAAACATGAATCCAGCAAGAAATAAAGGTTCATCTAGCATAAGAAGATGAAGAAAACATGATTATGCATATCATTCTGCAAGAAAAATGTCATCTTACAGACATTAAAATTCAGTATTCATAAGATGTGGTGACCAAAAACAGTAGGCAACTATACAAGAAAACCACAAGAAATACCAAAACGATAGTGCACGAGTGGAAAAGTGTAGTAGGACTTCTGGCTAAGTGGCCACAAAAAGGAAATGGCAGGAGAATATTCTTGGTTTTATCATAAAAGGAAAAAGCTAAGATAACAAATATTGCAAGGGACATAAAGACTTGCTACTTCTGTAGAACATGTAGAGCAACAGAGACAAAGTTTTATCTGATAATCGCAGGGTGGGGGGTGAGGGGGACGAAGGGGTGGTGGGAGAGAGGGTGGTGTTTGTTGTTAAGAGGAGGATTGAATCGATTGACAGTACAGAAGTTGATGAAGAAACAAGGCATTAAAAGTGGGAAACGTATGGCAAAAATCCACACAAGATTCATATGAATAATCATTAACCTCTAATGCATGCATATGTATTAGTTTATGACATAATCATACTAAATAAAAAAAAAAATAGTAGTTAGAATCTTACCTCACTTTGGTGAGCAACAACTGATTGGACAGGCTTGGTGACTGCTGGAGTTCTGAGATCCCATATAAGCAGGTATTGATCATCCCCAACAGAGCCAAATAAGTATTCATGCCTAAGATGCCATGCTACATCTTCTACAACGCCTTCATGGACCTATTTGGCGTAAATTTGAAACATTATCACAATTTACAAACTATGCACAAAACTAGCAGTCATTTTAATATGAGCAATTAAAGTTAATGATTTTTTTTTCAGTTCTTGTTAGAAATTGCAAAAAAAAAAAAAATACTCCTACTGATAGAAGCAAGTAGATCTAGTGAAGTGGAAGTATGGTATGGGCAAAGAAACAGACCTTAAAAATTTGCATAGCGTCAAGGGCCTTGTTCTTAGGAGTAGAATTGATGTCCCACAAACAAATTTGAGCATCATCAGAACCGCTAAGCAAATGACCCTGTTTAAACTTACTCCAAGACAAACCATAACCTTCAGTGCTGTGGCCCCTCAACCTCAAATCGGGAGTACAAGCGCCGTCGAGAGGGGGCTTAGATGGGTGTTTGCTGTAGTCAAAGACATAAACTTCAGCACTAACCGTCTTGGTGGCAATAATAAAAGGGTTTTGAGGCATATAACGAGCCCTGTTAACTTCTCCATCGTGATTGATTTGCTGAATTATTTGGACCTACAAAAGGCAACAATTTTATAGAAAAAAAAAATAATTCTCAGAAAGAGAAAGAGAGAGAAAAAAAAAATTAAAAGAAGAAACCTTGCCGTTGGCAGCTCCGAAACCACCAAAATCGGAGTGATCGTCATTGTAGTGGCGGGCATCGTTCTCGGCATCATCGAGGGGAAGCTGGACCTGGGCGAGCATGAGGTAGTTGGGCTCGTTCTCGGAGGTGTGAGTGCCGAGAATCATTTTCTGGACGGAGTAGTCCTTGCCAGGAGGCTCCTCGCGGTCGGGTAACCACTCAACTGTAAGGGAGGGCCACTCGAGGGCATGGGTGATGACCAGATCGTAAAGAAAAGGAGTATTCTTTTTCCATATTTTGTATTCTTCGTTTATGAGTCTCTCCTCTATTTCCTCTCTCATTTCCGCTTCGTCTTTCCCCATTATTCTTCTCCGATTTTCTATGTTTTCGATTCAATTTAATTCGCTAAAGAGTGATAGATAGGGTTTCGGGTCCGGTGTGAAATTGGGAATGTAGATGGATAAGCGTGATTTGGGATTTCAGGAGGAGGGACCAAAGCTATTCCCGCCAAAAGAACAAAGTTAATCCAATCCAATTTGATGTGCTTTTGTGGAAACCCTAGCAGAGCTGTATTTATACGCTGCAACTTGCCCGATGTTTTTGACTGGTCTGGGTGATTAAAGCTGCCTGCCTAAAGGCCCTAAACTTCAAATCTGCCATCACCGATTAACAAAATAAATAAATATGTTTGGTCTTTTTGAAAAAAATAAATAAATGATTTTTTAAGTATGAATTTTGCTACAAATATCATCCCTTAATATTTGATTTAAATGTCATGCTGATTGAAACTTTGGCCATGTCCAAATTGTAGAGCAGAGAAAGAAAAAGTATGTTCCGAAAAGCATAATTACAAACGAGTATTTTCCTGTTGTTCAAATACATGTCCCCTGACAAAAGAAAATCTCACGTTATTCTAAACAGAAATGACAAAGCAATACCTAACTCGGGGATTCATTAGATGTGCCTAAATGCTCAAAGTTTTTTATTCATAAAACCATTGTTTCATACACTTCGAAGGTTGAAGAAAAAGAGTTTGCAGAGATAGGGAGAGCCAACATACTTGCACCTATACCTCGGACCAAAAAATCACTAATGAGACAGCACATTCGTTTATTGAACTAAAATAATTTATTACATCACCCCTTTGCAGAAGAAAAAATCCTTCACACAAAGCAACTAATGAATCAATTTGGCATTGAAATACCCAGCATATATCACTTAAACATACAACTTCACTACATCTTTCTCATAAAATCATCAGGGGGCCTCCACATTGAGCCTAGTTCAAGCTATTAAAAACATACCAAACAACCCAATGTTATATCAATCTCTCAATACAAATGACTATAGACATGGTTTCTCTGAAAAAAAAATTACTTTGCTATAATTTGATTACACTTTCCAAGGGCAGCTAAAAATGGCAGCAGTGGAAGCTGGGAGACAAATCACTGCTCGTGAATTGATCAGTCAATGCCCAAGCTGGAATAGGGTTCAAAGGCACCCTGACAATGAAAAAAAAAAAAAAAAAAAAAAGAATCCAGGATGAAACTATTCTATTGCTATCATAACATTTCCAAAGTGTGATCAATCCACGTACATATGATATGAATTCCCAAAAACTGGGACAATTTACATTAATCTACCTTGATGGAAGATGGAGCTACAGCCATGGTTGAAAAATTAACTCAGGGTTCCTTTTTTTTTTTTTTTTTTTCTCTCTCTCTAAAGATAAGTTTTTTATTATAATATAAAAATCCTGGGAATTTTTATCTTTTTTTTTATTATTTTTTTATATGATAAGACGCTTGCACAATCTCATTCTTATGGGTGTATCCTTTAGAAAGAACAAAAAACAAATGGATGAATGAAAGGCAAACAGCAACACATTGCACACTTGTGTGCAAAATAAACTAATTAATTTAGGTAATGCTTCAACTTCATTGATTATCATATCACTCCAATTCTACTGAAAGATGCTACTCACAGAGCAGTCATCATGAACACGCCATATTGTCTCGCCCAGGAGATTTGCTACAGACAAGACTGTGAGCTGGGGAAAATAGTTCTGCTCTGACACTGGTATTGTGTTGGTTATAATCACCTCTTGAAAAAGACCACTTGATAACCTCTCTATAGCTGGCGGGCTGCAAACAACAACACACAGTAGTAACAAAATCCACATAAAGAACAATCAGATGCATGGATGACATTTGCAGCTCTGGACATGCTCAAGATCGATCATCCTATAGTTGTCCAAATGATAACAGGAACTTGTATTCAGCCAAAGGATTATTTTGAAGTACTTCAGCTAACATTAGTGGTCAGAAATTGATGGTCACAGTCAAAACTTGTGATCTAACTTTGACTTAGTTTTGTAGCAAACTGAAACTGCACAAAGTAACAGACTCATTTTGCCTAACAGTGTTTGCATCCATATCATATGAATTCCAAAACACCAAAGGACTAAAGTTGGTTTCTTAATCCTTGTCCAAAATTGTTGAAAAATGCATATAGATATTAAAGGCCAAATAATGATTGTTGTTTGCTCCATCGTTGGTTGACGCACTCCATTGGACCTTCTGATACCAAAATTTTCACATGCAATAGGATATTGTTCCAAAAAATATCCAAATACCTGAAAACAGCATGTGTACTGCATGCATAGACCTCCCTCGCTCCCTCTTGATGCAATAAAGCTGCACCTTTGGTAATAGTCCCTGCAAAAAAAAAACCAGCCAACCAGCAACCAAAGATTTGAGTGTGTCAAATTATTTCAATGGCAAGGGTAGTAAAAACACTTGAAGAATAATAGTTACTAAATCCTAACCAAACTAGTGGTTAGAACAGTTGAACCGTGAATCAGACTCTTTTCTTACTTGGTTCCCTTATTGACTATCTGAGAAACAAACAGGTCAAGAGTTTTTTTTTTTTTTTTAACAAGGTTCAAGAAGGGTCAAATTTGGTGGAAGTGACAACTTTATAATAAGAACAACTACTTAATTGCTAAATAAGGTGATTTAACCAGCCAATTGGAAGTACAAACAAGTGCAACAAGTCAGACAATAGATTTATATATTTATGCAAGTCACAAATGAGAAAATATATATTATATATCTATGCAACAAGTCAGACAATAGACTTCACACTTGCATAAAGACCAATGCCTCTAAGGCCACGGTGGCAATGTCATAAATATTCACTAGACACTAGTTAAATATATTATATATTTATGCAAGTCACAAATGAGAAAAATGACATAAAAAATATACATGCTTTTTATATTATTTTAAATGATCAAATTGTTATACTTTATTTAATAACAAAAGAAAAGACTTAACGTAACCACATCAAATTTTTGATAAATTTCACGAAATCATATTCAATGTGCACATAAACATATTTTTGTTCCACCAACAGTTCAATCTGAGTACCAATGGTTAAACCAGTGAACAATAATCCAGGCCTTTCTTAACTTGACAATCTATGTAGTTTAGATAGCCATAGGTAAAATCCATTCCTTGGACATAAAAGTATTTTCCTATAGGAAAAAGCAGCAGATTAAATTTTGAGCAAAGCTCACCAGCTGTGTCAATCATGTCATCCACCATGACTGCAACCTTTCCCTTCACATCTCCTATCAAATTCATAACCTGTAATATTACATTGAGCAAAACTGTAACATATAACAACCTATAACTTCAATGCACAGAAATTAACTAAGTCACTAGCTAGAAAACTTGTAATGTCAATTCACACGAAACACAATGTTATGCCCACATCAGCACACATACAGAAGGAGAAGCTTGGGAACTGAAGCAGAGGCAAAGCCAGAACCGTTGGAGAAGAGGAGCCAAATTATTGTATATAAGTACTTTCGAAGCTAATATTGTTTAAATGCCAAATGTTTAAAAGTTAAATTTAGTCTGAATACATCTTCATAATGCTCTTGTTTTGTGTTGTCTTGGAGTTAATCATCTCTTATTTGATCAAACATGTTATATTGAGCAGTTTTTTGTGTGGAGTAATGTTACTGCCACATATTCTACAAAATTTTGTACCACATCTTCGTATTGCCTTAGGTGGAAAAAGATATTGGTGCGCAATTGTGCATTAGTGCTCTGTACTAAAACTGTATGGATAGAGAGAGATTATGATAAATAAAAATGATGACAAATCAAGTAAGCAAATCGAGAAACATGGGATGAGAAAAACTTGCTCATGTTTCCGATTTTCTTTTTTCTGCAATGTAGTTCTTCCATTTGTTAATAGTTTTGTGATTATGTCAAATGGAAGGAAAGAAATTTATCCTTTCTTTGTAAGATAATAAAAATAATAATAATTAAATTTCGGTCATGAAAAAACCAAAAACATCAATTTTACTTCTCCATTAGAATAATTTTGATGCAATATGAAATCAAAAAACTAAAATCTTGAAATAAAAATTGCCACAGAAATAATAGGAATACTATGTACTGATGTTTTGACTTCTAATATGAGACAAGTAACAGGGAGGATCGTGTACTTTTAATAAGTGTGAGAAACCTCAAATCCAACCCAAAAACTTAAGCTATTAGGTGGTGAGGCCCAAATATTATATTAAGCCTTAATATCATTTGTTATTTTTCAATGTGGGATCTTTTAACTCTAACACCCCCTCTTGACAAGTGCTAGGCTATTAACTAGCACGTGACACAACAAACTAAGGACTGAACAGAATCAGATTAATAAATGCACATGTGTCAGGCCCTACTGACACATGGCTGTAACTGTGACAGAAGAGCACAAATTGGGTGTAAAGTTGGCTCTGATACCATGTGAGAAACTTCAAATCCAACCCAAAAGCTTAAGCTATTAGGTGGTGAGATCCAAACATTATATTAAGCCTTGATATCATTTGTTATTTTTCAATGTGAGATCTTTTAACTCTAACAATAAGAAACATTTCAAAAGTTTTAAAAAGCACATTACACCTGGTTACTTGCTTTAGAATAAAATAATTGCCCCATTTTGATAAGCATAGCTTCACCACTCAAGGGAAAAACAAAATGAAAAGACATGTCAGTCTCAATGCAGAAAATATGAAACAAAACTGAAATAAAGGATGAAATCAAGGGTAAGTAAGAATTACAGAAGCACTTTTATTCAGTTTCAAGAGAACATGTTGCCACAAAAAGCTCTCTCTTTTATGCGCAGAAGGCCAGGAGCCTGGTGTAGATGTTAAGAATGAGTATGACAAATAACATTTTTTCTGCCCAATAATATTTCTCAATGCATCACTTGAAATTTTGAATATACAAACCATGAGGCATTAGCGAGCAGGATATAAGAAGATCATACCTCTGCAACATTATGTCCATGACGCCTTTTATCCACAATGGCTAGAGGAGCATCTGATAATTTCTTGGCAAAAGCACGTGCTCTTGCCACGCCACCAACATCAGGGGAGACCACCACCAAGTCATCAGAACATATAGTCTTGCTGGCGAGATAATCAAGTATCACAGGCTAGTGGTGAACAAAGAAATAAATATTGGTTGTCAGCAGTGCATGCAGGTTTGTAATTATGTTCCATGTAGAAGAAATGCTACATTAGCAACAAAAGCTTCAATAATAAAAGTCGACAAATGAAGACATACTGCACATCAGCCTATCATGAAAATCCATTTTAACCTCTTGAATGAACAAATTAAAATTCAACTCCATTTAGGTATCAGCGTAAGACACCTGACCCTTTTGCCATACTCAATTGAGTCTTTAGACAATGTGGTAGTCACAGGTACAATGATTCATTACCTGACCATATACATGATCCACAGGAATGTCAAAATACCCCATTGACTGCCCAGAATGAAGATCACAAGCAAGAACACGATTTGCACCTGCTTCTGTAATCAAATTTGCAACAAGTTTGGCAGCGATGGATTCACGCCCTTGAGTCTGATACACCAAAAGATGGGAATCATATGGAGAAAAAAAAATTAAAATAAAAAAATAAAAGTGGAACAAAAAATGAACATATGCTACTAGAAATAGATGACATCTGATTGTATATTATCAGCTTCATAAGACGTTTGATTATTAGACAGATGACCCTAAGAAAAAGAGTACTTCCATGTTTCAGTCCTCCAACTAATTTATAAAAGATGACTAATTCTGCAAATACTCATATCACCACAAAGTTACCTTCCTATCAGCCCTGGCATACCCAAAATATGGAATAACTGCAGTAATATTTTTGGCCGAAGCCCTCCGACAAGCATCAATCATTATCAAAAGCTCCATAAGATTCTCATTTGCAGGAGGACATGTGGGTTGCACAAGATAAACATCACATCCTCTAACACTTTCTTGCAATTGGACATAAATCTCACCATCAGCAAAACGCTTTATTTTAATCTTTCCGAGCTCCAAGCCCATGTAGCATGCAATTTCCTATGGGATAAACAATAATGTATCATAAACTGAGTAAAAAAAGGTTTAAATATGTGCAAAAGCTTGTGAAATTTTGAGATAAAAATAAACAGAGACAAATAAATTAAAGTGCTGAAATGATTAAGAATAAATTACAAATGAGTTTGCAGACAGATAACTATGGTAGAAATGAGTTTATGAGAATGGGAAATGGTTAATTTTGTTTATCAAACAAGTCTTTGAAACAAAAACATGTCAAAGGTTCTACCAGTTCAGTAAACTGTATTGATCAAACTAGGAGGAATTTAGAAGAATAGGCTAGAGTCATAATAGAACTGAAGCTAATACACAATAACACTAAGAACTATCAAGTAAGCAATCTGAAAAATTGATAAAACCAGAACTTCAGAGTAAGCACAATGAGTTTGGATGTCATTGAAGAAATGGTTTTAAATTCAAAGTATTCCATTGTCATATTCTGATAGTGAACTTTGTGCTAGAAACTTTAATACCAAGCAAATACATCAGCACAGCTTTCAGGTAAATTTTACCCATTGTCCTTAGCCTTATCATCAATGGAAATGTAACTTTAATTTGTAACTTAAAAATCCATAAATTTTAATTAGGATAACCACAATATCATTCAAGTTGGATTCCATTCAATATCTCATCGAAATAGCTGACATGGCTTCCACCATGCAATATCGGTTTTTTTTTTTTTTATAATTATTTTTTTTTTTCTGGGGCACTAACGATAAGTTTAAAAGACAGTGGGTGAAATTTACCCGCAGCTTTCTAATTCATCATTGAACCTATGTCATCTGCTTCAGGTGTTGGCCTTCAGCAGTATAATGTTACCATCATACACTCTGTAAAAACATGCACATAATACCAAAGAATGAAAATCAACATTTTTATTTCAACTATTACGTTTGCTTCATAAAAATAAAATAAAATAAAATAAAATAAAATAAAATCAACATTTTTTAGAATGCCAGTTTCAGAAAGCACCAAAAAAATGAACCAGAAAGAATTTTTGAGCGTGGAAGGACAGGGAGACAATAGTACCTGAGATAGTGCAGGATTAGCAGTGCCAGAGAAAATGCGGAGCCTGGTGTCATATCTGTTAGCAATACTGTTTTCCGAATAGGTATTGGAAGCTAAAAAACTTGGGAATGATTGTTCACTAGGACTAAGGGGAGGGAGGCATGGCTTGCCGTTGTCAAATTTGAGCGGCTCCACCAGATTACACCTCTACAATGAACAATCACAATTGGAAATTCACGAATTCAATAATTAAAAAAAATAATAAAAAAAAAAAAAAGAGAGAAGACAGTTACCACGGAGTGTCGGATTGGGTAGCGAGGGTCCTTTGAGACGAAACTTGAAAAGCTTAGCAAGGAAGAAGCGGATAAGTGAAGCAGAGATGCCATTATTGATAATAAGTATTTTATCAGAGATACAAAGTTAGGGTTTTACTTTCAGTTTCAGGTATTTTCTCGGCTACAAAATTATCTAGCTAATTTTATTTAATTACAGTTTTATCATTATATATTTATTATATTATAGTAGAGAAAATAATAATAATAACGTGATCCCTGCAATCTATCATTAATATATAAACGCAATTAATATATATATGCAATGTTTAATTCTTGGATTTAATATCTATTTCATTTAATAATTTAAAACAAAAAATTATTCTAAAAAATTTAAAAAATATATATTAAAGATTCACTGCGCTAAATAAAGAGCAATGAATTTTGCGTGTAACTATTCATAACACTATATTTAATCCAAAATATAGTGATATATTGGAATGCAATTGGTGTAAATTTGATAATAAATTTAGGCTATATTTAGTCAGCGAAATAAAATGTACAAAAAATAAAATAATTATTATTGAAGAATATAATAAGTTAAAAATAAAATAATTATTCTAATTTCATAATTTGGTTCATAATATAAAATAATTATTTTATTCAATAAATGACCATAATATCCTTATAAATTAATTTCATTATTAATAATAAATTAAATATAATTTTATCAAATTTTATTTAAGAAATAATTTAAATATATAATAAATAAAATTTTTATTCGACTTAAAATTTAAAAAATAAAAATGAAAATCTGAAAATAAAAAAAAATAAAGCAATAATAGTGAATTTGAGCTTGTCAATATTTTTTAAGGGTAAAAATGAAAATACTCTATTTCATAATATAAAAAATACCAATTCTTTAATTTTTTGTAAAATATATATTTTATAAAAATTATGGAATTGTTATTCTATGAAATTAGTATTATTGTCTAAAATTTGAATAAAAATTTAGAATAACTATTTCATATAAAATAGTTATTCTATTTCTTAACTATTTTATGAACCAAATATAGTTTTAATGTTTTAATGTTACATTAGAGATAGCCTTGCACCCACAAATTTCTTTGTGAATAATTTAAAATTTTTACTCAAATAAAAATCATTGTAACTGAATATAAAATTTATTTTTTTAATTCCTATGCTTATTATTTTTAATGTCCTATGTTTGATATTATTAATTATTATTCATAATTATATTAATTAAAAACGCTTAACATATGTTATTTGTTTTATAAATAAGTAAGTGCGCATTGTCATTATGGACAACAATAATATTGACCAATCAATTGCTCATCATTCGACTTATTTATTACAATTTTTAAAATTTTTATATAATTTTAAGTATTTAAAAAATAATTAAAAATAAATTAGGCAATTAATAGAATATTTAATATGAAAATCTAATAATAATAATCATTATTTATGTTAATATACAATAAAGTTACATTTATATGTATTTTTTGTTTAGAATAATATTTATATATTTTTATGAATTTTATGACATATGAAAATTAATTAAAAATATTTTTTTAATAACAAATTGCTATAAATGCGAGTTTGCGAATTAATATTTAGAATATTGAGATAAATATGACCATTTTGTATGCTGGTATTTATAATAGTTATGCATAAGTTTTCTTAAATTATAAAATTAAAAAAAAAAAAAACCCTTAATCATCCATAACTATATATAATTTATTTTTATGTGATCAATGTTAGATCTTTAAAAATGAAAAAGTGGACTGGACTTTTATGTTACTAGACCTATTTTTGAATGGTTCACCTTAATAAATTCTTAGTCAATAATGCAAGATGACAAGAAGAATATCAAAAAGCCAAACTCTAAGGCACTCCAATATTTAAATTAGTAGCAACATAAAGTTAAAGGTCCTAAATAAGGAGACGATCTCTTACAGATAAAGGAAAATTTAGAGAGAAGAAAGAGATGAGAAATTATAGAATATGCCATAAGTTGGTGGTATCTCAGACTTTTATATTTTATGCATTATCTCTCTTGGTTGGTTGGTGAGTAATGTGACTAATGAAATATTCCCCAATGTGTTAATGAAAGTTAATCTTAAGTTATCATAAAATTATATCTCACATGTAAGTGTAAAAATTATCCTATGCATGACACAAAATTCCATAGTTGAGCTATAACCAAAGATGTAACGTGTTCATTTTTCACGATATAGCCCTTTGTTCCTAAAAGATTTATGAGGGACTAAGAGTTCATATGCCCTAAAAGCACTTCGACAAGGAATATACAAAAGACTGCTCCTCTCAGCTGAAAAGAAATGTCATTGTTTTATGTCACTTAGGGTGTGTTGAGGAAATGGGTGAAAAATAGAAAGAAAAATAAGAGAAGAAAATGTCTTGAAATTTATGAATTTTATTTTTTTAATATTTTAGCATAAATTTAAAAGTATTTTCCTCAAAATTGATAGAAAATGAGTGAAAAATATCTTAAAATTTGTATCAAAATATTAAAAAATTAAGATTAATAAATTTCAAAGTATTTTACTCTTTTATTTTTCTTCCTCCCATTTTTCACATATCTCCCGGACATTGCCTCTCCTAGAGCACGTCTATCGAACTCTCCTGGAGCATGTCTATCGAAAAATAGTTGAGCTTTCAGAAGTGCAATTAAACTACTTGAAAGAGCATATTTGAAATCAGTCAGAGCCATTTAGGTCCAAATGACCTAGTTAAATTGTACCCTTGTCATTATGATATTATTTATAAAAGTTACGCATAATTTTTCTGTAAAAAAAAAAAAAAAACCCTTAATCATCCATCGGTTGTATGCTCTCTTTTATCAGGATAAAAGTCCTTTTAAAAAAAAAAAAAAAACAACCCTTTCATCATCCATCATCCACATATATTTTTTCTAATAAGTTGATTTTCACCAATTCGATTTTTTTTTTCTCCCTTTTTTATATTTTCAACAATCAGTAGGATATATTTATTAATTACCTTTTAAACAATATATATATATATATATATATATATATATATATATATATATATATATATATATATATATATATATATATATATATATATATATATATATATATATATATTTCACATTGATTGATTACTGTGAAAATTTTTATTGAAAGAAAGAACGAAAACCTCTATAGAACTAACAACAAAAAATAAAAAGGTAAAGAAATAAAACGTCACTGCAGTAATATACTTTGTGCGTGCCTTGCTTACAAGAGATGCAAAGGATACAAATCCAAGCACCAGCTTTGCTAAATACATGGAGGCCGTCAATCTTACAAGTCAGTTACTATGTTCTTTTCAGTGCTTTCCCACAAATTTAAGGTGAAATGCATTTAAGTTATCAAGGAGGTGTAGAAGAAGAACCGAAGAAGGCTGCAACTGAAAAACATCAGGGACATTAGGCATCACGAAGAAACTCCATATGGAAGCAGTGCAGCAGCCACAATTCTCCCTTCTTCGTTTAGTATGTTGTAAGTTGATGCAGCATTCCTCTGCAGCCACAGTAACCAACATTAAAAGTTGCCAGAGAAGCCAGCAACAGAAGTCAACATATGAAAAATGTAACTTGACATGCATCATTTGATTGGAATGTTTAGTTTATCCATTGGATATAAAACATACTAGATACTACTGAATACATTGCAATTAGCATTAAAAAAAATTTGATAAATGACTTTCATTTAAAACAGAACCTTTGGCTCAACATTATTATGAATTGATGATTAAGTTCTACTTTTTTGGCAGCTATTTTCTAGTAAGGTTCCACACCTCATATCAAACTAGTATTAAAGTTGTGGCCACAAAACATAAAAAGTTACCGAGTCAATAGCTTCGAATTTCATGCCAGTAGACCGAATGAAGCGCCTGAGTTCTGGATCTATTTGTTGAATTTGCCTTCCACAGCCAAGAATAAAAATCTCTGAGGGGACAAAAGGAAAGATACAGTGAAAAGCTTAAAAGAAGGGGACTTTTTTGGGTTGTTTAACACACAAGGGAAAAGAAAATTATCTAGCTGCACAACAATAATAACAGATATTTAAGATTCACTTATGTGCAAGACAGTATTTGCGTCCTCGATTAATATTCAAAAAACAAATACCTGTCTCAGAAAGCATGAGACATAAGCTATCGTATATCATTTGTTTATTCTTACCATTCACTTGTTTAGTGTGGATAGCACGATGCTTTAACTAGTATTCAGAATACAGATCACTGGCTGGTTGCTTGTTTATAGCACAGGGTTAGGGTAAATTTCTCTACTTCTAGAAATTTTCATTTGGAACATTTGTTCCGACATGAGGAATCAAGAATGTAAAGCTCAGCAGTCCAAAATTTCCAAAGTACAACATAAATATCTCACCCTTCGCCCCTAAGTTTCAAAGCAAAATTCAAGTAGAGAATTCCAATTAGTAGCTATTCTCGAAAGAACTATCATCATGAGCAGTCATTTTATGGCACAGGGTCAAGTAGTATTTAGAATGAATCATGAAACCATAATTCCAAAAAACAGCAAATCTACCCTTTTTATGCTACATTTACTCATTGTGCAAAGCACACCCATTCTTTCCCCATAACAATACGATATCAATCCACATCTCAGAAAACATGTTGACAGATGAAAAGCACTTTTGACGAAGGCAAAATATTGGACTTTGTTTCTTTCAAATGCAAGGTCAATATAGTGTATAACAAGGATTTCACTTAGATAACCAAGAGGGTAAGCGCGACAAATGCAACAGGGAAAGACATGAAACCCTGAAAATGTCTAACAATAAAGCCATAATAGGACAGGACACAACGTATCAGAGTGCCTTCAACAGTCAATTATAAATTTACTATCTCCAAAAGACGAGGGAGTGAGTAACACTAATCAAATGGATTGCAGTTTGAACAGCCGCATAACAGGCAATGCATGTAGGAAGCATCAAAACCGCGCCCGCGCGCACAAAAAAAAAAAAAAAAAAATCTCACCTGGTACAGGCCGCACAATTTGGAAAATGGATAAGCTGCATCATGACACACACACCAAAAAAAAAAAAAGGTCAGATAGAGGTGCCTTAGTGACAAACCATAAATCATGTTTGAGGAAATGAAATTATATGAAGCAGCAAAATTGTCCCACGGCATGATACAGTCAATGTGATCAAAATTATTATCTTCGTGAATTAAGGAGGCATCGTCCAATTGAGAAATGGTGAAATTGATGATCCTATTATCAATTAGAAAATGGAATTGGAAGATATAAATTAGAATAGCACAGAATTTCATTTGCATGCATATTTAAACAAAGAGAAGCAACCTTTCAGGAGTAATATGAGATAAGTGGCTGGGAGACCAAGATAAAAGCAAGTTGCCTACGCAAAGCAAGCTACCTTCGTACTCAACCCCATTTACTGTGAAACCCGTGTCAGTATACCTAAGAGGAAACAAAAGGATTATCAAGGAATTTGGAGGATTTGGGACTTGATTTGTTGCATAATAATGATAATAATAATACCCTTGAAAACGGAGTTGGTCCTGAGGGATGTTGTCGATGAGATTGATCTGATCGTAGAGAGAGAAAGCGCGTCTCAACGACGGCAACGCTTGATTCCTTCCCTCTATTGCTGGCTTCGGAGACTCCTTGCGCATACTTCGTATCAGCTTCGGCAATGTTGTCACCGTTCTCTGTCGTATTATTGCCATTTCGTTTCCTTTTCACTTCCAGTCCAGGTTCCACCCCTAGATCACAAGGGAAGATGATTTTTTTTTTTTTTTCTATTGCCAGTTTTTGGTGGAACTGGGCCCTTAGTTGCTGACATTGTAATGTGGACTGTTGGTGTTGAGAAACCCACTGGCACAAGTCATCAGGCCTATTACAAAGCTCAAACACATTTGTTACATGGGAAGAATTTTTTTTTATTAAAAATGTAAAATTCAAAAATTCTTATGCATAAAATGATATAATTATAAAGTACAATTTAAAATTAAATTATTTGATCCTTATTTTTCAAAATATCAATTTTGAAATTAAATAGATTTTATATTTATCTTGATAGAAATAAAAGGTAGAACACATTAAAAAAAATAATAGGCAGAAAAATAAATGGCAGAAGTTGAGAGCGAAAAGAGTGGAAGGGAGAGAAGATAAAAATGAAATAATGAGTATCTCTTTATGAAATTTATTTTATTAATTTTATGTAACTCATTAATTTTAATTTTTTTAATTATCTAAAAATAGGATTCATGGAACTAAGATAAATAATTTTTAAATATATATATATATACGAAATTGAAATGAATCCTATATATTTTTTATAAAATTCATTTATTTTAAATAAACAATATCCAATTCAAAAATTAATTATTTTTATTTTCACTTTAAAAATATGCCTATTTCTACAATAACTTTTGTTTTAGCAGAATCTTTTCCTTTTCCTTTTCCTTTTTTTTTTTCTCTTTTTTTTTCTTTTTTCAGCTAAAATATTTAAATTTTATTTAGATGGTATTTGATAACACAACTTAGAATTAAAATTAAAATTTTTAATATTTAATTATTTTAAATTGTTAGTAGCACATATATTAAAAATTTTAATTAAGTTAAAGATTACTTAAAATAATAAGAAGTTAAGATATATTAGAAATAATAAGTTAAATCTTTAACTTACACTTTATAGTAAATACAATAAATAATTAAATTTTAAATATTTTTATAATTTATAAATTATATTACTTATATTATTCAGTATTTTCTTCTTCTTCTTTCTGTTCGCCCTCTCCCTCTCTTTATCTGAAATTGTTGCCTTTTCTGGGCTGCTGGGTAGTTAGCCTGAGGCTGCCACGTGGATATCTCTGGTTGGTCCCTCTCCTTTTATACATATATATTTATAAATTTTTAAAAATTTGTTGAAAATTCAATTTAGGTCCAAAAATTATAAATAAATAGTTATTAAATTTCTTGTAAAATATGCTTTTATTTATATATTAAAATTTGAAAAATAACTATTTTTAGATTTATTAAAAATAACTGAACATAAAATTAATTTTTAAAAATTCTTAAAAATTAATATTTAAGTACCAAATATAAAATTTATTATCCTCATATTTAATTTTACTGAATATAATTTTTTTTTATAATATCCAAATTTAATTTAAATATAAATTGTGTATTACAAAAATAAATCATTATCTTTTAATAATTTTTATCAAATTAATAAAAATTTGTATCACAAATAGAGATAATTTTTTTAGTATTGTTATTTTTAGCATTTGGAGAGGACAAATTAAATATAATTTCGTTACTCAAATTATATATATATTTATCATTAAATTATGCCTAAGTATGTAATTTTGAATTCGATTAAGAGTAGCTAATTTTCACTGATGGTCTCTGAATTATTGACCGAGTAATACTATGATCCTTGAATTTCAATTTGTAATAATAAACCTTTTGACTTTCAATTTTAGTAACACCATGATCTCTAAATTTTAATTTGTAATAGTAAATTTCCTGAATTTTAATTTCAGTAACACTATGATCCCTAAATTTCAAGTTTAATAACAGAAAATCTCTTTACGTCATCTTCTGTTAAATACCTAAATGAAACACTGACGTGCGATGCTACGTGTAAAATCAAAAAGAAAAAAAAAACTAGTTCATTAAATGCACGCGTGGAATGTCATGTCAGCAAATCTTGGTAATTAATTTTTAACATTTAAATAAATTTTCGTTGTGATTTTAACTCCTCTCTTTCTTTTTCTCTTTCTCTTTCTCTCTCTATCTTATTCATCGAGCTGAGCTTTTATGACAAGTTAAATTATCTTTCAAAACTTTATTAAATTTTGCAACGACCCAAAATTATTCATTCTTCAAGTTTAATGACTTAATTTTTTTATTTATTTTACACATGGTATGCGATGTCAGTATTCTATTAAGGCATTTAATAGAAAATAATATGAAAAAGTTTTCTATTATTAAAATTAAAATTCATAGGATTTACTGTTAAAATTGAAGTTTAGAGACTATCGTGTTATTGAAATTGAAATTCACAGAGTTTATTGTTATAAATTAAAATTTAGAGATCATAATGTTACTCAGTCAATAGTTCGGAGACTGTCAATAAAAATTAGCCATTAAGAGCTATTCCTTCGCCTTTAAAATGAACCCCAAAATAACCAGCCAAACTAAATTCTTGATTGCTCCCTCTCATAATTATAAATAAAATGGAAAAATATTTTACTCTATTATTTGGCTAGTATCATATGAAAAAAATATTAAATTAGTAATATTAAGAATTGAGCATTTGTCCTGTAATACGAAATATAGATTTTATTTTTTAATAGCTTTCCATGAAAAATTTATGATATATACAACAATAAAATTTAATAATATTATATTCCCTGTATTTGTTTCTACTATTTTTCACGTTGAGCACTGCAGTTGAGTTCGAGTGTTAATTAATGAATTAAAACACCCAGTAAACTTAATTGAGCTGCATTTTGCAATTCCTTGATAATACATATTGCTCAACTTGGAGAAGTGAATATGTATATTCCACCCACTCCCTCAGTTTCATTGCTAATTAATTCGTTAAGGCATATATACGAAGCATGTATGGAATATTACATTGATGATAAAAGAAATTAATTAATTAGACTCTAAGATCACCTTGTTGATGTTTAGCGTTATTGTGCAGACCCTGCTGCTGCTGCTGCTTGTCCTGGAACTTGATGTACTTGTACCATTTTGCACATATAATGTAGATTAGGAGATCGGCACTTGTCAAAGCAGCTAAGAGGAAGTAAAACCGATCAAGATGACCTTTGTTAAGGTTTCCTGGGATCCATCCGGGTAAGTCATCTATAGTAGAGATTTTCATCACAATGGTGACCAGCAAGCTACTCACATAGTTTCCTAGAGATATGGAGGTCATGCATAGTGCGCTCCCGAAGCTCTTCAATCCGTCTGGTGTTTGCGCATTAAAGAATTCCAATTGACCCACATACATGAACACTTCCGATGCTCCTATCAGCACGTATTGAGGAATTTGCCAAAAAATGCTCAAAGAACTCGCGCTGCCACTTTCTTTTCCTTTTTTGGCGTGTTTTAGCCTGAATAACTCTACAACCCCAGCAGAGACCATTGCCATAATTGCAATTACTAGCCCGATTCCCATTCTCTGAAGCTCAGTGAGTCCTCTGGGGTCCTTTCTGAATCTGGCAACAAGCGGATCCAGAACCCGCCTGTACATGAAAATGAATGCTGCAACGCTGAGAATATCAAAACTAGACATGCTCGCTGGGGGAATGTGGAAGCTGGAAATAGTAGTTTTCATAGCAGCACCTTGCTCCACAAAGAGTGACGCCATTTGAGTGAATACCACAGAGTAGAGAATTGTGCATAGCCAAATTGGGAGGAGCCTCAGTATGCACTTGACCTCTTCTACCTGAGTAACTGTGCAAAGACGCCATGGATTAATATTATCCCTGTCCTCATCATCAGGTATGATAAGGGCTGCTTTATCTAGGAATCTAAATCCCTGGGTGTGCTGTATCTTTCGATCCCAATCCTTTCCAGTCGCATCATCTCCATGTATTTCGTAGAGATCCTCCTGTCGTTGATTTTGAATCCTACTCTGACTAGAACTGTTCCAAGATTTTCTTGTTGCTGCAACCATCACTTGGCAAAACCTAGAAAGAGGGTTGCCTTTGGGATTGAAGTGCCTGTACCGAGGAGTCCCGCTAAGAAACAAGAGCAGTGCCAAAACAGCAGAACCGGTAGACGACCAAAATCCCAGGGCCCACATTCCTTGGTCCTCAAAATACCCCAATATAGTGTTTGAAAAAAGAGAACCCAGATTCAGAGCCAAATAGAAGTAGCTAAAGAAGGCTATTTTGGAGTGCCCTTCTTCATGATCCTCTTCATCAAACTGATCAGCCCCAAAGGTTGCTATATTGGGCTGGTATCCTCCATTTCCTAGGGCTATCAGGTAGATGGAGAGGTAGAACAGGACTATATGTAAACTTGAGTAGGATCCACATGCCATTTTTTCATCTCCACACCCATTCGGCTTCAGTAAGAACACTTGGGAGGACAAGGACAATGACACCAGACCCTGTCATCAAACATGTCGATTAATTAATGTAGAAATTATAATTTAATGCTAAATCCTAGTTAATTAATTAAATTACTTACAATGACAAAGATGGCCTGGAAGATTGCGCAAGTCCTATATCTGCCCAAGTAAGAATCACTGAGGAAGGCTCCCAGGAGAGAGAAGATATAAACGGTTCCAGTCCATTTGCTGACGTTGTTTGCAGCATCTGCATTGTCTTGGCCCAACACCCTTGTCAGAAACAATACCAAGTTCACTCCCACTCCAAAGAATGCCAGTGTTGCCAGTCCTTGATTCACTGCAATTAATAGCTTATATCAAAATCCCGCTGTATAATCATCAACCACAATTATGTATAGTTGTACGCTAATTAGCCACAACATATATATATATATATATATATATATATATATATATTATTCTTTTTCATTCCTTTTAAGCCCTGGGTCTGTGCTATGCCAGAGGTTTAAAAAGGGTAACTCTTCTAATTCATTAAAGACCCTGAATTTAAAATTAAATACAAATTGGGATGATTTAGGCTAAATATATTGAAAAAATTCTTAGCTACTCTTCAAAAAATGTAAGGTGAATGAAAATAAGATAATCAGTACCTAGTATTAGAACTGCAGCCACCCATTTTCCGCTCCTATCCCTGATTGCTGGGTCACCATGTCGATCCACGGTTCCATCCCGAGTGTAAATCTCTTCTTCCTTTTTTATTTTTCTCTCTTTCTTTTCCTTAATTTTACCAAACTATTTTTTCAACATTTAGAAATTAAATTATATATATAACAAAAATCTAAAATTTTAGAAATATAATTTAATAAAAAGTCTATAAAATAATAACATTCTAAAAATTATTTTTAAGAAATTAAAATCTAAAATAAAGAAAAGTAGCAATATATAAACTAGCACTAACAATAATTATATATAGTCTAATGAACTCCATTAGTTTTTTCTAAATAACATCACATTTCCATAATTTTTTCCTTAAAAACTAGATTCTCATAATTAACTACTTATATTCAATTGCTACTTCTCAAACTAAAAGAAATTATAAAGTCAATTTTTTATTTTTTCTTGTGAAACGGCTACTATTGTTTTAAAAATTATACCAGACCAGCTGGTTCAACCGGTTAAACTGGAAACTAAATATTAGTCTAGTCTGATTGACTCTAAATAATTAGATTTTCGGTTAAACTGAATTGAATCAGAAGAATAAAAAAAAAGGTGAACTAGTCTAATTTTAAAAATTATTAAAAAAAATTAAACTTTTATTGTATTTTTTTTCTTAGATGTATCAAAATTTAATATTTGATTAATTATTTTTGTTTTTTCTTCAATGTATTTTTCTTAGATGGTTATAATTTAATATATTATATTAATCACATTAAATATTAAAAAAATATATAAATAAAGGTATTCTACCATAAAATGGTTCAATCAGTTGGACAAAAAATTAGTGACATGACCAGATCAATCAACGGTTTGATTTTTTTAAAACACTGACGGCTACCTCAGTTTCATATTCATAATCTAACTTTTCCTCTAATGTTAATGAAATTAATGTTCGCTCATAAAAAAATAATTTAATTTGAATTTATTTATATATATTAAATTTTTTTAGTTTGAACGTCTCATCGTATTACTTTTTCTAAGCTCTCTAAAATCTTGAGCGGCCCCTCCTTATCAAATTAAACAAATCAACGTTATAATTCAAAATATTCTCGCCTACTATATATATATTTGTGTCGTATATGCAAATCAAATACAAATACACTTATATAGTGTAAACAAAACTTATTCATATATTCAAACAATGCAAAAGGCACAATGCTCTGGTTTGGGTACATTGAAACAGTTACGAGGTATTCCCTTTCCATGTTATAACCTAGCTAGGTACGTACATTAATTTTTTAACTAATGGAAATAGCTAACGGAATATTCCCACTAGCTAATTAACAAGCCGCACCAGAAGAGTGCTAGCTTGAGCTACTTGGCGGTGGGAATGAGATATGGTATTGAATTCAAATAAAATTTAAAAGAGGTTTATAAGATTCAACTAGTGATTATTTATGTGACCTGAATTAATTATTTTGAATCGAAGTTAAACTCTAAAATAACAGGTTATTTAGAGCCATATCTAATTTCCGCCGTGCTACACTAACTAGCTTGGAGTAGTTAAATAAAGAAATTAATTATGGGGTAATTAACATTTTCCATTTTTTTTTCTCAAAAAAAAAAAAAAAGTGTTGGAGACGGAGAAGAAGAGCAGGATGAAATTCTATGAAAATCATTCAATATATATACCAAGTGTAATATATTCTCATTCATTATATGGAATCAACTCTTTATATAGATTTGATATTATTTAGATAATATTTAAGAGTGAAACTTAATATAATTATATTTGAGGGCATCAAATGCACTAAATAATTCTCTAAACTAGCTGATAATATTTCATGCGGTTATACATCCCTTACTATTAATTAATTGAGAGTCCAGATATCAGATGTGTACAAGTCTGGATTTGAGATGCATATATATATATATATATATTTTTGTGCCGGAGAATCTAATAAAATTCGCCAACACAATATTATTATAATCAAACAAGATAGCAAGTTTACACACAAAACCATAGAAAAAGAAATTGGAAAAGCAACGAAATTTATATATTTTGATGAGATTGAACGTGGTTTGGAAGAAAACAAGAAAAATTTCACTAACCTCTTTGCAAATATTTAAACAAGCCATTTGCAGTGTGATGAGTAGTATGTAATATTATAAAGAGAGCTAGAAAAAGGGAAAGAAACAAGAAATGAAGGCCCGGGTTTAAAGGGGGGAGTGGAGCAATATCTTGAAATGAATTTAAGGGCGTGGGAAGAAGTGCATGAGAGAGGGGGTTGGGTATATGTAAGTATATATAGAGGGTGGCACGAAGAAATGGACGGCTGAGATTATATTAATTATTATTCAAAGGGCACAGGGAAAGAAAAGAAATGAAAGGGAAATGCTAAAGAAGCAACACGTTTGGAAGGGGGAGCAAAATTAAAAAAGTGTGACTATATATATTGACATTAATTTGTTTGCGTTACACTATAGTGCTCTGGTCATGCTGAGGGCAAAGGCGTCACAAATCTTCAATCACTATATCATGTCTATATTAATCCCTAAATCTTGTCCCTCTCACGTATTTTGGGTTAATTAGTCTTAGAGACTTTGGTTGTGTTTGGCCTTAGGCCTAGCTGTCTTGATTTTGACATATTTGAAACGTGAACTTTAATTTTGATGGGCTGTCTTTTTTTTTTTTTATGCATTAGTTTAGGATTTAGATTCATGAATCCTTCATTTGGACTGGCAAATCTCATCTTCAACTAGTACTTGTTTGTTTGCAGGGTTTAGAATTTGATTCTGCAATAAGTACTCGCCACGCATATGTGCATAACACACACACACATACATACATATCATTATAGTCGTCATTTAATTATTATTTGGTGCTAGGATTATTTATAAATGCAGTTCCATCTAGTGTAGGGTGTATATATTAATTACAAAATTAAAATAATTGATGAAGGAAAGCAGAACAAAGCAACAATGCCTTATTTCATTATTTAATATTTATATTTTAATCCTTATCAGATATAGTATGATTACCATTCATTTTTCACAACTGAAATATATATATACATTTTTCATGTTTTGTGGAAAATGCAAATTGAAATTAAGGGAAAGGAATTTGAGTTCAAATTAATCTTCTGACTTTTCTCTCATTTACCAAATTTTCAACCCATAATTTTATTAATTATAAAATGCCAACTTTCCTTTCTCCTCTTATTACTCCAAATTACTGTTGTATTAAGATTAATGCGAAAAAGAAAATAGCTCAAATAGTCTATAGAGGAAGAGGAGGACAGAGCATATTCTCCAAGCTGTCTAGCAAGCAAGCTAACAGAGAAAGTATAAATATATAGCAAATAGCAAGTTGAGCAGCCTAGCTAAATATAATAGGTGCTATATATAATTAATT
The DNA here is from genome assembly GCA_947687605.1 of Reutealis trisperma. NCBI lineage: Eukaryota > Viridiplantae > Streptophyta > Magnoliopsida > Malpighiales > Euphorbiaceae > Reutealis > Reutealis trisperma. The sequence continues at coordinate 172,851 of CANTUT010000033.1, read as the reverse complement.
AGGAAAAATGGAGGAATTAATTAATTAATTTTTTTGTTTTGCCCTACAAAATAAAGAGAAATTAATTAAATTAAAAAAAGGACAATAGATGTTCCAGTGAGCTAAAAAAAAAATGGTTGAATTAGAAAATAATTAGTATTATTTTGAGAGATGATAGTGGGCGTATCATGTATTATGAGCTGGAGCCTAGAGGGAGGCAGAGTTATCTAATCCCATTATAATACCAGTAACCTGACAGTGAAAAAAAAAGAAAGTGTGAGTAGGACACACACACCAAAAAAAAAATCTATTTACTATTGGTACAAAGCACGTGGACGCACTCAGTATCCATTTCTCTATTTTCGTCTGAATATCATTCTTCTTCCGACTGCGATACCTTTGAGCAGGCTGCAGGCGGGCAGTGGCCGCCCCTTTTTTTTTTTTTTTGTAATTCTATTATTATTATTATTTGAAAACTGACCGAGGCCACTTAATTACCAGAAGCTTATAACTAGTCATTCACCAAATTCTTTTTTGTGTCGTCTCTATTCTCTTGAACCCGAGAACTTTTGAGCTTTCGAGACATTTCTATATATTCTGCTCCATTAATGTGTATACATATATATATTCTCCAAGTGCATTCTCCAGTGCTGGACACTAGCAGCCCTTCCCACGCTACTTTGTTCTTTTAATGGTTCTACTAATCTTGCTTTGCTTGCTAGCCCGTAATTAGTACTACTATTACAAATTAAATAATTAAAACTATCCTAGCTTGATTCTTTATAATCCATTGCTTCAACAATTTCGCTTAATTGTAGTTAAAGTTTCTAAATAAATTATGTATGCATTTTTTTTTTCATTATTTTTCAAATAAGGATAGGCTTTCCTGTTCTAGATTTAATTAGGTTTAGGCGTTGTTCAGTTGTTAAAAAATAAAGCCCTTTTTTTCATAAAATTATTCTAAGAAAATTGATTTTTAGTAATCAAAATTTTCTAAAAAGAAAATTTGAAAATAGTTCTTCAAAGTTATACTACATTATGAAAAATTACTTTATGGTATTTTTTACTTTCCTTTAAAATAAATAGTTATGTATTTAATACAAAAAAAAAAAAAAACTTAGAAATAAAAATGGAAATGAAGGAATAGAGAAAACTTTAAATGAAAAAAAAGTACTTTAAATGAAAAAAAAGTAATCTTAATATATTTTCTTATTTTCTAATTTTTAATTTAAAAAATAAAAATATAGAAAATGAAAAAAAATTGAAAAAGAAAATAAAAAATATTTTTCATAATTAAACAAAACCTTTGCTTTTCCTAACTCGAGAATCTTAAAAATAAAAAAAAAAAAAGAAAAAAAGAAAATGGTAATTAAAAGAGCACAAAACACCAAAGGGAGCAAAAGGCAAGGTCGTGTTGCACCCACTTTTGTTAATTTTTTCTTTCTTTTAATTAATTTATATGTTGTCAACGAGTCCAACAACCCAAATAAGCGAGCTTACCTAATCGAAATTGATGGGAACCAAATCTCTAGCTAGCTAATTTGTAATTTGTCATCAATCAAACGATACAACAAATTATCCGACTCCATATTAACATCACCTCCGCACATAAAGTCATAGTAGGTTGGCCAATGTACTCATTATTTACAGGATCTAAAAAAAAAAAATCCCTCTCTATATATAGTTGAGATGGAATGTGATAAATTATCAAACCTCAACAAAATATCTCTAATTTCACAGATAAAGCATAAATCAATTAATGTTTTAGCCGAACAGAATACGTTTGTATTGATATGTTAAAAATAAAAAGGTATGATCCAGATAAACAACTCTCGTTCTCATAGAAAAATGGCCTATCAATTGTTCCATATACATAATATTCATTTTAGATGACTCCCTAGGCCCTAGCTATGTAGTCCTAATATTCAGGCATCATCTACAAATTTTCTCATCAGCTTCCAATTTTAATTTCGAGATTACATTTGATGGATTTATTAATTAGTGAAGTAATATTTGTAGTATCATATTGAAGTGATTTCACCGTTTTTGGAAATAAATATTTGGTGTTGCACCAAAGGACAAATCCACATATATTTTCCTAAATGCTCTCTGACTTAATTAAATTTAAACACATTATAATTTGAAAATGATTTCAATAATATTTCTGAGTTAAAATTTATGATAAAATTATTGTGAGAAATCTTAAATCTAATCCAAAAATTTAATTTATTAGGCAGTAAGATCCAAACATTATATTAAGTCTTGATATCTTTTATTATTTTTTAATATGTGATCTTTTAACTCTAACACTCCTTGTTGACACGTGTTAAACTCTTAACTAACACGTAACACAATAAACTGAAAGTCGAACATAATTAAATTAATAAATATACATATATCATGCTCTACTGACACACGGCTGCAGCTGTGACAAAAAAACACAGATTAGGATGTAAAACTGACTCTAATACTAAGTAAAATATCAGACAAATTTGATACTAAATATTATAGAGAATAAATTATATTTATGTAAGTAAAATATACAAAAATGAATACATATATATAGAGTTATTTAGCACATTTAGAGACGTGATTAGTGAGCTATTCTTAACTGTAATAAAAACTACACACAAGATGATTTGAAATATGTACAGACTGCACATATTAAACGTATTGAATTCTGAATTTTTTCTAGATACTTTGACTATCATTAATAATTATAATATCTAAGAAAATATTATTTAATACCCAGAATGGAAAATGTATCTTTATTATGTACCAGTTATTATATATATGCGTTGATTTAGGAAAATTGAATGGAAATGTTTTTTATTTTTATGGCGCATTAAGTGATACTAAATTACTCATACGTGCCTTGAGTTTCTCGGTGGAGTCAAAATATTCATAGCTAGCCACTAGCCCACTACACGTACGCGACACGACACGTCTAAAGTCTTGTGAGTTGCGACTCGATCATGACAGAGAAATTACAAGAAAACTTTTGATCTTCATAACTTGTATTGTCGGTAAACCTAAACTCTAAAAGTATTTTTGTTTTAAAAAATATTTTTTATATAAATAAAATGCGTAAATTTTTTTAAGTCTAATAGATCCTCTAAATTTTAATTTTTCATAAATAATATGTGAGAGAATTAAATAATATACATAAAAAATTATAAAATCTAAAATAAAAAGTGAAATTTACTCTCTAAATATGAAAAATCAAAATTCATTCTCGATTTTAAATTTAAATAATAAAAAACTTATTAGAGCATTCTCAATAGAATCTTTATTTAAGAAATTCTTTATTATAAATAGTTATCTAATAAAAAAGAATTTCAACAAACTCTTTATTTTTAAAATATAAATTATAGAATTGGTTTAATTCTCTATATTTAGAAAGTCAAAATTCACTATTTATTCTAATTGTAATTAATATACTTCAATTTTCTATACATATTATTAACTGATACTATATTTCTATTGGAGGAAAAGTAATGAAAGAAAATAAAAAGTGAAATATGATAAAAAAAAAAAGAGAGAAAAATACAAGACATAAAATATTTATAAGATAAATTTAAATAAAGATGCTCTTTATTTAATAAAAAATACTCTTTAAAATAAAGAGAATTTCTAAAAATGCTCTTATAATTTTATTTTTTTGTATTGACTTTTTATTATAAATAATTTGAAATATATAAAAAAAGCTTTGTGGACATGAGTGAAAGTAGAAGATTTTTACTTGAATGGATTTTCATTGTTGGATACTGAATTGAGGGAAGGAAACAATCAGTTGGATATTATATGGGAGGGAGAAGATGGCCTAAAATGCATGAAAATGACGCAGCAAATTAAAATCGTGCAAATTGAGAAAGAATACTTAGAAGCCCAACCTTAATTTGTCCAAGCGAGAGGACCCAAAAAAAAAAAAAAAAGAAGGGAAAAATTGTTAGTCAACGTCATTGTCCAAACTTTGCAAGTAGTCAAGTTGTTTCTAGGACAGTAGATAAGGTTGTGGCTGTTTCTCAATGTTTTCGTGGTGAAAGTGAAAGGGGACAAAAGGTCAAAAGTGTATATATATGCAGACCTACATATAGAGTTAGAATTCTATTTCCCTTTCCCTTTCTATAGTCTTTTTTTTCTTTTTTTGCCAAGGCCCTTTCTATAGTCTATAGCAAAGGAAGAGACAGCAACAGCTAGCTGGTCACTTCAAAAGTCCTAATTCAATTCAAGCACGGCTGTTGTTTTAGTGGGACTTTGCTTATCACTCATCACGTCTCATATCGTATTCATGTCATTTAAATATAATACAGAAGTAAATATATAGAGATGAGCACTGTTGGAAGGAATCTAAAGATTAAAAAATTTTCGAAACTAAATCGAATTTTAAAGTTTTTTAAAATTAAATCTCCGAAATCGTATTATGATATAATAATATTTATATTAAATTATTTTTAATTTTTAGAAATAATTTAGTACAGATATTCAGATCTAATGAGACGATTCGGTACAGAACGGAGATCTGAAAATTTTTTATTATTAAATAATTAATATATATTTTTTCATTTTAAACTAATTTGTAATACCTTAAATTTTTTATTATATTTTTTCCTTATTTATGATTAAAATTATAAAAATTAATGCTTAAAATTGATTGAAAATAAACTATAATATTTGATACTATAAATTTAATATTATTACAAATGAAATTATATGTCTCAATAATAATAAATTAATAATGTAATAGTCTTAAGTTTTTGAATTATGAGATTACAAATTTAATCCATTAAAAAAATAGCATCAAATTTATACATAAAGTTATTGCATTATTCAATAATTGACTTAATTAATTATATTGACCAATTAAAAAAATTATCACTGCTTTAAAGTTGTATAATCAAATGGATATTATTTTATTATTGTCCAAAGTTAAAAAATTTCTTATAAAATAAAATAATTAAATATTTTTTTGGATTTTAACCATAACATATTATTAATATTAGGATTATACAAATTATTAAATTTTTATGAAAGTTTAAAACAATATTAATATTATACAAATTATTAATTTTCTTTTTAAAATTTAGTTTACATTTGTAAAATTGCAAGTAATAACTAATTTGAAAATGAAATTTTATAATAATAAAAAATAAATTTTACTTATATACTATTAAATTTCCTTAAAATTTGTTGTTAATTTAATATCAAAGTATGTGTGTATATATAAAAGAATTCTTTAAATCAGTTTTAGTTTCGGTTTGAAACAATTCAATATGTTTCGGTATGATTTTTGGTATGGATAATTATTAATTTATAAAATTGTACCAAAAAAAATTTTAAATAATTTGGTTTGAAAAAAATTAAATAATTAATGGATCTTTTTAATTCTGAATATTTTTAATTTGAATTTTCAATATGATTTAATATTTTTAAATCCTATACTTAGCTCTAATAAATAAATACACAGCTCTGTGCCAAAAAAAAGTAAATAAATACACAACACGACATATGCTTATGCTAGATATCAATAAGCAGAGCGAAGTATCTTTACATTTGTAAAGCTGGTACGTGCTTATCATCTTTACGCCTTCCTATCAATTTGCAAACAAAAGGTGAGGTCATCTGGCAAAAAATAATAATAATAATAATGAGAAGCCACATATTTGACTCCAGATTTATTAAATTTAATTATAATTTATTTTCTATTTGTATTGAGTTTGAATTTAATTTGTATTGTTCAATTTAACTTGTATACTTGATAATTGGATTGTATATATATATATATAGTTGATCAATGGATATCCATAATTGATCACTAAAATCATTCTTTTTTTTTTTAACTCATGATTATCGTGAGTAGGGGCGATACTGACTATAGAGTTTAGGTCCCTTGAAATATACCACTTAACTTATCCGCATTATTTCAAAAAATTGAAAAATCCAAAAAAATCCATTAAGGACTAACCAATTTCAAATCGCATAATATTAATGGATAATTTTAAATTTTTATATTAATTTTAATCAAAATTTATTTCGAATCATAGTAATCTGAGCTGTACTAAAAATATAAATGCTCAAATCGATTTACTAATTAAAATATAAATTTTCTATTTTTCTTATATATCTTCATATATATTATACATGTGACAATAATAATGTATAGGTAAATATATATTTTTTGCATATTAATAATACATAAAATTTATTAATTATATGTGATTAAAAATGAAAAGTTATGATTATTGAAATATTTATTAAAAATTATCATCGATTTGCTGATTTATTTCTGTCATAACTACCAGTTATAAGCACTAAACCGAGCTGATTTGTAAATTCGAAATAATTCATAATTTTTTTTTTAATCAAATTATCTTGAAATGAAAAAGATTTTTTTTTTTAATCAAACTATCTTGAAATGAAAAAGAACTAAGTTGTGGATGGATAGGAATATTTTGCAATATTCAAATTGTACCAACCTTTACCCCTATTAGATTTTTTCTAACATATTTCGCACGTTGATCTCTATTACGACTCATTAGAACTCGCTAGAGTTATAAATACTTATTCTAAATTTTTATTTTTTTCTTATTAAATATTTAATTACCAGTTTTTATTACTTAAGTATAAAATTATACACTTTTTATGTTAAGTGAAATTTTCAATTAAAATAATATAAAACTTCTTAAATAAACACTATGAAACCAAAATCATATTGGTTGATTTTTAATATTATCACGGATAAATATTTATATAATTTGATTATCAAAATCATTTTAGTTATGAATTCAAGTTAAGTTAAATTTTTATATGAAAACCTAAAAATTCAATGAAAATGTAATTATATACAATAAATATTATATAAATTATATAGTAATGATGACACAAAATAATTATAACTTCTATATAAATATATGAAGATGCTTTAAAAAGCAATACATATACAATATTGAAATAAAATGAGTCAAACATATTTAAATAAATCATTTATTATAATTTTAAATGATATTCTTATATTTAATAATATGTTAGAGAAAATAAAATAAATAAATTGATAGATACGTTTTGTTATAATTTTTTTATTTATTTTGTTATTATTATGTCACCTAATTATTAATTATACGTTAATTTTCATGTTAATACTTAGTACGTTTATATTTTCTCGTAATTTTAATATAAGTTGTATGTTTTTATTAATTTTGATAAATTTAATCTCTTTGACATATTATAGCTTAACCTCTATTCCTCCATTAATTTTACAACAATATTTCTAGTATTTATATGTACCATTGTTTTAAAAATCTGACTGGTGACTGAACCGGAAGGTCATTGGTTCATGGTCCAACTAGTCGAACCGATTTGACAAAATTTCTTCATTTTTTATTTTTTGTTTTTTGGTCTTTTTATAAAAGATTTCTATTAACACATGTCCGATTAGTTAAAAATTGGTGATAGGATAATTTAACTATAATTTTAGTTTTTCAATAAATTGAAATGAATTGGCTTCCAATTTTCAGTTGAATAAATTAAACTGACTAGTTCAATTCTATTTTTATAACATTGATACGCACAAATTCTACATTATCAGCAATAAACTTATTATCTCCATTTGAATCAATCTCGACATTCATATTAAGTTCAAATTTTCAATATGATATATCTAACAATAATCCCTTAAAATCATACCCTAATTCCATTAAAAGTCTACTCATATTCGAAAGTCTACTCATATTCGGATTACTATCACTTGTTTTTGCATTTGTATTCTTATTAATTCATCAACAATTCTCTCAAACTATTTCTCTAATATATCAAAATAATTTACATAAACCAATTTCACAGATAATGCAAGGTTTATACTAAATCTAGTCTTTTTAGCCACTGTATCTCATAAACTATTATTATAAATAATTTCATAGCTACCATTTTTTCTCACAAGAAAAAATAATTTAAACAAATTCACTTTTTAATATATTCACAATATTGAAAAATGATGAGTGAAATATATCTAAATAAATCATTTTTTATAATTTGAAATGATATTCTTATATTCGATAATATATTATATAAAATAAAGCAAAAAAATTAATAGGTACGTATTATTATAATTTTTTAATTTACTTTGTTATTATTATGCTGTATTAATTATAGGTTAATTTTCATGTTAATATTTAGTACATCTATTGTTTTCTTATAATTTAAATGTAGGTTATATGTTCTTATTATTTTTTATATACTTGATATTTTTTACATATTATAGCTTAATTTTCCATCCTCCAAGAAATCAATAATCTTTCCAACATTTATATGCATCATTGTTTTAAAAACCATATCAGTAATCGAACCCGATAGGTTTATATAATATATTATTTTTTATTTTAATAAAAGACCTATTGCACATTCACATTAGGATTAAATGCGTCATTTATGAATTTAATATCAATATTAATTCAATATTAATCATTTGCCATTGAATATTCATATAATATCATATTATACTATAAGCCAAAAAAATATCTAATTTAATGATTATATCAATAAATCTCTAGTTTATGGAATACATTAACTTTTCTCTAATTTCAATAAAATACTTATTATACATTCACATTAGGATTGATGCATTACTTATGAATTTAACATCAATATTAATTCAATATTAATTGTATATAATTGATTTATCATGTTATATCATATGATATTATACTATATCATAAATCCAAAAAATATCTATTTAATGGTTATATCACATGAATATTTACAAATATTTTAAATTTGATATTATAAATAATAATAGTGACATATAATCATTAAATTAAAAATTTTGTAATTTTGATTTTTCTATTTAATTAATTTTTAAGAATGATTAAATGCATTTCACAAAATTTAAATATACTTATTTCACTTTTCAATATGTTGATTTATATTTTTATATGTTGTAGGTTTATAATTTTTTTCTTTATTTTGAGTACAAGTGTTTTTGACAATATCGATTAATTTATAATTAATAAATAAATAATTTATTAATTTATTTTCATGATATCAATACAATTATCATTCGATTTTTTACTTCGTAATTTACTATACATATCTTTTAGTTTTTTTATACCTAAAGTTGATTTTTCAATTTTATTTAAAATCAATTATGACATTTTTAATGAAAAATTGAAAACATAATATATATATAATTAACTAAATTGAAAACTAAAAACATTCATTATATTATAAATAATTTTCAATTTACTTTTAATTTTAATACATTTTGAATATCTTCCATAATAAAAATTTTAAATAAATTCAAATTTTTATAAGATCGCAAATAAATTGATTTTTTTTAAAAAAATACCATTATAAATAAAAATTTTGATATTTGATGATAAAATAATAAGATTTTGCTCATTATTGTAAAATAAACTCTCAATTAATATATCTTTTTTTTCTGTTGTATCTTCTCATATAACTAAAAGCAATTTTTCTAACATACAATAGAATTTTGTCAAAATCAAATTAAAATTTCTTTAACTTCTCAATATTCAAATTAACATGAAAAAAATAAATTATTCTAATTAAATTTATTTATACAAACCATTATTATTTTTTTGAAAACATAAAGATTATTACTAATAGTTAAAACAATTAATTTTAAAATTTATAATGGAACAAAGTAATAATTTATACAATGAAAGTCAAATTAGAATAATAGCTATCACTTGTTTAATTGTTATTTCTAACTTTTAATTCAATTTTATAATTTTAACTTTTGATAAAAAAAATTTTGATGTATATTATTGTTACATACCGTTAATAGTTTTTAAATTTGTGACATACAAGAGGAAAAAAAAATGAAATTTCCAAAGTTATCATTTTTATTTATTAAATTTTTAATTATTTATTACTTCATATTGAGACCATAAAAAATAATTTGTATCAAGAAATTTTTTATTGTTATGATATATTATAAAATTTGATTGATGTATTTCCATATACATGAATATTCTAGTTTCCATATTAGTATTGATTGTATTTTCCTTATTAGAAAAACTTCCTATTTATTGTATTTTCCTGATTGGAAAAGCTTCCTATTTCTTTCTCTTCTGTACTCTATATAAATGGCTTAATACTATTGAATGGAACAACTAGAAAAACTATTCTCTTCTCTATATTATTTGTTCATATTCTTCTCCATTTTATTTATAACACTTTATCAGCACGAATCGTTCTACAATATTGTTCATAATTTTGGATAGCTTGTGGTTTGCTACAACCCAGCTAAAGCGAAAAATTTGAAGAAATAAAATTCAAGATTTATGGTAAATAATTTTTATCTAATTAATTACTATTATTATTAATATTTATGTATCAAATATTTTTTTTAAGAAAAAAAAAACTAAATCATTTTTTTTTTAAGAAATCGTTTGAACATATTGGGCTAATTAATTTGAAGAAATCATTTTTTTTCTTCTCTTACAATCATTTATTTCAAATCATTTTTTTTTAGATTTATAAAGATTCGATATACTATTTAATGATTAATCAATTAAATTATAGTTCCTGAAGAACTAGCATTATATTTTAAATACTAGTTCCTGAAGAACTAGTATTATTTATAGTTCCTAAAGAACTAATTAATAAATAACTAAGCTATGAGTTTCTAGAGAATTAGTATTATATTTTAAATTCTAATTCCTGAAAAACTAGTATTATTTATAATTCCTGAAAAACTAATTAAATAAATAACTAAGCTATGAGTTCCTGAAAAACTAATAATAATTACAGTTCTTGAAAAACTGGTATTCCCTATAGTTCTTGAAGAATTGATATTCTCTACAGTTTTTGAAAAACTGAAATTCTCTACAGTTCCTAAAGAATTGATATTCTATATAGTTCCTGAAAAACTAATTAAAGTAAACAAATTCATTAAAGAATCATTAAATGTTCCTGAAGAACTAAATGCATTGTCTACAAGTCTTTAAAAGACTGATTTTATTATGATTTTATATTAGACAATATTAATTGATGGGCCTCGACATCATGAGTAAGAATTATTTATACTAGTATCACTCCTTTGAGTAATCAAATAAATAAAATAGACATCCTTGAAAAATTGATATTTTATGTTCCTGAATAACTAATAAATTTGATTTAAGTTACACGCATTGAATAAATTGGATATCAATAAAATAACTGTGTATGGCCATAATATTAAGGTAAACCTTTTTGCTTTGATTTTTCTGTTTTGGGTGCTTCATTGTTGTTTATATGTATTGTAATGATGGGTATGGCCTATTTGATTTACCAACCAAATTGCAACTTTTAGTTGGTTATCAATTATAACAACACATTTTATGCATAGTTTTAAAGTCATGGCTTATAATTTTTTTTTTGGCATAAAATCCGACCCTAAATTATTTATTTATTGATTGATTAACTTGCTTTATGGGAAAATGGTGATCTTGCGTTCATATTAATAGGTTTACTTGATTCATTAAATTGAGATTGATCTTACTAGTGTATATATTATTACATATCCTTCGGTCTTAGCATCTCAACTCAAAATTTATTTTATAGACAATACATGTCTCATACATATATATATATATATATATATATATTTGTTAGTTGAATAGCCTACAAGAAAGTTGTGTGTGTTATATATGTTTTGAATTTACTTATATTAATGTGTATTAGATGTGAAAACAATTAGAGATTTAAATGTGAGATGAGATTAATATAAATTATATAAGTAACATGGTTTTATTAATTTGTGAATTGATGAATTTATTTTCGGATTGCATACATTGTTAGATTTATGTTGGTATAGAGAAGCATAATTAGTGCTTACATTTTCTTGGTATGATAAATTATGAATTTAATGTTTGTTAAAATTAATATTAATTTATTTTCTGATTGATCTATTTAGATATATTTTAAATATATGCAGATTAAGTTATTTAAATAAAGTGAAGTATAGTGAATTAAAGTTTGGTTGATAATTTTTATATGCTCTTGAATTCAATGGAAATAATTTTTGACATGAGTTGTTGATAATGAAATGCATTTAGATACTAGCAAAAGTAAAAGCTATTATCTACTTAAACCTCATTTAAGTGAGGATTTAAAGGTTGAATATCTTACTGATTTTTATATTTTCTATAAGAGTTTTAAAGATAGATATAATCACTTGAAATATGTGGTACTACCATAAACTCAATATGATTGGTTAAACCTACACCTACAAGACTTGAAGTCTATTTGAGAATATAATTTAACCATGTTTAAAATTACTTCACAGCTGAAATTGTGCTGTAATAAAGTTACATGCTCCTGTAGTAGCAATATAAAAAGTGAAAATTTATAAATATTATTTGTCTAGTGGTTGCAAAGAATAATTGTTAATAAGAAATCATTAAACAATGCCCACTAGTACAATTGTATTCCCTGAAGTGAACACTATAAATCATTTGGTATATAATGAGAATTCTAAAAGAATAATTGCTAATGAGAAATCATCAAATAATGCCCATTAGTATAACTGTATTCCCTGAAGTGAATACTATAAATCATTTGGTAAATCATGAGATTTTGAAAGAGGAACCGCCCATATAGAGGACACAACTCAATTCAATATTGATGATTTTATATAAACTCCTTGAAGGAGTAATTTGCAAGGATTTTATAAGTTGTGTATTATAATGAGTTATTTAATTACTGTTTTATCCCCAGTATACATGCACAATATATTGCGTTGAACCAGAAGTTCAAGCATTGAACTTATAGTTCAATAATTAAACCTTGAAAGTTTGGCATGAATGCCATTATGTACATCATATATACTCTCCCTTGAAACTTGTATAAGGACATGAGTCATAAATTTTTTATGTTCCATGAATATATTAAATCTATCTCAATGTGTGATAATGGGTCCACAAAAGAGACTATGAATTTATTTTGATGAGGCATATTTTTTGACATTAGGGGGAGGAAAAGCACCTGCAGTGCTAAAGAATGTCGAGAAATTTATTAGAAGAAAAACCCTTTAAATAATTTTGGTCCATGTACAAGTTAGAGTGAACCAGAAGTTCACAAAATAATACAGTTGCAACAAATTGCAACTTAACTGCCAAATGCATTTATAGATGCTAAAAGAGTGACAAAGTCTCATATTACAGCTGCTAATACCCTAGCAAGGGTTGTGATTCCAATTGCAAATAGAAAATCAATCAATCTCATTACACGCCAGAAGCGTGGATAGTAAATTGGAACTAAAGACAAAAATCCGCAGAAAATAAAAGCAGCGCCACTCATAAAATCTCCTGAAGAGAAACCTTCTGAAGAGGAAGATCTCAGTCAAAAAGCTATAGCTAATTATGAGACACAGATTGAGACAACGGAACAATTAGATCCTCCAGATGTGACTTCTGGAGTTGATGATCATATAAATGAAAACTATGAGATCTCAATTATTTTGTGATATAAGAAAGAGTTGATAGAAATTTAATTATCGTCGACGATGAATTTGCCTCAACAGTAGCTTTTGCTGTGACAAAAGAAAATATGGATCCATAATCTATAAGTATAACTGAATATTAGTATAAACATGATTGATCATCATGGAATGAGGCAATTAAAGTAGAGCTAGACTCGTTCTATCATTGATTATGAGAAAAATAATTCTCTTATTATGGAAATGATCATGTTCCGATACTTAATTAATGTGGCAGTTAATGAAAGGCTTATTGTACGCCTTATGAAAGTAATAAGAGTTCCAGAAGGACTAAGTATATTATAAATGAATACACATTAAACATATGACATATATTTCATCAAATTGCAAAAATCTATATATGGATTAAAGCAATATGGACATGTGCTATGATTATTTTGAGTAAATTCTTATTGAATGAAAGATATGTGAATAATACACTATGTCCATTTGTATTCATAAAAGACCATAGAATGGTATATGTTATTATTGCAGTATAAGTTGATTTAAATATCAATGTGACTCCTAATGAACTCAAATAAATATGTACCTGTTTGAAAAGTGAGTTTGAAATGAAAAATTTAAAGGAAATGAAATTTTGTATCGGCCTGCATATCGATTATTAAGAAGTCCTAATACACCAGTATGCTTATGTGGAAAAGATATTTAAATACACCAGTATGCTTATGTGGAAAAGATATTTAAGCAATTTTTGCATGGATAAATCTTCTCTCTCAACCACACTAATAGGTGGTCCGCTCACTAGAAGTGAAGAGAGACCCTTTTAGACTTAAAAAAGATAATAAAGAGCTGTTTGGTCTTGAAGTACCATATATAAGTGCTATATGGCACTCTTGTGTTTTGCAAATTGCATCAGGCCTGATATTGCATTTGCAAGAAAAAAAAATTCCTAGCTAGGTATAGCTTTGCACCTACAAAGAGATATTAGAGTGGTGTAAAAAGTTATCTTCAATATACTATTAATATTATAATTCATATTTGAAATTGGTCTATATGCAAATATTGGTTATTTGCTTAGTTTCTATGATGATAGATTTTAAACTGGCTATGTATTCACTTATAGTGGTACTGCAATTTTATAAAGATTTTTATGGTCCTGAAATACCTCACTAAAAGATACTCCCATTGTATTTTGAGAATAATGCAATTTGAATTGCACAAATTAAAGGTGGTTATATTAAGGGTAACGAAGTAGACATAAACTTCACCCAAATTCTTGTATATATATAAGATCCATAAGAGATATCCACCAAATTCGCTTGAGTGACAATTTAACAGACTTATGTATTAAGTTTTTACCTAATGTGGTATTTAAACGGCATCGTTTCATCAATTAGTATACGCCGTGTTAAAATCTGTCATCATCAGGGGGAGCGAATTAGTATATGATTGTACTCTTTTTCCTTAGTCAAGTTTTTATCCCACATGGTTTTCTTGGACAAAGGTTTTAATGAGGCAATCTGTGCAATGAAAAAATAGCGCATGAAATATACTCTTTTCCTTAGATATGTTTTTTCCCACTGGGTTTTCTAATAAGGTTTTTAACGAGATATATTCATAGCGCAAGTAATATCCTAAGGGAGTACTATAAATAAATTATTATATGTGGATATTACTTAAACATCATTAAGTATACGATTTGACAACTTGACAGATTTGTTTACAAAGGCACTCCTTACAATCATATTTGAAAAGTTAGTCAACAAAATTAGTATGTGTCAGCTAAGAGATATTTGATAGAAATCATATTTTCATGAGGGGGAGATTTTAATGCACTGTACTCTTTTTTCCTTAGTCTAGGTTTTGTCCCATTGGATTTTCCTAGTAAGGTTTTTAACGAAGCAGTGTTATGGCGCAAATCCCTACAAGAATAATGTACTCTTTTTCCTTTACTAAGATTTTTTTCCCACAGGGTTTTTTCTTAATAAGGTTTTAACGAGGCATATTCTTTGTAAAAGATATCAAGGGGGAGTGTTATAATATATTATAAGATTTGATTGATATCTTTCCATATACATGAATATTCTAGTTTCCATATTAGTATTGATTGTATTTTTCTTATTGGAAAAACTTCTTATTTCTTGTATTTTCCTGATTGAAAAAGCTTCCTATTTCTTTCTCTTCTGTACTCTATATAAATGGCTTAATACTATTGAATGAAACAATTAGAAAAACTATTCTCTTCTCTATATTCTTTGTTCATATTTTTCTCCATTTTATTTATAACATTTATAATAAAAATAATCATATTCATTTTTCATCATGGAAGTTTCTAAAGGTATAAAAAAAAATTAATTAAAAAAGGAAAATTATCCCTACTTCCCTAAAATTTTAAGTTTCGTTTATTAAGCAATGTCTGTTTTTTCAAAAAACAATGTAAGATTTCGTGATTTGAGGACTTTGTTAGTGAAGTTATTTTGAATATTTTAATTTTGTCATAAAATAATTTCTTAATATTAAAAAAATAAAAATTGAAGAAAATATAGAGAAATAAAAGTTAATATAATTTCTCAATATTAAATTATAATAATTATATAATTATAAATTTATAATACACTTAATTATATATTAAATAATAATTATTTTATTCTTTATTTATTATAATTAAATCCATCATTCATTATTTAAATTAAATATAATTAAATAATTATATTATTTAATTAATAAATGACCATATTATTCATTATAAATGCTCAATTAAAAACAATATGGTGAATGACTTTTATGTAAATATGTTTATCTCCCCTTCCATATATATATATATATATATATATATATATAAGAGGAAATCACATAATATACTATTTTTTGGATAAAATATCATTTTTACCCTAAGTTTTTTAATATATTTTTTTAACCTTGTATTTCTTTTATATGATTTTTATTTGTTTTATTTTCTTTTATATTATGCTTCTCAATAAAGGGCATGAGTTAAATTTAAGTTAGTCCAAATTAGGCAAATGAGATACTAAAAGAAAATGTAAAAAGAGATGAGTCCAAACCGTACCAGAATTGCTAAAAATGGAGGCTAGATTTAGTAGAAATTAAGTTAAATAATATAAAAATTTATGTTTGAAGGGAATAATTAATTATTTAACTTTTTTAGAATAATTAATTGTTTAACTTAATTTAGTTAATTAATAAAAACTTAATATTGTTGCAATATCTTTTTTCAAGGTCTTAAATTTTTTCAGCTTTTTATCCTTGCTAAATTGTACAAAAGAATCTATGATAAAGAGTGCTCCTTCAATCATTTTAGGGTAAAGTAGTATTTCGTTGTTGAGATTTGGCTAAAAATCAATTAACAAATTAATCATTGAATTGAAGTCATCAAGCACAAATTAATTAAAACATAGACTATTCATGCAAATGATTCACGTTAAAGTACATGGCATGAATATATATGCATTCTACCAGTTTTAATAGAATTCGGTTAAATTTTAACCATCTTAAATATTTGGAAACACAAGCAAAATTATTTATGAGCTCTAAGGAAATAAAATAATGGAAGAAAAGCGATCATAGGGAAGTAATCATGCATAGATGATAACCATGAATTTTAAGCCGCAGGTTGAAATCAACGTTTTGACTCCAAGAAAAACAATAATAATTCCACACCAAAACTGTAAATTAGCAAGGTACAATCTTTCTCCCAGAGACGATTAATAGAAGGCGCACATGAATATTAAATCTAACCAATGTAATTAGATGATTCATCAGTCGAACATTATTTGAGCCAAAGAGACACGAAAGAACAACATAATTTGATCCCACCAGACAATCAATGAAATTTGGTGGTGAAACAAAAATGAACTTTAATCTCCAAATAACCAAACAGATCCGAATGCAGCCTACAAGATTCATACCGGAAAAAAGGAAAAATAAAAAAAGCAACAAATGCCCACCAACCAACCACTGTTTTAATCAATCAAAATCATAACAAATCATGAATCTAGTGAATCATCAGTAATCAACAAATTTCAAGAAACAGAGATGATAGGGGAGGGGTAATTTTGGTATTTAAATTTATCATTATTTATTTTTTTTACATAAAAATATTAAAAATAGACAATATTACTAATTATTATAACCGAATGAAATTTCATGAATTAAAAAATGATTTTTTTAAAATTATAAAGATGAAATCATTAATTTAACTAAATTTCATGGATTAAATAGTAATTTACCTATTATTTGATTATATGTGTTTTCTACGAAATATATACAAAATATTTATTGGTTATATACCAATTACATATAAATATATACAAAATATATATGAAAAATTATATATATGAAATGGATGTCAGTAATTGGGACTTAGCAAATATATCAAATATTAAATATATATTACATATATATATTAGTTATATTCCTATTACATATAAATATATACAAAATATATATGAAATGGATGTCAGTTATTGGGACTTAGCAAATATATCAAATTTTAAATATATATTACATCTATACCAAATATATACCTAACTTATACCATATATATACGAAACATATTTATGGATCTATTTTTTTGAATAAATTGAAAAGTATATTAAACATATACTGTTTACTATAAAAAATATATCAAATGGATACCACTGTATAAACTTTGATTTTTGAAGTTTGCACGACATTTTTGAAATTTTGTATGAGTACCCTCAAAATGAATTTTTTTTAATCTTTTTAGTTATTTTGAAAATTTCCCTTAATTTAATCCCTCATCATCTGTCTTTGCGGTCCTTTCATTATGAAAAAATAAAAAATTTCATTTTGAGGCCCACGTTGAACTTTGAAAATTTTTTTATATTTAATTCTCAAATTTTTATTTATTTTTTCATATTGATGAATTTTTTAATAAAGCAATATTTATAAGAAAATTATTAATTAATGGTGATTTAAAAATATTAAAAAAATTATATTGGTTTTTTTCAGAAATTATTTGAGGTAAAAAAATCTCATTTATGTGCTCATGGACTTTTTAATTTTTTTTATATCAAGTGTTGTAATTTTTTTTAAAACAAGTAACGCTGTTTTTTAGTAACTTGTAAAAAATATTATTAATAAATTAGTACCAATTTTACTTTTGTACATACAAAAAAAAAAGTTTTCCGTGTGAAAAAAAAAAAATAGAAGTTTGAAGAAATTTGTATTAAATGATTGAAATAACATATTGCTTAAAAATTTTAATTAAGTTAATATTTACTTCGACTGACAATTCCATAGGTCTGTTAACAAATTTGCAGTCTATTTTTAATATTATAAACTTTTCGATTTTTTTTACTTTGATGTTTGGACTAAATTTTTTGTAATTAAGTGCTTGAACGGAATAAAATCATATTAATGTAGTATTTTGATCTGATTTAAGTATTACTTAAGTGCTAACTTAGAATTATAAGACTCATTATCTCACTAACAGATGCGTTAATTCAGATTTCCACAAACATTTTCAATAAAAATAGCAAAATCACCTTTTCTTTCTTTCTTTCTTTTCTTTCTTCTTCTTCTTTTGCTGTGAATCCCTAAATTAAAATCAATGAACCAAGACTTGCGCATCACCAAGCCATGGAACATAAACGGACTTTGCAAGCATTTTACCATCCTAATAATTGCCATGTTGTACATTTAGACAGTAAATGATCGATGGAGGAACGATTAGCGACGCTTAAATTTTTGATTTTTTTTGTAAGATTAATAAGGTGAATGCAATGGAAACTTCTCTTAAAAAAAGGAATTCTACGCTAGTAAAAGAATGGAAATAAATCAAACTTTAATAGAGAGAGACGAATTTAAATGGTTTATGAAAAATAACTATAAATTACTGAGTAATTATGTTAAGGACAATCCAGTTTTTTCTAGGTTTGGCAGTGTGAAGATGATTGCTAAAGCCAATACTGTAACTTATTAAGGACCCACTATGGTTGCTAATACTTTGTACGCGGCGGCAAGCTCGTTAAAAGAAGGTGGCGATTGGGATTGGTTCATCAATCTTAGTGCTTCTAATTATCCACTTGTCACATAAGACGGTGAGTGAAAATGGGATTGATCTTAATTTAGGGATTTATAGCAAAAGAAGAAGAAGAAAGGGAGAAATAAGGTCAATTTGGTATTTTTATTAAACATGTTAGTGGAAATCTAAGCTGTGTGAGGTCTCGCCTGAACACCGGTTTGATCCACTAGAGAAAATTGGGATGCTCGTTTGGGTTTAGACTCACAATAGAACTTTCGAGTTCGGATTGTTTGATTTTGGAAATGATTTTTAGGAGTCGCTACCTTAATTTTATTTTATTGAGAAAATATTAAGGAAAAAACTCAAATTGACTCAAATTCATTAATTTTGTAATTAATTTACCCAATGATAAAAATTACTTTCGAATTAGGTTGAGTTCGGAAACTAGATTTTTGGTTTTAAATAATATAAATTTGACTCTTAAGTTTAATTTGACTTGAAAATTAGATTTCATGAATGACATTTATGAGATGATATTAAAGAGAATGCATGAATATGACATAATATGAATGCATGGTGTAAATAAAATATTTAGAAATTAATTAAAAAAGGGAAAGGGGATTGATTGAGATTTGGATTTAGATTTCAAACATGCATACGTATCCCATTCAATGGGGATCAAAACCAACGTAATTCATTCCACGATTAAGTAGAGGAGTTTAGGGGTTATTCAGATTGATTTGGTTTGGATTTTAGAGGAAAAGATTGATACCTTTGTTTTTAGAGGGCAAATAATTTTACCGGATTGAAATTTCTTTTTATCGGGATCGGGTAATTGAATTGATTGGAAGTAATCACTTTCGAATTAGGTTGAGTTTGGGGACTAGGTTTTTAGTTTTAAATAATATAAATTTGACTCTTAAGTTTAATTTGACTTGAAAATTAGATTTCATGAATGACATTTATAAAATGATATTAAAGAGAATGTATGAATATGACATAATATGAATGTATGGTGAAAATAAAACATTCACAAATTAATTAAAAAAGGGAAAGAGGATTGATTGAAATTTGGATTTGAGATTTGAATTTAGATTTCAAACATGCCTACGTATCCCATTGAATAGGGATCAAAACCAACGTAATTCATTCCACGATTAAGTAGAGGGGTTTAGGGGTTATTCAAATTGATTTGGTTTGAATTTGAGAGGAAAACACTGATACCTTTGTTTTTAGAGGGCAAATGATTTTACCGGACTGAAATTTCTTTTTATCGGGATTGGGTGATTGGATTGATTGGAAGTAATCAATTAATTAAAATGATTAATTAACTAATTAATGTGATGAAATTGATGGATTGATGGATTAATTAATTAATTTGGATGAAAGGTGAGTTAAGAAAATGGTTAATTTTGGAGGATTAATTAATTAATTAAAAGGATTAATTAATTAATTAATATGATGAAAATAGTGGATGGATTAATTAATTAAAAAGATTAATTAATTAATTTAGATAAAAGGTGAATTGAGAAAAAAGATTAATTTGGTTTTGGAAAAAAGTGATTAATTAATTAATTAAAAAGATTAATTAATTAATTGAGTGATTAATTTTAATTAAAAAAGAGTTATAGTTAATTAAAAAGATTAATTAATTTAGTTAGAGTGAGATAATTAATTAATTAAAAATATTAATTAATTAATTAGAGAGTGATTAGAGGGAGAAGTAAAAGAAAAGTTGATAGATAACTATCTATATCAACTTTGGAGGTGTATTGGAATGAAAGATGAAGGGAGATATTTATAGAAAAAGTGAGTGAGGGTAGTTTGAAAAGTGGAAAAATAAAAAGACCAAAAGGGTAAAATTAAAAAAAAAACTAAAAAAATAATATTAGGAAGTATGTTGGAGATTGCAGGTGGGCAGTGAGGCTTATGCCACCAGAGGCCCTAGCGATGTTGCGGACACTCTAGGCAGCGCCACCGCTTGGAGGGGTGATAGCGCCGCCCAGGCTAGAGCCGCCGTCATCGCAGCCTTGGTGGGTGTGCTGGCTGGATTTTTACTTTTTCGCTCGGTCAGATTTTTTGAACTTCCAAATCAGTTTTTAGAAGTTACAGAGCTCAGAAAATTAATCGGTTAATATCGATAGGTTCGAAATTAATTTTAGAATATTTGAGCAGTTAGTTAGAGAGAAAATTCGGTCATTTTTGAAAAAATACTATCTGATATAGAAGGTTCGGTTAGAGTAGTAAAAGTACCAGTATTTGAAAAATTAAGTATTCTCGTACTAAAGTGACTGTAAGTTTATTTTTAGCTTTGGAGACGCTGCCTCATTGACTCCTGCCTGCTAACTGGCTAGCAGAACTGTCGTGCTGGCTCTATATAGCGCACTAAATTTAGCATGTGTCAAGTTACGGTCGAATGATAAGATGTAAAATTAAGAGTTTACAAGTTGTCGCATTTATTATAAGATATTGGATTCCACAAAATTGAGTCAACATTCACGCAATACTTAAATCGGAGCAAAGCATCACATTAATATGATTTTGCTACATTCAAATACTTGATTGCAAAAAAATTTAATTCATAACCTAAAATAGAAGAATTCAGAAATTAAATTTATAATTATCCCATATTATTACTGTAAATTGTCTAATAATGTATTGCTTAAAAATCTTAAATGCATTAATATTTACTTCAAACGAAAATTTATCATTATTTTTTTTTTGTCAAATGAAAATTTATCATTATTAATTTTTGAATATTTTTACAATTTAATACTAGACTGATTTTAAGGAATGAAAGTTTGAAGTAAAGTTGGAATTAAATTTGTCAGAAAAAAAATCCAATTGGATCTTAATTTGACTTATGCCACTTGGCTACTCTCTAGTCTTACATATATATATATATATGGGGTATGATTATTATTAGATGAAGGAAGTTTGGGCCTTCGACGAAGAGAAATTTGTTGTGCCTCAAACACTTCTCTGAGTTGGATTGGGTCGTATGGCCTCGCAATTCTATTTTATTTCCCTAAGACTTGACAGGAGACGCATGTTTATAGCCTTGTAATTGGTTAAATTGCGCCTACTATCTTGAATTAGAACTTAGTTTCACCATTTTCAATTTGACTATTATTCCTAAATTTCAATTTGCATCGATAAAATTTATCACATTCAATTTAATTATAATAATTATTCTTGAAATAGTTTTTTGGCCATCAGCTCGCCATAAATTCCATGTAGAATTATAGTCATCATTTTTTAGCATTATTTCACTCTTCTCAATATATATACTTCAGACACACTTTCTCTCTTCTTCGTGCACCTCACTTTTTTATTTTCTCTTTCCATTCTCTCTCTATTTATTTATTCTCTTTTTTTCTATTGCTTTCTCTTTTTTGCATTTTTTTTCTTTTTCTTAAAAAAATTTTCACAAATCAACGAGCACAATTACTACTCTTTTGTTCCTAGTTTTTTCACTTTAATTTATAAATCAATTTTTTATTATTTTTATTATTTATTAATTTCAATTTCAATATCAATAATAATTAGAAAGAGGAAGAAGGAGAGGAATAAGAGTAGTAGACAAACAAGAAGAAGAAGAAGAAAATTCCTATAAGTATATTAACTAATTACTTTCGATTTATATATAAAATTTATATTTATTATATAGAAATTTTATATTGCCCAAATCTCAAAACCGCATATTTACGCGCACTAAAAATCATCATCTCTCTATCTTCCATTTCTATTTTTTTTTCTTCTTTCAAAGAGAGAAGGAGAAGTTTTTAGATAGAGAAACCAAACGACGATTGAAAATTTACGGTGACTATTGCTGCTACAGGACATGAGCTAGGCTTGCGATGGAGCTTGGTTGGCCAATGGTTGTGGCGAGCTTTGTCTTAGGGCTGTGTAGATCTCGTGGAGGCTTGAAGTAGCTGAGTTATGCACTGATTGAGGGAGAGTTTTCGATGAAGTTTGATTATTGGGGTAATGGGTTTTGGGTTGATGTTAGTGAAAATTAAATGGGTGCTTGTGGTTTTAGATGAAAATGAGCTGCTAAATTTTGCCAAAAAGAAAGAAGAAAGAGAGCTTGGAGCAAAGAAAGAGGGGATTTGGAATTTTGAGAAAATAAAGGGTTGTGAAATTTTGCAAAAATCAAAGAGTTTTGATTTTGAAAATCATATTTAAATTTGAAAAATTCATAATTTGAATTTGATAGAGATGGATTTTGTGAAAAAATCGAAGGATAAGTTTGTGTTTTAAAGTACTAAATTTGATGGAGATGGATTTTATAAAAAAATTAAAGATGAGGGTTTAGAGAGAGAAGGGAGAAAGTAAAAAAAAAGAAAATATATTGGTGAAAGAAAAGTTAGGTGAGAGAAAATGAATATGATGTAGATGTATTGGAACAAGTGAAAAAATTTAATAATGCCAGGTTGATTATCCGACAAGTTAATGATTGGAAAACTGCCTCAATGAAAATCGTTTGTAATCAAATTGAAGTTGGTACATTTTATCATTTGCAATTAAATTGAAATTGGTACATTTTATTGTTACAAATTTAAATTTAGAGAAATTATGAAACTAAATTCTAAGTTCAACGAAAGTAATTTAGCCTCTTATAATCATATGAGTTTAGACACTCTCACACACTCACAGTCAAATCATATTATTGAAGTTGATATTTATATGTTTTCTACCATGACTTGAAGTTATGGTTACTTGAGTTTGGTAAGTTGACAAGTGCCCTCTAAAAAATAAAAACCGAAATGAGAATGGCGACCAACTTAATTAATTCCATGTTGTTTATGGAATGAGAGGACAATATTAGCGTAGCTTTTGAATTGAAAGATAATATTCATTTCCATTTTTGGAAAGCTAATTCCCTCGTAAGGAGCTATATTGCAATTTTTTTCAATAGCTAAAATTAGCAAATCTTTTATTTTTTTTTTCAATTAATGCTCTGAGTAAAAAAATAACCATATTATTCAATATGAAAGAAAAATAAAGATAAAAAATTTACAATGACAAATTAAATAAATTTTATAGTTGGCACAAGCTTTTATAATCATTTTTTTTCATTTTTTAAATTTATTTCTATTTATATTTGAAAATTTAAATTAAAAAAGGTTTTTAATTTAAATTAAAGAAATTAAAATAACAAAATTCATACAATTAACTATATTATAAGTTGTTAAATGATTTTGTAAAGAAAAAATTATTTTTTATAAAAAGTATTCAGTTACAAAATAAAAATATGAAATATCTTTTTTTTAATTTTTAAAAATTTTATAAACCAATATTTTGTACGAAAACATGTCATTTACATAATAATATGAAAGAGAAATATGTAAGTTTCTAAATGATTTTGCAAATGACATCATTTTTTTTATAAAATGTGTAATTTACACAACAATATGAAGAACTGCTCCTATTTTTGTAAGTGGCTTCAATTTACAAAATAACCTATGAAATCATAATTTTGTAAATTTACAAAAAAATTTATAAAAAATTTCATTTATTATAAATGCATTCAACTTACAAAATAACGGAGTAAAATTAGCATTGTTTTGTAAATTTATGGAGAATTTACTAAAAAGTATCATTTTTTATAAATGCCTTAAGGTCAAGGCTGAGCATGGATTCGTAGGGATCCCAAACAGATCCGAATCCCCAACCTGAAAGAATTATTGAAACAGTATATCCCCAATCCCTAAAAAAAATTCGAATCGACTTGAACCGGTGTGAGTATTTTAGGGCGATTCCGAATATTGATATATACTTATATTGAGAACTGACCCATCAAATTGATAGAATTGAACACTAAATTGAGCCGTGATATATGTTATAAACTTATAATGGACAATAAACAATGTTGTTTTATTTTGGCAACCTATCTACAAATGTCGCGTGGCAGTATATAGGCTATAATTGTATCAAAAACTTGACCTATCAACCTTTCATTTTTAGTTTTCCATCCTCTGTTCTTACTTTGTAGTTTGAACATTGCGATTCTTTTGAGTTTTCTCCCATTCTTCTTTGAATTTTTCTCCCATTTTCTATTTGTATTTTCCATTCTTCTCTCACAAATGGTTGGGTCATGCAAATATGGAAAATCACCAGCAAAGGATATTCGAATTCGAAGAAAAGAAACCCTAACCCTAGTAAAACATAAAGTAAGTCTTAAACACCTAAACTTTTGTATGAATTTTTTGTTATATTATATTTTCTTTCACTAGTCACTAGATAGAAAATGTCTGCAAATTTTCAGTTTTATAGATTAGGGTTTAAAGTTGAGTCAAGTTTTAATAACATCTAGTTCAATTTAATAATGTTTAACTTAATATTATTAAGGTACAAACTTGAAATAAGGTTGTATTCGACCTCAATGAGGTGGAATTTGATTTTAATAAAGTGAAGTTCAAATTTAATAAGGTCGAATTCAACTTTGCTTACGTTGAATTTGACCTTAATAAAGTCATAATTCTACCTTGTTAAAGTCAAATTCCATATTATTAAAGTCGAATTCAGCCTTCCACCTTATTAAAATCAAATTCCACATTATTGAGATGGAATTCAACCTTATTAAAGTCAAATTCGACTTTCATAAGATCGAATCCCACCTTATTAATGTTGAATACGTACTCAATAACATCAAATTCTACTTTAATAAACTTGGACAACACTTGATGTAATATAGTTTAAAATATATATTTGATTTCATATGATTCATCATACAGGATAGCACGGTTATAGCTAGTTCGGATAGGAAACACTTTTTTGCTTAAATTTCAACATATTTTCATTTAAAAGAGAAGATCACTTTAATAAACCAGAAACTTACTGAATCACAAATGGAGTTGGTAAAGAAAATTGCCTTTGGCCATCTTTTTAACCAACAAGCAGGAAAGTGGATTAAACAACTTGTCTATAGCATCCTGTTAAGGCATTTGGAGAAAGGTGATGATGATAATGATTCAATATACTTCAAATTTGATGGAAAAAAAAGTAAAGTTTAGACAGAAGGAGTTGCTTTTATTGCAAGTATGAATATGAGGGATAGTGAAGTTGCCTTTAATAAGGTTATTTCTTTATTGCAAGTATGAATATGAGGGATAGTGAAGTTGCCTTTAATAAGGTTATTTTAAGCAAGGTGAGAGTTTGTCTAAAGCAATTCATGCATGGGATTATCGGGGATGTGGATTTGACATATGGTCATATGAATGAAGTGTTTGAAAAGATGGGGAGTGACATCCCAAATTCAGATGTGGTGGTTGTTGATTTGTTATTACTATTCACACAAGTTGTTTTTAGGCAGTCAACATCAAATATTGATTTAAAACTGTTAAAATTAGCATAAAACTTGAGTAAGTGAAACCAGTTTTCTTAGAGAGATTGGGCATTCAAGAAAATTATCCAATTTGCAAGGTCATGCATAGCAAATGCAATGAGACAGCAACCCAAATCCAAGGAAACAAATATCAAGACATATATAATCGGAGGTTTCCTGATTGTATTTCAGGCAATAATCTATCATTGTTTTGAAAGTTGAATTCAACTATAGTGATTTTGAATTCGACATTACTAAAGTCGAATTTGACTCTATTAGGGTCAATATGATTTTAGTAAGGTTGAATTTGAATTTACTATAGCTAAATTTGAATTTGATAAGGTCAAATTCGACCTTACTATAGTCGAATTCAACTTAAGTAAGGTTGAATTTGACCTTAATTTGAATGCAAAATTGCTTTATTTTTGGTCATATGGCTGATATACTATTTGATTTTATTATTGCATGTTATTACTTGTGAGGTTGAACTTGAGTTGAAGAAAGTCAAATTGTTTAGGAGGTGTACAAATCTCCAACCAAGTACACCAAGTATGTTTAAATGGGAGCTTCTGTTTAATAATATCAAACAAGCCACCTTCGAGAATAATTTTACTTTTAAATTCTCAAATAATATAAGTCATATGAAAATTGATGCCATTGTTGAAGAAATAAAAAAAAATATGGATTTTTTTCTTTTGTAAAAAATGAAAAAGAAAAATGGGTGGAAGAAAAAATTAAGCATAATCAAAATGACAGGTGTTAAAAAAAACATTGAATTTACTATTATAATGATACAATGCCAAAGTAAAATTCACTATTTAACTAGCAAAGTTGAGAGGGTTAACTACAGAGGAATGCATTCAAGAAGCAACCTACAAAATCACCAAATTATAGTAAACACAATAATTTATCATCTAAAAACACTTCAATGCCACTTAGTTTTTGTAATTCTTAGAAAATAGTCTATGCAAACATGTAAGAAAATCTAAAGCTTATTGGCATATTTCAGAGCTACTAACAATTTTAATCCCTCTTATCATTTTAATGACACATCCATATAAAGATTAAATTGAATTTTGCTACATTGTCAAAAGAGATTAACAATACTAAAAGCCATAAAAAAAATAAAAGACACGATGTTTAATAATCAATTACACAAAATCATAAAACAAGTAAATAGTATTGCTAAGAGATAAAAGCATTCATGAGCAAGAAGGAACACACACTTGTCACTTAGATTAACAATGATAAAAAATTAAGAAAATTCCACTCCTAAATCCAAAACTAAAATCATCATTCGGAAATTTAAACTAATTATAACTTATTCTCAGTAGACTAAAAGGGGAAAACTAATAGAATAAACAAGTAGATTGTTTGGGAGAATGAATTGCTTTTAGATTTTACATAAATAATATCATACCATTGCATTGCTTATGATATTTGAGCACAGTTCTCTTGTATTGATTTGAAGATGATATGAGTAAGAGAAAGACATCTAAAGCGGAGCTTGGTGAATTAGCAAGTTCTAATTAAGCTTATTGGACAGTTGGTGGAATTTGCTGAAAGCTGCTCACCAACAACTTGAAACCAATAAATTGTAAGAATCGAAGAACAAGCCATCAAAATAGACAAATTTCATAGAAATTAAAGGAAAAATTCAAATAAAACTAGGAATCACATCACAACTGATGTATGTTAACTCCAATCAATCTATTGTTGGCTACAATCAAATAAAAAACTCACCATTGCAAGAAAAATGACGAACCTCAAAAACAGAAAAATAAAGAAACTCAAATCTCATTGCAGACTAATTCCATTTATTTTTGTCAAATGAAAAAAGTGTGATTTAGAATGAATTAAGAGAGAATGAAATTTTGGTAAATGGCTGAAATAATCTCTCTCTCTATTTGAGGCTTTTATTTTTCTGTGAAAAATTCTCATTTAATGGGTAACTGATCATCAATGACTTGAAAAAAAAAAAAACTCAAGTAAATGTTTAATTTTTTCAAATCACCTTAGTACGCACTTGATAATTATATTTGATGCATGCGTAACCAAATAGGCAACCCCATGTGAGCTAGGAGCTCATCGCAACACGAATTCTCCGAACTATAGGGTCGTCTCTCAAAATTCCATCTCCAGCAGACCACGTACCTGCATGTTTCCATCTCCTTCAAGATGTAGGATTTTAATCCTATCTTAATTCCACAAGACGGAATCCATATCTAGGAATCCTTCTCTATACAAAATATTGTGAAGAATGATCTAATTTAGAAAAAGATTTGCACTTTGAAATTCCACTAAAAATAAAGAAAACTTTACCATAAGACATATAATACATTATAAGTACTTTAAACTTTCTAATTTTTTTTAAATCACAATATTTCTGACTCAAGTATCATAGTGGTCTCTTGGACAGATTGCTTGGATCCTTTAATCATTCTATTTTGCAGGTCTTGAAGAGATCAATAAATCACCAGTAATGTATTTGAAATCAGAATTCCTCTTCGAGCACATCAATATTCTTTTTGTGTTGTAGAGATTTTTTAAAATATCATATCGTTTACCAACTAAAAAAAATCAGTTAATTATTCTTTAGTTAAAAATTAAATAAAAATAAATCGTGTTGACTGAAGCCCACATCCAATGCAATATTTACATGTTGATCGGGGATTTTGTTTATATATTTGCCTCCCAAGTACCAACCCGGTCCATTTTGCAAATCCGGACACCGGGTATTGTAAGGCCCCAAAACAATACTGCTATTTCAAAAGATAAGCTTTGTTAAAATGGGCCATGAGAATTCTAAAGAATAGCAATGTTCTAATAGTAAAGAAGTAAAAGAAAATGTCAAAGGAACTAATAAACCTTAGTTTAATATTAGAGTTATCTCAAAAAATTATAAAATAAAATAAATATGATATTGTAAAATTCATTTTTCACTAGCTAGCCTTCGCACTTAACAGTCTCAGCTTGAACGTAAGAGAGTAGTGTATGATTTCATGGAACGGGTAAAAGCAGTGTTACTTTCTTTGGCCCATAATAAAAACACGGGATGGGATAGCATGACGAAACAACTCCAACGTCCTTCAAAAAATATGTTGTCCTTTTTTTTTTTTTTTTTTTTTTTTTTTTTAATAAAGGGCAGCTTGTTTGGGCTGTGAGAGGCCCAAGCCAAGTGATGGGACCTAAGGCACCCCCCGACCCCATATTCCCGCGCTGATACGAGGATTTAATTATCATTATTTTTATCTTCTAGGTTGAAATTTGAAATGAAAGCCCTTCAGGCTTCAGCTTCTCTCTCCGTCTCTCTCTCAGGCTCACCCGATGCCCAACACCAACAGCAGCAGGTGATACATAATACCATATGCTTTTTTTTTTAACTAGTAAAAATAGTAAATTCGCACTGTGAGAAAAAAACTAAACTGAACTAAATATACTCATTTTCTCTCTCTTCACGTGCTCCTATTCAGCTTGCCATGTGACCCTCTTCTTCCCCTGTCTCAGCTTGTTGGTGCCACAGAAAAGCCAAGCCAAGAGGAAGACTTATCTCAGGTCACCCTCTACTGCTTCCTCTTCTTCTTTCTTTATTTCCCTTTCCTTTCAACCAGTGTTGACTTTTCACATTAATTTTACTACCACAGTAATTCTTATTGATCCGCTTTATTACACTTTTCAATCCTCTCAACGCTACTACTCCATCGTCATCTGTACATGTAAAACCAGAATCAACCTAAGTGATGGGCTGCTTTCAGTCAAAAACCACTCATTTAGCTTCTCCGGACCAAGAGCCCCTTCCTCCTGAAGAACCCAAGCCAGATCTCGCTAATGGAGACCTCCCCCAAGAGCAAGACCTAGAACAAGTCCCTCCCTTTAAAGAGTTTGCTTTGGCGGAACTTCGAGCCGCCACCAACGGTTTCACTAGTGATTTTATAGTCTCCGAGAGCGGAGACAAGGCTCCCAATGTCGTCTACAGGGGGAAGCTCAACAGCAATCGCCTTGTCGCCATCAAGCGCTTCTCCAGGCTCTCCTGGCCCGACCCTCACCAGTTTGTGGTAACGTCTTCCTTCTCCTCCTTTTCTCATATTTATTTTTCTATATGTATTTATGCATTTCCCTCTCCCTAGACGGAGGCTTCCGGAGTTGGCAAAGTTCGGCATAAGAGATTAGTCAACTTAATTGGGTGTTGCGCTGAGGGCGATGAACGCTTGTTGGTGGCTGAATACATGCCCAACGACACCCTTTCCAAGCATCTCTTTCACTGTATGTTTTCCTTTATTCCTATTCTTCCTTATTCTTTTAAAGAAGCTATTCTTTAATCAAAGGATATTTCTTTCGTTTCCTATTTCTCATAGGGGAAAAGCAGCCATTGCCATGGGAAATGCGTGTCAGAGTTGCTTACCACATCGCACAAGTACTTGATCATTGCAATGCCCAAAACCGCAAAATTTATCATGATTTGAATGCCTACAGAGTTCTTTTTGATGAGGTACAACGTTTTCAACTCACCCACACCCCATGATCCGCGCTCCCCTCCCCTCTTTTCTTCCTCCCCCCCACCTGTTGCCTTTTTTGTTATATTTTTTTATTTTTACTTTTGCGAAGCGCGATAGCTTCAGTTTAGTTGATACCCACTACAATTTTACCATCAACTTGGATGCATTCCTCAAAACAAAATATATATAACAAGTGAATCAAGCCTCTTGATTCTCTTGTTCACTAATTCGGTGCCCCTACTTGTCCTTTTACAATTTGAAGGTGACATATTCTGATCTTCGACATGCTCTCCACAGCTGCATTTACCCAGTGTAACTTTCTGGTGCTTGCCATCTTTTTTCATATTTATAATATTGAAATATCAAAACCTAAGCGTCTTTTGTCTCACTATTAACATGCTTATGTGCGTTGATTTGTGTTTCCATCTTCCATCCATCTGGAGTATCGTGCATTTAATGGTGTTAATAGTCATTTTATCTGGGCCCTTAAAATTCCTTTAATGACAGGATGGCGATCCACGGTTATCTAGTTTTGGTCTGATGAAGAATAGCCGAGATGGGAAAAGCTACAGCACAAACTTGGCTTATACCCCACCAGAATTTTTGAGGACAGGTGCATCCTTTTGATTTCTATATATTTCAGTGGATTGTTTTACTCTGTTCACGCAGACACAGGTTTTTATGTATTTTTCAGATTTCAGTTTTAAAATAAAGAATCATTATGGTTTTATTTTTTATTTTATTTATTTTTTCAATAGAGAATATTAAAAGAAAGATTTTAACAAAAACTTGAAGTAAGGCTCTGCCAAGCATCCGAAATATATCAAAAGAACAAATAAATGTCAACCAAGAATCCAGTCAGGCAGGTTGGCCCTGACTTTTTTTCAGTGTGCTTCCCTAATGAGGCTAAAGATCAGCTTGACCAGTATGCATTTGGTGCACCGCAGGATTGCAGACCAGAAAACAGCTAGGACTATTCATCTAGAAAATCAAATTACTTGAGATGTTAGGTATATGCAGCGCATAAACTCTTGATTTTGTTCTCTGGCTGTCTGTGGGGTTGTACAGTATAGGACAACATCAAACATGTTGGCAGCTACTTCCTCACTGATGTTGGAGAATATTTATCTCCATATATCTCATTTATGTAAAATAAAGGCTGGATACTGATACTAACTAGATACGGTATCAGAAATATTAATTAGTATGGTTCTAGGCAGATATGGTTAAGCATTCAGCTAGTCCTTTAACAATCAAGTAAAAAGATTGAGATAGGGAACTTACGTTACTGTTTATCATTTGAATACTCAATTTTTGCAGGTAGGGTCATCCCTGAGAGTGTGATATACAGTTATGGAACTGTTCTGCTGGACCTTTTGAGCGGGAAACATATCCCTCCAAGCCATGTATGTTTATTCTACCACATATCATGATTATTGTATTGTTCTTTAAACAAATTGTTTCTGCACATGCATCGTAAGACCTAGACCTCGCAATTTTTTTTCTTTTCTGATGTAGTTTTGTTGTGCATTGTAGATAGGTGGATTTCATACATTGAAAATGTCTCCTAGTACTAAAATTTGTGCTTCCTAGTTATTGCTAATTTGTGACAAGACCATAATTTCATTGACTATAACTTTTATTGGTTTAGGACTTCTAATAGTCTTGTCACTTGATTGCTTTTTCTCAAGGCATTGGACTTGATAAGGGGGAAGAATTTATTGTTATTGATGGATTCATCTTTGGAAGGACAATATGCCAATGAAGATGCAACCGAGATGGTGGAACTAGCCTCAAAATGTCTACAGTATGAGGCTAAAGATCGACCTGATATCAAGTTTCTTCTCTCGGCAGTGGCACCCTTTCAAAAGCAGAAAGAGGTGAACTTTCAAAATGCTTTCGACTTCCTGAAAGCTTCATTTTGCTATTTCTCACGAGTACACCACGCATGCATCATAGTGCTGCTAATGTACATGTTCAAATTGGTCCCCTAGGTTGCATCACATGTGTTAATGGGTCTATCAAAAACTCCTGTTGTGTTGCCAACCATGCTTTCCCCACTTGGAAAGGCTTGTGCAAGAATGGATCTTACTGCAGTGCATGATATCTTGCTTAAAACAGGCTATAAAGATGAAGAAGGTGCAGAAAATGAGGTGGGTTACTGGTGTTACTAGAGTTTCTTTATATTGCTTCACAATTTGGCCACAATTAAGTAAAATAAACTGGCAATAAGCCAATAAGACAAAAGGCCATTAATGGCTAAATTCTATCTAAAACTAATTCGCTTCAAGTGTGTTCTCTCTAAAGCTGTCATTTCAAGAGTGGACTCAACAAGTGCAAGATATGCTGAATACAAAAAAATTTGGGGATATTGCTTTTAGAGACAAGGATTTTAAAAATGCTGTTGATTATTATACAAAGGTATGTGACTTCCTACCAAACTTGTTTAGATTGAGTGTGAAATGTTTTAATCTAGTATGTGTAGACACAAAATGTGGTTACTGGTTGATGTAGGACAGATTTAGATAATCTATTCTACTTTGAAATTTTTAGAAATTAAAGGTTAGAATTGAATATTCCAGGGCTGATTTTATAGAAATCAGATCTGGACAAGGATTAAGGAAAGGAAAAAAGGGAAAAAACTTCTAAGAGTCACACTTAGAAGGTCTAGGAGTCACACCTAGGGTTGAATTGAGTCACACAATTCTTAGCAATAATGCAGGATTTATTTTATTGAATCTGAAAGTTGTCTAATAATGGTTACAAGCCTAAGTATTTATAGAGTTGAAACTAATCCAAAGCATGTTTGGATTAGGAATCCTACACTAGTTTTCCAACTAGAAAAACAAATTAATACTAACTAGGAAATACTAAACCCATACTAAATCCACTAAAACTCCTAAATAAAGACTGCAAAATAACAATAATAAAAAACCCTACTGTTCCAGCAATTCTGGAAATTACAGAAATACCCTCAGCCCTAATAAATCAGAATTCCTGCATTAATCAGACCTAATAGACTTCCCATTCAGCTTCCCCATCATCCCATATGTTCCAAACAAGTGCTTGCGCTTTTGAACCCTCTTTGGCACGACGTTTGTAAACATGTTGCCATCGTGCTCTATCACTGGTTAGCTTCATGTATTGAGATACTGTTTTGTATATGGATCTGTGTACTCTTTTAAGACACATGTGTACTCTTTTTATGTGGTTACTCTTTAAAAACTGAATTTGATTTTTGGTAAATTCTTAAAGGGGAAGGGCCTGTTAGGTTTGAACCCCTAACCTTCTACATTGTAAGGAGTGTTTGACTATTAAGCTGTTAGTCCAATGGCTCTTTAAAGCTATTTATTAGTTAATAGATTTGACGACATGCTGTTTGGCTTAGAAGAACTAGTAGATTTTGAATTGCAATTGGTCGGTTATGACTCTAGGTATAATTTCATTGAAATTTATGATATGGATTGGATTGATACAATTGAAGGCTCAACATGGGCGAAGAAACAAATATGAAAGTCCATCACAAGAGAAAGAACAATTGAAACCCAACATGGATGAACAAACAAATTTGAAAGTCTATTATCGGGTGAAAGACAATTGAAGAAACCCACTACAAGAAAGAATTGAAATGAAATTGAAATTCCAGTCCAAATTATAATATAATAGGAGGTAGTGCAAATATCTATTAGACTTTGATATCATATTAAGTAAGTTTTTAATATAGATTTGGAAAAATCAATCTTAAAAGTTAGCTTGTTAAGGTTGAAAAGTCCATTTTTATATTAATCACTTAATATATTTGTATTTGATCAATCTGTGATATTTTACCATATTATATTCTTAACGTAGTGATCTGTGAAATATCCATTGCTCTGGGATGGTATTGTAATTGATATTACTGTTTTGGTTCATTGAGACTCTGAGATGCTTATTGTACTTAGATCATACAAAAAGGCTATCTTGTGACATACTTGATTTCTCATGTATCTGTACGATAGCCAATATTTGGGTCTCCTTGGAGACTATACTGGTGGGCCTTCTTTTGAAGTACTATTTAGGCTAGATTCCAATTTTTTTTTTTGTTGAAAATGTCTATCACTGCATTTAATAATGTTTGTCAAAATTATTATAGGTTCAATTTTCTAATTTTTATTCTGTAGGCTTCACAGCAACTTTTTTAAATATTGTTACTGCTGTGATGTAATTTTAACTAGAAATTTATATTTTTCATAAATAATTATTTTAGATATTGAGAATACTAAGATGCGTATACATTCAGATAAGTTCTTGTTAAACCATAAAATTTGAGTAGTTCTGCTATTTTTCAAAAGAATTCCTGGTGGCATGAGCCAATACAGTACAATTCCATGATGTTGCAACCCGGTCTATTACTGTTATTTAAAACCTTGGTTCCTATTACCCACATTCCCTAGATAAATTAGAATGACAACATTGCTTATCCATATGGAAGTAGTAGACTTGGAGATTTGGTTTTATATAAGCCTCCACCGATTTTGGAATTAAACCTGAGGCCCTTGGACCAAGAAGCTAATGTTCAGTTCATTCCAGAATATTTTATTATGCCTGGACAAAATTTATTGGTATTAATTTTATTTGGTGAATATTTGAAACCTGAATTTTGTTTGATGCCTTTTCTAATTTCAGTTATGTTGTTTCTTAGGAGTACGGCCATGTGAATGTCTCAATTCCATACCACCTTAGTTCTATACATTTATCCAGAAAGTAAAAAATTGAAAAATAAAACCATCTCTTAAATCTATATAATTTGCAAGAGTGAGCACACATTTGGCTACTGATGGTAGCACTTGGTTTTTGAGATTTTGGTGCCTTTGCTTAGGTCTTGAGTTTATGTTGATTGTGAATTGCCATAGATCTATGTTTTTATGTCATATTTGCAAATGCAGCTGGTGTCAATGATGTCTGTTCCCTCGGGTACTGTTTTTGTGAGGCGAGCCCTCTCATACTTGATGATTGGCCAAGCAGAACTTGCCTTGAGAGATGCGATGCAGGCTCAGGTGTGCTTGCCTGAGTGGCCCACTGCCTTCTACGTGCAAGCTCTTGCTCTGTCGAAGCTTGGAATGGAATCTGATGCTCAGGACATGCTTAGTGATGGAGCCTCCTTCGAGGCAAAGAAGCAGGGCAGCTGGCGCATTTGAACGTAAAAAATAAAGTTATGTGAATCTGTTCTCTCCCCATGATTGACTATTACTAGGAGATGCGAGCGGGAGCAAATTTCATATGCCGTGGGCACGACGGTTATTTTGGTTTAGTGCTCCCTTCCTCAGTTATCCTTAGAAATATTAGTTTTTCACACACAAAAGGAAATGTATAAAAACTAGTTGATAGCAATTATTAGCAAGAAATAAGTAGAGGCAGGCCAACATTACAAGCTAACCAAACCAATTCTGGCAACTAAATACTATAACTTACCTTTGCTTTGACGGTTGTTTAATTAACTCGTAATTTTGTACGACGGTTTCTACCTAAATTGGTCAATTGATTAGCTATGCAAAATCCAAACCTTATGATATCCTCGAAAAGCGTTCTAGTTTTTGAATTTTAACTTTGTACATCCAATCTAATCCAATCCTGCATCAACTAAGTAAACCATTTGACGAATGATAAATTATACTTTCAAATGTTAAATATAAAAAATATTTTAGTTTTCAATGTTTTGTTTTATACATTCGGTAAAAACCAAATATTTTCGCGGTGAAATAATTGATAATGTGTTTTATCGCTAGGTTTTTTATTAAGGTAAATTATACCCATTATTGTCCAATTATTGACTAATATGCTTCCTTGCTCAACTCATGCAATGGTAAAAACAGTATTACACCCATTATTCTTTAATTATTGACTAATATGCTTCCTCACTCAACTTATGCAATGTTGAAAGCAGTGTTTTAAAAATTGAACCGGTGATCGAACTAGTCAGGCTATCGGTTTGCGGTTCAAACGATCAATAAAATCTCTTTATTTTTTTTTAAATTTTTTGATTATTTTCAATTGATGAAAATTCAACTGGTTAAAACCGGTCAAAGAGTGGTTAAACCCGAAATCTAATTTTTAATTGAATTGAATTAAATTGGCTAGCAGTTTCTGGTTTAACCGGCTGGTCCCGTCTGATTTTTAAAACACAGGGTAAAAGTCCATTGGCCAATATTCTACAAAAATTAATTCTTTCTCCTCACCCTCACATACCTGCGCTTGGATGTTTCAGTCTCTCTATGATTCTTCATTCTCTGATTTTTCCATATATACTATGTTCAAAACCATCTCTTTTCATATAGTTCCCTTTTATTTATATTTTTTTTCCTCCAAATTTTCTATCCTTCCCTTGAAAATTGAAATACAAAGGTTAAAATTTAGTGACTCCTCTAAATACATTCCAAATCACCAACTCAAATTACTCCTTCAAGTTAAATCACAAACAAATCCAAATAAAATTCTAAACAACAAACATAAATTTACATCTTAATTAATAATTATATATACCTTTGGTGCAAATGGAGAGATCGATGATAGGGGTAAGTGAGTCAAGCCAACTCGCGAGTTACTCAGAATCGACTCGGAAATTACTCAAAATCAACTCGATATAAGTCAAGCTTAAGCTCGAGCTCGAGTTATTTGAATAGCTAGACAAGTCAAATTCGAACACTATATTATTCGGCTTGACAGGCTCCAGAGTATAATCGAGCTTTTCTATATTTACCATTCTATCTTTTATTACTAATTAAGTTTAAATGAGCTGAGTTGAACCTAATTGAGTCTAAATAAACCGAGTTAAGTTTTTATATATTTACCATTCTACCTTCTATATATTATTAATCGAGCCTAAAAGAATCGAGTAGAGCCTAAACTAGTCAAGTCAAACTCGAGTTTAGCACTATATTGACATGATTTGATTCAATTAGCTTTTTACTTGTTTAGGCTTGAATTCAACTCGATTAAACTCGAGCTCCTTAATTTTACTTGAGCTTGAGCTAGAGTTTTTATGATCGAGTTTGAGTTCAAGTACTTCAGAACTTGACTCGATTCGACTCGTTTACATCCCTAATTAATGACATTGATGCCAAAACTAACAAGAAAATAAGGGGTGTTATAGAGGTTGCAGAGGCAAATGCGCTCATTGGCGACCATTTCTTTTATGGGATTACATCAAGAAGTTGGAGGGGTGACTATGGCATTTGATATTTATTTTTTTAGTAAACAATTTTCAATTTTTTTTTTATCTTTTATGGTGTGGTTGTTGCGGCGATTGAGGCATGTATGTTAAGATATAAATTTCATGTAGATTAAATAAAAAATGTTGAATGATATTGAGAAAATGAACCAAGAAAGAAAAAAAATGGATTTTAATACGTCTTATCTTTTGACATGCCAGTTTTGTCTTGTCTACTGACAAGCCTATTCTTCTTGTCTTCTTGCTTTTCTTTTTTTAATCATTATCAGTAGAGTTTTATTTAGTTGCAAGAAGATGGCGAGTAGCAACACTACATCTATTGAGGACTTATGTGAACAGATTCGGTTGGAGGATGAGGAGATAGGTAGATTGGATTTGGACAATAGTGACTCTTATGCCCAAATGAAGGATTTCTGCTGGTGTTTAGTTGGTAGATTTTTGACAGATAAATCTATCAATTTCATATCCATGAAGAGTAGGCTGGCATCCATATGGCAGCCAGTAAAAGGAGTTTGTACAAAGGAGATAAGCTTTAACCTCAACTTGTTCCAATTTTTCCATAAGCTTGATATTACTAGGGTTTTATCTAATGGACCTTGGACCTTTAAGCAACATGTCCTAATACTCAAAAGGCTTGCTGTTGGAGATCAACTTAAGAAAATTCCCTTAAATCATATTGATTTTTGAGTACAAGTTTATGACTTGCCTGTAGATTTTATGTTTGAGCGAATTGGTAAAGAAATTGGAAACTATGTTGGTTCCTATGTAGAGTCTGGGCTAAAGAACTTTGGGGTTGTGTGGATGAATTACATGCAAATTAGGGTCCTTTTTGATGTTCGAACTCCTTTAAAATGCAAAATGAGAATTAAGAAACAAGAAGGAGAATAGGCTTGGATTATTTTCAAGTATGAACATCTACCAAGCTGCTGTTTCTATTGTGGTATTATTGGACACTTTGATACTTTTTGTGAAAAGTTATTTGATTGTCCTGATGCTGCTGCTACCCATGCTTAGGGGTTTTAGCTTTGAGCTTCAACTAGATAGAGTGTATCTTCCCCAGGTAACAAATGGTTGAGAGATGCTTCGCCGCAGAAGGTGGTTGGCAAGGAAGGCGATAGTTTGAATAGCACAATAACTATTAAGGAAAATGCGACAAATGTGGAGTAAATTAGGGGAGTGATTGGTGCTGGGAAAGGAAAATCCATTAATAATGGAGGTAATGAGAGAGCAAATAATGAACATAGAATAAAGGATGGGCTAGTAACTTAGCTGATGGGCTTATTGTTTGTGAGCCTAAAAGACATAGAATGGATGAGATACAGAATAAGGATGTTGGGCTTAATAGGCCAGAGTCTAATCAAGCAGGAAATATGAAGGTTGACCTAAAAAACGAGTTAAAGGTGGGACCTATATAACAGCCCATCGAAGCCAATGAGTGTGATTTGCTAAAATAGTCATAGGCTTGGCAACCCACGGATAGTTCAATTACTCTTGGACTTGGTCTAGGACAAGAAGCCATATTTTGTCTTCCTCATTGAAATGTTATCAGTTAGAAGCAAATTGGAAGGCATCAAAAATAAGATTTGTTTTGAAAGATCATTTGTTGTTGACTGTATTTGCCATAGCAGAGGTCTAGCTCTTCTATGGAAAAAGAAAAATACTGCTACTCTTCTTGGCTACTCCAGATGGTTCATTAACGTTAAGGCTATTACGGTTCATTAACGTTATGGGTGATCAAGATGCTTGGCATCTTACTAGCTATTACGGCTATCTAGAAAGAAGTCACCGTCGAGATTCATAAGATTTACTTCATCATTTAGCTGGTAAATGTTCCCTCCTTTGGTGCTGCTTGGGAGATTTCAATAACATCCTATCACACAATGAGAAGAGGGGAAGGGTGAGTCAACCAAATTGGCTCAACACTAGATTGAAAAGTAATAGAAGATTGTGATTTAAGGGATTTGAGTCTTATTGGCAATCCTTTCACTTGGGAATGAGATAGGGGAACATCAGATTGGGTGGAGGAGCAGCTGGATAAGGTAATGGTTAACACAGCTTGGTTTAATCTGTTCTTTGTAGTGAAGGTATGGAATTTGGGCATTTCTTCATCCAATCACATGCCTCTATTTCTTGACCCTTTTATTCGGCCCAATTACCATAGAAACTGTAAATTTCGATTTGAAAATTTATGGCTTTGTGAAGATGAATGTCGCACTATGGTTTTGAATTGTTAGGATCAGGCTAGTATAGTTATGGTTTAAGAGAAAATCTCAGAATGTGGGTCTCAGTTGATGAAGTGGGGTGGTGATTTACTGGGTAACTTCAAGAAAAGGCTGAATGAGAGTAAGCAAACTATGAACTCATCTTGAGGACATCATAACCCTAAAGGGATTGAGAAATTTCACAAGGCAAAGCAACAATTTTTTGATATTTTGAACCAAAGAGAAGTTTTTTTTAAAGCAGCGATCAAAGCAATTCTGGCTAAAAGAGGGTAATTCTAACTCTCCTTTTTTTTTTTTTTTTTTTTTCCATAAGGCTGCATCCACAAGAAGAACAAAGAATCGTATTGAGCATCTTAAAGATCTAACAACTATATGGCATTCGTCGGAGAATAGCTTGGATGTGTTGATGGTGGATTACTTTAAAGAAGTTTTCACTTTAGCAGGTAACAGACCGAAATCATTTATCCAGTGTGTTGAGCCTAAAGTAACTGATCAGTAAAATGAGTTGCTTTTAACTCCTTTTTCTAAAGAGGAAGAGAAGGATGCTTTGTTAGAGATGCATTCAGACAAAGCCCCAGGCCTAGATGGTATGAATCCTGATTTTTTACAGTCATTTTGGTATATCGTGGGTGAGGAAGTATTAGCTGAAGTTTTGTGTTGGCTTAATAACGGTGAATTTCCTTATGGTCTCAATGATAATTCAATTGTTTTGATTCCTAGGGTGAAATCGCTAGAGAGAATGATTGATCTTAGGCTAATATCACTTTTTAATGTTCTTTCCAAATTGGCTTCCAAAATTTTAGCTAATAGACTGCCAAAGGTGTCACTTGAAATTATCTTAGAAAATCAATGTGCTTTTGTAGGTGAGAGACTTATAACGAACAATATTATGGTAGCACATGAGATTATACACTTTTTTGAAAAGAAAGAGATAAGGGGAACAAGGGACTGCAACATTGAAGATTGACATTAGCAAGGCCTAAGACAAGCTTAAATGGAGTTTTCTAGAACAAATGATGCTGAGATTGGGTTTCAGTGAGTGTTGGGCTAGCCTGGTAATGACATGTGTGTCCATTATATGATATTTTTTTTATCAAGAGGGGAAGGGATTGGGCTCTATTTATCCAAGTCGAGGTATTCAACTAGGTGATCCGCTGAGCCCTTTCTTATTTATCATATGTGTAAAAGGCCTCTCTGCTGCCATTCATAAAGAGAAGAGGGTCAATCGTATCCATGGATGTAAAATTACGAGACAAGCTCCATCTATTTCTCATTTTTTCTTTGCAGATGACAGCCTGCTTTTCTTTTGAGCTAATATTCAAGAAGTAGAACAGTCAAGAAGATTCTTAAGGATTATGAAACTGCCTCGGGTCAAGCTATAAACCTCCAAAAATCATCCATTCACTTCAGTGCTAATGTGCCCCCTCAGACAGCTTATTCCATTTGTCTCGGTCTTAATGTTCAGATGATAAATGGGTTAGGTAACTATCTTGGCCTACTTGCTTTTATAGGAATGAAGAAGAAAGAGGTTTTCGCATATATTAAGGATAAAGTTTGGCAAAGAATTAGAGGTTGGAAGAAGGAATTTCTCTCTATAGCTAGAAAAGAAATTCTGTTGAAAATAGTTGCACATGTAATGCCTAACTTTGCTATGAGTGTCTTTTTATTACCCTTGGATTTGTGCGGGGAAATTGAAAGGATGATGAATTTATATTGGTGGGGGACTAAAAAAAGTGATGGGCATAGTATTACTTAGATGAGATGGAAGCGTATGCGTTTTCCTAAAGGGATGGGAGGTATGGGTTTCAAAAGGCTTCACCACTTTAATCTGGCGCTATTGGGTAAACAATGTTGGAGATTTGTGACTAAAAAGGATTCACTTCTTACTAAAGTATATAAAGCTTGCTACTTCCCTAGGACATCATTTCTTGAGGCACAACTTGGGTTTAATCCTTCTTTAATGTAGAGAAGAATGCTTGTCACACAAAATTTGATCAAAGAAGGTGTACAGATCAAGGGGGGAATGGGAAGTCAGTTTCGATTTAGAGTGATCTGTGGCTTATAGATGAAGACAAACCATATGTTTTGTCAAATATGGTGGAAGGATTCTAGAATGCAAAGGTTAACCAGTTTATGCTACGATGAGGATTTTATTGATGAATTGTTCAACTCATGAGACAAAGATCGCATATGGCAAATTTCGCTTAGTAATAGAGATGTGGAGGATCACTGGATATGGAAGAATGACCCTAAGGGTAATTATTCTATGAGGAGCTGATGTTAATTAAGCTCTATGGATGCTATTGATCCACATGCTGCTGTGTACGCACCGGTTTGGAGGAAAATTTGGAATTTGAAAATCTCTCCCATGGTTAAAAACTTTATATGGAGGGCATGTTCAAATGTTCTCCCCACTTATGATATACTAAGCAGTAGAATAGTTGAGGTAGATGCTTATTGCCTTGTATGTGTTATGGCTGATCGGTCCATTTTTCATATGCTAGTTACTTGCAATTTTGCAAGAGAATGCTGGTCTCTAGTGCGGACTGATTTGGTAAGGGATATGTTATATTCATTTATGGATTGGTTAGCTTAGATTCTTGAGGTTTGTAGTTTGGAGGAATGTCAATTAGCGGTGATGTTATGTTGGGCTTTATGGAAACATCACAGTGATGTGTTTGGAATCAAAGGGCTTTTATAGCTCACCAGGTTGTTGTTGGGTATTTTTCGCAATTGTACAGAGTCCACAAGTAATATAAAGTGAATAGAGTATCGTTCCCACGAGGACTATGTTTATCTACCTATCGATTATTCTTTTTCTTTGTTTAAGGCTTAATGAATTAATCTTGATTTTTAAATTAAACAAAATAGCTAAATTTAATGAAATAATTTGAAGAGAAACAATGAGATTTAATGGTAAGGAATTAATATTTATCCACACTCAATCAAGTAATTA
This sequence comes from Reutealis trisperma, assembly GCA_947687605.1. Classification (NCBI taxonomy): domain Eukaryota; kingdom Viridiplantae; phylum Streptophyta; class Magnoliopsida; order Malpighiales; family Euphorbiaceae; genus Reutealis; species Reutealis trisperma. The sequence continues at coordinate 129,216 of CANTUT010000033.1, read as the reverse complement.
CCTTAATATCTAAATAGTGTATGATCTGGGTTATCCTATAGTATTGATTAAATTCTCTCGATATTTAATCAACTAAACCAAAATTCAAGTTATCTCTAAACAGTTCAACCAATCCTCATTGCATTAAACTATTTGTTAATTTCCTAGATTTAGCATTCAACTAAACCCTAAGGATATTTAATTACTAATTATAATCTCTTATCAATTAGTGATCAAACAAGTATTTGCAAGTCTATTGTATTATCATCTCTCAATGCATAACACAACACAAATCACAACTTCATTGGCCAAACAAATTTAAGCATTAATCATAACAAATGTCACATACCACAAGGAATTAGATATATAGGTAATTGAAAGAAATTGTGTTTCAAAACATTAATCCCTAACTAAAGAATTAGTTGATCATGGTTGCAATAAAAACCAAATACCAAGAAGAAAAGAAATTTATAAACCCAAGGTTGGAGGAAGTAAGAAAATTGGATTTCTCAATCTTCAATCCTAAGCCTTCAATCTTGATTTTCTTGGATTCAATCTCTCTCTCTCTAGGAGTTTTTTTTTCTTGTTCTCTTCTTGCTCTCCTTCTTTTTCTTCTCTTTTTACTCTATTTATAGTGCAATCTGCCTCCTTGTCCAACTAGGTTTGAAAGATTGGCCTTTGGATGAAATAAAAACGGAGTTGGAATTAAACTCTTGTAGCGTCCGTGACACTAGGCTACCTCTGCAGTTGTTGCACTCGTGGCACTACTTTAGCTTCTGATTTGAAAGCCTTTCTCGACCATTCCGATTCCGCACAAGCCTCCTTTCGTTCCCCCATCTTACTTTGTTTCCTTTTGGCTCTTTTAACCTTACAAAATCTTAAAAACCTTTCTCAAATGCAATTCACAAAATATGAATAAAATTAAACCAAAATACACCCTAAACGCATACACTTTCCAAAGAAAACTCACCTACTCACATTAATTCTATATGCTCACATCAGTTGTTAATTTTGCAGACTCTCAATTGTTCAATTGGAAAGAAGCTCAAGGTAAAAGGTTGCAAGGAGTTGTAAGCGGTAGTAGGATGAACATTGGTTCTATAAGATGGGAGAAACCAGGACAGAATCAACTTAAGCTCAATGTAACACATACACTTTCTAAAGAAAACTCACATAATGACATTAATTTTATATGTTGACATTAGTTGTTAATTTTACAGGCTCTCAATTGTTTAATTAGAAAGAAGCTTAAGGTAGAAGGCTGTAAGGAGTTGTAAGCGGTAGCAGGATGAACATTGGTTCTATGAGATGGGAGAAACTAAGATAGAATCAACTTAAACTCAATGTTGATGGGGCCATTTTTGCTGATTTGTAGAAGATGGGAGTTGAAATGGTGCTGTGTGATTCTGAGGGTGTTTTCTTGGGTGCTCAAGCTGCGTTATTTAATGGAACCTTTGATCCAAAGATAGCAGAAGTGCTGGGCATGAGAGAAGCACTTAGCTGGATCAAAAGGACCAAGTTATCTAATATAATTGTTGAAATGGATGCTTTGGTAGTCTATCAAGCCTAGCATAATAGACAGGTTGATAATTCTCATTTTGGATTGCTTGTTGAAGACTGTATTCGTCTACTCAGTGAATGTTGTAAAATTACAATTATAATTTTGTTAGAAGGCCTGTGAACCAAGTAGCTCATACCATTACAAGGGCTGCTGGTTCTTTGTCTAGCTCTTTGAAGTGAGAGTTTTACCCTCCTTTTCTTATTGATGTATTAGTTGTTGATTTGCATTAATAATACCATTCCTTTTACTTTAAAAAAAAAAAAAGAGAAGGCTACAACGATACAAGTTAAAACTAACTAATCAACTTTTAATAAACAAGATTGTTAGAATAAAATCAAATCTGTCATTGATTCGATTCTAAAATCAAATCTGCCATTGAACCCTCAATTAAAGGTCTTAATATTAGGCTGTAGTTTAGACACTTTCCTTTTCTAGCTTGATTCTAGTTCTATGTATAGACCTACTGTAAAGCCTGTAAATAGATCAACACAATAAGAAGGAATTCTCCTTCTCTTTATCAAGTATTTTCGATTTCATTTGCCATGGTATCATAGCTTAATACTGGCTTTTAAATATTTCTCTTCTTAATTTGTGGAGTTAATTTTCTTTTGTTCTTTCTCTGCACATTAACTTCACCAATCATCAAATAAAATTAACTATTGTCATCACGTGCTAGCCAAAAGTGCACAGTAGGAGTGTAAATGAGTCGAGTCAAGTTTTAGAGTACTCAAACTCAAGCTCGATCCTAAAAACTCGAGCTCAAGCTCGAGCCGAGTTTTGAACAGCTCAAACTCGAGCTCGAGCTTAAGTAAAATTAACAAGCTCAAGCTTAATCGAGTCGAGTTCGAGTCTAAATGAGTAATATATAAATGGTAGAATGTTAAATACATAAAAATTTGATTAGGCTTGTTTAGACTCAATTATATGTTCGATTAGGCTCGACTCGACTCGTTTAGACTCAATTAGTAATATATAAATGATATAATGAAAAATATATAAAAACTCGATTAGGCTCTATCGAGCCGAGTAATATAGAGCTCGAGCTCGACTCGTCTAGCTATTCAAGTAGCTCGAGCCCGAGCTCGAGTTGACTTATATCGAGTCAATTTCGAGTCGATACCGAGTAGCTCGCGGGTAGACTTGACTCACTTACACCCTTAGTGCATAGAAACCAACCAAAAATTGTTGCAAAACCATCAAATTGACACTAGTTGATTTTATGTGCTACTGTCTATGCATCCTTATGGACCCTCACCTTATTTAATTAAAACAAGTGTTTTAATGCCTGAATTATTGCCAAATCATCTTGTTCAGTCTGTTTGACTAGCTTGATTCAAACACTTTCGTTTCAGCTTCTTTTCGGGTTCAAACCAATTCTTTACGAGCTCAAACATTTTTTTACTTATTTTTTTAAAATAAATCTACTTCTCTTTTATACTTATTATTTGCTACATGGAGAAATTTGAGGTCACTCATCCTATTTGCACTGTTTTTGATGACAAAAACTATATCCTTTGGTCTCAAGAAATGTCGGATTTCCTTCGCGGCCAAAAATTGTGGCATTATGTTAATGGTGATGAGACTAAACCAAGCAACAGCAAAGACGAGGAGGCGCCCAAATATTTTTAGTGCTTTGAAGAATGGGACAGTAAGAATCATCAATTCTTACTTGGTTCCGAAAGACTTGTATTCTATCCATCAAGCTTCAGGTTGAGCGTTTTGATACTGTAAAAGAGGTATGGGAATTACTTTTTCCAAACGCTACTCAACTATAAATGCCATTTATCGGTTTGATCTTTATAGTACTCTCACTCACATGCATCAGAAACCAGGTCAGTATATTAATGATTTCTTATATGGCACAACCTGAGGCAAATTTCTTCTCTTCAACTTTTGCCTACCCATCGCCTCCAAACTTTATCTAGCATATGAGTTGATAAAGGGCAATGTAAGAAATTCCGCTCTGTTCAAGATCTGTTCCAAGTGTGGCGATTTGGCAATGACAGATTTTGCGTAATTTAGGAGATGATCCTTTGGCAATACCCTCTGTTGATCTTTGGTAATTGTAGGAATTTGAAAGATGCAAAGACGGTATTTAATGAAATGCTTGAAAGAGGATGTTTGTGGGAATTTAAGATTTATTGGCGAAGTAGTTGTGTTTGATAATTGTGTGTTGCTAGTTTGTGCAGGACTTGAGATGAAATGATGGCTAGATTTACCCAGGCAAGTTTTGAAGAGGACTGGGGGTTTGAGAGGAAACCTGGGTTTTGAAGAGAATTTTTTTTGCCCAAAATGGTAAATTTGTATAATGGTTCTTCATTTACTACTAATTGTTTTTCATTTTATTGATTTTGATGCCAAAAAAGAGTGTATTAGTTATTATAAAAATATTTTTATTTTTTTTAGTTTTCTTTTTATGAATAGTCTCTGTGTCAAGCTGGCATGAAAATTTATGCTGATACAGTGTTTAGTTGGCAAGCTTTTTTTTTTTATTTTTTAAAAAAACCTTTTATGATCACATTAAAAAAGAAAAATTGCTAAATTTAGTAATTTTGAATCTATTTTCCCATCAATTTGCTTTGAGGAATTTTTATGTAATGTTTTCTCTAACTCTATCATATGTCTTTGAAAATATTAAAAATTCCATCGATCTAAACAGAAATACAATTACTTAGATGGGGTGAGTTCTTGAATATACCTACTGACATTGGATAACGTTCGAGCGGGGGGAATTTTTTTTTTTTTTTATTTATGAAGGATAATTATAGTTATTAGTTATTGGTAAAATTTTTAATTTATATAACAAAAATATTAAATCTACCAAAATTGACTTTTACCCAACATAGACCTCGAAAAGCGCAGAAAAGAAAATGCCGATAAATATTTCTACATCTTCCTAGCGCGCGCCGGCGTCTGTATTATTGCAGAACTCCGCTCAGCAGCCAATACGCCCAATTTCCGTCGTCGTAGCACCTAGCACTTTGCAGGTATCGTCTCTTTAAATGTTATTTTTAGGGTTTTTTTTTTTATTTTAATTAAAAATTTTAATTTCCCGTATTCTTTTGTTCTCTTTAGCTAATGTTTAAATTTAACTATCCTATCCTATCCTGTTCTTAAAATGGCCCTGATAACTGATCGAATATTGGCGCCGCCATAATATTTCTTTCGTAAACAATCAGTCACATATTATTGACCCGCCAATCACTTCGTTCTGCTTTAATTTTGCTTTGATAAATTGGGAACTTGCTTTTGGTTTTGGTTTACAGTTTAGAAGAGCATCGTATTTTTTGTTTTGGATTTGTACTCTAAAATATTCTTACAATTGAATTTTTAGTATTTTGGTTTAGAGAGTCATTGTCTAACAGCTGTTTCTTGTCTAAAGGTGATGATGAAGCTAGAAATTTCAATGTTAGGGTGGCAAATGGTTTTGCCCTCTGTCCCAGGGGCAGCTCAATGGGTTAGTCGATATAGGCCCCTAATTATAAAGGCCCTCTAATTATAAAGGTCACACACACACATATATATATATATATATATAGAGAGAGAGAGAGAGAGAGAGAGAGAGAAATTTCAATGTTAGGGTGGCAAATGGTTTTGCCCTCTGTCCCAGGGGCGGCTCAATGTGGTAGTCAATATAGGCCCCTAATTATAAAGGCCCTCTAATCATAAAGGTCACACACACACACACACATATATATATAGAGAGAGAGAGAGAGAAATTTCAATGTTAGGGTGGCAAATGGTTTTGCCCTCTGTCCCAGGGGCGGCTCAATGTGGTAGTCGATATAGGCCCCTAATTATAAAGGTCTCACACACACACACACGCATATATATATATATATAGAGAGAGAGAGAGAGATTCTAAAAATTTGAAAATACAATTTAATAGAAAGCCTACAAAATAAGAACATTCTAAAAATAGCACCATTAACAATTTTTTTTTCTAAAAACTAGATTTCCATAAGTGCCTTATTTATTGCTAATTGAGTATCTTCTACAATGTCTTTTTTCTCCTATAAAATAGTAGAGTGAGACTTTTTAGTTCTCCAAGTTACACCAACACACCATCATTCTCATAACTCCATTTTTTTTACTTATAGTTCTTATTATTTTTTTTATTAAACAATTAGCAAAGGAACTTCTCAAAGTCTTGATTTGGTTGTTGTTGCTTCAATAAATCTTTTATTTTCCAGGTTCTATTGTTTAAGAATATATATCTCAATTTATTTATTTGTTTCAATTGGCTTTCTCTCAATCTTTATTTGTTTTATTTATCCTATTATTTTTTATTTTTGTAGGCTTATTAATTTTTGAAATGACTGGTAGAAAATATCAATGTGGATATGAAAAACTTAAGAAAAAAAGGAGAATAAAAAGTTTAGTGCAATCTCAAGGAGGGGGCTAATAATAAATATCTTATTGACAAAAGGGAATCAAATTTAAATCAAGGGGCAATAGTTAAAGAACCAAGTATTAGAGGGGATTCAGAAACTTATAATGTTAGTGTTATTTAAGGGGGGAATTTATAAAATAATATTGATGTGACACAAGAAACTAATAATGTTTAATTAATAATTTTGCATATAGAAAGGCTAGAAGTAAATTTATGGTTTAATTTTATTAATTTTTTCAAGTTAAAAGGCCTCATTTTTTTAACTTGCTTAGGGCCTCCACAAATGTTAAGCCACCCCTGTTCTATCCCTAACCTGCATATATAGTTCACCACACCCGCCTTGCAGTAGATACTCCATTCCCACTTTTTTACTTTAGGTGTGAACTATTTAATCTAGATAGTAATTCCAAATGAGGCAGAGTGGATTTCAACAGGTTGAGTTTAGCTCTCAAAATGGTTTAGTTTGGTCTAGGAAAATTTTTTTTCGCTTATGGTTCTGGTTTGGTTTCCAATTTTCTTAGAAGAATAATAAACCACAAACCAAATTATATATATACTCATTTTATGTTTACTTATTAAATGAGGTACTGTTTTATCCTAAATAGATGTCAAGTTAGCTAATATATTGTATTTGTTGTTCAAAATTTGATCCTAAATTATGAGCTGCTGTTTTAGTATTTTGTTTAATTTAGTTTATCTTTGTTATGGACTATTTAATTGTTAAGCCTAAAAATAGTTACAAACAGCATTATTTCAATTTTGCTAACTTTTATATAAAACAGTTTGGTATGATTTGAAAATATATGTATTGTATATGTTAAACTGAATATTTCAATTTGGTTTGAATGCAAACTGTGCACGCTCCTATTATTGTTCTAATCCATTCCATTTGCTTTTCATCAAGGGTAGATTATCTGCTGAATTTCAGGTCCTTTTCTCTCTTGCTTTCACTGAATCCTTGTTTAATTTTTCTTGTCTTTTGTCTTTGTGCTCAAGTCACATAGATAAACTAAGCTTTGGATTTGAAAGCCTTGTCCTCCAAATTAAACAAAAAAGAATCATATAACCACAATCCAACTACCAAATTTGAATTTTCAGATAAGATGCTTCTTTCTAAAAAATCTTCCTATTAGTTCATTGAAGAATTAGCCTTTTCCTTAAGAGGAACAATTGTGATTATTATTGGGCTTGGCGTTAGCCTCACCATGCTAATCTCACTACTGTCTACTCTTTTATTTGTGACTGATCACATCACTCAATAATTTAATTTCTTTGTTATTTTTTAGAAATTTTCAAACTGTATGTGAAAGTGAAAAATTAGGAAAGAAAAAAAAAAAAGAAAAACCTTTGGAGTTTGCAGGTATGATCAGTCTTTTTATTTTCTTTATCTCCACCCCGGCATACACATTTTTGTCGATGAGAGCAAGATGTTGGCAATTTTATTCACTGTATTGGGGATTGGGGTTTAGGGAAGAGGGGTTTTGGGGGATGATAGGAAAAGTGGTGGAGAGACTAGAGCAACGGTTTGATGGTGGAGGGATAGAGAGGAAGTGAGAGGAATCTAGGATTTTGGTTATTTCAGTTTGTAGTGAAAAAAAGTGTTATTGTGTTGAACCCCCTTGATTCTTCTAAAACACCGTCAAATCTATTCAGCTATCCTTTTAGCTGCCCTGTTCCTCAACGCATTCAGGATGGGCAGCGCTGGCAGCTAAAGTCAGCCAATACATTTACGTCTCTAAGAGTAGTTCTTATCATCCTTCAATTTATTGTTCAATGACAATTGGTGCTTTGATGTTCAATTTATTTGATATCAGTTGAGTGGTTCTGGGATTAAAGAGTTTATTAAAATATTGACATGTGAAGTTTAGGTATGAGAAGTCTGTGTGTTTGATGCAGAATATATAAAAGCAAAAAAGTGGTCGTGCTTTTGATGCAAAGTAGGTCATAGATTGATAGAATAACGACTGGATTGTTGAATTTTTTCAATTAGTCTTATGTTATATCTTATCACATGACATCTTTGAAATCATAGGCGTGGATCTACTTTTTCTTAACAAAATTACTGTTATGGCTTTTTAGTTGAATTCTTGCAAATATTTGCGTTAGAGGCAATTTGCTTTGGAAAGAAAATCCATGTGAGCAATGGCAAACTGTTGCACAATGTCCTTGATGACTTACATCACTGCAACAGCTATTCAAAACCATGAATCCATGATGAAGGCTGGGTTCAGATAGGGTTGTAGGAGGAGCCTTATGTTGTAGGCCCTCTTCATGTGAGGTTTTAAGTACTTGATTGATTTCCTTAGGAGTGTGTTTGTGTGGAGAATTTTTTCATTTACTCTTTCTACTTGGCTTATGGTCTTTTGAGAGTCCCCCTCATCTGGTTAAGTCAGGTTCATCATTTTTTTTTTGACCTTTTTACAGTTGCTTATTTTTCACAAAAGAATGATGAATGCAGGCCTAGCTTTCATTTTATGGATAAGATAGCCCCGAGCCAGGAGGTTCCAAAGGAAGTGACAAGAGAGTCGCTTATTGCTATCTCATACTCTGTGCCAGACAATAAGACTCTTGCTTCAAATCTCTTCTCAGAAAATTTAGAAAGTGAGCTCCCGGTTGAAGTTGATTGCGATGGAGCAGACGAATATAGGTCTGAGTTGATCTCCATATCCCATTTACGGCCACCGGATATGCAGGGCCTACCAGTTGCACTTGGAGAACTAAAGGGTTGGCATGGACAATAGGCTCTTGATTGCGGCCACCATTTTAAATTGCTTTTTCCTTTTTAATTTTTTTTTTCATCTTTCTGGGATGAAACTGTTAAATGGGTACTTGTGAAGTTGTAATAAATCTGGGTGTCAAGGCTTTGCTATGTGGGAATTGTAATCTGTGTTATATGGTCTTTCTTTAAACTGAACAGCATGACGATTATTTTTATTTTATTTTATTAGTTCTGGTCATGCGTGAAGCCCCAAGGCGCCCCCTTTCTTTCAACTATGATACCTATAAATAGAAATTCCTTTAGGCAGCTCTTCCGTTAGGTTGTTATAGGAAAAATTCTTGGATCTTGAAGATGCTAAATTGAATTTGTGTAATAATTATTTCAGTTGGGGAATAAATCAATACAGAATTCAATTTATTTTATTTCGTTATTTATTCAATTTTAAACTCTCAAGAGATTAAAATATAATTTATAAAAGGTATTTATGTTTTTAAACTAATGGTCTACTCCAATTAAATTGGATTCTTGCAAAGGATCAAACATTTATAGTGGCTTAATATTTTCAAAGACATTTCAATGAAATTGAAAAAATTGAATTATATATATATTTATCGTTTTATTAATTTAAAAACTAATTGCCTTTTATGTTCATTGACGTAAAACCATTTAATATTATTTGTTATATTTTTTTCAAACTAGATTTCAGTTAAATAATTTTTTTTTTAGAATAGAGATATTTTATTCTTAAAACTGAATCAAACTTATTTAAATTATTCTTATTTTTATCCTGGTTTTAAAATTTTATTACAATTTGAAATCCATGTAAATAAAAGAATTATATATATATATATATATATATATATATATATATATATATATATATATATATATATATATATATATATATATATATATATATATATATATTGATTGCTGTTTAATTTATTTATTTTTGGATGAATGATCTAAAAATTTATTAAACAATGACAGCAATAACTACCCAAATCACTAATAAAAAAATATCTTATATTTTTTATATGATTAAACGTGCTATAAAATATGAAAAATTCACTTTATATAAGTATAGATTATTAATGTTTTATAATATTGCAAAAACAGTATTTTAAGTTATAAAAAGTTAAGAAAAAAATTAAAACTAAGTTTTCGTTAATATTTGCATACAAAGGGATAATTTCCTTGTCAAAACCTAATAAAAAAAATATATTCATACTTGTGATAATTTTTTAAGGATAATAGAATTTTTATTTTTCCCTAAAAGCAAAAATATTTCTATACATGAAAAATGATTAAGAGAATAAAAGGTGCAGCGATATTGCCAGAACGAAAATTATTATGGCTAGGGTAATTAACTTTCTTAATTTATAAATTGATGTATTTGCCCTTTTATTAACTTCAAAGGTAAATTGTCTTTTACGTTTTTTAAGGTATTATCATTAATTATATTAATAAGGTGATAGGGCTAAGTACGGTTCGGGAGAATTCAGAAATCTAGAAATTTTCGGAACCGAACAGAAATTTTGAGATTTTTAAAATGAAATTTTTGGAACCAAACCGTGAGACTAAAATTTCCATATTGAACCACCTTGATTTTTTGGGATGATTCGGAACGGAGATTTAGGTCTAATGGGACGGTTTGGTATGGAGCACAGAAACGGAGATTCTAAGATTTTTCAATTTTTAAATAATTTTTTTGCTATAATTTTTAAAAATAATTAAAAATATACATTTTTAACTTAAACATTAAATTAAATCAGTACATATAACAAAAATATAGTGCATAACTAAATTTCTTTAATTACAATCTACCAAACTAAAATAAAAATTAAATTATATAGTGCATAATTAAAGAAATTATAAATAAAATTACATAAAGCATAAATAAAAAAATCTAATTAAAGTCCACCAAGTTAAAATAAAAATGAAATAGGCATGAGAAAAATAAGACAGGGTGGAAATCAACAATCAATAGCGGTTATTGGTAAGACATTTTTCTTAATTTGAGGATCTTAAGTAATTTTTGTAATAAATAAAAAACATAAAATTAAAACCCATTATATTTAATTAAGATGAAAAATAAAGAATATAAGAAAGTGAATATCTTATTCAAAATTTTTAAAATCTTGTACTGTTTCTTCAATTTAGAGAGGTTTTCCTACGCTTCTTAACCAATCTTGACAGCAAATAATTTGGCAGATAAAGTGAAATACTCCGAATTTTTAATTATTTTTATAAAATCCTATTTTTATACGAAAAGGTATTATTCTAACATTTTATTTATTTAAGCAAATATTGAAGTTATATTTTATTAAATTATATATATTCATATTATTTGAATATGTATTATTAATGGTAATTTTATTTAAATATTATATATGTATATAATTGAAGAAAGTAATATGTATATTATTATGAAAATGTTAATGTGGGTTTTTGGAGAAATTGTATTTTGATATTTGAGTATTAATATTGATATTAATTAATATTATAAGATTAATTATAGTATTTTATCGGAAGTTTGGATTTTTGTTATAATTACTATTATTATGAATAAGTTTTATTAATTGAACTATTATTATGTAATTATAGTTTGTTATTATTATTATTATTATTATTATTTATTGTTTTAATATATAAGCATGTTTTAAGTAAATTAAGAGAAAAAAAAGAAGAAGAAATGGAGTGTTGTGATTGGTTGTTGAAGGAAATGGGAAACAGAAGCAGGGAAGGAGAAGAGAGGGAAAGAGAAAAGAGAGAGAGAGGCAGAGAGGGACCGAGAGAGAGAGAGAGACTTTTGGTGGAGTTCCAGCCGACGGTGTTGAGCACCGCCACCTCCACCTTGAAGCCTAGTGTCCGGCGACCTCAATGATGGTGGCAGCATCCTGATCGGGCGACGGACGGCGGTGCATGCGAGGAGAGAAGGATCCGCTGGCACCAAAACTTCAACAGCAGTTTTTGGCCGACTCTGGCGGCCAAACGGAGCGAGACCGGTGCCATTCGACTCCTTGCTTCACGAGTTTCGATTTGGTACCTGCCTTGTCTCCTGAGGTTCGCTGAAGGAGGAGATTGGAGTTATGGAGGCCGAATCTTTCAAGGCGATTTCCGGTGAGATGCCGGCGACTAGGGGCGAGTAGTTGTGGTTTTGGTGATCCTGGCGTCGAGGTGAACCTGTTGGTGTGAAGATCACTCAGATTTGCCACCGGCAGCGGCGACGCGTGGGGCAGTCCAGCAGCTCCATTTCGTCATTCCAGTGCAACTCTTGACGTCCGTATGATTGAAATTTGTGAGGGTAAACCCGAAACTCTTATATTTCAATTGTTAAGTGAGTTATATTATATTTAGTGGATTCTAGTTTGTAGTTGTTATGAGTTCATTGAGTCTGTTAAGGTTATTTTAGAAGTATTATATTTTCTGTTATTTTGGGTGGTATCCGAGTTTAGTGTAGTTCTGTCGAGATCTCGATAATAATCTCAATAGTCTTTAAGTTGTGTCTAGTTATGTGAGTCGTTCTTTAATGATAATATCCTTTGTTGTGAAGTGTTAGTATTCTGGTGTCTTTTTGGTTCCAAAGGCTGTATTTTCGAGGGAAGCCAGTCAGACGCGTCGTCAGTTAGGTGAGTGATATTCCCTAATATGTTATCCTGTTTTCATATGCATCTACATTTACTGTATGTATATATATATATATGTATATTATGCACTATTATTGCATAGATGCATGTGATATTTAACTGTGAATGGTGAATCAATATTCTATGCTATACTGTGATTATGGTTGACAGAAGGAGATCGGGAGAATATAGTACCACCTAGGCATTTTGATATAGATATGATTATGGTTACTGTTATGATTATGATTCTGATGAGATTGAGAAGATGAGCTATGACTAGTGGATGCTGACCGAGCCTGCTCATCGCTAGGGCCGCTATCAGTCGGGTCAGGACTGCATGGTATAGACCAGTGCTAGCCGGGTCCATTGGACACAAGAGACAGATTATTGGATTCAGAGAGTCAGGATAAGGGAATCGGCTCCCCTTATTGAGTATTAGTGTGGTACTGTAGACTGTATCTCATCTTTGCTTGATTGTATGACTTGTCTATCTCTGTGACATAGTGCATAGCACGAGCATTAGAGTTCTGTATATAGGGCACCAGTTTAATATATTAGCTAGTATCATTCATTGAGTCAAACGCTCATTCCTGTTCAATTATGTTTTTCAAGTCGAGAAATGAGCTTGTGAAGGGATTATAATTGAGTAGAACTGCTAATTTTCTTTCAGCAGTAATTTGTATTATAAGTGCTGAATTTTGTAATTAATATGTATATAATTATATTAGTACTTTAGAACTCCGCAATGTTACATTTGGAATCTGTATTTTATGTATCATCAATTATTATGTATATTCTGAGTTAAAAATTGTATATTAAGCAGAGTTCAGTAATATGATATTTGTATATTGAAATTGATTGAGATAATAGCCTAAAGTGGCTTTGATTTTAATTTGTGTTGATAGTTTAACTGGATCTGCTTAGTATTTGGGCTCATAGCCCGATTATGTGGTATTTTGTCATCTAGTGTATGGTCAGGCTTATTACAGGCACTGGTAGTCACGTGCAGTTCCCGTGTCCTAGCTCTGGTCACGTACTCTTGGGTTCGAGACTTGACATAAAGTGCAGCAGCAAATGAGAAGGAAGAGGGTATGAGGGTCAAACAGTCTATTGTGGTGAGAGGTGAGCTGTGATAGTTAATGACAATTATATACCTAGGGTAAAAAAAAAAAAAAACACTAAAACGGTGTAGTTTTTAGGATTTTTTTTTGCCAAATAATTATTTTAAGAAGAAATTATAATTTAGATAATTTTTAAGCAAGAATTATAATTTATATATTGTGAAGTGAGTTTAATATCTTTAGAATTAATTAAATAATTTGTGTTTAATTTTGTAAATGGAAAATAAATTATTGAATACTAAAAAATAATATTGGTTGAACTAAATTAAGCTTAAGAATTAAATATTATATTTTTTTAACAATGATTCAATCAATTTAAATATAATTTCAATCAATTGATTTCCATTTTTTTAACAGTGATTCAATCGATTTAAATATAATTTCAATCAATTGATTTCCATAATTCAACTTAAACTAATTTAATTAAATAATTTTATTAAATCAATTGAACAATAAGATTTTTAAGTTCTATATATTTTCTTATATGTTAATTGATGGATTTCTAAGATTTTAATTAATTGATTTGTATATGTTCAATTGATTAATTTTTATTACTTAAATTGATTTTTATAACTTAATTAGAATAAATAGTTTTATTTTGATTAGAACTAACAATTTTATTTATAATTTCAACTAACGAATATTGATTGAACTTTAATTTATAGCATTTAAAGGTAAAAATTACCTTAGTGAAGTAAGTTTGAAATAATTAAATTATTTGACTTATACATTATTAAAGTAGAGTTGTAATGTAATAACTAATTTGAAAATGCTAATTTTATATATATATATATATATATATATTGTAACTACTAATTTGAAAATAAAATTTTATAATTAATAAAAATTAAATTTTACTTATATATTATTGAATTTTCTTAAATGTGTTATTTACTCAAAGTCAGAAAGTGTGTGTTTATATATATATAAAGCAACTATTAATTTGGAAATGAAAATTTATAATTAATAAAAATTAAATTTGACTTATATATTATTAAATTTTTTAAAATGTATTGTTAATTTAATGTTAAAATGTGTGTCTATAAATATGAAACAACCCTTTAAAATGGTTATAATTTCGGTTATTTGGTTCGGGATGGTTCGGTATAATTTTCAGTATGGATAACTATTAATCTTAAGAACCGTACTATAAAAAAAACGGAATGATTCGGTTTGGAGAAAGTCAAACGGTATCTCCGAATCCCAAACTCAGCTCTAGCTAGAGTGAAAATTATTATGTCTAGTGCAATTAACTTTCTTAATTTATAAATTTACATATTTATCATTCTATTATTTTTAAAAGTAATTACCTTCTATGTTTATTAAAACAAAAACATTGAATATCATTTCTTTTTTTTCTTTTCAATCTAAATTCCACATAGAAATACTTGATTTTTTTTTTTTAGAATGCATATACTTCATTCTTAAAATTGAATCACTTGAAGATGAAATGATGGCGAGATTTACCGGGCAAGTATTGAAGAGGATTTGAGGTTTGAAGAGGAAATCTAGATTTTGAAGAGAATTTTTTTTTTGGTTCAAAGAAATAAATTTGTATAGTTGTTCTTCATTTACTAGCAATTGTTCTTCATTTTATTGGTAATAGTGCCAAAGAGAGGGTAATTTATGAAACACCCTGAATTTTTAATTATTTTATAAAATTCTATTTTCGTACGGAAATATATTATTTTATTATTTTCCTTATTAAAGTAAGGATTAGAATTATATTTTATTAAATTATAAATATTCATATAATTTGAATATGTATTATTAATGGTAAATTTAATATAATATTATATATTATATTATTATGATAATGTTAATGTGGATTTTTGGAGAATTGTATTTTGGATTATATTTTGATATTTTGAGTATTAATAAAGGTATTAATTATATTATAAGTTTGATTATAGTATTTTATCGGATATTTGGATTTCCGTTATAGTTACTATAATTATCGTTAAAAATGTTATTGATATATTCATGAGTATATGTTGTAAATTATTATTAATATGTAATTTATGAATTATTGTTAATTATTATTATTATTACTATCATTTTCATTATTATGATTATTGTTGGTATTATTATTATTATTATTATTATTATTATTATTAGTATTATCACTATTATTATTGTTATTATTATTATTATTTTATATATATATATATATATATATGTGTAGTATTATGTTTATATAAAGATATGTATATAGTAATATATGTATATATTATATGGTTTAGTATATATATATATATATAACATAAGGGTGTTGTAAGAAAATTAAGAAGAAAAGAAAAGGAAGTTTATGATTGGTGGGAGTAGTGAAACGGTGAGTTTTGAGAGCAGAACGGGACAGCAGCAGGAATGGGAAGCAGAGGGGAGAGGAGAGAGAAAGGGAGAGGCCGAGAGAGAGAGAGAGAGTTGGCGGCGTTCCGGCGGGCAGTGGCAAGCACCGCCACCACCGCTGGGTAGAGGGAGGACCGGTGACTTCAAGAGAGGCAGCGACGCTCTGATCGGCAGTGGCACGGCGGCGTACGCGAGGAGAGAAGTACCGCCGGCCACCGCAACTTCAAATCAATTTTTTGGCCGATTCTGGCAGCGGAATCCAGCGATCTTGGTGCCGTTTTACTCCTGAAGATGAGAGCTTCATTTTGGTACCTACCTTGCCCCCTGAGGACCATCGGAGGATGAGATCGGAAAATACCAAACCGTGACTTTGGAGGCATTTTTCGGTGGTTGGAGGGCAAGTGCCGGCGAGTGGTGACCTTTTTTGTGCTCCTGGGGTTGAGGTGAACCTGCTGGTGTGGAGTTTCCCCTGATCCACCACCACCGGCGGCGGCGCGTGGCTGGTCGGCGGCGGCGCGTGGTGCCAGCGCGTGGAGAGATCCAGTGGTTCTGTTTCGACATTCTGGCAGGATTCTCGACGTCCGTATGTTCAAAATTTGTGAAGGTGAACCCGAAACCCTTGCATTTCAGTTGTTATATGAGTTATTTTATGTTTAGTAGTTCTTAAAGTATTTGTTAGGTTGTCGAGTTTGTTCTGGGGTTAAGTGTAATTCTTATTGTAGTAATGTTCTCTGTTGTGAGGTGTCGGTGTCTGGCATCTTCCTGGTTCCAAGGCTACTCTTCTGAGGGAAGCCGGTCGAAAGTGTCGACAGTTAGGTGAGTGATACTCACTGATATATTATCCTATTTTCATTTCATATGCATTGCTGTGTGTATATATATGAAACAACCCGAATTTTCAATTATTTTATAAAATTCTATTTTTGTACGGAAATATATTATTTTATTATTTTCCTTGTTAAAGTAAGAATTGGAATTATATTTTATTAAATTATAAATATTCATATTATTTGAATATGTATTATTAATGGCAATTTTGATATAATATTACAATATTATATTATTATGATAATGTTAATGTAGATTTTTGGAGAATTGTATTTTGGATTATATTTTGATATTTGAGTATTAATAAGGGTATTAATTATATTATAAGTTGATTATAGTATTTTATCGGATATTTGAATTTCCGTATAATTACTATAATTACCGTTAATAATGTTATTGATATATTTTCATGAGTATATGTTGTAAATTATTATTATTAATATGTGAATTATGAATTATTGTTAATTATTATTATTATTACTCTCATTTTCATTATTATGATTATTGGTGGTATTATTATTATTATTATTATTATTATTATTATTATTATTATTATTATTATTTTGTACATATAAATATGTGGTATTATGTTTATATAAATATATGTATATAGTATAATATGGTTTAGTATATATATATGTATACATATAGTATAACGGTGTTTAAAAAAAGAAAGAAGAAAGCTGTGATTGGTTGAAAGAGGAAAACGGTGCGTTTTGAGGAAGATAAAACGGGCAGAACGGGAAGCAGAGGGAGAGGAGAGAGAAAGGGAGAGGCCGAGAGAGAGAGAGTGGGTGTTGGAGGTGTTCCGGCGGGCGGTGGTGAGCACCGCCACCACCGCTGGGTAGAGGGAGGACCGGCGGCCTCGAGGGAGGTGGCAGCTTGACGATCGGTGGCGGCACGGCGGCGTACGCGAGGAGAGAAGGATCGCCGGCCACCGTGACTTCAACTCCATTTTTCGGCCGATTCCGACAGCTGAATCCGGCGATCTTGGTGCCGTTTTACTCCTGGAGATGAGATCTTCATTTTGGTACGTACCTTGCCCCCTGGTGACCACCAGAGGAGGAGATCGGAAAGTGTAAAACCATGACTTTGGAGGTATTTTTCGGTGGCTGGAGGGTAAGTGCCGGCGAGTGGTGACTGTTTTTGTGCTCCTGGGGTTGAGATGAACCTGCTGGTGTAGAGTTTTCCCTGATCCGCCACCGGCGGCGGCGGCACGTGGTGCCAACGCGTGGGGAGGTGCAGTGATTCTGTTTCGACGTTCTGGTATGATCCTCGACGTTTGTATGTTCGAAATTTGTGAAGGTGAACCCGGAATCCTTGTATTTCAGTCGTTATATGAATTAATCTATGTTTAGTGGTTCTTAGAGTATTTGTTAGGTTATCGAGTCTGTTCTGGGGTTGAGTGTAATTCTTATCATGTTGATGTTCTCTGTTGCGAGGTGTCGGTGTCTGGCATCTTCCTGGTTCCAAGGCTACTCTTCTGAGGGAAGCCGGTCGGAAGCATCGACAGTCAGGTGGGTGATACTCATTGATATATTATCCTATTTTCATTTCATAAGCATTGCTGTGTGTATATATATATACGTATATTATGCACTACTATTGCATCTATAAATATGTGACATTTGACTGTGAGTGATGAATTGATATTTTGTATTCTGTGCCATGCTATGGTTGTGATTGATGGATGGAGGTCGAGAGGATACAGTACCACCTAGGATTATTGGATTGTTATGGATTATGATGGGATTCAGAAGATGAGCTATGACTGATGGATGCCGGCCGGGCCTGCTCATCGCCAGGGCTGCTGTCAGTCGGGTCAGGGCTGCGTGATACAGACCAGTGACGGCCGGGCCCCTTGGATATAAGAGATAAATTATTTGGATTTAAAGAGCCAGAGTAGGGGGATCGACTCTCCATATTGAGTACTGAGCATCAGTGTAGTACTGTGGACCATACCCCATCCTTGCTTGATTGGATGATTTGTCTGTCTTTATGACACGGTGCATATCATGTGCATTAGACTCTATCTGTTAGATACCAGTTTAATATATTAGCTGGTATCATTCACTGAGTCGAACGCTCATTCCTGTTCATCTTGTTGCTTTCAGGTCAGGGAATGAGCTGGGAAGGAATTGTAATTGAGTAGACTGCCAATTTCCCTTCGGCAGTGATTTGTATTCATGAGATATTAAGAATGTATATAATAGAAGTACATTTGTAATTGTAACTCTAAAACTCCGCAATGTTACACTTTGTAATTGAGTTTTATGTATTATTTCAGTTATGTAATCTTTGGGGTTAAGCAGAACCTTTTTGTAATTTATTATCTTTCTGGAATATATGAAATAAATGATGTTGGGCCAATTTGATAAGTGTGTTATGTTGTGAATCTTTTGGTTCTGCTTACCTGATCTAGGCCCATAGCCCTTTCCAGTTGGGCTTTTCAGTTGTGTGTTTTGGGCTTATTGTCTTGTGGTTTGGGTTAGGCTTACTACGGGCACTGGTAGCCACGTGCATGTCCCGTATCCTAGTGCCAGTCACGTGCCCTCGGGATTGGGGCGTGACAATATATATGTATATTATGCACTACTACTGCATCTATAAGCATGTAACATTTGACTGTAAATGATGAATTGATAATCTGTATTTTGTGCCATACTATGGTTGTGATTGATGGATGGAGGTTGGGAGGATACAGTACCACCTAGGATTATGGGATTGTTATGGATATGATTTGGATTATGATGAGATTTAGAAGATGAGTTATGACTGATGGATGCCGGCCGGGCCTGCTCATCGCCAGGGCTGCTGTCAGTCGGGTCAGGGCTGCATGGTACAGACCAGTGACGGCCGGGCCCCTTGGATATAAGAGACATATTATTTGGATTCAGAGAGCCAGGGTAGGGGGATCGGCTTCCCATATTGAGTACTGAGTATCAGCGTGGTACTGTGGACCACACCCCATCCTTGCTTGATTGGATGATTTGTTTGTCTCTATGACATTCTGCATATCATGTGAATTGTAGTCTTTTTGGGGGATACCAATTTAATATATTAGCTGGTATCATTCACTGAGTCGAAGGCTTATTCCTGTTCATCTTGTTGCTTTCAGGTCAGGGAATGAGCTGGTGAAGAAATTGTAATTGAGTAGACTGCCAATCTCTCTTCGGCAGTAGTTTGTATTGTTGAGTATTCAGAAATGTATATAATAGAAGTACATTTGTAATTGTAACTCTAGAACTCCGCAATGTTACACTTTGTAATTGAACTTTGTGTATTATTTCAGTTATGTATTATAAACAGCTGTAATATTTGGGTTAAGCAGAACTTTCCTGTAATTTATTATTTTTCTGGAATATATGGAATAAATGATGTTGGGCCAATTTGATAATTGTGTTATGTTATGATTCTTGTGGTTTTGCTTACCTTATTTGGGCCCATAGCCCTTTCAGTTTGGGCTTTTTGGTCTTGTGGTTTGGGTTAGGCTTACTACGGGCACTAGTAGCCACGTGCATGTCTCGTGTCCTAGTGCCGGTCACGTGCCCTCGGGTTCAGGGAGTGACAATTTATATTAACATGGTCCCCAGTCAAAACTCACTATTTTATTTAAAAAGAATAATGTTAATATAATTTTAAATTGTTTTAGGAAGCTTGATCTTTCAAAATAGCGTCTCGATTTTTTTTTTTTTTTTGAAATTGTTTTGAATTTTTTGTTTTTCTTTTTTTTGAAGTTATTTCTATCTTATTCTTCTTCATATTTCTTTCATAATCTTCTTTTTTTGTAAGTTTTTATATTGTTTGTGTGAAAGTTTTGATTTTTTTGAGTTCGATTACTTGATATTTTTAGGTTTTATGTTAAGAGACACAAATATTGTATGATAAATTGAATAAAATTTAGATTTTCAAGTTGAAAAATGCATATCAGTAGCTGGATCTGCTATTTTTTTTTTATATCTGTCTTTTACTTGTTGAGCAATCTAACATGATATTATTAGAAATTATCTTTTAATCAATCCATTTGCTTTAAATTCTACTCGATTGAGGTAATAGAGTTAGTTATTGGTTAATAAAAAAAAAAGATAATTTAGTATTGATTTATAATCATGAATTTGACTGTAAAAGATAAAGAATTTACATGTGATATATGATAAATTTAAACATTATATCTAATGAACTTTATTGTTATATGTGATGAATTTAAACTTTAAATATAATAAACTTTATAATTATATGTGAAATATTAAATACTGAAAATTTTATATATGAGGAACGAATGAAATGAAATGAAATTATAGAATAATTAAATCATGAATGTGATAGTAAAAAATAATAAATTTGTATATGATATATGATAAATCTAAATTTTAAATCTAATAAACTAGATAATTTAAAATTTAATATTAAATAATGATAATTAAAAAAAAAATACATGTTTTTAATTTAATGAAATGGTATGTCTTAGACTTAGATTCATGATGTAACGTGAATATGAATTAATGATATAAAAACTCCAAAGAGAGTGTTTTAGGTATTTTATAATTTTCTTTTTATCAATAATCTATGTGTTAAACTAGGAAGGAAATTTATGTTGATATAATATTTAGTGGCAAGTTGAGTAAGTATGCTCATTTTATATGGCAGTCTATATCAATTTTTCAAGTAAAAATTATATCGAGTGACTTTTAAGTGAAATGAATCCAAATGTTTAAATATTTTTTTAAAAAAATTCTTTTATGATCACATAAAAAAAACACTAAATTCTTTTTGGAGCTATTTAGCCATCTATTTGCTTTGAGAAATTTTTATGTAATGTTCTTCTCTAACTCTGTCATTCTGACTTGATCCGAATAAATGTCTTTGAAAATATTAAAAACTCCATTGATCTAAACAGAAACACAATTACTTGGATCGGGTGAGTTGTTGAATATGTCGAGTGACATTGGATAACGCTCAAGCGGGTCCATATGAGGGAATTTTTTTTTTTTTTATTGATAAATGATAATTATAGTTATTAGTTATTGATAATTATTCTTAAATTGTTAATTTTTTTAATTTATATAATAATAAAAATATTAAATGTACGGAAATTGATATTCGGTACCTAACAAAGGCCTCCAAAAGCATAGAAAAGAAAATGCAGATAAATATTGCTACTTCTTCCTAGCGCGCGCCGGCGTCTGTATTGTTGTAGAACTCGGCTCAGCAGTCAATACGCCCAATCTCCGTCGTCGTAGCACCTATCACTTAGCAGGTATCGTCTCTTTAAATGTTTTTTTATTTTTTTATTTTTCAATTAAAAATTTTGATTTCCCAGATTCTTTTGTTCTCTTTAGCTTACGTTCGAATTTAACTATCCTATCCTATTCTGTTCTTGAAGTGGCCCTGAAAACTAATCGAATATTGGCTCCGCCATCATATTTCTCACATAAACAATAACTCACATATTATTGACCACGCCAATCACTTCGTTCTGCTTTAATTTTGCACTGATAAATTGGGAACGTGCTTTTTTTTTTTTTTGTTTGGTACACATTCAATTTTTTTGTAGCAAACAACGTAAATAGGATACTGAAAGACTTTCTGCAGGATGGGTTGGCAGGAATTCACGTGCTTGGGCTGAAGGGTTGTTCTTTTCCATCTCTAGGAGGCTTAGGCTTTAGCTAGTTCATAGTTTTTAATCAAGCTTCATTATGCAAATAGCTCGGGCATTTTGTTTGCAATAGAGAGATTTTGTGCAGACAAGATGGCAAATTTTGATATGGATCTTTTTTTTTTTCCTTCTTTCCCCGAGGAGTGATTGGTGTACAGGAGTGGAGATCTGATTAATTAGTAGGGACTCTTTGTGAGAGTTTTTTTTTTTTTTTTTAATACCATTAGAGACCACTTTTATGGGAATATGTGATTTGGAGAAGAACCGTTGGTTAATATTTGCAGTAGATAATCCATTCCCACTTTTTACTTTGGCTGTGCACTATTTAATCTAGATCGTCATTCCAAATGAGGCCAGGCTGATTTCAACAGGTTGAGTTTAGCTCTCAAAATGGTTTAGTTTGGTCTAGGAAAAAAATTTTGGCTTATGGTTTCAGTTTGGTTTCCAATTTTCTTAGAAGATACATATACTCGTTTTATGTTTACATATCAAATTAGGTACTGTTTTATCCTAAATAGATGTTAACTAATTTATCATTTAACTAATATATCATATTTGTTGTTCAAAATTTGATACTAAATTATGAGCTGCTGTTTTAGTATTTTGTTTAACTTAGTTCATCTTTGTTATGGACTATTTAATTGTTAAGCCTAAAAATAGTTACAAACAGCATTATTTCAATTTGTTAGGCTTTTATACAAAACAGTTTGGTATGATTTGAACATTTATGTATTATATATATTAAAATATACAAAACAGTTTGAAACCAAACTGTGCACGCTCCTATTATTGTTCTAATCCATCCCGTTTGCTTTTCAACAAGGGTAGATTATCTGCTGAAGTTCAGGTCCTTTTCTCTCTTGCTTTCACTGAATCCTTGTTTAATTTTTCTTGTCTCTTGTCTTTGTGCTCAAGTCACATAGATAAACTAAGCTTTGGATTTGAAAGCCTTGTCCTCCAAATTAAACAAAAAAGAATCATAAAACCACTACCCAATTGCCCTATTTGAATTTTCAGATAAGATGCCTCTTTCTAAAATCTTCCTATTAATTCATTGAGAATTAGCCTTTTCCTTGGAGTAACTATTGTGATTATTGTTGGGCTTGGCCTTAGCCTCACCATGCTAATCTCATTACAGTCTACTCTTTTATTTGTGATTGATCACATCAATCAATCATTTAATTTCTTTGTTATTTTTTAGAAATTTTCAAACTGCATGTGAAAGTGAAAAATTAGAAAAGAAAAAAAAAAAAAAAAAAAAAAACGTTGGAGTTTGCGGGTATGATCAGTCTTTTTATTTTCTTTATCTCCACCCCGGCATACGCATTTTAGTTGATGAGAGCAAGATGTTGGCAATTTTATTCGCTGTATTGGAGATTGGTGTTTAGGGAAGAGGGGTTTTTGGGGACGATAGGAAAAGTGGTGGAGAGACTAGGGCGACAGTTTGGTGGTGGTGGAGGAGGGATAGAGAGGAAGTGAGAGAAATCTAGGGTTTTGGTTATTTCAGTTTATAGTGAAAAAAAGGGTTATTGTGTTGAACCCCCTTGATTCTTCTAAAACACCCTCTAATCTATTCAGATAACCATTTAGTTGCCCTGTTCCTCAACCCATTCCGGATGGGCAGCGCTAGCAGCTGAAGTCAGCCAATACTTTTATGTCTCTAAGAGTAGTTGTTATCATCCTTCAATTTATTGTTCAATGGCAATTGGTGCTTTGATGTTCAATATATTTGGTATCAGTTGAGTGGCTCTGGGATTAAAGACTTTATTAAAATGTTGACATGTGAAGTTTAGGTATAAGAAGTCTGTGTGTTTGATCCAGTGTATATAGAAGGGAAAAAGTGGTCGTGCTTTTGATGCAAAGTAGGTCATAGATTGATACAATAACCGCTGGATTGTTGAATTTTTTCAATTAGTTTTATGTTATATCCTATCACATAACATCTTTGAAATCATAGGCATGGATCTACTTTTTCTTAACAAAAATTACTGTTATGGCTTGTTAGATGAATTCTTGGAAATATTTGCGTTAGAGGCAATTTGCTTTGGAAAGAAAATCCATGTGAGCAATGTCCTTGATGACTTGCATCACTACAACAGCTATTCAAAACCATGAATCCATGGTGAGGGCTAGGTTCAGATAGGTTTGTAGGAGGAGCCTTATGTTGTAGGCCGTCTTCATGTGAGGTTTTATGTACTTATTAATTTCCTTAGGAGTGTGTTTGTGCGGAGAATTTTTTCATTTACTCTTTCTACTTTGTCTATGGTCTTTTGAGAGTCCCCCTCGTCTGGTTATGTCAGGTTCATCATTTTTTTACCTTTTTCCGGTTGATTATTTTTCACAAAAGAATGATGAATGCAGGCCTAGCTGTCATTTTATGGATAAGATAGCCCCGAGCCAGGAGGTTCCAAAGGAAGTGACAAGGGAGTCGCTTATTGCTCTCTCTTACTCTGTGCCAGACAATAATACTCTTGCTTCAAAGCTCTTGTCAGAAAATTTAGTAAGTGAGCTCCCGGTTGAAGTTGATTGCGATGGAGCAGACGAGTATAGGTCTGAGTTGATCTCCATATCCCATTCACAGCCACCGGATATCCAGGGCCTACCAGTTACAGTTGGAGAACTAAAGGGTTGGCATGGACAGTAAGCTCTTACGGCCACCATTTTAATTTCCTTTTTTCCTTCTAATATTTTTTTCATCTTTCTGGAAAGAAACTATTACATGGCTACTTGTGAAGCTGTAATATAACTGGGTGTTAAGGCTGTATTATGTGGGACTTGTAATCTGTGTAATATGGTCTTCTTTGAATTCAACAGCATGACGATTTTTATTTTTATTTTATTTTATTTTTGGTTCTGGTCATGAGTAAAGGTTCTATTAGGTTGTTATGTGAAAAATTCTTGAATCTTGATGATGCTAAATTGAATTTGTGTAATAATTATTTGAGTTGGGGAATAAATCAATACAGAATCCAATTTATTTTATTTCTTTAATTATTTATTCAATTTAAAACTGGTATGACATTAAAATATAATTTATAAAAGGTATTTGTGTTTTTAAACTAATGGTCTACTCCAATTAAATTGGATTCTTGCAAAGAATCAAACATGTACAATGACTTGATATTTTCAAAATCATTTCAATTTGAAATTGAAAAAATTGAGTTATATATATATTTATAATTTTATTAACTTGTGTTCATTGAAGTAAAACCATTTACTATTATTTGTTATATTTTTTTCAAGCTAATATAAATTTAAATCAACAAATATAAAATAAATAGCTTAATTAGAAAACAAACGTCAGGTTTTAATTTTTTTTTTTTTAGAATAGAGACATCTTATTCTTAAAACTGAATCAAATTTATTTAAATTATTTTTATTTTTATTTTGGTTTTAAAATTTTATTACAATTTGAAACACCTATAAATAAAAGAATCATGTATATACTGATTGATCTTTAATTTATTTATTTTTGGATGATTGATCTAAAAACTTATTAAACAATGACACCAATAATTATCCAAATCACTAATAGAAAAATATCTTATATTTTATATGATTAAACATAAAATATGAAAACTTCACTTCATATAAGTATATATTATTAATTTTTTATAATATTACCAAAGCAGTATTTTAAGTCCAAAAGTTAAGAAAAAAAATTAAAAATAAGTTATCATTAATATTTGCATACATAGTGATAATTTTCTTGTTAAATCCTAATAAAAGTAAAATATATTCATACTTGTGATAATTTTTTAAAGATATATATAGAATTTTTATTTTTCATTAAAAGCAAAAATATTTCTATACATGGAAAAATAATTAAGATAATAAAAAGGGTGATGATATTGCCAGAGCGAAAATTGTTATGGCTGGGGTAATTAACTTTCTTAATTTATAAATTAACATATTTGCCCTTCTATGAACTTCAAAGGTAAGTGTCTTTTAGGGTACTATAATTAATTATATTATTCAGGTGACAATGTTGCTAGAGTGAAAATTATTATGACGGGCAATTAACTTTCTTAATTTATAAATTTACATATTAGTCATTCTATTAATTTTAAAAGTAATTATCTTTTATGTTTATTAAAATAA
Source organism: Reutealis trisperma (assembly GCA_947687605.1). Classification (NCBI taxonomy): domain Eukaryota; kingdom Viridiplantae; phylum Streptophyta; class Magnoliopsida; order Malpighiales; family Euphorbiaceae; genus Reutealis; species Reutealis trisperma. The sequence continues at coordinate 102,880 of CANTUT010000033.1, read as the reverse complement.
AATCATTGAATATCATTTCTTTATTTTCTTTTCAATCTAAATTTCACATAGAAATACTTGATCTTTTTTAGACTAGACGTACTGTATTCTTAAAATTTAATCAAATTTATTTAAATTATTTTTGACTGATATAATATTTTGAAAAAATATGTGTGCAATTAGAATCCATATAAACAAAGAATCATATATATTAATTGATCTATAATTATTTTTTTTCATGATTGATCTATAAATTTATTAAATGGACTGAACAAGTTTGGAGAATCAGAGAGCAATTCATTCATTCATCCCAGAAGTGAAAAACAAGTGTTTGGTATCATACTACTCATATACAAGAGCAAAGGTACAAAAATATGCTGACTAAAGAAAACAAACTAATTGAATTTAGAACCATCTATTTGTTACAATTGGACACGTCAGCTAATGAACTAACTGTGAGTAAACTAATTTACTTCTGATACTTTTCATTCCTCTCTCCTCCTCCACCAAACACCCCCCCCCTTCACGAAACTCGCTTTGTGTTTGTCTTGAACCAAGTGGTTATCGATTTCAAGTGTATAGTACATTCTAAAAACACTGGATTAGCCACAACGTGTAATGCTGCTTTATTGTCACACCAAAGAGAAACAAGAAGCTGTAAAGGAATGTGAAAATGACCAAGAAGATAACTCACATACTGCAATTGAAAGACTGTTGAAGCCAAGCTGCGATCCTTAGCTTCAGCTAAGGATCTAGATACAGTGCTTTGCTTTTTAGTTTTCCAAAAAATAAAGCTGGTCCAAGGAATAAATAGTAACTAGTCAATGATCTTCTGGAATCAAGACACGATGCCTAATCAGCATCGCAGTAGCCTTCAAGCTTTAAATTATTCTTGGTGAGATAAAATAAATCTTTAGCTGGTATGCCTTTAAGAAACCTACGAAGATAAATAATAGCATTCCAATGGTCTTGAGTATGATGAGCAACAAATTGACTAAGTTGTTGCACACCAAAAGTTTTATCTGGTCTAGTGAAAGTTAAGCACATAAGTCTACCAATAAGTCTTCTATATTTCTCAACATCTGTAAGTCTATAACCAGATGCAGTAGTAAATTTGATACCTTTAGGTAAAGGAGTAACAATTGTTTTGTTTAGCTCCAAGGAATCCAGCTTCTGTAATTAAATCCGAAGTGTATTTCTTTGGCTTAAGTGAGTACCCTTTGCATGTCTAGCAATCTCAACACCTAAAAAGTACTCAGCATACCCCTAGTCTTTAATAGTGAATGTGGAGTCCAAGAATAGCTTGATAGAGAGGATATCTTCTTTGTTAGGCCCAGTTAAGTGAACATCATCAACATAAACTAGAAGAGCCAAAAAGGAAGAACCAGTACGTTTGGTGAACAAACAATGGTCATGTTGTAAACTCTTAATTTTACACCTTCAGCATCCAATCGCAGTCTTAGTACTTGCTGAATTTAACTCATTGCGCGAAATTATTAAAATTTTTTTAGACTTCATTTACATTGCCACCAAGCATCCAAATTTTCCAAACTCCATACCAACAACCAATATCTAAAAAAAAAATAATAAAAAAAAAGAATTGCCTCGAAAAATATGCCAGCGCCATGTGGCATGTGGCGCTGTGTCAGAGCTGTGCAGCGAGCCGCAAATGCCTAATGCGGCGCCCAATGCGACAGGCCTGGTGCAGCGCTTCACTAGGCTCTGCGAGCTCTGGTCCTTGTGGGCCTTACCTGCTCAGAAAATGACCTTTTTACCTATTTCAGTATAATTTTTAGCTATTTCTAGCCCTACCCCTCATGGTCTTTTCACATTTTCATTACCTAAACTGCTCTCAACCCCATTTGCCTATAAATAGGCTCCCCATTCCCTCATTTCTCCACACCTCTTGAATTTGAGTAGATTGCTATCTTCAAATTCCTCTATTCTTCTCCCCCCAATCACTCTCTAATTAATTAATTAATCTTTTTAATTAATTAATTATCTCACTCTAACCAAGTTAATTAATCTTTTTAATTAACTAAAACTCTTTTTTTAAAAAATTAAAATTAATTAATTAATTAATCTTTTTAATTAATTAATTAATCACTTTTTTCCAAAATCAAATTAATCCTTTTTTAATCCACTTTTTCATCCAAATTAATTAATTAATCCATCCATCCTTTCCATCATATTAATTAATTAATCATTTTAATTAATTAATTAATCTTCCAATCCATCCAACCACCCGGTCCCGATAAAACAAAACTTCGGTCCGGTAAAACCTTTCACCCACCAAAAGTCAAGGTATCAGCCTTTTTCCTCGCTTTCAACACACCCAAACCAAAATCAATCTGATCAACTCCTAAACCCCTCCGCTTCACCGTGAAATGAACTACGTGGGTTTTGATCTCCATTTAATGGGGTACGTATATATGTTTAGAATTTAAATTCAAATCTCAAATCCAAATCCCAATCAATTTTCTTTTCCCCTTTTTTTAAATTAATTTGTGAATATTTTATTTTCACCATGCATTCATGTTTTGCCATATTTATGCATTTTTTTTAATATCATCTTATAACTGTCATTCATGAAATCCAATTGTCAAGTCAAATTAAACTTAAGAGCCAAATTTAGATTATTTAAAACCAAAAACCTAGTTCCTGAACTCAAACTGGTTCGAAGGCTAGTGATTTTTATCCTTGGGCAAATTAATGAATTGGAGTCAATTTGGGTTTTTTCCTTAATATTTTCCTAACTAAATAAATTAAGGTGGCGACTTCTAAAAATTATTTTTTAAAATCAATCAAATCCGAACCCGAGGGTTCCATCGTGAGTCTAAACCCAAATGAGCATCTCGGTTCCCTCTAGAAGACCGGGCCGGTGCTCGGGCAAGGCCTCACAGCTAGCGACTCCATTGGAAATTGGTTGCCACATTTTTTTAATAAAAAGGAGAATAAGAGGATTACTATTTGGTTAAGGAAAATTTTTCCAAAATAATCTTCTTTTGGCTCATTAAGTATAATTTGACTTTCATGCATCACTTTGCATAATAAAGGCTCCTTGCCTAAACTTTAGCTTTAGGGAAACTTTTTGGATGGCAAGTAGCATTGGCTCGACAACTCTCTTTGAGTATGTTGGGAGATAGCGAAAGTATTCCACCCCGCGATGAATCCCCGATCATTTCGGTGGTGTAATGAGCAGTCAGTATTGTTGGACCCACGCGAGACTCCTTGCCTCATATGTGGTTAGGTATATCGATACTCTAATGGGACGGGGACCTTTAAATCAAACCACCCTTTATCCTTGTGCGTATAGTCGCTTTAGCCTTTGACCTTAGGTTTCATGTACCATAATAATCGATACTTTTGCATGTTCATGAAACCTTTTTCAGCATGCATCATGCCATGATCATGCATACACAACATGAGAAGCTCAACAAGGTCAAACACCTCAAAGACCCAAACTGATGGTTCGTTACCCTAAAAACACCTCACACACTCACCCTGTCAACGTATAAACCCGGTGACCCATGTGGAGGGAATCCTTTTCCCGACACACCTTCACATTCATGCCATTTTTCCTTTACAAATCTATTTTCTTACCCATTTTTTTTCTGTTTGTTTTCTGTTTCAAGGTACCAATGGCCAATACCTTCAACTTTGATCAAGACGCCATGAGTGCTTTCTTCACCAGCCTCCTCAAGAAACAAGAAGAAACTTTTCAAGCTGTACTTACCACTGCTCTTCAGACCCAAGCTGAAACCTTCACCAATGCTCTCAATGCTCAGTCTTCCACCTTTACTGATGCCCTCAACTCCCAACGCCAGTCCATCATCAATGAGGTCAAAGAAATGACCAATGCCACTATCACTCCTCCTCCTACTCGTGTTGAGCCTGAATTTGCCCAAGCTGGGACTAGCCATGCCCCTACTTTTACTCCTCCCATTATCGATCTCACCGATAAAGGGAAAGCACCTGAGACTCCAACCTCTTTTACCATGGACTTAAACACAACCACTCCCACTCCCACTATGAATCATTTTCAAAGTGGAGATTTCTTTAGCTTTCTCGAAGCTAAGAAATTGATGAAGAAAGTTGAGGTCATGGAAAAAATGCTCAAAAACGTTAAAAAGCACGAGGACATGATAGATGTCGACTCCTTAGCTCTCTTCCCAAATGCACGAGTTCCACCAAAATTTAAAATGCCAGTCATGAACAAGTTTAATGGCACCACGTGTCCTAAAACTCATCTCAAGATGTATGTGGGTGCCATGAGACCTTTTGGTGTGGACAACGAGCTCCTTGCTCAGTTATTCCAACAGTCATTGATGGGAGCTGCTATTAAGTGGTTACTAGATCTCGACAAAAATCACAAGAAGACTTGGGATGACATATGTAATGCATTTGTCAAGCAATACCACTACAACATCAAGGTGGATATCACCCGTTGAGATTTGCAAACCACTAAACAAGAGCCAAGAGAATCCTTCACCACGTTCCTTACAAGGTAGATGACAAAAGCGGCTCAAATGGTGAACCGTCCATCTGAAGTGGAGCAAATTGATATCATCATCAAGAACCTCCTCCCCCAATATCAGGCTCATATGCAAACACAGTACCTCTTTAACTTTAAAGCTCTCATCGCCACCGCCACCAAGATAGAGGATTTGATTCAATTAGGACGAATCAATGATGAATCCTCTAGGTATCACGAAAACACCACCAACATTACCCAAAGAGAGGGAGAGGTAAATGTTGTGTCCTATCAACAGCTAATGAATTTGGAAACAAGGAGGACTTTCTCTGAGCTGGGCATGCCCTTCAGCATCGTTTACAAGAAAGCCTTAGAGGCTAACATGGTTAAGCCCTTAGAACCACGACCTCCTTCAAACCCCTTGCCTAAGGGTTATAATGCTAATGAGTACTGTGACTATCATCAAGGGCCAGGGCACAAAACTGATGTGTACCAGGTTCTGAAGCATAAAATCCAAGATCTCATTGACAGTGGAGACATCATTGCTCCCAAACCCAAAGTCTAGCACCACCACCTATCCTTTTCTGAACCACCGAGCTCACCCGACCATCTCAAGTTTCATCCAATAACCGATATTTTGAGAAGAGTGTCAGCGCTACTATATCCCTATCCAAATCCTCCTAGTCTACGTCAGAGTCTTTTGAGTCTGTTTTCTATTAAATTTTTCTTTTTGAGTCTATCAGGTCTTGTCCTTTTGAGTCTGTATTTTGCCTTTAAAACTTATCCTTTAATGTACTCATGATGGGACTCCTTTTTTCAGTAATAAAAGCTTGAACTTTTTAATTTGCTTTAATTTTTTCTGATTTATCTTTAAATGGGACATCTTAAAAAAAAATAACAAAAAAAAAAAAAAAAAAACAAAAAATGAAAAATACAAAAAATGGAAAAGGCAAAAGGATCAACTAATTATGGCACAAAAAAAATAATAAAAAAAATCTCATACATTGCATCTGCATGACAGTAGTGAAAAAGATCATGAACTATTATGCACAAAGACAAGGACATGATACTCCAAGCATCACAGCTTATAAGATCTTGACCTACAAAAAGCCTATCGAGAAGAAGCTATAGACAAAGTAGGAAGATCCTATTCGACAGAGGCATTATCTTTACGGACGTGGACGAAAGTGAATTCTCCCATCTTGGCAACCCAAATCAGCTGAAAAGATATATTATCTGAAGAAAACATTTGCATTTCATTTCTGTTTCTCATGCATATGTAATCAGAACTACATGGACCTGATTCTCCCTAAAAAAAATAACCGACAGAAAAGTGATGTAAGAGATACGTAGGCAGCTCGATTCAGGTGCGGTCCAAATCATAATACAAAATATTTTATTTGTATCGCATTCTCATTTTCTTTGTGCCTATTACATCATTCACTTGATTCTTTTGCCTAAAAAAAAAAAAAGAAGAAGAAGAAAAGAATGCTCGCTAAGCTAAAAACCTGAAAGGGCGGTTTAGGCAGAAATTAGAGCAAAAATAAAAGATGTCTCATTTGGTGATGATCAAATCTTGCAAAATACAAACCCATCATTAAGGATATCCCTTTCATTATCGTCTATAGCTTATCCTATTTCATATAGTCCTATCAACCTGTAATTACTTTAAAGAAAAAAGAAAAGAAAAAAAAGGGTCACGTTTGAAGTCATGGCCTAGCCAGTCCTGCTTTATCTCCTGAGATGCCAATCTCTCGTGTCCTCGTCAAAGTCAAAGTATGTCACAATATCCTTCTTTGAGTCACTACTGTAAGCTATAGTGTCGTACTTCCAGTACATCTTCGAGTCTCCTTCAAAGATTGAGTCACCCCTTTGTCTATGTTACAGTCCTCGCTCCACCAATGGCTTCTCTTGTAGCCCATCCTTCCTCAGCTATGTCCCCCTCCGTAGGGTAACTTGGTACTCTTTCTCAATTGGCCAAACCACCTTTATCAACCTCTCTGCGATACCAAGTGAAACCCCAAAATAAACAGCATGATAACTCCTCAGCCAGTCATCACCTGATAGCTGTAGCAATGGGAGCTGTGATATGCACAGACTCCAAGAAAGAAAAACTAGGGGCATACCCTGAGTCTGCCTCACCTGCCTCAAGACACTTATCCCTAGTGGAAAGTCATTCAAACCAAGCTCAATAGGCAAACCACTCGACACCCATGGCTTCCGGTCATGAGAGATCAAATCCTCTACAATTGGTAGTGCTAAAAATGTGTCTTCCAGGGGTAAGTTGCAAGTAATCATCCTATCTGATCTCTGACCGAGTATCAATAAAGCATGAGCGGACTGAAAAGCAGGGGCCACCACTTGAAAATGATCCATCAGCCATGCTTTCAAGATAACTCAAAACCTGAAATAGACATCCACAAAGCACCTAAAGTAGAAAGGGTAAGAATAGACAAATTTTTATCACTGGAGAATAACTGGCAAGATAGTTCATCTCTCTAATTCCTTAACAAAGCAATTGAGACTCATCAGTGTCTTTGCCAGCATAGCTTTAGCCATAAAATACCTCTGTTACATCTGTCGCTGTGGCATCACCCCAATCAATAAATTCATAATTGACACTCAAATAGAAAATCAAGGCCCTCATGTTGAGTCTCTGCACCCCTCATATCCCCCTGGTCACTAGAATCATAAAACTTCTCAATCACAGTGGTCAAATTCACTTAACCATCACCAACTGTTATCTGTCTTGCAACATCCTGAGGCAAGTCAAAAACTCTTGAAAAATTCAAAAAAATGCTAGACTTTGAACTCTGGCACCACCAGAGTTGTTGTTGAGTTGTAGCTAAGCCATATTCCCTATCTCCTTGGAATAGGCACAGCTCCTCCTCAGCAGTACCAAAATAGAAACCACGGGCCACCAGATTCCAAAATCTGAAGCAACCCCTCGAACTCCTCGTAATACCACCATGACAACCATCTCATACCAACCCAAGTTGAGTTCCTCAACCTTGTTGAGTTTCTCAGTCCATAAATGTATTGCATTCACAAAGTAACTGAGCGAATCCACCTCCATGCATCTATGCAATCATTCATTATAAGCATCACCACAAATCATGCATGGCATAGAAGTCAAACAGAAGGTCTGAAACATGCATGCATCATTTGTGCACCAGTACCTATGTAATCATCTGCAATCATGCACATCATGCATAAGCTGAGCCAATAGCCTCACCGACATCTCCTAAAGCTAACTAATGCTTCCTCCAAGCTTACCGATACCTCCTAAAACTGACCAGTGTCTCTTTGAAGCTAAATGATACCTTTTCAGATCTAATCAATGAAGTGTGACTTCCAGAGTCTCTTTACTCCTAGCAAAGTCCCTAACACTTCACATTCAAAAGCCTAAGTTTCTTTGGCACAACCAGAATCTTGAGCCGATTAGCCATAAACCAAGGCTTTTCCTCAGAATCTCGTGAGTCGACTCGCCATAGGTCAAGGCTCTCTTTTCACTAAATTATCTTATCCAAAGTCTATCTCTAGCATTAAGGCCAAACAGATAGCCTTGATTGAGATTTACCCAATCTTCTTTACAGTAAGGCCAAACAGATAGCCTTAATTGAGATTTATCCAAATCTTCTTTACCTCCAACATTAAGGCTGGACATGTAGCCTTGATTCACTTCAGACCTTATTTATATCCAATATTAAGGCTGGACAGATAACCTTGATTCACTTCAGACCTTCTCTATCTTCAACATTAAGGCTGAACAGATAGCTTTGATTGAAATTCACCAAACCTTCTCTATCTCCAACATTAAGGCCGAACGAATAGCCTTGATTGAAATTTACCAAACCTTCTTTATCTCCAACATTAAGGCCGAACGGATAGCCTTGATTGAAATTCACCAAACTTTCTCCATCTCCAACATTAAGGCTGGACAGATAGCCTTGATTGAGATTCACCTCAAACATTGTTCATCTTCAACGTTAGGGCCGAACAGATAGCCTTAATTAAAATTCACCGAGACCATTTTCAAAACCAACGTCAAGGCCAAACAGATAGCCATTAATAAAGTTTCATTTATGCTAGAGGTCCTCCTCCCAAAGGACATGACAAGAATACACAAGCCCAGAGTCTGACATGGCACCTCTTTCCAATGTTCACTATCATCAGAATCACCTTTTATTCAAAGCCAATTTTGATGAGGGGAAAATTATGAATCCTTAATTTTACACCCTTAGCATCCAATCGCAGTCTTAGCACTTGCTGAATTTAACTCATTGTGCAAAACTATTAAAATTTTTTTAGACTTCATTTACATTGCCACCAAGCATCCAAATTTTTCAAACTCCATACCAACAACCAATCTCTAAAAAAAAAAAAAAAGAATTGCCTCGAAAAATGTGCCAGCGCCACGTGGCGTGTGGCGCCGCGTCAGAGCTGTGCGGCACCGCATGCCCTTTGTGCAGCGCACCGCAAATGCCTGATGTGGTGCCGCACAGGCCTGGTGCGGCGCCGCACCATGCTCTACGAGCTCTGGTCTCTGTGGGCCCCATCTACACAGAAAATGACCCTTTTACCCATTTCAGTTTAATTTTAACCATTTCTAGCCCTACCCCTCATGGTCTTTTCACATTTTCATTACCTAAACTACCCTCAACCCCATTTTCCTATAAATAGGCTCCCCATTCCCTCATTTCTCCACACCTCTTGAATTTGAGTATATTGCTATCCTTAAATTCCTCTCTTCTTCTCTCTTCAGTCACTCTCTAATTAATTAATTAATCTTTTTAATTAATTAATTATCTCATCCTAACCAAGTTAATTAATCTTTTTAATTAACTAAAACTCTTTTTTTAAAAAATTAAAATTAATTAACTAATTAATATTTTTAATTAATTAATTAATCATTTTTTCCAAAATCAAATTAATCATTTTTCTTAATCCACTTTTCATCCAAATTAATTAATTAATCCTTTTAATTAATTAATCACTTTTTTCCAAAATCAAATTAATCCTTTTTTAATCCACTTTTTCATCCAAATTAATTAATTAATCTTTTTAATTAATTAATCCATCCATCCTTTCCATCATATTAATTAATTAATCATTTTAATTAATTAATTAATCTTTCAATCCATCCAACCACCCGGTCCCGATAAAATAAAATTTCGGTCCGGTAAAACCTTTCGCCCACCAAAAGTCAAGGTATCAGCATTTTTCCTCACTTTCAACACACCCAAACCAAAATCAATCTGATTAACTTCTAAACCCCTTCACTTAACCATGTAATGAACTACGTGGATTTTGATCTCCATTCAATGGGATACGTAGGTATATTTGGAATTTAAATCCAAACCTCAAATCCAAATCCCAATCAATCCTCTTTTCCCCTTTTTTTAAATTAAGTTGTGAATATTTTATTTTCACCATGCATTCATGTTTTGCCATATTCATCCATTTTCTTTAATATCATCTTATAACTGTCATTCATGAAATCCAATTTTCAAGTCAAATTAAACTTAAGAGCCAAATTTAGATTATTTAAAACTAAAAATCTAGTCCCCGAACTCAACATGGTTCGAAGGTTAGTGATTTTTATCCTTGGGCAAATTAATGAACTGGAGTCAATTTGAGTTTTTTCCTTAATATTTTTCCAACTAAATAAAATTAAGGTGGCGACTCCTAAAAATCATTTTTTAAAATCAATCAAATCCGAACTCGAGGGTTCCATCGCGAGTTTAAATCCAAATGAGCATCTCGGTTACCTCTACCAGACCGGGCCGGTGCTCGGGCGAGGCCTCACACATGTGAGGATTGATGAAAACCAAAGGCATGTAGTTTGGAACAAAATTCAGAATTTCATTGCCTGGATGCTTGTTTCAAGCCATTAAGACTCCTTTTCTGCTTGCATACTTGACCTGGTTGAGCTTTTGAATATCCTTCTAGAGATAACATATACATTTCTTCATTTAAGTAACCATAAAGGAAAGCATTATTTATGTCCAACTGGTGAATAGGCCAACTGTGAGCAATAGATACTGCCAAAAACACTCTCGTTGTAACTAGTTTAGCCGCAGGAGAAAAACTATCAAAATAATCTATCCCTTCAACTTAGTGATACCATTTGACCAGCAAAAGAGCTTTGAATCTTGCAACAGTACCATCTGGATTAAGTTTGACTTTAAAAACCCATTTGGAAATAATAACTTGTTGTCTGGAGGTAAAAAAGTCAATTCTCAAGTTTGATTGTGCTCTAGAACTTTTAATTCTTTATTCATGGCTTGTATCCATTCAAGTTAAGTGCATGCTTGTCTATATGATCTAAGTTCATGAAATTTTGGCACATGGCTAATAAAAAACATATATGTATTAGAGTAGAGGGTGTTTTGGAGATAAGAAAAGGTGGGTGGGGTGTAAGGTGTAAGATTAACATAAGTGTGCTGCGAGGAAGATGAAGAAGGCTGTGAAATGAAAAATTGGTAGCAAAATCCTTTAAGCAAGATGGTGGATTTCTAGACTTGACACTGTGTCTCAAGGGGGGAAGTTTAGGAATAGTCTGAATATCAATATATGTAGGAGAATAAGTAGCAATGATGGATTCATTTCTAGTTGAGGGAGGTATATCAATATGGGTAGTGGCAGCAGGTATGTTGTATGTATATCAGTAGGTAATATAGTCAGCACATCGATATTAATGATAATAGGAATAACAGTAGTGACAAGGGTCTTTAACTATGGAATTGTTGACCTGGAAGACTTAGATGTAATATCAGACTTATAAGACACAAGAAAATCAAAAGTAAGAGGCAATGGGGTAATGTTATCATCAATAAAATAAATATAAGCAAAAGGAAACTACTTTTCATAAAAAATAACATCTATAGATGTAAAGAGTTGATGAGAATACAAGTTATATAATTGAAAAGCTTTTTATCCAGTTTCAAAACCAAGAAATATACACTTGAAAGCACTAAGGGCAAATTTGTCTTTATAAGGGGTAGTGTTGGTGGCATAACAGAGACAGCCAAGGAATTTAAGATTGGAATAGTCTGGTGGTTTATCATAGAGTAAATCAAATGGAGTTTTCCAATTTAGAACTGAACTTGGAAGCTTATTGACGATATAAGTTGCCATAAGCAAGGCCTGGCCCCAAAAATGTTTTGGTAAGTTGGATTGGAACATGAGTGATCTAGCAGCTTGCAAAAGGTGCTTGCTTTTTCTCTCCATAACACCATTCTATTGTGAAATGTAAACACAGCTCCTTTGATGCAAGATGCCTTTGTTTTGAAGATAAGTTTGGAGCTCTTGCTTCAAAAACTCAGTTCCATTGTTTAACTTAAGTATCTTAACAGTTTTGTTAAATTGTGTTTCAATCGTTTTCAGAAAAGAAATAATATTTGAAGTAGCTTCGGATTTAGAAGCTAAAAGGAAGGTCCAAGTGGCTCTACTATAGTCATCAATTATAATGAGTATGAAATGTGCCCCTGTAATGGAAGTATGTTTATATGGTCCCTATAAATCAAAATGAATCAAATCAAATGATTGAGAAAAGGAATTGACACTTGAAGGAAAAGGGAGCCTTTGTTGTTTTGATAAAGGACATATAGTACAAAGTGGTAATTTTTGAGAATCTAAATATTCAATGAAAGGAAGGTGCTTAAGAGTATTAACAGAAGCATGTTCCAACCTCTTGTGCCAAATAGACAATACAGATACTGTGGTATTATTTATGTAACGAGGTTCAGTATAATTAGAAGGAAAAATTTGTACAACAGCTGATTCTTCAACAACAAAGTTATTTATTGACTCAGATAGAAAACTGGTCTTATTTAAGACATTTAGAGTACCTAACAACCTACCCAGAGCTAAGATCCTATTGATCTTCAGGTCCTCCAAAACATAATGGTTGGGATAAAAGATCATGATCAGGTTAGCTGATTTGCATAATTGGCTAACTGATAAAAGACTGAAGGTGAAATTGTGTATATAAAGGATATTGATAAGAGAGTTATGAAGGATAGCACTGCCAATAGAGTGCACTAATTTTGTTGTTCCATCAAGTAAAAACACAGGAATATCAAGAGAAGGGTGAATGTATGTGTTAAGTAAGGCTAGGGAGTTGCACATATGATTTGAAGCCCCTATGCCAACAATCTAGAATTCTTTCTCACACAATCCAAATGTACACAAAGCAATAGTTAGAGCATAGTTTATACCTGCAAATCTAGCTAAATGAGCAAAGTTGATGTGATTGCTTGCAACATTTCCTGCAACCTTTATATTTTGCAAGAGTTTTGCTAATTCCTACTATATCATTTCAGAAAGATTAGTAACTTCTTTTCCTTTCTCTATATGTTTCATAAGATCTCCATCAAAAGGTGTTTCAACTACATTTGCTAAATGAAATCATTCATTTGCCTTTTGATCTTTCAACTCCAAGCAATCTGGATATCTATGCAGTTTGAAACGGCTATCCTTGGTATGGCTATTTCTGTTGTGATCGTCACAAAAGAAATTTTCTTTATCCTTTTTGTTCTATTCATATTTTCTGTATCCTCCTCTTCATGTTCTTGGGTTTGTAGCCTCTCTTATAGTATTGTGATTGTTCATAGATTTGGCAAATAAAGTTGTATTGCCAGATACATTAGTAAAAGGCATATGAACATGCCTTTGTTTCTCTACTTTTTGAACCATAGAATAAGCCTTATTAAGCCTTATTAATCGAAGGTAATGGATCCATCACTAAAATTTGGATCCTAATGTTATCATAATCTTCATTTAAACCATGAGAAATTGCATGAGTCTATTCGAAGTAGTTATTTTAGCTACAGTTCTTGAAGCACCACAAGTGCAGCTTTAGACACTGTGGTTTAGGCATCAAGCAATTCATTTCATCCTATATATTTTTTTTATTTTATTATAATATTGAGCTACAGTTAATTTTCCTTGGGAAATTGAACTCATATCCCTCTGTTATTGATAGAGCAATAGACCATTATTTTCTCCAAATCTCTCTTCTATCTCTTCCTATAAAGCCCTAGCTGAATCTGAATACAAAAATGCCTCCACTATTTCTTTTATTATCGAATTTAAAATTCATGAAGTCACCATGAGGTCAACTCTCTTCCATTGCTCAAAATTAGGATTTCTTCTTTATGTTTTTCATAACTCCCATCTATAAAACCCAGTTTAACCTTTGCACCTAATAAAATCTTCATCGATCTACTCCAAGGTAAGAAGTTATTACCTTTTAATGGAGTTGTAACCAAGGTAAGATCTTGTGTTTTTATTCGATGTTTGAATTTTGTGTAAATATTGATTGTTAGGGAGATTGAATTTTCTTAAACTGAAAATAATTCTTGACTTCTGGTATTAATATCACATATTACACATTATATATATTATTAACGTATTAACTTAATGATTATAAATTTTAGGTTGAAATTATTATTTAAAATATTAATTTCTTCTGTTGACAAGTGAATTTCTTATTTATCAAATTTTTAAAACATACAAATTAAAGGCCATTAAGTTTTGAAAAACAAAATGGATTATAATTGAGTAGAATTGCCAATTTTTTTTCAGCAGTAATTTGTATTATAAGTGTTGAGTTTTGTAATTAATATGTATATAATTATATTGGTACTCTAGAACTCCGCAATGTTACTGTTGAAATATGTATTCTATTCATTATCTATATTGTGTATATTTCAAGTTGAGACATTGTTTATTAAGCAAAATCTAATTGTATAATAAATGGTATTTATGAGATAATTGAGTTATTAACTTAGTGTGGCTTTGATTTAAATTGATGTTAATTTGGATCTGCTTAACACGTGGGATCATAGTTTTTTACAGTTTTGGTTTCTGTTGTTGAGTTTTCTATCAGGTTTACTACGGACGCTGGTAGTCACGTGTATTTTCCATATCCTAATGCCGGTCACGTGCCCTCGGATTTGGGGCGTGACAAAACTGATCATTAAATTTTTAATAAAAAAAAGTATAACTTTAGAATAAGTATTTATAACAAATTTTAACGAGTAATAATGAACTAATTTTAAATATTCTAATTGAATAATAAAATATATTTATTATTCTTGAAAATAGGAAGAGAATATTTTTTCTTTTCTTTTTTTTTTATTTTTTAATAAAGCAAAATGGATAAAGTTATAAATAAGTAATACCAAGTTTTGTTATAATTTTAATATTTTGAAATAAAAATTCATGGAAAATTCTAAAGGAAATTATTAGTTTAAAAGGTAATAATTTGGTATATGAATTTGTCTATATAAAGAGTTTAAAAGTATTTAATGGCATAGATAATATAAGTTATTGGTAATTATTTTACTTAATGGGAGTATCTATTAAGTGGCTTAGAATAAGAGGATAAAATTTATTTTTTTGAACTAATTATTTTCTTGCAAAATTTGTATGAAAGCAAAGTAAAATTGTAAAACTAATTTTGAAATAATATTTTATGCAAAAATATTTTATGTATGCATGCAAATTTTCTAAAATATTTTATGTATAAAATTCTGTAATGCATGATATTTGACTAAAAGAAAATAAATTAGAAAATTATAATAAAATGTATTTATCAATTTATTTACTTTTTTTTTGCTAACATATCCTCAAATATAAAAATAGCATTTAAAATTATAAGAAACGCTCATTTTCTTTCAATATTGTATATGTATTGTTTTCCAAAGTATATTCATATATTTATATAGAATCTAAAATTATTTTCTGTCATCAGTCTGATTGTATTATACATGCATAAATATACAATTTAGATAATATTTATTATGTATAATTATATTTTTGTTAAATTTTTAGGTTTTTATATGAAAATTTAACTTAACTTGTAATCAACAATTAAAGTGAATTTAATAATTAAGTTATTTAAATATTGCTCTATGATAATCTTAAAAGTCAATCAATAAGATTTTGACTTCATAATATTTATTTGAGAAGTTTTATATATTTTAAGTGAAAACTTCATTTAATATAAAAATGTATAATTTTATACTTAAATAATAAAAAATTAGTCATCAAATATTATATATGTATTGCCTTCTAAAGTACATTTATATATTTATATAGAATCTAAAATTATTTTGTGTCATCAGTCTAATTATATTATATATGTATGAATATATAATTTAGATAATATTTATTGTGTATAATTATATTTTCATTAAATTTTTAGATTTTTACATGAAAATTTAACTTAACTTGTAATTAACAATTAATGTGAATTTAGTAATTAAGTTATTTAAATATTACTCCATGATAATTTTAAAAGTCAATCAATAAGATTTTGATTTCATAATATTTATTTGAGAAGTTTTATATATTTTAAGTGAAAATGTCATTTAATATAAACATATATAATTTTATATTTAAATAACAAAAAACTGGTTATTAAATCTTTAACAAAAAAAAAGTGAAAGTTTAAAATAAATATTTATATTTCAAATGAGTTGTAACGAATCATAATAGAAATCAATGCACAAAATACGTTAAGAAAAATCTAGTTTTTTAAAAATAAAAACTCCATTGAAGTTTTATTTTT
This sequence comes from Reutealis trisperma, assembly GCA_947687605.1. Classification (NCBI taxonomy): domain Eukaryota; kingdom Viridiplantae; phylum Streptophyta; class Magnoliopsida; order Malpighiales; family Euphorbiaceae; genus Reutealis; species Reutealis trisperma. Next base: position 86,846 of record CANTUT010000033.1, on the reverse strand, counting down.
TAAAATAATCTTTATAATAAAAAATTTAATATATCTAAAGAATGTATTGAGAATATTCTAATAATAATTAGCTTATTAATAAGTCTGAAATTCAATTATAAATGTCTCTCTCTTCTCAAGCTTTTTCTTTTCTTCTTATCTCCCTTTCTAGTTCTGTTCTTAAGAATTGTATTGTTAGGTTAGATTTACAAGCCATAGATCTAACAATAACCTAAAGATAAATATATATACAACCTCTATAATTTCAATTCTCCATTTTCCAATACTAAAAATAAAAATACTGATGGAATTGCAATTGGACGGCAAGTTTTGCTCGAGAATTAAGAACCAAGAGAAAATTGCTAAATTATTTTGTTCAATCAGACCATAATTCTATAATTATATTTAATTTATTTGAATGAATTATAAAATTTGACCAAAGAGAAAAAATTATAGTCAACAATATGGGCCATGTAATTAGATAAAATTACACAAATAAGATTGCATGATGAAGGCTATAAAATTCAAAACTTTCGAACAAATTTAAGGTTAAAAAATACATAATCACAGAGTATATACAGCAATCAAATTTAAAATTTAAAATAAAAAAATCACATTCATAAAATAAAAAATGATGGGCTAATTGATTTTTTTATTTGTAAATTGACATATTTATCTTTCTATTAACTTCAATTATCTTAAATTGACATATTTTTAAGATATTATCATGAATTATATTATTAGGGTGGTGATATTATTAAAGCAAAAATTATTATGACTATAAAAATTAACTTTTTTTTTTTAATTTATAAATTGACTTATTGTCTTTTTATTAATTTCAAAAGTAATTTCCTTTTATATTTATTAAAATAAAATCACCAACTATTATTTCTTCCTTTTTTTTCAAATTAAATTTTATATAAAGAGATACGTGATTTTTTTTTTCAAACTAAATTCCATATAAGGAAATACACTTATTTTAAGAATTGAAATATTTTGTTCTTAAAATTGAGTCAAATTTATTTAAATTATTTTTACCTTGATTTTGATTTTCAAAAATATTATGTACAAGTGGTTAAAAAGATATTTATGTAGAATTGGAATTCATATAAACAAAGAATCATATAATATTGATTGATCTGTAATTTATTCTATTGGATGATTGATCTACAAATTTATTAAGTGACGATACTATTAATTTTATCCCAATCACTAATGAAAAAAAAAATCTTATACTTTATATTATTAAAGATGCTATAAAAAAAAAATGAAGCATTCACTTCATATATATAAGTATAGATTACTAATTTTTCATATTAAAAATATTGGTAGTTTAAGTTAAAAAATTAAGGGAAAAAAGGACTAAAAAAATTAAAACAAATTTTGCATTAATATTTATATGCAAAGTGATAATTTTCTCATTAAATCGTAGTAAAAATATGATATATTCATATTTATGATAATTTTTTAAGAATAATAGATTTTTTTTCTTTAAAATGCAAGAATATTTCCATATGGACAATAGTTGGGAAATAAAAGGGGTGGTGATTAGAGGTGTGCAAAAACCAAATTAAACTAAAATTTTGAATTAAATTGAATAGAAATTACTATATTGGTTTGATTATATGATTAATTTGATCTAAGTCGGTAGTGATTAAAGATTTTAATAAGTATTTATTGGTTTGATTTTTATGATTTTTAAATTGAACCAAACAAAAAATCCAATTATCAAAATTAGGTTGAATTCATTAATAGCATTGAATTCAACCTTAGCAAAGTTGAATTTAATTTTAATAACATTGAATTCAATATTATTAATGTCGAGTCTAACTTACTAACATTATCTGACAATATTTATTCAAATATATTTTCATCTTATTTCAAATATGTATCATACATGATATATAATATATTTATATATTATTTTATATATAAAAATAAAAAAATTTAATTTAATTTTTTTAATATTGAACTCAATGTTATTAAAGTTAAGTTCAATGTTAATACAGTTGAGTTAAAAAACGAACTGATGAAAGCTCAAACCGAATTATAAAATTGATAATAAAAACGAACCGTGTTTATATTTCGATCAAATTTGACTTCGATTCTTTTTTATGTTATTTAATTTGTTGTGATTGTCATTTTAATCTTTTTTGGTCTAGTTAGTTTTCAAATTTTCAAAATTAAATTGAACCAAACAAGCCGATGCACATCTTTGGTGGTGATATATTATAAGAGCAGAAATTATTATGATTAGAGCAATAATTGATTTTTTTTATTTTATAAAACTGACATATTTATCACTTTATTTACTTAAAAAGTAATCATCTTTTATATTAGTACTCTCTTTTCAATATTTTGTTAGATAATTGCTATCTTATTAGTTCCTAACATCTAATTTCATATTCTCTCTTAATAAATAAAAATAAAATAAACTTGTTTGTTATTAATTACTAACTAAAAAGTAAATCTTTTTCATATATAAATTTTCTAATGACTTAAATTCACTACTTTAATCTCAATTTTGAAGAGATTAATTTTTTCTGTAAACAATAATATTTTTTATTTTTAACAATTTAATATAAGATTTTTATTTTTAGGTGAATAATAGCATTTTTAATAATTTAATTAAAGTAAAATATGGCCACGTGCTTATTGTCCCTTTTTTATTTTTTGAAAAATTTTTCTTCCTAATTTAATTCCAAAATTAATAAATATAAAATTCCTAATTTATTAATTAATTAAAATTGCGCCCAACAAAAATAATTAATCGATCAATAATTCAAATAAAAATATTAAAACCAAACCAAAATATTCAAATAAAAATCAATTAAAAAACCGAACCAAAATTTTTATTTGATAAGATTATTGTTACTATTAATGTTTTCAAAGTTAGCTTTATATCATAAAAATATTTAATCAACCACCAACTAAAAATTTTTCCTTCAGTGCAAAAAAAATAAAAAAATAAAAAATAAAATAAAATAAAATTTGGCCTTTTTCTGCCAGGAGCAGTAGCCGATGGAATGATGAGCACTGTGGTTAAAGCGAAGCAGCCAGCTGACAGCCCTAACAATATATTTTTTTTTTCCCTTTTTCTTACGTAAATTTTCATATTAATTTTTTTCCTTCTTTATTTTATGCAAAGTATATAATTGATTAATGCATATCAATTTTATATTAATATTAATAAGATAAACATTTCATTCTTTCAAGATGGCGCCCGATTAAAGTGATTTAACACAAAAATCAATTTAATTTTATTTTTTATTTAAGGTAAATTTTAGTTTTTATTTTAATTATTTTTATATATTTTGTTTTGCGTTCTCTTTTGAATTGTTATTTTGTTTATTCATAATTTTTTTCTTTGCTTGTTTTTACTTATTCTTTTTCCTTTAGTTTGTTTTCAATCAGGTACAAATGCTATGTGAGGTGAAAAGTTATTTGAATTCGAAAATAGAAATTTGATCATAAAAGATGCAATTGATAAATTCATATGACTAAATGGGAAGGGGGACGGATGAAATATTATCTTGAGACCAACTTTTATAAACTTTCTCAACTAGTAATGAACTTATTATTTAGGATGATGAAAATGTTGAGCAAACTCAATTTGAGTAATTAATAAACGATGAAAGAATCCCCATACCCTGTCACCATTATTTGGAATCCCAACCATAAATGAACTTATATTATTGCCACCCACTTTTAAGTGTTTATTTGTTGGAGAATCAAATACCTAGTCAATGCCTATATTTTTTAAATTTTCTACAAAAAGGAAAATTACTAATGTTCAGGTTTTGAAATAAAAGGTGAATAAATTTGGGTGAACCATCTCACATTTGCAAGAAGTGGATGAAGTTGATATGAATATTTCAATGAATGTCAAATTTGAAGTTTTTATACTTGCTAGTCTGTAGGTGAAATTATTCAAATATGTACCTAAAATTACTAAGTTGAGATTTGCAAATAATAAAGCAATAAGAAAATTTCATTTAAGATTTGCAACTAAAAGGAAAAGGTGCAAAGGCCAAAACTTTTGCAAATTTTTCTTTATTTTAATTTATAGAGGTAAATAATATAAAAAAATCTTCATTTCTTTCGACAAAGATAGATAATATCAAAAGTCCAGTTAATATGATTATAAAGAAGGGCTTCTTAGAAAGGAACAAAAAACATTTGATTTTATTGTTATTTATTTACTTAATAGGTTTAGATTTGTTTTTAAAATAATTTCCTCTCGTCCTTTTAGTATATTACTTGCTGCTAATGATGGTTGTAAGTAGGAGTTAAATTTTTCAAGCATTAGAGTTGCCACTGTGCATTCATGGCATAAAAAGCTTCAATGACCAGTATGGAGGTATGTCAATTGGCACGGACAGAACGAAAGGAAGGCCAGCCTTTGTCGCGGGCGTAAGGAGCTATAGCATGCACAAATGGATAGCAATTTCTTTATCATGCATTATTGCAAATAACATTGGGACAATGTGATGTTTAAGTGTAGAGGAGAGTAACTTTATTTTGTTTTTTGTTTTTCCTTGTCTTGTTACATTTTTTCTTTATTTGCATATGGATTTTAAGGGTTTTTTTTTTTTTTAAAGTTTATATCTTTGTAGTTTATTGTGTTGTGACATGTAAACATCTTCATTTAAGGCTTTTACTTGAAAATTGGGCTCAATTTGCAATTTGATATTTTAAATTAACAAAAATGTAGTTTTTAGTTAATTTTTAACCATTAATTCTCGTGAGAATGATAATCTACTCATTTTATATTACTTGTAAATTCTGTGCACTTGCAAATTTCTCTTAACATAAAATAATAAATTATTATAAATATTTATAAATAAAATAAATAATCTAATATTTATTTTTACAAATTGTGGTGAAAATTGATATCATATATTATTTATTTTTAAAACATAAAAAATATTTTCTTAAATAAAATAATTAAGAGGATCACATTTAGATTATGTTAATAGAATTTGAGTTCCTCGCAAATATAAATTTTCTGCAATTATAAAAACTGACTTTTCATTCACCATAACAAAATATTCACTATCTTCTACAACATTAAGAAGAGAAAGAAATTAAAAATTAATTTTATTGGCCTAACTTGTTGAATAGGTAATAAGGTTTTAGGCTGAAAAGTTAGATGATATGGATCAAAATGTTTTTAGGTTTTTAGTATAATTTATGGAGTATATTTTATTAATTTTTTCATATATTACTTGTATATATTACTTATTAATATAATAATACTCATATATTTTTTACATTTATAAAATTCAAAAATAATAGCTGAAAAATAAAAATAAATTCTTTTAGAAAATATTAGTAGATTCAGACAAACAAAACATAAATAAATGAATCAATCCAATTTGAAGTATTAGAGTCCGCAACCTTAATACTAGTAATTAATACTGACATGACATTTTCAATAATGATATGTCATTTATGGATTTTACTTTATTTTTTTAAGATTGCCATCTAGATAAAAAAAGTGAGACATACAAATACCAAACTAGAGTTATTTCAGCGTTAACTAAGGTGGCGTTTGGTAAATTAAAAATTAAGTGCTGAATTTTAAGTGCTGAATATAATAAATACTGAAAATTTTAAGTGTTGAATATGTCAATTTATTTGATAACTGTTATTACTGAAAATTCTTAATTTTTTTATTAGACATATTTAACCCTATGATGTGATATTTAATTTTTTTATTTGTGTTTTAATTTGTGAATACAATTTATGCATTAAAAAAGTTATAAATAAAAATGAAGACAATAATTATATTAGAATAGTATTTTTCATAATATTTCAAAAAATAAAAATTATTAAACTTAAAATGAGTATGCTTTAAAAACGATAAACAAGTAAAAAAAATACAAACAAAAAGCTAATAATCACATATTAATTAAGGTAAAAGTATAAAGGTGATTCCGATTAAAAAGTTTTAAAATCTAAACTACAGCGTGTTCAGCTAAAATTTTAAGTCAAATATTTTAACTTATTATTTAAAATTTTTTTTACTTAATTAAAAATTTTAAGTTGGAGTTTTTTTAGATTATCAAACCAATTTAAAAATAATAAGTACTGAAAAAATTAAATTAAGTTATTAAGTTGGGTTGTCAAACAGGGGTTAAGTCATATCAGCATTGATTAAAGGTATTACTGGAAGAGATTCCTAATTATTAACGAAAGAAAATATATACCATTTTTATAAAAAAAAAAAATCATAAACCCATAAATATAAAAAAATCAAATTATATAATATTTTTTTATACTTTTCCCTTTCTTTCATATTTAGATATTATATTGAATTCTTATGAGGCAGGTATGAGAATTCTTGTGAGGTAGAAAATACACTCTATATTTTTGTTAATGGAGAAGAACTATTTCTATCTCCATCCTATGAGGACAAAAATCGTAAAACTCTCATTTCATTTGGAATAAATTTCATGTAGAATGAAGAATTTTTGTTTCTTGCCATCCTTAATTGAATAGAGAGTGCTTTTATCATTCAAATTTTTAAAGATATCATAACGAGTATATTATTAGAGCGGCCATATTGCCAAAATTATTATCACAAAAGCAATTTACTTTCTTAATTTAGGGAGATATATGATGATGATGATACATCTGAGAACAAATAAAAAACGTTTGAGAAAACGACAAAGGAACGGATATAGACCAGCAAAGCCTTCCCTGTCTCCAACTTACAATTAAAACCACGGCCATATATACCAATTCCAATTTCAAACACTTACCTACTTTCTATTTTTCATCACCTTCCTTTTTTATCTTATTATTTTCTAGCATCAACCGTTATTTATTTCTTCTCTCAGTCGTTTACTCGTTAGTATTTATATTTAACACACTCTCTCGATCAATCTCGCCCTCAAACACAATACAAATAATATATATATATCCATATATATAATACAGTACTGCGAGCGAGAGTGATAAAAAATGGGTTCCTTCATCCAATTGTTATTAAGCTCTATGGAGCTGGGTTCCATTTTGATGGTCTTAATTTCACTAGTAGGATTTTTTGGAGGTGCAAAGTGGATTGTAAAGCGAGTTAATTGGTGGCTTTATGAAAACCAACTGGGAGAAATGCAGTATTCGCTGCCTCCAGGCGATTTGGGCTGGCCTTTCATTGGCAATATGTGGTATTTCCTCAGAGCTTTTAAGTCCACTGATCCGGAAGCTTTCATGCGCACCATCGTCGCCAGGTCATCTCTCTCTTCTAAACAATAACAGTTGTTTCTTTTAATTTATTTCTTTTTAACTCGAGGATTGCTGCCTAGCCATAGTTGCTAATTGCTTTCGCATAGCTCTGCTGTGTGATTGTTAGGGGAGGGCTATTTGGTAATTTTGAATTCTGTAATTTAAAAAGAAAAATAAAAATCCTGAGGTGGGCTTATTGCCTAATTAATGCTAGCATATTTTCTTTGGGCAAAAAAAAAAAAAAAAAAAAATCGATTTAGAAAAATTAATAATAATATATTCTTTCATTTTATAAAATAAACATACAAGTACCATTGAGAGAGCGAGTCACTGCACTAGATAAATTTGGTTGCGTTGTGCCATAATCTGTGGTGTAGGTTAGCAAGTTCCGAATCAGAAGACGCACGTCATGCTATAGGAAGAGAGAGAGCCCTGGTAATAAAATTACAATACCGTAAAAAGATTTTAGCATTCAATTATTATTATACTCCATTCCCTTGAATGGTTATCATAAATCATCCCAACTGTTTCAATCATTGTTATCAATAATAATCTCCAAGAGAATGTCATAAGACATTATTGTTTGTTGTTAATTCGCCCAGCGATGGGCTTTGAAATTAAATTGAATAGAAGAATAATGAATGTAGATATGGAGATGGTGGCATGTACAAGGCCTTGATGTTCGGGAGGCCCAGCATATTGGTGACAACACCCGAAACCTGCAGAAGAGTATTAACCGATGATGAAGCATTTAAACCAGGTTGGCCAATCTCCACCGTGAAGCTGATTGGAGAGAAATCCTTCGTCGGCATATCTTACGAAGAGCACAAGCGTCTCCGGAGGCTTACTGCTGCTCCCGTGAATGGTCATGAAGCCCTGTCCGTGTATGTGAAATACATTGAAGAAAATGTGATATCTGCATTGGAGAAATGGTCCTCTATGGGACAGATGGAGTTCTTGACTCAACTCAGGAAACTTACTTTCAGGATAATAATGTATATCTTCCTTAGCTCCGAAAGCGAGAACGTCATGGAGGCGTTGGAGAGGGAGTATACGGCACTTAACTATGGGGTCAGAGCCATGGCAATCAATCTTCCAGGATTTGCGTACCATAAAGCGCTCAAGGTCGTCATTTTATATATTCAATTTTTTTTTTTTAATATATGCAAATGTATATCTAATTTCTTATTGGTTTTTTAAATCTCATCAGGCACGTAAAAACCTTGTGGCTGTATTACAATCCATAGTGGACGAGCGCAGAAATCGACTGAAGAATAATCCGTCAAATAAGAAGAAAGACATGATGGACTCTCTATTGGACGTCCAAGATGAAAATGGTAGAAAATTAAGCGACGAAGAAATCATTGATATCTTGTTGATGTACTTGAATGCAGGCCACGAATCTTCTGGCCATGTCACAATGTGGGCTACTATTTTCCTCCAGGAGAACCCGCAATTTCTTCAAAAGGCTAAGGTACAAGTAGCTTGGCCCAGCTAGCTAGCTGTTGTTTAATTTATTTTTAATTTGACTCATCAATTGCTGATGGATTATAAATATATATATATATATATATATAGGAAGAGCAAGAGGGAATCATTAAAAGGAGGCCACCAACACAAAAGGGATTGACATTTAAAGAAGTTCGAGAAATGGAATATCTTTCCGAGGTAACTTTTCATTTATTAATAAAAAGTAATCATCACATCATGAGTCCATCTCTTCTCTCTCTACATATAATATGCTTTATTAATATAATTTAACTATTTTAATGCTTATACCTACTAATTAGGTGATCGATGAAACACTTCGTTTGGTAACATTCTCACTTACGGTTTTTCGAGAGGCTAAAACAGATGTGACTATGAATGGTATGTTCTATTATTTATTTATATAGCAGAACATATTCATCATTTATCAATATATTACTATAATCGTCTGAAACTAATTTATTGATAGCATGGGTTGAATTAATTCAGGATATGTGATCCCCAAGGGTTGGAAAATTCTGGTCTGGTTCAGAAGTGTTCATTTTAATCCTGAAATCTATCCAAATCCAATGGAATTTAATCCTTCCCGCTGGGATGTAAGTCCACCATTGATTTGTACGTTTCTCCTTCAATTCCCTTGTAAATCTCAGTACCGCTAACAGACTAAAATTATGATAATCTGGGTGTGGATGTAGAATCATATTGCCAAAGCAGGAACTTTCCTTCCCTTTGGAGCAGGAAGTAGGTTGTGCCCTGGAAATGACCTAGCCAAGCTTGAAATTTCTATTTTTCTGCATCATTTCGTACTTAATTATAAGTGAGTCCCCAGTCTCTACGTACTCGCCCTACCTATCTATGTGTTAACATGGACTATTGCTTCTAAATTCTGTTATAAATGTTACAGGCTCCAACGTCTCAATCCTGGATGTCGGGTAATGTATTTACCTCATTCAAGACCGACAGACAATTGCATGGCAATAATCAAGAAAATTCCATCTCCATCTGTTTAAGGAAATACAGAATAAGAAAAAAGCATGCATTTGACAACCACAGGTCGCAGGAGCCAGGGGATACATATTACTTCCTGTCCTCCTTTAAGGTCTCCATCTGCTTCGGTGAAGCGTGGAATAACCAAATAAGTTCCAAAACAAATGCAATGCTTCTTGGTTTTCTCATTTTATTAATATTGCTAGGCTACTATGTTTTGTTCGGGCACAATGTGTAGTATTATGTTCCAGAAGTAAGGAACAACTTAGTTTCAGTTAGCATTCTAAATAAGTTCAGCTTTAAACTTGTGTTTGTGTTTGATAAGCTTGTATTATCTAAGGGTGGCATATTTGTGGGAAAAGGGTATCTTTGTAATGGTATGTTTAATTTGAATGTTGAAATTAATAATAATGCAAGTGATGTTTCTATTTACATTGTTGATTCTCCTTACTTATGGCACAATAGGTTAGAACATGTGAATTTTAGAAGAATTAGAGATATGGTTAAACTTAATTTAATTTCATATATTGATAGTAATAATGTAAAATGTAACATTTGTATGTTAACAAAAATAACTAGAAATTCTTTTCCAAAAGTTGAAAGAACATCAAATTTATTAGACATAATTCATAGTGATGCGTTTGATTTGCATAACACTCCTTCTTTAGGTGGTAAAAAATATTTTGTCACATTCATAGATGATATTAGTAGATTTTGTTATGTTTACTTGTTACATTCTAAAGATGAAGGTATGGACAAATTCAAAATCTACAAAAATGAAGTTGAATTGCATTGTGAGACATTTATAAAATGTCTTTGGTCTGATAGGGGAGGAGAATATTATAATCCTTCATATTTTGAGTCAACAGGCATAGTATATAAAACTACAGCTTCATACACACCACAACAAAATGGTGTTGCTAAACGCAAAATCGAGTGCTAATTGAAATGGTAAATGCCATGATGTCTAATTCTAGCTTGAGCAAATGATTTTGGGGTAAAGCATTGCTTATAGAATGCCACATCTAGAATAGAGTTCCTAATAAAAGAAGAAATACAACCCCATATGAGTTTTAGAATAAAAGAAAGCCAAACTTGAATTATTTAAGAGTTTGGGGATGTCAAACTATAGTAAAAGGACATGAACCCAAAAGGAAAAAGCTGGGTGAAAGCTTAGTTGAGTGCATTTTCTTAAGATATGCACACAATAGTAAGGCATATAGGTTAATGGTTATAGAACCTAATGACTCAGTGTCAATCAATACAGTCATTGAATCACGTGATGCCATATTTGATGAACCAAGGTTCAACTCTATACCTCGATTAAAAGAAAATATACCAAAATAAGTCAAAATCTAAACAAAAGAAGTCTTAAACAATAATGAAGAAGAAGTTATTGAACTTTGAAGGAGCAAAAGAATAAGAAGGAAACCTTTAAGGTATGAAGAAGAATTTTTCATATTTCTAGAAGGAACAAGAGATGTAGTTAGCAATCAAATTCCATATTGTTATAATATAGAAAGTGATCCTCAAACATTTGAGCAAGCTATGAAATCACATGATGCAACCTTCTTGAAAGAAGTAATTAATAATGACATGGACTCAATTATAGGAAATAATATGTGGAAGTTAGTTGACCTCTCATCAAGCTCTAAACCAATAGGATGCAAGTGGATATTTAAAGAGAAACTGAAAGTCGATGGGACCATTGATAAATTTAAAGCTACATTGGTAGCGAAAGGCTTTACACAAAAGCAAGGTATTGATTATTTTGATACTTATTCTCCAGTAGCAAGAATAGCAACAATCAGAGTCCTAATTTCTCTAGCTTCCATTCATAAGATGGTCATTCATCAAATGGAGGTGAAAACAGCATTCTTAAGTAGAGTTTTAAAGGAAGAGGTCTATATGTAATAACCTGAAGGGTTTGTTGTTTCTGGACAAGAAAAGAAGGCGTGTAAACTTGTTAAGTTACTGTATGGTTTAAAACAAGCACCTAAGCAATGGCACCAAAAACCTGATCAAGTTATACTTGCTAATAACTTCAAAATTAATCAATATAATAAATGTGTGTATAGCAAGTTTAATGGTAATGATGGTGTTATTATACGTCTTTATGTTGATGACATGTTAATTTTTGGTACTGACTTAAAACAAGTTGAGGATACTAAAAATTTCCTATCAAGCAACTTTGCCATGAAAAATATGGAAGAGGCAAATGTTATACTTAGGTTTAAGATCTTAAGAGATAACAATGGCATAATTCTCACTTAGTCTTATTACATTGAGAAAGTTCTCAAGAAGTTCAATCATGTAGATTGTATCCCTGCCTCAACTCCATTTGATCCCAGCATCAAGTTAACTAAAAATACGGGGAAATCAATATCACAATTAGAGTATGCCAAAGTGATAGATTGTCTATTGTATGCCATGACATGCACTAGACTTGATATAGCTTTTGCTGTTGGAAAGCTAAGTAGGTACATAAGTAATCCAAGTAACTTGCATTGGCATGCTATCAATAGAATTTTGAAGTATTTAAAGAAAACAATGAGTTATGGCATAAACGATAGTGGCTATACTTCAGCAGTAGAAAGATATTTAGATGCAAGTTGGATTACTGATAGTGAAGATCATGCTGGCACTAGTGATTGGGTATTTATACTTGGAGGTGATGCAATTTCTTGAGGTTTCAAGCCCTAAGAAATAGACATGCATAACAAATTCCACCATAGCTTGAGGATTTATAACATTAGCGTCAACAAGCAAAAAAGCAGAATGGCTACGTGATTTGCTATATGAAATACCTTTATGGTAAAAAACGATTACACCAATATCTATCCATTGTGATAGTGAAGCAACATTATCAAGAGCTTATAGTCATGTGTATAATGGAAAGTCTCGACATATTGGACTGAGACATAGTTATGTAAGAGATTTAATTCCTAATAGTGTCATCACAATTGATTTTGTGCAATCAAGTCAGAATTGGATCCATTAACAAAAGCATTACTATGAGACATGGTAAACAAAACATCAAGAGGGATGGCTCTCAAGCCCGCTATGTCAAATCACCAATGATGGAAACTCAACTTGACGCTTGGTATTATGCCAAGTCTCAAGTTCAAAAAGTCAAAGTACATCATTAGAGTAGTTGCAAGCACTATACTAATTTATTATTATATCCCGAGGTTAATAGTGCTTGGTACTTGCATGTTAAGAAAAGAAAGGGTGAGCTAAAAGACTCTTACTTGATCTATGGACATTTTGTCAAAGTACTAAATTGCAAGGGTACTTCAGATAGATCTACTTATATGAATGTGAAGTGTGGCCGCTTCAAGGAGTTCAAGGACTTGGCTTTGTAACATTCATGAAAGGATACAGACACAAGGCCTACAATGTGTCATACATTTATGAATAAGTATTTGGATATTAAATTATATATGTGAATGTATTTCTACAACTTGTCAATAAGAATAGTTTATTTAAAGTTTTATCTACTACATTATTTAGACTTGTTGTTTTGAACTTTCACTAAGTATTAGTTCAAATCACAAGATACCAATATTTATGCATATAATTTACAGAAGTTAAGATGGATAAATATTTGGTTGTATTTTGAAAATGTGGTTGGGGGGGGGGGGGGGGGGGGGGGGGGGGGTGGTGGGTGTGGTATTGTTAAACATTTTCAAAATGATTAGTTGCCATTTATTCTTGAAAAGGTGCCAAGGAAAAATTCATGTCTTTTCTCCAATAGACATATCCTTTCTCTAAGAACATGTTCTTTCTCCAACAGACATGTCCTTTTGAATATAAAACTGCCAAATATTTATATGTATATATGTCTTCTTATTCTTCTACAGGGAATGAAGAAAACATAGAAAAAACTTTTGAAAATACAATTACTTTTCCTTGTTATGATTTCACAAAATCAAGTGCAATCAGGGTTTTCATTATATATAGTGCAAATATTGCCTTTAGGAAAGTGGGATCTCTTACATGCCTTGAAGCAAATTTTGTAACTTTAAATTCTCCAACACACTTAACATAATAATATTTAGAATATAATCATACATTGATTAATTATAAATATATTAAGTGATTAATATAAAAATGAACTTCCCAATCTTAACGAGCTAGTTTTTAAGGTTAGTTCTCCTAAATCTACATTAAAAACTTAAAATGGTATTAGAATTTAATCGATTATTGTACCACCTCATATTTTATCATAATTCAAATTGGAATTTTAATTTTTTGTTTGTGGAGAGTTTCTTTTAATTTCTTATCCATGGAGAGTTCTTTCAATTTTTTACCCATAGAGGGTTAACCTCTTTTAAATTTTTTGCCTCGTGGAGGTTTTCTTTCAAATTTATTTTCTTTCAATTTCTTACCCGTAAATGATCCCTTTTAAACAATTCAGTTCGTATCATAAATTATAAATATTAACTAAGCTTAATGAAAAAAATGTCTTTGCCCAGTTGCCATTTAATGGAGGCTACTAAGAATATAATCCCACATTGACTAATTATAAATATATTAAGTGATTAATATAAAAATGGACTCTCTAACTTTAATAAGTTAGTTTGTAAAATTTATTCTCCTAAATCTATATTAAAAACTTAATAAATAATATTATGTGAGAAAAAAAATGTTGATATTTTTTCATTGGTGAAAAATGAATATAAGAATCATATTAGTGATTTTTAAAAAAATTATGTTCAGACATTGATTAGATTGCGCATTGTCCATTAATATAATTTCTTGTTCAACTTAATTAGTGCTGGTATACGAAATTGCGATGCTGGAGTATATGTACTTGTTATAGTAAAGCTGCAATTTATAAATCTATTGAAGAGGATGAGTTTTGCTATATGCTTACAAATAATTTGAAGTTGATTCATGAAGCAAGATTGGTCAATCTCCATCCCAGCAGTGGTGATTGGGTCTGTTTTATAGGTCGAAATAGAAGCTCATCCTTTTACTTGATTAAAATTGTTACTTTGGACTTATTTTAACATATAATACAATGAGAGAAAATAAAAATTTTAATCACATTCTTTTACTAAATTAAAACAGTAAATTTTTTTAGACAAAAAAAGTTACATTTTTTAAAGGATCATGATTGGTGATTTATTAGTGGATATGTATAGTTTTGATGAGTTGGACTCTCTTGAATGTTCTTTGGTTTTGCAAGACAAAGAAGAAGTATTAGAGGGCTGAACCTTATTCACGATAAAGGCACTCTGATACTGAAATCAATTATGGTGACTTAGGGTTCTTAAGAAGAAGATGATCTTCCTTGAACTAAAGAATAGTTTAATGAAAATAAGAAGATGAGAAGTTGTAGAGAGTAAGCTACCTGAAAATGAGATTCTCTCTTCTCTTATATATGATTGGAGCTTAGTGGGTGGTGATCCCGCAAGTGTAATGATGTCTAGTTTAGTTTTGATGAGACAGGTGTCAGGTTTCATGCAACCTGTGGGCAATGTAGATTGTGTACCTGGTCATTTTAAGTAGGTGAGCCCATGCGTGTTCATGAGGAGTACGCAGCCTATAAGCATGCTTTTCCCTGGAAATCCTTTCTTTGGTGTTTGATACGTGACAAGTGCTTCAGTGCATGAACTCACGTCTAGCAAAGCTCATTCCGTGGGCTTTTATCATCTGACCCATTAATGATAATACTGTAGATGAGCTTGGGGCTTGATAAGCCCATAATCTTTTAGGCTTCTTAATGGGCTTCCTAAGATTAGACCCAAATCAAATATGGGCTATTTTAATCCTTATCATATTAATTCTACATGATAACATTTTCATATTATTTTTTATATTCTTATCGAGCAACTACATATATCATCGTATTTTATGATTATAAATTATCGAGTAAATTTAATATATGGTCCTCCAATTTATACCATATGCATATTATGGTTTTTGAATTTATTTTTCTTTCTTAAAAATGATTGAACTTTACAAACCATGCACTTTAAAATACTTTTATCAACTTTTTCAATTTAAAATTAACGGCAAACTTTTTTGGAAGTGCCATATAAGCATTTTAACATTAAAAAAAGCCATATCAGCAAGCCCTTGCTTTCTACCACACCTTTTGCATGTGGCCATCATCATTCTATTTTCTCTTTCATTTTCACTCTTATGGCAACCCCATTATTATATTTGGTGTTCTTTTTATTAATAACTACCTGAGTTTAATATGATAATTTTTTTCTCTTCACCAACTGCTTGACCAAAGTCCCCAATGAAGCTCCACTCCTGGTAAAAGCCGTAGGCAGCTCTAGGTACAATGTGTGATTGATCTGTTGAATTTATCCGATACTTCAACAATTTAAGAATTCAACAATGGCCATTCATTGGAGTTCATTGGGGTTCCATTTCTCGCTCTTCTTACCAAGCTAAGTGTTTTTAACACTTAAACAGACCCACCCATTAACATAAAGGTTCAGATTAATACACAACCCGTAAAATCTATAATAAACGTTAGGTGGTTAAGACGGATAATTTGATGGAAAAGCAATGTCGACAAAGTAGAGTTCATTGTAATATGGTATACCAACAGTACTGATGATCACTGCTCATAATAAATAGATTAGATTTTAATAAATTGGAACAAAGATTGAATCAAGAAGGTGCTTCTCGAGGATTTTCCACTCTTGTATGATCTCTTATGGACTTTGCTGGAGAGATTGGTGAAGCAGTCACCGCTGGTTTTTTTTTGCCGCTACTGTTAACGTTGGCATAGTGGTGTGATCAAATGAGTAAAAAATGACATCGAATTGGTGAAAAGCATTGATTTCTTGGATCTCGCCATTGTTGTTGGGTTATCGAGGTTTTGGGGTTACAGAGAGAGCCATTATAAAGGAGTGGACTGTTTCCAGAGGAGGAGTTTTATCAAGTAGACAAGTAATCAAAGGAAGAGAGAAAATTGTATGGTAATTAAAGTATTTGATAACAAAATGGTGTTTAATTGAGAGGGAGCAGTGATGGCAATTTGTACTTTATTCATGCGTACCTATCCGAATTTCATATAGTCAAAGTGAGTAATACCCAAAAAAATAACATTAGATTTGGGTATGGTATGGAAAAAATAGTATCCTACCAATATTTGTACTTATACCCTACTCGAACTATCGTATTTTTCCCATACCCTGAACCCCACTCATACCCATGCACTAAATTAATATTATTCAATATAGGTCAATTTATTAATTTATTTTTAACAATATTAATATTATTTTTTAAATTAATTAATTAATTTCATTTGACTAATAAAAATAATTATAAAATCCAAATATAGTAAAATTAGAAAGAGTTCCTATTATAAAGTCTAATCATAATAGGACTAGAAACCATATTCTAAATTTCGAATTCAATTATATTTTCCTTTTTCTACTAGGATTTAATTAAATTTAATATAATCCTAATTATAGTTAGAATTCAAGTCTAATATTGATTATATACCTCTTCATTTAGTTTTTGGCTTATATAGACCTAGTTAATCGTCTAAGCACAGCCATTCTTAGTTCTTGATACATACTGCTAACAATAACAAAAATCCTGTAAATTAATTTGTGCATAATCAATATGACATGGATGAAGTTGGTAATAAGGTAAGTGTACTTATTTTATTTTTTCTTATTGTTGTTTTGATTTATTATCTAAAGTTGTTTTATTTTTTTTTTATCACCTTTTTTGTTTGAATGAAAAGAATTTGACAATTCATTATGTGAAAATTATACATGTTTTCGTCAAAAATCAATGGCTCGACACACAACTACATGACATTGCTTTCATAATTAACTTAATTAATTAGACTAACTTATGATATTATGGAATATGACCAATTAGGGTTTTTAAAATAAATATAAACATAAAAATAAATGAGGATTATAGAAAAAATACTTTTTTTTTGTGTGTGAAACACACTAAGTTTGATTATTTGGGAGAACGATTTAAGAAAATTTTATTTATTTTCTCATCAAAAATTTTATTTGTTTTCTCATAGATGAATGTTAGTAAATTTATCAAAAATTTCTTCTAGGATAGAATTTTATATTTTTTGATTTCTAGGATTTGGGTTTTCATAAATAATATTAAAGAAGTATTTAGTTAAAATATTAGGCTAGCTATTTAGAAAAAAAAATACTAGTGTACATATATTATCTTTCATTTTTTATTCTTTTAATGAAAAATTTGTTTCTTGATATGTAAATATTATTAAATTAAAAATATTAGAGTAAATAACATTACTATAAGTTATTCTAGTTTTATGCAAGATTTTGGATAGACTTTTAAATTATCATAATTTTATGTTTTGATTTAAAATTATTTTTTAGGAAAAAATGGCATCTCAGGAAGAATTGAGCTCACAAAAACCATTGGCCATTGAAAATACTTCTTCTCAAATGCTAGAAAGAGCTTCCACTCTTTCAACCAAGCATAATACAAAAAGAAGTGAAGCTTGGAATCACTTTTAAAAAAAAAAAAAAAAAGAATTGGTGACAAAGAAAAAGTGGAATGCAAGTATTGCCATAAGCTTCTTTCAGGATGTTCAAAATATGGAACTAATAATTCTTGTCCAAGGAAAAAATATGGTAGAGACATAAGACAAAAGCTTTTAATGAAAAGCACCCAAGGAAACTTAACTTATCAAGTTTTTGATCAAGACAATGCAAGAAGATAGTTGGCTTATATGATTATACTACATGAATATCCCCTCTCTATTGTGGACCATGTTGGTTTTAAAAGATTTGTCATATCACTTCAACCTATTTTTAAGTGTCCATCTCACAACACTATCAAAAATGATATTCTTAAAATTTATGACTATGAAAGAAGCAATGCATTGAAAATTTTAGAGAAGAATGATAGTAGGATTGCCATAACTACCAACTAATAATTATTTAATTTGAATTAGGTTTATTTATGTGTCTTGTCCACATATTAGTGAGGCTCTTATATAATTTTTAGTTGACTGCTTGTTGGATTGGAATGTTGATAAAAAGTTGTTAACTGTTACTTTGGATAGTTATTCAACTGATGATGCCATGATTTTTCTTATGAAAGAAAATAGCAAACTGACTACTTGTTGCAAAATGGTTCTATGTTGCACATGCGTTGTAGTGCATATATTTTGAATCTAATTTTTAAAGATGGATTGGATATGATCAAAAGTGGTATTGAAAATATAAGGAATAGTGTAGCATATTAAATTGCTACACCTAAAAGGAGTGAAAATTTTGAAGAAACAGTTAAGCAATTACAAATTACATACACTAAAAAGTTAAGTTTGGATTATCCAACAAGATGGAACTCTACTTATTTGATGCTGCAAACTGCTATTCATTATAAGGATGCTTTTGTTAGATTGAGACAACGTGAGTCTCATTATAAATGATTGTCAAATGAGAATTATTGGGAGTTTGCTAAAAAAATTTGATAAGTTGGAAATTTTTTTATCTTGCAACTGAATTATTTTCAAAGACAAGTTACCCCATTGCCAATTTATTTTTTAGAAAGATTTGTCAAATTAAGTTGGCTATAACAAATTGGTTGGTTGGTGAAGATGAAATAATCAACCAAATAACATCACAAATGTTGGGAAATATGAAAAATATTGGTGTGTGATGCATAAAATATTGGGTTTTACTTCTATTTTAGACCCGGAATATAAGATATCTATGCTGGAGTTTAACTTTCCTAAAGTCTATAGAGATGATTATGTTGATCATATTAATGGCATTCGAACACCCTTAATTGAGTTGGTGAATAATTATTCGAATGACAAGTTTTTAGATGGAGGAAATATTAAAGAAAGTGAAGCACAATCAACCATGTAACAAAAAGGTGACTATGATGATTGTGCTTTTCTTTCCTTTATGCGAAGAAAAAAAAAAAGGATAAAGTCATAGTTTTAATTGAGTTAAACCATTATCTAGATGATGAAGTTTTGCCTTGGACCAAAAATTTTGATATTCTCATGGGGTGGAAGACAAATGATTTGAATTATCAAACATAACAAACTATTGCTAGAGATGTGCTTGTTATTCTAGTGTCTATTATTGCTTTTGAATATGCTTTTAGTATAAATATTAGACTTGTGAGTTCTCGTAGATGTCAACTTCAATCAAACATAGTAAAGGCATTAATATGCGCTCAAAGTTGGCTATGTGGTTCTATAAAAAAAGGTAAATAAAATAAAATATTTATTATTTATATGTATATATTTTTTTTTCATTTTATATATGTGTTAGTCTAATTTTCAAATAGATAATTTAATATCATTAGTCACGGATGATTATTCTACTATTTATGATGAACAATAATCCCATGGGTTCATGCTTTTTAGACTATTGTTGTTCTATTTTTTGATTATTTTTTGACGATGATGATGGCCATGCACCGGACATGTGAGAAGGCAAGAGCTTGCCGACGTGTTTTTTTTTTTTTTTAATGTAAAAATGCTTACATGACACTTCTACATGAGCTTGTAGTTAATTTTAGATGGAAAAGTTTATAGAAATACTTTATATGAATGGTTTGTGATTTAAGAAAGAAAAATGAATTCAAGAATCATAATATGCATGCAGTATAAATTGGAGGAGCATGGATAAAATTTACTCCAAATTACATATGCAACTTTCTTTTTCCTTTTTCGAGATTTAAAACGCCTCTATATTATTTCCCTTCGCCCTGCATATGATCCCTTTGCCTTTTTTTTTTTTTTTTTTTTTTTTTTTATTTTTTATTGTGTGCACAAGTTTTCCCTTGATATTATGTTGGGTTTAAAAAATTATCTCCCCCCCCCCCCCGCGGCTCTCTTTCACCACTTTTTTTTTTTCACTGATGCTCTTGGTCTCCCAATCATTCATTGAAGCTTTTAGCTTGCTCAAATATTCGAGGGGCTAGTCCAAAGGAAAATGAATAAATAAATAAATACTGTAGGGGCAGTGGCGTCGTCTTTGGTGGCAGTGCAGATTCCACTCTTACCTCACAGGCCGCCACCATCCTTGCTACGGTGGCTCAGAAACAATCAAAACTGATGATGATGATGATTACAAGCCCTTTTTTTTGACTTGGAGCTCACTGGACCTAATAAGGATGCTGAAGGACCTAAAGAAAAATGTATAATTTAACTTTATGAAGAAAATGAAATTTGAAAATAGAAAATAAAGTGAATGGAAGAATAGAATGTTTCTGCAAGCTAAACAAAGCCCCAGTATCTGGCTTGATTATCATTCTATTTCATCTTATCAAATTTTAACAATGCGAGACAAAAATAACAATTGTTTTCAATCTCAGGGATGTGTAGCAGTTTCCCAGATTTATCAATTACGACTGTGTAATCGCAAGGTCATCAGAACATTAGCATTTTCACAAATTTCTACCAGGTGTAAAAGTACCATCGATTTACAAGGATTTTATTTCATCCGTCCACCTTTGTAAATTCCATGAATGGTTCAAATAATATCCTATTAAAGCTTGGGGAGGAAGTGATACTTAAAGCTTTGCAGTGGCATGTCCAGGCAAGTGGAACCGAGCAGGAAGATTTAGATCTTCCCATTCTTCATCATCATCCACTTTCGAGAAGTACTGCTCAACATTACTGTTACTGACGAGCTCCAATTTAGGAGGTTCCCACTGAAAAAAACAAACATGAAATACAAAAAGAACCAGAAAAAATGAAGAAAATTAGTCTATGGAATTGTTTTGCCATGAAATCATCAAGGATATATATGATGCATCGATATAAAAAGAGAAAACCTGTACCTTTGGGTTTCTATCCTTCTCCAACAGTATAGCTCTGCAACCCTGCGTTAGAAGGTGAGGCGTAAGAGAACTTGGAAGAGAAAATGAATGACAGTAAATGATGTTTGACTCAGTTGAAAACCTCAAAGAAATCCTTGCTAAGTTTTCCCTGCATGACGTGGCAAACCATTCTATACTCGCGAACAAGGCATTCACCGACTCCTTGGAGCCTTCCCTCTCTAATCTGGAGCCACAGAAGCAAAATCAAGTTTAATTGGCAATAAACCAGAAGATCCTACTGAGCTTCTCAATTAGGTGATCTTCAATTATTGAATTTTATCTGAGATATGGCAACAGAATATATGGACCTTCTCATGTAAGCTAAGATTTTAAATTCATCTCAAGATAAAACTTTTTTTGGGGGAACAATTTCAACCTTATATTTTATTCATTAAGTATTGTTGACCACACGTCCACATTGATCACATTCAAGGATTACAGGCGTTATCATTCAACATAAACAAGCTCACACAAAATTGAACAGAAAAGGAACACAAGAAATTCAGGTGATGAAAGGAAGTAAGGAGATATAAAAATCAGAGTTTTTATAACTTTCTTCAATATTTGATGAATTTTTCATTTTGGATTAGTTCTATTACCATAAGCAGATCTGAATCTAAAAGTTTTGAGTTTATTTTTTATTTTCAATTATCGTGATTTTCTGGTGAGTGACAATTTGATTAGAAGTTTACCGAATATTGAGAGAGATCTCATTTGATGCCCGTCCCTAATCAAAAAACTTGTGCATGCACTTAATATCCCTCCACTAGATTCTCTTCCAAGCCCATAATTAAAAAGATTTCTGAGATATAATCATCCAATTTCCCTGGAAAGGTATATGCATTGTTGATGGTGGCAACATGATGTGCATGAAAAGTTTTGGATAATTACCAATAGTCAACTTTGTATTGAAGCTAAGAGCTACAGCCTTACAGGTGCAATCAAAATTGATTAGACACACAAACACACACAGTTTGAAGTAGATTATGGCATTAAAACAGAATAATGGAGATGGAGGTAAACAGGTGTTAGGATCCTAGTGAATCCCACATTGGAAGTATGAGATTTCAATGTGGAGTTCATATGAACTTTGGGCTATCCAATGTCATGAGCTAGCTTTTGGGGTGTGGTTCTCCCAAGGATCACAAGCAGAGCCAACCCACACATGCGGACAGCCCAAGACTCGAAAAGGGGTATCCTACAAGCCAAATTAAAATTATTGGTAACCTCAAGAAAAAAATAATCCGGGTGTCAATAGGTGTAAGAGCCACTGTGGATGGCGGGTGTTCAATTGCGGAGAAATGTTAAGATCCTAGTTGGCCAAGGTATGGGACTTGGTGAATCCCATGTCGAAAGTAAGAGATTTCAATATGGGTTTTATATGGACTTTGGCTCTCCAAACTCTTGAGCTAATTTTTGGGGTGTGGTTCCATAACAACAAGATGGCATATGGTAATCTAGTTGGCATTATATTGACATAAACATTGTAAGCCTCATAGTTGTTAAAGGCGTGCCTAAGGTGCAAGGCCCATGCCTCCAAAGGTAGGCAACCTGGCAAAGGCAAGTGCCTTGGTGCACCTTGAGCCACAGGTGAGGCTCCCTAAAGGCGCATCTTTGTGAAAAAAGCCCTTTAATGTGATTTTTTTAAAATTATTTTTAAAATAAAATAGTTTAATAATCTCAGCCATTCACCTTAGGTTTAAAATAACCTATCTTATACATAACTAGACCCAATAATTTCAATTAAAAGACAAAGAAAAATAAAAGCAAATTAAAATTAGAATTGGGGCAAGAAAGAGAACCAGCAAATTCAAATTAGAAGAATTAGGCAATAAAAGAACTAGCAAATCAAAAAGGAAAAGAAAGAAAAAGAAGTCTATCCAAAGAAAAAAGAAGTCGATCAAAGAAGAAATCAATAAAAAAAGTCTATCCAAGAAAAGAAGAAGTCATGAATAAGAAATCAATCAATGCACAAAGAAAAAGAAGAGAAGAGGTCCAAAACCAACCACGTACGAAATCTGTTTTCTTCTTGAATCTCTTTTTTCTTTTCTTGTTCTTCTTCTTGATATTTTTTTTTCTTTTTCTTCTTGAAACCATATAAACTGTCCCTTTTTTTTTTTTTTTTTTTTTCCTTCTCTTCTTCTTCTTCTTGAATCTCTTTTTTTTCTTTTTCTTTTTCTTAGAGATGAGAAAGAGGACGATTTTGAAGATGCTGAGGAACAAGAACATGAAGTAGAAGAAGAGGATTTTGATGATGAAGAAGATGAAAAAAAAAAAAAAGAAGATGACTATGTTGAGCTTAATGATGAGGATGATTGATGAGTAGTGACTTACTAAATAATAATTAGTAGGAGACTAGGAGTGTGGAACTATAATTATAGTTGTAGACTTATGGTTATGGAAGATGCTTTAGGAATTATAGTTGTTTAGGACTTTAGTTTTATTTCATGATATTTTCTTTTCGCGCGCGCCCGCCTGCCTGTGCCTTGTGCCTAGGCTTCAAGACCCATTTGCACTTTGGTGTGCCTTTCACCTTTAACAACTCTGGTAAGCCTGTTGGATCAATGAATTCATATGGAACTAATAAAAAAGTCAACATTGCCTCATTATCCAAATTAAGAGATAAGATTCTTGTATTGAAACTGAGGACTAGGAGTATAAATGTGTCAAGCAACTCAGACTCGACCTGCAAAATATCTGAGTTTAACTTGCTATAATTGAGTTAAGCTCAAACTTGAGTGGATTGATTAATGAGATATAGGTTAAATTATGCAATTACTAAATCTCATTAAAGTAAATAAAATTGTATTTGTCCCTTCGAAATTATTAAACTCTAACTTTTGTAACAACTAAAGACTAGTGGTACTAAATTAAATTTAGACAATTTCTAACATATTTTGTATGCTTGGGTCACCTAACACTCTCTGCTCCTCTCCTCTCCTCTCTCCTTGTCTCTATAGGTAGACGACATGAAAAAGAAAAAAGGGAAAGAAATATTCTCTCTCTCTAACTCTTCTTATTTCCCATCCTCTCTACTCTCCCATATTTTTTTTTTCAGTTCTATGTATGTTACTGGTATAGATAGGAGGAAGTATGGAAAAAAGAAGAGAGAAAAATGTCTTGGCTAACCTATTTTAAAAAGTCCAACATAGTTGTCATGCTAAGCTTTCGTGTTCAATTTGACTAGACCGTGACCCTAGTGATGCTATAGTTATGAAAATCAAGGTTTAGTGATTTTCAACAGTGAGATTGAAATTTAATACTTTCTATGAACTTCAGTGACTGTTAGTGAAATTTACAAGTCAAATAACTGTTAACTCCTTTCTTTGTGTGTGCGTGTGCATGTATATATATTCTCCTAGGAAAAACTGCATAGATACGACTCATTTCTCGCAAGTCACAATTATGAGTCTAGTGAAAAATGCAGAGTGCACTCCATCTATCCAGCGCCTCATGCTAGAAGCTCGAAGTTGATCTTCTAATAGTAGTTCAAGAATGATAGTATAGTGGTATACCAGTGGTTTGCAGAAACAGCTAAAGGAACCTTAGTGGTCGGTCTTATCTAGTACTGAAGTTGAAATAAAATGCATGCAAGGTGTTTAGAATTCAATAACTGTTGCTGAATAAGTTACCCCATATAAAATCATTCAAAGTAATTGTACTCAATCTCCATAATTATTTTGTGGAACATGGGGGAAAATTGCTTTTCAAAGGTATGCCAAAGCACCCTTACCGATCTAAGGGAAATCTTAAGACTTGTCGGGGAAGCCTTCTTCAGTGATTCAATAGTTGTAGATATCCATGCATCTGCCTTATTCATGGCCTTCCTCTCCTGCATAATATCACATGGGAGGTAATTTTACAGAAGAAATCACCCATACGCAACTCACCAAAAGTGGGAAAAAGCCATTAGCTAATCCCTTAAGAAGCATTTGTTAAGAGAATTATGAAAAAATTATAAGCAATTTTTAGAATAAATTAGAAACTTACGAGGGCAGATAAAATATCTTCAATTGTTCTCTGAGAGAAACAACTATCAATAACATCCAACCTGAAACCAGATGATACTGAAAATAAAGATCTAGAAAACACACAATGCCAGACAAGAAAATCTGCAACACAAAGAATATTTATTTCATTCTTTCTAAATAAGATGCTTTTAGTTGAAATCTGCAATGCATATAATGCATGAGAATTTTTAACGGACATAAAAAAAAAAAAAAATTGAATTTGAATTTGTTCAGAGAAATGAAAATTGCTAGTTAAACCATCTCTGCAATTGCTAGTCAAATTTTTTTTTTTAATGGTGTTTTTAGCTATGAGATAGGAAATTGTACACTATTACGAACCAGAATCTCAAAATTAACCAGACTGCACTTGCACATGCTTATCCCATGAGTAGATTATTGACTCCTTAAGCGGAGGGAAAAAGAAAGAGAGGTTCACGAAATACATCACAGCAGAGCATTCCCAGACTTTCTTATGAAGTAGACAGATAAAAATTATGCATGCTAAACTAAAAACTAACCGGTGATAGGAACTTTGCTCTTTCAAATATGGTTGTCGTGAGTATTTATCAATAATAGATGAAAGGGTAACTGGATCACTTGAATCCACTTTATACAGTGTTTCTTCTAACAAGGACAGCTTCTGCCAATCACGTAAAACATGTCTTAACAAAAGAAACACCAATAAACAGCATAAGCATCAGGTCACTGTAAATAGAAGCTAAGGATTTTAACAAAGGCAGCTAGCACAGTGGTAGGTCAGAGGACACATTACCACTCATAGTGAGCAAGGAGAGCATACTTTCCAGAATGGATAAAGCAACATCATAATTTTATCATATGTGAATGGATACTAGGATGGTTTCAAACTTAAAAAATAGATTAGTCCAATACTGGTTGTACTTAGCTCATCCTATAAATCCATGCAACTACAGTTTTAATCTTGATATTTCATCAATTATAGAATTCCAAAAAGAACTCTTCTTAATTTTAAGGGTAGAAGCTTCATGTCAATGTAAATAGATGCTACAGACTTCAACAACATCTACCATAATGACTGAACCTACAGACATAAAACTCTCAAGAGCAACTTATCTTCAGCTCATAGAGAATAATAAAGTCAGAACATCAGATAACCTCAAATTTAGCTAGCATGATATGCAATCATAATATTGACATTAATGTCAAGTCCCTACACGCCAACATATAATATGTACTGACATTTTTTCGGAGTTATTGACAAATTCTTAACAAATACGATATTTGAACTTTTCCCTGCAAAAATATGAACTTCAGTAGATTTGAAGTCCAATGACATTTGTCTAAAGAATATACCGCTGATGGGACAAAGTGAGTTGCAAGGCCACACGCAAGCATTTCAGCACCGTCCAATCTTGCACCGGTAAGTCCAACATACTCTCCTGCCAAAAGAAAGGTAGAACCATGATACTAACGTATAGAATCTGTAGTGTCTCATCAAGCAAGGCAAAATGAATGGGGTTCATGCCATAAATTGTTTTTCATTGGCTTAAAAATAATCAAGTAAACCAAAATTGTTATATTCAACAACTAAAAACCAATAGCAATTGACGATTAGTAAACACAACATATGCCTAAGCTCAAAAATGCTCACAATTCAGTAATGAATCTGATAGGCTAAGGTAAAGCCCACAAAATAAAAAAGAAAAAAGTTAGCAGCTAACTAGAAAAAAGGTATGATAAATAAGTTTCATGTTAAAGCCTAGAGGTATCCTCAAATGCAATCAGGTCAAGTCCCATTCATAAGGATAAATTTTCTCTTTGAATTTCTATTGATTTTGAAACCTAGCAATGGATTCTTGTGAAAGAAACACTAATTTATAATTTTTATGCTACACACTATGCATGGGTAAAAGCGGTGAAGAGGAAGGGAATGGAAAAAAAATTGAACTTATTGTGTTTGGGAAGCTAAAACTTAAAGGGAGGGGAGGGAAATATTTTCATTTTGTTTGGATAAGTGAAAGGACAATGGAATTCGAGTTTCCCCTCCGTTACACCCATAGCCAAGCATAATGTTAGATTGTCAGAAAATTGCAACAAAATGAGTGAGTTGAACTGTTTGTTTGACCTGATTTAGTGCCTTTCCTTTAGTTTATAATAATTTATATTTTTTTAAGATTTTTTTTTTTCAAATTGTTCTAAATGAATTAAATTAGGGGGAAATTTTATTTTAAGCTATGCAAGTGTGAAGTTAGATTTCTGTTTTGGCACGAAGGGGCAGCAGTGTCATTAAAAGTCACCTGTGTCCCTGTACTGAAAATGCATAAACCACAGAGCATTTTCTGAAAATTTCCCTCAAATCTATGAAGATATACAATCCCAACAAGTAACTTGTAAATGAGTCCTGTCCAGTAGAAACCATTACATAGAGCACATACATATGGTTTGAATGTTGCCATGAAAGCACATAAAGGATGGAACCTGAAACCCACAAACTAATTGAGAACCTGGATATCATCTCCATTTTCAAGAAATTGAAATTCATAAATCACATATCAAGTAGGGGCATGTGTTAGGAGAACCAAGGATATTAGTGCCATTACCAAAGAATCCAGGAAGTCTTGACAAGAAATAAGAGGCACCTACATCAGGGAAGAGTCCTAGAGCTGTTTCAGGCATTGCAAAGACCTGCAAAATGTCTCATATCAAGAAATGTTGCCAAAGGCTAACTTCTAAGCCTCTGAAAACCATGTACCACTTGGATTCAGCTTCAGTCAAGGGTTTTATGTGTTCATATTGTTGACTTACTCAAAAGAAAGTGTCTGGTCTTGTATTTTCATGATCAACAAATGAAGAAAGATAAAAAGATTTCAAACATACAAAAGATAGATATCTACCGAATTCTCAGTTGCGACACGGAATCTTCCATGCATCGAAGCACCAGCACCCCCTCCCATGACAATTCCATTAAGGATTGAAACCTTCAAGATCATTAAATAATGCATTAAGAAGTTATCAGCAGTGTAGACCTAAATGACAGGATGGAGTACCTGAGGTTTAGTATATGTTGCCATCACATAGTTTAATATGAATTCCTTCTCAAAGAACTTGGCACCTAACGTCCAATTACCTGATTAATGCAATGGAAATGAAGTTATCAAATTTAATATCAATAAAGTTTCTCAACATTTTGGGAAATGAGATTCTCTCTGTCCGTGAAAATAAAAAGATCCTCATGATGGGAGGTGTCTAGTGGTTTTGATAGAGAGGAAAAGACTAAATTACTAAAATCACCATGAGGTTAGGCATAATATAAACTTTCAAAAATGTTGTTTCAAAATTATTTAATTTGTTCCATAAAGTTCATTAATGGCTCTACACTTGAGAGTCACCGATTATGCAACTGCAAATTTGTAATGATCCTTTAGTCTCTAACATGTTAAATTTGTTCATGCCTTAAACCTTGGAATTGTTAAATTTTATTGATGTTTAGTTCCTTTATCGATACATTATACAATATTTCAGTCGCTTTTGTTCATTTATTGCTATATTATAGAATAGTTTAATCCCTCTTATACTTTGCAGTGATGGTAGTATATGGACTAAAATTGCTAGATTGAAACAGTATGGACCAAAGTGCAGATTATGACACATCTCATGAGGGCTTCTAGTAATTTACCCCTAGGAAAAAGGAAATGAACACTGAACAGTACAGGGATTTAGGTAACTAAACAAGAGTAAAAGATGAAGAATGTTCTAATGATCAGTGTTCTAAATGTGAAGGATTGATAAAGGACCAAAAAAGTATCCTACCTCCACGAATATCACGAACCACAGCAGAAACATCGCCACCTGCACAAAATGCTCTTCCATTTCCCTGCACAGAAATAGCCTGTTATGATTTATATATTTATCTTACAACTGGTACACCAAATGTAACTTAGCTCTGTAAAATTGTTAGAAAATCTGCATATTCCAAGGAAGATGAGACTGAATATGATGGTGGTATATGAATCATCAAAATTGGAGATGTAGTAATTAATCAGGACCTTGAGAACTAGCAATTTGACGTTACGATCCTCCTCATAAGCAAGGAAATGCTCCAATAGCGAAGAAATCTACAATACAATAACACGGATGGAGTTACTGGACTCCTCTTTTACATAGCATGAAAAACAGAGCGTGAATCAAAATTGGGGAGCAAATACCATTTGATAGGAAAGGGCATTCAATTGTCTGGGTCTATTTAAAATTAAGGTTCTTGCAAACAAGTTCTCCTCTACCAGAACCTGTCAGAAAAATACACTCGAAGGATAGAAAGTTAGTTGTTTTGAAATGAATCCGTCCATGGATATAATATGGTTTAAGCCGCTGAAGATTTCAATCGTTTCACCTTAACACTAACAACATAAAGCCAAGACTAGAAATTCCTTTTTTTTTTTTTTTAGAAACTTCTCAGATAAAGAATAATAGCAAGACAATATTAAATTAAACATTGAATAACCGTGTGTGCGAATGTATAGGAAAAACCACAGCTTTCTAATTTCAGGCTCTCAAAGGATGGGAACGTAGGGAATAGGATAAAAAAAAGGTGACCATGTGCAGTGATGCGGTATGTGCCTAAAACATGAAGGTTGAGGCAGTGCAGACCTGCTGTTCCTGGCCTTTAGCTGAGATGAGAGAAGCCATTGATTCTGAAATCGATTTTAAGTTAGCAAAAACTATCCCTCATCAGTTTCTTGACACAGAAAGTTGAACCTTTCATATTCCATTTTTGCCCCTGCCATTCACACTCATCTGTAGACCTAATCATGGGCGGATCTTGTTCAAGACCCAGTCCAAATTTGAAACCAAAAAGCCCGGTTTGCTATGAACATTCAAATCGGACTTAGGTCTAGACAGAGATTCAGTCAGCCCACACCGAATTTAGGCATGTCCAAAATATTTGACCCGACCAAGACTAGACAATAATCCTGTCCAACCCGTAGAATGCACGGCTCTACTTATTTGGGAAATTCGTCGATCATTCCCTGTGCCTTCTCAATTTAGTTTTAGTTCGACAAATCAGATAGATTCAATTTGCTCAATTCCAGCACTGTTCGATCGCAACTCGCAACTAGAGCTCGATCCATCTGAAATACACTGTAGAAGGAATAGAATTGGAATCCCCAATGTTTGAGGAGAAAGACTTTCTGGCATGTTGTGGTAGCACTAAATTCGCTCAAGAAATGGTGTTGGCGTCGCCTTTTACCTCCCTCGATGAAGCCGTCGCTGCAGCCAGAAACATCTGGTTCAACAAGGTGGAGCATCCAGCTACGAGCTCCTCTCCTTTTATTCATTTGCGTATTTGATTGTACTTTATGCCAATATTTATTTATTTATTTATTATTTTGTTTTTGGGTGTGATGTGTTATAGGTTGATGTGAATGGATGGCTAGAAGCATTCTCATCTCATCCTCAGATCGGACAATCCCCTTCTTCTGTTCACACTTCTAACGCTGCTGTTCAGTTCAGTTCCCTCTGCTGCGCCTTAATATTTTTAACTTTACGTTTTTATGTTTAAGCACTTGTAGGTTTTACTGAGTTCCAACTCATTATATACATTCCGTAGTGACTTTCTTTATTATTTGTATTAAAGTTCACGGATATGGAAACCTTTCCCCTTTCTTGGCTTCACTTTTTACTTGGTGATTAGTACCGCTTTTGTGTAGGTGGAGCAAGGGAGAGCAATCAACTGCTTTAGCAACTGCTACTGGTTCCAGCTTACAGGTTAGATTGCTGTTACAATTTGAACTTTCAAACTTGTTGAGTTTCATATATCCTTTGAATATCATACATATCCTTTAGCTTGCTACTTTTCTATGGGGCTACAGTAACATTGTTCACCTGATAATTTATCTTCTGATTTCATACTTTTGTTATCTAGGCATGTTTCTGTATGCAGTTCATAAGCTCGTTTTGCCACTGTTTCCCTCGCCCTCCCTGACCCATTCATTTCTTTCTGAAAGAAAATAATTATAGTGTATTGTCTTGGAAAACCTACCTATCTCTTTTATTTAGTTCTGGTCACATGCCCTTTGCAGGAACTCTCTGACTGGAATGCCCGATATAAGCAAAAGTTTGGGTTTATATTTATTATATGTGCATCTGGACGGAGTACTGCTGAAATACTTGCTGAATTAAAGGTAAAGTTTGAATTTGAGTTTGGTTTCCAAGTGCCATTGTCTAAAAGTCAAATCTTTTTTTTTTTTTTTTGTGAACTTGACAATTACAGTGCCATTTGTTAAATTATGATTGTCAGTGAGATGAGAGGCTCACATTTTTTAGCTTATGTTTTTATTTTGATCCATGCAGAAACGATACCAGAACAGGCCCATCATTGAGTTTGAGATTGGAGCTCAAGAGCAAATGAAAGTAACAGAACTGCGTCTTGGGAAGCTCTTCTCAACTAAAACAAAAGCTGTTTCAACTGGTAACCAGTCACCCACAGATTTTGCAACAAAAATCGAAGGTATTTTCTTTCTTGATTTTATTTTTTTAAACTATTCGCAAGTGGGGATGGGTGCAGCTTCTCTGTTTTCTGGAGTCATGTTTATTCTCAACAATACCAAGTGTTAATTTTTGTTCCTGCATTTGGCTTTTCAATTTTATTAATGAATCATGGTCAAAGTCTTGGTTTGACCTTTCCTTTCTTTAAAATAAGCCATTTCAGCAATCCTTTATATGGATTGTAATTCCCTTAGTGTTTGGATAAAATCCATGAGGATTTCATTTCATTTGCAGATGAATTTCATTTCTTAATGTGAGTTCTCATGTTTGGTATCCAATTTAGTAAGTACAGAATTCATTTGCCAAGTCAACTAATTTTAGTTGAGTAAAAGCAAAGTCTTACTAATTTAGAGTTTATTTGCAAATTCGTCCAAGTTTAATAGGATTTGGTTCAAGCATGACCAATTCCAAGTTTAATGAATTTTGGTTTTATAACAAACATAAAATATATGGATTATCAAACAAGCTTGTGTGGAATTTTGCTGATTACTTCAGTTTGTAGACAACATCCTAAGTTTTGAAATAGTTATGAGTAAAAAAATTCTTTCAAGTTAACATGAACTGTTCAAGAAATAAATGGAAGGAGAAAAAGAAAGAGCTTTTATTATACTGTAGTATTTTTCTGCAACTTGTGAGGTATTTTTGGCATTTGATTATCTTCCATCTATGAAGTTCTTTTCCAGAGAATGAGTACTTGTGTACTTCTGCACTCATTGCTATCAATGTTTCAACTACTGATTCTTCCTTTTTGAGCTTTAGAAGATCGTGTGGGCATTATTGGAGGACATTTGACTGCTGCTCTCAACTCTCCAACTGAAAAGGCATCTCAAATTCCAACTCGGACCCGTCCGCCTATTACAACTCATGTATTGGATGTTTCTCAGGGTTGTCCAGCTGCTGGAGTTGAGGTGCGTTTGGAGATGTGGAGCGGCACTCCACCCCGCCCCTTTTTTGGTAAGATGGATGCGGGCAGTTGGGTATTTCAGGGGTCTTCAACCACAGATGCAGATGGGCGAAGTGGTGAGTTGATTGGCATTGTTAATGCTGTGAAGCCTGGAATATATAGAATAAGTTTCAATACAGGTAAGTATTGCCCCTCTGGGTTCTTTCCATATGTTTCTATTGTGTTTGAAATCAGGGAATCACAAAACAAGGAGCATTTTCATGTTCCTCTGCTACTTTCACCATTCTCATTCAGTACTTACCGTGGCAGCTAGATCCTCATAAGCCAGTAGACAAACCATGTTTTTCTGATGTAATATCTCCATTATGAATGGCACCTTGCAGTTCTATGAACTGATTGTTTCAGTGTATAACTGTCTGTAGTGTGGTGATGGTAGGTGATGCTTGATTGCTGTCAGCCTAAACATGAATTAGGTGACTTGTCCAAGAGCCAAGGTTTGTTTAGGCAACTTGGTGTATCTTTCATAAAGTATGGTGCTTGGTTTGGTTCACATAATGGAATAGAAGAGGGATCAGCTATTATTAACCTATGCAATGTGTGCAAAATAATTACACGTGAAATTACAGACCACAAATTTTGGAAAACATCTATTTTTATGTAGTTATTGTGGCACATTTGCAAGTTATTATGACAAATTTAAAATTTCAATATTTCCAGCCTAATTTGGAAAACATCTATTTTTATATAGTTATTGCGGCACATCTGCAAGTTATTATGACATTTAAAATTTCAATATTTCCAGCCTTGCCCTGGACTATTACACTTATTTGTTCTTATTCTCATGGCGATTTCTAACTTGTGCATGGGCGAAGATTCCTCCAGCCTAGAAAGTCACGTAAACGTCTTGTGAAAATTTATGTGCTGATACTTTCATTAACAAAGATTATAAAAATAAAAATATTCAGCGGGTGAGACTTGGGAGACCGACGTGCCATGCCTGTATCATGTTGTGCCTTCGAGTTCTAGTTGTTGGTGAGTCGCTTCTGGTAAATCCCACCGTCCGACAAACTTGCTAGTTCACCAAAGCTCCTTTTTCTTTAGACTTCTTTCTCTTGCCTTTTCTTTTTTTTTTTCAAGATTTTTTGTGAGCAAATCATGAATTATATGAAATCCATAAATTGGACAATTTTTTAAAAATATGAGATTTAAATTCCCACATGTTTGTTGGGATTTCATTATTTTCATAATTTTTATATGTATAATTTTTTTTTTTATTTCTGAAATTGTCGTCATAAATCTATGAATTTTTTTTCATATTAAATGAGATATTTTCATATTTTGTACATTTCATATTTTTTAATTTCATTCTCTATATTTTAAGCATTTTTTTCATTTCACATTCCTTTAATTCAAACACGGGCGTAGATTTTTTTTTTCGCTTTTAGACTATATTTAGTTTATGAAATTAATTAGAAATATAATAACTATTATGTAAAGATTAGTTATTCTTTATTTTGATTTAAATTTTAGACAAAAAATATTAATTTTATAAAATAACAAATTTTACAATTTTTATCGAATATATATTTTACAAAAAATTAAAGAATTAATATTTTTTTAGATTATGCGATGAAGTATTTTTATTTTTACCCTTAAAAAATATTAACAAATTCAAATTCATCATTATATATATATATATATATATATATATATATATATATATATATATATATATATATATATATATCATTTGAGTATATAGAACAAGAAATTAATTTAAAGAATTTTATTTTATTTTTCAAATTTTAAGTCCAATAAAAATTTTATGAACTTAAATTATTTTTTAAATAAAATTTGATAAAATTATATTTAATTTTAATATTAATAATAAAATTAATTTATAAAGATATTATAATCATTTATGTAATAACCTCAATTTTTATTTATTTTATAAAATCTTATTTTGTACGGAAATAATATTATTTTATTAAATTGTTAAATTTTATTTAAATTTTCTTTTCATATATACATCAAATTATAAATTTTTATGAAATCAAAAATATATTGTTAATTATAAATTTTATTTAGATATTTATAATATGTGAAATTAAAGAAAATATTTTAATTACTCGATTTATTTGTGAAAATAATTAAGTGAATTTTAATTAGTTTTTTTGATATTAATTTAAGATGAAAGTGATTAAATTAATTGTTTAAAAAAATTTACGTTTCTACTTAAGAAAAATTATTTGGAAGCTTTGAAATTTTGTTTATAATTATTAAAATAAATTATTAAATTTATTACTGTTATTATTATTATTATTATTATTATTATTATTATTATTATTATTATTATTATTATTATTATTATATTTATGTAAAAAAAAAAAAAAAAAAAGGAAGAAGAAGAACCTAGAGCTCATCTAATTGGTTGAGCATCAACTAATCAAATGGCTGTCTATAAGCCATCAAGAGAATAGGAAACAAAAGAATGTTAGAGAGAGGTAGGGAGAGAGAAAGTCGGAGCTGTGCTCTAATCTGCACGTCTTCGGTCAGTGGTGGGCTACATTGCCACCACCACTAGCTAGCCCACTGTTCAGCGACTGCAGATGAAGCGACAGCACCATGAGTCGACAGTGAATGGAAGCATACTCACGGGAGAAGACGTTTCCAACAACTGAAACTTCTAGAGCAGATTCCGGCGGCCAGATTGAGCAAGATCGGTGCCGTTCGAATCCTTGTCCCAAGAGCTTTTGATCGGTGCCTGTCTCATCTTTTAAAGCTTACTGGAAGTGAAGATCGAAAAATGTCATTTCAAAAATTCAAGCTTCCTTTCCTAGTGAACGGCAGCGAGTGGTGGTTGTTTTTGAGCCCCTGACGTTGAGGTGAACAAAATGGCATCAATTTCACCTCTAAAATCATTGACCAGCGGTGGCTCGTCATTTCAATGCAATTTTTGACATTTGTTTGATTGGATTTTATATGGATTAATATGAAACTCTTCAATTTTATTTATTATTGAATTATAAATTGCATTAATATTAAGTTCGTTAGATTTAATTAGATAATTGGTAATTTTATGGATTTAGATTGTAAATGGATTTAATATGATAAATTAATTTTAAGTGAACTTTATAAAAATATAAGTGGAATCATATTAATTGAATTGACAAACTTAAAATTTAATTCATAAAATAGGTTAATCGATGTTATTAGGATTAATTTTGATTATTGCTTGAGAAATTGAATTGATTGTGCTATCTATTGAGTTGGAGATCCATGAGGGAGAAATATGGAATTATGATTGAGTATCGTAAGTTGAAGTATTTGTTTAGAAGTATGTGTTTTCTCTATTACAGTTGAGTAAGTCCTAGTTTAAGAGAAATTCTACTGAAATTTCTGCAAAAATCTTAAGAGTCATTTAATTATATCTTTAGAGGCAAATCATTCTTTTCTAATAATCTCGTCTGCTATTCAGAGTCGATATCTCCGGCGACTTTTGTAATACCCAAGGTCTCCATAGCTCATCAGAGTTATAATAATACCATAAAATATAAATTTTTGGGTATAGTATCAATGACATAGTGATAGTATGATAGAAACTCTTGTTTGTGCTAAGTGCTTGAGTGTGTACATTTATGAGATAGGAATAATTATTGTATGTTTTATTGAATTAATTTTAGGCAATATGGCTTAGTTTAGGCTTATTATGAGATGGGAAGGTAAGATTTAAAATGCCAAGTGAAAGGGAAAGGAAAAAGTTACGAAAAAAATTTAAGTTCGGGAAACGTTTTCGGGTGAGCTTGTTAATGGGCTTTTGGACTCAAAGCCCAAGCCCATAGAGTGGCCGGCCCTAAGGCCTCAAATGTTGGTGGAGTATGACTAAAGAATGGTTAGAACAAGTTAATTAGGGGTTAGGATGAGAAAGGAATTAGGTTAGCCATATTTGTTGACTTATGCCAACTTTACACCTAAGCTTCTTACTTTTCCATCACCATGATTATGTTCACTTTGGTGATGATGGTGTTCATTATTTTGATGCTTAGTCACCATACACCTAAGGGCCATCTCAACCATCCATCTTGATCAATCTTAGCCCTCCATTTCAAGTAAAAATGTGACCATTGATTTTGTGTGATTAAATCACCACCATTGATTTTATTTGTATATAAAATGAAATTGTGTTAAACCATTTCATTTGTAACCTACACCAAAAATTTCACCCTCACCAAGGACTAAAAACCACCCAACTTGTTCTTCAACTTAGAGCTAAATTTGAAGCATTTCAAGGTGAGATTTATTGCTTAAGTGATTCCTTTCTTTCCTTAACCTAAGTATGATAAATTGTTGGCAATTATTCATTTTCTTTTGATTTCTATAATTGGATTTTGGTGGAATGATTTGAAGAGGAGTTAGTTTGGCATGTTAAGTGATGAAATATGAGAATTGGGGTTAAGGATTTGGGGTTTAATAGGTGAATAATAACAAGGGAAGCATGAAAGATCAATGAAGAGAAATTTGCATAAGGTTCGACCAAACTAGGAATTTTAGGGGAAGTGTCCAAAATTTTTTTTTAACAATATCTAAGGTTAATTGGGATGTTGAAAAGTGGTTTAAAAATGTAAAATTTGAATTTAGAGATTTTATTCAAAAATTGAAATTCTTGAAGGCATAATGCATGATATAAGAAAAGTATGTAATGTGAAGTGTAGTTTGATGTTTGATTGTTATGGTAGGCTTTGCATAACATTAATTTTATCTTGGCAAGATCAATTTGAGATTTGATTGAGTAATTTTGGGTTTTCCCCAAATCATCCCAATTTGGTAAAGTTAGGGTTTATGAGAATTGGAAGAGGATAGTTTCAATGGGTGAATGAATGTTGATTGTTTAAGCATTAGTTTGATAAACATAAAATTTAATTAAGGAATTAGGAAGGAAAAGGAACCTAATTGTTTTAATAAAAGGATTTGGACAACATGGGATTTTGAAATAAAATGATTAAATAATTAATGTGTTTATGTATGTTATTGTTTAATGTATTAGAATGTGTTTGGTGATTAGTAGTAGGAAGTTAATGTTAAGTTGAGTTAGAATGAGATTAGCAAGTTAAAAGAGTAGGAATTAATGTATGATTATTTGGGTGTATTTGTAGAATCGAAAGGTAAAGGCATTGCTCGGGATACCGAGGAGCCTTGTTATACTCTGCGTTAGAACTATCAATATAGAAGCAAAGGAACAAGAGGTGAGTACCTAATAATACTATATTTCTTGTGCTTTAAATATAAGCCTAAATGTTGGATCACTTTTCTAATTAAAATGCATTGCAATTCTTTGGCATGCATAATATGCTTTACCAATTATTGAATTAAATATCCCTTATGGCACTTGGCCACATGAGCCTTATTGTTTCATTTCCTAATATGATCAATGATGGAAATTTTGATTATTTATTGATATATTATCCATTGAATTATTTCATGGATAAAAAGGAAAAATGTTTTAATGATACTGTGGTAAGCAGAATACCCCTCTGATGTGGGGCAATACATCAGACATTGTGCACAATGGTAATGAACCTGCGGATAGGGTAAAGAGTATCCGAACCC
This sequence comes from Reutealis trisperma, assembly GCA_947687605.1. Taxonomy (NCBI): domain Eukaryota; kingdom Viridiplantae; phylum Streptophyta; class Magnoliopsida; order Malpighiales; family Euphorbiaceae; genus Reutealis; species Reutealis trisperma. Next base: position 48,293 of record CANTUT010000033.1, on the reverse strand, counting down.
TAGCTGGGAAGGGTTTATGGCCCCCAGTACGTGCGACCCGATCAGTTGTACGTGTGACTGAAATGGGAGTGAGCAAGGCGTAAGCCGCCACTCAAGTGATAATGATAATGTGGGAAACACACCGTTTCCATAAAGGAAATATTCTGCTAAAAATGCAATAATTACTGTATATGGAAAACTATTCCATAAGAATGATTTTTATTCGTTTCACTTCATTGCTATAAGAAATTATCACTAAACCACCTATCACTTGCTTACTTTATACAGTTTTACTATGTACTCATTGAGCTTTGTCTCACCCCATAGTTGTTATTTATTTTCAGGATCAGTTGACGGTTTGGTAAGGTAAATTCCAAGTTCTGCATCTCCGCTTGGAAATTGCGTTGCTGATTTTGGGTATCATCATGTATATATTTTGTTATAAATTTTGGAGGTTTCACTCTAGAGCTCCATGTTTTGTTAAAAGTCTGTAATAATGGTATAACTTAGAGTATCATTAATATGTGTGGTTGGGCATTATCTTACTATATCCAGATGTATGATTAACACTCACTTAAGTTGCAATTAAAATACTAGAAAATGGAGTTCAAAAGCGATAAATTTGAAAATGAATTTAGATGTTGAATGACTATTACATGAGAATTATGGCTACGATCTTGGGTTAAGGGTAATGTAATGGTAATAGTTTATGAGTTATAGGTTGTTCTACGGGTTTAGGTGACCTTATGTCTCCCTATGCCCTAGGACAGTCGCGGCTCAAAGATGGGTCGTGACAACTTTTTGTCACCAAAGGTTATACTTCAAATGGGAGATTCATTAGATACATTGTCAAGGAGGTGAATGATTGTACTAAATTATGTGAATTTTGTATGTGATTGTCGGATAGGATTGAGATGAGATAGGACTACATAGGTTCACGATATGATGAGAATGATGTTATAATGACTAATGAGCTATGATTGGTATATAATGGTTGCGGGCTTGCTCATCGCTTAACGCTGCATAGCTTAGGTTAAGGATGGATGCGGCCCTAGATTTGGACTAAGTGACAGAGTTGGACTAAGAGAGCCAAGTATCAGGGTTGGCTCCCCATATTGATGTTTAGCGTGGTTTTCTATGAACTGTATATTCTAGAATTCTACAATGTTATCTCTATTATCTGTATTTTATTTTATTAGTCAGTTGTATAAATTTCTTTTGAGTTGGCAAATTGTTTATTAAGCAGAAATCAGTTAAATAGTATATGATGTTTTGAGATAATGATTTTGTTAGTCCAGTGTAGTAGTGAATTGATGTGATGTTTGGTTGATTCTGCTTAACATATGAGCCCAAATCTCTATTTTATGACAATTACACCTATCACTTGTTAGCTTTATTGTTTAGTAAGTTATAAAGCTTATTACAAGTACCAGTAATCATATGCATTATCTATGTCCTAGTGCCAATCACATGCCTTCGTGTGCGGGTCATGATAATTTATATAAAATAAAATAATTATTTTATACTATAAGCCAAATTATTAAATTAGAATAATTATTTTATTTCTAATTTATTCTATATTTTAGGAATAATTATTTTATTTTTTATATGTTCTATTTTACAAACCAAAAGAATATTTCTCCTTCAATTGTTGGCGGCTCATCCAAGAGTTGCTAATTAATATGGCATTGAAGATGGGAAGAAGGTTGATGGCAATAACTGCTGTGCACAAAATAGGGCTTAGTACGGGATTTAGAGATACTGACTTGCACCGAAATCTTCATAATTAAAATATATTTATTGACCGTTTAACTTTTTTTTGCCAAACCATACTTATTTTATTATTTTTTTAGTATGGTTACAATAACAAATCATTCCAAACAGAAGAATCAAAATTATAATCGATTTAAATGATTCATATATATATAAATATACACACGCATACACTTTGATATTGAATTAACAATACATTTAAAAAAATTCAATAATATATATATATAATTTAATTTTTATTAATTATAAAATTTTATTTTCAAATTAGTAGTTACAATATATACGATATAACAATAATTTAAAATATGCTCCAAAAATCAATGAATCAAAACTTTTTAATATAATTATAATTCATAAACTATGTAGAAAAAAAAAACATAAATATAAAATATAAATTTTCAAGTTCTTCATTATTTGTTAAATTGAAACATTAAGTTGTTTATTTTATTTTACTATAAAATCAAATACACACAACTTAATGATTCTATTTAACAAATACAACAAGCCCTCTTATAATTAATATACAATTGGTGGATTAAAAAATATTAAATATTAAAACTATTAATTTATTTAATTTATAAACAATGGAAATTATAAATTAACAAGAGACTATTACATTCTAAATAATCACATAAAATTAAAATCAATATATGACTATATAAATATGAATACATATTTTAATTTTTCTAATTTTATTTATTTCATTTTGCTGTTGAACTTATTACTCATTATTTAAAACAAACTAATCACTTCATATCTATGATAATATGATTAATGTTTATAAATATTATTGTTGTATTTCACTTTTAACATAATTTGAACATTATTTCATATTTTCACATTTCAAGCATAAATTCCAAATTCACTAAACAACAAGAATAAATCATATATTCTATATTATAATATTTTACTTCTATTTATTCTTTCTAATAATTTATAATTGCAAAAAATTCTTTAAATTTTATGAATTATTGAATAATAGAATTATTAATTATCCAAGTTAATTTCTCGAAAATTTATTAATTAATAGAATTATTAATTTATTTAATATTAAATATAAAAAGATCAACTGTACTTTTTCTTAAAATACAAATCTAATATTTAATCTATACAACTAAATTTCAGTAAAATATAATTTGAAGGGACCACATACTATAAATATCAACATGTTATATATATATATATATATATATATATATATATATATATATATATATATATATATATATATATACACTTGTATAAATATGTACAAAATGTCGTATAAAATTTTACAAAATTGGCATCAGTCATGCATATTTTATTGAACTGCTAGTCTCTGAAGATGATCCAAAAAGACCTCAAAGCTCACATCATCTGTAAACAAGATATCCCCCCCTGAAAGAGGAGCATCAGCGTTGTACGTAGCAGAAGGATTTAACTTCGCCAAAAGAAAACGGGCCTGTATTAACATTATGAATTAGTTGGCACTATAAGACTATATACATGCATAAACACATTTATGTAGAACAATATGGAATTTAAGCATCTCTCTTATCCTCATTTCATTGCATTCAGAAGCATTTCGAAATCTGTTGATGATATGTATATATCAGAAATTCTTACAAGAAAAAGAATGTTGAGTTTTAAACTTCTATATCTTCTACCATAAGAGAAATATTCGAGTACTACACTACTAGCTCAATTACTATCAACTGTATATGGACAAAATGGTATTACATACGTATATCTTGATGAGGATGGATATTAATGTGTATGCCCACACTAGACTTTCCACGAGGATAAACGGGGAGAAAAAGGAAAAGGAGTCATTTTGCTCAAAACAATATAGAGAAACAAACGCTAAAGTGGTGTGCATTTTAAAGGTCAATACAGTTCACCCATATACAATTTTAAAAGTTGAACTCAAGTGAACAATGTAAAATGTATATAAGCCTGACATAAAGTCATATCATGTGGAAAATGCTGTTTCACATGATAAATTAAATAGAATTTTATGATTTTACCTTTTTTTATGTTGACCACTCATAGCATCACCCTTTAATGCCTAAATCACATTCGTGTTGCAAATAATAACGATGTGTTTATGTGTTTTAAAAACTGAATTGGATGAGTTAAACCTAAGATTAGTCCAACAACTGATTTAATCCAATATGGTTCTTTAATTCATTTAATTTTTCATTTTTTGCCTTGAAAACACTAATAACTTAATTTATTTTAAAGTTCCCTTTGAGTTGTTTTTAATTGAGTTAACCAAATTGAACTGGTTCACCAACCAGTCTGTTTACTAGTGCTACTGCAGTTGTATGTTCCTTTGTTATTTAATCAATATAAAAGGGAAAGATGATAGGTAATAACCTGTGAACTATGTTGATCACAAATGACTAACCGAGCAACTGGGAATCTTTCCTTGATTATTGCATCCGCATCGTCACGAGGAGCTTGCAGCAATTGGGCAAATGCCTGAAAGAACAAAGGCAAATCAAAACATAGACCCAAATGCAAATTCTAAACTAATCTATGGGCATTGATACTTAGTTGGAAAACCACTCTTACATGCAAGTGACAAATTTTGTGAACACGCATAGCAATTTCAGAAAAAAGGAGAAGTGAACATAAAAAAAAAAATAAAAAAAAAAAAACAACGAGAAAGGTTTTGTTTTATTTCTTTTAACCAGATCTTAACAAATGACCTGATGTTCTGGTTGAGTATGGTAGCCAGCTTTTCGCCACTGAGCAATAGTTGCCCCATGAAAAATAACAACAGTGAAATAAGAGTCCAAAAGCAGGATCCTGTCAGCAGCAATGGCAGCCACATCAAGAAGAGCTGGTTCTGGTCCTGAATGAAATGAGTAAGAAATCAAAGAAGGCTGTATCATCACAACAGAATTTGCAACATTTTCCCGGTTCAGTATAACTCTGAAGTATGCCGTCTCATCTGGGCTGTTGTTGAAAACCTGTATTAATTTTATAAATCAGAATTCCAGACGATTTCAATCAAATTACCTTAAAAAAATTATATTGTTGTGCTAAAAAAATAATACTGATATACCTGAACGAATTGAGAACGGCGCAAATGAAACATGAATTGAGGGAATATTGAAATTCGAGGAGATAAGCTGAAAGAAGATGGGCTGTCCTTCTGGTAATCTCCAAATCGTGAACATAGATGTATTAAAGCTTTATCTAGCCATCTTATCGGGTCAAACTCAGCCTGCGTGTCAAGTGGCATCACACATAATTTTACTAGGGCGCCATTTATGCTTTTATGCATCTTGCAATCTAAATTTGCACCTTTCCAACCTTTGCTCATAGTTATATGTGTGTGTGTGTGTTTGAGAAAGAGAGAGAGAACTCTATCCAAAATATTTCAGCCATCATGGTGAAGTAGACATTCTGGGCCACATAATCCTGGATCTAAACATATAAAAAAGCAATAAGAAGGTTTGCTAGTTACCTCAATTTCCATTTTGAAAGAGACCAGGCGTGCCATGGCTACAGCAGCTGCTTCTTGGTCAAATCCAGCAATCAAATCCTAGCACATTTTGAGATAGATTCAGAAGCAGGAAGACAAACACTGCCTTGCACAAGTAGTAGTAATAGTAATAATAAAGACCAAATCACAATCTTTTGAGAAATTAAAAAACAAGCTGCCTAACATTTGCATGGCCAACAGATTTGCATAGTTTAAGGACTTAGAGCTAAGGCTGTAAATGAGCCGAGCCATTTGCGAGCAGCTTCGTGTTCGGCTTAATAAAAACTCATTTATATTCAGATCGCTTTATAAACGAGCTAAGCTTAAGTTTTATTTTAAATCTCGGTGAATAAATGAGCCAAACTTAAGCAAAGTGAAACTCGTGAACAACTCAATTACAAGTTCGTGAATAAGCTCGCAAAAAGCTTGATTAATCGGCTCGTAAACAACTTTATTATTGTTATTATTATTAACTTAATAATTTTGACATACTAAAAAATATATTTTAACACTAATATAAACATTTTACTAATTCAAATTGACTAATATATATATATATATATATATATATATATATATATATATATATATTACTGATTAACATAACCTAATATTTCCATATTATATAAAATATATTTTTTTATTAATTAATATCTTCGTGATACGTGTAATGCTTAATTTTATGATTGCATTTTTTCACTAATTAGATGTCTTTACTTTTATATTAATTTTAAGTGTTTTCATTACAGTTATTTTATTAGAAATAAATATTTAAGAAGTTGAGTATTTTGATAATTTATAAACACATTTCATAATGAATCAAGCTAGAGTTTAACTCAATTATAATTTATTAACAAGCTGAGCTCGAGCTCAGCTCAAGTTTTAAGCGAGATAAGTTTGAACATGATTTTCAAACTTGATCTAAAACTCGAGCTTAAAAAAAAATTTGAAATCGAGTTTGAACAAGTTAAAACTCGGCTCAGCTCATTTATACCCCTACTTAGAGCTCCAATTAAAATATGCAAACTGCACCTATATTACAAAAATTCTAATGATATTTTTCATTCCAATACAAGATGTCAACAAGTTTGATCCCTAATTTGCTGCCAAGTAGTCATCTTTCATCTACACGTGAAATTTCAACTTACTGCTAACAAGTATAGAGGGAAAATATCGTAAAGCCCATATTACCTGGAATACAAATTGTTTTAGTTTGCAGGACAGATGGGTCAGCCAGACCAAGCTCATACAGTTCATACACCCAGTTTTTCACATTTCTTATGGATCTGATATATAACTACTTATTGAAGAAAGCAGATAATTGGAACTGGCACAAGTCACGCTAATTTGCATAGTTTTCAAACTTGGCCCAGCCTTCAAACCAATAGAGGCAGAGGTTCAACCGGGGTCAAACCAGAGTTGAACCAAAAATAATTAAACTAATAATAGGTAATATATACAATACATGAAAAATAAATTTTATAAGCAAAATAACAGAATATTTTAAAATAAACTTGTGCACAAGAGAAAGTTGAGCTAGTTAAAAGTAGACCAGTCACAAAGCCCTGAAGAAGTTATTGGGTAGAACCAGGGCAGCGCCCATGTACTAACAGCAAAGGGTCACCCCACAGCTGCCCTAGTTTCGCTACTAGAGATTATTTATTTGCAAAAATATAAATTACGATAAACAAAATTAAAAAGAAGCAATCTGTGTAACCCATGACCTGTTCATCACTGAGTTTCTTACCGTTTCATAAAAAAGGGGTTTATGTGCGACCCAGTCTGAACTATAGACTGGTTCTCAAGTTTTCCGGTTAAACTGGCCAGGCCAAGCCAAGTCTAATAACCATGCTAATTAGATACCTCATATTAATCATTTCCCAGTTATATATCTGCTTTATTGGATTAGAAAGAAATATTTAAAAAAAAAAAAAACACTATAAAAGAATAGAAACTATTGTATAAATTCTCTGCAACCAAAAATAAAATTTTCTTAACAACAGTGTCACATATCAAAAGTAGTAGCAAAGAATTACTTGTGCTGTGCAGAATAAGAGCCTTATATGTATGATGGATCCTCTCATATTTGTGATGCTTATGACTTACAGCTAGCCTGGAGATTACTCTCCTTCTGAGGTATTTAAACAGTAGCCTCTGTTACTTTTTCTTAGACTATCTTGTTTTATTGCCTAAAATATGCCTCTAAATGATTCTTTTTATTGGTATGCATAATTTGCAAGACTTGACGGAGAAAAATGAATTAATGTAGCCAAACCCAACTATTTTATGCCTGATGGTTATGTGAATTAAGTTGTACAATTCATGCAGACAACCCCAACTGTCACATAACAAATATTTTGGCACGCAGGATAGAGATGCCAATGCTTCCACCTTCCAGTGTTCACATTTAGGGGATGTTTGGTTTTGACCTTTGGAAGCAATTGCTAGCCTGTCAACTCGAACAAGTAACAACTAGACTAAAATGTATTAAGTTACCTTTTTTGATTGGTAGCTGATGGTAATAGATTCCATAAGCTTCAACATGGAAAGTTCCTCTTCAACCATAGTTGTTAAACGCACGCCTCAGGCGCATCCCCTAGGACCTTAAAATGCCAAAGGCGGACACTGTCACAAAGACGCTGTGCATCTTGGGCTATGGGCGAGGCGCACTCAAGGCTGGCTCTTTTTATGTGTATTTTGTATTTTTTCAAAACAAAAAGGTTAAATAATCTGAGCCTTTCATTTAAACTTTAAAATAACTTATGATAGACTTGCCAATACCCAACGACTTCAATTAAAAAAAAAAAAAAGAAGAAGAAGAAGAAGATTAAAAGAAAAAGAATTAGGGCAACTTGTTGCCTCTGTTGACAAAAAATAGAAAAGAAAGAATGTTGCTCTCACAAAGAAAAAAAGAAAGAGAAGAAATGGATGTCTTTTCCTGCCAAGTAAAAAAAATTTGGAAAGAAGATTGGAAGAAGACAAAAAGTCGATCATCTCTTGACTCTTCCTTCCAATCAACCAGGAAATTGGAAATAATCAGCTTAAATTTGATGATGATGATGAAGAAGAAGACAATATTGAGCTTGATGATGATTGATTGTGATTTAATAATTGATAATTGTTTTAAGAATGGATACTTTTTAGTATTAGTAGGATTTGGAAGTAAGAACCTTATGTGTTTTGCAATAGAAGCCTTTATTGCTAAGTTCTATATGTGTGTTTATTTTGGTCATAAGTTACGTGTTTTAAATACTAATATAGTCATATTATCATATAAGCTTGTTAGTGACAATTTTTTTCTCTCTTTTTTTTTTTTTTGCGCCTTATGTCTATCAGGAGCACACCTTGCGCCTAGGCTCTAGGAGACCCTTTACACCTTTGTGCACCTAGCGCCTTTAATAACTATGCCTTCAACCATGCTTTCTAATTATTTTATTTTGTATTTAAACAAAAATTAATTTGATTAGATAAAAAAAGATATAATACATTACTTTTGAAAAATTAATTATATTATTAGAGTTTATTTAACACATCAGCGGCAATGGCTAGCAATGGTTTTCTAAGAAATTAACATTCACTAGTTATCATCTACTAACCACAAGCTATCAAATAACTTTCAACTGAAACAAGCAGTGCCTTAAGTTCCTCGCCACCTCCTTTACCTTTGATATTGTATCACCTTAGACCATTAAACAAAATGTTTCACATCTACACTTCTTAAAAAAAGTTTTTAGCCCAAATAGACTAACAGTAAATAGTAATGCATCGCACAAACAAGAGGAAACAGCTTGCCTGTATGCTCCCAGGTCCAGCAACCCATCTTCTTGAAAGAGTTGTAACACGGAGTCTCATTTGACCACTATTGTGCTGGTAACTGTAGTCAAAGATTTTCCCATCTTTGTTAACTATGTCAAAAATAGAACAAAAGAATAAGCCGCTCAAGAAAGCATAAGCTTGGAGTTCATACTAAGTTAAAAATTGGAAGTAAAATTGATTGCTTGAAGGCTGAACAGTAGCATCTGGACTGTCCTTCCTCGCAATTTCAAATATTATACATAAAGTTGTAGCTTTGTCTAGGCCACACATTTTCCAAGCACTAGTATTCCCCTGGCCGATAACAGTATCGGAGCACAAAGGACCTTTCTGCGTAAAGTCATTGACAGGTAAATGGTGAAAAGTCCAAAAAATTAAAAAAAAATAAATAAATAAATAAAAAGAGAGAGAGAAAGAGAGAGAGAAGAGGGAGAGGGATAGCATGCATATCGAGCAGATTTACCTTTTCGAGTGAAGCACAAGGACCTATAATGCCTTGAACTTTGGTATCCTTTGAGCAATTTATCTCAAATATACCACTATATCCACAATAAGGGGGAAAAAGTTAATAAGATTGCGCTCCAGTTTGAGTAATGACAAATATACAGTGACAAAATGCATAGGAAATATGTTGACTACACCAAGTATACCAGTTAATCATGAGGATTGCAGAAAAAGTAATCAATGCAAATGTTGCACGTATCAAGTTCGATAGTTGATAAAGCATTCGAATGGAAGATATAAATATTGTTGGACAATTCTCCAAGAGCAAATAAACTTTTAAACATAACTAAAAGTTTGATATGTAAAAGGGCGAACACTAGCATTTAAAATTAAGCAAGTTCAGACAGCAAAATACAGAGATTGATGAACTCTTACTTTGATGATAGTCCAAGGTCATAGTCACCTGACTGGAATACACGTCTAAGTGAATCCTTGAATACGGAATGGCCAAAGCTTTCTGCAAGCACGACAAGGCCGCCAGTGTTTTCAACAGCAACTTTAAGTTCAGCAACCCCTACCTGCGAAGGAGAGACAAGCAAAAGAAACTCATTTTGATTGTCAAGCCACAAGAAGTACTCAGAGAAAAAAATCTGCAACAAAAACTCAACCAAATAAAAAGCTGAAAATAATAAGCAAAATATTGAATGTGAGCAGGAGAGAAACCCAATGGTGCTTTTCGTTCAATGGACTACATATGTGATTGCACAAAAAATTCCATTTGTACTCTGCAATTGGCGTGCTGTTTGGTGCACCAATTGGACTGGACATAAGTGGGTTATCATCTTATGCAGTTCTTTTTTTTTTTTTTTTTTTTTTTTTTGTCCCTCAAACCTTGGACAACTGTTTAGTCCCATGAAGCATCAGTAGTAAAGTTAATAACCTAGACCAGGCCACATATGCATTTAACACAGAAAGGACAGCACCAGCAACCCATACTCAAACTTGCAGCATTAACTTCCAGCCAGAGAATGCAAAATTATAAGTCTAGAATCCAATGAATCTTCCCAACAAAAGTCAAAGTGATCCATTAGGCATCTTTCACTTTGCTGAGTACCATCTTTATAGAGATATCAAAATGATTAGTTTTATATGAATTACTAGTAAGTTAACTCGTACACAACCAGATGCCAGACATTGCGCCATAAGTATGTGTGCTTGTTTCAGAATTTGAATATTACCTGGTCAAGGGCACACGCAAACAGATCAAGCACATGGCCTTGATGCACAAGCTGCTTTGCAAGTCCTTCATAGAACTTAACAGCTTTATGATAATGGGGAGCAGAATCTTTATCCAGGTCCTTGTGAGAACGAATAGGTTCGAAGAGATTCTTTGACACAATCTAGAGATCATATACAGAAAAAACTCAGTTGAACGTTGATTAAAAAGCCTGTCAATAGAAGTCAAACGGAAATCATAGAAAGAGAGGATAAACTAGACAAATTGAATTTGGATAGTTAAATACCACTTGAAGTGTCAAACAGAAAAATATAAGGAAAATAAGTAAAGTGTGTGAGATGAGATAGTTTTTTTACTAAATTTTAGTAGTAAATATTAAAGAGAAAACAGTGAATCAAAGAGTATCTTGTGTTCAGACCAATATGATAGGAAATTAGACAAGCAAGCAAGCATGGAAGGTAAACCATCCAGTGATGACAATTAAATTATACTATAATGAATGATGTAGATAACAGGGTTGAGACTGAGGGGAATCCAGTGACACCATAATGCTCAAGTGTTTGGACACGGGAATGGTATCATGGCACCTCTGAATAATCAGTCGCAAGTTCCATGTGGAATTGCAGAAAGCATAGCATATTATAATTATGCTAAGAATTGAGTTAAAAGATAAGTATAATATTTGCCTAAGAGAGAAAATCAAAGTCCTTACAGCACCAAGTCCTTCAGTGGATGGCCCACCAATAAATGCCATAATTCGAGCTCCAGATCCAGGAACACAAGCTCCTAACAAGCTGGCAGCCACACTGAGAGCTGCGCTGGTGCACCTAGTAGGCCGCTGATCGGGTGAAACAGGCCAAGGATCTTTCTGTAGCTCCTCCAAAACCTTAAATTTATTTTTTGTTTTGTTAGGGCAAAATAACTAAGCAAGATAATAGGAAAGAAATACGGAAGACAAGAAAGTGTTGCGATTATTCGTAATTACCGAATTGAGAGCAAATTCACACTCAGAGGCTGGCAAAAGGAACCTGGAAATACTCTCCGAAGAGAGGCCATCCCTGGCACCGGCAATGACACCAGTAGGGGGCTTGGGCTTCTTGAGAAAGAAACCCATCTGGTCAAGAAGCTGGTCCTTGGAAACGTCCTTGAAGCCCTTGAAGACGTAGGTTTTGGAGACCTGGCCGAAGCCTAACTCGTGAACGTGGACCAAGGTCCCGAAAGTGATGAGGCCAACAAGAGAATTGTCAGGAAGGAGGTCGATGGCCTGGGACAAGGCGGACTTGAGGAAGGTCATCTCCTCCTCGATGATGCAAGTGTCTACAACGAACATGAATACGGACGAGGACGAACACTTCTCACCTGGGGTCTCGTACTCAATGGTGGTGTACTGCGGGAAGAGCTCAGCAGGGAGGTTGTCGTCGCTGATGGAGGCGTAATGAGGTGGGAAGTGATTGCGTTGGAAGCAGAAGGGGCAGATCCAGATCTTGGCCGCGAAATCGACGATCGAAAATGGGTTAAGCACGGAGCGGCAAGTGCGGCAACGGAGGGGAGTGTAGGGAAGGACCGGCATGTTGGGGAAGAGCTTGATTGGGGTATAGATGGCGGAGACAGGGACCACACAGTTGCTGGCCTCTTGCTTGGTGCCCGGTAGCACGTTCCACGGCATTCTCACTCCGTCCTGCGCTTCCAGGTCTAGGAATTCCGCCATTCTTACCTACTTATTTTTCTTATCCCTACTATAGCTATATGTATAATACGCAATCGAATTCAATCTAAAAACTTTGTTTATTGAACTGAACTGAAATTCAATCTAAATCTAATATGGTATGTGATACAGAATGGAGAGCGCGAATCAAGTTAAAAAATTATGCAGTTAATTTGTCAACTGCTACTCTCTTGGCCGGACTCCACAGCAACCCTTATGCACTGCAGTCCTCTTCGGGTGATAGGGGGTAGCGGAAAATAATGTTTTTCTTAATGGGATTTTTAGACAAATACATAAAAAGATTAATCATAAAAATTCACCAATAATAGGAAAAATTGCAAATTTAACATAAACTTTTAATTTTAACAATTAAGATAATGAATAGTAAAATTTTTACAAATTTAGTCATACAAATAAAATCCGATCATATGCCTAATGATCGAAGTTGACGTTATATTAATTTATAGTATATTATTGACATCAGTATATTTGGCAATGCCATGTAAGCCCATCGACTTATTTTTTAATTAAAAATAAAAGCAAAATTTATGCAAACGTGTTAATTTCATTGTTATCTCAAGCAACTCAGCATTCACGTATAATCAATGCTTGGCCTAAGAATATGATTTGTTTTGCATCAATGGAGGAAACAATAGTTCAAGAAATCAACTATGTTTAAATCAAGAAAAATCGCTTGAGAGGGCAAAATGGTTAAGTTAAATTATACAAAGCCTACTTGGAAAAAGTAATTTAATTTTCCTAAGTTAATTATTCATTAATGACGGATCCGAGGAACCCATAGAGCCAATAAAAGAAATAAAAAAAAAATCAAGAAGTAATCGAAACAACTCATAATCAAGAAGCAAAAGTCAAGGGTACCAAAATCAAATAGAGTTTATACCATTAACCAAAGATAATCAAAACAAAGACATCGACATTCAATCAAAGAGAAAACAACCAGCACATATGGACCATAAACTCTCAACAGGAAGAGAAAAACTTAGCTCTCAACAAGGAGAGAATTTTGACAAACCCAGAGATCGAATCAAGAACCAAACCGCTAAGAGCTTCAAATTGGAAACCAAAATCTTTTGTTGTTACCGCTTACTTTTGATTAGGGAGCTCTAACCCTTCAATACCCAATTAGAGAAATACTTTGCACAATTAATACCTCGACCTCTATTCGAGAGGCGATCGATCTATGGTGAATAAGCGGCAACAGCTTACTAGCCTTTAATTAACTTTGATTCGCAGCGTTTCTCTGGAATAGGAGGATCAACTTGTGGAAGAAGAAAGGAGATGAAGTTTAGGTCAGGATATAAACCCTTCCATTAGAATAGTAACGTTTTGGCTAATTTTAATTTATGTTATTTCTTTTTTTTTCTTTTAGTAATGAAGCAGCTAATGCATACTAGATATTATTAAAATAAGGTCACGTCAATCTGGCCATAAGAGCCATATCCAGATCCTGTTCACGTGATCCAATTTGGAAAAAAATTAAATGTTTGCAATCTTAATTGCCAAAATTAAAAATTCATGCTAAGTTTGCAATTTTAGTGATAGATGGTATTTTTTTTTTTTTTTTTGTAATTAACCCTTTAAAAAAAATTAAATTCTCAACTTTTCCTTCTAACAAATACACACTCCATGTGTGGCTTTAGTCGAAAGCATGGTTGCATACATGCGATGGTGATAGAGATTTGTTAGTGATATGTGTGGGTTTTTTCCCCTTCTCTTTGGTTATATCATATATGTGATAGTGGGGCCATTTTCTCTGTCTTTTTCAATTTTTTTTTTTTTTAAGTTTAACAATACCAAACAATTTTCTACTACCTTACTATTACTAACCTTACCTTCCTTTCTTTTCGTACACAAAGATTTATAGAAAATATTAACTAATTATCAATTAATTAATGTTAAATATTAATGGTTCATCCATCCAATTTTTTTAAAAAAATCTCAGCAATTCTAAATCTCTTCTCAATATTATTAAAAAAATAATTATATTCTATTTTTTAATTGTATCAAATAAGCTCTTAATAATCATATATATTACAAAAAATGAAAACCAAGAAAAAATAAGAAAATTAATAATAATAATGTCGGTAAAGAAAATTAATAATAAGAAAAAACAATTTTTTTATGATATATATTAGGTATATGTATGTTTTGAAATAATATCTATTTCATATAATTTTTCGTATATATTTATATATAATTGGTATATAACTAAAATATTTTTGGTATACATTTTGTATAATTGGTGTTACTTACTACTTAGTGTTTATTTATTTATTATGTTTCCTTAGTTTTATATAAACTAATTTTTAACCACCTACTGAATTTTTCATTTTATTAATAATAATTTATTTTAAAATATTTTATTAAATAAATATAAATAAAAAATGGTATATGATCAATATACATTTAAGTATATGTTTGAAACATATACATTAAGTATATGTTTCAAATTTCCAATATGCATATATACAACTATATTGCATATATATACTAAACATATATTTAATGTAAATCAAATTTTAGCATATGTATACTATTTACTATTAGTTTATCTTTTTATTTTTTCAAATTTTCAATATGCATATATACAACTATATTGCATATATACATATTGGAAATTTGAAAAAATAAAAAGATAAACTAATAGTAAATAGTATACATATGCTAAAATTTGATTTACATTAAATATATGTTTAGTATATGCAACTACTTTTTATATATACATATTACAAATTTGAAAAATTAAAAAAATAAATTAATAGTAATGGGTATACATATATCAAAATTTGACATATATTTAGTATCTACAACTACTTTATATATACAAATTGCAAACTTGAAAAAATTAAAAAGATATATAAACTAACAGAAAATGGCCTGCATATACCAAAATTTTGTATATGTTAAGTATATATTTTGTATCTGTAACTATTTTAATATATACATATTGCAAATTTAAAAAAATTAATAAGATAAAATAACAATAAATGGTATGTGTGTACAAAAATATAGTACACGTTATATACATGTTTAGTGTTTGCAGTTACTCTATATGTACACATATTGCAAATTAAAAAAAAATAAAAATATAAACTAATAGTAAATAATATATGTTAAGTGTACATGTGGTATGAATTAGGTATATTGTTATAAATATGTGTTTAATATTTGGCATACATTTGCTATATATTTGTATACAACTAGTTTTTTACTTAGCGTGCTTCACATGTTGATCTTATTATGATTCGTTACCATTTGTTTTAAAACATAATTTAATTTATAAAATAAGAAAAATTTAAAATTCAATTCTCTGTCTAATATTCTTCTAAATTTAAAAATAATATACTCACGAATTTTATATTTAGATTATTTTGAATAGTATAAATATTTAATATTAATAGTTGAAACTCTGCTATAATAACAAAAAATTAAAAAAAATAAAAAATAAATATAAGTTAAGTGTTTATAGAATTATAAACAAATAGATTTTTTTTAGAAAAACATACTATTATAAATTGAAATATTGACATTTGATAATGTAATAATAAGATTTTGTTCATTGTTAGTAAATGAACTTTTAATTGATACACCTTCATTTTCTATTACAACTTTCCATAGAACTAAAAGTAATTTTTGTCATCTACAATTTGAAAAATAAAATAAAAATTAAAATCTACCCATAAAAGCATGAGTTTATAAATGCTCCATTATGTTTCATAAGATTTAAGGGTGTCAGTTGTTTGATTATCTAGATTATTTTTAAATTAGTAGTATCTTGTAGTCAAAGAATAAAACTAATAAAAATAAAAGTTTATCAATTAAATTGATGAAAATAATAACTATATATGTTTATATAAAGCAAATTTAGTATAATCTAAGAAAATATAATTGACCTAAGAAATAAAGTTTAATAATTTTTATAGTATTTAAATTGGTGTTACATAAGCTCTCATGAATTTTAGTTTTACCATTGAAAAGTTTTAAACATAGAAAAAAAAAAAAAAAAAAAAGGAGTTTGAGGATTCTATGCGAAAACATAAAATTTTAAGACTCAATAAACAAAGCACAATAAGTTAAGAGGCATTAAAATAGATTTTTGATAATAATAATAATAATAATAATAATAATAATAATAATAATAATAATACATCAATTTTCAATTAGTCTAATAGTAAATAAATAAAATATTCAAATAGAGATGTCATATTATAGAAGAAAATGTAAGTAAAATAATTAAACTAAATAGCTTTTAAACTATCCTCATACATTAATATGATGTATGAAATGAAAATAGATAACATTAAGAAGCTTGCTCAAAAAGCATTTTAATATTTAAAAAATATAAAAAATAAATTATTATAATTGAAATCTTTTTTATTTAAATTAAAATATTTAAATAAAATAAAAATAATTATATATGAAACAATAATTATTTTATTTTATTTTATTCTTATTCTAATTGAATTCATTTTTTATTTATTTAAATTAAATAAAATTAATTATATAATTAAATTATTTAGGATTCATGGTTTTTAGGGCTCATGGTTAAGGTTTTATGGTTTTTGGGGTATGGGTTTGGGGTTTGGAGTTTGGGGTTTAGAGTTTAATCACTTTAGGTTAATTAATTAATTAATCCATTTAATTAAATTAATTAGTTAATTAATCATGCATTCATAATTATGTCATACTCATGCATTTTAATTGTCATTCATGAAATCAATTTTTAAGGCAAATCAAACTTATGAACCAAATTTATCCCTAAGCTTAATATGATTTGAACGCTAGTGATTTTATCCTTTGGTAAATTAATTGAAAGATTAATGAATTGGAGCCAAAATTGAGTTTTTTCTTAATTTTTCCATGTCAAATAAATTAGGATAACAACTCCCAAATCCTTTTCAAAAAAAAAAAAAAAAAATAATTTTCTAAATCGTGAGCACTAAAATTCAAACCTTAACCTTAAAAATCGCTGGCCTTAAAAAACTCTCGAGCGAGGTCACTGACCAACAAAATAATATATTTAATGCGAGTTTTGTTGTATAGATTCTCTTCATTTCTAGTTGAAAGAAGGATGAAAAGAGTGGATAAATAATGTTTTGCATCATATATAATTCATTTTTAAAAATATACTAAAATTATGTGGATTTAAATATTAATTTTGGAAAGCTTGAGGGCAATGGCCACCTAAGCCTTCATCAAGTCTTGCTCCTGCTCCTAGTTATGAAATATATTAACAACAAAATAAATATATTATTAAATATAAAATCTTTTTATTTAAATAGATTTGATTTTTCGAACTCAAGATTTGTTAACATTGAAAATGATTTCAATTCTACTAAAATAAATACTCATTCATAATTTGAGTTGTTAGTCATTATAATTATCATCCTAAAAAATTTTAAGCCCTAAAGAATGGGTGCCTAATAGCAATAATTTGAACCATCATCCATTTTTTATAACTAGTGAAATCGAATGTGTATCGCATATTAGAGCATCTCCAATATACTCTTTATATATGTCAAACTTTTTATTATAAAAAGTTGTCTCAAAAAATAAAATTTCAATAAACTCTTTATCTTTAAAAGATATAAAAGGGAGTTGGTTTGACTATCTACATTTAGAGAGTCAAATATCATTTTCTATTTTAATTTTAGTTAATACAATATAAATTCTTATGCACTTTATTGAAGATAATTTTAGTATCATTTTTTATTGGATAAAATTAAAATAATTAATATTTATAGGATAAAATAAAATAAAAAGCAAAATATAGAGAGTTTATTGGATTTAAATATAAATTTCTACTATTTATCAACTAGATGCTCTTTATTAAATAAAATATGTTCTAGCCAAATAAAGAGCACCATGGGGATGCTCTTATTAAGTGATTTTCGAATTTATAGTTTATAAATATATGTTTTTTAATTAGTAATGCTTAAATATCAATAATTAATTAATTTTATTTTCAAATCTTATATTTTATAAAATAAATTTTATTTTGACTATTTTTTTAACCCATTAATTATTTTATATTAATATTATATTTCCAAAGATAATACTAAATAATATATAATGGTATGCAATTTGTTATTTCAATAAAAATCTAAACAAGTTTCAATAAAATTTTAGATATTTTTTATGATTATTTTTTTATCACTTATAAACATTGAGAAAGAAAAATCAAAGTCATGAAAATTTTTTTTTAGTTAAATTTTAGTCTTACGTATTTACTATGTAATTCTAACAAATTAATAAAAAATATTTTTGTTCGGGGTTCAGGGCTCAGGGTTCAGGATTGAGGGTGTAGAGTTGAGGGTTGAGGGTTTGGGGTTTGGGATTCAGGGTTCGGGGTCTAGGGTTTAGGGTCTAGGGTTTAGGGTCTAGGGTTGAGGGTTCAGGATTGAGGGTTGAGGGTTGAGGGTTTGGGGTGTGGGATTTGGGGTCTAGGGTCTAGGGTTTAGGGTTTAGGGTTCAGGATTTAGGGTTCAGGGTTCAGGGTTTAGGATTTAGGGTTTAGGGTTTTAGGGTTTAGGATTTACGGCTTTAGAGTTTAGGTTTTAGGGTTTAGGTTTAGGGCATAGGTTTAGGGCTTAGGTATAGGGCCTAGGGCTTAGGGCTTAGGTATAGGGCCTAGGGCTTAGGGCTTAGGGCTTAGGGTTTAGGGTCTAGGGTGAAGGGTTTAGGCTGAAGGGTTTAGGTTTGGGTTTGGGGTTTGGGGTTTAGGGTTAGGGTTTGGGTTTGGGTTTGGGGTTCTGGGTTCGGGGTTCAGGGTTGAGGGTTGAGGGTTGAGGGTTGAGGGTTTCAGGTTCAGGGTTTCGGGTTTCAGTTTTGGGGTTTCGGGGTTCGAGGTTCGGGGTTCAGGGTTCAGGGTTCAGGGTTCAGGGTTTAGGGTTTAGGGTTTAGGGTTTTAGGGTTTTAGGTTTAGGGTTTAGGATTTAGGGTTTAGGGTTTTAGGGTTTAGGGTTTAGGGTTTAGGTTTAGGGTTTTTAGGGTTTAGGGGTTAGGGGTTTAGGGTTTAGGGTTTAGGATTTAGGGTTTTTAGGATTTAGGGTTTAGGGTTTAGGGTTTAGGATTTCATCAAAGAATTGAAAGAACTAAAACAAGCAATAACCCAACAATCCAAGACAACTGCCCTGCCTATTGCCCAACTAGAATTGATGAACCAAGGGATATTGGTTTCGAGAGATCATTAAGAAGAAGTGATCCCTGTGAATCGGGATGTACGTTGGTCTGAGAGGGAACTAGAGGAGAAGGACAATCTCAAAGCATTAGAAAGAAAAGTGTGAGAGGTTATGTCAAAGATCGGCATTAGAGTAAATGATATGGACTTCACCCTTAGCATGGGCTCTTCACTTTTTGACAACATTGTGATGGCAACCTATCCTCCAAAGTTCAGGATCCCAGCTCACATGGAATGTTACAATGGAATGACCTATCCCAAAAGTCATATCCATAAATTCCAAACCATCATCAATGCCCAAACACACTTGGACCATGTGTTGTGCAAACTCTTTCCCACAACTCTGAAAGGACTTGCCCAAGATTGGTATCAAACTCTGCCTCCTAAATCCATTACTTCATTTTTAGAACTCTCAAATCTCTTCCAAGCTCGGTTTATTACTTTTATAACCCCTAAGAAGATGTCAACTAATCTACTTACAATAATATAGAGGAAGGGGGAGAGCCTCAAAAAGTAGATTGAGTGTTTCAACAGAGAAGCAATCCAGGTGAATGATCTGAATAAAGACATCGCCTATACAACGATGCTTTATGGGACTTCAAATCACGACTTAAGAAAAGAATTATTATCTGATCCACCCCAAACAATCTCTGTATAGATGGTGATGGCACATTCCAATGTTAGAGTGGATGATGGGATGCAAGATTTTGAACAAAGGAAGAAGAAGCAAGAAAACAATAGAACCCAAGAAAGTCAACATAAAGATCGCCTATATCTATAATTCGGAAGCAATGGGGGTGAAAGTAGGAGGAATTACTAGACAAATATGCCCAAACTGACGAACTCATAGCTCACCCCCTTAAATACTAACAGGTTTCAAGTACTGATGTGGTTAAAAGGCATGGAAGAAAAAATTATCTGGTCATGAAAAATGAGTCAGGCATCAGCAAGACATAAAGATAATAGTAAATATTGTGATTTCCATAAGGATAAGGGCCATGATACTGATGAGTACTTGCATTTGATGGAAGAGATTGAGAGATTGATCCAAAAAGGTGTATCGGTTATAAGAAGGTTTGTCAAAAGAAATACTAATAATGCGTAGAGAGGAAGATCCCAAGAAAGGGCCGGTCGACAAGATAATGAGACAAAAAGATAAAAGAGGGATATAGTAAGGCAAATCAATATAATATTAGGAGGAAGTTCAGGGGGTGACAGTTCAACTAAAAGGAAGCTAGAAGTAAAAGATATATACTCAATCAATGCATTAAGATCGACTGATAAGATATTTAGGCCAGTCACTTTCTCTTAGGAAGATAGGGGACAGATTACCTCTCCCCATAATGATGCCGTAACAATATCTGGAAGGTTGAATAATTTTGTTGTACAAAGGATGTTGGTTGATGAAGGGAGTGTGGTTAACATGATCATGTTAACTGCATTCAAAAAGATGGGGCTTGGTAAGAAGATTCTGAAACCTATAGCAACTCCATTAGTCTGTTTAGGAGGAATAACGGTCCCTGTTGAGGGATCGATAATGTTAGAAGTAGAATTGGGTGATGGGGATGTCACAAAGGAAGTTCAGGCTGAGTTCATGGTTGTTGATATACCTTTTGCCTACAATGCCATAATTGAAAGACCAATCCTATTCGATACTTGTGCAGTTACCTGTATAAGGTACCTAACAATGAAGATTTCTAGATCTAGGGGGTGGTGATCCTTAAGGGTTGGCAGGACAGGTGCAGAAAAACATATTTCAATGCATTAAAGGGAGTGTTCCTGACACTTCAAATAGAGTCATAGGAGATTCCTAAAAGGAAAGAAAAAGCAGAACCTGAAGGAGAGATAACTAAAGTAGAGATCTAGCGGAGGAAAGTAGTTCAGGTCAGATCTTTATTAACTGAAGAAATAGGAGGTCTCCTAAAAAAGTGCTTAGAGAAAACTCAGATGCATTCGCATAGAGCATAAATGATTTGGTAGGGGTAAGTGCTAAGGTCATAACCCATGAGTATATTTTGCTCTTTCCTTTTATAGAAAAAATCACCTTATTCTTGAAAATTTGATGATGTCATTATTTCGAAATATCGGGAGAGAGTGACATGTGTCCCTTAAGACCTTTGCTGTTACTGAGCTATTTGGGAGATTGTATAGACTGAATCATATAGGGGTGAGCCTTAGATCAATTATATCAACTCAAGGCCTAAATGAATAGTATTAAACGTGACTTATACCAAATCTATATTTGAATGAGGACTTAACCAATTGTGATTTAAAGTCACCATGTCTTGGCTAAATCACTATATCTTTAAATGAATAACCATAGCTTGATTGAATCACCATGCCTTAACTAAATTACCATGCCTTAACTGAATCTCATATCTTTGGCTAAATTATAGTATTCTTAACCAGATCATAAGACTCATACCAAACCGTAACTCATATCTCTATACCATATCTTTGATCAAATCACCATGTATCCTTAACTGAATCACAAGATTTATACTAAGCTATACGTCATATCTCTATATTATATCTTTAGCCAAATTACTATATCCTTAATTAAATCACAAGATTAAAATCGATATATCATCATAACTTAATGAAAATATTAACATAAAATTGAATCATTTACATTAAGTAAAATTTTCGAAAATATAGATGTTATCTAGTGTTGTAATTTAACGGAAAAATTAATAAGATGACTGAGTTGTCTAGCAGACAATAAATATATAAACTATTAAATTAATTTTTCAAAAATAGAAGTTCTAACTAATATAATTCATTGTAACACAAATTAAATAGTATCACTCTGGGATGAATTCGCCTTTTCATTGTAACTGGACGTATTTTTTGTTGGAAGAAATAATATGATGATAGAACGAGGTTGTGAATCATTCAATTCAATTTTAAAAAAATAAAATATAAATTGTTTCCTTCTCTTCATCCTTTGCAGACCTCTAGTGGTTTTCAAGCAAGGATTTTGAAGCCGTCGATACTGGTAATGTTTTTATCCTTTCTGATTTTTCAAAACTTCAAAAATTTCACTACAATAGAAAGACAAAATCAAGTGCATCAATGAATCAATATACTCACTGTACATTTATTAATAGATAGAGAGTGATTTAATATATTTAACTACATTTTTTTGCTAAATTACTATACTCATAATTTTTTTAAGTTGTAAAGTTGTTATTATTCACAATGAATTCATGTTTTTTTAAGGTATAAACTAGATAAAGTATAATTTTAATTTTTTATGCAGTATGTTAAAAATTTAAACACTGTTTAGTAAATAAAAGTATAATCAAAAATTAAAAAATTAAAATTTAATAACACGCCCTTAACGAGATACCATAGTGAAAATTACAAAATATATATTAAAATTACACTGTTAAAAAAAATAAAAGTAGAAGATATTATTAATAGTAATTAAAAATAACTGAAAAATGTCTAAAAGAGATGAAATATTTTGAAGAATAATGTACGAATAACAGTGTTAACATTTTTTTTATTATTATTATATATCGAGAATAACGATGTTATTTTACTAGAGAAAAAAGATAGGTTAAAGTGTATTTAACAATCATCTAATTAATACAGCAAAATGATTTACAGTATAATTTTTGTTTTTGGATTAGAGATATACTTTTTGGCCATGTCATATCT